>OX371191.1:22500-4822500 GCA_947310845.1 Yponomeuta plumbellus | reverse complement strand
GATTTTGTTACTAAATTGAATAAATGCATAGTTTAAACTCGAAATACACCAGTTGGCTCATATTTTGAAAGTATGGCACTTAGCAGCCTTTGATTTTATATGCCTCAAATGTACATAACTTAGAAACAAAGTCGTAGGTATATGCACACACTGGGAATCGAACCTGAGTCGACTCCCGCTTCCGAGTCCATTGTTCTACACACTGGGCTACCACCGCAAGAGAAAGTAAGTAATGTATAAAAGTATTTATTTCAAAACCTCACAAGTGATAGTAAATATTGAGTTTTGTGAACTGGTGCAAAATAATCTTTGACCTCCTTGGTGGCAGTCTTTAGCCTTTAAAGTTATTGATGGCAATCTGTACAAGACATAAAATCCATTGTTGTTCCTGGCAACACTTATTCTTGTTGTTGTTACACTTTATAGCACGAAAGAAAATACATAATGTATTGCCAGAGCAGCTTCCTCTTACTTTCACACAAACAAACTGTATCCATGAGCTCACGTTCAATAAATCGATCGATGTTGAGGAAGAGAAATACAAACATTTTTACTATACCATGGAATCTTGACATATAGGCTCTAATGTGCCCGCTGACTCTCTCTAACACCATTTAACAGTTCAAATTCAAACGTCCTGGCCTGGCCGCAACATTGGTGTTTTACTTTTGTATGAATATTAAAATAATGTTTGAATTTGCAAGTATTCTTGAGCTTCTTAGGTGTATGGAAATTCATACCAAATTTGTGTTAGATTTAAGGTGACCTGAGAAAAGAAGGTCAGACTGGAGTTTTTTTTTCTGCATTATTTTCCACTACATTCGGCCCCAAGGTAGCGGCTAAGTACATTGACATTCAACAAAAAGAATGTCGTTAAGCCAAGCTAGAGGCCTTAGGGCGGCTTGAAAACTTCTGACAGTAAGACCAGCCACTAGTCTTACAAGCCTCCACCAATCCGGACTTGGCCCCCGTGGTGGAGTAAGGCCTATACCTTCCTCAGTGAAGAGACTCGTGCCCCTCGGTGGGGACATAATGGGTTGATGATGAAACTGAATGTAATTTCTTTAAGTTGAACCAAGTTGAACTAAATTTCTGATTTCACTGGATCAAATCTGGATACTCAACCTGCATAGACACTAGGCACCCTTCGGAAAATCCAAGGACGTATATCGCACCTCCAGAACTAAAGTGACCTAACTCAAAATTTGGGTGAAATGACTTAAGTACTCAGAATTACTCAAAAAGGTATACTCTTTCATGCCTATATAAAAAAACCGACTTTATTTGGTCAGAGACAGATGGAGGAATATTTCGGTCTGTTTTTTCTTGAGCAGCTCGCTCAGAGCGCCGAATAAATTTTCTTCATTTCCCAAATTTTGAAATGAAAAAATTTTTGTTTAGGTCAGCCTAGTTCTGGAGGTGCGATATCACGGTGCTCGATGCTCGCAATATCCCTCCGCGTTGGAGTAAGGAACGTGTTCACCAACGCACTAAAGTTACTCTTACCACTGGGAGTAGGGCTCCGAAGCGGAGTTCCTCATGGCGCCGTAGCCCCATTGCGGGTACTGCTGGGAGGCCGTGTTGCTAGAACGCCTTTGGTCGGTGCCGCCGCCGAGCGAACTCCAGCCTCCGCGGTTATTCACCTGAAGGGGACGAGGAGGATTTAAGCAACCAAGCCTACTCATCTTAGATTACATATTTTACGCAATTAGACAGCGGTGGTGGCGTAGTGGGGTTGACCCTTGCTTCTCGATCATGAGGGTCTGGGTTCGAACCACGCATGTACCAATGACTTTTAGTTACGTACATTTGTTTGTACAGCAACACCATTCGCTGATAAATTGTGCCCGGATAACGGCGACAGGCTTGCCACTTGTCACGTTTGGGACCTAATAAACTCGGCAAAACGTGGGTCCAGTTCTAGAGACTGGTGCCTCTGCCTACGCCTTCGGGGATAACGGGCGTGAGTTTATTATTTTTTTTTTTTTTATTCAGACACTTTTAATATTTGATTATAGGTTTTCTTATTATTTATTGATTATATAGGTATGATTGTTTTTTTTTTTATATATTTATTGATATTTTATTTTTTATGCCTTCCGGCACTGCCTCTGGCAGGGAGGGCTGGCAGGGTCGCCATGTAATGTTGTAAAATTGGTTAAGGGAGGGTTTATTGAAACGGCGTCTAAATGGAGTAACGTTGTGTATTGATCTGTCGAGGAGAGAGCATGTTACATACTTATTACGACTATGAATCGTACATTAGAACTAAAAAAACAACTTTTTGGGACGTAAGATTACTCAGGGGATAGACAATTTTTTTGTTTACAGGATACATTACCTTTTCAGTGACAGACGTGGCCATCTCGGAGACCTTTTGCGTAGCGATCCCGCCGTAGCGGACTGCATTCTCGGTAGCCGACTTAGCAACTTTGCTCACAGACGAAGCAAACATAGACCAGCCCTGTAGGAGAAATCACGAGCTGTGCAAAACTTTCCCAAAGTATGACGTCACACCTATGCACGTGACGACGCGACACGACGCCTTGGAATATAGTAGCGTTTATTAATATTTGAGTTATCTCGTAAAATAACATTTCCATGGATCTACACACATTACAAATCCTTTATAGTTCGGTATTTGACACGATCAAAAAATAAATTATTTGATATGCACGATTAAAACAAAAATTACAAAATATTTCGGAAGATGTATTTCTTTTAGTCATTTACTAGTTATTACAATATTTAAATACATGAAACATAAAAAGAGTGCTCTGAATGATGACGTCATAATTCAGTATTTTCATACAAAATTCCGTTTTAAAAGTAACTTATTTGACATTCTTGCAACCACCCAATTCAATGAAAAACCTAAATCTGGTACATGTAAATAATAAACTAAATTTCGTTTCTAGATTTATTGGCACCCCGGATACAAAAAAGATTTTTTTGTATTATTGTTTTATTTTGCCCGAATTTTTCTGTTTTTTCGATGGTATAAAAGCAATAAAACTTCGCATTCTTCCCATGACCAGAACAGCGTCTGACCTGTGAGGTAACAGACTCTTCACTACAGATGGCCAACATGGCGGGCCAACAGATGCCGTTATGTTACGAATTATTGATTCTACATCGCGCAATCATTTTGTTATTGTGAACCTATGATCGTGCATTCACGAACCTTTAATACAGCCTGATTTTTTCACCAGTACAATAAATTTTACCATATCATTGGTATCGATAATAGATTACATTTATCGAATAAAATTACCATATTTTTTTTTTCTCCACCAATCCGGACTTGGCCCCCATGGTGGAGTATGGCCTATACATTCCTCAGGGAAGAGACACGTGCCCCTCGGTGGGGACATAATGGGTTGATATTTTTCATTTTCATTAATTTATCCTTCATCCACTTTGTAACTCATGGGCACCCATTACAAGGTGTCATCGCGGTGCGAGGCAGAGGGCGGCGGGGTGGGGTGAGTGAGCGGGCGGCGGGCTGGCCGGTGCACGATTTGGCCGGTCAGTCCGCGCGCATTGACCTAGGTGAGTGCACGTGCGCCGTTTCCGCACTTCCTGCAGTCGAAAACTACGCGCGCAACACGATGTTTACAAACCGCGAGTATTACGAATTGGTTCGTCGTAGTTACTTTCTCAGTGGGGAAAATACAGCTGCAGCTCGGCGGGTATTATAAGCTGAAGAAAGTTTGCCCCGCCTGATAAATGCCGGTTTTATTGAACCTCAAATACTCAACACCAGGACATTCATGAGAGTGACGCAGCATTTGCTAGACTACGGACAGTTCACTGCACCAGCGCGAATTGGGATCAAGTAAGATTTTTTTTGCTACGTCATACATAAGTCATACCTACTGGCTGCGCCGCCGCCGCCGCTTCTTTTCCTTCCCGCAAGCCGCGCGTAGTTGCCAGTTCGTGCGTTTAGTTGTGCGCATGCGTAAGGAGTCCATATTTCTTTAAGATTTGCGGATAAGTTCAGACATTGGTATTTTTGTTTTTTGTACCAACGGGGTAGTAACAAAAAATGTTGGTATTTGTATTTTGGACTTAGTATTACGTATGTTGATTTATTGTACTGGTGAAAAAATATTCCTGTATAACTGGACTGTGCACTACGAAATAAAAAACTAGCAGAGTGAGAGGCTCCGAAGTAGTAGTGCGTTTCTTTAGAGTAGTGTCAAGCGGTTGCCATATTGAATTCATACAAGAACAATGTGGTCACTTAGGATGACGAAAAGTTACCACATTTTTTCAAACTAATCTTATTTCGTTTTATAACTGAGATAATTGAATTCTTATTATAAATTATTAGTTTCGATATTCTAACTATGCAAAAAAGCTTAATGCCACTATATCTAAGAAGTTATACTGCCATCTGTCCAATGAATAGACTAACAAATTCGACTTTATTTAGTTCTGGCAACTCGGTAGACAAGAACGCACTAGTTACTACTTTTCAGCTCGCTTTTCTGCTTTCACATTTGACGGAGAAATATTAAGTGTATATCGATGTTTTAATTGTACTGTGGTATTAATTGTAAATTTGAGTAAGCTATCCAGTTTACGAAAGTATATACATCCGTGCGTGCATTACTAAGATAAGATAAGATAAGATAAGAATATTCTTTATTGCACATAAGAAACCAGAGACAAATAAAATTTACAATTAAAAAACATACAATAGGCGGTCTTATTGTTAACAGCAATTTCTTCCAGACAACCTTGTGACGGAAAGATTGCCGAAGGAAACAGAGGAACGGGTAGTACTAAACGATCATTTTCACCCCTATTGCTGGTTTCCAAAGCTATTGAGGGATTTTTGGGGCTGGTTCGGGAACTCACGGTAGCCAGCGAAGACAGAGTGTTGTCGACCATCTCGTTGCCGCTGTGAATGGGGGACATCGGCGTGGACAGTGACTGCCTCGGAGTGTTCCCGAAGCCCGTGTAGCGCCCGCTGCCATACTCGCTACTGTAGGGGAGAAAAGTACATCTATATTAATAATTTCGAACCGGTCTACGGTAGACTCGAACAAAATACACATCAAATTGAAGAGCGTAAAAAATTAACCGATCTGAGTCGACAAGTTATAGGTGGAAAGTTCGGATTATTGAGTATTTTCAATGTAAAAACGAATTAAACAAATTAATAGGTCAAGTCATTAGGCGTCACATGTGTCAGAGGTTCGTATTCTGTTGTCCATTGTAACCTCTATGGTCTAAGTTCTTTGATTTTGAGACAGTGACACGTGATAGTTATTTGCGTAGAAAAGATTGAAGAGAAATCTACTGGTGAAATATCGATACAGGAAATGATGACCCGAGCGAAGTTGGGTTTTGATCTAGTAACAACATAAACTCGCGACTGTGTGATACAGAGGCAGGCAGAGATGAGAGTTTGCGCCTTGCCACGATCCTGACAGATATAAGCTTCATCAGCATTCATAATTCATAACTTTATTGCGACCATGTAGTTGCTTAGGTAGTACATACGTTTTAGGGTTTGTCTCATAGATGGGGAATGTAAATTGCTGCACCCTAAGTGGGCACTTACATTCATTAGTAGTAGCATGCACGTAGCATGCCTGTTTCAGGTACTTTTATCTTCATCATCAACCCATTATGTCCCCACCAAGGGGCACGGGTCTCTTCCCTGAGGAAGGTATAGGTCTTACTCCACCACGGGGGCCAAGTCCGGATTGGTGGAGGCTTGTAAGGCTGGTCTTACTGTCAGAAGTTTTCAAGCCGCCCATCTATCGACGGCAGACGGCACCAACTGCTTAACGTGCCTTGCGAAGCACGGAACCGCTCGGAAAAATGCCACTAGCGTTAGTCATAGACGGTGACCCATCCATGGACTGAACGCGCCGTATGTTGCTAAACCTTAGTGATCGTTTAAGATCACTCAGGCAGCCCAGGCTACGAGCGATTCAATTCGATTTTTATCTTGCCCCTTTCTTATTCCACCCCTATTTGATCGAATGGGACGAGTGGCCTCTGACGCTCATTTAACGGCCCTTCCACCCACACAAACTATAATACAGAATCCTATAGTATGGTTAACAGGCAAGGACATCACCAACATAGAAATGCAGCCACTTTGAGTTCATTTTTACTAATCATGGCGGCCTTCAAGGGCAGTCGAATCCACACCCTCTGTTTTTACGCGCAAGCGTGTTAACTGCTGGACGAACGAGGCAAACATTATCTCATCCGCTCATTTTTTAGATGAAGTTAATTGGACCACAACTGTAGCTTTTATTGTTAGACCTGAATGGAAAGCCTGCTGATTGGAAAGACTGCTAAGCTAGATAGAAGCCCAACGCTTAGACTCTACTACACTCTGTTATGTTCGGGCTAAGAATCGACGGGATTAAACTCCATCGTTAGGCTCTAATTATATGCGTCCGCGCGACCGAGCGGCCCGGCCGCTACACTACGAAATTACAAGCCTTCGAGCGGCGTGGTCGCGCGGCCCGGCCGCTCGGACGAGTTTCACTTGTATCGGTGCATTTGAAGCGGACGGGACGCTCTTTCGTTGTTTGTGAAAACGCGTGGAGAGCGGAGACGTTCGGGCCGCTTCATATAAATCAAAAAGCGACTTGACCGCGGCCGCTGGAGTCTCCGGCCAAACCGCTCGGTCGCGCTGACGCATATAATTCAAGCCTTAGTCTCTCAGACTGCACTGAAGATAGGTTTAGACGGAGACTATCTTGAGACGCTCAAATCTCGCCGCCAGTGCAAGCCGCAAGCCGCCATTAGTCGTTTACACGGTGCCTTTTCAGTACTAGTTATTAGCACACCGCCACACGTTCGGAGGCTTCTTTTTATGAGGCCAAAAAATTGACGCGTATTCCGTGCCAGCTCTGGAACGCTGCGAAAAAATGGCACCGAATGTGCGCTGCCTGAAAATAATCTTCGTCTAAACCTACCTTTAGCCATAAAGACAACGACACTCACTGGTAGCTGATATTGTGGTCAGATCCGCTGCTCTGGAAGACAGGCGCAGCTTGATAGAAAGAGGCCGAGGCGTTATCCCCACTGCGTTCAGAAATCTCGGGCTTGTAGTCGGAGGGGCTCCAAGGGCGGCCCTCGGCGAGAGCTGCGATCTGGGAAAGTTGATGAGGATTTAATTTCAATAAATCTGTTCACAATCGGCGGTAGCAGAGCGGCAAAACGGCGGCATCCCATTCGGGAGGTTTTAGAATCCAATCCAGCCATGTAGCATTGATTTTTTTTTTAAGTTACCTGCATTTGTGCAGTTATTTTATTATATTAAGGCACCAAACAGTCATTAATTTATATTCATCATCAACGTCAACCCATTATGTCCTAACCGAGGGGCATGGGTCTCTTCCCTGAGGAAGGTATAGGCCATACTCCACGGGGGCCAAGTCCGGATTACAGTTATATATTATTGCAATACCAATATACTCGCAAACGCAAACGGAAGAAACCTGACGATGTTTTCCTTCAAACATGAATGTTTAAGATATCTCACGGCGCTTGAAGTTCAGTTCAGAAGTGCCAACCCGCGGGGGCACGGGTGGTGATTACGTCCTTACACTCTCTCTGAGTGTACACTCTCTGTAGGGCACAGAGTGCTTATACTGAGTTTTTTATTTCACTTTCGATAGCAAGAGCGTTTGCAATTTGTATAGGAGTGACAAAGAGACAACTAGGTGACGCGTTTTGTCACTCCTATACAAATTGCAAACGCTCTCGCTATCGAAAATGAATGAAAAAACTCAGTATAAGCACTCAGACCCTCTCTCAGAGAGAAGGTCTTTGCCCTACAGTGAAACGTATACAGGTTGCATTATAAATTTATAATAGATCTACCGTCTCAGTCCCGTGTCGACAAAATAACAATAGAAAACTGTTGTTATTGTCAAGGTCAGGACTGAAGAGGTTAAGTCACTTTTTTGAGGTTTTGAGTATAGTCTCGAGACCAGGCAACATTAAACTGCATTATTCAGTCATAGTCATAGTCAACAGTTTTTTTTTGTGTTGTCTGTAATATTTATAAAATTACTACAGTGCCACCATCTTATCTGTTCAGTTGACAGCGGCGCTAGTGGAGAATAGGCTAGTTTCCCAAAAAAATGTAATTAGTCCGTCTTTTAGATTATTTAAAAATAAGGGACACGTATTTTTTTATTTGTAAATTAGACCAAAAATGACAAAGATATAGCCCATTGAAGTTACGTGTGACGTCACGCCGTGCTGCATTTTGTAGCACTGAGTGACGTCACACGTAACTTCAGTGGGCTATATCTTTGTTATTTTTTGTTTAATCGAAAAAAGAAAAAATACGTATCCAATATTTTTTTATAATCTAAAATACGGACTAAATAGAATTAAATTATTTTGACCCTGGAAACTACCCTATTTAGTAGTAACATTTGAGAAATTTACCTAGGCAAATGAGAAAATACACCCGTCTTTCAATTTTAATGAAAATGTATCTATCAATCATAGTACGTGAATAAATAAAACAAAAAATGGGGACAGGATTTACAGTTTTTAAGTTTATAAGTTAGTTACAATTTTGCCCACCTGAACAGATAACTTGGTGGCGCTGTAGTCTGTTTTTTCATTCAATGCAATAAAAATAATTGTCACGATGACATCTCCATACAATTCTTAGGCTGTCAATGTCTCAATGTTGCTAGTACGTAAAAACCAAATAACGCCATTTTACTTCCAAGCTAAATTGTGTGTGCTACGCAGGTGTTTTTTTTTAGACTTTGCTCTTACGAGTAATTCAATTTTAATGTCTTTGATGTGATAAGGATTTTGGTCACATGAGTCTTCTATTCACGGTAAAAAAAATCTACCGTGTTAACCAATAGCTTTTATAGCGGTAACACCGCATCATTTTTTTTTGCATAGAATTAAAAAACGGTCTATAGTTGACCCGTCAAACGTTGTATCGCCATATAATCGGGGTGGAACACCCTTATCACTTAGAGCTATGAAAAATAGATAACAACCTATTCTCAAACCTCGGTGGGTTTGAGAATAGGTGGTTATATTCGGTAATGTACGTATAAAATTTTCAAGTCAAGTCAAGTCGTTTCGGAGGACACGAGAATTTTATATATTAGAGGATGAAAGATTCCTGAAATTTGAAAGTGCCATTTCACCATTCGGAGTGTTCACGGTTCAAAACAATGAGCGGATTATTTACGGAGGACACGTACCTTTTCGAAACCAAGATAATAACAAGAGTTAAGCTGGCAAAGGTTAATATGTACATCATTTATGAGGCTTATATAATGCTTTTCATCATCATCAACCCATTATGCCCCCACCGAGGGGCAGGGGTCTCTTCCCTGAGGAAGGTATAGGCCATACTCCACCACTGGGGGCAAGTCCGGATTGGTTGATTGATAATGCTTTTAGAAATAAAAAAAATGAAGCGCACTCTACGATAAGTTTACTAATACTTAAGAGATTTTTTAGATGAAAAAGATGTATGGCAGTACGACCAGTTCAATGCACAATTACATAAACTCTCGCCTGTATCCCAGGCGGGTAGGCAGAGACCAGCGACTACCCCTTGAGGAAGAAATATTGCGTTGGTTTGGACACGAGGAAAGGATGAAGGAAAAAAGACTTACGAAACAAAATATCAGGCGAATGTGGGTGGAAGGGACAGTAACGGACGTCCCAGCCGGGCAAACTTCGTTCGAATAGGGGATGTATTCGCAAAGGGCAAGATAAAAAGATAAGATAAGAATATTCTTTATTGGACACTGGAAAAAAACAACAAACACAAAATATTCAAAAAGCACGAGTTCTAATATAAATTATGACAAAATATAAAAAAAATAGTTTTGCTTTGCATTTATCCGAACTCGCTTGCGTGGTCAAATTTTAGAAACAACTTGTTTCCTTCCATATTCGATATAGCCATAGCTGGCTGGTACTTATTTAATATTTTGGTTCATATAAAACACCCTATATAAGTTGGGTAAGCATTGGGGAACAGGCCTTTGCTCAAAGAGAGAGTATCGGCTTATAACTACGCGTGGCGACCGCGGATTGGCACATTCTATACGAGCTAACCATCTTGTCCAACGCAAGCACTCGCATCCAAATTCATCCACATTACCCTACTCACACACAACAAACACACTTTTAAAAGCTTGCTTGATTAATAAATGTTAAAGTAAATTAAATTCTCTTACATTTTAAGTTGTTAAGGTACTTTGGAATAATATTACATATTAATGTACAAACACGACCTCTAAATAAACACGCTTACCATACCTTTTGGGATGAGGCGCTGTTTACTGTAATACAGGCAATAAGCCTAGCTCAGTAGCAGATGCTGTATGTTTTTGTGCTATTGAACGTATCAGTCATATGTAACTTAGAAATATTTTGTACTCTTTTGGCCAATAAATATATTCTTATTCTTATTCTCAACAGGTCACTATTTCTATTAACCCTTTCAGACCTGACCTTCAAAATAACAGTAGAAAACCATTGTTATTTTCAAGGTCAGGTCTGAAAGGGTTAAAACAAAAAAGGAGTGTAATAAGTTCAGGATTCATGTATGTATGTCTTAATTCCGAAGATTAAAATACACTCAGCGCGTTTAAGTAATTCGGATTCGCCGGCAATTTATCGAAACAAAAGAAAATCGCGAATAAATAACACGACAGGTCTATATTGTATCGCAAAGAGAGCCTCTTAAAACTAGGCGTCTTTATACTCAGCCCTCTCAATTTCCACATCAACCCATCTCCCATTAGTACAGCAGCCTAGAAATGGAATTCCATAAGAAATATTTTGCGGGTTTTAAACGACACATCTTGGTATTGAGCGCGTTAATCTCGCAAGGCATTAGTTACGCATTAGAGTCTATATAATCATCACCATCATCAACCCACCGAGGGGCACGGGTCTCTTCCCTGAGGAAGGTAATTCAAGTGTAATATGGGCCTACACCAGTCTCGCCCACTATGGAAAATGTGTAAGAAAACTCACGCCTCTATTTGCCATCTGACAAAATTCGCCCGTTTCGGTCAGGACAGGAACGTTTTATCTTGCAATAAATCTTAACGTCTGTCCCTTCAGCCCTGCAGGCAGGTCCGATGTAAAGTGTGCATCTCGGCCCGAGGGGGCTAAATTGTAGACGTGACTAGAAACGATTACAACAATTGGACAATCGTACCATGCAGTCCTTCGCACGGCACGCGGGAATATGCAATTGAATGTTTATCCAATTGAATGCTTATCCAATTTAATCCATCAATATCGTTTTCCTACCCTCACAGACGGCGCATGCAAGCGACACCGGATTGCAGTTGAGGAATAGGACAAGGTAGACCAAGACTACGGAAAGAGCGCTATGAAAAAAATTTGCTTTCTACACGCAAGATATTTTTAAACAACCAATCGATAACGATATCCCACGAAATTGTGTAAGCGGGAAAAAAATGCATCCTTAAATTAAGAGAGGTTTTTTTTTCAAGATTTTATTCTACTGTTTCGTCGGCGTGATTCATATGTATATCTATGCCAAATTTAATTTTTTTCTAGTACTAATCATCTTTGAGCTAGAATTAGGACAGACAGAGGGATATCGCGAAACTAAAGAGTTCCTAGTCAACTACGGAACCGTAAAAACGGCGAAAAATCGCTTTTGTTGTATGGAGTCTTCTTTTGTATTTTTTTTTTACGTAGCCTCGATTGTGTCCTACTGCTGGGCAAAAGCGTCCCCCAACTCAGACCAGATGTTTCTGTCGTGTGCCCTCCCCCCCTTGTGTATTATTTAAAAAATATTATTTGTTATAATTCGCCGCTGACAAGAGAAAAAATAAGCAAAGACGGTCCGCTTCACAGGGTACTGCAGACGTTACTGAAGGTCAAACAACTTTCGTAGGGAGCTCGTTTTGCAGGAGAAGAAGAAACACAATATGGAAGCTAGATATTGTGTTGTGTGTGATATCAAGATCGCTAAGCGTTATTATTGTATTTCTCTCACTTTTGTCTACACGCAATCAAACCGTTGAGAGCAAACGCTCAAGTCCGCAAAGCAATAACGTCTATCTAATCGATCGCTCGTTCTAGTCTATTCATTCATATCACAAATTAAAGAAATATTAACTCCTGTTATCAAATTCTAAAAATTTCTTTTGTACACTATTTTTTGTGCAATAAAGAATAAATAATAGTTTCTTGACTTACTAACGGTATTAAAAACATATGTATATATTTACACTTAAAGCAAAGCTAAGTTTAGCTGAACGAAACCATATGCAGAATAGATAGTTTATGAGTCGGAATAAGTGTAAATCATATTTTTATAACAAGCGCTGTGCTGCCGAAATTCGTCATAATGTAGTTATTAGAAATCTATAGAGTCCGCTCTCTTTATTGCACATTATGTATGTTTAAGATCTTGATCAATCGCATTAGCATCACACAATTAATACTATAATTGGAATAGAGAAGCAGAGGATCGCAATGCAATTTCGCTGGCGATGTAATACACAAATTGATTATTGGACTTCACAACTATAAGCACATGAGGCACCATTAAGCCGTCCATACGTATATATTACTAGATAAGCCGGCAAGCGTTATTTTGCCATATTAGTTCGCTTACGACCTGTTCTCAGACCAACACTTTCGTAAGCACGACACATTGTAAACCTGGTCGGACTCGTCCGATAAAAACACCCGTAAGTTGATGCGGACTAAAAGTTTATGTTCTCAGACCTACCGAATTCGCACAATAAAATTCATCAGCACTGGTGAAGCCGTTTCAGATGAGTTTGATAGCAAACACTGTGACACGAGAATTTATATGTCAGAGGAAACCTACAGAGCCAGCTTCTGAATTCGGTCGTTCGCTAAGTACGATAACTAGCAAACTGTGCTACTGTCTCGTCAAATTGCTCAGAAAAGAGCACGACAGAACTTAAGTATTTATTTTGTGAAATTGCTCAGAAAAGAGCACGACAGAACTTAAGTATTTATTTTGTGAAATGGCTCAGAAAAGAGCACGACAGAACTTAAGTATTTATTTTGTGAAATTGCTCAGAAAAGAGCACGACAGAACTTAAAAGAGCACGACAGAACTTAAGTATTTATTTTGTGAAATTGCTCAGAAAAGAGCACGACAGAACTTAAGTATTTATTTTGTGAAATTCTAGATTCAGAAACCGGCCCACGGTCAATAACGTAAAGCTTCAATTGATTTCCGCTCAAAATGTTTTGAGATTTTAATTTTTGTTTACTTAGAAATTTTGTTCACATAGGTGTGCATGTCAGTTCCAACTAAATCTACTAATAAAATTCTACCACTTAGTTCTCACAGTTCTTTTAACTATTGGGGGGTTGCTTTCAAAGAAAAACTTTGTTTGACAAAATGACACAATAAAATAATGCGGCCGGAACAATGGTTCTGTCAAAATTGCGTCAAATCAAGTAGGTCCCGCCTAAGTTTTTGCATCAACGTTACCCTCCGTTGTATAAATATCTATCAACACTAAACCATGTTCACTTTCTGCCAAAACTATTAAGTCTACAAAAAAGAAAGGGTGTTTTTAATCTATGGTAGAAAAAAAAAGTTACCTTCTGGCGGTACATGGCGGCGGCCTTGGTGGCATACTTCTGTGGCAGCGTCGACCCGGGAACGTAGTCCGGTTGGGACTCGAAGAAAGCCCTGGCCTTGGCGTTGCCGCCCACCTGCAAACGATGGGTGCATCTGTCAGTGACATGTCAAAAAGTGACATTAACTCCTCAAGCAGTCTCGTAGCTACCTAGGGGCGAGCCCACAAGCTCAGGGGGCCCTCACCAGCAAAACTCGATCGAACTGAACTTTTGAAAATGTACCTTGCCTACACCAAGTATTAATAAATTGTAATTTAAGTTGTTACATACTGTTTAATATTTTTATTACCAACCCCGCAGTGCACAAAATAGAGCTGATGATAAAGTAGCTTAGCATTTTTAAAGTACATATTTGTACATTTAATATTTTTACTTCATAAAACATAACCAGTTTATACGGAGTTTGGCCCCATTTTTTTATTTGCCCCAGGGCCCTTGGTTACCTAGCTACGCCACTGCCCTCAAGCCCTGAGAACCCGCCGGCAAACCGCTCACAAAATAATGAGCGAAAACCGAAAGAGGGACGTGTTTCTGGAGTCCTGCGGAAGGATCGTAAGAAAAGTTAACAAAAAGAATAAGTAGGTTCTGCCTACTGTTTTGTGAAAAAACAGTGTGCAGAAAATAGGGAAGAAAACTAAAGGATCCGCAGAGCTCCAGAAAAACATCAGTGATCAAAATCTGTGATAAAAATTAGAGTAAGTACTTTGTCTGTGACCATGTTTTCGTGTTTAGTGTTCTTGTGTCGTCCAACAGTTTACAACTTAAACAATGTTATTTTCAAATTAAGACTCTACTTTTTTCAGTAAAGATAAGTTATTGACAAATAAATATGTGAGTGGTTGACCAAAAAGGGACCTGGAGGGATTGGAAACCGTTTTTTTTTTATTTGATTTTTTTAATCTCTGGTATTTTAGCTTTGTTTTGGTCTAACCGGAATATTTTTAGCTGCCGTAGTTATTTTTTTATGATTTTTTTGTGAGCCGTGCAGAGTCGAAACCTGTCTTTACACGAAACTTCAAACGCGATTTTCTCGAAATCAATTATTTTCCCTTGAGGTCCCTTTTTGGTCAACCACTCACATGTAGAAGAATATTGACAAATCATGTCTCGAACGTACAATAATAATTCTTGATTTAATTTTTTTCAGAAAACAGAGACTCTATTTATGATAGAGCTAAGACCGACTAGACAAAAAAAAAAAAGAGAACCCGCCGACGGGTCCAATGTAACCTGCGGCGCATACCGCCAGAGCCCGAAAACCCGCCGGGCCGCAGCGAGTCGGTCTTGCAACGGCACTCTGAATCGAATTGATGATATACAGGGCGTCCCACGGCTATGCCACATGGAGGGTAAGTACCTTTAATATTGTAGATGGAACACTTTACTGAAAGAAGACATTATTTTAATTTCAAAAACAATCTAAACTGCATTCATAGATTTTTAAATAATTACACGGTTGAACCGGGAATCGAACCCGCTACACGAGAAAAAAAATTACCCTGTAGCTTTATCACACTGATCGGAAGGCTTCATCATAAGGATTATTTTTTGGTAAATAACATACTACTAGAAATAAAAGGAAGACCATGAATTTTAACATTTAAAGTGAAATTTCGTTCAGAAAAATTAAAAGCTAACATTGCCGTAAGGACATACAACTGACATTATCATAAGTATTACCACTATTACTAATCAATGTACCCACTTGAGAAGTAGTATGCATCACTTGCCTTGACGTATTATTCTGAATATCCACCACAAGATCAAAAGATTGACAGGAAGTGAAATAATCAAAAGAGTGCGACTTTGTATTCAACAGGGGGGACTCATTTTGAGCACTTGATTTTGATTAATTTTGTATTAAAAATGTTAAAATGTATGGTCTTCCTTTTATTTCTGGAAGTATGTTATTTAGCAAAAAATTATCCCTATGATGAAGCCTTCCGATCGGTGTGATAAAGCTACAGGGTAATTTTTGTTTTCTCGTGTAGCGGGTTCGATTCCCGGTTCAACCGTGTAATTATTTAAAAATCTATGAATGCAGTTTAGATGGTTTTTGAAATTAAAATAATGTCTTCTTTCAGTAAAATGTTCCATCTACAATGTTAAAGGTACTTTCCCTCCATGTGGCATAGCCGTGGGACGCCCTGTATACCACAGTTACAGTTGTACGAGCATGTTTTATTCTTTGAAAACCTGTACCACAGCTTCACATAATTTTGCTGTGAAAGAAAAATGTTCTAGGCCTGAGGCGTTCAAACATAAAAATTTACATAAAGGCACATTGCTTCTGGCCCCACCAAGATACCCTGTGTCGTGGGAACAGGCAACAGCGACATCACCAACATGTAAACATCCAAGAACTGAGTTTTTTTTGTCCCCCCCCTATTCTTTTTTTTTACTTCCATATAATACCTACCTGTAGCCTACTACATAAAAAGAATGAAATGCTCGTAGCCCCGGCTGCCTAAGTGATCTTAAGCGATTGTCGCACTTTCGCACTTAGGTTAAGTAAGTGGGGGTGCGATCCGTTGAATGAAAGAGGGTATCCAGGGGCACGGTAAAATTATGATTTATTTAAATGTAAAGTAAAGGCACAATTATGTGCCCCTTGTAAATATTTAATGATGATTTATATAATAACATTGAAAATAAGATCCTCCGGGTCGTGAAAAACAGAAAAAAGAATGACGTTTAGGTGCAGCTCAGATGGAATCTGAGGATACTCTGAGCCAGATACGTCCGAACAGTGTGGCGAATGTCAAAAACTAGTTAAATTTAGAATAGTAGATGGCCGAAAATGATTAAAAAAACAACGAGGCGAATGCACCTCGTTACAATACCCCGTCTGCCCCGGAAAAAAAATCCTGAGGGACCTAAGGTCCAGATGGATTTTTTGATGAAGAAGAAATGAGGTGAATGAAGATGCAGAGTAATGCATGACATGATTGATAGTAATTTAGAAACGAATTATGTTATTTATAATGAGTATATTACAAGAGAGACGACTTAAACTAACATTCATCCGCTACTTGACTCTTTTTTCAAGTAAGCCTTAAATGCTAAATATCTCTTCCATTAGACCAACAAATATTTTAGTATATTTTTTGAGGACCTAAAAGCAACAAAAACATTATTTTAAAACGTTGTTTTGCTAAACAGTCAAAAACGCGGTCCGCCATTTTTGTCTATGGTTTGAAGTCCAAATCGTTGTAAAGAAAGTTAGTGATGGAACTCGAATCAAAAATGACGATTCGAATCGACTCAAATCACCCGGAAGATGATTCGAATCATGATTCGAACCGACCCTCGATTCGAATCAATATGCTGATTCGAATCAATATGTTGATTTCAATCAATATGCTGATTCGAATCAATATGTTGATTTGAATCAGCGTCAACATATTGATGTTGATTCAAATCATTATTATGATTCGATTCGATTCGGTTGTGTTTAATAAGTAAAGTGGGGGTGCGATCCGTTGAATGAAAGAGGGTATCCAGGGGCACGGTAAAATTATGATTTATTTAAATGTAAAGTAAAGGCACAATTATGTGCCTTTTGTAAATATTTAATGATGATTTATATAATAACATTGAAAATAAGATACTCCGGGTCGTGAAAAACAGAAAAAAAAATGACGTTTAGGTGCAGCTTAGATGGAATCTGAGGATAATCTCAGCCAGATACGTCTGAACAGTGTGGCGAATGTCAAAAACTAGTTAAATTTAGAATAGTAGATGGCCTAAAATGATTAAAAAAACAACGAGGCGACTGCACCTCGTTACACGATCACGAAGGCTAAGCAACAAAGGGGGGCATCTAGTGCATGGATGTGTTACCGTCTATGACTAACGCTAGTGGCATTTTTCCGGGCGATTCCGTGCTTCGCAAGGCACGTTAAGCAGTTCGTGCCGGCTGCCGTCGATAGATGGCAGTCGCTAACCCATGTCAGAGGCCTTAGGGCGGCTCGAAAACTTCTGACAGTAAAACCAGCCACTAGTCTTACAATCCGGCCTTGGCCCCCGTGGTGGAGTATGGCCTATACCTTCCTCAGGTAAAAGACCCGTGCCCTTCGGACATAATGGGTTGATGATGATGAAAAAGAATGATCCAAACTTACTATCATCTTCTCGAGCTCAATATCCTTCCACTTGTCCATGGTCACAGAGCGCACGAACGAGAGATGGACCCCCAGGCTCCTGTGGACGCCCGAGCACTCTAGGCAGATCCAGATGCCGTAAGTCACCGACGCCCACTGCGGGTTCAGCGTATCGCACTCGAAGCATCGCTGTGTTGACAAAGAAAAACCAAATTAAAAGAGCATAGTATTGAGGCAGGGTTAGTGATTGTTCATCAGCTTAAAGGAAAAAGCGGCCAAGTGCGAGTCGGCCTCGCGCACGACGGAACCCTTCGTACAACTATCCGTATCTATAAAAACGGCAAAAATATCACGTTTGTTATATGGGAGCCCCCCTTAAATACTTGTTTTATTTGAATTTAATTAATCATCAACCCATTATGTCTCCACCGAGGGTCACGGGTCTCTTCACTGAGGAAGGTATAATAGGCCATACTCCACCACGGGGACAAAGTCCGGATTGGTGGAGGCTTGTAAGATTAGTGGCTGCTCTTACTATCAGAAGTGTTCAAGCCGCCTAAGGCATCTGACTTGGCTTAACGACTGCCATCTATCGACGGCAGCCGGCACCAACTGCTTAACGTTAAGCTTCCTGATCGTTTAAGATCACTCAGGCATCCGGGCTGCGAGCGATTCATTAGGTTTATTTTTAAAGTGAATATATGCATGCTGTCATATTGACTAAACCTGTGTCAACGACGACAGGACGGACAGGACAGGACAGGACGCACGACGGGAGGACCGTATTGTCGAAACCGGAGATCTCCGCCGAGATAGAGGATTTCTATGGCCGATTATACGCTGCACATGCTTCTTATTCCCAACGAGACGAACAAGATTCCAGAGCCACCCTGACGCGCCACTACACCGACGAACTGCCTGACATCAGTCAAGACGAGATCGTGCTAGCTCTGAGGCAGCTTAAAAATGGAAAAGCCCCCGGTGAGGACGGAATAACATCAGAGCTTTTGAAAGCTGGAGGAGCCCCTGTTATACAGGAATTACAAAGGCTCTTTAACGCCGTCCTTCACAGTGGGAGAACTCCAAAGGCATGGAGCGGGAGTTTGGTGGTGCTCTTTTTTAAGAAGGGTGACAAAACTCTTCTTAAAAATTACAGACCCATCTCGCTCCTGAGCCATGTCTATAAGCTGTTTTCACGAGTGATCACGAATCGTCTCGCCAGGAGACTCGACGAGTTCCAGCCGCCGGAACAGGCCGGGTTTCGCGGAGGATATGGCACCATAGACCACATTCACACAGTGAGGCAGATTATACAGAAGACCGAAGAGTATAATCAGCCCCTGTGTCTTGCTTTTGTGGACTATGAGAAGGCCTTTGACTCTGTCGAAACCTGGGCTGTTCTGGAATCCTTACAGCGATGCCAAGTAGACTGTCGTTATATCGAGGTGTTGAGATGTCTGTACGAAGCCGCCTTCATGAGTGTCCAAGTACAGGGCCAGCAGTCTAAACCTATCCAACTGCGTAGAGGAGTACGACAGGGGGATGTTATATCCCCGAAACTGTTTACAAGCGCGTTGGAAGACATGTTTAAGACGCTGGACTGGAAAGGAAAGGGCATTAACATAAACGGCGACTACATCTCGCACCTGCGATTCGCAGACGACATTGTCTTAATGGCGGAGTCGCTAGAGGAGCTGAACCAGATGCTGGCCGGCCTAGCTTCAGCCTCGCGACGTATCGGTCTTGGCATGAATTTGGATAAAACCAAAGTCATGATCAATGGCCACATTGATCCAATACCGGTCGTCGTAGAAGGTCACCTTCTCGAAATCGTTTCCGAATACACTTACCTCGGGCAGATTCTGCAGTTAGGTAAAAACAATTTCGAGAAGGAGGCCAAGAGGAGGATCCAGCTGGGCTGGGCAGCGTTTGGGAAACTACGTCGAGTCTTCTCGTCATCCAATGCTTGAAAACGAAAGTTTTCAATCAGTGTGTCCTACCTGTTATGACCTACGGAGCCGAGACATGGACACTCACGAAAGGGTTGGTCCACCAGTTTAAAGTCGCTCAGCGAGCTATGGAGAGAGCTATGCTCGGAGTTTCTTTGAAGGATAAGATTCGTAACGAATACATCCGACAGAGAACCAAAGTTATCGACATAGCTCAGAGAATTAGCAAGCTGAAGTGGCAGTGGGCTGGCCATATTTCGCGAAGAACCGACAACCGCTGGGGTAAACGTGTTCTTGAGTGGAGACCGCGACTCGGCAAACGTAGTGTAGGACGCCCTTTAACCAGGTGGGATGACGATCTGCGAAGGACTGCAGGCAGATGCTGGATGCGGCAAGCTGAAGACAGGGCGCTATGGCGCTCATTAGGGGAGGGCTATGTCCAGCAGTGGACTAGTATAGCCTGATGATGATGATGATGATGTGTCAATAATATTAGCTATGCAGACGACATGGTGTTGTTGAGCCTGTCAGTGGACTTAGAAAATTTTTAGGAATGTGTGAAAGCTATGCTACTTAACATGGACTTAAATATAATACAACTAAAAGTGAATTCATGATTTTTAAGGCCAGCACAAAGGCCCCTTTAAATGTACACCTGCAGTAGCTTTAAATCGCAAACCTTTAGCTAGGGTGTCGTCTTTTAAGTGCTTATGTCATATTGTCACTGAGGATTTACGAGACGACGCCGACATTGAAAGGGAGCGCAGGGCATTGTGTGTCCGAGCAATATGATAGTTCACAGGTTTATACTCTTGATTTTTAATTTCGTGTACTAAACTGACAGCTGCAAGCGCTCTTTCTTTTTTAAAATGTTGCTAGCTCAGGGAGTCTCGACCGAGTTCTCGGTCTCGGTCTCGATCTCGACATTGTCAGCTAAAATTCTACTTTTTATTTGCTTATTGATAACTAGGTACTGCGTTGCAAACTTATCGTAATGAAAAAAATAGTATTGTATCAGTTGAGTGATCAAGTCGTTTCTTTTTTAAATTTACTAAAATAAGTAATTTTAGAATTTTAATTTACGTTGATCAGTAATAAAAGTAGCGTTGATTTCTATCTACAGTGACATTTTCAAAATGATTAAATAAATTTAAGGAAGAAAATCATAATTTAGCATGCAACTTTTTTTTCAAATCACCAAACCGAATACTAGTTTGGCTTTCGAATCATATCTCGTTTCAATATCTCGAGAGTCTTCGAGTACTTTATTGTACAACAAAATCCAAAACTGGCAACCCACCAAATGTCAGTTTGGTACACGAAATTAAAAATCGGAGTATAGATACTGAGTGCTTAGAAGTGACAAAGAGACAACTAGGTGGCGTGCTTTGTCACTCCTATACAAATTGCAAACGCTCTCGCTATCGAAAGTGAACGAAAAAACTCAATATAAGCACTCAGGGTGCGTATACTGAGTTTTTTCATTCACTCTCGATAGTGAGAGCGTTTGCGATTTGCATAGGAGTGACAGAGAGACAACTAGATGGCGCGCTTTGTCACTCCTATGCAAAACGCAAACGCTCTCGCTATCGAAAGTGAATTACAAAACTCAGTATACGCACTCTGCACAGCACAGGTTAAAATAACACTGTTTCGATCATACTGTACATCTATGTATGCTTATAATTTGTGGGCTGTATATTGGCAGAAGACTCTGAATTTATGAAGAGTCCAGTATAATAATGCTTTCAGGCTGCTACTGGGGCTGCCGCGGGCTTGCAGAGCATCAGGCATGTTTGCGGATGCAAAGGTGGATGGTTTTTATGCCGTGCTCCGCGGCAGCACCAATAGCATTCTGACTATGATAGCGGAAAGGGGGATAGATACATCGATACACCAAAATATGGGCCGAGAGACATAGAAGTCTCTGTAAAGTTAGATACAAAAAGTAAATTAGTACAGATCACATTTTGTTTTTTTGTTTTACGTAGCCTCCATTTTTGTGTCTCACTGCTGAGCAAAGGCCTCCCCCAGATTAGATTAGAATTAATTATTAAGTTTTTAAGTCACTATTGTTGCTAACATAATATGGGTAATACCTGAAATAAATAATTTTTATTTTATTATTACTATTTATAAATAAATATTCTGTGAATATTTCAAGCGTGTATCTGTTGCCGTTATCAATATCGAGCAAAAACGAGCAATAAAATCGCGTTTGTTGTATGTGAGCCCCTTAAATATTTATTTTATTCTGATTGTTTAATATTAATAGTAACTACTAGTGTACTACGCCACCAATGAACAAAAATAGTATCTTTGTTGTCAACAAAGATGCTATACAACAAAGTACCTCTATCTCTCTGTATCTCAACCATGTCAAAATTTATTTTTCAAACTCCCAAGGGTTTATTCTGTTCGTCAACCAAAACCAACTTTTATTACGAGACGAGACAATACCACAATCAAACACTAGATAGACCATGCATAGTAAACAGTGGATTTGTCCGGCACATTAGGTACACAGTATGGCTATGATTATATTACTACTAGACGAAAACCCGGCTTCGCTCGGGTAAAATGTAGACGCAAAATAATATTCCACTATGTTTTTTTATATGGTGACGCCTCTGTATTTATCAACCACCAGTAGATATAAATATCTTAATACATACAGACACCTGTATCCCAGAGGGGTAGGCAGAGACCACGGACTGTCACCTGCCACTATCCTGACAAATCACTTTCGCTTCATCGACATACATTAGTCGTTGCATGTACCCACATCGGTTTCGGGTACTTTTCATCTTGCCCTTTGCTTATACATCCCCTATTTGGTCGAAGTATGTCCAACTGGGGCGTCCCTTACCGGCCCTTCCACTCACATTCGCCCGATATATTTGCTTTGTCAGTCTTTCTTCGTTCATCCTCTCCACATCTCCAAACCAACGCAACATTCCTTTTTTCAATTCTAGTCACTCACTACATCCTCCTTCTCTACAACCTCGGTCTCTGATCACACTATTGCGTATTCTGTCATTCAAAGTAACACCACACATATTTCTTAAGGATCTCATTTGTACTGCACTAATCCTACTTTCATGATTCTTCTGCCATACCCAAATCTCGCTCCATGCTTACATCAGTATTGGAACCAGCACACTATTACGGATAGCCAATCTTGCTCTTTTGGACATGTTCTGGCTACTCACGAAGGAATGCAAGGCTAAAATCGGATACTTATCATAACTTTGTCATGGGTACCTCATCACAAATTACTACATGAGCTTCCTTCATAAACTTAACAGCATTGAATTTAGTTAACAGCTAGTGAATCTAATGACGTATGAGACGTAGAATCCACTTGGCTAATCAACTAAAAACAGATCCCTCTCTTTAGCTTTACAGCTTTTAGTTTTGTATTGACCACATGTTTTTCTTCATCATTTTAATTTTTGGTATTTTTCTTATCTAGTGGCTTTTTCATTTCAATAAGTTTATTGGTACCTAACTAAGCAAAACAATAAAGATCAATTTATGACTTTGATTTCCTTTTTCAATTATTTTTCAGACCCTTCCAAAACTCAATGTCAAATTATTGTCTTTCCTCCCGCCCTCAGAAGAAGGACCTTCTTCTGAGCTCCCGCCAATGAAAAACACCACAGATTACTTACTACACCTTCTCAGTTGGCACAGATTATAATAACCTTTTTGGATGCCACGGTATTCCACACACCATGAAGTTAACAAATTAGATCAAAGGGCCGGTTTAGATTATCTTAGTGTTTAGGAGGGGTATCATTTAAGCTATCACCAATTTAATTAGTTTTGTGTTTCTTAAATAATAGGGTTTGTCCTCAAAATAGTAGATCTGTCACCAAAATGTAGTCACCAAACAATGCAAAATCAGTTCCACAATAAATCACCTAAAATCCTGAGATATAAGGTCTAGTACCAAATAAATGTTTTTGTATGTATTATAATAGGTGTGTCCTAATAAGTATTTAAGCAAACTAATTTAAAGAGATCACCAATAAATCATATTATGTTAAAGAGGCAACAAGAGGCAAGGTAAGAACGCATCAAAGTCGAGTCTGTTTTCGATCTTACATAGAGAACCTCGCTCCGACGCGCTCCGCTTCGCTACGCGCGTCGTCGCACCTATATTTCTGTTGTCACGTATTCTTTACACGATTTATTTGGTGACAGATCTACCATTCTGAGCACAGAGCTTGTATTTAAGTAACAAAACTGTTATTATAAGAACGAAGTTTATATTCATGTAATGCAATATAATTTTATTGGTTATCTCGTTAATTCGTATTATCGAGCAGCATCAATATAAAAATTATTAAATTCAACAATGACGTTGCTAAGTAAACATGTCAATGTCATCATTGTTGTCTTAGTGTCACAAGTTTTCATTGTGAACTGTTATGGCCGGTTTACATTATTTTAGTGTTTAGGAGAGTGCTATAATACAATTAGAGAGGCAAGTGCATTAGTACATTACTAGACGTTCGAGTGAACGTTTATATTTCTTCCAGTAGAGTATCACTTCGTCGACGACGTCGCGAAATATGCGCTATCCTACTCAAAATACTATGAGTTTTAATGGAACACATAAGTAAGTTTGATAATTCGAGTTAATGAAAACAACACGCACCCGTCACGAGTCACTTGCGCACTCTCCTAAAGTTCTCACTAAATTTTTAGTTTATACTCAGATAAGTAACGAGGATAGTAACGCGCTCAGGTGTTACTGGATAGAACAATAGAAACCAATTCTATTTTGATTCTAATTGAAAGGTAACTAGAACCGTACTATACCGTAAAACGTACTAAAGCAAGTGGCGCTTACACGTTTATACAAAAGCACTCTCGTTAAGAAAGAAAGAAAGAAAGAAAATTTATTTATTTAATTAAAACACACACACACAGAATGCGTACAATAATAAAAAAATAACACAGAAAGCATAAAAAGCGTAAAAAAAAAACTGTACAACATGAAAATAATAATTTACATTTACATATTTACATGCAGGCACATACATTGCTTCTGGCCCCACACTAGGATACCCTGTGTCGTGGGAACCAGAAACAGGGACGTCACAAACATGTAAACATCCAAGACCTGGGATTTTTTTTTTGTCCCCAGCCGGGATTCGAACCCGGGACCTCTCGCATGGTAGTCAGATGCGCTAACGACTACGCCACAGAGGTCGTTAAAGGTTGAGCCCCCAAAATAGGCCCGATTCAGCATAATGTTGCAACAGAGTGTAAAGTAAAGCACTCTCCTAAACGGCATCTATATTTTCTATCACCAAAATTTATATTTGTCATCAAGTTGTATCACCTAATAAATAGATCTATCGCCACGAAATATTTTCGTTCTCAGATAAACAAAAATTGTTCCCAGGTATGAATTATCAAATTAATGTTAATATATGTGTAAAATAAGAGATATCAATTTATAGTACATACCTGACACTCCAATATTCATCACTAAACTTTGTTCAATATACAGTTTAGATAAGAAATAAACCACTATTACTTCACCGGACTTTTGGTCGTAAGCGAACAGAAATATTTGTGCGATAAAATTTTCTCTTTTCGCGCTCGCTTACGTTTTACCTACCCTCAAAAAAAATAAATCATAGTCAGTATTTGGTGAAGCGGTCTATCATGAATAAGAATTAATATAGTTTTGGGTTGCAAGAACAAAAGTATTTTCTTAATTTTGTCGCGCTAGATGGTCTCATTTGCCGTGTGTGCGCCGGTATTAGAATAATATGTAAACTCAGAATCAATTAAGATTTAAAAACCGGGCAAGTGCGAGTCGGACTGGCGCACGAACTGGACGCCGGACTGGTGCCATTACAAAATGGGAAAAAAATCTCGTTTGTTATATTTTATTTTAATTTAATTATTTATTTTTAAAGTGAATAATGTAACTCAACATTCTGTGAATATTTCAAGTGCCTAGCTGTTGCCGTTATCAATATCAAGCAGCAAACAAAATCACGTTTTTGTGTGGGAGCCCCCCTTAAATATTTGTTTATTTTAATTTCATTATTTATTTTTAAATTGAATAACTAAATATTCTGTGAACATCTCAAGCGTCTACCTGTTGCAGTTATCAATATCGTGCAAAAACGAGCAATAAAATCACGTTTGTTGAATGGGAGCCCCCTTAAATATTTAATTTATTCTGTTTTTATTGTTTGTTGTTATAGGGGCAACAGAAATACATCATGTGTGAAAATGTTGACTGTCTAACTATTACGGTTCTTGAGCCACAGCCTGGTGACAGACGGACGGACAGCGGAGTCTCAGTAACAGGCCTTTTTGTGTACGGAACCCTAAAAAATAGACAAATTAATGCCATTGCGGTCCATACAAAATACTACTGTCGTAAATGTATGTATGGACCGCCACCGTACGTCACACGGTGGTTGTGGGTTCGAATCCCGGCATGTACCAATGACTTTGTTGTCTAAGTTACGTACTACCATTATATTATAGTAGCAATACCATTGGTTAACCGTGAAGGATAACGTCGTGAGGAAACCCTAGGGTCTGAGGTATTTACATAGCTCAGCGCTTGCTACCCTGGTCCATCTATGAGGCTAAGTACCGAAGTCTCAGGTGTAACGAAAACAAATCGAGATGAAGAGTCGAGTTATAGCGTGTCTAGAGTTCTTTATGTAGATTAATAAAATTTATAAGACTTCGGAAAACTGTGGTTTTGTTTCAAAGATAAGTAATGAAAATAGAAAGAAACTAAATTAAATATAATAGCAAGTAGAGAGTTGTCAGCTCATGATCTCGTCAAAAGGTGAACAAGGATGGATGCAAATGCAATCTGGAAATGGGTGACCTAATTTTAAATATTGATTTAGCCCGGTGGAGCTCGCTACCTATTTTCAACCACATACACTCGCTACCGGTTAAACAATACCAGTGTTGAGTTGGCTTTATTTGAGGAAAAATAAATTTTTTACAAGCATCCAAGGACGCCCTCCAACCAGGTGGGATAACGATCTGCGAAAAACTGCAGGCAGATGCTGGATGCAGCGAGCTGAAGACAGGGCGCTTGGCGCTCATTAGGGGAGGGCTATGTCCAGCAGTGGACTAATGTAGCCTGATGATGATTACAAGTATTATTCATACATAAAACGAAGTTATAACGTTTATTTATTTGAATTTATTAATCGTTTATTAATCACCAAAATTTGAACCTTTTTCTCATAATATTCGGAAAATCAACGAAAATAGTACTTTTTCATACTAATTACCCAAAATTGAGATCAATATCAAAAATAGACTTATTACCTAGAAAAATAATAACAAAATGAAGGCACCTTTATATTATAATAACTTTGACAAAATCGGCATCAAAGTAACTCTGTTCGCCCTGTTACAGCAATCACCACAAATTGGCGGCATTATTTTTGAGGCAGTAGGTACCTTCATACTTATTGAATTTTTTTTCATTTAATGTATTGCAACGTTGTTTGTATATTGTTTCAGAATTGCTGTAGATAGAACCTTCATTTAATAATAATAACAGTAAAATAAATTTATTGACCAAGTTAATCACAGTTCTGTAAGTACTTACAAAGTTACAATTTATTTACATAAATTTTAACTTTTTAATTAATTAAATTGTAACTTAGTCGACCAAATCAAAAATAAAGTAGTGTAAAAAAAGAATAATTGCCCATTTCGTGTCAACACTTGATTTTGGCAGAATTTGTCGACATCGGCTGGTGGCCATCAATACAAGAAATAATAATACTATTGTGCGAAGCTGCCTAGAATCACGAGGACCGGGAGCGCACAGAATAAAAGATGTAAAGAAATTCAACTACTCTGTGGTATTTTTTACCCAGAAGCGAGTAGCGCCGGGTTAAAAATTACAGAATGAAAGAAATATAAAAATAATGGTGTAAAGAAGTTTACACTGCTTACAAGTGAAATGCACTTTGGACATCTGCAGCTTTTAATCAGTTGCGTTACTTGAAAAGAACAGTTAAAATCCGTCCAAGTGCGAGTCGGACTCGCAATTGGATCCCTATCCATACCATTAATATAAAAATGACGAAAAAATCATGGCTGTTGTATGGGAGCCCCCTTAAATATTTATTTTTTTGTTTTTATAGCGTTTTAGTATTTGTTGTTATAGCGGCAACAAATACATCATCTGTGAAAATTTCAAGTGGCTAACTATCACGGTCCATAAGTTACAGCCTGGTGACAGACAGACGGACAGTGGAGTCTCAGTAATAGGGTCCGTTTTACCCTTTGGGTCAGAACCCTGGAAGCCATTGAGCCACAAAAAATTCTACAGCTTAAACTACTGATATTACTCGTAGATTACTGATAAACTACTGATATTAGTTTAAACTACTGATAGATACATAAGATAACATTTACATACAGGCACATACATTGCTTCTGGCCCCACACTAGGATACCCTGTGTTGTGAGAACCAGAAACAGCGCCGTCACAAACATGTAAGCATCTAAGATCTGGAGTTTTTTTTTTCTCCCCAGCCGGGGATCGAACCCGGGACCTCTCGCATGGTAAGCAGATGCGCTAACCACTACGCCACAGAGGTCACAATTACTATTATGTGCAACATTTGTTATTAAGTATAATATCTAATGTATAAACTTGTATCGTATCGTATCGTATCGTATCGTATTGTATTGTATCATATCGTATTGTATCGTATCGTCTCATATCTTTCCGTATCTTATAATAAAGTACCGTACAGCATTGTTGCGTATCTTATTGTAGTTATTGTATATTGTACACTTTGCCCGTCTCAATGCGATGTTCCGTGAGTCACTAGACTGGCCCTCGCTGAAAATCAGTGCTGTGGGCAATAAAACCGCAGTAATTACTGAGCCTGAAGCCGTTTTACCGCCGCATGGACATAGCTGATGTCCCCTAATTGTTGTGTTCTGTTGTGTTTATTTAGTTTTTTTGCTTTCTGTTTCTGTAATATGTTATATGTGTCTGTGTGGCAATAAATAAATGTATTTCTTCTTCTTCTTCTATCCTTTTACTCACTCAGTATATAATGGCATTTTTAACATTATAATCATTAAAATTTTCCCTAAATCTCCTCCACGGTTGACGTTTATTATATAACAAAAACAAAATAATGTTGAAACATTTCAGCATTCTTTCAGGCCCTTGATTTTTCACTTTATGGCAACAAAAGCTACTTTTGGGAAATTGAAAATTGGGAATAATAACCCAACATAATGAAAAATTTGATTCATTCATTTCATTGAGTGAAAAATTCAACCAACATCATATTTTAGTTGGTTAAAATTGCCCGAAAACCTACGGCCCTGGTATCAGTACCACACAAGCAGTGGAGAGATGGTTTAGATTGAGAACCAAAGCTTGCATGTTAAAATCAATATTTAGTATAATGCATATGAAATGCTGACGCCTCTAACAGCAATCTCCAAATACACCATACATAGAATGCTGCATCTGAGGAAATGTGAATGTGAAGTACTAACCATATGACAATTATTTATTACTAGCACCGAACTGAAACTCTATTTTACTGCTATCACTATAAAAAGGCGCAAGAATTTAGTTTGCACTAACTAGTAACATTAGTGTGAAACATTCTTTTACTTAATGGTCTTTCATATTCCATTCTTATCTTATCTTATCTTATCTTGGTTCTTTTCTCTACAATACGATTCAATTCCATACATTTAGATCTTTTTCTGCCAATCTTAGCCATTAAGACACTTGAATTGTTTTTTAACCTAGTTTAAGCATAAGATATTTTATTTTTGCCAATGTTTTATTTAAAAAAACTGTAATCCAGTGGCAGCTATGATAGGCCACAGCTCACAAACATAAAAGTTCACATCATGGAAGAAAAGAGCTTTAGAAAAGAGGAAACACCCGCAAACGAGACCATCCTCTTGAAGAGCTGGGATCATTTCAGGAACAATATGGATTGACTGAGCTGAGTAAACTAAAGCCCTTGCTATGCTAATTAGGGAAATATCAATTGTGGTCTTGTGAACCAAATTTGGATATGGAACCGTAAGGGCGCGTGTACACAAGCAGCACGGTTTAGCCTGGCACGGTGCCGTATAAGCTGGTGTGAGCCGGTGCTAGCGACGGTTTCATGTACAGACTTTCATGGTGCTTCATACATAACTGGCACGTTTAAACGCTGAGAACGAAAAAAAATAGGTCATACAAAGTTCACGGGGTCACCTACTACAATATTATTTATGATGACACAATGACATGATTTCTCTAAAACAGCCCATAAAGGTAGCTTTTTCTATAGCCCAGGCTATCTAAGATTCACCTGAGGTGCGTTTTAACTCAATTCTACTGAGGCTCTGTGCAGTGTTAGGGAATTGTGTTTTTAATAATTAGATTCTAGGTGACAGTGTAGTCATTGAGATTTTAATTCAACTGAGGGACGTTTTGCTCGAAAACTACTGTTGTTACGATGGTACAACCTGAGGTGTCGCATCTCAAACATAAAATAGGTCATCCAGGCACAGCATCCAGTCTGTGTCATGGTCACCATATGTTAGCAGTTTTTCAAAAAAATCACTTACGTCGTTGTCATCTATGCTCTTGATCGGATTTAATTTGCGACGAGTTCGCGGGGAAGCCATATCGTTGGACCTCAAACGCCTATTAGACACAAATATGAGAGAATTCACAGCTTCACAACTGTTCACAACACAAAAATTCAATTTCGAGCTGAAATGAATGACTGAACCACTGTTGTTCTTAATCTGTGACTGAATGTCAATCAGTGTTGCCAGTGGCAGATAGTCAAATATAACACGAGGCAGATCAAAAAGTAACATTTTCTCGATAAAAGTAACATAACTGATAGCTAGTGGTGGACTGTATGATGAAACTAAATGGATATTGATGGAAACACGGGTTAAATATTGTAATTTAATAAAGATATAACACAATTTCGATAAGCACAAGCAGATAGATTTTGACTACAATCACAACTGACGGGAAAAAAGGAACACATGAAAATAGAACGTTGTCACAAATAAAAAAAATATAAAAATGTCGCACTGCAGCCAGTTGCCAACAATAACATTTTTTTTTTGAGAAACCGACACAATACTTTACTGTGGCAGTTTATTACACAAAAAGTAAAATACGTTTCTTGTCCCATTCGAATAAATCTTAATAATTTGTTGATTGAAAGACAGGCGATGTCGAAAAAGAAAAAATATACAATCTATGATGTTTGTCTATACCATATTCATTTGGGTCTTAGACAAAATGTAAACAACATTTCAGTACTCTTTAGACTATTTTCATTGTCAAAAAAATTATTTCGGTTTTTACACTAAGAAATAAGTAAAATAGATTAGATAACATCTAATTTACTTTAAAAATTAGTGTAGAAACCGAAATAACCTTTTTTAACAATGAAAATAGTATAAAGAGTACTGAAATGTTGTTTAAATTTTGTCTAAGACCCAAATGAATATGGTATAGTAGCAAGCAACTATGGATGTAATACATCCTTGCAAGCAACCCAATTTAAGAATGTCTTTCAATACCATAACCTGCTTTATCATCAATTAATATGAAAAAACCCCATTCACATTCATGAAGATAAAAGTAACACAAAAGTAACATATTGGGTCTTGTAACATGGAGGTAACATAAGAGGGCCAAAAGTAACGTAAAATGTTACTTTAGTAACATTCTGGCAACGCTGATGTCAATAACTTGAATAACTGACACAAGTGCACGTTGTTCCACTTGGCACCCATAGACAAAAACTAGTTTTATCTGTTTCGTCGAAAGTTACGTTTTGAAAGCAAATATTGAAGCTTGGGTTGTATAGGTATAAAAATCTCTATAAAGTCTGTGAGTTTGAATAGTGTCTTGGATGTACCTTGAATAGTGTAGACAGGTACAGTCGACCGCACGTCAAGCTTCCCATTTTAGTTGAAAAGTCGCCCGTAATGCAACGAAGTAGTGTGCGCGACGACGAAGGCGAAGGGCGAAGGGGTGACGTCACACGGCAGCGGGCGAGCGTTCAGTGGACTGTATACTATGTTCGATGTGTGCCCGCCGCGCGTGTGGAGAGGGGGTTCACCGTCGCTTGGTGCACAGGTTGCGCCGGTTGGTTCGAGATGCCCTGATCTATTGGTTCGCCTTCCTCTGCCCTCGGTGACCACGCGGGAAACTATAGCGTGGGCCGCCAGGCGGGAAACTATAGCGTGGCGACTCGAAGGTGGAGCAGTGAAAGGCGCGTTCTATGAAGATCGACCGTGCTGTTTCGATGGGGGTCAGGAGCCTCTCGGTGTTAGACCGGAGCGAAGCGAGTGTGCGAACTGGACTGCAGAGAGCTCAAGTGGAGTTGAGAGCTTTTCCTTTTCTTCTTCTAGTTTTCTCCGTCTTTGTTAGGAATTTATTTCCAATGACTATTCGAACCACAAGGCCGCTTAATATAGTGCGAGGTTGGTTCGCAAGCGCCAGTGATTTGTGCGAGCTTGTGGCGTTTCAACCAATCAGAGTGCGCGAGAGTGGGGAGATATACCCCATCGCCTCTACGCCTGTTGGCTAATAATCTATGCTCTGATTGGTCGCCTATATGTTCAAAATGAACATTTCCTATTATCAATTTGTCTTAAAGACCTATCTATTATTCCTTTTTCAAAGGACTATTCTATCTTTATGCAACTATTTGCCTATTCCTAACTATTCCCTATATCTATCGGCTCCTGACCCTACCATTAAAAAGACAGCACGGGGTATTCTTTATTCGTAAAATCAACAAAAATATGAAAAAGTACAAAACTTACGAACTATAAAAACAAATGTAAAAACTATAACTAACTATACCTATGTATAGCTAAGCTATCTATGACTATGTAAAAGCTATATCTATGTACTATAATGCGTCAAAGTTCCCTATAACTATATCTATCTATAACTATAACCTAACCGTCGGGAACAAGTAGAGTGCATGGGTGTATACCATGATGTGCTGTCGACTGTACATACAGGTAGGAGGTACAGGTACAGACAGTGTAGGTAGAGTCTGACAAGCGAGTCGTGGGACCGCGACCGTGGAGGGAGTGGGACGCGAGTTATTTCGAATTCTTCATATGGCCACACTGCTGACTGTCAAACTTAGGTATGTCAGCTGCAAGTACAGTGCCACCATCTTATCTGTTCAGTTGATAGCTTGATGTTTATATTCAACATAATTTTACTTATGTTTTAGTATGTAGTACATACGAGTAATAATGTTTTAAAACAAACATCATTACTCGTATACACTAAAACATAGGTAAAATTATGTTGATTAGAAACAACACTTTTTTTCTTGTTTAAATCTAGAACGAGTATCAAACTGTTTAGGCTGTACTACTTGCAGCTGAAATACCTAAGTTTGACAGTCAGCAATGTGGCCATATGAAGAATTCAAAATAAATCGCGTCGCACGACTCGCTTGTCAGACTCTACCTACCACTGACGACCTCTGTGGCGCAGCAGTTAGCGCATCTGGCTACCATGCGAGAGGTCCCGGGTTCGAATCCCGGCTGGGGACAAAAAAAATTAACCCAGGTCTTGGATGTTTACGTGTTTGTGACGTCGCTGTTTTTGGTTCCCACGACACAGGGTATCCTACTGTAGGACCAGAAGCAATGTATGTGCCTGTATGTAAATGTTATGTTATGTGGTTTGGCATTGCTGAAATGCAAGCTAGGTTTTCCGTTCCAACATTTTCACTTCATCGTGCCTATACTCTGCGCAATACCTACCCAAAAATATTGTGGGTGTACATACGAAGACCTTTTTTTGGTAAGGGTTCCGCTTGCAAAATATTAAGCTTTCTTGGCTAAACTGACAATAGTGAGCTTAAAACGAAAACTATCTTGTAAGTAGGCTTTACAACGTTGATTGTCCCTCCACGCTTTACAAGGGTAAGGCCGAGAATTTTCCCACTTAGTAACATTGAGTAACGTAGATACTTCTATGTTACGGTAACGTAGAAGTAACATGAAAGTAACGAGTAAAATATGTAAGGCCGATTTCATACTGCACCTTTTTGATGTAATACTTTATGCCTTATGATATGCATGGATAACAAGAAAATATAAAACCAAATCTTTTATCAAATTATGTCCTTTATTTAGATTAAGTGCCTAACTAAGTACCAAATTAAATTAGTCTTATATAAAAACTAAGTAAACTAAATCACAACATTTTTATTGTTCCTTTAAATCTTCTAGTAGTAAATTACACAGAAAATAATTAAATTTATTTTTCATAAGAAACTAAGGAAACAGAAAAACAATAGTAATTCTTCTTCTAAAACTTTTAGCAATAAAATACACAGAAAACTAAAAAAACAGTCTTTTATCAAAACTAAGGAAATAACAACACAACATTTTTATTGTTCTTCCAAATCTTTCAGTAGTAAAGTACACATAAAATTGTTAAATTAGTTTTTCATATAAAACTAAGCAAACAAAAGAAAAAACGATCTCGTGTCAGCCTGCGTTCCAAGCGTCGTTGTATATTTTGGTACATTAATGAGTCATCAGCTTGTTGCTTGTTCGAAACTTGTGATGTTGAGGGTTCATTTTGAGGCACAATTTTTTCATCATTTGCCTTTTTTCGATCTTCTTTCCATTTTTGACGTAATTTTTGTTTGTCCTCTTCAGTATAAGTACTCTTTTTTTTTTCATAGTGTCGTGCAGATATGCATAGTGTTTGGCCTTCCTTCTCGTTTCTTCAAACTTGTCGGGGTTTTCGTTTTTCAGCTTTTCGCGATATTTCTTTTGTTTTTCAGCTGCAGTCATCGGCATCTGTGATATTGTTAGTTTATTTAAATCGAATAGTAAAATCATCATAACATCCCATTAAACGTCCACTGCAGGACAGGGAGCTCCCCCCAGAAAGCCAGAAAAAATGCGTGATCGGGGATTAGTAAAATATATTTATTAAACGCTGGATGTAAGGGACAGGTCGAGACAGAGACACAAAAGTTGCTTTGTATATTCAATTACCTACTAACAAAAACATGGATGAATAATAGTAAATAAATTTAATTTTATTATTATTATGATCAGACAATAATACTGAACAGCTTTCGTACGAAACATATCACCAGAAATTAAAAATTTTACCGCTCTTTATTATTTTTTTACGTATGCGGTGATATGTTTCTTAGTGGTTTTAAACGAATTCTTAAAAAAACTGGTTATTTTTCGCATGTGCTTGTAGTGCGTGCGTTAAGTAATATTTAGACTATTAAATGAATTAACTGTTATCAACAAAATCAATCAACAGCACACAACCGCCTCACGCGCCTTGACGATATTTTAGTGTTTACAAAAAAGCAATAAATAGCACAATATAATGATATGAACAAACCTTTACAACACTTCTACGTTACGTAACATACAATGAACGTTACCGGTAACATAGAAGTAACATAAAAGTAACATAGAAGCGAGATTTTTTAGGTTATAATTTACCATAAATCGATAATTCGAGCGTAATTTCAAACAGAAACACACGCCACGCATTGCTTCTCCACTTATACATAATTTTATTCGGAACAAGTGTAATAAAAGCCGTTATTTACCTTTGAAATCGTCCAAATTCACTTTAAAAAACTCCGACCACAACACATGCAGTGCACACACTTGACTTCACAGACCACAAGATGGCGTCTTTTTTTTATTTTTTTATTCGCATAGATACTCGGTGTTGCCAGTGTCAATACAAAATAGTACCACAAAAGACTAACATTGTTTATAGGGGAAATTGTGGTAACATACAAAATTGTAACGTAGAAGCGAAAATACGGGGACAAACATTTAAATTGCGATAAAGTCATGAAATCTATTTATTCCAAAAGAACGAAACTACTAATACATTGCTTAGTTTAAGTTTATTTAAGTCAGTTCTTGTGAATTTGTCATTCAATAGAAAAAAATACAAATTTGTAGTTCCAAATATTTGGATGCATGAAAAAGACAGCAAGTTTTTTTGTAAAATTTGGGGTAATGGACGAATCGAACTCACTGTAGTTATTAAACTTTAAGGAGTATTTCAACTTTGATATAAAAATATATAATTTAGAGTCCCAAAAAACACAATAAGAGTTCATCAATTAAATATTACTGGTTAGTTTTTTTTTTATATGCTGTCAAAAAATGGGACAATTTTTACTTTTGAAAAGTGGGAAAATTCTCGGCCTCACCCACAAGTTGTAGGCAATCAACTTATAAAATGAAAATTTCGTAAAAAAATCCACTGACTATTACTATAATGTAAGTTATAAGTTCTGAAAAACAAATAAAACCCCTTTTTCTACAGAACACCGACACGCACTTGGCCAGTTTTTATAATAGAAATTACATCATATTTAAGCGTTGTATTGTCTTCAATTATTTCATATATTGTCTAGTGTAAGATATTTAAATGAAATCGCATGTGGCGTCGTGCAGTGTAGTGTAGTTCTACATTTAAAGGTTTAATGCGGTCCCTCCATGGGATGGATTAAAAATAGATTACTAAGCGGGTTGAAGTTGTTTACGCTGATAAGGCTGCTGCTGGTACGCATTATGTTGATGGTTTCGAGTAATCTTTTGTGTCTGAATGCATTGATAAAAAATATTCTGAACGTACGCGTCAAAAAATACTCTGTGGTGTATGTAATGCTGTGTTGGTAATTTTGTCTATGGATCTGTCGCTAGCAGTGCTGCCTGTGCTAATGTAATTACCGCGTTTTGTGGGTTTTAGGGCGGAAAAAACAAACATGGGCCAATGGAGGAACCATAAAGCTACAACAAATTTTGCCACAGATAGCTGTTAATAAAAGAGTGGGTCTAGAAGAGAAAACCTACATTTCGCAATCCTACTCTTTTTGCAGTGCTAGGGACAACGATGGATTTCTTTCAAGGCGTTTCTGAACACAAGGAATTTTACCAAACGTACACGGCTGCTTAATAAATCCCTTTGGCAACACTGGTCGCTGGCATGCGAAGGCAGAGTGTACATTGTTGTCTCGAGTCTCGCTCACTCGCTGTTTGCCACTCTATTAATTTTGTGGGTGCTCCCCAACCCTCTCGCCTAACGTTACTTTGGGGCAAGCAGTTTATCACGTCGGTCGTCTCCAAGTGACTTTGGCCACTTTTACCTAGTTCCCGCCGTCACTGAAACTATTTCAAAGTAGCGTTCATTTGACACGTCCAAGCGACCACGCTCTGATATCCGGCAGAACTTTTCGTTGTGTATAAGTTACAATGTACTGAACAATAAGTGAAGAAAACATGTCTAATAACAATATTGAGGCTGAGTTTCTGGACTTAGTCAAGAGGAACAATTGGCTCTTCCTCTACCAGGTAAGTTTCGTGTATCTAGTTCACCATTTCCTCACTTCAGTTTCCTTAAACTTTTTCTTGTTTTTTTCAAGAAACTTGGACGACAATCCCAGGCTTATATTAACTCTATAGTTGAGGCTAAGAAGCCGCAAAACAAGCCATTGAACAGATACAGAGATGTGAGCCCCTATGACCACAGTCGGATAGTACTGAGGCGCACCGAAAATGACTACATAAATGCCAACCTGGTCCGGGTATGTACTAATCAACCTTTTTTCTGCTTGAAACCAGCTTTGTCTAGTATAGTTTGTATGTTTATCAACAAAAGTAGCCAAGAAAGTAGAAAAGATTGCAAACTTTTTCAGATTAAAAGTTAATTTTCCTACTCTCAAATTGTTTGAATACTAGTAGTGTTGGTTGCGATGATGATGGTTGAAAAGTTTTCTTGTTGAAGTTAGCAGGATCTGCGAATGTTCATTACCTTTTTCATTTTAACATAATAACATTGTGTAAATGTGTAATGTGTTTCTGAACTGTGAATTTCTGTAAGGAAAGACCTAAGATTTGGTCTCCTTAAATTTGAGGAGACTGCAGGAATGGAACCGCAAGAATAATGAGGCAGACAGAAATTCTCAAGACAGATACCAGCGGATAATATAGACACTAATTGCGAATTATTTTAAACTAATAAATTATGCTCGTGTGCAATTTGTAATTTTAATGTCTTTATTAAGTTTAGGTAATTTGCGCATTTGATGTCACTAGATGGCATATTCGTATGACGGTATTTAAATTTACATAAGCAGTTAACTCCTTAACCCTGGAGTGGTCGCGTGGATTACAATGTAATCTTTATTTTGTTTGTTACGATTTTCTGTAAGAAAAAGCTTCAATTTAAACACTTATGTCTAAATAATAAAAAGGATACTACTTGTTTTTTGTTACTTATAAATTGGCCTACATATGTAATCCACGCGACCACAAACACTTCTATAAACAGAGCGACTACTGCAGGGTTAAACCTTCCGCTCGGCGTCTACCAAATTTGGTAGCGGGTACTCAGAAGCTAAATTAAACCTTATATTCACTAACGGTCGTTCAGTCCCTTGTCCCTTTGTGTGCCTGACGGCTAACAGTTGAGGCAAATGGTTAACCTGTAGACATTTTGGTGGGCCGATAGCCTTACCATAACAATGTTTTTAATTGTTATTTTCGCTTACTTAAGCTGAAATTTGCCACACTTATGCAAGTACAGTGACTAGGCAATATTATGGTACCATCAAGCTGACCTGACGATGAAGCTGAGATGGACTGGACATTGATGAGAATTGATCGTTAGTGTAGATTTTTTTTTGCTGCCTTTTTCTCCACTACATTTGGCCCCAAGGCAGCGGCTAACATTAGCATTATAAGCAAATTGACATTTAACAAACTTTAATCTTAATTATTTATGTTGAAATAAATTTCTGATTTCTGTCATGATTATTTTCCTTCAATAAAACATGATGGTGAGGGTCTGAAGATGGAGCCACAAGGTTCCCACTGAGACTCGAGTTTAGGCTCGTTTATTTTGTTTTCATGATTACTTTCTACTAATCATAATAATGAGGGTATGAGGATAGAACCATAAGACTGACCAGAACCAGAAGAAGACTGTCTTCGGAAATCTCTGGCTCGATGTGCTAAGTTAGTTAATTTGGTTTATTATCATGATTACTTTCCATTACACATGACCTGATGACGAGGATCTGACACTGTAACTGGATATTTTGGTTTTCTTGAGCACTTTCAATTACAAAAAAATATCAGGGTCTGAAGATGGAGCTGGACTTTTCGGTTTTCTTGAGTACTTTCAATTACAAATAATGATCAGGGTCTGAAGATGAAGCTGGATTTTTGGTTTTCTTGAGTACTTTCAATTAGAAATAATGATCAGGGTCTGAAGATGGAGCTGGACTTTTCGGTTTTCTTGAGTACTTTCAATTACAAATAATGATCAGGGTCTGAAGATGAAGCTGGATTTTTGGTTTTCTTGAGTACTTTCAATTAGAAATAATGATCAGGGTCTGAAGATGGAGCTGGACTTTTCGGTTTTCTTGAGTACTTTCAATTCCAAATAATGATCAGGGTCTGAAGATGAAGCTGGATTTTTGGTTTTCTTGAGTACTTTCAATTACAAATAAAGATCAGGTCTGAAGATGAAGCTGGACTATTTGGTTTTCTTGAGTACTTTCAATTACAAATAATGATCAGGGTCTGAAGATGAAGCTGGACTTTTTGGTTTTCTTAAGTACTTTCATTTCAGTCTCAAATAATGATTAGGGTCTGAAGATGAACTTGGAAAGTGCCACTGGAATTTGCTGATGGAAAGTGTTACGATAATGGCGTTTGGGCTGATTTAATTTGTGGTTATGAGTACTTTTCGTTAAATATGATTTTTGTGGTCTAAAAATGGAGCCGGAAGATTTCCACTTGCACTCCTCGATGGATAGTTCTGAGAAAGTCTAGTTTCGGCTCGTTTATTTGAGTAATTTCTTTTAAAAATGATTACGATGGTCTCAAAATGGAGCCGAAGGATTGAGACTGAACTCCCTGATGGATCGAGGGATGTGTGATCGTCGGGTTTGGGCTTGTTCGTTTTGTTTTCATGAGTACTTTCCATTAAACATGTTGACGTAGGCCTGTCGATTGAGCCGGAATATTTCATCATCAACCCATCATGTCCCCACCGAGGGGCACGGGTCTCTTCCCTGAGGAAGGCATAGGCCATACTCCACCACGAGGGCCAAGTCCGGATTGGTGAAGGCTTGTAAGACTAGTGGCTGGTCTTACTGACAGAAGTTTTCAAGCCGGCCTAAGGCCTCTGACTTGGCTTAACGACTGCCATCTATCGACAGCAGCCGGCACCAACTGCTTAACGTGCCTTGCGAAGTACGGAACCGCTCGGAAAAATGCCACTAGCGGTAGTCATTGACGGTGACCCAAGTCGGAATATTGCCACTGGACAATTCTGATGGAAAGTGCAGTCAAGTTTGGGCCCGCTTCCATCGTCTTTTTTTAAACCTTTCGTCGAAGGTCAGCCCTTCTATTACGTAACTATCCACTCTATAGGGTTCACTATTTTGGTCGACTCCACAGTGTCAACTACAAACTACACTAACAGTTCGAAGTTGGTTAAATCAGACAACTCCATATAGTTGAGGGCTTACGTGCAATACATACATAGTTGATGCGCATATAATATGGTAGTTAGTCTGAACAAGCAAAACCTAATGCTGCGTCCACACGCTTGCGGAGTTTCCGCAACATATTTAAACGTGTAAATAGGACGCTTGCCGTCGCTTATAAGTACTTGCCGCTGATCCGAAGTGTGTTGGAATTTTGGACACAAGTCAAAGGAAGCTTGCGGCAAACGTTAGCAACGGTTTGTAATGCCACAAGTTTGTACGTTTGTGGGTCGATGTTCAATGAATAAAAACCGGCCAAGTGCGTGTAGGGCCACGCGCAGCGAATGGTTCCGTACAAAGAGGCGGTTTTACTGCTTTACAGAAGTAACAACTTCGTTCAAGTAATTTTCAATGGAGTTTGTATGAAGTTTTCCTTTTATTAGTTGGTCGCTAACTTGTAAAGACTACTAAGCCGTCAAATTCACGTTTTCACGTTTATACAACCAAGCGTTTAGCAAGGATAAGGGCGATGGGGGGAAATTTTATTCTACCGTTTTATCGGTGTGATGCCTATGTTTTAAATGCCAAATTTCGGCTTTGTAAAACTAATAGTCTCTCCGCTAGGCCGCCGACAGACAGAAGGACGGACATGGCGAAACTATAAGGGTTCTTTATTGATTACGGAACCCTAAAAAGAATTAAATTTTAATTAAAGCTGACAAGATTGCCATGTCTGCCATGCTTGCTGGTCTATAACCTACTAATGCCTTCGCAAGCGTGTGGACGACGAGGTTTGTTTGTCCATACTTTCCCAGGGTGCTCGGAATTGGGTATTTGACAGGATGTCAAATGAGTTAATTTTAAAACGGAATTTTGTATGAAAATACTTGCTTGTGACGTCAAATTTCATCGCATTCTTTTTATGTTTCATCTATTTAAAAATTGTAATAACTAGTAAATGATTAAAACAATACATTTTCCGAAACATTTTTTAATTTTTATTTTAATCGAGCATCTCAAATAATTTATTGTTGATAGTGTCAAATACCGTATTATTTCAAAGCTCTTGTCCAAAAACACTTCCCTCAGCCCCTCGTGTTGATAAAAATCTTTCAGCTGTATCTACTATCCTATATTAATAAGTTCGTCCCGGTCTACGGTAGACTCGAACGAAATGCACATCAAATTGAAGAGCGTTAAATATCGTTAAAAGTCGACAACTTATAGGCGAGAAATTGGAATTACCGAGTATTTATATAAAAATGAAGAAATTTCTATATTATGGCCTTGCGAAGAAAACAAGTCAATGTCACCAATTTTGTGATGGTGTCACGTCACCACGTGTCACAGTGTTATTGTGGACTCTGCGATCTATTTTGTTGAAACGAAAAAGTAAAGCAAGTCTACATTTTAGCCGGGCAAAGCCGGTTTTCACTTGCAGTTTTCAAACCGCTCTAAGGCACCTGACTTGGCTTAACGACTGCCATCTATCGATGGCAGCTGGCACAAACTGCTTAACGTGCCTTTCGAAGCACGGAACCGCTCAGAAATATGCCACTAGCGTTAGTCGTAAACGGTCACCCATCCATGCACTGAATGTGATCGTTTTAAGACCACTCAGGCAGCCGATTCAGTAAATTTGAAGTCCATTTCTTAATATTACTATAATAAAACTGTAAAATTGTATACTTACTTAAGTAGGGATATAATAAAAAAACAACTAAAAATTAAAATTGAATCCAACCTTTATAAAACACTAGCCGTTGCCCGCGGCTTTGTCCGCGTGGACTTTAGTTGAGAAAAGTGTTTGCAAATAAGTTACGGATACTCTTAGCACATGTGAAATAAATAAAACAAAAAAATTGTGTGTTCATTACAATTCATATTAATTATTACATAATTCACATTTATTGAAATAATTTTGAAAATCAGAGAACTTACATATTAACGTTTCACCCCCTTTACTCCCTTAAGGGTTGATTATCAAAAAAATATTTTACTCGAGTTTCATGAGTTTCAACGAAAAACCTTCATACTGGATGTCATTCGAATTAACTTCAATAACGGCAAACGTTCATACTAACGTTCCACCCCCGTTTTACCCTGTAGGGGGTGAATTTGCAAAAACCCTTTCTTAGTGCCCCCTACGTTATAAAAGGAACTCGTGTGCAAAATTTCAAGTTTCTAACCCTTATAGCTTAGACCCTGCGCAGATATGTCGGTAATTAAGTTAGTCAGCTTCTATTTACTACATTTGCACCCCTTTTTACCCCCTTAGGGACTGAATTAAAAAAAGGGATATGTCGGAATAATCATTATTAAGAAGTAATTTAACCCAAATACCATGTTTTATTGAAATAAAGAGAGAGATAATCTATTATTGCGAGATAATCTTCGTTCATAGTCAACATCTTAAAAAGAGCAGGTATATAAGAGCGGTATCCTAGTGTGGGGCCAGAAGCAATGTTTGTGCCTGTTTATGTTATGTAAATGTTTATGTTATGTTTATGTTATGTTATATTAAAAACAGTATTAGTATATTAAATAACTCAAAAAAGAATCCATGTACAAGTACATACCAGGACATGAGAGTGAAAGGGACGTTTGTGAAAACCGGATCCAGAAAAAGAAACACATTCTTTTTGACAAAGAATACGCCCTAGAACTTAAAAAACTCCAGAAAAGGGAGAAAACGGTCTTGGACTACTTACTAAGTATGTCGATGGTGAAATACAAGTTATGCTTCAATGAATTACTTAATTAAAAAAATTAATTACTTAATTAAACCTATGAAATTGCCAATATTTTATGGTTGTTATGCGTAGTGCTTGCTGCTAGGCCTATTGATTAAAGTTATTATTCAAACAAGCACTATGTACTTCGGCAATTATTAGCTATTACATAAATAAAATTAACTATTACATAACAATACATTTTAGTTGTGACAAGATGTCTTAATTTTGATTACATATAACAATATTATTAACAGATGCGTTGTTGTTTCATTTTAGTATCAACAAAGTAAGTGATTAAAGGATCAAGGGTTGTTAGACTCAAATGGTCATGCATGACTGTACGTAGTAGGTAGACATTTTGAGACTTTAGACTATTGTCTACGTAGACTTACTGCGTTATGTTTATTTTACGATTACTGCATTATACGGACCTAGGCGTTTTACTAATGTAGTCATCTTAGGACCTAGTCATATTAAAATGTAGTCATTTAGCGATTTCGCCTTTTTGCGACAGAGCACATTTGCGATGTAGCCGTTATGCGACGTGTCCATTCTACAACTTAGTCTTTTTAATTGTTGTCATTTAGCTATTCAGTCTTTCTGCGACGTAGCACATTTGCGATGTAGCGTTTTACGCAATCTGGTCATTTTGCGATGTAGTCGCTCTCCTAGTGACCCGACATGGGATTCATAAATATTGTGAGAATCACACTTGTCCCGCTCTTTACGCATATTATACATATACATACGTAGATGTTGCACTTTGAAGAGATTGGAATGAGAGATGAGGAGGGTAAGGTAAAGCCTTCAGGTGAACTCTTGGCTCTGACAGTAGAATTTGTGTGACAATAGAAATATAATCTTAGATTTGGTTTTCGCCAAATCTAATCTGGCGTGGGATTTGAGGGAGGGGCGAGGAGGGGGTATTACCCTGTCCCACTATATTTTTTCCATCATAAGGTTGTCTGGAAGAAATTGCTAGTAGCAATAAGGCCGCTAATTGTACTGTTATCTTGTAAATGATTTATATGTTTTTTTTCCTACACTAAAGAATATTCTTATCTTATTCTTATCTTATAGCTGTAGTGGCAAGTATAGGATAGCGCCAACTCGCCTAAGTTACTCATAACGGAAAACGGTTAATTGCAACTTGAGTAAAAAAATGTGTAAAAAAATCCGAGGAAAAAATCGAGGTGGTCCAGTTTGCGCACCCGCCTAAATAGCACCTGCACAAATAGCACCGGGCCCAGTCCAGATTGGGCACCTATTGATATTTTTGGCAGAATAAAACATTTGAATTCACTAATAGCACCTGCCAAATATATCAATAGGTGCCCAATCTGGACTAGGCCAGGTGCTATTTGTGCAGGTGCTATTATTTTGGCGGGTGTGCAAACTGGACTACCTCAAAAAATCATATCTTTTTTACACATCGAATTTGCAAAATGTCTGTACAATCTCTCAATCGTGTTATCTATGTATAAGTGACTTTTAGAACCTACCTAGGACCTAGGATCGCGAACCAGGGACTTGATAACATTAAATTTATAACATAACATTTACATACAGGCACGTACATTGCTTCTGGCCCCACACTAGGATACCCTGTGTCGTGGGAACCAGAAACAGCGACGTCACAAACATGTAAACATCCAAGACCTGGGTTCCTTTTTTTTGTCCCTAGCCGGGATTCGAACCCGGGAGGTCCCAGTAGTCCGCATGGTAGTCAGATGCGCTAACCGCTGCGCCACAGAGGTCGTCAATCTATGCCAAAAACGACCGTTTTTGGCGTTAACGCTATCTAACTCTAGGTTTGTCTTAGTTTCACGGCCTTGGGTTCTAAAAATAACTATTAACACGATTAAAAAATAGTGCTGACGTAAAGAAGATACGATTTTTTTTCATCTGTGGGCAGGACAAGTGTCAGGGAGGTTGGAAGTTGCGCCATAAAGTTCTGGACCGTGCATATAGCGCGATAGTTAGGTACCTGATGGTCTGCCTACATATCGCGCTATATGCATGGTCTGATGACATCGGCTTCTACAGGGGCGACCTAAGAAAAGTATGAGGCCTTTGAATAAAAAACAATTGAAAATCGAATGTTGCACTGCATTTGTTTCAAAAGAAACGTATTATGAGGTGGCCACGCGGGCCACTGGAAGTTTTCTTCAAAATCTTGGGTCTTATCGAGACAAAGAAAACCTCGTAGTCTTCGTACACAAAAACTCTTTTTAATTAGGAAAACTACAGTGATATCGTTTGGGATTTTAAATACAATAAAAATGGAAATCAAAGGCACGTTGACTTTAGGTGCGGCTCAGTAGTAGTGTCGGGGTTCGCAAAAGTGCGGTGACGCGACGTAGCGACAAATGGTCATAGACCATATTTATGGTGGCAAATTCAAATGCCGCTGATGGCGCAGACATAAAATTCCCCCTCCTTGAAGACTCGAGTCTTCAAGCCTCTTGGTCTTCAGCAGTCGGAAGAGGGCAAATTCGTGAAAACGGTCTTCGAATGCGACCTCTCACGGTATCGATGTCCGCAACTCTCGATAGGCCATCAGCTCCAGGAAATAGGGATGCGACTCGTCCCAGGCGCCAGTTTAGAGGTGAAGTGTTGTCCTCTTGTATAAGGACAAGGTCTCCAATCTTGAGCTTAGCGTGATTTGTGCGCCATTTAGAGCGTTGCTGCAGTTCGCTTATATACTCTTTCTGCCAACGTGACCAAAAATGTTGGCGAATCTGTTCAAGCCTTTTGAAGCGACGAAGCGAGTTGGGGTTGGCATCTAGCAGGGCTGGCGTCGGCAGCGACGTTAGCGGCCGACCAATAAAAAGTGCCCTGGGGATAGAGATAGGAAATCTTGGTTGGATGGACTGGGAGACAATGGGCACAGGGGACGGCTATTGAGGATAGCCTCAACCTGTGCAAAGAGTGTGGAAAGCTCTTCAAAAGTCAAATTAGTATTTCCCATACATTTTTTAATATGAAATTTAGCGGACCGGATCCCAGCTGATTCCCACAGTCAGTCAAAGTGAGGAGCGTAAGCAGGAATGAAGCTAAATTTAATTTTTTCATTGGCCGCAAAATCGGATAGAGCGTTAGAATGAGTTTTAATAAAATACCCAATTTCTTTGGCAGCTGCAACGAAGTTACGCCCGTTGTCTGAAAATATTTCCAATGGTTTGCCCCTGCGGGCAATGAACCTGCGCAGTGACAAAATAAAAGCATCTTTTGACAATTCGCTAACCGCTTCCAGATGAACACATTTTGTGCGAAAACAAATAAATAGACATAAATAACATTTGGAGGTTTTGGCACCTCGGCCCTTTCTATCCAAAATGAAAAATGGTCCAGCATAGTCCATGCCTACTGTCTGAAATGGGAAGCCTGGCGTAATGCGCTGAGAGGGCAAGTTGCCCATCTTGGGTGTGAGCGTGTGTCCTTGCAGACGCCTGCATGTGAAGCAATTTTTATAGGTGCGCCTAGCAAGTTCACGACCTCCGGTAGGCCATAAATATTGCCGGATTGAATAGAGTAGCAATTGGGGTCCCGCATGCATTTGTTTAATGTGCTCGTGACGGAAAATCAATTTGGCTAAATGATGTTTGGAGTCGATAATAATGGGATTCTTCTTTTCAGAATCATAGTTGGATAGATTTATTCTACCACCAACTCTCAAAATTCCTTGCTCATCTACAAATGGATCTAGAGGCAAAAGATTGCTTGTTTTATTTAATTGTTTAGATTTTTTTAATACTTTTATTTCTTTGTCGTATGACTCATTTTGTGATAGTTTTATAAGTTGTAAATATGCATAATTTAATTCGTCTAGTGTTAAGCTCCCTGTATATTTAGTATTTGGATTTTTGTGATTGTGAATATAGCGTAAAATGTAGGCAAAGCCACGTAAAAGTCTTGTGTAATTAGATGCGTTTTCAAATTTTAATAGAGGCTCTGCTACGCTAACTGTGTGTGATTTTATTTCGGGTAATTCCCCCTCGGTTGGCAATTGCGATAAAGGCCACTCTGATTCGTCCTTTTGTAAAAATGATGGTCCTGACCACCATAAATCTAAATTGAGAAGTTCACTGGGCTCAACACCTCGTGAAATTAAGTCAGCGGGGTTGTGTTGAGTCGGCACATGACGCCATGAATGTTTGTCAGTGACATCAAGGATTTCAGCGACTCTGTTGGCCACAAAAGTTTTTAGATTGCTTGTTGGTTTGCGTAACCATCCCAACACCACGGTGGAGTCACACCAACAAACGTAATGGCTTATCTTCAAACGTAGTGATTCGGTGACAGCGTTGCTTAAACGAGCAGCCAATAGTGCGCCACAGAGCTCGAGTCGCGGAATAGTGGTAGCTTTAATCGGTGCTACTTTAGATTTCGCACAAAGTAACTTGGTTGTGACCGCACCATGAATGTCAGTGGAGCGAAGATACACGCATGCTCCATAGGCTGACATCGATGCGTCACTGAACGAGTGAAGCTCAATCGAAGTGGGTGAATCACACACTGAATGCCTGGGAACTGACATTAAAGAAATATAATGGACATTCGACTGATATTTTTCCCATTTTTTTTTTAAATCACTAGGTACAGGATCATCCCAATCAAGTTTTTGCATCCATAGTTGTTGGATGAGCATTTTAGGTACGACTGTACAGGGACTTAGAAGCCTTAATGGGTCAAATATCTTTAAAGAATTTGAAAGGACTGACCTTTTTGTAACGACTGATGTCTCTTTATCAGGGAGGCCGACTGAAAATTTTAAATCATCGCTAGCAGGGTTCCAACTTAAACCGAGAGTGTTATTGGAATCGCTCAAACTTAAATTGTCTTCTAAATTCAGGTTTGTTGATTTAAAAATCGAAGGCATGTTAGACCTGAATTTACGAAGTGGAAAACAGCCCAGGCTCAAAGTTTTAGTTACCGATTCCATGATTTCAATCAGCTGTTCTTGAGAATCACTTCCAGTCAACAAGTCGTCTACGAGGAAGTCGTGCTGAATGATGGTCTTGGTCAGCTCGTCCGGGCATTCTTCTCCTAGTTGCCATAAGCACCTAGTACTCAAATAACTGGCACTCGAAAATCCGTAAGTGACAGTATTGAGCCTCAGTGTTTTGATAGGTGAGGACTCGTTCTCTCTCCATAGGATGAGTTGTAGATTTTGGTCATCCTCGTGGCACACAACTTGGCGATACATCTTGGCTACGTCACCAGTCAAGACGTATTTGTATTGCCGAAATCGCAGGAGGATAGCGAAGATGGAGTCCTGAATATTTGGGCCTATCAACTGGAGGTCATTGATAGAAATGCCGGATGTGGTAGGAGCTGAGCCATCAAAAACAACACGAATTTTTGTTGATTCGCTGTTGGCTCGGAATACAGGATGGTGGCACAAAAAATAATTAGGATCCGGTATACTAACGGTAGACTCGGAACAGTGCCCCAAATCTTGGTATTCTTTGATGAAATCGGAATAAGCCTGTTTTAATTGGGGTTGCTTTCGAAAGCGCTTTTCTAGTCCTAAAAATCGATTCTTGGCTAGCTTATAGGAATCGCCCAAGCAGTCAGGTGAATCTTTGAGTGGCAGTCTGACACAAAATCGTCCGTCAGACAGACGAGTAGTATGCTGATCAAAATGCTTCACGCATGCCTCCTCGTCCTCACTTAATAATTGTCTTTTAGGTAATTGTTCCAACTCCCAAAAGCGTGAGATTTGTTGGTCAAGACTGTCACTTGATGAAGGAAAAAAACTTGACGAAAAGTTACATTGTAAATCTGTAGGTTCACAATTATTTAAATCAATAGGACCGGTAACCACCCAGCCAAATTGTGAACTACGCAAAAATGGTTTATTTGCGCCCAATGACACTTGTCTGTTGCCGATTACGTCCCAGAATAAGTCTGCGCCTATTAACATTTCAATAGGGGACGGCTTGTTAAAAAGTGGATCGGCCAGTTGAATACCGCAAGGTATGTTAAAGTTGTGTAGCCCAATAAAAGACCTAGGAAGCTGTCCTGTAAGCTCCGGCAATACACAACATGTTAGCGTGACATTGAAATTACTATGTAATGATTTTAATTGCATTACGCAACGCTCTGTGATTGGGCTGCAGGCCGTGTTTCCTATACCTACTATGTTTACTGGGTCAGTAGGTAAACAATCGAGCCCTAGTCTCTGTTGCACGGACTGAGAGACGAAACTCGTTTGGCTGCCGCAGTCTAAGAGAGCGCGAATTGTTTCACACTTTTGTGTAGTAGGATTAATAATCTTAATCATTGAAGTGGCTAAGTAAACTTGATTTGTAGGATCACTACTAAAATTAACCGTTAGGTCTGTTTGTGTGGATGGCGATGATGGACCGGAGTGAGGGGCCAAAGAAGAAACGACCTTATGGCACAGGCTATTGTGACGTTTCTTGCACTCGCGGCAAGGTCCCATTCGGCAAGTAAATCGGTTATGGCCAGGACGTAAACAATTCAAACACAACTTTAATTTTATGCATTCCTGGATTCGCTGCTCAGGTGTCTTTGATAAAAATATAGGACAGTCGTAAATACGGTGCGATCCCTTACAGACGTTGCATCCAGAAAATCGGGGAGTGCTGCCGTGTGCGTGTGTGTCCGAGTCAGTGTTATTGACAACATGTGCAGTGTAAGTTTGTGCTTTTGAATGGACCTTATCATGCCTGTGGGAAGAGACAGGATGGGAAATGCCAGGCTGGCGTTTGTGCCTATCCACTTTATTATTGTTACAAGTTTCTAGGACGTCCGCTCGATCCTTGATAAATCTATTAAATTGTTCGAGAGTAGGCATTTCTTGAAGCAAATTACGATACTCCTCCCACTTCAGACTAGTGTGAGTGTCCAGCTTGGAAGAAATCATGTGAATTATGAGGGTGTCCCACTGGTCTGTGGGCTGCCCTGAACTGGACAATGCACGTAAGTTTTTACCTACGTGATCAATTAGCATTCTCAATGATTTTTCTGATTCTCGTGTGATTGGCTCAACATTAAATAATGAATTAAGGTGGTTGTTTATAAGCTGCCTTTTATTATCGAAACGCTCGCACAGCAAGCTCCATGCTTTGGTGTAATTAGCATCGGACATTTCTAGATTGCTAATTACACGGGAGGCATCACCCTCTAGATAGGAACTCAAGTAATGAAACTTATGAATGGGCTGAATACGATCATTTTGGTGAATTAGCGAGACAAACATATCTCGAAATTCGAGCCAATGGAAAAATGAGCCATCAAATTTTGGAACTTGAATTTGGGGCAGTTTAAAACTGACATTTTGAGAATCAGAACAATGATGAGGACTGCTACAATGGCTATCGGCCCTCTGTACATTGTTAGTAGAGTATCGGTTGGCAATATCCTGCGCAGTTGCGATGCAAATTGTCAAATCCTGCTCAATATTTTCGCGTTCGATTAATTCAATCTCTAAGCTTGTAGCATTTAAAATCTCTATCCGACCTTGCACCGATTCGAATTCTGAAAATAACGATTCTATTCGCGCCAACTTAATATTTAATTCGCCAACTTGAATAGAGGTGAGTTTCGATATTCCCGAAAGAAGATCTAAATAATTTTTGAATTTGGTTATGCGTCCTTTAATTGAACTGCGCTTGGTCATAAGTTCCTTTAAAGGGGGCTCGGCCATTGTAACTTCTTTATATTGTTTTAATTTAAATTAATGTGTAAGTGTCAACTGAAACAATGCGCAGCTGATTAGGTTAGCGCTCTGATAATAATAACAAATAGGCTTGCTTACGCTCCTCTCCTTGATTACGCGATACTGTTACCAGGCGCCCGCTGCAGGCAGCAGCCAGGAACCGGTCTCACTGCGGCGAGGCGCTCGGATGGAGCGGCCGCTCGACACTCGTCACTCTGAAATAGTCGGCCAAAAAAGACTTTACCAAACAAAATAGTAACTTCTACCAAAACTTGTGATAATAGGCGTCGAAACGCGTAGAAATTATGGGAAATAAGTCAATTGTAGCAGAATAGACAACTGAGTGAATGTGTAGACTTAGGGAAACAGTGTTTATTTATGCTTTCAGCAACTATGAGATGGAATTATTTGCATGAAGCGTAATAGTGCTAGCTACTAAATAAGGTTTGTACAATTTTAACTGAGTAGTTAGCTGGAGCGACAGCTGCGTGATTGACACTTAAGGTGTAAAATAGGCTGTGAGCTTGAGATGATTACGAATATGCAAAAATATAGCGTAATCTATCCTGTAGGTTGACACTTCGCACTTTGCCTTTGATTTATCTCAAGCACTAAAAATAGCACAGCTCTTGGCACAGATGTAAGCTAGGCTGAAAGGAAGTAGGACTTTCTGGAATAGAACTTAGGAAGCAAGAGTGGAAAATAGGATAGGACACTTAGCTTTTGGCCTGGCTGCGGTGCGGATTGCTGACCGACGGCGTAGGCAGTGTCTTCAACTCTTGAGCTTCTTGGGACTTGGGCTGCCGAAGATGGCTAGCTGGTTGCTACGTCGGCTGGACCAGGAGGCAGTAGTGTCCGTTGTAACTCGGGTTGGTTGCGGGGTTCCGAAGGCTGGATCTGGGCGGATCGGTTGATCGGGCTGATCCGTTGAGACTCAGGTACTCGGAGAAGTCGATGTAGGGACAATCGTGATTGCTTAGCGATGTCCTGTCACGGTCGCCAAATTATGGCCACGCGGGCCACTGGAAGTTTTCTTCAAAATCTTGGGTCTTATCGAGACAAAGAAAACCTCGTAGTCTTCGTACACAAAAACTCTTTTTAATTAGGAAAACTACAGTGATATCGTTTGGGATTTTAAATACAATAAAAATGGAAATCAAAGGCACGTTGACTTTAGGTGCGGCTCAGTAGTAGTGTCGGGGTTCGCAAAAGTGCGGTGACGCGACGTAGCGACAAATGGTCATAGACCATATTTATGGTGGCAAATTCAAATGCCGCTGATGGCGCAGACATGAGGCCTTTCACATTGTGTGAAAAAAGTTTCGCTCGAAAATATCAATTCAAATTAATATTAATCAAAACGTAAACTACATAATTTTGAATCGCTCGTAGCCTGGGCTGCCCGAGTGATCTTCAACGATCACGAAGGTTAAGCAACATACAGCGCGTTCAGTCCATAGATGGGTCACTGTCTATGACTAACGCTAGTGGCATTTTTCCGAGCGGTTCCGTGCTTCGCAAGGCACGTTAAGCAGTTGGTGCCGGCTGCCTCTGACTTGGCTTAACGACTGCCATGTATCGACGGCGATAGATGGCAGTCGTTAAGCCAAGTCAGAGGCCTTAGGGCGGCTTGAAAACTTCCACCTATACCTTCCTCAGGGAAGAGACCCGTGCCCCTCAGTGGGGACATAATGGGTTGATGATGATGATGAAACTTCATAATTTTAGATGGACAGGTAGAATATTCTTTATTAAGAAATATTGTACACTTAAGTTTCATAAATTGAAGTACAATTGACGACCATATCACTAAAACTTACATAACTTTATCCCATATTTTATACTAATTCGCTAGACCAAACTATACAAATTGCTAGATCGATCCAAATCTCATTTGTAATAAGCAAAATAAAACAAAACTGCGGGGATCAGCTTGTAAAAGAAGAGAGAATCAATTTCCACAATATTTACTTTGTAGGTGTACCTTGCAGATGAACTTTGTGGCGTATCTCAGCTCGAGGGACGGGATATAAAACTACAGCAGTGCGTCGTGAAACTCTTGAAAAATACGAAGTAACTTATGACAGCGATTAAGGCACGCCACACACTAGCCCGGTCGCAATGTGCTCTTTTGACACTTACAAATGAGCATGAAAAACTGGAATTCAGTTAAATAGTAACAATGAAATATCAATAAAAGTTTAAAACAAGTTTATATTTGAATAACTGACATTTGTAGTAAAATATACCTACAAGTGACCTACACTATATTCTATTTACTGAAGCGAACGACTAAAGGTAAACAAAGACACAGCATCTCTCAAACTTACATCTCACTCAAAATAGCTCATGCACGCAGCTTTGCTTGCATCATTGTACTTATGTATTCTGTGGCATCGTATACATCGGTTTGGCAGAATCAGCGTTGGGTCTGGCTTGCTCGCCCATATTTTCCGTTTCGTAATAACAAACACAAAAGTATAAAAAAACTGGACGATGGACCAAAAAACTTTACCAATACCTTATTTATAATGATGAACACTTTCTTTAGTCGCACTCCCATCAACAACAACGTCAATCGTGAGTAAATATGGCGTCGGCGTGTCTATCTTACTTTTTTTTGTCTTTAATTAAAAAAGAGGTTCGTAGTCAGCTCTCCATACTTCTTCCTACACTTCGTGTAGCCCATTAGCATAAAATAGTCGATCATAATCGGCCTCTAAACAAAAGTCCGTCATCTTTCCTAGTTGCGAACATATTTGGCAGCAGTAGGATCTCTTTTATTTGAAGACCACTGAAATTTTAGGTATTTTTTGGGGCATAAATCTCTTAAGCAAATGGTTTTTCATGATAAAATGAAATATTAGTTAAATAAACTGCAAGTGGGGGATAAATCAGGTAATAACAGTGTTATTGTGTTAATTACGCACGCGCGCACGCACGCACGCGCACACGCAAGCACGCGCACACGCACGCACGCGCACACACACACACACACACACATACACACACACACACACACACACACACACACATACACTCTCACACACACACACACACACACACACACACACACACACACACACACACACACACACTTGCAATAAAAAAATATTGTCGAATTAAATTTAAAAGGTATGTTTTTGCCCAGCATTATAAATTTCAGTGCAAATTCATTGGTATTGTTAATAGTGATTCCTAAAACTTGTTTACCACATTATTATGTACACGTTACGAAGTTGCTTTCACATTACTTGGAGGGCACTGGTATCTGTAATACAGGATTTTTTTCCTAGCACAGGTATCAGAAGCACGCATCGTAAATGACAAGTAACTTCAATTTAATGTCATACCATATTGTAGCAAGATGTTAAATTTGCTTTTCTGTGTATTTTCTGTCAAATAAAGATGATTATTATTATTATTATTATTATTAATTGCTTAATGGTATTTATTAGGCATATCGTTTTGTATAACTTTGCTAAATATCATGCAGTGTTATAAATGTGGCATATTGAAAAACCAAATTTTTGACATGTTGACACTTAGTCGTTCGCTTCAATAAATAGACTGTAGAGATTCAGTATTTCCTCTCTCGGTATCTCGACATAAATGTAAATTATGCTGCTTGCTGTTTTCTAATTTTATTAACTCCGTTTAGCTGACCTAGCCGTCGTCTCAATACCATCTCTGTAGAGACGACGTGTTGCTCTAAGGACTTTTTGAAGTGGATGAGTTTGACTCCCTGCTCACAACATTCGAGCTTACGGTGACTCATTCACGGTCCATTCGGCTAGGCAGACTCGCTGCAAATTCAAATAAAAAAAAAATTCATAGTACTTTATGATTATCAAAGTTGTTAGTTTCACAATTAATAGATTACATTGAGAGCAAAACCTCCACATTTATTCTTTACAAAACAGTTTTAGACTTTCATACTTCAAAATTATTACTCCTGGATGTGTTGAACACTAGACACAATTATCCTGATTAAATTTAATATTAAACTGTTCAACACCAGACATCCTTGTCCTCTAAATAATCGTTAAATTTGTAATAGGCTTTTTTGCACAGGGTGTGCTTAATACGTTTCTTAATCTGCGTTGGAGGCAACTCTAATATATCTTGGGGGTATCTTGTTGTAGAACCCTATACAGTACCCTAGTAATAAAAATAAAATCAAATAAATGCGTTTTTCGTTCAACTGTTGGTGTGGGTAAAAAACCAGGTTCTTCTAACTACGTTTTTACGAAGGGCATCTGAATACGAAAAGGTAATTTGAAATACTTGAGATTTTAAGAAATGAGATAATCTAGATTTTATATCTATCGGTTGCAGAACAACGAACCTTACTTTTTGAGCAAGATAGAGCTCCGGCTCATATTTTTTGCGATATGTCTAATTTTTTAAATAGAATTACAACTATGTCAATGCGATTCGGACAGAAAACATGAAATAAAAAAGATTTCGAAAAGATACGTGCGCGTTTTCCTCAATTTTCTACGTGCATACGTTTCAGTCACAGAACAAGGGACCATGTCAATGAACACTTTCTTTCCTGGGTCGGGACAAATGGACCAATAAGATGTCCGCCGAGATCCCCAGATCTAACCCCTTTTGATTTTTTTTATGGGTTCATTAAAAAAATGTTTACAAGGACGCGTATGGAAATGTTCACGAGCTAAAAGCAGAACTTAGACGTATTATAATCTAAATATCCACCACAACATGATAAAAAAATCGACAGAGAGCGGAATAATCAAAAGAGTGCGACTTTGTATTCAACAGAATGGGACTCATTTTGAGCATTTAATAAATTGAATTGTTAAATTTTAAATTAAAAATGTTAAAATTCATAGACTTTCTTTTATTTCTGACACTATATATGTTATTTAGCAAAAAATAATCCTTCGGACGAAGCCTTCCGGTCGGTATGATAGAGCTATAGGGTAATTTTTTTTCTCGTATAGCGAGTTCCATCCCCAGTCAACCATGTAATTATTTGAAAATCTATGAATGCAGTTTAAATTGTTTTTGAAATTAAAATAATGTCTTCTTTCAGTATTCATATATGTTATGATAGGAATATCTCTCGTAACTTAAGTAGGGGAGGGGCGTATCTCGAGATACCAAGAGGCAGGAAATGTTGAATCTCTAGAGTAGGTATCTTTTAGGTATGTTTCTGTAGTTTTATATCGCCTCCCTAGTCCCTCAAGCACAGAAAACGGCAGAATGTTTATCTACAAGGTTCACCTACAAAGTAAATATTGTAGCGTTATTCTCCGATCCTAACACATTATTTCTTAAAATATGAAGTTCATGTTTTGATTAATTGTTATTTGAATTAATATTAAACCTTCGTGGCCGAGTGAAACTTTTTTCACAATATGATGAGAAAGGCCTTATAGTTTTCTCTTGAAACAAGTGCAACATTCCATTTTTGAATTTCAATTGTTTATTTATTCAGCTTTACGGGAAAGATGGATACTCCGAACTTTGGAGTACATTTTGATTTCGGAAGTACGGAGTACGGAAGGATTCGAAGTACTTATAATTTTTTTTTATTTAAATATTTTTTATCCAACGCGGAGTTAACGCAGCAGAATTTTCTCGCAATATATTATATTATTTATTGACAGGATATGATATTTTGGACAGGAGATAATAAAATTATTATGCTATGGGATGCACCGTGCTTTTTTGTTTTTAACGTTTTCATGATGAAACATTCGAGTTGAAAATCGAAACAGGTGGAACTCCGCCCACACAACTTCACAAAAGCAAATTCTAGCGAGTACTTAGTTAGGGTGACGTAGAATTTCTAACTGAGCTAACTACGACGGTTTCTCGGGCAGTGTGAGGTGTTGCACATGAAGCATAATGGTGAAGATCGATTCACGAGTCAGGGCTCTTTAGCAGACAGTTTCGTAATCATTGTTTGAAGTTCGGCAAAATAAACATCTGCTGTTATTGCTTGACTGGACCTGAAAACGCTGTAGTCAATGACACCTTGACCTGAAAACGCTGTAGTCAATGACACCTTGAAGGGACCACCAAAAAGTTACCATTACCTTTTTTTTTTGGTAAGCTATTTAGGGGCAATATTGCGGCGTTTGACGAGGTGTCAGACATTGCGTTTTGTGCATACGGCGCCACTAAGTTGTCTGTTCAGGTGGCCAAAATTGTAACTAACTTTCTAATAGTAAATCCTGTTTCCCATTTTTTATTTTATTTATTCACTTACTAAGATTTATAGATACATTTTCATTAAAATTGAAAGACGGGTTAAAATAATCTAATTTTTCTAAGTAAATTTCTTGAATGTTACTACTAAATTCTCCACTAGCGCCGCTATCAACTGAACAGATAAGGTGGTGGCACTTTACGGCTGTCGCTAAGAATCTACTTGTCGTCACCATGACATTACTCGGTCCAAATTCCTTCACTTCTGTGGCAATTCAAGAAGATAAGGAAATTTTCCCCACGCGTTTCTTTCTGCAGATTGGTTAAATCATAAGGCACCCATTTGCGTAAATATTGTAGGTAAAGTAACGTTAAACCATGCCGCTAACCAAGTCAAACTACCCAGGGAGGGTAGTTTGACTCGGATCGGCTTCCACCATCTCCTTCAATAATTAAAGGAATTATTCAGCGTCACCAATTATTTTTTCTTCATTTGGTTGACTTTGCACATAATAAAAAAATATTCTTCCCAGGAGGCAGTACAAAATGCTTTTACACATTTTCTCGAATCTCGAGTTCTATCGCAATGGTATTAATGATTTTACTATTATACTCGTATGACAGCAATCTATAGATAAATTATAGTAAATCTAATAGATAAAAATATTGTGTTAAAAATCTGTTATCGAACTCCTCCGAAACTGCTTCACCGAGTTTTGTGTTTCTTTTGTGTATGATGTTTGTGGATAGCGTAGGCTAATTAATATGGCAAAACAACGTTTGCTGGGTCTGCTACCATTTTGATAAATAAATAAGTTATATCTGAGAAAAAAACTACCGAGAACTGTTGGTGAAGCATCATAGCTTCAAGATTGGACACTACTCACTAGCACTGTACTGTACTTGTGTGCAAATGCCCACTTACTCGTATTTGATCGAATTGCACTGGAGGCTCCAGAGATGGCGCCACCGGTCTTTTTTTGAGCCAATTTTTCGTTTATATCTTTGCTTTGGTCGAGCTGATCGCGAGTTTTTGTTTTGTCTTGCCAATGAATTTTTATGTGTAGTGGACGTTTCGGTTTTAATAAAATACGTGAAAAATAAGGAAATGGATTAAGTTGAGACTTTTCCGCATCAAGTTGTGCCCCCTTTGCTAGTGAGACCCTAGATTTGCGGTGTATTTATTCACAGAACAAAAAAAAAGAGTAGAAATAGTGACATGACCTATCAGTAGGAAAACCAGTGTGACAATGCCGAAAAGGTCTACATCATAAAAGTTCCACGTAACATATGAACCTTTTGGTGATATAAACAACGATCAAAATCAAATGATAATGATGAAATTAAGTTTGACATTAGATCTTTGTTCGTAGTACCGCTACTCTACACTAGCCGGAAATCCCGTCGCGTCTGACCGTCGAGAAGTTTTATGTGATAGACCATAAAGTCGAAAATTAAAAAACAAGTATGTGCAATGGTGCTTCTCAGCTATGGATGGCCTATCGACAAATTATAGAATTGTTTCGTAAAGCGACAGTTGATATTTAATTCAATTACAATTCGATGTTACGCAGCCGGTTAGTATATTAACCTACCTTCTGGATGATCGGCTACGCAACGTATATGGAATTCTCATATGAAACTAACCATAGTCGCTTTTGAAACGAGGCCCAGCAAACTTATCGTATGTATAGTTTGTTTAATTTTTTTATTTATTTATTTAAAATGTCGTTATCCATCAACGCTTGTGCTTCACTTATATTATGGAGATGACATTTGCCAACGAAAGTCACGAGACTTCCCCATACATATAAGGAGTAAACGTTGATTAAATTATCTAGACCCCCCCAGATGATTTTACTACACGAGCACATAAAATCATCTAACTTTGAAATTATGCATGCTGGTTTAGTTTTGATGACAATACGCCAATCTATACTAATAAAAATGACATGTTTTTTGAACTAATACTTTCGGCACAACACATTGTAAACATTTAGTCCGGATCTACTTACGGGTGTTGTTTTATCGGACGAGTCCGACTAGGTTTCGCTCCGATACGCAGAGCAGTGAGTGGGTGGTGAGCAGAGACGGAGCTTGCGTCGTTCGGCTGCTTGTCTCAAAATGGGATGGGTAAGTTGATCCGGATTAAAAGTTTACAAAAATGACATGATACTGCAGTCAGGACCACATTCTCGCAAAGGAACTAAACAGCGTCAAGGAACGTGAACAATAAATTTTGCGCATTATCAAAAATAATTGCAACTAAAAATGTGTTAAATAATAATAATAATAATAAAAGATGATAATAAACACTTACAGGCACATACATTGCCTCTGGCCCCACCCTGGGATACCCTGTGTCGTGGGCACCAGAAACAACGACGTCACAAACATGTAAACATACAAGACCTAGGATTTTTTTTGTCCCCAGCCGGGATTCGAACCCGGGATCTCTCGCATGGTAGTCAGATGCACTAACCACTGCGGCACAGCGGTCTTGAATTAAAATAAAATAACGACAATTATTTTCCCAAAGTACCTAATTAGACGCAGGTAATCATTTATTACTGCTAAGTCATAGACAAAATATTATTATTATTTTTTATAAAAACTATTTCAAGCAATTATAAAGGAAATATAGAGTTTTTAGAATAATTAAAATAATTTGCGTTTCAATATTATCGATAGATTTTTATAATGTTGTGTCCCAGCTGCAATTCGGTATGTAAAGTATTTTTCAGGTATTATTTTTATATTTTTATTTCATAAAACATTTAATTTTAAGCCACTAATTTGAAGCTTTTTATTTTCCAAGCAACTGTTTTTTTTTAATTATTTTTTTAAGTATTATTCGTGATGACGTCATTTCGTAGCCTGAATAGCTTTAAGTCTTTGCCACGTTTTCAGTACATACAAAAACACTAATAGATAACTTCAAACTTGACATTGACAACAAACAGTTGACACTTGACTTGTATGTACTGAAAACGTGGCAAAGACTTAAAGCTATTCAGGCTACGAAATGACGTCATCACGAATAATACTTTAAAAAATAATAAAAAAAAAACCGTTACTTGGAAAATAAAAAGCTTCAAATTAGTGGCTTAAAATTAAATGTTTTATGAAATAAAAATATAAAAATAATACCTGAAAAATACTTTACATACCGAATTGCTACTCATTTGAGTAGCATTCAAATGTTGACAGAAATTTCTAGAAAAAGTACACAGACTTCGACGAAAATTGAACATTATATTCCAGTAAATAAAGGTGGTTTTACTTTCTCACTTTCGGATTGCTTTCCTTGTTCATGTCATTACAAATTTAATTTCTATTAAATTAAATACAATGGAAATACTACTTACCGATGGAATGTTACGGCATGATCGGTACATTTTGGTCCCCAACTTTTATTTTTGCACTCTAATACAGCACAATAAGGCATTTTAGTAGAGTTTTCACAATGGTTTTCTTTACTAGAAGCGCACGGCAACTGAGGTAAGAAAAACTGTCATAGACTACGCTTAGGCAATACATTGCTAATTGGAGGCACGCGGGCACCGCCCACTTACGATTTCTACTCTTTTTTTTTGTTCTGTGTATTTATTGACCGGACGGTCTATAGGGACACTTTTCATCTTGATCAACCTAAGACGAGTTTGGATGACCGCCGCCCTCCGCCGTCGCCGTATGGTGGAGCTGAAGGTGTACTGTCGTTCGATGAAGAGGTAAACTTACCTCAAACCCGCATGTTCTTGCTACGCGTTGGTGTCACTTCTTGGTCCTTTTTTCCGTGCCCGCCATTATTGATAACTCAAATAAATTCTCGTCCCCGGCTGCCTTCGATTTCACATGCCTGACATGTTCTTTTCACATTGGGTTTCTGTGACAATTCTAATAAAAGTCTTCTTTCTTTCTTTTAAAATTAACTTAACATTTAATATCCGTGCGCATGTACATACATCTGGTCATGGCTATTTACACGCAACAGCAACTGTAATACCTTATTTTTATACAACTGCGCTGCACGAGGGGAGTGTTATAACTTCAGGATTCCATTATGTTTACCCTTTATTTTTCCCTAATTAACTTTTGAATGCTTGGATATATTGAAAAGTGAGTTTTCTTGTTAGCATCCTTATTTTAAATGTTATTATTATGAAAATCCTTTATTGTACAGTTTTATAGAAATCAAAGTACAAATGTGAACTTAAAAGCATTATCATTAAGTATTAATACTGTTGTAATAATCGGTTCAATTCAAAACGCCAAGCAAGCAAAGGAAGTTTCACCTAATTTTCCTTATTGCATTCCACAAAAAAAACCGGTCACAATGTTGTTTTATTTGTACTGTACATCATGACTTTCTACCTATTAAAAAAACTTACAATTAGTTTCCGAAACAATTAAAAGATTTATTAAAGAATATGTATGCTATTTTTGAAAAATCCTCAAATAGGTGTACAATAATTATTTTGATTGTAGACTCCGTATATGCAACAAATGTTTCGTTGTTCAAGCTAGTGCACCGATTATCATCAAACTTACCCTTAGACATCAAAATACGGAAAATTCTATCTGTGTCCGAATTACTCCGAACTGACTGAAAACCCAAAAATTATCTAGTGGTACCGCTGCGTGGTGCCGGACCCGTAAAGTGTTCGTAGAACTCGTTCGTAAGCAAGTTTAGGCACCCACGTTTCTGCTCTGGGGTCTGCCACTGACACCCTACGTTTGGATGTGTGCTTCTTTCCGTTCTCTAAAGACTAGAGCATTGATGTAATAATCAAAGAGGATTGAGTACTCTGACAAAAAAATGTCCTGACAAGGAGGCTCGAACTAGTGAATGTCATCTCTTTCTAAGTAGGGTGACCTTGATGTCAATGAAAACCGGACGAAACATAAGGGAAGCCAGCCGGAAGGAACGAGCGAAGTTCTCTCTTTAGGAGTAACTTGGGCATTTACTTCCATAATGGGCGACACAGTACCTAGTGGTAGGTATATTCATTGACTGAAGAACTTTAATTATACTTATATTTGCATTTAACGAAGTTTTAGCATTATAAAATGAAAGCCAAAATCAAGTCATAAAATTAGCTTTAATCCAAAAATAAACACAAAGAAATAACTTATTTAAATGTATAGAATTTACAACTTGCTTATTGAGTGTTAATGTACAGTACATTACATACTGCCCTCAAATAAGGTTTGTAGTGGAAAAGAAGAGTAAAGATAAAACCTTGAGTGGTATTGCTACAAAAATTACTTAGCATACATTCATGGCTCGATTCGAGTCTGGGCCTTTAATTTGAGAATAAGTAAAGTTCACTATCTTGCATGTATCCATGTATCCATGCAAGATATTAAAACGCGGAAATCGCACTCATTCTGCGGAATTAACTTAATCATATTTTGATCTACATAAGTTTACAAATTATTTTCAGTGAACCAATTTAGAACTTTATATCATTATGGTACTCTTGGTCTCGACAAGGGTTAAATTAAAAATTAAAAATGTTGTTGCACACAAATTTTAGTGTACATATTGTAAATTCTGATAATAAAATCTAACTTGCCAATACGAATAAAACTCATGTAGCTAGCTAGATTGATGACAAACATTTGAATGTTTTTTTTTTACATTTAAAATATGCATAAAAGCTAATATACATTACAAAATAGAATAGAATTATTAAGTATAAAATTTAATATTCTATTATACCTCCTGTCAATTTTTCTATTCAAACATAATATTCAAAGCTTCTTCTTTTGGGGAATGCATTCAGTCAGTTTGGGCACCTGCATCGAGCTGTGGTTGCTTCGTTGGTAATTTTCTTCCGTCGCTTAGTATCATTACTTTTTTCGCCACAGACTGTAAATATTTATTTATTAGTTTAACTTCTTAGCAAACAAAACACAAAGGTAACAGAAAATTCCTGTGCAGCGTACCTAAAGGGGTTGGTAAGCACGTCAATAAAAAGTAAACTAAGTGATACTTTCTGAGTTATTCCCGTTTGAAAATATAAAATATAAAAAAAAAACAATTTAATTCATTCAATTGTCCATTATCATCATTTTAAAGTATTTTGCGTTACAACTAGTAATAAATTGGGGACATTTTGTCAAAGAGTATTTGTTGTTTGTGATAATTATTTTTTCTATCGATTGGCATAATGTACACCAAACGGCAACTTTTCATGTACAAATGTACAAACTTTAGGTATGCTACAGAGGTTTGAAGCCTTTTACTCACCACTACAAATGGTACAGGATCTTCCTTCGACCTAGGTAAGACCGTAGGCTTAAAATCTTATTTTCTAAAATACCGGCTTTTGCAGGCTTCACAAAATGCAGGATTTTGTGATGTCGAACCAGAGCCTCATATAGAATCCATACATTTTAGACGTAAGCTTTCGTTTTTAGTAAAACTGAAAAGAGATCATATCAAACACATGGCCTACATTTTACAACATCAACAAGAGTAAGACACACTCCTTCAGTTTGTGGCTCTCGCTCTGGACACTTTACTCTAATTGCTTACATATACGATTTTATGTTTTATTTGAGAAGACAAAGAGTTTAGTTTTCTATGGAAGGTTTTTCGTAGTGCTCTATCCTCTTTGATTATAACATCCTTGGACTAGAGTCAGTGTGACAGGGCATTAATTAATTAATTAAATAATCCGTAATTTTAGAGGCTTTGATCACGATCCCATCAACATCAGACCAAATCGCAATATGTTTTCTTACTTTAACTTATGTAAGTTATAAGTGCATACATTATACCTGTTGCTCTAAATATAATTAACTTATAATATTTTACTGAGGTAGGATCGTGCAACACGCTCTGGAATGTACCATATCCATTACATTTAACTTAACTAATAATTTCTGCTCTTTGCACTGAAAACTTGGTACATTCCAAAAGTATATGTTGTACGTTTTCCAGTATTACAAGTTTCACGGTTTGGGCTAAGGACTTTACCCATGAGGAAGTCGAATTTATTGAATGGTGTATGACCAATTCTAAGTCTATGTGCAGATATAATGTGACACCTTTTCGATCGCTCCTATTATGACTTACGGAGCCGAAATAATGTACGCAGCGGAAATAGTGTACCTCTCAGTTGCAAAGAGGCGTAGCCAAAGCGCATAGCCTGACCCACTGACCTCATCCAGCGTGCCCATGAAGGGACCCAGCCAGTACAAGTGATACACAATAGGGTGATTAGTACTGCCAGGTGTACCTACTCCTTGGTAGAACTAGTGACCCAGAGGACATTATTTCAGCTCTGAAAGTCATGAGCGACAGGGCAAACTGGCTGTAGATTTTACGAGTCATAGTGGTTTGTCACTTCGCATATTAGGTGTAAACTTATCTGTACACGTTTTCGTTTTATGTGTTGCCTTTGGTTTCTTATTTTAGTTTAGGAGTGGGGCTGTTACTACGTACTAGGGTCTGTGTGGTCTCGTCCAAATGAACCTACTACGAACTCCCAGATACATACATGTTTTGACACTTTTGTAGCGTATGATCTAATGCTGTTGACTGGTGATGATAAACTGGACCATTCTCTCGTAACAGAACATCGAGCATTCCCCATTTCTAAATTTATCGGTCTGAGCCAGGCTTAGTGCTAAGCGTCGCTACGAGCTCTTTACAATAATTCTACAGAACTAGTAAATGCACGTCATACCAGGGTTTACTAAGCTATGAGACGGAGGAACAATGACAAAATTACTGGTTCCTGAGATACATGTCCCCTCCTGGGATACTGGAAACTGTGTGTGTGTGTGTGTGTGGATGAAAACAGGCTGATATAAAATGAATTTGTTTGGAAGTTTTAATTTTTGTTGTAGAAAAAATTTAAGCAAATGCTGTAATGTTCCATGATTTGCCTGCAATAAAGCGTTATTATTATTAAGTATAAGGGCATTTAACTATCATGTGGTATTCTGTAGTTCTTTTTAACATATTTTGTTTCAGTTATTCAGGCTTAAATTGTATTCGATTGCTTTGTTATTATTTAAGTTTGTTTAGATTTTTATGGCCAACATTTTGTCTCGTAAATTGGGTGTATTTCTCCTTCGTTAGTTGATAAAATGTCCTTGTAAAAATACTGCGATGTTTTGTCTTCGCATTTCTGTAATTCTTCATTGTTTTGCTCAATATCGCTCTACAGGTTGTCTAGCTCTTTTAATTATCTTAAATATATACACCCACTCCTTCATTAGTTGATAAATGTCATTGTTAAAATACTCCGATCTTTTGTCTTCGTATTTCTGCAATTCTTCATTGTTTTGTTTTGCTTGTCTAACGCTTCTAATTGGATCTTAAAATAGTCCGATGTTTTTCTGACGACGCTGTCTTTCTTAAAGGTAATGTAGATCTTCTCTATAGAAAGGATAAGCTCACTTTGCTGTGTAAGTAAGGCCTCCGTGATGATAGGTTTGATAGTTAAAGCTCATAAATCGCGATACAGTATACCTTAACCCTCGTGCGACAATGCACCTTCTCAAGTTAACTGGTGATTCCCGCATCTGAGAGGCCAGTCAACCAGATTTGCTTCTGCGCGGAAAATAATAGCAATTAATTATCTAGATATAGTGATAATTCCACGACGAGTAGAAATGATGATATTGGAGACTCGATGATATGCTGATATAGCCACTTGCTTGGCGTGAACTTGGTGACCTTATTGTTGTCCGGCGAGGGTTTCAGGTTGATACGTTGATAGGTGTTCTCTTGATATGATCAGCTGCTTTACTGACAGGCATTGATACTCATATTTGATATTTCTGATAGCGCCAAATCAAAGTGTCCCGAATAGGTCGCGAGTCCTTCGATCCAGATTGAATGACCAAAATATGTAGCAGACTACACAGTGCTAATATTTTTGAACTAAAACTTTCGTAAGCACAACACATTCAAAGACAAAGACAAAGACAAAGAATTTTATTTGTAAAACATGGGTAATCATCGGATGGTATAACAGTAGTCAAAGGAGTCCAGCATGTTTTGCCATTTAAGGCGTACAAATATTGAGAATTTAAAACATTAAAATCATGCAGTTAACATACAATGAATAAGTCAAAATGTCACTTCAAGTACTGAGTAGTTATAGTAATAGTATCAACATCATTATTGTCAAAGCAAAATAATTTAATTAAATTATGTAAAGTGTAAAGATATAAAGGTAGCTATGTCCAAAAAAATTAAATGTCATGTTAATTAAATTAAATACAAAATGTCAATTTGCTGTGTCACGGCAGCGTCACACAATCTATAATAATTATTTTTCAGTCAAGTATTCATTTATATTATAATAACATTTTTTATACAATAATAATTTGAGTTTGTGTTTGAGAGAGGCAAAGTCCAACTCTCGAATGTCTCTGGGTAACTTATTGTAAATAACAGGCCCCATACAGAATATGCTCTTCTGCAGGAGCGCTGTATTGGCTTTTCGTATACATATTTTACTTTCATCCCTTTGCATTCGTTGACTGACATCTGAAACACGTCTAAAGATGTCCGGATTTGATTTTACAAAAAGTGAAACCTCCAGAATATACATACATGGTAATGTTAAGATATTATTATTTATAAAGTAGGGTTTACAACTGTCGGTTGGTTTCATTCGAAATATTGACCTTATGCACCTTTTTTGGGCTTTAAATACTTTATCCCTATCTGTTGAATTACCCCAGAATATTAATCCGTATCGCAACATGGAAGCCACAAGGCCGTGGTACGCAGATATAACTGCATCAGTGTTTGCAATGTGAGCTAACTTATGTAAGAGATAGCTAGAAGAGCTAATTTTTTTGCATAACACCTCAATGTGCTCTTTCCAATTTAGATGCTTATCCAACACTAAGCCTAGAAATTTAGTGGTATCCACTTCTTCAATTTTATTATTTTCAAAGTTTATATTTAAGTTAGATATGCCTGGTATGCGTTGGCTAAACTGCATGAAGCAAGTTTTGGTTAAATTCACCTTTAAGTTATTTTTGTTTAGCCAATTTATGATGGAATATAGCGCTTCATTAATATCCCGTTCGTAATTTATTACCTTATTGCATTTTATTGTAACTGTACTATCATCTGCAAAGAGGGACATATTATTTTGGGTACATCTGGGCAATTCGTTAATGTACAGTATGAAAAGTAGAGGTCCTAGAACACTACTCTGCGGTACACCGTATACTACTTCTCTTTCATGAGATTGGTGAATCTCCTCTTGTTTTTTTGTGTTTATTTTAACTATTTCTGTGTATTTCATCCTATTGCTGAGGTAAGACTGAATTAGTTTTAGAACATTTCCTCTAAAGCCATACGCTTCCAGTTTACTTAAAAGAATGTTATGGTCGACTTAATCAAACGCCTGCGTCATATCCATGTAAATAGCCGATATAGGAGTTTTCGTATCTACACACGTCATCACAACATCTAGGGAATCATAAATGGCCATATTGATTGTTTTATTTTTCCTAAAACCTTTTTGTTCTTTGGTTAGAATATTTTTCTGTTCTACGTAAGTATTTATTTTCTTATAGAGATATTTTTCAAAAATTTTAGCAAATATTAGAATTAATGCAATGGGTCTATAAAATTCCATGAGTTCACGATTTTCTTTTTTGAAAAGTGGCTTTTAATTGTCTTCTTTAAATTAGTTGGGAATGTGCCTTCTGTGATACTCAGATTGATGATATGACTTAGGTGACTACAAATTTGTGCAGCTACATGTTTAATAATTTTAGTAGTGATACCATCATAGCCCACACTGTTAGTATTTCTCAATGCCATTATAATCTTAAATATATCGTAGGGTAAACTAGGACCCATGAACATTGATTTGTTCTGTCTTGGTATGGATATAATAGTCTGAGTTTGGTCATTTATTAATGGTTTAATTTTATCTATAAAGAAGTCATTAAATGCATTTGCTATTTTGAGGGGATCTGTAATTGTATTTCCATTTATATTTATTGTCGATATTGGAGGATTTGGTAAGTTGTGTTTTGACTCATTTATAAGTTTCCATGTGGTTTTCGATTTGTTGTCAGAAGTTTTTATTTTGTAATTATTTTGGGCCAGTTGCGTAAGTCGTATAATTTTTTTAAAAGTATTTTTATACATTCTTAAATTTTGTTTATTTAAATCGGTTGGCTTAAGTCTGTATGCCCACAGTAATTTCCTTTTTTTCCTGGAACAACTTTTTATACCCCTCGATACCCACGTCGGTCGTTTTTGTGTTTTTATTTTAATTCGTTTGTAAGGAAAGCAAAGGTCATAAAAAAACCTAAAATATTCGATGAATATATCATATGCTTCATTAGGGTCATTAGTTGAATATATTTCGGAAAAAGTCCAAATGTTTAGATATTCTTTAAATCTGTCAATATTTTGTTTACTACAGTCCCTTCGTTGAGTATGCCAATAGGGAATAAGACAAATATTTTTTATCGGACATTCCAGGAGTTGAGCTGTATGGTCTGATAAAGCCAGTTCAATAATTTTTGATTTGCATCTGTTTCCAAAATTGTGCGCGAAGTTATCAATACATGTTTTGCTAGTTAACCTTGTTGGTTCTTTAAACTCCAATTTTAGGTTAAAATGCAATAGAAGGCGTTCAAACTCTAATGTGATATTGTTTTTTTTAAAACGTCAATGTTGAGGTCACCAGCTAGAATAATTTTCTTTTTCCCTTTTTTTGTTACTACTAGTAATATTTGTTCCAGGCGTTCATAGAAAAAGTCCATGTTATTAGCTTTCGGTACTCTGTATACACAAATAATGATAACATCATAGCAGGTGAGTTCCACTGCGCAACACTCTATTACTCCACTTATAGATATTTTTTTTACATCCGTTATTTCTGTAGCCTCGTGACCATTTCGTACTAGTATGCAAGATCCTCCTCTCTTACTATCTTTCCTACTAAAGTAAGCGATAAGTTTATAGTTAGGAATATTTAAGAAGTGTTCATTTCCGGACATCATGAAGTGTTCAGTTAAGCACAATACATCTACATTACTATTGTTATCGGATAGCTCTTCCAGGTTAACCGTAAGTGCATTTGCTTTATTTTAAAGACCTGCAATATTCTGGTGAAGAATTATGACCCATTTACTGCCAAAAAAACTGATCATTCTCTTGTGCACCGTCACGAGAAGCTTTTTGTTGATGTTCCACAGAGGGCGGATTTGCCATTGTGTTATTAAAACATTGAATGTCTTTTACAAGTATCTTTAGGTCTCTGAATATTGTCATCATTCCGTTGTTGTTTATGTGTCCTGTTAGTCTTGAAAACATTTTATTATCGTATGTCAAATTTTTGTTCGAGTCCAGGAAGTAGGCATGTTCGTGCGTAATTAAATCCAAATAAAGGACGTAAATTTTCTGCTCTCGAATTGTACATCGTGGTATACTTCATACATTTCGGCGTTGGTAGACAAATGATTATATTGGTATGTGTGATTTGTTGTAAAGTCATTCTAATATAGAGAATTAACTCGAAGTAATTCCTTGTGGTTTCGAAGTCTTCGCTACCTATTAATATGACACAATAATCCTTCATTGTGAAATGTTTAAGCTTTAATTTTAAACCACTAAGTAGCACTCCAATGCCGCAATGGGGAGTTAGGTAATGGCATGTTCGAAACTCGGAACCTAGTGTTGTTTCAGCGATTTGCGTGATCTTGTTTATGTTGTCACTGCTTAGAATACATATTTTATTTTTTTGCTCCAATTTTGATGCTGGTCGCATCGCTGGTTTTCGGTTGTCATCTTTTAGGCGTGAGTTTTCAACATTGGGGCTAGCAGGCGGAGAATGTTTTGTTCGGTCTGTGGTACTTGTTGGAGTTAAGGAATTTTGCGCCCGTAAGTCCGTTTGTGTAAAATTATCACGTTGCCTGTATGTTCTTTTACATTTTATTGGTGTTGGCGTATTTGTTTTATTCTTTTTAACGGGGCTGTCTGTGATTTTTTTGTATAGATCGTTCTCCTTTTTTGGTTCTTCATTTAATGTTCTTAGTTTATTGTTCTCCAGACAAAGTGCTTCAATTTTCGCCTGTGCGCTATTAAGTTCTAATGCTATTTTATCCAACTGTTCTCTAAGTTTCATTACTTCATCACTGTTGTCATCATCCGAGATCTCGGGTAAGCTATTACTACTAGTGCCATCTAGGTGTGCTGTAGAACAAGCGCTATCATTAGCATTTTCAGACTGAGCTCGTGGTCGTCGGCGTGTGATATTATCGAAGAAATTCATATCTAATAGATTTTGATGGTGTCTTTGTTACAATCCAGAGTGAAATGAATAATTTCCACTGTGCACTTATTGTACACTTTTCATAAATCGGCCGTTTACAACATAGAGATTAATGCAGATCGCGAGTAGGCGCCCTTTGATATGCGGCGATTAATTAAGATCTTGAGTAGACGGTCCAAAGCTGGGTATTTGTGTTAACTTTTCGCAGACTGTTCGATTCGACGTCAGTAGTAGTAATCGGATTTTTAAATCGATTTAATTCGGCCCAACTCGGTTTAATGTAGAAAGTTTCTGAACGCATCCATAAACTTCAATGACAGCTGTTGTGTCAAAACAATACGTTGTGGTCCGTTTTCAGCCATCATGGCGTAAAGTTCCATTTTTTTGTAACAAATTGTAAAGAAGGGCAGGGACTCAAACAACAAAGTTAATCAAATAGAAATTTATTTGGGCAGAGCTTCGCCCTATAAAATAATTACAACAGGAAAAAAGTGCCGATCCAACATTTGCAACGGCTTAAATAGGCAGGCATTGTTTCTCCCACCCTCGCAACCGGCCGGTGCGAGCGAGGTGGGGCAAACGGGCGGCGCGCGGCGTGGTGCGAGGCGCGGCGCGCGGCGTGGCGCGCGGCGGTGACGTATGCTGACGTCACGGCTACTCTGGCTTGGCTATGGCTGGCTTGGCTATGGCTGGCTTGGCTATGGCTGGCTTGGCTATGGCTGGCTTGGCTATGGCTGGCTTGGCTATGGCTGGCTTGGCTATGGCTGGCTTGGCTATGGCTGGCTTGGCTATGGTTGGCTTGGCTATGGCTGGCTTGACATGGCACTGGGCTGAGCGTTACAGTCGGCCATCCTGTAACAATTGCTCCCGCAATGGGAACAGAGAAAAATATTAGCTCTCTAGTAAGTCTATTAGGTCTTCAGTTTCTACCTGTTCGTCTGAACTACAGGCACTATCTGTCATCGGGGCAATACCTCTGTACTGTCAAATTGCATTGCATCAGATGAAATTAATCCCTGAAAGCTCTTATTTATAACCACGAATACCTTTAATGATACAAATCTGATACCTGTCATTAGGTAGTACCATAGTTATTACGTAAGGTCCTGAGTAAATATCGTCCAACTTTGTGTTTACTTTACCTGCGCTACTAGTAGGGGCTTGTCTCCACAGTACATAATCCCTCTTATATACTGTGCTGTCTTTACGCCGTTTGTCGAAATTACGTTTGAAAGAAAGAAAGAAAGTGTTTATTGAATTTCTCGTCCTGACTCTGAATCGTATAAAACCAATCTGAAATTTCTAGTCGATTTACGTTTACAGCGTCTATTGTGTTTCTACTTAAAGCATCTACATGCTTCATGCGCTCACCGGGTCTGTATTCTATACTTATGCCATAATCTTGAATTAACATCCACCATCTTGCTATACGTGGTACTAAGTCGCGGTTTAATCAAAGTCGCACGTACCGCGGTGCAATCTGTAACTACCTTCACATTTAGACCTACAATGTAAGTAAACACGGAACCTGCGCAGCGACTCTCATGGACGTAATAATTTATAACGTCCTTGTCGAGTCAACAACCGCGAGTGTTTCTAACTCGTAGCTATGATAGACATTTTCCTCTCTACTGGTAACCCGGCTAAAGTACATTACGGGTCTCAATGTACCGTCAGGTTGTTTTTGCAATAAAATTCCAGCTGTCCCTAACTTGCACGCATCCGTGTGAATCTTGGTGGGCAACGATCGATCGTACAATGCTAACACGGGTTTACTACACAATTGTTTTTTTTTAATTCCTCAAAACTCAGCAACTGCTCATCGCTCCATACCCAAGTAGCATTTTTTTTTTGTCAAATCTGTGAGTGGGCGAGCTATTACTGCAAAATTAAAGATAAACTTTCTGAAATAGCTGCATAGTCTGATACACTATAAAAATAAAAATAAAATACTTCATGTAGGTACATTTTAAAGAACTGGGAATTTAGAAACAGCTGCCAACTTAGATTCACCCGGCTGTATGCCCTCCGCTGATATTTTATGACCTAGCTAAATAAGAAATGTTTTCTTGCAGAAACGAACATGTTTAGTCTTAAGTCTTCTGTATTAAATTTTTGTAGAACCTTTGTTAGCAATAGTAAGTAAGTCACCCTGTACATCGTACGAGGGAAGAAGTATATCGTCTAGAAATGCAAGTATTTCAGGGTTGTGTAAGCTGCCAACGATTTTATTTATCAATCTCATGAAAACCGCCGGCGCATTTGCTAGACCAAATGGTACGCGTAAAAATTCATAATGACCTTGTGGGGTAATAAACGCGGTCTTGTGTGTATCAGTAGGACAGATTTTTGCTTGGTGGTAACCCTGCGCCATATCTAGACTAGTAAAACGCTTTTTACCTGCCAATTTAGACACTTTGTCATCAAGTTTGTTAATGGGTACCTATCTCGCACTGTAATCGATGCATAACAGACTATCACGGTTGGTGGGTAAAGTTATCACCGTTTATATTTATCACTAGAATGACTGGGGAAGCTTAACTGGACTCAGATTCTTTAATTATACTGGCAGCTAATAAATCTTGAACTTTTGATTTCACTGTAGCCTGTTCGCTATGTGATAATCTACAAGCGCGATGATATACAGGCTCATTGGTAGTGACATTTATTTTCATCTGTAGTAAATCTGTGCATCCTAACTCATTAGTATCGCTGGCAAAAACAGTTCCTAAACTCAAACAAAATTTCAATCAAGGTTTTTTTTTCTCAATTTCAGTTAAGGGTCCTACAGAAATATTTTCTATATCTACCCCCCCAATGGCAGAGTGTTTATCAAGGCAATTTGTTAGTACACTTTTGGCTAAGCACGAGCAATCGGAATGGCTAGTAATGGGAATTTAGCTAACCTGCGTAAGAAGCGGCGTGTTCTCGCAGGTCTCGGCGCGTACTACCAGCTCTCCCAGCCGGCTCCGACACGATGTCCGTGGTCCCGATGTTGATCACCTTCATGTAGCCTTGATTGCCTCGTAGGATGGTTGCAGGCAGCGAGTAGGCCAACTCTTCCATCTCGTGATGGCGCACAGGTGTGATCACGTCGTTATTGTCCTTTTTTTCCTAGTATTTCGACTTTTGTAATAGATGTTCCGGGCGGCAAGCATTCTTTAGAAGTTCTTGAACCAGAAAATTTTTCAGTAGTTTTCTAGCAGGCGGTGAAGGATCTTCTTCGATTTCGGAGAGCGAGACTTGGATCCACGTGGCGGACACGAAGATGTAGATTGCTCGATTTCAGGAGACTGAGGCCTTTTTCTTCTTGTTTGTAGCGCGAGCACTCTTCGTGAGTAATACCACTTCTGAATGTAAAGAAGGGCAGGGACTCAAACAACAAAGTTAATCAAATAGAAATTTATTTGGGCAGAGCTTCGCCCTATAAAATAATTACAACAGGAAAAAAGTGCCGATCCAACATTTGCAACGGCTTAAATAGGCAGGCATTGTTTCTCCCACCCTCGCAACCGGCCGGTGCGAGCGAGGTGGGGCAAACGGGCGGCGCGCGGCGTGGTGCGAGGCGCGGCGCGCGGCGTGGCGCGCGGCGGTGACGTATGCTGACGTCACGGCTACTCTGGCTTGGCTATGGCTGGCTTGGCTATGGCTGGCTTGGCTATGGCTGGCTTGGCTATGGCTGGCTTGGCTATGGCTGGCTTGGCTATGGCTGGCTTGGCTATGGCTGGCTTGGCTATGGCTGGCTTGGCTATGGCTGGCTTGACATGGCACTGGGCTGAGCGTTACAAAATGTTTTCCGAACATCCGTTAGAGCTAAAGTTTCGTACAGGCCCTGTAAAAATAAATATATAATAAATAATAAACAATACGTTGTTTGCGGGTAGTAATGTTTTCCATAAGATGTGATGCGGTTTCTTTATGCTTATTGGCCAAGATTTTGTGCCGATTTTGAGTATAAATCCGTTACTAAGTGATAAAAATCCGTTACAAGGTGATAGGAGTTAATTGTGTTCTATTTTCTCCGTCTGTGGAGTGTGACAAAGTGTGATTTATGTCCTACCTTGTATCCACGGTATTCTTGCACAAAACTGACCGCTGCACTACACTTAATAGGTACTTTATGCACTGTTTACTAATTAATCTTTCGGAGCTAATTTGTATACGTCCTTCCTGACAGACAGATTTTGACTGACTGAACATTGTAAACTTTTAGTCCGGATCTACTTACGGGTGTTGTTATATTGGAAGAGTCCGACCAGTTTTCGCTCCGATTCGCAGAGCTTAAGCATGGTGAGCAGAGACAGAGCTCGCGTCGTCGGTTGCTCGTCTCAGACTGAGATCCGTGAAGTAGATCCGGACTAAAAGTTTACAAAGTGCTAATATTGATCATCATCATCATCAACCCATTATGTCCCCACCAAGGGGCACGGGTCTCTTCCCTGAGGAAGGTATAGGCCATACTCCACCACGGGGGCCAAGTCCGGATTGGTGGAGGCTTGTAAGACTAGTGTCTGGTCTTACTGTCAGAAGTTTTCAAGCCGCCCTTGGGCCTCTGACTTGGCTTAATACTGCCATCTATCGACGGCAGCCGGAACCAACTGCTTAACGTGTCTTGCGAAGCACGGAACCGCTCGGAAAAATGCCACTAGCGTTAGTCACAGATGGTGATCCATTCATGGACTGAACGCGCCGTATGTTGCGCCGTATGTAGGCAGCCCAATTCAATTCAGCCCAGCGATTCAATTCGAGCTAATATTGATACTATTTTGATATTGGTATTGATAGGGGAATGGCGTAAGAATGAAACGACCGAATCCAGCGAGTACGTTAGCGTAACTAATATATCGTAAAGTACTGGTTAAATATGATGTAAACTAAGCAATTCCAACAAATTCTACGTAAATAAATTAAATTAACTCATTCTGTTAAATTCCATAATCTTTCAAAATCAGACGAATCACGAACGAACAACAATATTTTTTGCCGCGTTAAAGTGTTCTTTCTTTTTTCAATAGGTATATCCAGCTTTCTATCGCAAGCCGGTTCGAAATTTAAATAAAACCTCTGACAAGTTACCTCCTTGGTTGTCATTGTTCGGAGTAAAAGATCGTTTCATTTTTAAATAACACGACAGATTTGGCCTTAAAACACGACAGATATGAATTTTCATAGAACTAGCTTATAAAAAAGGAAAATTTTCCCATTTCGTGTCAAGACTTGATTTTGGCAGAATTTGTCGACATCGGCTGGTTGCCATCAAAACAAGAAATAATAATAATAATAACTTTTTCCGGCCGCTGCTCGCGTGTAATTGGCCAGTACAGCAATTTCGATTTATCTCGAAGAAGGTTGTCGAAATAATGCTCAAATTTCCAAGCATGTTTGAGAAAAATAAGTTAATAACATACACGGGACTTAACCATATATGTAACTGTATATTTTGTTTACATCTGGCATGTATATCATATGTACTACCAGCTGAACTACGTGGTAGTACTACGGACTCAGCAGCCCCAAGTGTGATCGCTCCGCATTGCCACGCATGGAACGGGAAGCAGAAAACGGGAAAATGAAAGCGCTTGGGGTGCATTTGGTGCGCCGGAGGCTAACGAAGTGGGGGCGACACAGGATCTTTTGATTTAGTTGGGAAGGTATAGGTCATACTCCACCACGGGGACCAAGTCCGGATTGGTCAAGGCTTGTAAGACTAGTGGCTGGTCTTACTGTCAGAAGTTATCAAGCCGCCTTAAGGCCTCTGAGTTGGCTTAATGACTGCCATCTATCGACGACCACGGATCACCAACTGCTTAACGTGCCTTGTAAAGCACGGAACCGATCGGAAAAATGCCACTAGCGTTAGTCATAGACGGTTCATGTTAAACTCACGTCAAGCTAATTTCAGCCAATCATGTGCCGGTATTTTGAATTAATCTTAGATTAATTTGAATTAATCTTAGATTAATTTGAATTAATCATAGATTAATTTGAATAAATCTTAGATTAATTTGAATTAATCTTAGATTAATTCAAAATACCGGCTGCCGCCGATAGACGGCAGTCGTTAAGCCAAGTCCTCTAGAGGCCTTAGGGCTGCTTGAAAACTTCTGACAGTAAGACCAGCCACTAGTCTTACAAGCCTCCACCAATCCGGTGGTGAATCCGATGGCCTATACCTTTCTCAGAGAAGAGACCCCTGCCCCTCGGTTGGGACATAATGGGTTAATGATGACTACTTAAACCTTTATCTTTTCGATAGTGCTAACCTTTCAGATAAAAATTAGAGTTCAGCCACAAGGATCCAAAAATTGATATTTCTTTGTCAAGAATAATGTTTTTCAAAGAATCACCCGAATATTACGGCTAGGGCGAAGTATGATTTTATTATTCACACCAGTGGCTTCAACTTCGCCCGGTCCGCCGACTAACAAGGGGCCAGAAACAAAGTTTGAGGTGCCAACTATCATTATCGCCGATCGGAAAAACAATACGTCCTCGGGAGTTGGCGCCTTATTAATTTAAAAAATGGCTCCTTTTCGCGCCCTTCAAAGGCAAATGCATCGCATCGATATGGAAGTTGAAGACGACGTTAAGAATTCAAAGCACCGTCGTCGGCACACCATGGACGACTTTCACCTACGAATCGACAGCTTCCTGTGCGACTCAGATAGTGAATATCAAGCTCCCATTTCATGACGATATGTTCAAAGATATCAAGAAATAGCTTAATAGAAAATTAAATGTGTGGCAATCAGTCCCGGAATCTTTTTTCGGAAACTGTACCCAATCGCCCATTTGTGTGACCTATTTTCTGAGGCAACACGTTACATTATATACCTTTTCTCAAACATGCTTGGAAATTTGAGCATTATTTCGACAACCTTCTGCGAGATAAATCGAAATTGCTGTACTGGCCAATTACACGCGAGCAGCGGCCGGAAAAAGTTCTATGAAAATTCATAACTGTCGTCTTTTGAGGCCAAATAAATTACATACTAAACTCATATCTGTCGTGTTATTTAATAACCAAGGAGGTAAGTTATCAGAGGTTTTTTTTTCATTTCGAACTGGCTTGCGAAACAAAGCTGGATATACCTTTTGAAAAAAAAGAACACTTTAACGCGGCAAAAATTATTATTGTTGTTCGTTCGAGGTTCGTTTAATTTTGAAAGTTTATTGAATTTAACAGAATGAGTTCAAGTGATGAAAATGACTGCGATGAACTAATTTAAACCTGAAATTCAAGAGGCGGTAAGAGCAGTAATTGTTACCGCCAAAATCGAAAGAAAAAAGTTCTGCCTTAGTAGGTAGGTACTACTTATCAGAAATCAGAAATGTATTTCTACGTAAAGAATTTACATTCTGCTTGTTTTAATTTCCGCGCATTATCTGAGAAAAATCATATACAAGCCTTGGCCACAACTAGGCATTGATGGAGTCACGTATGTGTGCCTCGGCTTCGCCTCGGCCCACATTTCCACGTTCGTCCATCAATGCCTCTTTTGCTGGCCGCTGCAGTAATGTACTATAGCAACGCACAAAAGATGCAGCACCTAAAGGGCAGGGTAAAAGGTGAAGCTGAGCGCCTGATACAACATCTGAATATATCCGCTGATAAGTACTAAGCAGCGTAGGATATCTGGAACCACCGCTATAACAACCCTCAAGTTTTGTTTACTTCCTCTTGAAATCCTCCCGAGTCAACTATAGAAAATCGAGGTCTGTTTCAAATCAAAAACCGATAACTCTTTTATTTGTCAAGAAAGAAAATTGAATTTCGATTGAATGTTAAATGCACACGCATAGGGCATTCAATAGGGCTTCAAATAAAGCTCAGATGCTTTACTTTTATTAGAGTATGTGTGTATTAATAAATAATAAAAACAACAGTTTAAAGAAATGGGAGTATTTCTGTTTCCTGACTTGTATTTTCTTTTTATTTCCTTTTCGCGATATCTTCCGAAACCGCACATATCCGCAGCTGATTTTAATAAATGTTATTCTTAAATTTCTACGCTACCAACAAAATCAAATGTAAAGGATTGACACCGGGAGACATTGGTAACTTTACTGTCAAAAGTCTCGACGACGTTAAAAAATAGTTTTTTTTCCTCTCACTTACTGTTAATTTCTTTTATATAAATATAATCATAAAATTTTATATTTGAGTTGAAATCTACGAGTACATACCATGGGCTTTTCAAAAATGTATTACACATTATAACTATTCCTACAAATTTTTAAAAGAAATTAAGTGCAAAAGATTGAAGCAAACAGATCTTAAGTAGTAAAGTTCTTTGACATACTTTGCGGAATTAAAAAAAAACATATTCCAAATAAGTTATTACATTATAATAAAGTTCCATTCTTTACTTTATTCAATAAACTTTTAAAAGTGCGTCAATATTATAAATATTACTAAAACGATTTTTGATATGCCGTTGTTCTACCATTTTCCATAGTGCGTCGTCCAAAAACAAAGGTCGTACGAGATCAAGAGATTATACGACACCGCTTATGAGTGTATCCACGCCGTCGAGAATCTCGGGGCCAGCACGGAAATTTGGGACATCCCATCCCGACTATCAGAATCTGATTTTTACAAATAACGAACAAGCGTTCCTGCCAAAATTATCGTCACCACTGAACGATTATATAAATACAAGTCTACCGAAATATCAGTTGCTGGCACTTGAAAACACTGATCGACAGGTATGAGAGCATACAGAACCAGTTTGAGGCTCTAAAGCATGATGCTGATACTGACATCTCATTATCAATTCGTGACGCACACCTCCATACAATGATATACATTATACTAGCGATCGTGTGCTCTAGTACTTCTACAAAATTAAAACAAAACGCCGAGCCGCTGAGATGCGCCAAGAACGGCAGCAAACAGCTATGAAGTTTATAAGAACTCCTCCAACTTCACTTGCACGACCCCAGACGTCGGCCGCTACCTCGAGGCCATCTACTGCGAGTTTCAAAATCTAGGGTCGATTCTGCTAGTGCACTATAGTTCAATTACAGTTGCGTTGGAGGTCGATGGATCTCACTCTGCTAGTTTTTAAATTAACGCAACGACAGTTATAACGAAACACCAGAGTTACTTATTGTACTCATAACTACAGATTGTAATGGAGCAGACAAGAAAAAATAGAAAATAAATAAATGACAGTTGCATGGTCGGGTCACGTGACATGTTTTTAGATTCTATTGAGGCGTAGTATTATTGATTCGCGTGCTCGCTTTAACTTGAAGCGGCAACGAAATGAAAACGACGCGTTCATACAACTGTCATTGTACTGCAATGCATCAGCAGAATCTAGGCCCTGTACGAGTTAACGAAATGCACCAAGCCAATCGCCAAAGTCGGAAGTTAAATTCAAGATCCCTCAACTTTCGTAAAAAAGTAATCAAAATTAGTTAATCATTTATCCAAATTTGTTATTACTGTTGTAAATATTTAGATTTACCTTTAGCAATTTTATTGTTATTGATATAAATGTCTTTCTTATTCCTTTTGTAGACGGCAAGACGTACGAGCGAACGTACAATGTATTGGAATTGCTTATGCCCGGTTCCAATATCCACAAAACGCTTCGTTTTTGCTTACGATCGGTTACAATTCCTACGAACAAACGGATCGTAGCCGGTAGGCATAGTATATTATAGGAACCAATTTAATTTAACCATTACTTTACACTAAATTAGTTACGCTAACGTTCTCGCTGGAATCGGTAGTTTCATTCTTACGCCATTCCCCTATCAATATCGAAAAAAAATCGAACTAGTATCAATATCAGCACTGTGTAGTCCGCTTCACAGCCAGAATGCTGGCTGAGACGTTTTTTGGGCTTTTATCTTTAAATCAAATCAAATAATTACTAATGACATTAAAGGACTTAACTTTATGCGGGTAGGTAGGAAAAATGTTGTCACTAAGTCTGTTTTTTAGTTCAATGCAAAAAAATAAAACACTCACGTTGACATCTCAATACAATCCAATGTCTGAATGTTGCTATACTTGAGCCATTACAGACGTGCGAACCGAGTCCTAAAAGTGCGAGCGAGAGTTCCAATATGGCTGATGTACCTCCTATATGTATGTGTGAGAGAGAGGTCTGATACAAATGTTTCTGACTCGGTTCGCACGTTTGTAATGGCTCAAGTATAGTACGCAAAAACCAAATTACCCCATTTTAATTAAAATAAAAAAGTTTTTGTGCTACCTAGGGGTTTTTTTTAGACTTTGCTCTTATGAGGAATTAAACTCTAATGTGTTTGATGTCATAAGGGTTTTGGTCACACGAGTCTTCTATTCACGGTAAATAAAAATCTACCGAGTAACCCTACATATTTTATTACGGTGACACCGCGTCATTTTTTTTTTTTGCATCGAATTAACTACCAATAATTGCGTACTGATGTTCATCGCACTAGGCGGACCTGTTTCGCGAGAACTATTACATAAAGAGGTTGCTATGAATGAATGCTTAAAACAATGCTGTTTTTGTTCCCCACCAGTTGGAGCGCGCGAACCGGCACTACATCCTCACACAGGGCCCTCTGGCCACTACTGTGGGCCACTTCTGGCTGATGGTCTGGGAGCAGGGAACCCTCGCCATCCTCATGCTGAACAAGATCTACGAGAAGGGCGAGCTCAAATGCCACCAGTACTGGCCCAACGACCCTGAGGAGAAGGTGAGCGGAGTAGTGCTTTTACCGGTCGGTCGTTGGTTGATCATCAGGTCTGAAAGTACCAAGTTTTTTAGGGTCGCGGACCCAAAGGGTAAGGTTGCTTGTCTGTCGGACGGTTCGTTCGTTATAACAACAAATATTTTGGTATATATATTCAAAGAATATTTATTTAGTTTTATATGCCCTTTAAAAATAAAGAATTTAATTGAAATAAACTAAATATTTTAGGGGGGCTCCTGTACAAGAAACATGATTTATTTTGCCGTTTTAGCCTGATATTAATAACTGCAACAGGTAGACGATTGAAATATTCAAATGTAGTACAGACGATGGTACGAAACCATTCCTGCGCACGTCCGACTCGCACTTGGCGGTTTTTTTTATAATTAAAGAAAGTAACACCGCTCAAGAACATATTTTTTAGGTTTTAATTTAAATTATAGTTTGTTATTGATTAGTATAATATCAAATTGTATTTAGACTAACGCCAAGCAATTGGTGGATCATGCCAGCGTTAGCGTTCGTTCAAATAGTCTCTCTGGTTTAAGGAAATCGATCGGCGTGTCGATAATGTGAGGACGAGTTCCTGAACCTAGATTCTGTTAATGCATTGTAGCACAATGACAAGTGCATGGACATGGGATTCAGTTTCCTTCACACACATCAAACAATCTAGGCGTCAATGCTATGAAAAAACACCTCACGGGACCTGCCATGTATCTGTCATCGTACTACAATGCTCTAACAGAATCGAGACCCCGGTCTTGTGCAGCCCGCATCCAGGGACTCCCCGCCACCGTAACCAGAGGGCAAAATAAATTATGCGGGCATATCCTGTTGGGATCCTGGCGTTTGCGGCGGCCTTTATTATAGAATGACAGGAATCGTTCTGGACCTAAACCGTGTATCTGTCATCGTACTGTAATGCATTAACAGAATCAAGGCACTGAGACTTACTTTCATGGGACTGGGCCTGCCACCTGCCACGATCCCGACAAATCACTTTCGCTTCATCGATATTCATTCGACTAATGAATGCACGTATGCACGCACGCCGGTTTCGGGTACTTGTTATCTTGCCGTTTGTTAATACATCTCCTATTTGGTACAACTTCATATTGAATAATAATACTTCCGCACAACACAATCACTTGACCTGGATCCAAACTAGGACACCCTGTGCTATGGTAACCAGGCAAGGACATTACAATCATGGAAAAACCCCCAGACTGAGGCTGGATGATTGTAACTTAAAAACAAAGTCATTGGTACATGTCCGCTCTGGGAATCAAACCAGGGCAAACCGTTGTTTCACCCACTGCGCCACTGCTGAGCCCAAAGAATTAAAATCGAAATAGGCTATTTGACAGTGTGAAAAAAACAGTATTATTTATACGTATTCGTATAAATTGTGTCTAAAATCGCTTTAAGGCATTTTAACCAAGGAGATTTTAACTAAAAAAACAATTATGATTTGTAAAAAAACACAAAATAAAATTTGATAATTTGTATCTGCCGCCATTGTATCGAAAACGGTCTGGATTTGCCGTTTCTATGATGACGACACATGTTAGTAAAAATGGCGTTTGTCATTCATTCTTTCTTACATTCATTGGTTGGCTTACGGGAAGTGAAGTGATAATTCCCAAGCGACGCCATATTGCCTAAGATAGCGTTTTGGCGCCTTATTTGAAAAGTAAATTTTCGTTTGCCTTTTTTAGAAGAATTAAAAATGACCACTTTCTGAGGACTCCATGAACATTTCAGAAATCGGTCAAATAGCCTATTCCAACATTGAAGTCGACCTTCACGTGGTAATCTTGTTTTTCTCTTGGAAGCACGCAGAAGAGATTACTTCGTCGTCTGCGCCGCCGAATGATGTTTGTGGCCGTGCTCTAGGGCTTTGTATGCGGAAAATGTATTTCTCTGATGGGGTAATTAATTAATTAGCAGTATAAAGAAGTCCCGTTAGTTAAGCAGTTGCTGTCGGCCGCCGTCGATAGATGGCAGTTACTAAGCCAAGTCAGAGGCCTTAGGGCGGCTTGAAAACTTCTGACAGTAAGACCAGCCTCTGGTCTTACATGGCTCCACCATTCCGGACTTGGCCCCAGTGGTGGAGTATGGCCTGAACATAATTATTGTTTTTATTACTTTTGTGAGAAAATTAACTTATGTTCTGGATTTTAAAGTATGGCGATTATGGAATCTTATCATATACTTAGACTCTACGTATAAAGCTTTAAATTATTTTAGAAAAGATGGTCAGAGTGGAGTTTTTTCCCCGCTGCATTTTTATCTACTACAAATCCGGCCCGAAGGCAGCGTCTAACATAATACCTACATTGATGTCATCAAACAGAATGTAATTCTTTACTTGGAAATACGTTATTTTTGATTTAAAACCTGTAGGCTTGTTTGTTGATAGCGAGAGCTCTTTGAAAGTTCCTTTTTCAGGCTTACGGTAATGAGAGTAGTACTGTGCGCTTTCACACACTACACTCGGAATTAATTAATTTTCTTCTTTACAGCCTCTCGACAAACACCAGGTCTGTGCAATTAAATTATACTAATATACATCATAACAGCTTGAAGCCAATACATTTATGAAAATATTATGTACGTTCGGAAAAATATTAAAGACATCGAAACTCTTGGTAGCCATCATAACGTCAATACTAGGAATAAATATAAATTAACATTTCCACGATTTAGACTTACAAAAGTTAATAATTCCTTTATGGGGCACTGTATAAGGTTCTACAACAAGATACCCCAAGATATATTAGAGTTACCTCCATCGCGGTTTGAGAATTGTGTTAAGCACACTCTTTGCAAAAAAGCTTATTATAATCAACGATTATTTAGAAGACAAGGATGTGTGGCATTAAATAGTTTTTTAATATTAAATTTAATCAGAGGATATATGTGTCTAGTGTTCAACACACCCAACAGAATAATGTTAGTTTCTTCTCCTAATTCTCCTCCTTCGTAATCTATTAATTGTGAAACTAACAACTTTGACTTTCATATAGTAAACATTTTGTTTGTACTATGAATAAAATATTTGATTTTGATTTTGAATAATAAATTATACATACGGCCTCATATTCGGGAGGTCGTGGGATCGGATCTGGCGTGCGAGTTTGTTATCTAATCTTATACATTTGTCTCATATAAATTATCCATTTTTTTATTTTGTCTGTTCATATTAATCATGATTGTATAGTATTCGTTTTCAAGTTGACATTTAATATTTGTATAGCAGCTGCGCTGGTGCATCACGCCTGTGCTACATGATAGTTAATTATTGACATCAAATGAATGCCTACAAATAAATGAAATCTGAAATCTTGTCCATCCATAAGTTGCACCCCCTTTTTTCCCCCTTAAGGGATGATTTTTAAAAAACTATTTTACACTTATTTCATAATTTTAAATGAAAAACCTTCGTACCAAATTTCATTCGAATAACTTCAAAAACGGCAAAGTTTCATGCTAACTTTGAACCACCATTTCGCCCCCTTAGGGGATGAATTTTCAAAAATCTTTTCTTAGTGCTCCCCTACATTACAAAAGGAACCCCTGTGCAAAATATTAAGTTTCTAACCCTTATAGTTTAGGCCCTGCGTTGATATGTCAGTCAGTCAGTCAGTCAGTCAGTCAGTCAGTCAGTCAGTCAGTCAGTCAGTCAGTCAGTTTCTCCTTTTATATATATAGATTGAAAAAAACTACTTAGTAGATCTCGTTCAAACCAATTTTCGGTGGAAGTTTGCATGGTAATGTACATCTTATATTTTTTTGATAGCCCACACCATCCCAAACTCAAAATTTTTGAATTTCAGTTTTGAGTATCCAGCCCCCAATTTTTTTTTTTCTGTTTTCGTGTGAAAATCTTAATGCAGTTCACAGAATACCAAGTTTCAATAGTATAGTTCTTATAGTTTTGTAAAAAAGTGGTTGTGACATAGGGACGGACAGACAGACAGACATGACGAATCCATAAGGGTTCCGTTTTTAGCCATTTGGCTTCGGAACCCTAAAAACAAATCAACCCGCCAAGAAACCTGCAGCCTAATGACGTTCACCTCTATTCCAGATGGATCTACATGACGTGGGCCTGACCGTAGAATTGCTGAGCTCTGAGAATAATAACTACTACTGGACTCGCTCCTTCAGGTGAGTGGCCATCTTACTTGTTCTTCATTTTCTTTCTGTGCCTCCACCAAAGCAGGTTGGCCGTCAGCTCCGAACAATCTTCTTTTATTCTTTCCAAGGGAAACAGGTCACCGACGCTGGCTACATCCATTCATTCACTGATGTTACTGAGTCACCGCTTCTCTCCCAACACCTCAATCTTCCCCATCATAATAACTTGAAGAAATCTGTTCGTTATGTCCAGCACATGCCTTGGGGAACTAATTTTCGTATTCTTATGGTTAGCTTTAGCTCACGGGAACGATTGGCGCGTTTTAGGTTTCCCGGGCTCGTGACTCTGTGGATCCAACTTATTCTCGACATCCTTCGGTAGCACCATATTTCAAATGCCTCCAGATTTTAGCCATCCTACAGTCCTGCCATTTTAAAGACGGTTGTGGACGTTTAACATACGCACTTAGTGATCCTGAATCGCACCAAATAGGTACTGAAAGATTACTAATGTCTAACTTTCGAATTTTACTCTAAGGCCTTTGTTTACATTTGCTTTACTTTCATGCTTTTTAGCATGCTTTCCATAGAGCTAGAATAGAATAGAGATGCTAATTCCTTTTATAAGTACAAGCAAATAATACATCAGTAATGGTTGGTTGTATACCTACTATGTATTTAAGATTTTTTTAAAGTACTTCTATAATATATGGTCCGTAATGAAAACTATGTATTGGTTTTTGCAGTCTCTATTGTATTCTACCTTAGGCCTTGGCCTGGTTTACATTTGCTTTATTTTCACGCTTTTTAAGCATGTTTTCCATAGAAGTAGAATAAAATGGAGGCGGTAAAAACATGCCGATTCATAGTTTCTATTACGCACCCTATATTATAAAAGTACTTAGAAAAAATCTGGAATACATAGTGTACAACCAATCATTACTGATTTATTATTTGCTTACGTACTTAAAAAATTAATTGGCATCTCTATTCTATTATACCTCTGTGGACAGCAAGCTTAAAAAGCATGAAAATGAAGCAAATGTAAAACAGGCCTAATTGCTATTATAGGCGCTAGAATTAACAGGTTTTGATGCCTTCCTTTCATAGGCCTAATTAAGCAAATAGGGCTATGGAAGGTCCACTGAATTCGCGGCGCTATTCATCATGACGAAAGCTGATTAAAATAATCTCTATGAAGGTCGTTGCGCTCCAAAACTAAACTTGTAGATGAAGCTGCAACCGCTAAGCTCAAGTGACATTGGGGGCCACGTAATCAGTGGTCACCGACAGGGTCCCAAGCGACGGATTTCGCAATCGTGGCCCATCCAAGCGGAGATGGCTGGGAGACCTTTCTACCGGGTTGGCACTAGGTGGCCATGAATAGGGAAGATAAAAAGGGTAAGTGTGTACAATTGTACATGGGGACGAACATTGGCTGCTTTATAATTATAGTTTATAATTAATAATTTCAATGGCATTGCTTAGTAAAGTCCGTTCGCTTAGAGAGTGTCAGTACACACGAAGGCAAGCTTGGTTTTAGTAAAAAAACATTTATATCAATAATACAACTTAGACGACAAAAATACTTTAAACAGAAAAAAAAAACATGGTACGCAATATACCTAATGGAGCACAAAATAAAACACTACTCTTCATCACTCGAAGTGTCCTCAGAATATTCATCTCCACCGGTATTTAGAATAGGTACCTACCTAAGTGATGCAGGAACGTCTCGTTATAAATCCATTCTAAAATACTGATTGATTTACTTATTTAATTGCGTGATCTACATAATAGTAGAATGAGACGAGCTGCGAGCCAAATTCACTGGCGTGTTTGCGTAGCGTCGGCTTCCTTTAATTTCTTTTTTAAAATCCGCCACATGCCAAGGCGGTAAATATCAAAGTGACACTATGATAGCGAACAGACTTTACACTACAGTGTTTTTTAAATACGCAATACCGCAATTCACTGTCTCGTTGGTCTAGCCGTTAAGGTGCTTTACCACCAAGAAAGAGGTCGAAGGTTCGATTCCCACTGGGGGCCGCCGTACATTTGTACAAATGGCCTCAGTCTGGGTGATTTTCGATGTTTGTCATGTCCTCCATAGCACAGGGTATCCTAGTTTGGGACCAGGTCAAGTGATTGCCTTATAAGGAAGTTATCATTACAATTACTAGAGGAATACGCTTGAGTAAAATGTATATGCATAATAATATAGTATACCGTACTATATACAGACTGTTAGCTTTTAGAATATACCTCGGGCTCTAGAGTAGGCTTCGGTTTTCGCCGAAAGCACACGAGTGTAATGCTACTTCCTGCTCTGTACAAAACTTTTCTTCACTATTTTGAAAAGTTATCTTTTATAAATAACAATACCAAGTTAACCTTACCATATTGCAATATAATCGGTTTATCCGATAGTAGCCGAGGTATGTTCTAAAAGCTAACAGGCTGTACCTCAGAGGTCACAATGGATAACAGAATACTAATCTGTGAATGTGTCAAAGGAACGTGAAAGCATGACTTCGTATTCTTGATCGTTTTTGGCGAAATACATTATAGGTACAATAAATAGTACGAAATTTATGATGATTAAACATGTGGCATTTTGCTTCATCAGGCGTCATCGCAATACTAGTTCTTATACTTCATATTTTTAGGTACTTAACTGAAGGTTAACAATCTGGATAAGTCTTTTTATTGAAATATACACTTTTTATTACAACATTTTTACAAATTAAATGTGTTTTTATGAAATTACATTTAATTTCACATTGAATTGGTAATGTGTAAAGATTTTGGTTTAATAAGTGTACATTTCAATAAAAAAGCGTATCAAGATTGTTTACCTTTAGTTAAGTACCTAAACATTATGAAATAGGTATAGAAAGAAACGATAAAGCTCGTCAAGATATTCATTTCGGATGACAACTGTCAAACTAAAAAATCATGTATCTCGAAAACAACTGATACTAGACTACTACTAGTTCCTAACGAAATGATGAATGAAAGAAATGATGAAAATGATTGAAAGAAAAAAATTCAAGTATCAAAATGTTTTTTTCCTACTATTATGTGATACCACATGAATATTTTTAAAATTTGCCGCCTTTTTTCAAGTCGCGCTTTCATTTGCCAGACTCTAGCAATTAATTAATTCATTTTATCCGAATTAAAGTTGTCGACTCGGAATTTTTACGCTCTTCAATTTAATGTGCATTTCGTTTGAGTCTATCGCAGACCGGTACGAAATTATTAATGTAGACTGAGTTACGAAATATCGTTTAAAGTGTGTTAGACAACAATTTTTGTTCTACGAGTTTGTTGTGAACACTCCATGGAGCGTCGAAAATTAATTCGCGGAACTGTTGCACTTTGTTGATGTAAACGAAAGCTCGCTACGAATAATTTGGAAACTGTACTCAGTTGGTTAGCGTGCGGAAAACGGGGCTAGTGTCAAAAGCCGCGATGAAGCAATTAACCTCGGTGAGAGGTAGGGCAAAAGAGAGAATATAATTGTACAAATTCCGAAGCTGCTGTGGTTTTATTTCGATGATAAACAGAACATTCTATGAACACTGAAAAGAACAGAATAGAATAAGTAATTTGCAAAATAAAAGCTGTCAGTGATCATTTTACGTCGAAAAGTAAAATAGCAATGGAAATCCAAAACGAATCTAGCAATGGGTGACGTGATCGAAAATTTTGATTTTAAAATTATTGTCTGAATAAAATAAATATCAAAAAATTGTGTAAGATTTTAGATACACCGTTACAACCTAATAGAGATAAAACAATCTCACTATAATACCTATGTATAAACATGTCGAACTATAAAATAATTTAAAGTAAAGAAAAGTTCTCGAATGGAGACCACATATCGGCAAGCGCAGCGTAGGACAACCAGCCACATGATGGACACAAGATCTCATTCAAGTGGCAGAAAGACGCTGGATACAAGCCGCTTCAAACCGGTCTTTTTGGAAATCCATGTAGGCCTATGCCCAGCAGTGGACTTCTTGTGGCTGAATGATGGTGATGATATACAAATCTCATGTCATAGTGTTTTTATGGAACTTTTTCCAGTGAAATAAAAAGGTTCTTAGGCGCTACATAACAAAGTTGCAATCATTTTTTTCTCTATAATCTAGAACTTGCTTAAAACTGCTACCAGTATATATTAAATATACATTAAAGTAGCATTACAGTAGCCGTTTTAGATTTTAATGTATAACGTTTTTAAGCCTCATTTTCTGCGCTATCAATATAATAATACGTAATGTAAAAATTCTCGTGTCGCAGAGTTTGTTATCGAACTCCTAAGAAACGGCCTTAAGCCTTATGTTAAGCCTTTGTTAAGCCTTAGGGACTTCACACACGGCGGCTATAATATACATTACATCCCAGGATTTATAGCTTAGAGACCGCACAGTATCTTTAAGATACGAAGACGTAAAGATGTATATTATAGCTGTCGTGTGTGGTCTCCTGACGATTTCTATGGAAAGATGTAATGAGATATATCGTGCTATAATATACATCTTTGCCTTATAGCCGCCGTGTGTGGAGTCCCTCAGAATAAGGTCGTAGGGCAATTAAAATGGAAAAACAACGTTTGCCGAGTCAGCTAATACATTTATAAATTATGATTTTCGCGAATACTGCAAGTTCAACGAGAAAAATAAACAACAGAAAAATATTACAGAGAAGCGTGAAGCACCACTGTAATCCGGTAAACCCATTGTCGGGGCGAACTCGTTCATTTACGGGAGGCTATTGACGAGGCACTATAACTAATAAATAATTAATTGACGCTAATGGAAAGGCTTCGCATTTCACGAATGCACCTAAATAGAGGCTTTGAAATAATTGGTTGCGTGGAAAGCAAACTATTCTTGACAACTGGTTGCCTATTAAGTAAAAAAAATCTGCCATCGCTACCAGCTGCTAACAAAGAATGAAAAATACGGAAGTTCCGGAACTCAGTTGCGATGGCAGGAAGGAAAAAAAATCATAAAAATCAGTTAAGCCGATTCAGAGGAGTTCGATGACAATCGCTGTGATATGAGTTTTTGTACAGTACATTGTAATGTAAGCTTAAAGGTAGCCATTTCAAGCAAGATCTAGATTATAGAGGATAAATTGATTACAACTCTATATTACCTAAGTAGCGCTTAAGAACTTTTTTTTTTTACTGGGTCTGCATAGTGTAACGGTTTTATTTATAAAATACCATCTTTTTTATAAGCTAGTTACCTCAAAACACTCGATGAACACCGTTTAAAATTAAAAATTTTATAAACTGACTCTGAGGCGTTCTTTGGAGAATTGTATTTATATAAGTAAGGCCATTGGCATAAAATATTATTAACCGACTTCAAAAAAGGAGGAGGTTCTCAATTCGACTATAATTTTATTTATGTTTGTTACCTCAGAACTTTTGACCAGGTGGACCGGTTGTGATGATTATATTTTATTTGAAAGCTAGTGCTTCCAGTGTGGTCCTATTTCAATTTGGTCCATATTTGTCATGGCATCCATGCCAAAATCATGTAAGTCTTTAAGTTTGTCTGTTCGGCGCCTGCATTTTTCTTCATAGCAACAAGTCACTTATTGCGCTAATCGTCGTGTGGTCCATTGAATAATTTGTAGTTATCCAATTAGTTTATTTTTATTTTTAGTGAATCTGAGTTACACTACTTCAATTTCACTAAAAGTAAATAATAAATTTTTTTTTTTAGTTATTTCAATACACCTACTACATGGTATTAAGTCGTCAATCAGGCATCGTAGAAAGTTACTGCAGCTGTAAGCCTGAAATCTCCACATTGTTCGCATTGCTCTTGTGTTGAACAACGGTTCTGAAACTTGCGGTGCGGGCGGGGCACTCATGATTAAATCTCAATTTGCATCAAATTACGAATACATTGTTAGGGTCGGCAATCTTAAAAGAAGCTTTTAATTTTTTTTTGGGGCAGTGCGGAAACCTATTATAAAAATACTTTAACATTTTCATTTCTTAATTTCAAGAGAGTTGTAATAAAATAATCAATTGAACATTGTGTTGAGCCAGCTGCTAATGAAATTATTGTGTTGTTTCTAATAAAAACAGTAATTTAATAACAATTTGACGTATTATGATTTAGACGACCTCTGTGGCGTAGCGGTTAGCGCATCTGCTTACCATGCGAGAGGTCCCGGGTTCGATCTCCGGCTGGAGAAAAAAAAAACTCCAGGTCTTGGTTGTTTACATGTTTGTGACGTCGCTGTTTCTGGTTCCCACGACACAGGGTATCCTAGTGTGGGGCCAGAAGCAATGTATGTGCTTGTGTGTAAATGTTTATGTTTACGTATATGTTATGAATTGTAGGGTTATGTATGAAAGACGGCCCTGGTGCTCGGCGGCGCCATTTGGGGCCGAATTTTCTCTAATTTCCTACAGCAATATGTTTATTTACACTTTCACACATAAATTCACGCCTGTATCCTAGTAGGGTAGGCAGAGCCTAAAGCATGCACGCCGGTTTCGGGTACGTTTTTCTACATTTTATTGTGTTATTTCAAATAATTTATGAAATAACTAGCCGACCCGTTAACGTTGTTTCGCCATAAAAAAATATTGTAGGGATTATAATTAAAAAAATTGGGGGCGGATCACCCTTATTACTTAGGGGCTATGAAAAATAAATAACAACCTATTCTCAAATCTAACGAAGATACATATAAAATTTCATCAAAAGGTCGCACTAACACTGTGATACGAGAATAGATTCCACGCAAGAAAAATAACCAATTCAATGACAAATGTATCTTCGCCGAACTCTTGTGAGGTCTCCGCAGAAAACTTGGGTTCGCAGAAACAACTTTAAGAAACGCTGATGTAGAATATTCTCGGTCTCGTTTGTATAATATTGTGTAGCACCGCAGCAAACACTTATTTCCAGTTGCAGTATATTTTCAGACGGGCTTTAATAGGGCTGACGTTAGACTTCAGTCGTTTGTGTTGTAGCGTTTGAGAAATGTTTTTTGTTGGAAATGCAGGATGCGATAGCTTTGTCCGTGATACAGAATCGACACATGTAACGATTTCTTCTCAGCTCTCGCCGCTATTGAATAATAAACTAATGATAGACTGACTTTCCACACTCCCTCTCGCATAAGGTCACGTTTGCGAAATGTCATACTATTTTTCACGTTGGCATAATGTCACATTGACTTAGAGTCTCGTTAGAAAGATAATAACAGCATAAGCAGTTACAAATGGACGATAGATGCCTGTCAACAAAAGTATCGAAATGCCAAATATCGAAAATTGTAGTATTAAATTTTGAACGAAATAGTGGATCCAACGGAAAATCCCTTTATTAGCTCAATTGGCTTGTTCCACGATGGAGCTACTGCGAATTAATTTTTGGACTAGAAGTTCCAGTTGTACGTATTAATCTCTGTGATGAAACTACCGCGAATACTTAAATTTTATTTCTCACTACTACGAGTACCATTAAAATATGACATTGTTTAGAATAGTGCTTATGTTACTAAAATAAGCAATATTCTGAGTAAATTAGAGAAATAAGATTTTCAAGTGGAGTAAAACTTTTCACTTAGGTTATGTTAATTATAGCATCATTAATTTAGAAAAATCGCCATGAATTTTCTTAAACTTTTTAATAACAGAAAACTAACTCAGAAGACTTGAAAGTGGCCGGTCCTGGGTTTTGAGTGCTGTTACCGGTACGGAGGGGTATGCAATGTTCACACACCGTTGTCTCACTGTTTTATGCAACGTTGTCAATGAGTACCTCATAGCCGATTGGTATGACGGTCTATAATGCAACATATTAAAATATTTACAGAGTTTGGAATGATGTAGATAAAACTTTTTAGGTCGCGCGTGTAAGCACTGCTTGCGGGAAATATAACAATGTGTGAGTGACTCACATTATCGATTGAGTATTAATCGATAAGTACTGTGTAGAAATTCTAATTATATTTTCGGCAAAGCCTATAGTTCAACCCTCTTGAAGCAGAGCGCGACACCTCTGGTCGCTGGTCAATATTGGTCAGAAGATCTGAAATGTCTCGTGAAATTAAAGATATTTCCTATTAGAAAAATCACTATTTAACATGATTGAGATAGTACGACACTTCCTAAAACGATCTGTAAAACTGCATATGTTTTTTGTCCAGGTGGCGCCAGTGTTACTCAGTTCCACAGTAAGGGGCTCTCTTAAAAGTAAATCTAAAGTGTGATTTTGCGAACGTGACTTTTTGTGAACGTGTCATTCTGTGAGAGTGTCTGTTTGCAAATGTGGCATTAATGCGCCGGGTGATTGATTTGAAATTGTAATCTGGTGTCCCTCGAGTGTAAAATTCGATAATGAATCGGGTTGGCATAGAGTTGTTGTGTACCTATTTAATGTGTATAACGCGATTGTTTATTTGCTAAAATTTAATTACCTTAATTTCCGTTTAAAATACTCTCTAGAGTCGACTGTAGTATATGAATAGTTTCCCCTACAAGGTTATTAATTTCCATTATAAAAATTATGTTCGTCACATACTCTGGGCAGAAGTCTTTTAATACTAAAGATTTTCGTCTGATTTATTTCTTATTGTTCACAAAAGCTTCGTTAAAAATAAAAATAGAGTTAAAATCGGTTAACATACCCCTACCACCCATATCATTAAAATTTACGAAAAAGTCAGTTTTGCCTACAGTTAACATTTGTCGTAATGACGCGCTGAGCGCCTCAGTTTTAAAAGTATACGCTAGTGGCTTTTTTCCGAACGGTTCCGTGCTTTTCAAGGCACGTTAAGCAGTTGGTGCCGGTTGCCGTCGATAGATGGCAGTCGTTAAGCCAAGTCAGTGACCTTAGGGCGCCTTGAAAACTTCTGACAGTAAGACCAGCCACTAGTCTTACAAGCCTCCACCAATCCGGATTAGGCCGGCCCCCGTGGTGGAGTATCTATGGCCTATACCTTCCTCAGGCAAGAGACCCGTGACCCTTGGTGGGCCTCCAGTCGTAATCAAACCTACGACTTCTATGTTAACCGCTAGACCAAGAGGGCAGTCAATATATGCGACTTTTTCAATGAAATATTCTCATGAAAATAACGCTCGCGATTATTTCTATTTGTACTCGAAATTCGTAGTTGAACGCTAAAATCCTAACAAATAAATTATCATAAGCGTAATTAACCAATGTAAGGTAGCCTATGTAAAACCCTCAAGAGTTAGTTGAGACTTCGCCCGGATGACGTAAGCGCGCGGTACTCGCAGAAAAATCTAAGAGTAATTTGTCAATAATTTTGCGGTTTGCATTGGTCTTAGAGACTTCACACACGGCAGCTATAATATACATTACATCCCAGGATGTATAGCTTAGAGACCGCTCAGTACCTTTAAGATACGAAGATGTAAAGATGTATATTATAGCTGTCGTGTGTGGTCTCCTGACGATTTCTATGGAAAGATGTAATGAGATATATCGTGCTATAATATACATCTTTACCTTATAGCCGCCGTGTGTGGAGTCCCTAAGATAATTATGATAAAACTAGCTGTTGCCCGCGACTACGTCCGCGTGGACTTTAGTTGAATAAAGTGATGCAAATAAGATAGGGATACTTTTAGCGCATGCAAAAGAGCTTTCATACTAACTTCGCAACCCCCTCTTACCCCCTTAGGGGATGATTTTCGAAAAACTACTTTACACGTCTTTCATGTCTTTCAATGAAGGACCTTCATGCTGAATTTCATTCGAATAACTTTTATACTAAGTTTCATACTAACTTTACACCCCCCTTTTTACCCCCTTAAGGGATGATTTTCAAAAAACTATTTTACATGTTTTTGATAACTTTTCATGAAGAACCTTCATATTGAATCTCATTCGAATAACTTCAAAAACGGCAAAGTATCATACTAAGTTTGCTCTCCCCTTTTTCCCCCTTAAGGGATTATTTCTAAAAAACTATTTTACACGTATTTCATAATTTTAAATGAAGAACCTTCATACCAAATTTCATTCGAATAACTTCAAAAACGGCGAAGTTTCATACTAACATTGAACACCCATTTTACCCCCTTAGGGGATGAATTTCGAAAAATCCTTTCTTAGTGCTCCCCTACGTTACAAAAGGAACCCCTGTGCAAAATTTCAAGTTTCTAACTCTTATAGTTTAGGCCCTGCGTTGATATGTCAGTCAGTCAGTCAGTCAGTCAGTCAGTCAGTCAGTCAGTCAGTCAGTCAGTCAGTCAGTCAGTCAGTCAGTCAGTCAGTCAGTCAGTCAGTCAGTCAGTCAGTCAGTCAGTCAGTCAGTCAGTCAGTCAGTCAGTCAGTCAGTCAGTCAGTCAGTCAGTCAGTCAGTCAGTCAGTCAGTCAGTCAGTCAGTCAGTCAGTCAGTCAGTCAGTCAGTCAGTCAGTCAGTCAGTCAGTCAGTCAGTCAGTCAGTCAGTCAGTCAGTCAGTCAGTCAGGCAGTCAGTCAGTCAGTCAGTCAGTCAGCTTCTCGTTTTATATATATAGATATATTTTCAGTGAAAGCAGTAAGAAGCGCGGGGCTCGGGAGGGGAGCGCGCATTCAACTTGAATCTCAAGTTGGCTCTTGCGGGTTCTACCTCTGATAAAATGTTTCTATTGAATTTTTCTACGACATCGGTCATGCTTGGCCGATCATAAATATTAATTATGTCGAGTTTATTTCTACTGAAGTTAGAGACAGCGCGGTCGCAGAGCGATATTGAAAATATTGGCTCTCCTGTATTGTTGCTTGGCTACTCAGTTAGTTATCGTCCGGAAGGTAAGTAGTTTCCGATAGACAAATGCATTATAAATGCAGGACTACGTTCTGACTTTGTCCGCTTCTATTGGCGTTTCTGTGAGCTTCTTTTTTTCTACCTTATTTATTTTGTAACTATTAATTCTTGTGATGACTTCTTGTTATTCTTATTTTCTTCTGAACGAAATTCGCTATACCATCGGAGCCGATAATGAAATAGTTATTTGAGACGATTGGGCATAGTTTAGACAACTTCTTAGCAATATTCGATTACGATATACATATAGTAGTGTAAATTATTATTTTATTGTGAAAAATATTTCTGAAATTATCGGTCTAGTAATGATAAACAGTCTTATTTAGAAAAACAAGTCTCCTTAAAATAACCATGAAATTTTTGAGTTGATCTCTTACTCAATACATTTTTACAGAAATAAAGAAGAAAGAAAGAGAAAGAAAATTTATTGCACTTACATACTTATGAAAAATAACATTTCGGAAATGTGTGATAAACAGTATGTTTAATATTATGACACGTCGAAAATCAAACTAGGTCACCCTGTACTATGATTTTCGACGCTACCTTAAAATTTAGTGTGACACACATTAATATTTTCCAAGTAAAGTTATTTTACAACCCAAACAAAACATAACTATTGTGTTTACAATGTAGGTAGGTTTATAAACTGTTCATTATACTGTAAGGTAGGAAAGTACAATCAGAAAAACCAACACATTGCAAGTACCAATAGCTTGGTACGCCCCAGAGTACAAACTTCGAAATCATAAATCAACATCATAAATGGAATAATGGAATAGTGGGTTAACTACATTTTTACATTCAAATATGTTAAATAGTACTCAAATATAGTTTTTTTTTACGTTACACTGCGTGGCACTGGCCTTTTCTCCCAGATAGAGAGTTCAAGTTGATAAAGTAATAATCAGAAAATAAAGTCCATAGAAAGCAATGTTTGTGTCGGTTTGCCAGGATTGTGGCTAGTATCAAACTGGTCTCTGACAATCTCTTCGGGATACAGGCGGGAGATTATGTGCTCACATGTCGTCTGCTTGCAAGTCAAACCACATAAGTGCAATTTTGAGAAACTCTAATTGTAAACTTTAAAATTGCGGTTGACCTTCTTCTACTTGCAATATTTGTCTTTTTATTATTTCGAATGGTGGATTGACTGTTTCGGTGTATGGTACCTAACACAGAACAAAAAAAAAAGAGTAGAAATAGTGACATGACCTATCAGTAGGAAAACCAGTGTGACCAAACTCACACACACAAATCAAAAGCACACTGTGAATGCCAAGCTGCCATTGGCAAATAAAGTCAATTCTGAAAAGGTCTACATCACAAAAGTTCCAAGTAAAATATGAACCTTTTCAGTCATATAAACAATGATCAAAATCAAATGATAATTATGAAATTAAGTTTGGCATACGATCTTTGCTTTGTAGTACCGCTACTCTACATTAGATGGAACTACCGCCGCGTGTGATCGTCGAGAACCTTTAAGTTTCATGCCATAAAGTCGAATATTGAAAAATAACTATCTGCTATGTTGCTACTCAGGCTAAGGATGGGACATATTGCCATATCGACAAATTATAAGCGACAGTTGAAAATGAATTTGTTATGACAATGTTTCTTAATCATTTTTTTTTTTAGTATCTACATTGACAAAGTAACATAATGTATTCCCTTCTGCCAAACTGTACCACAGTTCGATGTAAATTACGCAGCCGGCTACCATATTAACTTTCCTTCTGGATGATTGGCTACGCAATGTACCTATAATGGAATTCTCATAATCTAACCATAGTCGCTTTATGAAACGAAGCCAAGCAAACTTATCGTGTACAATTTATAGAGAATAAGAAAGCCTATTGTATATATTTTTTTTAACTGTAACTTTTATTTGTCTCTTGCTTCTTGTGTGCAATAAGGAATATTCTTTTTTTTTACGTAGCCTCGATTGCCACAGAACAGAAAAAAAGAGTAGAAGGAGTGACATGACCTATTAGCAGGAAAACCAGTGTGACCAAACTCACACATAAGCCAAAACCCACACTATGAATGCCAAGCTGCCATTGGTAAATAAAGGCAATGCCGAAAAGGTCTACATCATAAAAGTTCCACGTAACATATGAACCTTTTGGTGATATAAACAACGATCAAAATCAAATGATAATGATGAAATTAAGTTTGACATTAGATCTTTGTTCGTAGTACCGCTACTCTACACTAGCTGGAAATCCCGCCGCGTCTGACCGTCGAGAAGTTTTATGTGATAGACCATAAAGTCGAAAATTAAAAAAAAAAGTATGTGCAATGGTGCTTCTCAGCTATGGATGGCCTATCGACAAATTATAGAATTGTTTCGTAAAGCGACAGTTGATATTTAATTTAATTACAATAAATTCGATGTAAATTACGCAGCCTGTTAGTATATTAACCTACCTTCTGGATGATCGGCTACGCAACGTATATGGAATTCTCATATGAAACTAACCATAGTCGCTTTTGAAACGAGGCCCAGCAAACTTATCGTATGTATAGTTTGTTTATTTTTTTATTTAAAATGTCGTTATCCGTCAACGCTTGTGCTTCACTTATATTATGGAGATGACATTTGCCAACGAAAGTCACGAGGCTTCCCCATAGATTTATGGAGTAAGCGTGGATTAAATTATCTAGACCCCCCCCAGATGATTTTACTACACGAGCACATAAAATCATCTAACTTTGAAATTATGCATGCTGGTTTTGTTTTGATGACAATATCTATACTAATAAAAGTGACATGTTTATTTGAACTAAAACTTTCGGCACAACACATTGTAAACATTTAGTCCGGATCTACTTACGGATGTTGTTTTATCGGACGAGTCCGACTAGGTTTCGCCCCGATACGCAGAGCAGTGAGTGGGTGGTGAGCAGAGACGGAGCTTGCGTCGTTCGGTGCTCGTCTCAAAATGGGATGGGTAAGTTGATCCCGATTAAAAGTTTACAAAAATGACATGATACTGCAGTCAGGACCACATCGCAAAGGAACTAAACAGCGTCAAGGAACATGATCAATAAATTTTGCGCAGTGTCAAAAATAATTGCAACTAAAAATGTGTTAAATAATAATAATAATAATAATAATAAAAGATGATAATAAACACTTACATACAGGCACATACATTGCCCCTGGCCCCACCCTGGGATACCCTGTGTCGTGGGCACCAGAAACAACGACGTCACAAACATGTAAACATACAAGACCTGGGATTGATTTTTTTTTCCCCAGCCGGGATTCGAACCCGGGATCTCTCGCATGGTAGTCAGATGCACTAACCACTGCGCCACAGAGGTCTTCAATTAAAATAAAATAACGACAATTATTTTCCCAAAGTACCTAATAAGACGCAGGTACTCTACCTAAAGTAACGATAATTATTTATTACTGATAAGTCATAGACAAAATATTGTCGATAGATTTTTATAATGTTGTGTCCCAGCTGAATTGAGTAGCATTTGAGTAGCATTCAAATGTTGACAGTAATTTGTAGAAAAAGTACATAGGCTTCGACGAAAATTGAACATTATATTCCAGTAAATAAAGGTGGTTTTACTTTCTCACTTTCGGATTGCTTTCCTTGTTCATGTCATTGCAAATTTAATTTCTATTAAATTAAATACAATGGAAATACTACTTACCGATGGAATGTTACGGCATGATCGGTACATGTTGGTCCCCAACTTTTATTTTTGCACTCTAACACAGCACAATAAGGCATTTTAGTAGAGTTTTCACAATTGTTTTCTTTACTAGAAGCGCACGGCAACTGAGGTAAGAAAAACTGTCATAGACTACGCTTAGGCAATACATTGCTAATTTGAGGCACGCGGGCACCGCCCACTTACGATTTCTACTCTTTTTTTTTGTTCTGTGGTACCTAATATAAAACACTTCTTTCTTTAATTTAGCTTAACAAAAAACATTATCTAAAATTTCGGGTCAAGATACTCACACATTTCACTGCCTCATTGGCATTGGACTAGCTGCCTACCAAGACAGACGTCGTGGGTTCGCTCCCCGCTAGCGGCCATACATTTGTATAATCGACCTCTGTCCGGGTGTTTTCCATGTTTGTAATGTCTGCCATAGCACATGGTATCCTAGTTTAGGGCCCGAGTGCTTAGTGCGAGTTTTTTCATTCACTTTCGATAGCGAGAGCGTTTGCAATTTGTATAGGAGTGACAAAGCGCGCCACCTAGTTGTCTCTTTGTCACTCCTATACAAATTGCAAACGCTCTCGATATCGATAGTGAATGAAAACTCGCACTAAGCACTCAGGTCAATTGGTTGTGTTGTGAGGCAGTTAGGTATTTATTTATTATTAATCGCATCACTCCGCGACCACCCACCAACTTCGGCCACCGATACAGGGAAGGAATCGTGCTGCGTTAGGCTGGTTTTAGAGTCACGCTGACCACGCGCTGACCGTCAGCGCTGATAGACAAAATGTATGCTGGTCAGCGCTGAACGGTCGGTATTTTTCTATGGTGCGTACAGACTGGTGAAACGTAACATGCAATGTATCATGCAATTAAAGAATACATTCGCGCGCGCAAGACGTCCTAACTATGAGAATCGGTTTCAAAGTGTGTTACCTTTCATGATACATTGCGGCAATGTGTACGGCAAATTCTTTCATTGCATGATACATTGCATGCTACAATTCCGAAACGGAACATACATGCATAAGCTCACCCCTGTATCCCAGAGGGATAGGCAGAGACCAGGGACTGCCATCTGCCACTATCCTGACTAATCACTTTCGCTTCATCGTTCATTAGTCGTGGCATGTACGCACGCCGGTTTTCAGCTACTTTTTAACGAAACGGAATTATAAAAAAAAAAACACCGAGTCTCGCTAATGATAAGCTGTGGTCTTGTCCAACACGTCACGAAATTGGTACTGGAGAATCGGTACAGTGATTAATCAGAATACGGTGTTTGACACCATCAACAATAAATTATTTGAGATGCTCGATTAAAACAAAAATTACAAAATGATTCGGAAAACGTATTTCTTTTGATCATTTACTAGTTATTACAAATTATTAAATAGATGAAACATAAAAAGAGTGCTCTGAAATGTGACGTCACAAGCAAGTATTTTCATACAAAATTCCGTTTTAAGAGTAAAGGCCTCGCCAAACAGAAAGCGTAATTAGCGCGCGTCAGGGCGCTCACGCTAAAGCGCCCTAACGTCGCACACTTTGTTTGTGACAGCTTCGACGCTATCAAGTAGGCGCTAACTAATATTCTGTAATAAAATATAACGCGACGTCATGACGTCGCGTACTGGTATCGCGCTAGCGCTGTTTGACAGGTTATAACCTGTTCACTGCAACACAATGCGACGCTATAACGCAGGACGCTTTAGCGCCCTTACGCGCGCTAATTACGCTTTCTGTTTGGCGAGGCCTTTACTCATTTGACATCCTGTCAAATACCCAATTAAACTGTGATTCCTTTTGCTGCGGCCACACTTGAAGGCGAAGATTCGTGTTCGCGTTGTCGCGACAAAATTTCGTGTTCGCTCTAGGGCGAAGAGCTTGGCCACATCAAATAAACCTTCGCTACGTGGCGACAATCTAGAACGTTGCTAAATTCATTTTGCCCTTTGATGTGCGGTATTTTACCGACAGCAGCGCGAAGGGTGTTTGTATTCGCGATGATGATTCGCGATAGGACGAATTTTTTGGCCAGACATATCGCGACAACGCAAATCTTCGCGTTATCGCGATAGTGTGGCCGTACCATTAGAATTGAATTGACGTCCTTGCCCCCAGGCTCACCGACGTCCAGTCGGAGGCATCCCGCGAGGTGGTCCAGTTCCACTACACCACTTGGCCCGACTTCGGCGTGCCCGGCTCTCCCGTGGCGTTCCTCAGGTTCTTGGAGCGTGTGCGCGCCGCTGGAGTCCTGGAGCCCGACGTGGGGCCCGCCGTGGTGCACTGCAGCGCTGGCATCGGCCGCAGCGGCACTTTTTGCCTCGTCGACTCGAGCCTCGTCATCGTGAGTACACACAAATATTACGTTTCAGAGCACTTCCCTACGTTTGAACGTAATAATGCAGCGTATACACGTCCCACTGTAGGGCACGCTCTCAGAGAGAGTGAGAGAGAATAGGGGGTGAAGGGATGGGGAGTGATAGAGTGATAGATTGCAAATTTCTAGTGCTGAGGTAAATGAACAGCTCAGATACTCAGGTTTCCTTTCTTCCTTCACTGTTCGGTGGTGGTATTGCTACGTTATAACTCAAAAATGTACATAAAGAAATACATTACATGCCGGAATTCGCACCCACGACCTCCGAATGAAAAGCCGGCGTTCGACCGCTCCGTTCGTGTGAACAATATGATATCGCCGAAACACCGTATTCTTACACTCTGTTCTTCCAGCTGCGCACTTAAACATAAATATTTACATACACGCACATACATTGCTTCTGGCCCCACACTAGGATACCCTGTGTCGTGGGAACCAGAAACAGCGACACCACAAACATGTAATCATCCAAGGTCTGGGTTATTTTTATTTGTCACCAGCCGGGTTTCAAATACGGGACCTCTAGCATGGTAGGCAGATGCGCTAACCGCTGCGCCACAGAGATCGTCAAATATTCTCGTCATGTTGTTTGAATGAAGCGTTCATAAATATTTTAGTTTTTATTGTAAGATAATGTGTTTTTATTGTAAATACTTATTAGAACAGAAAACGTTTAGAATTGAATGAAAATTAAAAATAAGAAGTTCCATTAATTTCAAAGTAATTTGTTGATTGAAGAAACACATTTTTTTACACTCGTTAGAAACAATGTTGCCTGTATGTAAATGTTATGTTATGCTTCGTTGTAAAAAACAAAAAAAAAATGATCGTCTAATTTTTTGTAAGTTTTTTATGTCTTCTAGGTAATAACAACACTTCAATCAATCAATACCTGTACAATAAAGTACCTATAATAAAGTGTTTTCTATCTATCAATGAGGCCAATTCTATTTTAAGACATGTTTCTCATTGCTCTTGCAATTTGGCGATGATTAAAATTATTCTTGTGGTTCAACACAATCAATTGTCTTAGGCCCAAACTAGGTTATCCTATGCCAAAGTAACCAGGCAAGGACATCACAAACATGGAAATGTATCCAGACTGAGGCTATTACGACTACTGCAATTCAAGTACGGTGGCCTCCAGTGGGGACCGAACCACAGGCCACCGGGTTTGTGGCTAAGGTGTTGACCGGTAGACCAACGAGGCAGATCTCTCTGACATGTTATTGATTTTGCGCCCAGAGCGGCGTTTTAAATTCAATTGCGAAATCGTAATCCCTATGCGCGTGCAAGCATTTTAAAAAGTCACTAATTATTGTATAAGCTACATACATATTTCAATTGTCATAATAAAATCTCATGGAATGGAAAATATTTGCTACGTTTGCTACGACGTTTAGCCGCCGGCGATCTGCTACGAGACGAGCTTGCTACGAAAGTCGTAGCGTTGTACTTGAAAGTGAATCTCAGATGCTTTACAAATTTATCGTGCTGATTGTTCCGACAGCGGTTAGACGAAGAGAAACATTTTCTTTTTACATACAGGCACATACATTGCTTCTAGCCCCACGCTAGGGTACCCTGTGTCGTGGGAACCAGAAACATAGACATTACAAACATGTAAACATCCAAGACCTGGAGTTTTTTTTTCCCGGGATTGTTATCCCCAGCCGGGGATCGATGGTAAGCAGATGCGCTAACCGCTACGCCACAGAGGTCGTCGATGGCTGAGGACATAAATGTCCTCTACATAGATGTCATATTCATCTACAAGGCCAATTGTAGAGAATTTGAGGTACCCAAAAGTTATCAAATAGGGGTAGTATTAGCGAAAGACAAGACAAAAATTATCCGAAACCGGAGTGCTTGCATGCAACGAATAATGAAAGTCGATGTGATCGAAAGTGATTTGTCTGGATCGTGGCAGTCCCTGGTTTTTGCCTTCCCCTCTGGGATACAGGCTGAGCTTATGTATGTATGTATGTTGAGGTACCATCCCCTACACCTAAATTAGATACTTATGCAACTTTTTTGCTCGCCTACACCGTAATGTGGGATATTTCGTTGTATTGTTAATTTAACAATATTTTAAGTGTAGGAAAACAATTCTTCGTTTTCCTACACGACCGATTTCCTAACCTAAGGGTTACTTCAGGCCTAGTACATTTTTCTTTCACACCTAAATTAGTTATTCAAAGAGTAATATTTGAAATGTATTACCGTTTTCAAAGAATTAAACATGCTCATACAGCTGTGGCAGGTATCATCATCGAAATTCTGTCATACTGCCGTTGCAAGAACCTGCCGGCGGGTCTACGGGACCTGACAGACTGTGCCTTATTTGCGATTGTCGGCTTCCCACGGTCCGCGATATCGCGGACTGACGCGGACCAGCTCGCACGACACACCGTGGGAAGGGTCTCGGTCCGCGGTAGCACAGACATCTGTAGCCGTGCGCCGTACCGGTCGTGGTTACGTGGTCGTATCGATATCCGCAGAGTCGCGCACCGTGGGAAGAGCCTCGTGCGTGGTGCGTGGCTGTCCGTGGTCGTCGGCCGGCGTCGGCCGTCGGCAGAATCGGGCACCGTGGGAAGCCAGCTTTAGCTTACATTGGACTCGCCGGCGGGTCCTCATTTAGCGTGAGGAGTTAAAGATCCTTACCTTATGCGAAATATTAAGCTTCAAAGCGCCAATTGTTGTTAGGGTCGGGCGTCCCCCACCCTCTTCCCGCTACACTGTTAAATTGTAGAAACGTAACGTGAAAAAAATTAGAGCAGGACACTTATAAGGACTTAAAAAGAAACTTCGCTAAGTAGGCTTCAAAAATTGACAAGTGGGCCAAATTATAAAAAGGAAAACTTCGTACAAACACCATTGAAGATTACTTTGAAGTTGTTAGTTAACATAACATTTACATACAGGCACATACATATGTACATTGCTTCTGGCCCCACACTAGGATACCCTGTGTCGCGGGAACCAGAAACAGCTACGTCACAAACATGTAAACATCCAAGACCTGAGTTTCTTTTTAAGTTAAACCCCTTCTTCTGTGGAACCATACACGGCCCGTGGCCCGACACGCTCTTCATCATCATCATTCAGCCACTAGAAGTCCACTGCTGGACATAGGCCTCCTCCATGGATTTCCAAAAAGACCGGTTGGAAGCGGCTTGCATCCAGCGTCTCCCTGCCACTTGTATGAGATCGTCTGTCCATCTTGTGGCTGGTCGTCCTACGCTGCGCTTGCCGATGTGTGGTCTCCATTCAAGAACCTCGGACCCATCGGCCATCAGTTCTTCGTGCTATGTGCCCCGCCCACTGCCACTTCAAGTTACTCACGCTTTTGCCCTGTTTCTATAGTTCTAATTTGCATACATATAACTAACTGGAAAATGTTTTCAACAAAACAAATGAAATGACAAGCATATTAACGGAGATTCTCTCCTATTACAAGCGGCAGCAAAATAAACTTTTATAAATTCATTTCCTTTTTTATCCCTTTGGTGTGCATTTAATCTTCCGCTAGTGGATGAATACACGAGCTATAGATTACCGCTGTAATACCTTTGAGTTTTCAATTGCAACATGCCAGCTGCAAAAAAGAAAGTGTTTTAAATGGGAAATATTCCTTGTGAAAGTAATCTGTTGGGATCGTGGGAAGTGGCAGTCCTGGTCTCTATATAAAGTTTTCTCTATCTATCTATCAATTTACATAAACATATGCATAAACGCACTTAGATATATGTATATCTTATCTTTAACTTCTTCTTAGGCCATCTGCCTACCATGCGAGAGGGCCCGGGTTAGAACCCCGCCGCGGCGCGCCGGGGGGCAAAAAAGAAAAACCCTCTTGGATGTTTACATGTTTGTGACGTCGCTGCTTCAGTTCCCACTACACAGGGTATCCTAGTGTGGGGCCAGGAGCAATGTATGTGCCTTTGTGCTTGTATGTAAATGTTTATGATATGTTTATCTATACTAGTGAAGACAAAATAATGGCCACCATGTATTTTTACTACTAGCTGTGCCCCGCGGTGTTATCCGCGGTTCATCGATTTTCCCGTAGGAATAAGATATTTCCCCGCGGTAAAACGTAGCCTATGTTTTAATCCAGGGTATCGGCTAACTCCATACCAAATTTTATTAAAATCCGTCCAGCCGTTTCAGCGCTAAAGACTGACAAACATATAAACACACACACAAACTTTCACGTTTATAATATGAGTGTGATTATAAAAGATGTATTTCGTTTAATGGTTGATGAATGATTTATTCTAAGGGGTTGATCAATCGGTAATTAAAAAATTCTAATTAAGGAACATTTTATTGGAAAAATTACATTTGTTAATCATTTTTGCGAAATATTGATTTTTAGTTAAAATATCGTTATTGGTACGATAGGTTAAAATAAAAATAAATCGATATTATTTTTTTTACCTTTTTTCAGTATCCGTGTGTGTCTTCCCCGTTTCCCAACACATTCTTGAAGCCTGGAAGGCATACTCTCCACCAGGTGTCGCACTGTCTCTTGTGGAATTTGTTCCCAGCTTGATTTAAGCACTTTGATGAGCTGTCTTTCATTATGCACCGGTTGGTTTGTATCGCAGACGCTTCTCTTTAACAAATCCCACAAGTGCTCGATTGGGTTGAGGTCTGGACTGTTGGCAGGCCACGGCAAGACCTGTATAGCAGCCTCGTTTAGAACGTCTCTGGTGGCTCTAGCTGTATGGGCACGGGCGTTGTCGTGCATTAACTTAAAACTTACACCAAATCTTTTTGCATACGGCATCACATGGGGTCTTATGACCTCCTCAATATATCGTTGAGCTGTTATCGTGCCTTCGTTGATAATAGCGAGCTCCGTTTGACCAGTTAGAGAAATTCCTACACACACCATTACTTGGGACCCCCAAATCTATCACTTTCGTGGATGCAGGCATCGGAAAATCGCTTACCTTCTCGTCTCCAAACCCTTATGCGACGATCATCACTATAAAATTTCACTTTGCTCTCATCAGTGATTCGCAAGGCAGCACCAGGACTGGAACAATCATTTATGTTCCAGTCCTGGTGCTGCCTTGCGAATGATAATCTGTTAATGGAATCCGCACTACACATCTTCTAGAAAACTGCTGGTCTTCATGCAACCGATTTCTGAGAGTTTGGTCACTAACGCGGGTTCCAGTGGTCTGGCGCAAGCGGTTTTGTAGGGAGCGTGCAGTAACAAATCGCTCTCTGCGCGCAGTCAACCGTATGTAACGGTCTTCCTGTGAGCTAGTTACTCGATTTCTACCAGATCCCCGTCTTCTGGATAACACTGCCAGTTTCTTGAAAACGGTTCCAAACATTCTGGATGGCTCGACGAGAATATCCTAGCTGCAAAGCCACAGAACGCTGTGAATGGCCCTCTTGGATCAATGTTTACTGCTCTAGTTGTGGTTTTCAGGTCCATATGTCTTCGAATTCTCGGCATTTTGTAAGCCAATGTTTATTTAGGCACTAATTTAGCAAAAGTTAATGTGTTCACAAAGAAATCCACACTTTGAATGACATTAAAATGCAGCTTGCAAATGTGGGTAAATTTAAGTGGTTACAAAAAAATTTCAAAGTTTACCCATTTCACAAATTATGCAGTTGTAATGCTCTCGATATTTTTGTTAACACTTAGGGTAACAGCCACAAAAAAGAATTAACCACTTAAGAACACCTTCAAGTTATAAAAACGACTTGATAGTTGAAATGAGACAGTGGCCCTTATTTTGTTTTGACTAGTATATATTCTATCTTCTATCTAATATATAAAATTTTTGTGTCACAGTGTTAGTGCGCATACTCCTGCGAAACAGCTTGACCGATTTTGATGAAATTTTATCTGTATATTTGGTAGGTCTGAGAATGGGTTGTTTTTAACTAAAATTTTCGTAAGCACAGCACATTGTTACGCGAGCTTCGTCTCTACTCACCATGGTTAAGCTCTGCGAATCGGAGCGAAACCTGGTCGGATTCGTCCGATAAAACAACACCCGTAAGTTGATCCGGATTAAATTTTTACTACTTTTTTGTTTGCTGTTGTTGAAGGTTTTCGTTCAAAAAGGTTGTTATCTATTTTTCATAACCAATTTGGCAAAAAAACGCTTGCCGGGTCAGCTAGTACCTATCTATATAAACATTCCTTCATATTCGTTGTAGCGAAAAATTATTTTATGTTATGATTTTATTTTGATGATTTTAATAGATAACTACTCACCTTATTTCTTAGAAATAAAAATCCTCAATTATTTTTCTCCACACCTAATTGCCAACTCACGTCGCCGTGATTAAATATTCATTGTAAAGAAAATATGAATGAGTATTAATTAATAAGGCAGCCTATGTAAGTGTAGGACACAAACCTTATCTCAGAGAGAGAGCGCGATTTCAAGAGCACCTAAACGCCTCCTTTACTCCTTCACAGAGTGATTTAGCTGAACACGATTGTGTGAGTTAAAAAAAGAGTCGTCGGTACAGGCGCCGTGGTCCGAACCGATCTCCAGGAACCTCGCGACCCGCTACCACCTATAACCAGGCCTGTTTCACTACGCGTATCGGTATCGAACGCGTGAGTAATGCGGCGACCACTCCGGAGTGGCAAATAGGTAGGAATTCAGGCGCCAGAAGTGGTAAGAGTTACGCGGTAGAAAGAGAGGCAACATGCAGGTGAATATAACGTAGCTTTTTTAGCGCCGTACGATCTGAATTGCACCTAATTGTATCGCTGCTAGAGTCCCTTTTTCTTTAATTGATTTTGCGGAGTGAATCTTCTGTACCTGTACTATTATGTATTCTGTGCTATTACTTAAACGAATGAAAATTATGTTACAACGTTCGACAGCTCTAAAACTTTTACAAGCGCGCACTCTTGTCTGCAGCGAATCGCTTTGCCCATATTCGTAGTTTAGTTTTACAGTTAAAGGACCCTCTTACAGCTCCCCGGCCAGAGTAAAGCGATAGCACTTCAATGAAAGTGAATTGTAACAGGTACATAGTATAAGCTCGCGCCGGCTTCCCAGAGAGCAAGGCAGAGGCCCGGTTTCTGAATTGGAATGACGAGTAAATACTTAACTGTAGTGCTGTCTCGTCAAATTTTACAGGAAAGAGGGTTTCGAGAAAGAATTCTCAATTCAGAAACCGCCTCAGAGATTCTTTAGCTTTAGTAGAACCTACTAAAACTTATAAGCTAAAGAAGTAGTAAGTAAAAATGTAATCCAAAATCCGATTTTCTCAACTTTGAAATTTCCGACTTACTGCTCTTACTGTTAGCGCGGCAGAGTTTACGCCTGTATCCCAGAGGGGTATTGAGATTGCCGCCTGCCACGATCCTGACAAATCCCTTTCGCGTCATCGACTTTCATTAGTCGTTGCATGCACGCACGCCGGTTTCGGGTATTTCTTATTAAATATAAATTTTCGAGTCACGGTGTTAATGCTCATACTCCTCTGAAACGGCTTGACCGATTTTTATGTTATTTTATGTAGAGGTATATAATCGGTAGATCTGAGAATAAGTTGTTATCTATTTTTCATACCGCTATCTGGCAAAACAACGTTTGCCGGGTCAGCTAGTCTAATATAAAATTCTCATGTCACAGTGGGCATACTCCTCCGGCTTGACCGATTCTGATAAAATGTCACATGTATATTCGGTAGGTTTGTGTATCTATTTTTCATACCCCTGAATGATAACTATGATAAGGGTCCACTGGATATATTTTATCTGGCTAAGCAATGTTTGACGGGTCTGTTACTCGTAGTTGAATTCTAAATGTCACCAAAAACAATACAAAGACATGTCAACATTTCTTTTATTTCTTTTTCCTTTTAAAATTGAGAAAGGTAACATAGAGTAACTAATACTTTACAAGTTTACCCAATAAATAGTGGTTTTGGCGAACTTGAATAAAACAATGTTTCATCTCATCGGACATTGTTAAATGTTAAAATATAAAATAATCGTAGTTACTTTTTTTCTTTACTTTAGAGTGCCACAAGGTGCACGTTATAACGCCAAACGCCAATCTCTTGTGTGGTTTTTAATAAATGCTATTTTACCTTTATTTACTACAGAACAGAGGAGAGTAGATTCTAGGATTTTTCGAGACCTCCAGAGACCCAAAGAATTATAATTATGGTTTTATAAAAAAAAAATCTGAGATTTCCACTATTCTAACTTTTTCTTCATGGTATAAATCCAACGACATTACAAATCTTAGCTTGACGCAAGTTCCCCCAGACCTTTTAAAGAGCTACACACTGAGTACGAGCACCAATATCCTTTTTGTAGAGTTACATTTCTTCAAGTTCAATGTTTGGGGGTGCCCGACACGTAACCTGCCCTTCACATAAAATGTCGGCGCCCCAGTGACCTTGAACTTCCCGGTTGGATGCCCGACCCTGATTTGTGCGGGTTACAGGGTCACGGTGCCAGGCCATATGACCTGAAACGTTAATTCAGTCTCTTGTGACTAGGGCGGCGTGTGTGGCAGGGTGATGGGTTGTTTATCCAACGATGTGGAAGCTGGTTATTAGGATGTAACGGATTACTTTGAAGTTATGGGATACGTGCCTCAATAAGTGTAAATTTCTTGTTGTTTTTATTTCCCGTCTTGTGTTTTGCCTTGTCTGTTTTTTCCTGTTTCCTTTGTCTTATATAATCCCTGTGTGGCGATAAATATGTAGATGTATTTCTTCTTTCTTCTAATAAACAGCGACAATAAACACATAACGCATATTTTTATGGCACACATAATTTTTGGCGGCCTTACAAAATACATAATAAGCGGAAAATTAAGTTACTTTAACAATGAGTTTTTTCATTCTAAACTTTTCCGCGGTGCAGACACAGTGTGCAAAAACATAGTTTTACAACATAACCGAAGTGTTGATTAATGCTACATTACATTGTAAGTACATTATAAGGCGTCGCTTGCAACTTGTGCTAATTTATGCTCTAGGATTTTACGTACAAGTCGTCTTTACATAATTATTATAATCTGTCCTATTCAGGAACACTACATTGCGTTGTACCTCTTGTTTTTATTCAATAAGTGCCATTTATTTCAGCGAGGCCCCTTTGTTGGCATTCGTAGCCCGAAATGTACTTTGTACTTTGAAACTGCCACTGAAATTCGTGCCAAAAGTTCATACTTCCATGTTAAACAATGTCGATTATATAACGTCCGTTGTAATCGGCATGCCGTGTGTTCATTAGTAATACATAACCATTGGGTAAAATTGTTCTGGCAAGCCCGCTAAAGCAATGCACTAATTCGTTATTTTAAATACCGTGCCACCCAACCTCGGCGCCTTGTCAATAATTGTTTCTCAGATTGTCGCAGAATCATAGTTCTTAGATAGATTTAAGAGGAGGACGCAGGGCAATCTTGGTTGCGTTACTTCAGACTAATCCATTATACTTGTGATGGGCTACGACAAAGAGACAAAGGGAAATTGCTTTGCTCGTTGCAACATCAGTTTCAGGCAGTGTTGTCGCCAAGGCAATCGAGTTTCTGGCCATGGCAGATAGAAATGTTGCTAGATTTGTAGGAAAATTCGATTTGAGAATTCCGCTAGAAGTGGCTAAGCATAATTGCGATTGTAACTTAGATGGAAATGGAAGATAAGTATGGATATTACTTTCAATATTTTTATTGCAACTGAGTTCTTGAAAAACTAAATAATTTTAATTTCATGCGTGAAGTGACTAACTAGATTCCTTTCTGATGTCAGTAAAGTGTTCGTTCATACGGTCGATTCGAGTTGCAAAAAATTTAATATCGAGAAACCCCCGAAGCTATCTTGTCTTCGTCACCTAATTAAACCATAGATTGATAGTCGTAGTCGACCGATTTGCTTACGATTTATTATAAAACAGGTTCGCATGTACCTACCTTAATTACAATCAGGAAAATTAGACAAAAATGGCTAGAAGTTGCTAGATATTGTTAAGTGGCTTAATTTGTTGGGGCCACAGGTTTGTTTCGCCAAACAACTTTCAGCTGCAAAACCTCTCTTGATAATATCATCGCTCTATTAAATTTTGAAATACCACGAGTTGACCACGGTAAAGCTAATAATATTATCAATTGCAATCACGAAAATATTGGAAACGGGATTTAACCCACAATCAATTAAAATATATTGTTTGAGATTTTACTGTTGAAGCAAACCACAAACCACTCTGATCAAATATTTTTACCTGTTTTATGCAATGTCCAATAATGGCGTTCCAATAATAGGCTAGTTTCCCAAAAAAATGTAATTAGTCCGTCTTTTAGATTATTCAAAAATAAGGGACACGTATTTTTTTATTTGTAAATTAGACCAAAAATGACAAAGATATAGCCCATTAAAGTTACGTCACGCCGTGCTGCATTTTTTAGCACTGAGTGACGTCACACGTAACTTCAATGGGCTATATCTTTGTTATTTTTTGTTTAATCGAAAAAAGAAAAAATACGTATCCAATATTTTTTCATAATCTAAAATACGGACTAAATAGAATTAAATTATTTTGACCCTGGAAACTACCCTATTATAAATTATTAAGAGCAATTTGCTGAGTTTGCGAAAACGTCGGACTGTTAAATTAAAAAATGTTTTGGTTACTAAATTTTATTTAAACATGTCAAAAAAAAAACAAAAGGTTTTGTTATGTGGCTGATCTTAAACACATGTCATACGAAGTTTCACTCTGACCCGGTCCAATTCTTCCAACAAAAAAGTAAGTGAATTCGGAATTAAGTTTATAGTATGTAGTGCTTACGAAAGTTTTAGTCTGAATTATACTTTTGAAAATATCGGCAAATATCAGAGTTTGCATAATTTTATTAAACTTGCGCTTTGCCCAGTTACTACCAAGCCTCGGTACATAATTGTCCTTAATCCAAGTATGTCCAATCATTATAACGTATAGTTAGCATTATAGTGCTTTTATTGTAATAAAACCATATATTTATTTTATTATTTATTTATGGTTGGAGTTGCAAAGTTGCCTATTAAATAAATGCCTCTTAAAGATTCTGGACACATTAAATTCCGAAATAAAAGCATCCCTATTTAGGTTTTTGCCTACCTGCCTGACTCGCTTGTCCAAAGCTTGGACTTCCAGGGGTCTGGGTAACTATTAAATCATGATAGAGTAGGTTTTTGGCAATTTTTATCATATAATAATATACATACTTTATTTCACACGAGACATTGAACAGAACATTACGTAAAAAACAATATCTACACAGGCGAGCTCTGTAAGAGATTGATAATGTAAATAATAATTTATACAAAGGAAAAAGCTAGAAAACGACTTAGAGCCAGTTAGTAAATACCTAAGTAACGTTCTGTTACGCTCTTTTCTGAGAATTTTGACAAGTCAGCAGTTACTTAGAGAAATTCTCATTTCAGAAACCGGCCCTTGGAGTCGAACTTAAAATTTTCTTTCAGCTATTGATCACGCTATTACCGACCAGGACAACGTTTGGAAACAAACTATGGCAGATTAATTTTCTCTTGATTCTATACATTTTCAGCTGTAGTTTCAGTTAATAGACTGCTGACGACTAAATTACTTACTTTTTCTAGGTAGCAACGTCTAGGTAGTTACATTGCTACCATTTCGTATTATACTTGAACCCAAATAGGGTTATTTGAGGCTTTCGTACACTTATGCAGATGTAATTGCAATGGAACGGCATTCTTGTGGATTCATATAGGTATATCGAGAATATAAAATTACGCGGCACAACTTCCATCGCAAATCTCCTACGCTCACCAGTTTACATCCGTACCTTTCGTCGTCCTCGTACCTTTTACCTTATCTGCTATAACTTATAACTAGGAATGACTTCGAGAAAACTTCTACCGTCTACGGGTGGTACCTTTTAATTGAATTCCTAAACTTTCAATACACTTCTATCACGCAAAATCTGGAGTGGTATAAACATAGACACAAAGCGGCCATCAACAGAACATCACAAAAAAAAAAACAATTATTTGAAATGAAAATTGAATTCAAGTAGCTTCACACTTCCCCGCGTGCACGCGTTCGCTGTCCCACGTGGGCGGAGAAAACTTTGCGCTCTGCTGTACTCTCCTATCTAGTTATTTTTCAGAATCGTATTTCCACTAGCTTTTGAATGTCCGAGCATTTCACCTAACAATGCACTAACTGCAAATCCAAGTCAAAATATACGCCCAACACATGCTGCTTTATGTTGACAAGAATTCAAAATAGTATTGAAACTTGTTACACTCCATTATAGTTTACAAATTTTGAGCGGGCTTAACTGTCCGAGTCTAATTTTATTATAAAGGCTAGGTTTGGCCTTGTTAATGGAAAGTCGGCCTTAATATTGTACATACTAGAGTAATGTTGTTGGCTTATAGTCTTTGTGCTCGGCCGTGCACAAACACTTAAAAGTGACCTTATATAAAAATTTCAGGAAAATAGATTACATTATCTGCCCTTGCTCATAGCATAATATGATAATTTGTTTGCAGGTCTCAAAGGTAAATACAAATGTTAGCTTTCTATTGTGCATTTGAAATGGCTGTGCTGCTTGTGAGCTCAAAGGGACGCTATGGCGTGAGCTATGACGACGTGGAATTAATCGTTTCCAATTTAACCCTATTGTTTGTAGTGGGACCTGCCGGCGTGTTTGTCGAGGCGAACATTACAAGCGTGGCTTTATTGCAGTCCTCGCCGCAATAGTTCAGTGGTCAGTACGACTAACACTGAAGTGTGACCTCTGGTTCTGTCAATGCTATCGCTAACAACTCACGCGCGGGCTGGTGACGTCATCAGTGGGTCAAGGGCGAAAGGGCTTGCGCTCCCGAGATTTTTAAAAGTAAAGTAAAGTTTTATTCTCACCATAAAAACAAAGAACAACAAAAACAACTTATACGAGCCTTGAGGGCTTTTTATAATCATTTAAAGCCTATTGTTACAGTTATGAAGTCCGCTAATTGCCCAACTAGGTGGTCCTGTATTTTGGCAATTAGAGAAAATAAAGTGAAAGTGAACTACATCATACACATTACATACATATATAACTACTACAATTTGCAGTCTGCATTGATTGAAAGTATTATTCGAATGCCAACTGAATGCAAATGCACCATGGAATCAGTTTAGGTCCCCGTTGCAGTCTCATAAAATCGGTTATTAATTAGATGTATTATTTTGGGTTCGTAGGGTTAGCTATGATGATTGAAATAGAATTGATCATATATCTACCAGTTTCTGTGTTATTTTGAAACCAGTTCTTGGATGTTCACATGTTTGTGACGTCGCTGTTTCTAGTTCCCACGACACAGTGCATCCTATTGTGGGGCCAGAAGCAATGTATGTGCCTGTATGTAAATGTTATGTTATATTTTTTATTTTTGGATTTAACCCGATAACATTATATTAACATTAGAATAATAATTGACAGCGCATGTAGCGCTCGCGCCGTAACGCGAGCGTCCAATGTTTGGTTCTCGTACCAAAAGCCCAATGGACAATAATTCGGGTTTTTTTTCCTTTGCTGTATATGAAAAGGAAGCTAAACTGGATAGCCCTACGTTCTTAGTTTTTACATCAGATAAGATTTTCATTCATGCTTTTGGTTTTGAAAACCTTCTCATTCTAAAAGGGCGTATAAGCAAAACAGAACGGAATCATAGTCGTATATGCACGCCATCCAACGTTGAAGCATTTAAAAAAAACTCACTGCTCTGTCAGTGATTTCTGCTTTGACGTGTTTGTTTATGTAGCTGTGCCACCATCTTATCTGTTCAGTTGATAGCGGCGCTAGTGGAGAATTTAGAAGTAACATTTAAGAAATTTACCTAAAAAATGAGAATATTTTATTCCGTCTTTAAATTTTAATGAACATATATATAGATCTTAGTAAGTGAATAAATAAAACAAGTAATGGGGAACAGAATTTACAATTAATTGATTAGTTACAATTTTGTCCACCTGACCATATAATTTGGTGGCGCTGTACCTACTTCAGTATTTATTTTTTAAAGGCAACAGACTAATTACTTATGACACATTCGAATGAATGATACTTTCTGACTTTGTATTAATCTGCGATGGCGTAGTGATCTGTATCACTGAGCGAAATTAAATAAAGAAATTAATTTCTCGAAAACTACGGCATCTAAAAATAAACAAAAAATATATTCTTATTTAATGACTGCTCATATCCATATCCTAGAAGGAACTTTCTTGATTCGCGACCCTAGAAATAATGTCCATTGCATAGAAACAATAATAAGTGCCGCTGTGCACTGTACACATTTGCATATAACTAAAACAACGGCGGCGTAAAACGAATAAGATTGAGTATTTTTAAAACACTATAAATAAAAATGTATGCCATGTCGCGCACCCTACGCACGATGCTGAGTTTGGGCGCGTTGTTTGCGCTTTTATTGTAGCGCACACAAATGCAGTCGATTGTCGATTGTTTTTTGAATTGAAGCTTGTTCGAATGGATTGATTCTTAGGGACTTCACACACGATGGCTATAATATACATTACATCCTGGGATGTATAGCTTTACATTATATTAAAGTATCACACACGCAACAGGTAACGTAATGTATATTTCGCTTCATTTCGTTGACATACGTCTCGACCGACACACGTTCCGGCTGCTAAGACGTTATACATGGTGTTATTATGGATCTGTCGACTTATTTACTACTAGATTTAATAGTAGCTAAGATGATTGAGTTATTTAAATTATATTATGTATTTTATTTTGTGCAATAAAGTGTAACAACAACAACAACAACAATGTTAAGCAACGTAGGGCGCGTTCAGTGCATGGATGGGTGACCGTTTATGATTAACGCTAATGGCATTTTTCCGAGCGGTTCCATGCTTCGCAAGGCATATTAAGCTATTGGTGCTGGCTGCCGTCGATAGATGGCGGTCGTTAAGCCAAGTCAGAGGTCATAGAGTAAGACCAGCCACTACTCTTACAAGCCTCCACCAATCCGGACTTGGCCCCCTGTGGCGGAGTATGGCCTATTACCTTCCTCAGGCTTACGAAACGTGGCTCACGGCCGATTTCTGAATTGAGAATTTCCCTAAGTAACTATTTAACTCTAGTGTTGTCTCGTCAAATTTCTCAGAAAAAAACGTGACAACGTAAATATTTAAATATTTACTTAAGTGAAATTCTCAATTCGGAAACCGGCCTTTAGCGAGCCTATTTATTGATTACAGATAGGACTACAAGTGATGTGTAGCAAATTAATTTTTCGAGACGGGAATCTGAATACCTATGTCATCATCATCATCATCAGGCTATACCTATTAGTCCACTGCTGGACATAGCCCTCCCCTAATGAGCGCCATAGCGCCCTTGTCAGCGCATCCAGCATCTGCCTGCAGTTTTTCGCAGATCGTCATCCCACCTGGTTAGAGGGCGTCCTACACTACGTTTGCCGAGTCGCGGTCTCCACTCAAGAACACGTTTACCCCAGCGGTTGTCGGTTCTTCGCGAAATATGGCCAGCCCATTGCCACTTCAGCTTGCTAATTCTCTGAGCTATGTCGATAACTTTGGTTCTCTGTCGGATGTATTCGTTACGAATCCTATCCTTCAGAGAAACTCCGAGCATAGCTCTCTCCATAGCTCGCTGAGCGACTTTAAACTGGTGGACCAACCCTTTCGTGAGTGTCCATGTCTCGGCTCCGTAGGTCATAACAGGTAGGACACACTGATTGAAAACTTTCGTTTTCAAGCATTGCGGTATGGATGACGAGAAGACTCGGCGTAGTTTTCCAAACGCTGCCCAGCCCAGCTGGATCCTCCTCTTGGCCTCCCTCTCGAAATTGTTTTTACCTAACTGCAGAATCTGCCCGAGGTAAGTGTATTCGGAAACGATTTCGAGAAGGTGACCATGTACGACGACCGGTATTTGATCAATGTGGCCATTGATCATGACTTTGGTTTTATCCAAATTCATACCAAGACCGATGCGTCGTGAGGCTGATGCTAGGCTGGCCAGCATGTGGTTCAGCTCCTCTAGCGACTCCGCCATTAAGACTATGTCATCTGCGAATCGCAGGTGTGAGATATAGTCGCCGTTTATGTTAATGCCCTTTTCTTTCCAGTCCAGCGTCTTAAACATGTCTTCCAACGCGCTTGTAAACAGTTTCGGGCATATAACATCCCTCTGTGTTACTGTTACCTATGTCGTTTAGCGAAATAAGACTCCTAGTGGAGTTTATGAATCACTAAGAAACTTTTTGAACACCCTGTTCGAAGAAAGATGTATCGTAATATACGAAAAGGTATTGAGATATATTAAGATGTATCAACAGGTAAATATACATATTCGTATCGCTCAGTACCTTTAAGGTACGAAGATGTAAAGATGTATATTATAGCTGTCGTGTGTGGTCTCCTGATGATTTCTATGGAAAGATGTAATGAGATATATCGTGCTATAATATACATCTTTACCTTATAGCCGTCGTGCGTGGAGTCCCTAAATCGGATTTACACGCGGCTTTTACCTGAACCAGTCGGACTTTTGTGAACAATCGGAGACAGTCTATTAGTTTGCCAAGCCGAACTGGGATTGAGGTGGACACAGCTGTTGAAGGACCGAAGTTCACGAAATTGTAAAAGCATGATCCCTATGATAAAACATATCATTATATATAAAAAAATAAATAAGTAACACTATCTTTTGTGCAATAAAGAATTAATAACTTTCACAATCATTTGTTCTTGTCTCAAACTAGGAAAATCTAGAAAATTTAGAAAAATCGCATGTCACAGTATTTTTTAACGAACTCGTCCGAAATGGCTTATTTTTTTTTTTGGTGAATTTTTTTATGCATATTTGGTGCGACTGAGGTCGTAAAATTAAATTACTTTCTACTGTCGACGTTTTGGCAACGTTGCAGCTGCCGTGATAATCTCGGTTAGAGCCGTTTTTCATGCATTTAACAGTGTGTTAGTAACGCGAGTCATTGAAAGGTTATATTCTCAGTGGGAAACGCATCCACGGCCTCAATGTCCAATACAGCTGTCCACGACGTAGTCGACGTCAAATCAATGTTTGCGCATAATTACAATCCTCTCAAATCCTACATCGACCATTAAAATGGTCCCTTTCACACTGCAATTGCCTCGACCACACGTCTCAACTTACGATGGCCTAATGATTTCGGAACGCTGCCTGGGCTGCTGAAAGCATTGTATAGAATTTATCCTACGTAGGTATATACTGTATACTAATCTGATAGGATTGTTTGTGTTACATTCATGACAGGAAATTTTGCGGATATTTCATTGAGTGGTATTGCCTAAAGCTGCGAACACATAATTTAATGCAAACGAGACGATGCTCATACTGGTACTTAGTTCTGAGTGAGACGCTTAGGGCCCTCGCCCACGGCGGCTTTTTGTAGCGCTGCCGCCGTAGCGCGTTTCGTAAACGCGCGTAAACGCGTTTCGTAAACGCGCGACGGCATCGCTACTAACGCGCGTAGGTCGCTTTTGCAACGCGCGACCGTAGCGCGGCTGTAGCGCTGCTAACGCGCCACCGTCGCGCGGCCGTAGCGCTACAAAAAGCCGCCGTGGGCGAGGGCCCTTAGGATTACGCAGGCAGCCGGGGCTACGTGACGTCGCTGTCGTTGTCGGTGCTTCGGCTGCTTACGTAAAAGCAGCACCAAAGACAGCGTGACTAATGTTGCCTCAACTGAGTCCATCTTGCAACTGTGGCGATTGGAAGCGCGACGGTAGCGCGTTTGCATCGCGACAGAAGCGCTACGGCCGCGCGACGGTGGCGCGTTCGAAACGCTACGGCCGCGCGACGGTGGCGCGTTCGAAGCGCTACGGCCGCGCGACGGTGGCGCGTTCGCATCGCGACAGAAGCGTGGTTACGTGGGCGAGGGCACACAGCTAGCGACCGCATCGCGGCTGTAGCGCGGCGAACGCGCCACCGTCGCGCGGCCGTAGCGCTACAAAAAGCCGCCGTGGACGAGGGCCCTTAACTCGCCTAATAGAATAAGCTATCTCGACTCGTCTAACGACCGCTAATAGGAGTAAGGATAAGAAATGTTCAGCATAGAAGCCATAACACCATTGTACTCAACTAAACAATAGAATTTTAGACTTCGGTGCTGCGAGCGGCACCATAACGGTTTTCGATTGTTTTTTTCAGGGCCATAACGCAACTGATTACACGGCAAAATATCAACCCTATTTTTAGGGCTCCGTGCCCAAAGGGTAAAACGGACCCTATTACTGGGACTCCGCTGTCCGTCCGTCCGTCCGTCCGTGCGTCCGTCCGTCCGTCCGTCTATCTGTCACCAGGCTGTATCGAATGAACCGTGATAGTTAGACAGTTAAAATTTTCACAGATGATGTATTTCAGTTGCCGCTATAACAGAGAATACCAAAAACAATAAAATAATTACTTAAGGGGCTCGCATACAACAAACGTAATTTTTTTTTCGTATTTGCTCGATATTGATAACTGCAATAGGTAGACGCTTGAAATATTTACAGTGTATGTTCACTTTAAAAGTAAATAATTAAATTAAAATAAAACAAATATTTATGCGGGGCTCCCATACAACAGACGTGATTTTTTTGCTCGTTTTAGATAACGGCAACAGGTAGGCGCTCCAAATATTCACAGTATACCGAATTATAATTATTCACTTTCAAAATAAATAATTAAAATAAAATAAATTTTTAAGGGGGCACCCATACAACAAACGAGATTCTTTCCCAATTTTATAATGGTACGGAACGTTTATTTTACGTTTATAATCGTGCGTGAGTCCGACTTGCACTTGTGCGGTTCTCACACACCAACAGCATACCTACAGAACATAGTGTTAGAAAAGTGTTACAAGAATATAAAATGATTTGTACCGGACTTGTCTTGTTCCAGATCTGTCGTACTCCAGATTTGTCGTATTCGAGATCTGTCGTACTCCAGATTCGCCGTAATACAGTCCACCATAGAAACATACTCGCTATAAAATAAAATAAATTATTCAAATTGTTACTTATTTTTATTAACAAAAATAAAAGCAATGGAACAAAAAACTCTCCTCTTTGATAGAACCAAAACACTTTGTAACTTACTAAATGTATAAAATGAAAAATAAATAACTGTACGTATTACGGCGAATCTGGAGTACGACAGATCTGGAATACAAGTCCGGAACAAATCGATAAAATTATGTGTATGTACAACGCTTATAGGTAAGCTTTTATTCGTAAATTTTTTTCATTGAAATATATAATTTCAAATTATGATATATTATTGGCATGTTATCTGCCAACTTTTAGTTTATATAAAAGGGTAAATAGAATGAAAGGGTAGCTGTAAATAAAGTATCCGGCCTCGGCGGCCTCCTGACCCATTGGACGTTTGCGTAAATATTTGTTCTGTCAATAGCACACCAACCTTACACGTGTTCACTCTATGCGATTACATTAGGGGCGACATTGAAACTAAAATGTTAAAGTGGACCTGTTGTCGACAACACTTAGGTACCACGAACGCGTAGTGTAAAGAATATACTTCATTCTTAGACATTCAGACACAGACAGACATTCTTAGGCATTCTTAGACCTAGGACTACATAACATTAACCCCTCAGGCCTAGAACACTTTCACAGAGCAGCTAAGTTAGTTATTCACAGAGTAATATTTGAAATTTAGCACAGTCACAGTTTTTAAAGAATAAAACATGCTCATACAACTGTGGTCTAATATCATCTTAAAAATTCTATTCAAAGTGCAGTTGCAAGACGCCGGCGGGTCCTCGGGGCCTGAGGGGTTATTGGTATAACTCGGCTGTTTTTGGTATAAATGTTATCTATCTAGTCCATGGTCCGTGATCGTAGGTTCGCGGTCGTGGGTCCTAAAAATCACTATTAACATGATCTAAAGATTGTACGGACGATTTTAGCAAATTTGGTCTGTAAATAATGCCTATAAATGATTTTTATTCCTCGGTGGCGCTAGTAACAATAACTCCTTTAATAAAGATCTGAACTACTTTGTTGCTCCGAGTGGGGACGCTGTTTGCTGATATTATAGGTTCACGCCTAGTTTATTTAGCATCAGTGTCTTGTCTACCTATATGCTTGTCGGTCACTATACCTGGCATAACTCTAAGTTAAAACCTCGTAAGATTTTTCTGAACAAATTTCGTTATTATTTATATTATTTTAGGTGGGTCCCTTTATCGGTATCTAAAAATAATGAGAAAATAAAAAAAATGAAAAAATGTAACTAGGTAAACGCGGCGCGAATAAGATGAGAAATTGTTACACTAGCTTATAGGCGGGTAGAAAATATGCGAAATTTTGTTTGTTTAATTTTTGATAATATGATAAGATAGATAAATTTTGTTACATTAAAAAATAAAGAAACATATCTTTACTATCTATATTAATAATTTCGTACCGGTCTACGGTAGACTCGAACGAAATGCACATGTTATTGCAGAGCGTCAAAAATTAGTCGAGCCGAGTCGACAACTTATGGCGGAAAATTCGGATTATCGAGTATTTTCAACGTAAAAAATTAATTCATCTTTCTATAATTAATGGCGTTGCGAAGTTAACAGTCAATGTCATCAATGTTGCGTTGAAGTCACGTCACCACGTAACACAGGTGTCCATTGTGAACTCAGGTCTAATTTGCTGAAATGAAAAAGCAAATACCCTAAACAAGAAAAATAACAAAAATTAAATGCTAAACAAAAATATGTGGTCCCTACAATGTGGCATATCGTTATGTGACTACATTTTAGCCGAGCGAAGCTGGGTTTTCATCTAGTCATATTATAATGTGTAGATTGCATTATATTATGAATGCCTTATGTCTAAACGAGGGCCTGTTATATAGTATAGAGCATCAGTTGTCTTTGTAAGTAATACAACAATGAAATACTTTACAATAGATTATGCGAAGGGCTGCAGGCAGATGCTGGATGAGGCAAGCTGAAGACAGGGCGCTATGGCGCTCATTAGGGGAGGGCTATGTCCAGCAGTGGACTAATATAGCCTGATGATGATGATGATGATGATGAGATTATGTACTAAGTAGATAAAATAAAATAATCACGAAAAAGATTAATTACCTAGAGATGACGATAATCCCGTGAACTTCGTATTGCACCTACATCTTTCCATCTTCATTTAATACATTAAAATATTGTGTCACAGTGTTGGTTATAAAAACTAGTTGACGCTTCCATAACGCTGTGACACACAATTTTTACTGTACTACGAAGTGCCAAAAGTCACATTTGATCAATTTGACCTATGGTGTGAAATAATCTATTTCAATCGTACAAGACTTTATTATTAGTATTGTTATAACATTTGTAGCATTCTGCAATTAAGTAAATTTTCGATATTATAATTTTAGTTCCAGTCGCAGGTTCTTTCACTATGATTTCCTTCACTACCATAATCTAGGTCATGGAAAGTGTGAGTTACATGCCGGGGTGCAGAGCCCGGATCTTAAACAAGAGGGATTTTATCAATATGGAGACTGATACTAGATATGCAAACTTCGACGTCGCTTGGTCGGTCGGGTCGGTCCGCTAATATGCTCCCAGCTTTAATCCTCGAGTGGACGTGGATAATACGCGTGTTCGATAGATCGAATGCGCTACCAGGAAGCGTGATGTATACTGTCAAAGAAATTCGTGTTCGGAAAAATGCTTGTACGGTCGGGGTCTAAAAATGTTTACCAGTTTTCAAACTTGATTCTTTGTCGCAAGATGTGCATTATAGTCTATAATGCTTTAACAATGTACTTATTACCTTTCAAAGTTCCGAAGCCTCGATTCTAACAAGTATCTAAATTAATTTCTTATTTTAAAATTATTACATTTGTTAAAATGACACAGATCAAAACTCTGTCAAAATAGAAAGTTTGAAAATATACGAGGGCGGTTTGATAAGTTCGTGACTTTAAGCTTGAATACACTGTTTTTTCGAAATTAAATTTTTGTTTCTTAATTAGGAACTCCTTAACGAGTGTATGTTGTTCCATTTTTAAAATTGGCGCGAAAGAAAAAAAAATAGAAGCCTTTGTGTAAGCGGAGTCGGAATATTGTTTGAAAATGGAGAAAAATGAAGATAAAGATAAAGATAAAAAAGTATTTATTGCCTCATCAAAATAACATTTTAACAAATTAAGTTGGTACTAAACTAGGTTTACAATAAGGCAAAAGGTAGTGGCTCAGCTGGTGCTACCCCGGACAATGGAACGGCTACCCCGAGGAAAGATCGTGGCAGCGTAGGTGGGCACCAGATTGTCCCGGCCTCTGGTTGTCCAAAAGGTAGCGTAAACAGAAGGCATAAACTTTTCATTGATCAATCTCAAAAACAAAATGTATGTTATTTTTATTGTCAGTGTCACTTTAAATTTTGATAGTTTTCCGCCTGAGTCCAGCGCAAATGCTGGCTGGATTGACCCGCGGAATCCACGAAACGTGAAACCAAACTTCTCATCCACTCCTTAGCCTCCACGAGCCGCTCTCACTGTTCGCCATGTATTCGCATCTAACACAGTCCGTGCCAGTTGCCAATCAGGCGTAACCACAGTCTAAACATTTTTATATTTACCTCCACAGTGGTTTTGATATCAAAGCGAGTAATTTTGCTATTTTCAATTTACAAATGTACCTACGTTACATTGAAGGTCGCCATTGCACATCTTTTACTACTTGACACCATGAATCGCATTAGCACCTTATTTATAGATTCGTCCCAGTGAAGGGACGTGTATAAGCTGCGTTATAATCTAACAAAGAAAACCAAAGATTCGAACCCAAGACCTCATCCCGCTCCGTTGCCACAACTTTTTAATAGTGGTGAGAGAACTTCAATAACAGACAGCGGTTTAAGTCGACAAGTTTTTTATACATTGTCTCCTCCCACACAGATCGAGCGTGAGGGCGTCGAAAGTCTGAACGTGCAGGAGGTCTTGCTGGAACTTCGCAAGGATCGTATGGGCCTCATCCAGACCCCGGACCAGCTCCGCTTCTCATACCAGGCCATCATTGAGGGATACAAGCGGCTCGACCCTATTTATGTAAGTTACACCTTTTCTCTTTTCCCGTGATTGTGGGGCGCGAACAAAGGTCAGGATGTATTTCCCGGAAACTGTATTTGATAAATGAAAACAAAAAGGCGAAACGAAATGAAAACATCGCTGAAAGCTTTTTCGTATAGACGCAACAAAGACAAAAATGGCTTTGAGAGCAGAACATAAAACCTAACCATATTAAAAAGTCCGGCTCCGATATCCACCTGATCCAAAGGATCTTTCGTCACATGTGGAGAAGTATAAATGTGGAGTTTCTTTGTTCGTTTCTTCTCCACGTAATGTATTAATTGTGAAACTAACAACTTTGATGTTCATGAAGTAAACATTTTGTTTGAATTGTGAATAAAAACATTTGAATTAGAAATTTGAACATTTCAGGGAAATCGTTTGCATGAGGTGTAACGGTCATACCTACACACCTTAGACCCCGACCGATTTACATTAAACACAATCTTATTTAAAAATACCGCCTCGAAACACAAACGACATATTATGACACAAAGGATCCAATGACGCCAAAGCGCAGGGGAGCACTGTCCGGGGAGTAACCTTTGACTTTTTTTTCCGGAACGATGGTCATACCAATCCCATGAAGCGCCGACCGTGAAAAGCACGCTGAATGTTGTACAATTATACCTTCATTATTAATTACATTGATGAATAAAGCCTCTCCCTTTACCACTCCACCACTACTCCATGTGGTGTGTGGCACACTGCAGGCATAAGGCCTACAATGTACGTCATATGGCTGGTGACGATGATGATCACTACAAATTTTGATCGTGGGAGCGAGACAGCACACCTGACGTAACTGCATCCTTAAACCTGGTTTTATAGAGGGGCGCATTTCATTTGGCTTAGAAGGGGAGGCATTTGCCTACGTAAATGTCACAGCGGCTACAAGCGGCGTTAGTACAATCGACGGCACATCATCCTTTATATTTTAGTTGCAATGTCACCGGCAACGCAATGGAGTGGAGTGATTAGGTGTGAAGGTTAATGTGCTGTCGACTGTACTAGTTAATATTCTATTTCGGCTAACCGTGAGTGATGAGTGTTGGAAAAGTTATTTTCCAACTAACGAAATAAATCCTCAAAGAGAGGCATAGCAGTGTGCAATCGGCTTAAATCTAGCATTGGTAAAAATAAAATATTTGTGCTTGAACTAGATTAAAATAAAACCTGTACCTCAGGCGTCTTAAAGGTTAAAATCTTCTTTATATATAAAACAAGGTCGGGTTTTCGTAGTTTTTGATTGGTTGTATTTATCTTCGTCTCGAATAGCAGAATAACTAATAAGACATTAGAAAATTGATGAAAAAAAACACGATATCAACGTTCATAGGTTTTGTAACTGCCAAAAATTTAACGTTCATCCCGCGCCTGTACGGTAAACTCTTACTTTCATAAAATCGTAATCTGTAACGCCAGGTCAGCTATTTAACAAAAAAAAGATATTAATGTTTGAATTTTTTTGCAAAATTGATCTAATGTAATATACATGGTGCCCAAAAATAGTGTCAAGCGGAAGTTCAGAGATAGAGCACCGCTAGGGGGTACTCGAATCACCCCTAATGACCCCCATGTATTTTCCGCGATTTTTTGTAGTTTTCAAACAGATTCACCGATTTTTATGATTTTTTGTGTATATTTAGTAGGTCTGAGAATAGGTCGTAAGCTAATTAATATGGCAAAAGAACGTTTTCCGGGTCAGCTAGTCATCAATAAAAGTCTTTAGTAAGCAACTGCAATTAAGTTTTTGGGCGGCAGTCTCTGGTTTCCGCCAGGTAGGCAGAAACCAGAGACTGCCAGACTGACTGTTAGGGCAAATCATATTATTATATTTTATTTAATTTGGATTAAACACATTAAATAAGATAATGACACAAAAAAGCCAAGGGTTAGTCTCACAGATACCACGAAAATTAAAAGAGGGTGCTATTTTGTAGGGGTTAATTGTTCGCACTTCAATGTTGAGATAATATATAATTGAAAATGATACACAGATACTAATAATAACTAACTTGCAACAGTTAACATCTCTAGGTCGCGTAATATTGTTATAGAGAGTATAATTTCTTCATTGTTTCGCGAAAAGTTGTTCCGATGCAAAATTTGATCAACAACCGGCGTGTGAGAGGCAATGCGATGTCATTGCGCTGTAGTGGATTCCCGAAACATTGTGACGAAACATTCCAAATGTGCCAATTTAGCTTTGACTTTCCGCGGCTGCATTTCGCGTAGCTTTCGGAATGCGCTGTTGTTTTCGGTTTCCTCGACTGAAGTCGACTCTTTTCGCCCTCTTTGAAGTTGGAGTTCGTATAGTTATGAGTAGTTCACAAAAGTTGTAGCTCAGTTTTTGAGCGCTTAAAACACGAAATTAGGTTGAGGTGGAATGGTGTACCTATTATATCTGCCCTCGTAAGGAAGAACGCAGTAATAGCCATTACTGCGTTTTTACTTTGGATGCAAAATTGAGCTCCCTGGTGGTACATCTATAGGTGAAAAAATAATGGTGGCTGTAGGTCTACTAGAAACCTGAAAGGAGACGGGGATCTCTGGGCCCAATTGTAATATATTGTAATATATTGAGTGTGAACAAAATATGCTGCGGAATAAATAATTATATTGTTAATAATTTAAAATAAAACAGAATACCAACTTTAAAATCGATTCTCGTAGATTCTCGTTTACAGATCGATTTATTACATAGGTTTATCAAATTTATTTAATCTGTGCTGACAGTGACAGCTCCCGGACTTCCAATCTATGATGATCATTGATCACCGGATTATGTTCGTCTTGTATCGGATCGTTTGCGTATTTCAGTTATATTCCTCGACCAGTGCTTTCTCTCTACGGACTTCTAGTATATTGTTTAACTCGTACGACTGTTGCATAGCGACTAATCGATGTAATACACTGGCCCGACGAGTTTTAGACGATGAACTAACACAAATCCTGGTCATCCCTATCTTTTCATCCATTTGTAAGTTTCGTTACATTCACCCACTTAATGCAATACAATAAAAACTACAAGTAATGTAGTAGATAATTGTCTCAATCAATCAATAAATTATTTATTTTGTGTAACATAGGTAACATTCGTGTAGTTGTTAAAGCTATTACGTTTCTCTATGTTATACCCATCGGGTGTACAAAAAAATATTCTTAGTTTCTATCATGCACTGGCGTTAAACACAAGAAAACATTTTTCCATAATTATGCAAGTTTAAATTAATGAAATAATTATTGATTACTGAATGAAATAATTATGTCTATTACAACAAAATAGCAATCATAGTTTAAAAAAATCAAGTGTTAAGTATATGTTGTTGTCAATTTGTTGCATAAAATCACTTTTACTAAATCTTTTTTAACTTTGCTCTCAGATTGCCAAAATCCGCAAAATATTCAAAGATGGTGTGGCAATATATAAGCTGTTAATTGACACCACTCTCATCTTTTTACATCTGGGCCCAAGAATGTATGAAAGCGTATCCGTCTCCTTTCAGTAAGAAAATATGCAGTTATGTCATGTAATGATATGTTTGTGATATGTCTTTCGCTATTTACTCAAAACTGCGTTTTTACGATTACTGCGTTCTTCCTTACGAGGGCAGATATATTGTGGTGTTACGGTATGGTATAAAGTACTTTAGGTAAGTTCTTATTAGGCGCACACAAGAAAAAAATCTTAATACCTTTGTAAATATTTTGTGTTTTTTGTTTTTTCCGGTGTACAATAAAGTATATTCTCCTTTTTCAATTAAATGCGCGTCAGTCACTGTATAAAACAGTTAAAATGTTTTATTTGATATTAGTATCAGGGTTTGGTCTCCGTTTTTGCATTGACAATCGGAGGGACGGAAATAAAGCGATCCCGTGAAGCTTCTGTTTTTTCCTTGCGAGCTCTAAGTAAAATTAACTCTCACTCGAACGAAATTTCTTCCGAGATAACTGTGTTGCATTTCTAAATTGAAAATGCTTTTAGTGGTATTCCCTACGTTTTATAACTATATTTTTACAACGCTCTGCCCGGAGCTGTTTACCCCGGATTTTTCGTAAACTACATATTTACGTTTAGCAGCAGTCAGTTGAACGAAATATTGAGCCGGTTTCTGAATTGACAATTTCTAAAGGAGATACTTAAGGAACGTTCTGTCACGCTTTTTTCTGAGAAATTTGACGAGACAGCACTACAGTTAAGCAGGTAGTTACATAGCGAAATTCTCCATGCAGAAACCGACCCATAATCTCGCGCGCCTTTGATCATTTAAATTACGGTCAAATATTACAGATCCCAGCAAATTAGATAATATGTCAATCAATCTAATCTGCAATAGCGCTACTATTCCCGAAGCAGAAGGCCGCTTTTTATGGCACAGGCCTCGTATTACAGAGAAAGTATGAGCTTAATAACCACGCGTGCCCACCGCGGATGGGCAATTGCAAGGACTGAGGTCTAAGAACACCTCGGATACTCAGATTTCCTCACGACGTTTTCTTTCACACTGTAGAGTGGTATTGCTGCTATAACTCCGCGAGTGTACGTAACTTTAAAAACAACGTGGTACAGTCACGAGCAATAATATATTATATACCGAGCAATAATAACCATTAGTTACATAATATTTAGGATAAATTGTCGTACACTTCTTTCTAGATTGTTTTAAGTTAAGATTTTTAGAAAATGTGACAGTGTATATATATTATTGCTCGTGACTGCACGTGCCGGGATTAGAACCTCCCAAATGTGCCAGCGAGCCAGCGTTCTACCGCTCCCCTACCATCGTTTGCCTATAGTGGCCTGCAATAGCACTTCCGTTGCCGCAGAGGGAGTCTGCGGACGCCGAGAATACTTACTCGACCGTGGCCGAGGCCGAGGCAGAGGCCGAGGAAACGCCGCCGAGGCCCCCGATGCGCGAGGGCAGCCTGCCTGGCCGCCGCCCCCCCGCGCGCCCCCTGCCCGCCATCCCCGTCAGCGCTTCCGCAGGTAAGTCTGCTGCGAAAACACGTTGGGCGACTCAAAGTTCAGATCAAATTGTATTAACTTTGTGGCAAAAAGACCCTACGAAAACTCTAACTGAGGTAAAAGAGTCCCACAAGTATTTTTCGATCCTTGATCGTGATTTTTTGCTTGTCTTGTAACCAAGTAAGTATTCAAAACAAGTGAAGAATCATGTTATATATTGATCATGGGTAGTCCGATGGCACGATCACACGTTTTGTTATGCTATGATGACAGGATTTGACAATGAATAAAGTGAAAAGTAGCGATTTCTGACATTAAATTTGTGACTAGATTCGTCGTACTACCTATGTTGGCTAATGGCAGATAAATCTATTTATTTATATTACATATTTAATTAACTTATGTGATTGTGTTACATTAATCTTTATGTATTTTTAGTATGTCTACAGTTTTAGTGTGTCTGCAGCTGCTAGTTTATGGTCATTTTCTAGTTTTAGAAGTATTAAAGAAGTCTGGGATTTTTTTTAAATTCACTGACAGATACGCTGGCCGTCGACAATTCCTTTCGCCTCGTGATGCCAGTTTCTTCGATAGCCAATTCCTTTGTTATAGAAGTCTCTACAGTGGCGGGAACACTTCTGCCCGGTGGTATAAACTATTCCCACTCCTGCGCACTCACAAGGTTTTGTTGTAGAATATCACACAGGATTTATTCGCTTAGCTGCGGTCAGGAACCTTGCTCATACAGTTTACTAATGAATCACCGCACATAATAGGTAGGGAATGATAGTTTTCGTTGTGATTTCCGGCTTAGGGTAGCCAGCAGGTTATAAGTTTAAAGTAGGATGTTCTTGGCAGGCTACAGGCTTACAGTATGGTCTTCTTGCCGGGTTGCAATTTTAAATTATACTGTCCCCAGCAGGTCACACGTCGGTTGCGACTCGTGCGCCTCACTATGCCTGAATTCTGACACTGACACCATCGGCATCGCGATCACTTCTCGTTATTATCATCAACAAAAAAAAAGTTTCACTACAGCTGGTTTAAGTAGCACGAACTACTATTTTGTTGGACGAGTATTGTCTTCAGGCTTTTTAATAATGTTGTTGGTCGTTTCGTCTATCAGAGGGGCTCTCTGAGTCCTCAATGATTTTAAGTTAGACCATTGTGCAATGGAAATAATACCAGATCCATTCCACATACTAATACATCATCGGACACACCTGCGGTTCAGGTCACATAGGAAAAATGATATCGTTAGATCAACGAGTCTGTCAATCAGCCGACCAACCGTAAGGGCTCCTTTCTAGTAGGTACAATCAGCCATATGGACGATTATTCAGCGCGCCATAGGTAAGTCATAGTACTATAAACATTTATACAGCTAGTCAATAATGTCAACGGGAGGTGCCCTAGTTCGATGGTTAATATAAAATATGATTATGGATATAAATGTTTATTACCTTTTAATAATTGTGTTGATGTGAATGATTGAATTTCACAACTTGTAATAATTGTGTGATTACTATATAAATTTAAGCTTGATAGGACACACTGATGCATTGAAGGACAACAAAGTGCTGGTATCAGGGTTCCACTTTTTGGGCGTGTAGGTGATGCTGGAAATATTACAAAAGGCATATCACCGTGTCATGAAATATTAAGAATCACTCAACAGAATTGAGTATCAGATATCATTGAATGGAATTGAATAAGTTTATTCACTTAAAACCAATTATATCACACATTATACTTCTGAATATAGCATGTGGCCTAATTAATAACACGGATACTGTAACCCAAATAATTAATAAATTATCGAACATCACGCATTATGCCATTGACATCTATTCCTAGTTTTTTTTACTATTGAGGTACCAAACCCGTAAAAAAAGTCTACAAAAGCCCACATTCCTAAAGTGGCATATTCTCACTTATATGACCTTTGAACTGTTTGGCGTAAAGCTACTAATAAAATTACAATTGTCAGTCGTTTTCGCTCAACCTCAGGACATAAATAGTCGGTCGGGCGGAAATTACTGAAGATTGATAGTTCAGTTTGTTTCATAACTTTAGTAGTTAAACAACCCCTAATTGCATCGTCAATATCATCTGTTATCGACAAAGTGCACCTGTCAGTTTGGACCTGCAAAGTCTTATTAGCAAATTACTTTCCAGGTAGTGTTACGCCTTAATAATACAAACAGTTCATAGCAGCTGGATAATTGGAACGATTAATACTGAACTTTGTCGACGCTGGCTGATGGCCGTCGACGTGATTTGGGAATACGGACCGTATCACATTTCCTCGTGGCACAACAGCGAGTATCGATCATCGTTCTGATTTCATTGTCTGAATATACCTATTGGTAGGCAGGCCTAACGTTAGTGGCAACGTGATTGTCTCTAGTAATGTGTTGAATCATAACCGAATATAAAAACCAGCCTTGTAACATTCGTTCAGATATAATTTCCACCCACCAAACGCCCGAGTGCTCGTCGGCCCTCTTGCGCCGGCGCCAACAGCATCAACTCCAAACCGGACTTTTACTGACATGCACATTGTGTAGGTCAAGGGATCGTTACCATCTGTATGTCATTAGTGTCACCGTCATCGCCATTCCCATTCACACAGCTCTGTTAATGGTTTAATTTCTGTGGGTTTGATAAGAGCTACCAGGTAGGAGCACCGGTTGTAATGAGTTCTGCGTTCGCTCTCAAGATTAACTATTCCTCGTTTCGAGCATGTGTTTGCTATCCTTCAATGGATTGTTACAATTAATTTGGACACAAAAGTTTGTTCGTCGTACGGCACGCATGACGAATAACCATCAAGTGATTGAATGCCACTGATGCAGGATGTAGTCCATCAGCGCCACCAGTGAAAAAAAACATACAGTCTGTTACACATATTTATTGTAAACCTCTTTCAATTCTCCCATATTAGTAAATAGTGTTTTTAAAAATGAAAATGAAGGCTGAAAACCTAGGACAACGCTAACACGGTCGTGCCAGGTCTTAGATTCTCGGTTGCGAGCCTTGAAAATCACTGTTTCCTTGAGAGAATTGAAAAAAACTTTATGCTGAAATAATCTGGAAAAAAAGTTATGTTTTTTTCATTAGTGGCACTTAGAGCCCCTCCCTCGCTTAAATACTCTAAACCTTATTTGTTTTTGTTTACATCCTATATATCTGCTCTAATTTATTTGATCGGAACGAGGCTTAGTACAATCTGGACTCTTTTGGATTCTTTAATTTCGCAAACGGACGATATCCTATCCTAGTAGCTGAGTGCACAGCACTCGAGGCGAATTGTCAGGCAGTATCTTCGGCTCTACTCTCTTCAAAATTTGAACTAAGGTTCTTCCAATTGGCTATAGTTTTTATTTGACACGGGTTTTGGCTAAAATTTTGGTATACATATACACGGTGCAGCGAGCATGATAGACAAAATTGAATCCTAATTGGCATTAAATATTATTTTATAATACCACCGAAAAATATACTGTTCGACATTTATGTCATGTTACTTGAAGGTACATGAAAACTCAATCCTTTCGTTCGAAGTGATCGCACTCAAAAGTAAATTAATTTAAAATGTTGGTCTGAGAACTCATTATTCTCCAAAAACGAGTGAATGAAAACTAATTTATGCGTCAACATATTACGTAAGCTTCCGTTGCCGTGCTAGGCTTCACACCTGTACTGCAAAAATCAGTGCCGATTCCCGAGTATGAACGCGAGTGAGTGAGCTAGTGAGTGAGTGCGGAAGGGTGTGCGTGCGTGCGTGCGTGCGTTCGTGCGTGTGTGCGCGCGTGTGCGTGTACGTGTGCGTGTGCGTGTGTGTTTGCGTGTGCGTGTCCGTGTGCGTGTGCGTATTGTCTGTTGAATCCTGTCAAATTCCTGACTTTTGGTTTGATAGACGGACATTACCGATCTTAGTGGATATGGTGCGTATAGTCAGGCATAATTTCTAATTATTGGGATTGAGTTAACTTGATTTTTTGCTACGATCTCACTTGAATATTCGAGAATAAAACGATCGGTGTTATCGAGCTGCTGCGATGTTATATGTTATCCTGTTGTATATGCATAGCTGGGCACCGTTAATCGAATAGTTACTTTCTTTAATTTCTAATCAGCTACTAAAAAAGTTATCTACGTAAAAAGATAAAGCGTTAAACATATTGGTATTGCATATTGTATATATTTAATTGTAACTTTTATTTGTCTCTTGTTTTTTGTGTGCAATTAGGAATATTCTTATCTTATCTTAAACTTCAGTAGATTTAACGTAATTTAACGTTAATCGATAATCCGTTAACACTCGTAAAAATTGCATTTTATATCGTTGAAATAGTGATTTACATTATAAACACTGCTGGTTTAGATTCTGGATTGACAGATTAAGGACAAAAAAAGTACGTGAGTATAGACACAATTTTTTTTAAATTCATCTTGCATAATTTGGATAATTAGTATGTTGAAGTTCTCGTCTAAGAGCGACAAAAATAACGACAGTGCCGACTGCAGCCGTAGACACTCGTCGACACATGGTACTGGTTGTCGCTATGTGCCGCCCGTCATATATTTATTATTGTTTTAAAATTGCTAGTAGGCGCTGATGTATTGAGTTTAAAATTATTTTAGAAAAGACGGTCAGAGTGGAGATGTTTTTTTTCCCCGTTGCCTTTTTCTCCACTGCACATACGGCCCGAAGGCAGCGGCTAACATGGTACATTGACGTTCAACAAACAGAATGCAAATTCTTTACGTTGGAATAAATTCTTTTGATTTGATTTCATTTATGTTATTAAAGTGGTATACAATTGTTGTCCAGTTGTTTACCACCAATCTTACCTTAAAACTAGTAATCATAGCATAGATTCATCCTAGTTTGGCTACTTCTGCAATCCATGTAATGTAATTTCATATTATTAAAGATATTTGTATAACGGCCCTAAAAGCGAGACTTTTTTCTAACCTTTAGATAAAGACCGTTTTAAATACGCTGACCGATAAAAAAAATACGCTGTGTACAGCTATAAAATATAGATATAGGTTTACTCGATAATTTTTTTTTACCGCAAATAGAAGACTCATGTGACCAAAATCCTTATCACATCAAAGGAATTAAAATATTAGTACTCGTAAGAGCAAAGTCTAAAAAATAAACACCTACGTAGCACACGCAATTTATACTTGGAAGTAAACTGCGGAAATCAGAAATCAGAAATGTATTTCAACGTAAAGAACTTACATTCTGTTTGTTGAATGTCAATGTACTTATAATGTTAATGTTAGCCGCTGCCTTGGGGCCGAATGTATTATGAGTTATTTGGTTTTTACCTTCTAGCAACCTGAGACATTTGGCTTGATATAGATATTGTTAACGTGACAATTTTTTTTGCATTGAATTTAAAAACAGACTTTACTAACAAAAAAAAAACAAAACATTAATACACTTTACATGTACCTACGTAGTTTTGATAGACTTGTGGCCCGAATGTACTTTTGAGAACGGCTTCTGCGCGGGGCTCGGTGGGCTCGGTATCTTTCCAGTTAATAATATGTACTTAATGGATTAGCGATTAACGGACTTAAGGTAATTTAACGGAAGCTAACGTGTCTTTAAACTTTTTTTAATATTCACTTCAAAGTTGATTGAATCGTGAAAGGAAACATTGGATCGTAGGGAAACCGGAGCGTCGGAGCTATTCAATGGCCGCATTTTGCTTAACACATCGATGAGTAATCGCTAAGTCATCGATTACGCGTCCGATTACAATTTTCGATGGAATTTTGTGTGCGTTCAGCAAAAAATTTTCTAATCGATTACTCATCGATGTGTTCTGCTAAATGCGGCCAACCTCAGCGCTTGTAATCGGTAATCCGTGGTGGGCACGCGTGGCTTAAGCCCACACTCTCTGAGAGAAGGCCATGCCCTACACGGAAAAAAAGAACGGCTAAAAGTAAATAAGTAGTGTATATTTTCAACCGAGTGACTTGGTTCTGAGGGAGCCTGCAAACTCTGTTGCTAAAAATTAAACCATTCAACTTTGTTGACATATGTTGGTAACATTAACCCAATACGTATGTTAAAAACTTGGGCATCAAAGTTGGGTAACTTTAATGAAGCTTTTTAGTATTTCAAATAAGTTCAATCGGTAGACACAACCTAGTTGCTTGGTAAACCTTGCCAAGTGCTTGGTATACTTCTTTAATAATCGAGCCACTTATTTGGAGATAAACAAGTGTAAAGGACTTTTTAAATAAGTTAAATAACATGTTTAGCCGTAGCTAACAATGTAAGCTTGTCTATTTGTAAATGATTTCCGCAAAGGTTACATTTACCGAGACACTCATTTGAAAAAAAAAGTACTTTATTTAAAATAACCAAGAACATTTAGCAATAGTTGCTTGTCTATCATTAACAAAGCTGCAATGAGCGTTTTAAATATATCTTAGTTATATGTAGTCGAGTAATTTTTAACAAAGCCAAATTGGTAAATACTTTGCTAGAGCAGATTTTTTTCCGTGTACAGTGGGACGTATACCGGCTGTTTACGTAAAAGTTGATTCGGTAGTCCAAGTCGAGCTTATGCTCGGCCATGAATATCAACGAGCTTGATATGATTATTCCTTGTATCTTGTGCGTATGGTATGCAGCAAAAATCCACTCAGTGACTTCCTCGTCCGCTAATTAAGTAGCGAGCTTAAGCCCAGCTATGAATATACGTTATAATAATCATGGCAATTTCATCCAACGGTTATAGCGTCCTGTGCGTTCGAACCGATAGATACATAGATATTCCTAATACTTTTGTGAGCGACATGTGAGCAAGCGAGATTTTATTGATTGCACTGCGAATGATAAATGTATTCCCCGATATCTGAATGTACATAAGTCAGTATTTATTAATATCAGCTTCTTCTGAGGTCATTTTAAGGGACGCGTTGCTATTTACTGCTTCATGGACATAGTTGTCCAATGTCCACGGCCTAACCATATTTATGAGAGACAGGCAAAACTAAACCTAGGGATCAAAATTTTGTACTAAGGGTAGATGGGAAAGTAGTTGACACAAGTGAGGATATCGCAAAAATATTCGAAAATTTCTTTACAAACATCCCCCTCAATATAACAGCGTGTTTAAATTCTTCCCCAGAGTCAGCAGAATCCTTGATGTTAGAAAATATAAAACCGTGCACAATAGCATTTCAATTCTCCCACGTTAGCCCCCAAACTATTTTGAAAGCATTTAAACAAATAAATATAAAGAAAACCGAAGATCTCTGGGGACTATCAGTTAAATTGATATCCACGGTAATTCATATCATGGCACCACATCTTGCTATAATTTTTAATAAATGTATTGATCAGGGGACGTTCCCTGATCTATTAAAGTTTAGTAAAATTGTTCCTTTATTTAAGTCAGGTGACAGTGATGATCCGAACAATTTTAGACCCGTAGCAATACTTCCAGTATTTAGTAAAGTATTTGAAAAAATCATTTTACACCAATTGCTGACACACTTCACATTAAATAAACTCTTTCATAAAAAACAATTCGGTTTCACTAAGGGTCGTTCAACGACAGACGCAGGTGTGGCGTTGATGAATCACATCTTTGATGCGTGAGAGGAGGCGCAGGATGCCATCGGGGTTTTCTGTGACCTATCCAAAGCTTTTGATTGCGTAGACCACAAAACCCTCCTTCGTAAGATGATCAGATACGGTCTCAGTAATAAATCTTTAGAACTTCTTAGATCGTATTTAGCTAATAGAGTGCAGAAAGTTGATATTAATGGAGTTAAGTCACCCGGATCCGATGTTAAAATAGGAGTTCCTCAGGGTTCAATTTTAGGGCCGTTCCTTTTCTTAGTGTATGTTAATGATCTGCCGTACCTAGTTGAGAAATTGTCACAAATAGTATTGTTTGCGGATGACACTTCTCTAATTTTTAAAATCAAGAGAGCTCAATCTAATTTAGACGATGTAAACAATGCTCTTTCTAAAATTCTGAACTGGTTTAACGTAAACAATCTTATGTTAAATGCCAAAAAAACAAAATGTATTAAGTTTTCATTGCCTAATGTCAAAAAAGTGGACACAAGTTTAACAATAGCTGGTGACAGACTAGACTTAGTTGAGACAACGGTGTTTTTAGGCATTACAATAGACTCAAAACTACAATGGGATCAACACATAGAAAAGTTAGCGGGTAGGTTGAGTTCAGCTGCATTTGCAGTTAGAAAAATTAGACAATTAACAGATGTAGAAACTGCGAGGCTAGTTTATTTCAGTTATTTCCACAGCATTATGTCATATGGTCTGCTACTATGGGGGCGGGCGGCAAATATAGAAACAATTTTTATTCTCCAAAAAAGGGCTATTAGAGGTATTTACAATTTACCTGCCAGACACTCACTACGTGAGTTTTTTAAGGAAATAGGAATTCTTACGCTAGCTTCCCAATATATATTCGATAACATAATGTATGTACGTAAAAACATAACTACATTTAAGCTAAACAGGGATATACATAACGTTAACACCAGAAATCGAAACAAAATTGCCTCATCTAGATTCAGATTAGCCAAGGTAAATACATCATTTGTAGGATATAGTGTACGTTTTTATAACAAAATTCCTGAAAGTATTCTATCCCTGCCAGGAAATAAATTTAAATTTGTTATTAAAACTGCGCTGTGTAAAAAGGTATACTACAGAATAGATGACTTTATAGATGATAAAAACCCTTGGCAGTAAACCAATTCCACAACGAGCTAGTTATTGGTATTCTAATAATATATAGGGTTTAATAAATTTCATACATATGTACAGACGCTGTGATTGCATATCAAAACTATGCTATTATTATAGATAACTGACAAGAACTTTATCACACAAGTTTGCCAAAGGCCATGCGAATGGTGGCGCGGTGGCCGGGTCGCCTATCTCCCTCTAATATGGTTGAGACTGGTGATGGCTGACCTCTGCGTTACGCTCGTGAACGGGTGCCGTCCGTGTGTCTGGCCGCAGCATTGGTGTTTTATTACCTTTTAAGAATATTAAATGATGTTTGACTTTGCAAGTATTTATTGCACTCATGGATCTTGAGATTCTTGGTATACGAACACTCATACCTAATTTGTATTAGCTTTAAGTTGATTTGAGAAAAGATGGTCAGAGTGGAGTTTTTTTTCGCTGCCTTTTTCTCCACTACAGACGGCCCTAAGGCAGCGGCTAACATTATACATAACTGTATGTACATTGACATTCAACAAGCAGAATGTAAATTCTTTACGTTGAAATAAAAATTTTTGAATTTTTTTTGAATTTTATTTTCTGTCGAGTTTCTGTTTTGTACATACAAAGAAGCGGCTTGGCTGACACGCTGTCAATGGACATAGTATGACGAATGTGGGCGAATACGTGATAGAAACGGTTTATTTTTATATGTAGCCTATTGTAGGGCGCAAGCCGTCTCTTGGAGAGAGAGTAATCTCCACGCGTCTCTACTGCGTATTGGCGATTTCAAGCGCTGTGTCAGATGCATAGCTCAGATACTCAGGTTTCCTCACGATGTTTTCCTTCAAATCGTTTTTTTTTGTGAACACAAACTCGAAAATAATGTCAGTCCATTAAATTCCGTCTTGCGTCTCGTTCTTAGACCAATATGCTATATTTTCGTGTTACATCACCAAATGACAGTTTTAAGTCTCAATGTTTGTTATTATTCACTACCTTTGGGTAAGGGGTTTATGAAGTATTATTGTATTTTTATTTTTATCTGTGTATCCATTAAACACCATTCGATGTTTCATTTGTTTGATGATACTATATATGTTGTTACCCTGCTCTATATATTTCCTAGTCAACATGTCAATCCTTTTTCAGCTGTTATATGTTTATATACATTTCTGTAGTGCTCTTGTGACTTTCCTCTACAGACAACTCTATAAGAATGTGGCAGATGTTATTTATTCTGTTTCACACTGTCTGGCTGTCTATTAGTCTGTTCTATTAGTGTGTCACCTTATGTGTAAATGTTTTAAGCTCATTGCGGGCATGCAAATCAAGTTGGGTTTTAATTTCCAGAGCGCGTAGTAAAAAAATCCAGTTGTGAAAAAATTACAAAGTCAAAGTAAATACGTTTTGTTTAAACTGCGTCTTAATGAACGCTAAGAGTCAAAGAAAGAATTTAGAGATCTAATTCGTTTTTTAGAAAATATGACAAAACTACCGTCCGGCCGCTGGGAGAATACGATCCTGACAGGTCATGTTAGAACGGACGACGTAACCTTGAACTGGCGTTAAATTTTCGATTAAAATATTTTTATGTCCTTTTTATCCTACTAACAAATAATTGTCATTGAAACTATATCATTGTGTAAACTTACAATCAATGTTATATTTTGCACTGTGATTTAAATGTTAAATAAGAAGAAATCAATATTTAATGTTCGTGCGTAAAATCCTTACTATGCTGTCACAAGGTTATGTCAACCGTATTTTTTTGTAGTGACGTACCAACAATAACGAAAATAATAACGGTCCCCTTAACGATACGAAGTTGATGAACAGGCTTTAGAAAATGATCATCGCGTTCTCAATATCTCTCCGTACCACTGCCGTACAAAGCGATTGAGCTGATCTGGGCTCAAATAAAAGGTCGCACAGCTCGCCACACCACTTCACCGCCATTCGGCACAAAAAAGATGATGACCCTTCTAAAATGCCTGCGATAATGGCACAAGAGATGACTAAGTGAAGGTCGTCTAAAAAACAAAACTACTTAATCGTGAGTCAGTAGCAAAAGCTAGTTAAGAATAACGTAAGGAATGATAACGTTGATTTTCTCCCATCACTAGTCATATGAAACAGACAGGTGTCAGGATCGTATAATCCCAGCGGCCGAACCGTAGTGAAAATTAAAATTGAAGATTGCGTATTGACGTTTGCAAATGGCTATTGTAGAAACGTGTAAAGAATGAAATTATCGATTAGTAGATCGACTTTGATGACAAACTCGATGGCGTCCTTGCCACAGGACTCACAGGATCCCAGTACTTGGATGGCCGGGCACGCTGGCTGATATTGGTTGTAGAAAAATCTGTGTCACGGGTAGCAGGCTTTTCGGTGTTCAGATCAATCAGGCTTTTCAATCTATATATATAAAAGTAGAAGCTGACTGACTGACTGACTGACATATCAACGCAGGGCCTAAACTATAAGGGTTAGAAACTTGAAATTTTGCACAGGAGTTCTTTTTGTGAGGCAGGGGAGCACTAAGAAAGGATTTTCGAAAGTTCATCCCCTAAGGGGGTAAAATTGGGGTTCAAAGTTAGTATGAAACTTTGCCGTTTTTGAAGTTATTCAAATGACATTCAGTACGAAGGTTCTTCATTTAAAATCATGAAATACGTGTAAATTTTTTTTTCAAAAATCATCCCTGAAAAGGGGGGTGCAAACTTAAAAGGAAACTTTGCCGTTTTTGAATTTAGTCAAATGATATTTAATATGAAGGTCCTTCATTGAAGGTCATGAAACACATGTAAAATAGTTTTTCGAAAATCATCCCTTAAAGAGGTAAGAGGGGGGTGCAAAGTAAGGATGAAACTATGCCGTTTTTGAAGTTATTACAATGAAATTCAGAATAAAGATTCTTCATTGAAAGTCATGAAACACGTTTAAAATAGTTTTTCGAAAATCATCCCGTAAGGGGGTAAGAGGGCGTGCAAAGTTAGTATGAAACTTTGCCGTTTTTGAAGTTATTCGCATGAAATTCATATAAAGTTCCTTCATTAAAAGCCATGAAATACATGTAAAATACTTTTTCGAAAATCTTCTCTTAAGGGGATAAAAGGGGGGTGCAATGTTAGTATGAAACTTTGCCATTTTTGAAGTTATTCGAATGAAATTCAGTATGAAGGTCCTTCATTTAATGGCATGAAAGACGTGTAAACTAAAGTAGTCTTTCGAAAATCATCCCTTAAGAGGGTGAGAGGGGGTTCCGAAGTTAGTATGAAAGCTCTTTCGCATGCGCTAAAAGTATCCCTATTTTATTTTCAAACACTTTACTCAACTGAAGCCCACGCGGACGTAGTCGCGGGCAACAGCTAGTGTTACATAAGTCTGTGACGTGAAAAAGTTTTTTCTCAAACATGCTTGGATATTTGAGCATTATTTCGACAACCTTCTTCGAGATAAATCGAAATTGCTGTACTGGCCAATTAAACAGGAGTAGCGGCCGGAAAAAGTTCTATAAAAAATCATAAATGTCGTGCTTTGCGGCCAAATAAAGTACATACTATAAAAACTCATTTCTGTCGTGTTATTTAAAAATGGAACGATCTTTTACTCCGAACAATGACAACCAAGGAGGTAACTTATCAGAGGTTTTATTTGAATTTCGAACTGGCTTGCGTAACAAAGCTGGATATACCTATTGAAAAAAAAAAGAACACTTTAACGCGACAAAAATTATTGTTTGTTCTTGCGTGGTTCGTCTGATTTTGAAAGTTTATTGAATTTAACAGAATGAGTTCATAGTTGTAATTTCCGCGTATTATTTGAAAAAAATCAATGCCTCTTTTGCTGGCCGCTGCAGTAATGTACTATTTATTACTGATCATTCATTTTACACTACAACCATTTGCAAACGCCATCGGAAATTAAAATCAAATTACGGTTTGGTTGGTGAACTAAACGCGCTTAATAATTTAAAATTGTTAATAATCCTCATTTATTATTGAGTGACATAAATTAATGTCACTAAACGGTCTTCTCCTTCGTCTTAACGTGTCAGTGACCAACAGTTGAAATGGCCTGAAATACCCATTTTGTTTGATTAAGCGCCTTTTTTCACTGAAATCAGGGTCACTGAGGTTTCTTCAGTGACCCTTATTGCTTGCGAATGCTTTAGCGATTCTGACGCCCAATAACCGAGTCTGTTTCTCTAGACGAGCTGAATATAACGGGAGCGACGTCTGATTCGGACTCTGAGGACAGCGCCCCCACGCCCCCGCGCCGCGGCTCGCCGCGCCCCTCTGGATCTGATGGTCGTGACGACAACGAGGATGAGCACTCCGACGGAAATGACCCCGACGACGCTGCTGGCGATGAAAATAGCACTGGTCCAGAGAAAGCAGGCGAAACGTGAGCACCACTTTTATATTTATCTATTTAGTTATTTTCAACGTCGGTATTGAAGAGATAATGTACTGTAGCAATAGTACATTAATTCTTTGTAGTATCTGGGCGGCACAGCCGTCTAGGATGATTTTGTATTATTAAAGGGAATCGCTACGTTTTTGTTTAGATGTCAGTCAATCCCTAGCTAGGCTAGGCGATGCTCGACGAAAATATAAAATAAAACTGTATTTGCCTAAAATATATTTTTAATAAAAGTGGAGCCACAGAGTGAAACCACTACATTTATTAATGGCACCTATTTCCCCGCCGAAGAATCTAGCGTTTGAATAGGAAAGAAGACCCTGAGTTTTCTTGCAAGCCAAGCGACGAATTGCGAGTCCCTCATATAGAAGAATTGTAGTGCGTTCTCCTTGACGTTCTAAAAAGATAATACGGCTTCGCTCTAAAATTAAAAATATTGCATTGCATGCAACAAAGTTAGCGGATTATAAAACTTTCAATATCATTTCCGTCTAATATCTAATATCTCGTACAATTTAATAAGTTTTGAAATAAGTGGTTTCTACAACAACGTAAAGAAAGAAAGTAGCCTTAATCAGTAGCCTTAACCCTAGATCAGTAAACACATTTTCAAGTTACACAGTCACTAAATATTAGTCATTTTGACTAACAAAATCAATTGCAAATATTTTTCTTGAAACGACATTTATTAAATTAAAAAAGTAGGTAACATGAGAAGACATACATTTAGACTTCTTGAAACTGTTAGGACCTTCAAAAATGTTAATCCTAGCAGTGTGAACAGACAGGAATAGTGTGTTCGCCACAAATGCCCTTCATCCAGGAGTGGCATGACACTTTAGTCATTCTGTACTTCTGATATGGGCAAAATGCGCAAATTTTTCATTTGTTTGGCTCTGTTTGAGAAGTACTAGCGACGACATCTTCAATTTGTAGGATATCTTTGATACTGGCCTTTATATTCTTTCTCAAAGTTACCGTTCCCGCAAACACGGCTCAATAAGATCGTCAGCCAATTTTTGCACAAATGCTCTTCGTTTTAACGGTTTTTGTCTTTGCTGTATCATGTTTGATACATAAACGATATACGCATTGATGATGCATAAGTTCATGCCAACATGTTTATGTTTATGCATGTGATGCCTATTTATATTATTTTTTTCCATAAATATAGGCTTTTCTTGGATATAATAACGGATTTTGAACTGAAGTCGCGGGTTCATGTGGCTGCGACCGCTCGGGAGAGTCATCATCAGAGTGAAAAATCAAATGTCGGCTTCGATTACCTCTGACTATGTTTAGCTCCTCCTCAGAAGAAACCAAGGATTAATCGTCACTTGCGTCGGTGTTTACGCAGAGATCTTCCTCTAACTTATATTTTGCTCAGAGTCTGATAGCTCACCAGGTAGTTCGACAGTTCTTGGTCATCACTCTCATTGTCAGTCTTTAATTAACTGCAAAATTTTATCTTGTTTCCGTATCAAATCCATCAAAAATAGAATAAACATCTTTACATATTTTGAAATACATATTTTTTCTATAGGTACACACTAAAGTAATGACACCTTGTTGTATATTATATTACAAAAGTAATAAAATTTACAGAAATCAATAAAAGGTCATTTTATTTATACAAGTAGTCAAAAATAAACAATTTTTTTTTCAAACTTACCTTGAGTAACTTTACACGCGTAATCACTAAACATTAGTCCGTGAGACTAACAATTCGCCAAAACTCTGGAAGTAAAATATGTGTGGATGCTGCGCATGCACACGGGGCACTAAAGCATTGCATTAGGAGGGTATTGAACGCGGCGGGGCTGGGAAGTGCTAGGAACATACCTAAACACCGAATACGTCGGGGCCGTCTCGCCTGTGAGACTAATGTTTAGTGATCTAGGGTTAATAACGATTATTTAGAAGACAAGGACGTCTGGCATTAAAAAGTAGTTTAAAATTAAATTTAATCAGAGGATAACTGTGTCTAGTGTTCAACACATGCAAGAGTAATAGCAAGAGTTTGAAAGTTTGCTAATTAATCTAAAACTGTTTTGAAAAGAATAAATGTGGGAAAAATAAATGATAAATGTTTCTTTGTTAGTTTCTTCTCCATGTAATCTATTAATTGTGAAGCTAACAATTTTGACTTTCATAAAGTAAACACTTTGTTTGGACTATGAATAAAAATATTTGAATTGAATTGAGAGGTAAGTCGATCGGCCCCCAAAAAATCTACAGGTTAAGTGGCTAGGCCGCGGGTGCCTCATTATACTTCCTTCACAGTGGGCGGACGGTATGGTTCCTATAAATATTTAATTGGTGGTTGACGCCGGCCAACGTTTTCATTTTGTTCTAAATTCATCCGTAACCGACACGCGTTAAGGTTCATGGGATGTCGACTGTCCCTGTCGGGATTCAACCTGTTGCTTAGAAAACAGGTCAAGCGGAATCTACCCGTAAGCACGGCCGGAAAATATCAAGATATTGTATGGCAGTCACTATGATCCATTTGTCTATACTTGACATTTTTCTCAGACTTCAATCAAAAACCTTTAGCGTCAGAAAACTCGATACCGTTCGCAAATTTAGTACTAGCTAGCACTAAATTTGCAAACTGTTTCGAGCCCTCTACCGCTAAAGGTTTTTGAATTATTGTCGTTTAAAGTCTGAGAAAAATGTCAAGTATATACAAATGGATCATACTACCATTGGTACCATTCTGTTTGTTTTTTTCGTGTAACAAAAGTGAGTCATTTATTTAGGTGTCTCCTTTCTCCCAGAGGCGTCGGAAACAAGTCGACTTATTCCTACGTCAGAGGCTGTAGTCTGTGCTAGGAGCGATCCTGTGTCTCTGTGTCAGATCTCAAGACTCTCACTAAACTTATAGTTAATGGTTTGTTTCTCAAAGTACCTATGTACTTTTTCAATGTTCTTGATTTAACAGGAAATTGTCACTGGCAATGTTATTACTGGCGACAGTGGAATTAATGTGATACTATTATCAGGTTTTGAGTAGTCCGTGTCGTCAAATGTCATCCAAATAACGCCCCCAATACAGGCATACAGAAATCAAGAGAGACTCTGCAACACGCCAACCCTGAGAGCACACCTGTTAGAGTCGTGCAAAGCTTACAGCAATCTTGCAGTAGCCTAAATATATTTTTGTGTCGGAAATGCCACAGAATATGTGTCATTGTGGAGGATTTCGTTAACAATATTAAAAACTACCCGGTTTTACCCGGGAGAGGGGAGGAGACGTTCTACTCTAACAAAAATTTGCGCTTTAGGGCTTAGTGTATTGAAAGTGGTTTTTACTACCAAAAATATTTTTTAAATGACTGATCCAACCATATACAGTATCCAACCATAGACGAAACAAACCTCTAAGACGTAGGGCTTCTTTTAACATGATCCTGTATATCTTTGCAAACTTTCAGCTTTTTTGTACTTATCGTCAATGATCTAGGCCGCGGACGGGCATATGGACATAAAGACAGACGAACGGCCGTATGCCAGATGGAATGATGGACATGGCGACTAACAAGATCCATTGCTTACTACGGAACTTTAAAATGCAATCCTATGAAAACGTAAAGCGTGAAACGATATTGAATTTCGTTACATATTTGCGAGCGTAAAATACAATGATTTGTTCTGGGTTTTCCTTCGTCCCATGGTGGTTTCATTTGCGTACTCGTTGCCTAGCATAATTTAGCATTTCCATTGCGAAACAAAACGAATGATCTTATAAATAAACTCGTGACTCGGTAGAACTTGCGTCGACACGAGGCGCGGACGCGAGAGCACAATTTACTTGAAGCCAGCGAGTACAGCGGCGACAACATCGCAAAGGAAATAATCTTGCGCTGAACACACTAAGAGCTTTCAAAGTCTCTACGGGACGGGGAAGGAGGCACCTGCAACTTAACAGTTTCCTTTTATGACCGAGCCTCATTGAGGTTCTTGTAAGTTAGTAAGGAAAGTGTTCAAGTATGGTTTGATATGTTTGAAGCCTTTAGGCCGCTTTGGCAACTAAGTTTCGCAACCAGCTGTGAGACGGGACTGTTTATTCCCATTGGAAACTACGTATTTGCGACAGAATATAATTTTTTCTCATTTCGCAACCTGGTTGTGAAGGAAGAAAGTTTCAAAGTCGCCAGTTGAAAAAAAGTTTTAACTCCGTTATTATTATTTCTCTGAATATTGGGGACCTTGCAAAATGCGATTGAGGGACACTTTGATGAATGTGTACTGAATTTTATGTGTTGTCCAAGTGTAATCCCTACAGTGGCAGTAAGGAGTGGCTCAACATGCCAAAGTCGGAGTTTCATATAACACAGCGTGATTGTGAAACAGTTATATTGTGAAAAACTGATTTATTAATATAACACAACACTGTTGTGTAAATTTAAAAGCAACACATTTTTCCATGTTTCTAAGACCTTATTGAGTACTTACATGATCAAATCCATAATTTTTTTTACTAACAATGTTTGATATCGAACTCCTGTGATGTTTGTGACGTCGCTGTAACTGGTTCCCACGACACAGGCCATCCTATTGTGGGGACAGAAGCAATGTGTGTGCCTGTATGTAAATCTTTTTTTTTTGCTAGTTAATATGGCAAAAAATGGAGAATCGCTCGTAGCCTGGGCTGCCTGAGTGATCTTAAACGATCACTAAGGTTAAGCAACATACGGCGCGTTCAGTCCATTGATGGGTCACTGTCTATGACTAACGCTAGTGGTATTTTTCCGAGCGATTCCGTGCTTCGCAAGGCACGCTAAGCAGTTGCCGTCGCAACGCAAGCTGCCGTCAATAGATGGCAGTCGTTAAGCCAAGTCAGAGGCCTTAGGGCGGCTTGAAAACTTCTGACAGTAAGACCAGCCACTAGTCTTACAAACCTCCACCAATCCGGACTTGGCCTCCGTGGTGGAGTATGGCCTATACCTTCCTCAGGGAAGAGACCCGTGCCTCTCGGTGGGGACATGATGGGTTGATGATCATGATGGCAAAATAAACTTTGCGGTGTCATAATATATTAGTACCTATATAATATGTAAGTACTTATTTTTTTGGAAGGAGTAGTTGGCCCGTTTTTTTAATTTATCTTTTAATGGGATTAATTAAGTACCTTCAGTCGCTGATAAATAATAATTTACACCTTCATCTGATTTACATCATCGGTCAGTGAAAATAATGTAAATTTCTTCGTGTATTTTATTTCATATTTATCCTTCTTCAAAAACCCAAAGTAACCTGTCACACATAAAAGCAATCATGTGGGTACTTGGAAGGCTCGCGTAATAGCCTTTTCTATGAAATTGCAGACGGTATTTTCTTTGGTTTATTTTCATCCCAAGTTCCTCGTACACAAGTTCCCTGGAACAAGAATAGGCATGCACATAATAGTAGGTGTCCATTGTCCGTGATTTTATCCGATTTCCAATTCACATACCACACAATGGGCTAATTTGGTCTTATCAGTTTTTTTTGGTCACTATGTTCGCATACACGTAACAGAAATTTTGTGGTTAATTTTTTCATCACAAAGTATATTTTAGATAAACAGTTAAGACAGCTTTTGAAATTGTAAAAGGTAAAATATTATCTAAATTTTTATTTTATTTCTAAAGCTTACTATTTTAACAGGATATAGTCCTAATACAATAGTGATGCGCACACACAAAAACAAGAATAATTGAACACTTAAACAATACACACTACTTACAGCATTGTACTTAAAATAATAACAAAAAATAAAAACGGTGGTCGTTGCGAACTAGTTCAGAGAACAACAAAAGAAGTCTATTGTTTCACAAATATCTGCACATTCACCGTCTCTCAACTAACTTAACTAGACTTGATCTTGAACATTTTATTTCCTTTTCATTTTTCTTTGTTCAGAGGACGCGTGTGTCGTGAGTTAATTCTAGCGTAATTATATTAGACCTGGCTGACCTGACCTGATATTATTACTGTTTTATTATTTGCTGTTGTCTGCTGCTTTTACTGACCCCTTTTCACTTCTCATTATGAATACTTTCCAGAGCTAATGCTTTCAGTTTTCTGTCGCGAAAATAAACTTTGAACTCTTTTAACCTGTCAATTGGACGTAGTTTAGCAAAAAGGTTCCAAACCACAACATGGTCACTTTTGAGTTAATTGTACCAAAATGATCACTCTATATTTTAAGAATCGAAGACATTCATAGCGATCCGATGAGTATATGCAAAGTTATGGCACATGGTATTCCAACCCAAATGTATGAAGGGCGTAAATCAGGTTAAACCTAAAAACTAAAATAATATCTCAAAACTCACTTTGTGTGGGTTGGAATCTTTTTGCTAAACTACGTCCAATTTTTGATGGGCCCATCGGTTCACCATAGCAATGGTTTTTAATTGTCTTTTCTGTTCAAAGACATAATGTAGCTGATTAGAGCATAAATGTTAGATAGCTTGTTAGACAGCGTATGCTTTGAAAATCTAGATGACGAGTGTTCAGTTCATGAAGCACTAATTGGGAACGTAATGGGGAACTTGCTTCTCGCTTAGATTGGAGTGACATTGCTTTTATCTTTCTTTCTTTATATATAAAAATGGGTTGCTGTTCGTTAGTCTCACTAAAACTCGAGAACGGCTAGACCGATTTGGCTGATATTTAGTTTTTTATATTTCTAGAATTCCAGGGTAGGTTTGAATGGTGACAAAATATGGAAAAATTACGAAAACTTTGACGGTACGAAGTTTGCCGGACAGCTAGTCTTCTTGTAAATAAAAATGGATTGCTGTACGTTAGTCTCACTAAAACTCGAGAGCGGCTGGACCGATTTGGCTGATTTTTGTTTTTTTTTTTTTGTTTGTGGAACTCCAGGGAAGGTTTAAAAGGTGAGAAAATATAGAAAACTTACGTAAAATTTGGCGGTATGAAGTTTTCCGGGACAGCTAGTACTATATAAAAAACTTAAAAAAAGAATGAAAAGGTAAAACCATAGTAAATCCACAATTTTTTCAGGGTTTTCGAGATCACAAAAAACATTAATATAAACATAACATAAACATTTACATTCAGATACATACATTGCTTCTGGCCCCACACTGGGATACTATAATAATAACTTTAATAATAAAAAAACTTGTAACATTTCATTTTTTGATTGAACTGTAAACGTTTTCTTATAAGGATGCAGATGCTTAAAAACAGTATTTTACGAGATAACTCAAATATTTATAAATGCTTTATCAGGCCAATCTGTATGGCTCATTTGTACCACATAACAATACTGGTTATACTGAACATTATTAGTGGTAGAGAAGAAAAAAAAACACATTTAGTTATCTTTTAACGTGTCCACTACTATTTTATTAAAAAAATAGTGCAAGTTCCCCATTATGTTTTTTGAACACTGGTAGTACGAAGAACAGAAGACGAAGACTAATTAAAAAATATAACGGTGAAAAATATTATCAAAAAATGAGGAAATGATTATTAATTTTCGTTATGAACGTACTACCTGTGACATAGCATAAAACGACAAAAATTCATATTTTATTTAGAAAATTCGACGTATATTGCGTTGCTGTGTCTTCCTACTTGCTAATCTGGGGCGATTTACAATAAACATCGAAATATCATAGTAAACCATCAATTGTGCATGGCGGGTCAAGGAAGGCTGATTGAGGTAACGACTGGCGTGGTGAATAAAATATGGATATTGTCGTAGCACGTCTACAGTTTCCCTACTTTAACAATGCCAGAGGCGTTGAATCGATTACGTCATCACCTTGACAGTAATATAATTAAAAACCATTATTACCTTTATTCCGGATACAATTACTTGACTTTTTGTCGGAAGAGAGCCACCATATCTATCTAATCTCTTTAAACGAGCAAGTATCTTCTTCTTATATATAAAAAAGGATTGCTGTTCGTTAGTCTCACTAAAACTCGAGAACGGCTGGACCGATTTGGCTGATTTTTGGTTTTTTATATTTCTAGAATTCCAGGGAAGGTTTAAATGGTGAGAAAATATGGAAAAATTACGGGAACTTGGCGGTACGAAGTTTGCCGGGACAGCTAGTTGTATGATGTTTAAATATGTATTTATCGAAAGGAAATAAGGAAACGGCTCCAACAATTTTCACGAAATTTAGTAAGCTAATGGTTTTGGGGGCGATTAATTTGTTGATCTAGCTAGGGGCCGTCCATTAATCACGTGATCTTTTTTAAGCGTTTTTTAACCCCCCTCCCCCTTGGTGATACATGGTGAGGCTTAAGACTACCCCCCACCCCCCCACCCAACATCACGTGTATTTTTCGTATCTACAAAAAATCTTAATTTTTTTAGAACTGGAATTGACTTGCGCGCGCAAGTGCGCATGTTGACCGCGTGCGCGTTTGAAAAAATAAATACACGTGATATCTTACTACCCCCCTTGTGACATTTCGTGATTTTTGTCAAACCCCTCCCCCGCCCTTTCAAGCCTCACGTGATTAATGGACGGCCCCCTAGGTGTAATTTTTATAATACGTCGTTTTATCCGTGTTTTAGGCCACTGATCATTAGATTACGAAGGTAATTTTCTGCAAAGTTGTAATAGTTCAGGTGGGGAATCGGTTGGTCCAGAAACGAAAAGACCCCGGTTCAAATCCTGTTGATTGTTTTTCTTTTCTTTTTCAAGTTCCTTCTTTTGCGAGAAAGACTATTATTAGGAGCTCGAAAATCCAGATTAAAAAAAAACATCAGTTTACAAGGTCATCCAGGTACTCCGTCCGACTATGTCCGAAGTTAATTCTTTCTAAAGTCCGTTTTTTTTAATTCGATGCAAAAAAAAAACAAATTGACCCGGTGTTACCACTATAAAATATAAAATCGGCAGATTTATTTTTACCATGAATAGAAGGCTCATGTGACAAAAATCCTTGTCACATCAAAGACATTAAAATTGAATTACTCACACACAATTTTAACTTGGAAGTAAAATGGGGATATTTGTTTTTTACAAACTAGCAACATTCAGACATTGGCAGCCCTTGGCTTGTATTGATATGTCAACATGACAGTTTATTTTTTTTGCAATAAATTAAAAAACAGACTCTAGGGCTTACGAAAGTTAGCACAAAAATTTTAGTTCAAAAAATTAAAAACCATTGTTACGGCAAGCCGATCGGCCTAAGCGCAGCATTAAGAACTCCAAGACAACCATTGATTATATTAAAACACGAGAAGAACATTACCAAAAAACCGGAAAAGTGCGAGTCGGATTCGCCCACCGAGGAATCCGTATAGTTTTTAGTTTTTACAATCTCTAATATATAAAATTCTTGTGTCACAGTGTTAGTGCGCATACTCCTCGGAAACGGGTCAGGTACCTGACCCCGCAAACGTTGTTTCGCCATATATGCTAAGAAAAATACATAACAACCTGTCATCACTCATCTCATTAAACTATTAGAATATTCATTAATATTGTGACATTATGTCAATTGTAAACTCTACTTATATTTTGTTAGTACCTACCTGTCTTATAAGATGCTTACGACACAATATGAACTTATGGATATTTGCCATGATTTCTTTTAGCATTGAGGTTCTCCTTTGTTCCTCCTATGCTTCTATAAAAGAGCGGCAGCAACTCTCTAAATAAGCCTCGGTTATTCCTATAGTTATTGGTACTATAATTATACACATACGTTATGCATGTGTTTATGTGTCAGCCTTTGGCTAACAACTTGTATAGTAGTTTCTTTTCATTTATCATTAAGGAGTATCAGCGGTTGGTAACTGATCTTAATAAATAAGCCTTAACCATAGTGAGGACGATTTATCGAGTTTATCTTTATCTAAAGTTAAACTCTACTATGAACTTTGTTTGGGTTTGTTTTAATACACAACCACAACTGTATATTTGTTTGATGTATGTTAGTTTTTGAACTTTGTGTGGAAGTTTAAATCGTTCTCGTGTATAATACTCACTGTACATAATATCTACATCATCTTCTAAATTATCAATCATTTCATCCATAATCATTATACGTTACTTTATTTTACCTTATCACGTTCATCATATACATATTCATCAACCCATTTAGGCTAAGATCGTTTTATATTTGACTGTATTTTATATAAAATTGTGTTGTTTCTCGTCTGTTTCTTTTGAAAAAATCCTTTCGGCACTCAGGATTTTTTCTTCCAGGGCAGACGGGGTATTGTAACGAGGTTGTGATACCTCGTCTACGAACCTGTTTATTAGTTTTATATTTAGGCTATTTACTTTTAAATCTTTCGATTCCGTTTTCAATTTTCAAATTCAAATTATTTGTCTATTGTTCGTAGTTCACTTTATTTGTCATGGTATCGCCTGGATTTTCGATTTCAAGTCTTAGAAGAGACAGCACGCCCAGTGCCTTCAGTTTTACTACATATTTTTATTGATTATTTAAAGTGAATTGGTGAACCAGTGCAAGTTAAATTCAGTATTCAGTGAATGTTATCTAATCCTGACGGTTCTGTACTCCAAAACCTTATTTTCAACGAGGCACAATCGTGCCTCTACTTTTTAACAATAAAGAAGTCCTAACACCCAACGAAGTCTCCTTATTCCTCCATCTTCTGAGCTTCCTGGGCTTGTTACGTGACAGAGTGTTGTCACGATTCGTGTTTTTTAAATAATAGTGTTAAATTATAATTTATGTACTAAAACTTTCGTAAGCACTACACGTTTTAACTTTATTCCGGATACACTTACTTGACTTTCTCTGCTCACTCTTCGAATCAGAGCGAAACCTGGTCGGATTCTTCCGACAAAAGGTCAAGTAATTGTATCCGGTATAAAGTTAATCATGATCATCAACCCATTATGTCCCCACCGAGGGGCACGGGTCTCTTCCCTGAGGAAGGTATAGGCCATACTGCACCACGAGGGCCAAGTCCGGATTGGTGGAGGCTTGTAAGACTAGTGGCTTGTCTTACTTTCAGAAGTTTTTAAAGCCTCTGACTTGGCTTAGCGACTGACATCTATCGACGGCAGCCAGCACCATCTGCTTAACGTGCCTTGCGAAGCACGGAACCGCTCGGAATAAAGTTAATAATATAATTTATGTCCTTGAAAAATAATGGTTTGCTCTTTAATTTTACTGCTAGTAAGTATACACGAAGCACCTTTAAAATTTCTGCTGCTAACTTTAAAAAATCATCGTCCAAGTTGGTACGCAATAGTTAGGGACCGAACCCGGATCCTCCGTATCAAGATATTGACACGGTACCACTAATCTATCAAGACATGAGACTTCGGTAAAGTTAAGCAACACTTCGTAAAGCCACTCTCACTTGTTGAAGTTTACAAAGCGCAATTAGACTTCGAAGCTGTTATTTATAGGGGATACTATTTAATTTACAGCTGTTTATTAATTTCTAGCGAAGTTAACTACTTTGTAGTCAGAATATTTTTTATTACAGGGGATTTGCTTTATTTTTTCACGGACCAACGTAGCTTTATTAATTTCCCTGTCGATATTTTATAGTGGTTGCAATTATTTTTGAAGAGCCCTTGAATTTGTTATTTGTTGCATACTGTCGTCATAGTAACATAGTTTGTAATGTAACTTACACAGGTAAACCTAAAATAAACGGATTAAAAATATGGTATTCCAGTTTATTATTTGTAGTTTTCTTTTTTGTTGACAACGAACGGTAATTCTCAATTTGCAAAAAGAAAAGGCAACCATCTTCAAAACTTAACAATTTGTCTTGAGAAACATAATTAACTGACATCTAATAGTCAATATTCACTAAGCGACCAACCGAGATGGGCCGACGACATTGTAGAAGCGGCTGGGAAACATTGGACGAGACTGGCATGGGACGTATGGCTTGGCGTGGAAAAGACGAGGCCTATTCCCGACAGTGGGCTCTGCTTATGAGCTGATTAGATAGATAGACTATCTAAGGGCAGATTTTTGCATTGAGAATTTCGCTAAGTAACTACTTAACTTTAGTGCTGTCTCGTCAAATTTCCTTAGAAAAGTGCGTGACAACACGATACTTAAGTATTTAATAATAATAATATAGCCTTTTATTTCACAAATTATTTTACATTTCATAAAACATCTCTAAAGTCCTTAATTCTTCTCTTTGCGTGCATAATTTAAACATACTTATAATAATTTACAAGAATTCACTGTAAGTTCATTTTCGTTTCAATAAGATAAAATTACATTTCGTTCATTTATCAAGATCCAATTAGGTTCTAACTTAAGTATTTAAGTATTTACTTAGTGTAAATTATCAAGTCAGAAATCGGCCCTAAGCGTATAATCAATAAATCAATGGAGCTGATAACGTCCTCCACGGTTGTGACCTAACGTTCTTAACCTGTAGACAATTTGGTGGCAATCGGCTCACCTTAATAATGGTTTTAAACAGTTCTTTTCAAGGCTCTATCAATTTTTTTTGGGTTTTTCGCTAAATGTAGTGCAATGGATGTATATTGTAATGGTTTTGTGTTTTATGTCGTCAAAGAAACGAATTTTCTTTTTAATTAATCAAGTTGTTCTTCCGCAGGCCGGGGGTGCGTCAGCGGCGCAAGAACGAGAAGCTGCGCGAGCGCATCGGCTCGATGAAGCGCCGCGCCCGCGACGCCGAGTGGTGGCAGGAATTTAAGAGGTCTCTATATAAACCTCTCTCCATTACATTCGGCTTCCTTCTAGCTGGCGTCATCATCTACACTTACGCCAAACACTAAGTTGTCGAGTTAATGTTGTTCTACTCTAACATACACGACGGTACTAGATCAACGCACTCACATGATGATTTTTTTCCCACTTGACCATCATCCCAACACCTCAGAGCGCGATGCAGCCCTTTCGGTACAGAAAGTTGAATTCCTAAAATGTTCAGTTGGTCAAAAGTTGAATTTGCAGCATGTAGCATCTAAATTATGTTGAATTTGCAGAAAGTTGAATTCCTAAAATCTTGAGGTCTCAAAAGTTTAACTTGCAGGATGTTGAATCTAATTATGTTGAATTTGCAGAAAGTTGAATTCCTAAAATGCTGAGTTTGTAACAATGTGGAAATAACTGATATAACATTATTACAATGAACATTGTCCGTGAATAAAATAATACATTTTGGGAAATTGTACATTTCGGGATTTCAACTTTTTGAGAATTCACCATATTGCAAAACTAAAAGAATCCAACGTTTTGGGAAATTATGTATTACGAGATTTCAACTTTATGAAAATTCAACATTTTGCGAAATTGAAAAAATCCAACATCTCGGAAAATTATACATTTTGGGATATCAACTTTATGGCTATTCAACTTTCTGATCCGAAAGGGTACAAACGTAGTTCGGTCTTTCGATTTCACTGAAATGTTTTACTGATTGCAACTTAAAATTTGTAAAAGTTTGAAGATAATTCGGTTGCGATTCTGAAGAGGCTGTAACAAAACATTCGCGTACATCTGAAAATGGGTGTTAGTAGAACAGTAGAATTTGAACTCGGTAATACCAGCATTACTATGGGGAAACTTCGAAATCGCAAAGAAAAAAACATACTAAAGTTACAATGTACGACATTTCAGTATGTGTAACAGCTGATATTTGTTCGCGATTTTGACATTTTCTCCGTAGTTAAAGTTTGACTTATTTATTGATGAATAGAATTCCCCCCATTTTCAGAGCTTTTTTTCCCACCCTGTATCAACAAAATATTTTCCAATCCTGCTCGCATCCTTTTAGCTGCAAAACCTTACTATTAATCACTTGGCGATATTAGTTATTTGGGTTGATACTTTTCACAATAGTTTCGTGACACTTATTTTTCAATATTTTTATTTATTTTGTTTATAAATTATTTTATAATCTCCAAGTTTTGAGTTTATTTCTTTCTGCGCCCGATTAAATTCGATTAACTTTTCTATGTGGTCACCTGTCCTTAGTATTAGATAAAAACATTTTTATCCCAAGGCGATTAGATAGCTTACTTTATAAGCTGTGCGTGTCTTAAGCGAATGTTTCAAGTTTCGTTAACCTTACAAACATGAACAGATATGTATATAAAATATGAACTATATGAAGCAGTTACTGAAATTGTTGTAGTTTCAATTTGACGCTTACTTCTTGAGATTATTTTATGGTTTAAGGCAACGCTTTGAGTTTTTAAAGCCAATATCAATCATATCAGAACAACAGTAAAATGTATGTATCGCAAAGCAAAAGTATTTCCGAAAACCGAGTTTAGAAAAACGATACATCGAATTCGATCTCATTTTAAACATTAAAATGTTGGCGATGATTATTAGAAAATAAATAAAACCGTTAGTAAAAATGATGACAGTTTTTAGTGACAGTATTTTTGCATGTTATCCGTGTTATATTTATTTTATGTACCTATTATTTTCGTAGGAGGTATAAGGCATGACATACATCGTTAAAGCGATGTCTATAAATTCGAGAACTGATAATGATGAATTTAGTTTGTATTTAGTAACTGTGAAATTGGTATGAGCTTAATCAGTCTGAGGGGATATACTTCATATTATAATTAACGTTAAGTACTTTAGATCAATCTGAGAATTAGATTAATAATAATTACAATAATTATATAACTATTTAGTGGCAGCTAACTTTACATATAAAGTTGTATTTTGTTAATTTTTGAATCACAAAATATTTCTAATATTTATGTTATTTTTAAAGAACTTTTTTAGTGAAATTATGTTTTTACGATCCTAAATTTTAGATTTGGGTGTTTTCATTTTATATTCTCGCGCTTATATTAGGTGCGATAAAAATAATCGTCGTTGTGGCTCCGAATTATTTGTTGTTTATTTACTTACACGCTTATTTGTTGATTTGGAGGAATATTTCAATTACATGCTGTTTGATTTATTAAACGGCTTAAAATTTTTATTTAGGCAGTCAATTATTATGACACAACATTTAAAAAAATATTTGTTTCTGTTGGTTGGTTTCAATTATCATGTCGTCAGTACCCACCTAGCAACAGCTTAAACTATTGGGACAATGTCAAAATCGTTACAACATTAGCTGACCGACCCTATAGTTCCAACAACGGCATTTAGATGTACGGAGCTGCTGATACATTTCTTTGCTATTTTGAATTTATTTCGAAAGTAAAGGTTGTTTGTATTGATGAGTAGAACCCTTTTCTCGGGAAGGTAGGCTGATTTTTGTACACTCTGTATCTTTTAAATTTTTTGTAGTATTAATTATAATATATTTGCATTTGAATGGGTCAGAAAACTTCTCCATTGCAGGTCAAAACAGAACGACCCGCAGGAGGGCTGAGCTGATATAGTTATGTCTAGAAAAGATAAGAATAATTTATGTTCAATTCTGACCTAACAAGAGGGGCTCTATTATGTGCGAACAATAAAGTACGCCGAACAATTCACAGCCTTGTTAGGCTTCATGTACAAACAGGTCTCCCAATTGTCGGGTGATGCAATATTGGCTGTCATTTATCGGATTGTGCGAAATAGCTTCGTGTCAAAGCGATTAACTGTGAAAATGGTGCCCCGTGCATGTAACTCAGTCCATTTTTTGACAATTTGTTAAACGATTAAAATCGCGGTTATGTAAAATGTGTTAGAATATTTAAAAAATATATCCTAATACCAGAAGGAGGTACCACAAGGTGGACAACACAGACGAGGTAGGTCCAGGTCAAGTGGCATGACGATCTCGACGCGTAAACGCCGGAATGATCTAATCTCTGGAATGATCTTGCCTCTGCTCAGCAATGAGCCGCTATCGAGGCTTCGTAACAAAAAACGCACAACACTCCACGGTAGGGCCTTGCTTCAAGTTCCATCCTGTCCCATCGAGTCGGGCAATTTTTTTTGTATTTTATTCAAACCTCAAGATGTTCAGAATCACGATTTTGCACAGCCAATATTTGTCCACCACGTATTGTACGGCCAGTAATTCTTACCCCATGTACATGGCTTACCAAGATTGTTGATTGTGTTTTGTTTGTATTCGCGCGAGGATTCCCTTCGTGCACTCTTGGCTCCCAACACAAGTGGCAGGCTAGGCCGGGGATCGCGCCTGCTTCCGACAACCGAAGAGTCACCAGTACTCGATTGACCATCCTTGGCCATCCAAGGATTGTTATAAATCAACAAAAATTGCCTCGTGACTTTGACGCACGTAAAAGAATCCCTCTTCGCTTTGAGTGTTTTGTAGTATCAATTTTTTGGTTCCGCCTTATATTCCTTAAGATTAAGTTTGTAAATTACAATCTTTCTTTACTGACAAAGGAAACAAACACTCATCCAATCGCAAAAGTACACAGTATTATTAAATGGTTCCTCTGCACGCGAAACTCGTGAAATCATTTGTGCAAAGTGTGCATTCCATAAGCTGTATTGGTATAATATGCAAAGTTGAAAATATTGCTCAGAGAATAGTCACTATAATATATATCAAGCGCTCGCTGGTAAAATACAGGTAGATTAGAAAATAAATATTTTCAATATGTATTATTTGAACATGGGGGTAGAATGGGGCATCATCTGCTAAGCTATTGCGAGATTTCAGCTCCGCCCGGGTCCGTCCCTTCTATTTAGAAGAAAGCTTTTACTGCACTATGCAGTAAACACTTTTTGGAGTAAAAAGTAAAGCAAAGAACCCGTTGCTGTATTTTAAAACAGTATCGAAATAATTTCTTGAATTATTCGTTTTAAGAACATACTAAGTGTAACATAATATTAATATGTACAATATACATGTACAATATTCACTTATATCCATAATACGGTACATTTCACTTAAAGGTCAGTAACACACTGAAAAAACGTTCAAACTTTCGTTTGCTTTTTATGTCTACGGTAGAAACACCAAATTTTGTGATTTATTTTACTTATACGCTTTGTTCATTACTTATATTTTTAATTATTTTTACAATGTGTTTTACATGTATAAATTAATGTAAAACTTTTTATTTTGGCTTTTACGTATAGTGTGTCTTTTAGAGCAAAGTCACGTATTACTTGTATGTATACATACATATATGTATGTGCATTTCAAAGGATCCGAACTAAACGTAAAATGTTTGCTTCTTTATGAAATGTAAATAATTAAAACTAACATGTTTTTACGTGTGAAATTATATGTTTAGTGAAATATTACGAGTATACGTAGGAAAATTACTTGTAATACTTGTTAGAAATAATTAATTATCCATTAAAGAAATGCGTACGATTAAAGAATGCCTTTATTGGGGATGCTAGGGTCTCAAAATCTGTGTGGAATAATATTGAAGTAACAGGCTATTGTTTTATAATACTTTCTGTGGGCTCATTATGTAATTTTCGCAACGGAAATTCTTAAAAAGTCACGTCAACACAGAAACCGACGTCGTACGGAGTACTGTCTCGCTCTAACATAGGGTCTTAAAAGAAGATAGTGCTATACAGTGGTGGTATACATGACTTTTTAAGACGTATGAATATCCGTTGCGAAAATTACATAATGAGCCCACTGATGTTCTTTTTGAGCTCTGTTGAAAATGTAGTTTTGTAACATTTCTTAGTGACTGCATTTTCTCCTTTGTTACCTGATATCTCGTCACCGTCGCTACCTAGAACTGACACCATCTTGCCAATTAAAATTAATTATCGACTATGACATATTTTAAAAATACCATTCTCGATTATGTATGTTTTCTGAATGTGTGATGTTCTGTAGCAGCATGTTGCCTCAATAAAGGTCGCCACCGAAGGATATATTATATATGTATGTGTATAATTGTCTCTGAATGCATTTCAGATCACGATGTTGAAGATTCGGGCTATGAGGATTTTCTTGACTTAAGAAACTTAAGACGGTTTTTCTTAATTTATTAATTCGATGTTAAATAAACTTTAAGTATTTACCCTACACATGTCTGTATAGCGGTAGTTGCATGGCTTTTTGTTGTCATCTATGTATGGAATGGCAATCAGATAGTAAACTTAAACATTTTTCGAAGCTTTTATTAATAATCAATTAAACATGCAAAGACAACACGAAAGTAGTGAAATAACTATCTGATGCGCCATTTTACTTAAAACGAAGTATATAAATGTGAATTAAACGTTTCATTATAACAAAATTTATATATGTGAATTAAATGTACTACATTTATAAAAGTTCGATATGTCTATATTTCATATGAATGTTTATAAGTACGAATTTTACTTAAGGAGAAGCTGTTAAGATTCCAAAAAAATGTTTAACCACCGGGATATTTTTGGAATGAAAGAAAATTAATTTTAATATTGTAGGTTACCGTACTTGTAATAATTCAAAACGATGTGTCAATCAATTTGTGTAACTTTTTTCCTTTCAAATGTCTACTAATACTATGTATCTATATAGCGAATATAGATGACATATTATAACCGTAAAATAAATTAAAGATTGATGTAATTTGAAATCATTAAATAATACATGTAATAAAATTAACGATGGCATTTCATTTTTATGTTCCTAAGGTTTTTACCCTATATTCCCGGGGGTCCCGTTACTGGGACCGCTTGCCTATGTAGCTAAGTATCTTTTGTATGCTGACGATGAAAACAACCTTCGTATCAGACCGACTCATGATTGTCTTCATCTGCAGGAGGATCCTAATCGCTTTACAACGTGTTATTTCAGAACCATTTAAAGTGTTTTGGCCGTTTTTTTTTTACTAAAACCAAGATTGCCTTCGTGTGTACCGACACTATCTAAGCGAACGGACTTTATCAGCCACTAGGGTTTGGTGGGACCTAGTTCTAGCCGGAATGGTACTGGCTAGACCTAGTTTCACCCGAAACCAATCGGCTTATACTAAGTTTAACCAAGAGTAAATGGCTACACCTAATAACAACAAATGAAGGTATCGCTGCAGCTTTCGAACAGTTCTTCACTAATGTCCCAATCGTAACTACAGCTCCATTAGACTCGTCACCAGATCGTGCGGCGACATTATTAAGGGACCATGTCCCCGCGTGCGAACACGATTTTACATTTAATTACATTGAGCCCCATGACATTGTTAAGAATTTTAAATTATTGAATCTTAAAAAAACCGAGGACTTATGGGGTTTGTCAGTAAAAATAGTTAATTCAGTGATAAATATCCTAGCTTTGCCGTTAGCACAGATTTTCAATAAATGCGTAGATGAAGGAGTATTTCCAGACCTCATGAAATATAGTAGGTTAGTACCCTTATTTAAAAGCGGTGATAAACAAGACCCAACAAATTTTAGACCCGTTTCAGTCCTACCAGTATTAAGTAAAATATTTGAAAGAATTATCTTAGATCAATTGCTTATTCATTTCAATAATTACCAACTCCTCCATGTAAAAATGGGAGTCCCCCAGGGATCTATCTTAGGGCCGTTCCTTTTCCTGGTCTATGTAAATGATTTACCGTTTATGGTACAAAAAATGTGTGAGATAGTGCTATTTGCTGATGACACGTCACTTATTTTTAAAATAAGGAGACAGGAAAATAATCTTGACGAAGCAAATAATGCTCTCTCGCACTTTCTAGATTGGTTTACAGCAAATAATCTGTTGTTAAATTCAAAAAAGACAAAATGTATGAAGTTTACCCTACCTAATGTAAAATTAGTTGAAAATAACATTGTGATTGGAAATGAAAAACTAGAATTTGTTGAAGATACTGTATTTCTGGGCATCACAATCGATGCCAAACTACAATGGGGCCCACATATTGTAAAATTAGCACATAGACTTAGCTCCGCAGCATATGCCGTGAAAAGAATTCGAGAACTTACTGACGTTGCAACTGCTAGGCTTGTTTATTTTAGTTACTTCCATAGTATTATATCCTATGGTATACTACTATGGGGCCGGGCAGCAGACATTGACACTATCTTCATATTGCAGAAGAGAGCGATCCGATTTATTTACAAGCTAGGTAGTAGGGACACACTAAGAATTTTTTTCAAAGAAATCAACATCCTAACAGTTGCAAGCCAATACATTTATGAAAATATTATGTACGTTAAGAAAAATATTAAAAACTTCGAAACACTTGGTAGCCATCATAACGTTAATACTATGAATAAACATAAATTGTCATTTCCACGATTTAGACTTGCAAAAGTTAATACTTCCTTTATGGGGCACTGTATAAGGTTCTACAACAAGATACCCCAAGATATATTAGAGTTACCTCCAACGCGATTTAAGAATTGTGTTAAGCACACTCTTTGCAAAAAAGCTTATTATAAAATCAACGATTATTTAGAAGACAAGGACGTATGGCTTTAAATAGTAGTTTAATATTAAATTAAATCAGAGGATAAATGTGTAGTGTTCAACACATCCAAGATATTGTTTTGTAAGTTTTATTTGTATTAGCTTTAAGTTGATTTGAGAAAAGATGGTCAGAGTGGAGTTTTTTTTTTTCGCTGCCTTTTTCTCCACTACAGACGGCCCCAAGGCAGCGGCTAACATTATACATAACTGTATGTACATTGACATTCAACAAGCAGAATGTAAATTCTTTACGTTGAAATAAATTTCTGATTCTGATTCTGATTCCTAGTTCTAAGCGGCTAAAACTAGGTGTAGCCGCGTTTAAAAAGAAAGAAAGAAGTATATTTATTTATCGCCACACAGACAAGAAAAGACACAAAAAAAAAAAGAAAAAACAGACAAGGCAAAATACAAGAAAAAAACTAAAAACTAGAAATGGGCACGGGCTATGTCCATGCGGCGGTAAAACGGCCTCAGGCTCAGTATTTGCTGCAGGTTTATCACCCACAGCACTGATTTTCTGCCAGGGCCGGAGCAAGTGACCCACGGAGCGATCCATCGAGGCAGACAAATACCAACAAAACAACGATACAATACAATACAATACAATACAATACAATACAATACAATACAATACAATACAATACAATACAATACAATACAATACAATACAATACAATACAATACAATACAATACAATACAATACAATACAATACAATACAATACAATACAATACAATACAATACAATACAATACAATACAATACAATACAATGCAATGCAATGCAATGCAATACAATACATTACACTAAAGTACAACACAAAACAAAGAGTACACAATATACAAGGGGATCTCCAGTTGTGTAGGGGCAGGACAAAGAGAAAAGGAGTAGCACACAATGCTGGAAAAGTAAATGAGGGTTCAGGTTTTTTGGGTACATAACAAATAACCCGTTAGTTTTACCTTAAAGGTATATCTGCTAGTAAGGACCTTAAGGGGAGGAGGAATGTCGGGTTTTAGCCGTAACATATCCACGAGTAAAAGAAATAGTAATAGAAATAGTAGCCGTACTCGTAGTCACACCACGGTGTAGCAACACGACGGGTATTTCATGTAGGATCTGAGGAAACTTACAAAAATAACAAAGCCCAGACATTCTGTTGTCTGATTGTAGAACTTCTGAAACTGCCTCGTCAATAATATTAGTTTGAAAAATCATCATCATCAATCCATTGTCCCCACCGAGGGGCACGGGTCTCTTCCCTGAGGAAGGTTTAGGCCATACTCCACCACAGGGTCCAAGTCCGGATTGGTGGAGGCTTGTAAGACTAGTGGCTGGTCTTACTGTCAGAAGTTTTCAAGCCGCCCTAAGGCCTCTGACTTGGCTTAACGACTGCCATCTATCGACGGCAGCCGGCACCAACTGCTTAACGTGCGTTGCGAACCACGGAACCGCTCGGAAAAATGCCACTCACTAGCGTTAGTCATAGACGGTTACCCATCATGGACTGAACGCGCCGTATGTTGCTTAATATTAGTGATCGCTTATGATCACTCAGGCAGCCCAGGCTACGAGCGATTCAGTCGTTTGAAAAATATCAGTCCATAATTTGTTATGTAGGCCACATATGGTCTATAATCATTACCTGTTTTATAATGTACGAAAGTAGGAAATATGCTATAATTTAGATACTAGCTGACCCCGCGAACGTTGTTTCGCCATATTTTTTTTCACCTAGGGCTATGAAAGATAGATAACAACCTATTCTCAGACCTACCGAATATGCAAACAAAATTTCATCAAAATCGTTCAAGCTGTTTCGGAGGAGTACACTAACATTGTGATACGAGAATTTAATATATTGGAGATAACGAGTTAACGTTAAGTGTCAAGGAAGTAATTTTGGTACAAAGATAGGACCTTGAAGAAGAAAATAAGCTACTAAAAGTACTAATCCTGCGCAGACTCAGTTGCGGTCACAAGAGAGTACCTATGTTATATTATAAACTAGCTGTTGCCCGCGACTACGTTCGCGTGGGCTTCAGCTGCGTAAAGTGTTTGCAAATAAGATAAGGATACTTTTAGCGCATGCGAAAGAGCTTTCATAGTAACTTCGCAACCCCCTCTTACCCCCTTAAGGGATGATTTTCGAAAAACTACTTTACACGTCTTTCATGACTTTCAATGAAGGACCTTCATGTTGAATTTCATTCGAATAACTTCATAAACGACAAAGTTTCATACTAACTTTGCACCCCCCTTCTACCCCCTTAAGGGATGATTTTTGAAAAACTATTTTACATTTATTCCAGGACTTTTAATGAAGGAACTTTATATTGAATTTCATTCGAATAACTTCAAAAACGGCAAAATTTCATACTAACTTTGAACCCCTTTTTTACTCCTTTAAAGGATGATTTACAAAAAAATATTTTACACGTATTTCATATTTTTTAATGAAGAACCTACATACTATTTGAATTTCAAATCGAATAACTTCAAAAACGGCGAAGTTTCATACTAACTTTGCAACCCCATTTTATCCCTTTAGGGGGTGAATTTTCAAAAATCCTTTCTTAGTGCTCCACTACGTTATAAAAGGAATCATTGTGCAAAATTTCAACTTTCTAACCCTTATAGTTTGGGCCCTGCGTTGATATGTCAGTCAGTCAGTCAGTCAGTCAGTCAGCTTCTCCTTTTAGATGTCAAAGTTTGTGTATCAGGCATTTTCTACTACATATATTATAATATTTCTACCAGTGAAAACTTGTTATTTGCTTTTTGTCTCTAATTCAGTTGAAATGTAGGTATATACAGTGTGTCCACTGAGAAAGTTCATTTTCAATAGTAATAAAAAACAAGCATTTTGGATAGAACAAAACATTGATTTGTATGAATAAAAACTTTAATTATGCGCGTTTCATTTTTTTTATGATGATGCCGTCTAAATGCTTGCCGTCCATTCGTAAGCGAGTCTGTAAGTTGATGAAAACTTTGCTACAGAGCAACGCTTGCTTGCTGCGGAGAAATGTTTTCAATTTCTGATTGGATATTTCTCTTGAGATCACTAATTATTGTTCGCAGCTGGTTTGAGTAAACTTTAGATTTTACTAGCTGTGCCCCGCGGTGTTACCCGCGGTTCATCGATTTTCCCGTAGGAATAAGATATTTCCCCGCGGTAAAACGTAGCCTATGTTTTAATCCAGGGTATCGGCTAACTCCATACCAAATTTTATTAAAATCCGTCCAGCCGTTTCAGCGCTAAAGACTGACAAACATATAAACACACACAAACTTTCACGTTTATAATACTAGTGTGATGTAGCCCCATAAGAAATAATCACATGGTGTGATATCTGGCGACCTGGGTCTAGATTCTGTTATTGCATTGTACTTCAATGACAACTGCATGGACATGGCGATTTACTTTCATTGCCGCTTCAAGTCTACGCGGGCATACATATAAAACAATCCAGGCGTCAATGGTAGGAAAAAACACGTCACGTGACCCGACCGTGTAACTGTCATCGTACCGTAATGCATTAGTGGAATCGAGGCCCTGGGCAGTGGCGATGGCGTAACTATACCATATACTACGAGTATACCAACTTCGCTGACAAAAGAATTGAGATCTTTATGGGTGCTGCCAAGTTCTCTGTAGAAAATCATGAAATTTTAGTTACAAGATCACTAGAGATGTAAATTGATATTCAAGCTTAAGATTTGACTTGGCTAGTTTTCACGTACAGGCTAAATAATATTTATTTAATGAACTCTACTTCGTTAAGTCTTTCGGAGGTTAGGAGGTTAGTGTACTTTCTGTTTGTATTTTGAAATTTGGTTTGTTAGTAAAAACTAGCAGTGAAATCTTGAGCTTGAATAACAATTTACATCTCTAGTGATCTTGTAACTAAAATTTCATGATTTTCTACAGAGAACTTGGCAGCATGTGGGTGCTGCCAAGTTCGCATGTGGATAGATCTCAATTCTTTTGTCAGCGAAGTCGATAACGACGTTTGTTCTTAATATTGAACTTGGCTCTCATTCACATTTATGTTTTTTTGGGATATTCATTCACATTCACCAGCCTATATACATCCGTCCCACTGCTGGGCTTCCTTAGGCTTCCTCTCCTAGGCAAGAGGGAATGGGCTATAGTCCCCACGCTAGCCCATTGCGCATTGGAGACTTCACATTTATCTTCCATTCGCTAGCTTTTCGGTGAAGGAACGACATCGTGAGGAATAATCCCTGAGCCGTTAAGAAGCCAAATCAGAGGCCTTAGGGCAGTTTGAATACTTCTGACAGTAAGACCAGTCACTAGTCTTGCAAGCCTCCACCAATCTGGGCTTGGCCCCCGTTGTGGACTATGGCCTATACCTTCCTTAGGGAAGAGACCCGTGACCCTCGGTGGGGACATAATGGGTTGATGATGATGATGATCCCTGAGCCAGAAATTGCGCACCAAACAGTCACTTTTGGACTGTGTAACTGTCTTTGATGCTTCTGTTTCGTGTTGTCGGGGGCCCAGTACCTATCTGCGGTTCTGTTTGTTAACATAACCTTCCAGGTGAATGGGATTCATCACTTAAGATGTTGCTAAGCTGATGTAACGCAAGAAATTGAGTAAGCATTCTTTCGCGCATGTTTTTCGTAATTTGAAGTCATTTTCCTTCAAAGCTTGAACCAATTGGATCTTGTGCCTTTTTCAAAATATATTGATAATTTGGTAAAATAAATACAAAAATTTATGAATTTATGTAAGATATTTATTAGAAAATTACAAATTTCTTATCGTACAATAAAAAGGCATCATTATTACTACTATTCGCCATCTTATTCTTCAGTTTCTACAGTTGTTGTTGCCCAATAGACTATTTACCGATTTCTGAAAGACATCTCATATTATTTGTTGGTTTTCATAGAGTCCTCAGAAAGTGGCCATTTTAATTTTTTTCATATATTTCCTAAAAAAAGGCAAACGAAAATTTACTTCTCAAATAAGCTGTCATAACTCGTAGACGAAACCATGGACTAACGCCGTTTTCAGATATAAATATGCGGAGGCCTTAGACAAATACAACTACATTCATAACTCAGTTTGATCAAAATATGTGACTTGCGCCCCTTTCAAAATAACCGATTCAATTAAATTTATGCTCGGTGCAACCCTTACGCGACGGATATTGTAGTGAAAGCAGAAATTGCGCCTAGCTTCGGCGTACGATTTCCCACTCGTCAAATAATAAACTTAGTTTACAAAAGCGCGATGCGGTCCACTCCAACGCTCCATCGTGACTGAGCCTGAGCGCAGTGTTGCCGCAACTGAGTTCCCAAAAAGTACATGTCGAGCGCCGTAAAGGTACCTACACTTTGGGTTAAAAACGTACATGAGGGTTGTTTTTACTACAAATAATTTAATACAGCTTCTCTCTTTTTGTCAAGTTCAAAACGTACGTAAAGAGATGAAATCGTACATCGTACATGCGAGGCCTAAAACGTACGTCAAATGTACGAAATGTACGCTAACGGTAACGCTGCCTGAGCGGACTACAGTATTGCCGCAACTGAGTTCCCAAAAAGTACATGTCGAGTGCAGAAAAGGTACACTTTGGGTTAAAAACGTACACGAGGATTGTTTTTACTAAAAATAATTTAATACAGCTTCTCTCTTTTTGTCAAGTTCAAAACGTACGTAAAGAGATGAAATCGTACATCGTACATGCGAGGCCTAAAACGTACGTCAAATGTACGAAATGTACGCTAACGGCAACGCTGGCGGACTAAGCAACCTGCACCGCACGCATGCCCGACACAGTGTTGCCAACCCCCAGTGTTGCCAACCCCAGCGGAGAGCAAAACTGTAGATATGCTTGAAAAAAACTGTAGAAACTTTATATATCAAATTAAGAAACAGTAAATCCACATCTTTAGCTTTATATTATATTCTGTATAATTTAATGATAATAATAAATAGAATACATTATAGGGAGGGCATTAAGAATAAGAAAAATCATGTAATAATTATCAAAGTTTTAATCAAATTGAATGTCAAAATCTTTGTGATGTCCTAAGTGTATATTTGGTAGCTTTGAGAATAGGTCGTCTAATATATTAATACTAGAAAATGTAGACGCAAAATAATATTCCACTATGTTTTTTTTATATGGTGACGCCTCTGTATTTATCCACCACCAGTAGATATAAATCTCTGAATACATTCAGATACATAAGCTCACACCTGTATCCCAGAGGGGTAGGCAGAGACCACGGACTGTCACCTGCCACTATCCTGACAAATCACTTTCGCTTCATCGACATCCATTAGTCGTTGCATGTATCCACATCGGTTTCGGGTACTTTTAATCTTGCCCTTTGCTAATACATCCCCTATTTGGTCGAAGTATGTCCAACTGGGGCGTCCGTTACCGGCCCTTCCACTCACATTCGCCCGATATATTTGCTTTGTCAGTCTTTCTTCGTTCATCCTCTCCACATCTCCAAACCAGCGCAACATTCCTTTTTTCAATTCTAGTCACTCACTACATCCTCTTTCTCTACATCCTCGGTCTCTGATCACTATTGCGTATTCTGTCATTCAAAGTAACACCACACATATTTCTTAAGGATCTCATTTGTACTGCACTAATCCTACTTTCATGATTCTTCTGAGATACCCAAATCTCGCTACCATGCTTACATCAGTATTGGAACCAGCACACTATTACGGATAGCCAATCTTGCTCTTTTGGACATGTTCTGGCTACTCACGAAGGAATGCAAGGCGAAAATCGGATACTTATCATAACTTTGTCATCACAAATTACTGAACTAAATGAGCTTCCTTCATAAACTTAACAGCTAGTGAATCTAATGACGTATTCAATGAGACGTAGAATCCACTTGGCTAATCAACTAAAAACAGCTCCCTCTCTTTGGCTTTGCAGCTTTTAGTTTTATATTGACCACATGTTTTTCTTCATCATTTTAATTTTTGGTATTTTTCTTATCTAGTGGCTTTTTCATTTCAATAAGTTTATTGGTACCTATAAATAAGCAAAACAATAAAGATCAATTTATGACTTTGATTTCCTTTTTCAATTATTTTTCAGACCCTTCCATTCCAAAACTCAATGTCAGTTATTGTCTTCCCGCCAATGAAAAACACCACAGATTACTTACTACACCTTCTCAGTTGGCACAGATTATAATAACCTTGGATGCCACGGTATTTCACACACCATGGAGTTAGCAAATTAGATCAAAGGGCTGGTTTAGATTATCTTAGTGTTTAGGAGAGTGCTTTACTTTACACTCTGTTGCAACATTATGCTGAATCGGGCCCATTTTGGGGGCTCAACCTTTAATGTATTTTATTATTATTTTCATGTTGTACAGTTTATTTATTTTTACGCTTTTTATGCTTTCTGTCTTATTTTTTTTATTATTGTACGCACTCTGTGTGTGTGTGTTTTTTTGAGTATCAAATAAATAAATTTTCTTTTTTTCTTTCTTTCTTTCTTTAATTCTTTCTTTCTTAAGGAGAGTGCTTTTGTAGAAACGTGTAAGCGCCACTTGCTTTAGTATGGTTTACGGTATAGTACGGTTCTAGTTGCCTTTCAATTAGAATCAAAATAGAATTGGTTTCTATTGTTCTATCCAGTGACACCTGAGCGCGTTACTATCCTCGTTACTTATATGTGTATAAACTAAAAATTTAGTGAGAACTTTAGGAGAGTGCGCAAGTGACCCGTGACGGGTGCGTGTTGTTTTCAATAACTCGAATTATCAAACTTACTTATGTGTTCCATTAAAACTCATAGTATTTTGAGTAGGATAGCGCATATTTCGCGACGTCGACGAAGTGACACACTGGAAGAAATATAAACGTTCACTCGAACGTCTAGTAATGTACTAATGCACTTGCCTCTCTAATTGTATTATAGCACTCTCCTAAACACTAAAATAATGTAAACCGGCCATAATAGTTCACAATGAAAACTTGTGACACTAACACAACAATGATGACATTGACATGTTTACTTAGCAACGCCATTGTTGAATTTAGTAATTTTTATATTGATGCTGCTCGATAATACGAATTTTCCGCCCATATGTTGTCGACTCAGATCAACTATTTTTTTACGCTCTTTCATTTGGTGTGCATATCGTTCGAGTCTACCGTAGACCCGAACGAAATTATTAATAAAGATTTAATTTGGTGTGCATATCGTTCGAGTCTACCGTAGACCCGAACGAAATTATTGATATAGATGGCAAAACAAAAAGACTGAGGCCTTTGTACAATGTACGGCGGCCCGCAGTGGAAATCTAACCCAGGCCCTCCTGCATAGTTATCATACGTGATAGCTTTTGGGAAATGTGCTCTACCTCGGCATTAGAAAATAAAATTAAGGATCTTTTAGACATATTTGATCTTTCATCTCAAGAAACACGGCCTGATGGCCTGTTAGAATAACCCAATTTTTTTCTCGACAATAGGCTAGTTGCCTAAATTTTGAACGTTGTTTTGTAGTATATAACTTGATGTGTATCATACCCCAAAAAAATATTATTTCAAAAATTATCTATTAGGTATTTTCAATAAGTATTTTGGATTTTAAAAAATCAATTTAAATTTCCTATTCCATATGAAACTAACCGGCTATTTACTTAGATGTATGTAGAACACTTTATTTTATTTTCGAAAGGTAAGAATCACTAATCTGCGTAGTATACTAATGATACTAACTTTCAAATCAATTACGTGCAACTCTACAACTCTTATTAATTCCTATTTTAATTCCAGCTCGCAAAGGTCACTCAGCATAACAATAGTGGGCTTAAAAGGGTGGAGGATCTTACAAAAAACATCCGATGTTAGAAGAGCAAGGTACAGTTTTTTTAAATGATCTGTTTTCAACGCTAATTGAGTTTCTCCGTGGATTATCTAGTCTCAACGTTCACGCCCCCGCACGTAAAAGTTGAGTCAACTCTTTCTAGGGATTTTTTTTATGCCAGGTGCCCGTTTTACCTCCCTTATATCTAAATTAGGAATGTTTTCTTTCCTCTTTGGGGTAAATAAAGTACCTAACTATTTAATTTATTTACTTTTATTCTACAGCTAATGCCGAATTGCTACAAACAGTTATTGCCCAGAAACGAAACATTGCAATAAACAATGTAAAATATAATATAACATGACATAATTAACTTAAATACTAAAGAACAAAAAACCAGAATCATTCCTGTTCAAGCGCTCCCTTGCATTCTTCAATCTTACCTTCCCTGTGGTAAATATATAACATTGCGGTACCGCCCAGAGTGCTTATACTGAGTTTTTTCATTCACTTTCGATAGCGAGAGCGTTTGCAATTTGTATAGGAATGACAAAGAGACAACTAGGTGGCGCGCTTTGTCACTCCTATACAAATTGAAGGGAAGGGATTTCAGCAGTGCAGCGCGCGGCACGGGCGCCCGCTGCCGCCGCGGGCAGCAGCCGCCCGCGCGCCTCCGGCACCCACAGTTGGGTGATTATTAGAATTTTATTGCATAATGGACGTAGTTTCGCTAAAAGGTTCCAACCCACAACATGGATAATTTTTAGTTAAATATACCAAAATGATCACTAAGCTCTATATTTTAAGAATCAAAGACTTTCAAAACGATCCGACGAGTATGTGCAAAGTTATGGCACATGGTAGTCCACCTCACATGTATGGAAAGCATAAAACAGCTTAAACCTAAAAACAAATATCACAAAACTCACTTTGTGTGGGTTGGCACCTTTTTGCTAAGCTACGTATAATTTCTTTGGCGCATTTTTTTTCATATTAAGTCAATAAAAAGTAGTAACATAATATATTGTAGGTGCCACCAAAACCTACAAATATGTTACAATACAATCTTCAGGGCCAATAAACCTACAATATATTATGTTTCTTTTTAACTATTAAGTTAATATGAAAAAAAATGCGCCAAAGATATTATGCAATGAATGAATGTTATGCGTGGATCAGGCAGGACCTGGAACACGCGCGGGTGTTTTATGGGTGAAGGCTTGAAAAGCGGGTTGTTAAGTAAAATTAAATACAATCAATTCATCGCTCAATCAATCAATTAAACGATTCTTCCTAGTTCGAATGTTTTGCTGACCAACTACGGAACCCTGCAACGCGCGGCCCGACATTGAAAAGCTTTTAGCCGGTTTTTCTTTCTACTCTTAGAGATAATTACGACGCAGCCGGAGGCTAGGAGCACAGAACAAAAAAAAAGGGTAGAAATCGTAAGTGGGTGGTGCCCGCGTGCCTCAAATTAGCAATGTATTGCCTAAGCGTAGTCTATGACAGTTTTTTTTACCTCAGTTGCCGTGCGCTTCTAGTAAAGAAAACAATTGTGAAAACTCTACTAAAATGCCTTATTGTACTGTGTTAGAGTGCAAAAATAAAAGTTGGGGACCAAAATGTACCGATCATGCCGTAACATTCCATCGGTAAGTAGTATTTCCATTGTATTTAATTTAATAGAAATTAAATTTGCAATGACATGAACAAGGAAAGCAATGTTTAATTTTCGTCGAAGTCTGTGTACTTTTTCTACAAATTTCTGTCAACATTTGAATGCTACTCAAATGCTACTCAATTCAGCTGGGTCACAACATTATAAAAATCTATCGATAATATTTTGTCTATGACTTAGCAGTAATAAATAATTATCGGTACTTTAGGTAGAGTACCTGCGTCTTATTAGGTACTTTGGGAAAATAATTGTCGTTATTTTATTTTAATTGAAGACCTCTGTGGCGCAGTGGTTAGTGCATCTGACTACCATGCGAGAGATCCCGGGTTCGAATCCCGGCTGGGGACAAAAAACAATCCCAGGTCTCGTATGTTTACATGTTTGTGACGTCGTTGTTTCTGGTGCCCACGACACAGGGTATCCCAGGGTGGGGCCAGGGGCAATGTATGGGCCTGTATGTAAGTGTTTATTATCATCTTTTATTATTATTATTATTATTTAACACATTTCTAGTTGCAATTATTTTTGATACTGCGCAAAATTTATTGATCATGTTCCTTGACGCTGTTTAGTTCCTTTGCGAGAATGTGGTCCTGACTGCAGTATCATGTCATTTTTGTAAACTTTTAATCCGGATCAACTTACCCATCCCATTTTGAGACGAGCAACCGAACGACGCAAGCTCCGTCTCTGCTCACCACCCACTCACTGCTCTGCGTATCGGGGCGAAACCTAGTCGGACTCGTCCGATAAAACAATACCCGTAAGTAGATCCGGACTAAATGTTTACAATGTGTTGTGCCGAAAGTTTTAGTTCAATAAACATGTCACTTTTATTAGTATAGATTGGCGTATTGTCATCAAAACAAAACCAGCATGCATAATTTCAAAGTTAGATGATTTTATGTGCTCGTGTAGTAAAATCATCTGGGGGTGTCTAGATAATTTAATCAACGCTTACTCCATAAATCTATGGGGAAGTCTCATGACTTTCGTTGGCAAATGTCATCTCCATAATATAAGTGAAGCACAAGCGTTGATGGATAACGACATTTTAAATAAATAAATAAAAAAATAAACAAACTATACACACGATAAGTTTGCTGGGCCTCGTTTCAAAAGCGACTATGGTTAGTTTCATATGAGAATTCCATATACGTTGCGTAGCCGATCATCCAGAAGGTAGGTTAATATACTAACAGGCTGCGTAATTTACATCGAATTGTAATTAAATTAAATATCAACTGTCGCTTTACGAAACAATTCTATAATTTGTCGATAGGCCATCCATAGCTGAGATGCACCATTGCACATACTTGTTTTTTAATTTTCGACTTTATGGTCTATCACATAAAACTTCTCGACGGTCAGACGCGGCGGGATTTCCAGCTAGTGTAGAGTAGCGGTACTACGAACAAAGATCTAATGTCAAACTTAATTTCATCATTATCATTTGATTTTGATCGTTGTTTATATCACCAAAGGTTCATATGTTACGTGGAACTTTTATGATGTAGACCTTTTCGGCATTGCCTTTATTTACCAATGGCAGCTTGGCATTCATAGTGTGGGTTTTGGCTTATGTGTGAGTTTGGTCACACTGGTTTTCCTGCTAATAGGTCATGTCACTCCTTCTACTCTTTTTTCTGTTCTGTGGCAATCGAGGCTACGTAAAAAAAAAAGAATATTCCTTCTCTTGCAAGAAGCAAGAGACAAATAAAAGTTACAGTTAAAAAAAATATATACAATAGGCTTTCTTATTCTCTATAAATTGTACACGATAAGTTTGCTCGGCTTCGTTTCATAAAGCGACTATGGTTAGATTATGAGAATTCCATTATAGGTACATTGCGTAGCCAATCATCCAGAAGGAAAGTTAATATGGTAGCCGGCTGCGTAATTTACATCGAACTGTGGTACAGTTTGGCAGAAGGGAATACATTATGTTACTTTGTCAATGTAGATACTAAAAAAAATAAATGATTAAGAAACATTGTCATAACAAATTCATTTTCAACTGTCGCTTTATGAAACAGTTCTATAATTTGTCGATATGGCAATATGTCCCATCCTTAGCCTGAGTAGCAACATAGCAGATAGTTATTTTTCAATATTCGACTTTATGGCATTGAACTTAAAGCTTCTCGACGATCACACGCGGCGGTAGTTCCATCTAATGTAGAGTAGCGGTACTACAAAGCAAAGATCGTAAGTCAAACTTAATTTCATACTTATCATTTGATTTTGATCATTGTTTATATGATTGAAAAGGTTCATATTTTACTTGGAACTTTTGTGATGTAGACCTTTTCAGAATTGCCTTTATTTGCCAATGGCAGCTTGGCATTCACAGTGTGCTTTTGATTTTTGTGTGTGAGTTTGGTCACACTGGTTTTCCTATTGATAGGTCATGTCACTATTTCTACTCTTTTTTTCTTGTTTCGAAAAAATAAATTGAAATTCGAAAGGAAAAATTCGAGCAAAAAAAACAACATTTTGAAATTGTATGTTTCACAAAATGTGCATCTTCGAAATAACCGTGTATACAATGGGTTTACTTCGCAACTAAAAATTGTTCCATGTTGCATCATTTCACCTACGACACCTCGTCTGCCGCTTACATCTACAATTTATTACATCACGTGACATTATGAATTTCACCTTATTTCACCTTATAGCACGGGACGACGGAAGGAGACCTGACGGTATGTCACTGGTGCCGTGGCAGAACGGGAGGCCGCTAGTGTGGGACGCAACCTGCATTGACACACTGGCGCCTTCCCATGTCACGCACACCAGCAGGGCCGCGGGCGCGGCAGCGTCTATGGCAGAAAGTCTCAAACGGCGCAAATACGCTGTCCTTGGCGACAGCTATTTATTTGCGCCGTTTGGGGTCGAGACGATGGGCCCGTGGGGCCCTGAGGCGCGTAAACTTTTCAAAGAAATATCAACGCGCCTCATCGACTCGTCAGGCGATCCTAGAGCTGGCAGCTACCTCGGTCAGCGCATCAGCCTGGCCATTCAGAGGGGGAATGCTGCCAGTATCTTGGGAACTCTCCCCAACGGCAGCGGCTTAGATTCGATTTTTTATATTTAGGTAGGTTTTAGTTTAATACTTAGTTTATAATTTAATATTTAGTTTATTATTTTATATTTAGTTTAGGAATTAATTATATACTTGTGTAAATTATAATAAAATAAAAAGAAGATGTTGTTATGTTATTAATTAAATGTGTTGCAAGCATCATGATAACTTATCACATTCTTACTAGTCAATAAGAAGCTTGATTTCTAGGGGGACAAGTATCTGGTTAGTTCACTTTCAGTGGCCAGATTATACCCAGTATCTGTGTGAGACATTTGCTCATAAATACCTGGAGCCTGTTTGAGTTATCTGAACGCTCGAACCCGGTCTCGCAGCCGTATAAAAGCACTGATTTTAAGTTCTAATCGAAACATCATGTAGGGTTGTACACAGTGGTTTTTAAGTCCCACGGCTTAGGATCACAAACCTGGGTCTAATTAGCATTAAGCCAAAAACAATCGCTTTTGGCGTTGCACGTTGGCGTCACTATAATAACATAATTGAAAGATAGATTGATTTGCAAATTCGATCTTTAAATATGTATGTGTACACAAAAGAAAGAAATGTTACAAAAATAAGAAAGATATCATATCCCCTTTTCATCATCAACCCATTTTGTCCATAGGCCGTACTCCACTACGGAGGCCAATTTCATATCCCCTTGCTTGATAGTGATATTCCATTCAAAACTAAAAACCGTCAAATTGTGACATTATCGATGTTGTTTGCTAAACGATAGAAAATATGCTTTGGTAAATAAATAATTATAAGATTGCTTCATTAAATTTATTCCAGATACACTTACTTGATTTTTTGTCGGAAGTGTCCGACCTGGTTTCGGTCTGATTAGCAGAGTTTAATCATGGTGAGTAGAGACGGAGCTCAGGCTCTGCGAATCAGAGCGAAACCTGGTCGAACTCCTCAGACAAACAATCAAATAGCGTAGTAAGTGTATCCGGAATAAAGATAATAATGTGTAGCTAAAGAAAGCTAAAGAAAAGTTCAAAGTTACTTTAGATGTCAAAAAAGTATTACCGAAGAAACCGTTGAAAATGAAAGTGGTACGCTCCGCGCGGTACCTACTTAGCTACGAACTTGTTGAATGTTTTATGATTACTATCAACTAGTGCCATCTTTTCAGATCGCGCGTCTCACGCGGCAATTCGTTCGCAGGTGCAGTTTGGTTTTAATTTATAACGGCATGATGCTACGAACAAATGCAGGAGAGAAATAGAGGCTTGGTTCCGCTCGGTGCAACAAGATGGCGTTGCGCGATTCTGTCAATGTGTCGAGTCAAATAGTGCACGAGGAAGATTATGCCGCCTACTAGGGAAAAAGGGTCCTTTTTCGTCGGTTTCTGAATCAAGGAGTTCGCTATCTATCCCCCAGTTTCCCGAACACCAACAATCTGTTAAGGCTGCTGTTTTGACAGCTACGTCATATGATTAGGTATACGAAACGAGACGATTCGGTACCAAGATAGAAGAATACGAAAGCTTTATGTGGTTCACAGGCCCGGCCTATATGGAGTAGGCTTTTTAGTAAGCAAAATACACAGAAACACTATAGAGAGCTTTACCGGCATGACTGAACAAATTGCTGTACTAAATATTAATATCAAAGCTTCCTAGTCTCTATCATACAAGTATACGCACAAACGGAAGCGGCAAGTGAAGTTGGAGTAGACGAATAGGCTATTTGACAGTTTTCTGAAAACCATCTCATATGTTTTGTTGGTCCTCAGAAAGTGGTCATTTTAAATTATTTCGTGTATTTCTTGGAAAAAAGGCAAATGAAAATTTACTTTTGAAATAAGCCGCCAAAACGCTATCCAGGCCAATATGGCGTTGCACAGGAATTATGACGTCACTTCCGAATAAACCGATCAATGAACGAATGAATGACAGACGCCATTTTTACTGACATGTCATCATGTTTTGTGTTTTTTTTACAAATAATCCTAATTGTTTTTAGTAATCCAAATAGCCTATTCTCCACGAAGGTCGACAAAGCTCTAGAGATTTTTGCGGTATACCGCACACAAAAATATTATATTAACTAAACGAAAACCCGGCGACGCTCGGGCAAAATGTACACCCATAATAATATTCCACTATTTTTTTAAATTCATCGAAATTTAGTAGTTGTTGCATGCATGCACGCCGGGTACTTTTTATCTTGCCCTTGCATTCAATGAATCTGATTGAAACGCCATTTTCACCAATTACCGGTCTCTGGAAGGCGGAGGCCAGTTTTTTTCTTGTCAGATTGCATACAGGTAACAGCTGTCACTTGGCCAAAGTGCATACGAAAACAACGTTTGACAGCTGTTAACAGTAGATTAACAGATTGTTAGCTTACGAGAAACCGGGGTTTTTTATTATTATTTGTAACTCCACTTAACATCTATCATTACAGGTGTTGTACCTAATTCAATAGAGTAAGATAAAAATAATGTACCTAAGCTAGAACAAATTAACACTTAACATTATTACATTGATGTACATTTATAAAAATTTCTCAACTTAAAATCCGAATAATGGCATTCTTGAACTCATTCAGGCTACAGTAGAATAGATCTACATGATCGGCCACCATGTTGGGCGAACGAAGCGCGCGCGCGAGAGGCGCCCGCTGCAGCAGATTGGTGCGCGCGCGCGGTTCCGCCAGCAGCGCGGGCCGCCGCCGCCGCGCCGCCAGCCCGTCCGGCTGTTTGGTTGGTTAGAGACAAAAGATGGACTTACTAATACCACCATATCGAAAGGATCTCAAGGAAAAAAAGGAGAGGCAGACCCTACCCGATGGGACGGCGAAATCAAACAAGTCGCTGGCTCAACTGGTGGCATAAAGCACAGGATAGAGAGCAATAGGCATCTCTGCAGGAGCCCTTTATCCAACACGGAATCCTAGAGTGCAAGTTAGGGTAAGAAAGTGACAAATTAAGATATTATAATTTTTGTAATGAAAATGTTATTTTGTTACCTATGTGCTATACCTATCTATTGATAATAAAAAACTTTTAACGTTAACTTTGTAACTTTTACTTTGCTCTTTGGAAATTTCTCCGATAGGTTTGGCACCTAGCAAGAAAGAGACATTAAAACCTGGAATAGTCAACATGGAGGCCGAGTTCGATGCATAATAATTATTAAGGTGGCTAGAAGTAAGTCATTGTAATAATTATAGAGTAGGATGGACACTACATAGAACTAATGGTTCTGAAAGAGAATTTTGAAGTAGGTATACCTTTTATTTTTTGTTAACGGGGTGAAATGCTTTGTGCACCATAACCGCTACCCTTGGGGGAGGGCGACGGCCGTGTGTCGTACTCTCCTTTCCTAATAATAGGAGAGGCAACCTCCTAAAACACCCCGGGGCCGTCCTGTCGCTCGTGCAATGGGGCGCCGCCGGATCTCGCAAGTGGTGTAAGACCACAACGCGAATGCGACAGCGGCGCCCCGGCGACGTCGACCCGACTCGCAAGGAGTCGGGCCCACCCTCACTGGAGAAGGGGCATGGGCCCCCCACCCCCTTCTCCCGTCACGATGTCGGACGGCAGGTCCCCCAACCTGCCGTCTGTGACCCTCCCTCAACCGGCGGCGCAAGGTCCGCGCAGCGTCCCCCGCGTCACCGGCTCTCCCGGCGGAGAGGCGCGAGCTCCACAAGCCTCCAACTACCGAGGACCCGTTGTGGCCCTCTGCCCGGATCCTCGGCCCATCAATAGTCCCTCCCAAACAAGCACCCCTCGGCCAGAGACCATATGGGGTGCCCAGTACCTGGTCCCTGGCTTACTTCCCGCAATGTCCCTCCCAGGCCTGGCTTGTGGATCTCACGCCCCTCCCCGCCCCTTCAGCCCTCTTCCATGCCCTCTGCTGAACAGAGGGACATAGAGAGGGCCCCCACCGTGTGTTTTTTATAGAGGTTGTCTCCTCGCGGCCCGAAGGCCCCCGGCCCCGCTCAATGTGGGGTTACGGGTGCGGGGCCCATAGTGGACCCCGCCGGACATCCAGCAGCGCAAGCCACTGGACGTCCCCCTCCCTCTGGTTTTGGTCCGGGCCGGCCGAAGCCGGTACCCCCATATCTGGAGGGCGTTCCCCTATCCGCCACCCGGGGGACGCGTCCGATGGAAGACCAGAAACTCCGCACGGAGAGTAGGTATACCTAGCAATTGCTACAAAAGCAAGTAATTATTGCCAATTAGCAAGTAATTATTTTTGTAACAACTTAAGGTGAGATTGTTGCTTGGACATCTTGGAATAAAGGCTTTTTTATATATTATGTATTTAAGATAAGATAAGATAAGATAAGATATTTATTGATCCAATTTAACAAGATACATGTTACATTAATAGGTCGGTACATAGTTATTATTAGTTCATAGGTAGTTAGTGTAGAATGGTATTCACGGTAGGCAGTAAACCTGTGTTGTGAATACCAGCCTCACTCCCGAGTGTACAACTAATATAGGAAACAAAATGTTGGTAGGTATCTTGACGCGTTACGCGATGAGCGCATTAACAAGATACGTTTAAAACAACCACTAAACTTTTATTATGCAGTTTATTTGTTTTTTTTTTCTGTAACAGCATAATAAGGATTTTGTAGCTTATGTAGTTTATTATTGTACACGATTATAGACCCGTTTTTTACTGCTTCTTCGATTCTCCAAGGTTTGCTGGATGAAATCTCTTGCAGAGAGAGAGCTCGCCTAGGTACATGCTATTTCTCATGAATTAGTCTGTTAACTGTTTCGTGTCCAATAAAATATAATGAATTAAGGAGCCGGCAGAAGGACAATCAATGGACAAGATTATTAGGAGACTGGCGAGGTTGACGTGACGATGAAGAGGCCTAGGAGACCAGCGAGGTTGGCGTGACAATCAAGAGGCGGCGCTTATGCCTAACAGTGCCTCTGTCTCGATGCAATTGTTTATTTTCCTCGCAACAAAGTGAATAGTACCTCATTAATTTTGCCCTGCCAATCAACAAGCAATTCAGGCTAACCGTTTTCAGTCAGTTTCTAAACAGCAGTGCGAGAGTGCAGGCCCATTTACACTTCGGTGAGTAGGTACGGCTACTGCGTAGCAATTTCGAATGTACGAGTAGGTTAGAAGTAGACATTTGTTCGATATCTGTCAAGCAGATTTTTAGAGTGGGATATTAAGTGATATTAAAAAAGCATTGTTGAGACTAACAACGGAGAGTGGAGACTGCAATAGATGAGTAATGATATTATAATAATGTCGTCTTATGCTCGGTCCCAATAACCTACCGACCAGCTACCACCCAGTTAAAATGTTAACTAGTGTCGCGTTGAAAGCTAACCGTCAGTTATCGGTAGATAGGTTATTGAGATTAAGCGTTTCTTTTACCATAGACACTTTTGATTCGAAGTGTTAGCGACTTTCTCAAGCCTTACAGTTAACAACCTTTGCGGTGCAGCGTTTAGCGCATCTGTCTACGATGCGGGAGGTCCCTGGTTCAAATGCCGGCTGAGGACATAAAAAACCCCAAGTCTTGGATGTTTACACGTTTGTGATGTCGCTGTTTCTGGTTCCCAAGACAATGGGTATCCTGGTATGGGGCCAGAAGCAATGTTGCATGTACAAAAAAAAATATGACGTGCCTCTCCGCTCGGTAGAATCACAGGCAGAAAACATTTGAAAAGCCAAAATAAATGAATATCACATTCGCCTATTTTGCGTAAAAGAGGTATGTATTATCTTAGTCCTGCTGCCCCAGCTCCTCAAGAAAAGCCAGAAACTTGCGAGTGTCACTGCAGGCCTCCCGCAGAGTCCCAGGATTTCCGAGGGGAGCCGTCCGTTGTGTGGCCAGCCTTGCGCATTCCACCACCACGTGTGCGGCTGTCTCTTCCGTGCCCATGCCATGCTCTGCATAACGGACTATCCGTAACACCCATTGTGAAGGGACTCTTACTGTAATGACCGTGAGTTCCCTATGCAAGACACAGCGATTACGTTCGCGAGGTTAATCAATATAACAACCTATACCACTCTGAAGGTCAATTGTAAATGCCTACTAGTGACCGTCTTTTTAAATAGGATAAGGCATAAGTACTTGGGGAGATTAATTATCCTATATACAAGCTTTACCTCTTTATAATTGAAAATTTAAAGTATTTTTATATTTTTTATTCGTGATAAAAACAAAATGTTTATTTGAAAATGTTGTTTTGTATGAACCCGCCCACGTGACCATCTACTGTGAAGGCGTGGAGAAACAACGGACCGCCACCATTGGGAAGCTGGGATCCCTTCAGGAAGCCTGCAGTGACATCAGAGCACTGCTGGCCTTCTGGAAATAGATAGGCTGGCTGGAGTAAACTCACAGCCCTGCTACGTACATACAATGGCCCAAGCGGGGGCCAAGTGCGGAAATCTTCGGTCTAACTAACTAACTAACGGGTGTATTAATAATAAACACGATTCCTTTTATCGAATCGCTCGTAGCCTGGGCTGCCTGAGTGATCTTAAACGATCACTAAGGTTAAGCAACATACGGCGCGTTCAGTCCATGGATGGGTCACTGTCTATGACTAACGCTAGTGGCATTTTTCCGAGCGGTTCCGTGCTTCGCAAGGCACGTTAAGCAGTTGGTGCCGGCTGCCGTCGATAGATGGCAGTCGTTAAGCCAAGTCAGAGGCCTTAGGGCGGCTTGAATACTTCTGACAGTAAGACCAGCCACTAGTCTTACAAACTTCCACCAATCCGGACTTGGCCCCCGGAGTATGGCCTATTTCTTCCTCAGGGAAGAGACTCGTGCCCCTTGGTGGGGACATAATGGGTTGATGAAGATTCCTTTTATCCTTTTACATACAAAGGGAACTGTAATTTTATAATAGGTTTGTAGGGGTTTTTAAGGAACAGTGTTTATTATTAATACGTTCATTAGTCTTTTCAAAACAGTTTTGGGTTTATTAACAAAATTAAAAAAATATTACTCATGGATGTGTTGAACACTAGACACAATTGTCGTCTGAATACATTTAGGCTGTTTGATACTGGATATAGGTATTTATCTTCTTCTAAATAATAGTTGGTTTTATAATAAGCTTTATTACACAGAGTGTGCTTAAAACACAACCGCAACTGATTTTGATGCGGTTCTTTTTAATACTTTTTAATAGTGATTGAACAGGAAGGTTTATACATAAGTATAATTCATGCATATAGTAAAGAAACACTGATCATTTTAGAGGTTTCGAATGTGATGTCGTAAATAAACACGTTTTTTTGCGCTTTCATTGCAAACGCTAGCTGAAACTTACGAGATGGATCAAAATAATGTACCTACTACAGTATTTGCGAAATTTTCAGTGTTAAAACACAAGGAGGTAAAAAAATGGGTGAAAAATCCCAGTAGACTGAATATGTGGTCAATGTGGTAAAAAATACATTTAAGGAAAGTAGACTTTGTGTTCTATACGATTTCTTTCATTCAATAGTGTTCGGGCGTTAGTGCGTCGGCCATTTGGTTTTCGGGCTTATGAACGTTCGGGGTTTGAAGTTAATAAATCGGGCATGTGTTTTCGGGCCTCTGTTATTTGGCTATTGGGCTTTCGGTTTTAGGTAGGAGACCCCTATTTTTATCCTTTACTTTTTACGAGAAATTATGGCTTCTACGAAGCGATTTAGTTATACAGCATTAATCCTTATCCAATGAAGTACTTTAAAGACATTGTGCATTAAATATAGATCAATACGGCCCTGTGCAGCATGTAATTTTCGAAGATATTACATTTGAAATGCGGGGACATCACGGTTGCGGCGGTACCGCCCAAGGGGCCGGGCGGCCGCGGCCGTGCCTATAAATAGGGCGTCGAAGGCAGCGCTTCGCACTGTGGTGCTTTACGATTAGCGGCGATCGCATCTGTATGCTTGTTCTAGTGAGGAAAATAAAAAATTCTGCGAACGTTGTATATAAAGTCATTCTGTAGTATATTCCCCTAAATATACTACAGAATGTATTATGCTTACACTAAAATCGTTAAACGCGTTTAGTTTAGTGTTACAAGATATGAAATGTGATATTATAGTGTTTGGTGCTCAAATTTACAGTGTTTGGGACAAAATCACAGCAAAAGTAATAAAAAATACAGTGATTTTTACAGCAGATCTTGATCAATTCTATTATTATTATTAAAATTCTTTATTGCAATAAAACACAAGTTTTGCACATAGGCGAGCTTAATGCTATTTAGCATTTAATTCTACAACTTTTGTTTAATTTTCTGTTCTGAACCGTTTTGGGTTTGAGTTCATAATCCGATTTGAATTTCACTATCATCAGATGAATCAAGCATTTTTATTTACCTAGTCTTCACACAAAATTATCACTTTAACCACATTTTACACATATATTGATTTGCAATTGTACCTACTAATTTACGTTGGCCCAAATAGGCTTGAAAACTTAATACTGTTTGGCCGGTTACCACAAAGTGATTCCTTGTCTATTACAGGACATTTCCGCTTAATCTTCACCGCGCCGGTACATACTCATGGCCGTTAATTTAAGACATTTCCGTTCATTTATGATAATAACAACGTGACAGAGAGCATACAGAAGTGGTGGTTGAGTGGGCGTTTAGTAGTTGATTGAGTTTCATAATCATATTTTCTTTTCACAAAGGCTGCGTTTCAGCTTCAGTTTATATTGAACTAACATGATTTTCGCCTGTAAAAAAATCACAGTATTGTCCATACAATGTAATAAAATTGAATCGATGATAGTAAAAACCCACCATTCGACATTTTTTTCAAAATAGACTTAAGTACGAAATTAATTTCGTACTTAATTGTGAAAATACTGTTAGAGTGTCTAATAAATAATAATAATAATAATAACAAGTACACAGTTTTGTTCGTGATACCGAAATTTACGAATTTGAATGTAAAAACATAACACTATCAACCCTTCTTACTATTAATATGACGTCTGCTTAAAATAGTGGAGTGTAAAAACACACTTTTTTTCATACCAGACAGTTTTTTTTGCATTTCCAACAAGTTTTGTAAACAGCAAAATGGTGTGTTTTTACAATCATCGTTTCAATTATGGTATTACAGTGTGCACAGTACCTAAATCATGTGAAAATACAGTAGGTAGATCTGCTGTAATTACAGTGTATCTGGTAACGCTGGCTTAGTTGCTAATTTTATTTAAATGTGACGTGTTTGTATAGCTTGACATCTACCTTCTCTAAAAACAGTGCTGCAAGTCGCCCTAAGTATCAGCATTGCACCCGTGCGAAACTAGGGCGGGTCGCTAGTAATCAAATATAAGATCAGCGTCGATGTAGATTAGTGAAGAAAACGTAGCGTCATTTTACTTTAATTGTTATCCGCGGCTTCGTGCGCTGGTGCTTTCATCATAAGTGACGCCGTACTCATTTGGATTTGTGCTTCTTTCCAGGCTCCAGAAAGAATTGAGTTGAGCTCTCAACTTTCTAAAAGTATCAAGATGGAGCAGACCTGCAAGACTACAGAGGTGACGGCTCTGAGCAGGGAAGTCGAGCTGCTGAAGTGGCAGTTGGCGCAGGTAGTTGTCTATGTAGTTATATATTACACAGATCTATTAGAAACCATTTTTAAGAAAAAAAATCCTGACGTTGGGTTGACGTGAATCCGCTACTTGACTCTTTTTTCAAGTATGTCTTAAATGCTAAATGTCTCTTCCATTAGACCAAAAAATATTTTAGTATATTTTTGAGGACCTAAAAGCAACAAAAACATTATTTTAAAACGTTGCTTTGCTAAACAGCCAAAAACGCGGTCCGCCATTTTTGTCTATGGTTTGAAGTCCTCTACGTTTGTAAACAAAGTTTGACATTCAACATAGGTAGAGTTCGTGCCACGAAAGAAGTATGAGTCACAATCATGGATGTAATAATCAAAGAGGATTGAGTACTCTGACAAAAAAATGTCCTGACAAGGAGGCTCGAACTAGTGAATGTCATCCAAGGATGATATAGTCAAAGAGGATAGAGAAAAACCTTCCATAGAAAACTAAACTCTTTGTCTTCTCAAATAAAACATAAAATCGTATAAGTAAGCAACTAGAGTAAAGTGTCCAGAGCGAGAGCCACAAACTGAAGGAGTGTGTCTTACTCTTACTCATTTATGTGGAATACTATGACCATGATGTTGTAAAATGTAGGCCATGTGTTTGATTACCCAATGGTCTCTTTTCAGTTTTACTAAAAACGAAAGCTTATGTTTAAAATGGATGGATGCTATATGAGGCTCTGGTTCGACATCACAAAATCCTGCATTTTGTGAAGCCTGCAAAAGCCGGTATTTTAGAAAATAAGATTTTAAACCTACGGTCTTACCTAGGTTGAAGGAAGATCCTGTACCATTTGTAGTGGTGAGTGGTGAAGGCTTCAAACCTCTGTAGCATACCTAAAATTTGTACGTTTGTACATGAAAAGTTGCCGTTTGGTGTACATTATGCCAATCGATAGAAAAAATAATTATCACAAACAACAAATACTCTTTGACAAAATGTCCCCAAATTATTACTAGTTGTAACGCAAAATACTTTAAAATAATGATAATGGACAATTGAATGAATTAATTTTTTTTAAATATATTTTATATTTTCAAACGGGAATAACTCGGAAAGTATCATTTAGTTTACTTTTTATTGACGTGCTTACCAACCCCTTTAGGTACGTTGCACAGGACTTTTCTGTTACCTTTGTGTTTTGTTTGCTAAGAAGTTTGTTAGAAAGTAAGTAATAAATATATATTTACAGCCTGTGGCGAAAAAAGTAATGGTACTAAGTGACGGAAGAAAATGTTGAACTGGAAGAACTACCAACGAAGCAACCACAGCTCGATGCAGGTGCCCAAACTGACTGAATGCATTCACCAAAAGAAGAAGCTTTGAATATTATGTTTGAATAGAAAAATTGACAGGAGGTATAATAGAATATAATTTTGTACTTAATAATTCTATTCTATTTTGTAATGTATATTAGCTTTTATGTATATTTTAAATGTAAAAAAAAACATTCAAATGTTTGTCATCAATCTAGCTCATTACTACATAACTCATGTAGCTACATGAGTTTTATTCGTATTGGCAAGTTTTATTATCTGAATTTACAATTTGTACACTAGGGTGGGTCGAAATATTTTTTTTTTAGGTAATTGATTTCTAATAGCAAAAATATGGTGACGCTAGGTATTGTTATAAACTCTGTAAAATATTATTGAATTATTTTAAGTGGAACAGTCCGCGCAAAGCCATTGAAGTTTTGAAAAAAAAAAGTTCAAGTACCCACTTTTACACCTTAAGTTACGCGTAAGTTATTCTATTATACCTCCTGTCAATTTTTCTATTCAAACATAATATTCAAAGCTTCTTCTTTTGGGGAATGCATTCAGTCAGTTTGGGCACCTGCATCGAGCTGTGGTTGCTTCGTTGGTAGTTCTTCCAGTTCAACATTTTCTTTTTCGCCACAGGCTGTAAAAATTTATTTATTACTTACTTTCTAATAAACTTCTTAGCAAACAAAACACAAAGGTAACAGAAAAGTCTTGTGCAAGGTACCTAAAGGGGTTGGTAAGCACGTCAATAAAAAGTAAACTAAGTGATACTTTCTGAGTTATTCCCGTTTGAAAATATAAAAAAAAACGATTTAATTCATTCAATTGTCCATTATTATCATTTTAAAGTATTTTGCGTTACAACTAGTAATAAATTGGGGACATTTTGTCAAAGAGTATTTGTTGTTTGTGATAATTATTTTTTCTATCGATTGGCATAATGTACACCAAACGGCAACTTTTCATGTACAAACGTACAAACTTTAGGTATGCTACAGAGGTTTGAAGCCTTTTACTCACCACTACAAATGGTACAGGATCTTCCTTCAACCTAGGTAAGACCGTAGGTACTAAATCTTATTTTTTAAAATACCGGCTTTTGCAGGCTTCACAAAATGCAGGATTTTGTGATGTCGAACCAGAGCCTCATAAAGCATCCATTCATTTTAAACGTAAGCTTTCGTTTTTAGTAAAACTGAAAAGAGACCATTGGGTAATCAAACACATGGCCTACATTTTACAACATCATGGTCATAGTATTCCACTTAAATGAGTAAGAGTAGGACACACTCCTTCAGTTTGTGGCTCTCGCTCTGGACACTTTACTCTAGTTGCTTACTTATACGATTTTATGTTTTATTTGAGAAGACAAAGAGTTTAGTTTTCTATGGAAGGTTTTTCGTAGTGCTCTATCCTCTTTGATTATAACATCCTTGGTCACAATAGAACCTACGCACGCACGACTGACAGATGTTTGTTTACAACCAAAGGTGCTTTCAAGATGGCGGATAGTGTTTTCACCGTTCCGATTTAAAAGCGAAAAATATTTTTTTTATTTGCAAATTTTGCAGCCATCCTGCATATTTACTTAGCAAAGTCAGTATATTTCGGTTTCTTACGTTAGATACTACAGGAAATATCCATTTATCGCGTCAAATTTGATACGAGGCAAGTAGCGTATTATCACGATTACTTAGACCCCGTTTCATATATAACTACGTAAATGTATAGCATTGCAAGTCGTTAATAAAACTGTCTACTACTTAGGTATGTCTTTCGCTAGCGTATGATTAGAAAAGTAAGCATAGGTAAGTGATCATTGTCGAATGGAATTCTAAAAATGTGTCTGGTGTTATCCAACGCAGAGCGTCGAAAAATTATTCTAATACAAATCTTACACGTATCTCATTGTCTGTGGTCTCAAACTAGGAAATTAATACTCTTCTTTCATGCACAGCGGAAGTCTGTTAACGCTAAGGTTTATTGTTTGACGTATGTAAGATGTAAGGCGACGATCTCTGTAGCGCAATGGTTAGCGCATCTGCCTACCATGCGAGAGGTCCTGGGTTCGAATCCCGGCTGGCGACAGAAAAATAAATAAACTCGGGTCTTGGATGTTTACATGTTTGTGACGTCGCTGTTTCTGGTTCCCACGACACAGGGTATACTAGTGTGGGGTCAGAAGCAATGTATGTCCTGTATGTAAATGTTATGCTATGTTATGTTAAGGTTTATTTTTCCATTCATCACTCACGGAATGACGAGCGCGTTTTTTGCAAGGCGATTTTTACGCAATATATGTGGTCGGAGATGATGTCACTAGCCTTTAAAAAATACCTGCTGCGATAAGCACATTTAAACTGCTAATAATGCTTTGCGAAATGTTTTGTATTTTATAATGTCATACGTTCATTCTTAGACTGCCTCGGTAGCTTCATTATAAGTGACCAATCTACTGCCCCGGAGGGCATGAGTTTGATGCTGAGTCCGCCATAATTATATCACAGGGTGTCCTAGACCCACCCCTACACTTAGACCAAACACCATCTTGCCCTAAAACATTTAGAATAATGGAAAATGAAACTTATCAGATCAAAGTAGCGAAATAGATTGTTAGAGCACGAGAAAACGGGAATAAAACTTTAGGGCGCATTGGCTACTTAGAGCATATTTAAAAAAAAACATTAACCATTCCCTGAAAATAACAATTGAAAACTATTGTTATTTTCAAGGCTAGGACTAATGAATGACGCACTCAATAGTAACCGAATTAACGTCGGGAGATAAATTATTGTGATGCGCGGAGGTTGTTTATTTTTATTTATCTATTTATTGCAGACCGAAGCGAATAGGCAGATACAAATTGCTTTACTGAAACATATAGTGAGCTTCCTTAACAGAGTTAAGGACCACATGGAGGGCCAAACCAAGCAGCCTGAGCCAGGGAAGCCTTCGCCCACTAAGCTCTACACGGGCTCCTTCAACTCCGCAGACTTGCCGAGATCCAGATCAGTCCTGAATGTCAACAAAATTCCCCAATACACTACCGCCAAAAAGCTGAACACGAGAAAGATCAGCAATTCGATCAGCAACGAAAACGGATTTACAGATTACAATGCGTTTTTGTAAGTATACCTTGGCGTACCTATAGCATACTTAATTAAGCCGATTTTGGGTGGTGAGTGCTCGTTTTTTTTTTCATAACATAAAAATACAGACACATACATTGCTTCTGGCCCCACACTAGGATACCCTGTGTCGTGGGAACCAGAAACAGCGACGTCACAAACATGTAAACATCCAAGACCTGGGTTTCTTTTTTTTTTTGTCCCCAGCCGGAATTCGAACTCTTAATTTAAATTATTAAACTGTGCTTGGATTTTTGATCTAAAACTTTCGTAAGCACCAGAAATTATTAACTTTATTCCAGTTATACTTACTTGATTTTTTGTTGGAAAGAATCCGATCAGGTTTCGCTCTGATTTGCAGAGTGCTAAGTGCTTCCAACAAAAAGTCAAGCAAATGTATATCAAGAATAAAGTTAATCATTTCTTTGAATAAGTATTCTACATTCTATTTCACCTTGTATGCAAGTTGTGTTCAAATGTTATATTATTTCCTTGTTCTCACCTTCTTATTTATTTTAAACTCTTTCACAGGGATCAATCGAAACTGTCCCTGATTCAAGAGACCGACTCTAAAATAACAGAGGAAATCTCCAGTTTGATTACTCTTGCCAATTCAGTACTACTCAATAGTACTGAATACACTAAGTTATCTGATCTCACCTCTCTCTGCACCTGCGATAAAGCGAAGACCGATAACGACAGGTCCGCGCAAGATACACTGTCCGATTTTGGCATTAAAGACCTAAGCGTAACACAATGTCAAAACAACTTCAATGGGAGCCTCGATTTTATTGAGGAATCATTCACATTCCTCCCTGACTTTGAATACACGACTGAACTCTACAGAACTAACTCATCCCCGTCGTCAACATCACTATTATGCGGAAATGAGGACGACTTTATCGAGGCAAAGATACAAAAGCAGCCTAGTCCTCCTGTTGTGAAAGAAACAGAATCGTTTAACGATAAAGAGGGTAAAAAGGTTATAGAAGATGAAGGTGGGTTTTCGTTAATGAGCTCTTTTCAAGAAATTGGAATTCCTATTGAAATTCCTACAATTAACATAACACCGCCGACGCCACCTAAGAATGCAGAGTTGCCTAAATTTGACTTCGACATTTTGGATGAATCGGAGAAATGGAGTGAAGAAACTATTGAAATTGACAATGATATTATTACAGTCTTTTGGGCCTGAGAAAGTTTGTAGAGCTAGCCGTTGCCTACGAAATCGTTAATGTATCGTAATTATTTATTTATTGTCTTTCAATTAAATGTTTCAGTAGAGCTTGTTTCAATGTTCATGCACGCTATTACATGATACTTTTGCTTTAAGTTAAGATACTACCTTATAAGCAAGTTCAAGAGTAGCTATGTACAATCATTTGCAAAATGTTTTGTTCAATAAAATGAAATATTATACCATAGTTGTTTTTTTGATCATCTATACACTGGAAGAAATAATAATAACTATTTGTAAGCATTAGAAACAGTAACTGTTTCCTCCACTGTTTTATCCTGGAGCCCCTTAACAGAATTTTATTGTAAGAAAAATCAGAGGGAAAGAGTGAGTTAAGGACGAGACTGATTTTAAATCATGTTTAAAGAAACAAAAAATATTTTTACATATACTTTCGTTTATTTGTTAGTTCCATTTATTTTTGTCCACTTAGTAGCCATAATATATAGTATTTAATATTCGTTATAGTCAGATTCAATAGTAGGTATTTTATAAATAGTACAGATTATTAAGTATACTTCACAAGAGTCATCATCAGTGCTTTGAAAGTCTGCTGAGATGGTGGTAAACATCATATTTTAATTTTTAATACACTTACATTTATTTATAATAAGATAGGTACAAAAAGAAACAATTTCGATGTAATCCTAATCGTAAAGAAGGAACAAAACAATGTCTTAAGCTAAATTATAGGAAATTAAACGGATGCCGTTGGAATTATAAAAGTTGGAGATTAAACTCTAAATTAAACTCACTTTAAAAAGCATAAAGTATTTCCTTAGAAACTATAAATTGCAAAATAATAATGGCAGTGGTAAATGAACAAAACATATAAAAAGCAAACATAATTGATTTGTCAGATTTGGCACATTCAAAATCTTACGATTCTTTATAAGCTTGAAATAAAATAAAACTAGGTAGGATATCGGCAACACAACAGCAACATTTCTAGCATACCTACACGTCTTTTAGGGAAAAGAGATTTAATATAGGAAGATACTTATATTGTATGAAGTAAGAAAATGTAAGCCCAATTAAAAATATAGGCAACTGTGGAAGTACTTATATAAAGTAATAATATTATATGGCACCAAACAATCGCTCTACATAGCAACATCCTGACAAGAAGATACGGCAATTTGTAGAGAAATAGATATGTCCTAACGAACTTAATGATAGGTAAGTCTTAGGCTAGCTGTATTGTCCTCATATATTTTCCTTAACACTAAGTACAACATTCAATTAAGTCGATTTAAACAACATACATTTTAAACTTTTTAAAATTTGCCCACAACACTAATAGACTTGAACTGTAATTGTATTTAAGTAGTATAATAATGTATGTATGTAGTAGATATCTATGAAGTAAAGAAAAGCTGCAGCAATTTGAATATATTCGCGATTACATGAAAGTGAAGGTACCCAAATCGGATCAATTAAAACCTTGCTTATGAGCTGGTTTCTGTAGATAGAATTTCACTAAGTAAATCCTAACGTTCTGTCACGCTATTTTCTGAGAAATTTGAGGAGACAACCCTACACTTAAGGAATTACTTAGCAAAATTCTCAATTCAAAAACTGGCGCTGCGTGTGCGTGTTTCGATATACCTACCACTGCAAAAGTAAGGTTATCTTGATCTTGATTTTGGTCCTTGTAAACAGTAAGTAATTGACAATCATAAGCATGGAGTGTAAAGTATCCGGTAAGAAAATCGTTAAGTTTAGTGAATTGTTTACATACGCAAGAGTCAGGCATTCAAACTTTGCCCTCTAAGTAAATTGACTTAGTAATTAATTGTATTTGTCGTTGCAAACTGGTACCTCGTCACGGTTTAGCTGAAACACAAAAGTCAGAGTCATTGCCTGAATTTTACAGTGCAGATGTAAAGTTGCGGTCTTATTTATAAAAATACGATGTCCAGGGTTGGATTTAGGTATGTTGAAAGGAGCACAAAAAAAAGATAGTATTTTCAAGTATTTTGTACAAAATTATAGTATTTTTGTTTTTCGACCATATCGCCTCTATTCAGACGTTTTTTCCTAGGCGTTTATTCTCTCGGTATTTCGTCATTTTCATCCCCGCCCCCAACTTTACTCACAAACCATTCGTTTCAATTTCGATTCGAATGAACATGAAAAAATGAATGCACTCACACAAAAAAATGCACTCACGACGAGACTACTTTATGCACAATCGTACCAACAGAATAATAAATAAAAGGAAAGTATCGAAAGAAAAAAAAAACAAGAGGCGTTTTGTACGAAAAATGATGGAAAACGGCTAATTTATAGACTGTTCTAAAATTATAGTATTTTGTTGTACTCTCCCCAGTTATGGATAGTATATTGTACGAAGCATGACATTAGAGTATAAATACTATAATTATAGTACGAAATCCAACCCTGACGATGTCTCTAAGGCAGAGGCAGCTTACTAATCTATGGTGACGTCACTTCCTTGTATGGTCTCCACCAGAGACTATTTTAATCGACGTTTATCGTATTATTAATAAATAAGACCGTTGATCTACAAAAGACAAAATGTGCGAAAGCAAACCTAGGGTGCATGCTGCTACTTATTTAGTTATGTTCTATGTATTTAGTTCGATATGTAGTTGTGTATGGCCCCAATATAAAAAACAGGCTTTGATTATTACCCATCGCAACCAACACCACGCTTACGTACATTGCTTGACAGGGTTGCGCGTCTTAATGGGCCTTTCGATTGGGACCAATATTCCTCAATAGCTGTCATTTTATAAAAAAAAATTTCAGTTGCGTTATGTATGACCTTGCAAAGCGTAATTAAAATTAAAAACCATTGTTACGGGAAACCAATCGGCCCACCAAAAAATCTACAGTTGAATAGGAAAGTATTTTTATGAGTGCACGGCATTAATTTTCTGCCATGTAGTGTAGGTATCTATCTAGCCCCGCAATGAGATAACGATTCTAAGCCTATGCGCACACTAGGCGACACACGACAGCCACAGTTCGGCGACTAGACGCGACGACAGGCTACGGCCGTCAATTTTCATATTTTGTTTGAATCTCCGCACACTTGGCGTCAGTCGCGGCGACAAGACGCTAAAAGCAAATGACAACGTCGCATCTGACGCGGCGACTAGACGCGGCGACAAGTTGCCCTGTTTGCGATGGCTCTAATAATAGACAGCGAACTAGTTGCGCAATGGTAAAAATACCGTTAAATGACAGTTATCGTGGAATATATCATCAATGACGACATGGCCGCCTGTTGGTAGAGGCCGCTAAACGGACGCTGAACGACCTTGGGCCTAGTTATGCCCATCATATCCTGAGTGATTGCAATCATCATCATCATCATCATCAGGCTAGGTATATTAGTCCATTGCTGGACATAGCCCTCCTCTAATGAGCGCTATAGCGCCCTGTCGTCAGCTTGCCACATCCAGCATCTGCGTGCAGAGTGCGTATACTGAGTTTTTTCATTCACTCTCGATAGTGAGAGCGTTTGCGATTTGCATAGGAGTGACAAAGAGACAACTAGATGGCGCGCTCTGTCACTCCTATACAAACTGCAAACGCTCTCGCTATCGAAAGTGAAGGACAAAACTCAGTATAAGCACTCTGTTTTCCTGATACTAATTTGATATTTCGACGATTAGAATTTGCTGTGCGTAATGCACCCATGGCTGGGAGGTACAGTAGAAAAAACATAAAGCCTGCAATTAGTAGCAAAGTCATTCACAATGTAACTAATATACCTAGTGCACAGATTTACAAGAACAAGTTTAATAAAAGTACAATTTATTCGTAGTTTATTGTGACAATTCGAACAAAGTCTATTTTACTCGTTAACCTGTGTGTTAACGAACTTGCAAATTATATCGAATTGTTATAATAAACCTACAATTTATGGTTGTCAAGGGAGCCATAAATTGCATTTCTATAAAACAAGCCTCTGGTGATGTGCTATCCACTGTATCCATGTAGAATGGCACTAATTTATAAATCAATAGGGAGACTCTGTGATAGAATATTACCCATTGATATACTAAACAAGTTAGTAGATATAATATTTCTATTAACCACTAATATTTGAACTCCTCTGTCTTGACGTTGAAAATAGCAATTGATTTAAACTGTAATTTTCGAGTTCAGGACTTAGGAAGTTAAAGGAAATTTGGTGGCTTTGAGTAAGCGTTATACTAATAAATGGTTTGTTACCTGTTTTACACACCAATAAACAAATGAAATGAAATTAAATTAATGGAAGCTCCAAAATTTCAATATACCAACCTCTGTCGTCCATCGAAAGTCGAAAGCTGAACTTAAATACGAATAAATAAGGGAAGGAGTGTGATAAGCAATGTCGGTCTCAAGAAGGGTGTCAGGGTGTGAACTGTGCCAGCGTTGTAGTAGGGATTGAATGAGTATGGGGGGGACTCGAACACGTCCACTTCTTCGAAATAGGGATAGACGTCGGGGAATAGGGCACTATGATCCGAGGCAGCATGAAAATTAGAGGGAGATTACGTTAGTGAGTCCTTTGAAATACTACCCTTAATAATAGTATGTCAAAGGACTCTTAGAAAAAAAAAGCTTCAGCTTAATTGAGAACCTCCAACTGCTTAAAAGTCCTTTAAATATTATTTTTACTTCAGGTTTCCTGAGTACTTCGGAACTTTTTAAAAATACCAGTATGGGTAGGATACGACAGGAGTCATGCGTTTAATGGCTCCAAAGTGTCAGAATTTGACCACTGTATTGGAGAGCCGAGACTTTTCAAATCTAAAACGCGCTGGCGTCGTCGTACTTTCTACGCTGGATTATCACCAAAAGACTAGATTGAAATCAACAAAAGCGAGGAGGTAGCTAAGATGATCGATACTATCTCTCTCTGAGAGATGGCGTGGGAATTTCGGTGGGCCGTTCATAAGCAACTTGAAAGAAAATAAAATAGGTACCTTGTGTTAAACCACATTAGTTTAAGTTTGTTATTACATATAGTCGAGTCCTGTCTACGAGCTGCAATATAATCACTGTAATCCTTGCGTGGCAATAAATTACTATTCTTTCTTTCTTTCTTACAAATAACCTCGGTCCTCCTTCGACCCGGCCTCTTTAATAAGATTTTTGCGTGTTCTCCACTGTTATGTAGCTCTATGAAAGTACCCCGACCGAAGCACCCACGAAACCCAGTTAGTTCCAAACGTGCTCCGAAGTAATTTCTTCGTCGGAAATAAAGGTAATTAAATTTTAGCTAATAAATAGTCGCATTTAATATGTAACTGGCCACACAGAAGGCCACTCTCTTCTGTGCGGGATTCGACCCATCCCTTCAGTACATTTTGTATGAAAGTGTCAAAATACGCCGCGTCCCCTTCCCACCCCCGTTTTCTGGTGGTCCTACTCGTACTGATTTGTCCTACTAGTAGGACCACGAGGGACAACTATTTCTGTCTGTCCTACTAAGTGCCTTAGTAGCTGTTGTCAATTATTTTAACCACCTGTATATTCAATGGTTCCGATTCGCAATGGTTTTTACACTAAAACTAAACCTACATACAAAATAAGAGGTAACTATTTTTGAATATATTTGTTAAACATAAACATTTACATACAAGCACATACATTGCTTCTGGCCCCACACTAGGATACCCTGTGTCGTGGGAACCAGAAACAGCGACGTCACAAACATGTAAACATCCAAGACCTGGAGTTTTTTTTTCCTCCCCAGCCGGGGATCGAACCCGGGACCTCTTGCATGGTAAGCAGAACACATGGTTATTTAAAAACAGCTACTAAGGCACATAGTAGGACAGACACAAATAGGTCTCCCTCGTGGTCCTACTAGTAGGACAGATCAGTAGGACCACGAGGAAACGGGGCTTCCCACGTCTATGTGGCCAGGCCTAAAGGTGCATACTCACTCGCGGCAACGTTGAGTATTCCTGGCCGCGACCGCGACCTGGCCGAGGTTGAGGCCGCGCTCTTGACTCATCAGCTCTACTTGGTCGAAGCAGCCCACGAAGCCGGGGTAGTTCAACTGCAGCGACTCAGGAATTCCGCCTGGGAGACAGGAGAGATGGTTTTGAGGGTCGTTTTGAATAATGAATACATTCCAAAATGTACAGCAAACTACACCGCATGACGAATGTTTCGCCGGAAATTATACAGCGTGTTGATTTGTAATGGAACGCTCGACCTAGGGTACAGTCGACAGCACATCATCCTATACACCCAGGCACTCTACTCCGTTGCATCACGGGCGACTTTGCTACTAAAATGTGAAGGTTGACGTGCTGTCGACTGTACTTTCTACGCATCAGCACGACGCTGTCGGGTCGACCTCAAAAGCGTGAAAAAAACAACTGTGCCATAAAAAAAATCCCTTCCGGAGCATCTGGGCAACGGTGCCATTTCATACACTGTGTCAATAGAACAATAGTTTGAAAACTCCTATTTCCCAAAAGGATTAAACTCCCAATTGTTCTATTTCTCAAACGGACAACTTCCCAATTGGCCTATTTCCCAAATGGACATAGCTACCGAATAAAATGTAAGAACAGCAGATATTTCTTTTAAATATTTTAGAGTAGGTCCAATACTAAAAGTAGAAAGAGTAGAAAGTACCCTGACTCGCGCATTGCCTTACAAATCAACATTATGTTAGCACCGTTACAAGTCTGAAATCATACATTTATTTTAACGTAAACAATTTACATTCTGTTTGTTGAATGTCAAAGAACATTTTCAGTCACTTCGGGTCCTTTTGAACGGTGAAAAGGCAGCGAAAAATTAATCCATTCTGACCATTTTTAAAATTGCTTTCAGGCTCTATGTACATTGAAACTTTGTACTCGTATACAATAAGAGTACTTAGGACTTAAGATGTCTTTCGCAAGAAATTACTTTAAGCCTAAATAATATATGGCGTAGCCTCGTAGTAGTCGTCGTAGCCTCTACGAATATAACGTAGCATATTCGTAGAGGCTACGGGGACGCATCTGCCCACAAAAGACATCAACGTTCTCTTCTTGAGGTAAAAAAATAAGACCTTACAAGTAATAACACAAGACACGAATATACGCCTAGTCAATTTTAATTGTTTAATCTGATGAACCCTAATTTTAGCCGATTGTTTCTTGGAGAAGAAACACTTAAGTAAAACGGTACTGAATAAAATTTAACAAAATGCAAAATGTAAATTTACATGCGACCATAAAATAATAAAGTTATGATTTCTTAAATCTAGGCATTTTATAATGAATTTTTTACATAAAAATAAATTTATGATTATCTGACACTTACCGATATAGATGTTGGAATCAGCATTCATGGTCTTGGAGAAGCCAACGCTCATGCCATATTTGGCATGACCGTCCACGGAGAGGAAAGCATCGTTGGACTGATCGGCACCCAGAAGCTTGGCGATGACCTGGAAAACATAATACGGTTTAGTACCGACTCGTTGGTCTAGATCAGGTTTCTCAAACTTTTATAGCTTATACAAGCGCAAGTGAAAATAAGTAAATTTAGTAAAGTCCGTTCGCTTAGATAGTGTCGGTACACACAAAGGCAATTTTGCTTTTAGGAAAAAAACTTCTTTCAATAATACAATTTTACCGGCAAAAATACACAATATAATGAAGCACAAAATGAAACACTACTCTTCATCACTAGAAGTGCCCTCAGATTCATCTCCACCGGTATTTAGAATAGCCGATAGGATCGTCACGTTATAAATCTATTCAAAAATACTGATTTTCTTCTTTAATTGCGTGGTCTACAAATTTTTTCCACATATCCCACATAAAAAAAAAAAATCTACACGCAGCGATCAACACTCAATACAAAATACTAAGTTGACGAGCTGCGAGCCAAATTCACTGGCGTGTTTGCGGCCGCGTCGGATTTCTTTAATTTCTTTTGTGAAAAGCCGTCACGTGCCAAGGCGGTAAATATCAAAGTGACACTATGATAGCGAACAGACTTTAATAGTGTTTGAGTTAAGGACTCAATCAGGGCTGACAATCAGACGTGGGTTGTAAGAGTTTTTCATTTGTTTTGGACTTTATTTCAAGGTGATAAGGTTAAATTTATTGTGGGATCTAGTACAGCATAGTCTGATTAAGGGATGTATAGTTTTAATCCTCTACATGTTGGTATTCTTATAAGCACCAAAATTGTAAAATCGTGCTATTGCTGTATCATGTCTGTTTTGTCTTTGGAATAAAGCTTTTCTATTCTATTCTAATAGACACGGAGAAAATGACTGTTGCTAACTCCATTTTTCAGTGTAAATCTATAAATTATAGACAATTAATAAAGTAAAGATTTTAAAAAGGAAAATGTAATAAATAAATATCATTTGAAAGATTTGTAACAACGTCCTTATGAATACCCACCGTCGAAGGGCTAATCCTTTGGTTTAGAGAAAGTAATTATCTTATCTCCTTGATTTGCTAACGCAACTATACTGCCGTTCTAACGATTACATAACCAACGCATTCGACATTTTTTGCGAATCAGTTAGATACATATTCTGAGTCGCGTCAACGTTATCTATCTGGATAAAAAAAAAACCGTTTTTTGATATTTTTATTAGTTTATGAGATATTGTTAAGCATACTAAACATACGTGATATTACATACGTAATAAATAGTTTTTGGGTTTTTTAAGATACTAGGCTTTTGAATTTAAAAAAATATAACTAGCCATAGAAAATACATACCTGTAGCATTATACACTTTTAACATTTTCCAAATATCTCTATTAATTTAGACCTGACAGGTAAAACAAGAAGAAAAACTATTGGCGCCTTTTTCTCGAAACTTACTTTCGTGCAAATGCGTTTTTTATGGTTAGTCCGGCAGTATAGAAAACCATTAGGGAAATGAAGGCGTGCGTAAAAAAATCGACCTGAATCCTGGTGAGACTTACCTGATGACGTTCCCCGTCGGTGACGAGGACCTCGTCGGCAACGAGGGTGGAGGGCCCAGAGCCGAGGTCCCACTCCATCACTACCTTTCCGTTCTCGACTGTAAGGGAATGCGAACAGTTAGTGAAGGTACATTACATACAATACAATACCTGTGTAATTTCCTATTTTTATGTACAACTATATAGGAACCCGCCGCCCCGGCTTTGCACGAATGGCAAAAACGTTTCGTTGGAAAATTACCGGGGTAGTAATTTTTTTACACCTTGGGTTACATTATTCGAGATTTCGTACGGAACCCTAAGCTTTACGAAAATCCAATATAGCCTATGGTGCTCACGAAGAATGTAGCTTTCTAATGGTGAAAGAAGTTTTGTAATCGACAAAGTAGTTTCTGAGCCTATTTGTTACAAACATACACACAAAAATACCAATCTTTCCTTTTTTTAATATTAGTATAGAAGTATAGATAGTATAGATGCAATAGTGTTCTCTATCTATCCATCTACATACTCAAGCTGGTGGGTGGACGAGGATGGACGAGGACAGAAGGAAATGGGCGTGGCCTATTTTTAGCAGTGGACAAGTACCTACTGATTGTTTTTTTTTTAATGGACGTAAAGTCATGTCTGTTCCACAGACGGGTAGGCAGAGGCCAAAGTGCATAGGAAAAAAACGGCCGCTGTTAACAGTAGATTAACCCCTCAAGCCCCGAGGATCCGCCGGCGGGTCCGATGTAAACTACGGCGCATTCCGTCAGACCCCGTAGACCGGCCGGCGGGTCGGTCTTGCAACGGCACTTTGAATCGAATTTTGAAGACGATACAGACGTCAGTTGTATCCATGCACTGAACCTTACGCTGCTTAACTTTCGTGATCGTTTAAGACCACTCACTACTTAATCATCATCACTCAGCCTCAAGAAGCCCTGCTGGACATAGGCCTCCTCATTGGATTTCCAAAAAGACCGGTTGGAAGCGGCTTGCATCCAGCGTCTCCCTGCCACTTGGATGACATCGTCTGTCCTCGATGTCCATCTTCTGGCTCGTCCTCCTACGCTGCACTTGCCGATGTGTGGTCTCCATTCAAGAACCTTTCGGCCCCATCGGCCATCAGTTCTTCGCCTATGTATCAATACTTACCGTGCAGTAAAAAGTAGTCTCCGCGGGAGGGCGGCGAGTTAGTCTCCCTCTGGTAGAAGAGAACCCCGTCCTGGGAGGTGTGGACGCCCAGTGCGACAACGACCGGGTCGTTCTCCAGATTCTCGTAGCTGATCAGGTTGCTCGGAAGCTCGATGTAGCCGTTCCCGTTGAATCCGACGCTCTGAAGCAGCTCCAGGCCTGGAGACGGTGGGGTTGGGTCAGTGGATTTTGTGGGTTTCTGCACTCGCGATGCTAGTACATTGTTGTGTTGGGCGGGTCTGGTCAGGCAAAGGTAGGGTCCCATGCCCCTTCTCTAGTGAGGGTGGGCCCGACTCCTTGCGAGTCGGGTCGACGTCGCCGGGGCGCCGCTGTCGCATTCGCGTTGTGGTTCACCACTTGCGAGATCCGGCGGCGCCCCATTGCACGAGCGACAGGACGGCCCCCGGGGTGTTTTAGGAGGTATGCCTCTCCTATTATTAGGAGAGGAGAGTCCGACACACGGCCGTCGCCCTCCCCCAAGGGTGGCGGTTATGGTGCACAAAGCATTTCACCCGTTAACAAAAAAAAAAAAAGGCAAAGGTAGGGTGACTGAATTTCGGACAATTGAGCCGTGTAAAAGTCCTAATAGTTCGACACTCGGACTACTAGAACGTGGAAGTTCGATCAATCGAACCATCAGAAAAAAAAAATTGGTCGTCCGACTGATCGAACAAGCCGGTCGGACCACGTGGCCTAAGGGCGTTTTTCAAGCCAAAAACCAGAACTTACGTATCTAACATTTGGTGCTGGCGTCTTCAACGAAGACAAACGCATCTGTCATTAAAATTTAGTGCCGGCGTCCTTAAAGCTAAAAACTAGAACTAGCATCTGACATTCGGTGCTGGCGTCTCTAACCTAAAAACAAGGACTAGTCATCTGTCATTAAAATTTGGTGCCGGCGTCCTTAGAGCTAAAAACGACTAACGCATCTGACATTCGGTGCTGGCGTCTTCAAAGTTAAAAAACGGGGACTTACGCATCTGGCAGTTGGTGCCGGCGTATCCGAGCGGGCAGTCGCAGGTGTAGTTGAGCCGTTCGAACGCCGAGGGGCGGCACACGCCGCCGTACCGGCACGGGCGCGCGTCGCAGGCGCCGCGCGCGGGCCGGCCGCGGTGCTCGCAGTACGCGCCGGAGTACCCGCTCGGGCACGTGCACGCCGCCGCCTCCGCCGACCGGCAGTAGCCGCCGTTCTGGCACGAGCCGCCGCCCGCGCACGGGCTCAGCCGGATCTCGTTCTGCGGTTGCGTGGACGGGGGCGAGTTTTGGGAGTGCTCTTTGGCGGGTACGCTTATGTTTATAATTTAAGCGTAACCGCTAAATCGACGCCTTACTGCTAAAACCGACTATCTGCATGAAATGTTGTTCCGAGAAAACTCGAGTTTAATTTTTGGATGTCGTTAACTATATTAAAACTTGTAATTGTAAGTTTAAGTTTGTGTTTTGGTTTCCGTTATTTCGACCATTATGAAGATCTTGAAGAGTAGATTCTGATGGTTTATATAACTCAGTTTTGACAAAAGGGGCACTTTGTTGGTTTTAGCAGTAAGGCGTCGAAATATTAATAATAGCTTTGTAGGGAAAAAAGCATTCAAAGTAATCGTCTTTTGAAAATGACTGTCATTGTCTTTGTTGCCAACAAAAAAACGAATTAAAGTAGGTAGTTACAGTTACGGAAATTCTTACAAAAATAAATTTGGCGAATGGCCTTACGCTCAGCCTAGTCGCCAAGGAACGTGCTTCGCTTACGACGCTGATTTGTAGAAAAAAGATTTAGGTGTTAAAAGATAAAAAAGTAATTAATTGCAAAATCTTTGAGCGCGGAGAAAACCTGATTTCATGTTTGATAATTTTATTGAAAAAGAAAATGCGATCTCATGTAGTTTTCCGGCAGCTTTCACCATTTTAGAGACACACCTACACAAAAACCAAAAATTGTGATCGAAGATCACTTCGGATATACAAAAAACGTAATCAATGAGGATTTATGACATAGCTACCATTAGCAATGATGTATTTAAAATCTAAGATTACAAAAAAACATCTTATGCAGAATTATTGGAAACTCAGTAACTTTTTTTCGTCTATTTTCGTCGTCTGACAGGAGAATTAATTGCACAACAAAAACCCTAAAAATAAAACTATCAGCCCTGTAATTACAATACGTGCAAAGGCAGATTTTTTCTTGTCAGTATGATCCTTGGCTCAAAATTGTAAGTTTAAATTAAAAATTCTGAATTCTTCAAATTTTTGAATTTTCTAAATGCAGCCAAATGCAGCAAAGTTCTGAAAAGTGTCTCCTATTGTGTTAAATGTGTAAGTATATTGTCTAATAAGCGAAAACAAGTGAAAAATTAACCGTCTTATTCATAAGAACACGATTCCTTATAACACTCTTGACATGATAACTACCTCTTGGATGTCACCGCGATCCTTGTGTTCAGTGCATTCCTGGATGTTCGCAGACTTGATGGAAGAGTTCACGATATCGACGGGTTGACCCAGCACCTCCACCTGCGAATGAGTAACTTTACGTTTTATCCGTTTTTCTCCAAAATCATTTCATAATTTGTAACGGACACCTAGTTTTACTTGTAACCTTCAATAAGTCAGTTTAAAAAAAAAGATTTTTATTTGAATAGGCTAGTTGCCCTAAAAAATGTAATTAGTCCGTCTTTTAAATTATTCAAAAATAAGGGACACGTATTTTTTTATTTGTAAATTAGACCAAAAATGACAAAGATATTATTATAGCCCATTATAGTTATGTGTGACGTCACGCCGTGCTGCATTTTTTAGCACGGAGTGACGTCACACGTAACTTTAATGGGCTATATCTTTGTTATTTTTTGTTTAATCGAAAAAAGAAAAAATACGTGTCCAATATTTTTTTATAATCTAAAATACGGACTAAATAGAATTTAATTATTTTCACCCTGGAAACTACCCTATTAGTAAAAGAAATGAAGACATAAACAGACATACCGGGATTCGAACCCACGATCTCAAATGTGAGGAGTTTTACCCCTGCTTAATGCAAATTAAACTATTGACTTATTGAATTAAGAAAAGAAATGAGTCCCTCTCGTTTGATTCACGCAGATTTGTACTAGCGAATGTACAGTATTGTAAATTTACACAGTTGAAGAGTTTGCGTGGTAAGCGCCTTATGTCCACGCCAAGCGTCCATTTTAAATACTGGAGAAAGAATTTTTACAATCGATTATGTACCTATTTTCGGAGATACATACAAACTTACAAACCAACCCAAAGGGGCAGTCAATTGATATGTTGAGTTGAGTGAATTTGACTTACATCTTTGACGCAGCCACTGAAGCCTCCGCTCACGCCGGTGTTGGGATTCAGTCCAATCGAGTCGTCGTAACCGCCCACAAACAGAGGCGTAGTGAATTCCAACAGCTAAAACAAAATAAATACAGTGCAAAATGGAGGATTTGGAAACATATTTTGGTCTCATCGAAGTGATTCCGATAAAACAAAACATTTACATATAGGCAAATAAAATACAGCGCTTCTGGCCCTAATCAACGATACCCTGTGCCGTGGGAACCAGAAGCAGCGACATCACAAACGTGTAAACATCCAAGACCAGTGGGGCTTAAACATACACTAACGTCGTCTTTTCGATACTTAAGACTTAATGGAAACTCTTGATAAGAGATTTAAGTACAAAAGTATCGAAAGGTAAATTCAAGTATCTACAAGTACAAAAACGCTTCGTAATGATCAGGCGCAAATTGTGACGTCATAAGGCTACTGGCAGATCCTTACCAGATCGTCTGACAACCTGGGTAAGGGAAGCTTGGAAAACCGTGAGGGAGGATTATGTCCTTCAGTGGGCGGCAAATGGCTGATGATGATGATGATTGCACTAAAGGGGAAGAACTGATTCCTAAGGTAAAGGTTATTCTAATAACATAACAACAACATAACATAACATTTACATACAGGCACATACATAATGTAGCCCCATGAAACTGTATTTCCAAACCGGTTTTCCAAGTTTTCTGGTGTAGTGCCACCCGCATCCAGCGACTCACTGCCACCGTAACCAGGTCGTCGGCATAGTGTAATCATCGTCAACCCATTATGTCCCCACCGAGGGCACGGGTCTCTTCCCTGAAGAAGGTATAGGCCAAACTCCACCACGGGGGCCAAGTCCTGATTGGTGGAGGCTTATAAGACTACTGGCTGGTCTTACTGTCAGAAGTTTTCAAGCCGCTCTAGGGCCTCTGACTTGGCTTAACGACTGCCATCTATTAACGGAAGCCGGCACCAACTGCTGCGAACCTTGCGAAGCGCGGAATCGCTCGGAAAAATGGTGACGTATCCACGCATTGAACGCGCCCTATGTTGCTTAACCTTCGTGATCGTTTTGAGATCACTCAGGCAGCCGGGCTTACGAGCGATAGTAGTGGAGTGCAATATCCATTGTTAACTATTACTTACAATCCAAAATTATAATTTAGACGATAGATGACGAATGGACTCACCTTCCTTGGCGACGCGACAGTTCCGTTGACGGCATCAATCATGTTGACGTTCATGGAGACGGTACCGGCGAGTCGGGTCAGCAGTACTTCTGTCCATTCGTTGCTTAGCAGGGGTCGACGGCTCGTCAGCACCACAGGGCCTGATCCTGCAATAAAGTGTTGTTAAGACATTGATATGTCTTGTGGAGGCGTCGGTAAAGGTATAGTTAAGGGAGGACGCACATGCCAGCTCTGGCGTAAGCACTAGTTGCCCCACAAACTTAAACGTAACAATGTTATATTAGACGTAGGCTCTAATCTTAGGCCGCTAACTCACTAGGACGCCAGGACGACATCGCCAGCCAAGTATCCAGGCAATTAATATTGAAAACCGACGTTGCCAGACCGTCGCCAAGTGAGTTAGGCACCATACATTTCAATATTATCTGCTTGGATACGTTGCTGGCGACGTCGCAACGGTTGCCTCACGTCCACACGGCGTTCCGGTGGGTTAGCGGTCTTATTCTCTTCTTATTCTGAGACCTACCTATACACAAAAAAATAATTGGTTAAAAAAGTTCTTTTGATCTACATTCAACCCAAAGCAAGTCATTGAGCACTCAAAGTAATCTTGACTAAATACGATACAATCTTTGTCCACAATAAACGTAACCCAAAAAATCCGTTAAGCTAAGCCGAATGTTGGGCATCAAGTAGAAAAAAATCAGGGTACATACCATCTCCCAAGTCGTATCGGAACTCCAGCCTTCCATTCCTCACAGCCAAGGAAGTGAAGCCTCCATAACCACGCGCTGACTCGGCGCAGTACATGATGACTCCATCAGGGATGGGCGAGGTCGAGGCCTTGATCTTCATGGAGATGCGGAAGAGACGCGAGGGTCGAGGGGTGTCCAGAGCAACGAAGGCATTGCCCGTGAACGCTGGGTACTCGATGTTCTGTTGGTTCTCGCATCTGGAAGCGGAACCTTTGGTTAGGTATGCGTGAATTGAGACCTTGCTTTGATAGATTTTTATGAAAATTGTGTAATACTCGCACTACTTAATCCTGACCTTGAAAACGCATGCTAGATAGACAAGTTTAGGGTCGTAAGCTAGATCTGATATATATGTAAAATTTGGCATATTGTGTCTGTAAACCGATTAGCGTTTTAATTTATTTTTATTTATTTAGACGCATAGATTGTTCACACAAATAAAGTATTCCACTAACGTTCTTTTTCTTTAATTGATTTTGCGGAGTGAATCTTCTGTACATGTACTATTACGTATTCTGTGGTCGTGATGTGCTATGCTATTGCCAAATCTCATGTGTACATACAATAAAAAGTAGGTAGGTATTGTATCTATCTAAAGATACATAAATTAATCTGACCGTTTCCCGGAGTAGGTCGCGGGGCAGGAGCAGCTGTATCCGTCAGCGGTGTCGATGCACTTCCCGGGCCCGCAGAGGCCGGGGTGGCACGCCTCGCCCGTGCGCCCGCAGTCGCGGCCCGCGAATCCGGCCGGACAGATGCATGTAAAGCCAACCTCGTTGCGAGCCTCCTGTATGGTCACTGAGGCTTTAGGCGCCGTTTAGATGATCTAATATAGGTTAAAGGGGCTTGAAGGAAGTGCTGGTTTTCCCGACTTCACGGCGGACCGATGTAAAAGAGCTGCAGGAAGAGAGGAGATAGAGGAAAGTGCTTAGGACACTTTCCAGGGCTATAGGGGAAGTCGTGGCCCGCAAATCCGGCCGGGCAGAAGCACGTAAAGCCGACCTCGTTACGGGCCTCCTGTATGGTGACTAAGGCTTTAGACGCCGTTTAGATGATCTAGTATAGGTTATAGGGACTTGAAAGAAGTGCTTGTTTTCCCGACTTTACAGCGGACCGATGTAAAAGAGCTGCAGGAAGAGATGAGATAGAGGAAAGTGCTTAAGACACTTTCCCGGGCTATAGGAGCAGCTGCGGCCCGCGAACCGGAAGATGCATGTTTAGCTGACCACGTTGCGGGCCTCCTGTATGGCCAGCTTTAGACGCCGTTCAGATGATCTAATATAGGTTAAAAGGGCTTGAAGGAAGTGTTTGTATTCCCGACTTCACAGCGGACCGATGTAACACAGCTGTGGGAAGAGAGAAGCTAGAAGAAAGTGCTCAGGACATTTTCCCGGGCTACAGGGGCAGTCGCGGCCTGCGAACCGGCAGATGTATGTTTAGCCGACCTTGTTGCGGGCCTCCTATATGGTCACTGGGGCTTTAGACGCCGTTTAGAAATGCTTATTTTTCCGACTTCACTGAGCACTTATTTAATATAGCTGCAGGAAGAGAGAAGCTAGTGGAAAGGGCTTAAGACACTTTACTGGGCTACAGAGGCAGTCACAAACGGCTAACGTTATACATAACAGTATGTACATTGACATTCAACCAGCAGAATGTAAATTCTTTACGTTGAAATAAATTCTTGATTCTGATTCTGATTCTGATTCACTCGCCGCGAACCGGCAGATGCACCTATAGCCGACCTAATCGGAGGCCTCTTGTGTCGGGTTTTAGACGCCATTTACGGGACGTAAAACTGATTGAGAGGTCTAGAAGTGCTTATTTCCCGGAGTCGTTACGGACCTCTTCCATAGGATCACTGGGGCTTAGACGTTATTTAAAGGATGTAAAACCGATAAAAATCTTTATGATTTCGTTGCGAATCTCTTGTATAGGGTCACTGTGGCTTTAGACGCCAGGCCCGTGGTGTCGGTCCGCCAGTTGCACAAGTAACCGACCTCATTGCAGGCATCCAGTTCAGGTTACTGGAACTGCGCCATTTAGAGTTTGTAAACCTGACTGAAAAGTCTAGAGGGCTGTGTTTATTTCCCGTAAGACCGAGAAACAAATGGTCCAGTCCCTTTCTATACTTGATAGTCATACCTGGCAAACGCCGTTGTTGAGGCACACGTTGGGTGCGCATGAGTCGCATTCGTTGATGTTCTCGAAGTCAAGGCGGTCGAGCATAATGTTCACTTCAGTGCTGCCAAGTATGAGCATGCTCACACAGCCGTAGAATCTGTCAAGAAAATTGTCAACTTAGCGTGACCGTTTTGATCTCGAAGTCGATGTTTGGTATTCATGTCATTATTAACTGAGTAAATTCAAGCTTCAGTCAATACCTGAGTAGAGGTTGTTACACTTATGACCGAAGTTTAAGTTCAGTTATTCTTCATCATCGTCATCATCATCAACCCATTATGTCCCCACCGAGGGGCACGGGTCTCTTCCCTGAGGAAGGTATAGGCCATACTCAACCACGGGGGCCAAGATTTATTCTTATTACGTACTAATTTCCAATTTTCAGACCGAATTGCAAAATTTTAATCCACTTTTGTATAAAGAATTTCAGTTAAATACTATTTCAGCCCCATTTCGGACTTATAATATTATAAGTAAGCACCCTATGTTTCTATTCTAATCAACCTGAAGTTCCTATCTGTTTTTAGCAATAAAATCCATGATCATTATTGAGGAGTAGTCCAAAAACGTCTTGCACCATGACATTTGCAGAATTCATCCATAAACAAATTTGTTTGAATTATAAGGTCAACCTAATGATACTTAAACAACTTTTTTGAACCACCTCCATAGATACATTTTTCGTGAAGTTTTCGGATCAGTCTAGGAGCCTAATTACGTGCACCTAATCCTGTCCGCGTCCTAACGTCAGCATTTAATATGGAATTTGACAATAGACGATTGGAGTAGCTAGGAAGTTGCTGCGCGTCAGGTAGTAGCTGATCAGTGATGGTACAATAATGTTATCACCAGTAAGATTCTTGCACCATTTTTTAAATCTAAAGTACTTACCCAGAAGCGCCAGCTAAAGCCTCAGGTAGTTGGTTGTAGTCCGGCACACCTCCAACGTAGAGAGGTTGCACCAAGTCTAGGACCGGGGGCGGGATGTTGTTCTCCCATTCCTTGACGAATGGTCCCGCGTTGTCCACGTCCATGGTCACTGCGAACAAGGTCATTTTTTAACTAAAAATTTCGTAAGCACTACACGTTAGAGTCCCACCAGGTTTCGTTCTAATTCGCAGAGCTTAATCGGACTCCAGGAAGAGTCCAGACTCTTCCGACGAGAATTCCAGTACGGGTATCTGGAATTAAGTTAATAACATTTTCATTGTTATTGCACAATGATAATGGAAACAGCTTGTAGTTTTACGTCGTGTGGATTTCATCTAAATTAGACTTGTAAAAAAATGAATTCAAACGCAGCGTAAGATAAGCGTTAGGTGAGAGAGAAGGTTAAAGACAAGAAGAAGTGGTGTGCTGCAGAGATTCCTATGAACAACAGTGGACGAGTAGGAGCTGATTGATTGAAACATTAGTTGTTCTTAGAGCAGTTGCCATACGAATAAGGTTAAGTAAAGTAACTCCCTACGCAGTTTATGCTCCACAATCCATTACGTAGGTCCTCCACTGTATGGAGACGTCTAATTTAGCCTACTCCGAACGGTCAGATTTTGACATTTTGACACTATGGAGTTCTCCAAATGCTGAACCCGATAGAGTGGAAAGCTACGTAATAAAAGGCTGGCCTTGAAAATAACAATTTAAAATCATTGATATTTTCAAGGTCAGTACCGGAGAGGCTATAATGACGGCCAAATCAACCAGTTGGCGCTGAAATATAAACGCTGATTACCTTTGTTGCCGATCCCGTTGATGCGGATAGTGTGCCATGTGTTGAGTTGCAGCGGACGGTCTCCATCGACCAGGACAGGCCCGTTCCCAGTGTCGATCACGAACTGAGGCCGGCCTCCGATCAGCTGCAGCGCTATGAAGTCACCTTCGCGACCCTGGTTCTGGCTGTTGTATAGGATGAGGCCCTCCGCGTCTGAAATTTTGGCTTTAATTATTCGGTGTCTGCCACGGGTAAGAATTTTGATGTTAGTTAGAAATAGACATACAATATTTTGTTGCACAACCAGGTGAATACACATAATATGATTTCTTAAATCTAAGTTCTATGACTCAGTTGAAAGCTTCAGGACCGTGATCTCGAATCGACTGTAGACGTCCTTAATTCGTGGCAGACTCAGCCACGAGTTGCCTCCGAAACGTGGGGCCACACTGGCCATTCGAAGCCAATTGGGAACCCACCGAGGGGCACGACTTTCTTCCGTGAGGAAGGTATAGACCATACTCAATTTCTCCCGATTTCACATAACTTATGATAACTATTACTTACTTGAAGGCTCCAGCGAGATCACGACCTCGAATCGGCTGTAAGCGTCCTTAATTCGCAGCAGAGACAGCCACGAGTTGCCCCCGAAAGCTTGGACCACACCGGTTCCTCCAAGTCATTTGGGAGCATGACTGAACACACAACCTGAGCTTACTACGACTCACCTGAAGGCTTCAGCGAGACCTCGATCTCGAATCGGCTGTAGGCATCCTTAATTCGCGGCAGAGACAGCCACGAGTTGCCTCCGAAAGCCGGGACCACACCGGTAACGCGAAGGCGCGTGTGAGCTTCGACCGCCACTCGGTTGTTACTCGCGCGACATGTGTACGTGCCCGCTTCAGCTTCTGTCACTTGATCCAAATGAATGTATGCCTGGAACGAAGACGTCATGATTTATGTTAGGTACCAATACTGGCACCATTTTTGGTCAATCAAATGTGGGTCAGTATGGCTTGCAGCGGTGAATGATTAAAACGGCCGTGTAATCTCTGTTTCGCAATAGCGAAAGAAACTCATAGCGACATCTATATTAAGCTTACACAGGTCTACCAACAGTGCGCCTGCTTGGAGGGGTCCTACTTTTCGTATCCTCCTATTCCCAGCCACCTCGCGCAATTCCAGCAAGAATGCAGCCATCTTCGCCTTGGTCTGCGGCGACGTTGGTGTCCATAGACAATTTTTTTTTATCAATGTAAATGTTTAGCGGCTTGCTTAATGCTAGAAGCACAGTGTACATACAAAAAACATAGGCAGCTTACATACGTCCTACCTACTTTTAGAGAGACCAAGAAGCCATCTGTTACCATCCTTTCTTCTCACCTCATTAGTCCTGATCTCCGCCGGCAGAGGAACGTACTCGCGTCGCCACTCGTAAGAGACCGGGGGCTCTAGGTTATGGTTGCACGGCATATCCACGTTGCTGCGAAGGGGTGCCGACATCACGGTGTCTCTATCGTCCACGGGGTTTGAAGGTACGCGGCGGCCTGAACGGATAAATTTGATTACTAAAATGTGTTGTACACAACGTGTTCATTTGCCATGAGTAAATTTATACAACACAGCAGAGCTGCACTATGACAACACTATGACTTATGATATTTTGAGCTGAAATTTAACAGTTTCTGTATGTCAGCTCAAAACAGTTAGTGGTACAGTTCGAAGCTTGGAGTCAACGTACCTGGTATAATTTCTAGGTTGAAGTCGTCGAAGGAAGTTTGTCTGTATGCGTTAACGCCGGTACATCTGTACACGCCAACGTCAGACTCTTCCACTCCGTTTATCAGCAGCTGGGCGCCGTCGCCGTAAGTCTGCGAAGATAGCAGGCCTTAGAATTTCGGAGAAATAATAAACCAGAAGCATATTTGTCAGTAGAAATAACCTTGACAAGGTGTGGAGACTCCCATAGTAGAAATACGTTACGGAAACTCACGTCTGTACCAATGAGATCCTCATTAACCGCTTAGCTTCAACTAAGCCCCTTCAAAATCATGCATCGTTAAAGATTGTCACAAAATTACGAACCATTACTACGACGGGGCCAACCTTGTCTCCATGTCGTCTTCGATCCTGAACAACTGGTGAGGCTAGTTGCCTCAGAGAGTATTAACTCTGATGAAGTGTTTATTTACCGTAGTCTCGACGTATTGGCAGGCGCTCCCCACTTAACCTGGACGTCCCTAGTTTCCCACGGCAGAGGCCCTCCATTGTCTTCAATCCTGAGCTACCGGCGCTACTAATCGAGTATCATCAAGGCTTTAAGTGTTTATTTACCCTGGTCTCCACGTATTGCCTGGTGCCGAGCCTCTCCCAAGTCACTCTGACGTCCCTGGACTTGCCGCGGCAGAGGACCTCCACGTTGTCTCCGACCCTGAACTGGCGACGCGGCTGGTCGATTGTCACCAGCGACTGTGATGGCGGCGGTTCGTTGCGGGTCCCTGTGTTTTCAAGGGAGTTTAGCGACCAGAGTCAAAAACATGTTTTACTATTGTAAACTTACCCCCAATACTCTCAATCCTAACCTTGAAGTATTGAAAACCATTGTGTTTTAAAGTTCAGGATAAAGCGTATAAGCAGAGAGTAAATAATCCGACTATAAGCATAACTGTGGGGCTAACTTATAGACTCAGGTTTTGTCGTTTATCTAAAAAGACTGCAGTAATAAACAGCCAAGATTTTCTACCTAGCCCCAGACAGAAGCTGAATCTGTCTGTCAAAGTTAGTATTTAAAAGAGCGAACTTGGGACAAGATAGCATTTATTATTATTATTATTATTAATACTTTTATTGCACATAAGTAATAATTACAATGGCAATGCGGCGGACTTAATGCTACAAGCATTTTCTACCAGTCATTTATGTCAAAGACGGCCGTTTTTGGCGTCATTTTTTGCCTTAAATTTACGGCCATGAGTTCTAAAAATCACTATTAACATGGATTGATTGAACAGACACTTAAGAATACAATGTCTCATTTCACGTTACCTAATTAAATTTTTCAAAGGTTTTTTTAAAGTTCGAAGTTTTAATTTAAACACGGCTGATACATTGTGTTTCTACTTGAACTTACGCTCCGTGCTTTAAGATCCCTGAAAGTTACGCAATATTACGCATCCATTCTCCGTTTTAGTTTCTTTGGTAACCCAAAAAAATTGATTGATTTCCCAAGATTATTGATAAGTAAAAAAGCTTACCTAATTTATAGAATTCGTTGCTTTGCGGTCGCGCTTAAATACTTTAATACACTATTTTCTGTCCAAGTAGCCTCTGCGTGCCAATTTATGAACATCGTAATTGATTACCTTTATTTTGTAATCTACTACAACTATCTCTCTATTTTTTGGACTACCTTAAAAGAGAATTTAAGCAACTCACGATATGCAAAACACAATTATCTTGATTTACTCTCTCAGCAGTAGATTGAAGGTAGTTCATTAACTTAATTACGGAACATATCTGGCAAAAAATAATTTAAACGATTTCGAAATTAAGTTAATATTAGTGCACAGCTATCGAAAGTTTCAGTCTACCTTGGTGGAATCTTAAATTTAACATATAAAAACACACAGAACAAGAACATCAAAATTAATAAAACATATAGGTAAAATAGAGGAAGCATTTCATTATTTACTTACCCATGCCACCACCACTTACCTTTACCACTTTCAGTATTTATTTACAGAAACACAAAAAACTAGCCTATTTATAATACATTTATGTAACGTCTACAAAAAAAGCACAGTTCTACTAAGTATTGTATAATACTAGCGTAGGTATCTACTGTAATGAATTTGTTAGTATTGAAAGTCATGCATGTAGAAACGAATAGCCCAACACCACACAACATGAAATATAGAGATAGAAGATGTCTAGAAAACCTTCAAATGCTTTATGTCTTTTTAAAAATAGTATCATTATAGGTACTCTACAAATAAATCTTGTCAGCATTTTTATCCGTGAACTCTATTCAGTTTGATTAATCAGGTTCAGACTGCAGGGGTGTCAACAGCCAGCGATTTTTTTTTATATAATAAAAAATAGCTGGCTGTTAGTATATCCTATATACGTCCTACTGCAGGGCAAAGGCCTTCTCTCAGAGAGAGAGAGAGAGAGAGAGAGAGAGTACTTAGAGAGAGATCTTGAGAAAAAAACCTCAAAAAGTACAGCCTAAAGAAAGGCCAGAGTTGGACCCCCAGCGATATTTAAAGCACCCCTATGCAAGTATAGAGAATTTTATACAAAGTTTTATAGTTATTGGGTTTTATTTTTATTAAACTTGATGATAATTTGAATAAATATTTAAATACACTGATGTGAGAGTCCAAAACAGTGTCCTATTTTGTTCCTAAACCAGCGAGATATTATTATACTCTTTTCTTTTTGGGACATCACATTAATGAGGGGAGGCAAAACGTAGAAAACACCTTCCAAAAACCCCGCAGCTATAGCTGATTAACCGTTACATTTTGATGGAAATACGAAACAATTAAAAGGCTATCGACTATGCCAAAATTTTACACCCATTCGACTTCATCGAGTCATCGCTTGATATGTTTAAAATAACGAATCGAGACGTACGAAAAAAATGAGTTTTTTTTTAATGAAATGAAATAAACATAAATCTAATACCTACTCAACCTAGGTTTTCCACGCAATATTACAGTAATTTGTTGTTTTTGTACCAAATAATTTTTGAAGTCAAAACGTTTACCGTTTAACCTTCCAACAACTTTAAATATCTAGATATTACGGCATCGTAACATGTCTCGGTGGACAATTTTTCGATCAGGCGTCAAGCCAATTTAGTCACTAGTGGCATCCTAGACATCCGCAGACGATTGCACGCACCTGACACTACCCCAGACACTTACAGATCACAGACACACCTGAACACAACACCTCCACCACCGATTTACCGAAGTGATCTAGGTCCCACAGCGTCTCTGAGACACGTTTGTCCCTTAAAATGCAGTTCTCCTCATCGCTCGAGTCAACACAGTCGTTGAACCCATCGCATAGGAGGATCTCGTCTATGCAACCAGAGCCATCATAGCAACGGAACTGCGTTTTCAGACAGTCGTTACCTTCACGGATGAACAAAAACATGTCAGCCACTTAGAGTACACCCTAAACATCAATAGGCTACTTGACAGGTTTGTGAAAGCCTATTCTGATTTCTTGTCGGTGTTCAATGAATGCTTAGAAAGTAGTAATTTTAAATTCTTTCGTGTATTTCTTTTCAAAAAAAAAAAAAAAAAATTTACTTTAGAAATAAGCCGGCTATATGGCGTCACACAGGAATCGTGACGTCACTATTCAGTAAACAAAACCCATGAACGAAAGAACGGCATGAATGACAGACGCCATCTTTTCTGAGCTGTGTCGTCGTCATAGATTCGGCCTATCCCGGCCGTTTTCGATAGAATGGTTGCAGATGCACAATTATGAAACTTTGTCCTGATTTTTTGGACTATCCAACTAAGTAACTATCCATTTTTTGTAGTTAAAATGCCATAAAGCAGTTTTAATACTCAAAATTTGTTCAAATAGGTGTAGGTAAATATTTGTTTTTTTCACAGTGTCAAATAACCTATTCTTACAACAATTCTATCTCAAAACTAGTTATCAAGATCACAAGAAACAGAGAAAAGAAGTAGAAGTTAATCTTCAAAGGTTTACGCATGCCTTAGTAGGGGTGATGCATTAATCAAATCGTTCAGGTTGTAAGCACAGTCAAGTAAGTATTAGGTAAACTTAGTTGCCTCGTCGAGGTTCAAGCTAATAGACTACGAAGGGGGACAACAGTTACGGTAGGCGCTCGCACTGACCCTCGATGTGGAGGTTGATGTAATTGCTAGTCTGCCTTTGGTACTGGTCGTGTATGATACAGACGTAGCGACCACTGTCCGATTTGTGGGCGCGGCTAATGAAGAGCGAGCCATCTTTCTTCAACTGCACGGAGCGCGGCAGTGCACGGCCATCCTTCGTCCACCGGATGCGATAGTTCGGATTCGTCACATTGCAGCTAAGGTGAACGGCGGACCCAATGTGCGCATGCTGTTCGTTATCATGTGACTCCAATGGCGGGCGACTCAAGTCCTCTACGGATAGTTATAGTACATGCATCAACTGTCGTGTCAATGGGGGCAGCCACTGGTTTGCCCGCGGTACTTGCCCGCCGGCATACCAGTGACGCCGAAATGATAATGGACGAGCTGTAAATTGTGAAGAGCATTCGAATTAGAAAAATCGGTTGAGAATGTTGTGATGTTTGCGTTGATGGTGGCGACGTTTAAATGACTTGGAATATCAATGATTCGTCATTTTGAACGAATATTTTCGAACTCTGTTCACTTGAAATCTTAAAATTCACTTGTGTCTTATCCAGTGCAGCACACGTTGTACACTCAAGCTTTATCTAGGTGAGCGGTAGTCATTGCGTGCTTTTTTAATAACTATTTACAATGTAACATTTCAATATAAATTCTGGTGCATTCTGGTCGGTTCACTTACCGTTGACGATAACTTCGGCGACCGCGCTAGAGTTGGCGATCCTGTTCCTTGCGAAGCACTCATACTTGCCAGCGTCCTCGACTTCGATTTGATGGAATATCAGTAAGTTCTGTTGGAACTCAACACGCCTGAAAATTAAGGCAAAACGTAACGCAAAAGCCGAGGCTACAATTTTGTGGATTGCAATACTAAGGACTGGATAGCCTACAAAGACGCTTAAGTACTCACGAACTTAAAAACTCAAGAAATCTATTTGAATACATCAGATGAATCTAAATTTTCGAAGACCGATTCTTGGTGCCAATACGATATATTTAGGCTATGGTTAATTCAGCTGAGCGAATCAGAGTTGAAACTGACGAACCGTACCAATAAACCATTTTACGTCAGAACGAATAAGCTGACGTAAAAACGGCTCTGTCAAATACATTCATAATAATATGAATAATTTAGTACAGTAACACCCGATATAAATTGTTACGTTACTACCGTACTTCCCGAAACCTAATTATTCTATTCTAAATTAAGGTTTCTTCAAAGAAACCACACGAGAAAACCAATAGCTCAGGAAATATTGAAGCTTAAAGTGGCAGTTTTTAAATATATGTAGATGCAAAAATGCGCCTATTATTTCCAGTCAAAACTCTCAAGCTTTCTTCTAGAAAACAAATCTGTCAGGAGTCACAATATAATTAAGATAATATCCATCAAGCATATAGTTGCTTAATTTGTATCCTGTATAATGTGAAATCTGGATGTTTCGCGTTCATTGCGTCCTAACGTTTTTTACCCGACTACTGCAGCGACCCACAAGAAGAGTATAATAAGTACATTCAATAACCCACAAACAGCAAAATTGATTGGTTTTCGATTAGAGCTTGTTTTGGTGTCTAAAGCTGGCTTCCCACGGTCCGCGATATCGCGGACGGACACGGACCAGCTCGCACCGTGGGAAGGGTCTCGGTCCGCGGTAGCACAGACAGACGATAAAGGGCAGTTGGAAGAGCCTCTTGTGGTGCGTGGCTGTTCGTGGTCGTCGGCCGTCCGCGTCCGTCCGCGATATCGCGGACCGTGGGAAGGCAGCATTTTATCGTTAATTTTTGGGTGGGGAATTGTTTAACACCGTGTGTAGAAGAAATGTACCTGGACGGTGGTGTGCGACTGGGGGCCCAGAACACATCTTGTATATCATCGCCCTCTGCTATACATTCGACAGTGGGCGAGTCTCCTGGATGCACGACCTGCGAAGTATTTTTTTTATGAATATCGATAACAGTAATCATAATTAAAATTACTTCCACACAATACATTTGAAATGGGGCTAGATTCTGTTAATGCATTGTAGTACAATGACAACTGAATGAACATGGCGATTTAGTTTCATTGCCGCTTCCAGTCGACGCGAGCAGGTGTATCAATAATTATAGGCGTCAATGGTACGAAAGAACATGTCACGTGAACCGACCGTGAATACATCTGTCATCGTACTACAATGCACTAACAGAATCGAGGCCCTGCGGCCTTGGTCCCAAACTAGGATATCTTGTGCTATGGTAACCAGGCAAGGACGTCTCAAACACGTAAATACACCCAGGCTGAGGCCATTTGTACAAAAGCACACCGGCCCCCTGCGGGAATCGAACTCGCGATCTCTGGCATTTAAGCGCATTAACGGCTAGACCGACGAGGCAGTCTAAGCAGTCTAAAAATTTGACTCTGCTAAATTAAGTTAACACTTTTTTCTTTGTTACCTAGTATTCTCTTACGAGAATTAACGATCTCCCAAAATTTCTATTAATCTTGAACTTAGCAACTTTGACGTAGATCAAGTAAAGAGTCCTCTGTTTAACGAGTAACACACTCTGTGTGCTATATGACTTTCCACCCACAACGGATCGCGCGATCAGATTCTACTAACTTAAATAAATATTTGAGTTGGTAAAACATTGAAGAATCTGGTTTTCCGTAAGTCCTCAGGATAGGTGTGCTGTGATGAGACGACTTCTGTATTGAACCTTAGGTTTAAATAAGGTTTAACCCCTCAAACCCTAAGGACCCGCCGGCGGGTCCAATGTAAACTAAGGCGCATTCCGTCAGGTCCCGTAGACCGGCCGGCGGGTCAGTCTTTCAACGGCACTTTGAGTCGAATTTTGAAGATTATAGCCACCACAGTAAAGTTGTATCAACAGTTTTTGTTTTTGAAAACTGTGACAAATTTCAAATATTACTCAGTGAATAATTTAGCTGTAAATGAAAAGGAATGAAGGGTTAAAGCGAATAATATCTGCTTGCTCTAACGTGTACAGAAAACGCCTAAAATAAAAGTGGTAGCAAAAGCAAGCTGTCATATTTGGCAGACGCCAACAAACATGAATACTATTTAATTGTTAACAAGCTCCCTCCCCACGGATTTTATAGTATGTACAACAGCGAACCTGTGTGGGCGGGCGGAGTGTGATCCTGGGCGGGCGGACCACTTCGAGGCGAGTGAACGCAGACTGTTGCGGGATACCGTAGCTGTTCGTCAACAGGCACTCGTAGTCGCCGGAGTCGGCCTTCGATGCCTGCACAAGAATACGATGATTTTTTTTAAAATAAAGCAAGAATAATATGTAATAAGGACCTCAGACGACCAGCCACAAGGCGGGAAGACGCTGGATGCAAGCCGCTTCCGACAGGTCTTTTTGGAAATCCATGGAGGAGGCCTATGTCCAGCAGTGAACTTCTTGTGGCTGAATGATGATGATGATGGACCTCAGAGAAGCACAATTCAAAAGTATGCTTAAGCGCTTTGTTTTAAGCAGTTTGTACACGGTTATGTGTAAGACCCGAGGTACACAGCATAACAATTGAAAACCATTGTTATTTTCAAGGTCAGGACTCAAGAGGATAAAATATTGTCGATAATGTTAGTTGTGTAGATTGAGTAAATGAATAAGAACTGTTACCAGAGCTTGCCGATAAAGTGCATAACGTCGTTCATATTGCAATTTGTTCTATGTAAAAAAAATAAAATATATATTTCATTTAGAACAATTTACGCAATTTACTGCTGAGTTGATCATGTGACATATTGCAAGTTACAAATGCCGGTTTTAAATTGGCAGACGACATTGAACCTTTTTTTGGTCGCGCTCAAAATAAAATTTGAATCACATTTTTGAAATAAAAATACCTTTTTTTTTACATAGAACAAATTGCAATATGAACGACGTTAAGCAGTTTGGCAAACTAATATTATTGTAATTTTTCTGTTATTATAATGAATAAATAAATAAATAAAGAAACCGACTCCAATGAACATTTCGCTTTACGAGGTTTTGAGGAGCTCCGACGTCATAGAAGTCGGTTTCATGTTTTATTTAACGAGTTTTTGTTATAACTTTCGGTCTACTGAATGAATTTTGATAAAATTTACACTAAACCATTCTATACAATTGTATCAAGTAGGTAGGTACCTACTTGTCAGAAAACCGCAATTAAATCTGGTGAACTGAACGCAAGATAATCACGGACGAACATACATACATTGTGTATTTTTGAAACTTTGTGCTCTAGTGTACAATGACAAACATGTACAAACTATACAGAAATCAGGTACCTGCTATGGCATTTTCGTATATTTCTTCAATTTATTTCTTGATCCAGTTTATTCATGCGCAAACGTTGACATTTTTCTCAAGCGAATAGAACGAGTGAATTAATGTATCGTCATTCACTCTTTCTACTATCTGTTTATTTTTTCTGTTTTTTTTTTTGTTCTTTAGCATTTGAATCAATTACGCTATGTTGTATATAACTGACTTTGTAGAGATTTTGCATTAGCTGTGTAAGTTACAAATGTGTGTAAAAAAATCGTTGAATGAGAGATATTCTCGAATGACTTTTTTTTAATGTCATTCGGCCAATATCTGTTTTTGGTTGTCATATATAGATGGCGCCACTAGTAGATTTGAATGTTCGCGCGCGAACACGAACACATGCAGCAAAAAGTGAGAGATTCCTTTTTTAGGTTGTTTAATAAGGTGAATCGTCTTCATGGCACACAGTAAACAAAAACACAGAAAAAAACGTTACTCGCACAAGCCACTTACCCGAGAAATAATGAGTTCGTTGCCGATCTGGAAGGCGTTTCCGCCCAGCGGCCTTCGGTCCGCCCGGCTCCACCTCACATTGTACTCGCCGGATGAAACGTTGCAGCTGGACAGACAATGTATTTTTAAGTAGAGAGTTTGTGTAGCCCTCAAGAAGCTAAGTAACAAGACGGAGATCCTGGATCCGATCCCCACCCACGGGGCCGCCGTATAATATTTGTACAAACGACCTCAGTCTGGGTGTCTTTCCATGTTTGTAATGTCATTGCCTGGTCACCATAGCACAGGGTATCCTAGTTTGGAATCAGGGGTGCAATTACGTAAGACTCCACTGTATGGAGTGGTCTGATTATCCTTTTGGTTTCAGGTATGTCACACCACCTTATGTGCCACTGTTACATTCTGGGACTGTTTCTCCAGTTGCTATCTCGTACGCCTACTCCGAACTCTTTCGAGTTGTCTAAATGCTTAAACCTGATAGAGTGGAAAGTTACGTAATATAAGGGCTGGTCTCAAACTAAGCTCAAGGTAAAGTCATAGCGTAGGCTTAACAACTTTTTTATGCCGCGTCGGAGGTACAGTCGACAGCACGTCAATCTTCACATTTTAGTTGCAAAGTCGCCCGTAACGCAACGGAGTAGAGTGCATGGGTGTATACCATGATGTGCTGTCGATTGTACTAGAGTCAGGCAAGGTAACTTTTCAATGGCATGAATAGGTATGGTACATTAAAAAAAAGGGTGTGGTATCCCTACGTTTGCTTGCCTACTTGCCTTATGCGTAATATGCTCTTTCGTCAATAAATAGTGAGAGTCTCGGATATTCTATCCAATGTCCAAAGATGACCAAGCTGAGAGGATTCTCTGTTTTCAATTTATTATACTGGGTGGCGCAAAAGTACTGGCACTATACAAATTGCTTATATTTTTTTATATGATATCTCCTGTCATACTGATATTGAAAATTGTGTAGTGAACAAATGTAAAATCACTACAAATAATCATGGACCGTTTTACTCCACAAGAACGTGGAATAATCCAATGTTAGTTACGGAAGATTTTCCAGGCCGTGTTCTCTCTCGTTTTGGCCAGTTGCCTTGGCCTGCAAGATCAGCCGATCTGACCTGTCTAGACTTCTTTATTTGAAATCTCTGGTGTATGAGAACAAGCCAAAGACTTTCGCAGCTTTAAAATAAAACATTAATCAAGAAATAAGAAACATCGCAGGAAGTGTTACGGCTAGCTATGGAAAATTTCATAAATAGGGCTCAAGTGTGCTTCAACTCTGGATGTCAAAATTTAAGAGACACCACATTTACCTAAATCATAATGCAACGAAATTTCATTGCACAAATATACAATTTAAAAAACTAATTCTAGTTTTCTAATTTAGAAAAGAAGTTGTAGCTGAACCAAATGGAGTCATTACTTTTGCGCCACCCAGTATATAAGTCAAAGTCAAAGATTTTATTCATAGTATTGTGACCTATGCAGTATGCGACTACGTGATAATGTGACAAATAACGAAAGTCACCTATATCTCTTGTGGCTTCTCGCTAAGGTGGTCTATGTCTCATGTGACGAATCGCGAAAGTGACGTTGATATCACAAATCGTACAAACAAAATGTTTACTTTATGAACGTCAAAGTTGTTGACCAAAGTTGACCAGTCGTTGATCCAAAGACTTACGTGATCTTGGCGTCTTGTCCTTCAATGGCAAGCAGCGCACCAGGCCTACCCCCCTCATCAGGCCTTGGCTCGTCCACGCCGATTTCACCTTCCCCACTGCCACCTGCGAAAAGGCATGGAGAATAAGTAAAAACTAAAAGCCTAATTCTTAACCAGCGCCTCTGATTGCCAAATAGTTGGTCGAAAGTGGCTGAAAGTCTGTTTAAGGGCTCTGCTTCTTCTTCTTTATTCTCAGTCGTAAGCAGTAGCAAGTCTTAATACGAGTATGTGGCCTTAATCAAATCGTTAAAGTGTATTTTTATGCAAAATTTTGCAAGCCCGAAGAATCTCCGCTCAAAACCATATTACCAATGTTATAATTATTATTGTACCTAGTCTAGTATTAACGGCTTTCTGTGTGAAAAAAAAAAGTTTAATATTGAATTTAGTAATCGGAATAGTAAATGGTAACTTTAGCTATAATGTGACATTTTAATAATATTTGGTCTGTCTTTCACTTGTAATATTAAACTTATTGCATGCATGCATGAATATTCATGGGTAGAATATGGAACTAATTATAATACCTACCTATTTCAGACATTTTATATTTGTACCTATGCTCGTCCAACTCTGATTTTGACAAAATGTCGACATGCGGTAAATGATTATGTGAGCACGTAAAACTCCTACTACGAGTACAACTAAAGTTGTTGAATTTAAAATGCGTTCTGAGAAACGTCCCTGTTCATCATTTTGGGATGATACTGTGACGTTTCTTAGTTTTAGCAGCAAGGGTAGCAGACGTATTACAAACTATACAAAAAAGTCACGTTGTGCAATCGCCTTCTTTGTTGCCATCATTGTGGCCACTGTGATCCGTGCTGTAGAATGAAGAGTTTTAATCTAATCTAGTGACAGTGGGCGGGGCACATAGCACGAAGAACTGATGGCCGATGGGGCCGAAAGGTTCTTGAATGGAGACCACACATCGGCAAGTGCAGCGTAGGAGGACGAGCCACAAGATGGACAGACGATGTCATCCAAGTGGCAGGGAGACGCTCGCTCGTAGCCTGGGCTGCCTGAGTGATCTTAAACGATCACTAGGGTTAAGAAACATATGGCGCGTTCAGTCCATGGATGGGTCACCATCTATGACTAACGCTAGTGGCATTTTTCCGAGCGGTTCCGTGCTTCGCAAGGCACGTTAAGCAGTTGGTGCCGGCTGCCGTCGATAGATGGCAGTCGTTAAGCCAAGTCAGAGGCCTTAGGGCGGCTTGAAAACCTCTGACAGTAAGACCAGCCACTAGACTTACAAGCCTCCACCAATCCGGACTTGGCCCCCGTGGTGGAGTAAGGCCTATACCTTCCTCAGGGAAGAGACCCGTGCCCCTTGGTGGGGACATAATGGGTTGATGATGATGGAGGAGGCCTATGTCCAGCAGTGGACTTCTTGTGGCTGAATGATGATGATGATGAATCTAATCTTACCCAAGTCGAAGCCGCCATCGCCTCTCTCGACGTTAATGACGAACTTCTGCTCGGAAGTGCCGGCGGCCGAGGTGGCCGTGCAAGTGTAAGAGCCGTCGTCCTGGTGACTGGCCGAGTTAATCCTCAGGGCAGCGTGGCCGCGGGTAGGTGGCACCACCTCGCGGAAGTCGGGGTGGTCTGAGTGAAAAAAGATAAGAGAAGATAAACAAGATTAATACGGTCAGGTAAAAGGTGAGCAACCCCTTAAGCCCTCAAGCCCCGAGGACCCGCCGGCGGGTCTGATGTAAACTACGGCGCCTTCCGTTAGGCCCCGTAGACCGGCCGGCGGGTCGGTCTTGCAACTGCACTTTAAATCGAATTTTGAAGATGATATAGACCACAGTTGTATGAGCATGTTTTATTCTTTGAAAAATGTGATAAATTTCAAATATTAATCTGTGAATAACTAACTTTGCTGTGGAAGAAAAAGTGTTCTAGGGCTGATTTTTGTTTTAGATTTTATGTTATATTTTTCTTATTTTTCAGGTGAGACGAGAGTAGCTGGACCAGGAGAATCACAGGGTTGCGCCGAAAACAGTAATAGTGGCCCAATGGTCGGATGACATAATATTTGAGTTGGCGCTAGGTCTGTGGATGCGGATTTCGAGGCACCCAGCCAGAGCAGTGGGAATAGTAGGATGAGGATGAAGATTTTATGTTTATATGTACATAGTACATTGAAGAGTTCCCGAGATAAAGGATCTTGACAGACATAAAGATGGACGAACGGACAAAGAAAGTGGTCCTGTAAGGGTTCCGTTTTTTCCTTTTTAGATACTGAGCCCTGGGAAATGAAATGTAAGGAACTGAAATGAAAATAATTTATTATCAGATAGTAGTGTAGGTACAGAATTATATAAGAACTGTAATACTGTACTTTATTAAAAGATGGCTTAGGTAGGTATTATTAAATGGCAAATTAAGGGTTAAAAAAAAACTCACGCCCGTTACCCCCGAGGGGGTAGGCAGAGGCACCAATCACTAGAACTGGGCCCGCGTATTGCCGAGTTCAGAAATCAGAATTTTTTTTTCAACGTGAAGAATTTACATTCTGTTTGTTGAATGTCAATGTACATACACTTATGTATAATATTAGCCGCTGCCTTGGGGCCGTGTGTAGTGGAGAAAAAGGTAGCGAAAAAAAAACTCCACTCTGACCATCAAAATTAAAAAAAAAATCAAAAATTCAAAAATGTTTATTTCAACGTAAAGAATTTACATTCTGCTTGTTGAATGTCAATGTGCATACAGTATAATGATAGCCGCCCATCTTTTCTCAAATCACCTTGTTTGATCCTTAGTTTATTACGTTGTTTGATCCCTAAGAAAAAAAAGAAGATTATACGTGGTTACTTCGAACGTGGACTTTACCTTTAGTGATGGTGATGGTAGGCTCCGGGAACCCACTTGCGCGGCAGCTCACACTCGCCGGGTCACCGATGTACACGCTCACGTAGCCCTGACTCAGGTTGATCTCTGGCGGGGAGCGGACCTTCAGCACTGCGCTCGCGCTGCTAGATCCGGCGAGGTTCGTGCCAGTACAGGTATACTCGCCCTCGTCGTTCACCTCGATCCTATCGAACCTGTGACGGTAGTTAGGCTTGAGTCTCGCCCGCGCACTCTTAGGGCTATGTAACTACTGAACTGTCGTAATGTCTCGTCAGATTTGTCAGAAAAGAGCGTGACAGAACGTTGGTTTGTGTTTACTTAGTGAAATTTTCGATTCGGGTACCGGCCCTTATATAGTACACGCTTATTTATGAATGAATGAATGAATGAATGTTTATTGTCACAGACATGCTTACGAAATAATTTATATGTGAGTGGTTGACCAAAAAGGGACCTCAAGGGAAAATAATTGATTTCGAGAAAATCGCGTTTGAAGTTTCGTGTATAGACGGGTTTCGACTCGGCTCGGCTCACAAAAAAAATCATAAAAAAATAACTACGGCACCTAAAAATATTCTGGTTAGACCAAAACAAAGCTAAAATACCAAAGATTAAAAAAATAAAATAAAAAAAATTACGGTTTCCAATCCCTCCCAGGTCCCTTTTTGGTCAACCACTCACATATTGATAGGTATCATATGAAGATGTTTTTTCCGTCTTTCGTAACTGGTTACGAACCTACAGTTTCGTACGCCGACGAAAGGATTATAATAGGTGTACATACAGATGCTAATAAACATGCTATTTCGGCGTTTGCTGTTCCTATTCGAAACAGCGCTGGTTTTATAATATAACATTTATATACAGGCACATACACTGTTTCTGGTCCCACACTAGGATACTCTGTGTCGTGGGAACCAGAAACAGCGACGTCACAAACATGTAAACATCCAACACCTGGGTTTTTTTTGTCCCCAGCCGGGATTCGAACCCGGGACCTCTCGCATGGCATTTCCAAATAGCATCTTTCTTTCTGGGTGGTATTGATATTTATGGGTGATTTAAAAGCAGTTATGTAAGTAGTAATGAAAATTGGCATCTGTTTAGACTATTACTAGCAAAGTATAGACTTAAATAAAATAAAATAGTTAAAAAAATATTGTTTCGAACTAAAGCTTTAGTAAGCATTATTAACTTTATTCGGGATGCAATTATTTGATTTTGGTCGCAGAGTCCGACCAGGTTTCGCTTTAATTAGTAGAGCTTAATGATGGTGAGCAGAGACGGAGCTCGCGTCGTCGGTTGCTCGTCTCTGACTGATTCTTCCGACAAAAAATCAAGTAGGTAAGTGTATCCGAAATAAAGTCTAATAATCTTGTTTCGAGTTGAGAAAGCTTGTTTAAAAAAATAGGCAAACAATTAATATCGCCTCTCCGTCTATCAGAACAACTACCTAGGGATGTAGCCCTAGCCGAAGCCTGTGACTTTGTTTTTTTTTTTGTCAAATTGAAACAATGTCACAGAGAATAAACGAGATAAATAAAAATAAAACGAATAAAGAGAGATATTCTTTGCATCAGAAATGCCCCTGAGCTGTAGTCAATGAAAATATTCTCCCAATAGACACATTAACATTAACATAATATTCTGAATTGGACCATTGTAGTTTTATGTTTTTTCCCAGCCGTAAACCCTAATTGCACGATGCGTTTTTTCATTTGGTGTTTTATTTTGGTGTTTGGTGGAGGTGCTCTTCAAACACCAGCGCTGTTTTTGCAATAGCATCATTGTCACATGCACTCAGTATATAACTATTATAGTAAAAGCATGTTTGTGGCAATAAATAAACTCATTCATTCATTCACTTTATTCGTAGGTTGTAGCCAGATAACGTCATTCCATGTCACAAAAAGTCTGCCCAAACAAACCTCAATCCATTATTATTCTGCGTGAGATGCGTATCAGGGGAGAGACTTCTGCCTCCGCTTCTAGACCAGGATAAGTCAGGTTCTGGATAGCCACCGACGCTACGGCATGAGAACTCGAATTGACCACCCAGTGGTACTCCCTGCTCGCCTTGAGGCCAGATCTCAACTACCGGGGGTTCACGTCCTGCAAAGGAGATGCATTTTAGTTTGGAGCAGCACTACAGTTAAGCAGTGACGCGATATTCTCAATTCAGAATCCGGCCCTTACTCTCAATGAAAGAATTGATTGCATAAACCTGTATGACTAGTTCGGATTCCTTTAGACGGCTTAAGAAGAAAATCTTAAAAATTAACTCACTCTCAATTTCAACAAAAACGTAAACATTGGCGACCGGTTCATTATTGATCGTCCCTTCGCAGACATAGTATCCTTGGTCAGACTCCCGAGCGCTTCCAATCACCAAAGAGTTCTCGCGTTGACTCGTTAGCGGTCCAAACTCTCCTTCGTACTAAAACAAAAGGAAATTATTCGAGTTAGGTTCTGTGGGGTGTTCTGTGGATTATAGCACAAGAAATCTGATTCAGATACTTTACCTTCTTCCACCTGATCAGAGGCAGTGGATATCCACGGGCAACGCAGTCGACGAGGACCTTATCGCCCGTAGGCACAATGACGCGGTCGATGCCATTGACCGAGACAGTCGGGGTTTCAGAAGGCGGCTGAGTGCTTAAAGATTCGACCATCACAAGAACTGGTACGGGGTAAATCTCCGGAGAAGTCGTCTGACAGATATAGACACCAGAGTCTTCAGGGCGAGCGTTATTGATGAAGAGAACGCCATTGTCTGGTCGGATGTTCGGTGGCAGTTGAGCTCCGTCTTGCCTTATCCAGCCGATGGAGCCTGGAGGTACGTTAGTGGTTCCTGTGCAGACCACGCTGGTGGTTTGACCTTCGACGATGTTCACGGCGGGCGGTGAGACGGTGAGCTTGTCGCGGGGTGGCCAGGATGGTCGTGGACGCACTGAGACCACGGCCACTACGTCGGTTGACCCAACTTGGTTCGTGGCTATGCATCTGTGGTAAAAATTCTCAATGTGAGGTGTACGCGGAAGAGAGTGTATTTAATTTTATTGTTGTAACTTAAGCAGGAGCTATCAGGGATCCTGCAATTGGGTAGTTGAATGTCAAATAAGTTGCTTTTGGAACAGAATTTTTTTGTATGAAAATACTGAATTATGACGTCATTATGCAGAGCACTCTTTTTATGTTTCATCTATTTAAAATTTGTAGTAAGTAAATTTGTAGACTAAAAGAAATACAGTTTCCGAAATATTTTGTAATTTTTATTTTAATGGTGCATATCAAATAAGTTATTGTTGAATTCCGGCCTGTGACAGAAAGGTATAAGAGGAAAAGCGCGAAAAAAATTAGGGAAGACTGGTCACTTATTTGGCTCATATCAAGATATATGCGTACTCAGTTAAGCTTTTGTTTAGGGAGATTTTAGTGTATTTTAGGGTATTTAGTGACCTATTTGTTTTATGGCACTATGGTGGCCTTGGCGAACTGTCCCAATTACTTTTTTTGTTGAGGTATAATTTGTAACTCTTAGGTGGTTGTGTGTCATCATAAGATTATTTAAAATCCCAACTTCTTGGCGTTATATCCACAAGGGTGGTGTTGTCAGGCAAAAAAAGTTCACAATAATTATATGATTCAATGATTTTCTTCAAAAAGAAACTGTTCCTGTTTACCTGTACTCGCCAGAGTCCTCTACAGTGGCCCTCTCAATGACTAGGGAGGTATCGAAACTCTCCGTCGATTGCGGGAGAGCTCTGTTGACAGCACGTTGCCAAGTGACGCGCGGCGTCGGGCTTCCGGTGCTTATGCACTCCAGTTCGATCCTGTCACCTTCGTAGTATTCCTTGTATGGCGGGTTCACAGTGACGGTTGGTGCGGTCATTTTATTGCCTGCAAATTGATTAATTATATAGTACCTACTTATTACCTTGACTAGTTTTTGGTCATTTATCTTGCTTCGTCCCTGAGGAAGGTATAGGCCATACTCCACCACGGGGGCCAAGTCCGGATTGGTGGAGGCTCTGGTCTCCCTCAGGGAAGAGACCCGTGCCCCTTGGTGGGGACATAATGGGTTGATGATGATGATTTTCTTTCTATAGAATATCTTTACCGTACTGTCTCTGAATTCAATAGGATTTGATATTGCTTATCCAATTGTTTCATTACCCTTACCTTTGGCATAAAATATCCACGCCGGCAAAACTATTCCGTAATGAAAGCACAAAAAAAAAGAGAATCTTACAATCGTCTGTATCTCCACCCATGACAAACTCACCGCCTGCAAGGGTACTCACCAGGAACTTGAAGAGAGGCTGTGGCTTCTTGAATGTTAGCTCCGTCATTGGCCCGGCAGATGTACTGGCCACTGTCGGTGACCTGGAGGTTGGTGATGAGGAGAAGACCGGTCCTGTCATCGGTGTAGGTTCTTCCCTGAGGGAGGTTGCCGCCGGACTTCCTCCATTGGACCGTCAACGGGTTGCGACTGAGCTGGCTCTGCGCTTGGCAAGTGAAGTTGACACTGCCTCCGATCTCTTCTATCCTGATCAATGGGCTGGTGATGTTCACGTTCACAGTGGTTTGCGGCGGCGGCGGTCGGGTCGTGGTATCGGGGTTCTGGTTCTCTCCAGCTGAAATCGTACTTGACTTTTAGTTTCATATAGCCTCGCTAATTCGGGGTTTTAAAGCATGTCTCCGTTGAAAATTTATTAAAAGAAAGCAATGGTAGTCTTTAGAATCTGCTTTGCCCAGTAGACCTCTGGAAAGACATTTATCAATTTTGAAAACAATAGTGTGAGTATCGCCAATCATTTAGTCTTATATATTTTATAATTTACCTCATTGTATGTACGAACATTATTATGGAACATTAATTACATTCAATATACAGACTGTTGTTAGCAATACGAAACTGCAAAGGAACGTTGGTTGATACAAATACGGGTGACAAAAGTAAATCCAACATCAAGAAACGAAAAGATAAAATAGAAATACAACTGAGCGAGGATCGAAACATTTATGTAACTGAAACCATCACAATGATCTACGACAACAATTATGAATGTAATACCATGTTTCTACCAAATGATGCATCTACTTCTGATAACGGAAATGCAATTTCGAAACCGACTTACACCATCGACAATGTTCATTACAAAAAAACAGTAAAACAATAAAAGTTAAGAGCACAAATTATACGAGTATAACGAATTCCAGAACCAACACTGAGGGGTCACACCGAACAACCAATGCTCTACTTGTTAGTTGGAAGAGACATCAAGCCGAATGGGACCATACAGCCGCTGTACAGTTGCCGGAAGCGTGGCTGGTTAGCCGAAACACCCCGGTACCTGGCTCGTGCAGGCTGCTTGTAAGCAGCCCCAATATGGAACCGGATCCCGAAAGAGTCTGGCACTCGACGACGCGGTTGCCACTTCTCATGTCCCACGTTATACTCCGCTCGACCTCCGCCTGCCAGCCATCCGGCTTCAGTTGCGACTCGTTCGCGAACTTCAGTGGTTCCAGCTCCTCGCCCGAGTAATACAACCGCATCGCCAAAGGCTTCGGCGCTCGGTACTTGCATGTCACCGTCACCGGCCGGCTGGACGAGCCCGGCCAGGCGTCGTGGACGATCGGATGCAGCTCCATCACTAGCCCTAGTGGTCGTTTCATAATAAAATCTGTTTACTTAAGGCTGGTATTGCGCATGCTATCTGGGTCGGATAATTGAAAATGTTATTGGTGGAAATAAAAATATGCTTTCCATGGATGTGCTCGGAGAGTTAGATGGATAATGAAATTGGGGATATTCGAGACATAGTTTTCTTATCCTGTACTAAATTATTGATTGAGATGATTTGATTCCAAAATGTATTATTTAATTTAAAAAAAAACATTTACATATCAAAAATTTAGGTACTCATCATTTAATTTTAATTACAATAATTAAAAATGTTAAATTGGACGACCGAGACAGCATGGTTAGCGTAATAACAATCTTAACGCCGCGAAGCGTACGAGTGGAATGCGGGTTGGAATTGGCAATACTAAAGCAGGCTGCTTCTGTTGATTTACTGAACGGCACAAATCGATACACTAATACAAATAAAAACTATTTTCACTAGGTCTGAACTGTGGAGTGTATATACATGACATGTATTTTTTAAATTGGTCATAAGAAACCAAATATGTTACTTACCGAGTGACGAACAGTCTCGGCCGGAGTACGGTGGGCGACACTCACAGACCACGTTGTGGTTAGGTCCGAGGCTACATCTGTGACCATTGCAGGGGCACTTTCGACACGCGGCACGCTGGTCGAAGTAGTATCCAGAGGAGCACGTCTCGCAACTAGTGCCGGAGTGGCCTTCAGGGCACATGCACACCTGGAGAACGCCACGGATTAGGGAACAGGTTAGCTACTTCATAAAACGATAAAACATAGCATATACTCGTATTACATAAAAATAAAAAATGTATATGGCGAGTTTGGTATTATTGGCTGGAACAGACCTCTGCTGAAATAACAGCAGCAATATTTTCCAGCTAACCCTTGATGTGGTGTTAGGTTTTATTTGACTGCTGCCATTGAAATGCTGCTGCGGATCTGTTCCGCTTGGGAGAATTCGAGTGAGACAAATAGATCAGTCTGCTGCTTGCAAGAATCCAGAGATATATTATCGTTCGTTTCATCCACATTCATTAGTCATTGCTTGCACGCATGGCAGTTTCTGGCCCTATTTGATCAAAGAATTTTACAAATATAAAAAATATTGTACTCTGACTCGTAATATTATGACTCATGTAAAGTACCTCTACGCCTTTAGCTGCTGGACCGTCGAAGCTGTCGGTGGCGGTATCCATAGACACGTCAGCAATAGATGTCGACAGCATGCGTGGATCTCTCGTAAGTGTGGCTCTAACTAGCACCCTCTTCAGTTTTTTGAGCACATTCATGAAATCGGCGCGGCTTGCTGGCGTGGCAGTGTTGAGGTTGAACCATTCGTCTTCTGTGAGAGGTACTTGGTATGTCTGGAGACAAAAAGAACGTTTATTATTCTGAAAACAAGTATTTTGTAGAAGTTAATCTCCTTGCTTATACGTACGCAATTTATAACGAAAAATATACGTATATGCTTCGGAGGCAGTCTCATAAGCAAATAGTCTAGGAATCCATGGTAAAAGGGAATCTACGCGGGTTTTGGTGATAGTAAGCACATCGCGCAAAAGAAGTAGTTAAGGAGTTTGTTTACAGAGGCCAACCGGATTTGTATCGTCACCGAGACTCCTATGGTCACAAGAAGGATTTGGAAGGACACATACCAGGCTAGCGTCGTTCTTGATTGTATTCGGATTAATCCAGTAGACGCTGTTGTCATCGCTGACCAGTACGACGTCCGTTCCAGGCTCAGAGTTGAGTGGATACCCGCCGGTTGAGAACATCTGTCTCAGTGATAGCTTGCCGCCGTAGGACAGGATTTGGTTGCCTGGAAACGTGCGTGTAAATTAGACTTTGTCACTTACAGCATTTACTGAAAGGGCGAAGTGTAACTGAGATGTTGTAGGAAATCTTGCCAATGTGAAGTGAATCGTCGTCGTTACCATCATTAGCATGAATGGTAGTTTGAAATAGCGTAGCTAGGAAAACAGTCCATGTGAATCAGAGTTGCCACTTAATTTTATACATCAACGACCTCTGTGGCGCAGCGGTTAAAATTCCGGCTGGGACAAAAAAAACCCCAGGTCTTGGTTGTTTACATGTTTGTGACGTCGCTGTTTCTGGTTCCCGCGACATAGGTCATCCTAGCGTGAGGCCAGATGCAATGTATGTGCCTGCATATAAATATTTATGTTTAGGTAGTATATCATCTAAATTTTGGACAAACCAAAGTTAGTAACAAAACAAATCTATTTTCACTTTATTTTGTGGTGTAAAGTAATACTGTAACTTTTAAATGTCAAGTCTTTATGTATGAAAGCTTTCCCATACTCCCAACTTACCGCCGAATGGGAGCGACCAATACAGCACTTCGATGGGCGCGTAAGAGAATTCGTACAAAAGCTCGCTCTCGTTGGTAGCCGGTACGAACTGGTTCTTGATCACACTATCGGCATTTAGGTTCATCAGCGCGTAGCCACCAAAGTTCTCCCCAAATATCGGGGCGGGCATCGGTATTCTGGTGTAGCGTTGACCCTGCGACGGATTGAGAATTGCATTGAGCAACATATGGTTCGAATGTTTTTTGACTCGTTTTTTGACACAAATTGTCTTCTGTGTTGAACACAAACGCGGAATAAGTTGGCATTTTACTATAAGGAACTGATTAAACGCCACAATTGAAAAGGGATCCATCTCAAACTGCTACTCTTTAGAAAGTGCTCTCAGGCGAGAAAGTAGAAGGTCTGGTATATTTCAACAAAAAGTCTATGCCCAGCTATGGGGGTTAGATTGATACATTATATACTTTATTGCTCACGAAACATGTAACAGGATATTACAAATACAATGAAAGAAGATACAAATTTTCTCTGTAAGAGATTTCTTTCACCTTGGAGAGTCTAGGGAGCAGTAAAAAGGGATACATTAAGTATACAAAACAAACTACATATACTACAAAATAACTTGTTACAAAACTAAAAACCTGAACAAAATGAAAAAATACATTATGTGGACATAGTCAATATGTAATACATAATAAATAAAAATGTCAGACACAGATAATACTTTATTAAGCTCGCCCTTGTACAGAACACTGTTTATTGTGCAATAAAGAATTTTTCATTCATTCATTTATTCATTCATTCATTCATTTTCATTCATTCATTCATTCATTCAACAGCTTCTTAAATGTGCCAATCGTGATTGTTCGACCTCATAGCAGTTTCTGAAACCGTGGAATCTCAATGGACCGTTATGTGGACCAGAACCACCTTTTCTCCGCATCTGCAAGTTAGGTACACCTGGTTTTGAGGAGAATTTACATTTTAGTGCACATTCGTACCTCGTGGCAGTTGTTGGTGACGCCGGAGCAGTAGCACGGAAGGCATCCATCAGCATTCTCAGAGCTGAGGGCGAATGAGCCAGGGCGGCAGCGTTCACACGACTCGCCTTCCACGTTCTGCTTGCAGATGCAGCGGCCTCCCTCGCAACGCTCCATGCCGGATAGGACGCAGCTGTTAGGAGATGAAACCTGGTTGTTAGTCTTCTCGCTGAAGACTGAGACTGTATAGGTACCATTGAATTTAGAAGGAAATTCAATGCTGTATGCTTATAGTGTTCTATGGCCCGTGTAAGTGCCTTTCTCGAAAGAGTTTGGACGGACCGATGCGATGGTAGCCAAATGGGTAGAACAATGGACTCGAAAGCAATAACCTGGGTCAGGTTCGATTCTCAGTGCGGGCACATACCTATGACTTTATTTTCTAAGCTACATTTCTGAAGTTATAGTAACAATACCACTGGCTAACGGTGAAGGGAAGCGCTAAAGTGACGAAGAACTGATTTAATTCAAGTTGGTGGAGACAGTAGAACACAAAAGCGCAGACACCGTCTTAGCATATCGACGGCAAAAAGGCTCGTCAACTCGTCATCGTCATAAATTAATTTGCCAATCAACGTCAAGAGCTCGCTAACAGTCATCCATAGTGAGCCACAGCACGGAGTTCACCTAAAAATACATGAGCATTAAACCCCCCAAAAAACCTTGGACGTTTATATGTTTGTGAAGTCGCTGTTTCTGGTACCCACGATCCAGGGTATCCTAGTGCGGGGCTAGAAGGACTGCATTTACGTACTTGCAATCGGTAATGGGCCGGGGATCCCTGGTAGGCACACAGCGGTCGTAAACGTCCTTCTGGTAGCCAGGCTTGCAGGACTCGCATTGGGGCCCGTCGGTGTTGTCCTCGCAGTCGTAGCAGTCTCCTGTCTCGCGGTCGCACATGGCCGAGTGGCCATTGCACTCGCACAAGCCGCATTGTTCCAAGTAGAGTCCTTCGCCGTTCCTGGAGGAAGACGCTTTTGTTGAATGGCTGCAGTTAGCTAGGAGACGTTTTTAAATCCTCCCTCTGGAAACTTAGACGACCTTTGAAATTCATGAAGAAGTTCAAGTTGAAACTCTGCCTTAACTTTATGATTAGCTGTTGTTGTCGATTATTAGCCTTATGACCTATTCTAAAACCTACCAAATATACAAAGAAAAAAAATCATAAAAATAGCCGTTTCGCAGGAGTTCGATAACAAACACAATGACCAGAGATGTAATTGATACTGCTAGATATGTTGTTATAGTAATAGTTACAAGTGAAATCTACTTTTTGCTTTATTGTTACGATAATTAATTAATTGGAGATATTTATGTTATTTTGTGGTGTTGGATTTCCAAATGCGCGGGGGAGCTTGCATTTCGACTACTTGTAGGACACCCCAACCCTACTCCACCTCCAACGCTCCGCCTGCAGGAAAACCCAGTAGAAGGAATCAGTCAGAGGAAATTAATGCTTCCAGCTCACCTGGTGTATCCCGTGGCGCAGTCCTCGCAGGAGGGGCCGACGTATCCCACGGGACACCTGCACTGTTCAACGTGCAAGGCCGGAGGTCCGGTGCCGTCGGGCTCGGCTGTGTCGATGCTTGCGCTCTCAATGGTGGCCAATTCGGTGTTCAGTGCGTAGGTCGCCTTTATGAGGATGGTCTTCACGTCGGCCAGAGCGAGGAGCAAGTGTTCGCGGAGCACTTCCTTTCCGTCGGGCCTGCGGGAAGTCGGATTGTTGTCAAAATGATTAGTACATTACTGCAGCGGCCAGCAAAAGAGGCATTGATGGACGAACGTGGAAATGTGGGCCAAGGCGAAGCCGAGGCATCCAAGACCTGGGCTTATCATTTTTCCCCCGTCAGGATTCGAACTCGGGAGCTCTCGCATGGTAGGCAGATGCGCTAACCGCTGCGCCACTGAGGTCATCAATAAGGCATAAATAATGCCTCTCTTAGTCTTTTTAAGTAATAATCTATATTTTAACGTTAATGCGCGTTTTAAGTTTTTTTTTATTTATAAATAGCTCGAGCTGTTACATTGTTTTTAAATTAATGTCATATTACGCATTTTTTCATTCTTTTAATATCATTAGCTACTTTATATCACGAATCGCACGTACCCCGGCTACCTGAGTGATCTTAAACGATCACGCAGGTTAAACCAAGGTTAAACATAGGGCGCGTTCAGTGCATGGATGGGTGACCGTTCTATGACTAACGCTAGTGGCATTTTTCCGAGCGGTTCCGTGCTTCGTGCTCCGTGCTTCCGTGCGCGTTAAGCAGTTGGTGCCGGGTGCCGTCGATAGATGGCAGTCGTTAAGCCAAGTCAGTGGCCTTAGGGCGGCTTGAAAACTTCTGACAGTATGACCAGCCACTAGTCTTACAAGCCTCCACCAATCCGGACTTGGCCCCCGTGGTGGAGTATGGCCTATACCTTCCTCAGGGAAGAGACCCGTGCCCCTCGGTGGGGACATAATGCGTTGATGATGTGATGAACTTTATATCAGCTCTGATGTAGAATTAATCTTAGTTATTCTGTGGTAAAAGACGTTATTAACATGTAATTTTCTTACCGTTGCCAGCCTTTTTCTAGGAACTGTACGCTTGCACTCATGGTGCCGTCAGGGTTCGGTTGCGAGTTGCTATAGAAGTGGAACGTCGGGTGATTCAGCTGAAATACAAACGTCTTCGTAAATACAAAACACAGCAACTTTCAAAGAAATTTAGGAGTGCTATGTCACGAATGTATATTAAATCGATCTAAAGGGAAAATTAAGTGGAAGATATTTAGGGTCGTCTTGACATCCTACGTTCTTACCTTAAAACATAATAGATTTTAATTATTATTTTTAAGATCAAGGCTTAGGAAGATAACAAAGCGCCTTAGCCTCTGAGATTGCTCTTCAGTGACAATTTGGAAACAAAACAGTAAGTTACTGTTGCAAAATAGAATATAATATAAGTTACGGAGTTAAGGATGTAGGTTATAAAGATATTCTCGTTACAATTGTTAACTGTGAGCCCAAGACAGCAGTGAAAAGACTATAAATTATTAAAAAGGTTTACAAAGTTATAAGCTATAAAAAGTCTTTATAAATATCGTCATCAACCCATTATGTCCCCACCGAGGGGCACGGGTCTCTTCCCTGAGGAAGGTATAGGCCATACTCCACCACGGGGGCCAAGTCCGGATTGGTGGAGGCAAGGTACGTTAAGCAGTTGGTGCCGGCTGCCGTCGATAGATTGCAGTCGTTAAGCTAAGTCAGAGGCCTTAGGGCGGCTTGAAAACTTCTGACAGTAAGACCAGCCACTAGTCTTATAAATATCAAAGAAAAAATATAGAAAAAACTTAGCAAGAGAAGCGCTCGTAGCCCCGGCCTGCCTGAGTGATCTTAAACGATCACGAAGATTAAGCAACATAGGGCGCGTTCAGCGCATATATGGGTGACCGTTCCATGACTAACGCTAGTGGCATTTTTCCGAGCGATTCCGTGCTTCCCAAGGCACGTTAAGCAGTTGGTGCCGGCTGCCGTCGATAGATGGCATGTAGTCGTTAAGCCAAGTCTTAGGGCGACTTGAAAATTTCTGACAGTAAGACCAGTCTTACAAGCCTCCACCAATCCCGATTTGGCCCCCGTGGTGGACTATACCCTCCTCAGGGAAGAGACCCGTGTCCCTTGGTGATAATGACAGAAAATTCATATCAAACTTACACTAATAAGCTGAACATCAGGAGCATTGTTCTTCGATACTTGACCGTTGAACTGGGGAACATGTCGCAGTGCGTAACGCAAGTATCCTCCATACGACGTAACTTTGTCACCGGCGAAGATGGTTGGCAGACTCCAGTAGTAGATCGTGGACTGATCGACAGAGTTGAGCACCATCTCGCCTCGGTAGTAAACGGGCCTGAGGTCGGTCTCGACCGGTGCTTCGTATCTGGTGGTCCCGAGGAGGCTGATCGGGGTACTGTTGTAAACCCGGACTTGGTCGGTTATCTGCGGGACGTTGAAGTAAACGGTCGTGGTCTTGCGACGCAGGTCGCTGCTGGTACATTCCTGAGTGACGCCCGAACAGAAGCACTGGGCGCAGCCGTGTCTGGAAGATTTTAAGGAGTTTGTATTTGATGTCTACAGGGATGAAAAAGTTAGGCCTCGTTGCTGTATCAAATAATCTGCTATTATGACAGTGTTAATAATTCCTGCTGGTATTGTAAAATGATTACAAACGTCATCTAGCCAGACAATGGCTAATTTCCTCTGGGGCTAACAAGCTACATATGATTATCTCTAGTAATCCTTAAATTAACTTAGTTCGGGCCTTTCCGTCTAGGTGGCGCGATATCCCATATTAGTTCTTATACCAACCACTAGGGGTGACTGTATATAAGAGCAAAATGGAATCCTGTATAGATCTCTTGTTCCTGATCGGTTTTCATGAAGAATATAGGCAAGTACTCAGCCTTTCACCGATGATTCCCGGAAGCCCCTCAAGATTCCTAACAGACAAACTAACGCTCGGTTTCTAGAAGAGCGATCATATGTTAATCTCATGTTGATCTCACGTCAAGCTAATTTCAGCCAATCACGTGCCGGTATTTTGAATTAATCTTAGATTAATCTCTCACAACAAACAACACTCTTTCAGAAACTGAGGCTAACTGTTATTATCTGTTTTGTTATTGTAGACTGCGTTGGTCTAGCCGTTAAGAGTTCGATTCCCACTGGGGGCGCCTTACATTTGCACAAATGCCCTCAGTCTGGGTGTTTTTCCATGTTTGTAATGTCTGCCTGATTACCATAGCACAGGGTATCCTAGTTTGGGATCAGGTCAGGTGATTGTTATGTGTGGAAGTTATTTACTTATTTAATCTTGACAGAACTGCAGTTTTCTTCTGGGCTTTTTAATCCGACTCAAGCGAATCCGTAACGGAGGATAATCCCGGCTGAAGACAAAAAAAAAAACCCAGATCTTGGATGTTTACATGTTTGTGACGTCGCTGTTCCTGGTTCCCACGACACCTGCCTGTATGTAAATGTTATATTATGTGTTTGACTCATATGCGTCTCCGATTTCACGTTCCCTCAGATGGTCGGATTTTGACCAATAAACTGCGCGGTTACCAAAGGTTATCGAAGACGATCTACCCCCCTCTTACCTTAAATCTAATCAGTGGTCTTACCTGAAATCCTCCGATAGGAAGAACGAATTCTGGTTACATTGGTCGCAGTATCTCCCCTGCACGTTGGCCTTGCACTCGCACTGGTCGATACCTCGCACGCGACTCGTCCCAACGGGGTTGCAGTTGTCTTGTGGTAGCGGGCGACAGGAGTCACCAGGTAGCGTCGGGTTGCCGACATAACCTTGAGCGCAGACCTCGCAACGGTCACCGTCGTAGCTGTCGGGATGATGATAAAAATATTATGTACGTTCGCAAAAATATCAAAGAAATCGAAGAAATTTCCGCTATTTTGACTTGCAAAAGTTAATACTTCCTTTATAGTCCACTATATGAGGTTCTATAGTAGGATTACCCAAGATTATATTAGAGTTAACTCCGACGCAGTTTAAGAAATGTGTTAAGCACACTCTGTGCAAAGAAGCTTATTATAAAATCAACGATTATTTAGAAGGCAAAGATGTCTGTTGTTAAACAGTAGTTTAATATTAAATGTATTCAGAGGTTTATATAGTGTTTTATTACCTTTTAAGAAAATTAAATTATGTTTGACTTTGCTAGTATTGATTGCACTTATGGATCTTGAGATTCTTGGTATATGAACACTCATACCTAATTTCTTTAAGGTGACTTGAGAAAAGATGGCCAGAGTCAACTTTTTTTTCGCTGCCTTTTTCTCCACTACACACGGCCCCAAGGCAGCGGCTAACATTACACAATACACATATGTAAGTGTTGTACATTGAAATTCAACAAACAGAATGTAATTTCTTTACGTTCAAATAAGTTTTTGATTTCTGATTTCCTTTCAATAACACGCTGCTTCTGGTTTAAACAGCACAGGAAATCCCACTCTGGGGCCAGAAGCAATGCATTTGTGCCGCTATGTAAATGTTTGTGCTCTCTCTTCTGTTTCGGTCAAGGTGGACCTACATACCCGGCCATGCAGTCGCAGACGACGTTTCCACTGGGGCCCAAGGAGCAAGTTCGGGCGAAATTGTTTCCTGTCCCAGTGAGCGGGCAAGGGCAGGGCTGGCAGCCGAACCCGCTGCCTGGGTTCCCGTAGGTGCCCGCAGGGCATTCCCTCTGTTCCGGTACACAGTTGCCCAGCCATGGGCCTGTCCTCTCACGGGTGTAGCCTCCGGCGCATTTCTGTGGGAGGTAAAGTTTAGTTGGTACGGGCCTGTCCTCTCACGGGTGTAGCCTCCGGCGCATTTCTGTGGGAGGTAAAGTTTAGTTGGTACGGGCCTGTCCTCTCACGGGTGTAGCCTCCGGCGCATTTCTGTGGGAGTTGAATAGTTTGGTTGGTAGGTTGAAGAATGTCTTACTCGTCTCGAAGGTTCGAACAGTCTGAAGGACTACGACGGAGTGCAAAGCCAACTACAGCGCTAAAAACGGAAATAATTTGAACGAATGTGGCCTTGAAATTCAATGCAGGTATTGTAGAAATATAGTTTGGAGCCGATGCCAAGTTATAAGTTACAAGTTAGGCACAGACTCCAAAATATACTCGTATTTCTAAAATACTTACTTTGAATTTAATGACCATATCCGTTCAAATTATATCGCTGTTGTTAGTACTAACTGTCGTGTTTTAAGTCGGTTTTTATGTTTATATAAAAATATATATAGGTATTTCACGATTTTCCGTGCGTTTCAATCTTGTTTCCCGAAGCAAGAAAGAAAATGCACGAGTCGAAATAAAAAAAGAACAAAAACGCTTCAAGTGTGCCTTTGAAATTTGAAGAGTTCCCGCGATTTCTCCAGGATCCCATAATCAGATCCTAACTTGGTGACTATGGAACCACCTTTGAAATATAGGTACCCTTTCAGAAAAAAAAACAAATCGGTCCACGCATCTTCGAGTAATCGGGGAGCATACATAAAAACAGTTCCCGACGAACTGAAAACCTCCTCCTTTTTTTAAAGTCGTCGTTTGAAGAACTCCTCGCCGTCAACCAGGCGTCAACCTGACGTATGCATCGTAACCAACGCGTATCAGCACCTCCTGTACGTCAACTCGGCTAAGGCTAGGCGACACCGCGCTTACGGCTCGCCGACCACTGGTACTTACCAGATTGCTCTAAAGTAATACTTGGGTGGACGAAGAGACGTAAGCTCGTGTACGGAGAGACGTAAGCGCGGGGACGACGAGCCGTAAGCGCGGGAACTGCAAGTTGACCACGCACCGCATCGCGGTTCGGAGCCAGTTCCGAGGCGAGCCGATTACGTTACGATTCCGATTAGTGTGCGTTGCAGGATGGATTTCCATACAAACAATGCTGAACGGCTCGAGGCGATACGGTGAAGATCCCTTTCCGAGTTGGTATTGTGTGCTGTGACCTTTAAACGGTATTCCGAATGTCGACGAGGACGGTGTTCGAATGGTGACGAATTCAATTTTAATTTAGATTCATCGTTTACCTGACAAGAAAGTCCCTCGTAGCCTGGTGGGCACGTGCATTCTTCGACGAGACTAGCGGCGCCAAGGCCGACATTGATGTGGTTTGCCGATTCCATTGTGAAGTCCACAATATTAACCCCAGCGCCGTTGAGATCAGCCCGCAGGAGTATCGACTCGATATTGTCCAGGGCCATCATGATATCTTCGCGGGTGACTTGTGTTGGGCCGTTGGGGCTGGCCTTCCGCCAGTTCTGAGGAACTAGGCGCGCCTCGATCGTCTGCTCTTTCTCGTTGACGTGACGATGGTAGTGCAATATTGTTCCGAAATTGCCCTGGAAATTTTAAAAAACATTTATATTGAACCGGAAACAAAACAAGGTCTTTGGTTGGTACCAAACTCTTTGAGTAATCTAGAGAACCATCCTAAGACTTTGTTCTTTTCTCGATTTGAATAGATGAACAAAATGCAAGACAGGGCTATTCAACTTCTAGGAATACGGCTTAAAGGTAAAACTCAGCACGTGACATTTTTTCTCAAAATGAGAAAAAATGTCACTTCGTGAGTTTTACTTCTGAACCGACGATATTTTCTTATTATTGTTACCTTTATGATGATGTCGGGAACGTTGCTTTCATAGGCGTATCTCTCTGTGTGGGGCTGCAATGTATATTTGATGGACCCGCCGTAGGAGGTGAGCTGATTGCCTTGGTAAGACTCCGGCAGAGATATGTACGGGTGGGAAATGCTGTTTGTCGCGTAAGACCTGGGGTTGGTCTCCAGTTTCGTTACCTGTAAGAGACGCGTGGAATATTAAGGCTGTTCTTTATTAACCCCAAGTACAGAAAATTGTCTCAGCGTCATCTATTTAATGTTTATATTACATACTTCTCTGTGTGAAGGTCTAAGGATGCAGTACCTATTTAATATCTTCCTTACATCTACTTGTCAAATTATGGTAATGTACTTGTATCTGTTTCTTCACCTTTTATAAAATAAAATAAATACCCCTCAAGCCCCGAGGACCCGCTGGCGGGTCCGATGTAAACTACGGCGCATTCCATCAGACCCGACCGGCGGGTCGGTCTTGCGACGGCACTTTAAATCGAATTTTGAAGATGCATTAGACCACAGTTGTACGAGCATGTTTTATTTTTTGAAAACAGTGTTTTTTTTTTTAAATTTACTCTGTGAATAACTAACTTAGCTGTAAAAAAAGTGTTCTAGGCCTGAAGTGTTAACGCTATCTTATTGAAATAGTTTGAATCCTTTGGCTTACTAACAAAAAAAATATTTTTTTTTGTATGAAGGCAAAGACTAATAATAATTTAAATAATTAAAAATTTTCAAAACTAAAAAATGCCGAAATTAGTTTTTCAAAATGGTAAATATTTTCAAAACAAATTATAAAAACGAACTTGGCCCCCGTGGTGGAGTATGGCCTATACCTTCCTCAGGGAAGAGATCGTGCCCCTCGGTTTGGACATAATGGGTTGATGATGAAATTATAAAAAAAACGTAAATCGCACCCTTGCAACAACAACGTGATATTTCGAAGAAAAGCATTTTTTTATTCATTGATATTTAGACCGCCACAACGAGCTCTTGTTTCAGTAAAAACGCTAAAAACTAAATTTTGTTTATTCCGAAAACACCGGAATAATGAGCAAAAGAGACTCTTCGTCACGTTATAGCGCTATCTCTTTCGGCCATGACTTTGAAACCTTAAAAATGCTCTCCTGTAAAGTAAGGGTTTCCGAAATAACACGTCGTTCTTGCAACGCGCTAGTTGCACTAAAAATTGTAATTAGTCCGTCTTTTAGATTATTCAAAAATAAGGGAGACGTATTTTTTTATTTGTAAGTTAGACCAAAAATGACAAAGATATAGCCCATTAAAGTTACGTGTGACGTCACGCCGTGCTGCATTTTTTAGCACGGAGTGACGTCACACGTAACTTTAATGGGCTATATCTTTGTTATTTTTTGTTTAATCGAAAAAAGAAAAAATACGTGTCCAATATTTTTTAGAATCAAAATTACGGACTAGATAGAGTTTAATTATTTTGACCCTGGAAACTACTCTATTGTGGGAATATAAAAAATAAGTAGCATGTGTAATAAGGCATCTGAGCTCTGCTATCTCACCGCTGCGCCATTGCTGAGGGAGTCGTAGAAATACTGGTTATTGATGGGCTGGCTGTCTATCTGGACGTCTCCGGTGAAAGAGGCCTTGACTCCCAGCAGCCTGGTGCCTCCTTTGCCGAGAGGAGTTGGCATGTTGTAAGTGAACAGATCGGCGCTACGACATTCGGTGGATTCGCCGAAGCAGAAGCATCGGATGCACTCGCTCTCGGACTGGGCCTCGCTGCAATGAAGGATTTTGTCGTACGTCATAGATAGATACGATAAGGTAGACAGATAGATAGAATATTCTTTACTATCCCAAGGTCTTGGATGTTTACATGTTTGTGACGGCCCAGTTTCTGGTTTCCATGACACAGGGTATCCTAGTGTGGGGCCAGAAGCAATGTATGTGCCTGTATGTAAATGTTATGTTATGTTATGTTATAATGTACACCAGGAATTACACACGAAATTTGACAATAACATAGTACAGTACAATTGGCGGCCTTATCACTAATTATTTTATTTTCCTTATTTTCACTTTTTTTAACAAGTTTAGTGCTAGCATTAAGTTAGATAACCCTCGTGTATGGTTTTTTTAGTTGTACTCGGTTACGAACTTACTAACTTAGCGTAAGTGCTAGCATAGCACTAAAGTTGTTAAAAAAAGTGAAAATTTAGAACAAGTTTAAATTGGCCGTATCTCAAAAACCGTGCAACTTTTACTGAGGTCATGTTAGGTTGGTTCGACGCCTCTTGAGCAGGTCTACCTCCAGTGTCACTGTGACGTGTCATTTTTGGGACACGCTGTATAAGTAGTTCTATACATTTTCATTTTACTTTTGTACCGCTTGCTTGTATAGGTACGTTGTATTTAAACATATGCCGTAGACATTATCATTTCCTTACAGTATGATAAAGCCACCGTCTGTACCGGTTAAAATATATTTGTGTAATTCTGTATATCAATCAATCAACTGGCGTTCCTTCACCGCTGGAAATAGCCTTTTAACGATACTATGCATCGTTTTCGGCCATCCTCTATTTAGTATTTTTGAAACTAAGTTATGAAAAGTACCTAATGTGATATCGATGAAGCGAAAGTGATTTGTCAGGATTGTGGCAGGTGGCAGTCTTTGGTCTCTGGGGTAAAGGCGTGAGCTTATGTATGCCTATAAGTAAGTAATGTAATATTTTAGTTGCTGCAGTTATGGTACATCATTTTTCTCATACCTGTTGAAGTAACCTCTGGGACAAACTTGGGAGCTTCCGTTAACGAAGACGATAGTGTCAGGCACTGCGAAGGTGGTACCACCATTGTTGATGGCCTCGCAGGAATATGCACCACTGTGCTCGTACTGAAACAATCGAAAATTTGTTTTAATTGCAATAATTTATCAAGCGTAAAGTGGCAGTGGGATTTTCGATGGTGGTATCACAGAATACATAATAGTACAGGTACAGAAGATTCACTCCACGAAATAACTTAAAGAAAAAGGGATTCTAGCAGCGACACAATTAGGTGCAATTCAGATCGCACGGCGCTAAAAAAGCTACACCTATATTCACCTTCATGTTGCCTCTCTTTCTACCGCGTAGCTCGCGCGCGCGTCACTGCTTGCTCGTACGTCAGTCCCTGCTTATCAGCCACTCTGGAGGGGCCGCCGCATGTACTTACGCGTTCGATATCTACACGCGGAGTGCGACAGGTCTGCTCCAGGTCAATCTTGTCTCTCTCACCTGCATGTTGGGACACGTGAGGGTCCCGATGCCGTCGACGCTGGTGCTTCTGCACTGGGGCGGGACGTGCCCCCAGTTGAGACGCCACGTGATGAGGGGAGTGGGGACGCCGACAGCCTCGCAGACCAGGCTCAGGGTCTCGCCAGGGTTCAGCCTCACGTTTTGTGGCTGCGGCGGTTTGGTGATGTACACCGGTGCTGTAAACGGAGGTAAAGTTAATGTTGGCCCAATTTGCCCTCCAATGTGTCTAAAGATACATCAACATTCATAGTGCTAATAAGGTTTATTGTTTAATTAGAGGTTTTGTTATATAGTATGAGGTTTTACTGAAGGTTTTTCTAAGGCCGCAGATTAAGTCAAACTCTAATAGCTCTAATGCAGTCGTGATCGTTCGTGTCCTATTCTATGTTTACAGGCAAGTAGATTTTTATAAGAAAACTGTATAGAGAAGTAGTGTCTCCGTTTATCTCCATTTCCGCAGTGTTTTTAAAACCCTAGTCTTAGATTGATTCTTACTTAACAATAGAGCCATCGAAGCCATCATTACGTCCGTCCGCAGTGAAAGTTGGCACATACTGGTTGTCCCTGGACAACTCCAAGCAAATGCAGCTGTATAGACTTAGGTTTTTAAGACTCACTGCGGCGGAGTGAGTCTTAAAAACCTAAGTCTATTTTTTATGCTTACCGCATCCAACTTCATCGGAGCCGTCGAAGCAGTCATTGTGTCCGTCGCAGTGGAAGCTCTTGGGCACGCACTGGTTGTCTCTCGCGCAGCTGAATTCCACAGGCAGGCAGGGCTGACCAGGGACACTGGTGCCACAGTTCTGTTCGTCAGAGGCGTCACCACAGTCGTCATCGGAGTCGCAAAGCCAGGACTTGAGCACGCAGCGGCTGTTTGCGCAGTGGAACTGGTTGGGCTCGCATCGGCCGTTGCGGTCTGGAATTGAGTGGAAGTGAGGGTTTGCAATCGCTCGTAGCCTGGGCTGCCTGAGTGATCTTAAACGATCACTAAGGTTAAGCAACATACTGCACGTTCAGTCCATAGATGGGTCACTGTCTGTGACTAACGCTAGAGCCATTTTTCCGAGCGGTTCCGAGCTTTGCAAGGCACGTTAAGCGGTTGGTGCCGGCTGCCGTCGATAGATCGCAGTCGTTAAGCCAAAGTCAGAGGCCTTAGGGCGGGTTGAAAACTTCTAACAGTAAGACCAGCTACTAGTCTTACAAGCCTACACCAATCCGGGCTTGGCCCCCGTGGTGGAGTATGGCCTATACGTTCCTTAGGGAAAAGACCCGTGCCACTCGGTGGGGACATAATGGGTTGATGATGATGATGAGGGTTTGGTTGGGTGAGGATAAATAATTTTTATTTACTATTTTATAAAATTGCGTAGTTACAGTACTGCACTAGACTCTAAGTTTGTATCGCAGAGAACTGGTGAAGCTTACTGAAATCATTTTCGACCGGTTCGGTAATGCTATCATGATATTATTTTACGGGCCCGTACTTAAATGTATCTAGAATATTATTATATACTTAATATATACTTATTATATACTTCGGCATGATAGAGTGACAATCATTACCATCTTCATAGTGTTAAATAAACTAAGATGGTACTTACTCTTAACGTATTGATGAACAAGCTGTGCAGTGTGCACTCTTGGTTAAAGAACGGCAAATAATTTCAGAGAAAGAGAAAATATTTTATCGTTTTCTGCCTTCAGAAAACTCAACAATGCAATGTTTCACCATTTCTGATCGCCAATCCGATCCATGTATGACATTTCTGAGAAAGTCATCGAAGTTTTTTTTTAAGTGCGCGTTTTTCTTGAAGCCCGTTTTATTTTGTTACAAAGTAGTAATAAATATAAAACACTTACTGCATTCGTCTTCGTCAGACCCATCACTGCAGTCTCGCACGCCATTGCAGAGGGCGGACTTGGGGATGCACTGCCCATTGGTGCAGGTCGCCTCGTTGAGCTGGCAGGAGTCGCTGCCGAAGCGAGATTGGACCGCATCTATCGAGAGATTATAGAAGTTTAGACAATTGGGGCGCAAAGGTTTTCGAGTGGAGACCACAAACGGGGTAACGCAGCGTTGAACGCCTATTAGACCGCTGGACCGACGATCTGGTGCATGCTGGCAGCGGCTGGTGGGGATGGCCGATGTCAGAAAGAAGTGACATACCTCGTGTTTATGCCTAGTAGCGGACGAATATTGTGCTGATTGATAGAGACTAGTGGTTTTTAACCGGTGGGCCGAGGAGCACCCCGCACTCCTTGAAAACATCCGAAGTGTTCCGCGTCAAAACCAAGGGTGTTTTAGAGAAGTATAAGTTCGGTAAAACTTAAGGGGTAAGTATTATTCTCAACAATATAAACCACTTTTGTTATTAAATATCTTAAAAAACATCAGCCTTCCCGTAGTAATGTTTGTTGTACCCCAGCGAATATAGGGTTAGTCTGAGTTAGTGTTTATTTAATACAAGGATTCTTGTAATAACCTAAAAAAGTATATTATTAATAGATAAATAATTAATTATCAGCTAAATAAACTCGCGAAACCTGTTTAAGAATAGTCTACACAATCTTTCTCGCACAATCTGCAATTTATTTTATGCGAGTAAGGGGCAAACAAACTTCAAAAAACAAAAAAAATATTATATTATGAAAAGTTATGGGATTAGATATCAATTTATTAAAAGTATTAATTTTTAAAGCGTAATTAGGCAAACACGTTTTTTCACAATAACATAACATAACATAACATTTACATAGGTACATGCACATACATTGCTTCTGGCGCCACACTAATTTAATTTAAAATTTTTTTTTTTTCATTTTGCCGCCAACCTTTTTTTTATTTCTTAAACTAGGTATTTATAAAAAGTAGCCAGTACGAGATTGCCAGTTTTCGCATCATTCGGTAAATATGGTGGCGATTTAAAAAAAAGTTTTTTATAAACTCTTTAGTGCGACTTCCACAAGCCAAAGATAAAATAATTGCACTTAAAGTTCATTTATAAGAAATAATTTTGTGGCAGAATTTTTATTGTGAAAAGCAAGTATACTTATTCAATTGGTAAGTAAAATTTTTATTTTTATCGGTATCTACTTTATGTAAACAAGAAGAACAATATTTTACTGGCACAGGTTTTAGGACAATTAACATTATGCAAAATTTTAACATTAATTTAACATGAGTACAATACATTCTATATTTCCAGTGATTCTATTATTTTTATGGGCTATACATTTTTCGAGCGCGTGACGTATTTGAACAACGCAGAAACTCAGGTTTCTGTGCCAGCCCCCACACTAGGATACCCTGTTATCCTAGTGTGGGGCCAGAAGCAATGTATGTAAATGTTTATGTTTATTTCTCAATAAAGATATTTGTATTTGTTATTTGTATGTATACACTTACTTTGAGGTTCAACTGTCAGTGTGACACGGAGTGACGATCCAGGGTATCTCAGATATGCAGGTGCTTGGCAAATGTATACTCCACTGTCGTCAGTCTGTAGGAAAAAGAGTTTTTATTATTTTATCAGCTTCTTGAAGCCAAACAGATGAAACGGAAGGTCAGAAATTTTTCATTACATTCCAGAATAGGGAACAAATCGAGGCACTGACATACCTACATATTTATTTATTTGCTACCTAATTTTTGTGACAAATTTGGCAAAGTCGCCAGTGCGAGTCGAATCAAAAAGCCAAGTGGTAGAATCAACGGACGAATTGTATGAAAGAAAAATATTTTTGTAAATACGTAATACATACAAGTGCTATTATTACCTCATCCACACACCATTAACATATGCCCTCGATGTACGGTAATATGGTAATGATCTAAACATCCCTTTAAAACCCAAAGATCCTAATCCAAGACTGTACAGTCGACGGCATATCAGTCTTATCATTTTAGTTGCCATTGGTAAATTATTACGGTACTATTCAGTAACGGTAACTGAGTAGAATGCACTCGTGTAAGGGTTGATTTTGCTGTCGACTGTCCAAGTAGAAAGTAGTAGACGAGTTAACATTACATAGTCTCACCTCAAAGATAAACCTATACAATACAGGTTTCAGTGACGGTTTTTAGTATATAATATATTTATGTGATTTTTTTTAATAAACAATTATAAAAACAAAACCCTTTCAGAACCCGCTTGCTCAAATGAGGACAATAAGTTTTTTACGTCTTACATTGACTAAAACTAGATTTTCTCGTTTTTGAACCAGTCGTTTGTGCACAAACAATCAAACAAAAGAAGAAAAGCTTACGGTGACTCTGTAGAGCTCAAGGCGGCCATCCCTTTGGGTGAAGCCAGGCTTCAATGGCCTGCCCCCTTCGCGGACCCACTGGACCGGACTCCTCCTAGGCCCTTCGTCACGGCACCGGAACACCACGTCGCCACCTACATTAAACCAACACTGATGATATCTGCGCTCATAACACTTCGACGAAACCCCATGCAATGATGAAGTTATTTTTCGTTCTGATCCATTATTCATAATAATGTAAGTGGATGAAACTTTGTTCAATATAACGCACACGCACTACGATATTTTAATAATGATTCAGTAATAGAGAATGTCACTTGTCACGTTTGGGACCTAATAAACTCGGCAAAACGTGGGTCCAGTTCTAGAGACTGGTGCCTCTGCCTACCCCTTCGGGGATAACGGGCGTGAGTTTATTTATTTATTTTATTTTGTTTTATTTAATAGAGAAAATAGTAACCAAATGATGAAGGTGTTTTCGAACTCAAAGCACCATTTAGTGTTATTATTCTGCTTATCAATACCGTTTTGTAAGGCCTACTTTTGAATCGTAAAAAAATATCTGTTGTTTGACGTATTTGAAATGTAGAGTAATATTTTTTCGCGATTTCAGAGTAGAGCCTAGAGTAAAAGTTATTTCTGTTGACAAGCTGCAGGACCTTTCCAACGTAAACGACATCCGGATTTCTTGCTTGTAAAATTGTTGGATGAGTCCGACCATGTTCCGGTATTATCCTCTTGTAGTGCAACATAGCCTTGCGCTCAAGCGAATCAAAATCTGAACGATCCCAATCGTTTGACTGACAATTTCCATACTGATTGCTATCGTAAATCCCAGAATTTCGACAGGATTTAGTGCACATAATTGGGCCCCAGTACCAAATTTGTCTTAGTTTCTGTTTTGGCAATAGTACAAGAAGCAGTTTTTAACTCCATCGAGTCGTTGATGCGTCATATTTATAACACCATACGAATTTTTCATTGAATTTGGCACTGCAAATAGCTAGTTCGCTAAACTCATTAGTTTGCGTAAATTTCGTACACTTTTATCTTAAATGAACTGGAACTCGCCCTCCAGTCGGACGAAATCACTAAATTGAACTCAACCGTCAAAATCACTCGTGAAAGAATCCGGAATACCTATAATTTACAATGAACAAAACTTCGTGCATTTTCGGACTCAGCCTCCACTACAAAACTACTTACATTCTGTACCTATGATGACCAATGATATTAGAATGACAACCCCAAGTGTCTCCCAAAGTTGCTAATGAAACCAAAGTAGATTATGAAGGATTTTATCATCTTCAAGCATGCCCTTAGATGATCATGATCTAATGTAACTGTCAATTATGCTTAAAGATGTCAACGCAACATCCGCAAACCGCAACTGCAACCGCCAGCAACGCAACGCCTAGCAACTTATGTTAGTTAAAAGTGTTTTATTGTTTACTTTTGTACCTGTTGTATTGTGTCTTCATATTTTATGTTGTATCGTCGTAAATTATGTTTGTGTTTCGGATTTTCTTCTTCTACTTCTTCAATGAAGTTGTGGCTACTAAGACATGAGTGGTGATAAGTGCATTTTTTTGAAGTTAAAGTTTTACTACAATTTTCTACAATTTTTTTTCACACAAAAAACACCGACAAAAAAAAATACGACATAGCACCTTCATCCACTCACGTCTTCACCGTTATGCAATTCCTTTTCGTAATTAATGTGGTTATGTTAGTTGTCACACGAAAAACACAGTTTAATGTTTCAAAACACACGTCTAACTACTGAAGTAAAGCTTAACTATGTAGGAGATTCCACTTGTACAACAACTTAAGACGCTAGGTATAAAAAAAAAACTAATTATTTTTACCTGGATCCCATGTAAACGAAATAGCAAATATAATGCTGTTATAATAATGTTACTTAACGGTTAATACGTATAAAATGTATTTTAATTTAAAATGGCCAGGTTGGATTTATATTGTGACTCTGTAACAGATATATAGATCCAACGCTATCTGGCTCTATCCAGTGAATAAATCCAAAACAATAACGTTTGTAAAACTGTTCACAGATAAATTGTATGACCGACTACCCAGTCTAAAGGCTATTTTTCGGTTAATAACTTGCGTTATGACATTACAAAGAACAATTAGAAACCATTCTTATGATCAGCAATCAGAAATCAGTAGTCCATCGGCCCACCAAAATTTCTACAGGTTAAAAAAACCCTCTATGGTTCCTAATGTTTTAAATAAAATCTACAGGTTATACCATTTTTGTGTGCAATTCGGTATAAGTATTATTATAACTATGTCCCATTATAGTAAAATCTTTGTGGTTGATAGCATTAATGTTTTGGTTAAAATAAGTGATAAATATCTGTGTATTATGTAAAACATAATACTTCGAACACCCACGAGGTTTGAAAAAGAAAAATTAAATGAAAAATCTTTTTTCCAAAGGTTCTTTAACATGGTTAATCGCTCCCAAAGTAGGATTCGGTAAATGAGAGTGGTAACGTTTGTTTTTTTGTTAAATCTACAATAATCTACTTTGTTTATTTATGATGTCACACATGCACAATATTAATAGTAATTTAAATGCCAAAATATATCACTCTTACTACATCCTTAATGATTGATGATCGGCAGCAGGTACCTATGTTATTAAAAATGAATTAAATACTAGTTATATTAAACAAAACCCATGTCGTGGTATTATTAAAATGATTTGCTGTGAATACCGTTAAGTTACTGTCAAAAGGAATACCCAAAATGCATTAATGGTCACCCAATAATTTTAGGCAAACCGACTTACCAAAGTTAGCTGTTTCCACCACCATGAAAGAAATAATCACGTATTACAAAACTAGATTTTTTTTCTGAGTACCTACTACACGGATAAAGGAAGAATATCTTAAATTACGATCACCTGTTCCTACATAAAGATAAATTGCTATCTGTAACGAAATTCTTTACTATAAAGCACAAGACGAAAATTTCTCAGATCTCACAAAAAAACAATAAGTTTGAAGTAGGTACCTGAAAAACCTGAAATGCTGCCTTGCTTGCACTTTTAAAGATTAGATTAGTGTAGAACTTTTTTGTACGCATCAGAAAAAAATATATACATTAGAAGCCTTACTTATCTAAGTTTTTATCGCTAAGAGCGATCTCTTCTAGACAACCTTGGGATGGACGGAAAAGATGAGGAGAAAAGGTAGGTAGGTCCACATGAAATATATTGATGGGAGATGTACATAAACTATAGACTTACCGATAATACCTAATGTAGATATTATTTTAAACACACATACATCCTTCAGCTCATGCCCGCCTGCATCCCAGAGGGGTAGGGAGAAACGAGGGACTGCCACTTTCCACGATCCTGACAGATCACTTTCGCTTCTTCGACGTTCATTAACATAGCATAACATTTACATACAGGCACATACATTGCTTTTGGCCCTACACTAGGATACCCTGTGTCGTGGGAACCAGAAACAGCGACGTCACAAACATGTAAACATCCATGACCTGGGTTTTTTTTTGTCCCCAGCCGGGAGTCGAACCCGGGACCTCTCGCATGGTAGTCAGATGCGCTAACCGCTGCGTCACAGAGGTCGCCGCCGTCATTTGTTGTTGAATGCACTAATCGGGTACTTTTTATCATGTCCTTTGCTGACACTTCCCTTATTTGGTCGAAGTATCTCCCCCTGGGGGGCACCTTACCCCCCTTCCACTCACATTCACTCACACGTAAGTATTATACATATTTTATAAGAGATTTTAATGATTGTAATGAAATAAGTACTTATATATTTGATAAATTTTATATGCTCAGAAATTTCACATATAAATATAACAATCTACGGATATTTATCTACGGATATTCATTATCCTGAACTTACCTAGTTTTGGACCGAAAAAACTTTCTACTTACATTATTAATAGTTTTATTAAAACCTAACTAGGTAGACACTAGGTTTAAAATAACTGAACGTGTTAAATTGTGCGAGCGAGATAGCACGAGAAATGTAATAGACGCCTTAAGAAAATTACGTACCGCTTCAACACCACACAAATAAAAAAAATTTGGATAAGTTAGCAATCTTCTAAAAATACTAAAATATAAGTTTTAAGTACATAAGAAAATCATGTGTGGCAATAATTTAGAGTACCAATCAGTCTACTAACTCTTAACACAAAAAGAAGCTCTGTACTCCGCAAATTACGACTGCTTTTCTCTCGTTTCATCTTTTGTTTGAAATCATACAATCACCACCGTGATCATTGATTCAGCTAAAGGCCCGTCCACATTTGTAGCATCTTGACGTATCACGATCAGTCGTATCGTATCGAGTATTTGTACCATAAATACCTATGGGCGCTCATTTTGCCATGTCGTACCTATAATTAAGGCGTATCTTGTAAAAACGCGTCCATACTTATCAAATGCTGTGTCATGTCAGTGTATTATGACGAGATGGATCAAGATACGCGGTTAGTGTCAGATACGGCGTGTATCATTAACGGGTATCATCTTGCGTCCATCTAGCGATCATGATACGCGCCCAGGTCACGAAACGGAGATACGATACACCGAAATGCTATAAATGTGGACGGAGGTTTACAGTATAAAATGTAATATTACGGAAAAGACTACAGAACGATTCACTGTGGCAGATATTTTTGCGGCATCCGGTGACTGTAGAGGCTCAACAATGCATTTTGTCAAATCAGTATAGTCTTAAGCCGCGTATCCACTAGGCAACATTTGGCGCGCAACACGTGCCGCTCAACATGTTCGGCAACGTTGCAGGGTAGCGCGCAACATGACGCCCGCCTAGTTTCGCGTGGCAACAAATGTCCCGCGCTGTCGCTCAACATGTTGCGCAGCATGTTGCGCAACATGTTGCGCGCCAAATGTTGCCTAGTGGATACGAGGCTTTAGACCTAATCGAGTTTCCTGGCTGAAATGTTAGCAAACTTGAATTCAATAATGCTCACCTCAAGTCCTTGCTTTTTGAAAGATTGTGCAAATATCGTTGCAAATCATTAGCCACTATTTGTACGGAATATTATAATAATCACATAACAACATCCAGACAACACAATAACTAGTTTTGGTCCCAGACTAGGATACTCTGTGACATGATTGACAGGCATTGAAGACATACTACTAGAGGAAAATATACATACAAAGGCCACTTGCACAAACTAAAGTGGGGAAGTGCCTGGCGGGAATCGAACCCGCGACCTTTCTTGTCACGGCAGAGTAATTAGAGACTACAAGTCTCGCTGAACGACACCGCTATAAACATTTTCGTATTGTAGCAAGATAGCGCTTCTGTATGTAGTATAAGTACACTTAACCCCTCAGGCCTAGAACACTTTTTCTTTCACAGCTAAGTTAGTTATTCAAAGAGTAATATTTAAAGTTTATCACAGTTTTCAAACATTAACATACATTAACATTCACATACAGACACATACACCGCTTCCGGCCCCACACTAGGACACCCTGTGTCGAGGGAACCAGAAACAGCGACGTCACAAACATCTAAACATCCAAGACCTGGAGTTTTTTTTTATCCCCAGCCGGGGATTGAGCCCGGGACCTCTCGCATGGTTAGCAGATGCGCTAATCGGTACGCCACAGAGGTCGTCAAATAATAAAACATTCTCATACAACTGTGGTCTATCATCATCAACCCATTATGTCCCCACCAAAAGGCACGGGTCTCTTCCCTGAGGAAGGTATAGGCCATACTCCACGGGGGCCAAGTCCGGATTGGTGGAGGCTTGTAAGACTAGTGGCTGGTCTTACTGTCAGAAGTTTTCAAACCGCCCTAAGGCCTCTGACTTGGCTTAACGACTGCCATCTATCGAACCGGTGCTTCTACAGGGCCTAACGGAATGCGCCGTAGTTTACATCGGACCCGCCGGCGCGTCCACGGGGCCTGAGGGGTTAACTTGCCTTTCGAAATACCTATTCAATAGGTTAAATAACTTCAATATAAAAATGTATACCACGGCATCGTCCAGCGGGAGTAAAGACAAACGATAGATAGATAGATATACATATAGAATATTCGATCTTATTCGAACGATATTATTTACAAAAACACAATTGGGTAGTTGACAAAATGTCAAATAAGTTACTTTAAAACGGAATTTTGTATGAAAATGACGTCATATTTCAGAGCACTCTTTTTATGTTTCATCTATTCAAAAATTGTAAGAACTAGTAATTGACTATAAGAGATACATTTTCCGAAATAATTTGTAATTTTTGTTTTAATCGAGCATATGAAATAATTTATTGTTGGTCGTGTCAACTACCGTATTCCCCGAGAAGAAATTGTATTCATTTTTAAAAAATAGTAAATATTATGCTTACCCGATCGAACGGTTTGGTCATCGGGGTATGTTCTCAGGTTCAGCGCTGGCGGCCCTGTAACAAAAATCACTCTTATAACATCATCACAATAAGAGTTATTTTCCTGATGCCGGATTCGTTAGTTTTCGGAAGCTGTTATTATAAGACAACGTGCCGTTTAGTCTGAAAAATGTATATTTAGTTGGAGAGGAGGATCACTAATTATTATTATAGTAAGATGTTAATATCCGCAACCAACACTGCAATATAGGAATACCTACTGACTCTGTGCCAATTGAAAGTTTTTTTTGTGTGAACGAACTACGAAAATTTGGGTTATACCAAAATGTTGAAGATATCGCGCAATGGATGTGCAACTAAAATTGCTCATACGTTTATTTCACGAGTCTATAATCGTATAAGAAATAAATAAGCCTATGCTTAAGCCGGACCTAGACTTTATTTTATTTTATCAGACTTCTTCAAGATGCCGATGTATTAATAAACGCTTTGAAATTTTAAATTTTGTGAAATGTATGCTTCGTGGATTCCTCAAAAATAGCCAATAAATTGCGATTTTAAACGTTAACACCTACTAAGCTTTTGGTTCCCTTGAAGTGATACTTTTGGAAGAAACATTCATTGTTATGCAAATAATACGTTGTCCGGAAGTACAACAGTCTGCTGGTCTATTAACACTGATATATGCCAAATTATGAGAATAATATAAGGTATAAAGCACAGAGTTAGGTGCAAGTTAATATCCATCATTTGAATTGTTAACGTTATGACGATTAGGGTGTCCGGGCTGAAGCTGGTGCATGGTTATCGTAAGACACTTGTTCCAGGTTCCGTTTCATAAAACTCCAATTCGTAGTTTGTTATGACAATTCGAGGTACCTATATTACGTAGTAGAGTCATCAGCTTCATCATCAACCCATTATCTCCCCACCGAGGGCCACGGGTCTCTTCCCTGAGGAAGTTATAAGCCATACTCTACCACGGGAGCCAAGTCCGGATTGGTGGAGACTTGTAAGACTAGTGGCTGGTCTTAATGTCACAAGTTTCCAAGCCGCCCTAAGGCCTCCGACTTGGCTTAACGACTGCCATCTATCGACGGCAGCCGGCACCAACTGCTTAACGTGCCTTGCGAAGCACGGAACCGCTCGGAAAAATGCCACTAGCGTTAGTCATAGAACGGTCACCCATCCATGCACTGAACGCGCCCTATGTTGCTTAACATTCGTGATGGTTTAAGATCACTCAAGCGGCCGGGTCTGCGAGAGATTCACGTAGTAGTGTCCACTAGTTAATTTGTGAACTGATCGACTTTGCAAAGTACATCGAATTGTCACAGTAATTCTGGAATTGCAGTTCTATGAAACAGGCCGTAGATTCTGCTAATGCATTGTAGTACAATGACAGTTGCACGAACACGTAAAGTTCATCTCCTTGCCACTTCACGCTAACGCGAGCTCGGGCACTAATAATCGTAGGCGTTAATGGAGTTGAAAAGCATGTCACGTGACCCGATTGACCTATAATGCACTAAGAGAATCGAGGCCCAGGTCCCTGGCGTCCTTACTATCAGCGGGACAGTCGAGCTCGTCGCTCTGATCCCGAGGGCAGTCCACGCGGCCATTGCAGCGTTGGTGTGCGCCTATGCACGGCCCATTCTCGCAACGCCACTCACTTCTCTGGCATCCGTTGTGGTCTGATGCGCGAACAAAGTCATAAAGGCTCCCGTCATTGTGGCATGCTGCGTCGTTCGCATAATCTAACATTTTTTGTGATTGTAAAAGCCGTACACTTTTGATAAATGCGGTCTGTGGCTTTGGTAAGCGATGAAGTTTTCCCTCGTTATTGATAAGAAAAATGTTTTCAAAATTATTAATTTCACTAGCTGTGCCCCGCGGTGTTACCCGCGGTTTATTAGGGAAAATACACGATGTATCAACATACCTACATACTTTATATTTATACAATACATTGTATTAACAGTATAAATAATCACTATAAGTGAGAGAAGCGGGGGGTGCCCACTTGCCCAGGTGAATGCCGGCTACTTTTAGAGTTTGTCTTTGACTTTTACTTATCGTGATAGAGAGAGCCAATTTAAAGGAAATTGTAGGCGTTTGAACTGGAAGGGTAAGTTTGTGGGTATTATAGTGCCGTTGCACAGTCTGGGCGCGTCCAGGTTACGCATGAGTGTGACAGGCACACCAACTTTGAGTTCCAACCCCTGACTGATCGAGGGAATTTAAGAACTCTACAGGGTTTAAAGTTGCGTCGTCAGTTGTCATCACCGTGTCTATTGACGTGTAGGTCTCCTCACCTGGAACTTGCTCTAATATGCTTTTATAAATTTTTCCTACCAATTCGTTTTTGGGCGCCATGATAGCTCTTTCGCACAACCACTCCTCGTCAGCCAGGTTTTCTTGTCTTTTAAAAAGGTTTTCTTCCGAGCTAACAACATTGCTATAAAGGTTATTTGGCCGTTAGTATCCATCGGAATGCGACCATCGCTAACCTGAAGAAGCGTTTATGCGAAGAGATCAGACATCTTATCATTGAAAAGCTGGACTCTCATGTTAGTATTCAGCAGTAACCACTCTACCTTAGCCCACAACGGTGAAGCCTTGAGGCATGCGTTTATCTCGTCTGTCGCGGTACCTCGCTCGATAATAATCACCTAAATAAAGAAATCAGCTGCCAGCAAGACGACTACTTCTCCTAACAAGATTTGATTGCACCGAATGTCTTGGAAGCTGCGATCCAGTGCTTTAATCGCTCGCTTGTGCGACATTGTGCATTCGTCCCACACGATCAATTTGCACCATTGCAAAAGAGCACCGCCATTACTACTTTTGCTGACATTGCAAATAAATCTTCAATTGCAAGGTTCAGCGGGAGCTTGAATACTGAGCATGCGGTTCTGCTACCACTCAGCAAGGTTGCGGCTTTCCGGAGGACGCAACAGCCAGCGCAACAACTTTTGCGCAGCAACAGCAGCAAGTTCAGTAAAAAAGTTTTGTCGGTGCCCCCTGGTGCGTCCAAGAAAAAAGGACCCCTTGTCCGCTAGATACGCGGTTTGTTATTAAATTGAAATTTTGCCTTTGCTCCGGTAGTAACAGGGGTTCTGTTTGGGTGACTTGAACCCCCAAAGCAACAGTGTCATAACCAAGCTCTTTGACCAAATCAGTGGACAGCTCTTCCGTACTTTGTGGGGCAGGCATACTGAAACTGCACTGTTCGCAACGTCACTCAATTTTTCGGCATTCGGTATAATATATCTCCGGCATCGGCCATCTGAATGATTTTTTGGAACAACGATTTCTTCCAATTCTAATGGTATATACTAAGTACCTATATCCATTAGATTTAGAATTTTGTTTGCATTTATATTTTAGATGTTCATCGAAATCTTTATCAAAAACATCTAGGTAAATATCTTCAGCGTCTGTGGACATATCATCTCTCCGAGGCGATATGAAGGTAACCCGGTCAACTGGGTAACGTTAGTTTTTTTTTGCTACATTTTCTGTAATTTTGTGTATTATTTTAAATTATTCAAATAATGCGGATAGGTAAAAATTACTGCGATAGGTAAAGAATGCAGAACTTTATAGTTTCTCCGCTTTTTTTATTTTTTTACACTACATATCTGGTAGGTTTTAATTTTACCTTGATCTTCCGGCACGTACGAAGGGAAGTATGACGGGACCGTTGTAGCTTCAAAGTAGGGCCGGACAGTCGTGGTGTCAGGGAAGGGATATGGATATTGTTGGGGAGGGTAGGCTCTGGGGGAGCAAGATTCCTCGTCAGAGTTGTCCTGGCAATTCCTGATGCCATTGCAGTAATCGCTGTAGTCGATACATTGACCCGATCTGCATTTCCATTGGTTGGCTTGGCAAGCTAGAAAAATAAATTAAGTTGTTAGATTAAAAGAAAAGGTGAGGTGTGTTTTGTTACTTCTAGAAACATTTGTGGGCGTTAAGCACCCACTTTAAATTACGAAAAGTGAATAATTCTTACATATTGAAAAAGATTTTTCTACACATGCAACATAGAAAATATCGTTTGAATGCACCGAAAAGAAACTGTAAAAATACTAACTAGCTAACGGTAATAATTTACGTCTACTATTGAAAAATAACACTAAGTAGGTATCTACTCTCAAAGAAGAAAATGCAATCATTAAAGGATTCTTTATCGTATTTACTTAGTCAATCAGACAATCGAAAATAAAAGGGGGTAAACGTCAACACGATCCCGAAAATGAATCCACTGGCCGTCAAAAAGAGCAAAAAAAGTCAATCAGGAAAGCATAACTTTGAGCCAGACCTTGACATCGTGCGGTGTACAGATTGAATGCTCGCTAGCTAAAGGATTCTAAATAAAAATAATTTTCTTAAGGAGCAAATACTCAAATTACAAAAAATATGTCCGACGCAAAAACTATGCAAACTGGACACATCTTTGTAATGTCGCCGTTTTTGGTTCCCACGACAGAGGGTATCCTAGTGAAGGCCAGAATAAATGTCTGTGCCTGTATGTAGATGTTTATGTTTATTCAGCTGGCAAATACATTTAAATTTTTCGGCATAACAAAATTTCATAATGTCAGCGCGCAATTGACGCTTAATATTCAGCATTATTATTGCACGGAATGAAATTATAAACCACTAGTTTGCGTTTGCGCTTGTTTGAAATACTGATGTTTCAAATTCAAAGAACTAATTTTAAAGTTAAATTTTCAAATTAGTTTTATAAGCTTGAAAAATATATGTAAAAAACTGCAAGTGTTTTAGTTAATTAACGCTCGGTATGAAATGCAGATGTTATTAAAATTTAGTGCTCCGAATCACTATCGTCCTATCAAGGGAACATTCGAACCTGTACATCACGATGCCGGCCCCCTCAGTACAAAGGTCCATACTAAATTGGATGCCGGAATATACCCATAGTGCAGTATGAAACTGCGTGCAATACTTCAGGCTGTGTAACTAAATATGAAACTTTGTAGCAGAGAGGCCGATCGAGTCTGGACTCAAGGAATTCAACACGCATTCCGCATTCAACTCTGTCACAGGACGATACCGGAGTGAAGGCAATTCTGCTCATCAGAGAAGTCGAGACAATCGTAGAAATTGTCGCATCGCATCGCGTGGGGGATGCACCGGCCGTCATAGCAGGTGAAGTCAGACTCCCGACACGTCGTCGGCGCTTCAATGTGGCTTCTCAAAGGCGACCCGTACGGTCGTAATCGGAACCACGCTGTATATTAGTCACCCCTTGTGAATATCCCCGAAGGAACCAACATTTTAACGGACGTCAAAGAAACCTTCCCGGAAGATGTGCAGTTCGAATTGAAAAGCTTTACAACAATTAACTGTCTTTTGTAATACTTGTGCAACTCGTGATACTCGTATTTGAAAGCGCTTTTAAGTATTAGTTTGTAGAGGAAGACTGAAAATTATTTAAAACGGTGACAAATAGAGTGGACATAAAATATACTCTGTCAAACTCTACGAAATCTTTGTGTACTATATTGTCGAATACGTGTGGTATAAGAAATATAAGAATCAACAATTCAATGGACAACAACGAATTAAAAGATGCGGCACGCTTGTAGAGCAGTGAAATTTGACTAGGTACTTAAAGAGGTGCCTGTGCAACTATCGGTGATATCTGCAAGTGCATTGTAAACATATTATGACACTGGCCTGCAAAACTAAATATCAGACTTTTAGAATTTATGTAACCTTTTATGAACACAAGACATAATTTCAAAATAAAAGGGATAAAAACTTCATAGTTGGTAACCTTCCAGGCGCTGATAGAAAAATTGGAGAATATTCCCCAACATCGGATCCGAAATCTCGTGTTTAGTAGGTATGCCAAACCGGCTTGAAGCTGTAGTCAAAGCCCAAGGAGGCCATACCAAGTATTAAAAAAACATGTAAAAAAGATACTTATAAAAATGTAAAACATTGCCTTCTCTTTTTGTAAATATAAAATATTGATATAGTTTATTATATTTTCCAAGAATGTTCATAAAATTTGCGTTTTATATTTTTTATTTTAAATCTCAAGTTTACAAAAAAAGTATAGTACTTATTTTGGCAGGTCAGTGCAGTTTGTGGAGGAAGACTGAAAATTATTACTACCATGAATAATAGATAGGATATAAATATGTTCCGTCAACCTCTACGTGATCTTGGTGCACCTGTGCTGTATTGCAGAGTATGTGAAATATACACAATAAAATGTGATTATCTTATTATCGTTGTTAATGTATACATTCACAATCAATTGTTTGTGAATTTATACATTGGAGGAGTAGGCGATAAATCAATATCATCAATAAATGTGGAGTAGTTGTAGGTACTTACGGCAGTCGAGTTCATCGGAGTTGTCGATACAGTCGGTGTTGCCATCGCAACGGAAGATGTCATTAATGCAAACGCCGTTACCGCACTGGAATTGATCGGCGTTGCATCCCTCTGCGAAGAATTTAATATTCCAATCACACTAATATTATAAATGCGAAAGTTTGTGAGTGTGTATGTTCGTTACCGCTTCACGTCTAAACGGCTGAGGCGATTTTAATAAAATTTGGTATGGAGTTAGCTGACACCGTGGATTAACACATAGGCTACGTTTTACTGCGGAAAAATAGTTAAAAATAAAAAGTTTAAACAAATAAAAGCTAATTACTTCTTGAACAGATTATTTGTAAGTGACATTGCTTTTATATATTTATTTTACAGGGCCTGTACGAAACTTAAGCCCTAACGGATGTTTGGAAAACATTTGTTACAAAAAATTGAGGTTTATGCCATGATGGCTCAAAACGGAATCACATTTACCTACTGTTTTTTAAAGAGGTTTTGCAGAATAACTTATGTAACAGAAAAGAGTAAGTAGGTTTTACGAAAAAGGTTCCAACAGCGATGGCATGAAATACCGTAATCCTCCTTTGGCGATTGATAAAATGCGGAAACAACTGAATAATCTATACAACTGATATGACGATTTTTTTTTAAATGTATCAATTTACTAATGACACTTTTAGAAATGATACTTACAAAACTAATAAAATAATACATTTTGGGAAACTGTACATTTTGGGATTTCAACTTTATGGGAGATTGCTAACTATTGTAAAACTAAAAAATCAAACATGGTTTGAAAATATGTATTTCGAGATCTCAACTTTATAAGAATTCAAGACTATGCGAAATTGAGAAAATACAACATTTTGGGATATTAACTTCCTGGTCCGAAAGGCTAATTAGGACTCGCAAACGTAAATCAAATCTTTTACAGAGCTCACAAAGAGCTCGAGCCAAGAAAATTGCTAGACAGCAAAAATCTACTATCATGCTGAACAGCGCAAACGTGAGTAAACAGTACGTCAGGCAGAAGTCAGAGCTAGAAAAACTTCTACGCAAGCTGATGCTCGGCGGCGTCAGGAAAATGCTATTCGCATAGCTTATCAGCGTGTATCAGAGACACCTGTAGAGGCAGCTTTTCGCCGTCAAGAAAACGCACAGCGTATGGCCACTCTGCGATCCACTCAAACACCTGATGAAGGAACTTCTCGACGGCGAGAGCATGCTCAGCTTATGGCTAATCAGCGTGCATTGCGTGCAGTGCAGTGCGAAACAGCTACATCAAGCGCTCAAAATCGTCAATGGGCGAGAAAAGGCCACTTTTCGAGAAGCGTGTGAGGCGATGGGGCTGCTTGAAGACGACGGCCACTGGGTCGCAACGATGGAGGACGCCATGTTGAGAGAGCTCTTTGCGATTATGATGCACATATGGGCTCTCCAACCCCCGGCAATTGTGGGACAAGTATAAAAACGCTTTGTCAGAAGACATTGCTCGCCGATACCAAGGGATAACACTAGCCAACGATGACATAATTTTTAACGAAGCGCTGAAACTTATCGAGGATAAAAATTTTGCGATGGTTGGAAAGTTACTGCGCGATTTCAGTATGCCTGCCCCACAAAGAACGGAAGAGCTGTCCACTGATATGGTCAGAGAGCTTGGTTATGACACTGTTGCTTTGGGGGTTCAAGTCACCCAAACAGAGCCCCTGTTACTACCGGAGCAAAGGCAAAATTTCAATTTAATAACAAACCGCGTAGCTAGCGGACAAGGGGTCTTTTTGCTTGGGCGCACCAGGGGGCACCGATAAAACTCTTTTACTGAACTTGCTGCTGGCACAGTTGCGCAAAGAAAAAGTTGTTGCGCTGGCTGTTGCGTCCTCCGGAATAGCCGCAACAAGTGGCGATTACTACGTCAGCAAAAGTAGTGATCGCGGTGCTCTTTTTCAATGGTGCAAATTGATCGTGTGAGACGAATGCACAAAGTCGCACAAGAGAGCGATTGAAACACTGGATCGCAGCTTCCAAGACATTCGGTGCAATCAAATCTTGATAGGAGAAGTAGTCGTCTTGCTGGCAGGTGATTTCCGGCAGACGTTGCCGATTATTATCGAGCGAGGTACCGCGACAGACGAGATAAACGCATGCCTCAAGGCTTCACCGTTGTGGGCTAAGGTAGAGTGGTTACAGCTGAATACTAACATGAGAGTCCAGCTTTGCAATGATAAGATGTCTGATCTCTTCGCACAAACGCTTCTTCAGGTTAGCGATAGTCGCATTCCGACGGATACTAACGGCCAAATAACCTTTATAGCAATGTTGTTAGCTCGGAAGAAAACCTTTTTAATGAGGTATTTCCGAGTTTACAGAAAAACCTGGCCGAAGAGCTAACATGGCGTCCAAAAACGAATAGGTAGGAAAAATTAATAAAAGAATATTAGAGCAAGTTCCAGGTGAGGAGACCTACACGTCAATAGACACGGTGATGACAACTGACGACGCAACTTTAAACCCTGTAGAGTTCTTAAATTTCCTCGATCAGTCAGGAGTTGGAACTCAAAGTTGGTGTGCCTGTCACACTCATGCGTAACCTGGACGCGCCCAGACTGTGCAACGGCACTAGGTTACGCATCACAGAGCTGAGACGGCAGGTCGACCAGGCCACCATGGAGTGGCCAAAGGAGAGACGGTATTGATACCCAGAATCCCTATAATACCCACAACTTACCCTTCCAGTTCAAACGCCTACAATTTCCTTTAAATTGGCTTTCTCTATCACGATAAATAAAAGTCAAGGACAAACTCTAAAAGTAGCCGGCATTCACATGAGCAAGCGGGCACCCCCCGCTTCTCTCACGGGCAACTGTAGGTGGGTTGCGCGCGTGTGTCGAGAGCAAGAAATCTTTTTATTTATGCAGAAAACAATAAGTCCCGCAATGTTGTTTACGGGGATGTGCTGCAGTAAAATGATTTCTAGCTCTCTGCGGCCCGAGACAAAAAAAGATTACATAAGACAGTACAATCAACTCTCCCGTTGTGTCAGCCATCAAATTTTGTAAATGGATCTTTCCGATGCGGAAATTTAAACTATTTTGCTTCCAAAAATGTGAATAGTAATTATTTTTACTGTTAATACAATGTATTGTATATATGTATATATAAAGTATGTATGTTAATACATCATGTATTTTCCCTAATAAACCGCGGGTAACACCGCGGGGTACAGCTAGTTTAATAATAAAAAAAATAAAAACAGACTTGATACAACTAGAAACAAAGAAATCACTTAAAAAAATTTAATATGACCTTTAAATTCGATCTAGGTATTGTAGAAGTACAGTTTGGAACCGGTGCCAAATTAAAAGAGCCGCATACATTAAGAGGCACACATTTTAGGCACCGACTCTAAAATATATTTCTACGATACGTAGATTGAATATAAAGGTAGTAAGTCTTAGATAATTTCTCTGTTGTTGGTGTTTTGAAGTCGGTTTATATTTTTATTTAAAATTCAATATTTCACAAATATTTCTGAATGACTACGCTAAATTGTGTTTTCCGAAAGCAGTTGCACGAGTCACTATAAAAAACCCTTGAAGTTTGAAGAGTTCCCACGATTTTTCCAGGGCCCTTAGTGCGAGTTTTTTCATTCACTTTCGATAGCGAGAGCGTTTACAATTTGTATAGGAGTGACAGAGAGACAACTAGGTGGCGTGCTTTGTCACTCCTATAGAATATGAGTTTACGTTAACGCGATCGAGTAGTTAAAAAAACTCGCACTAAGCACACTGGATCTTATCAGTCAACAGATCCTGTCTTGGTTACTACTTATTACTCAAAGACACGTTGTGGATCTATTTGGATTTTTTTTAGTAGACACCAAGTCAGGATCTTTTTGTCAACAGAGAAAAAAAAATCGTAATAATAATAATAACAATTATTATTATTATTATTTATTTATTTATTTACATATCACTACCATTACAGGCTTGCCTAATTCGATAGTGTAGGAACATGAAATCACAATAGCTCAATTTATCATTACTAAAATTTTAAATGTACACTACTAATTAACACTTAGTACCTACATCAATCCACGTGTCTTCGAGTATTCGGGGAACATACAATATATTATAATAGTCCATAGCTGGCCTACGACCTATTCTCAGACCTGACAAATATACACAAAAAAAAAAAAGAATTATAACATAACATAACATTTACATACACGCACATACATTGCTTCTGGCCCCACACTAGGATACCCTGTGTCGTGGGAACCAGAAACAGCGACGTCACAAACATGTAAACATCCAAGACCTGGAGTTTATATAATAATAGGGAATATAAATATATAATAATATAACAATTTTATTATATTAATAGGGAAGCCTTTTCGGAGGAGTTCGATAAAAAGTACGAGATTTTATTTTAGATATTGATCCTGCCTTTTTGGGTACGCTGTACTCATTGATGAGTAAAAAGTTTAAATAATCATTGCATTTCAGTGATCTTATTATTGACAATAAGATCACTGAAATGCAATGATTATTTAAATGATAAAGATGTCTGAAATTAAAATCAGTTCTGTGGCTCCATAACAGTCAAGATTTTACTTGAAAAGGACATCAAAATTATTTTTTTAAGTTCACAGTTTCTGCTTTACAACGGATTTTATTTGGATGGCATCACGATACTTACGATACTTAGGGCTCTGTATGTTTTGGCAGTCAAGTTCATCACTCCCGTCCAAACACTCGGTGATGTTGTTGCACCTTTGCGTGTGTTTGATACACTCGCCGCTTGAGGCACATCTAAAAGACCAAACGTAATACACACTCAATGCTAGACTATATTTTAACGCCAAAGCATTCGCTGATACTAAAAGCTACCATTCGCTTTGCAATCACCACTTATTTCGCAAAAGTAGAGCATATTTTAAACAATTCGCTCGAAATGTGCAGAGAAGATTGTTTTATGAAAGATTAGAAAACTGTTGAAATAGAAGAAGCTTGAGTGACAGTTAAACAGCATATTAACTGATACGGTGTGTCCAATGTTACCTAAAGTCATCACGGCCATCACAGAGACCGCAGTTCAGCTCGTCGGATCCGTCGGAACAATCGTTCTGATCGTTGCAAATCAGGTCGGGTACCAGACAGCGGCCGTCGCAGAAGTGTGGACAACCTTTAACAAGACATACGCTTAACATTACTAAATAATACGAAATAAAACGCTTAGCACACACAATTCAGAGGTTTCATTCAAGTAAATAAGACACATGTAAAATAAATTCCATTCGCAAAAGCTGCTTAGCATGTCGTACAAGGAAAGTATTTAACAAGCATACATCTTATGAAAACATCCGCAAATTAGTATCTATTATAATAATATGCTACAAGGTATTACAACAATACTTCGCAGATTTGAATGGCATTGGCAAGGTGAAAGTCAAAAGATCGATCATCGACATAGCATCCAAAAATTCAGTTCATGTATGAGATCGCTAATCTTATTAATTGGCACCTTCTGATTGTGATGAGCCAGTTATATATAGCCGTCAGCTGGTTATTAGTATTCGAATATTACAAATTCACCATGAGCCGAAAATTTATGAAGTTGAGAGTTTTAATTTTGGCGAACGAATTAACGATTAAATTAATAAATCGCAACAAAAGTTTGCCAATAACTACGGTTTATTTGAAATTACAAATATTTATAAGAAGGTAGAGTACAATTTTTGTTTACCATCATCGCAGTCTTCCTCATCCTCGCCCGTTTCGCATTCTCGTACAGAATCGCATCGAGTTGCGCACGCGCCGTTCATACACGTGAAGCTTCCCGGGTCACAGGTCGGCGCTCCTGAAATCACCGATGGCTCATTGAGGTTGTGCTAAAAATAATGAGCCGACTCCGTCGTTGATGAACGTTAAATTACAAACGTCAAGAAATTCAAAGGTAAATATTTTACATAATGACAATGACGGAATCGGCCGTGATAATACTTAGTTAGCACATTTTGTTCAACACAAACTAACGATAATATCCCAGTCAAGTGGCGATATCTTGTCGTGTCTGACAAACTGTTAACATTTGCTATGATCTACTTTGACGTTTAATTAGCACATAGATTGAAGTTAAACTACTTCAAAGAAAACATGAACAATTGAACATGTATGAAAACTCTACAGAACCGCCGACTTTAATTTTTTTCTTCTAGTTTCACTTTTTCAGTTTATTAATTAAATTCTCAAATAAGATAACAATAGAATAATAAATAGCAAATCGATTGACCAATAAAGTCGATTGGATAGTTCAAATATCTTTTGTTCGGTTCTCGAGAAAGTTCAATTTCGGTACGAATCCTTTCTGGAACTTCCAGGCGTCCTGTAAACATAAAATTGAACATTCTCTAGCACATAAAATAGAACAATCTCTAGTACCTAAAATCTAGAACAAAATAATAAATTACTAGGTACTAATTTTAAGGCTGCTGTAACTGCTGTCGTCCGTCTTGCCGTCTTACTCTTAACATTTTCAATGATTCTAAAAGAATGAGACAAATGCCATCTGAGGTGTTGTTGGAAAAAAGATCACGGACGTCTCAGACATATTTTGTTATCCTGCACTCAGTTTGTTGATAAAGAGAATAGTTTCCAGGGTAGCTTCCAGGGTCAAAATAATTAAATTCTATTTAGTCCGTATTTTAGATTATAAAAAAAATATTGGACACGTATTTTTTTCTTTTTTCGATTAAACAAAAAATAACAAAGATATAGCCCATTAACACGTTCATCGCGGAGGCCGATTTATGGTACTACAATGGCACTACGAGACTGATAAGTTCTCGTAATGTACCTTCTCTAATGACGGCCCGAGACTCTTTAGGTCTCGTAGGAGTTGTTCGCTTTGAAATGTAATATTTCAATGAAAATACGCTATAAAAACATATTTTTTATATCAGCCGATAGAAAATAATTGTATGGTTCAGTATATAGCCCCGCCCGAAGATAGCTGTAAGTTTTCATAGAAAATATTTCCGAAAAGAAATTTATACGAGAACCTTAAGATCTCATAATGCGCTAGATGGAAACGAAATTCGAGTTCTTTTGCGTCTCGTAACGAATATTATTGCAAAAAGTCGATAGTTTTGTAGAGATGAGTGTTAACCAAAAAAACTACAATATCGATAAAAATATATTTATGTTACAAAGGCATTGCAAAAATATCCCAACTATTAGTGTTTTTTGTTAAAACACTGTAAACAGAAAATTTTGTTACAATTGCCACAAAATCTTAGTTGTTGTTGTTGAGTTGCTTAGTTTTTTATCAGCATCTCTGCTTGACATTGCTTTTCTTGCCTTCTCATAGCAACTTACACAGCGTCTTTTCTTACTATTTATTGTGCAATTATGCTCAGTCACTTCTTCGTTCGTTTGTTCAGTACAAACGAGTGTTTGTGATCAAAAGGGCATCCTGTAAATTTCTGAATAATACTTTCAATATATTTTTTTTCGGTACCTTCTGTCAATTTTTATTATTCCAGATCACCCATGCTTTATCGAAAGTTGTCACAACACTGATTGATTTCTCATCAGGCTTCGTACGAGATTTTTATTATATTACAGATTTATAAAAATATTACACCTACGGTGCCTAGCTAAGATTCACTAGGATATCTCACTCTAACTTAAAAAAAATCATACACAAAACTCATTCGCGCGAACGAGTAAGCCATACGATTTCGCCTTCGCGCCGAATGAAAGTCGCATATTAGATCTCGTACCGCCTTGAACGTGTTAAAGTTACATGTGACGTCACTCCGTGCTAAAAAATGCAGCACGGCGTGACATCACACGTAACTTTAATGGGCTATATCTTTGTCATTTTTGCTCCAGTTTGAAATAAAAAATACGTGTCCCTTATTTTTGAAGAATCTAAAAGACGGACTAATTACATTTTTAGGGCAACTAGCCCATTGGCCAATTAAATTGTGAATTTAGTACGGCATAATGTCTATCAGAAACTGAGTACGAGGAAACCTCCCCCCTAAACCTCCCTAAAATGTAGTGCTGCGTCAAACTATTTGTCTATAAAGTTTATTTACTCATTTATTCTATTAAAATAAATGTTAGAATGTGCGGACAAAACGGACGCTAGAGCGAAGAACACCTTAATTACCTACTTTTCGTCGTCCAAAGTAAGCAGGCATACCGTGAGTGGAATCTATGTAAAGAAGTTTAAGCATGCCTCACACAGATGCAATGTACATATCTACAAACTATATCTGGATAGCACTGTTAATCATGCGTCATGCTATTAATGAGACCATTCAACAGCCTGTAATATTAATTTCATTCAATTACTTTGTCGTTTTCGTGCTTTACACCTTCTCTCGTCTGATCTATCGTCGCAATCTGGACGTCCATCGCAACGTTTCTTCTTCTCTATACACTGTTCGTTGCGACATTGCCAATAGTTTTTTGGACAAAACCCTGGATCGGTAAAAACGACAAATAAATTTGGGACAGCAGATATTAACTACATAAGGCAGGTAGGATTTAGGTAAGTACTTTCATGTGAAGAAACGATTTATTGTTTATTAAACGAGCATGTTACAGAGAGATCCTCTCAGAGGGGTGTCCTACTTATCAATTTTGATTTTCGTTGAAATCACGTTTGGTAAGGAGTAGAGCGTCCCTCTGAAGTTCGAAGATAGAGGACCGTTCTGGACCACCTCGGTAGAGCACTCACCGCCGCAATTGAATTCGTCTTCGCCACGGGGAAGGCAGTCTTTGCGGCCATTGCACCTGAGAGCGATGTTTATACACGAACCATCGTAGCAGTGAATCTGGTCCCTCTTACACGGGCAATGAGTCTCATCCGAGCCGTCAGGGCACTCTCGGGTGCCGTTGCATCTCACTTCCGACAGCAAGCATTCGCCGCTCAGGCATTTAAATTCAGAAGCCATGCATATTGAGTCTGCTACAATATAATACACAAAAACCGTAACCTTAGGATTATGTTAACTTGGAAACTGGAAATTCAACGTAGCGCAAGGCGTTCTGGTTAACTGAGTACTCTGCAATATTTTATTTGTAATAAATATTTATAATATTATGTTTTGTAGGGAATTTGCATAAAAGGTTTTTATACAAGCTTTTACACATTATTAACTTTAACTGAGTCAGGGTCACTCAGACAGACATGAGCAGCCGACGACCACGTGAGCTCCATCTCTATTCAACCAGAATTAAGCTCTGCGAATCACATCGAAATTTCGTTGGACTCTTCCAACAAAAAAAGTAGGTGACTCTGGAATTAAGTTAATAATATGTAGTGCTTCCCAAATTTTTCTTTTGCTTCTACAGGCTTTCTTATCCATCACCTGACTATACATATGACAAAAAGATACAACTTTAAGAATTAGAAAAGTGTCAAACCATATTTGCAGTTTCGTTCGTCAGATCCGTCCTGACAATCATGCGTTTGGTCGCAGTGTTTAGAAGCCGGTATGCAGTAGCCATTGTCACATTTGAAGTCACTTTCACCACATGCTGTCAGGCAAAATCGAATAATTCTTTACTATGAATTCATGAAATAATAAAGAAGTCATTTATGTTGACAGTGAAAGAAATAGAATAGCGAGTAATAGAAAGAGTTACAGGCGCAACGGTGACGATCAAACAGAGGATAGGCAAAGGTACAGACTAAATAAAGGACAGTCACGAAAGGAAAAGAACCGATAACAAAGGACAAGACATAATGGAAGAACGGTAGGACATAACAGTTCTCAGGACTGAACTCTAGAACTAACAGAGTTTTCAGATAAGAGACGATAGCACAGAAAAAATCAAAGCAGTGAAGACGAAGAACATAGGAATGATAATCCAAAACGGATGAACTTACGACAATTTTTCTCATCAGAATAATCACCAAGCGGACAATCATAATGACGGTTGCACCTCTGATTTTCAGGAATAAATGTTCCAGTGCGACATCTAAATTGGTTCAACGCTGTAAATACATGCAAAACTAGTTGGTGAAAGTGCAAACGATAACTGACAACACACCTTAGTATACCAACTCCCCTAATCTTCAACCATTTCCTCATAGAATAAGTCGCTAAAGTTAAAACTGTGAAAACGTTGAAGATAAGAAGATTTTGATACATCCTTCATCAACAGCAATAAAAATTTATGAACTCCTTGCCGGTACTTTTACAAAATCATTATATTTATCCAAAAAAGAAGTTCTACCCGTCAATACAAACTGCGAAACGTTCTAAATTTTATTTTATTTTCTTTATTAGTGACAACTTATATACAATACCTACTAGCTGCCCCGGCAAACGTTGCTTTGCCAGATCCCTATCTGAATAGCCAGATAGGGGTATGAAATACTATAACAACTTAGTACTAACTTTGCACCCCTTTTTTACCCTCTTAGTGGGTGAAATCACAAAAAGGGATATGGTAAATAATAAATTATTATGAACTTATATCCGGACCATCCACCCTCCACCAATCCGGACTTGGCCCCCGTGGTGGAGTATGGCCTATACCTTCCTCAGGAAGAGACCCGTGCCCCTCGGTGGGGACATAATGGGTTGATGATGATGATGATGAACTTATAACCTAAATATAACTTTGAAAATCAGAGAGCTTTCAAACTAACTTTGCACCCCCTTTTACCTCCTTAAGGGATGATTTTCGGAAAAATATCATACACGTATTTCATGACATTCAACGAAAAACCTTCATACTGAGTTTCATTTGAATAACTTCAAAAACGGCAAAGTTTTATACTAACTTTGCACCTCCATTTCACGATGTAATTTTAAAAATGCTTCATTAGTGCTTCTTTACATTATAAAAGGAACCCCTGTGCAAAATTTCAAATTTTTAACCCTTATAGTGTAGGCCCTGCGTTGAAATGTCAGTCAGTCAGTCTTCTCCTATATAGATTTCATCGAAATCCGCCAAGCCGTTTCGGAGGAGTATGCGCACTAAAGTTGAGACACGAGAATTTTATATATTAGACTAGCTGACCCCGCAAACGTTGTTTTACCAGATAGAGGTATGAAAAATAGATAGCGTCCTATTCTTAGACCTACCGAATATACATAAAAAATTTCATCAAAATCGGCAAAGCCGTTTCGGAGGAGTATGCGCACTAACACGGTGACACGAGAATTTTATATATTAGAGAACTAGCTGAGCCCGCGAACGTTGTTTCGCCAATTTTTTTTTCACTTAGGGCTATGAAAAATAGATAACAACCTATTCTCAAACTTACCGAATATACATGTAAAGTTTCATGAAAATCGGTCAAGCCGTTTCGGAGGAGTATGCGCACTAACATTGAGACATGAGAATTTTATATAATTATTAGACTAGCTGACCTGGCAAACGTTGTTTTGCCAGATAGGGATATGAAAAATAGATAACAACCTATTCCCAGACCTACCGATTGTATGTATAAAATTTCATCGAAATCGGCTAAGCCGTTTCGGAGGAGTATGCGCACTAACATTGAGACACGAGAATTTTATATATTAGATTATAATTATATCATAATAATAATTCGTACATTCTGCTCCACACTTTACAATATTAAGCCGTTAAACTTTGAAAAATTTTTTTGCTGTTGAAGATGTCTCCATAATAACATTTAGGTATTCGTATTAAGAAGTAGAACCACTGATTTTCAGATAGGTATGGGGCTTGTGTTGCATCTTATACGCAGGAGTGTTATTATTCTTAGTGCAGTTGATAGGAAGAGTGTTAATAATGTAAATTTAAATGCTGATAGCTAAAAATACCACATTGACTTTAAAACAACAAAACGCACTGTTTCATTCAATCGCAGAGATTGTTATAGTCTTGAACTTTGTACAGTTGACCCGGTTATCATCTCAATTCAAAATATCATTGAGTTAGTAGGTATATTTCAATGTGTTGGTACATTTTTAGTTTATCAGCCAAGCTGTGACTTAAGGCCTATTTACAGCTATAGTCATTGGTATTATTGGGTGGATGTTCTTAGGATAAGTAATGTCATTGTTGTAACGCTTCTTAATACCACAAAATTTATTGAAAAACGATCACCAAACAATAATAAAACCAGTCTCATTGTTTATGTAAGCCTGAATGTGTTGTGATTTAAAACACCGAAGCGTAGCACTTTCGGGATTACACTTTTATTAATTCGTATTCGTGCATATTCTAAGTGCTTAGTTAAATTCACTGTTTCCAGCACCTGTCCTTCTCAACTAACTTTCATTACATGCAGATAGAGATAGGCTTTTAAGAAGCCCCCTCACGAAGCGATTCCCATAAAAACTTAGTTTACGTTCAAAGGTCAAAATCTGGGTTGCTATGTTGTGAACACGAGGAACTTTATTTAAAACCTCTAATGCCCGGTCCCAATAACCTACCAACCGGCTACCATCAGTTAAAATGTTAACTAGTGATAGGCCACTCAATAGAAAGGAAAAACGGAACATTTTAATATCGCGTTGACAGCTGTCAGTTATCTGTAGATAGTTTTTTGGGACCGGGCATAAGCCGACGAATAAAAGAATCAATTATCACTGCTCTAAACATAATTGGTAGAATGTCATTGGGACCGAGAAAATCGTGTGTGAATTAAAATCAAACTAAGTACGTTTTTATGGGAATATCTCCTTGAGCAACCCTCTTCCCCGTATTCGATTACTGTACCTACCCATTATTAGAATATAGAATAATGAGAGTGTACAAGTCTCTTACTGTGACAGTTGCGTTCGTCAGACCTATCCGACGGGCAGTCAACACGGCCGTCGCAGCGTTTGGAGCGTTTAATGCAGGTGCCGTGGTCGCACTGCCATTGGTCCGGGCGGCATGCTTTTGCAGGCGTATTGTTAGTACATCATCATGTTGATTAGTCAGCTTAGCATGAGCTCTAAAGATAGCCTTCCGTCTAGAGATTTCCTGTTTTGTGCGGACGTCGTGACCGTTTCGGCCAATGCTTGCTTGCTGCAGGGCAGTGGCAGCGGATTGCGACTCCCAGATCGGAAGGCTAGCTTAAAGATCGTGAGGTTATGGTTATCTGCTGTCAAGTTATCTGTACTATATTAGGTTGAACTTCTCTATTTGTTCGCGTAAGGGCATTACAGTCAATCATATCAATCACAAATTATTCTTCCTTTTAATCAAAATATAGATTTTATTGGCATTTTACGTCCACTTAGAGAATTAGAAACTCGGTAGTTGTGATATTCACTGAGAAATTTCCTTTTGGTAAAGTCTAAATTTTTGAAGATTGATATTAATAAACTAAGTTTTGGCAGTATGTAACAATATGTACGAAATAGTAGTTAAGTAGGCAGTTTTTTTATCAGCTTTGATGTTATTATAGCGAAAGTGACAATCAATTTGTCTGAGCCATGGGTGTTAAAGAACAGTATCAGGAAAAAAAAGACTAAATACAAATTTGGCTACAATAATATCACATTTACTTGAAAATGCCAAATCTGAACTATTATTGGTAAATTATTATTGGTTACATAACGACTCTTTTCTGGCAATCCTTTCGCTTCCACATTCCAGAAGTGCAGCAGACCATCATCACCATTTATAATTTTTTTAAAGACCCAAAACCGGGTTGCGTGAATGCAACGACTAATTAATGTTAACGAAGTGAAAGAGGTTACATCAGGCCAGGATCGTGGCAAAGTCACTCCTACGCCTTTGATCTTAGTAACAAAGGAATCATTTTGACAAAAGTAAAAACTGCTTAGATCGCACGACAACCTCATGATCTCTAGAGCTTGCAGAAGCAGTGAGGCTCACCACAGTCGAGCTCGTCTAGTCCGTCCCGAGGGCAGTCCCTGAAGCCATCGCACCGCAGCAAGATCGAGATGCATGCCCCATCTCCGCATCGGAACCGTCCACGCCGCTTGCAAGTATGGTTCCCGGACCAATCGTATGGTTGGATTACTTACCGAGTCATCAGAGTGAGTAGCATGCGCATACGTTTGGGTTAGTTAGTTTATTTTTGAACGATGCCGGTGACACATTTTGAATTTAAATAGACCAACCAACAGGCTTAGAGCATTATTCTATTAAGATCGCCATGTTGAAGATGGCTTGCAGGTTCTTTAATGAGATGTAGGTATGTAGCGATAGGCTTCGCTTTTCTTCGCCGTTTATGGGAAGAGTATTTAAGAAGTTTTTTATTACTATCCCGTGTCACCGGGATCATACAGATGTACACTATGTGATGCTGATTTTTTGATTGGTTTTGACTGACATACCACAGTCTTGTTCGTCGGATCCGTCGAGGCAGTGGCTGGTACCGTCACACCTCTTGCGTGCTTCGATGCATGATCCGTCGCTTATGCAACGGAACTCGTTGTCTCTGCATGCTGTTGAAAGAAACGATGAGATTACACACTTACATAGGTAAGGACACAGGTGAAAGAGTTGTGTGGAAGTTGTTTCCTATTAGATTTGAAGTCAAAACTTCTTTAGGCGGACTTTGCCTTCTTTCTAACTGTGAGTTAAACTGAACATTCTGATAAACAAACATTCAGGGGTCTATGCCAAGTTCCGTTATCAGATTATAGTGAATAAAAGAAGCCACTTAGTACATTTTAAGGTTATCTGAAGGCATCTGAAGGTTACCACCGGGATATAGTAATTATCCTCGGTTTCCGGTACTGGGTTTCAGTTGTTTTCTTTACTGCTATTATTAATTCAACCAAGCTTATTTGAAAACTTACGGCAATTTTGTTCGTCTTCTTCCCTCGTACAGTCCACCACTTGGTCGCAGCGCTTGCTGGCAGCAATGCACTTTCCATCGTTGCACCGGAAGTCGTCAGCGCCGCATGATTCTGTTGGCAAAACATTTCGGCGGTTAGTACCTGCTTAGTAGGGCCTTGATAGTAAAACTAAAATATAGGTATTTCTAAGCTAATAATAAAGCACTTCGGGACGGAAAACAATTAGTTATCCTAAGTAGTCTCTACACCAGTTCACACCTTTACGGGACTTTATTTTCTAGTGCCGCCATCTGGTACTGGCACTTTAAACTAGTCTGTCGTTTTCAAGCACTGGTTCGTCTAGTTCCCGAGTTTACTGCGGGACAAATCCCGGCACCGCAAAAGTTACCGTAGTGAGCTTATGTGCGGATAGATGGCGTTAGTATCTACCACACCGAACAAAAAATGCTACAATATTATAATTTTGAACATGAACGGAAATATCAAATATCGACACCAGCAAAAGTGATGGAAGCTGCGATTCATAAATCGGTTCTCTGCCAGGTCGAGTCACAGTTGTCGGACGCTCAGCATGGTTTTCGGCCAGCTCTAGCACATCTAGCAACCTTCTTAACTTTATGTCACAGGTAATCCCAGAAGCGGACAGAGGGGGTCAGGTAGATGCTGCCTATTTTGATTACAAAAAGGCCTTTGACTTGGTGGATAATGATGTTCTACTTAAAAAATTGGCAAGCGTAGGTTGTACTCCACAACTACTTAGGTTCTTCATTAGTTACATGGGCGACAGAACACAATATATGGAGTACAACGGAAACCGGTCTGAGCCATATTTTACCAGGTCTGGGGTGAGCCAGGGTAGTAACTTGGGCCCACTTGAATTCGCAATAATGATAAACGATTTGCCGATGGTAGTAAAAAATGCAAGTTGTTTATTATTTGCGGACGACCTGAAACTATCTTTACCAACAAGTAGCGACTCAGATTGCAATAAGCTACAAGAGGACATTGACAGAGTGGTACAATGGAGTATTAATAATAACTTGGAATTTAATGTATCCAAATGTGCACTGATATCATTTACCTGGAAACGAAACCCAATAACTAATGTCTATGCCGTAGGAGATAAGTCAATCCAGCGAGTAAGTGAAGTCAGAGACCTGGGAGTTCGATTGGCCTCGGACCTAAACTATAGCGAGCATATTGAGAATATCTGCAAAAAGGCGTACAGGAATCTGGGTTTCATACTCCGCAAGGGACGGGCTTTTTCAAGCATAACAGCTATTGTTACCCTATATAACGCTCTAGTTAGGAGTCAACTGGAATCGAATGCTGTCATCTGGGCACCTCATGAAATGAAATATCGTCTCATGATGGAACGCATACAAAATAATTTTTTACGATATTTGTATTTGCGGCAGTACGGGGTATACCCGTTTTACCCATTGATGTACCATACACTTTTTATTTTTGGAATGGTAGGGTATAACGAACTCAGGGTGAGGAGGGACCTCGCACTGGTATCATATATGCACAAAGTGCTGGTGGGTAGGATGTGCAATCCGGTGGCGTTGGGGGCGATGAGTCTGTGCGTGTCGGACGAGTACGTGGGGCGCCGCCGCCGGCTGCCGCTGCTGCGGGTGCCGCGCGCGAGCACTAACCTGCTGGCGCAGGCGCCGCTGACGCGCGCGCTCCGCACTTTGAATATCATCTCGGATCAAACGGACCTCTTTCATGTTGCTCTGAGTGAATTCAAGAGAGTAGCGTTGTTTGTGCTGTGCTATGGGGAACGCTTATGTAATATGTTATATTGATAATAGGTTAATTTAATTAAATAGTTGTTAAGGTATTAGACATAAGATATTTTAGGAAATTGTAAGTTTCATACCAATCGAATTAGCCTGTAAAGATAGGTATAAGTGAAAATAAAATAAAATAAATCAAAACCATTTTGAGATTTTATGCTTTCAGTGGAATTTTTATTTATCAGATTTAGTAAATAAGTCTATATTTTTTAAGATATGCAATAAAAAGCCTTAACCTCAAATTACTTTTATATGACGTCAGCAAAGGCAGTATGAGTATTAACCCTTTGCCTTACTTACGAAAAAAAATACCAAACTAAATTATGAGACCCGAGCGTATTCCCGGTATGACACGCGACGGCACGACGACGACGCTCTAAAAACGCTAGTGGGGTCCTACGGACTAGTCATAGAAAGCGCCCGAGGCGCGCGTACGATACGCTGCGTATCGGACGCTCTTTAAAATTGTATGAAGTTCTATGCAACGGTTATCAAGCGTCCGCAATCCGTGGTGCGCGCCCAATGCGCAGCGTTCCGGGCGCGCGCCCCGGGCGCTTTCTATGACTAGTCCCTTATCTGACGTTAACGATATTTTGTTTTTTTTTCCTCCTCTCCTTAATCATCCTCTGATGACGTCACAAACACCAAAATTTTAGAAATATATTAAAAATAGAAATAATGGCCAATTCCTTTTTCCTCTGTGGCGCCACCAACGGAAGTGTAAGACGATACGAAAAACTATTGGAAATTAAAAGCATTGAATTTAGATTCAATTTAAGAAGTACTTTTTATTTGTAAAAATTTCGTCCGGATCAACTTACGGGTGTTGCAGTTGTTGTTGTTACTTTTTTTTTTGCGAAACTGAATACGGTTAGTAACAAAAACAGAATAATGTTAGTATATTTTTCTTCTACTTCCTATTCCGACAGACCAAACTTAAGACTCCGGTGAGCCTACTCGAGTTGTCGCCAATTTATCATTTAATTTTGACGAATTTCGAACCTCTGTGGCGCAGCGATTGGCGCATCTGGTTGCCATAATGGGAGAGGACCCGGGTTCAAATCCCGGCTGCGGACAAAAGCCCCTGGTCTTGGATGCTAACATGTTTGTGACGTCGCTGTTTCTGGTTCCCACGACACAGGGTATCCTAGTGTGGGGCCAGAAGCAATGTATGTTAATGTTTGTAAAATAAATGTACCTCAACTGTTTCTCACAGTTCTAAGCACAACAGAATAACTCGTCTTAGTTAACTCTAACCAATATATAAATAAAAAATATCTTTAAACCTTTTGCGCTGACAATGTACAATGTAATTGAGACAAATTGTTGATAGTGTCAAATACCGTATTACGGTAATTGACACTATCAACAATAAATTATTTGAGATGCTCGATTAAAACAAAAATTACAAAATGTTTCGGAAAAAGTATTCTTTTAATCATTTACTAATTATTACAATTTTTAAATACATGAAACATGAAAAGAGTGCTCTGAAATGTGACGTCACAAGCAAGTATTTTCATACAAATTCCGTTTTAAAAGTAACTCATTTGACATTTTGTCAAATACGTAATTTGGAGTTCCCTTCCAAGGACCTAGAACATTAGAGCGTCTTTGCATTCAACGAAATTCTTTATTTCGCTTTAGTAACTAGGTATGTACCCAGGTATTCGATCACATTACATACCTAGATCATAATAACTTAAATTATGGTTATAGCCTTTGTGATCGCTTATTTGTATTAGTGGCCAATAGCTCTCTTAAGATTATCCCCACTCAGTGTGCCAGAAGCGCATAAATGATTAAGTTGAGACATGATTTATTCGAATCCAAGAAATTTCAATCAGCAGTCGTTTATGGAGTTAGGCCACTTGTAAATGAATATAGACAAGTTAATTAAGGACAACATGTATTACAAGTATTTATCAACTATATAATTATGATTCGTCTGACTTTGCAGAGACTAAGATATCAATTTATTTGTTTTATAATTCGTGTAAAGAATAAAGCACATCAACGCGGTAGCTTTCGCAGTGGTGTCATCATCAACCCATTAAGTCCCCACCGAGTGGCATGGGTCTCTTCCCTGCGGAAGGGGTAGACCATACTCCACCACGGGGGCCAAGTCCGGATTGGTGGAGGCTTGTAAGACTAATAGGTGGTCTTACTGTCAGAAGTTTTCAAGCCACCCTAAGGCTTCTGACTTGGCTTAACGACTGCCATCGACGGCAGCCGGCACCAACAGCTTAATGTGCCTTGAGAAGCACGGAACTGGTCGGAAAAACGACACTAGCTAATGCTAGTGTCGTTTGGATGGATGGATGGGTGACCATTCTATGACTAATGTCATAGAATGGTCACCCATCCATGCACTGAACGCGCCCTATGTTGATTGTCGCTCTATCTATGGTGGTGTAAGCGCGGTGGTGTCATCATCAACCCATTATGACCCCACCGAGAGGCACGGGTCTACTTTCCCTGAGGAAGGTATAGGCTATACTCCACACGTATAGCCTAGCCTAGTCCGGATTGGTGGAGGCTTGTGGAGGTGTGTTCTATACTCATTACAAAATTTTCGTTTTAGTTAGTGACAACATAGGCGCCTGTGACGTCACCGGCACGCAAACGGCTCACGCGGCGGGATCACGTCGCAACGCAACACAGTTGTCTTGTTCGCAGGCGGTGTTAGCATAAATCGACAATAAAAAATAAGCTGTCGTTTCCCTATTTTTTCCGCCATGTTTTCCTTAGCCGACAAAACATTTTCGGGAGCACCTTTTCCGTATTTAAAATTCCGTAAGTAGCGTTGCGGCTGGGGTCGGATCTACGTGAGGTACTTATAGTAGCGCCTGTGTTTAGCTCCAGCCTAAGGTTAGCCATACGCGCCCGCGAGCATCAGAAACTTCGCCGCCATTATGTATTGCCGCAACGTGCAACTGTTTAAAAGTCCCCTGTCGCACTTCTGAACTCGACTCGGTGGAAAATCTCGCAAATGCGCTGCTTTTAGGGGAAATTGACATTTCGGCGCGCCACTGATCCAAGCGCCGGCGAGCGCTTTTGAAATTTAAGGCGCGTCTCACATTGGGCATTGTAAATTGAAAATTTTTTTTTGCATTTTTTACTCATACTTAACATTATGTCAATACAAAACAATTTTCAGTAAAATTAAGTATTTTTAATGGAAAGTAAGCCAACAAACTGTATTGACGGTTTGGTACTATCAAATTGTGAAAATTGTTTTTTAAATGTGAATAAATAAAATTAAAAAAAAGTATTAAATAGCACCAAACTATATAATTATACAGTTTGCTGGTACTCTCTTAACACATTAATTAGGTAAAGGAAACTTATGCTAACTTTATCGATTTATTACAATTTGACGTAAATTGTGTTGAAGATTCTACTTCTTAATGTGTGATTTAATCAACACTTCTTTGTACATCGAAGTGTCAAAGTAAACCACGAATCGTAGTTTTATGCATTGAAGCATATGCTGAGTTTGGGTATCTTTTATATTGCCATACATTTTTTACATTTTTACATTTACATACAGGCACATACATTGGTTCTGGCCCCACACTAGGATACCCTGTCTCGTGGGAACCAGAATACACAGCTAATCGTTATTTTATGAGTGCTTAAACCCACATCTTTACAAGGAAAATCTCTTTAGTATGATTTATTTTGAATATTATTGTTAGCATGCTATGCCTGTCTATTGTATATCTTTACGTGTTATGGTAATTTAATAAATGATTATCTATCTATACAAATTGGTCCCAGGACTATATCTTATTTAGCCAGAGTTTATCAAATTACCTAATGGCAGTAGGTATTATTTAAACGGGCGCTCTGTACCGCTTAACCTCGGGGTAACGTAGTTTGTAAGCCAAACTATGTTTCCAACTACCTCTCAAGCTGATCGATACCACAACTTTTACTATGGCCCCAAGCATGCAAGAAAAGAAGTAGAGAGGGAAGTTTTTAATGCTACAGATGGTATTAAATTTGATATTTATTTGAGAAATTGGACAGATATTTATTTGAAAAATTGGACATTTTTTATGTAGGCTTTACACGTTACACAGTGGGCACAAGCCTATAATAGTATCACCACGCGTGCATGCTCACCGCGGATTGGCAATTTTTAGCGCCGAGGTTCGTGAACTCCTGAGACACTCAGGTTTTCTCACGATGTTTTCCTTCACACTAGGACGATTAGAAAATACCTCATTCGGATGTAAATGCGGGATTTGATACACCCGATTTCCGTGCCAATTGTGATTGCAATTGCGCTTCAATCTAAATACCATTAATCGTCACAGCGCAATCATCGCCCAATTAAAGTGGAGGTCCTTTGAACACATATCATCATTCCATAATTAAAATCAGTAACAGTCGCCGATGTCGGGAGATAACTATATTCGTTCGATATTCGTAGTTGAGCTATTGACATAAGAGTCAGCGGCATTCGCTTAGAGTGTACTGCGTGGCTGTATCAATAAAAGATTATGACGTAAGGTTGTAACAATTTAGGCCAAGTTGTGTTGTTCACACGACTGCAGGAGTTAGCCCAAGGAATGCATTCAAACGATCGTGCTTAGATTTATAGTTCACGCTTAGAATAACATTTGTCTTTGATCAACTCCGGATTATGCAACCTCGGATGCAAAAGTTTGCCGCGGGCGAGGCGAGGAGAACTAAAACAAGTATTATATAGCTTAACAACATACCGTTATTACAAATTTTGCTAGTAGTAGGTACACTTATAATTTGTAAATAAATTGTTTAACGCTCCTTGTTCCAAAACCAACCTTACACACAATGCCACAATGCCTCGTCTCTTGAGACTGTATAACAAATTGTCAGCTTGCTCTGTCGACATTTTCTCTGATAATCTATATACAGTGTGTCCCTGGATAAAGTGCAATCCCGAAAGGGGATGAAACTAGACCATGAATCATTGACTAGAAAAATATAAAAAAAATTTATAAAAAATTATTGTAGGATTTATTGGTATTTTAAGATTTTCATGTTTCATTAAGGACTCTATGTACAAAAGTATTGATTTCTTCCAAAATAATGGGTCTATTTCTTTGAAATAAAAAAAAAACAGTATGCCTAATACCTGGCGATGACCATGAAATAATAAATAGTCCGCAAAAAAGTAACTATCTTGGGTAAAAAAATGTATTTTTATGAAAAAAAATGATTTTTTTAGACGTTTATTTTAAAAAACTTCAAATTACTAAAGAAATGTGCCCTATAACTATGTAATTTTATAGCTTACTTTTATTCTTTACCATTTTAGCTTCCAAATAAAAAAAAAACAATGTTCTAACTAAAAAAACACGCTATCTACGAACTTTTAAAGTGGAGCCTAATCGTGTTGCCGTGCAGGTAGAGACCGTTTTTTCCATTGTTTCCGTCCTACTCTGTGCCCTTCGGCAGTCGCAGTCCTTTTGTTCTACACTCAGGTAGAGGGAAGGCGAGGGAGGGGAGGCAGATCCGATATTCTCGCCGCTGCTACTACTGTTCTCGTTCTCGCATTGTGTTCTCGTTGATTTGTTATTAAGTTTTTGTTACATTGTTGACTGTTACGTTTTCTACTGTTCGTTACGTTTGGACTGTTCCTGTTCTGCTGTTAAGTGTTGACGAAATGCCGCGATTGACAGAGTTCTCACCTCGAGAAATAGCCGACATGCATTATTATTATGGCATGTCACATGGTCGCAGAACAGTCGCTCGGACTGCATACATAAATGCTTTCCCGGGCAGACTCATACCCTCAGCTCGAAATTTTCAAGAGATTCATAGGAGGCTCTCCAACATTGGACTTGGTTTGGCACGAGATCGCCGTGAGCAACCAGCTGTCGTTATTGACAATGCGATAGAAGAGGCCATTTTAAACGATCTGTTTGCTGACCCTACAACAAGCATAAGACGATTAGCGTTGCGTCATGGCATATCGAAGACGTCTGTCTGGCGAATTTTGAAAAAGGAGGGATTGCATCCTTTCCATTACCAACGAGTACAACATTTACACGAAAATGTAGATAATCGTCCAAGATGCGTAATGTCGACGTGGATTCTATGAAAAATTAGAGCTGACCCAAATTTTCCCAAACGCATTTTTTGGATGGACGAAGCGACATTTACCCGAGACGGCATTACAAACTGCAGAAATTTGCACCAGTGGTCTCACGAAAATCCACGATTGAAGCGGGCATCTACTTTTCAAGTAAAATTTTCAATAAACGTATGGGCAGTCTTAATCGACGACATTTTAATTGGTCCAGTCATTTTACCCAGAACCCTAAATGCTGAACGTTTTTTAGAATTACTACAAAATTTACCCATGTTGATGGAAGATGTTCCCCTGGCTACGAGACGGCGTGGGCGTATGTATCTCTAAATGGATGGATGTCCTGCACATTATGGGCGGGAGGTGCGGCGATTTTTGAACGAAAATTACCCGAACCGGTGGATTGGCCGAGGAGGGCCAGTAGGCTGGCCAGCGCGTTCACCTGATCTGACACCCCTAGATTATTTTTTATGGGGTGTCATGAAGCAAAGAGTATACAGCACGCCAATAAATACCGAGGCACAGTTGCACGACCGAATAATTCAGTGCGCAAATGACATTAAAAATGATCCAGGAATGATTCGCAGAGCCACTAACCAAATTAATATTCGTGCAGTAATGTGCTTGCAAAATCGAGTCCAAATCGCAAATGCGAAAATTGCAGAACAGGAACAGTCCAAACGTAACGAACAGTAGAAAACGTAACAGTCAACAATGTAACAAAAACTTAATAACAAATCAACGAGAACACAATGCGAGAACGAGAACAGTAGTAGCAGCGGCGAGAATATCGGAGCGACTGTGTAAGTCCTGTTTCGAACCCCCTGCCTCCCCTCCCCTCGCCTTCCCTCTACCTGAGTGTAGAACAAAAGGACTGCGACTGCCGAAGGGCACAGAGTAGGACGGAAACAATGGAAAAAACGGTCTCTACCTGCACGGCAACACGATTAGGCTCCACTTTAAAAGTTCGTAGATAGCGTGTTTTTTTAGTTAGAACATTGTTTTTTTTTTATTTGGAAGCTAAAATGGTAAAGAATAAAAGTAAGCTATAAAATTACATAGTTATAGGGCACATTTTTTTAGTAATTTAAAGTTTTTTAAAATAAACGTCTAAAAAAATCATTTTTTTCATAAAAATACATTTTTTTACCCAAGATAGTTACTTTTTTGCGGACTATTTATTATTTCATGGTCATCGCCAGGTATTAGGCATACTGTTTTTTTTTATTTCAAAGAAATAGACCCATTATTTTGGAAGAAATCAATACTTTTGTACATAGAGTCCTTAATGAAACATGAAAATCTTAAAATACCAATAAATCCTACAATAATTTTTTATAATTTTTTTTTATATTTTTCTAGTCAATGATTCATGGTCTAGTTTCATCCCCTTTCGGGATTGCACTTTATCCAGGGACACACTGTATATAAAATTCAAAGTCCTGACTGACTGACTGATTCATTCACTCATCAACGCCCAGCCGAAGCCGTTTGACCTAGGAAGCTGAAATTTTGCACAGAGGATCTGTATATAATGTAGGCAAGGAATAAGAACGGATTTTTTTAAATTCAACCCCTAAGGGGGCGAAAAGGGTTGCCAAAATTTGTATGGGAGGCATAAAAAATGTTGTCTGAGTTTCTTGAAACTTAAAATGAATACTCTTCAACACAATTGATTGAACACGTGTTTCACCGTTTTTCTAAATTTAACCCTTAACGGGAGTTACGGGAGTGAAAGGGGTTGCAAAGTTTTGAACTAAAGTCCACGCGGACGGAGTCGCGTATATATTTAAGGAAAAAATCTAACAGATTCTCAAATCAGGAGTGCCTAGGTAAGATAATCATAGGATTCATAGGTATATATTTTTTTTATTTTAAATTTAAATTTGTTTGCAGATTAAATGTAGATTTATTAAACTACAAAAAAAAATGTTAACTTAAACACTAGCAAAGGTGCATGCTGTGGCAACCTTAATAGGCTAGGCTAGGCACTTACCTTAAAACCCTTTATGTTTGTATAATTAAGATATATTAGTGTACTAGCTACTGGTTGTCCTAAGTAAATAAAATAAAAATAATATGAAGATTAGCTTTTCAATATGTTATAGATGACGACCTCTGTGGCGCAGCGGTTAGCACATCTGACTACCATGCGAGAGGTCCCGGGTTCAAATCCCGGCTGGGGATAAAAAAAAAGAAACCCAGGTCTTGTATGTTTACAGTGTGGGGCCAGAAGCAATGTATGTGCCTGTATGTAAATGTTATGTTATGTATGTTATGATAACCTCCTAAGCCTTGAAAATAACATTGGAGGTGCTGTAGTACATACGAAACACGATTAATATTTTCGCTGTTTCGAGGTTTTCTCTCTTTGTGGTTGAAATCTTCGTATTGACCCGCAGAAGCTCTTATTTCGGATGTATACGGGTCTTTTGATAACTCTTGCAGAAGTTCGTTCGATAGCAAAAACTTAGTTTCCGTTTCTTTACCTCGATTCACCGAAAATTCTCCGTTCATCTCAAAATGACTCAGATAGTTTTTCCAAAAAAGTGTCAGCATAATTTGAAGAAGAAGAAAGTGATTTTGCTTAGGCCGTTTAGTTTAGTTTAGGCGTTTAGTATTAAGGCTAAGGCTAGTCCAGGAGCGGTAACCTAAGGTTACCGTCGTGGCTCCTAAAATTCGCTCTTGAAAGATTGGTCTGACACAAAGATACACGTTTGTTCCATTGGCAACGGTAATACTTCAAATACTTTTCGGAAATCTCCAGATCTGCCTTTTTTAAAGGTGGCAGCTCTAAATGAAGGGATCTGGGTTGCAATTACATAAGTCATCCACTGTATGGAGTTGACACAGGGTATCCTAGTGTGGGGCCAGAAGCAATGTATGTGCCTGTATGTAAATGTTATGTTATGTCTTATTTAGCCTACTCCGAACTGTCAAATACATACATATTTTGACAGTTTGGAATTGTCTAAATGCTTAACCCGATAGAGTGAAAAGTTACGTAATACAAAGGCTGGTAACTTGATCAAAGTTCAGCGTAGACTCTTCGGCGACGGCGTAATACAACAATGGTGGCGTTTTCTGATTTGTACTTTGCACAATGAGGAAGGCAGCAGCTTCGCAAACCACTGGTAAAGTTTGCCATGTTAATCAGCGGTGCGATCTTTTCTTCAGCATTCTCCTTACTCTTGCACTCTAAGGCTGACATTCAGAGACGAAAACTAAGCAAAGACTGGTCTCAGAAATGTCAAAATCACGTACTTAAAAACATTTCGTATTCAGAATCGAATCTTAGCAAGTTTAGTATGAAATGGTGCTTAGCTAAGTGTAAGTAGTCAATATCGGTGACTTTACGTGAACTTAGAACTGTCACTTCTAAGCCTTTTGTTCACAGACTACTCCAAACGTCATTTCACTGATGTTCTACAAGCATTATCTGTGGGATTTTTTTATTCACTCTGACCTATATAAAATTGTATGATGTTGTCCTCGTGTAGCAATGTCAAATTTAAAAAACCGGTAAGAACTACATAACTAAAAAATGATAGACAATATAGATGACTTTCTTATGTACTGTGAATACGAAAATTACATTCCGAGACGAATCCTAAATTCACGCTTAGAGCAGTCTTAGCAAAGTAAACTAAAGTCATACTTAGCAAAGCGCCGGATTTTTGTATTGTTTTGTTTTGACATTTCTGAGACCAGTTTTCGACTCTGAATGTCAGCCTAAGGTATCCTAGATTCCCTCTAATATATAAAAATCTCGTGTCATAGTGTTTGCTGTCGAACTCCTGAGAAACGGCTTCACCTGTCGGTCTAAGTTGAGTTGGTATTGAAAACTACGTTCGAGGTGTTAGCTAGTAAAATTATACACGTATAAGGAGTGATATTTTGAAAATAAATAAAGAAGTATAAAAAACTTGTGGCTCAAAAGTTGTCGTAAAACACGACTCCAATTAGGGTGTTTCAGGAATTGCCATTCTTAACAATAACATCAGATATCCTTAATAAAAACCTAAAAAGTCGTAAAAGTACAGTGCTGCAAAAAAATATATAAGTAAATCCCCAAAATACGACTTCGTAGGTAGCTGTGACAAAACAAAATAACGTTTTTCAGGATCCCTACAGAGAGTGAAAGTGAATTGCAGCAGACTCCATGGCACAAGCTCATTTGACATCAATGCCATAATTTCAAGTTAATTAGCAAGTTTCTTTGTGAAGTTGTAGTAAAAGTACCACTTGCTAACTGTGAAGGAATACACCGTGAGGAAACCTGAGTGTCTGAGGCTTTCACAAACCTCAGCGCTCAAATGCCAATCGCGGCGGGGACGCGTGGTACAGTCTGTTAGCTTTTAGAGTATACCTCGGACTCTAGAGTAGGCTTCGGTTTTCGCCAAAAATTATTATTAATATTAATACCATTAAAGTTCTGGTTTCGAAATTAAGTGTCATATTAGCTCCGATTTTGAAATTAAGTGTCATATTAGTACCGATATTTCTATTAAACGAAATATCCGATTCTATCCGATAGTAGCCGAGGTATATTCTAAAAGCTAACAGATTGTAATTAAGTGGCTCCAGGGGGTAACACTAGTGCCACCGAGGAAAAATCTTATCTTTTTCACAGATCGAATTTGCGAATAGTGTCTGAATAATATCTTAATCATATTAACAGTGATTTTTTGGACCCATGGCCGTGAACAAGTAAGCCAAAAAACGTAGGCCTAGATAGCATTAATGTCAAAAACGCCCGTTTACATAATATTTACATACAGGCACATACATTGCTTCTGGCCCCACACTAGGATACCCTGTGTCGTGGGAACCAGAAACAGCGACGCCACAAACATGTAAACATCCAATACCTGGGTTTCTTTTTTTTGTTCCCAGGATTCAAACCTGGGACCTCTCGCATGGTAGTCAAATGCGCTAACCGCTGCGCCACAGCGGTCCAGCGTTCCAGGTTCCAGGTTTGTGATGCCTTTTTTGTCGTTGGTCGTAAAAATCACTGTTAGAGCCCCCGCAGACTGCAGACTTTTAGTCGGCCGATAGTGTCATGATTTTGATAAATTTGCGGCAAAGGTTCTATTTAATTTAACATTAAAACATTATTTTAGAACGACCGGTAATTTATGAGAAGTATTTAATATAATTTTTAACAGTTCATTATTTTAAAAGTGGCCAATTTGAATAGAATTACATTTTAACGGATTTGTCCGAAAATGGAGCCAAGACCAACTAATACCATGCGCTCTCCTTCAGTCTATAAAAGGGAGGGCTCGACGATAAACCGGCAGTCTTGTTCTGGCGCTGTGATCAAGCGGAAGCTCTGCCCGATTTGAGAATTTATATTTATAATTTTATATTAAAAGTTAAATTATGAAGTGATAATACAGTGATGTGAGACTTGTGAAGTAAATTGTGTTGTTTTTGATATATCAGAAGTGGGGATGCAACTTCATGATGCCGATGAAATGTGAGTCTTTTTGATTTCTTTATGTAGAACGTCTAATTTTTACATTTTCAAAGGCTGAAAATTTCTGACAATTGTTTTCTGGAAATAAGTAATTTTTCGAAACTTATTGAAAGTATTTGTCTCAAGCTTAAAAGTCAAAGCATTAAGTATAACAATAGTATCTGAAGTTTTGAAATTAACGTATGACAATAAAAACCTACAAATTTTTGGATGGATTATGTTTTATTCCACTCACATGGCTGGAAAGGCTTATTTAATGGAGCCATGTAGGTGTGCTCGATTGTAGATTTAGATCCATATAGATGTGATCTAATAACGTACTAATAAACAATCGGCCATGTAGGTGTGCTGAATTGTTCGGAACCATGTAGGGGTGTTCCGTGTTACATATGTGGAATCATGTATGTGTATTCTAACATAAAGTGACTATTACTACAAAAGTACAGTCTAGACATGTGGGTGTGCTAAATTATTTAAAAACCCGTAGGTGTGTTTCAATAAAAAGTGCAAAGAAAAAGATATTTAAAAAGAGACAATTGGCAATATAGGTGTGCAGAACCATGTAGTGTGTTCAGAGTTTTACTTTTATGATGTACATAGCCTGCCGAGTACCGAACCATATAGGTGTGACCCATAGCCTAATAGTATTGTGCCAGTTAACATTCTGATGTCGAAAGAAATTTATGAAATACTGCAGTCAGTGTTCACGTATTTATTAAAAGTTGGCTAAAAAGCAATGACAATAAAGTGGATATAACGAATGAGCAAAGTCAGGTATCCGAAAGAGCAGATACACACTTTGTGCACTATAAGACGAAATACTAACCATTATCGCTGCAGCTTTCGAAAATTGTCTGACTTCGACACTTTTGGTAGCCATCGTAGAGCAATTACCAAATTTTTTGTCCGTCACGTAAGGGAATTCCACCCAAAAATAACAATAAAAATAGTAACAAATTCCTTTTTATTGATCGTATAACATATCTAATTGAAAATGAAAATAGTAAATTTAAGTTTTTGTTACGTATAGGCGATGAGAAGTTCCTATACGTCACAAAGTTTAGTGAATATTTAAATAAAATCCAATAGAAATTCAGATGTATCATTTATTAAGCTATCATTTAACTAAATCAGTCTTCAAGAAGTAACATAAAATTGGTTTTAAAATAACATAATAAACTTTTTTAACAAAATTGTGCCTAAACGCTACTATTTGGTAAGTTTAACAGCACAATTTAGTTTGTACTTTGGTATTCAGTCAAATAACAGTGTATTTTTTTACTGTAACAGATACTTAACAATCTTAATTCTTACTGTGTAAATTTTGACCGATATTCTTAGCATAATACTATATTTTAAAATAAATTTTAATATCACACGACAATAGGACAAGTGACGTTAGTGGAACCGACGTCACGTTTTGGAACTTTAAAGTAAGGTTTACACCATACCATTCTACTACAGTCTTTAGAACACATCACATCAAGCAAACATAAATATTTCACAGAATTAATTATTCTGCAAGTATTTTAACTTCTTTTTGATGCTTTTTCTCTTCAGATATGTCTTTTGTTTATTGTGGAATGTTTTTGCAATCTTCGGTGAATTTCGTGCTTTTCTCGATCTTGCTATATTTTTTCGCGGTATCTTCTGGATCTATCAGCCGGTGTCAACGCCATGGTAAGTTCTAAACAAAATTGCAATATTAATCATACGTATAATCCAACGACGTACAAACCCTACGCGGAAGCTTATGAATGCGAGTAGTATTTGAAAATTATTTATGATTATGAAATGTACTTTATATTTGAAATAAAAATAAAACTGGAAAAAATTGTTTTTTTCTTTGGTCAGACAGATACGCTTTTTGGGTCAGAGAGTAAAAAACACACAAAACTTGCAATAAGTAGGTACCTACTTAAATTACAATTTATCGGCAAAATAAATAAAAGACCTACAATGTGCAAATATCTCAACGTCTACCTACCAATGATTTCGCTAAAAAGTCCTAATTCGTCACAAAGAACGGAAAACGAAAAGTACAATTTTTCTTCAACCCCAGGCACGGTGTACACCATTCTTAACATTTCCATTACGTCACATTTTGCGTTCCAATAGTACATCACGTCATGTTGTGGATGTGACGTATGATGCCGGTAAAGAAACAGACTCAAAAAATGCATAGTTTTAATCATATTTTACTATCATATCACATTAAACCAAATTCTAGACAACTGAAGTAATTAGACTTCGGAAGTTATTCATCTTCATCATCATCATCATTCAGCCACAAGAAGTCCACTGCTGGACATAGGCCTCCTCCATGGATTTCCAAAAAGACCGGTCGGAAGCGGCTTGCATAGAGCGTCTTCCCGCCACTTGGATGAGATCGTCTGTCCATCTTGTGGCTGGTCGTCCTACGCTGCGCTTGCCGATATGTGGTCTCCATTCGAGAACTTTTCGGCCCCATCGGCCATCAGTTTTGCGTGCTATGTGCCCCGCCCACTGCCACTTCAACTTACTAATCCGCCGGGCTATGTCGACGACTTTCGTTCGTCTACGGACCTCATCATTTCTGACTCGGTCCCGTAGAGAAATTCCGAGCATAGCCCTCTCCATAGCTCATTGCGTGACCTTGAGCTTTCTTATGAGGCCCATGGTAAGAGACCACGTTTCAGTGCCATAAGTCATCACTGGTAACACACACTGGTTGTACAGTTTTGTTTTGAGGGATTGAGGTATATCGGAGGAAAAGACTTTTCTGAGTTTCCCGAACGCTGCCCAGCCGAGTTGGATTCGACGATTGACCTCTTTCACGAAGTTGGACCGGATTAATTGGACTGTATGTCCTAAGTAGACGTATTCGTCTACAACTTCGAGAGTCGAGTTCCCCACTGTTATTGGGGTGGGCACAACACGGGCGTTCGACATGACCTTCGTTTTGTCCATGTTCATTTTAAGGCCCACCCGTTGGGAGACTCGACTGAGGTCTTCGAACATTATGCCGAGGTCCTCCAGCGTCTCTGCCATGACTACAATATCGTCGGCAAATCGAAGGTGACTGATGTACTCGCCATTGATATTGATGCCGCGTTCCTGCCATTCCAGAAGCTTGAAGGCATCTTCCAGTCCGTTCGTGAACAGTTTCGGAGATAAGACATCTCCCTGTCTCACGCCTCTTTTCAGTGGAATTGCTTCCGAATTCTGCTCCTGTACTCGGACCGACATGGTGGCGTTGTGGTACAAGCACTTCAGCACCTCGATGTACCGATAGTCAATATGGCAACGCTGGAGAGACTCGAGCACCGCCCATGTCTCGATCGAATCGAAGGCTTTCTCATAGTCCACAAACACTAAGCATAATGGCAAATTATACTCCTCAGTCTTCTGTATAATTTGCCGCAGCATGTGGATGTGGTCTATGGTACTATAGCCCTTTCGGAAACCGGCTTGTTCGGGAGGCTGGAAGTCATCAAACCTGCATTCGAGACGATTCGTCAGGACCCTCGAGAAAAGCTTATAAACATGGCTCAGAAGCGAGATGGGTCGGTAGTTCTTCAATAGAGTGTTATCCCCTTTCTTGAAGAACAGCGTCACCACGCTTCTGTTCCATGCTTCTGGCGTTGTTCCTTCGAGCACAATGGAATTGAAGAGCCTCTGAAGGACTTTAAGTACCGGTGTTCCAACCGCTTTCAGAAGCTCTGAAGTAATTCCGTCCTCTCCTGGTGCCTTGTTATTCTTAAGCTGTTTCAGGGCCATCCTAATCTCGTACAGGCTGATGTCCGGGATATCTTCGGTATAATGTCGGGTCAGTTTGGCTCTTGGGTCTTTGTGCAAACTGCTAACAGGTTTTGCGACTGAGGTGTATAGCTGTCCGTAGAAGCCCTCAATCTCCCTCAGTACCTCTGACTTGGTCGACGCTATACTGCCGTCCTCTCTTTTCAGCTTCGTCAGCTGGCTTTGCCCAATAGACCTGTCTCTTGCGAACACTTTAGAGCCTTTGTTCCGCTCTATAGTCTCTTTAATACGTTCGGTATTAAAGGAACGAATATCGTGCCGCATAGACTTTGATATGAGTCTATTGAGCTGCCTATATGACTCAGCATCTCTGGAGGACTGCAGTTGCAACGAGCGACGTTTAGCCATGAGGTCGAGAGTATAGTTTGAGAGCTTTTGTGGTCTGCTCGCTCTGTTGGGTTTATAGAACCTCGAGCCCACTGTACGAACAGTTTCTACAAACCTGTTATTGATCTCGTCCACCGATGCGGCGCTTTCCAGGCATTCGAAGCGATTTGACAATTCGAGTTGAAAGTTCTCGGGGTTTTGGATATAGGCACGAGTAGGTCGGAGCGTGGACTTCATGAGACGGGACCTCTCAAGTTTGACATTGATATTCAATGTGCCTCTTACCATTCGGTGATCGCTTCCGGTTTTCACCATGTTGACCACAGAGACATCATTGAATATCTGTCTCTTGGAGGTCAGGATGAAGTCTATCTCGTTTCTCGTGGAACCATCGGGACTCAACCAGGTCCACTTCCTGTGAGGTGGCTTCTGAAAGAAAGAGTTCATCATAAAGAGTCCCTCTTTCTCCAGGAAGTCGGCCAACCTCTGTCCCCTAGGGTTCCGTTGCCCATGACCAAATTGCCCCACTCTCATCTCGCCTTCCCTTATTTTGCCCAGCTTCGCATTGAAGTTAACCATTACCACATTAAAATACGTCTCCGAGGTATGTATGGCCCTACTAATGTCCTCATACATCGCCTCTACCTCCTCATCAGAGTGTGACGAGGTCGGCGCGTATACCTGAATGACCTTCAGCGAATACCTCTTAGATATTCTCAGTATTAGGTATACCACCCTGCTCGACACACTATCGATGGCCAAAATGTTGTTCACGAGGGACTTGTGGACGAGAAACCCGACACCACCCTGGGACTGTCGCTCGCCCTCCCGGTAGTAGAGCAGGTTACCGGATTTCAGGGTTATCGTGTCCTCGCCCTCTCGACGGACTTCAGATAACCCTAGGATATCCCAGTGTAACCTACCCATTTCCTCTTCCAGCTCAATTAGCTTTTCCTCCGTCCTCATTGTGCGAATGTTGTGTGTTACCAGGGCCAGTCGTTTTCGCTGTTCGGGGTGGTAGCCGGATCTCTGCCGGAGATTCTTAGCACCCCTTGCTCCGCCGTTACCGTGGCCGCCACCGTAGCCAGGAATAGCGGAGCTGCCGGGGACTGGGGGCCTGGTTTTTTTATGTACTGCCATGAGAGTATTTGCCATACTCGCCACGCTTGGCATGCGGGTTGGCGAGCGCAGTGAGAAGCATTTCCGCAGAAGGCGCTGCTTGCCACCTCCTGGTGATGTGTCCCTTTGCCGGTTTTTACGGCACCTACGGGCTGAGATGGGGGGGCACTATTCTAAAGCCGGCACCCCACGGCACACGGAAGTTATTACTTATATTCATTATTACTTACCAGCAAAAACAAAGTTCATGGTGGAACATTGAAACTGCACACCGTGACGCCTATCCACTCACTGCGGTCTAAAAGACGCTACTGAAGCCAAAAAACAAAAATCGCCGTTTGTCCTGGATCAGAAATGTTGCCACAAATAAAAAAATAAACAATTTTTGAGTTGGTAAGATGGTATTTCGTAATTAAATCGAATTTTCTACCGTAGCGTTGCGGAATTTTCCAGCAACACCACTTTTAGAAAGAAAATAAAATTGATATTTTCTATTTATTTCAACTCTAATGTGCTGTAAATAAGGTAAGATAAAGAATTTGGATCTTACGATCCTTTCAAATAACACAAAATTCTCAACCAAAAGACGGGTTGACCTTGAAATTTTGGTTCGGAAATTTGAAAAAGTAGGGTAGGACACTAAAAAAAATCGCTTCACTTCTATCTTTTTTGGCCAATATTTATGTAAGTATGCGTATACTTAAGTTGTTTTATATGTAAAACTACAGTTTTTTAATCACTTATTAAGGTTTTGCTGAACAAATCGTGTTTTGAAGTCAATAATCAGCAGAATATCGGTACAAAGTCGTAGGACATGACATTTTCGAGTGGACAAAAATTTTGGTAATTGCTCCGTAGCGTTGATGCTGGAAATAAACATTAATTGTCATTTCTTCACTTGCAGAAGTAATACCTCTTTTGTGGGGTATAGGGTTCTGCAGCGGGAGTCCCCGGGATATATTGGGGATGCTTTTGGGGCGGATGTCAACAGTTTGTCGTTCCTTGTATGTCAAGTGCGAAAGACCTACCGTTTAAAAAAAAGAGAATATTTAAACAGACCAATTTGGATAATTTAAAATCGTCCTTACAAATTACTGATTGGAACTCTATTATTATGCTCAATAACAATATTAATGAATGTTACACAGCTTTTCATAATACTATGAAAGCGCTCTTAGATCGTCATAGTCCCAAAACAAATTTAAATACAAAAAACAAACCAAAAAGAACATTGTTAACAACTGGTATTAAAGTTTCATGTAAACATAAGAGGTCAAGGACCAGCGTGAGCTCCAGGCGTGGCAGGAGACCGCGCAGGACAGAGACAAGTGGCGACTTCTTGTGTCGGAGGCCAAGACCCACTTCGCGTCGCTGAGCCAGCGCAGTAAGTGGTGGTCGAGTTGCGGAGGCAGTGTGGACCGTCACAGTCTGACCGGCCCTGATAACTACACGGTATTGCCTCTAGATTAATGCATGCAGAATAATGCAATAATATTTTAGGAATTAGGACCTAGTTATTAAATAATGTAAGATTTCGCCATTTTGCGTGCTATTTTACAAGCCAAATGCCAAATGTCATGATTAATTGCTTGATCTAAAAAGGGTGTTTTTTAATTTGTGAAATTAATATTTATTAATTAATTAAGGTCATAATCTGCCAAGTGTAATAATAATTATTTTTACCTACGTGCACCGGAGGTTTGCACGATATCGGATGGCCGAATGTCATGATTTTGATAAATTTGCGGCAAAGGTTCTATTTAATTTAACATTTAAACATTATTTTAGAACGACCGGTAATTTATAAGAAGTATTTAATATAATTTTTAACAGTTCATTATTTCAAAAGTGGCCAATTTGAATAGAATTACATTTTAACCAACCAATACCATGCGCTCGCCTTCAGTCTATAAAAGGGAGGGCTCGACGATAAACCGGCAGTCTTGTTCTGGCGCTATGATCAAGCGGAAGCTCTGCCCGATTTGAGAATTAATATTTATAATTTTATATTGAAAGTTAAATTATGAAGTGATTATACAGTGATGTGAGATTTGTGAAGTGAATTGTGTTGTTCTTGATAATAGTTTGGTCGGGCTCAGTACGGAGATGTATGGTAGTGCGCACATTACACTCTATACTGATTAAGAGCCCGACCAAACTATCGGCCGACTAAAAGTCTGCAGTCCTGTGATCTTAAACTGACTATACACACTTTTTGCAAATACAGTTTTCTTCGGTAGCGCCAATGTTACTCAGTGGAGCTCCTTAAGCCCATACTCTCTGAGAGAAGGCCTGTACCTACCTTGCTGTCGCTAAATAAGAAAAATTAACTAGCTTTACCCCAGAGTCACACTGTTGGTACGAAATTCGATTGGCTGAGCTATATGCCCCAAACGCCTTTCAGATTAGGCTGCGCCGTCGTGCATATGCTCGGTAACAACATTTATTAAAAGCTTTCAGACAAAGAACGCTTTTGTTGACATTGTACAACCACGCGTCTCCGGCGTAAGTGTATACATCGAGTTAACAGATACCCACTGCCGATGGAAGGAGTATTCCTAGAGAGCAAACTGTGCCTGGTTCTAACCTATTATTACACTGGCAGGGCAGCGGTACCCTGATGGATTTTTTTTCTGCCAATAGTCTAATTTAGCTAGACTTGGCAAGAAAACGTCTTTGTCTTACTTTAACTAAATTTTAATGTCAGATCTGATTAGTTCTGAAAAAGTCTTTTAGAAGAGTCTAAAAACTTGTAAAAATGCAGTCTTCAAACTGCTTAGTAAGATTAACATGGATCTTTTCATACTATTTCAGAATGTTTCAGATTTTTTTAGACTTACTCATTCTTCTAGAGGTGTTTTTCAGAACACTGCAAGACTAAAATTGACAGAAAAAAAATCCACCAGTGTAGGATGCCATTAATTCGGGTGGTCGTAGTTTCAATGGAGTTTGTTTTAAGGTTCTGTGTATAAAGGTTGTACATCTTAACGAGTTATACAGGGTGACATTTTCACCGGTACAATAAATCAACATACGTAATACTAAGTCCAAAATACAAATACCAACATTTTTTGTTACTACCCCGTTGGTACAAAAAAACAAAAATACCAATGTCTGAACTTATCCACAAATCTTAGAGAAATATGGACTCACTAGCTGTTGCTCGCGACTACGTCCGCGTGGACTTTAGCTGAGTAAGTGTTTGCAAATAAGATAGGGATACTTTTAGCGCATGCGAAAGAGCTTTCATACTAACTTCGCAACCCCCTCTTACCCCCTTAAGGGATGATTTTCGAAAAACTCTTTTACATAATACATGTATTTCATGACTTTTAATGAAGAACCTTCGTACCAAATTTCATTCGAACAACTTCAAAAACGGCAAAGTTTCATACTAACTTTGCATCCCCTTTTGCCCCCTTAAGGGATGATTATCGAAAAAGTATTTTACATGTATTTCATGACTTTTTATGAAGAACCTTTGTACCAAATTTCATTCGAATAACTTCACAAACGGCAAAGTTTCATTCTAACTTTGCACCCCCCTTTTACCCACTTAAGGGATGGTTTTCGAAAAACTATTTTACGTGTGTTTCATGACATTTAATGAGGGACCTTTATATTGAATCTCATTAGAATAACTTCAAAAAAGGCAACGTTTCATACTAAGTTTGCACCCCCATTTTTCCCCCTTAAGGGATGATTTTTAAAAAACTATTTTACACGTGTTTCATAATTTTAAATGAAAGACCTTCATATTGAATCTCATTCGAATAACTTCAAAAACGGCAAAGTTTCATACTAACTTTGAACCCCCATTTCACCCCCTTAGAGGATGAATTTTCAAAAATCCTTTCTTAGTGCTCCCCTACGTTACAAAAGAAAATCCTGTGCAAAATTTCAAGTTTCTAACCCTTATCGTTTAGGCCCTGCGTTGATATGTCAGTCAGTCAGTCAGTCATCAGTCAGTCAGCTTCTCCTTTTATATATATGGATAGATTACGCATGAGCACAACTAAACGCACGAACTGGCAACTGCGGCGGCGGCGCAGCCAGTAGGTATGACGTAGCAAAAAAAATCTTACTTGATTTCAATTCTTCCTTCATACTTGCACGGGCTTAGGACCGTCACCGGCGTGGAATGCTTGCACTGGTTGGTAGTGGTATGAATTTCCACACCACGCTACCACGCAACACACACTAACGCCGAAGTGCGACGTGCGTGCTGCGTCGTTGGTGCTGATTATGGGGTCTTTCTCGAAGAACGCGAATCCTCGATCTCCACGGCCAAGGGAGGTCTCCCTCCTCGGCCTTGAGCGTGCGCTGGTGCAGTGAACTGTCCGTAGTCTAGCAAATGCTGCGTCACTCTCATGAATGTCCTGGTGTTGAGTATTTGAAGTTCAATAAAACCGGCATTTATCAGGCGGGGCAAACTTTCTTCAGCGTATACCCGCCGAGCTGCACTGTATTTTCCCCACTGAGAAAGTAACTACGAACCATTTCGTAATACTCGCGGTTTGTAAACATCGTGTTGCGCGCGTAATTTTCGACTGCAGGAAGTGCGGAAACGGCGCACGTGCACTCACCTAGGTCAATGCGCGCGGACTGACCGGCCAAATCATGCGCCGGCCAGCCCGCTCACTCACCCCACCCCGCCGCCCTCTGCCTCGCACCGTGATGAAACCTTATAATGGGTGCCCATGAGTTACAAATTGGATGAAGGATAAATTAATGAAAATGAAAAGAAAATATATATGATAATTTTATTCGATAAATGTAATCTATTATCGATACCAATGAAATGGTAAAATTTATTGTACCGGGGAAAATTTCACCCAGTATTCGTTCGATTAAAAGTTTCATTCGCGGTGTTGGCGAAGAAATAAAATCTGTCTTTTGCAAGACGACAGACCTAACTAAATAGATCGACCAGCAGTGCTGCTTCGGTAGTTTACAGACTGATCTAATTTCGAAGAAGGTGTAAGTTCAGGCGACGGAATTACCTATTCCGAGTAAACTAGCGACTACAAACTAACTTGTGAAGCTGTGTTAAACATACGCCGAGCATCCGGTTCTCTGTAATCATATTCTTGGGTAGATTGGTAACCCATCAATCCGGTGTACGCCATAATTGCCCGCGTAGTGTGTGACGACTAATTAAGACTGCCGTTACGTCTGGGATGCTGAATTGCTCGCACTAACAGTTTTATAACATCTTTAATAAAATTGTAAAGTAATGACAATACTTTTGACAAACGTGGGTGCCATAAAGTCCGTTTCTTAATTCGATGAAAAAAATGACGTGGTGTTACCGCTTCAAAATATATAGGTTTACTCTGTAGATTTTTTCCACCGTGAATAGAAGACTCATGTGACAAAACCCCTTATCACATCAAAGACATTACAGTTTAATTACTCGTAAGAGTGAAGTCTAAAAAAAAATACCTAAGTAGCATATGCAATTTTATTTTACTTCGAAGTAAAATCGGGTTATTTGGTTTTTAAGTACTAGCAACACTCAGATATTGACAGCTTTTGGCTTGATATTGATATTCCAGCGTGACTATTTTTTTGCTTTTAAATAAAAAACAGGCTTTAGGTAATTTTTTTTATTTTTTTTATACATTGCTTCTGGCCCCATATTAGGATACCCTGTGTCGTGGGAACCAGAAACAGCGACGTCACAAACATGGCAAACAAGGTTGCCATATCACAGGGTAACTTATTTTTCAGCTGGTCATTATTAGACTCTCAAATCATCCTACGTAGAAATATCTAATAGAGCGTGTATTTAATTATGACCATAAAAAGAACAATGAATTAAAACCTATCGTTATGGTATAATCGCCACACCAAAAATTCTACAGGTCAAACTCTAACTTCTACCAGGTTGCCTTACATCTAGGTGTTCTAATGATGACTATCATCGCACTCTCAAGTAGTCGGGATTAGGTAATTTAGCTCAAATTATAACTGCAATAAGACTAACAGTCTTATTGATGAAAAAGTGAAATAATGCCTTTCTTAAGGTCTCTGTAAGTAAATCTCTGTTTAACCTTAGTGGCCGTTTTAAGTTTGATATTCATTAAAAGTTCGAGCTAAAACGCTGTTTCATTCTTATGTACCTATGGTTGTGTCAGAAACGATTTGTTGTTGTAAATTCCTGAAAAAGAACTGAAGAAGTTTCGCGAGGATTTTTAAAACTCGAAGTTAAATTGAACGAGACTTTAGTGGCGAAGCGCTCTAACGTGGAGATTTGACTTTATAAATCATAAGTTAGTTAAGATCTGTCTTCAGACCGACGTAAGCCTCACTAAATGCCATTTCAGTGGAATCGTTTTTTTTTAATAAGACCGTTTTCTTTTAAACTACGTACAAACGTACAAACGTAAGTACGTAAGTCTTGTACAAACAAGACTTGCCTTTTATGAGGCACGAGGAGTCTAGTTATCAGACTAGAAGCTGGGAAATACATCATTAGAGCCAGTGGCGTAGCGTGGGTATCAGGAGCCATTTGCCGCTCACTTATTAGTCCAGTGAGACGAAATAGAAAAAGGTGTCAGAAATTCGATTTAAAAGTGTGAAACCTATTTTTTCTACGAATACAAATTGTCTCCGGGAAATTTTATTCTTGTTGATAACCATATCAGTAGCTGTGTTTGTGAGGTTAATTTGAAATTCTAAATTCATCGTCCCCGTTGTATACAAATTAAAAAAAAATATAAAATATAGGCATTTTTAAAACTTTAAGATTTATTGTGAAATTTTGCCGCCCCTTAAATTCCCGACTGGGGCGACCAGGACCAGTATTGAAATAGTCTCGAAATAAATTACCTAATTAATAGAAAACTAATTTCGAAGTCATCATTTTTAATTTTTTTTAAAAGTCTTTTAAAGCTTTTAAAGCATACAAAGCATTAAAATCATTGTAATAAATTATAAAATAAAACATAATAAGTCATAATAATTACTCGCAAAATAACATTTTCAGGCGAACTCCCGATAATGCTCTGAAGAACTTCTCATTGGTACACGGGACTAAAATAGAACAAAATTATGCCAAAACGCTATTCTACCTTTGTAGGTAAAATAACTTTTTGTCATACTGTTATTTTTTTCAAGAAAAGGTTTATAGAAACTAAGTTCGCGAGGTTGATAAGAACATTGGGAGAGAAAAAAATACGTAAATTGATGCGGCAGTTTAATAAAGAAATGTTGTGAAATAGACATTCGTACTTAACTTTCACACAACACAATCACTTAACCTGGGCCTCAATTCTACTAGTCCATTACAGTTTAATGACAGATACTCGATAGAGTCATGTGGCGTGTTTTTTCGTTCCATTGACGCCTAGATTGTTTGATATGTGCCCGAGCGTAGACTTGAAGCGGCAATGAAACTAAATCGCCTTGTTCATGCAGTTGTCATTGTACTACAATACATTAACAGAATCCAGGTCCTGGGGATAGATTCTGGTAATGGATTTTATCTGCGGAAGCGTTTTATCTGATGCTAGCTTTTGATGAAGGATTTCTAGGATTTTTTTTTAGATTTTTTTAGGTTTGGTCACGATTTTTTCCTTAGCACTTAGTGATTTTATGAAGTGTGAAAATGGTGTTACTAAGCAGATTCCGTTTTTGACCGACCTCGAAAAAAGGAGGTTCTCAGTTAATAGGGATCTTTTTTATGATCCCCGATTACACAATTTTTTTGTTTGAAACGGTTTCACAGGTGATGGTTTTTATTTTTTTTTATATTTTTTATACTGACATATAGATTATCTAATGTTCTTCATTATAGTATTTATTTTATTCAGTTAGCGAAAGCTTAAGTTGAAACGTTAATATTAATAAATTATGAGGGTTACTCTAAATATTCACAATTTCTGAAACATGTCAATTAAAGTTTGTCAAAATGCGTTATAGTACTTATTATGTTATTCGTAATAACCAAAACGTTTATTAAGTTGTTATTTCCCGCATATTGCATTTAATCGCGACTAGAGTAGAAGGCAGCTTAGTTATAAAATGGAAATTTGTCACGAAAAATGTGACTTAGCCTTTGGAAGCCGTATCCAGAACATTCAAATTTGATCTAGCATGAAAGGCAGCTACTAACGTAATAGCCCGCAGACAAGTTAGAATCGACAAATAAATTAAACAGTGTAATAAGGCATAGTGGGGCAGCGCCAGGCACCGACGTTCCCTCATTACCAAATTGTCCCCAAGAAGGTTGAAGCCAGGGGCGTAGCCAGGACTTTCAGGGCCTGAGAGGGGCACATTCGTTTAGTTTTATTTATTAAAACTTGTTCTCTTAATCGATTGCGTTATGACCTTGAAAACAAACAATTAAAAACTATTGTTAAGTGGCCCGATTGGCCCACCAACAATTGTGCAGGTTATCCAAAAACGTCGATTAAAAAACAGAGTTTAATGGTGCGTACGGACTGGTGAAACGTAACATGCAATGTGTTGTTACATGGATCGTGTTTTTATAAATAAGGTCGTTCTGTCTTTTCATTTATAGAAAACCCATACTTTTGGTTTTACAAAACCAAACGTAGCATTAATATATAAGAATTAATACAGCGCCTGTAATTTAGCTTTATTTTCCTCTTCGTGCTCGTGATCGAGCTTCGTGACCGATCTTTGCATTTTAAATTAAGGACTACTTACTCATCGTAGTCATTGCTGGCGTCAAAACAATGTCAAAACTACGAATATGGGCTTATAAGTTTACGGCTTCTCTTCGGATTTTTGTAATAAAGTATAAGTATAAAGGCATTCATTCACACACTTGGCTCTTGAACAAAGAGTAGTTAGTGATTGTAAGGTTAATCGGAAACGGTTCCCAAAACTTCAAATTTTTAGGACAGATTATTATTTCAGGGCTTACAAATTGAAGAACGTAGAAGCGTAAATTGTTAGCAAATCTTTCGATTTTGATAATAAAACATGCGATCTAAAAACTGCCCAATTTCGATTCCCTTCGAAATAAAACTGTTTCAAGTGCCCACGGGGCCCTATAGAAGGGTTTGCCCGCTCTCGCCCCCTCTACGGCTCCACGCCTGGCAAAGGCTTCGTGCTTATGGCACTTTCTTTCAGTTAGGCAAGCCTCGCATGATGTCTAATTTGAACGATTGAAGATAATGCTTTTTTAGGATCCTGTTTATTTTTAATGTAGCTATAATTTGAGTTTCGAAAAGGAGACAAACGGTCGTTTGTTATCCAATGCAGTATGGCCCTTTTGCTAGGAAGGTAACTCCATTATCGGCGCCTCTTTTACCACCATCTCGATTTTTCTTCCTCTTTCAGAAATCAGTGCTTTTTCTACTTAAGTAAGTTATGTCCCGATAAAGGCGACTATTTTGCACGAGTCGGTCGCATTAGAAATCAAAATCGTTAGGTAAATTGGACGTAGTTTAGCAAAAAAGTTCCAACCCACAACATGGTCATTTTTGAGTTAAATATACCAAAATGATCACTGTGCTCTATATTTTAAGAATTAAAACTTTCATAGCGATCCGATGACTTACTTGACTTAAGGTCCTAAGTCCCCTAGGTGGGGCAGAGGGCGTCCACAGTAGGCTGGGCCGTCGTTGTATGGATTTTTTTTTTTCAAGATATCTTAGTGAAAGCTGTCTCAAAAGTTGCGTAGCACTAGAACTAATATAACCTCATTTTTTATTTACAGATACATAACTACTTTTGGCCCTCTACCGGAGCTTAAAGTTTGTATAAATGTGTAGTTATTTCATTAAATTAATAAATGAAAATTTCATCGCAATAGGTAGAAGGCAAGTTCACAATTATAACGGATACAAAAATCATAATAACAGTTGAAATGCGACTGACAGTGTCAGGTCACGCTCGGGTTCAAATCTCAAAGTATTATTATAGAGTGCGTTCCATTTTACATAATAGAATTTGCAGAGTTAGAGTTTTCCTATTATGAAACGAGAGTGTAAGAATATAAGAAGGGTAGTTTAAACCTCTTATAGACTATAAATTATTATTGAAACGATTTCAATATTAGATGAAGAAACTGATAAAAACGCTGTAATTTTGAAATGTTTGGTGTCTGGTAGAGGGCCAAAAGTAGTATGGAATAATTTTTTTTGTATTTTTTACGGTAAGTACATCTTAAAATGCAACTTTTGACACCCCTTTCATAATCAAATTCGGAAAAAAAGTTTGACGGCCCAGCCTAGTCCACAGTGCGTCGCCAATCCGATCGGTCTTGAGCTTCGCGTTTTATTTCACTCCAGGTCTTGCCTAATGCCTTCAATTCTGCAGCAATAGTCCGCCGCCAGGTTTGTATAGGGCGACCACGTTTACGCTTTCCTTGGGGGTTCCAGTCGAGAGCTCTATATTTTAAGAATTAAAACTTTAAAAGTATGATGGTAGACCAACCCACATGTATGGAGAGCGTAAATCAGCTTAAACCTGAAAACTCAAATATCTCAAAATTCACTTTGTGTGTGTTGGAACATTTTTTCCTAAACTACGTCCAATTGATGCAGGAAAATTTGGCATCGTATAGGCAGTAACACAATGCCGTCGGGTTCAGCACCTAAGAAACGCGAATAACCTAGAATAATCTAGAATTCTATCATCATCATCATCAACCTATTATGTCCCCACCGAGGGGCACGGGTCTCTTCCCTGAGGAAGGTATAGGCCATACTCCACCACGGGGGCCAAGTCCGGATTGGTCCTATACCTTATTCTTAATACGTTAATCCTATACCGTTATGAGTGGTCCAAACGGTAATTGGTGAAGGATTGGTCTAGGTATTCTCTATCTAAAAGTATCATAGTTTTCAAGATATTTGACATCAAATATTTTTCTTTTTATATTACTTTTTCGTATAAAATCTACAAATGAAAGATTTTCTTTTTTGTGAATATTTCTGACTTTACGTGCTACTAAACGTAAATCATATTTTTTCAAAATTCTCATAAATAAAATAAAAAAAAAATCTTTGATCTCAATTAACCCGAAAACCACTTTTACTAAACCAATTTTTTGTTTATCTGATATAGGATAGTTCAAGCCGTCACCAAATACCGTTTGGACCACTCATAACGGGACACCCTATATGTATATCCCACTGCAGGGCACACACCTTCTCTCAGAGAGAGAGAGAGGATGGGCTAATACCACGCGTGCCCATCGCGTGTCCACCTGAGTGGTTGAGGTATTCACATACCTACAACTTCTACAATATTCTATTAAAAAAATGCATGTTCGTGACCGTAAAATGCGTGGCAGAGTAAAATACAATACTGATTTATAGAAATCCCCATTGATTTACGCACAATGTACCGGCTATGCCAAACGTACGTGGCGCGCATGTTGCGGCTTGGATTACTTTAAATGTGGTGCAGGGCATAACGTGTACTGTGGCAGAATTCCATTAGGAAAGCCCACTAAAAATATTACAAGCTTGCTAGAAGTACCAATGTAGAAAAAACATATCTGCCTCTATAACAATGTTGCAAATGTGAGCGTCATAAATTACAATAGAAATAGATACAAAATGATAGGTTTCATAGTGTTGTAGACTTATTTATTGTTGTCTACGATAACATTTTTATTTAATACCAAACGAGCTCAAATCCAAAACCCGACGGAATAGGCCAGTAGGTATTACAAGAATCACTGATGATGATGACCGAGATAATTATAATTATTTATAGAGCACCCTGAATTAGATTGAACTAGATATTTTTTACAAAGATGTCACTATTTAAAAAAAAACCTGAAATACACCTTATTCCGTAAAGACCTTTCTTTCAATATTCAAACTTTATCACTCCATTTTTTTTCTATCCATCCCAAGGTTGACTGGAAGATATCGTTTTTAGCGATAAGACCGCCAATTGTATACGACAACACTTTGATTTAATAATATGACGACTTCTGTGGCGCAGCGGTTAGCGCATCCGACTACCATGCGAGAGGTCCCGGGTTCGAATCCCGGCTGGGGACAAAAAAAAAACCCAGGTCTTGGATGTTTACATGTTTGTGACGTCGCTGTTTCTGGTTCCCACGACACAGGGTATCCTAGTGTGGGGCCAGAAGCAATGTATGTGCCTGTGTGTAAATGTTATTGTTATTATGTAATTATTATATGTATGTAAGGTTCCTAACCTTTTTCTGGTGTGTACAATAACGAGTTCCAATGTAATCTAATCTAATCTTATGTCGGAGTCATCATCAACCCATTATGTCCCCACTGAGGGGCACGGGTCTCTTCCGTGAGGAAGGTGTAGGCCATACTCCACCACGGGGGCCAAGTCCGGATTGGTGGAGGCTTGTAAGACTAGTGGCTGGTCTTACTGTCAGAAGTTTTTAAGCCGCCCTAAGGCCTCTGACTTGGCTTAACGACTGCCATCTATCGACGGCAGCCGGCACCAACTGCTTAACGTGCCTTGCGAAGCACGGAACCGCTCGGAAAAATGCCACTAGCGTTAGTCATAGACGGTGACCCATCCATGGACTGAACGCGCCGTATGTTGCTTAACCTTCGTGATCGTTTAAGATCACTCGGGCAGCCCAGGCTACAAGCGATTCTTATGTCGGAGTACAAAATTTAATCACATTTGTGTCGATTTTGTGCCGCCGTGACGACAACAATATAACGATGACTAATAGAAGTCATTCAACACGGCTCCTAACAAAACCATAAAAAGATCGACTAAAAACACCGAAATTTTCTCACGTTTCATCATTCCAAGAGTTTGTTGACTTTAATGGAGCTGAGACAGAATTCTTAAAGAGAATCATAGTTGTCGAACCTGCACGGAGAAATTCTAAGAAAACACTTGCGCAGTACTTATTTTGTGCGAAACTCGCCTTTATGCCATAGGTCATAAGAGCCCGTAAGGAGTCCGCGACTGTACCCCTAGGGCCAAAATCAAATTTTAGAAGATGGAGCAAGAAAGTCGAACAGTAAGTAGGTCTCCTGTGGTTTACACGCGCTTATAGTCAGGAGATCGCTGGCTGACATGTGCTTCCAATCCGGCAGCCAGTCTCAATATTCGACGGAAGCCGTAAAATTTCACGACGCTAATGTGCTAGTTGACGTGACTGTGACGGCGTTTCAAGTGTGGACAACGAAAATAGCCGTGGCTCCGGTGCAAAAGTGCAAAGTTGTAATTTGAGTTGGAAAAATTAAGCCTTTGTTTGCTAAATCTTGCTCATGAAAATGAGAGGTTTTTTATTTTAATTATTTATCCTTAAAAACTAACGGATTTGGCAATCACCGAAAAAACTCCCTTGCGCTAGTCCCCCTTGTTAGGGTTCCGTATGCAAAGGGTAAGACGGACCCTATTACTGAGACTTCGCTGTCCGTCCGTCCTTCCGTCTGTCATTAGGCTGTATCTCGTGAACCGTGATAGTTAGACAGTTGAAATTTTCACAGATGATGTAGGTATTTCTGTTGCCGCTATATCAGCAAATGCTATAAATAGAGTAAAATAAATATTTCAGGGGGCTCCCATACAACAAACGTGATATTGTTGCTCTATATTGATAACGAAAACAGGTAGACGCCTGAAATATTTACAGAATATTGAGTTTTACTATTCATTTTTAAAAATAAATAATTTAATTACATTAAAATAAATATTTAAGGGGGGCTCCCATACTACAAAACTGATTTTTTTTGCAATTTTTATAAGATAAGGAACCTTTCGTGCGCGCGTCCGACTCGCACTTGACCGGTTTTTTTTTAAATTATTTTATTATTATATTTATTTATATTTACGTACATCTCCCGCCTATATGCCAGTATGTTACTTGGCTCCCTGACCCAATTTTTTCGTAAGTAGGTAACGTTACTGTACGCTCACTCGGCGGCCAGATTTATTTGTATATCGTTAGGGCGTAAAGGATACGACACAAGGGCTGTGATTGATGAAATATGCAAAATAACCGAGTACAGCGGTCGGTGAACGTAATCCTATTAGGAGCATAAATAAAGAAGTGGCTTAGGGGTGGCTGGCCGTGGCCCGCTTCGTGGGTTGATACCGCTGTGATATAGTTGATGCCTTATATTGTCTTAAGCCCGGTTCCAATATCCACAAAACGCTTCGTTTTTGCTTACGATCGGTTACAATTCCTACGAAATTCCTACGAACCGTCAATAAATTGTATGGAAAACGGATCGTAGCCGGTAGGCGTATATAATAGGAATCGGGCATTAATCGTAATCATTTATTTATTGGATGTCATGCCAGAGGTGGGCGCGGGAGTGGAATGGCAAACAAAGAAAAAAAAGCAACCAACGTCAAAAAAATACTAGATGGAAGTAGCTCAATACAGAAGTATCATCAGAAGTGACCCACACTCAGCTATGGGTTTAAAAAGATGTAATCAGAAATTAATTTCAACGTACAGAATTTACCTTTTACGATTTCTGTTTCATCATCATCATCATCAACCCATCATGTCCCCACCAAGGGGCACGGGTCTCTTCCCTGAGGAAGGTATAGGCCATACTCCACCACGGGGGCCAAGTCCGGATTGGTGGAGGCTTGTAAGACTAGTGGCTGGTCTTACTGTCAGAAGTTTTCAAGCCGCCCTAAGGCCTCTGACTTGGCTTAACTTAATTTTGCGATGATTTGATGTAAGAAAGAGTGGAGATTTTTTTTCCTGCGTTTTTCTTGACTACATTCAGCCCCAAGGCAGCATCTAACATTGTAAGTACCTACATTAACATTCAACAAACAGAATGTGAATGCTTTTCGTACAAAATAAATTTCTGAGTGGAATCTTTTTTTTATAAATAAGACTGCTCGAGCCTAGAAACTATAGCTATACTAAAAAGCTAACGAACCCTTAATTTCCGTATAATAACAGTGGCACTCATGGGATTTGGTTACGTAGATGCTCGTACCAACAAATGTATTATACCTACTTTATGTGATTAAATTTGAGTAGAGATGGTCGTAGAATCGTTCGTAGCCCCCTGAGGCCGCTTGAATGATCTTAAAACGATCACGAAGATTAAGCAACATAGGGCGCGTTCAGTGCATGGACGTCTATGACTAACGCTAGTGGCATTTTTCTGAGAGGGTTCCATGCTTCGCAAGGCAGGATAAGCAGTTGGTGCCGGCTGCCGTCGATGAATGGCAGTCATTAAGCCAAGTCAGAGGGCTTAGGGCGACTTGAAAACTTCTGACAGTAAGATCAGACACTAGTCTTACAAGCCTCCACCAATTCGGACTAGGCCCCCGTGGTGGAGTATGGCCTATATCTTCCTCAGGAAAGAGACCCGTGCCCCTCGGTGGGGACATAATGGGTTGATAATGATGAAGTTCTGTAGGTTATAGTCCAAGGTCGGATCAAGCCGCCACTGTGAGCTCTTAAGCGTCTTTTAGCTCAGTAAAACCACATCACTCCATAAACAAAAAGAAAATACGAAAATACGAAGGTTTATGTTTATACCGCAAGGTAAGAAATCAACTTACTATGCAGAATTATTTTTTTAGTAAAATGCAGTGCAGAGCAAAATCTCAAGAAACCATTAGGAAGTCACTGTCTTTTTAGGGTTCCGTACGCAAAGGGCAAGGGACCCTATTACTAAATCCTGTATTACACCGGGGCAACACTGTGCGGAATTGCGGCATGCCACAAGGCCGCATGCTACAAAGGTGCGGCAGAAGAAGAAGAAGAAGCTGCGACAGTTTGCCAGATGACGCAAGGTGTTCTTGCCACAATGTGCGACGTTGTAGCATGCAGCCTTGTGGCATACCGCAATACCGCACAGTGTTGCCCCGGTGTAATATAGCCTTAAGACTCCACTGTCCGTCTGTCGCTCACCAAGCTGTATCTCATTAACCGTGACAGTTGAAATTTTCAATGATAATATGTATTTTTGTAGCCACTATAACAACAAATACTAAAAACCGAATAAAATCAAGCTCCCATACAACAAAGGTATTTTTTTCCCATTTTTTGCTTATTTTTTGCTGCATTTTGATATTAATAACCGAAATAGGCTTGAAATAAAATATTAAGTTGTTTATTTACTTTAAAAATTACAAATTTTAATAAATTCTATATCTATGAGGGTCTCCAAACAACAAGCGTGATTTTGTGCAGTCTTTTGTTCAATATTAATAACAGCAACAGGTACTTGAAATATTCAAATGTACGGAACCTTTTATGCGTGAGTCCGACTCGCACTTAGCCGGTTTTTTTATTGAGGGCTAGAAACCAAATATATGACTTTCTTATAAATATAATAATTATAACTTCCACACAAGACAATGACTTGACCTGGTAACAAACTAAGAGTATGCTATGATGCTAAGCTATGATTACCACTCAAAACATCAAAACAGTTTTTAAACTTAATTTACAAACTTTCTTACTTAAAAAATATTGCTCATGGATTTGTTGAACACTAGACACAGTTCTTCTCTGAACAAATTTAATTTTAATCTACTATTTCAATGGAATCGTAGTATTGTACAAAATTATAAGATTTACATTGAAATTCAACAAACTAAATGTAATTTCAAAATGTACCTAAATATATTTTTTAGAATATTTTTTTAACTCCACTTTATTTTTATTTCTCATTTCAGATTACAGAGGCCTGACTATGCGCAACCAATTATGTCGAAATCCCCAAGTTTGCGATGCCGATTAGTATGGAATTTGTCAGATGGCAATGGTATCATCCAGGATTGGACGCGCGTAATAAGAGGGTGGTCTGAGTCAAGACCGGACCGTGAGTTTAAGGTGCCCTCGGCTAATAGTATTTAGTGGCCCACCTAAATACTAATAGGCAAAAAATAAGACAAAAAAATAATTGAATATTTTTATTTTAATTGACGGCCACTGTAGCGCAGCGGTTAGCGCATCTGGCTACCATACGAGAGGTCCCGGGTTTGAATCCCGGCTGGGGGACAAAACAAAAACCCCCAGGTCTTGGACGTTTAGAAAGAAGAAAGAAAGAAAGAAAAATATATTTATTTGACGACACAATACTCAAAAACACAAAATCACGCAACATAATACAACAATCAGCAGAAAACACAAACGGGTGACGGTGGAAATACAAGTAGTTAACAGTTAACACAAAGACAAACATTGTTTTTATCACAAACCTGTTATTTAAGTCATATTATGTATTTTCTTTTGTGCAATAAAGTGTAACAACAACAACAACAACAACAAACTTACAGAAATCTAAATATCTAACAAAATGTCAGGAAGTTTTAAGTATTGAGTCCCCAAAATGGGCCCGACTCAGCATAATGTTGCAACCGAGAGATCAGTTGCAACGCTGATTTTCAGTCGGGTCCATACTGCGGTTAGTAATGTACGTGTATTTGATTTATTGATTTGCGCCTAATGTGAACAAGAAGGAAATACCATATTATATTTACTTAGATACCATAAGATGTGCAGTGGTAGTGAGAGTAATAAATACGTATTATTATCGGATAAAAAGAATAAATAATAAGTAATATTAATACACAAATAAGATTATATTGAGAGTGTGCCCGGACAAACGAAGAAAAACATCGATGGATCGATGAAATTATTTGTGTGTGGAATGGTGACCTACGGATGGACCTACCCTCCGTTCAAAATTGATCCACAATGCGTGCGCCATTAGTACGCTTTACCCAGGACCAGACACACGACAAGAAACTGAGGTGCGAGGCATCTGTCAGCGGTATAAAGGTATGCAACCACATTCCCATTGGCGTATCTAGGGTTATTTTATAGGGGGGCCCCGGCTCCAAAACTTGATGACCTGCTAAATTAAATACCCAACCTATAGAGGCGGCAACAAATCAATCAGACATAATCAATATTACATTAAATTATATTATTATTAATTAGAAAGGAATTATCATCAATAATGCAATTAAAATTTGAAAATGAAAATTTGAAATATAAATATTACATCAAATTAGATTATTATTAATGAAATGGAATTTTATATGCATACGAAATATATACATATATACACATACATACATATACATATATACATACATACATATATACATACATATACATACATACACACATACATATATATATATACATATATACATATATATACATATATATACATATACACACACATACACACACACACACACACACACACATATATATACATATGTTCAAAAAATTAAGCATGGTTAATTTACGCCAATTATTGTAAATTCTGTTGCTATAAAAAATATATTATATATATATATTATTATACTTCCGTGTTAGTTATTTTGTTTTTGTATCTGCAACAGATGAGCCTTGTAATAGACCTTAAAAGTATGCTTGCTTTTGCAAATACGGAGAGGCGGCGGGATATTGTTCCAGCATTTAGTAGCCGCATACCTAAAACTTCCGCGAAAGGCTGCTGTACGATGCCTCGGTATAATAAGTGGTGCAGTGGCCCCTCTTATACTCTCAGCATGTCGTGCTTGTCGCCAGGTAAGTTTATGAAATAGATATGGTGGATTGCGAGTCTGAATAACGCCGAACAGAAGAGTTGCCAACTGCAGTCGTTGTCTTGCCTCCATTTTCAGAATGTTTGCGCCATTGAGAAAGGGGGTCACGTGCGAACGAGGTGGAATATGGAGACAGTATCGAGCGCAGGCATTTTGAACCCTTTGCAAGAGATTTTGGGTCTTTCGCAGTAGACAGGGACCATAAACAGTGGCACAGTAATTGAGTTTGGATAGCACTAAGGTCTCGCAAAGTCGAATTCGGAGCTCTGCACTAATAAAATCACGGATACGATACAACAATTTGAGTCGATAAAAACAATTTCTTACTACTTCTTGAATGTGTTTCTCGAAATGCAACTGCCCGTCCATAACGATGCCTAGATTCCGTGCTTCTACAACCTGTTCTATTTTTGTGCCCAACATTTCCACGTGGAAATCTACTTGGTTAACTTTTTTAATTTGTTGCTTTGATCCCAGCAACATATATTTAGTTTTCGTAGCATTTAGCACCAAACAGTTCGCCTTGGACCACTCAGCTACACGATTTAAATCTTCATTAAGACGCTGAATGCAAGAAGCTATATCTGTTGGAGAAAGTCTTGCATATATTTGAATATCATCTGCATATATGTGGAAATTGCAATGTTTGATATATTGCGTTATATCAGATGTGTAAATAATAAATAATAGAGGACCAATAATTGATCCTTGGGGAATTCCCCTGTCGAGAAACCTATCCAGGGATTCACGTGTAGTGCCATCCGATTTTTGTAGAAGTACTCGCTGCCGGCGACCCTTAAGGTAACTGTTGAACCACTCAATACTAGCAGTATCGAAGCCGTAATATGACAGTTTAGATAACAAAAGGGAATGATTTATCGAGTCAAAAGCGCGCGAAAAATCCAATAAAACCAAAATACTGCCGCTACCATTATCCTGAGCACACAAAATATTGTCTATAACATCCAACAGAGCTTACATGTTTACGTGTTTAGTTTACATGTTTGTGATGTCGTTGTTTCTGATTGCCACGACACAGGGTATCCTAGTGTGGCGCCAGAAGCAATGTACGTGTCTGTATGTAAATGTTTAAATGCCTTAGTGTTTGTTAAATACAACCGTAAAAAGACAAGTTATAAAGCAACTTTTCCACACTTTCCCTTGGCAAATTCTTTAATTTCCTCCTCATATTCTAGGTTCTTAATTAAATCGACAATTAGAGTTAAATTAAATCTGAAAAAAGGTTACGCATTACGTCTATTTTTTACTTTGACTTGACTAAGTCGCTTGAATCGCTCGTAGCCGGGGCTGCCTGAGTGATCTTGAACGATCACTAAGGTTAAGCAACATACGGCGCGTTCAGTCCATGGATGGGTCACCGTCTATGACTAACGCTAGTGGCATTTTTTCCGAGCGGTTCCGTGCTTCGCAAGGTACGTTAAGCAGTTGGTGCCGGCTGCCGTCGATAGATGGCAGTCGTTAAGCCAAGTCAGAGGCCTTTAGGGGCGGCTTGAAAACTTCTGACAGTAAGACCAGCCACTAGTCTTACAAGCCTCCACCAATCCGGACTTGGCCCCCGTGGTGGAGTATGGCCTATACCTTCCTCAGGGAAGAGACCCGTGCCCCTCGGTGGGGATATAATGGGTTGGTGATGATGATGACTAAGTTGGGGGCCCATTGAATCCATGGGGTCCTGTGCTGAAGCCCAAAAAGTCATATTATGGTAGATCCGGCCCTGGTCCGAGTATTCTTCTGTCGTATCTAGGTCTGAGGGCGTGCACTCCGCGGTTAATCTACCGAGAATGCGCGGGTCGTTCGCTCTATTAAAATTAGGGGAACACATTGCACTTACATTAGCATCAGAAAACCCGCATTAGCGACAGCGTGGTTTGGAGCAGTTCTCTGAACGATAAAATGGTTCCCGGTTTGTCCCTTGTTGTCTTTGGCGCACGCTTTTAGGTATTTTTTAAATTATTTATTCAAGTTTCACTTTCGTTAAGCAGTTGGTGCCGGCTGCCGTCGATAGATGGCAGTCGTTAAGCCAATTCAGAGGCCTTAGGGCGGCTTGCAAACTTCTGACAAATAATCTCTAGAAACTACAGCGCTTGAGAAGTCGAGTAAGACAGGACTTACGAGTTGCCTCTAGACATCCCTGGAACCGTTTAGCACAAACTTAAGCATGTCAAATGCAATGTTCAGTGATAATTTAGATCGACATTGACTTTCTTAAACTAATTTTCAGAATCAACCTATTACCATCTATATAATAGTATATACATATATGACTAGCTGTTGCCCGCGACTACGTCCGCGTGGGCTTTAGTTGAGTAAAGTGTTTGCAAATAAGATAGGGATACTTTTAGCGCATGCGAAAGAGCTTTAATAATAACTTCGCCGTAATATTAACTACTCTTACCCCCTTAAGGGATGATTTGGAAAAACCACTTTACTTATCTTTCATGTTTTTCTATGAAGGACCTTCATGCTGAATTTCATTCGAATAACTTCAAAATGGCAAAGTTTCATACTAACATTGCACCCCCCTTTTTATCCCCTTAAGAGATGATTTTCGTAAAACTATTTTACATGTGTTTCAAGACATTCAATGAAGGACCTTTATTCTGAATTTCATTTGAATAACTATATAAACGGCAAAGTTCCATGCTAACTTCGCACCCCCCTTCTACCCCCTTAAGGGATGATTTTCTAATAACTATTTTACATATTTTTCATAACTTTTAATGAAAGACTTTCATATTGAATCTCATTCGAATAACTTCAAAATCGGCAAAGTTTCATACTAAGTTTGCACCCCCCCTTTTCCCCCTTAAGGGATGATTTAAAAAAACTATTTTACACTTGTTTCATAATTTTGAATGACGAACCTTCGTACCAAATTCCATTCGAATCACTTCAAAAACGGCAAAGTTTCATACTAACTTTGAACCCCCCTTTTACGCCTTTAGGGGATGAATTTTCAAAAATCCTTTCTTAGTGCTACCCTACGTTACAAAAGAAACTCTTATGGAAAATTTCAAGTTTCTAACCCTTATAGTTTAGGCCCTGCGTTGATATGACAGTCAGTCAGTCAGTCAGTCAGTCAGTCAGTCAGTCAGTCAGTCAGTCAGTCAGTCAGTCAGTCAGTCAGTCAGCTTCTCCTTTTATATATATACTAGCTGTTGCCCGCGACTACGTCCGCGTGGGCTTTAGTTGAGTGAAGTGTTTTCAAATAAGATAGAGATACTTTTAGCGCACGCGAAAGAGCTTTCATACTAACTTCGCAACCCCCTCTTACCCCTTTAAGGGATGATTTTCGAAAAACTACTTTACACGTCTTTTATTACTTTCAATGAAGAACCTTAATGCTGAATTTCATTCGAATAACTTCAAAAATGGCTAAGTTTCATTCTAACATTGCAGCCCCCTTTTATCCCCTTAAGAGATGATTTTCTAAAAACTATTTTACATGTGTTTCAAGACATTCAATGAAGGACGTTCATTCTGGATTTAATTCGAATAACTCCATAAACGGCAAAGTTTTATACTAGCTTTGCACCCCCCTTTGACCCCCTTAGGGGGTGAATTCACAAAAAGAGATATCGGAAATAATCATTATTAAAAACTTATAACCCACATACCACTTTTTATTGAAATAACTTTGAAAATCAGAGAACTTTCATACAATGTGTGTAAATGACGACGAATAATAATATGTACACAGCAAAGTCGAGTCTGTTTTCGATCTTAAAAGAACCTAACGCTCCGACGCGCTCCGCTTCGCTATGCGCGTCGTCGCACCTATATTTCTGTCGCCACGTATTCTTTACATCGCCGACCCCCCGTTCCATAAAACATCAATATTTTGTTCAATTTACTACCATCAAGGTACTTACTAATTTTTAATTTTAATAAAGTTGATTTTAAATAAATCTAGTGTGTCTTTTATACCCTCCTACTAACTTACTTACATAACATTGATAAATACGGGCCCAAATATAGTTATTTTACACATTACCTATGCGTCAACCGGCATTCTATACAATGCCTAGGTATTCCATATATTTCCTAGGTAAAGAGTAAAATAGTTTGAACATTCAATATCATTTCACACATTGCCTGGACGACCCCGGCATTCTATACAATACCTAGGAAATGTATAGAATGCCTGCATTATACACATTGCCTATGACATATAGAAGATATATACATAGATTATGGAATTGAAAAGAATCGTTAATAAAACATGTTTCTCTGCTACCATTGAACTGGATATTCTAGCTCGTTGATATTGATATTCCAGTACGTTGCAACGTTACCTTTGCCATTTAACAAATGTTGGGTTTAGATAAGAGTTTATATTCAACATTCAAAGTATCAAAACTGTTTATGGAAGCTTAACAATGAAAGTGACAGAAACGTGTGTTGCCAAACTAGCCTTTCTGTGGAGTTGCCACTTAATTCCATTGCAAAGTTAGCTTTGCCAGACTCTACTATACCTTCACTCGATTCCTTAACTAGGCTTGGTAGAGAGGTTGAGCATTTTTTGCCCCGCGCTGACATATATTTCAAACATTTAAAAAAATTCAAACATTTCAAACAACGTAACCTTGCAAAAAATCAAACATTTGAAATAATTCAAAACATTCTACTTTATCCTCGAACACGAATATGGTACAATCTGAAGTGATTTACTGTATATTACCGCACGATAATGCACTGACAGAATCGGGTAGAGGAGGCAAGAAAGTTATTGAAAAATCGACTCTTTGAAAGGTACCCCGGTCGTTGTTCAAAGGCGGACATGAATATTGAACAGCTCATGAGATCAATTACCTCGGCCGAGCATCTGTGCAAGACGAGAAGCTACTTGACTCCGCTAGGGCTCTCACAAAGCCATTTCCAAGCATACAACTTATTCCAGATGTACGAAATCGAAACAAATCACGTCTAAGAAAAACATAATTAAATCGAATGGAAAATTAAATGAAGGCAGTGTTACGTTTTATAAAACTGGATAATTTTTTGTACAATAGAATAGAATAATCTTTGTTTGGCACATAAAATTACAAAATATAAATAAACTTAACATATTAACAATTATTACATGTATATGGACCAAAAAGGTCTCCGCTCAGCTTTATGCCATGGTTGGGCCACGGCGCTGATTTTCAGCGGATGCCTTACACTGCAGCGGATGCCGTACATTGTAAAGTCAAACCGAAGTTTTAGTTTTAAGCCGTATTTAGTTTAGTAGCTTGTTTAGCAATTTTGTTTTATGAAAATGATCACTAAATAATATAAAACCAACTCGCTTCCCGCTGTCTAGACATTTAAAAGTACGCAACTGATTTTGATGCGGTTTTTTTATTAGATAGAGTGACTAAAGAAGAAGGCTTACATACATACATAAGCTCTCGCCTGTATCCCAGAGGGGCAGGCAGAGACCAGGGACTGTCACTTGCCACGAACCAGACAAATCACTCTCACTTCATCGAAATTCATTAGTCGTTGCATGCACGTACGCATGCAAATAAAAATAATAATAAGTCATTTTCGATTATTGTCGCGCTGGACGGAATGCCAATGTTCTCGAATTCTCACACAGAAACGTCAAGTGACAGAATCTTACTTTTTGAGGCCCGTAGTCGGCTCCAAAATGAGGCAAAGGCTATGTTTCATCTACAAGGAATATATCCTAGTAATATTATAAACGCGAAAGTTTGTAAGTATGGATGGATGGATGGATGTTTGTTACTCTTTCACGTAAAAACTACTGAATGGATTTAATGAAAGTTTACAATAATATAGCTTATACATCAGAATAACACATAGGCTACAATTTATAAAGATATTGTGTGAATTGTTCAAATTATGACGAGAAGTATCAAGTGAGTAGGAACAAATCTGACGTGCGCTACCAAAACCGCAAGAGTTACACATATATTGTAATGTGTGATATGTTAGTTCTTTTCTTTTTACGCTACGCTAATACTTATATTATAGTAGCTAATTACTACTTGAAAGACGAATCCTGCGCAGACGAAGTCGCGGGCAACAGCTAGTAAATGTATACAAAAAATATATCCAACATGCACTGATTGCGATCCTGGACAAAATCAGTCGAGACACAGCTATATTTGGGGCACTCCCATCTACAAGCGCCAAAATACTATCTGCTTCAAGTCTGGATCTGGAGGTACACTTTTAATTCAGGGTGTTTCTAATACATGTAGGTATCACGATGCCTGGTTCCAAGATTAACTTATATTCTCTTCGCATATTAAATGAAAGTCACTGTGTGAGACAGAGATAGGTGGAGTTCGCACTTGGTTCATATTATTGAAAGTACGTAAAATTATTATTCGTGCGGCCGAGAATGTCAGGTATTGGTCTAAAAGGGGAAGGCCTTTGCCCTGCAGTGGGGCGCCATATTCTGCCTTCGTAAGGAGCTAGTACTAGTATCTAGTACTTTAGTACTAGAACTTTAGCTAGTTCAATATTTTTCCAGAGTAAATGTTAATAGGTGCCTCATATACCTGCTGAGCGTTTAATAGACAAACTGTATCAGATAAAGATAGATAAAGATAAAAATGCCTTTATTCAAACAAAACATGCACGCACAGAACATTACAGAAGCCTCCTTTTAAGTAATATTAGTAATTATTTAAATAAATAAATATATGATTAAACATGTGGTCCGATGTGATGGTTTCGCGACCAACAGGACTTTAGACAGATTTTCGCGTTAACGAGCGGTGGTGGCGTAGTGGGGTTGACCTTTGCTTCTCGATCATGAGGATCTTGGTTCGAACCACGCATGTACCAATGGACTTTTAGTGATGTACATTTGTTTGCTTGTACAGCAACACCATTCGCTGATTAATTGTGCCCGGATAACGGCGACAGGCTTGCCACTTGTCGCGTTTGGGACCTAATACACTCGGCAAAACGTGGGCCCAGTTTTAGTGATTTGTGCCACTGCCTGCCCCCTCGGGGATAACAAGCGTGATTTTTTTTATTGTTTTTTCGCGTTAAATTCACTATTACAATGGTTTCTAAATGTTCAAGGTCATAACGCAATGGATTACAAAGCAAGACACTCATAGGATTCCTTAGAAGTACCTGATGCCAAGTGCGGAGGACTAGGTATGGCGTGAGAACCAAGACAGGTTACCGAGCCAGCTATTTACAATGCCGTCTATTATTAGCGCGTGCAGGTTGCTTGGTCCAGACCCGAGGATGTCCCGATACTTGAGGACGCTTTAAGATCCATCTATATTACAACGACTGCGACGAGCGAGCGCAACGTCGCAAGCCAAAATAGCCTTTAAATACTTACAAAGAGCGAACATTAGAAGTTCATAAAAAGCTCGTCCCCGTTAAGGACTCGTCGGACGCATAATGCCGGGCTTTTTTGAGTCAGTATTATAATATCTAGTCTTAAAAGTATCAACGATTATTTCAGTTTGTCTCGTTGCGGCCGGACGTCACGGGCTCGTCATAGGTTTTCGAAAGGTTAAAGTAACATTTGCAAACTGAACGTCTCGTTTTAATCACTACAGATAATTAAACTTATTGCTCAATAATAACAATTATACTTTATTCCACACGAAACATTGAACAGAACATTACATAAGAAACAACAAGTACAAAGGCGAGCTTATCTCCATAAGAAGAAAGTTATTGAAAGAGGTTTCTACTCCTAAAATTGTGCCAAATAAAACCACAATTTGAGGAGGACTAACAAAAAAAATGAAAGTACAATTTTGACCTTTTTGGTGGGCCGATAGACTCGGTTTTTAATTGTTCTTTTTAAGGTTCTATGAGCTGGCAATGTCAATACCTCAAAGGGCAATTCCTCTAATCACTCATTAGCATCAAAAATACTCGAGACGATAAATCGTACCGTCAAAGAACACCCACTTGAGACTGGTCACGCACAGTCAACGTTTTGGAACTTAATCACATCTTTACGCAATTGAGAGAATAGTGATGCGACGAGGCTTGTCGCCGCGGCAACTGGGGTGTTTCGGAATGACGGTAAAAAAACTAAAAAAAAACTATACATGCTGAAAGCTGGATAGCTTGGAAGCCGCGGATTTATAATTAGGAATACATAAATATGGAGTTTCTTTGTTAGTTTACTCTCCATGTAATCTGTTGTAATTGAAAAACTAACAACTTTGACGTTCTTAAAGTAAACATTTCTTCTGTATTATGAATAAAAATATTTGAATTTGAATAAAAATGTCTTCTAAAAAATCTATAAAATGAATAGTCGAAAAACTTTGTTTAAAAAATTACGAACAATTAGGTACTACTGCCTCTTGATCTGTCAGAACAAAAGAATGTTCTCATAGATTCGATTTTGGGTCGAGATATGTTCGGAAAGAGCCTTCTAAAAAAACCAAGATGCGAGTACTTTATTCCTTAGTAGTCCGATTCGTGGTTCGCAGTATAGTCAAACGTTGGGAAGTTACGGGTACCGTCCAAAGTAAAACCGTCCACTGGAGTGGGCGGAGAAGGCGCTAGGGGGTACGGACCGACACATTCGGCAGCAAAACAATTACGTGTTGAGGCGAGATTGGGACCACAGTTAACTGCGGTTAGCTCGGTTGATTATGCCCGCAACTCAGTTCGTAACGCATAGCACCAACAATCCTAGAGAGGGTACCGAACCAAACCGCATAGCACGTAGACTTAGGAGTCGAAAGAAGCAGCGATCGGGCATCATAAGTAACGAAATCTAATATATAAAATTCTCGAGTCTCAATGTTGGTGCGCATACTCCTCCGAAACGGATCGACCGATTTTGATGAAATTTTATGTGTATTTGATAGGTATGAGAATTGTATGGCGAAACAAGGTTCGCCGGGGCAGCTAGTAATTTTATAGAATTTCGTGCGATAAAAGGGAACGAAGACCATTTAAACGCTCTTTAAAAATAATGTTCCTAACAGAAATAGTGGCACATCGCACTGTATGAAGTAATAAACTAAAAATATAACGCTTTACAAATGAAGATACTTCCGACTAGAAAAAAAATGTGTTTGGTATACGCTGTAGAGAAAGTGATCTGTCAGGATCGTGGCAAGTGTCAGTCCCTGGTCTCTGCCTACCCTTCCGGGTTATAGGCGTGAGCTTATGTTGTTGTTGTTGTTACACTTTATTGCACAATAAAAAAATACATAATGTATGTATGTATGCATGGTATAACATTTTCGAAACAGATGGGTTGGCGCTGCAGCAAACGATCTATAATCCATTTATCTATACTTGGCATTTTTTTCAGACTTCACACAACACTAAACCAGAAACCTTTATAGTAGAAAACTCGAAACAGTTTACATATTTAGTGCTAGCTAGTACTAAATTTGCAAACGGTATCGACTTTTCTACCGCTAAAGGTTTTTGATTTAGTGTCAAAAATGCCAAGTATAGATAAATGGATTGTACTGTCGGCGGCCTGAATACTTCAATAATTTTTAATATAAATCTACTGTTTAACACCAGACGTTTGTCTTCTAAATAATCGATGATTTTATAATAAGCTTTTTTACACTGAGTGTGCTTAACACATTTCTTAAACTGCGTCGGAGGTAACTTTAATATATATTAGTAATTCAGTAATTCAAGAACAATTACATTCCTTGTGCTAAATTGCTATAGGTGGAAATTATGTACCAACAAGGAAAAACGATGACATCTGAACTAGTGGTAAACACTGTATCTCAGATGTCAAGTAGTAGTATCTTCATTAACAGCAGTCCATAATCTAAATATTTCATTTGCATCGAAACAAGATGGTTTTTCTATAAATGTGTTTAGATCACAAAGCCATAATGTCACAAAGCTCCTCTTGAATTCAGTGTTCTAGATTGACGTAATCGCTAGAAACAAGTGTAATACAACCCGCACTCTACTTTCAAAATCAATTACAAAAGTTCGGTTTCCCGGTACTGCTGACGATATTGATACCACAATCGCTGGAAATGAGTTGGAAATTAATCACTTCACGTATTCAACGGTTGATCCAATAGTAAAATGTACCGAATATTATTTTCGATAATTCAATCAAGTAATCGTCGAGCGCGGTCAATAAAAATAATGAAAATATGTTGTTACTTTGGTGTAGCAGTTTAGCTGACCATGTAGGGTAACCACACATTTTCATGACATTATGTAATAAATATATTATCTATCCATCAGAGTTATGTAAAGTAAAGTAAAAATTGTTTATTGCCAAATGAATTATGTTAAACGCATGTGGAATAATAATTAATAATTACTGCGTATGTCCAATTGTAATACATTCCTACTGACAGGACATTGTTCAAACCACCTTAGTTTAAGTTCAGTCTACTAATTGTGACATATCACATTATTTTATCCCAGCTGGGGACCAAAACGAAAATCCCAGTTCTTGGACGTTTACATGTTTGTGCTGTCGCTGTTCCTGGTGTAATAACCGTATTAATAATAATCTAATACCGTATTAATAATAATTAATATAATTAAACTAGGATTTAGCATCGAAACTATTATTAATTAATCAAACTTATGGTAATCCTTCTGCTTTGACCAATGGAGTTGGAATTAATCGCCTCTATCGGACGTTGATATCGTAATTAGGATTATCGTAATTTACACTGATCGTCAACCCACTGCCAAAGGGACTACGTAAATGGAACCGGAGTGGATTGGAATGGTTTTGACCACATGACACAAGTGCAGTAACGTGGCATAATTGCAATTTCGTAATCCTGTTGAGGATGCAGCCGCTGCGTGAGCTAAATGTCGAGGACTCTAGTCTGACCAGTGTTGCCACCTTAGCCCTTTTCGGGCTAGACCTAGCACTTTTTACTGTCGGTGAACTCGTTTTTTCATGGTTTAGCCCGAAAAAAGCTATCTAGCCCTTTTCAAGAGATACGAAAACTTCGCGCCACGATTACCAAGTTATGAAACAATCACAAATTGGGTATATTATAGGTATTCTTTCAAATTGGCTAAGAACGCAGATGTTAATCAGCCATCAACATCTTCTTCGGCAGATAATACTCGTACAATACAATACAATAATACAATACCTATGATTTTGAAAGAAGATCACGTCGGATATTATGATTTTTAAAATAGGTAACTCAATTTTAATAGAAAAATGCGCTTTCTGAAGTTACTTTAAGTATACTTAATACGTTTCATATAAAAAATCTTTTACATTTGCATTTATTGTTAGCCCTTTTTGGCACCTTTTTTGCTATAATTATCTAACCCTTTTTAGCTTGTCCGACTGGCTCTTTTCAAAAACTAAGGTGGCAACACTCTAAGCCAGTCTGCGCCTTTCGTTACTCAATGGCAGGGCGAGGGGTCACGGGGACACTGCGATCATAATATTATGATTAAAACACGCCCTCACGGATTCCGAAATGGAAAACAAAAAACGGGACAAATGGAAACCTTTTTTGAACGTCTAGGCAACGTATTTGTGATGTATTGTTTTGATATTTGTAAACCAATCATGTTATGCACTATAATCCATTTATCCATACTTGGCATTTTTTTTGGACTTCAAACGACACTGAATCAAGACCTTTAGCATCAGAAAACTTGATACCGTTTGCAAATTTAGTACTAGCTAGCACTAAATTTGAAAACTGTTTTAGCCCTCTACCGGTAAAGGTTTTTTGATTTAGTGTCGTATAAAGTCTGAAAAAATGCCAAGTACAGACAGACAAATGGGTTATAGGTGAAAAGCATCTATCTGTCTAATCAGCCCGTAAATAGAGCCCACTGTTGGGCCAGCGGCAATGGCATCCTGGCGTGCATAGCGGACTGGTTTGACGGTCGCTTTCTTACCCACTGGGTTAGGATTCATTTCATCATCAAGCCGTTATGTCCTCACCGAGGGGCACGGGTCTCTTCCCTGAGGAAGGTATAGGCCATACTCTACCACGGGGGGCAAGTCCAGATTGGTTGAGGCTTGTAAGACTAGTGGCTGGTCTTACCGTCAGAAGTTTTCAAGTCGCCCTAAGGCCTCTGACTTGGCTTAACGATTGCCATCTATCGACGGTAGCCGGCATCAACGGCTTAACGTGCCTTGCGAAGCACCGAACCGCTCGGAAAAATGCCACTAGCATTAGTCATAGAACGGTCACCCATCCATGCACTGAACGCACCCTATGTTGCTTAACCTTCATGATCGCTTAAGATCATTGAGAAAGCCGGGGCTACGAGCGATTCATTTAAATAGTGTAATAAGTACTAATATAGTGTAGGAATATTGATTGTGTTTGTAACTAACATTTATTTTTATTTTTATTCTTGTATCTTTTTGTTTGTAATGTATTTGTTGATGTGGATTTGTAGTAAAGTCTGAAATAAACGTTTTTTTTAAAATAAATAAATGAATGAATAAATAATTAAACATATGATAATTTTATATGACACCTAAATATCAATTTAATTGAGAGTCTGTCATAAGTCTAAAACAAACATAAGAGAAATCTAATATTTTTTTGTTGACGATGAGCTACCTATTGAGTGATAATGTGGTTAGCAACTGTAACCTTTATTAAGCTTTAAAATAAATTCAAATTCAATAATTAGATAAAAAAAAGTTAACTAACACCTAAGTCGTGTAGCTAAATGGCGCCGACCGCTTCGCTGGCGATATCAGAGGCAGCAATCAGTGGACGGTCAGTCGTCGCGTGGTGTTATAATTATTACAATTTTACGACAGGTCAGGACGAGTTAAACTGAAAATGATAAACCGCCCGGCTGTTTACACAGTGTGATGTGAAAATCAGACAACTGGGTCACGGAGGCGTTTAATTATCATACGAAACGGGCCGCGAGAGGTTCTGAGATGACGATCGCTATAAAGTTTTTTTATTGACGTCTTCACGAGAACGTGTCCGACTAATTCGAAATTTGAAAATTTCGCTGTATTCAATAAAACGCTAATGGGGTTAGTGCGTTGTGTCCTGTTTTCCGTCAGTTTTTGATTTATTCATTTCACTTTCGATAGATACTGTTACCAGTAGAGACCACGAGGTGGTGCGACTCGGAATTGGATCTTCAAAGCCATCGGCAGGAATAACAATGCTAGCATTAATAGTCTTAGCGATAACATTTGGTATCTCCCATTACCCAGGCCATCGTGACCAGGGCCTCAATTCTGTTAGTGCACAGCAGTACAATGACAGATACACGGTCGGGTCACGTGACGTGTTTTTTTATACCATTGACGTCTGGAGTTATTGATACACCTGCTCGCGTAGACTTAAAGCGGCAATGAAACTAAATCGCCATGTTCATCATCATCAACCCATTATGTCCCCACCGAGGGGCACGGGTCTCTTCCCTGAGGAAGGTATATCCCATACTCCACCACGGGGGCCAAGTCCGGATTGGTGGAGGCTTGTAAGACTAGTAGTGGCTGGTCTTACTGTCAGAAGTTTAATACTGTAAACGCGTCCTAATACTGTGCAATCTAAGACGGCAAGAAACATTTGCTGAGAGGCATTATGTGCTTTGATTTCCAAATCAAATCAAAATCCCAAGGTTGACTGGAAGAGATCGCTTTTAGCGATAAGACCGCCAATTGTATACGGCAAAACTTAGATATATAAGTCTTATAATGTATTTGTTTGTTTTTCTGGTGTGTACAATAAAGAGTTCTAATCTAATCTAATCTAATATACTATACGTTGTCAGACTTATTTTACACCATATGTAGACTTCTTTCACCGGGGCTGCGTAAGCATTTTGACTCGCCGCATAGTTCCTAGCATTGCGACGCTCACGAGGTCTTTCGAACGTTGAATCAGCTCAATGAAAGGTTGAACATGATATTATTATCTACTTACGTGGAATAATCCGCTGCGACTGCACCAGGGAACAAGCTAGGAGCAGCAGCAATGTCCCCGCCCAAGCTCCGTGAAACCCCATTATTCCGTCACAGGCATATAATATGCTCCTTGGATGAAAAAAAAACCGCTGTTTAGACTCAACAAAAACCCATTATCAAATATCAAGGGAACTCAACACACTACCAAAACGCGCACAGAATGAAAATAATAGCTTTGTTGCGTTGTCCAGTAACTAGATACTTTTCTGATTGAGAATTGTCAAAGTTGAATATACGTTTGTGCACGAAACACGATTGCCTGGTTGGGTTCCAGGCTTTATAATAGGATTAACAAACGTTGCGAAAAGTGTGCTTTGTGACCAAAATTGTTATTCTGTCAGCCTGTTCTTTTCTCAATTCATCCGAGTGATCTAAGTCTAAAAATCGGTTCTCTTCTGAAAGTTCGAAAAGATAGAGACGCAGCGTTATATTCAAGAAGGTAATTTGCGACGGAGTTATTTATTTCAAGAAAACTACAGTTTCTTTGAGCCGCTCTCCGATTGCGATTGGGTTAGACGAGATAAAGTTACTTCAAGAAATATAAATTAACAATCAAGTGAATTAACAGGATCGCGGCAAGTGGCAGCCCCCGGGTCTCTGCCTACCCCCCCTGGATGCAGGCGTGAGCTTATGTATGTTAATAAAAATCAACAATAATTCAGGAAATAAAAAGGTAAAAGGAAAGACCATTTGTTGCCGACAGACCTTTTTATTGTTTAGTTTTCCTTTATATATTATTGTTTTTTTACTATTGCGAGTTTTAAATTTATTTGTGTTCTTTCGGTTTAGCTTATATATCTATTGCTATGGTATAGTTATGGATTTACCGATAAAAGGTTTTATTTATTTTTAGAAAAGAAAAGTAGAGCTGGCTTCCCACGGTCCGCGATATCGCGGACGGACGCGGACCAACTAGCACGACACACCGTGGGAAGTGTCTCGGTCCGCGGTAGAAAAGACAGACGACACAGGTCAACTGGGAGAGCCTCTCGTGGTGTGTGGCTGTCCGTGGTCGTCGGCCGTCCGCATCCGTCCGCGATATCGCGGACCGTGGGAAGCCAGCTTTACGGCGCATCTACGGTGCTTAATATGATTGACGCATTGTATATTTGACAACCGCTGCGAAACACAGAGGTCGGATGACCTTTGTGGCGCAGAGGTTAGCGCATTTGCGCTGGATTTGCAGATTTAAAGTTTTATTTATAGAAAATAAAAGTACCGGCGCCTATATGGTTCTTAATACCAAGAAACTGGGATATAAATCGACCTCTGTGACGCAGCGGTAAGCGCATCTGCCTACCATTCGAGAGGTTTCGGGTTCGAACCTCGGCTGGGGAAAAAAATCCTAGGTCTTGCATGTTTACATGTTTGTGATGTCGCTGTTTCTGGTTCCCACGGTACAGCGTATCCTAGTGTGAGCCAAGAAGCAATGTATGTACATGTTTATGTTTCTGTTATGTTATCTTCATATAGGAGTGTTCAAAATCGTTATTTTTAATAAAAAAGACGATGAGAACAGCGAGAGTATTCTAGATAACCTTAGCTATAATTAAGTTATAATATTAATTATTAATGATTTAAAAGTAGTAGTAAGTTCAACAACTTTGATCATTAACAGCGATTTGTGATTTTTACGTTTCATTCAAATCAAGAAGTCAATATAAAGCCACAGCTTGTTCATTTGCTTGTATTTTTTCTGCTTGTTAAAAGTTTATCTGTACTATTGCACTTTAAGTTGCCTGCAGTAAGTCTCTCCATTTACCCACAGAGAAATAAATCTGCTTCGAGGAGTGACTTAGGAAATCGTGTTTTTATGAAGGTCTTATTTGTAAAAAAAGTGGTGTAATGCCTCTTTTACGCTCGGTTTCTAGAAAAGCGATGAAATGTTAATCTCATGTTAATCTCACGTCAAGCTAATTTCAGCCAATCACGTGCCGGTATTTTGAATTAATCTTAGATTAATCTCTCGTTACATTTGAACACTCTTTCAGAAACTGAGGCTTAGAGTCTCTTTAAGCCCTCAAGCACCACAGGCGGGTCCTCGGGGCCTGAGGGGTTAATGATAGATGGAATGTCATTGTTTCACCTACATTATCCATTCCTTCGTCGCATTAAATTGTAACCCGCCAACCTCTTCCTTCTTTTATTTTTTACTATTAGCGACAAAATAAAAAATGCATCACTTGGATTATGATATCACTGTCAGGATAACACATAGCACTACCAACCACATAATACGGTATTTGACACTATCAACAATAAATTATTTGAGACGCTCGATTAAAACAAAAATTACTAAATGTTTCGGAAAATGTATTCTTTTAATCATTTACTAGTTATTACAATTTTTAAATAGATGAAACATAAAAAGAGTGCTATGAAATGTGACGTCACAAGCAAGTATTTTCATACAAAATTCCGTTTTAAAAGTAACTCATTTGACATTTTGTCAAATACCCAATTGACACGAATGAGCAAAGAACGTTCGAACTGATCTAAACATCATTGTGCAAGAATTATAGTCATTGGTTCTCATTTGAGCTCGTTGATATTTTGGTTTAAACGGTGAAAACGAGCTTTCGTTTACCCTAAAAGATTTAGAAAGAATGCTTGTTCTAGCTCTAGCTCTTTGTTCGATTGATATAAATTGACCTTAAGAAGATTATGAGAACGGAAAATTTCAACTTGATCCACCACAATTTGAAACAGGGCTCTTCAACATTGCACCACTTTTAGTGTCAGTTTTGTTTGTGTATTTTTTATTTTCATATTTTTTATGTTAAGAATCTATTGCCGCAGGTAACTAAATATAAGATGAAGCTACTCCTTCGACATCACTATTTTAAAATAATCTTGCGCTAAGAAAATAAGTGCTTACTGCAACCATATGCCGGGCATAAAAACCCTGCAAGCTGATTTATAAGTCCGTCAGTTAGCGAAATTATTAGTGCAGCGGCGATTTATCATTGTCATCTCTGTCACACGACAAATAAAGGTCGATGTCGATTGTCTGTCGGCAACATGGGACATCTATCACCGTCGTGATAGCCTGTCATCTGCCACTACTTAGTTACTTTCCTAAGTACTCTATGCCCAGAGCCAAGTTTCATTAAACGAAAATTCGTAGTCGTGAGGAAGCCTGATATTATTTTATACGTATAATATACCAGACAGAGGAAGGTAGGTTGAAAAGAATCACTATTACATCCATAAGGGGCCATGCATAAATTACGTCACACATTAAGGGGGTCGGAGGGGGTCGAAGAAGTGTGATATTGTGTGACAAGGGGTCGGGAGGGGTAGTAAGTTTCGTGACGTCACATTTCAAAACCTATAATAACCTAAGTGTTAAAACACGAACTTTGAACTATTAACGAAAACATCCAACACATTTGCAACTCTCTGTTCCTAACTCTATTTGCAACTCTGTCGGAAATAAAACTTATTTCAGAACTGCTATTTAAATCAATAATTTCTAGATGTAAAAATTACAAAATATGTGACGTCACACTAGGAAGGGGGCTTACAAATGTGACCAGCTGTGACAAGGACGGGGGATGGGGCAAAAAATCATGAAATTCGTGTGACGTTATTTATGGGATTGCCCTTAACTTCGTATTAACCCTTTGCAACCGAGCTCTCACAACCGTGCATATAGTTTAAAAAAAATCCTGACTCCATACAAATTAACTTTTCGGGACGCAACCGGCATCGATCGATCGTGCATTTATCTGTTTTACCTACAAAAAATACTGCAAGGTGCGGCGCCTCACTTGTCGGCACCCATTGGCCACAGATTGGCTCGCGAGCCCCTGGTAGAGATTTCTGCTTATTTTGGCGGTAAACGTGCTTCACGTAAAGTACTGATAATTAATATATTTTGTTTGAAGCCTCACAATAATTAAGTTTGAATGTGTATAGGAAGCGTTGTAGAATGTTTTTATAAAATACAAAGTTAGTTAGTTTCAGGTCAGAGATGAAAGTCACCTTAACAGTTTAATTAAGCCGAACTCACAATGACTATGTATTATCATAATATGTTTAATACTCTTGTCACAATCCTTTGTACTATTTAACCGCTGTATACTATTTATAGGAAATTATCTTAAAATTAGCTTAAGTAACAACTCACATCATACACATCTACTCAAAACTCATATATTTATTGCAATTCTAAAAATACTCTTATACATCACAACACAACAAAACAAAACAAACTACAACTTGTACCTTTCTCTATTTATTTGTGAACCAAACTCAAAGCAAAACATATACTACTCCCAGATCCCTTTACTAGACTTTATATTTTTTATTTTTCCCCCTGGATAGAAACGAAGATTCGTTTACAAAAAATCTAGATAATTATAAAGTATCAACTGTCACAGAATGCAGCCCAGAAGATTGTCGCACCATTATATCGGAGCCAGACAAAAAGCTTAAACTGTTATCACTTAATATTCGTTCTTTAAACCGCAACTTCCCAAACCTTGAGACCCTATTAGCCAGAATTAATATGAACTTTGACTTAATTGTTCTCACTGAGTGTTGGCTGCCATGCCTAAGCAATACTAACCTGCCCTTACTTGATAATTACACCATCACACAAACCTCTAAGCATCAAAATAAAAGCGATGGCGTAGTCGTCTATATCAACTCAGATTTTGCCTGCACATACGAAGAACTCGACTTCAACGGCGCGGCCTCTGGGCTTCTGATAAAGCTTGGATTAGATACCGCCATCATGTGCATTTACAGATCCCCCTCTACTACAAACATTGAATCCTTTCTAAATGCTCTGGACCAAATCCTTCTACCATTATCTATATATAAGACATTAATTCTTACTGGTGATATAAATATCGATATTTCAGCCACCTCTCTTGAACTTCGTTCACACAATTACCTAAATCGACTGGCTTATCACGGCCTACTCCCTGCGCATGATCTACCTACCCGGGATAACAGTTGCCTCGATCATATATTGCTTAGATCCCATTCTCTATCTCAAACTTTCATTCTAGAATCTTACACCACCGACCACCTTCCAATCATTTTAACCCTTGATCTTAAACCAAAACGAAAGGTCGCGATTACAATAAAATCTACTATTAACTATCAAAATTTAGATAAAGACTTTGAAAAACTGGACTTCACCCCTATCTTTTCTACTTCTGACCCGGAATCTGCCACGAACGAATTAATAAATAATCTATCTAAAATAATTATTAAAAATACCGTCACCAAAACCCTTTCCAAAAAACAAAGAATCCTAAAACCATGGATTACACCAGGCATTCTAAAGTGCATGCGAAATAGAGACAGACTTCACAAACAATCAAAATTAAATCCAAGTAACCCCACATTTAAGTTAATCTATACTAGGTACAGGAATTTTTGCACGAAAATACTTAAAAAGCTAAAACGACAGTATGATACAAATGAACTATTAAAAGCTGGTTCAAACACTAAACTAATCTGGGATACGATAAATAGAATATCTAACTCTACTAAAACTAAATCTACCCATACACAACTTCTATCAACTGCGATTTCTCCTATAACATCTTGTAATAATGTCAACCAATTTTTTGTCGACATAGGAAAAAAGCTGTCTAATGACACTAATAAAAACAATCCCTTGTTATCGCACTACCCATCTCAATTACACCCTTCAAGTGTCACTTCCTTCGTCATACTAGACACCGATCCTAAGGAAATTTACACTTCTATCCACTCTCTTAAAACCTTCGCTGCTACCGGCTGGGATGGTATTTCTCCCACGATCCTTAAAAGGTATTCCAAGCCTTTGGCTCCTATTCTCAGCTATATATTTAACCTCTGCTTTCAACAAGGATTTTTCCCTAGCGCCTTTAAAAAAGCCATCGTTCATCCTATCTTTAAGAGCGGAGACAGATGCTCGCCTACTAATTACCGGCCTATAGCTATACTTACAGCCCTCTCTAAAATTCTGGAGCGTCTTATAAATAATCGACTACGAACTTACCTCGAAGACAATAATATATTATCCCCTAATCAATATGGTTTTCGAAAAAACATATCAACTACAGATGCTATCCTAAGTCTAACAAATAATATAGCTAATAATCTAAACAATAACAAGAAAACACTCGCCATATTTTTAGACCTGGCCAAAGCGTTCGATACGGTGTCTATAGCCTGCCTACTTCTAAAGCTGCTTTCAATAGGAATCAGAGGTCCCCAACACGATTTATTTCGCTCGTACCTCACAGGACGCTCACAGTGCGTCAAAATAGGTCCCCATACTAGTAATGAACTAGAAATATTTTATGGAGTGCCACAGGGCAGTATTTTAGGACCCACCCTTTTTTTGATTCTAATTAACGAATTATGTAACTTACCGCTAAAAAATGGGTCTATTACCACATACGCCGACGACACGGTTCTCCTCTTCCATGCCAACTCTTGGTCTGATCTCCTAAATGTTTCTCAAACAGGCTTCAATGACGTATTCAATTGGCTTTCAATTCACTCTCTTACCCTAAACACTGCTAAAACAAAATTCATCCCCTTTTCCGTCACTTCGGCAAACAAACCCAAAACTAAATTAATTATACAAGCTCACTCGTGCTCCAAGCAATCTATATGCAATTGTCCCCCCATCTGCCAAACCGATCATATTAAATACCTTGGTATTACCTTAGATCACAATCTCAACTACAAATGTCACATCGACGTTCTAACATCTAGGCTACGTAAACTAATGTACGTGTTTAAATCGATCCGAAAAGTCGCTCCCCCTCATATAATTAAAACAACCTATTTAGCACTCGTCCAATCTATCATTACTTACTGTATCCCATGCTGGGGTGGTGCAGCGAAAACTTTTTTAAAACCTCTTGAAATTGCACAACGTGGTGTACTCAAAGTTGCTACAAAACGACCAATTCTATTTCCCACTGCCGAATTATACAGCCTCTGTGATGTATTGACAGTCAGACAACTTTTTATCCTCTATACAATATTGTTACAACACCACAAAACACCCTATACAATTATTTCTAAACGTCGCAAAGACTTAATTTGTAGCATTCCTATGCCTAAACTTTCTTTCACTAAACGCCACAATATTTATTTAGGTCCATCCCTATACAACAAATTCAACAAAAAACACCCTGTTTTTCACCTGTCCACTTATGAATGCAAAAAGAAAGTTGTATCAACCCTTAAATCTCTTTCCTATGATGAAACTGAAAACTTTATTCTAAGCTCCTCCTAAACACACACACTCGTACGCTCTCTCTCTCACACACACACACACACACACACACAAACACACACACACACACATACACACACACACGCACACACTCACAAACACAATGCATGTTAGTTTTACTTTTAATTATTTTTAATCCTTGTATTTTAATGTTTAAGCAAACCTATTTTACTAATTGTTAACGACTCCAGTAATGCCACCACTGTCTAACTAAACCGTCTCATTTAGAGGCACGGGCCTGCTGCTATTAATACAGGCTACTTGGTAGCCTAGCTATAGTAGCAGACACCTACTTGTTTCATTCATGTCTTCTCTTTTATTAGAAATAGTTTAAACTGAATGTAAATTTAACCATTTTTACTATCAATAAAGATTTATTATTATTATTATTATTATTATTATTATTATATTATAGTTTTTAGTCATAAAATATGGCTTGAAAAATGTAGTTGCACGATCGTGCAGTTACTTTTTAGCCGGACTAGCAGTTAACTAGGATTTTTTTGGTTATTTTTCTTGAAATCTATGGCATACCAAAATACCTTGTATTTTAGCCAAGATAGTTAAATTTAAGAAAATAAATTCTTCGGTTGCAAAGGCCTAAAGAAAGATAGGAAGGTGGCATTTCTATACACTGCAATAACACAGCAACGCTAAAGGACATCAAGATGAAATGTATCCTGTTACCGAATTATAAGTCAAACCTAACAAATTTTTTTCAACATTAACAACACTTTCATAAATTAAGGAAAATATATCCCTATTGATTTTTTTTATGCAGTCTATGCTGCACCACAGACAGACTCTCTCTGAGAGAGAGTATGAGCTAAAATAAAAACAATGGATAATTTATATAATATTATCGTTATGTGATCTGTACCACGGCAAAAGCCGTGATGAAGCGCCTTTTCTCTCACGGGCTATGGAAGCAATGTGAAAACCAGATGCGTCTGAACGATCATGGGCCAGAGTTATTTAAAAAGCAATCTGCGTCATTAGCATGTACTGCAGATGTATTATTCTATTCGTTTATTTTCATACAGGCTTCGCCCGCGACTTTCGTTCCCATTGACCTGAAATGAGAACGACTCTGTCTTGTTCTTTTTCCAGAAATACGAAGAGGCAGAAGGGTCAACTCGAGTCATTATCGTGATTATTTTTTAGATAACAGTATTTTCTTAATGCTTTGTAGTACACTGAGAACTGCATGAACTTCAAGTCTACGCCCGCACGCATATCAAACAATCTAGGCGTCAATGGTATCAAAAAATATTAAAAAAAACAAATCAATATCAAAAAAAGTAATGGTGGCTATAGATACTTTTCTACTGGAAAAAATGCCTCTAAGTAGCTTATTTTTGCATTCAAACTAAGAACGCAGTAATGGCTATTACTGTATTTCTCGTTTCGAGGGCAGAATTGTATTCCGCCCGTTAGTGAAACCAAACTGCTGACTATGGAGAAGTTGGTAATTATTAAAATGAATCAGTAATTGATCTAAGATAATTCCCTTAAATATTGCTTTGGATATCTTAACATAATAATCATTTCTTATAGCCTAATTACTACCGCACGATTATGACTAATATATTGAGTCATTGTCGACAGCTGACCGCATTTACATTCTCTCAAAGTCATGGGATGACGTAACTGAGCAGTGCTTAACATGTAAAGGTTGATGTGCTGTGGATGTGGATTCCACGGATCGTATTTCATGGCGCATAAAGCCGATAATCGAACAAACAAAAGCGGCTGGTTCTGAGGTTCTCTTGTTCGACCTCGAGCTATTTCAGGCATTCAACGTCATAGCGGTTGGTGATGTATTTTTCTGTTGCAGGATTTGTTTTTATTTCAATTACGTACCGACGATTGTGACGGCTAAAAGCTAAATTAGTGTAGGGTTTCAATGAAGGTCGCCTTCTAACGGATGTTATGAAATTATCCATCTGTATGGTTCTAACTCTAATACTGTGAAAATATGTGTCTTTGACACATTCATTAGAAATGAAGTCTAGTATGACACGGCTTATATATTTTTGAAGACTTAAGAATAAGGTCCTGAACACACTTGCGGGCAAAGTTCCGTTAAGCTGATCAGTGCGTTTCAGACCTTATTTGTAACTAGCTGTTTTTTGCGACTTCTCTAATGTTTCCGGAACAAAAAGTAACCTATCTACCACTTCAAATTATAATCTATCCATGTCCCTTTCATACAAATCGGTTCGGGTTAAGGAGTTGAGGGGGCATTTATTTGTACGTACATACATACATAAGAGCCAAACACATTACACTCCCTTTCATAACCTGTTAATTTCCAGAGTGACCGATTCGGACAACGTTAACAATGATTTTTAATCAGAAATTTATTTCAACGTAAAGAATTTACATTCCGTTTGTTGAAGTATAATGTTAGCCGCTGCCTTGGGACCGAGTGTAGTGGAGAAAAAGGCCGGGAAAAAAAACTCCACTCTTTTCAGGCATCTTTTCTCAAATCACCTTAAATCTAATTGTTCTTGGTACATTAGCCAACAGAAATACATATTATTCTTTCGCTTTTTGGCTTTTCTGCAGCGCGGTAAAATCTGAAGCCGGGTCCGCTGCGCCATGTTACGCGTGTTACAAAAAGCGTAACACGTAAATATAATAAAAATGGGACGTGGTATAACACGTTAAGTGTTACATAACGTTACGTTAAGTGTTACGTAACACGTAAAGTGTAAATTCCACTCCCCATTTTTGTTTTAATAACGTGTTACATTTTTTGTAACACGCGTAACATGGCGCAGCGGACCCGGCTTGACGCGCAGCAAGAGGACGATATTATTCTATTTGTGTAGAAATAGGTTCTTCATAATCAAGTTTCTAGTTAAAAATAGACGTTGAATTCGCCCTGAGTGCGGTGCACACGTGTGGGCTGCATGTTCACAAATGGAAGTTCTAAAACATGGGGCTAATTGCGAAAAGAGCCCTATCGGAACTAAGGTCTCTGGGTAAATACATTAGTTGCTGTTATAATACTGTGAAAACTGCGTTCATTCAACATTGAGTTCATAAGAAATCCTTAATTGAATTTTCGTTAAAAATCTTAATAGACAGCAATGTTGGTAACGAAATGGGGCTTTGATTTATTTTAACCGTGCTGTACAACGCCCGGCAGATAACTTGAACAAAAATCCGTGAAAAGACCCATAAATTCCCTACCGTAAGAAGCTAAGAAAATAAAATCACTGGCCCATCACAAATAAAAAAAACCTGCGCAGGAATAAGTTTCCGATGGACCCGCAAAGCAGCATTTTTGTTCCAATCGAGAATCGTAACCTAGATTCCGCTTCATCCACCAATAATACCCTAGATCATCATTCATGCTAAGCCAAGGTCCTTTGGCCAAGTTATTTGTCGGGCATTATACAATTCAGCTCAGGAGCGCACTACATAACTTCTCTATCAAACGAAACAAACGAAAACTAGCTGAAGATGCCGCAAACGTTGTTTCAATACATTAATTAGTCTAGAACCTACTCTCAGACTTACCAAATATTCACAAACAAAGTCATATAAATTGGTGAAGCGAACGCCTCGAGGAGGAGCTTTGAGAAGTTCTCTAAAAACACTAACACAAGATTTTTGTCCTTTTGCAGAGAAGTTTCTCATCCGATACCACTTAAACCGGATTGTCAAAAATGCATGTCAATTTTGGCTCTTCGGAAACGTCCAAAAATGAACCACAGTTGACAGTGAATAGGTAGTTACAGAGTAGGAGGGTAGCCCATCGGTAACTAAGAACTCTGATTTGCTGTGCCAAAACAGTTGTTTACTCAGATATTGCGGCATCCACGGCCCAATTCTCAATACGACATCGAAAATAAAACACAATGAAATAACCAGTCTCACGTTACAGGCATTTAACTATATGAGGCGCAGAATGTTAAAACAACAAAAGTGAATTCGAAACGGCTATAAAAATGTCTTGATTTATTACGGACATGCACTGTGTTGGCAATTGATGTTATCAGAATGACTGTCGTCCCGAGGACGGATCGAGCCGATCGTTGGTTCCATTATTTAATAACCTAAAAAGCACCGGACCTAAAGCTTACTTTAACTAAACTCACCCAAAAAAATCAAAGCAAATATTGTCAGTGTCGTAAGTACAGTCAGCGATGCGCTATTCACTTTGGATACTGGTCTTTAATTCCACTCAATATAAGAGCCACGTGGTGGCAACGACTCGACCGCGTTGACTGTAGGCAGGCTAGGTTGAGGACGTTGTTTGCATGGCTTCTACCGATATCTATCATAAAATATTGGTCCCGACTCAAGCCATTTGTAAACATTTCATAGAAAGAACTGTAGTGATACAATTTTATCGCCTAAGTATTTGTGACATGCGCGGATGTTTATATTGTACGCCAGCCTACTATTTTGGCCATTATGGAAGTTTAATTCTGCCACGCTAAAACAGCTTCTGGAGACCAATAATTGTCCAGTAAATAAGAAGTGCTATTTCTATGTTTGGCCCTACCCGTGGGATGTCTGTAGGCTGACTTTAATACAGCCTTTATACATCCCAATGTAGTGCACAGTGACTGTGGAGGTGGTCACAGTGCGCAGAGAGTGGGCCTTCTCTCAGAAACAGGGAGAGAGAGAGAGAGAGAGAGAGTATTGGGTTTTATCACCACGCGTGCCCACCGCAAATTGGCAGTTACAAGCGCTAAAGTATGTGAACATCTCAAACGCTCAGGTATCTTTTGGATGTTTTCTTTCACAGTTAACAAAAGTATTTCTCAATAAAATCACATTATTACTTCATTTGGCGGTAATTAGCATAACAATAGTTAAACAATGGCTGCGTGCCCGCTGTGGCCATTTGCCAAGCGAAGGGTTATAGGTAACTTAGAAAACAAAGTCATTTTTACATGGCAGGATTCGAACCCACGACCTCCCGAATCCAAATCCCGTTCCGCTATTACCGCTAGGCTCTAGGTCAACTTTTATTCTATCTGAATTGGGCAGGTAACCGCTCTCTGGGAGCGCTCGCAAGGAGCGCTCTCTGTTTGATGCTCAGTACACACCTTTTAAGCGGGCAAAAGGAAAAATAGCCGAGAATGCGTCACTGGAGAAAGTGTGTCATCACTTTTCATTACTTGTAGCGCGGGAGAGCTCCGAGACACCTCGCTAGCTAGATTTCTACCAGGGATGTTACGAAGCGACTTCAATTCCGAAAGGGTGGAACTTCCGATTGTTTTGCACTTTCCATAACAATATTGGTTCCGATAAATTTGAATCGAAGGTTCTGCAACGATTTGAGAAAAGTTGGTCAGAGTGGAGTTTTTTTTTCACTGCCTTTTTTTCACTACAGAAGGCCCCAAGGCAGCGGCTAGCATTATACATAACTGTATGTACATTGACATTCAACAAGCAGAATGTAAATTATTTACGTTGAAATAAATTTTTGATTTCTGATTTCTGATTATATAGTAATACTTAGAATTAAGAAGAATTAACAGTTTTCATTTCTTTCTCTAGTTTTCCAATAGTGTTCTCTATCTATCTATAAATCAGAATTTTAATCATACACCTCTTTTTAAAACACACGTCGGTTGTGGTTGCTATCGATTATTCTTTCACTTGTTTTGTTTCGCATTTGTGATTGTGTCAGCTGTTTTTTTTATTAACACTGCCGCTGCCTCCGATTTCAGATCCGACAGACCAAATTTAAAAAGTCCGCATCCGAATTTAGTTCAGATAAAACCTTCTCCGTAACATCCCTGATGTCTCGCAAAAGCAGCTGGGTCGCTGGTAGAACGTTTCCATCTGGCAATTGGCTATTTGACAGGATGTCAAATGAGTTACTTTTAAAACGGAATTTTGTATGAAAATACTTGCTTGTGACGTCACATTTCAAGGCACTCTTTTTATGTTTCATCTATTTAAAAATTGTAATAACTAGTAAATAATTAAAAGTAATACATTTTCCGAATCATTTTGTAATTTTTGTTTTAATCGAGCATCTGAAATAATTTATTGTTGATAGTGTCAAATACCGTATTGTAGGTATACGGCTTCTAGACTGCCTCGTTGGTCACGAGGTAAACAGTTCAACTAGTAAACTAGTCGTCGTGGATTCTATTCCCACTGGGAGCTGCCTTATTTTGGAATATAAATTCATATTTATATTCCAAAATAAGGCAGCTCCCAAAATAAGGTCATCCTTAGGTTGGGTGTTTTTGAACCACGACAAGTTAAGTGCTAGATATTATTGATATTTTTGAGTATATACTTGTATAAACTCACGCCTGAAGGCTAAGCAGAGACTGAAGTTGGCTACTTTCCACGATTCTGCATTCTTTCGCTTAGCCACCTAGCTGGTGATGGTCGCCACTCACAAGAATATTCTCGCATTTTTTGAATTTATAATTTTTTTAATTCAAAAAAAGTACGAATAATACTTATTGAAATAACTTATGGCAAGCTCAGTTACATTTCTGGATTACTCTGAATATAATAGCTAAGCGGAATTGAACGAACACGGTGATTTAACAATTCCATCACTACGACTAGCGCGCGGAGCTGTGTGGTGACCACAAGGTTTTTTTAGTCATCTTTCTGTAGCAATCTCATTGTTTTTGTCCAATTGATACAATTAATTAATTAATTTTATGCTACTTGTCTGTTTATTTCGTTTCTGTGAAGTGTCTTTTTGCTGCAATAAATATGTTTCTTTCTTTCTAAATCAAGGTACGTGGCAGTATAAAGTCGTAATCATAGTTCAAATATGATGCATGGAAACTAAGTCGGCCCACCCACATGCCTTCAACAAACGGAACCAGCGAATGTTAGGCGAGGGGCGTCCCAACAATGAAAGTAATCAAATCTAATAGTTTAGTTAAAACATCGGCATACGCGTCACTGGAGCAACCGGCGACCCCCGTCGTTTTTTGTTTGCCACGCCATCGCAGTCTGAAACGACGATGTCACTCCGCCGTGGTTGAATGGATGATTTTACAACGAAAATTCAATACAAAGACACACGCAGTGACACGCACCGTGTGCTGTGACGTCAACGCTAGACTTCCATAACGTGTCACAAAATCTTTTAGTTCTCAGACCTGGGGTTTTCGAATTCAGCCTTATATTTAGGCCATTGTGAGTGCCTAAGTAATTTTATTGGCAATAGGTAGGTACAATGTAATTTTCAATATGTACTGGGTGGCGAAAAAGTAATGACCCTATTTGGTTCAGCTACAACTTCTTTACTAAATGAGAAAACTAGAATTAGGTTTTTAAATATGCTTAATATTTGACATTTGTGCCATGAAATTTCGTTGCAATATGATTTAAATGTCATGTCTCTTAAATGTTGACCTCCAGAGCTGAAGCACATTTGAGCCCTATTCGTGACATTTTTCTTAATTAGCCGCAACTCTTTTCAGCCGTTTCTTATTTCTCCATGAATGATTTCTTTTAAAGCTGCGAGAGTCTCGAAAAATGTTAAAGTAAATTAAAACGGTCTACGATTATTTTTAGTGAATTTAAGATTTGTTTAATACACAATTTTCAATACCAGAATAACGGGAGATGTCATAATGTACTTTTGCGCCACCCGTTATAAGTAGGTACATAGCTGTCTTACAATACTAAGTAATGTCCTGACTCCTAAGCTTGGGTAACCTGTATCTTGTAAGTAAGTCATTTTATATATAGCTCAGTATCCAAGTATTTTTGCCCTACAAAAGATGGTGTAAAAAATATTTTAATTTGCATTGCTTAAGTATAGGCCATTAATGAAAAATGTAAGTTTTGGACCTCGAGGGGTCACACAAATTTGTTATTTTGTACATAAGATTTCAACAGTTGACTTTATGAGAAAAATGTCTATGGGCAGTAGAAAGTTAGTAAAATTTTAATTATTTTTGTAGTCGTATTTATTTTATACGTCTATTATAGATAAAAAGTTACAAGCGGTGGAAAAAATTAAAATACAACTTTATTCTGCTAACTGTTTTATGTACAAAGAAGCTTCATCCAACATTCTATTTCTAAATGCGTTTAGTGGCTGCGATACCACAATATCATCTATGTTCAATCAAGAGAAAATTAAATTATTTACTCTTGTCGTAAAGAACAGCCAACTGAATGAGATCATTAGTGTACCTATTCAAAAATGAAACTGCACAACCAGAAGCAACGGCAGATGCTGGAGCACGCTTTCTGGCTACTTTGTATGGTGGCGATATGGAAAAGGAATCCTTAGAAGAAGTCCGATATAAACGATTCGCAAAATCATCATTAAAAAGTAAATTTAATCTTGCTTCTTTGCCACCGACAAAAGACGCTGCATCATATCATGCTTTTAGGACATATCATCAAGTCCAAGCATGGTACGGAACTGAAATCCAGAAGAATGGGGCTGTCGATATGACAACAATAATGGTCTTACTCCTGTAACAACAACGGAGAAAGCAGCACTCGAGACACTTTTACATATAATATGGAACTGTAAAAAAGAATGCAGTAGAGCAGGTAGCTGCAGAAAAGCTGGATTGAAATTATATATTGTGTGTGGATTCTGTAGTGGCAGGCATGCGAAAATGCATCAGAAATTAGAGACCGGGGATAATAATGATGAAATTTCACAGTGCACGGAGACGGTAAATGCCAGCGGGGATAATGAAGTTACTCACGTTGTTAACCTAGGAACCTCATAACGGTTTAAACACATAAACACATTTAATTTTTTTTAAGGATCTTCAGAATATAAGTACCTACATATATAGATTATTTTTTTGGAATTTTAGTATTTTTATTATCTTTATAGTGCTCATTAGACATTTTTCTCATAAAGTCAACTGTTAAAATCTTATGTACAAAATAACAAATTATGGCACCTTCAATTCAGGATGGCGGCTAACGCTGTGACCCATCGAGGTCTAACACTTACATTTTTCATTACTGGCCTATACTTATGCAATACAAATAAAAATATTTTTCACACCACCTTTTGTAGGGCAAAGCCTTTTTTTTGTCCCCACTGATTGGCTTAGTAGTTAAATTGCTACTCTTTCAATTACCACTCATTGGGTCTATGGAAAGCAAACAAAATCATGATAAAACCTTAAAAAAACTTGACTAATGAATATGTTCTACAGGACACAATATTGGTAAATTAATGTAGTTGAGATTTAGCCTATGCGCACACTAGGCGACACGCGACAGCGACAGTTCGGCGACTAGACACGACGACAGGCTACGGTCGTCAATTTTTATATATATTGTTCGAATCTCCGCACACTTGGCGTCAGAGTCGCGGAGTCGCCACGACAAGACGCCAGAAGCAAATACAAGGTCGCGTCTGGACTAGAAGCGGCGACAAGTCGCCCTGTTTGCTTGGCTCTTATAGCATCTTATAGTAACCACAGATTCATGTAGTTGGTTCCCATTGCTGGGGGCAGCAATGGGAACCAACTACATGAATCTGTGTTTTTAATTATCTAATACACTGACTGAAAATCTTCAAAAGTTTACGCCTGTATTCGAAAGGGGTAGCCAGAGACATCGTCCCGCCAAACTTTTCGCCTTAAAAACCTTTAGCGGTAGAAAATTCGATACCGTTTGCAAATTTAGTATTAGCTAGCACTAAATTTTTAAAATGTTTCGAGCTTTCTACCGTTAAAGGTTTTTGATTTAGTGTCGCTTAAAGTCTGAAAAAAAATCCAAGTATAGATAAATGGATTATAAGCTACCGTGTCATTCGATCCGTCTGTGCGAAAAGCTATAAATGAATAAAAAAAACCGGACAAAAAGCGCAATGGGTGCGGGCGGGCTGCTATGGCACGATCCACCGGGTCCCGTACTACGGAAGTTCGATGTTCCGCGGCAAAAAGGTCCATTGTGTGACACTTAGTTTGAAACTAATATTAATCCAACCGGTTAGCCTGGGCGGGTCGCGTGCGGTGCCCGTACCACGGCCTTCCTGGTTCGGTTACCGGGCATTGCCGGCAAAAAGATGCTCTTTATGCAAATAGGTTGCATATCGGCACGTAAATTTATACGTATTGTCTCTTTCCGTGATTTTTGTTGTTTTATACACTCTGGAGGGCAAAAGGGTTAGGTTTTGGTTTTTTTTAAGTTGTTTACTTACAAAAAGAAATAGGGCCTATTTCTGAATTGAAAGTTTCGCTAAGCAATTACTTAACTATAGTGCTGTCTCGTCATATTTCTTTAGAAAAGAGCGTGACAGCACGTTACTTAAGTATTTACTTAGTGTAAATTCTTAATTCAGAAATCGGCCCATAGAGAGTTACAGTTGGTTGTGAAACATTACAAATAACTAAAGTAATTTTTTCAGTATCGATAAATCATTAAGCCATTAAGTACTATATTCATAGGATTATAAAACTCGAATCGTCTCCAATAAGCTAAATTAATAAATGCAAAATACTAAAATTGATTAGTGCTAAGCCTGCCGGCTGCACACATATGTTGTGGTGGAAAAAAATATTATTTCATTATCAAAGTAGGCAGATGAAAAATATATAACTGCTAAGTGCACTTACTTCTTAATTAGGTAAGTTTAAGCAAAAATACTTAAGTAACGTTCTGTCACGCGCTTTTTTGAGAAATTCGAAGACTTAGGGAAATTCTCAATTTAGAAACTGGCTCACACAAATTGACATAAATATTTCACTGCCATCATCGGAGGCGAAACTTGAACACCAATGTAGCTCAAATCCAATGATTCAAAGTCACTGAGCGGTGAGAAGACTCGGTCTATGTACGGAGTCTGTTTGATCGATCGTTTTACAAATGAGAAACTTCATCTATTCAGGTTATCCAGCCCCAAAGATTAGTACGCCGAAGTGGCACACAGCGAGTCATATCTGCCGAAGAACTAATCAACGATGGGAGACCACAAATTGGTAATCTGACGAAGAGCAGGAAGACAACCTTATGTCAGATTATCTGTGTCTGTGCTGGTAGCGGCTGGATAGTCAAGGCTATGCTAATCCAGCTGCTAGCTACCGACGGCCATCTCCAAGACCACCCGCTGGCCGATTGGATTGACGACTGGCAGCTGGAGAAGGTACTGGCGGACCTTCAAGATGACCGGTGGAGGCTATTAGCTGGATTAGCAAGGCCTACACCAGAAAGTGGCAGGCCTTGCAGGCGGTCGTCGGCGGGGCGGCTAGCAGCTGGATAAGGAACGCTTAGGACAGAAAGGAGGTATTGGCGGACGTTTAAAATTGCCGGTGTCGGCTAGCTAAATTAGCAAGGGCTTCGTCAGAAAGAAGTAGTAGGTATTAGAGGCGGTCGGTGGCGGGGCGACTACTAGGTAGCTAGATAAGGAATGAATTCGACGGAAAGAAGACAATGGCGGAGCTTTAATTAAGATGAGCAGTGGTGGCTATCAGCTGGACTATCAAGGCCTACGACAGAACGGCGGGCCTTGAATGATCCCTGTGACCAGAAGTGTGCAAATGTGAGTTACGTGCATATCATATCACGGGCACAATGGTGCATCTACATATTACAGTTAGTCGCTAAGTTATCTGTAGCGTAAGTAGACGCAGAAACTGTGACTAACAAGTATTAAATGCTAATTAAACATACTCGTCAGCGTCATAACTGGTTAGCAAACTCTCTCATGCATTTCGCGTAGGCACTGTTGATGCAGCGCTGAAATCAAATAAATATGTCGTGCCTAGCATGAGTGCACTTACTATTCGCAGGGCGATGTGGCGCAAAGTCACTACGCATTAATTCTAAAAATAATAATGAACTAGATTTGTTTAGCACAAAGGTGAAGACTAATCATTTTTTCCTAGTGAGACTTGATCTTACATTGTTTCATGTTTTATTTCTTCATTCTTATCGTATTTTGTGTTTATTAAACTATTGCATGAATTAGTAAATTTCCACACGTGTGTTTATTAATTTGTTACTACTTTAGACACCTAATTACATTGTTACACTATAAGTTCAAGGTGAGGATTCTCCAAACTGAATAAAAAAATATTGAATATTTAATCTAAGCAATATTTATACGGGTAAACGAATAAATAACGGATTGACAGTGTTGGATAGTCGTACAAAATTCGTCATAGAAACGGCTCTGCAAATTTCATGGTTTAATAGTTTTTGGGATCGTCCATAAAGTACGTCACACTAATTTTGTTTTTCTTTCACCCCTTCTCCGTCCCTGTCACAGTTGGTCACATTTTGAGATCCAACCCCCTCTCGCCCCCAAGTGTGACGTCACATATTTTGCCATTTAACTTAAGCCTTTCCGTCATTACTTTTATTTTATTTTAATTTAATTTCTAATATTATCAACATCACCTCGTTACATTGATGTCCTCTTTGATTACAAAAAAACGTTTTTTCGTAAGTGTTCCTAACAACGTATGTTTTATATGTCACGGCATTTGGAAGAGGAAAAAGTTGCGGCTATAGTAGAACGAATAGACACTATTTAGGTATTTGAAATGCATTGCCAGCAGTTGTTAAGCTAACTTAGTAGGTAGATGCTGGCTACAATAATTCTCGTAAGTACTTTCGCCGTGTCTTCAATGCCTCATCAATGCTTTGCTATTCTCGGAACACAATTAGGTTACGACATCGGTTTTCGAAGAACTAATAAAGTCGCATCGTTAATGGTGTCTGCGCACTGAGCAACGCATACTGGGGGTGATGCCTAGCACTGCAGGTCACACCTTGGAAATCTGAGATGTTATTGATGAGAATAGAGCCAAATTTAGACTAGTACAGCCGACAGCACATCATGGTATACACCCATGCACTCTACTCCGTTGCGTTACGGGCGACTTTGTAACTAAAATGGGAAGATTGAGGTGCTGTCGACTGTACTTTTACGTGATTCTTTAGATTTTTTTTTATTAGAAATAGGCATTACATCATAAAAAGTACCAAATATTTTATCTATACTTGGCATTTTTTTCAGACTTTAAACGACACTACTATTATCTATACTTGGCATTTTTTTCAGACTTTAAACGACACTAAATCAAAAACCTTTAGCGGTAGAAAACTCGAAACAGTTTACAAATTTAGTGCTACCTAGTACTTTTGCAAACGGTATCGAATTTTCTACCGCTAAAGGTTTTTAATTCAGGGTCGTTTAAAGTCCAAAAAAATGCCAAGTATAGATAAATGGATTATACTTAAACTAGTGGCTCATTTAACTGGATCTTTTCGTAAATAACGAACTATACTAGTTGTTTATTAGAACTATGTTACAGTCACCAGATTACGAGTCACGGCAAAAAATAACGTGGCGTTTTAATACGCGCAAATCAATTTATTTACTTAGTTTTTTAGTCAAAAGCTTAGTAGGTATATCTAATACTTTGTATATCTTTAGGTTCAGGACGGGCTCAACTTACTAGCAAAATAAGGGCACTGTAACTTAATTCAGACAATACGCCTTTTGCTCGCATCGGAAGTGGTGATGGGGAACGCTACTCAGACTGTCCGCCCGCAGCGTAGACAGTTCGTTTTGTTCAGACTAAGCAAAGGTAAGATGACCGGTGGGTGTAAACTCGATACCTTACGGCTCATTGTACTGGAACGATTCCTCTTAAGTGTAGCTGGCCGGCACAACCGTCTAAGATGAGTTTAAATGATTGAAAGTGAATCGCTGCGTTTTTGTGAAGATGTCAGTCGATTGCTCGCTAGGATAGTTGATTTTCGACGAAAATATAAAATAAATAGAATTATTGATAAATAGCAGTAGCGATTCCTCTTTATAGTAACTGGCTGGCACAGCTGTTGTGTATGAATTTAAATATTTTGAAAGAGAATCGCTACGTTTTTGTGGAGATGTCAGTCGAGGGCTAGGTAGGCTAGGAGTTTCTTCTGGAAAAAAGATAATAAAATAGTATTTTTGCTAAATAACCATCTTTTAATCAATAAATGCAACAAACAGTACTATTGCTACATCGGCGTATTTCAATCAAATAGCTGCGCTACAGTACCGCCTTAGTACCGCCTATGCGGTACTAATGGTAAGATATAAGATAAAGCGGTCGAGCTGAGAACTATTGTGTAAAAAAGATGGACGTATTAATCTGTGGTTTGTAAGTAGCCATGCCAACTGTAGCCGGCCCCCTCGATATGATAAGATTTTATTTGTACAATGCTTGCTGACCTGCGAACTTATTTATCTGGTGCTAAGGTCTGAGGGCTGCGTACTGTAGCCGGCTGCTGATAAAAATGTGTGTCAGCACGAGATCTCAGCAACATTATATTAATAATGTTTTAACTTGAAAACGTTTGGACATCGAGTACTGTAAAAGTTATTAGTTATTTAATAAGCAGGTGAGTGCTGAAAAACGGCGCCGTTCAAAGTCGGCCTTTGTTGCGCAGCGGTTAGCGCATCTGCTTGCCATGCCAGAGGTCCCGGGTTCGAACCCAGGCTGGGCAAAAAAACCCAGGTCTTGGATGTTTACATTTTTGTAATGTCACTGTTTCGGTACCCACGACACAGGGCATCCTGGTGTGGGGCCAGAAGCAATATATGTGCCTGTAGGTAAATGTTTTATGTTTACGCTTATGTTTTAAGGCAGTCTGTACATTACATTCATCCAGCACAATTACATACTTGCTCTGGTCAAAAATTAGAAAGATTCGACAAAGTGTGTTTAGCAAGAATCATAGGGCCGCCGGTTTCGGAGTTAAGAATTTTCACTAATTAAATTTTTAACTGTAGTGCCGTCTCGTCAAATTTCACCCAAAAGAACGTCACAGAACGTTACTTAAGTATTCACTTAGTGAAAATTCTCAACTCAGAAAACAGCTCTTAGTGCCTTATGTGTTGTTTAATTTCATGGAAGTATTTATAATTTAAGGTATTATGTCAATATCGTGATAGGGAGAATTCGAGTTCAGAGTCCAAATATTCATCTAAAGCCAACAGTGTTATTAAGCTTTTTCCGTATGAAGCAGAGGCAAGATAATATAAGATAAGGTTTATTTATTTGTAAAACATACGTATACATTGGTATAAGGTGTTACAAAATATATATTATTTGTTCCAGTATATTTTGCCTTTGAGGCGTGCAAGTATTTAATTGTTACATTAGGTATTGTTACAACAGGCACCTACCTAATACAATTTTGGAAGCACAGATAAACGCTGAATATAAGACGACTGTATGAGCCATTATCCCGCGCGCGATAAACGCTGAATATAAGACGATTGTATGAATCCCCGAATATTCGTCTTTGCGAGCGTCGCAAAGACGAATATTCGGGCCATCCCGTTCTCATCAGTAACATCCACGCGGGTTCGAGCGACTTCTTGTCTATTTCTCGTACGCAACCATGTATGGCGGAGTTTTTTTTTTTTTTTTCGAAAAAAACTCATTTTCCTCGCAACTAGCGAAACGGCGAGAGCCACTTGCTTAGAAACAATTGCAATTTGAATTTCAATTTAAAATCGAATCGTAAAAGACCGTAAATACAAAACACATTTGAGGCGTGTTCACAGAGGCCTATGCATGGTAACCGTTTGCTTATCAAAGAACAACAACATCTAACACATCAAAGTTGACGTCCCAGATGAGAATTCACTTAATTCCACCGAGTGTTTATTTATACTATACCGAAGGCGTTATTTTGTCTTTGTCTACGTGTGACACATTTAAAACGAAAAAAAATATGGTGACGCGCCTTAGTGTCTCTGGATTAAAAAAAAAATGGCTGAAGATGGAACGGTTAGAGATAATATTATTAGTAGGTACATTATTACATTAGCTTTGTAATTCTATTCAAACTAGCACAAAATAGGTTGTAATATAAGTCTAACTTGGTCAATACAACACAATAGGGTCACCTACCCAGGCTTGCAAAAGTTACTACGTCCTATAGGTATAGAGCACTGTATAAGGTTCTAAAACAAGATTCCCTAAGATATATTAGAGATACCTCCGACGCGGTTTAAGAAATGTGGTAAGCACACTCTGTGCAAAAAAGCTTATTACCTATAATATAACTTTATTTAGAAGACAAAGATGTCTGGTGTTAAACAGTAGATGAATATTTTATATTTAGAGTTCCTCTCAGCACTGAACGTCTTATTACCGGAATGTCTAGTCGGTCAATTAAATCTATTTCCCTGAACGGCCACTTCTCTGATAGTCCTAAATACTAACCCCCTTATTCATAATATTCTGCTAACTTAAAGCATTGCTAAATTCTCACTCTGTCTTCTTCTAATGACCTAAGTCAGAATGAAAAATAACACTCTGTAGCAGCTGTTTTAAGTTAGCGGATCATTATGAATATGGGGGTTAATGTTCACTTCCCTGAACGTCCACTTCCTTAAAGGGACAGTTTTTTATAGCGTTTTTTTTATAACGACCAGTGTTCGCTCATCAAGCTGAAAGGGTTTTGAAAACAATGTGAAGGTTATTCTGCCGTCATAAGAAGAAAGGCCATAACTTCAATATTTACTAGTGAGATAAAGTAAACTGAAATCTAAGCAAATAGCTTATGAATAATGTAAATTATTTCTTGTGTTTTTCAAATAGTACAGTAATCATCGACGACAAGTTAGCAACATGCTTGAAATTTAGTTTTTCACTAATTTGCTCGAAATCAAGTTATGGCTTTTTTATTACGACTGCAGTATTAGTCAGCTTCTTCTTCACATAATCCTGTGAAACTAACAAGTTTGACGTTCATAAAGTAAATATTCTGTTTTCATCATGAATAAAATATTTTAGTGAAATTAATAGAGTTTTTTATTAATTAATAGAATTAGGCAAATTGGGCGTAGTTTAGCAAAAAGGTTCCAACCCACATAAAGTGACTTTTGAGATATTTGACTTTTTAGGTTGAAGCTGATTTACGCTATCCATATATGTAGGTTGGACTACCATGTGCCATAACTTTGCACATAATCATCGAATCACTATGAAAGTCCTTGATTCTTAAAATATAGAGCAGAGTGATCATTTTGGTATTATTTAACTCAAAAATGGCCACGTTGTAGGTTGGAAGCTTTTCGCTATACTACGTCCAATTAACTAAGGAAATCACGTAGTACCGTACGGTAATCACGGTAGAATATACAGAAAAATATTTGAATGCTTAGTTTCAGAAAATTCCAAAGTAATTTTCGAATCTCCCGTTGAAATGAAGTGAAGTTGCTTTATTATTAAAGCAGATAGTGGCTTAAATGACATCATTTTAGAATAATTTTAACCATGTACAACTTCTTACCAAACTGGTATCTTCATAATAAAATTCTCCTGTCACAGTGTTGATGAAATTTTAAATGTATGGTAGGTTTGAGAATAGCTTGTTATCTATTTTTCATTGTCTTAAGTGAAAAGAGTGGTCCACCTCAAATTTTTTTTAATTACAATCCCTACAAATAATTTGTATGGCGAAACTACGTTTGCCGGCTCAGCTTGTCTTCATATAAAATGACGTAGACAAACCCTACGCTGCACTGTGCGCTAACATTGACGTTTTGTAAACACAACTTCTTAGAGCGGGTACACACTAGGCGTTTTGAAGCGCGCGCTTTTGTAACGCGCCTATAATCTTGACTAAGCCTATAATCTCTCTCTGAGAGAAGGCTTGTGCCCTGCTGCGGGACTTATACCGGGTGAAATTTTCACCGCTACAATAAATTTTACTATGTCATTGGTATCCATAATAGATTACAATTATCGAATAAAATTACCATATATTTTTTTTTCTCTTTCTTTAATTTATCCTTCATCCAATTTGTAACTCATGGGCACCCATTACAAGGCGCTGCTACTTTTCCTTCCCGCAAACCGCGCGCAGTTGCCAGTTCGTGCGTTTAGTTGTGCTCATGCGTAATGAGTCCATATTTCTTTAAGATTTGCGGATAAGTTCAGACATTGGTATTTTTGTTTTTTTGTATCAACGGGGTAGTAATAAAAAATGTTGGTATTTGTATTTTGGACTTAGTATTACGTATGTTGATTTATTGTACTGGTGAAAAAATATTCCTGTATAGGCTACATAAAACACAGTTTATACATACGATTTTAAGAATAAATTTTATATTATGTTATTAAATAATATATATTATTATTATTAATACGTTTATTGCACATAAGTAAAAATTATAATGGCAACGCGGCGGACTTAATGCTACAAGCATAAATAAATAAATAATAAACTCACGCCCGTTATCCCCGAGGGGGTAGGCCGGGGCACCAATCACTAGAACTTGGCCCACGTTTTGCCGAGTTTATTAGATCCCAAACGTGACAAGTGGCAAGCATGTCGCTGTTATCCGGGCACAATTTAACAGCGAATGGTGTTGCTGTACAAACAAACAAATGTATGTAACTAAAAGTCATTGGTAGGTACATGCGTGGTTCGAACCCAGAGCCTCATGATCGAGAAGCAAGGGACAACTCCACTAAGCCTCCACCACTTATCCTATTAAAGCTGTGAAATTACTCCAGAGCCTATCTCTTTCCAACAAGCCATCAGTGTTACGATGTCTGTGATCTCTCTTCCTGAAGAGATCTAATGAGCTTCCTAATAATAATAATAACGGTCCGTTGGTATTCCGCACTCTGACACTAAATGGTCACGTGCGTGGGCTTTTCCTCTGCTGTAGACCAGTCTAGAGTTTTGAACGGCATATGGACAGTATACTAGACAGTAAAGGTCAGTCGTATGGGCCCCGACAGATGGGAAGAAGACGAATAACGTTATTATACCAACAAAACAAAATAAGCAGACAAGTAACATAATAAATGTTAAAAAAATTGGCGATAATTGTGACTGATCGGGTGCTACGAATTCTGCCTTCGTGGTCGGCCAAGGCGGAGATGGCAGAACGATCTCTCAACCTTTTTGCCCGGATGAGAGAGAGGAAAGTAGAGAGGAGTAGAGGGTCATGGGGAGGCCTTTCCAAGCAGAGGGACTAACTAAAAAAATTGTGCCGAAGTGAGATAACACCGCTCACAAGTGCAAGTTCACAGCTCATGATCTCAGCCGATGAACGCGGTTTAGTGGCTTCCCAGCGTAGTTGACACGGCCGCGTTATGTCACCCACGCCACAGAATACATAACAGTACAGGTACAGAAGATTCACTCCGCAAAATCAATTAAAGAAAAAGGGACACTACCAGCGATACAATTAGGCGCAATTCAGATCGCACGGCGCTAAAAATGCTACGTTATATTCACCTACATGTTGCCTCTCTTTCTACCGCGTAACTCTTACCTCTTCTGGCGCCTGAATTCCCACCTATTTGCCACTCCGGAGTGGTCGCCGCATGTACTTACGCGTTCGATACCGACACCTCAGACACTAGGGTTTGCTCAAGATGTCTTTCTTCACCTTTAGCGAGTGGCGACGCTACTACGATTTCGCAAAATATGTTAGACTTTCAACACTTAGAGAACAAAGTCATTGGCACATGCCAGTATTCGAACCCACGACCTGTTGAATCAGAAGCCAGCGATCTATCGCTCCACTATCACCGCCTAGTACAATCGACAGCACGTCAACCTTCACATGTTAGTTGCAAAATCACTCTTAATACAACGGAGTAGAGTGCATGGGTGTATAGAATGAGGTGCTGTATATTGTAAAAACAGTATTTACGGTGAAGTTAATGGTGTGCGCCCACGCCTAGTGCAACACTGATTTATGATTCAATCACAATCTAAAGCTGAGCTAAGTATTATTGTAATTATTATGTTAACGGGTCAAGATAGATAACATCGTGATTTAATAAGAGATACTACTGTTGTTTGGCTTAAAACGTATTGATGTACCCTTTGCCGAGATGTAAGCTTTGAGTTTTTCAACTAAAGCTTTCGTAAGGACTTTTTGTCTGACGGGGACGGAGCTCGTGTCATCGGTTGCCTGTCTCTGCTCACCATGGTTAGCTTTGCGAATCAGAGCGGAACCTGTGCCTAGATTCCGCTAATGCATTGTAGTACAATGACAACTGTATGAACATGGCGATTTAGTTTAATTGCCTCTTCACGTCGACGCGAGCAAGTGTATGATCAACAATTCTAGGCGTCAGTGGTACCAAAAAACACCCGACCGTGCATATGCCATCGTACTGTAATGAACTAACAGAATTGAGGCCTTGGTCGGACTCTTTCGACGAAAAGTCAATAAAGTGTATCCGGAATAAAGTTGATAAAGCTTTGAGTTTTTGGACGAATCGTGAAAAATACGAAATAGAAAAGTGGTATAGAGCAAAATGAAAAACCATCTTTTTACCGCTGCTCCGACTAGCTAAGGTTTGCTGGAAGAAATCTCTTTCAGAGATAAGCTCGCCTTTGTACTTATTGTTTTTTTAATGTAATGTTCTGTTTAATGTTTCGTGTACAATAACAAACTATATAAAATATCTTTTCATTTTGTTGTAATAACTAAATGAGACACTATTTACCGTTAACGTAGAAACGGGTTTTACTAACAAATTAATTTTAAAAAAGTAGATATATAGATAAATAGAGAACACTTTACTGTACATAAAAATGAAATTTACACAGGCATTTCTTAATCTTAGAGTACAGACGGCGCCCTTATCACTAAAAGTGATCTCTTGCAGACCGCCTTTGGATGGTTAGGAGCAAAACATTGGAGAAGGAATCAGATGTACAAAATAAGTAAAATAAAAATTAAATTTTTTACATGGACTAATAATCTTGGTAGACAACACAGATTTAAAATCTAAAAACAGTAAAGGTAATTTAATTTTCAAGACAATAAATATAACTTTTGATAAAATCATAATTTCTGAGATATATTGACTATACATGCCTAATTAACCAAATATTATTATATAAACTAATGTACATAAAAACTGAAAAAACCAAACTACCTACAGAACAATGTATGTGGAGGGCAAATGATAGTAATATGTTCAATGAGATCCCATTGACAGTGATGTTGACCTTTGCAAGCTCTTCCTCGATCATGTATTGTATGTAGCCTTCAAAAATGAATTTATTTATTTATGATTCGTAAAAATACATTAATTATTAAAATTCTGAATATCGCATGCCTAGAATAGGTAAAATATGTTGGAAATTCTATTTAAATATGACATCAGCAATGTACCATATTTTATTAGTGTGTATTGTATTAGATTATTTTCTATGTGCCTTGTTTATATTATGTACATTAATATGTACATTAAAAGTACCTAAGTACTTTTAAATATTTTATCTTTCTTTTTTGCACGCCCACCTCAATTTTTGCCTCTCCTTGATATCCTGTGAGTTTCATCATCATCAACCCATTATGTCCCCACGGGCACGGGTCTCTTCCCTGAGGAAGGTATAGACCATACTCTACTACGGGGGCCAAGTCCGGATTGGTGGAGGCTAGTAAAACTAGTGGCTGGTATACTGTCAGAAGTTACAAGCCGCCCTAAGGCCTCTGTATTGGCTTAGCGAATGCAATATCCACGGCTGCCTGCACCAACTGCTTAACGTGCCTTGCGAAGCACGGAACAGCTCGAAAATATGCAACTAGCGTTAGTCATAGAACGGTCACCCATCCATGCACTGAACCCGCCCTGTGTTGCTTAACCTTCATGATCGCTTAAGATCATTGAGAAAGCCGGGGCTACGAGCGATTCATTTAAATAGTGTAATAAGTACTAATATAGTGTAGGAATATTGATTGTGTTTGTAACTAACATTTATTTTTATTTTTATTCTTGTATCTTTTTGTTTGTAATGTATTTGTTGATGTGGATTTGTAGTAAAATCTGAAATAACCACTGGGTTAGGATTCATTTCATCATCAAGCCGTTATGTCCTCACCGAGGGGCACGGGTCTCTTCCCTGAGGAAGGTATAGGCCATACTCTACCACGGGGGGCAAGTCCAGATTGGTGGAGGCTTGTAAGACTAGTGGCTGGTCTTACCGTCAGAAGTTTTCAAGTCGCCCTAAGGCCTCTGACTTGGCTTAACGATTGCCATCTATCGACGGTAGCCGGCATCAACTGCTTAACGTGCCTTGCGAAGCACGGAACCGCTCGAAAATATGCAACTAGCGTTAGTCATAGAACGGTCACCCATCCATGCACTGAACCCGCCCTGTGTTGCTTAGCCTTCGTGATCGTTTAAGATCACTCAGGCGGCCGGAGCTACGGGCGATTCCTGTGGGTTTACTGGCAGGAAATGCTAGTTTTAGAAAACTAGTGTTGCCAACCGTAAAGTATAACCTACTTGCCAGCAGTGATATTTAAATGCACCTAATAACTTTAGCATTTGCATCTGCGAATTAAAACATTAAAATTGAATTACTCGTAAGAGCAAAGTCTAAAAAAAAACACCTGCGTAGCACACACAATTTAACTTGTAAGTAAAATGGGGTTATTTGATTTTTACTTACTAGCAACATTCAGACATTGACAGCCTAAGAATTGTATGGAGATGTCAATGTGACGATATTTTTTGTTGCATTGAAAGAAAAAACAGACTTACACCATCCTAACAGATTAGCCGGTCTAGCCCAGAGGTAGCCCATTGATTACGTGAGGTATTCAGGGGTGGGGAGGGGATCGAACCGAAGAGGGGATCGAACCGTAGAACCGAATGTTATTAAATCTCACTTGGGGAGAGGGCGGGTCTTGGCAAATATCACGTAATTTTTTTTAGAAAAAAATTATATGGTAATTAAGCAGTGTTTTTTTTTAAATAAATCCAACACTTTTATCCCCTAAGTAGAAGTTTTGAAAAATCTCACGTGAGATGGGTCGGGAGGATCGCGGGGGAAGGGGTCGAGATGAATCTTACGAAATCTCACCAAGGGGGCAGGGGGTCTAGAAAACCTCAAAAATGCCTCACGTAATTAATGGACGATCACTAAGACAAGTCAATGCGTGCGCCTCGTACCAAGTAGCGGGTTCCTTCACGATGATTTTCCTTCACCGTTAGCGTGTGTAGTATAGACTACAAAGGCATTTATATATAAAGTTTAACTATGTGAGTTGAATTGGAAACATCAGCTGTCTGTTAAAAAGCCGCCAAAAGTTCCAAACAAAAGTTATAAATACATAGGCAGGACTGCTAAAAGGCATAACCGAAGCCTAGTGTTAAATCAATGTCTAAATGAGTCTGAAAAATTCCAACCTCAGCTGGCCAAACTAACTTTGTTAGACCAAACAATGTAAAGTCCGTTTTTTCATTCGATGCAAAAAAAAAATACGCGGTGTTACCGCTTTAAAATATATCGGTTTACTCGGTAGATTTTTTTTTACCGTGAATAGAAGAGTCGTCTGACCAAAATCCTTATCACATCAAAGACATTAAAGATGTAATTCCTCATAAAGAGCAAAGTCTAAAAAAAACACCTACGTAGCACAAACAATTTATACTTGGAAGTAAAATGGGGTTATTTGGTTTTTGCGTATTAGCAACATTCAAACATTGACAGCCTTTGGATTGTATGGAGATGTCAACGTAACAGTTTTATTTTTTTGCATTGAATTAAAAAACAGACTTTAGTTGTCCAATCTTACCCAAGCCAACTTCAGCGTGATTTTGAAATCGCTAGCAATTCTTTGAGGAACCTTCCCTCAAAGAATTGCTTTTCATGTTTCTAAAAAGTATTAGGTATTAATAAATTTACAGTAATTGTGAACAAAATAAAAATCTGTGATTTCGAACCCTTGGTTCGAAACGATGAGTAAAAATTTAATTCCAAATTTTAAAAAGTAAGAAAATGATCAAAACTTTTCGAAATAAAACCAAATAAAACTAAGTTTTTTTTTATAATAAATGCATAAGTTTGTCGTTCGATGTGTGTAAACAAGTGAAATAACAAAATTTTGCTGGCCGGCCTCAGAATCCTTATTCTGAGTGGCCGGCACCAACCATAGACGCTCCATTGTTTTTTTTTATTTTGTTACTTTTCCTCCCGATATTGCATAAGTACATTGTACAAGTTTGTAAGTAAATTAGTTTCGAGTGGAAACAGTTTTTTTTAACACGCCATTTTTTTAAAACAAGCACCTTACGTTCGAGAATTAATACTAGGAGGAATATTTTTTTTATCATTTGTATAGTCGTTGCAAAAATAAATAAAAGGGAAACAACCCGACCAGTACCGTCACAACTAAGCAGTAAAAGGATTTAGAGGAAACGTAGTAGTATAAGCACTACATTATGAATTAAAATAGACGAGCTAGTAAGAGAATAGGGAATGGATGAAAATATCAGAAGTGCTTGATATTTTTTTCGGTGATAGGAATAACCTTCCTCAACGCGAGAAAAAACTTTTTTCCCGCGTTAAGGAAGGTTATTCCTATCACCAAAAAAAATATCAAGCACTTCTGATATTTTCATCCATTCCCTATTGAAAGAATTGAAGTTAGAATCTTTACAATCTTAAGTTAGCAGCGCCCTAGCAGGCTTCCTGTTTTTTCCTACAAATACTAATCGAAGTCCTTATATTGTGTTGTAACAAGAAAGGAAACATCTCTATCTATTTTTAAATAGATGTTAGCTTATCTATTCATGGTGAGAATGTCCGTTTAAAATTTGTCGAACCAGTTCGAAGTCACCCTGAGTCAAGCCTCTTCAAACTCTTCCTTTGAACACCACAAGTGATTATTTGAGAACACGCGGGGTTGTTAACCCGAGCTATTCTCCCGCTGGATCCCGTTAGGCTCCTAAGGCGCATGAGCGATGCTCTATACTAAGTACTTTGTGCAACGCCGGTGGGTGTAAGGAGAGCCATAAAGTTGAATGGTCCTCTTTATGAACCATAGACGAAACATTTTTTTTTTGGAAAGAATCTGTATCTGAATCAGAAATTTATTTCAACGTAAAGAATTTACATTCTGCTTGTTGAATGTCAATGTACATACAGTTATGTATAATGTTAGCCGCTGCCTTGGGGCCGTCTGTAGTGGAGAAAAAGGCAGCGAAAAAAAAACTCCACTCTGACCATCTTTTCTCAAATCAACTTTAAGCTAATACAAATAAAACTTACAAAACAATATCCTGGATGTGTTGAACACTAGACACATTTATCCTCTGATTCAATTTAATATTAAACTGCTATTTAAAGCCATACGTCCTTGTCTTCTAAATAATCGTTGATTTTATAATAAGCTTTTTTGCAAAGAGTGTTTGCAACCTTATACAGTGCCCCATAAAGGAAGTATTAACTTTTGCAAGTCTAAATCGTGGAAATGACAATTTATGTTTATTCCTAGTATTAACGTTATGATGGCTACCAAGTGTTTCGAAGTCTTTAATATTTTTCCTAACGTACATAATATTTTCATAAATGTATTGGCTTGCAATTAGGATGTTGATTTCTTTGAAAAATATTCTTAGTGTGTCCCTACTACCTAGCTTGTAAATAAATCGGATCGCTCTCTTCTGCAATATGAAGATAGTCTCAATGTCTGCTGCGCGGCCCCATAGTAGTATACCATAGGACATAATACTATGGAAGTAACTAAAATAAACAAGCCTAGCAGTTGCAACGTCAGTAAGTTCTCGAATTCTTTTCACGGCATATGCTGCGGAGCTAAGTCTATGTGCTAATTTTACAATATGTGGACCCCATTGTAGTTTGGCATCGATTGTGATGCCCAGAAATACAGTATCTTCAACAAATTCTAGTTTTTCATTTCCAATCACAATGTTATTTTCAACTTATTTTACATTAGGTAGGGTAAACTTCATACATTTTGTCTTTTTTTAATTTAACAACAGATTATTTGCTGTAAACCAATCTAGAACGTGCGAGAGAGCATTATTTGCTTCGTCAAGATTATTTTCCTGTCTCCTTATTTTAAAAATAAGTGACGTGTCATCAGCAAATAGCACTATCTCACACATTTTTTGTACCAAAAACGGTAAATCATTTACATAGACCAGGAAAAGGAACGGCCCTAAGATAGATCCCTGGGGGACTCCCATTTTTACAAGTGAACCTGACGATTTAATACGGTTTATGTCTGCTTTTTGCACCTTTCCTTCTAAATATGATTTTAGAAGATCTAAACTTATTTTTTTTATTCCATAGTGTTTTAATTTTGAGAGCAGTGTTTTGTGGTCTACACAATCAAATGCCTTTGACAAATCACAAAATCACGATGAAATGACGACGCGGTCGATTCGTTTTTGAATTTGAAATACTTTTGAAATTGTCTTTTTAATTTCTGTGTAGTTTTTTTTATCTTTATTTTTACAGGAAAATGTACGAAACTTAAGTCCTAACTTATACTATTTCAGACAATTACATTATGAAACTAATCTAGGACTAACTCAAACTAATATTAGAGAGTATAGCTCAAACACAAGAAAAAAAACTACTTTCGATTAAATATCCTTTGCGGATGAAGAAATGAATTCAGCATATAATTCTACGTAAGATAAACGTTTCTGAACTTAAAAGGTATAACCTAAAAAACTTTGACGTGATATATTCAAAATTTCACAACACTTGCTTAGAATTTCGGTATAGTTATTGTATGTCCTCATTTTAATTCTTTCAGCCAACATTATCAATGCTAGGTTTACCTACGCGGTCGAAGCAATAAAGATTATTAAGAATATTTTGCTAAGTTCGTAATCAAAGGTTTTTTTTTGTTTCCACAGATTTGATAGTAACAGTGGCTTGGCTTTGTCGACTAATACAGTGAAAATATGACGTTTCTCCATTAAAAAAAAATTAAGCTACTCGAGTCAAAGAATATGATTTTTGTTTGATACCTAAATGAATTAAGAATTTTCTCCAAAAAATTCTTCCCAGTGAATCTGATATGTCACCTGAAAACAAAATCTTAACTTAAGCCTCGTCACTATCTTAGTAGGTTCGGAGAGAGTGGGTAATTTAGTGACTCAAATCTGTAGGGTACTCGTATTAATAATATATACACACATTTTAGTGATTTCAGATCTTTGCTCCAGTTTATATTCATTTTCCCGTCAGTGCCGCGCATCGTGCTAAAAAATACAAAAATGTTACTGCTTCTACGAATAGAAGCGGAATCAAACATGGTTATCGTCCAATTTCAGCAAAAAAGATCAACATAGGTCAACAATAAAGGGAAAAGAGAACGAATAGTGTGGTCACGGCAATGGTAACAATATTATGTTTCACAACACTTCCATTTCAGCTTTATAAAACTCCATAAACATAATGTTTCACTGCTACTTCAATTTTTCTTTACAAAACGCAGCAGATCCTATTATTGGTGCCATTTTGTTAGTAGAGCGTGGTACGTGTGAACAAAACATGGCCGTTTTAATGCCAGTGGATTTTTTTTTCAAGGATGGCCGGTGTGCTCGATGCTAGTAGCTTCCGAGTAGCTAAAATTGGTCACTTGGTCGGAGCCTACTAAGATTGTGAAAACGCGGCTTTACGGAACCCTATCTGCGCGCGCGCATTGCTCAAGAGTGCGATAGTTCCAAGCACCCTTGTTCCGATAGCCACGAGCTGTTGAACTCAGATAGCCGTTACTGGCAGATGTAATACAATTATTTACGCGCTGCCTAAAGTCTGTTTTTTAATTCAATGCAAAAAAAATAAAACTGTCACGCTGACATCTCAATACAATCTAAAGGCTGTCAATGTCTGAATGTTGCTAGTACGCAAAAACCAAATAACCCCATTTTACTTCCAAGTAAAAATTTGCCACGTAGGTGTTTTTTTAGACTTTGCTTTTATGATGTCATCATCAACCCATTATGTCCCCACCGAGGGGCACGGGTCTCTTCCCTGAGGAAGGTATAGGCCATACTCCACCACGGGGGCAAGTCCGGATTGGTGGAGGCTTGTAAGACTAGTGGCTGGTCTTACTGTTAGAAGTTTTCAAGCCGCCCCTAAAGGCCTCTGACTTGGCTTAACGACTGCCATCTATCGACGGCAGCCGGCACCAACTGCTTAATGTACCTTGCGAAGCACGGAATCGCTCGGAAAAAATGCAACTAGCGTTAGTCATAGACGGTGACCCATCCATGGACTGAACGCGCCGTATGTTGCTTAACCTTAGTGATCGTTCAAGATCACTCAGGCAGCCCAGGCTACGAGCGTTTCGAGCTTTTATGATGATTCTAATTAAAATAAAATTTTCCGTGAGAATGCCCGAGCAACATCCTTAGCTATGCTGTTAGCAATAAGACCGCCTATTGTATGCTTTTAATTGTAAATTTTATTTGTCTCTGGTTTCTTGTGTGCATTAAAGAATATTTTTATCTTATCTTAGCGTGGGATTTAGAAAGAAAGTGTTCAGATAAGATTCTTTGTTTGAAAATATTTTTTCTTCAGAACAAAAAAAAAACAAAACCATGTGGCTGAAATCTGAGTTCTGTAATCCTCTGGGACAATTTAATTCAATATTTTAATCCCATTTATTTATAATTATCATGATATTTATGTTCTGTTGTTACAGTTACCCTGTAGTTTTCTTCGACCGTTATAAATCCAATCCACACGCCCACATCTTGGCTATTCTGATCTGACTGCAAAAAGCGTAGTTCAATCAGACTAATTCAATTTTCAAAGCGGATTGTACATGTGGATACGATACAGAGAAATTCAATTTTGTGAGAACTCATCGACTTGTAGCCCAAAGGCTTGCTATATTTAGAAATATCCCTGATCTAAGTGCGCGCGATAACTGACTACCTTTTTGATTGATTTCGCACAGGAGTGAAGCAGCGGACATAGCTGTTATCGTTCCCAATAGATTTCTCAAATCACCAAATTAAATTTGGCTTTTGAAAAGTCCCGTTTATTAAATACGTTTTGTTTTCAAAAAAATCCAATTCCAATCAATTTCGCCAAACTGCTAAGCAGTGTGTCGGGGAGTTTTTTAGGGGTAGTGTTAACACAAACAAGTATAAACTCACGCTAGGATTTCAGGAGGTACGCAGAGACCAGGATTTTACATTACTTATTCATTAATATAAATTAGTCGCATGCAGGCCCGTATTACATAATATATCTAATTTAATTTTGCCTCTCGCTGAATTATTATGAATTACAAACTGTCCCGGCAAACATCGTAATGTCAAAGTTTTCGTAATTTTTCCATACTTTCTTGCCATTTAAATATTCCCTGGAATTCCACAAATATAAAAAAAAAACTAAAAATCTGCGAAATCGGTCCAGCCGATCTCGAATTTTAGTGAGACTAGCACAACAATCCAGCCTGTACCAGTCATCTAAGTACTACCTATATGCTCAATATATTATTTTTGTTTTAGAGCCAATAGTGATTTAGTATCATGGCTTCAAAGATTACCTTTATAAAGAAAGGTAAAGTGTGTCACGAGTGTTAAAGAAGCATAATCATAATTACTACTGACGATGGCATATCAATAAATTCTATTATGTTAAGTTACGGGTGAATTTGCAACAAAATTCTACAGCTTGATAAGCTGTCATCTGTATGAAAGTATTTAAACACAAAATTAAATGTGAATCAGTCCGTTTTTTCTGCAAGTCGTTTTGAATCTCAAAAGACGTTCAATTAAAAAAGTTTTTATTAGTTACCTACCAGATATTTATCCACTAAACTTATTTTATTGTCAATCTTACACTGAACTAAATGTTTAGCGAATAAACAATAAAAAATCGTTTGATACTTATATAATAACGCATGGGCATAGCTTTATGACTATAAAAAATACGAAAAAAAAAATCGTACAAGAACATAGATAGACCTTTTCCTCATTTACGTAAAGTATATCAACCATAATGTGCGCGCATTTCACTTTGCTGCTTTACGGGCTGATAAAGTTTAATCAGTGGTGGACTGGGCCTACCAAGGGAAGGCGTCGCTTGATATAGGTGTTCCTGATAATGTCACTATGAGGAAAGAAAAGTGAATAATAACACCGATGAAGAAACACCAGGATGACGGTGACGCAAAGAATGAATTCTGTACACATGGGAACCGCGATGATGATATCAAAATTAGTGTAAGTTAATTAGTTTACACTAGCCGATAAGGAGATAACCGTGAAGGCTGCTTGTGACGCTCAGTTTTTCCCAAGAAACAATCCGCTCAACAAAACAATTCACGACGGCCACAAAGCACTTAACATAAACTTTTCGCAACTTTTCCGCGAATTTTTCAAGAAACTCCGTCCCAAACCTTACTAACGCAGAGCTGTAGACCATTAATAAAATTCAACCGTGAACCGGCTAATTACAAACTAAACTCAATCAGAAAAGTCCGCAATAGTTTCGACTAATGTCGGCAATTTTAAGTTGGGATCCACAATCTTAACTTTCGCGAAGACCGAAAAAAGTTTCGCACCGCGCTCCCGGCGGCCGGTCCGCGGACATATTTTACCTCTACTTTCGACTTTAATTCGTGTGTTGAGTTCATGCATTTGTAAAGTATTGTTTCACTTACGGCTTGGTGTTAGTTTTTTACACGACCGAGCGTTAAGGGCGCGACCGTTCCCGCGCCGCAGCACAGCGAGACTAGGCTGCCGGCGATCGCGCCAAGCGGGACGGCGGCATACGACCAACCGATGCACCGATTCAACGCCAACCCCAATGCACTCCGCTCGCCTAAACTTCGTGAAGACCCAGCCCGTCGAAGCTTTTACGCCGTAACGAAAAGGCAAGTCATACTGGTTATTTATCAGAAAAACAGAAAAAATGAATGTATACAAAAAAAAATTGAAAAATCCTGCGGCCACAAATCTTTACATTTTCCATTTTTTTTTTGTTTTGTACCTGTTAACAAAATTTCAAAACCAGCTGCTCCAGCTTGGAAGAAAAGGAGACTTAGTAAATTGCCCATTTTTTGTTTTAGTTTTAATAATGTTTGTGAAATTTCTTGAATAAATAATTTAAAAAAATCTATTGTACTGAAAATAAAAAATCAATTTCGTTTTTATACTTTACTGATAACCAGTATGACTTGCCTCTTCACCCGGTTCCGGCTTGACGTTGAGTTTTGGGACACCCTGTATACGTTCCACTAAAGGGTCTGCCCTTCTCGAGAGAGAATATGGGCTTTAATCACCACGCGTGTCCACCGTGGTCGGCGATTTCAAGCGGTGAGGTTTTGAATAGCTCAGACACGCAGGTTTGCGCACGGTGTTTTCCTTCACAACGAGTGATCATTGTCAAAACAAAGTCATTGTACATGCCCGCACTGGGAATCGAACCAAGACATCCGATTCGATTCTACCCAGTAGGCCACCAGCGCTCTCGTTTGATCTCGAAAACCTAAACACTGAGCAACACATTTCGAACAAAACCGAAAGATCGTTGGTCTTTTTAACGCACGGAGCGTGACATTCCTTTACATCCTTAGTTTTTCTCATTCATATTCAACATTGATGCAGAGGTATTACGAGTATGAGACCTTTCCTTTTAAAAATTGAAATGGAGCTCTACATTTTGAATGGAACGCCACACCAGAATGCTGCCGCTATCAAAGTTGATATCTTCGCATGGTCACGCCAACATCTTTACCTTGGCCTACCAGAGGCTATCTGTACGTTATTTTTATACTAACCGCTCTCGAAGCTGCTGTAGTTCTCTTGTAACTTTATTTACTTTGCCACCGCTTCAATTACTCCCAATTAGGCATACAATACTGTCACTTCGTTAGCTGATGATGGCACTTAGAATGTGCCGCGCCACTTTTAGGGGTTCGCCGTGCCACTTGAAGCCTTTATGATATAGGTAATAAACAAATAACGAATTCCATATAGCCTGTGCTTTGGTACGGGCGTGGACATCACCCATTTTTGAAAAAACTTTCGTAAGCACTACACACTATCTGGTTGAAAACTTTCGACAGCAAGTCAAATAAGTGTATCCGGAATAAAGTTGTTATTTTATTTTATTTTATTTGGGTAACCAACAAGTGGTTACAACAGAATTTAGTAACAATGAAGTATTTTAAGTCCTCGTAATTTTACAACCAGCAACGCTTACCACGAATTGGACAAAATGAAAAGAAAGGCTTCAGAGAGGGGTCATTTCTGAATGGTTACTTGGTTACACGTAATAAGATGTTACATAACATAACATAACATTTACATACAGGCACATACATTGCTTCTGGCCCCACACTGGGATACCCTGTTAGTGACATCGCCCATCAATATGGGCGTGGAAATAGACTCAGGCTGAAGCCACACGTACAAATAAACTACAGCAGCCTCAAATGGGAATCGAACAAGACTTTCGTTTAGGTAGTAAGGCATGTTAACCGCTAGATCATGATGCGGTCGAATTTTTCCAATATTGTAATACGAGGTACCTATTAAGCAACTCACTGGCAATAAAATCAGAGGTCAAAGCGGTCACAACAATAGCCTAACTCTGATAGAAGATGGCACCACTAAAAGGAGATATATTTTATCTGTACGTACCCATACAAAAACAAGAAACTGTACTCTAATTTACATGAATTAAAACCCATTGTTAAGCCCGTTACAAACTTTGCTATAATATACATTAATATAAATTATAGCCAGGCATATTACGATATATTTTCTATACAAATATTGTAGTGTGCGGTCACACGCACTGTAATATATATTTTTATGACGTCACCAACTTATACCGTAATGTATATTATCGCATAGTAATGTAGGCCATCCATAAATGAAATGAAGGCAAAAATATGTATTATAGCATCGTCTCCGTGTATGGTAGCTTACTAGATTGTCTGGAAGAGATCACCTTTAGTGATAAGGTAGCCGTCTGTACTCTTAGATTAAGAAATACCTGTGTAATCTCCTTTTTTATGTACAATAAAGTGTTCTCTATCTATCTGTAATAAATATATATTATAGCACGGCATATTAATACATTCAACCTAGTCTTGGTAGTGTTTTAATATAGATTTTAAAATAAGTTTTATTGTAAAACCTTGCAATCGTTCTCATGCGCTTGTAAAGCATTCTGTTATTACCTTTTGGCCGCCACTATACAGGCTTTTTTGCTTAGTGTGGAGACCAATGTAATTTTTGTATGTGTACTTTCTTTTGCAAATAAACGCTTTCTATTTCTATAAGCTGTGTGTAACGGGCTTTATGGTGAGCCACTTGGCCCACCAAAAATTCTACAGGTATTTTTTTTAGCTTAAAAATAATCGTCCTGCAGAACCCAACACCGATACACTGTGTGAGCGGTTGACGAATTCTTGGCTAGTTTTATTTATTTTCAGATTTTATTTTTACAATTTAATGCATTTGTTTCCAGTTGCAATGTTTAACCTGACAACACCCATATTGTACCGGTTTTTAGTATGTAGTAGGATGATAGTATTATACGGTTGTCAGGTGACTCATGAATGAATGCCTCTGTAATAATTGTGATCTCATTGGACGGTACAGTGGGCGACTAATGTAGGCACTGCTTTATGTTCTGTGTGCTCAGATACTAATACCGCACGAGTTCATGCTGTTGTCGTCGACTGTACATTACTTGTCCGTAACAGCCTTGCAGTTAATCCGGCAACTGACTGGGCGATCGCAGCGTGATATAACAACTGACTCCCCTCTAACAAAAATTGGCTCTATAAAGCTTAATACATACCAGAGTATGTTGTCTATAAATAAGGACACTGACTTATATGGCCCATGAAGGTGAGTGTGTAGCAAAGAGTCTTACAGCCGATTTCCTAATTGATAATTTACACTACAGTCTGTAAAACATAGCTTGAGCTCCACGACAGCTGTCAAACTGACAGGGCTAGGTTACGATATTGCTTAGACATCGAATAGTGCGCAGTAAGTACGGAGTTTTCACAGTGCAAATACTCTGTGAAAAAATTCAAAACTTCATGGACGCAATTTCGATGACAGCTGTCGCGGAGCTCAAGCTATGTCTTACAGACTATAGGTAAATACTTAAGTAACGTTCTGTCATGATCTTTTCTGAGAAATTTGACGAGACAGCACTAAAGTTAAGTATTTACTTAGTGAGAATTCTCAATTCAGAAATCAGGCCTTAAGCTACTTTAATCTTGAAATGATTGTAACAAAAGAGTATCTCACCTCACTTCACAGATAAATCTATACAGGTTTCAGTGACGGTTTTTTGTATACGAGTATCTTCTTTCTTTTCTTTCTTTCTCTAATATATAAAATTCTCTTGTCACAATGTTAGTGCGCATACACTTCCGAAACAGCTTGACCGATTTTGATGAAATTTAATATGTATATTCTGTAGGTTTGAGAATAGGTTCTTATCTATTTGTCAGCTAGTCTAATATGTAAAACTCTTGTGTCATTGTGTTCGTGCGCATACTCCTCCGAAACGGCTTGACCGATCTTGAACTTTTATACACAATATTCGGTAGTTATGATAATAGGTTGTTTTCATTTTTCATAGCCCTAAGAGATGAAGAGAGGGACCACGCGTGGTCCACTCCAAGTTTTTCTTAATCCCTACAAATAATGTTAAATAAGAATAATATGTTTTTGAAATTTCCTGAGTAAGTAATTTTAAAAAAATCTGGCGTTCTCGTCCCCATACACTTTGTAACGTTTCTGAGCTAATAAAAGTGTAAGCGCCTCAAAAGTGTACGTCAAAAAGAGTTCCAAGCGTACTAAAACGAGCTGAAACACATTCACCGAATAAAAAACTTCTTAGAAGTCGAAAACAAAAGATTGCTACTACATAGCATGATAAGAGTTTAATAAACAACACCCATCGCACAGTCGGACGTCAAGGGGTCAGTATCACATTACAAAATACTTTTTAATTAGTTGCCGAGCTCGTCTCGAGCGGGCACCTAACACTATTGAAGCAAGTTTCCGTGCGATTGTACCACGGACAGGGTTTCAGAAGACAGCTCTCGAGTGTCTGTACTTTCTCAAGTTTAAAACGACACCACTTCACTGATAGTTTGATGAACTTACCATGAGTGTTCGCCGCTCGAGTGGAGGTCCTAATGAAACGCGACTAGGTCCGCCGGTGTTCAGTAATGGGGTTTGGAAGCTCCCTTTGAAAGCAGCACCTTTGTGCTCCGCGACCGCATTAATCAATAGATTCGGAGAACTAGGTGCAATCAGACAACTGGATTGGGATCTACACGCCAAATTCATTATCAAAATAAATATAGAAAGGAGACGATGAAAACCAGCGCCGCTAGTTTATACTTTAAAATCTAGCGACGCAGCTGAGCGCGTATTTCGTTACGTTTTGGTTTTTTCTTTGAGCGTGATTTTTTTCTCTGTAGGAATTATAGAAAATAAATCACAATTTTTAAGGTAAGTGAATATATTATATATTATTAGGGTTCCGTTCCCCTAGGGTCAAACGGACCCTATTACTGAGACCCCGCAGTCCGTCTATCTGTATCTCATGAACCGTTAGTTGAAATTACCACAGAATTACCGCTATAACAACAAATACCAAAAAACAGAATGAAATAAATATTTAAGGGGGCTCCCATACAACAGACATGACTTTTTAAATTTATAAATACAAACGGAACCCTTCGTGTGCGAGACGACTCGCCCTTGGCCGGTTTTCTGTAAGATTTTAGTGCTGGTAATGTGCCGTTAGTGCCTTGAATCCCAGGCTATGGATCCTAGGATCCGTAAAAAACCACCCAAGTGCGAGTCGGACTTCCGTACCATTAAAAAATTGGAAAAAAATCACATTTGTTGCATGGGAGCCCCCCTTAAATGTTTATTTTAATTTAAATATTTATTTTCAAGTGCCTTTCGGGGTAGAGACTCTGGGGCCACGGGGCCCGGGAGCACGACTCCTCTTTAAGGAGATTTCGTCGCGCCTATAGTTGACGTCTCTTGGAGATCCGAGGGCTCGCCTACTTTGGCCAAAGGCTAAAGCCTGTATTACACCGGGGCAACACTGTGCGGCATTGCGGTATGCCACAAGGCCACATGCTACGACGTCGCACATTGTGGCAAGAACCTTGTGGCATGGCAACACCTTGCGTCATGTGGCAAACTGTCGCAGCTTCTTCTGCTTCTTCTGCCGAACCTTTGTAGCATGCGGCCTTGTGGCAAGCCGCAATGCCGCACAGTGTTGCCCCGGTGTAATTCAGGCTTTAGCCTCGCCATCCAGCGAGCCACTGCCGCCAGCCTTCTTGGAACTCTACCGGCCGACAGCGATTTGGCTCCAATATGTTATTTAAATTAGAAAATAGATTTAGATTACTTGTGTTTTAAATATTATTATTAGTACTTGTTTTGTAAATACCCTACCCATTAGTTTATATTAGTTTTATTAAGTATTACTTATATTAATTAGTTTATAGATTACTTTACACTAGTAAAATACACTAGTTATTTAAATAACACTAGTTATTTAACTTTTTATCATGTTAAAGAAACTTATCTGAGCAATGAATAATATAACACAATATTTTGTGAATGTTTCTTTATTCATGTTTTAGTATTTTTATTATAGCTGCAACAAGAATACAATCATCTGTGAAAATTTCAACTGTTTAACTTTCACGGTTCATGAGATGCAGCCTGGTGACAGACGGACGGACAACGGAGCCTCAGTAATAGAATCCATTTTACCCTTTGGGTACGGAACCCTAAAAACCGGTAGTATAAAATATTTTTCACCGATTTAATAAAAGGAGGAGGCTTTCTGTTCTTCGGAATCTTTTTTTAAATTATTTTTTATGTATAGATCAGAGGTGGTCTCATAGTTACCTAGTCCAGATCTAATGATGGAATTCTGGAGAAATTTAGTACTCTTTAGGCACAATTGTTTTGGGTGTGATTGTAGCGAGTCGCTCCAAATGCTTTCGGAAAATATAATTTGGCGGAGTCAAAGTGACAGTAACAAAGAATCGTGAAATAAAAGTTTTTAAATAAAAGTAAAAACCGACTTCAAAACACTAAAACACCGATATTTTATTTAATCGAATATGATTGTTAAATTCGAGATTGTAGATATATATATATATATTTTGGAGTCGGTACCCAAAATGTATGTGCTGTTCTTGTTACTTGACACCGGCTCTATCAAACCGTCACGTCATTGAGTTTAAAAATAATATTGTTTAAATTATTTCACTGTTTTTTGTTCAGTAGTATTTTTATGTCGGTTTTTTTTTCATTCAAGGCCTAGGTGTTACTGCGTGAATCCTCTTGAGTTTGTTGGATCGACAAGCAAAGTTTTAGGTACTTCTGTCAGAAGCACTCAAAAATCTATTGATGTTTCTGTCGCAATTTGATATCTCGCGGGTTTAAATACTATTTCATCATCAACCCATTGATGTCCCCACCGAGGGGCACGGATCTCTTCCCTGAGGAAGGTATAGGCCATACTCCACCAGGGGGGCCCAGTCCGGATTGGTGGAGGCTTGTAAGACTAGTGGCTGGTCTTACTGTCAGAAGTTTTCAAGCCGCCCAAGGCCTCCGACTTGGCTTAACGACTACTATCTATCGACGGCAGCCGGCACCAACTGCTTAGCGTGCCTTGCGAAGCACGGAACCGCCCGGAAAAATGCCACTAGCGTTAGTCATAGAACGGTCACCCATCCATGTACTTAGCGCGCCCTATGTTTCTTCACCTTCGTGACCGTTTAAGTACACTAAGGCGACTGGGGATACGAGCGATTTTACTATCTTTAATAAGTATTTAGGTAGATAGCACTGTAAAATTAAATATAGAGATATAATGAAATATTTCTCTCTGCATTCGTTACCATCATATGAATCTCGGTGGTCTTGTAATAAGTGCCTCATAATGTTTCTAATAACTTCTGCTCTGTTACACAAAGCTGCAGCTTACAGACGCAGTATGTTTATTCCCTCTTTAGGATCCCGACCAGTTATTGCTTATCTAGGGTAACTTTCATATCATAAACAGCATGTTTCCACTGTACACTCGACTATTTGTTAGCTTTGAGGCATCGCAAAAGCCAGCGTTTTATTTGTATTTCCACATAAGCCGAGCACATCATCCCGGCCAGTCGTGTACAAATAAATGAGCTTATACTAATATCGTTTACCAACTTACATTTCTGCAGTACTGCTATTTGGCTTGTTGCTGATATGAGTCCGTTAGAACTTACCTGCAAAGGATTAAAGGGAACGATTAATCGCGTTTATGAAATGCTCAGAAATGAAGATCTTTATTCCAAAACGTACTAGGTATGTTTTTTTTACTCTGTTAAAAGTTTTTCATATTTGTCTATGGCATGAGACGGACAAAGAACATAATTATTACAATAAGAGCCTAACCGGCGGTTTCTCAAACGATAACAGCTGTCAGTTGTCAAAAGTGCATACAGAAAAAACAACTGACAGCTTTTAATAGTAGAGTAACAGACTGTAGGCGTTTGAGAAACCGGGCTTAAGTATAATTATTTAAAGAATGCGTCGTCACTGCTTCTTGGAAAAAGTAAATAATTATACATTAATTTATCCACTTTGTTTGCTTGTTGTTTTTGTGGACTTAGTGCATTTTGGGAAGGAATTTCAATCGTTTACGGATATTTTTTTATTTGTGCCAAAAGAAAAATAAGGAATCAAGGAGACAACAAAATTCTTCTCCGTCTGTCTGTTTGCCTTCTCTGTCAATCTCTCTTTAGTTTGCGAAAAACCTTTATAGTGGACAGTAGTTAAGCTTGTAACGACCTCTGTGGCGTAATGGTTAGCGCTTCTGCTTACCATGCGAGAGGTCCCGGGTTCGATCCCCGGCTGGAGAGAAAAAAAAACTCCAGGTCTTGGATGTTTACATGTTTGTGACGTCGCTGTTTCTGGTTCCCACGACACAGGGTATCCTAGTGTGGGGCCAGAAGCAATGTATGTGCCTGTATGTAAATGTTTATGTTTGTAAGAAAAACATGTCAAGACCGTAGCCAGCAGATGCACCCTTGCAAGAACAACGTGATATTTCGAAGAAAACCATTTTTTTTTACGCTATTTTATTCACTTTGAAAAAGCCGGAATAATGAGCAAAAGAGACACTGCATCACGTTATAGTGCTATCTCTTTCGGCCATTACTTTGAAACCTTAAAAAATGCTCTCATGTAACGTAAGGGTTCCGAAATAACACGTTGTTCATGCAAGTGTGCGAATTATCTTATCTCGCTGTAGCGCTCATGGATAGAGTCTGAACTGTAAGCGTAAAAAATGTGTAAAATCTTGAAAAATAGTAGGTTAACCCTAGAACATTTTTATTTCCCAGCTAAATTAGTTATTCACAGAGTAATATTTAAAATTTATCAGTTTTCAAAGAATAAAACATGCTCATACAACTGTGGTATACAATGTATCATATTGAAAATTCGATTCAAAGTGCTGTTGCAGACCTACCCGCCGGCGGGTCTACGGGGTCTGACGGAATGCGCCGTAGCTTACATTGGACCCGCCGGAGGGTCCTCAGGGCTTGAGGGCTGAAGTAGGAAGCTATTGTTGCTAACGTTGAATTTACACTGGATTTTCCAGATATCTAAATAGAAAGAAAACGACGTAGACATAGTCAAATCAGTGACTGGGGATGACCTTTTAAAATACCTACAACAAATCCTTTCTTTCAGCGTCCTTTCAGTCGAGCCGAATGAAACATAGACACCTAAGTAACTGGATGTGTACCCCATCACAGCAGAGTACCTTAAAGATCACAGTTTAAGTGACATTAATCGGATTTTCTGGCTTTCGCGCTGTTGGATAGAGAAGAGCAGGCTACATTCAAGCGAGTTGCGACTTTAAGGCGTTGAGTGACAGATCAAATTTGTGGGACGTCACCACAGAGCCTGTGTAGTAAAAGATTGCGAGCACATTTTTATATGATACAAAACAAACTTTGTGTCGTTTGTACGGAAAAATCAGACTGCAAATAACAATTCAGCTTCCAAATGTACCTACTGCCGTAGCGCCTGCAAGCCTCCTCAGCGTTACCTAGCAACAGATTTGTTAGGCTAATTGCCAACACAAGGCCGAGTCACTAAACAGACGCGTCGATGGAACAATAATCACAATGACTGGCCGAAAACTAATTGTAATAACAAACGTAATAGTCAAATAAACACATTCCGATGGCAGTGGAGAGCACAATGTGCTTAAATCACTGACAATTGGTATAACAATGCTCAATCAACTTACTATAATAATTCGAATGTCGAATTCCTACAGCGACTGGGTAGCGACACAGTCACTAATCGACTCGTATTCTTTTAGTGTGTCGTGGGTATTCTAGACGAATTATTTACTATTATTTTTTTAACAATTTTGCTTTGACATTGTGGACGAAACTTTTACTGTGAATTTTGCTGTATGACTATCATCATCATCATAAACCCATTATGTCCCCACTGAGAGGCACGGGTCTCTTCCCTAAGGAAGGTATAGGACATACTGGAGTATGGTGGACCACGGGGGCCAAGTCCGGATTGGTGGAGGCTTGTAAGACTAGTGGCTGGTCTTACTGTCAGTTTTCAAGCCGCCCTAAGGCCTCTGACTTGGCTTAACGACTGCCATCGATCGACCGGCAGCCGGCACCGCTCGGAAAAATGCCACTAGCGTTAGTCATAGACAGTGACCCATCCATGGACTGAAGGCGCCGTATGTTGCTTAACCTTAGTGATGGCTTAAGATCACACAGGCAGCCCAGGCTACGAACGATGTATGACTATCATCACCAACCCATTATATCCCCACCGAGGGGCACGGGTCTCTTCCCTGAGGAAGGTATAGGCCATACTCCACCACGGGGGCCAAGTCCGGATTGGTGGAGGCTTGTAAGACTAGTGGCTGGTCTTACTGTCAGAAGTTTTCAAGCCGCCCCTAAAGGCCTCTGACTTGGCTTAACGACTGCCATCGATCGACCGGCAGCCGGCACCGCTCGGAAAAATGCCACTAGCGTTAGTCATAGACAGTGACCCATCCATGGACTGAAGGCGCCGTATGTTGCTTAACCTTAGTGATGGCTTAAGATCACACAGGCAGCCCAGGCTACGAACGATGTATGACTATAATATGTTTTAAATGTTTAGTTTTAATCCACGACATGTTGGTTTTCTTGTAAACACCAATGTTTTATAATCATACAGTTGGTATTATTGTGTGTTCTGTCTTTGGAATAAACCTTTTCTATTCGAGACAGAGTTCTTGGCCGGGGTACAATGTGCATTAATTCACACGGTTTCAGAGTAATTTATCACTATAACATTAAATATTATTGAGATGACAAATATATTTGGCATTAATATCATATCAAAGCACGAGAATCATAATTTCAACTCTGTTAGTTAAAGACTTTGAAAAACTGGCCAAGTGTGAGTCAAATTAGCGCACGAAGGGTTCCGTACCATTATTTATAAAAACGTTTGCTGGGGCAGCTAGTTTGACTATAAAAATGGCCTCTACAATAAGATTGAAAAAGAAAATTGTGCAAGTTCCCCTTCATCATCAACCCATCATGTCCCCACCATGGGGCACGGGTCTCTTCCCTGAGGAAGGTATAGGCCACGGGGGCCAAGTCCGGATTGGTGTAGTTCCCCTTATTGCTGATCAAAAAATATTAAATTGCTGGGTTGAAACCAAAATTTATCGTCCAACATTACTCCCAGGAAAAGTGGGTCAAACGACAGTAAAACGCGACCGTTAATGAGAACGCACGGTGAACGCTGTTCAATAACCGAACGTTTTACAGGCGACTTTCAGGAATCGAACCTTGACTCAAGCACTCATAGGCTCGGAGTGTGCCGCGAGAAAAGACACTGTACATTTTCTTGTCACTCGAAAAGAGGATTCAACCAATTGTTTTTTAAAGTTCGTATGTTGCCGCTCAACAGGTGCGTGCGATATTTAAAAAAAAACATTGACGTTAGACAAGGATAGGAGCCTCGAATATTATAATAAAGACTGAAGAAAATACGTACGGAAAGACAAGGCTTTTAGCCTCAATCAATATCAAGAGAAGAAAAGAAACTAAAATAAGACCAGGCGGTATGGGCTTAAGCTCTTAGCCTTTTCCATAAAGGAAAAAATATTACAAAAAAAAACTAGCAGTGTCCAAGACTACGTTCGCGTCATTAATAAAAAAATACATCCGAAGTGCTTTCGGAGAGTACCCTCTACACATAAACTATTCCTCTTTATAATATTAGTAGAGATATAGAGAATAATCGATTTTCTAATAACTAACTATCGATATTATAATATATGAGTTATGGATATAATATTTGAAAATCACTGCTTTCATTAATGCCAATCAATTAACTCGTTCTCGTCCACTGCTGGCTTTAACCCCGCGTGAGTCAGGTGAGAAATTGTTACACCGGCTGTGAGGTGGGTATGAGATACTCGAAACTGTGACGTTATTTTTTATATTATGGTTGTGTAATTAGAATTTTTTAGTTAATACTTATATTAATAATATTAATCATTCAACAAGATCAGTAAATATAATACCGGCATTAAATTTTAGTAGATTTTTTTTTTTATTGGAGTAGAGAGCTGCCTAATTTTATTTGAACTTTTTTTGGAGAATATTTAAACTCACGTATTTTTTAGTCATTTTCGTGTAAAATGAAGTGTATTATTATTATAACTATAAAGGAACCGAAAAATATTATTTATTATGATTTATTTATTAGGTTTTTCAACAGACGCAGGTTTTACAAATATTTTCACACACACACACACAACAAAACACACAACATTTACACCACATATCAGGTAAGTCTTACATACTACAAGTTGGCGTAATTACCAATAGGAACTAAAAATATAATAAAAATATTAGGATAGTTAGATCAAATTTGATCCAGTCAGTGACAACGTCATCCATACCTGGGATGACGTTGTCACTGAGTGGATCAAATTTGATCTAAATTTACTACACGTATGCAAACAAATCTAATTTCGAGGTTCTTCAAAAAAAGTTGATTATAACGATCATGTGAAACAATATCAAAGTTGCACTTGTGAATCATGTATCTGCCGTTACCAGTGGGGCAACACTAAGCTCGGCAGTGTAACTAGCTTGCAACCTTGCCTCCAGCTACTGAAACGTCAGGACACACATGGCAACCGTAACATACAATAATCTGCGTTTGAAAACTTCTCGGGTATGACATACCCGACCTCACTCACGCGGGGTTAATTCCAATCTCGCAAAATAGCCATCAATTTACCAGAGGGGTAAATAAAGACCAGGGACTGCCACTTTCCATGATCCTGACAAATCCCTTTCGCTTCATCGAGATTCATTAGCCGTTGCATGCACTGGATTCGGGTACTTTTTGTCCCAACGTTGTAGAACTGTATTTATAAATTAATAACAATGCCTGCAAGGCACAAAGCCGATTGAAATTCCAACCTCAATTGCTGAATTAGTTTTCGCTGCTCTGAAGTGCATAAATACATTTGTTACCATCCGTTTTCGGTTTTGCGCACTGAAAATTACTACTAAAATTCACATTTTCGCAATTAATTAATTTAACATTAACGAATTTGAACAGGGTGATCCGGTTTAAATAAAATACAGTTTGTTAATTGAAGACGTGAGTGGATGAAGGTAATATGTCGTATTTTCGAGTTTGGTGTTTTTTGTGTGGAAATAATTTTGGGAAATTATAGTAAAACTTTAACTTCAATTTACTCAAATTGCACTTAAACTGCACTTATGCACAAAAAATTGCACTTATCACCTTCATCCACTTACATCTTCAATTATTACCTACGTGTAATAATTACCTTTTAATTTTCTAAAGCACGTACTACGATCTTCGTACCTTCTTCGTTTATTGCGCATAAGTAAATATTAAATCGGCAATGCCCCGGACTTGATGTTACAAGCATTTTCTACTAGTCAACCGCAGGATGTGAATGAGAATAACTGGCATAAGCATAAGGAAGTGTGAAAAAGGTAAATAAAATTAATTAATCATGAAATAACCCCACATAAGCGGCCATAACGAGATAAGATACACGTTTATAAATATGATACATATGTTATGGCTTATACGTAGTTTTAAGTATCATATTTTTATACATGTATATTATGTATTATATCATGGCGATTCTGTTGTATGTATATATTAGCTATTAGTATAATTTATCAAACAGTTTTGGCCTTGAACTTTGCGACGCTGACTGCGTTATCACTTGCAATCATTAGGTCCTAGTAAGTATGCAGGTGATGTGCTCCCAGGCACCATGAATATTATTATATAATAGATTTCTTCTTAAATTATTTTGTTCAGCCCCCGATTCCCTAGTCTGCGCCGCTGCTTTTTCCAAAACATGCAGAATTACTTTTATACAAAACTAAAAAGAACATGTTCTTTTTGCTGCACAATTTGGAGCCATTTGGAGACGATTAGTTTAGACGACAGCTAATTTAAAATACATTTAGCAGTTGCTTCGGGTTAGAGTTGCCATTTGTGCATGGCCTTTCTCTGTTGTCATTATCGTCACGTATAAAAGTTAGTTAGAATCGCTCGTAGCCCTGGCCGCCTGAGTGATCTTAGGCGATCACGAAGGTTAAGCAACATAGCGCGCCTTCAGCGCATGGATGGGTGACCGTTCTATGACTAAAGCTAGTGGAATTTTTCAGAGCGGTTATGCGCAAGGCACATTAAGCAGTTGGTGCCGGCAGCCGTCGATAGATGGCAGTCGTTAAGCCAAGTCAGAGGCTTAAGGGCGACTTGAAAACTTCTGACAGTAAGACCAGACTCTAGTCTTAAAAGCCTCCACCAATCCGGGCTTGGCCCCCGTGGTGGAGTATGGCCTATACCTCCCTCAGAGAAGAGATCCGTGCCTCTCGGTGGGGACATAATGGGTTGATGATGATAACAGTTAGTGGCTTGTTGCAACAATATTTCTTTCTACGTTATACGCGAAGGTATTAAAATCCGTTTCTTCTCAAGCATACTTAGAAATAAGAGGATTAATTGACAACCTTCTTCGAGATAACTCGAAATTCCTGTACTGGCCGAATACGCGAGTAGCGGACGGCAAAAGTTGTATGAAAATCCATGTAATCTAAAAATGGAACGATTTTTTTCGGAGTTCTTTTTACTCTGAAATATGGCATCTAATTAAGAAAAATTATCAATGGTTTTATATAAATTTCGAACAGGCTGGCAAATAGAAAGCTAATTATCTAAAAAAAAGAACACTAACGCGGGAACAATTAGGATTGTTCGATTTGTTCGTCATTGATTTTGAAAAGGAATGATAAAAGTTCTAGGGTAAACTATACATTGATTGGCACCTTAAGCAAAACCTTGACTTAATTTGCTTCCTAAGCATTCAATTTCATATTCAATCACTATTAACCATTTTTATTTGTTAGAATATGAGTATAGGTTGGAAATAAAAAAAAAATCTTGCTTGTTGTCATAGTTTTATTTAAGAAAAATAATAATAATTTGAAAATGTCTCCAAAACTACAGTCATTGGCATTACAGGTATAAACATTGCCACTAATAATATCAGTCATTGGCACTTATAATTTGTATGTATGTGTTGTACTTAACAATGCTAATTATAAAAAACTACCAAAATGCCCTTTAATAAATTTTTATTCTTAATATTTGTGTTTAAAACTCACTGTGCCAATGACTAGGTGGGTGCCAGCAATACTATGGTTTACCCTATCTATCGATTTAGTTTTATCTTCTTTTTCGGTCTTTTAACTCCTATGGGAGCGTAGAGCCTCAACCGCAGATACTACTACTACGAGTATTTAGTTTTAATTTTTAGAAAAGTACAATACAAGCCTTGGGCATAACTACACATTGATGGACTCACATAATGTATTATGCGCGAATGCAAAGGTCAAAATAGAAAGTACCCGAAACCGGTGTGCATTCGTGCATCGACAAATGACGATGAAGCGACAATCTGTCAGGATCATGGCAAGCGACAGTACCTGGTCTCTGCTGACCCCTCTTAGATGCAGCCCGTGAGTTTATTTATGTATTTATATAATTGAGTGAAGGAAACACCTTTTTAGTTTTGTCAGTGATTAATGTTTTTTTAGACGAATTTCAGTGTTTGAATCAAACATCAAATTCAGAAACCAGCTGTTAGACGCGCCGACTCCTTAAGAGGGTCTAAAGGGCAACACTAAGGCCACTGAAGATCAAAAAAACTTTTTTTTACACATCAAATTTGCCACAAGTGTCTGTACAATCTCACAAATATGCAGTCAGCGATGTTAAGGACCTACGACAAAGAACATACATACTTCCATGGTCTCCAAAAAATATTCTTAACATAGAATGAATAGAATAGAAAGCATTTGCTGATATATTAAGACAAAGAGGGGATTCTCAGAAAATGGCTCATATTGCATAATTTCTTTGGCGCATGTTTTTTCATATTAATAACTCAAGAAAAAGTAACATCATATATTGTAGGTTTATTGGCCCCTGAAGATTGTATTGTAACGTATTTCTAGGTTTTGGTGACATCTAGTACAATACAGGGTGTTGATTTGTACAGTTTCGTCCGACTCAGGGGTGGTTATTTACATTAGGCTGGGCCGTCAAACTTTTTTTCCGAATTTGATTATTAAAGGGGTGTCAAAAGTTGCGTTTTAAGACGTACTTACCGTAAAAAATATTTTTAAAAATATTTCATACTACTTTTGGCCCTCTACCAGACACCAAACATTTCAAAATTACAGCCTTTTTATCAGTTTCTTCATCTAAGTTTGAAATCGTTTCAATAATAATTTATAGTCTATAAGAGGCTTAAACTACCCTTCTTATATTCTTACACTCTCGTTTCATAAAAGAAAAACTCTAACTCTGCAAATTCTATTATGTAAAATGCAACGCACTCTATAATAATACTTTGAGATTTGACCCCGAGCGTGACCTGACACTACCAGTCGCATTTCAACTGTTAATATGATTTTTGTATCCGTTATAATTGTGAGCTTGCCTTCTATCTATTGCGATGAAATATTCATTTATTAATTTAATGAAAAAACGACACATTTATCCAAACTTTAAGCTCCGGTAGAGGGCCAAAAGTAGTTATGTATCTGTAAATAAAAAATGAGGTAATATTAGTTATAGTGCTACGCAACTTTTGAGACCCCTTTCAGTAAGACATCTTGAAAAAAATTTATTCCATATAAAGACGGTCCAGCCTAATTTACATGATACCGAAGCAAAAACAATATACAAAAATAATTTTTTTTTAGTGATATTCACCTAAAATTGCTGGTTTTGCGGCGCCGGAGGCGCGCGGCGCGGCGGTGGCGAGCGCGCGGGCACACTCTCCCGCCCCGCCCCGCAAAACCCCCGCCGGACCCGTCAAATGCTAACGATAGAAGCTTTAACTATAAGAGCTTTAGGTGATTTTCACTAAAAATAAATTTTTTTTTTTCAATATCATGTAAATAACCACCCCTGAGTGGACGAAACTGTACAAATCAACAACCTGTATAATAGCTATGTTACTTTTTATTGAGTTAATATCAAGGAGAATTATATGAAAAAAATGCGCCAAAGAAATTATGCAGTTCTGAGGATCACCTTCACGCTCACTTCCATGGTTCAAAAAAAATTATCTTAACATAGAATGAATAGAATAGAAAAAAAATATTAATATATGTTAATAATGTCAATAAATGGTTTTTATTCTAGACAAAGGGACGAGGCTTAGCATAATGCTACCAAGTCGACGCAGTGATCTTGGTAACGCTGATTTTCCCCATTTCTTTTTCCTCGGCGGGCGCCATCGCCAGTTTTACCGAGTGGATGCCCTTAATGCACTTAGTACGTTAGTACGTCATTAAAATTCCTATGCCGATTTACCAGTTACGTCAACACCAAGTGTCGGAGACAATTAAACTTTACTCAGGGCCGCGATGCTAATAAAATAATGGTATTTTAAAAATGTCTATGTACTATCAGTTTGCTAGTAAGTATGTATTGCTTGATCCTTTGTTCACAGGGCGAAATAAAAGCTTATTATAAAATCAACGTTTATTTGGAAGACAAGGATGTCTGCGCATTAAACAGTAGTTTAAAATTAAATTAAATTAGAGGATAACTGTGTCTAGTGTTCGACACATCCAGGAGTACTATTTTTTGAGTTTGAAAGTTTGTTAGTTAGGCTAAAACTGTTTTGAAAAGAATAATAAATGTGGAGTTTCTTTGTCAGTTTCTTTTCCATGTAATCTATTAATTGTGAAGCTAACAACTTAGACGTTCGTAGAGTTAACACTTTGTTTGTGCTATGAATTTAAAAAAATACTTTGACTTTGATTCCCAGTGGCGCATACGTCGTACGTACGTACGTAAATACCAACCGATGACGTTGTTTTCGCAGCTACGTACATTTGTACCACTCGTAATACCGTCGCCCAGCAAACATTTGCTGTCGTTGTCGAGTGACCTCTCAATGAAGGCGATTTTGCGGATGCAGCTCCGGGCTTACAGCTATCCCGGTTTATTTGTGTTTCTCGGTCATAAGCTTGTAAGCCGTCAGATGCACGCACGTTTGATAATAACTTCCACACAAAGCAAGCGATTGTCCTGCATAACGTCGGTGCGCCGGTCAAATCTGATATGTGCATTATTTGAGTATTTTTTTTCTTTAGGGGCCATCCATAAATTACGTCACACGCTAAGAGAGGGGGGGGGGGGGGGGGGGTTTCGACGAAGTGTGACATTGTGTGACAAGGGGTTGGGAGAGGGTCTTACATTTTGTGACGTCACATTTAAAAATCTATTTGAATCTTAAGTGTTAAAACACGAATTTAGAACTATCAACGAAAAATACAAAAACTTTTGCAAGTCTATCTATTCCCAACTCTATCGGAAATAAAACTAACTTTGGAACTGCTGTTTTAATCCCACAGAAATCTACATGTAAAATTGTAAAATATGTGACGTCACACTAGGGAGGGGGAGTCTCACAAATGTGACCAGCTGTGACAAGGAGGGGGAGGGGTCAAAAAATCATGAAATTCGTGTGACGTAATTTATGGATGGATGGACAGACGATCTCATCCAAGTGGCGGGAAGACGCTGGATGCAAGCCGCTTCCAACCGGTCTTTTTGGAAATCCATGGAGGAGGCCTATGTCCAGCAGTGGACTTCTTGTGGCTGAATGATGATGATGATGAATTTATGGATGGGCCCTTACTTGATGTCATTGTTTTTCAATATGTAGTCTATGTGTCAAAAGAACCCCTATGTGTAGATTACGCTTACTTCACAAACAGCCAACTCAACTATGTGAATATCGAAAGCTGAAAAAGTTGTTATCTGTACAATTGCACATACAGAGAGAACCTGTCGGCTTCGCCTCGGCCGTTCGTCCATCAATGCCTCTTTTGCTGGCCGCTGCAGTAATGTACTATTAATTTCCCGCTGCCTTAATAGGTATTTTAGCCGCGAAAGGTTCTGCTGTTTTCGTTATCGCTTTATCTCTCTAACTGAAAGTAGGTGGGGCAAGAAGTGACGTCATCTCTTGACAGTGTCGATGTAATGCACACACGCGGGCATTCTCGGTCAAGTAAACGAAATTGCTGTGTTATCAAATTGTTTAGTAACGGATTCGTGACTTAACATTGGATACCGCTGATGATCTAATACGGAGCTGTTTTGATGATGGTGATAGTAGGTAAAATGTTGACAACGTTCACAAAACCTAATGTCCAGTATTATAATTTTGTAAAAACACGTTTTGCTAAGTGAGAATGTATGTACAGGTTGTAGCGATAGAATGAATAATCTGAATCCCCGTTTTTTCAGTGTCATTCGTAATGAAAAATGTCTAGCGATAATACTTTTTTTTTGGAGTTATGTACCTCAAAAGGAAAATAACGGAACTCTTGTAGACGTAAACATAATGATGACATGACATGACATGATGTCCTCCACAACGATTCCGTTGACGGCGACACCTTGGCAATTATAAATTTAGACCCGAGCATGCGCACGGATGTGAGATGCAAATCAGAATTTGTTTTTAAATATACGGTCACAGCTGACGCAATAAAGTTGACCGTTTGAATTAAATGTGTAATTGTAGGAGGGCTTAGGACGAGTTTTCCGAATCTGGCGTTTGGCATCGAGGTCTTCATGACGCGCTTGTTCAAAAGCAGTAGTGCCTGTGGTAATAGCTTTTCGCCATTCTGGTCTTAGCTCGGCAAGCTCCTCCCACGTCTTGACCGATATATTGCTCGAAACTAGGTGGCGCTTCAGGACATCTTTATAACGAAGGTATTGACCACCTATTGTGCGTTTTCCGCAACTAACCTGAGAATAAAAAACAGCCTTTGGCAGTCTCGAGAGTCTTTGAGAGTCCATCCGCACCGTGTCCGCACCACCTCAGTTGGCCCCTCATTAGGAGGCACTCCATGCCGCTCATTTTAGTTCGACGTAAACTTTCCATATTAGGAACACGATCCTCCCAGCTCAAACGTAAGATAGCCCGAAGGCATCTCATGTGGAAGGTGTGAAGGCGCCGAATGTCACCTCTGTAAAGGCACTATGTCTCCGACGTATAAAGCAAAAGTGGAAGGATAATTGCTTTGTATGCGAGCATCTTGGTCTGAAGTTTCAGATCGTGTTTCTTCCAAAATCTCAGTTGGAGCCTGCCAGAGGCCGCCACAGCTCAAGCTATTCGTGTAGAGATTTCGGATTCTAGACGGTTGTCACCACTTATGGTACGGCAACACTATTTGCGTTGTCGGGACATGTCTGGCCAAAAAATTCGTCCTATCGCGAATCATCATCGCGAATACAAACACCCTTCGCGCTGCTGTCGGTAAAATACCGCACATCAAAGGGCAAAATGAATTTAGCAACGTTCTAGATTGTCGCGACGTAGCGAAGACTTATTTGATGTGACCAAGCTCTTCGCCGTAGAGCGAACACGAAATTTTGTCGCGACAACGCGAACACGAATCTTCACGACCTTCAAGTGTGGCCGCAGCATTAGTAAGCTCCCGAGGTACGGAAAGATTGCACCTCATCTAGCTTCTTGCCGTTGAGTGTGAGTGCAACGTTGCTCATAGACGTAAACATAAGACATTTAGACATGGACATTTACATACATACACATACATTGCTTCTGGCCCCACACTAGGATACCCAGTCTAGTGGGAACCAAAAACAGCGACGTCACAAATATGTAAACATCCAAGACCAGGGGTTTTTATTTGTCCCCAGCCGGGATTTGAACCCATGACCTCTCGCATGGTAGGCAGATGCGCTAACCGCTGCACCACAGTGGTCGTCTATATAGAGATATATAGAATCAATTTGTTGTCCGTCCTTCGGTCTGTCAAAACCTTTTATCTTGGTAACGCGTGGGGGTATAAAGTTGAAATGTAAGTAAGTACCATAATATGTGAGTGGTTGGCCATAAAGGGACCTCAAGGGAAAATAATTGATTTCAAGAAAATCGGGTTTGAAGTTTCGGGTATAAACAAGTTTTGACTCGTGCTGGGCTCAAAAGAAAAAAAACTACGGCACCTAAAAATATTCTGCTTAGACCAAAACAAAGCTAAAATACCACAGATTAAAAATTCAAATAAAAACAAATAACGGTTTCCAATCCCTCCATGTCCCTTTTTGGTCAACCACTTACATATGAGTTTGGGATAGTTTTGAACTTTGGTAATATACTACAAATACCGAAAAAATCTGAAACTATACATTTTCAATCAAATCACTAAAAAATACTCGTATATCTTTGAAGTTCGGGAAAAGCTTGGACAAGAAGTGCGAGTACGGAACCCTCGATGGTCGAACCCGACTTGGTCTTGGCCGGTTTTTTAATACTTAGATCGTTTTGTAATTGGACGCAATTCTCAATTCCAGTAATATAATAAAACAAAAATGAAAGTTAAAAACCAAAACTTTTTTCTTTTTTCAGATCATTGACGTGTTGGAACTTGCAAAGTCTGGGACTAATTTGTTCATTAGCCAGTAAATTGACGGATTATAACTTCGTTTAACAAATTGTAACTTAACCGCATAGAACAACTTTTTGACGGCTTCAAGATAGCTGGAGACAGCTAAGAAAAAACAAAAGATTACGAAAACATGGAAAAATAGACAATTCAATTATATCACAGTGAAGTATATTTAGAGTTCCATGAAGAACTTTCAATTCCACATAATAAGTAATTGAAAGGAAAATCCTTCAATTTCTTCAGCTAACACAAATTCATCGAATAGAAAATCTTGACGATTCAGGTCAAGCGAAAATCCTTCGGAAACTCGGCAACAAGAAAACAGCACCTATTTTGAAATCGTCTCCACTCTACGCTATTGTATTTCTATTATGACAGTTGTTTTCTAGGCAACAGCGGCATGAATAGCGATGCAAAGGCTGAAAAACGTAGTTTAAACAAAAAGTGAAATACTGTCTCGGAACTACGTCATAAAATGTGTTGAACGAGCTGTGCGCACGCAATGGCTGGCCCAGACGAATGAGGAACGTCGCCGCTACTTTGGGGACAACGCGCACTTGAGTTTGAGGTAGGGCTGCCATTCGTTCGGAATTCCCCGGATTTGTCCTAGTTTGACGGGCGTCCGGGGGCCGTCCGGCAGGGGTTTTTGAAAAGTATCCGGGTGTACCCGGTGTAACCCGGTATATAGGATATAGATAGGATATAAATTATATCTTAGTATAATTTATCGCATGTACCAATGACTTTTAGTTACGTACATTTGTTTGTACAGCAACACCATTCGCTGATAAATTGTGCCCGGATAACGGCGACAGGCTTGCCACTTGTCACGTTTGGGACCTAATAAACTCGGCAAAACGTGGGTCCAGTTCTAGAGACTGGTGCCTCTGCCTACCCCTTCGGGGATAACGGGCGTGAGTTTATTATTTTTATTATTTTATATCTTAGTTAAAAATTTATCCACAATAAACCGCATTCAAGAAGGCTCGGTAAAATAGTTGATGATCGAACGAAATTATAACGATGTTGTTATTTTTGTTGCAAAACATACTTTTTCAGAGGTGTCAGAGGAAAAAAACATATTTCGCCCAAATGTCCGGGATTTTTGCCGTCTTTATCCGGCGTTGGCAATTTAGGTGATAGCAGCCCTAGGTTGAGGGAACCGCTTGTCGCGGTTCCTGTATTGCCAGTAACTTTTTTACAGCCAAATAATTAGTTTACTTGTACTAGCCATTTTTGCCAATATTTAAAAGCAAAACTCGTATTCAATCACTAAAAGTTGTACAACGTAGGAAAACAGGGAGCCGATTCTCGCCCATGCGAATTGAAAGCGTAGACGCCAAACATTCGAAGGATTAGACATTTGTCGCATAAAAATCAGTTTCATGTATTCTCACAAAGTCGTATACGCAAATTTGCTAACAATTTTCGTTCGCTTTGAGGTGTCATCTTGTCGCATGGTAATTACCATGCGACTCGCAAAAGGCGTATGAAATTTGAACGCATTCATTGATAGTTGAGGGTGGGTGTATTCCGAAATGCGATAAAATCGATTACAGCGCGAATCCACTTAAGTGCAGTAGGCACAAAAACCCTACTCCGTGCGAGATACTTTGGGACTACTAAATTTGGTCGGATTCGCGCTGTAATTGATTTTATCGCATTACGGAACGTAGCGCCCTACGTTCCCTACGTTGACGTTTCGTTATAAGTAAAATTTCAGTTGAAAATTTTAAGATTTAAGTGTATTAAACTTTTAAATAACGTATATTTTGTACCTAAACAGTTTCTTAGTTTATAAAATAACACTCAAAGTAATAATTTGCCGCAAAATGTATCAATTTAAATGTGAAATTGTAAATGTTTAAAGATTCGACTAACTTTCAATTTACAATCGAGAAAATGGAACGTAGGATTCACAGATTACTGTTTTACTCGTTAGACATTTCTTTTTTCATTCGATTTCAATATCGCATGGTGTTCAGAATACAGAATTTGGGTGTCGTTGACTTTTTTATGTAGAATTCAAGTCATACGCCTTAGAGTCGTATACGTCTTATTTGCTAATGAAGTGAGAATTGGCCCCCATAGCTTTAAACTAAAAGTGGAATACTATCTCGGAACTATGTCATAAAATGTGTGGAACGAATAATGCGCACTGCTTCATGCACATTACATTGCTTCTGGCCCGACACTAGGATATCTTGTATCGAACAGAAACAGCGACATCACAATCATGTAATTATCCAAGACCTGGTTCAAATGTTATAGTTCGCACCCTTGCAAGAACAACGTGATATTTCGAAGAAAACCATTTTTTTATTCATAGATAAAAAAAAATAACGCGATCTTATTTACTCCGATAACTCCGGAATAATGAGCAACAGAGACACTGCATCACGTTATAGTGCTATCTCTTTCGGCCATTACTTTGAAACCTTGAAAAACGATCTCATGTAACGTAAGGGTTCCGAAATAACACGTTGTTCTTGCAAATGTGCGAGTTGTTAAGTGTCAAGTGGAATTGAACTAATATACAAAGAAAACATTTTTATCACTAGTCACGCGGACAATGACAAATTGCGACAATTTTAGGGACAACGACAATTTCGAGTAGATTCACCCAGGGACAGCGCGTACTTGCGTTTGACCGCAGATAAATAAATCGGAATCGGAATCGCTCGTGGCGATTCGTGGATTTGCGGGTGACCCGCTGCGGTTCGGTTTGGTTGCCAGTTACAATTTTTTTGGTAGCTAATAATTTGTAATACATTTACTAGCAACTCTTTCTTGCTTTAATATACTCATAAATCTTATATGGCTGTGTTACTTTATTTTAGTCTTATTTTACGATCTTCAAATTCTCCGTAAGCCTCCTATCGCTCTGCTTCCGAGCATTCCTCTATCAATATTGAGATTTCTCAGTACGGATGGAGACATACTTGTGTGTTATTTTCTTATAAAAGTCTTGATCCCTTCCAAGGAAAAAGATGTCGATCTAAATAAAAAGATACCTGTGATATATTTTGTATTCGTAGATAGATACTGGACTGAATAATGTACCGAGTGGTAAAATCGGAAAACCGTTAAAAATCGGTTCAATATATCTTGCTGTCGTTACATACTCAAAATAAAAAGAACCAAACGGAAGAACCAATTTTGTCCGTCAATTACCTTAAGCCATGCTGTTCTATAGAGTAGCTATGTTCAAAGGCCAAGAAATCAGAGGTTATAATTGTGTCAAAATATTTCATTTCGCTTCATGAGTTTTTTGATAGAAAGAAAGAATGAACTTAAAAAATATATAAAATATTTACACTAAACGCAACAATTATTTTAATTAAAAAAATAAAAAGAAAAAATAAGTAAAATATGTTTTTATTGATATATTTATTGTTACATCTGTTAATACATTTATTACAATGTTATATATAACTATTGTTAACTATTAAATGCTATTTTATAATTGTAAGTAAATGTTATGTTATGTTATAAATTAGGTTAAATATTTTTGAATATCGAGTACATATATCGATAATCGAGTGCAAAGACTTATGATACCTTCACAACGTAAACTTTGACAGAGGATTTGACTCAAATAGACTGATATTACGAGTTTGGGACATTCGACAAACACCCTGAATTATTACAATTAGTTTCTTCAAATAAAGCATTTTGCAATATTTTTAGGAACTGCGATTTTACAGTAAATTTATTTTGGTCTGAAAGTTTCTTGAAAGATGGCACCAACGAAATTAAGAAAGTTTTGTCTTCGTCTATTTCCTGATGTCTTTCTAGAATGACCTGTAAACATTCATTTTCATACTCGGTCTTTCTTTCATTTTGCTTTGTGCGTGTGAGGCATTCGCTTGGTCTTTCAGCTGACGAAGATTCATTTTGACATTTAATATGTTTGGAAGTAGAAGATGCATGATTTTCGTCAGTGACGTTTTTCGCTCCTACGAGTATACCTGCAAATAAAAGAAGTTACTTATAATTATAAAGAACCAAAGCCCGACAATGATAAAGAATAATGTAATGTCATATTGTGTGTCTCGTATACGATAAAGTATAAAATATGAGAAGGTAATATTTTTTTGTTGATCCCATTTCACACGCATTCTATGCCTCAAATGTTTACCCCTTGCCTTGAATAGCAAGCAAAGTGAAATTAAATTCATTTGACAATAATTATTCTGTTAACAATCCGAATGTTCACCAATTTGAGAACAGAACCAATGTTAAGTAGCCAAAAATATATAGTGAATGTATTGCTGAAACCAATTATTGTACAGTCGACAGCACATCATCCTATACACCCATGCACTCTACTCCGTTGCGTTACGACGACTTTGCAATTAAAATGTGAAGGTTGACGTGCTGTCGACTGTGCAAGTAGCAAAGCAGCGAGTAGTAAATATTAAGAAAAAGCTTAGCGAAACAAATCAAGCATTCAAAGCAATAACCGTTGTAAGCAGTCGTGGCAATTGCAAGCTTCTCCGCTTTCGCGCGATTTCTCTGCAGATCTTCTGATTGGTGACCGCCAGGTCACATTGCAGCGTGAGAGCAGCTGCAAGTGGATCTTCGGGTCCGGATTTATGGCTTATCAACGATTAGTTTGAATAAGCTGCATCCTGTTTAGGTTTGCCAGGCATTCAGATTTTGCCGGACGCGTTCCGGTTTTTACAGTCATAATGACACGCCAAATAGTTACTAGTCTGGGTGTACGTAAACGCCCCCACGTCATTTTACGTTAAGTTTCAGTAATACGAGTAGGTACGTCAATACTTTGCGATGGCCGGCACGATTGTAGAGATCTTGATGGGCCTTTATATATTTTAGGCCGGTCAAAAACTCAACAATCGAGTTTTTTCTTAAGGATTTTTCTGGTTAAGTTGATTAGTAGCGGCAGTGTGCGACAGTTATTTAGTAATAATTTCAAAATATGTATGTTTGAGCGAGCTAGCGGTTTAATTGTCGTGCTTCTTATTTCCCAGAGTTCGGCTGTTAGATTTGTGTTGCGCTTGATACGTTTTGTGTTACATACGTGATCCTTGGCCAATTTTATGAGTGTATTCTCTACTAGGACATTTTTCATAAATTTTTCACAATTAATTTTTTTATTATTTATCTACGTAGACATTGGTTTATGTTGCATATAGATATTTATTGTTCCATATTTATAATTAATGTAGTTTTTAACAAACAATAAGAGCAAACTCTGTAAAACCATGCCATAACAGTGTTGCAAAACAGTTGCATTAGGTTGCCCAAGATTACACCTTTTTTTTTTTTTTTTACTTACTTTGTCGTTCATAAAGTAAAAATTTTGTGTTTATTGTGAATAAAATCATTACAATTAGATTTTTTTTTAAATCCCGCTGCCATTATGATTTGATTATTTCTTTCACACAAAATATATGGTGACGAAAGCTACTAATACTACCCATGGAAAAAATTTATGCAGTAGTCTAACAAATTGTAGACTTTTCATATAAGCACAATCTGAGTGAATGCGTTCATTACGAGATATTTTTCAACCCATAGAAATAGGAATACCTAATTTTATTACTTACCTTTTTGTAATTTTCGGTCTTATCCATTTTAGATAATGTACGGCGAATACCACTCCCCTTCCTTGGTTTTTATATTTGAGACTTTTCAATAATTCACTGTCAATTATTGCACTTAAATAGTGTTGACGATTTAGAAGGCATAAAATATTATTTGGGGGTGAATCGCTCGTAACCCCAGCCGCCTGAGTGATCTTAAATGATCACTTTGGTTAACAACATAGGGCGCGTTTAGTGCATGGATGGGTCACCTTCTATGACAGACGCCTCTGGCCTCTTCAAGGCCTCTGACTTGCCATCTATCGACGGCAGCCGGCACCAAACGTGCCTTGCGAAGCACGGAATCGCTCGGAAAAATGCCACTAGCGTTAGTCATAGACAGAAACCCATCCATGGACTGAACGCGCCGTATGTTGCTTAACCTTAGTGACCGTTTAAGATCACTCAGGCAGCCCAGGCTACGAGCGACTACAATAAATGTTACTTTTTGTTTAGTTAATCTGAAAAAAAAATGCGCCAAAGAAATTATGCAGTTCTGAAAATCACCCCACTGCCCTGCTCCCTAAAGTAGGGATGGAATGCCAGCAACTTTGATTTAATTTCTAATGACACTGACGATATATGTAGGTACCTAAGCCTGCCTAATTAGCAATACAATTCCCATAATATCTATCAAAAGAATCGTCCTACACGTAAATATGAAAAAGTAATTGAGCTAAGTGAGCCAGCGACAGCGAAAAAATATAATGCCACTCTGGAGAATATTTCTGTAAACATGTGAACAAAACAAAACTACACCTAATTCTTAAAATCTCTCGTTAAAAGTGAAGGTCACTCCTTGGGGCCATATTACATAGTGCCTAGGTAGGATCCTAGGTGATACCCGTTGCTGGTGTTGCTTGGTTCTTAGTTATTGAGTTAAACCAGCAATGTACTCACATCACCTATGATACAATTTCTATGATATGTATTGCAATATGGGGCTTAGCAAGTTACCTATTCTAACAAACCTCACACGCTTTATCAACATTCTACATTGATTGAAGCACGCGCTTGCGTTGCAGGGGATTTTCGAAGAAGGGTAGTGGTCTGGAAGAAATTGCTGATAGCAATAAGGCAGCCCAATGTACTTTTTTTTTAATTGTAACTTTTACTTATATCTCTCGTTTCTTGTCAGCAATCAATGCGTTCTATTCTCTGTGATATCTGTGGTCCTACTGAAGGGCACAGGCCTTATCTGACAGAAGGCTCATGTCCTGAAATGGGACGATCAATATCACCCCGTCTCTTTCACTCGTACCCACGCAGACAAGGATGGCTGGTGTTGACGTGTCATCTCTAACACATTGTATGATGTAACTAATCGATTTAAATGTTTAGTTCAGTCGTTGGGAGTTCCTAAACACTCATTATGAGCAATCTATTGCGTCTGGCCACGACATCAGCTTTATTTTAAGACTATTAGGCTGACATTCAGGGACGAATCCTAAGTTCACGCTTAGATCAGTCTTAGCCAAGGAAACTAACGTCGTACTTAATAAAGCGCCGCAATTTTCGTATTCACAGTACATAAGAAAGTCATCTATATTGTCTATCATTTTTTAGTGATGTAGTTCTTACCGGTTTTTTAAATTTGACATTGCTACACGAGAGCAGGACAACATCATACAATTTTTTAGATATCAGAGTGAATAAAAAAATCCCACAGATAATGCTCGTAGAACATCAGTTAAATGACGTTTGGAGTAGTCTGTGAACAAAGGCTTAGAAGTGACAGTTCTAAGTTCACGTAAAGTCACCGATATTGACTACTTACAATTAGCTAAGCGCCATTTCATACTAAACTTGCTAAGATTCGATTCTGAATACGAAATGTTTTTAAGTACGTGATTTTGACATTTCTGAGACCAGTCTTTGCTTAGTTTTCGTCTCTGAATGTCAGCCTTAGAGCTTGACCAAGCTAAGTTTGCACCTCGCTAGAATGCGGGGCCAACCCTTTGTGACAAACATTCATTTAAGTTCGTGTTTTGCTTCTGCTTGGAAAAGTGGGAGGGAGGGCGGTGCATTGACTAACGGCATGGTACTTGAGAGATATTGGCGGATTTTAGCAATTTTTCAAAGTAATTTTCACATTTTAATGCTGTTATGGATTTCCCCAAAGTAACGCCTGATTCTATACAATATGCAAGTCATATTGTAATCAATCAGTACAATACGTTGATTTTTGGGACACCCTGTATACGAGCTAAACACAATACCCCCATTTTGGACTAAAAAAAGTATGTGCTAAGCACCTCAGTGATCATTTTAGTGTAGGTAGACATTACCATAGATTATTTATTTTATCCTCTAATATAGACATATAAAAGTTTTATATTAAGCAAGAAATGACAAATTAGCAGTCCGAACTTTTAGTACTGTCAAAGATAGCCGGAGGTAATATTTTTAAGCTAGAATCTACGCAATAAGGGCTACTGCAGCACAACTACGAATGCCCACTGTACCATAAACTCTATCAGGAGTTTGACTTTACGATGTCGATATGAAATCTCAAATATCCGGCGCGACTGCTTACGAACCTGAAAATATTGCAAGTTATTGTATAATTACATCTCCATTACAGACTTTTTTATCGACGTTGTGTGTTCGCAAAGCCTGAGTTTAGAGTTAAGGATTTCCATGAGGTAATCTGGCGCCACACATGAAAAAAATATTTTCATCTACACCACCGCTTTGTAACGGCCTGGCCACGGGACATTCGCCCGCGCGAAAATTGGTGCGAGCATCGGTGCGACCGGCGCGGCGAGGCGAGGCGAGGCCCCGTGGCTTGCAACGTACATTTCTATGAGTTTGTTTCAGTCGCGACTGCGACTAGCGACGCCTCGCTGTTCGCGCCGCGCGATGTTTCGCGCGGGCGAATTGTCCCGTGGCCAGGCCGTAAGAGTGTAAAGAGAATGTGTAAAAAAGTGCATGGGGACCCACAACCAAAATTAATTTATAATTTATCTAGTCCTAGGTTTTTGACCTAACGTTCTCGGCGGTGGGTCCTTTATACTTGAGGCTTTGATATCGTTGGCAATATTGCTTTTCGTCTTGTAAAACAATAATACTAGTAAAGAACGCATAATAGATATACTTAACTATATTTTTTTCTTATCTTTTTCTGTATCCTACTCAATTGAGGTAAAAATAGGGGTTACAGTTTTTTTTTATGTGATGACATATAAATTTACTTGGTGTAGCCCTGAACGTTGCCCTCTTACGAGCGTCACGTTTTCTTCTTACGGCAGTTTAAACACCTCATGTTTGTAACGTGCCTTCAGCACGGCAAATGGTATAAATCAGGAGTGCAGGGGCTGCGCTGATAGCGTCAGCAATCGGTATGCAGGGCGGCGCCGGGGCGCCGACGGAAACGCGCCGTCGACACCGCGTCTCCGTCCCGTCGTCGGTGCGTCGACAGCCGGCAAACTTTGCCGACAAACTATGCGGCGCAGCCCCGGTAGCACGATGCTCTATCTCGCACGCGACAAACAAGTGTTCCATCTCGCGCACACGAAGCGGATATTCAGTTCATGCTACGGAGATATTTAGTGAGGCCACTTCCGATATTCAAGATCCACGGTAGAATTTTGATGAGTTGCTAGGAACATTTGTAAGGTTTGGTCAGAAAGAAAATATTTTCTGTCACACAATTCTGGCTGCGATGCTCAAGAAACTGGGAATATATACCACTAACGGCAAAAACGCTCGTCTCAGCTAAAATGCGACTGGCCAACACAGCGTCGAGGCCCAAAGCTCGCTGGACCGACGATCTGAGAGAGAATGCTGGCTACACCTGGATGGAAATAGCTGAGGATAGATGGAAGTGGCGTGGCTTGAGGGAGGCTTATTTCCAGCAGTGGCCTAGCACGGGCTGATTGATTGATATGGCAGCAAGATAAAATTAATTCCTGACGTTTAATACGACGTTTTATATTAAGTATAGGTCGTCAGAAAATTCAAAGTGAGCAGGTAAGTAATCAAACGTTCAGCTTGTTCTGGCAGCGGCAGCACTATTGTTTTTTTGACGAGAAGTGGGTAGAAATTAATACTTCTCAGCCCCAGGGAAAATCGTTTTCAATTAACAGATAACACATTGTTAAATAAAACTAGTTCTATTTTCACATTTCTTTTGAACTGTTCCAACTTTCTATTCAGAAACACAATTGAGTGGCTAAATTACAGCGCGATGCAAAATTAAAATAACATAAACCGTTAATAATTTTTTTTTTTAATGTCTTTATTTTTATACAATTTACTTTTAACTATTTCCTTAAAACAAGCAATGTACTTAGCATGAGTTCAATGATGAAAATGAAAAATAACGGATAAACATCTGCCCACAAAAAAAAATGCGATCTTCATTTGTTTTTCCGAGTTGTAGGGTGTTATTTATACTTCCGTAAAATTATGATATTATAATATGACATTATAAGTGAAATGTACTCATTTTTTCTGTAACTTATTTATTACTATTTTTACGTTCCTTAAATTCGTAATATAAAATGCAGTTTTTACCTCGGGTTCAAACTCCGTAAGTTCCGGCAAGGCTGGCGGCACTGCCTTGCTTTAAGACAGTCTACTAGTTCAATATTTGGTCAACAAACCTAGTTAGATTAGTGTGAAATTGGTGCAAATGTAGAATAATACAAATGTATATAGTTACAGTTTACCGGGAAGAATGATATCCCGTGCAAATAATTTAGCCAATTAGTTTTAATTTACGAAAAGCATCGGAATGCTGTGCATTGCAAATAATGGAATGTCACTTTTTTACTGGAATTCCTGCTGTGGGACATGCGTTCCCAATTGCCTACGCTCTGAGCTACAGTTTCCCTTGTTGATAGGGTTATATGTTGCAAAAGATTTATCTACGTCATTACAACAAGGATGTATGATCACAAATCTAAAATAATAAAATGGATGTGTTGTAACGCGCTTTTGCTATCCGTCAGGACAACCACTTTACTATAGCCCATTCTGTGAACATACTCTAGAGCCTTTGACATTGCAATAAGTTCCACAGACATTGTACTTAAATTGGCTTCTATTTTGTATGTACCAAAATTTCCAGTAATAGGTTCATAGCAGGCGGCCCCTCGTCCACTGGGGGAGTAGAACCATCAGTATACAGTGTGGCAATCGGGAAAGTTTGTATTAAGTTCTTGTATTACGTTATGTTTCAGCAAGTTAGGTTTGTACAATGTTTAACACTATTGAGTAATAACTATTGATTTAGAGAAAACATTGTTTAAACATTTTCTCCACTACAGACGGCCCCAAGGCAGCGGCTAACGTTATACTCGTACATAACTGTATGTACGTTGACATTCAACAAGCAGAATGTAAATTCTTTACGTTGAAATAAAATTTTGATTTCTGATTTCATTGTATAAAGGGCTAGAGGTTGAGATTGCCTCATCTTTAGTTTTACTGTTAGAGTTAAATAACATTGGTAGCTTTTTGTTTCTCCAGAAAGAGTTATAGGGAAATATTCATTAAGCTCTGATAAAAGTTTGGTTGTGCAATTGACAGGCGCGGATTTATTTTTCTTGCAGAATTTATACGCAAGGTTTTGTCTTCGTAGAGCCAATGGTTGCAAAGACAACTCACTTTCCATAACATCGCTTGCCTCGAGGAATAAAGTCGTTGTAGTAAAATTACGTCGGTTTTGCTAGACCAATTATTTGGTGGCCATTGAAATCACCAATACTAATTTATTACTCACTAAGTCATTACACAATACAAGTTCAAACTCGAACTTGGGCCTTACATAATTATTATGAGTTCCAATTGGAAGCTTTTCTATTCACGTGTCTTAAATGCATGAATATGTTGGAATTATTAATATTTTTATTGCCCATAAGTAAATAAGACAGTGGAAATGCGGCGGACTTAATGGACTTATTACCACTTTGGTTTCGTTTAGTGCGAAGGAAATTCAGTTAAAAAAGGCTAAGAATTTACAAGGGGCAATAAAAGCAGCTCACACAATGCCTAGAACATTAAATTTATTGAATAATTTCATTCAAAAGTACAAATCAAACCATTGCCAGCGTTCTGTAGGGCGACAAATGAGTAAAATCGATCATAATTTCTATCTAAAATTAACCTTAGAATATTTGATTGACACGCGTCTCAAACATGTATAAAGATATAATTATTATCGCTAATTTGTGGTTTCATAACCCAAAATCACGACCCCTCTATCTGCGGTTATCGTCTTTATCTGGTGTCCCACCAAACATTGACCCGTGGGACGTATAATTTACATATAACTACTACGATTAGGCCGGTACGGGAACGTTTGCCACTTGACCTAAATTAAAAAAATATATATTAAAAAGAAAAAACAGAGGTAGTTAAGTTTGCGCACCCACCTAAATAGCACCTGCACAAATAGCACCTGGCCTAGTCCAGATTGGGCACCTATTGATATTATTGGCAGAATAAATACATTTGAATTCACTAACAGCACCTGCCAAAAATATCAATAAGTGCCCAATCTGGACTAGGCCAGGTGCTATTTGTGCAGGTGCTATTTAGGAGGGTGCGCAAACTGGACTACCTCAAAAAACGACAATACACGCGCGTTTTACGTTGGTTGCCACACTAGATGTAAATAGACAAGGTGTTTTAGAGTTTCGGTAACTATACGCAGGTATCCATCTTTTGTTGAACCATGTACATTTTATCCATAGTACATACTTTTATGTAAGCGCACGCGCAATGCCCACCATTGCCCACCTTACAACAAAGGAACTAAAGAAAAAACCATTCTCGATTTGGCACATTTTGCTTGTTTGATTAACTTGCTACTAAAGAGCTCTTCACTGATAACACGTATGTTTGTCGATTAGGTCAAGTAATCATGTCATGTAATTTTTTTTATCTTTTCATAATTCATCATCATTAACCCATCATGTCCCCACCGAGGGGCACGGGTCTCTTCCCGGAGGAAGGTATAGGCCATACTCCACCACGGGGGCCAAGTCCGAATTGGTGGAGGCTTGTAAGACTAGTGACTGGTCTTACTGTCAGAAGTTTTCAAGCCGCCCTAAGGCCTCTGACTTGGCTTAACGACTGCCATCTATCGACGGCAGCCGGCACCAACTGCTTAACGTGCCTTGCGAAGCACGGAATCAATGCCACTAGCGTTAGTCATAGACGGTGACCCATCCATGGACTGAACGCGCCGTATGTTGCTTAACCTTAGTATATGGGTATATGGGTAATTGGAAAAAATTAACAATTTTAGTAATAGCAGTAAGATGACAAAACTACCCTCCGCGCTAGTTAATAGTTGTTGCAATGATAAGTTGCATATCATATGAACATAATTATACATACCTACACACACAAATACATAGACACACATATACATACATACGTACACAGATATAATAAATACTTATTTATGTATTTATATAAGTATTAAAACTATGATAATTATTTTTATATTACACCTTTAGTAATTGCTCAGTCGTATTGTAGTCAAGACTTTTTATGTAATTTCCGATAACTTTTTTACATTTAAATTTGTTGTGATTCCTTATTGAGAAGGCTTTACTGATTTTGTAATACAAGTATGGCCCAAGATGTGATGGGAAACAGCGCGCAAAAGCAGTTCTAAAACGAGGTATTTTAAAAACGATATCTTTACGTCTCTCATTTATTGTCCTAAATCGTTTAAATCACTCAGGCAGCCCAGACTACGAGCGAAAAAAAAAATGCTTGCTGGAAAATTATGGCCGACTATAAGTTTTCAGTATCAAACAAGATACCTTTGCATATAATCTACTTATGTATGGCTATTCAGATTCGTAAAATAATATACTAGACAGGTGATTGGACCGGCAATATCAGAGCTTAGGCATGGAACGCATAGAAAAGGCGTGTGTTAAGGGCACGCAATAAACTTATTTAAATGATTCTCAGAACTGCATAATATCTTTGGCGCATTTTTGTCATATTAACTCAATAAAAAGTAACATATTATATTGTAGTAGATGCCACCAAAACCTTCACATATGTTACAATACAATCTTCAGGGCCAATTAGCCTACAATATATGTTACTTTTTATTGAGTTAAAATGAAAAAACATAATCATCATCATCAACCCATTATGACTCCACCGAGGGGCACGGGTCTCTTCCCTGAGAAAGTTATAGGCCATACTCCAACACGGGGGCCAAGTCCGGATTGGTGAAATGAAAAAACATGCGGCAGAGAAATTATGCAATTTGAGCCATTTTCTGAGAATCCCCCACTTTCACTTTCATAAAGCCTTTATTACACCGGGGCAACACTGTGCGGCATCGCAGCATGCCAGCAGCATCGCAGCGTGCTACAAAGATCCGGCAGAAGAAGAAGAAGCTGCGACATTTCTGCCCTCGTAAGGAAGAACGCAGTAATAGCCATTACTGCGTTTTTACTTTGGATGCAAAATTGGGCTCCCTGGTAGTATAGGTTTACTAATGTATTGCCAAAAATCGTTTCCCAAAGTATTACTTCCCAAACTATTTTCTGCAAATTATCACTTGGCAAAAAAACATTTCTCAAAACAACTTAAAGCAAATAAACAGTTATCAAAAGTTATTATGGCAAGTTATTGTTTACCAAATAAATACTTGGTCAAAATTCATTTTACCAAGCATTATTCAGTCAAAAGTATCGTTTGGCAAAAAGTACCTTTCCATACAATACCGAATACGCTGCCGGCAATGTGTGTAAATGACACAACAAAGTCGAGTCTGTTTTCGATCTTACATAGAGAACCTAACGCTCCGACGCGCTCCGCTTCGCTACGCGCGTCGTCGCACCTATATTTCTGTTGCCACGTATTCTTTACATCGCCGACCCCCCGTTCAATAATAATTAGTACCTAATCGTCAACTATATTTATGCCAAATAATAATTTGACCAAATGAATAAAAGCCAAAATAAAACGTTAGCATAATAAACGTTTGTCTTAATAAAACTTGACGCAGTAAAATTATGCGAAATGATAATTTGACCAAATGAATAAAATGCGAAATGAAAACTTGCTAAAGTTTCATTTGGGAAATGAAACTGATGCCATAAGTTTATTGGGAAGTAAAATTTGGCGAAAAATACTTTGGCTAAACGGCGGTATCCCGGTAGTATATCTATAGGTGAAAAAAAATGGTGGCTGTAGGTCTACTAGAAACCTGAAATTTCAGTAAGAAAACATGCAGTAATGTATGAAATCCTTGTAATCGTAAGAAATAAATAGCTATTTACTCAAAACTGCGTTTTTACGATTACTGCGTTCTTCCTTACGAGGGCAGATTTTGCCACATGACGCAAGGTGTTGCCATGCCACATGGTTCTTGCCACAACGTGCGACGTTGTAGCATGCGGCCTTGTGGCATACCGGAATGCCGCACAGTGTCGCCCCGGTGTAATATAGCCCTAAGAAACACACTGTAAAGGCGGGATGGGACAAAGCGAGCGCCCTCGCTCTATGTCCATCCTATGTGTCCCATGCCTAGCTGTCTTCATCGTGCCTGTGTATATTGCTATTAGGGAATATTGCTAATATAATAAGCGTCCTATTAGTACAGAGAAAGAGCGGACGTCGGCGACGAACTAAATGAACGCGAGCACGCAATGCGCCCTGCAGTCCCGGGACCTATATTCAATAGGATATTTGACAGTGTGAAAAAAACAGTATTATTTATACGTATTCGTATGAATTATAAGTCTTAAAATCGACTTAAGGGATTTTAACTAAAAAAACAATAATGATTTGTAAAAGAAACACAAGATAAAATTTGATAATTATGTATCTGCAGCCATTGTATCGAAAACGGCCTGGATTGGCTGGGTCTATAATGACGTCACATCCCAGTAAAAATGCTGTCTATCATTCATTCTTTCTTACGTTCGTTGGTTGGTTTTCTGGGATGTGACGTCACAATCCCTGTGCGACGCCATATTGCCCAAGTTAACGTTTTGGCGGCTTATTTCGAAAGTAAATTTTCGTTTGCCTCTTTTAGAAGAAATACACGAAAGAATTTAATATGACCACTTCCTGTGGACTCCATGAACACCAACAAAAAATATTCAGAGATGATTTTTAGTCTTTTAGAAAACGGTCAAGTAGCCTATTTGATAGGGCGACTTATTACCTGTCAGCGGCAGCAGAGGGTAATGATTTTAGCAGTCTGTGTCATGTATTGGTATGTTTGTTTTACGGTAGGTCCTAAACTACTCATCCTATTTTGATGAATGAGGTGTCGATCGATTTGTTTTTAAAGATGTTGCGATGTGTTTAATGCTGTCTTAATCGCATTTTTTTAGAGACTACAAAAAACATAATTATTTTAATGTGGCCTGAAATAATAGGTTGTAAAGGTTGAAGTAATAGGAAGTGAGTAAGCTCAATTCATAAACCTGCCCTATATTATTTATCCTCATAAATAATATAAAGCCGGTTTCTGAATTGAGTAAATATTGTAACGTTCTGTCACGCTCTTTTCTGGGAAATTTGATGAGACAGCACTACAGTTAAGTGGTTTCTTATCGAAATTCTCAATTAATAAATTGGTCCATAATCGATAAATTGATTATTAATTTCGGTATCTCATTTTCTAATCAAAAGCACATCATAAGCCGTTTTTCCTCTATTGGGATAAGAAAAATATGTGTTGAATATCTGTAATTGTATTATTATCAGTATATAAAACACATTTAATTAAAATAAATAAAAATATTTTTTTTATAATTTAATACAAATATGTAATAGTAATACCAAGTTTGTGACAAGTATTATTACTATTACTAACAAAAAAATCCACAATACCTACTTAAGCTAGCACATCAACTTAAGATAGCATATCAACATTCTAAATTTTTTTTTCCAAAGTCGTATTGTAAAAAATAAAAAAATAAACAAACTCACGCCCGTTATCCCCGAGGGGGTAGGCGGAGGCACCAATCACTAGAACTGGGCCCACGTTATAATAATAATCTAATATGTAAAAATCTCGTGTCGCAGTGTTAGTTATCGAACAGCTCCGAAATGAACGACTTCACCGATTTTTATAATTATTTTGTGTATTTTTTTAAGTCTGAAAATAGGACGTGACAAAATCACTTGGCCTGGTCCCAAACTAGGATTCCCTGTGCTATGATAACCAGGCAAAGTCATCACGAACTTGTAAATACACCCAGACTGAGACGACATGGAGGCCATTTGTACAAATGTCCTGCGGCTCCCAGTGGGAATGGAACCCACGACCGCTGTTTAGGTAGAAGCGCAGTCAAATATAGTTTCGTCGTTGCGCTTGGAAAAACCGACAAACGTAAAATGCCAACTATTCAGGAGAAAGAAAACCCGAGGCAAAACCTTACTCAAAATTTTACATTAGCATCAATGACAGCAGACAGCTCGCTGTCAGCTGTCAGCTAATTTATGATGCCAATGTAAAATATATCTAAACAGCAATATTTAAAGCCCATATTTGAATGAAATTATTTTTGCCGGGTGGTAGCAGAGGCGTGTAAGTGGGCCTTTATTCCGATGCCTTTTTTCATTTCGTAAATACATAGCTGATATTGACATTTTAATCTTCAAGCTAGCTGGCACAAAATGGGTTTTACAAGCGCGTCGGGCTAAAAAAATACTTTTTAATTACCATGGCAGTAATAATAACAAAAAATAAAACCAGAAAAAACCCCAACCATATGAAACAAACATAATTTATTAATAAGTCGAATGTCTTATCACCCTGTTGATCGCGTTCAGCAAAACGTATTACCCAATCCTCAACTCTAGGCTAAATAGGCGATGAATGTCATTGCGAAACATTTTTTTGAATCATTACCGGCTGGCAATTAATAAATAAGAGTTTTATGTCCACTGCAATAATGACCCGTATAGCATGTTCAGTAAGAACCACCGTGGCCACCAAGTCCTGTTCAGTAATTTTTAAGCACAGAATCGTCGTGCAGTTGTTATGAATATACCCTGGTATCGATTGACTACAGCACGCGACTGAGCGTAGGTATGTGTGCTTTTTTATCGATACAATAAAATCTAGACGAAAATTGTCGGCGAGCATAAGTCGATAAGTATTTTTTAATACAGTTGCTCAAAAAGTGGCGTACTGCAGGGACGTATAGCGTTCGGGAAGTGGGCTTTTACACACTCGAGCTTTTTCCGCACTCGTGCGTTCTCTTTCCCAACTGTCAAAATAATGTCTATTAAAAAGAAAAAATCACCCACGAAGTTTTTATGATTCATGAAAATTTTTCTACAACGAAGGCCCCCAAATGTTTTAAAAAGCATCTGGATTATTTTTTGAAATATCAATTGGTATTTATACTTAGCTTGTAATGGCATATTTTTACACAATTTTTTCACATTAGTTATCATTGTTAATCAAAATTAAAAATGACGTCACCCAAGTCTATATAGACTTTTTGACATTAATAACTAAAACTTGACCCGATCATGAACTGACAACTTTCTAATACTTATATTTTATTCTGTTTCCTTATAAATTATTATGAACTTTTCTGTTTGTTGGTTACATAAAACGCATGAGTTTACAGCACTCGATTATATTATTTAGTGTGAGATTATCTTAACGAAATTAACACTTTCAACTATATAGTTATTGATTCAGCTACACGCTCACCAATATTGGGATTCAAGAAAATTAGATTATCTTGAGTAAGTACCTCTCCTGCGAATACCGAGAAAGTATCGAATTTCGCTTGTAGTTTTGTAAGTTCGGCCATCACTAGGATGCATCGCGACGTTTTCAACTGTCTTATTATGGTAATTGCATTCATTTTAATTTATTGCTTTTCAGTTTTTATTGCTCGGAGCACAACAAAACTAGAACGTTTAAGACCTTAGTTATAATTTATTTTTCCATGAATATTTTTATTCATATTTTTCTTTGTCAACGTCACGTCAAAAAACACTTTGCTTGTTTAAGTAATTCTGATTATTTATTTAATGTATTAGTTCGTTTAAACTATAATCGTTTGAGAAGTTTTTCTCAGCACGAGCTATTAGAAGATGAAAGGCGTTTTCTTTTAAAAACACTACATTAAAGTCTGCGTGCGTTAGCGCTATCTAACAGCTATCTATCTGTTGATCCACGGGAAGTTTTTACAGTGAAAACGTTCGACAACGGCTTAGGGGAATATCAATAAATATTGTGGTAACTATAAATCGATTTCGCATAAAGAAATATATGCATTAACATTGCGCTACTCCGTCAACGTCCTCCACCGCTGCCATCTCGCTGCGTACTGACGCGATAAATATTGACATCCAACACTACACGCAAGATAAATATCACGATCTAAGATCTGGGATCAGCGGTTTCATTATGTAATTAATTACCAACGGGGTGCCTTTTTGCATATGAAGTGTCAAAAATACGATTTCGCATTAGCTAAAAGCTTAGTGGAGAAAAAACACGTGCCGACCGAAAATATCAAGGCATCTCACCATATTTGGGCAAACTCATGTATCGATATCGTCAAAATGCCATTATGCAAAGGCCCGTGAGGTTTGGTACGTTTTTTCATCCGTCAAGGTGACTTTTTGTAAACATGAAATTAACAACTACTCGGGAGCAGTCGTTTTTGAGTAAAATATTGTAAATATGCAGATCACAAGGATTTCCGGAAATCCAGCGATAATTATTGTGTTACTTCAATACACTACCCTTCGTCACCCTACCCACGTCAATAAATATCGTAACCCCACAGTTTATATTGACGGATCACAATACGAGTATACCTACATCTTGTGTGTAGCAGTCGCCTTACAGCGTGACATTTGCAGCGACATCCATAGATAGAATGTATGTCGAACATCATTCATCATATTCATTGGTTCAACCCTAGATACGTATCCTCTGTTTACTTACACACCCAGTGAGTTAGGGCAACACAACCTGTAGATTAATTCTAGGAAGTTTGACGTTACAACTTATTTCAAGCTCTCCGTCGGCACTTGCCAAGGCAGGCGGTATTAGCTAGAGTTGTATTTAACTTATTGCCTGGGGTCGGTTACTTGAATTCTATTCTAAGAGACGATGCATATTCATGGGAAAATGGCAGCCCGTTTCGCTGCGGTGACTAAAATGATAGAACTGCACAGAAAGTTCAGGCACGGTGATTTACCCTGACGTAATCTTTCTAATATATCTTCTATGTATATAAAACGAGAATCTGACTGACTGACTTAGAATCAACGCAGAGCCCAAACTACTGAACCTAGGGGGTTGAAATTTGGCATGGGAGTTCCTTAGGGAGCCTAGGGGAGCACTAAGAAAGGATTTTTTGAAACTCACCCTCTAAAGGGGTAAACGGCGGTGTTAAAGTTTGTATGGAGGTATAAAAAAATGTTGTCAGATTTTCTTGAAACTTGAAATAAATACTCTTTAACACAATTGATTGAACACATGTTTCACGGTTTTTCTAAATTTAACCCTTAACGGGAGTGAACGGGGTTGCAACATTTTGAACTAAAGTTCACGCGGACGGAGTCGCGGGCGAAAGCTAGTGTATGTATAAAATTCTCGTGTTAAAATTCACCGTGTATAACGCACACTCCTCCGAAATAGCCTGACTGATTTTGATGAAATTTTATATGTACATTCGGTAGGTCTGAGGATGACGACCTCTGTGGCGCAGTGGTTAGCGCATCTACAAACCCAGGTCTTGTGACACCGTTGTTTCTGGTTCCCACGACACAGGGTATCCTAGTGTGGGGCCAGAAGCAATGTATGTGCCTGTATGTAAATGTTTGTTAAATGTTAAAATGTCTGAGAATAAGTTGTTATCTATTTCCATACCTCTATCTGGCAAGACAACGTGTGCTGGGTTAGGTTATATTTTTTAATGTTAAGGGTTAAACCCAAACCGTAAATTGGGGACCCATTACTAAGACTCCACTGAGTGTCTGTCTGTGTGGCCGTCCGTCCGTCCATCTGTTCGTCCGTCTGTCTGAACCGTGTGGGATCTGAACCGTGATAGGGCACTGTTGAAATTTTCACAGATGATGTATTTCTGTTGTAGCTATAACAAAATATACGAAAAACAGAATAAAACTAATATTTACGACTAGTGTTTTTTTCTGGTTTTGTCTTTTTTTTTCTCAGTATTAATAACAGTAACAGCTAGACGCTTACAGAATATTTAGTTGCTTATTGACTTTAAAAATAAATAATTAAATTGTAACTTAATATATTTAGGGGTGCTCTTGGGGTTTACAGCAATTGTATAGTTATGTATGTCTATATGGCCTAAAATAAAAGTTTTTCTTTTTTCTTTTTTTTACCAAATACACATAAAACCGGTAGATAGATAGATAGAATATTCTTTATTGTATGTAAGCCAGGAATTACACATGTGATTTAATAGTACTGTACAATTTGCGGCCTTATTACTGAAAGTAAATTTCTTCCAGACAACCATTGACGGTAAAGCCGTTTTGGAGAAGTTTGATAACTAACACCGTGACACGAGTTTTTTTTTCGATATAGCTTGTCTAGCCTGATGGTCCATTCTAAATACTGGTGCAAGATTTTTTAATATCGGATGAGTACTTTTGGAGAAACATAGAAACTTAAACATAAAATATACTTACGATTTTTATTACTTGGGACTGCTCACTTTATAGTCTTTCATGATGTTACTTTATTAATAATACATGATGTGATTACATATAAGTAAGAGTACACAATGGCCTTTTAGATTTTAAGTTTTTAAACTGTGTAATTTTTGTGTAACTCTTATTGGTGATCCTTAATAAAATGAAACAAAAATAAATACAAACATTTCCTCTTTATAATATTATATTAGTATGAATAGGTAGTGTACATAAATATACGATTTGCTGGAGGCGTGGTTTAGAATCCGGCTATTTGATCTTATCTGATCTTATTATTAATCTGTCTATGTGAAGTTAGCATACCATTTTTTATCGTCTGCGACGTCGAAGCGAAGCAAAAACTAAACGTGAGCCTTCTGGATTTGTGGTTTTGCATAGTTCTGGCTTCAAAGTGACACTCGCAATATTCAATTTTACCTTGAGACGTTGTCATCTCTTTTTACATGGGAAGCATTTTTCTACAATATTTAAATCTACTCCCTGATGACAGCCAATCAGAATGCCACTGGTGAAGTCGGGTTTGGTAGTAGATACAAAAAACACATCAATATGTACACTAGGGCACTCCGTTCAGTTACATTACGGATGCTGTCGATTCTTCCAAGCTGAGTCAATAAATTGTACCAAGACAAGTAGGTAATGCAAGCTTTGGATAAGCGCAAATTATGGGTAAATTGATCAAGTTTTCGTGGAAAATAATCGCGTTTAGATTGTCAATAGTGCATCGCGAGTCGTTAAAAATAAAACACTTAATTAGCCTAACTAGATACGTCGTGTTCAGTGGTTAAAACAAAAAACAGGGCATTGAAGTTTTTTGAACATTTTATTAAATTAAATTAAAGAGGTAGGGGCATTCCTTACCGTCCCTTCCACCAACATGCACTCGGCATGTTTCGTCGGCCTTTCTTCTACATCCTCTCCAAATGCCAAAGCTACAATTTGAATCCGTAGAATTTTCGGTGAGCCAGTGATTTCGGTGAGTAATATCGTAACATTTAAGCAGTTCAAAACTAAATGCAATCCTTTGAAAGTATAGTTCATAATGAAAGACAAATTAATGGAATCCTCCATTTATTTAACCTTCTCAGTCCCGTGTCGTCAAAATAACAATAGAAAACTATTGTTGTTTTCAAGGTCAGGACAACCAATAAATTCTTCGTCTGTAGAGGATTAATTGTTATTTATGTGTATGAAATTCATCATCATCATCAACCCATTATGTCAACCCAAGGGGCACGGGTCTCTTCCCTGAGGAAGGTATAGGTATAGGCGTATGAAATTGCCTGGAAGAAATTGCTTATAGTAATAAGGCCGCCAATTGTACTTAGATTTATAAACATTTGTAAATGTTATTTATGAGTACAATAAAGAATATTCTATCTATCTATCTATCTATGAAATTGATTTGATAAAAATAATGAATATAATCGAAAGATTGAGGGGAAGAGGTGCGGTGTTAGAACAAGAACAAGCTCCGTAACACTAAATAATAAACTGGAGCTGCCAGCGTCGAAGACGAATTTCGCTTGGCAAGAGAAGAAAAGAATATGCAGAGCTGATGGTCAAACTCCAGGGTCTTGATTCTACTAATGCATTGCAGTACCATGATAATTGCATGAACGCGTCGTTTTATTTTCATTGCCGCTTTTAGTCAACGCGCGCGTGCGTAACAATAGTTCTAGGGGTCAAAGGAATTAAAAAAACGCGTCACGTGACCCGGCCATGCAAGTGTCATTTAACTATCATGTGCTAATAGAATCAAGATCCTGTAGTGCAGACACAATGAAAGAGAGCGAGGAACACGTCGAGGCAATAGACAAAAAAAAAAATATGTTAATCTTTTTTTTTGTTATAAAGGATATATTATTCCATCTATGTTAGTCGGCATGATCCAAATCTCTTTAGGGCAGCAACGGTCCGTTGTTAAGCTCATCATAATAAAATGATCGGCTGGCGAAGCTACAGCGGATGTTTGGTATTGTTATCAGCCTGAGTAACACGATGAGCTAACAGCAGGTTTCAAATTACATGGACGTATTTCGGGTCTCATTGGCGGAGGAAACAAACGATAAATGCCCATCGTAAATTCATCAAAACTGCGTGACTGAACTAAATTAATCAGGTGGTCTGCCGAATATTATTTGAGAATAATATTCTCGAGAATAGGAGATGTAAATACTAATCTAAATTATCTATCTGTAAATACTAATCTAAATTATCTATCTTAACTATCTAAAAAGCTATCTGTGGAAACTTTTAATGACTGTCTGTTTTTATATCTGCTTTGTAATATCATGTTTGCTTAGTCACTAGTTTTCCTAAATAAATAAAACCTTATTGTAACTGTTATTTATATCTCTCGTTTCTCGTTTGCAATAAAGAATACTCTTATCTTATCTTAATTGAGAAAAGTATTACTCATTCTACATTCACACACATACACACACACACACACACCCTCACACACACACACACACCCTCACACACACACACAAACACACATTTACACACACACACACACACACACACACACACACACACACACACACACACACACACACACACATACACACACTTATACACACACATACACACAAAATAAGTTAATTTAATAGAATTATCGAGTCTTGTCGAGTCGATTATTTTATTTTATTTTATCAGGGTAAACAAACAATTTCACATCAAGTGATTACAGCAGCATTAAGACTTAATATTAGTTACTTACTAACAATAAAGTAGTTTCAGTAATTGTACAACCAGCGACGCTTATCATGAATTAGACAAAATGTACAGAAAGGCTTCAGAGAGGGGTTATTTCTTAATGGTTGCTAGGTTAAATGAAATTAATAAGATGAACTTCCTAATAAGATCTCAAACTCATCAATAAATTTGATTGTTATTATTAATTCTTTATTACCCAAATTTAAGAGTACAAAAGGTTATTATTATTAATATTATTTATTTATTCACTAAAAATAATGCGAAATTACAATAACATTAGTTTACCAAACTGCTAATGCAGTTTATCGGCAAGCACTTGGTAACAGTAAGTAAATAATTACTTACTTAACTACAACTTACATACCTACATTCTACACAACTAATATTATCGAAAATATTTTATGTTTACAAACTGCTTAAAACAAAGCGCATAAGCATACTTTTGAATTGTGCTTTTCTGAGGTGCTTATTATATAATTCCTCTGGTAGGGTTTTGTATTGTAAATGGCAGGTACCAACCAATTACTTAGACTAGATCCATAATAATTAGAGTATTTAGATATTGTAAATTAGACCTGTTTTCGATAAGTGCTACGCGTTGGATAGCTATGGCTCCACGGTGGACTAATGACACAATGATGACCTTGTAGTCACTTTTATAAGGCAGTTTCTACCTCCGATTCGAGTAATGTGCTACGACCTTAACGTTAAGAGCGGCGACTCAGAGTTTGCCTTAAGCCAGATGTAACCAGATACAGTCGGGGAACAAAGATTCTTTGAAGTTAATCCCAGCTCCTGAGTCAATTCTTCAAGTTTTAGGCATTATGGACCTTGATGTATTGATAAACGATTCAATTTTCTTTGGGATGATCCACTAACAGAGCTTTGACGACGGGTAGACGCACCTAAGTAAGCCAAGCACGTCGAACGAACTAAACGAAATTAATTTTAATATAATACAAGATAAGATAAAAAGGTATTTATTGTCATCAAAATAAGACTTAAAATGTAGTAAGACTCAGGGCCGGTTTCCGGATTGAGAGTTTCACTAAGTAATACTTAACCATTTCTAAAACATTTCTATTCACAGTTAATAGTTATTCACAGAGTAATCATCATCAACCCATTATGTCCCCACCGAGGGGCACGGGTCTCTTCCCTAAGGAAGGTAGAGGCCATACTCCGACACGGGGGCCAAGTCCGGATTGATGGAGGCTTGTTAGACTAGTGGCTGGTCTTACTGTCAGACGTTTGCAAGCCGCCCTAAGGCCTCTGACTTGGCTTAACGACTGCCATCTATCAACGGCGGCTGGCACCAAGTGCTTAATGTGCCTTGCGAAGCACGGAACCGTTAGGAAAAATGCCACTAACGTTAGTCATAGAACGATTACCTATCCTATCCATGCACAGAACGCGCCATATGTTGCTTAACATTTGTGATCGCTTAAGAGGCGGCCGGAGCTACGAGCTATTCACATAGAGTATACATACTTGAAATTTATCAAAGTTTTCAAAGAATAAAACATGTTCATACAACTGCGATTCAAAGTGCCGACAATTTCAGGCGTCGAGCTTAGATACAGGCCGGGATTCAAACCAACGATCTTTCGAATGTAAGGCCGGTATCCTTTACTGCTACTTGAATCTCTTTTCAAGTAAGTCTTAAATGGTAAATATAAAAAATAAATCAACTCACGCCCGTTATTCCCAAGGGGGTAGGCAGAGGCACCAATCACTAGAATTAGGCCCACGTTTTGGCGAGTTTATTAGGTCTCAACGTGACAAGTGGCAAGCCTGTCGCCGCTGTACAAACCAACAAATGTACGTAACTAAAAGTCATTGGTACATGCGGGATTCGAACCCGGACCCTCATGATCGAGAAGCAAGGGTGAACCCCATTACGCCACCACCGCTAAACATCTGGTAAATTTCTCTTCCATTAGACCAAATAATATTTTTGAATGTTTTTGGAGGACCTAGAAGCAACAAATAAATATATTTTACAATTTTGCTTTGCTAAATAGCCAAAAACGCGGTCAGCCATTTTTGTGTTTTGGATTGATGATGATGATTACAGGTTTAGCGACTCCTGAGTCTTTTTCTACCCAATAGCAAAAGTATGTATAGCTTAGAAGGAGAAATAATATATTATTAGCCTGGTGTCTAGAGGCCAGTTTCTGATTGAGAATTTCACTAAGTAACTACTTAACTGTAGTGCTGTCTCGTCGAATTTTTCAGAAAAGAGCGTGACAGAACGTTACTTAAGTATTTAGTTAGTGAAGTTCTCATTTCAGAACCCGGCCTTAGGCTCTAATTGTATGCGTCCGCGCGACCGAGCGGCCCGGGCCGCTACACCACGAAATTACAAGCAATTGTGTGTACACTCCATTTATCTATACTTGACTTTTTTTTCAAACTTTCATCATCATCATCAACCCATTATGTCCCCACCGAGGGGCACGGGTCTCTTCCCTGAGGAAGGTATAGGCCATACTCCACCACGGGGGCCAAGTCCGGATTGGTGGAGGCTTGTAAGACTAGTGGCTGGTCTTACTGTAAGAAGTTTTCAAGCCGCCCTAAGGCCTCTGACGTGGCTTAACGACTGCCATCTATCGACGGCAGCCGATACTTGCTAGCTAGTACTAAATTTGCAAACTGTTTCGAGTTTTCTACCGCTAAAGGTTTTTGATTTAGTGTCGTTTAAAGTTTGGAAAAAAAGTCAAGTATAGATAAATGGATTTTAACGATTTATTTAAATAGCGGCGCGGTCGCGCCTTCGAGCGGCGTAGTCGCGCGGCGCGGCCGCTCGTACGAGTTTCAACGTGTTCACTTGTATCGATGCATTTGAAGCGGACGGGACGCTCTTTTGTTGTTTGTGAGAACGTGTGGAGAGCGGAGACGCTCGGGCCGCTTCATATAATTCAAAAAGCGACTTGGCCGCGGTCGCTGGAATCTGCGGCCAAATAGCTCGGTCGCGCGGATGCAAATAATTAGAGCCTAGGACTAATCCCGCAAAAAAAATATTAAGAAACCTAACTGACGATTGTCTGAACAAAAGACATCAACGCGACATCTACATCTTATTGAGAGTTAGTTGTATTTCTTTGCCAAAGAACTTTTGTACGATACGACGTTTGTACGATACGACGAGTGTTTAGTATAGAAGCTCTTTGCAGTGTTTGGTAGGTTGATCAATGTAAGCTTAACGCTTTAATGGCAGTGTGCTGTGTAAGGCCTTTACACACTGCGACTTTTAGTCGATGCAGTCGCAAATGGTCCACCTTTACACACTTGCGCTACTGCTGGTGTCACGATGCTGTCGCGCGACTCCATCGATGCTAAAAAACGCGGTGTGTAAAGGGCCTTAGGTATGACTCACAGGAGTGACGTCCGACGTCGACGTTTCGTCTACAAAGACGAAAGTATGGTTGGAATAGTTTCGACGGTTTGCAGTTGCCATTAAGTTTTAATTTCAATGGCAAGGTCAGTGTATTTTGAGATTTTTGTGTATGTGTCTATGTAAAGCCTGTATTACACCGGGGCAACACTGTGCGGCATTGCGGTATGCCACAAGGCCGCATGCTACAACGGCGCACATTGTGGCAAGAACCTTGTGGCATGGCAACACCTTGCGTCATGTGGCAAACTGTCGCAGCTTCTTCTTCCTCTTCTGCCGCACCTTTGTAGCATGAGGCCTTGTGGCAAGCCGCAATGCCGCACAGTGTTGCCCCGGTGTAATTCAGGCTTAAAATTATGTATATTTAGTATGGGAAAGTCTATTAGGTTGTTTTGTGGATTTTGTCGTTTAGTCTTATGTCTGATCTGTTGTAAAGTATGTTTTTGTCAATGATGATGGTGATATCCTAGTAAAGTTTGCAGCTTGCAGTGTCTAATACACACATCGGGTTCAAGCCCCGGGTGGGACAAAAAAAACTCCAGGTCTTGGATGTTTACATGTTTGTGATGGTGCTGTTTCTGGTTCCCACGACACAGGGTATCCTATTGTGGGGGCAAAAGCTATGAGTAATATATGTTACGCCTATATGTAAATGTTTATGTTTATTACTAAAACATATTATTTTTCATATTAGTTGACTTTGCCTTCTACAGCACTTAGCAACCCAACTGTACGTAACTAATTTTAATGAACGCACAAATCGGACCCACAAGTGGAATTGATATTGAGGCAACGCACTCGATGCGCCCGCGTCGATTGCTCCAAGTCATAAGACACCCACGCAGCCCACGCGGCCGGCTTCTAGCTATCATCACAGAATACATAATAGTACAGGTACAGAAGATTCACTCCGCAAAATCAATTAAGAAAAAATAACTCTAGCAGCGATACAATTAGGTGCAATTTAGATCGCACGGCGCTAAAAAAGCTACGTTATATTCACCTACACGTTGCCTCTCTTTCTACCGCGTAACTCTTACCTCTTCTGGAGCCTGAATTCCTTCCTATTTTCCCCGTCAGCGGGGTCGCCGCATGTACTTACGCGTTCAATACCGCCACGCAAAGTGAAACAGCCCTGCTATCATTGACAATATTGTCAAGCTACAGTTCGTTTCAATTACTCGACTCGTAGTGGACAACTAAATTGATAACTTCCACACAATATAATAAATACTCAATACTTCATTGCAGCCATAAGCGTCGATTTCTGAATTGAGAATTTCTGTGAAGAGTGAAAGAACTTGTCGAGTGTAGCTGTAATCGCGAAGTTTAATTTCTTTTTGTGGCGTAGTTAAAACTTTGACTGTATGTAAACATAAACATTTACATACAGGCACCTACTGTGCTTCTGGCCCCACACTAGGATACCCTCTGCCGTGGGAACCAGAAACAGCGACATCACTAACATGAAAACATCCAAGAACTGGAGTTTTTTTTTCAGTCGGGGTTGGAGCCCGGGACCTCTCGCATGGTACGCAGAATCTGCATCAGAGTGCTTATACTGAGTTTTTTCATTCACTTTCGATAGCGAGAGCGTTTGCAATTTGTATAAGAGTGACAAAGCGCCACCTAGTGGCCTCTTTGTCACTCCTATACAAATTGCAAACGCTCTCGCTATCGAAAGTGAAATGGAAAAAACTCAGTATAAGCTAAGCACTCTGATGCGCTAACCGCTGCGCCGCAGAGGTCGTCAAAATATCTTTCCGTATTAAATACAAATCCGCCCGGGCCCTAAGCTACGATACCATGACGCTACGGCTAGCAGGCAAAGACACCACAAACATGGAAATAGACACAAACAGAGGGCACAAAGCACGATCCACAAAGGTGCAGTGGCAAACACGTCAACTCACTCACATATAGGCTTTGACGCTGTTCCTATCGCCAAAGCCTCTATTGGCAAAAGCCTACACAGCAGCATTCTGCTCAGTTCTGTAAACTGCACGATGGCACTATACAGGGTGTCTCACGGCTATGCCACGTAGAGAGAATGTGCCTTGAATATTGTAGATGGAAACTTTTACTGAAAGCAGACATTATTTTTATTTAAAAAACAATTTAAACTGCATTCATAGATTTTTAAATAACTAATAATTTAAAAATCTATGAATGTAGTTTAAATAGTGTTTTACTCCACGGTTCTAATTGTTCCATTTTACTGAAAACAGACAGTCTTTTAATTAAAAAAAAACAATTTAAACTGCATTCATAGACTTTTAAATTATTAATTTCAAAATCTATGAGTGCAGTTTACATTGTTTTTAAAATTAAAATAATGTCTGCTTTCAGGTTCCATCTACAATATTCAATTTTTTCTCGTTTTTTACTACACGAAAAAAAACCCTGTAGCTCTGCTTTATCATACCGATCGAAAGACATCGTTAGGAAAATATTATGCTAAATAACAAAGTGTCAGAAATGAAAGGAAGACCATGAATTTTAACATTGGTTTGGAACCACCTTTAAAGACTAATGCGCGTTTCTCTAAACGACCTCCGATACATTCTTAAAGCACATTTATGTCTCGAACGTAATTAGTATCTAAGTAGAAAACGCAGTAGTTAAGTCATTCAATCGAAAATGATTGAGGAATAGTTGCGAGGGCTTATAAAAAAAGAGCATATTTTAGTTATCTTATGGTTCTTTAATTCATTAGTGTCTGATTCCATTTGTAAATAAATGACAACACGTAATGGTAGAGCGGTGGTAGCGCATTGATAGCACGCCGGCCTCTCACTCGGGAGGTCGTGGGTTTGAATCCCGGCAGGCACACTTTGTTTTCTAAGCTACGTACTACCGATTGATTAAAAATTTTTTTAAAACGTTCTTGGTGAGTCATTTGAATTTTCAACCAGGGAGGGGGGAGGATTTTATATTCGGTTTCCTTCCTAAGTTAACGGCATTTCTGGATTTCTCATTTCACATTTCATTTCATTATCCGATCTTGATAAGGATTGCACAGTATGCACAGGTGACATTTATTTATTTATTTTTATTTATTTACCACTCTCGGAGGGCTCCGTCAATTTTTATTTTCCGACTCCCTAAGAAACTTCCAGAAATCTAGAAACATTGGACCTTCGTAACTTTTTTCCTATCGGTCAGAATAAAACGGGAATAGCACTCCGCTGCTACTGGGACAACCCCGCGTTTCTCATGTATTATTTAAGTATTAAATATATTTTATAGATTGTCAATTGTAGTTTTATTTTCACATTATTTGATAGTGTATCTGATATTTGATAGTGTACATTTATCATAAGCTATTAGGTCCTTCGTCATCGTTGGTTCTCGGTCGTGAGGCTTAGAAATCGTCATTAACAAAACTAAGAGATTGTACACACACTATTTGCAAATTCGATTTGTAAAAAAATATAGGGTGTCCAAAAAATTGTGTCAAACGGAAGTTCAGAGATAGAGCACCTCTAGGGGTACCCGAATCACCCCCATGTATGTTCCGCCATTTTTTGTAGTTATCGGAGCTTAATTTTTTATGGCGCTATTTGGCACCATAAAATAATTAAAATGAAATTAAATTAAAAAAATAATAACTGGAAACTACAAAAAATCACGGGTGCTGTATCTCTGGACTTCCGCTTGACACTATTTTTTTGGAAACCCTGTGTATTTTTTTTTCCTTGGTGGCGCATGTTTCTCTATTAGACCCCTTTGAGACGCTATAAATGCATCGCTCGTTTTCAAGCTTCTTAATGGTGCCATAACAATCAAGCAGGACGTTGCACCCGGTAAATACATGCAATTGATAACGATTGCACATTCACTCGTGATTCACGACCGTAAAAGTGGTGCCAGACGATCTTCTAGGATGGATGTTCATTTGAGTGAAGGTATTTATTTTATTCCCCATACACGCTGCTTTATTAAAATGACAAAAAAATATATATTCTTTAACCGTTTCAGACTAAACGACTTGACGACCTCTGTAGCGCAGTGGTTAGCGCATCTGTCTATTATACGAGAGGTCCCGGGTTCGAATCCCGGCTGGGGACAAAAAACCCAGGTCTTGGATGTTTACATTGCTGTTTCTGGTTCCCACGACACAGGTTATCCTAGTGTGGTGTCAGAAGCAATGTATGCACCTTTATGTAAATGTTATTTTATCTTAAACGTTCTTTCTGAGCTCACACGTCTCACTCTTCTTTCATCGGTGTAAAAAATTAAAATACAAAATGAGCCGATCAAATCTATCTCTAAAAATGATTTCATTAGAGAATCCGTAAAATCTGTTCACTAATAAATTCGTTCTGCACTTGACAATCATTGTATGTTCAGACCTTACATTTCTAGTGACTAGACGTTATATTTCACAATAACAATTCGAGGAGTGGCACTGGGGACTGTAATATAATTCTAGTTCTAATAAAGAACTAGTACCAACACCATTGTGTGTACGAAAATATCAAGTCAATCAGAACCGCTACTTTTAGCTCACTAAGCCCCTGATTCACAACGTTCAAATAAAGTTCCAAATAAGCTATCCGCAACCAAGGCTGCCGTTTGTTCTAAATTTAAATAAATTTTCCTAATTGCGTGGGTTCGTTTATGGCTTCTTTAGAACAAACGGCGGCCCTGGTTGCGGATAGCTTATCCGGAACTTTATCTGCAGATTATGAAACAGACCCTAAGCACCTTATCATGCATGCATAATTCTTACAAAGATGAATAATTCTTCTGAATTACTGTACGCGCGAGATAAAAGACAGAAATGAACTGAAACTATAACGTCTGATCTGCCCTTAACTCTTGAACCAGACATTAACGTACGTTGTGCGAGTTCAATGTTTTGAATTAACTTCAGCTGTGGCCCTTCGGTCATTGCGGGACTATGGCTCGAAGATTGTTTCGTTGTCTAGGTGGGAATAATTTACTACCGTGAAAAAATCAAGAGCAATGTCTTAATTGAATTCACCAAACATCTGTATTTTCAAGAACGTTGAATGTTGTACTTCCATTGCGCGTTAAAAGTGTATGACATCGACGTACCTCGATAAAGAATCCTGTCGTTTAAAAGACAAAAAAGAAATGGGCATCCAGCAAGCCAAATTTAAAGTGGGTTGTGAATCTTTAGAAAACTTGCAGATTAATTTGAAATTCAGAATGACGCAGTCAAAGGATAGTGTTTCGCTGATTCGCATTAGCATGATAACATTTTTTGGTTAGAAAGATGTTGGTGGCTACTTTAATTTTTGCAGCATCGCACGGAGTCACTGGATGCGGGTGGCACAAGACTGGGAATCGTGGAAAACCATGAAGGAGGCCAGTGCGTGATAATAGGCTATTTGACAGTGTGAAAAAAGTATTGTTCATAACTACATATTCGTAAAAATTATGAATCTTCAAACCGCTTTAAGGCATTTTAACTTAAAACATGGATCATTTGTCCAAAAAACCAGGATAGAATTTGACTTTGTATCTGTAGCTATTTTATCGATTGGACGAATCTATGATGACTTCACAGGTCAATAAATATGGATGCCGTCGGTTATTCATGTCGTTCTTACGTTCATTGGCTTTGTTTACTGATCAGCGACGTCAAGATTCCTGTGCGACGCAAATTTAAAAGTTAATTTTTTTTTTTTTTTTTTAGAAGAAATACATGAAATAAATTAAAATTACCACTTTATGAGCACTTAATGAATACTAATAAAAAATCTGAGATGGGATTCAGAGTGCTTATACCGAGTTTTTTTCTTCACTGTCGATAGCGAGAGCGTTTGCAATTTGTATAGGAGTGACAAAGCGCGCCACCTGGTTGTCTCTTTGTCACTCCTATGCAAATCGCAAACGCTCTCGCTATCGAAAGTGAATGAAAAAACTCAGTATACGCACTCAGAAACCTGACAAATAGCCTATTATGACTGTACGTTTTGCAACGAGAAAATGGAAAGCTGAACTTACCAGTGTTGCATCCTTCCTCGTCTCTGCCGTCGGTGCAGTCCCGAATGCCGTCGCAGCGCTGCTTCAGCAGCACGCAGCGTGTGTCATCGCAACGCATCTCGTCTTGCGCGCATTCTGCGAAATACCCTCACTTAAGGCTGCTGTTACATCTAGTACGCTGTCTCGCTCGCACAATCTAACATTAATTTCTTCTCGCCGCTGAGGGCAAGTTTCCTAATTGAGAATTTGCTAAGTGACCCACCCTGATAATGTGATCGCATCCTAAGAATAATAAGTCATATAATATATTATTTGTATTGTAGTAATTCTATTTATATACTTGTTTATGATAATTGATTTATTGTAATGTTATTTAATTTCATCTATTGAATCACCTTTTTATTGATTTACTAGCTGTGCCCCGCGGTGTTACCCGCGGTTTATTAGGGAAAATAAATTGTGTACCAACAGAAAAAAATATTTTTAGAAGCAATATAATTTAAATTTGAGCATCGGATCAATTTACAAAATTTCATTTTCATCGATTTTCCCATGGGAATAAGATATTTTCCTGCTATAAAACATAGCCTATATGTTAATCCAGGGTGTCAGCTAACTCCATAGCAAATTTCATTAAAACCGCTCCAGTCGTTTAGACGTGAAGAAGTTACAAAAGCCTAGTGTCGAAGATCATTTATGAAGATTTTCATGTAAATCGGACAAAAACACAAACAAACAATCAAACAAATAATCAACATGCATCGAACAATACCATGCATTTTCATGTCCCTAAATCAAAGAAAATTATGTCCCGCACACACAAACTTCCGTACCCCTGTTTACTCCTTTTGGAGGTGAATTTCGGACAACGGTGAAATACGTATAAAATTTAATTAATTGTTTTAAAGATTTTGTATGCCAAATTTGATGAGAATCGGAGAAATAAAATTAGGTCCGATACAAACTTCCGTACCCCTGTTTACCCCTTTTGGAGCTGAATATGTATATGTATGTATGTACTCCTACACTCCATTTATCTATACTTGACTTTTTTTCTAAACTTTAAACGACACTAAATCAAAAACCCTTAGCGGTGGAAAACTCGAAACAGTCTACAAATTTAGTGCTAGCTAGTACTAAATTTGCAAACAGTTTCGAGTTTTCTACCGCTAAAGGTTTTTGATTTAGTGTCGTTTAAGGTTTGGAAAAAAAGTCAAGTATAGATAAATGGATTATATGTAGAAGTGTAGATGTAGATGTGATTAGTGTAGATGTAACGGAGTATTTTTTTATGGCATGTATCATAGTACATAATTATATAGCAATCCACTGCTCCGCATCCTAGCATATTCGTGGCACAAACAAATGAGCGCTTTGGGCGAATATCCTCAGACCAAAGCTAATCCAACTGCCTATTACAACGACAGAGAGCCACCGCAACTTATTTCCGTAAAAACATGTTTTATTGTATTCTTTTTCACTTGTTGTATTGGTTTTTCATATTTTATGTTGTAACATCGTATATGTATGTTGTCCATTCTATGCAGGTATATTATATTCATTTTATCCTCCTCTTTCAAATAGGTATTATAACTTATTTATGTAGTAGTTTATAACAATTATCTAAGTAAGATTTATAAAATAATAATAATAATAATAAACTCACGCCCGTTATCCCCGAAGGGGTAGGCAGAGGCACCAGTCTCTAGAACTGGACCCACGTTTTGCCGAGTTTATTAGGTCCCAAACGTGACAAGTGGCAAGCCTGTCGCCGTTATCCGGGCACAAGTAAGATTTATGTAAGTATAATAATAAGTATAAGTATGTATTATTCGTATTTGCACCAACTAGCCGTTTCTCTGTTTCCTTCGGCAATCTTTCCGTCACAAGATTGTCTGGAAGAAATTGCTGTTAGCAATAAGACCGCCCATTGTATGTTTTTCATTGTAAATTTTACTTGTCTCAGGTTTCTTGTTTGCAATAAAGAATATTCTTATCTTATCTTATCTTATCTTGTGATGCTATTGTTGCGATAAATAATAAAATTGATAATAATAAATGGTTTATTTATTCTATTCTACCATGTTATAAAAACAGATTCCTTAGAACACTTGATAAACTCCAATTATGCTTACGCATTTGCCACACCAACGTAATTACTTTAACATATTTTAGGCACTTGCCGTACCTAGTAGTCAAAAATGTACGTTCCTGTTTTCTGTGCCTCTTTCGTTTTGTTACTTTCATCTTTTTGTGTACGTGTTATGTGTGTTTGAAAATGTAAACACATGTAATATGGTTTATCTAAACATCTATCTGTACGCCTCGGAGAAGTGCATCAGAAAATTTGTTTTTAAAAATAAGCCCGTAAATTTTTATAGCGTTTTAATAGTGGTCTTTTCACTCCCCCTTTAACATGTTGATGAACGATTTAACAAACCTATTAGAGATTTTTTGTTATTGTTTAGAGTTCATAGGTGAAGTTCTAACAATTCATGTGATTTATAATAATACGGATAATTTATTTCACTTTTTCTAAGTCTATAAATTTTACACGTCACGACTGGCAGAAAGTGCGTTCGTTACTATTTTTTATGATCTGCTTCTAGTTTATATTTATACAAGAATACTGTAGAATACTTATGTCCTGATTACCTATACTAGTTCCTATACTTTCGAGATTTTTTCGCGTCATTTTTCTCCACTACAACTCTCAGGCAGCGGCTAATATTGTGCTTTGACAAAGTATTCCACGAATGGCATGTAGTTGTAGATACTTTTCGGCATAATATTTTTACCGACTTCAAGAAAGGAGGAAGTTCTCTTGTTATCTTTCGAAAACTAATAGTAACATGAACATTTACATAAAGGAACATACATAGCCTCTGGCCCCACACTAGGATACCCTGTGTCATGGGAACCAGAAACAGCGAAGTCACAAACATGTAAACATGCTAGACCTGGGTTTCTTTTTTTTGTCCCCAGCCGGGACTCGAACCCGGGACCTCTCACACGGCAGGCAGATGCGCCAGCCACTGCGCCACAGTGGTCGTCAATATTTACCTCTCTCCTCTGGCTTGGCACAGTTGGCTTCGTCGTCAGCGAACGGGCAATCTGACACCCCGTCACACTCCTGATCAGGGCAGTAGGTAGTGCCAAATGTTAAGGAGCAAGACTTCGGCGCTGCACACCTCTCCGGTGCAACTGTAGGCGTGGTCGCTGTCTCGGTTGTCAGTTCGTAAATGTCTAAGTCAGACTCTGTATTGGTCTCGTCTACGGATTCATTGTCCCCTATTTCAGGCAGCGGCGGCGGCGGCGGCGGCTGCGGCTGCAGCGGCGTCGTTGCTCGTATTATTAAGTCTGTACCAAATTAAAAGAACCAAAAATGAAAAAAAACAAAAGAAAATAAATAAAAATAAGACGAGTAATAAATTCCTAGCCTCAACAACAGCGGCAAAACAACTTTTACAGGTATGCATTGAAAAAAATCCGTACAGACTGTTAATAAATTTCATGGCCACAGTTGATTTCAGTTTAGAAAAAGTGGTCCTTTTTCGGTAAAAGTGGAAAAATGGTTTGACAACGTAGTTGGACAATATTTTTGTTACACTTGTCCGAGTACCTAATTTCTTAACTCTTAGATAACACGGACATTACGTCAAAGGATAAGTCTGTGACTCACAAACTTATCCTTCTTCTTCTTTCATTGATATGAAGTTTGAGTTTGGCAAAATAATTAAGAAACCGTAAGTTTACTAAGTTTAATCTTACTAAGAATCTCAAATAATTTACTTAATTTTATGACTTTTTTATGAATTGCCTTATATTTTTAATTCTTGACAATTTGTCGCTTCAAATGTAAAACTCACTAAGTGCCATTTTTTCTCAAACTGACATTTTGCTATCATTTGTTTAAAAAATACAAATCCATTTAAAGTCTGTTTTTTAATTCAATACAAAAAAAACTGTCTCGTTGACATCTCAATACAATCCAAAGGCTTTCAATGTCTGAATGTTGCTAGTACGCAAAAACCAAATAACCCCATTTTACTTCCAAGTAAAAATTGTTTGTGCTACGTAGGTGTTTTTTTTAGACTTTGCTCTTAAGAGGAATTAAATTTTAATGTCTTTGATGTGATAAGGAGTTTGGTCACACGAGTCTTTTATTCACGGTAAAAAAAAACTACCGAGTAAACCTATATATATATTAGATCGGTAATACCGCATCGTTTTTTTTTTGCATCGAATTAAAAAACGGACTTTAGTAGTAGCAAAATGTCATTTTGAGAAAAAACTATCCCTGAGTTTTACCTATGTACCGACAATTACTTCATGCAAGATAAATTAATGAAGACAATTTGGAATTCAATCCTGCTCTTTAGATTTAATTTTATCGACTTCATCTTCCTGACTTAGATAGATATGTATGTATGTATATCGATTGATTGAAGTTTAAGTAATGATTGATTTTAAATGCTTCTTGAAATTAAATCTGGCCGTCAGGCCACCAAAAATCTTAATTTAAAAAAATATGAAAATAAGCCGTGTCTTTTCAAAAAAAGAACCAAAAGAAGAAAAACAAAAACAAAATAATACCGTCAAAGCCGCAATCGTTTTCGTCGGAGCCGTCGGAGCAGTCGCTGACGCCGTTACATCGCGAAGAGGACGCCAAGCAGTGGCCAGTGTCGCATTGGAACTCTTCCGCCGAGCATTCGGGCATCACTACGTCTGTTGGCGCGATGCAGGCGAAAAATATAAATAAAACGAAAAAAGTATAATAAAAAAAAACGCCCAAGAGTCTCTGGTTCGAGTTGTAAGCAGAGTTTGTCAAAATCTGTCGGCCTTTGTGTGACGGTGATCGTTAAGGACATGCTTATTATTAAGAATTATTTCACAGTGAGTCTGCTGTATGTATATTATCCATCCATGTCCTGTTGAGGCTGTTTTGTGTTCGAAAGTCTATCATTATCTTCTCACACCAATCAATCAGCCCGTTACCCGTAGTCGTCCCTTGCTTTTCTTTCTGTCCTCGGCGTTCCCTATTTGCAAGTTTTGGTGGGGTATTCTTATGTCCTTCATATTAAGGATTGATAGTAGTCGATGGAATATAGAGACCATGAGCTTGCAAACGCTATGTAGGACGTTCTTCAGCTCGCTCTATATTTTTTTCAAAAGGCATCTAAATATACCTATACTCCGAGCTCCCAAAGAAAATCATCTGGGTGCACCCATTGGTTTATGCGCGAGACCTTGAATAGTCACTGACATACCTTAAGGTGGTGGCACTACTGCAGAGCACCACACAGAAAACCGCCTTCGCTTATCATCATCATCAACTCATCATGTCCCCAACGAGGGGCGCGGGTCTCTTCCCTGAGGAAGGTATAGGCCCTACTCCACCACGGGGGCCAAGTCCGGATTGGTGGAGGCTTGTAAGACTAGTGGCTGGTCTTACTGTCAGAAGTTTTCAAGCCGCCCTAAGGCCTCTGACTTGGCTTAACGATTGCCATCTATCGACGGCAGTCGGCACCAACTGCTTAACGTGCCTTGCGAAGCACGGAATCGCTCGGAAAAATGCCACTAGCGTTAGTCATAAACGGTAACCCATCCATGGACTGAACGCGCCGTATGTTCCTTAACCTTAGTGATCGTTTAAGATCACTCATGCAGCCCAGGCTACGAGCGATTAGTTAAGCCAAGGAGAATCCTTGGTTAAGCTAAGACTGTTTTGAAAATAACTCAGAACACAAAAAGAAGTTCTGAGGAAAAGAATAAATGTGGAGTTTCGTTGTTAGTTTCTTCTCCACGTAATCTTTTAATAATTGTGTAACTTCCAGCATTGACGTTCAGATAGTAAACATAATGTTTTTATTGAGAATAAGATATTTTTAATTTATTTTTTCGCTTATCCTATACTTTATATGTTTAGGTACTTAACTAAAAGTAAACAATCGCCTTTTTATTGAAATGTGCACTTATTAAACCAAAATCTTTACACCTTACCATTTCAATGTGAAATTAAATGTAATTTCACAAAAACACACTTTGTAAACATTTTTATTTAAAAAGTCTATATTTCAATAAAAAGACTTATCCAGATTGTTTACCTTTAGTTAAGTACCTAAACATATGAAGTATAGCTGCTCGCATTTAACCAATGAGATACGAGTATTTGGTTTCCGAGGAGTTTTACTCGTGGGGAGTATAGAGTAGGAATCGTCCAAGAGTTTAGTCGGAAAACGCACCTGGGATGATGGGCACGGATCTGAAGTCGATGTCTCTGACGGTGATGTTTCCAAGGTTGCCTCTGGCGCGGATGTGCTGACGGAGAGTGTCTGCAATGCGCTGCAGGTCATCGTAGCCCACAGTCGTGATGTCCAGTGTCACTTTGCACGAGAACTCGTCTGCCGGACGCGACCTGCCATTCGAGAAGAGGCTTTAATAATGAGGACTTTGAGCTCATCGTGAAGTTTTACAGCAAAAGCTCAATAGTACTTTACTGCAGCGGCCAGCAAAAGAGGCATTAATGGCCTAGTTGTGGTAAAGGCTTGTATATGATTTTTCTCAAATAATGCGCGGAAATTAAAACTATGAACTCATTCTGCTAAATTCAATAAACTTTCAAAATCAGACGAACCACCAACGAACAACAATAATTTATGCCACGTTAAAGCGGTTAAAGTGTTCTTTTTTTTTTCAATAGGTATACCCAGCTTTCTATCGCAAGTCAGTTCGAAATTTAAATAAAACTTCTGATATTGGTTGTCATTATTCGGAGTAAAAGATCGTTCCATTTTTAAATAACGTTAATAACGCGATAGATATGAGTTTAGTATGTAATTTATTTGGCCGCAATACACGACAGTTATGAATTTTTATAGAACTTTTTCCGGCCGCCGCTCGCGTGTAATTGGCCAGTACAGCAATTTCGATTTATCTTGAAGAAGGTTGTCGAAATAATGCTCAAATTTCCAAGCATGTTTGAGAAAATAATGTTACTTAAAACCTAAGCACTTAGCAACACTTTTCGAACAATACCGTTAGATTGTTGGTGTTTTTAACGCATGGAGCGTGACATTTATTTACATTCTTAGTTTTTTTCATTCATGTTTTATGAGAACTAGAAATGGAACTCTAAATTTATTAGAATACAAAAGGGCCAGTTTCTAAATTGAGAAATCCTCAATTCAGAAACCGTCCCAAAGTCATAGGTGCATGCCACTGAGAATCGAACCTGAGTCTTCCACTTGCGATTCCATTGTTGTACCCACTAAGCTACCACCGCAACTATAAATCTTTCATCATAGTGCATACGCGACTTTCCATTCTCAGCTTTATATCATCTTTGCCTTTCATACTATTTACAGAAGAGTTGAATGGGTAGATAGTTCGGATAGACCCGTTGTAGCGATAATCATAAGTAACGCACTCTTGTTGCTACCCTGAAAACTAGCAAACCTTGTACGAGGAACGAGCAAAACAACGCTAGTTCCTAGTCAGGAACCTAGATGGCGTTGTTTCTTAATGTACCCTTGCGTTACCTATTGTGAAAACCTCTGCAGGATATAGAAATGGCTAATGTTTTTTCAAGGTAAAATTTAATATCTTTTAAGTCTCTTTTTTAAGTTTTTCTTTTAATCCTGTCTCTTCTTACCCTCTTCCTAAAATAATTTTGTGTGTCAAATAAAGTGACTATAAAAGTGTTAGAGACCAGAGTCGCAACTCTGTTATAGTCTGTAAAATATAGCTTGAGCTCCGCGACAGCTGTCATCTAAATTCCGTCCATGAAGTTTTGAATTTTTTCACAGAATCTTTGTACTGTGGAAACTGCGTACTTACTGCACACTATTCGATGCCTAAGCAATATCGTCCTTATTCTGAGGCAATATCGTAACCTAACCCTGTCAGTGTGACAGTTGTCGCGGAGCTCAAGCTATATTTTACAGAGTGTAGTGCATTATAGTTCTGACAATACACTGTCGGGTCACGTGACGTGTTTTTTATACCATTGACGCCTAGATTGCTTGATTGAGCGCTCGTAGACTTCAAGCGGCAATGAAACTAAATCGCCATGTTCATGCAGTTTTGTCATTGTTGCATTGCAACGCATTAACAGAATCTAGGTACAGGATTTTGCGGGCACCACTATGGGAAGAGCATGTAATTGTAATAGACAGTGCTACTGTGACAGTGAAACTTCCCTTTATCCCTTTATAGTGATAAAGGGAAGTTTATCGCCAGGCAGATCGTATGCCTGGGGACGGCGGCGACCGGTCATACGCACTATTGTTTATTGGACGTCGTATTTATGGTATCTCATGTGAACACTTTGATTGCGCGATGCAGGAATGTCGGAGTTTATAGTCCGCGCAGAGTTGGTATGTGCTCGCCTCATGTTTTTATATATTTATTTTGATATTTTCGAGAATTATGCTTTCAGTTCATTTTCTATTCATCAGATTTGTAAGTAAGTCTATTTTTTTAAGATATTCAATAACCTTAAATGACTTTTTCATGTCGTCATCATAAAGTATGAGTATGAACCCATTTGTTTCTCTTACAAAAAAAAAACTCAAATGGCATTTTTCTTTTCTTGGTTGGTAGGCAAAGACCATCTCTTTCAGCATGCTCTGATGACGTCACAAACACCAGAATTTTAGAAAAACATTAAAAATAGACATTGACTAAAACTCAAAAATATCGAAATCTTTTCTTAAAACGGTCAATATTTTCAAAATAAATTATGAAAAACATTATTATTATTAATACGTTTATTGCACATAAGTAAAAATTACAATGGCAACGCGGCGGACTTAATGCTACAAGTATTTTCTACCAGTCAACCGCAGGAGGTTTATGAAAATAACTGATAGGCATACTGTAATTTTAGATAAGATAAATACATGAAAAGTACACATAATCTAATATAATACAATACATTACAATACTATATAATATAATATAATATAATATAATATAATATAATATAATATAATATAATATAATATAATATAATATAATATAATATAATATAATATAATATAATATAATATAATATAATATAATATAATATAATATAATATAATATAATATAATATAATATAATATAATATAATATAATATAATATAATATAATATAATATAATATAATATAATATAATATAATATAATATAATATAATATAATATAATATAATATAATATAATATAATATAATATAATATAATATAATATAATATAATATAATATAATATAATATAATATAATATAATATAATATAACATACTGAAAACCTGTAATAGAAAAATATATACATATAAATAAGAGAAAAATAAATACATGTTAATAAAAATACATTTTTTTTTAACATTGCTTCTGGCCCCACACTAGGATACCCTGTGTCGTGGGAACCAGAAACAGCGACGTCACAAACATGTAAACATCCAAGACCTGGGTTTCTTTTTTTTTGTGCCCAGCCGGGATTCGAACCCGGGACCTCTCGCATGGTACGCAGATGCGCTAACCACTACGCCACAGAGGTCGTCAGTGAGGAATGTTGCATATACACAGCTGATATCCTCCTCGTGGGGGAGAAGATCAATGGGAAACGGAATACCTAACACTGGTCCAGAAAGTGTTTGCGGACGAGGGCTTTGAAGTCACTCTGAGTGGGGGCTTTACGAATACATTCAGGAAGGGCGTTCCAAAGACGAACAGCTGTTACAGAAAATGAATTTGAGACAAAACCAGACTGGTGAAAAGGGGTGCTAAGGAGAAGATTATGAGAAGGTCGGAGTGGTCTGCTGTGAGTGCTAGACAAGAAAGTAAATTGGGACTTTAGATGGAGGTGTATTCGTATGGAAAAGGACGGAGTACAGGGTGCAAAGAATCCTAACATTTCTCCGTTCGCGAACGGGAAGCCATCTCAACTTGACGCGGAAAGCTGACACATATATCAAAAATACGTAGCACGACCAATTTGCTTATGTCTCCCCTCTCTCTGATACTCACTGTATCCTAACCAGGCTGGCGCGCTGATCGCCGGGCAGATCCGCATAGAGCTCGTTGACAGCATCGGCCAGCGACTTGGATAGATTCTGGAACTGCTCGGAGTCCCGATCGGAGTACTGTTGCTGATAAGGCTCCATCACCACGAAGGACACGCGGAGGGTCTCTGCGGGTGTCCAAGATAAGATAAGGTGAGGTAATGTAGATTAACAAAAGAGGGTGGGGCTCAACGCAGCAGGGTTGCACGGCCGTTGGTTTAATCAGTCGCGTTATAGCCTTCAAAATAACTTCAAAAATTTTAAGCCATTCTTATGGTGAGCTGATGGGCCCAACAAAATTCTACAGGTTAATGCCCGGTTTCAATATTCAGAAAACGCTTCGTATTTGCTTACGATCGGTCAGAATTCCTATAAACCGTCAATAAAAACCGATCCTAAAGCGAAAGCATTGTGAAACGCGCAAAACGAACCGTTATCGGTAGCACCAAAACGGATCGTAGATATGGTATACAATTACGAGGCGTATATTATAGGAACCGGGCATAATAGGTTCCGTGAAGTAAAACAAAGACTTTTTTAAGTGAAAAATAAAAAATTGCATGATGCAAATTTTAGTTTTGAAAGGCAAATAAAGTAAACAGAACTGCTGATTTTCATATTTTGAGTTATGATAACTGATCACTCCTCCCTCGTGTTAATCAGTCAGCATGGGTTAATATTTCTCCAATATTAAATTGTAACATCCATCAAGTTAAGCACTGTTACTGTGGTATCTAATGTACAAAAATCTCTTGTAAGAGTTTTTTTTTAAATGGCTTAATAAGCTCTAAGCAAATTTTTCTGGTTTTGCTTTCTTTAAGACTTACTCTTCGTTTAACTTTTTGTGTGGTAGATCCATCATCAATCCATTATGTCCCCAACGAGGCGCACGGGTCTCTTCCCTGAGGAAGGTTTAGGCCATACTCCACCACGGGGCCCAAGTCCGGATTGGTGGAGGCTTGTAAGACTTGTGACTGGTCTTACTGTCAGAAGTTTTCAAGCCGCCCTAAGGCCTCAGACTTGGCTTAACGACTGCCATTGTCTGGTACATTGTTTACCACTAATTTTCACTTAATTGTAACACTTTGTCAAGGGAAGACACTTGCTCCTAACGCACAGAATATCCTAGTTCGAGAGCAAGGGCTTTATAATTTACTGTATCAAAATATATTTCTCAATACAGATATTTAAACAGATATGCTTTTCTATTTCTTCCGAACGGCTTCGCCGATTTATTAATTTTTTTATATGTTTGGTGGGTCTAAGAATAGCTCGTAGGCAAATTACGTATAATATGGCAATACAACGTTTGCTCGGTCAGTTTTATTTTGATAGAGATAGAGGCTTTTGTAGTAATTAGTTAGCCTTTCGGCAACTTTCCTGATACGTACTTTCTTTCGGCTCCTGTTCCCGTTCCGGAATGGCTCCAGAGCCGAAGTTCGAGCCGAGGTCGTCATCGTCGCCATCTCTGGAACGCACATCAACATCTCCATTAGGGATCGTTAACAATAATGACAATAACTGCCACACAAAACACATACACTTGACCTGGTCCCAAACTGGAATACCGTGTCGCACTATAGGGAAGTGTGGGTGCGGTAGTAAAGTGAAAGAGGGTATCCAGGGGCACGGAACTATACATTTATTTATATGGTAAAAGAAAGGCACCTGGGAACAATGCAAATAAAAATCTTAAATAAGATCTAAAAAAAGGAAATAAAGCAATACAGAAATATAAAAAGAACACTTACATAATTGTGCCTTTCGTATATAGAATGATTTACATAATAGGTTGATAAATGATTTAGTAATATGCAGAGTAGAGCAATCCGGGTCGTAAAAAAAAACAGGAAGAATGACCAAACCGTCCACCTTGTATGAAATCTGAGGATGATCTGCCTCCATACTACTGTAGCAAAAGTCAAAAAATTATCAAATTTAGAATGGATAATGGCCGAAAATAATAATAAGCAACGAGGCAAATGCACCTTGTTACAACCCTGTGCTATGGTAACCAGGCAAGGACATTAAAAACATGGAAAAGCTCCCAGACAAGGCCATTTGTACAAATGCACGGCGGCCTCCAGTGGGAATCGAACTCACGACCTCTGCCATGGTAAGTAAGGGCCTTAACGGCTAGACGAATCATTATCAATCCATCATGTCAATACCGAGGGGCACGGGTCTCTTCCCTGAGGCAGGGTATAGGTCATACTCCACCACGGGGGCCAAGTCCGGATTGGTGGAGGCTTGTAAGACAACTGACAAGAACTTTATCACACAAGTTTGCCAAAGGCCATGCGAATGGTGGCGCGGTGGCCGGGTCGCCTATCTCCCTCTAATATTGTTGAGACTGGTGATGGCTGACCTCTGCGTTACGCTCGTGAACGGGTGCCGTCCGTGTGTCTGGCCGCAGCATTGGTGTTTTATTACCTTTTAAGAATATTAAATGATGTTTGACTTTGCAAGTATTGATTGCACTCATGTATCTTGAGATTCTTGGTATACGAACACTCATACCTAATTTGTATTAGCTTTAAGTTGATTTGAGAAAAGATGGTCAGAGTGGAGTTTTTTTTCGCTGCCTTTTTCTCCACTACAGACGGCCCTAAGGCAGCGGCTAACATTATACATAACTGTATGTACATTGACATTCAACAAGCAGAATGTAATTTTTTTTACGTTGAAATAAAAATATTTGAATTTTGAATTTTGAACTGCCTGGTCTTACAGTCAGAAGTTTACAAGCCACCCAAAGGCCTCTTACTTGGCTTAACGACGGCTAGATGAATAAAGCTTGAATTTTCAAATTTTATACCTAAGCAGTTGTAAAAAGCTTGTATACCTTTTATACATAAGCGATGGTAGTCCAGTTGGCAAAACAATTGACACGGAAGCGAGAGACCCGGGATCGATTTCCAGTGAGAGCATGTACTATGACTTTGTTTATGTTCAAAGGTCAAATCTGTGAATTCGTAGTAGCATTGCCACACGCTGATGGTGGAGGGATTTTTTTTTTACGTAGCCTCTTATGTGTCCCACTGCTGGGCAAAGGCGTCCCCCAACTCAGACCAAATGTTTCTGTCTTGTGACACCTCAGACCACTCCGGCACGTGTCGGTCGAGATCGTCTCGCCAACGTCTTCTGGCCTATCTTTCCTGCGAAGACAGCCGTGAAGGGAAATATTGTGAGGAAAACCATTGTTACGGTAAGCCGATCATCATCGGCCTATGCTAGTCCACTGCTGGATATAGGCCTCTCCCATGCACGCCACTGAGCAAGGTCCTCGGCTATTCTCATCCAGGTCTTGCCAGCCGGCTTGCGAAGATCATCGCTCCGCCGAGCTGAGGACGTCCTACACGTCCTACACAACGAGGTGATCTGACAGAGAACCAAAGTCACCGACATAGCCCACCGAATTAGCATGCTGAAGTGGCAGTGGACCGACCACCCGAAGAACTGATAACCGATGGGGTAGACATGTTAATTGACACACAAACGCGGTGGCAGTCCTTACATACATGATTTTTTTTAGAATTTAGAAGTCAACGAAAAGATATTTTCTGTATTTTACTTCTACTTGTACATTATATTATTATAATTGATGACCTCTGTGGCGCGACGGTAAGCGCATCTAACTCCATGTGAGAGGTCCCTCGTTCGAATCACGGATGTGTATAAAGAAAACCCCAGGCCTATAATAATAACATTTACATACGGGCACATAATTATGTACATTGCTTTTGGCCCCACACTAGGGTACCCTGTGGCGTGGGAATTCGAAACAGCAACGTCACAAACATGTAAACATCCAAGGCCTGGGTTTTTTTTTTGTCCCCAGCCGGGACTCGAACCCGGGACCTCTCGCATGGTAGGCAGATGCGCTAACCGCTGCGCCACAGAAGTCGTCCATGTTTATAATGTCGTCTATGTCTTGGATGTTGTTACTGTCATAAGATATCATAAACTTATTTCAACGTAAAGAATTTACGTTCTGTTTGTTGAATGTCATTGTGCCTACATATAGAAAAGCTTGGGAGTAAAGCACTTGCTCAATATAAGCATGCTTTCGTGCTACTAATGAGCACGTGTGTCAGTACAATAATGAACTATTACTTACACGTTGTCATCGACAGGATCGATGAGATTGCCGCTCAAGAGCTCCTCTCTCGGTGGAGGCCCAGGCGTCGGCGGTGGCGTTTCAGTGGTAGTCGCTGTGAATGGGAACAATCCAGCATTATAAATCATCATCATCCACCCATTATGTCTGCCGTCGTAAGATGAAAAGACGCATCTGACAATAATTTTGAACTTAATAAATCAGATCCTTCTGCTTCGAAAGTCAAAACATTAGCCAATGCTTTGAAAAACAATCAAATGCATCAAGACACACGAGAGGGTAACGGCCGATTTCTGAATTGAGTATTTCACTAAGTAAATACTTAAGTAAGTTTCTGTCACGCTCTTTTCTGAGAAAATTGACGAGACAGCACTACGGTTAAGTAGTTATTTAGCGCTATTCTCAATTCAGAAACTGGCCATAAGACAGTGGCCATGGATTGCCACTTGCACGATCCTGACAGATCACTTTCGCTTCGTCGACATCCGGAATGCGGCACTACAAGTAGAATATCACTTGTCCCAAACTTTTTTCCTCGTGTCCAATAAAGCATATTCTTCCCAAACCAAAGTTTCTTTGTTAGTTTCTTCTATTGACGTTCATAAAGTAAATATTCTATTTGGATTATGTAGAAGAAGAAAAAAACTAGGATACTTTTTCCTATGGTAACCAGGCAATGACATCACAAATATGGACAAATAGACCTAGACTGACACCATTTGAACTAATATACAGAGGCAAAGAATCTGTCACGTATAAGCTTTGACGCAGTTAGGCCCTTTCTCCACTGCTCCGGTCCGGCGTCGGAACCGGAATCAGTCATGAGAAAAATATCTGATGCCGGATTATGCCTCAGAATCAGAATCAGAATCAGAAATTTATTTCAACGTAAAGAATTTACATTCTGCTTGTTGAATGTCAATGTACATACAGTTATGTATAATGTTAGCCGCTGCCTTGAGGCCGTGTGTAGTGGAGAAAAAGGCAGCGAAAAAAAAAAACACTCCACCTTCTCCACTTCATCCGACTATAGTCGGCAATGGACATGACGCAGTGCTTTATTAAAATTCCTCGGTTTTTCTATTCGAGACAGGGGACGTTTTCCACACATTCTATTAATTTAATTAAATAGTATGGGAACATTTTTGGGTTGTATGCGCGGTGCAACAACGTGTATTGTTTTTGTACATCGATCACTTCGGACCGGTAAAATACCGTTCCGATCTCACAAATTATTGGGCCGTTAAAAACCGGATGCCGGAGTAGTGGAGAAGCTTATTATTATTCTTGTGTGTTTCTAAATCGGATCGGTAATTAACGTTTGCCGGACCGGAGCAGTGGAGAGAGGCGCTTACGGTTCCTAATGTATTTAGTTTTTTTTCTGATTGTAGAATCTATAAAATAAAATAATAAAATGTTCTAATCTATTTCAATTTAAAAAAAAAGTTCTTTAGTACAATGCCACGGTCTCGATTCTGTTAGTGCATTGTAGTTTAATTACAGTTACATGGTCGGATCACGTGACATGTTTTTTTAATTCGATAGCCGCGTAGGATTACGAATACGCGTGGCAGCGTTGATTTGAAGCGGCAATGAAATGACATCGACGCGGTCATGCAACTATCATTTGTACTACAATGCGTTAGCAGAATCTAGGCTCAGGATCCCGATTGCATTATAGTACTATGGTAGATACACGCCCGGTTCACGTGACGTGTTTTTTCATACCATTGACGCCTCGATAGTTTGGTACATGTGCGCGCGTAGACTTGACGCGGCAATGAAACTAAATCGCCAAGTTCATGCAGTTGTCATTGTAATACAATGCATTAACAGAATCTAGGTCCAGTTTGCTTGAATGTATACACAATACATACGTGTAAGGAAGTCGAACCATCCCCGGCGGACACGCTTTAGCACCGTTCCTAGCGCCCAGGGGTCGTCCTTGACCTCTAGGAACTCATTTGCCGGCTCTTCCTCTCCTTCCCAGTAGATATCTTCCGTATACGCCGTCTGAAAGCAAGTTGAGGTACCATTTAATACGTCCCAATTACTGCTAGTCTTACAAGTCTCCACCAATCCGGACTAGGCCCCCATGGTGGAGTTTGGCCTATACCTTCCTCAGGGAAGAGAATCGTGCCCCTCGGTGGAGACATGATGGGTTGATGATGATAGGTCCCAATTAGAGTATTTCGTCGCGCATTTTTTCTCCTCGTTTAGCTATCAATATATTTCACGTCCTTCTTTTTGATAACGAACGTGAGTTCTTGGGAATCATTGGGCGGAACGTTGCTAATGTAGAGGTACAAAAGACTGTAAATAAACTACGCATACAAATTATAGGTACTTAGTTTTGATGATATAAGCTCAGTAAACCTAATACTACATGTAAAAATTATTACTAATATTCACTGTTTTCTTGTATTTTTGTGAATAAGTGTGACCAGTTCGACCTTGTGACGTTCATTTCACACGTGAAGGCAAGTAAGTACCTTCAATATTTATGTATGAAAATGCCAAGATATTGACATTGCAGTGTTGAAAACAAATTCAGCTAACAATATATTGAGCTAAAAATATTTACAAAATAAAACAAAAACGAAACTAAACCGTAACCTATTTTCCGGTAGAGTTCCGAGAAGGCTGGCGGCGTTGCCTCGCTGTATAACTGTATATGCATACAATACGGGGTGTCCCAAAAATGACATGTCACAGTGACACCGGCGGTAGATCTGCTCAAAAGGCATCGAACCAACTTAACATGACCTCAGACCTCCTTAAACTTGTTCCAAATTTTCACTTTTTTTAACAAGTTTAGTGCTAGCATAAGTTAGATAGCCCTCTCGTGTTTGGTTTTTTTATTTGTACTCGGTCACGAACTTACTAACTTAGCGTAAGCACTAAAGTTGTTATTTGTTATTTAGTATTTAACTATGTTATTTACATTAATATTGCAATATAGATTTTACGTTTGCACAAATTAGGAGTCCTTTTAATTTGGTTTATTTAAAGAGTTCGTGTGGTATCACTAGAAACTGACAGCTCGTAGTATCTCAGTTGATCTCAGTTAATTAAACACGTACCTACTTCCGTGGCGTGCATTATTTCCTTCCGGTTTTGTACGCTCTATTGAGAAAAGATGGTAAGAGTGGCGTTTCTTTTCGCTAGCTTTTTCTCCACTATACACCGGCCGAATGGCCTCAAGGCAGCGCCCAACATTTTATGTACATTTTTTCAATTCGATTCAATTCAAATATTTTTATTCATAATCCAAATAGAACATTTACTTTATGAACGTCAATGTTTTCAATGCTGTTAGTTTCCATGGAGAAGAAACTAACAAAGAAACTCCACATTTATTCTTTTCAAAACAGTTTTAGCCTAAATTACAAACTTAAAAAAAAAACTCTTGTATGTGTTGAACACTAGACACATTTATCGTCTGATTAAATTTAATATCAAACTACTATTTAATACCAAACGTCCTTGTCTTCTAAATAATCGTTGATTTTATAATAAGCTTTTTTGCAAAGAGTATGCTTAACACAATTCTTAAATCGCGTTGGAGGTAACATTGACATTCAACAAACGGAATGTAAATTCTCAAACGTTTTACGTTGAAATACATTTCTGATCTCTGACGTCTAGTACTTTTTACGTTTCAAAAAGTAATCATGAGAGAGTTAAGTATTTTCTCGAAAACAATATAAACATAGGATAATGCCAATTCACGCGGCACAGTTAGCAATTCACTTAGCAAAGAGAAGAAACGAATTCGCAGAGCTAGTCTAAGTTTTGAATTCAATGTGGTACAATGACATACGAGAACTTTCTTAGGACCTCATTGCATGAGGACGCAACTCATGGCTTACTGTGAATATTTGATGAACATTGCAACCAATTGTACATTATATTATAACCCAAAGATTAACAAGAAAACATGCAATGTTCATCAGATTCATCATCATCATCAACCCATTACGTCTCCACCGTCTCTTCCCTGAGGAAGGTATAGGCCATACTCCACCACGGGGGCCAAGTCAAGCCAAGTGGAGGCTTGTAAGACTAGTGGCTGGTTTTACTGTCACATGTTTTCAAGGCCATCTATCGACGGCAGCCGACACCAACTGCTTAACGTGCCTTGCGAAGCACGGAACTGCTCGGAAAAATACCACTAGCGTTAGCCATAGACGGTGGACCCCATCCATGGACTGAACGCGCCGTATGTTGCTTAACCTTATTGATCTTTTAGGATGGTAATCTCAGGCCATTTAAAGTCAACGCAGTCAACCGTTCTTTATGTTTTGGGTAACTATTGCGTTCCTAAACCCTCGCGCAAAATCCAAATTCGCTTATACATCGCTGACACATTTAGAATCCACATCTGCTAATAAGTTTATTTTATCAAAAAGTAGAGCGAACAAAAATAAATAAAAACTCGCAGTTCAGTCAGCCCATTAGAGATCTAGTGGGGTAAATACGCCAAATAGTGCACATGCAAAGAAAAAAAGCAAATAGCAACAGCCCACCTATCACTCGTTCCACATACAATAAACAAAACTTAGGAGTTAAGAAAATATCTGCAAAGTATCCAGTTCGCAGGACAGGGCTGTACCTAAACTCATTCAAATATAATAATAAACAAAGTCTTCTGTGAAATAATTAGCTTAGTCAAACTAAGCGCTTACATCATGTTTACATTTTACAAGACGCTGCTCAAGCACGGAAGCGCTTGTAGCTCATTGGTAGGAGATAGGACCCTCCCTAGATGTCCTACCTTAACAAACACAATAAAACAAACATAAATAATAATCAAAGTGCTTGTATTCTAAGTAACACAGAGACCACCTATTAATGAACGTTGCAAGTTAAGCTAGGTGTCCATTTTAATGAAATTGATATGACATTCACGGACACACCCTTATATCCCAAAGGGGTAGGCAGAACCAACTTTGTGCTTTTGACGACCTCTGGCGCAGCGGTTAGTGCATCAGACTACCATGCGAGAGGTCCCGAGTTCGAATCCCGGCTGGGACAAAAAAAAAAACCCAGGTCTTGGATGTTTACATGTTTGTGACGTCGCTGTTTCTGGTTCCCACGACACAGGGTATCCTAGTGTGGGGCCAGAAGCAATGTATGTGCCTGTATGTAAATGTTAATGTTATGTTATGCTTTACCACCTACCCTGTAACATCTGGACCAATCAAGACTGTAAGGCTGACATTCAGAGACGAAAACTAAGCAAAGACAGAGCTCAGAAATGACAAAATCAAATACGTAAAAATATTTCGTATTCAGAATCGAATCTTAGCAAGTTGAGTATAGAATGGTGCTTAGCTAAGTGTAAGTAGTCAATATCGGTGACTTTACGTAAACTCAGAACTATCATTTGGTTTTCTTCACTTTGAGGTTACCTTTTTGTCGTACTGTTTAGTTTTTTGTTATAGTTATTCAGACTCTGTCTAGAGTATGAAGTTAGATCACGCGCTTTGGGGGGCGAGTCTGCATTCAACTGAGTCATAATTAGCACGATAATGGCGGCTTCATTGACACTAGTCAAGTTACCAATCGCATTACAATGGCAGGTAAAACCGATGCAACTCAACTCGGTGCATCGTGTGATTCGATATTCCCCGTAAGGGCCTATTTTTGGCCCCTATGGTAGAGTATGGCCTATACCTTCCTCGGGAAGAGACCCGTGCCCCTCGGTGAGGACATAATGGGTTGATGATGATATCGGAGTGACATTGTACTTATATTGCGAAATAAACTACCAAATAGGCTGCAAAAAAAAAAGCGGTGGTGGCGTAGTGGGGTTGAGCCTTGCTTCTCGATCATGAGGGTCTGGGTTCGAACCACGCATGTACCAATGACTTTTAGTTACGTACATTTGTTTGTACAGCAACACCATTCGCTGATAAATTGTGCCCGGATAACGGCGACAGGCTTGCCACTTGTCACGTTTGGGACCTAATAAACTCGGCAAAACGTGGGTCCAGTTCTAGAGACTGGTGCCTCTGCCTACCCCTTCGGGGATAACGGGCGTGAGTTTATTATTATTATTATTATTATAGGCTGCAAATGACAGCTATTGTTATGCTTGTATCGTTCTATTGAAAAAAGAGAGTGTGTTATACTATAGAGCCCGGCCCTCGATTCTGTTAGTTCATTAAAGTACGATGACAGACACACGGTTGGGACACGTGACGAGTTTTTTCATACTATTGACGCCTAGAATTATTGATAAAAGTGCTCGCTTTCACTCAAAGTGGTAATGTAACTGATTCGCCATGGTCATGCAGTTGTCGTTGTACTACAATGAATTAGCAGACTAGGTCCCGGTCTTCAGTCTTCAACAAGAAAGCATCGCAGCCGTTAATAAATCGCGCGCAGGCACAATTATAAGCAAGTGATGGGGCCAAACGAACGAGTGGGGATCTTTTCGCAATTTTAGTTAGGCCAACATGATCCGGGCCGGCGCTCGGGACGCGCGCGGCCTCCGTAATGGAGCTCCGCCGTATTGTTGCCAGATGCTTCCCGGCCAATGTCGCCAAAATTTTGGGAAACAGCAAAAATCGCCTTAGTTCTTTAAGGCCGAACGACCTGAATTTTCCTCATTGTAGTCCAAAATCACCTCAAAAAAGATTTTTTTTTGTAAATTGTGGTGCTTGTGGTTATGTCATCCATTGGACGCCCACTCTACGACATAGGCATCGGTCATCTATATTAATAATTTCGTTCGGGTCTACGGTAGACTCGAACGATATGCACACCAAATGAAACAGCGTAATAAAATAGTTGATCTGAGTCGACAACATACGGGCGGAAAATTCGTATTATCGAGCAGCATCAATATAAAAATTATTAAATTCAACAATGGCGTTGCTAAGTAAACATGTCAATGTCATCATAATTGTGTTAAGTGTCACAAGTTTTCATTGTGAACTGTTATGGCCGGTTTACATTATTTTAGTGTTTAGGAGAGTGCTATAATACAATTAGAGAGGCAAGTGCATTAGTACATTACTAGACGTTCGAATTAACGTTTATATTTCTTCCAGTAGAGTGTCACTTCGTCGACGTCGCGAAATATGCGCTATCCTACTCAAAATACTATGAGTTTTAATGGAACACATAAGTAGGTAAGTTTGATAATTAGAGTTATTGAAAACAACACGCACCCGTCACGGGTCACTTGCGCACTCTCCTAAAGTTCTCACAAAATTTTTAGTTTATACACAGATAAGTAACGAGGATAGTAACGCGCTCAGGTGTTACTGGATCGAACAATAGAAACCAATTCTATTTTGATTCTAATTGAAAGGCAACTTGAACCGTACTATACCGTAAAACGTACTAAAGCAAGTGGCGCTTACACGTTTCTACAAAAGCACTCTCCTTAAGAAAGAAAGAAAGAAAAAAAGAAAATTTATTTATTTGATACTCAAAACAAAACAAAAAAACACACACACACAGAGTGCGTACAATAATAAAAAAAAATAACACAGAAAGCATAAAAAGCGTAAAAATAAATAAACTGTACAACATGAAAATAATAATAAAATACATTAAAGGTTGAGCCCCCAAAATGAGCCCGATTCAGCATAATGTTGCAACAGAGTGTAAAGTAAAGCACTCTCCTAAACACTAAGATAATCTAAACTGGCCCTTTGATCTAATTCATTAACTCCATAGTGTGTGGAATACCGTGGCATCCAAGAAGGTTATTATAATCTGTGCCAACTGAGAAGGTGTAGTAAGTAATCTGTGGTGTTTTTCATTGGCGGGAAGACAATAATTGTCATTGAGTTTTGGAAGGGTCTGAAAAATAATTAAAAAAGGAAATCAAAGTCATAAATTGATCTTTATTTTTTTGCTTAGTTAGGTACCAATAAACTTATTGAAATGAGAAAGCCACTAGATAAGAAAAATGCCAAAAATTAAAACTATGAAGAAAAACATGTCGTCAATACAAAACTAAAAGCTGTAAAGCCAAAGAGGGGGAGCCGTTTTTAGTTGATTAGCCAAGTGGATTTCTACGTCTCATTGAATACGTCGTTAGATTCACTAGCTGTTAAGTTTATGAAGAAAGCTCATTTAGTTCAGTAATTTGTGATGACAAAGTTATGATAAGTATCCGATTTTCGCCTTGCATTCCTTCGTGAGTAGCCAGAACATGTCCAAAAGAGCAAGATTGGCTATCCGTAATAGTGTGCTGGTTCCAATACTGATGTAAGCATGGTAGCGAGATTTGGGTATGGCAGAAGAATCATGAAAGTAGGATTAGTGCAGTACAAATGAGATCCTTAAGAAATATGTGTGGTTACTTTGAATGACAGAATACGCAATAGTGATGAGAGACCGAGGATATAGAGAAAGAGGATGTAGTGAGTGACTAGAATTGAAAAAATGAATGTTGCGCTGGTTTGGAGATGTGGAGAGGATGAACGAAGAAAGACTGACAAAGCAAATATATCGGGCGAATGTGAGTGGAAGGGCCGGTAAGGGACGCCCCAGTTGGACATACTTCGACCAAATTGGGGATGTATTAGCAAAGGGCAAGATTAAAAGTACCCGAAACCGATGTGGGTACATGCAACGACTAATGGATGTCGATGAAGCGAAAGTGATTTGTCAGGATAGTGGCAGGTGACAGTCCGTGGTCTCTGCCTACCCCTCTAGGATACAGGTGTGGGCTTATGTATCTGAATGTATTAAGAGATTTATATCTACTGGTGGTTGATAAATACAGAGGCGTCACCATATAAAAAAAACATAGTGGAATACCATTTTGCGTCTACATTTTACCCGAGCGAAGCCGGGTTTTCGTCTAGTAGTTTTAAATTCACTAAGATTCAACCCTAACAACGCCATGAGAAATGAAACAAAAGCCAAAAAGCTGTAGATAAAGACACAATTACGCAAAAAATACATATATTATATTATTTTCTTCTGATTTGCCAAGTAGACCAAGATGCACCCGTTATCGAATCGAAAAAAAAAAAAAAAATTTGCCCAGTCGCCGTTGGCAATGTCCGGTCGCCAATTGGGTATTTGACAGGATATCAAATGAGTTACTTTTAAAACGGAATTTTGTAGGAAATACTTGCTTGTGACGTCACATTTCAGAGCACTCTTTTAATGTTTCATCTATTTAAAAATTGTAATAACTAGTAAATGATTAAAAGAAATACATTTTATAAATCATTTTGTAATTTTTGTTTTAATCGAGCATCTCAAATAATTTGTTGTTGATAGTGTCAATACCGTATTGAACTTCTGAAAAAGCGCAAATGGCGTCTTATGGTTTCAACTGAAAATCAGTTATGCAGGAGTGCCATCCATGGCACACACCAGTAAAGTAGGTATGCTAAGTTGGAGCCCCCTTTTAGTTGTCACGAAAGCACTTGAGGCGTTTGGAGGTGCAGGTGGCTGGATGCCATACACTACTGTACCGGACCTGGCGGCCTTGGGTTCTCTATGCCTCATATGTCTTTTTCACGATTATTTTATTTTTATTGCGTATTTTGTTTGTTACACTGTGTTTATGTCACAATATTAATAAATGTATGTCTTTTTTCTTTCATAATATGGCAACCCTATTCCGCCGTCGCAAGCGCTCGGTCGCGGCTCGATTATGTATAAGACCCGCTCCTCTTAACGCGAGACAATCGCCCGATTTATTGCGTTTACGCGAACGCCCCAGCCGGAATAATTTTCGCGATCGGCCACCGTTTAGTGGCTAATGTGGAACTACCTTAGGAACCGAATTGGAATGGGAGCTTTAGAGCTCATTTGGTCATACAAACTTCGTCATCAAACCTTGGGGCGCAATGTTCAAATTAAACGCAGATCCATACGTTTTGGTTGAGGCATTGGACTTACTGAAATATAAATTCAACGAGTTACAAACTGTTGGTGGTGTCGATGTTTGTTTTACAAATTGACAGACAAAAAAATACAATGACATGATGCAGTAGAGAAAGTTGAGAGAGAATACAGGCTTCTCCTGATTCCGTCAACTAAATAAACCACCTAGCATACAAAACAATTGAATTATCACCTTTATTACTTGCATGGTACGGTAATTAGAAGGATGTTAAATGCTTACAGCATAGTGATTTAGCTTCCCAGTAGCATCATAACTGGAGTTAATAAAATCGTGTTACAAATTCACAGAATCCACGTATAAAGCGTAGGCGATGATGTAGTTGTGACAGAACTCTTAGGGAACCGTTGTACAACCAAACTCAATTGCTGCAAAGCTATTTGCCTCATACATAATAATATTTTGCACTCAGAGCCCACTCAGTACGTCCTACCTTTTATGACCTAGGCTAACAGCGGATTTCACCAATAAACCGAACGCCATTGGTGGCTTGGTTAATAAGTGATCAGTTGAGTTAGTCAAGTCCATTAGAAAAACTCCATATGTTAGAACTGATGTCGGTACGATGGATCAGGTAAATCCAACTATGATTTGGATGTTTTACATGAAACTGGACCACGACAGACCAGGTTCTGGATTATAACGAAGGAAGAGGTCACGTTTCACTCACACGAAATCGTGTCAAGTTAAGATAAGATAAGATAAGAATATTGTTAACTTTGTTGCTGATACGCTAATATGACTTTTCGTCGGAAGAATCCAACCAGGACTGTGGGCTCATTATGTAATTTTCGCAACGGATATTCATACGTCTTAAAAAGTCACTTCAACACAAAAACCTACGTCGTACGGAGTACTGTCTCGCTCTAACATAGGGTCTTTAAAGAAGATAGTGCTATACAGTAGTGGTATACATGACTTCTTATTTACTTACTTATTTATAAATTACGTGAATATCCGTTGCGAAAATTACATAATGAGCCCACTGAGTCCAAAAATATAAGAAAATTCCTTATTGTAGGTACAAGGAAAAATACAAACATAAACCTTTTAAAAGCAAATTTTGGATATCACCGAGTATTAATGTGTAGGCAAATGATACCCGATGACACATTACTGATGACATCAGCGAGTCGATTCTGCAACTTCAGTTATTCTCCAGATGCCTCGCAGAAAATAGCATTGCTTTATTGACAAATGAGTGATTGCATTTTGTGGTGCGGCCCCTAAGCCGAGTCACAAATACGTACGGAATTCTTTATAAATTTAGACTTTATAGCTTTGGAATCATAAGACCGCAACGTAACTATGCAACATCTACGGGGTGTAGGAAGAGCTTTTTAAATCTACACAATATGGAGCGGGGAGAGAGTGGAGAGGAGTGGTGGTATACATATTAATATTCAGTACCTGGTTGACCGAGCTTTGCTCGGTATGTAGGTTTTCACACAAAAAAAGAACTTGAAAAAAAAAAAAGAAAAATTATTATCAAGTCTCGAACCAGGGTCTTCTGTTTACGGTATCGTCCTATTTCCCACTTGAGCTATGACAACCTTACAGATGCTTGCGAAAATTTCCTTCTTGTAGTGTAGCAGTTATTTCTCTGCCTTAAAATACGGTTAAATAGACGTTTTATAAAAATGAAACCTAGTATTATCAATTAATCGCCCCCAAAACCCTCTGTATACAAAATTTCATGAAAATCGTTGGAGCCGTTTCCGAGATTCTGATTATATCGCACCTCCAGAACTAAAGTGACCTAACTCAAAATTTGGGTAAAATGAGTTAAACACTCAGAATGACTTAAAAAGGTATACTCTTTCATGCCTATATTAGAAAACCGTCTTTATTTGATCAGAGAGAGATGGAGGCATGTTTCGGTCTGTTTTTTCTTGAGCAACTCGCACGAGCGCCGAATACATTTTCTTCATTTCCCAAAAGTTGCAAATTTTGAGTTAGGTCACTTTAGTTCTGGAGGTGCGATATATAAATATATATCCTCGTGAGGCCCAATGTAATCAGGTGATCACAAAATCAATTGTTCTTTTCAAGGTCGGGCCTCACGAGGATATACAAGAATTGCTCGTTTAAAAAGATTAGATTTTTTCAGTTTAGGTAACAACATCGTCAAATAATTTTAGAAATTAAATTTAAGATCTATTCAGATGCTTAGCTTAAGTGACATAACAATAACTGTAATATAATAAATCCCACAATAAATAAATTTAGATCAATTATAATAAATCCATCAAAAAAATATCCTCGGTAGTAGATAAATGTCTATCCGTTTCTTCTTCAACAAACAGAGTAGTAAGCTTTTTCAAACAGATATTTTTTTAGCTTATTTGAGAATATATAATTGTTCGGTGACTGCCTTACATACGTTAGGTTAGGTTAGGTTAGGAATCCGTGCGGAGTTTTTGGTCTTCCATCGGACGCGTCTCCCGGGTGGCAGAAAGGGGAACGCCCTCCAGATATGGGCGGGTACCGGCTTCGGCCGGCGCGGACCAAAACCAGAGGGAGGGGGACGTCCAGTGGCTTGCGCTGCTGGATGTCCCACGGGGTCCACCATGGGCCCCGCACCCGTAACCCCACATTGAGCGGGGCCGGGGGCCTTCGGGCCGCGAGGAGACAACCTCTATAAAAAACACACGGTGGGGGCCCTCTCTATGTCCCTCTGTCCAGCAGAGGGCATGGAAGAGGGCTGGAGGGGCGGGGAGGGGCGCGAGATCCACAAGACGGGTCTGGGAGGGGAAACTGCAGGAGGTAAGCCAGGGACCAGGGACTGGTCACCCCATATGGCCCTGGCCGAGGGATGTTTCATGGGAGGGTTTGACTTGATGGGCCGAAGACCTGGCAGAGGGCCAAAAAACGGGTCTTCGGTAGCTGGAGGCTTGGGGAGCTCGCGCCTCTCCGCCGGGAGTGCCGGTGGCGCGGGGGACGCCGCGCGGACCTTGCGCCGCCGGTTGAGTGAGGGTCACAGACGGCAGGTTGGGGGACCTGCCGTCCGACATCGTGACGGGAGAAGGGGGTGGGGGGCCCATGCCCCTTCTCCAGTGAGGGTGGGCCCGACTCCTTGCGAGTCGCGTCGACGTCGCCGGGGCGCCGCTGTCGCATTCGCGTTGTGATTTACCGCTTGCGAGATCCGGCGGCGCCCCATTGTACGAGCGACAGGACGGCCCCCGGGGTGTTTTAGGAGGTATGCCTCTCCTATTGTTAGGAGAGTCCGACACGCGGCCGTCGCCCTCCCCCAAGGGTGGCGGTTATGGTGCACACAGCATTTCACCCCGTTAACAAAAAAAAAAAGATTAGGTTAGGAAGCCTAGAGTATCATATTTTCTATAGATAGATAGATTATTTAGATATTAAAATTCATTTGCAAAAGGCTTTGTCGATAAACGGAAAAATATATAAAAAAACAAAATATAAATTTATACATATTTTTATCCAATGTTATCTAGTTGTTATTAACAAATAGTGTAGATACAGATTATTTTACTACGAACATGAATACTTTATGTATTTCTGCGAATGTATTATTACAAGAATCACGCTAGAGTGTTACAAAAGTAAAGCTTAGTTCTTCACTAGGGCGGTCAAAGGTCTGCTAAAGAACGCACACCTAATCGCAGCTAATTTTAAAATCTTGTAACACATAAAAAAATCATCTCACACTGTTTGTTATTGAAATGCGCAAAACCAGCTGCACCGATTTTTTTGTGGATCTTTGGTTGGTCTGAAAATTGTAGGCTAATTAATATAGAAAAACAACGTATGCCTAGTCAGCTACTTCATGTGAAATTCCTGGTGTACGTACATACAATAAATAATATCCTACCTGTCTAGTTCCTAACCGCGCCGCATCGGGTCAGTTTGGAATTTCAAATTGAAGAATTTGCGTTGGTCCGAATGATGCCGGGGCGCTGGATTCATTCAGTGCATACAGCTGTGCATCTTCGTCATTTCTGAATACCCCCAACTCTGTTAGTTGGACAATAAGCTTGAACTACCAAGCCCAATTAAAGCACCCTGTACGATTGAAACATGACGCCCACCGAGGTAAAACTAGACCAGTATAAATTGACCCCCGCTTGTGACGTCACCCTCGACCACTAATTGAGAAACGTAATGAAACCTTCAGAAGTGGAACGTGCCACCTGACTATGGTCAGGATTTTACGACATTGTTTGTGGATTCAAATTCTATTAGATGTTGTCCTAATTTTAAATCGTGTGCTATGATGCGGTGGACGTGATGTCATAACATCAAATGTCTTTGGTCTACGGACGTTCACAACAACGAGCTTTGTTGTCTTGAAAGTAAGACGCTATACAAATCCGCGTTTATGACACACAGTCCAACTAAGAGTCTTAGTTTAATATGGAGTTCGACGTGAGTAATGCAAAGTAGAATATGATTCCGTAAAGTACACGAAGTATGTCATAATATTACCAAATTCTCGACAACATCACAGCTAACCAATCGAATTACTGCACATTTCCCGTGACACGGTGAATTTCATACTAAATGCACCTAGGTGCCTGTGTTCCGGAGGGTTAGGCAAAGAAATTTCACACCAAGTTGTGGTTTTCATAGGTACTTCTGCTTCTGGCCCACAACAGGATACCCTGTGTCGTGGGAACCAGCAACAGCGACATCACAAACATCTAAACATCCAAGATCAAAATGGTCGAAAATATTCGAAATTATTCAAAAGTATTTTCAGTTTTTTTTTTCAAATCCATTTTTCTAACGTAAATAAATCGTGACTGTCTAAGAGCAATATAATCTCGACCCTATGACGTCACGATAAGAGCGTTCCGATATGTTAAGCTTCATTCCCGGCCGGTAGTTACCTACATTTCAAGAAAATTGTGGTGTCGATTGATAAAGATCGTAAGTGAACTCTTTTTAGACAACGGCCGCTGTAAGTGGGCCAAGAGCAGTAGTTGTTTATTTAGATTAATTGAACTCTTTGCTGCGTTTATGCTAACATACCTGCGCCAAATAAAGCATCCAGACATAAACCATCGATTCCCCGAAATACGACTTAGGTATTTTTCAAACACCAACCGGCTTCCAAAAATAAAAATAAAAACTGTATTAGAAAAAGAAATCAACGGCTTGACTGCTGAGAATTAACTACTAAGCAGGAGGCTGGACCAATATAAGCAGTTATGTTTATTTCAGACTAGCTGTGCCCCGCGGTGTTCCATCATCAACCCATTATGTCCCCACCGAGGGGCACGGGTCTCTTCCATGAGAAAGGTATAGGCCATACTCCACCACGGGGGCCAAGTCCGGATTGGTGGAGGCTTGTAAGACTAGTGGCTTGTCTTACTGTCAGAAGATTTCAAGCCGCCCCCTAAGGCCTCTGACTTGGCTTAACGACTACCATCTATCGACGGCAGCCGGCACCAACTGCATGCCACTAGCGTTAGTCGTAGACAGTGACCCATCCATGAACTGAACGCGCCGTATGTTGCTTAACCTTAGTGATCGTTTAAGATCACTCAGGCAGCCCAGGCTACGAGCGGTTTTTGTAAGTAGCCTAAATACGTCCCACTATAGGGCGCCACCGGCCTTCTCTCAGAGAGAGAGAGAGTATGGGGAGTAATCACCACGCGAGTTCACCGCGGATTGGCGATTTCGCGCGCTGAGGTATTGAATAGTTCGTACACTCAGAGTGCTTATACTGAGTTTTTTCATTCAGTTTCGATAGCGAGAGCGTTTGCCATTTGTATAGGAGTGACAAAGCGCGCCACCTAGTTGTCTCTTTGTCACTCCTATACAATTTGCAAACGCTCTCGCTATCGAAAGTGAAATGAAAAAACTCAGTATAAGCACTCAGGTTCCTTACGTTATCTTCCTTCGCCGTTAGCAAGTCGTAATTTACTACCCTAACTTTACAAACGTACATAACTTACAAAACTAAGTCATAGGTACACACCCGCACTGGGAATCGAACCTGGGTCTCCCGCTTCCTAAGTCATCGAGCGGGTTTCTGGAATTTGTGACATTGAATTTTTGAATGTTTTTTTAAGTTTTTTGGTGAGCCGTCGACAGTGTTACCATTTACCCTGGAAACATAATTATAATTTATGCGTGGCCCACATTTTTTGTTTGGATTACAGAGTAGCAGTCGAAACAATATTGAAAATGGCCTCCGTTACGTCACGTTACGAGTAATATCTGAAGTGATGTTTAGTGAATTAGCTGGGATAGAAAAGCCACAAATGATTGGACCGAAATCATTGGATTCTAAGATAACGATATGATAACGAACACATCATCGAACTAATACGACATCAGTATTAGTAAGTATAATCGACAGAATGTCGATATCGATACGCGTGCACTGTCCAATTCGATTGCTACGGTAGACTCTAGAATAAATGTAAGGATTGATGCGCGGCCGACTGTACCAGACAGTAATATTTGGGAGTGTACAAATCACGCCTAACTAATCAATTACATTAGGTTCTATCAGTACATAGTAGCTAATAAATATCATGAATAACGTTAATATTTATAAATTACCAGAATCGCTCGTAGCCCCGACCGCCTGAGTGATCTTAAGCGATCACGAAGGTTAAACAACATAGGGCGCGTCCGGTGCATGGATAGGTAACCATTCTATGACTAATGCTAGTGGCATTTTTCCGAGCGGTTCCGTGCTTCGCATCGCACGGTAAGCAGTTGGTGCCGGCAGCCGTCGATAGATGGCAGTCGTTAAGCCAAGTCAGAGTCTAGTTTCACAAGCCTCCACCAATCCGGACTTAGCCCCCGTGGTGGAGTTTGGCCTAAGGCTTCCTCAGGGAGGAGACCCGTGCCCTTCGGTGGGGACATAACGGGTTGATGTTGTTGATGATGATGATAAATTGTGGTTTATTCCTCTCTTTCTTTCTCTATTCCTGGCTTTTAATCCCTCGTGATGGTGGGGTCAGCCTTCCTTATCTTCTCTCTCCACTTCGCCCTGTTCCCGATATCTTCTTCAGATGCATCGGAATCAGTGCGGTCTTTCATGACTACGCCCATCTTTTTTCGATCGAATTTTAATGAGACTAACGGACAGCAATGCATTTTGATATATGTATAAGACAGCTCTAGCCCCGACAAACGTTGTTTCGCCAAATATATTTTTTTTCACTTAAAGCTATGAAAAATAGATAAAAACCTATTTTTAGACCTACCTAATTTCATGAAGATCGGTCAAGTCGTTTCGAGGAGTATGAGCACTATAACAGTTATGACTCAACATTTAAGTTCTCTTAGAAATTAAATGAGTCATATTCAACCTGTAGCGCAACAGTCTTAGCTATGATGCATTTACATGGCAAGAGTAAAAGATGCGACGGCGACAGTTCTTTAGAAATGTCGTGGTTTCAGTGAGTACCTAGTAGGGTCGCCAACAGATTTATTAGGACGGTACATGGAATTATCTAATCTAGTCTAATCTAGTCTAGTCTAGTGTAGTATATAAAATTAATATAAGTTAATAGTAATAGTTAGTGCGCATACTCTTCCGAAGCGGCTTACCGATTTTTTGAAATTTTACGTGCATATTCCGTAGGTCTGAGAATAGGTTGTTATCTATTTTTCATACCCCTATCTGGCAAAACAACGTTTGCGGGGTCAGCTAGTCTAATATATAAAATTCTCGAGTCACCGTGTTAGTGCGCATACTCTTCTGAAACAGCTTGACCGATTTAGTTGAAATTTTATATGTGTCTGAGAACAGGTTTTTGTCTATTTTTCTTACCCCTATCTGGCAAAACAACGTTCACGGTGTCAGCTAGTATTTAATAAAAACCTCAGATCGGGATGCGCAAATAATTGAAATAGGAACAGTTTTCATTAGGAAAAGGGAAGTAGGTACAATAACCACACAAAAATCTCGTATAGAATATAATAATATATCGGGTGTTTTAGAAAGTTTCGGTGACATTTGAGGGTATCATTGTGACGATACAAACAAATTTTATCATAAAACTAAAAATCAAGACTAAGGAGATGAATAACCCCCAGTGGGTATTTACGGGATTTATTGTTCTGCGCGAGGGGAAAATACATACATACATGTATTTTCCCAGTTTTTTGGCGGCACTAACGGCCATAACTTTTTTATCATCATCAACTCATTATGTCCCCACCGAGGGGCACGGGTCTCTTCCCTTTTTTTTTTGTTAATGGGGTGAAATGCTTTGTGCACCATAACCGCCACCCTTGGGGGAGGGCGACGGCCGTGTGTCGGACTCTCCTCTCCTAATAATAGGAGAGGCATACCTCCTAAAACACCCCGAGGGCCGTCCTGTCGCTCGTGCAATGGGGCGCCGCCGGATCTCGCAAGTGGTGAACCACAACGCGAATGCGACAGCGGCGCCCCGGCGACGTCGACCCGACTCGCAAGGAGTCGGGCCCACCCTCACTGGAGAAGGGGCATAGGCCCCCCACCCCCTTCTCCCGTCACGATGTCGGATGGCAGGTCCCCCAACCTGCCGTCTGTGACCCTCCCTCAACCGGCGGCGCACGGTCCGCGCGACGTGCCCCGCGCCACCGGCTCTCCCGGCGGAGAGGCGCGAGCTCCCTATTCCTCCAGCTACCGAGGACCCGTTGTGGCCCTCTGCCCGGATCCTCGCCTCATCCAAATTCCCTCCCTTAAAAACACCCCTCGGCCAGAGACCATATGGGGTGCCCAGTCCCCGGTCCCTGGCTTACCTCCCTCAAAATCCCTCCCTCCCAAGCCCGGCTTGCGGAGCCCGCGCCCCTCCCCGCCCCTCCAGCCCTCTTCCATGCCGTCTGCTGGACAGAGGGACATAGAGAGGGCCCCCACCGTGTGTTTTTTATAGAGGTTGTCTCCTCGCGGCCCGAAGGCCCCCGGCCCCACTCAGTGTGGGGTTACGGGTGCGGGGCCCATAGTGGACCCCGCGGGACATCCAGCAGCGCAAGCCACTGGACGTCCCTCTCCCTCTGGTTTTGGTCCGCGCCGGCCGAAGCCGGTACCCCCCATATCTGGAGGGCGTTCCCCTATCTGCCACCCGGGGACGCGTCCGATGGAAGACCAGAAACTCCACACAGAGGTCTCTTCCCTGAGGAAGGTATAGGCCATACTAGGCCAGACCACCACGGGGGCCAATTCCGGATTGGTGGAGCCTTGCAAGACTAGTGGCTGGTCTTACTGTCAGAAGTTTGCAAGCTGCCCTAAGGCCTCTGACTTGGCTTAAGGACTGCCATCTATCGATGGCACCCGGCACCAACTGCTTAACGTGCCTTGCGAAGTACGGAACCGCTCGGAAAAATGCCACTAGCGCTAGTCATAGATGGTCACCCATTAATGGACTGAACGCACCCAATGTTGCTTAACCTTCGTGATCGTTTTAAGATCACTCAGGCAGCCGAGACTGCGAGCGATTCAACTTTTTTATGTTATTTAGTTTGATTATTTACAGTTTTCAAGGAACCGTGCACTTGAGTATATGGTTTTAATTTCAACTTGATACCTCCACACCTTCCCGAGATAAAGAGTCTTAACAGACAGATGGACGGCCGTGATTCGTTTTTTTTATGTATGTATTTAGAAAACCTGATTTAGGGGTAACGTCAGACAACCCAACCTGATAAACTTTTCCGTTAAGGGTGACTCGTCAGACGACCGCCATTCATTACACACACACATGTACATTAAACACGCACACACACACAGATAACATTGGTTCTTCTGCTTTCGGCTAGACCGTTAAATTGGCGCGTTATTCTATATCGCGCTATATCCTTAAATTATGCGTTTTACGTTTCATAACTGTGAGATATTTTGTTTTTGTAATGTATTTTTTTTATTGAATAAAATTCTTACTTGAAAAAATCTAACTAACAGGATGCTAAAGTTGGCTGAAAGAAATCTTTTAGCGACGAAATTGCCTTCGTAACAAATTTTATGACATTACTCTCCGATTTCATTGTATCCAATAGAGTGAGGTTTTTTTTTACTGATGCAAAAATTCACGTGGCAACCCTACGGTGTCCCGTCCTGAAGCGTCTTCATACAAAAGGCGAGAAAGAGCTATACCCACGGGCAGTTTTCACTAGTTACTGAATTCTTATATAAACTGAGGCGTGTAGTTGTTGAGGAAATGTAAAATTTCGAAGGTTTTGCAAGAATATAGAAATAGTGGTATTTTGTCGTCTCTTTTTTAACCACGAATACTTATAATATATAGTTGAAAAGTCAATTAAGTCACGTGGTACAAAAACGCGCCATACAAATCCTCCATACAAGTCTTAGACTGTGACGTCGCTTCCTCACGTAACGCCTTATAATGCACGAAGCGTTCATCAATGTTTGATGCGCATTAGCGCATCTGCTTTCCATGCGAGAGGTACCGGGTTCGAATCCCGGCTGGGGACAGAAAAAAAAAAGAAACCCAGGTCTTGGATGTTTACGTGTTTGTGACGTCGCTGTTTCTGGTTCCCACGACACAAGGTATCCTAGTGTGGGGCCAGAAGCAATGTATGTGCCTGTATGTAAACGTTATGTTATGTTAAGCTTTACAGCGACCGCTGACCGAATCCGTATTTTCTTGAGAACTGAAAATTGATACCAACCTAGTGTGCGTCTGTAATAGCCAAGCGGGAAAGGGTGAGGCGGAATGTTGTTAAGGGCAAAGTTTATACCGACTTTAATGAACGCGCGCCCCGTCTAATTGTCTTCTCAATTAGCGAGGAACCCCTGATACCTCGGTTTTTACTAACAAAATAATTATTACAACTTGTGTTCGAGATAGCTGCGTTATGGAATACGGGCAGTGACATAATTTATGTCTTGGGATATAACTATTTGCAAACTTCTAATATAATAGATTGTATTATCGAAGTCCTCCGAAATAGCTTCATCGATTTTTAGGTTTTTTTGGGTATATTTAAGTCTGAAAATACCTATCGCAAAACAACGTTTCCCGGTTCAATTGGTTTCAGTATAAAAGTGATAAGTGACTTGAGGCTGCTTCCACCAAGACAATGGATTTTGGATTCAATAAGTAAATACTTTCTTAACAGTATGTCGTACTTAGGTACGACATACATGTTCTTAGGAACATTTTACTGAACACTGCGACTTTAAGGCTTAATAGATAAATATTTATCCGAAAATACACCAAAAATTCATACAATTCGGTGTAGCCGTTCCGGAGGGATTCGATAACAAAACTGGGATACGACATGCGAGCTCCGTCTCTTCTCACCACGATTAAGCTCTGCAAATAAGAGCAAAACGTGGTCGGACTTTTCCGAAAAAAAGTCCAGGAACTGTATCCGGAATATGATTAATAATGAGACACGTCATTTTTATATATTAGAAGATATTATTTCATCATCATCATCAGCCTATGATTGTCCACTGCCGGACATAGGCCTCGCCCATTGCATGCCACTTGAGCTCGGCTACTCTCATCCAGCCCTGCCAAGATCATCGCTCCACCGAGTCTGAGGACGTTCTACACAACCTTTACCGATCCGCGGTCTCCACTCAAGAACTCGTCTACTCCATCGGTTATTAGTTCTTCGGGTGATAGGGCCACTGCCACTTCAGTATGCTAATTCGGTGGACTATGTCGGTGACTTTGGTTCTCTGTCAGATCACCTCGTTTCAAATTCGATCTTTCAGAGATACCCCGAGCATAGCCCTTTCTACGGAAAGGGCTATGAACCTATGAAGATATTATTTAATGATAGGAAAATCTACAGGTTTAAATTTACTTTAATCAGTCTAATCTAATCTATCTGATCTTCCGAGTCGAATCCACTTTATGGGCAATTTGAAGTGGATTTTATAAACCTTTGTCACTGGCCGTCGTAAGTACTTAGGGCACGTATAAATAATACGATGTGCCGATCGTTCAAATCGAATATTCGAAATCGGCGTTGCGTCATACGGAGATGAATGCCAATAGCTCGGTGTAAACATTCGGTTGACATTGAACTTTGAGGCGCCTGCTCACGTAATTAGCGCCTTTTTCTCGTCAATATTACACAGGTGCCTATTTACGTGTGTGAATGAATCGGGCATCGTTTTAGGCCAATATCAACACCCTGTATTATATACCTTTATGAAGTTATTGTAGCAATGTCACTCACTAACTTTGAAGGAAAACATCGTGAGGAAACCTGAGAGTCTGAGCTATTCACATACCTCAGCTCTTGAAATCGCCAATCCGCGGTGGGCACGCGTGGTGATTAAGGCCGTCCTCTCTCTCTGAGGGAAGGCCTTTTCCCTACTGTGGGACGTATGGAGCGTGTCCCAAAAATGACACGTCACAGTGACACTGGAGGTAGACCTGCTCAAGAGGCGTCGAACCAACCTAACATGACCTCAGTAAAAGTTGCACGGTTTTCGAGATATGGCCAATTTAGACTTATTCTAAATTTTTACTTTTTTAACAACGTTAGTGCTATCACTTACGCTAAGTTAGGAGGTTCGTGACCGAGTACAAATAAAAAAAACCAAACACGAGGGCTATTAATGCTAGCACTAAACTTGTTAAAAAAAGTGAAAATTTAGAACAAGTTTCAAATTGGCCATAATTATTATGTCAAAAACCGTGCAACTTTTACTGAGGTCATGTTAGGTTGGTTCGATGCCTCTTGGGCAGGTCTACCTCCGGTGTCACTGTGACGTGTCATTTTTGGGACACCCCAGGCTGCGTACAATGACAATCGGATTGTCGCAAAAAACTACGAGTTTCAGTTTTATGAAACGCGCCTAAGCTTCTCTACCTTTGCGTCACAATTTAATGCGATAAGTTTTATTTGTAAGAAAATATCGCGAAAATTAGTGGAACTGAAAATAGGGCCTAATAATTTGGGCCAAACTAATAAAGGATCGTATCATAAACAGTCTGTTAGCTTAAAATATACCCCGGGCTCTAGAGTAGGCTTCGGTTTTCCGAAAGCACACGAGTGTAATACTACCTCTTTCTGCTCTGTATAAAACTTTTCTTCACTATTTAGAAAAATTATGTAAAGTTACAAATACCAATACAAAATAAACCAAACCTTACGATTATATTGCAATATAATCGCTTTTCGATTGCTCAGTTGAGGTATATTCTAAAAGCTAACAGACTGTATTAGGCTAACGCTCGGTTTCTAGAAGAGCGATCAAATGTTAATCTCATGTTAATCTCACGTCAAGCTAATTTCAGCCAATCACGTGCCGGCATTTTGAATTAATCGTAGATTAATCTCTTGTTACATTTGAACACTCTCTCAGAAACGGAGGGTTAATCACTCAGTCAGAGTGGAGTTTATTTTCCCCTTGCCTTTTGCTCCTCTACAAATACGACCCGAAGGCAGGTTAACATAGATGTAAATTACTTACGTTGAAATAAATTATTTTAATTTTTCAATGCAAGTACCTTTGGGACTCTGGAAGACCACTAAACAAAAACGGACTTCAGTTGCATTGTAGGACGTTCTGGTCCGATACGTTTGACAGTCGATACTGGAGTTATATGATAATGGAGTTTGCAAATAGGTTACCTTCTGCGTCATACGTCGTACCCTAGATACGGCACGAGCCTTTGCTTTGTTTAGAAGAGCAAATTTCATTTCAGAACGCTCTTAGGTTTCAAAGTACATTATCAAAGGACGGTTGTTGATAATTTCACTACACTAGAGTCATATCTCAATCTACGCTACCCCGAAAGGGATGCTCGGAGTTACGACGAGTTACTTTTTAAAAACAAGCAGTCGTTGAGGACTTTTTAACTGTTAAATCTCACTTAAGACGCCATTAAAATCTACTTTTGTATGAAGAGTTTTAGTTAAATGTTGTACACATTTGTTGTACTTATTGGTGCACCTCGGCCTAAATGTTTTGCACACTTGCATTGCCTTATTCACGTTTGCACACTTGCATTTGCCTCGCCGATTTACCTTAAATTTGGTAGTACTTGATAATATGGTGATAGTAGTCGTTTTATATTAGATTTTTGATAGAACGGGCGCGTGTGTGCACTTTAACTAAAAATACTAGAGCGCAGGAGACATCTCAGACGTGCGTAATAACGCTTTCAAGCTCTGAAGTAGCAATATGTGAAGACCTACGACCGGTTAAAACGTAAGTGCCAAAAATACAATAAAGTGGATTAGTGTGTGTGGCAAATGCAAACGGGCTCAGAAGGAGCTAGAGATTTATAAAATTATAATGACGATGATATTAAGACGCAGGTCGTTCATAGCAATCCCTGGTCTCTGCCTACCCCTCTGGTATACAGGCGTGAGCTTATGTATGTATGTAAAAAAAAATTATAACGGAACAAACCTTCTCCAGTATTCATACCGAAATGCTGCTATAATACTGGTATGTTTGTAAATAAATATTATGTTTCCGAAAAGGCTGAAGGAGGGTTCATCTCGTCATTGTAGTAATAATATTTTCCATACACCGCAACCATTGGTCTCGGACCCAAACAAACCGGATATCCGGGTAAAGTATTGAGTGTTGAGTATCCCGGACGTCATTTATTGCACTTACATTAAAAATGAAAATATAGTACAATGCGGCGAACTTAATGCTGAAGGCATTTTCTACCAGTCAACTGCAGGAGGTAAAGGAAAGTGTTGGTAGGCGTGCAAAAAAAATTACCACCATAAATTAAAAAAACATTCTTATTTAAGGTGCATTAAATAAACTTACAAATTATCATATACACGTGTAATAAAATTGTATACTAAAATACAAAAAAATAAAAAAAAAAAAAAATAAACTCACGCCCGTTATCCCCGAGGGATTAGGCAGAGGCACCAATCACTAGCATGGGTCCACGTTTTGCCGAGCTTATTAGGTCCCAAACGTGAGAACTGGCAAGCCTGTCGCCGTTATCCGAGCACATACTCGTATTTCGGGATAGTTGCTAAAATACAATGAGCCGAAATATGACTTAGAATAAATAATATATCTGAATACCTACACACCATGTACACACTATGGCTGACATTCAGAGACGAAAACTAAGCAAAGACTGGTCTCAGAAATGTCAAAATCACGTACTTAAAAACATTTCGTATTCAGAATCGAATCTTAGCAAGTTTAGTATGAAATGGTGCTTAGCTAAGTGTAAGTAGTCAATATCGGTGACTTTACGTGAACTTAGAACTGTCACTTCTAAGCCTTTTGTTCACAGACTTCTCCAAACTCATTTCACTGATGTTCTGCGAGCATTATCTGTGGATTTTTTTTGTTCACTCTGACATATATAAAATTGTATGATGTTGTCCTGCTCTCGTGTAGCAATGTTTAAAATTTAAAAAACCGGTAAGTACTACATCACTAAAAAAATGATAGACAATATAGATGACTTTCTTAAGTAATTTCTTTCTTAAGTAACAACCTGTTTCGCAATTTGGCAGAAACCAACTTCTGTATTTTACTGTATATTTACCTGAATAAACGTCTTCAATTAATCAATCAATGAAGAACTGAACCACTAGTTTAGTACCTACCTCAAAATGTATGCCTGTTCTTATAACATAAATAAATTTTATTCTATTATAGTTTGTATTCCATTATTATGGTGAGCCCTTTGGCCCACTAAACATTCTACAGGTGGAAGAGCCAGTCAAGTATTGAAATGAAATTCCCATACAAACATAGTTAGGTTTTAAATGCAGAACGAACATGGCGGATCTTAACTTTACTTTGAGGACACCTTACCAATATGTTAAGACGACAATCAAACCTCGATTTGTGTTCTCAAAACGTCTTGGTAAAGTCACGTCGTTTTTAAATAAAAAGCAAAGTAAATTTGCAAATTGCTCCAGAAGAGGCCATCTTAAGTAAAATAATTTCGGGATTGTGAGCGTTATTTTCCACCAGCACCATGTGTCTAAAACGAGGCCGAAGTTCCCTTTAAAAAGTGTCGTATTCGCCCTGTGGAATTTCAATATTACCTACCAGTGCAAAATGCAGTCGGAAATCGCATCCGTATCTTTATTTGATTCGGCTGGAATGTAAAATTGCTTCACGAAAGATTCAATAAAGCACCGTCAATCATCCATGTTTATCAGATGATATATTTCCACGCGTAGTCGGAGTGAGTCCAAGTTGAGGCTTGTAGGAAGCCGAGAAATGTCTAATATTGACTCAAAAGGACCAGAAGATGGATTTATTAGTACATATTTCTTGGCCCCGCTCAGTCCTGGGATTTCTGCAATTCGCTTCAAAGTTGATACTTTGACATTTGACACGAGCATTAACCAATGGGCGCAGATGGACGGTGTTCATTGGCAACTTGTTTCGTGGAATAGAGTATAGTCCAATTATGTTGTCCAACAGCGAATGAATGATCGGCGATAATGTGGGCACGAATCCCTTTGATGTGTGTCCTAAAAACTGATATAACAAACTATTTTTCACTCCATCTGCTCGAAATGATGCATTTTGATGCCCAAATTTAGGACGCTCGCTATTGTTGTTCAAGATAAGATGCATCAAAGTAAATAGACTCAAACTTGGGTTTTGAATCTATTTAACTTTAGGTACCTTTAAGTAAATAGACTCAAAATCATTTTGAATTTATATACTAATGCACTCATTTACTAAGAAGTCGGACTTCTATTTCACTCTTGAGGATTCGTCGTATATCTATTTCGCTCCAACCCAAGCAATAACTTTTAAAACGGCGTTTGGACCTACTTACTGAACTTCCAAACTCTTTGCTGCAAAACTTTTAAGTACCTCATTGTCAAATATTTGAAAGTGGAACGCAAGTACTATTTTTATTCCTCTCAGATGGTAGTGAAAAGCAGAGTGTTCAAATCATTTTTGGTCTGGGTAGTGTTGAATCCCTCGCTCCTTCAATGCAAGAATTGCCTGAGTTCGCTCTGGATTCAATTTCACAACCTCGACGCAAAAATTTTGATTGTGCCCTTGGTGAACAATCTACTATTATATGTCGCTTATGTGCAGGGCGCAGGCCTTCTCTCGAAAAGAGAGTATGAGCCTAATTACCGCGGTAATGAATTAGGTGGGTATGTGAACACCTCAAACACTCAGACTTCCTCACGATGTTTTCTTTGACAGCTTGACCAACTGTTACAAAGCCTTACGTGATACCAATTCAATTGCGTTTTCTAGCTCATCAAGCGGGAATTCTCATATAAGCCTTGCTTAAGACTTATAGTGGATTTTTTGTGACGAGCTCTCTGAGTTATTTTTTCCTTCCTCGGTATCACTTAAAATTTAATTAAATATAGTGCCATTCCACGTAGCAGAGACATTCGAGAATTCTTAAAGTTATCTACAGTTGTAAATAACGTCAGATGCGGAGACAACCTTGAAGATATAAACAATGATATCGGTTCGGGAACTCATTAAATAATATTTTAAAAACTTAACATCTCGATGACGATGCTAAGTCTGGACCGCCTCTCTTGCAATAGTTTGCATGGAACCGCTCGGAAAAATGCCACAAGCTTTAGTCATAGAACGGTCACCCATCCATGCACTAAACGCGCCCTATGTTCCTTAACCTTCGTGATCGTTTAGGATCACTCAGACGGATCACTCAACTTGAAATTAAATCCAGTTTGTCATTGGCAGTAGTTCAAGGAAGTTATGGAAGGAACCTGATATTTTTCTGCGGTCTCTTATCGCCTTACAAATTGTATTCCGGATTTATCTCAAATTCACAAATTTTTCAAAATACTCCTTACGCAATTACGGAGTGGTATTGTTTCTATGGCACTCGCTATAGTGGCGAAGGAAAACTTCGTGAGGAAACCCATTAATTTCATGGCTCCGCACATATTGACTTGTCTTTCGTGTGGGCAGTCCGACAAAATCATCAAATTATGGAATCGAGCCAATGTAAACTGTACTGGCTAGTCAACTAAGTAAAATCGGGTTATTTGGTTTTTAAGTACTAGCAACACTTTAGCTTGATAATGATATGTCAACGTGATAGTTTTTTTTTGCATTGAATTAACAGACTTTAGGCGTATCAATATTTTGGTGTATTATTTAGTAATTTGTATTGTTGCCTTGCTATTTAATACAATATACCTACCTAACAGAATTAATCTCGGCTAATTTAAACTGCCTGAATTAGTCGTGACTTAAGTGTCGCTACAAAACTCATTGGGAAAGCGCTTTATCACTTGCCTATTTAAAGATAATAATACCTAAAGCACACTTGCAACAACAACGTGTTATTTCGGAACCCTTACGTTGCATGAGAGCATTTTTATAATATCTGGCGAAGATTGGCGATCTTGACATCTTCAACTCATCAGTTCATAATCTGAGGGTAAAACTTAGCGCAGATTTTTTTTGATGTCAAGAGTAAATTTAATTTTTAGAACGTACCTAGTATTAAGGTAGTTTTTAGGCTGACATTTGTGTGCTTGCTTGTGCTTTTTGCTTAAGTTGTTTATAATAGTGGAGATTTAGAATTGGCCTTCTGTATGTTTAAATAATATGTTAATCGTTGTACTGCAATGCGTTAAGAGAATCTAGGCCCTGATCCCAAACTAGATGCTATTCAACAACAACTTGAGAACGCACTGAAAAGCGATGTTGATGTCAAAGAACGCTTTAGTAATACGGTCCTATATCCAAAGTGCCTCCAAGGTATTTTAATCGGCCAAAGTGAAAAGAGTCGAGGGTTATTAACGTTTGTTTCGCGCATTTCAAACCATTTAGGGTTAATCCACATGTCACCGGGCGGGGCTGGACGCAACGGTATCGACTTGAGATAAATCATCGTTTGAAATAGGTATATTTTGACACTCAGTGGAAATCAAAATTAATACGGTACTTTCAGTTGACTTAGAACTAGGAAATTTCGTAGGTAGGTATTATCGTTTTATGCTACAAAAACAAGAAAAAATCTGAAAACTATGGATTTTGGACAATTTGTCTTTGAAGTTCAGGAAAAACACGAAAAGAAACTGAGAGACTGGATCCCCGAATTATTTATAATCAGTATGCAATTACTGTCAGAAGTTTTCAAGCCGCCCTAAGGCCTCTGACTTGGCTTAACGACTGCCATCTATCAACGGCAGCCGGTAACAACTGCTTGACGTTCCTTGCGAAGCACCGAACCGCTCGGAAAAATGCCACTAGCGTTAGTCATAGACGGTGACCCATCCATGGACTGAACGCGCCGTATGTTACTTAAACTTCTGACAGTAAGACCAGCCACTAGTCTTACAAGCCTCCACCAATCCGGACTTGGTCCCCGTAGGGGAGTATAGCCTATACATTCCACAAGGAAGAAACCGATGCCCCTCGGTGGGGACATAACAGGGTTGATGATGAGTATGCAATTACCTTTTAAATTTGTACGAACCCTTCGGAGGGCGAATCCAACTTGCACGTGGGCGTTTTTTTTTTACTGTAACCGATTTCAATTTACGTAACGTAACGTGTTACTCCGTACTTCAACGGCCCCGGGCCCATGCAGTGTGGATAGACCTTTAGTAACCGAGACGGGCTCAAGTCTTATTTGCTAACAAACAGATTAGCGGGTGGGCGCTATCCAGCCCTGCTTTGACTCGAGGATACTGATGCAAAGGAAAAAAGTCTATCAAGTGTGCTACTGCCCTGAATCTTTTCACATTCCCACAATTAACTTTGTAGCCGGTAGAGAGGGGGAACGCCCTACTCTGACAAAAAAATGCGCATTAACCTGTAGTAACCTGCATTTTTCCGAGCAGTTCCGTGCTTCGCAAGGCACGTTAAGCAGTTGGTGCCGGCTGCCGTCGATATTTCTCGTTAAGCCAAGACAGAGGCCTTAGGCAGGCTTGAAAACTTCTGACAGTAAGACCATCCACTAGTCTTACAAGCCTCCACCAATCCGGACTTGGCCCCCGTGGTGGAGTATGACCTATACCTAGCTTCCTCAGGGAAGAGACCCGTGCCCCTCGGTGGGGATGTAATGGGTTGATGATGAACCTGTAGAATTGTAAAATATACCTAAGTGTGTTGACAACTTTTTCAAAAATCATAGAGCGCGGCTTTTCAAACCATTTCATCAATTTTGGACTTAGTATTTATACAAACGTCATCATTTTGTAGGGCGACTGAACTATAGTTCAGTTTATTTGGTTTGTCTGAGATTTGTTTGGACGTCGATAGGCTTGCCACTTGTCACGTTTGGGACCTATTAAGCTCGTCAAAACGTGGGCCCAGTTCTCTTGATTGGTGCCTCTGCCTACCCCCTCGGGGATAGCGGGCGTGAGTTTATTTATTTATTTATTTTGTTTGTTTGCTTGCTAATTTTTCATGTTTATAAAAATACCTTCTTTCGGGTAAGTATTCTTATCCTAAATCATGTGGTAACTAGTTGGCTGGGCAGACGTTGTTTTGCCATATGAATAGGTTAATTATTAGCTTACGTCCTGCAGAATATACACAAAAAAAAACATAAAATTAGTGCAGGCGTTTCGGAGGAGTTCGATAACAAACGATGAGACACGTAATTTTCATATATTGGATGTAAATCACCGAATATATTCTCAGGGTCGCGGCCGAGATGTCACCTCCAAATGCTAGCAACATAAAGTTCGCAGGCATTTTTTACTTCCAGTTTTTTACTTCGTTCCAGGAATGAGTCTCCGGTTCGGAGTCTAATCCATCGAATATTTACTGACAGAAGCCTAACTACAGTCTGCTATTAGAATATACCTCGGGCTCTAGAGTAGGTTTCGGTTTTCGCCGAAAGCACACGAGTGTAATACTACTTACTGCTCTGTATAAAACTTTACTTCACTATTTTGAAAAGTTATGTAAAGTTAAGTGTCTTATTAGTTCCGATATTTCTGTTACACTAATATATTCGATTCTATCCGATAGTAGCCTAGGTATATTCTAAAAGCTAACAGACTGTAAGTCTTAATAACAAAGTCAGTTACGTAATAGAGCCAATGCAAATTGCTGTCTAAGTTAGCAATTTTTGCTGCCTTTGCTGTTTGCTGCATTCTCTATTGGTTTATGGAATTTTGCGATAAAACAGAGAGCCGGAGAGAGAGAGAGCCAGAGAGTTTAAGGCCGATTTCCGAAATGAGAATTTCACTAAGTTAAACTTAAGTAACGTTCTGTCACTCTCTTTTCTGAGAAATTTAGCGAGACACAACTACAGTTAAGGAGCTATTTAGTGAAATTCTCAATTCAGAAACCGGCCTTTAGTCTTATAGCGCCTTAGTTTAGGCTGCAATGCTGTAAGATTTTATATGACATAAAAAATATATGTGTGAGTTACACAAAACAGTGTTACGGGAATCTCAAACCTTAAATGACATAAAGACGCTCAAATCAAACCATAATTACATTAAAATAAAATTACATCGCACCCCTAGATGAAAAAACCACCAAGTCGAAATAATAATTATGTAACAATTTAGTTAGCCACTTTTTCGACTTCCTGACCTTATACCGGACAGTACAATATAACTCCCATAACGATACCTTAAAAAACAACAAGTGAAAAAATAAAAAAATAAAAAAAATAAACTCACGCCCGTTATCCCCGAAGGGGTAGGCAGAGGCACCAGTCTCTAGAACTGGACCCACGTTTTGCCGAGTTTATTAGGTCCCAAACGTAACAAGTGGCAAGCCTGTCGCCGTTATCCGGGCACAATTCATCAGCGAATGGTGTTGCTGTACAAACAAATGTACGTAACTAAAAGTCATTGGTACATGCGTGGTTCGAACCCAGACCCTCATGATCAAGAAGCAAGGGTCAACCCCACTACGCCACCACCGCTTCCGCTTTAATTTTTGAAAAAATTAATGAAGAAAAATTTACAATTGACATTGCAAGTATTGGTTGCACTCATGGGTCTTGACTCTTGAGCTTCTTAGCGAGATGGACATTCATACGAAACTAGCTGGTGCCCGCGACTTCGTCTGCGCAGATTAGTATTTCGAGTAGCTTATATTGGCGTCGCGTTTATTATCCTACTAACATTAGTAGGATAAACATTTCCATCATACATTACATTGTGTTTCTCCTCCTAGCGGTTTTTGATAGCGCACGCCAGAAAAGCTCGCAGATGGTAGATTTTTTCCTACTTACTTGACACTTATCGTCATATTTTGGACACTTCACATAATATCTTTATAAATTGTAGCCTATTTGTTATTCTGATGTATAAGCTATATTATTGTAAACTTTCATCATAAATAATCCATTCAGTAGTTTTTACGTGAAAGAGTAACAAACATCCATCCACATCCATACTTACAAACTTTCGCCTTTATAATATTAGTGTGATTTGTATTAGACTTAAGGTGATTTTAAAAAGAGATGGTCAAAGTGGAGTTTTTTTGCTGCCTTTTTCTCTACTACGCTCGGCCCCAAGGCAGCGCCTAACATTAGTATTATAAGTACCTTAACATTCGACAAATAGAATGTATTTTCGTTGTTTTTTATGTTTCACGTTGAAATAAATATCTAATTTCTGATTTCATCCAATTTTTTGTAGGTTATTGTAGGGGATGGCCGGGAGGAGATTTTACAGTTTTTGTTGCATATTCACAAAAATATACAGAAAAGCAACGCGTTGAGATCTAGTGAGCTAAAGATTGGATACCACACACTGTGGATAGTACGAAAATTCAGTTAAGTGAAGGATGTATCCCAAAACAGGCATGCGTGCATGCAACGACTAATGAATGTCGATGAAGCGAAAGTGATTTGTCGGGTTGACGATCATGCAATGGCAGGTGACAGTCCCTGGGCTTCAATTCTGTTAGTGCATTATAGTACGATGACAGATACACTATAGGGTTATATACGTGGCGGGTTATTGCATACCATTGACGCCTACAATTGTTCATACACTAGCTCGCGGTGACTTGAAGCAGCAATGAAACTAAATCGCAGTTGAAAGAAAAAAAGAAAGAAAGAAAGGAAGGAGGGAGGGAGGGAGGGAGGGACGGAGGGAGGGAGCGATGGAGGGAGGTAAGAAAGAAAGTGTATTGCACTTACAAACGTCTTACATACTTATGAAAACTAACAACATTTAGGAAATTGATTGAAAACGAAAGTTGTCGTTGTGCTACAGCACCCTATTACTCTGCCTCCGCTGTCTGTCTGTCCGTCCGAACTTTATCGGGCTCTGTCTGTGGAGCCGTAACCTATTACGGTACCTATAGTTAAAACTACCTATTACGGTTCCACTATAGTTACTAATTTCACAGAATATTCGTCATTTACGGCGGATTACTTAAAAATAACAAAAAATGTTATAATAATAATTAAATAGTAAAAGGAGGTCTTCATACAACAAACATGTTTTTTATGCTCTATTGTAAAAACGATATTATCGACCACTAAGGTTTAAAAGAGAATTACTCGTTTAATTACAGTTCTATAAAAAAACACCGTTGGTCTTTGAGGTTTGAGCATTTAAGAGGATGTAAGGCTTATTTCAGCTCGTTTTGTTGTGCCCGCAGGTGTTCGGACCGATATAATGTGAATAGAGCCTTAGTCACAGGTACAACACAGCAATTTGCATAAGAATTCGCAAATGTACACATTAGCGCTAAAAATGATCTAACAACCTCGCATATACAGACACACACAAAGTCGAAAGTCTAATGACTTGTCAAATAAATTAAAAGGGAAGTAAATAAACGGCCGCTCTAACAGACAAAAGGAAAATACTCCGGGGCGGTGGTGGTCCATACAAAATACTACTGCCGTAAATAACGCATGCATGGGCCGCCACTGCCACCGCAACCGCCACCAACATCCCGACCGCCACTGACATCGCGACCGCCACCAACATCGAGACCGCCACCGACAGCGCGACCGCAACCGTGACCGTGACCGCGACCACGATCGCCACCGCCACCGCAACCGCGACCCCGTTGGTGAGTTGTATCCTTTATTTTATGCATCGATTAGCTCTGCTGCTGCGGATTTGTTTTTTCCTTTTTAATTTTTCCACATTATGGAAGCTGCCCGGTCTACAGGGTGAGTTTGAATTGGTTCGCCGATTTCTAAAGGGTCATTCTATCCACGTTTCAGATTGTTTTATATAGTAAATATTTTGGTATCCCAGTGCAGGGCAAAAGCTAGGGTGCCCCACTGCAGAGCTAAGGCGCCCTTTTAAATGACTATTAAAATATTTTAGTGTAGGAAAAACAGTACCTAAGTCACAATTTTTTTATATTACTTTCTTGATTATTTGGTGGGCCGATTAGATATTTTTATTTTATTTTCAAGGGCATAACGCAACTGATTAAGAGAAACACATAATTTTCGGATTAAAAGTATTAAAGACCTGAAAAAAGCAGTACGTGCGTCTACTGGTCGACGCCGGCCAACTCATGGTAGGTACCTACGCTGTGTTTGCCCTTATAACTGTACTATATTTTCCTCAAAGTAAAGGCGCGAGATGTATTCGCCATTAATATTAATGCCTACTGTCAACCGGGCATACAAATAAATAGATGTCGGGCTGGGCGGCTGATGGTCAAATTTCGAAAGTCAAAAGATAGGTGGGTGAATATACGGTATTTGATTTTTTTGTGTCCCAGAAGGAAATGTAATCTGTTCCATTCAATATTCATACTTTCTCTGTTTGACACAATTTTTAAATGTTTAATGATGAGGGCCGGAAGATTTTTCCATTTTTTTGAATTTCATAAGCACGAGAGGAAAATGTGTTACCAGAGGACTGACACTATTGGCAGAGTAGTCACAAACTAAAGCAGGGAAGTGACAGGCCATTGATTATAGCTAAGAAAGGGGACACGTATTAAATAAAACATGAAATATGCCAGAGGAGTGACGCCAGAGGAGTGACAAAATCGCACAAAACCTACAAAAACATATCACTCGCTTTTCTGATCACCGTTTAACGTAATACATGACATCTACACACAATAAACATTGCATTGTGCAAATATACAATGTCGTAACTATAAAATACAAAAACATAGACTTGCCAGAGGAAATACTCCAATGACTGGCAGAAACACGCTTTCCTACAGTGAACCGCAAATTGACGCTATATTATATTAATTTTGCTCAACGTCATTAGCTTGTTTCTAACTTAACACTATTGTATGTGCATAGTTCATGGACAAAAACATACCTTTGCGGTTTTAAGTAAAATTTTACTTCTTTGAGTTTCGCCAGATGAAGTGACATTATTGTAACGTGACATGAAAGTAAGTTATTTTTCTTTATATTAATAAAAAAAAAACTGTATATTTTGATGAAATATGTTTCGATGTTTATAAAAGCATATGATCATATTTAAAGAAACATAATGGCATACGTATATAAAAATATCTCGCCATAAAATCATTATAATCTAGAAATGGGGAGGCCAGAGGAGTATACACTTACAACTATTTTTAACGATTAAAGTCTTAAATTAAACAATTATCGTGAATAGACTATGTGGGCCAAATAAAAGACCATATTCTTTAATGCTTAAGCATACGGACGCAATAATATAATAAGTTTAACATAATATTTGTCCATGGACCATAGAAATTAAAATAGCGTATATTGACCCAGGTACATAATGTGTAAAGTATGGCAACTCATATGTACCTATTTCAAACCAAAAAACCACCCGAATGTTGAGCGTTAACAACTACGGAATATGATCCAATACGACTCGATTACGACTCTATCTTGCCTGCTTAAAAATTATCTTTTTTTTTTATTCGGAGATTTTAGCTTCACTTGAATTCAGAACACAATCACTTGTCCTGCAAGGCTAGTACGAGGACGCGAGTCACGCGTGACAACGTCAAAAGTCGCGACTTTCCAGTACATTAACTATCAAATTCTGACGAATTCTGACGTTGTCGCGCGCGACTCGCGTCCTCTTACTACCTTTGCTGGTCTAGGATACCCTGTGCTATGGTATCCATGTAAAGACGTCACAAACACGGAGATAGACCCATACTGAGGCCAACCGTATACATGTTCGGCGGCCCCCAGCGGGAATCTAACCCACGGCCAACCGCAAGCCCAACGAGTTTTGTCTTGAGTCTTGTGTATGTTCTCATCTTCACAAAATTTCAAGTTTTCCTAGTAAGAAAAACAAGCAGTTGCGATGATTGGTGAACATCCTATACATTGAAGTCTTTGTGGTTAAATGGTTCTAAATTAAATACCTCATGTCCAGACGGACTGTATTTTCAAACAATCACGATGCATTTCTTTTGAGACCTAATTGAGTTGAATGCGAAGTTTTTCCTTGTAGCAACCTCAAAGGCAACACTGATAGGATTGCTTACTGCAGCCTAGCAAACATATTTACGGAGAATTTATATTTTAGTACTTATTACTAAAATATAAATTCTCCGTAAATATGTTAATAAATATAATAATAAGACATATTTATCTAATCTCTTTAAACGAGCAATTCTTGGATATATATTTATATATAATCAGAATCTCGGAAACGGCTCCAACGATTTTCACGAAATTTTGTTGGCAGATGCTTTTGGGGGCATTTAATTGATCTAACTAGGTTACATTTTTAGAAAATGTTGTTTTATCCGTGTTTTAAGGCAATTGAAATTTGCTATAATAACATACAGAGGTAAATTTCGCGTTCTCACCTGCAAGGTTGGGATAGTTCTGACGGGAAAACGGGCGACCGTTTCGGGCCGATTTCAAGAGACCCGGTTCGAGTCATGATGTTTTTTTTCCAACTTCTTTTTTTGTTGAAAAAGGATTATTTTTATTTTATATTACATATTTTATATCACAAAAAAGGTACCGAGCAAAGCTCGGTCACCCAGGTACTTTTATTTATTAGCGACACCCGCATCCAGCAACTTCCTGCCACCATCTTCAAGTCTTCAGACCATCTGGTGTGGGGTCTGCCCACGCTTTGTCGTAGAGTCCAGTCGTAAGGTCACAACTTTTGAGGTGGTCCAGTTTGCGCACCCGCCTAGATAGCACCTGCACAAATAGCACCTGGCCTAGTCCAGATTGGCCTAGCTGCTATTTGTGCAGGTGCTATTTAGGCGGGTGCGCAAACTTAACTACCTCCGACTGCCACCTCAACTGAGCGATTCGCGGGACCGGGAAGCTTGAAAAACCTTGAGGGAGGCATATGTCTTGCAGTTGACATCAAATGGCGTCACATTGTAGAGCCATCTCAGGGATAAGAAAACTTTTGTGAGTCTTAAAAAGAACATTATTTAAGTGTCTTATCTTATCCGCATTTTCAGGCCCGCAGGTCTGTGGGCAGACCTGCGGCCCGATGGTTGGACGATGTCGTTGATTCGGTGGAAAGATCAAGCATGCGAATGGCGGGAGACCGTGTGAGATGGCATTTGGGCGAAAAGGCCTTTACCCAGCAGTGGGCCACGGTGAGCTGACGATGATGATCAAGCTCTTGGACAATAACGTACTGTGAACGTATAAAAATGAAACCGGCTTATTCGTGTCATCCACACAATGCTTTGCATAACTATGTAACATAAGACTCGCGTCAGATGAGCTGTGCAAACCGCTGCATGTAATTTGCCCCACTGTCTCCGCGTCCGACACGGCGCGATGTCATGAGTGCTCCAGCGCGACGCGACAGACAAGAAAATAAAGGGGAAAGCCCGACAGCTAAAATTAAATCTGAGGTTTTGATGAAAATACAGGTTGTGATTGGGTGTGTGTGTCACCGGGAAGCCGAATTTCGCAAGATAAATTAATTTTGGATTAGATTATAAGTAATATTAGATTAAGTAAAACTAACGTAATTTGTAACCTCGACAAGTAACAAGTTACGTACATTCACGCCTGATCTTTGTCACTGTTCGTCGTTTTTTTGTTTGACACTGTGCGTCGCGTAAAATGGAACGCAGTGTGTTTTTATTATTTTAATTAGTATTACTTATAATTATTATAAAAAAAGAAAGTAACAAACAAAGCATTTAATTAAATTGCCACAAAAACACAGTACAAAAAATAACTTAATTCACACAGTAACAATAAAGAAAAATAACTTTTTGAACTAAAACTACACATTGTACAGAGGTAGTCCAGTTTGCGCACCCGCCTAAATAGCACCTGCACAAATAGCACCTGGCCTAGTCCATATTGGGCACCTATTGATATTTTGGCAGGTGCTGTTAGTGAATTCATAACGACTGGACGAACATACAAATGCGGCATTACACAAAAACATAGCGCACTCTTGTTTGCAGGGCGGATAAACGGCCTGGCGCGGTGGGCCCGGCAGACAGCGGTGCGTCGGCCAAGACCGTGCGAGCAAGCAACGTGGCACCTCACCCAACAAGTCACGTACACTCAGTGACAACCCCAGTAACAACCTCTCCTTCAATATTCGCTCTTACGCCGTATAGTCTATGACACAATGCATCCTTTACGGAGCACTGTACAGTCAGTGACGTCAACCTTTATGGAACAAAATAGTTTCCAACAGGTCATAAGTTTCTACCATGAAATTCCTCGAGATATTTTGGAGTGTGGCAAAGCTAGCTTTGCAATGGAATTAAGTGGCAACCCCACATAAAAACCATTGTAGCAACACTCGTTTCTGTCATTTTCATTGTTAAGGTTGCTTAAACAGTTTTGATACTTCGAATGTTGAATATAAATCTTATCGAACCCCGATCAAGTATCAAGACTGTAATTGGACATACATTGAGAAGACCCAACAATCAGCTGGCCAAACAGAGCTTAACCTGTCAAGAGACGGCCGGGCCGTCCTCGTACCACCTGGAGGCGCTCCGTTGAGAAAGAGGCTGCCTCAACGGCCTCAAATGGAAGGAGTTAGAAGTTGCCGCACAAGACCGCGAGAGATGGAGAACCCTTCTACGAGCCCTGTGTTCCTGATAAGGAATAAGAGGAAATCATCATCATCATCAATTGGGGTTATAAACATAGGGAGATCATATACCATTATTTTTTAAATCCACCATATTTATGCCATTGCCAGACTCTAGTATGTACCTCCGACACGGCCTAAAACAATTGCTATGTCCACGCTATGCTAAATAAAGACTTTACCTTCATCTTAGTTTGGGACCTGCCCTTATATCACGTAACTTTCCACTCTATCGGATTAAGCATTTAGAGAACTCAAAAGAGTCAAAATAAGAATGTATATTATGACAGTTCGGAGTAGGAGTCTGAGATGCCTAGGGTATAGCCACCTAAGAGTGCGCGTTACCAAAGAGTACGCATAGATTCCCTCGTTGTAATTTTTTATGTGTTGGCAACACTGTTTGATCTGTCAGGAGCGCGCGTGACGTGGCAAGCCGTTGAACGAATATTTGCTTCGGTAAGTTATTTAATTCCAATGTTATAGCTAATAATTGGTTTTTAATTTTTCTGATCTTAATTTCTAACATTTTTGAATGCGGTTATTAAGGGTTGTATTTAATTTGCTGCTGGAGAATGATGTTATTCTTGAAATTTGATTTTCAAATTTAGTTGTTGTTTTATAGGTTAAGTCGTGTGTCAACTTGCTTTCTAACATTTTGATAACCTAAACAAAAAGTACGGTGTTAGGAAAGAGTACGCACCCAAAGAGTGTGCATGCGTACTCTTAGCTTGTATGATGCTAAAACAACATTTGGTTTCGTTTCCGAGTTGCTTACAAATTTTATTTTACAGGATGCAATCATGGGCGGATACAAAAGAAAAAAAGGAGCATTCACTTGCGACAATTGCAAGAACTGAAAAGTTTTTACTCTTCATCAACTTATCTCATTATGCGCACTCTTACAGCGGGTACACACTATGCGTTTTGAAGCGCGCGCTTTTGTAACGCGCGTTCTAAGAACTATGAGGTCTGATTGAAGTGTACACATGCAAACGCGCGCTTTCAGCGCGCTTACTGCCTCAGACCTCGTAGTTCTTAGAACGCGCGTTACAAAAGCGCGCGCTCTTAGCTTGTATGGAATTGGCACCGCGTACTCTTACCTTGTACGAACCGTTGTAATTGCGTACTCTTTGCTACCACCCACCCTAAGAGTGCGCACGGGACGAGTTTTAGTTTTAAGCCCATATTTTATATTTCATTGATAAATCCATTATTTTTAAGTCTATCGGTAGTTCCTAAGGGGCCGATGTTTAATTATAATAAAACATACACTGATGATTATTAAATTTGTTTTTTTTTATAAGCAATAGTAAAAGAAGTGCGCACTCTTAGGTGGCTCTACCCTACTGGGAAAAAGTCACAGAATGTAACAGCGTGACGTAAGGTGGTGTGACATACAGGTAACCAATGGGCTAAATCAGACAACTCCATACAGTGGAGTCTTACGTAATTGCACCCCAGGTCAAGTGATTGTGTTGTGTGGAAATAATTTATTTATTTGGTTATCTAAAACGCGCCTCCCCGTACTGCCCACACTGAAACTAGAAACGGTTACTACAAAATGTATCGCACCCCCAGATGAAAACCCCACTAAGTCGAAATAATACGTGACAATTTATTTAGCTACTTTTTCGACTTCGATAGAATCGCTCGTAGCCTGGGCTGCCTGAGTGATCTTAAACGATCACTAAGGTTAAGCAACATACGGCGCGTTCAGTCCATGGATGGGTCACCGTCTATGACTAACGCTAGTGGCATTTTTCCCAGTGATTCCGTGCTTCGCAAGGCACGTTAAGCTGTTGGTGCCGGCTGCCGTCGATAGATGGCAGTCATTAAGCCAAGTCAGAGGCCTTAGGGCGGCTTGAAAACTTCTGACAGTAAGACCAGCCACTAGTCTTACAAGCCTCCACCAATCCGGACTTGGCCCCCGTGGTGGAGTATGGCCTATACCTTCCTCAGGGAAGAGACCCGTGCTCCTCGGTGGGGACATAATGGGTTGATGATGACGTTATACCGACCGGACCGGACAACTGTGGCGTAGTAGTTAGCGCATCTGCTTACCATGCGAGAGGGCCCGGGTTCGATCCCCGGCTGGGGAGAAAAAAAAAACTCCAAGTCTTGGATGTTTACATGTTTGTGACGTCGCTGTTTCTGGTTCCCACGACACAGGGTATCCTAGTGTGGGGCCAGAAGCAATGTATGTGCCTGTATGTAAATGTTAAAAAATATGTTAAAAAAAACTCCCAAAACGTCTCCTTCAAGTTGAAGGTATCGTTATGGGAGTTATATTGTCCAGTCCGGTATAACGTCAGGAATTGGTAAAAATTGGTTAAATAAATTGTCACATATTATTTCGACTTAGTGGGGTTTTCATCTAGGGGTGCGATATTCTTTCGAGAAATCAGTATAGTTTGACCAGAAAGAGTAGAAATTAAAGAGTGCGATTTTGCTAATACTCTTATTTTCCCTACACAAACTTTTAGTATTAAGCAGCAAGGAGAATTAACCTTGGTCTCAGTTACAATAATTGTGATTATATTAGAATTGTGTCATCTTCTAGATGGCCTGAAAAGTTCGTACAATATTTAGTTACACTTCACTTCCGTTTTCTAGACTTTATGGTCAACCTATATCTGTCGCCTACTGTACTTTGCGCGATCTAATAGAACTCCAAGCTAGCGAGTGCATCATATTACTAACGGGAGGGAACCTTGTTATCTATTTATGTTTTGTATTTTGTATGTATTCTTCTATAACTACCTTTGGATTCTTTGAAAAGTCCATATTAATTGAAGGCATACTTATTGCAGGATTAACGGTAACCGAGTTCGGCGCTTTTTGACAGAGGATCTTGTTTCGAAGCCCAAAAGTGCCTAGGTGTCACAAAATTTGAAAGAAAGAAATGTGAGTGGTTGACCAAAAAGGGACCTGAGTGCATATACTGAGTTTTGTCATTCACTTTCGATAGCGAGAGCGTTTGCGATTTGCATAGGAGTGACAAAGCGCGCCATCTAGTTGTCTCTTTGTCACTCCTATGCAAATCGCAAACGCTCTCACTATTGAGAGTGAATGAAAAAACTCAGTATACGCACTCAGAAGGGATTGAAAACCTTTATTTTTTTTTCATTTGAATTTTTCATCGGTGGTATTTTAGCTTTGTTTTGGTCTAACCAGAATATTTTTAGGTGCCGAAGTTATTTTTTTATGATTTTTTTTGTGAGCCGAGCACGAGGCGAAACATGAAACTTCAAACGCGATTTTCTCAAAATCAATTATTTTCCCTTGAGGTCTCTTTTTGGTCAACCACTCACAAATATTCATCGACTCTAAGATGGATCATGTAGATCACTTAAATAGGACTGTTTGCAAAGGAACTAGGCCTTGTCATATCTTTCCCTGTTAATTTTGAGCCAGCTATTTTATTTAGGTTACTTTTTTTCTTAAAACAAAGAATTTTAGATTCATCTGAAAGCTCAATAAGCGAATTTTGACTTTGAATCAATCACCGTATTTTAAATTCGTGTATTAAAGCTTTTTGATTCATAAGCTCACGCCTGTATTCCAGAGGGGTAGGCAGAGACCAGGGATAGCCACTTACCATGATCCTGACAACTCACTTTCGCTTCATCGACATTCATTAGTCATTGCATGCAGGGCCGCCGGTTTCGGGTACTTTTTATCTTGCCCTTTGCTAACACATCCCCTATTTGGTCAAAGTATGTCTGCCTGGGCCATCCCCTACTGGCCGTTCCACTTGAAGTAATAATATACTTATTAGAAGTATACTTACTCCGCTGGCTCAGTGACCCGAAGCGGGTGGCCTCTGACATAAGTCGCCACTTGTCTTATTGTGATTGGGTCACCTAATTCTGTTTAACTTACAATTTCATTTAAATAGACAGACACAGATAAAGGGTGTTCCTACAAAGGCTTTCCCGTGGGAATTCACGGTACCCTAAAAATATTCCCTAATACTCGAATACAGCGTGCCTGCATGCAACGACTAATGAATGTCGATGAAGCGAACGTGATCTGTCAGGATCGTGACAATTAGCTGAGTCTGGTCCCTGCCTACTCCTCTGGGATACAGGCACGAGATTTTATACAGTTTGATTACTTAAAAAGTGCACATATGAAAAAAGGACGATACTATGATTTTTATAAATAAAAATATATAAAAAAAACTTATTTTTAAAGTTGCTATTGGGTACGCCATTTAAAGAAATTCTTATAACTTCGGTTCTGATTTAAGTAGCAAGCTTAAACAAAATTCTATGTGATCCGAAAACGTGCGCCGACATAATAAAACCACAGTTTTATACAAAAACCACCATTAACTATCTATGAATAAAAAAGATGATTCCAGAAAAAACGTGTATTTTTTTTGTTTTTTTTTTAATAAAACCAAATATATTCAGAATAAAGTCCTGTCAACGGATAAAAATTATTTTTTTTATTTTTTTTCGATAAAAATAGGCCTAGTATCGCCCTTTTTCATTATGTGCACTTTATAAAGAATCACACTGTATTTATGTAAAAATAAACTGATGACGCACTTACTCTCTGGTTCAATCTAAACAGAATAGCATTCTGGTTTTTGTAGTCACCACGATATTTCACGAATTACAAGATGCGGTTTCGTCTGCTTACATTACTGGTGTTACTGATGTAAACAAATATGGGAAACCTAGAGCAGTCTAAGAGGTTCAGTAAAAAATAAGTACGTACATATTCCAGATGTGTCTACGAATGCTAATGGCGTAAAGTTGCCCAAAACCGATAAAATCATGAACAGACTGATTGTCTTCCTTCTTTTTAACCGAATTAAAAAAGGTTTCAGTGGATTCATAAACATAATTACAACATACCTACTGCCTGCGGCGAGCACATGTGAACTCGGCGATGCACTATACAGGGCTACAGGGAAAGTCGTACTGAATATTAAAGGAGGTTATTATTTAGCTTATTTCTGATGGATTTTATCCTATTATATAGTGTCCGAAAGTTAACCGTTATGGCGATACTGACTGTTAAAGATTTAAAAAAAATATCAAATTTTTTGGGCTTTTTTGATTGTTTTTTTCTCAGAATAGAGCTCATAAAGTGTTTTTTTTATGTATTCGTTAAAAGGCATGTCAATTGATAAAAAATGTCAGCAAAAGCTGCACCTACTACTAACAGCTTTTAAAAAACTGCATAAATAGAATAAAATCCGTCAGAAATTATCTAAATAATAACCTCCTTTAACATTTTGTACGACTTTCCCTGTAGCCCTGTATACTCAGACATTCCTACATCGCACAGTCAAAGTGTTAAACAAATGACATAACATAACATTTACATACAGGCGCATACATTGCTTCTGGCCCCACACTAGGATACCCTGTGTCATGGGAACCAGAAACAGCGACGTCATAAACATGTAAACATCCAAGACCAGGGATTTTTTTTTGGTCCCCAGCCGGGATTAGAAGCCGGGACCTCTCGCATGGTAGGTCGAGGCACTAACCGCTGCGCTAGTGGTCGACTATGAAGTGGATCGTCTTCGCTTATTGTATCTTATCTGCCGCGCGCATTGACCAATCAATGATACGCGATACATCTCTTGTTCTCTCTCTCTCTTTAGATCTCTCTCAGAGGCATGTGAATAGGCTATTTGACCGATTTCTGAAAGCCATCTCATGGAGTCCTCAGACATTACATCATTACATAAGGTATAGCTTTACATTATATTAAAGTATCACACACGGAACAGGTAACGTAATGTATATTTCGCTTCATTGCGTTGAGATACGTCTCGACCGACACACTTCCGGCTGCTAAGGCGTTATACAGGGTGTTATGGATCTGTCGACTTACTACTAGATTTAATAGATAGGTAGTTCATCAGAAGATGATTGAGATTTTGATGCGCGTATGCGTTGGCACATGTGCCAAAAATAGAACGATGTGCATTGAACATCATATAAAGTAAGGAAAATTCCGAAGAGTTTAAATTATATGCAGAATTATCAGACATCGCCAGCAAGTGGACAGGCATGATATTATTACAAAATTTATGACCACTGTGTTGCTACACTTTTTTTTCTTTTCTTGAGGTAGATTGATTTTTGTTACTATCCTTCATGTTAAAGGCAACTTTAATGTTATATTCCATTACTATATACAAGTTGTAACTTCCTTGTTATATCTATAAAATCATAGGTCATCAATTATTATTATTATTATTATTAATACGTTTATTGCACATAAGTAAAAATTACAATGGCAACGCGGCGGACTTAATGCTACAAGCATTTTCTACCAGTCAACCGCAGGAGGTGTATCAATCGACTGAATCGAAGAATTGCTCGCAACCCTGGCCGCCTGAGTGATCTTAAACGATCACGAACGTTAAGCAACATAGGGCGCTTTCAGTGCGCGGATGGGTGACCGTTTATGATTAACGCTAATGGCATTTTTCCGAGCGGTTCCATGCTTCGCAAGGCATGCTAAGCAGTTGGTGCTGGCTGCTGTCGATAGATGGCAGTCGTTAAGCCAAGTCAGAGGCCATAGAGCAAGGCCAGCCACTAGTCTTACAAGCCTCCATCAATCCGGACTTGGGCCCCCGTGGCGGAGTATGGCCTATACCTTCCTCAGGCTTACGAAACGTAGCTTACGGCCGATTTCTGAATTGAGAATTTCGCTAAGTAACTACTTAACTCTAGTGCTGTCCACACGTTTGTAGGTCGATCAGTCTATGTTCATTCCCGGCAGACGAAACACGCCTTCGCCCCGTTTAAAAAAATGGATATTGAGACCGTAGCTGCCGCAGCTATTTACTTATAACTACTACTTGATTGTATAGTCGACAGCACATCATCATATACACCCATGCACTCTACTCCGTTGCATTATGGGCGACTTTGCAACTAAAATATGAAGGTTGACGTGCTGTTGACTGTACCTACATCGCAGCAGAGTTATTAAGAAGTAATGGAGACGAAGAAGGTGGTGGATGTTAGTTATTTTTATTTTTGTGATATTTATTTTTTGGATTCCATAGATCGTTTTCAGCTTGATACAGCTCAATAAACCTAAAATTTTCTCGGCGCTCATATTGTTAGTCATTTCGGGGGGAATTAAACCACAAGAAGCACGCGTGCACTCTCATTCGCAACTACGATCAAACTGATGCGTCGGCAGATTGTGGACAGATGCCGGACGTTCGCGCCGAAACCCTTTGATGTGTGCCACAAAAACCGACAACAATCGGATTCGAGGCAGACGTCCGAGGACGCGTCTGCAGACGTTAAATACCTACCACAGATGCACAAATCACCCCCTCTACACGTCGGCGGACGCATCTGGAGATGACGTCTGCAGATGCATCTGCCGACGTGTAGAGGAGGCTTAAGAAAGAATGAATGACGGACACCATTTTTACTGCCATGTGACGTCATCATAGAATCGGCCAATCCAGGCCGTTTTCGATACAATAGCGGCAGATACAAATTATTAAATTTGATCTTGGGTTTTTGTAATATTCATAATTGTTCCTTGTAGTTAAAATGCCCTAGAGCGGTTTTAAGACACATAATTTATACGAATAACGTATAATTAATACTGTTTTTTTTACACTGTCAAATAGCCTATCGCAGTGGGACGTTTTTAGTCTGCTTAATTTTTTGGGTTATTCACCAACTGGACACACATGACTGGACACACCTGTGTCGAGTTGGTTAAACTCAAATTAGTATCATTTATTCTTTCGTCATCTGGACACACAAAGATTTTTATGTGTGTCCAGATGGTGAAAGCTAAAAGAATATTTTTTATGTTTTCACCAACTGGACACACTCTGTTTTTTTGCAGAAAAGGGTACAGTCAGGCTAACAATTGTCTCGCTCATGGAATTATTGACCACTAACAATGGTCGCGATCATAGTGTTCATGCTGATAGTTTCAATTTTTTTTCTTGCTATAGGACCTTCATCATAAGTTTTATTCCCTGAATCTCGATTCCCATAATGTCGCTTTGCGTTTTACTTTAATTCTCAGTACTTCGCTCCTTGCTTCACAGTGGATTCCAGTACGCCCCGTCGCACTTATGGTATAGTCCAGAGCGGTTAAAAGTACTAGGGTAACAAAATTTTGTAGGTAGTAGTAGTAAACAACCCTGTTTAATACTGTACAGTATTAACCAACACCATGAACTAAGCCGCATATTTTTCATGAGGTTTTATTTTAGCCGCAATCTCTTACATACTTCTGCTACCCTAGTACTTTTGTACTGTTTACTGTAAAATTATTGTAAAAGTATTGTAATATTACCCGTTTCCAGCGGTGGAACGTTTGATGGAGGATGATGATTGTAACACAAAACATTCTGCGCATGACAGTACTACGTCATAAATTCGGGTAAAATTCTAATGTGTGTCCAGTTGACGAAAACATGAAAACGATTTAAATACGTTTCACCACCTGGACACACATAAAAATCTTTGTGTGTCCAGATGACGAAAGAATAAATGATACTAATTTGAGTTTAACCAACTCGACACAGGTGTGTCCAGTCATGTGTGTCCAGTTGGTGAATAACCCAATTTTTTGAGAAAAACGTCTACCACTGTAGTTAAATCACGGCATATAAATGTTTATCTAAAATAGAAATAGAAATATCTTTATTGAGAAATTCAAAAGGGAGAAAAATGTGTATTCTTATAACGGTGTGGTAGAAGTGAAACCCTCAGCGTCACCGACCGCCTGGCTCTGAGTACAGTAATGCGCTTCAGATTTACGCTAATCCGGAGTTACGCGGTTTTCAAATATTTTCTATTTTTTTTAAAGGCACATACATTACTTCTGGCCCCACACTAGGATACCCTGTGTCATGGGAACCAGAAACAGCGACGTCACAAACATGTAAACATCCAAGACCTGGTTTTTTTTTGTCCCCAGCGGGATTCGAACCCGGGACCTCTCGCATGGTAGGCAGATGCGGTAGCCACAACGCCACAGAGGTCGTCTTTGAGTATCTCATAACTCTCGATTGAAGAAGTTATCGATCTTGGCAAGCGAATCAGTCGCCAGAGGAGATTATTGATTGTCATCGTCATTGAGGAATGCTGTAGCTGAATCACTCGTAGCCCTGGGTGGCTGAGTGGTCTTAAATGATCACGAAGGTTAAGCAACATAGGGCGCGTTCAGTACATGGATGGGTGACGGTCTATGACTAGCGCTAGTGGCATTTTTCCGAGCGGTTCCACGCTTCGCAAGGTACGTTAAGTAGTTGGTGCCGGCTGCCGTCGATAAATGGCAGTCGTTAAGCCAAGTCAGAGACCTTAGGGCGGCTTGAAAACTTCTGACAGTAAGACCAGCCAGCCACTAGTCCTACAAGCCTCCACCCATCCGGACTTGGCTCCTGTGGTGGAGCATGGCCTATAATTTCCTCAGGGAAGAGACCCGTACCCCTCGGTGGGGACATAATTGATTGTTGATGATGAGGAATACTGGACTCTCATAATCAGGACCTGTAATAGTATACGCCAAGTTACGCAAAGACATTCGCGTTTGTTGCTCAGTGGCAACACACCGGTTATGTTTGGGGTACGTAGAAAGAAAGAAAGAAAGAAAGGAGTATTTTATTAGAATAAAGTATACTGTAGTTAATAACTGTTCCCGAACGCGAGGTTGAGTTTTGTTTACCGTTCAGAATAAAGCAAAGTTTTTAGTAGTTTTCATTGAAAGGGAATTAACGCCGTTTAACAAATTCAGGCTCAGTTTGAACGATGGCACCGGGTTTAGTAAACAATTGCTGCGCGCACAGTAGCAGACGGAGTCTTTAGCAATTGTCCCGACTCCGGCGAGTGGGGCGACTCGCGTGATGACAAAGGACCCTACAGTCAGACATGAGGCGGCCGGGCCAGCTCGCCCGGCCGCTAAAAATTATAAAATATAAATCGAATCCCGGCTGGCGACAAAAAAAAAAAGAAACCCAGGTCTTGAACGTTTACATTTTTGTGACATCGCTGTTTCTGGTTCTCACGGCACAGGGTATCCTAGTGTGGGGCCAGAAGCCATGTATGTGCCTGTATGTAAATGTTATGTTATGTTATAAAACTTTTAGGACTATTTTTTTCTTTTTCTTTGTTTTTTGTACACAGTTTTTTGCCAACTGCAGGTGTTTAAGAGATAATGAATATCATATCATGAGCACTACACAAAATGTCCAGCTGGGACCTCTTTACTAGAGTAAATGAATCCAGAATAACAGTAACAATAATAAAAAAGTCTTTAAAACAAACAAAGTTAATAAAAACTAAGTTAGGACAAAATACTGCCTATGCCTTAAGCTGCCCTTTGTACAACATTTATACATTAATTTTATTTAACTCTTACTTACTTACTAGGCATAAAACTTTAAAAGACAGCATTGGCAATTAATCTCGCATTAATTGATCTCGCTGTACGACGCCATGCCTAACAATGAGTTCTGATTAGGGGCTGATTATATATGTGTGGCAATATATTATTTATCAACATAGTGTAAGGTTCGAAGTAATCGTGTCAAAAATACGATATCATAAAATACATCTTGTTTTCGCAGTTAAATTAAAAATGCACCGAAGCGAAACTACCCTAATTCGGCGAGGCTGGGGCTACACGCGGTGCCGTAACACCTTGTGCTATACACGGTTGAAATCACTCTGCAACTAGTCGAGCAACTTTTGTATGAAAATATTATGCTCAGTTCACGAGATGGAACTGAAAAAAACAGTCCAGTTCAGGAACTGTATAAAAGTTGATTTCAGCTCATAGAAAGGCGTCTATCGGAGACAGTACTGGAACATATCCAAAACTTTGAGAATCCAGTTTTTTACACCAAAGGTTTCAAAATACAGTCTATTTTCTTTTTTACTATCTAGTGCAGTATACGAATATCTCAAACACTCCTTTTATTTATTATTTAATTACTAAAAACCATTACAGTCCTAAAAGATCAAAACTTTGATTGCCAATTACTCGAGTATGGTAAATTTTGAAATGTTCCAGTACTGTCTCCGATAGACGGGCTGTTCATTTATTACACACGAAAGTTTTAAACATTTTCTGAATTTTAAAGCAGGTTGTAAATTCACGGTGCCGGAAATTATATTACTGTCGGTGGAGGAGAGTGTTCCTTATGGTAATCTAACAATAGGTACCTGCAATAATTCGCACAGGTACAACACAAATATAGCATTCCAGTGCGGTTGTTTAGTACAGTACAAATCAGAAGATTCATAAGGTATTCAGAGAACATTACTGTGTCCAGAGTTCAACACATTCATGAGTAATATTTTGTGAGTTTAAAACTTCGTTACATACAAACATAAATTCAAACCAATATCCCGCAAACTGCATGCCAATCGACGGTTTTGGGTACTTTTTATTATACGAGTATGTTTATTTTTTGATAATTAAGTGAAAGCTGCTTTGAAATTAATAAATGTGGAGGTTCTTTGTCAGCATCATCTCCACATAATCTATTAATTGTGAAGCTAACAAATTTGACGTTCATAAAATAATAAAATAAATAAATAAATAAACTCACGCCCGTTATCCCCGAGGGGGTAGGCCGGGGCACCAATCACTAGATTTGGGCCCACGTTTTGCCGAGTTTATTAGGTCCCAAACGTGACAAGTGGCAAGCCTGTCGCCGTTATCCGGGCACAATTTATCAGCGAATGGTGTTGCTGTACAAACAAACAAATGTACGTAACTAAAAGTCATTGGTACATGCGTGGTTCGAACCCAGACCCTCATGATCGAGAAGCAAGGGTCAACCCCACTACGTCACCACCGCTTTTCGCTTGGCACAAATTTGACGTTCATAAATAAACATCTTGATTTTACTGTGATCAAAAATATTTGATTGGATTAGAATATTGTATTACGACTACGATTGCTCTACTTTGCGTTTAGTATTTTTATTGACTCGCGATGCTAACACCTTGTTGCATAATATATTAAATGCGTCTAATTGCGATTATATATTATGTAAAATTAAATAAACTTATATTCCCGACGTTTGCCTAACAAATAATAGTGATTTGACCCATTTTAGGTATAGGTAAATAAGTCGAGGTATCGACTACAAGTTTCACGCATTTCGGAACGAGCGGTTCTTAGAACATGTCGCAACCCAATTCTGCGAAAAATTTCTTGGTGGGCACAATCGGTTAGGTGGTGAGATGCGCAGTGATGACGAATCAGAATTATAAACTGAGCACCTATCGCGAACTTGCCGTTACATTAACGATAGGAACACCACAGAACGTCCGGAATTTTACTATTATTTTCATATTAAAGTTGGGATGGACGAATACTCAGTCAAATAATAATTATAACTTTCAAACAACACTAATGTTCCTAAAATCCTTTGTGCTATGGTAACCAGGCAAGGACATTACAAACATGAAAATACACCCAGACTGAGGCCTTTTATACAATGTACGGCGGCCCTCAGAGGGGTTCGAACCCACGACCTCTGACTTGGTAACTAAGCGCCTTAATAACTAGACAAACGACGCAGGCAACAACAAATACCCATCCTATCTAAGTCTAGGAGGCTCGCACAACAGATATTGTATGTCGGACAGTGACGAAAAAAGACGTAATTTATATTATTATCTTCATGGCTGTTTATTCACCGAGTTTTTAATACAGGTTAACATGGTTATTACTTAGGCATTCGATTGTGTAGACCACAAAACATTACTCTCAAAGGTAAACTATGGAATAAAAAAAATAAGTCTAGATCTTTTAAAATCATATTTAGAAGGAATGGTTCAAAAAGCAGAAATAAATCGTATTAAATCGTCAGGCTCACTTGTAAAAATGGGAGTCCCGCAGGGATCTATCTTAGGGCCGTTCCTTTTCCTAGTCTATGTAAATGATTTACCGTTTTTGGTACAAAAAATGTGTGAGATAGTGCTATATGCTGATGACACGTCACTTGTTTTTAAAATAAAGAGACAGGAAAATAATCTTGACGAAGCAAATAATGCTCTCTCGCACGTTCTAGATTGGTTTACAGTAAATAATCTATTGTTAAATTCAAAAAAGACAAAATGTATGAAATTTACCCTACCTAATGTAAAATTAGTTGAAAACAACATTGTAATTGAAAATGATAAACTAGAATTTGTTGAAGATACTGTATTTTTGGGCATCACAATCGATGCCAAACTACAATGGGGTCCACATATTATAAAATTGGCACATAGACTAAGCTCCGCAGCATATGCCGTGAAAAGAATTCGAGAAGTTACTGACGTTGCAACTGCTAGGCTTGTTTATTTTAGTTAGTTCCATAGTATTATGTCCTATGGTATAATACTATGGGGCCGGGCAGCAGACATTGAGACTATCTTCATCTTGCAGAAGAGAGCGATCCGATTTATTTACAAGCTAGGTAGTAGAGACTCGCTAAGAGATTTTTTCAAAGAAACTAACATCTTAACAGTTGCAAGTCAATACATTTATGAAAATATTATGTACGTTCGGAAAAATATTAAGGACTTCGAAACTCTTGGTAGCCATCATAACGTTAATACTAGGAATAAACATAAATTGTCATTTCCACGATTTAGACTTGCAAAAGTTAATACTTCCTTTATGGGGCACTGTATAAGGTTCTACAACAAGATCCCCCAAGATATATTAGAGTTACTTCCAACGCGATTTAAGAATTGTGTTAAGCACACTCTTTGCAAAAAAGCTTATTATAAAATCAACGATTATTTAGAAGACAAGGACGTATGGCATTAAATAGTAGTTTAATATTAAATTAAATCAGAGGATAAATGTGTCTAGTGTTCAACACATCCAAGATATTATTTTGTAGGTTTGATTTGTATTAGCTTTAAGGTGATTTGAGAAAAGATGGTCAGAGTGGAGTTTTTTTTTCGCTGCCTTTTTCTCCACTACAGACGGCCCCAAGGCAGCGGCTAACGTTATACATAACTGTATGTACATTGACATTCAACAAGCAGAATGTAAATTCTTTACGTTGAAATAAATTCTTGATTCTTGATTCTTAATAAATTGTAGGTCACGGTGTGATGAATGAAAATAGCCGACTGGCGGGCGAGTGGCAGGAATGTGCTGGAAAATGGAATATCGGCGCACGCAGCGATGCATGGTGTTTGGCCCCTACACATCCAACTAAAAATCCACACGTTATTACGCCAGAACTGCTGAATGGATATTGTCGGAATTCAGCACCGGAATAGACTAAAATCTAATATTGCACTTATGCTATTTTCTATAATGGAAAAATACATATAAACATTTCCCTGCGGACTGGTATTTCATACATTTAATATTAGTCTATACTCGCTCTCAAGCCGCGTAAAGCAATTTAGAGTAAAACCGATTAAAACGACTCATAGCAATGGTATTACCGAACCACTGGTTCGTGATAGGGGCATCGAGACTGCAAGTCGCGGATCGGGTTGCGATGACGATAGCTCGATAGCTAATGGTATCTTAGCACCTATGATTAATGAATCATCAGTTCGGTTTGCACTTACAATTATCGTATTTTATCAGTTATTAGGGTCCACAGTTCCACCTTGCTGCCTAAAATTGAAAAGAAAAAAACAATAGGACCTTAACACAATCGTGAAACGGAGGCTAGAGTATTCCTAAATGGTTTATTAAAACCAGGAGCGGTGGTGGCGTAGTGGGGTTGACCCTTGCTTCTCGATCATGAGGGTCTGGGTTCGAACCACGCATGTACTTTTAGTTACTCGTAAGACTAGTGGCTGGTCTTACTGTCAGAAGTTTTTAAGGCCTCTGGCAAGAATCAATTTATTAAGCTATTTATAAACTGTATTTTACGTATGAAATATTGTAAATAGTTACAAGTGTACTTTGATCTTCATTTACTGTGTTTTTTTCCATGTCATTTTCTATGTATTCTTAATCAGAATCTGGAATATTATCAGAGAACCACGCGGTGCAAAAATTCAATTATTTTGTAGTATATTTTGACTGTTGTTCATATACCAGCTGAGACATTATTGCCCTCCACATCAAGCACCTATCCTCTGTATAAATAATACCTGTCTGCAATGCCAACCTCGTAATCTATCTCACATTGCGTGACAATAATCCAAGCACGGGTTTCAGGTCAGCCAGTCTCTAACATATAAAATTCTCGTGTCACCGTGTTAGTGCGCATACTCCTCCGAAACGGCTTAAGCGATTTTGATGACATGTTGTATGTATATTTGGTAGATCTGAGAGTAGGTTGTTATCTTTTTTTCATAGGCCTAAGTGAAAAAATATATATAGGTATGGCAAAATAACCTTTGCCGGGCCAGCTAGTAATATATACCTAAGCGCACGCTATCGACGCGTCAGAGTCGCGGAGTCGCGACGACTAGCTATGAGCCATCGCACACAAGGCGACTAGTCGCCGCGACTAGACGCGGAACTAACAACTCTTGAATAACTATTTTACTTAAGTGATTTATTGGTTTGAAATTATTGTGTTGTATTTGTTTCATTGTTTCGTTCATTTTAAATGTCATTATGTATGTCTTTGTGATGTTAAATACATTTTTTTCTTCTTTAGTTCATCGACCGCAGAGTTAGAAGTACTTACATATGTGTCACCGCGGATTAAAGGTTTCAAACGCCAAGCTGTGTGAGCACTAAATACTCATGCTTCCTCACGACTCAGTTAATTGCATGTACTAAATTCAGACGTGCCTATTGTATTGCGTTGCGGTCTAATCTAGGTAGCTGTATTTTTTACAAGCGTCTATAAAAGCACTGGAGTAGAGCGCCTATGAAATCAAGCCGAGCGAGTCAAGCGAAAGAAATTTCAGACCCCATAACACAAACCCTATGGTAAAAAATTACATCTATAGAGATTAATATTAATCAAAAGTTTACAGGTCACCAAACTAATAATAGGTACTAAAAATGAAAATAATTCACCACGGGCTTCGTCAAGAAAATTAAATAAATAGGTCACATTATAAGCAACATAGGGCGCGTTCAATGCATGGATGGATCGGAAAAATGCCACTAGCGTTAGTCCTAGACGGTCGTCTATGACTAACGCTAGTGGCATTTTTCCGAACGGTGAACGGTCACCCATCCATGCACTGAACGCGCCCTATGTTGCTTAACCTTCGTGATCGTTTAAGGTCACTCAGGCGGCCGGGTCTACGAGCGTTGGACCCTGTATACATCATCTCAATACAAAGATGTCAAGCCAAGATAATAGTTCACTTCATTCACTCACTCACAACACAAGCATTTCCCGCGGAGAATGTACTTGTATATACTACAGGATAGATCTCAGTGGAGTGGAGACTGAGGGTGGCGCGGGTGCAAATCCTTCGCGAGAGAATCCCTAATGCCTGGATACTCGAGGGCAGGGATTTCCAAAGTGGTCGTGGGGTCGATATTGGTTTCCTAGGGGTCGACATAAACGAAAACTGATTTTGGGGGTCGACGAGTCTAAAAATCGACCCCTATTAAATTATACAAGTTCTTATTTAAAACTTTCAAGATAGGTAGGTACTGTGTTGTTTATGTTATGTTACGTGTACTAAGAATAATTAATATTTTTTGTAGGAAATAGCATTGTTGTAGTAATGTAAAGTCTCAAGTTCGTACAAGATGAAAAACTTTAAACCTTACTCACTTAACCAAGTGCAAAGTTTTCCAATTGGTACCCTAAGGTACTCTTATTCATAATAGTCTGCTAACTTTAAGCATTGCTAATTCTCACTTTGTCTTCTTCTATTGACCTAAGTCAGAATGAAAAATAACACTCCGTAGCAGCTGTTTTATGTTAGCGGACCATTATGAATAAGAGGTTTGATCTTAAAAGTAGGTAATTTGGCCATGGGGGTCTAAGGTAACAGTTCATTTCGGAAAAGGGGTCACTTGTCCAAAATAGTTTGAGGATCCCTGCTCGAGGGACTTAACATTTGACATCCGCAGACGCATTGTGCCTTTGTAGCCCGGAAGGACGAAAAGCGAGACAGGAAGGGGCGATGGCGCACCAAAGCAATTGGGGTACAAATCAGCCGGTAAGAGGTGGAGGTCGTAGGTTCGAGCCTCGAATGTAAGGCTTACTTTTTAGCTATTCGTATTCGACTAAGAACCGTTATAGTTTGGCTATGTCCGTGCCCGGCCGTCTCTCTGACAGTCTATCCGCGCCTCAGCCCTTGTAACTTTCCACTTTATCGGGTTAAGCATTTAGACGGGTTAAAAAACAAACTGACAGCTGTTAACAATAGGTTAACAGACTGTTAGCGTTCGAGAAACCGGGGGTCAGTCGTATTAACCAGTACGTAGTACTGATAAAAATATTCCATACATTCCGTCGGCCAGTAATTATTAACAAAAGTATTTGTGGCACCGGAGGGAAGCGATCCGAACTTGGCATTTGAAAATCGCTATTAGAGCGGCTGATGTCGGGGAGAGTTAATAGCTCATGAAATATATGTAAGCGGACGGAAAGAGACGGCTCGATGTTCCCGCCGCGCCACTCCGCCAAGAAATAAATGCAATAAAAAAGCAAAAAAAATGCAGCGGCATTTCGGCGATGGGACGGGTTTGGCTCGAACCTAAAGTGCAACCATTTTACACCTCCGGGGGTAATTATTACCCCGGCAAAAGGCGGGAGGAGAGGGAGGGAGGGGGGGGGGGTGTAGGGTGTACTATACTATAATGTAACTAATATAACTAAAAACCAGACAACAGTATAATGTAACTAATATAACTAAAAACCAGACAAGAGCGAGTCGGGCTCGCCCACAGGGGGTCCCGTGCCCGAAGTTTTTTCCAAACTCGTCCCGAACTTAAAAGAAAATTTTTTAGATGATTTAATTACAAATGTATAGTTTTCAGTTTCTGCTCAGTATCTGTTGTAAAGCACATTACCTGCCAAATTTCATGGTTTTAGATCGAAGTACCCTGAATGAATTTTTATTCCCTTGAGTGACGAAACCGTTTTTTGCGACATAAACAGACGTATTTTTTTTAAGTTAACTTAGGAGTTTGATATTTTTGTAGCTTGAAGGGACCTTAGACTTGAGTAAATTGTTTTAATTTCAACTCGAAACCTCAACACGTTTCCGAGATAAAGGGTCTTGAAGTAGAAAATGGTACAGACAGACGGACGGACCGATGGACAACAAAGCTGTCGCAATATGGATTCGAAACTGCGGTCGGTAGAATAAAAATAGGGTACCCAGAGGCCAAGGCAGTTTATGATTTATTTAAAAGGTAAAAGAAAAGCACCTGAGAACAATGAAAATAAAAGTCTTAACTAAGGTCTAAAAGATAAATATAAACATACAATTTCGAGTATTAAAGAAAGCGGGAACACTTACATAACAATATTTGCCTTTGAAATATTTATTAGATAATAATTGACGGAGAATCTAGCAATCGTCGTAATAATGAATTAGGTCGGTCGTAATAAAGTAGAATGACGTTCACGTCCACTCAGTTTGGAAGCTCAGGGTTGTCTGGCTCAGCTACGTCCGACCACTGTCCGACGACAAATGTCGGAAAATCATCAAATCTATATAAATAAAATTCAAAGTCCTGACTGACTCACTCATCAACGCCCAGCCCAAGCCGTTGGACCTACAAAGCTGAAATTTTGCACAGAGGGTCTATATATAATGTAGGCAATAATATAATTATAATATAGAGGAATAAGACCGGATTTTTTGAAATTTTACCCTTAAGGGGGCGAGGGTTGCCAAAATTTGTATGGGAGGTATAAAGAATGTAGTCTAATTTTCTTGAAACTCAAAATAAATACTCTTTAACACAATTGATATAACACGTATTTCGCCGTTTTTCTAAATTTAACCCGGGTGTGAACGGGGTTGCAAAATTTTGAACTAAAGTCCACGCGGACGGAGTCGCGGGCGAAAGCTAGTTTAGAATAATAGAAAATTGCACCTCGTTACAAAGTGATTCCATAAGGGGTCCATTTTTTCGTTTCGACGTACGGAACCCTACAAAGGAAGGCTCTTCATTGCCCTCGACAGGATTCCCGTTGTCGGGTAAAAGTGTAAACACCCGACGGCTTTGACACGCCTCTCATTGTACATCAAGGAGTGTAATGCCACTTTGAATAGGTACCAGAGGTCTGGAGGGCGATGATTTCCCTCTTGCGGCAACGAATTCGATGGCACCACGGATAAGATCAAAGGGTCAATGTACTCGAATCTTGGCGTCCCAGGTTCAAATCCCCGCACGTAAGGTTTATTTTTTTTTGAAGTTACGCATTTTTGCTTCGATGGACTTGGCCCCTGTGGTGGAGTATGGCCTATACCTTCCTCAGGGAAGAGATCCGTGCCCTCGGTGGGGACATGATGGGTTGAAGATGATGATTTGGAATGTCTGATAATGCAAAACATGGGCCCAGTTCTAGTGATTGGTGCCCCTGCCTACCCCCTCGGGGATAACGGGCGTGAGTTTTTTCGTTTTCTCAGAGAATACACCGCAGACCCTTGCTTCCCTTACCCTTGCTTCTCGATCATGAGGGTCTGGGTTCGAACCACGCATGTACCAATGACTTTTAGTTACGTACATTTGTTTGTACAGCAACACCATTCGCTGATAAATTGTGCCCGGATAACGGCGACAGGCTTGCCACTTGTCACGTTTGGGACCTAATAAACTCGGCAAAACGTGGGTCCAGTTCTAGAGACTGGTGCCTCTGCCTACCCTTTCGGGGATAACGGGCGTGAGTTTATTATTATTATTTATTATTTATAATACACCGCAGGCTAATTAATATGTCAAAACAACGTTTGCCCGGTCAGCTAGTATAATATGTAATTTGTTTGGTACATGTTTTGGCAAACTGCTTGGTAATCGGCTTACGGGATGCTCTGGCTCTAGGATAGCTCTGCGCGGAAAAACAAGCCCCTCGTTGAAAACAACGAAAACTTTGCGATCAAACCAGATTTTTAGAAGTGGCCTTCTCCGCTGTATAGGTAGTCTGAGAGGATGGGTACGTCGACCAACTGGATCAGAGTATATCCAAATCAGCGTCACCGACCCACTGGATCCGAATATATCAATAGGCTATTTGGCAGTGTGAACAATACTTTATTATTTATACGTATTCGTATAAATTAGGTATTTTAAAACCACTATAAGGCTTTTTAACAAAAAAAAAACAACGGTTATTTATAAAATAACACAAGATTAAATTTGATAATTTGTATCTGCCGGCATTGTATCGAAAACGGCCTGGATTGGCCTATTCAATGATGGCATCATATACCAGTAAAAATGGCGTCTTTCATTCATTCTTTCTAACATTCATTGTTTTCGTTTGCCTTTTTTAGAAGAAATACACGAAATAATTTAAAATGGCCACTTTCTGACTACTCCATAAACACCAACAAACAATATGAGATGGCTTTCAGAAATCGGTCAATGAAAATAGCCTATTCAGCTGCAGTTTTATTTAATTTTCAGGATTCCGACACGCTATGACGCTGGGCTGCCTGAGTGATCTTAAACGATCACTAAGGTTAAGCAACATACGGCGCGTTCAGTCTATGGATGGGTCACCGTCTATGACTAACGCTAGTGGCATTTTTCCGAGCGGTTCCGTGCTTCGCAAGGCACGTTAAGCAGTTGGTGCCGGCTGCCGTCGATAGATGGCAGTCGTTAAGCCAAGTCAGAGGCGTTAGGGCGGCTTGAAAACTTCTGACAGTAAGACCAGCCACTAGTCTTACAAGCCTCCACCAATCCGGACTTGGCCCCCGTGGTGGAGTATGGCCTATACCTTCCTCAGGGAAGAGACCCGTGCCCCTCAGTGGGGACATGATGGGTTGATGATGATGATGACGCTGTTATAGTTTCGCCTTGTCCGCCTGTCGGTCTGTCTGTTCGCAGATGGTAAAAATAAAACTTGGGAAACCATGAGGGAGGCCTATGCCGTTTAGCATAAATAGCTTACAATGCTGAGTTTGTACCAATCAAAAGCCTGCTGTCAGCGAAGTATAACCCACTGTCACAGAAATGTGTTACAGCCAACTTGTTTCCATCAGACCAGGGGCTCGATTCTGTTAGTGCATTACAGTACCTACGATGAAAGATACACGGTCGGGTCATGCGGCGTGTTACCATTGACGCCTAGAAGGTTTGTTATTATGTGCGCGCGTAGACTTGAAGCGGCAATGAAACTAAATCACCACGTTCGTGCAAATTGTACTATAATTGTACTATATTGCATAAGCAGAATAGAAGTCCAGGGCCTAGGCCATTAGCAGATAATGCATTGTAGTACATAGACAGTTGCATGGCAGCGTCGATTTCAGTACACTGCCGCTTTAAATCAACGCGTGCACGCGTATTCGTAATTGTATGCTTCAATGGACTTAAAAAACTTGTCACGTTGACCCGAGTATGCAACTGTAAGTAATTGAACTGTAATGCACTAACTATTGTGTTAACAGACTCGAGCCACAGGCTGTCAGTTTTCGGGGGCAGTACCGCGTACCCAGCTTGACTTTATGATAAGACTGGAATAAATGTATATTATTATACAAGCTATAATGGTTTAACTGTGTCCTGCCGGATCAGACGCGAACCTTGGCTATTGTTATTCACGGATTCGCGCTTCCTACGGTCGCCAAATATTCACACTACAATAATAGGGCGTAGCCCCTTTTATTTCTGCCTGCTTCATAGGATGCCCTGCTTTGTGTGTGGCGATTTTTTCTGAAAACTAATGCGTCCGTGAAAACTGTTTAGGAATCTTCTTTCTCTTATTATACTTACAAAAGTGGATTGCTGTTCGTTAGTCTCACTAAAACTCGAGAGCGGCTGGACCGATTTGGCTGATTTGAGGTTTTTTATATTTGAGGAATTCCAGGGAAGGTTTAAATGGTGAGAAAATATGGAAAAATTATGAAAACTTTGGCGATACGAAGTTTGCCGGGACAGCAGAGCTAGTCTTCTGCTTCTTCTTTCTTCTTCTTTATATATAACTAGCTGTTGCCCGCGACTACGTCCGCGTGGACTTTAGTTGATTAAAGTGTTTGCAAATAAGGCCTGGTTTACATTTGCTTTATTTTCATGCTTTTCTAGCATGCTTTCCATAGAGCTAGAATATAGTAGAGACTCCGATTCCTTTTAAAAGTACATAAGAAAATAATAAATCAGTAATAGTCGGTTGTATACCATGTATTTAGGATTTTTTTGAAGTACTTTTATAACAGGTATATGGTGCGTAGTAAAAGTTATGAATCGGTATATGTTTTTGCCGTCTCTATTTTATTCTTTCTCTATGGAATGCATGCTAAAAAAGCTTAAAAATAAAGCAAATGTAAACCAGGCCTGAGATAGGGATACTTTTAGCGCATGCGAAAGAGCTTTCATACTAACTTCGCAAGCCCCTCTTACCCCCTTAAGGGATGATTTTCGAAAAACTGCTTCACACGTCTTTCATGACTTTCAATGAAGGACCTGACCTTCATGCTGAATTTCATTCAAATAACTTAAAAAATGGCTAAGTTTCGTAGTAACATTGCACCCCCCTTCTACCCCCTTAAGGGATGATTTTCAAAAAACTATTTTACATGTAGGTATTTCATAAATTTTAATGATAGGGATACTTTTAGCGCATGCGAAAGAGCTTTCATACTAACTTCGCAAACCCCTCTTACCCCCTTAAGGGATGATTTTTGAAAAACTGCTTCACACGTCTTTCATGACTTTCAATGAAGGACTTGAACTTCATGCTGAATTTCATTCAAATAACTTAAAAAATGGCTAAGTTTCGTAGTAACATTGCACCCCCCTTCTACCCCCTTAAGGGATGATTTTCAAAAAACTATTTTACATGTAGGTATTTCATAAATTTTAATGACGGAACTTCATATTGAATTTCATTCAAATAACTTCAAAAACGGCAAAGTTTCATACTAACTTTGTATCCTCCTCTTACCTTAAGGATCTTTATCCCTTAAGGGATGATTTTCGAAAAACTATTTTACATGTGTTTCATGACTTTCAATGAAGGACCTTCATATTGAGTCTCATTCGAATAACTTCAAAAATATTTCATACTAAGTTTGCACCCCCCTTTTTCCCCCTTAAGGGATGATTTTTTAAAAACTATTTTACACGTGTTTCATAATATTAAATGAAAAATCTTCTTACCAAATTTCATTTAAATAACTTCAAAACCGGCAAAGTTTCATACTAACTTTGAACGCCCATTTTACCCCCTTAGGGGATGAATTTTCAAAAATCCTTTCTTAGTGCTCCCCTACGTTACAAAAGGAAACCTTGTGCAAAATTTCAATTTTCTAGCCTTTATAGTTTAGGGCCTGCGTTGATATGTCAGTCAGTCAGTCAGTCAGTCAGTCAGCTTCTCCTTTTATATATAGTACCTGGGTGACCGAGCTTTGCTCGGTACTTTTTTTGTAATATAAAATTAAAATAATCCTGTTCCAACAAAAAAAGAACTTGGAAAAAAAACATCATGACTCGAACCGGGTCTTTTGAAATCGGCCCGAAACGGGTCGCCCGTTTTCCCGTCAGGACTATCCCAACCTTGCAGATAGACGCGAAATTTACCTCTATGTTATTATAGCCTTAAAACACGGATATAACAACGTTTTCTAAAAATGTAACCTAGTTAGATCAATTAAACGCCCCCGAAAGCATCTGCCTACAAAATTTCGTGAAAATCATTGGAGCCGTTTCCGAGATTCTGATTATATATAAATATATAAACAAGAATTGCTCGTTTAAAGAGATTAGATAGAAAAAGGATTGCTGTTCGTTAGTCTCACTAAAACTGAAGAACGGTTGGACCGATTTGGATGATTTTTGGTTTTTTACATTTCTAGAACTCCAGGGAAGGTTTAAATGGTGAGAAAATATGGAAAAATTACGAAAACTTTGGCGGTACGAAGTTTGCCGGGACAGCTCGCGGGTCTCGCTAAAATTTGAGAATGGTGGGACCCATTTAGCTAATTTTTGGTTTTTTCTGTTTGTGGAAGTCCAAGAAATGTTTAAAGGGTGATAAAATATGGAAAACTTTGGGGGCACGAAGTTTGCCGGGACACCTGTCTAAGGAAGGAATAAAAAGCTTTATGGCCAAAATTTAAATGCAAAACATGAAATATAATAAATCTTAAAGAGTTCTAAAATAAAAAAATTAGCGGCGCTGGTTTTCAGCGTGTACATTTTATGTTTAAATTGCTATACATATAATAAATACTGGTGTTAGTTTATGGAACAGCTGGTTTTTTTAAAAATATTTTAGAGTTGTCTGAGTCAGGCGTATGATAATGAGAAAATGAGAAAAGGTAAAACATGACTATTTTTGACCTTCGAATCGAAACTAAATACAAATTCAAAATTGTAAGAACTTCAGTAACGACAAAGAATATTTTGGATCCTCCGGACTCTTGACACTTGACTCTTTCCAAACTCGTCTCTTTTTTAACTTGCCATCTCTTTACTTTGTCTATTTTTTAAAATTGACTCTTTGCTGACTCGTCTCTTTTTAAACTTTGACCGGCGTCGACCATAAAACGCTCGAATTACAGGTTTTTTTCGATTTTAATTCCTTTTCCTTATATTGTTCATTAAGGCTTAAGTAATATTATTTTGAGCAACAAAGTCCTGGCATCAATTTTCGAAAAACGTTTCTGGCTAGATTGTCTCTCTTATGGTGCGTACAGACTGGTGAAACGTAACATGCAATGTATCATGCAATGAAAGAATTTGCCGTATACGTCCAAACTATGAGAATCGGTTTCAAAGTGTGTACCTTTCATGATACATGAACATTTCATTGCATGATAGATTGCATGTTACGTTTCACCAGTGTACGCACCAAGAGCCATCGCAAGCGACTTGTCGCCCCGTCAAGTCACCGCGTCAAGTCGCCGCGTCAGACGCGACGTTGTCATTTGCTTCTGGCGTCTTGTCGTCGACTCTAACGCCAAGTGTGCAAAATATAATTATGAAAATTGACGGCGTAGCCTGTCGTCGCGTCTCGTCGCCGAGCTGTCGCCTGTCACGTGTCGCTAGTGTGCGCCTAGGCTTAACAATTCAAAGTCACCGGACACCGCCAAAGGACTTCGGAAAGTGAATTCAGCTGCAATGCCTCCCATCCACAGTCGCCGCGACAATTAAAATATACGCGATGCCTAGAGCGCCAACAAATTGGCTCTTCGATTGACCCCTAAATTCGGACAGATGGACTTTATATTTAAAATTCACGCATGGCGCGGCCTTCGCGCGCTGTTGTAGCCTATTGCTATTGGACAATAGGCTACTTGACAGGTTTCTGAAAACCATCTCAGATTTTTTGTTAGTATTCATTGAGTACTCAGAAAGTGGTAATTTTTAATTCTTCCGTGTGTTTCTCCTAAAAAAAGCAAATAAAAATTCACTTTTAACATAAGCCGCCAAAACGCCATCTTGACTAATATGGCGTCGCACAGGGATCATGATGTCACTGAATAAAACCAATGAACGTAAGAACGACATGAATTACAGACGCCATTTTTACAGAACTGTGACGTCATCATAGATTCTACCAATCCTGGCCGTTTATGTTACAATTGCAACAGATACAAAATAATTATATCAAATTTTATCCTGTTTTTTTTTTTATAAATGAATGAAAATGGTTTTTTTTTTAAATGTCTTAAAGCGGCTTGCAGACTCATAATTGATACGACTTTTTTGCACACTATCAAACAGCCTATTAGTTTATTATCTCCGCGCGTATCGATCAAGTCGCCGGGCGGTCACTGTTAACAAAACACCGGCCTGAGTACTAAGAGGGGTTTCTTGTCGAGACGGGGCTCCTTCCGTCGGGCCGTCATCTGGCCGATATTGAGATTGATGTTGGCGACGCGGCAAGAGTCGGTCTGCGCGGAATACTAAGAGGCCGCAGCCGCGCGACCATACTTCGCTCAATTAGCTGGCAATCCGGGGTTTCCCGCGAACTCAGGGCCCGCGCCCCATCGGGCGCCGCTGTCGCGCAGCATACTAAATGAACGGCGAATTTTTCATAAGTCCGGCTATAAAGGACTGCGGTAACGAGCCCCGCACTCATCCCCGACGCCCGCCGAGGGGCGCCAGTGGAATCCCACTTACAAGTACTTCGGTTTTACTTACGAACCGTTGCGCTTCTTCGCGACCGTGAGCTGATGTAAAACACATTGACATTTACATACAGGCACATACATAGCTTCAGGCCCCATACTAGGATACCCTGTGTCGTGGGAACCAGAAACAGCGTCGTCACAAACATGTAAACATCCAAGACCTGGTTTTCTTTTTTTTGTTCCCAGCCGGGATTCGAACCCGGGACCTCTCGCATGGTAGTCAGATGCGCTAATCCCTGCGCCACATACGTAAAACACAAACCGTAGGTACTTGTTGTTTCAGGAATGATTAAACTATTATAACTCTGCCTTTGGATAGTGTTCAAGGCTCCACCAATCCGGTCTTGGCCCCCGTGGTGGAGTATGGCCTATACCTTCCTCAGGGAAGAGACCCGTGCCCCTCGGTGCGGACATAATGGGTTGATGATGATGAAGTGTCAAGGCACCACAGTCGACATCTGTGGCGCAGCGGTTAGAGCATCTGCCCATGCGAGAGGTCCCGGATTTGAATCCCGGCTGGGGACAAAAAAACCCCAGAATTTGGATGTTTACATGTTTGTGACGTCGCTGTTTCTGGTTCCCACGACACAGGATATCCTAGTGTGGGGCCAGAGGCAATGTATGTGCCTGTTTATATTTTTTTATGTTTAAGTCCACGCTCTCGGTCTGACGAAAGAATGATATCGATCAAATGCGTATGGAAGGGCCGGGAAAGGACGCCGGGCGGACACATTTCGACCAATTAGGGGATGTGTTAATTTAATTAGTCTCTTTTTGTAAAAACTTGTAATTAGCTTTTTGTTGTTAACTAAATTCTTCATTTTGTTAAGTTTAGCTGTAAGTTTTCCTTAAGGTAAAAATAAATAACTAAATATTTTCTGAATTTATTGTATTGTTTTTGTAGGTAAACCAAATAGGTCTCTACTACAATGTCGAACACAAATCATCACCAAAATCGGTGAAGCAATAGGTAATATGGACCCTTTTACGCAACCTGGAACCAACCCACATTTTTTGTGAAATGGATTTAAGTACACAGATAGGTACCCTTCCAATAAAAATGGTAGAAAATCAGTAAGTCTGATATTCCTAGACAGGCTTCAATCTGTCATACAAGCCTATGAACTTTTTATAATAATACGTAGTACGTACACATTTTGCAAAACCTATTCACAAAATTCTCGTTTTCTCAAAATCGACATGCTGTGGGTTGGTTCCAATTTGCGTAAAATGGTCCATATGGGAGGTGTTCGATAACAGGCACGATATTTTTGTTCCTCTACTCCCTGTTCTGTTGAGTAGTTAGTTATGTCGGAAGTACTGGGACTTTTTTAAATATTAGTTCTGTGATTTATAAGACTATGCATTACACCTTGCTTCAACAGAACTATGGTAAAAAAAATCCCAGTAGTTCTGCCGACAGAACTACTCAACAGAACAGATGGGAATAGAGGTTCCTATTTGTTCTGTGAACAGAAATAATGGCAAAAAAATCCCAGTAGTTCTGCCAACAGAACTACTCAACAGAAAAGGTGGGAATAGAGGTTTTTGTTTATTAGACAATGAGATAGTCAAATGCCATGTTTACAGTCAGCTTGTAATGTAAAGTAAAACGCAAATTAGAGCACTGACCGCGAAGGCGATTCATGAGAAATGTGCATAAATTATTTATTTTCGGTTAGTCACGCCGTTTTGTTACAGGTAAATTATATTAGCTTATCTTTATTTCATTTGCATAGCTTTTAAGAGGAAAGAGCGTTAACGAGGGGTGTGCCTAGCACAAGCCAAGCACGCGTTTCAGATGACGGTTTTTTTAAGAATTCATAGTGCAAATAATTAAACAATGCACTGTGTTAAAATTAGCGGGACATTAAAAAAGCATATAGTTCCGCACCACGTCGAAAGAACTCTGAAAATCATGAATATAAATGTGTATATTTTTGTCTCTACTGTCTATTTATAAGCTACGTTAACCATTTAATGGGCAGAGCAAGTGTAAATTTTTCATTGGTTTTGGACTTTATTACAAAGTAAGGTAATGTTCAATTTATGGTGTCCATATTTGACATGGACAGAGCCCTATAAAGGGTTAATTAGATAGATAGAATATTCTTTATTGTGTGTGCTAACACCAGGAATTACACATGCATGAATTATTATCATGATTAGAATTGTCTTTTTGGAAATTTTATATATAATTTACTTACTTACTTATGTTTTCCACCATATCTTGTCTACCGAGCAGCTGGTTTAGTTTAGCTAAATTCAATTTACAAAATACAATGTGCAGTTGGCACCATATAAATCGTTACATAATTAAGTCAACTCTAATCATTCACGCTACGGGTGACATTGCAGTAAAAATGTAAAGGGTGGCCTGCTGTCAACTGCTCCGATCATTGACCGTCGCGACACATTATTGTCTCTGTTAATTTACCAGCGTCACTATGGGACCATCAATTCAGAAGAAACAAAATGAGTCAGGGCGTCATAAATCACGGAATCACTCTGTTGATCTTGTGAATCAAGAGCGGGCTAGGACTGACCGATAGTCATTGTTTCAACTTTATTCCAAACCAGCTTTCGCCCGCGACTACGTCCGCGTGGACCTTAGTTCAAAATTTTGCAACCCCGTTAGTGAACAATCGTTTAATCCTTCAGGTAGTGACCTGAAGGATTAAATGTAAAAAAACGGCGAAACACATGTTCAATCAATTGTGTTGAAGAGTATTTATTTTAAGTTTCAAGAAAATTAGACAGCATTCTTTACATCTCCCATACAAATTTTGGCAACCCTTTTCGCCCCCTTAGGGGTTAAAGTTCAAAAAATCCGGTTTTATTCCTTACCTACATAATTTTATATAGACCCTCTGTGCAAAATTTCAGCTTCCTACATCCAACGGCTTGGGCTGGCCGTTGATGAGTGAATGAATCAGTCACTCAGGACTTTGAATTTTATTTATGTGTATAAAAGATTCAAGTTGAAGCCTTTCTAGGCCGAAAAAAAAACGCTCGTGCTAGGGTGTGCGTCTAGAACAAGCGGGACGGTAAGCAAATTCACTTGTTAGCAAAACAATAACACACGTGTGACCTGTTAGGTAACTCTGCTACATAATAACAAATGCCGAAGGAAATTCACTTCACATCATACTGCTGATGCCTTAGTAGTTAACAAAAGGAAGGCAGGCCTGTTTCACTACGCGTGTTGGTATCGAACGCGTAAGTACATGCGGCGACCACTCCGGAGTGGCAAATAGGTAGGAATTCGGGCGCCAGAAGATGTAATAGTTACCCGGTAGAAAGAGAGGCATCATGTAGGTGAATATAACGTAGCTTTTCTAGCGCCGTGCGATCTGATTTGCACCTAACTGCATCGCTGCTAGAGTCCCTGTTTCTTTAATTGATTTTGCGGACTGAATTTTCTGTACCTTTACTATTATGTATTCTGTGCGGAAGGGTCCTAATCTAGAAAAAACGCTAAAGGTGGGGAGTTGGCTTACACCACATTCTCCAAATATGACCCCAGGGCCTCAATTCTGTTAGCGCATTATAGTTCAATTACAGTCACATAGTCGGGTCACGTGATACGTTTTTTTTAATCCTGTTGGCGCCTACGCGTTGACTTGAAGCGGCAACGAGAAGAAAACGACGCGTTCATGCAACTGTAATTGTACTACAATGCATTAGCAGAATGCAGGCCCAGAGCAGTACCAAAAACTGGCGGTAGGTCTGTGCCGTGGATAACCACCCAAAGACACGTCACCACGCGGTCACACTGACCTAGCCTGGCATCAGCTGATTCTGTTCATTTATTTTGTCTCTTAGAATCCTTAATCTAGTTAAAATGAGTGATTTCTGAACATGAGCATGAGCTGTTAACAGAATTTATTGAATGTTTGCAAAATAATCCTTGTCTTTGGCAAGTTAAAAATATTGTTTATTAAACACTAAATTAAGTACTTCCTAGCCTACAAGCTATTGCAAATTATACGTTAACTAGCTGTGCCCCGCGGTGTTACCCGCGGTTCATCGATTTTCCCGTAGGAATAAGATATTTCCCCGCGGTAAAACGTAGCCTATGTTTTAATCCAGGGTATCGGCTAACTCCATACCAAATTTTATTAAAATCCGTCCAGCCGTTTCAGCGCTAAAGACTGACAAACATATAAACACACAAACTTTCACGTTTATAATATTAGTGTGATAATTGTGATTCCTAAATAACACAAGACTCCTATCGACGGCACCGCACGACAGTGTGAGTATACTTCACGTGTATCACCGACGTCGAGCCGACTAATGACGGCTCATAATACACACGTAACGATATATCGTAGCGATTAAACTGCGCAAGCCGATTTGCGCAGATTTATCGATCAAGTGTATAACAAATCGTTGCAGATTTTTGTCATACACACGATCGATAAATCTGCGCAAATCGGCTTGTGCACTTTAATTACTACGAGTACCTGGATGACCGAGCTTTGCTCGGTATGTAGGTTTTCACACAAAAGAAGGAACTTTAAAAAAAAAGAAAATTTATTATCAAGTGTCGAACCAGGGTCTTCTGTTTACGGTATCGTTCTATTTCCCACTTGAGCTATGACAACCTTACTGATGGTTGCGAAAATTTCCTTCTTGTAGTGTAGCAGTTATTTCTTTGCCTTAAAACACGGTTAAAACGACGTTTTATAAAAATGAAACCTAGTTGGATCAATTAATCGCCCCCAAAACCCCCTGTATACAGAATTTCATGAAAATCGTTGGAGCCGTTTCCGAGATTCTGATTATATATAAATATATATACAAGAATTGCTCGTTTAAAGAGATTAGATAGATATATCGTTACGTGTGTGTGTAGCCGGCATAAGTTTTCGAACTATAAGATCGCGAGTTCGCACGTTTATCACACACTTAAGACTCTAATAAAAATTGTTTTGCCTTCGACACGCTAAGAAGTTTCAATTCATTCATTCATTCCTGGATACATTCGTTCATTCACCCACTCATGTCTAATGTAAGAAAACGTTTCAATATCTTATCAAGGCTTTTTTTCTGAAGCACCACGAACAAAGTCAACGGCATTGGTTTTGAATAAACAAAACGGAATATTATGTGGAATAGTTTTAGAACAAAGGCACTCTCGGAGTTACCGTCAAGTTGAACAAAACGCGCTGGTTTCCTGTCTAGTTTGTCGGAATTATCATAATCGGCTCAGTCCTCAAATTTGCACACAAATTTGACGGTTAGCGGCACTGTCAAACAAAACAATACTTCTGGTTTTTTTTTCAGAACTTCTGTGAGTTCTCCTACGGACTCAATTAAACTCTATCTTATACTATTAAAAAATTAGAACTCGAGAACGGCTGGACCGATTTGGCAGATTTTTGGTTATCGTTTTTTTTTAAATTCCAGGGAAGGTAAATGGAAAAAAAATGGAATAATAGTTTGCCGGGACAGCTAGCTTCCTAATGTTGTATAATGGCTTAATTTTGTTTTCGAAATGCTATTTTAATACTACTTTATCGACTTAAAGCGGTAGAGCATAGAGCGATTCCAATAGAGCGTTCCCATAGAACCATAGAGTGCCGTGCTTCGCAAGGCACGTTAAGCAGTTGGTGCCGGCTGCCGTCGATAGATGGTATTCGTTGTGCCATGTCAGAGGCCTAAGGGCGGCTTGAAAACATCTGACAGTAAGACCAGCCATAGTCTCATCTTCATCATCATCAGTCATATCTTCCTCAGGGAACAGACCCGTGCTCCTCGGTAGGGACATAATGGGTTGATGATTATCGACCCATATAGTAATTAATGGATAACTCATAAAATATTAATATAATAATAATAACTTCTACACCACATAATCACTTCATCATCATCAACCCAATATGTCCCCACCGAGGGGCACGGGTCTTTTCCCTGAGGAAGGTATAGGCACAATCACTTAACCTGTCCCCAAACTAGGCAACCCTGTGCTATGGTAACCAGGCAAGTACGTTACAAACATTAAAAAACACCCAGACTGAGGACATTGTACCTCCTGCCAGGTAAGCTAGATCAACGAGGCAGTCATTATAATATACCATTATATTATTTATCATTATTTAATTATTGCAGAAACAGATAGACGCGCCTTCATACAGATTCGTATAAATATCGACCAGTACTACGTAGGTAATGTACTGTATCGATAAAAAATCTCACCCACTTTTGAAGGAATACGATGATAAAATAAGCTATAAATAACGTCATACTTCACTTCATTTGCCTTGTTTTTACTAAAGACGCGATCAATTACTTGCAGCCGGCGTGAAACTGGACCAGCAGTGACAGAATTGGGCCGGCTGCAAGATTTGTTATCTATGTACATGTACAACTTAACAATAAATTTGTCATCGCTCGTAAATTTGTTTAAATGAAAGTGAAGCGATGTAAATTGACGTCTATTGGTGGCGCTTAGTCATAGCGCCTTTCGCACCCAATTGAATCGGGAATCAGGACGCAGGCGCAGCTAGTCTAGGATCCCAAGTTACAAATCGGAGAGCAAGAATGTATTTCATCGCGATTTATAATAGGGTATTGACCGATTTCTGCCATCCCATATTGTTGTTTGTTGGTGTTCATTGAGTCCTATAAAAGGTCAACGAAAATTTACTTTTGAAATAAGCCGCCGTCGTATGACGTCGCACAGGAACTATGACGTCACTTGCCAGTAAACCAAGGAATGATCGTCAGAAAGAATGAATGACAGACGCCTTTTTAGTGCCATGTGACGTAATCACAGAATCAGCCAATCCAGGCAGTTTTCGATACAATGGCTGCAGATACATAATTATCAAATTTTATCTTGTGTATTTTTACAAATCATAATTGTTTTTTTAGTTAAAATGCGTTAAAGCTGTTTGAAGTCACATAATTTATACGAAAACGTATAAATATACTGTGTTTTTCATACAGTCAAATAGTTTATTGTAAATAACAATGTAAACATAATTCGTTTGTTGAAAGTCAGAGAGTCCAGTTTGTAGTAGATTTATGTTATTCTAATACGCCTAGGGCCAAAAGAAGGAATTAAAGACAAAATGGCAAGTGAAGCAATTTAAATTGACTTATATTGGTGGCGCTTAGTCATGCCAAATTCATCAGGAATCAGAGCGCAGGCGCAGCTAGTCTAGGATTCTGAAGCATCGTTTAAGGCAGATATTTTATTATTATTTCACAGAGCTTCTTGATTTGTTGCGGTACTTACATCGATAATTTGCAGGCGTAAAAATGTGAGACTCTCGTTATATCGATAAATGAAACTGATTTTGGTTTATCTTTTGGTTATTCTTGTGTACAATAAAGAAAACTTTAAGATTTTTTGTTAATACTTGCGCCCGTGTCCAGGAGTATTAAAGACTAGGGTTTGCCACTTGCCACGGCTTTACTTTATTTTTTGTTATGCTTAATTTTCTTACGAAAATATTTTTTGTAGGTAATTTATGAGTTATAAAACTAAACTCTGTTTCTTAATTCAATGCAAAAATAGTCACGTTGACGTATCAATCAATACAATCCAACGGCTGTCAATGTCTGAGAGCTTCCAGCAGATGTTTTTTTTTAGAGTTTCCTCTTATGATTAATTAAATTTTAATGTCTTTGATGTGATAAGGATTTTGGTCACATGAGTCTTCTATTCATGGGAAAAAATCTATCGAGTAAACCTATATCTTTTATAGCGGTAACACCACGTAATATTTTTTTTGCATCGAATTAAAAAACGAACTTTCGTTAACCATCAGGTTACCCAATGGCCGACGTTCTGCCGACCCTGATTCTAGTCTAGGGCCTATTCGCACGCAGAGTTTCACATAAAATAAACAACTGCCGCCTCTGGATAGTGTTGGAGTGTTTAAGGTCATCGCTCACTTAACACCTCGCATCGACTTCGTATCTTGCCGGATTAAGTAGGCAGTCAAATACTTGGAATTTCAAAGTCTGACGTTCTTATTTTAAAACGTAGTAAGTAGGTTAGTAAGATCGCTCTACCTAAACAAACTATCTTTCCAGCTAATTTCTATCAGATAAGCTAAGACTAGGTCGTGCATAGTACCAAAATCTGGGGTTAAGAAAAAGTTTATTCCAGCATTAACGCCATTATCAGCCGTTTTTGCATAAATGCTATCTAGTTCCTGGTTCGCGATTATAGGTTCTTTGTCGTGGGTCCTAAAGATCACTATTAACTTGATTGAGAGAGTGTACCGACACGGATTGCTAAAAACGATCTGTATTAAAAGATATCATAGTTTTCTCTCCAGTTTGATATAGGTAGGTACGAGTACATGTTTTCGTTCATCTGCTCCATCTACGAGTAGGTATATGACACTTTAATTATTCATGTTTATTCTATTGACTATATTAGATTAGAACTCTTTATGGTACACACCAGAAAAACAAACAAATACTTTAGTTAGTCATAGACGGTCACCCATCCATGCACTGAACGCGCCCTATGTTGCTTCGTGATTGTTTAAGATCACTCAGGCAGCCTGGGCTACGGGCGAGTCTGGGATATAATTTGGAAAAAAGTCTAGTTCCACTTGTTCTATTTTGTATTTCCATCGAAATAGTGCGATACACCCTTTCGAGAGAACGACTCGCGGTTGGCCCACTTGGTACCGCGGTGACACATGGACGATGACCTTAATGCTTAGATACGCTTAAATGGGGCGATTAGTCTCCACCAAAATAAGCACACATTAGCAAACATATGGTAGCCGGCACTTTGAAAAATTTGTACATGTACATGCCGAAATTGAAATAAACTGTCTGCCTGCCGCGTTGAAGGTTGCGGCTGAAATTTTTTGCTCTACTTGTCTCGTCGCTTTGGACGTTATTAATTTATTATTATTAAGTCATAACGGGAGTTATTGACTTCAATTTTTAGTATTCCGCACGCGAAAGATGGCTGCGCGACCCTGCCTAATCAAAAGGTTTTATTATCTTTAACCAGAGGTCCAGAACACTTTTTCTTTCACAGCTAAGTTTCTTTCACAGAGTAATATTCGAAATTTATCACAGTTTTCAAAGAATAAAACATGCTCATACAACTATGGTCTGTGTCATCATCAAAATTCGATTCAAAGTGCAGTTCCAAGACCGACCCGCCGCCGGCCGGTCTACGGGGCCTAACGGAATGCACCGTACCTTATGTCGGACCCGCCGGCGCCGGCGGGTCCTCGGGGCTGAAGGACTAGCTAAAGGATAAAACACACAAACGCGGACGGAGTCGCTCCATACAAAATCATCATCATCAACCCATTATGTCGCCACGCACACCGAAGGGCAAGGGTCTCTTACCTGAGGAAGGTACTCCGCCACGGGGGAAACAATCAGGAGCAAATGAGGTATGTATGGACCGCTACTGATCACTTTCGCTTCATCGAAATTCATAAGCCATTGCATGCACGCCGGCTTCAAGTACTTTTTATCTTGCCCTTTGGTAATACATCCCCTATTCGGTCGACGTATGTCGGCCCGGGCCGTCTAACCATTAAACTCACATTCGCTCGAAAAATTAAAAATACGTATAAGAAAACAAACATATTTAAAAAAGGTCGTCATTTTAATTATGGCGGACATACTTCGACCAAATAGGGGATGTATTAGCAAAGGGCAATATAAAAAGTACCCGAAACCGACGTGCATGCAACGACTAATGAATATCGATGAAGCGAAAGTGATTTGTCAGGATCATGGTAGGTGGCAGTCCCTAGTCTCGGCCTAACCCTCTGGGATACAGGCGTGAGCTTATGTATTTATGTATGTTAATTCGGTAGTTGACAGGACCAACATAAATTATTTGATATGCTTGATTAAAACAAAAATTACAAAATATTTCGGAAATTCTCTTTTAGTCAATTACTAGTTATTAGATAAGATTTTTAAATAGATGAAACATAAAAAAGTGCTTGAAATATGACGTCATAATTCGGTATTTTCATACATTCCGTTTTAAAAGTAACTTATTTGACATTTTGTCAACTACACAATTATGCATGAAACCCTCACTTCGCTTTATTGCAATAATTAAAAGTATTAAATTGTGCGAGCGAGGCAGTATGGTCCCCGTGCCCACGGATTGGCCATTTGAAGCACCGAAGTATCTGAACACCTCAGAGGCTCTGACGCTCAGGTTTCCTCACGATATTTCCTTTCAGACGTGTTACCAAGGAGAATCCTTGGTGTTACCAAAGAAGGAAACTGTCTGCGATTCGTGAAACATTGTAAAAAAAATCACTGCAAGCAAAACTTTTTATGCAGGTTGAGTAGGTCAATGACACAGAGTGTGTCCTCAACCAGGTCATTCATTATACAGGGTGTATTAAAACCCTGGGTATGAGCTCTACCACGCCTGCTTCACTACGCGTGTCGGTATCGAACGCGTAAGTACATGCGGCGACCACTCCGGAGTGGCAAATAGATAGGAATTCAGGCGCCAGAAGAGGTAAGAGTTACGCGGTAGAAAGAGAGGCAACATGAAGGTGAATTTAAAGTAGCTTTTTTAGCGCCGTGCGATCTGAATTGCACCTAATTGTATCGCTGCTAGAGTCCCTTTTTTTTTATTGATATTGCGAAGTGAATCTTCTGTACCTGTACTATTATGTATTCTGTGGCTCAACCAACACGCTCGGTGGTGGCGCTTTCATTATAAGTAATCATTTTTTTTAGTTATAATGCCTCAAAGCGGTTTTAACAATCGAATGTGTATAAATAATATTGTTTTTTTTTTCACACTGTCAAATAGACTATTGCAAAGAAACGGTAAAATAAATTTTATATTGCACAAATACTTAGGGAAGTTCATAATCCCAAATAAAAAAAGGACAACGTCATCCCGTATAAAGTGTTGTTAGTATATGTATATGCCGAACTGGTTTTCTCGGACTTGCATTCGCGATCTGCATACCTTTTACACCGCGGAATGGCGACTTATTCATTTTAATTTAATTTAGCCCGAACCCATACGCCTACACAACACAGCCCATTTCCGACATTTCGCCCAAGTGGGATCCGAATCACATACATAAAAGACATATATTCACTTATGAATACAGATATGAATGTTTGCTCACACCCTTCTTATTCATAATTTAATATGCTATTGCTTATAATACACTAAAATGCAATTATCCATTTTATATTAACTTAATAGTATAGTAATTATTAAAATTAAACTCAATAAAATATTAATTATAATTTCATTCGCCAAAATTAACCTGTTCAAGGTATATTGAACATTTATCATCAACTCAATTTAATAGAAAACGTTGTATCCGCCTGTAATTGGAATGTACATATTATTATTTTGTAGTAGAGTAAAAGTTTAATGTAGTTATAAAGTATTATCCTGTTGGCGGAGCTAATTAATAGGAGGAGCCCGACCAGGTCGCTCTGATTCACAGACCTTAACCCCGACAAAAATCCAAATAAACGAATCCGGAGTTAAGTTGATAATGACATTTAACTACAATAATGTAGTTCTTACGAAACTTTTGTTTCGAAAATATGCAGGGTTTATAAAAATAGGGAGTTTCATACAACTTTAATTCGTACTTTATTACGACATCATCAACTGCATCATCATCATCAACCCATTATGTCCCCACCGAGGGGCATGGGTCTCTTCTCGGAGGAAGGTATCGCAACATCGAACATCGCTCGTAGCCCAGGCTGCCTGGGTGATATTAAACGATCACGAAGGTTAAGCAACGTGGGGCACGTTCGTAGCATGGATGGATGACCGTCTTTGATTAAAGCCAGTGATATTTTTCCGAGCGATTCCGTGCTTCGCGAGGCACATTACGCAGTTGGTGCCGGCTGCCGTCGAAAGATGGCAGTCGTTAAGCCAAGTCAGAGGCCTTAGGGCGGCTTGAAAACTTCTGACGGTAAGACCAGCCACCGTCTTACAAGGCTCCACCATTCCTGACTTCGCCCCCGTGGTGGAGTTTGGACTTATTACGACAATTCGAGGTAATTGCCTAGAGTCTACTTATTAATCTATGTCTGTTTAATCGACATTGCAACGTACAACTGTACATCGAATTTTCTTAAAGTACCACGAATTCCAGCTTTATGAAACAGGCTCCGGGACGTCGAGACTTTGCTTGTGTCCGGAATTTTGTCCTACAAAAGCATCACAAGCCCTTTGAACACCGTTTGGACAAAAGCGCCTCAACTCGCCGACGAGTTGCTACTGAACGAGTTGCTACACTCGCTACTGAGGGCTTATACTGAGTTTTGTCATTCACTTTCGATAGCGAGAGCGTTTGCGATTTGCATAGGAGTGACAAAGCGCGCCATCTAGTTGTCTCTTTGTCACTCCTATGCAAATCGCGAACGCTCTCACTATCGAGAGTGAATGAAAAAACTCAGTATACGCACTCGGAACTTGTTGAAGTGTAAACCGGGCTTTGCTGCAGTCTCCATTATTTTTGGAGTTACACTGACCAATTTAATTTAGGTATGCTCAGCGGCAGTCTACTCACCTTTCTTTTCGATACTGGCACTTACGCCGCATGTGATAAGAGCCACCAACGCCCGTCTAAGTGCACATGTCTATGACCGATACGATATTATCGGTGTCAAATGCAAGATAATCAACGTACAGTCGGCCGGATGAACGGGTATGCTACAGCACAGTTGTGCGGACGGAATAAGGACTCGTATTGGACACAAAAGGCTGAGGTCTACAGTACCCCGTGCGTTTCTGATAAAATTTAACTCTGTAAACCTACTTTTCAGAATACTGCCAATGCGCTTCTTTGGTAATTAATTACATCAACTTCAGGCAATTGATTTTTCGATAGGCGATATTAATTCGATATCATGTTGTATCATTCATTTTCGAAAATAACAACTTCTCGCTGAGCCTTCTGAGTGTCTGTTAAGGTACGTGTTAAGGTAGCACAAACAATTTTTACTTGGAAGTAAAATGGGGTAGGTAATTTGTTTTTTGCGTACCTACTAGCGACATTCAGACATTGGATTGTATTGAGAGGTCAACGTGACTCTTTAATTTTTTTGCATTGAACTAAAAAACAGACTAGTGTAGGACGCCCATGGACGTAATATAAGGGTCCTTGAGGACGCCTTCAGTACAATGACAGCTGCATTAACATGGCGATTTAGTTTCATTGCCGCTTCAAGTCTACGCGCGCACACATATCAAAACTTCTAGGCGTCAATGGTTTGAAAAAACACTGTCATCTAATTAATTTAGTACGTAACATTTGAAAACTTCACGCATCTACCTATTATCTTTGATTAAGATTTTATTCTGTTTCAAGTATTTGTTGTTGTAGCGGCAACAGAAAAACGTCATCTGCGTAAATTGTCAACTGTCTAGTTATCACGTTTCATGAAATACAGCCTAGTGACAAACAGACAGACGGATGAACAGTGGAGTCTTAGTAATTTGGGTAAGACACCCTGAAAAGTAATCATAAAACCTAACCAAACGAATCGCTTCGAGCCACATCCCACCCGTGAGACCCCATCATCACCATCAACAACCCATTATATCCCCACTGAGGGGCACGGGTCTCTTGCCTAAGGTAGGTATAGGCCACACTCCACCACGGGGGCCAAGTCCGGATTGGTGGAGGCTTGTAAGACTAGTGGCTGGTCTTACTGTCAGATGTTTTGAAGCCGCCCTAATGCCTCTGACTTGGCATCGACGGCAGCCGGCCACAACTGGTTAACGTGCCTTGCGAAGCACGGAACCGCTCGGAAAAATGTCACTAGCGTTAGTCATAGACAGTGACCCATCCATGGACTGAACGCGCCGTTTGTTGCTTAACCTTAGTGATCGTTTAAGATCACTCAGGCAGTCCAGGCTACGAACGAGACCTCATAACACTGGCAAAAAATTAATTCTTAGTTTACATAAATGTAATTTGTTAAAAGTTACACCAAGTGCAGTCATCAAATTACAGTTTAACCGCAGGTTTAACGAATAACTCGATTGTAAATGTCCACATTCGTATAACAAGCGACAATCTTGAAGGCCTTATGACATCACTACTTGATAAAAGGTACAAAATTGTCTTACGTAAGTGTCAAAGTTAAATAAAAATAGCAGCTTTAGAGCCCAAGCCAGATGCTAAAAAATATTATATTTTTTTATCATCATCAACCCATGATGTCTCAACCAAGGGGCACGGGTCTCTTCCCTTCATTTTCAAGCCGCCCCGCCCTAAGGCCTCTGATTTGCTTTAACGACTGCCATCTATCGACGGCAGCCGGCACCAAATGTTTAACGTGCCTTGCGAAGCACGGAACCGCTTGGAAAAATGCCACTAGCGTTAGTCATAGAACAGTCACCCATCCATGCACTGAACGCGCCCTATGTTGCTTAAGCTTCCCGATCACCTAAGATCAATCATAGCGGCCGGGGCTACGAGCGAAAAATAATACCAATCTTTATTTTAGGTCAATTAATATAGGTATTTTTATAGTTTGTATATTAGATATTATATTTGAAGAAGGAAAAGATGAAGAAAAATTTATTATAAAAACAGTACACACGCTACAATAACAAAATAAATCCAAAAATGAAACCAAAAAAATAGCACAAAGCAAAAAAATCAGAAGGAAAATAAAGGTTACGGCGTGTCACTGCTGCTGTTATAAATGGCTTTAATGTTGCTTATAATACTTTTTAATATTGCTTAAAACCTCCACGTAAACAGCCTGTCCAATTCAATGAAATACAAAATAATAATTATGATCGATAGGTCTGAACGATAGTACCAATCATTCTTCATAGAGTGCCCTTTATTGCGTATGCATCATATTGAAGTTCTCACGCAGATGGAGTAACATCATTATACATTTGGACTTAAGTACCATCAGATGCATCAGCAAATCATTATGAATTTAATTCTGAATTTGGATAGTTCTAATCACTTTATTCCGGATTGGTACAGATACTTGTCTCTGTCAGAATCGAGCAACCGACGACGCGAGCCCCATCTTCGCTCACCATGATTAAGCTCTGCGAATCTGAGTCGGACCCTGGTCGGACTCATCCGACAAAAACTCAAGTAAGTGAATCCGGAATAAAGTTAGTAATGTGTAGTTCTTACGAAAGTTTCAAATAAGTTCAAATCGTGATTGATTTACTATAAATAAGCATTTGTGAAAAACCATGTAGGAGCATCGCGAGTGATAAAAAAAATACTAACAATAAAATTAAATATAAATATAACAAACACAAATATTTACTACAACACAACAAGATTCCTTAAAACACTCCTCAAAAAAAGTTTAATTAGTCTACGGTAAGGAAACGTATCGCTCGTAGCCCCGGCTGCCTGAGTGATCTTAAACGATCATGAAGGTTAAGCAACAGAGGGTGCGTTCAGTGCATTGATGGGTGACCGTCTATGACTAACGCTAGTGGCATTTTTCCGAGCGGTTTCGTGCTTCGCAAGCGTGCTTCGAACTAAGCAGTTGGAGCCGGCTGCCGTCGATAGATGGCAGTCGTTAAGACAAGTCAGAGGCCTTAGGATGGCTTGAAAACTTGTGACAGTAAGACCTGGCACAAGTCTTACAAGCCTCCACCAATCGGGACTTGGCCCCCGTGATGGGGTATGGCCTATACCTTCCTCAGGGAAGAGACCAGTGCCCTCATCATCATCATCGTCATTCAGCCACAAGAAGTCCACTGCTGGACATAGGCCTCCTCCATGGATTTCCAAAAAGACCGGTTGGAAGCGGCCCTTCGGTGGGAACAAAATGGGTTGATGATAAAGGAAACGTAGCCGCAGGTTTTTTAAACTGCTTCTGAGGCGTGTTTTATAAATAAAACGATAGGCGGCTTTTCGATGCTTGTTACATAGTTGTTAAAACAGTCATGATGCATTTAAAAATAATTATGACATTGTTTCTGAAGTTTGTAATGTTCCGCTGATTTGTTAAAATTTGGTTCACATTGGGGCATTATAAATACAAATATGATAAAAAAAATCGTGTTGCGAATTTAGAACGTATTACAGTTCGATAAGACTTAACATAGTTCGTGTCATCTGAGATTTATCAAGACAGACAGCAACAACTCTTATCGCTCGCTCATTAACGATAAAAGTCATGCTCAGTTCCAAAATAAACTAAATTGCACCAATTTTAAGTGTATGTTAAATCTTTAGAATTACCTACTGACTTAAGATAGAAAAGAGCAATACAAAATATATTTCAGTTAGGGTTTGAGTTTTCAATCAGTGTGTCCTGCCAGTCATGAACTACGGAGCCAAGACATGGACACTCACGAAAGGGTTGGTCCACCAGTTCAAAGTCGCTCAGCGAGATATGGAGAGAGCTATGCTCGGAGTTTCTCTGAAGCGAATACATCCGACAGAGAACCAAAGTTATCGATTAGCAAGCTGAAGTGGCAGTGGGCTGGCCATATTTCGCGAAGAACCGACAACCGCTGGGGTAAACATGTTCTTGAGTGGAGACCGCGTCTCGGCAAACGTAGCGTAGGACGCCCTCCAACCAGGTGGGATGACGATCTGCGAAAAACTGCAGGCAGACGCTGGATGCGGCAAGCTGAAGACAGGGCGCTATGGCGCTCATTAGGAGAGGGCTATGTCCAGCAGTGGACTAATACAGCCTGATGAGGGTTTGGGGCAGTAACGGAGCGGCTATCAATCGGTAGACCAACGGCCCGATGGCCGGACGATGTGGCCAGGTTGGCAGGGGCCCGTAGATGCGAATGGCAAGAGACCGCGAGTGGCGCGATGGGGAATAGGCCTATACCCAACAGTAGACAGAGGTCGGCTGATGATGATGAGGGTTTGAGACGTGGGTGCACTGCCTTAAGGGCCATAGCCCATACCCGGCAAAAATAATATCATTCAAATATGGGCTTTAAATATTGCTGTTTAGATATATTTTACATTGGCATCATAAATTAGCTGACAGCTGACAGCGAGCTGTATGCTGTATTCCTATAATTTATTGGGTTCAAAAGGTCCGCAACTCTTGGCCCCGATTCTGTTAGTGCATTTTAGTTCAGTGACGTTACATAGTCCGGTCACGTGACAAGTGTTTTCATTCCAATGACGCCTAGAATATTTATACGCGTGCTCGCGTTCTGTGGCGTAACGGTTAGCGCATCTGCTTACCATGCGAGAAGTCCCGGGTTCGATCCCGGCTAGGGAGAAAAAAAAACTCCAGGTGTTTCTGTTTCCCACGACACAGGGCATCCTAGTGTGGGGCCAAAAGCAATGTATGTGCCTGTATGTAAATTAATGTTTGTTTTATGTTTTGTAATTAATGCAATAAAGAATTAAATCAAAGTAAAAAATGTCAGTAATAAAACACTGCAGAGAACACACCTCTTTCGATAAATGCACGTGCCAATTAACAACAGGTAGTCCCTACTCAGTTGGGTTACGGGCGAGTTTCCGACAAACTGGCTTTGCACACAAGCTGGCGAGACCCTAAATAGCATACAAATATCTTGCAAAACGCTGTATGCACTGCACATTGCTAGTAGTGTGATAACCAGAGCAGTAATGATATCAAGTCTCTTCCTGTGTAAGTAGAAATAAATTACCCTTTTTAGAGCATTTCTATATCCACCAGCATTCCTCAGTGCCTCGTTGGTCTGACGGTTTCTCGTCAGTTTACCAGCCGAAGGCCCGTTCGATTCCTACTAAATGCCGCTGTACATTTGTACAAATTGCCTGAGTCTGGGTGTATTTCCATGTTTGTGATGTACAAACTATAGTCCCAATTATATTTCTGTGATCACCTCTAAAGGTATAAAAAAGCTTAATTCATAAACCTGAAAATTAAAACCAAAGCCATGTCGAAGCCACCAAGCGCTTCGGATAGGAACCCAATCGCATCTCGCCTTCACCTCTTCCATACAGACTGATCTAGTTATTTTAACAACATCTAGATGTATAAGTAAATCGGGATGTCATGTCAACAGTGTTGTGCAAGGCGTCGGGCCACCCTGGGTCAAACACGATAACCATATTGATAACCGTGCCCAAAATGTACATGTTATCATTGGCAATTCGCTCGGGAGCTGTGAGATTTACAACATTATCATCTTATGAGTTGTACTCTTGTCTGCGCAGCGTTCTCATTGTAACCGACATCCTACTTAATCCTTGATCCTTGGGTGTAAAGGGCGTGGAATTTTAATTATCGTTAGACTACCGTGTTTAATTAACAAATATTAGGGGGTTATCCGGAGCGCCATTAATGAACGAATCATATATTCTCAATCAATCAATCAATCAATTTATTTATTTGTAAACATAGGTAAATATTACAAGCTGTTATAGAAATATTATAGTCTCTCTATGTCTTGCCTTTAGGCGTACAAAATTGTGATCCCTACCTAAATAAAATGTCTTTTCAATTAATAAAACTAATAATAAAAACGAAAATGTCCAAGTAAGTATGTCAAAGCTTCAAGCACCATAAAGTTAATTCCAAAAATAATTACCAATAAATCATACAATGTCAAAAAGAAAAGAAAACTTAATTATACCATTTAAATTAATTAACATTTTAACACGCCGGCATTTGCATTTATATTATTTACCTAGTCAATAGTCTGCTATGACAAGATGCAATTTTAACCTATTAACAACAAAAATAAATAATAACATCCAATAAAAAGTCTATGTCTCTTATAATACGTTAATGCAAAAACTGAACCTGATAAATCCCAGTAATGAGATAGGATTAGAATAATTATTTATTGTACCTACACGAGGAAAAAAAACAGTGATAGCTGTTTTGATCACCGAGTGATCGTCGGTTTGAGTCCCTGCATGTACCAATGATTTTGTAAGGTTTTGGCAATACAAGTTGCTAACGGTGAAGGAAACCCAGTGTCTGGGTGATTCAGCCCATACACACTCTCTCTCTCTCTCTGATATACCGATTGTAAGCTTATGCTTATGAACGAAATAGATTCTTATCCAAAATCGGCGTGTGTGCATGAAGCGACTAATTATGAATGTCGATGAAGCGAAAGTGATATACAATGTATGTCAGAATCGTTGCAAGTGGCAACCTTGGTCTCTGACTAACCCTCTGAGATATAGGGGTGAGTATATGTACCTATGTATGTGTGAACTAAGTAAAGGGCCTTTCCATTTCAAATAGGGCGGGTCGATGTTGACAGTTTGTGGCGGCCATGTAGTGCCGCCATCTTAAATCTGTTCATTTAAGAAATTTACCTAGAAAAATGAGAATATTTTAACCCGTCTTTTAATTTATTGAAAATATATCTATAAATCTTAGTAATTGAATAAATAATACAAAAAATGGAGGACAGGATTTACAATTAATTCGTTAGGTACATCTTTGTCCACCTGAACAGATAACTTGGTGGCGCTGTAGTTGTTGTGACATTTGTCAAATCTGTTGTTTTTTATTCAGTCATTGATGTAAAATCACGATTGAGCAGCACGCAAGGATGTTAACAGCACATCCAAATGACAAAACTTTATTATCAAAATGAGTGTTCGTTAGTTTTTTCGGTTTGAGGGAAGGGTGATCTCTCGCAGAGGTGACGTGAATTGGCCACCAAGATCCTGCGATTTGACCCCTTTAGACTTTTTTTGTGGGGTTTTCTGAAGTCACAAGTCTATGCCTATTCGCAATCGACTGATGCCCTGAAAGTCAACATAACGCAGGCCATCGCTTAGATTCAGCCGGATTTATGCAGCAGAGTCAAAGAAAATTGGACCTCTCGGATCCACTGTTCAAAGCCGCGGTGGACATTTTAAGCAATGTCATATTCCATAAATAATGGCATTAATAGAACTTTCGAATAAATAAAAAAAAGTTAATATCTCACACACAGCTTGTTTTATTCAATTTCAACATCGGGTCAACCCTTTATTAAACTAACAAGTTCCGTGTATGTTCTCAAACGAACTAGCGCTTGTGAAAAACTCGAGGTTGTGACAAAAAACCCAAACTTTGCCATACTAAAAAATCCTTTAATGTCACACGTGACCTTTTGCGTCTTTTAGTCTGGAACAAGGACCGTAATACGTCCATGGTCTGGAATGCCTGGAAAAGTGTACTCCTTCATGTTCGCATTTTTTAAATTCCTTTTCATACCGTCTGTCATTTTAAAATCAAAATTTAAAATTACGTCGCCTGTTTCTAGGTTTCGTTCGCTGTCCATTCAGACTTCACCCTTTGACAAGAACATGAATAGCCAACTTTCTGCATATTTCTATCTACATTTTATTGTCCTTCTAGTAAAACACGTTGGAGTTGTACACATATTGTCTAATCTCGCAGTACATGAGGATTCTGGCGTGACATGTCAAAGAGGTTCCGGACAAAGCATAGTGACGATATGACGAGCGTAATCTATCTATCTATCTATATATATAAAAGGAGAAGCTGACTGACTGACTTAGAATCAACGCAGAGCCCAAACTACTGAACCTAGGGGGTTGAAATTTGGCATGGGAGTTCCTTAGGGAGCCTAGGGGAGCACTAAGAAAGGATTTTTTGAAACTCACCCTCTAAAGGGGTAAACGGCGGTGTTAAAGTTTGTATGGAGGTATAAGAAAATGTTGTCAGATTTTCTTGAAACTTGAAATGAATACTCTTCAACGCATTTGATTGAACACGTGTTTCACGGTTTTTCTAAATTTAACCCTTAACGGGAGTGAACGGGGTTGCAACATTTTGAACTAAAGTCCACGCGGACGGAGTCGCGGGCGAAAGCTAGTGTGAAATAAATAAGTGAATATGACGAGCGAATACATTTCGCAAGCGGATCAGTCGTTGTCAGGAATAATTTGGCGATAACCCTCGGATCACAGTCGTCAGCGCTGATTTGACCTGTCCCCATGTTTTGAACTCTGCACTTATGAAGTTTATTACTCTACATTTTTAAACACGATTTTGGTATTATCTTCGTCTGTATAAAATAGTTATCTTATACTTCAGTTTTATTGGTCTCGTATCTAATTGGCGGTTAAAAAAAGCCTGGCTTATTTTTCGCCGTAAGACCTGCGACGAAGTATGGTGCACACTGGCGGATAAAAGATCCAGGAGGCACCAAATCCGTACAGACCCGACGCGGGACCTTCTCTTTATATGTCCCACATGCGGTAGGGGCTGCCGCTCTCGAAAAGATGGTCAGAGTGGAGTTTTTTTTTCGCTGCCTTTTTCTCCACTACAGACGGCCCCAAGGCAGCGGCTAACATTATACATAACTGTATGTACACTGACATTCAACAAGCCGAATGTCAATTCTTTACGTTGAAATAAATTTTTGATTTCTGATTGGACTTTTCAGTCACTCAAAAAAGTGTCGAAGTCCCACAGGATACATCCCCAGGCACTGCTTGAATCGTCCGTAACGGACGCGAAGGCCGATGATGACTTGTATACACAACTCGATTAACCTGATCTTAGAAACGTGCGTGCATGCAACGCCCAATGAATGTCGATGCAGCGAAAATGATTTGTCAGGATCATGGCAGGTGGCAATCCCTGGTCTCTGCCTACCCCTCTGGGATACAGTCCTGAGCTTATGATTGTATGAATGTAGAAACGTGCCAGTACCTACCGTAAATACAGTTCTGACATACAGTAGACAGTTAAGTAAGGTGGAAAATCAGTAAGTTAGGTGGAAAATTGCTGCACTCTATTAATAGGGTAGTTTCCAGGGTCAAAATAATAAATTGTATTTAGTCCGTATTTTAGATCATGAAAAAATATTTGACATGTATTTTTTCTTTTTTCGATTAAACAAAAAATAACAAAGATATAGCCCATTAAAGTTACGTGTGACGTCACTCCGTGCTAAAAAATGCAGCACGGCGTGACGTCACACGTACTTTAATGGGCTATATCTTTGTCATTTTTGGTCTAATTTACAAATAAAAAAAATACGTGTCCCTTATTTTTGAATAATCTAAAAGACGGACTAATTACATTTTTAGGGCAACTAGCCCATTCTACTCTTCTCTAATAGTAGGTCTTTTCAAGAGTTCAACCCGATCGCTCTCACTTGGGCAGTTTCAGATAAGTTGTAACGTGCGTGTGGGCAGCCCCCCTACCAGATATTATGACTTGGATAATAATAACCTTTGCACAACACAAACGTTTATTCTTATCCCAAACTAGGAGACCCTGTGCTATGGTAACCAGGCAAGGAGACGATTAACATGAAAACACTCGTACTGAGCACTCAGACTGAGGAAACCGTGGACGTTTTAGACGGGCTGGGTAGATAGATAGAGGAGATTGATGCAAATCAAGCACGGCGACCTTCAGCGAGAATCGAATCCACCCTGGTTGGGTGGGTTAAAACTTGCTAAACCTGAGGACGTCGTCATAGAAATGTTTCTAACTATCGTCTTAATAAGTATAAGGACGGACAGACGATGACTTAACAAGTAGGTAGACTGCAGGTAGACGGCAAAAATAGACTATGAATTTTATTATTGTTTTATTGTGATAAGCCCGCCGTCTGTACTCTTAGAGCGGGTACACACTAGGCGTTTTGTGTACACTTAAATCGGACCTCATAGTTCTTACAACGCGCGTTACAAAAGCGCGCGCTTCAAAACGCCTAGTGCGTGCCGAGGCACAATACGTGAGTCCATCAATGCCTAGTTGTGGCCAAGGCTTGTATATGATTTTTCTCTAATAATGCGCGGCAATTAAAACTATGAACTCATTCAGTTAAATTCAATAAACTTTCAAAATCAGACGAACCACGAACGAACAACAATAATTTTTGCCGCGTTCGTTACAGTGTTCATTTTTTTCAATAGGTATATCCAGCTTTCTATCGCAAGCCAGTTCGAAATTTAAATAAAACCTCTGATAAGTTACCTCCTTGTCATTGTTCGGAGTAAAAGATCGATCCATTTTTAAATAGTTAACAAGACAAATATGAGTTTAGTATGTAATTTATTTGGCGACAAAACACGACAGTTATATTCATAACCGCGAGCAGCGGCCGAAAAAAGTTCTATGAAAATTCTTTCATAGAACTTTTTTCGGCCGCTGCTCGCGGTCTGAACGTATATGATGATGTAGAGATTAAAATGTATGTTGGGACCACCCTTTTAAAGTAATTTTTCAGTATCCCAAACATTCCATCAAAAATCATGGAACCTGCCCATGGTTTATGATAAACCGAAATATGTAAACTCCATGAGTTACTGAAAATGTTACCGTGCTGAAAATCAGCGCTGCGGGTAAAACCCCAGCGTATACTAAGCTCGAGGCCATTTTATCGCTGCATAGACCCTGGGTCCCTTAATGTTTTGTTAAGTTTTTTTTTTTGTTTAATTGTTTTGTTGCTTTTAAATCACACGTCATATTATTAAGTGTATTCTTTGTAGTGTTAAATAAATGTTCGACATTGTCTAGACTTTGCTAGCCCTTTCGGAACCAAGAAGTTTCCTAAATATTTCCCTTGTTTCGGATTCTTTTCCCGGAAATATATTTTTTAGAAAGGAGTACTCTGAGGTGTACTGAAAATTTTCTGGGCATTACTACTGAAGTGTAAATATTTAATTAAAATTGTAAATATTTGTAGCGGTACATTCGTAATACCAATACTGACATTTCTGTTGGACGGATGAATTTCTAAAGGACTTTTCTCGCAGAAGTTGCATTTGGTACCGTCGTCTAATTAACAACCTATGCATCTCCTTAAGGCCGCTGATACGACAAACAATAATAATTTGTCTCGCTCGCACAATCAAATTTTTTAGGGATTCTAATAATATGATTAAGTTCACTTTTGATAAACATGGCCTAAAAGTTTGTCAGATATTAAAAATTTATACATTTTAAGTACATTTTTAATGAAGAAGAGTTGTTTCAAAAATACTAAATTTAGTATTACATTTTCTCTATCAAAAACTAAGAAGGTACTACATATTCTACATCTCATGTGTTCTATAATGTATATACATAATCTATCTATCTATCTACCTACATGATAAGTTTTGAACCACAATTTACCAGAAATATACTCTTTCTACTACACTCACAAAAAATATAGCTTGTGTGAGCGAGACTACATGCGCAACCAAGCCTAAAATATTTTAGTTGTAAACTCTCAGGTTTGGCGTTGAGTCCATCAGTCTTCTAAGCGTTGAATAACTTATTGTTTGCATTATTATTTCTACTAAATCGCAGCCGTTAGCCTAATGGATGCGTCGGTCGTACCACCGATAACTCCTTAAAAATTCATGCCATTCAGCTTCATATCGAACTACGGGCTGTCTTTTATTTCATTTGGGAAATTTTTTTACTGCAGACGATCTCATCCAAGTGGCGGGAAGACGCTGGATGCAAGCCGCTTCGGACCGGTCTTTTTGGAAATCCATGGAAGAGCCCTATGTCCAGTGGACTTCTTGTGTCTGAATGATGATGAACCTACCAAATATTCTATGTACATTTTTTTAAATCGGCGAAGCCGTTTAAGCCGAGTTAGATAACAAATACTGTGACATGACATTTTATGAAAACAAACAGCCTTATTTATAAAAAAAATCACGATTCATCTAAACCACTCCTCAGAACCAGTTTATTTAAAGACTACAACAATCACTGGTTACGTCCCACGGAATAATTAAATCGGGGCTTATCGAGTGTTTTAAACATCTTCTAATAAATATAAATAATTCCCGTGTCACAGTGTTAGTGCACATACTTACTCCTTCGAAACAGCTTGACCGATTTTGATGAAATTTTATATAATATACCTGAGAATAGGTTGTTATCTACTTTCCATACCCCTAGATGAAGGTGAAGATAGGCTACATAAGCCATCTTCGAGCGCACCAGCGCCACATATCTGATTAGGGGTCAAAGTGGTCGCCATGGCCGAAATCGGTCGGAACCATCATCATCATCATCATCATCACCCCTAGATGATAAGGGTTGCTCCGAGAGAACGGGCGTGAGGGCGAGAGAGCGGGCCTCTGCCTACCCTCTCCGAGAGGGTAGGCAGAGGCACCAATCACTAGAACTGGGCCCACTTAAGTAGTATTCGCAATATAATAGTGAACGTAAATATTATGAATAAATAAAACCTGCAGGTGATTTTGCTCTAGTAGGTAAAAAAATCCAGGTAAAAATCCATACTAGGTAAGTTATCTTCAAACAAAATATTACTATGATAATGAAATCGATCGAAAAAATATATCGACGTTAATATAGACATTTTTACGAAATCGTACCGATGTTTTATACCTACTTAAAAGTTTTATGCCTACTTGTAATGTTAACGCTAATAAAGAAATGGTGCCCGGGACAAGTCCAATACAAATTAAAAATTAAAGTAAATATAATTAAATATTTTTTTACAGAATAATAACAATAATGAAATATATAAATTTTAAAATTCAAATTAATGTCGACATTAGGTATATTTAATTTAATTTTAATTTCGCTCCTGATTTGGAAATTAAAACTATCAACATGTAATTTATTAGAATAAGTAGTCTTTTCCACATCAAGAGCGAAATTAAAATTTAATTAAACCTAATGTCGAGAATAATTTAAATTTTAAAATTACGTTGTATGAAATCCATTCAATGGCTGAATTATATTTAATGTAAAACGTACATTAAATTACTATAAAAAATCGATGCTATTAGTCTTTCATCCTCCAAGGGATTTTGAGCACATCTTTTTCATGCAGCTTCTGCAGTGAATGGACAGTATATTATATCATTATTTACATTTTAACTGCAAATGTTCACGTATTGTGTCGTTAAATAAATGTTTTTATCTATCTATCGAGTGTATCAAAGCAATGCGACTAAGCGAAGCTTGACACATACATACATAAGCTCACGCCTGTATTCCAGAGGGGTAAGCGGAGACGAGGGACTGCCACCTGCGACGATTCTGGCAAAACACTTTCGCTTCATCGACATTCATTAGTCGTCGCACGGCGGTTTCGGGTAAGCTTGATGGTGATCAAATTTAATGTGCAAACAATAGTGTCCCCTTGAAAAGAGGCTTATTTGTTAGTATTTAAAGAGTTGCCCAGTACATTCGCTACTTTGGGAAAGTATTATTAGAACTCCCAAGTCTCTACAGTTGAGAAGCTTTCAACGTTTCAAATTTGCTAACAAAATAATTTAAACCGCACAAAGTGCAAAGGTGCACTAAAGTACAATTAAAGTTCTTTATTGTCTTCTTTTTCTGCAGCCTTTATACGTCCCTTGCAGGGAAGGATTCAGGCTTTCTCTCAGAGAAAGAGTACTTGCTTAATCACCACACGCGCTCAGGGCGTTTTTTTATTGACTGAAAATAATTATGTTTTGTATTTGGAACAACAAACGACAACATAGTTATTAAAATATTACAAAAATAAATAGAATTTTGGATTAATAAAAATGTAGGAACATGTAGGACAACGTAGTTGTCCACAGCTTACTTATAGGCAAGTTGTGAACTAATTGTAACTCATTAAAAGAGCATTTGTATAAGGTAAAAAATATATATTGGCGATTTCAAGCGCTCAGGTATGAACACCTAAATCAGTTTCAGGTTTCAGGTTTCCTCACAGTGTTTTCCTTCACGGTTAGCAAGTTGCATTGCTATTACATCTTCACAAATTTAGACAGAGCGAGAGAAAAATTTACAATAGGTATATTTTACGTACGTAAAATTCGTAACTGAGTTTTTTTTACTAGAGTCGAATAAAAAACATAAAAAGAGTTTAAAAAGAAAGAAAACTTCAGAAAAAATCAATCAAGCCTTAGCCTACTCTACCGCGCTGAAAGAGAGAAAAATAATTTCCTCATAGTTATTTTTTTGATAGTGTTTTCAGGTTACGTTTATAAGAAAAGCCGTCGGTTACATAATTGAGAGAACGCCAGAAAAGGTCGATAAGTTATCGACCTACCTATATAAGGTTATCGATAAGGTCCACCATAAAACAAACCGTTTTTCCTGCTATTCGCAAAAATTTCACCAGCATAGATTGCACGTAGGTAATATGTGTCATATAATAAATACCTAAGCAGACGCCTATTATTCGCAAGCATAAACATCAGACTAAGTACTTAGTCTGATATAATACATAGTAAAACCTGAGTCAGATATTTTAGAACACCTACCGCTGAGCTGCAAAATACCTAAGTACCTACTAAGCTAGTTTCACTTTTCGTTTGAACAACCATTTCTTAGTGAAAGAAATTACGCTAAGACTTTTTTATAGTTTTGTAGTCAAAGGGAGTTCTCTGGTCGTACAGTAGACTTTTAGGACTTACCTACAGCACAAAAATAAAACGTACAGTTAATCCTATCCGAAGTAGTATAAAATTTACTTCGTACAGTTAATCCGAACCAATTTCTGTTAGAACGACCGAAATTTCCTTAGCGACATATAAAAAGTACGTCAGTGAATCAGTACAAAAGTACTGTGCAACAATACGAAACCAGCAGCGGAGTTGCTAAACTTCAGCGTGTAGGCATAAAAAGTTTTAGCGTCCAGCCTGTTGCTACCAGGCTCGAACGCGTGCGATTTGTCAGGAACGAACCCGGGGCTACAACAAGGAATCGCGGTTACGCTGCCGGCTTTTCGAAATATAGCCGGAAGGTTGACAGAATAAATACCTGGACAGCGGCGCCGCAGATGAAGATCAGCAGGAGGGCCGCGACCGGCGCTCTACCGGCGACCATCCTCCTGATTGAAACTTTTCAGAGTTACTCCCGAAGGCGGAGTGCCGACCGCGCGACCCGAATGCCGCACCGCGAGTGAGTACCAGCGCACGGCGCGCCAACAAAACTTTTTCGACGCTAAACTTGAGAAGGCTAAGCGCATCACACGCGGCAGCCTGCACCGTCTCCAATGGACTCGCGCGGGAATGCTTTGTTTCCCCTCCCTATTTGTATAGTTGCCAACGACGCCTCCCTTTGTTCAACACTTGCTCTTGAGTGTCGATACTCTGAGAATCTGTCGGCTGTCTCTTACTCAGTAAGTAAGTAGGACGTCAATCCCGGCATTGCAATTTTGGTACGCTAAACGATGAATCCGTTATTATTGTCCGAGACGGGACTGCATGAATAAACAGGTTTAGCTAAATTCGTCCGGCATAAGCCTGCCTCAAGCTGACCACTTCCCGCGACAAAGGAATTCCTTCGTATTATTACCTACATTCTATAAATAAGTATGCAAAGCTTATCACGTAGTCAAGGCACACGGCGCAGCTGGTTAGTCGGGCGAAAATAAAAAATAAACTAAAAATGAATTCGCTAAGCGGACCACAGAGCTTTGTGCGGTTGCAATAATGGCCTGCGGGATGCGTGATCTTAATTTTGTTTTTAGACGAATCAACGCGAGTGGGTCACAATTTGATAGTGATAACGCGTTATATGTACTTGTAAGTAGGCTGCATGTTGCATCGGTAGATGTGCAAATGTTTTGTCACAGTCGCCCGCCTGTTGCCTGCGTAGGGCATATCGCAAGACTTACGATTAAGGCTGCCGCCTCTAGGTTTTTTTTCTTGGGGCGTACAGGGAAAATCCATCCTGGATGCCAGAGAAGGGAAGCCCTGGCAGTGTCGGACTCCTACCGACCAAAAACCCCGTAGTATGCCCTGCCTTGAGTATAGATAGGTACCTACTCTGAAGGGGCCGCGCTAATGGTGTACACATTTCCTCCAGTAGTATGATTGGGATGATTTGTTTAGAGCGTGTATTGTAGTGTTGTGCTGATACTAAAGCTGGTCTCTCCGGGCGGGGATTTGGATATTTTAGGCTTATTTCGCAGCACGAGCGTAAAGGCTGCTGTACACGGGTAGAGTAAACGGTAGAGTAGAGCGGTAGAGTAGAGTGGTAGAGTACTAACTATCCTACTAATCCTCTATATCAATGCTGTTTGCATTGGTAGAGTTAGTAGGATAGTTTGTACTCTACCGCTCTACTCTACCGTTTACTCTGCCGTTTTCTCTACCCGTGTACAGCAGCCTTAATGGGGGATAAGTAGGCGTTTTTGAAATTGCAGAAATACAAATCCTATTAACAGATTTTTGACTACCGACGTCACTAACACTTTTAGCAAAGTAATTTTGGTATATTTTTAGCCGACTTCAAAAAAGGACTGACTTCGTTGACTGTTTTTGTTTTATTTTATGTTTGTTATCTCAGAACTTTTGACCAGGTAGATTGATTTGATGATTATTTTTTTACTTGAAAGCTGGTGCTTACAGTGTAGTCCCATTTCAATTTGGATTAGCTTTGACCTGGCATCCGTGAGAAAACCATAATTATAAGTCTTAAATTTGTCTGTTCGGCGCCTACATTTTTCTTCATAGCAACAATAAGTCGTTTATTTGTTTGTTATGCTTTATTGCACAAAAGAAATAAAAACAATGCATAAAACCATAATACATAAAGTCGTATGTGCGCTAATCGTCGTGTGTAATCGCTTCGTTTCCAACACAGTCAAGGGGTTTTCTGGTTTTTTCTTTTCTTATCTAAGTAGACTATCTGTACTAATATTATAGAGAGGCAAAGTTTGTAGGTATGTTTATAAGTTTGTCTGTCAGGGGTAATCTCCGAAAATCTTTATACAATTTACAAAATTATTTTTCAGGATGGGCATAAGACAATCCGTTGATGCGAACGTAGTCGCTGGCACTGCTAGTCTAATATACAGGGTGTTGATTTTTACAGTTTAATCTGACTCAGGGGTGGTTATTTACATGATACTGAAGCAAAAAAATATAAAAAAAAATTTTTTTAAGTGGAAATCACCTAAAATCCCGGTTTTGCGGCACCGGCACCGGCGCACTATCCCGCCCCGCCCAGCGAAACCCCTGCCGGGCCCGTCAAGTGTAAACGATAGAAGCTAACTTTATGATTTTTAGGTGATGTTCACTAAAAAAAATATTTTTCTATATTTTTTTTGCTTCAGTACATATCATGTAAATAACCATCCCAGAGTCCAATTAAACTGTACAAATCAACACCCAGTATATAATTCTCGTGTCTCACACATTTTCTTTGTGTAAAGGTAGGTCTGAGATTAGGTCGTGCTTACAGCAAAAGAACGTTTGCCGAGTCAGCTAGTAATAAAATAACAACTTATGTTACTTAACATTAAAATGTGAAAATTACTTTGCTAAATTCCGCCAAAATACCACAAGCACCATGCGGTTAGTTAATGCACCGCCCTCCCTCCCACTTTTTCAAACAGAGTGCGTATACTGAGTTTTTTCATTCACTTTCGATAGCGAGAGCGTTTGCGATTTGCATAGGAGTGACAAAGAGACAACTATGTGGCTCGCTTTGTCACTCCTATACAAATTGCAAACGCTCTCGCTATCGAAAGTGAAGGAAAAAACTCAGTATAAGCACTCAGGAGCACGACACGAACGCACCACCACCGACACCAATACTTGTGTGAGAAAAAATGCGACGCGTTTCCCCTCTAACACGAGGCATCCTCAGGCTCACAATTATGGTTTTATGTCACATAAAACCATAATTTAATAAACATTCTACATAATATGTAGAACGCCCTCTACTTCCTCTACTTAATAAGTAGAGGGTGTGGAGACTATAATGTCATCCGATCCAATATATTCCGCATGCTCCAGAACTACGGAGCTGAGATGAGTGTTATTGTAAGAAGGAACTACCAACTACAACAACTTTTCAACTACCACCGAAGCTCTCTGTATTACCGGGGCGAGGCAAATTAAACTTTCTGCACATGCTAAAACGCAAACGACCTAAAGGTACACCCTTATGCTCCACTTAGTCAACGGTGCTGCACGACTAAACCACCCTACAGTCGAATTTCGATTAAGCGACCATTGTTTGAAATATTATCGTTGGACATTTCTCACAGAATCACCCTAGGAAATTTGTATTATTAACTTTATTCGGCATACGCTTATCCTTAAAACCATAATTAAGCTCTGCGAATCAGAGCGAAACCTAGTCGGACTCTTCCGGCAAAAAGTCAAGTAAGTGAATGCGGAATCCATTAAAAAGTAATTTTTGATTTACTTCATCATCAACCCATTATGTCCCCACCGAGAGTGCCTCTCAGGTTTCTTCACTGAGGAAGGTATAGGCCATACTCCACCACAGCGGCCAAGTCCGGATTGGTGGAGGCTTGTAAGACTAGTGGCTGGTCTTACTGTCAGAAGTTCTCAATCCGCCCTACTTGGCTTAACTTTGATTTACTTCGGTACCCTAGAACTCAGTTGGCACCATTTTGAGGAGGAGGGCTGGTTTGCACCAGGATGACCAGAGGTTGTATTCTCTGGGACACTACTGGAAAGATTTTAAGTTCCCAAGTTCGTTCCTTGATTATCTCAACAAGTTACCCGTCCCGTTCGACTCGCGATAGGACACCAAGCAAGTTCTCTGACCTCCTCTCGAACGCTTATCAAGCCCACGCCTTGCTCTCGCGCCGCCGCGTCCTAACTACCGGCTTACTGGCCACGGGACTCTGGCCCTTCGGTACTGCGACCAGAGTCCTTATTTGCCCAGCGGGCCTAGCACGCACCCAATGAACTCGCGCGCTACTTCGATAAATTTGCGTGCCATTCCGCTCTACGGTGATAAAAGAAGAGCAGGACAGACCGCGTTATCGCTGAAGGTTTTATTGAGTACTTGCTCCGATTTAAGCGCGTACTAGGCATGCGGCAGCCCTAGCATGGACATAATATTATGTATAATATGCATTCCTGTATGTAAGTTTATCAAGTGGAACAAGAACAACGAGATAGAGATAGTCTGCCTATAGACGATCCGGAAAATGACTCTTTCGGTTAGTGAGATTTTTTTGTGACAGTAATAAAATTGGTTAAAGTACCTATTCTACCTTCAAAAAAAATTGGCAATATTATAATTGGTTTTTAAGTAATTTGACATACTCTTCTTTTCCTAATTTAACGCATTCTTCTCTCACTTTGATAAATTTGAATTGCGTTGAATTTTGGTAGATATTTTATATTTTGAAACACATATTATAGATCTAACATATTAATATTATTTGATTAATATTGTTTTTTATGATAATTACCTAATATGAATTATTTTGATACTTTCTCACGTACTTATTTTTATACTATTTAAATTCACATGACGTTTATTTGATTTAGGTATTTATAAGTCCAAAGAAATTTTGCATTTTTTTAATGAATTAATGGTTTATTGACAAAACAAAAATGCTCACGTAACAATAATAGTAGGTAATTATGGAACAAAGACGTGTGAGTATGACCAAGGATTCGGTATGACAAGATTGCTTTATTATATTATTATACTATTTTACAGTTCATGGCAGAACATTGCGATCTAAAACCTGATAGAACACCAAATGTATTTACCTGTGATCCACAAACGTTTCATGATCGGAAAGATAGTTTCATACATTTACTAAGGTTGGGCGAATGTTGTATGAATACTAGTCCAATGACGTCACGCTGTCACGTTTCTCGCATAAGGCGTGGTTTACATTTGCTTTATTTTCTTTTTTTTTAGCATGCTTTCCATAGAGATTGAATAAAATAGAGACGACAAAACCATATTCCGATTCATAGCTTTTATTATGTACCTTATATTGTAAAAGTAATTAAAAAAAATCCTAAATACATACCCCCTTATTCATAATGGTCCGCTAACTTAGAACAGCTGCTATATAGTGCTATTTATCATTCTGACATAGGTCAATAGAGGAAGACAGATTAAGAATTAGCAATTTTTTAAGTTAGCGCAGACTATTATGAATAAGGGGGATAGTATACAACCAACCTCTAGTGATTTATTATGCTTATGTTCCTATAAAAGGAATTGGCGTCTCTATTATATTCTAGCTGTATGAAAAGAGTGCTGAAAAGGCACGAAAATAGAGCAAATGTAAGCCAGGCCTAACGCGGAACCGGCCAATGCAGTATCGGGCTCGTGCTAGAGCTCCGGACCCGAAACCCGTTGACTGATATCGCCAATATTTACCCACTCATCGGACCCGATTCCTGCTTTCATAGTTGGCATTACCTACAACGTTACGCGGCTACACAGCTACATCGTGTACTTAGGGTAACCTTGAGACTCCAAAATAAATAATTTCGTACCTCATATCACCACGTATCATTGCAGGTTTCAGAATAAACTGTGAGTACGAGATGGACTTGTGCGTGGAGGGTTTCGTTTGCGCTAATGTCACACGAAACAATATTGGTAAAATTAATTGCTACTAAATGTGTTTTGGATGCGTAGCTACAGTCAGACATTGAAATTGTCGCTGACATTGTCCTTTTAATTGTCACAATTCATCGTTGTCGGCGAAACCAGTGTCTAGCAGACATTTTTTTTCTATTTTAGTTGGAGTTGATCGACTCTTCATCATCAACCCATTATGTCCCCACCGAGGGGCACGGGTCTCTTCCCTGAGGAAGGTATAGGCCAAGTCCGGATTGGTGGAGGCTTGTAAGACTAACTGATCTTACTACAGAAGTTTTTCAAGCCGCCCCCTAAGGCCTCTGACTTGGCTTAACGACTGCCATCTATCGACGGCAGCCGGCACCAACTGCTTAACGTTCCTTGCGAAGCCCGGAACCGTTCGGAAAAATGCCACTAGCGTTAGTCATAGACGGTGACCCATCCATGGACTGAACGGGCCGTATGTTGCTTAACCTTAGTGATCGTTTAAGATCACTCAGGCAGCCCAGGCTATGAGCGATTCGACTATGATTATGATTGGCTCTTATAACTGTGAAAAATATATTTTTATATTCCTGACCTTAAAAATAAGAATTAAAACGGGCCATTTGCGTGTCAGGCCACGCGCAATGTAGGGTTCTGTAGAAAGAGGGGTCTTTTATCTGCTTTGTAGAACTAACGAATTCATCAAAGTAATTTTTAATGGATGTTGTAAGAGGTATTCATTCAAAAATAATTTAACTTGTAGAGCTTATTTAGCATTCCTTTTTTAGTTTTCCTTTTAAGTTCATTATATTTGCTACTGCACTAAATTTTTTCGCGTTTCTACAATCAAGGGGGACGCCCTACTTGGACAAAAATTGCGCTTCTAAGCTTCATCATCAACCCATTATGTCCCCACCGAGGGGCACGGGTCTCTTCCCTGCCAGGCCATACTCCACCACGGGGGCCAAGTCCGGATTGGTGGAGGCTAGTGGGTGGTCTTACTGTGAAAAGTTTTCAAGCCGCTGACTTGGTTTAACGACTGCCATCTATCGACGGCAGCCCGTGCCTTGCAAAGCACGGAACCGCTCGGAAAAATGACACTAGCGTTAGTCATAGACGGTGACCCATCCATGGACTACACGAACTCAGGCGAACATCACTCAGGCAGCCCAGGCTACGAGCTTCTAAGCTTTTAAGCTTAATAGCCCCGACCCCTAATTGAAGTGTTGGGGAGGTAGGTACCTAAATTTTTTTTATGAGTTTGAGCCCTTCAGCATAATGCTGAGTCAGCTGCCATTTACAACAACAGTGACACGCCGTGACCTTTATTTTCCTCCTGTTTTCTTCTGATTTTTTGTTTTGTGCTAATTAATTGGTTTAATTTTTTGATTTGTTTTGTTTTTGTGGCGTGTGTTCTTTTGTAATAAAAAAAAAATCTTCTTCTTCTTCAAATGGGAACTAGTGAGAAATCTGTGAAAACTCGTAGCGAAAATGATCGGCGTTAATTGGTGTTGGCAGTTATAGCCGGGTCCAGACATGTATCATTTGCCCGATCCGATCACCGTATCCGTATCGTCGTCGACGCGTATCATGATCGCATAATGTGGACGGTTAATGTATCATGATACGCGATCTCGATACTCCGTTATGATACGGCCCGTCCTATGTCTTGTCGGTTTTTGTCCGATCATCAAAGGTGATACAGATATTGTGAAGATAGAGATACGGAGCGAATCGGAGGCGTCCACAACTTAATACGGTGATAGGATCGGGCAAATTATACATGTCTGGGCCCGGCTTAAGGCGCTTAACTCACAGGTCGTACGTTTGATTCCCACTGGAGACCGCCGTACATTTGTACAAATGGCCTCAGTCTGAGTGTTTTCGATGTTTGTTTTCTCCTTGCCTGCGTATCATAGCACAGGGTATCCTAGTTTGGGACCAGATCAAGTGATTGTGTTGTGTGGAAGATAATATCTAATCTCTTTAAACGAGCAATTCGTGTATATAATCTCGGAAACGGCAGCAACGATTTTCACGAAATTTTGTAGGCAGATGCTTTCGGGGTCGTTTAATTGATCTTAGGTTACATTTTTAGAAAACGTTGTTTTATCCGTGTTTTAAATTTGCTACGATAACATACAGAGGTAAATTTCGCGTCCATCTGCAAGGTTGGGATAGTTCTGACGGGAAAATGGGCGACCCGTTTCGGGCCGATTTCAAGAACCCCGGTTCGAGTCATGATGTTTTTTTTCAAAGTTCTTTTTTTGTTGAAAAAGGATTATTTTAATTTTATATTACATATTTTATATTACCAAAAAAGTACCGAGCAAAGCGGTCACCCAGGTACTTATTATTATGTCACATAACATAACATAACATTTACATACAGGCACATACATTGCTTCTGGCCCCACACTAGGATACCCTGTGTCGTGGGAACCAGAAACAGCTACGTCACAAACATCTGGGTTTCTTTTTTTGTCCCCAGCCGGGATTCGAACCCGGGACCTCTCGCATTATTATTATTATCTCTTAAACTAAGAGTGCTATAGCAAGTTACAAGGCAACTTTTATTGAGGAGTTATTTTGATACTGCGTTTCACTTATGCATTTCATGTAGGTAGTGCGACTTCAATAACTTACAGAGTAGAGCGTCGCTCGCGTATTCTTGCTGCTACAGAATTTGCAATAAAGTCTGTGTGTGATATTTAACCCCATGTACGTCCACGTACGTGCCTACGTGTACAGTCGATAGCACATCACCTGTACACCCATGCACTCTACTCCATTGCATTACGGGCGACTTTGCTAAAATGTGAAGGGTGACGTGCTGTCGACTGTACCTACATACTTTGTAAGATTAATATAAAATTTCTAAGTTTCACTACCTGTTAACGTTTTCCTCATAACTTAGGTGAGCTGGTATATAACTCTAAATAGTATTAAGGTCGCCTTTAGGCGAAAAATTGGGTTGTATCTTATAAGCTATAAACAAACCTTTACATACAGCCACATACCTACATTGTTTCTGGCCCCACACTATGATACCCCGTCTCGTGGGAACTAGAAAAAGTGACATCACAAACATGTCATTGTATGAATCCAAGACCTGGAGTTTTTTTAAACAATAAAGAGTTCTAATCGTTCGATTCGGCTTACAAGCCTCCACCAATTCCGACTTGGCCCCCGTGGTGGAGTATGGCCTATACCTTTCTCAGGGAAGAGACCCGTGCCCCTCGGTGGGGATATAATGTGTTGATGATGATGAAGAAGCTCAAGACCTAACATTAATAATAGTACAGTTTTTGGTATGCAGTCTCAGCCTCTGTAATTTTATGTTTGATTTTAATGTTTGACTTTGCAAGTATTGATTGCACTCATGGGTCTTGACGTTCTTGGTAGATGGATATTCACACTGTATTAGATTTAAGGTGATTTGAGAAAAGATGGTCAGAGCCGTCAGTGGAGTTTTATTTCGCTGCCTTTTCTCCACTACACTTGGCCCTAAGGCAGCGGCTAACATTAACATTATAAGTACATTGACATTCAACAAACAGAATTTAAATTCTTTACGTTGAAATAAATTTCTGATTTCTATCAAAAAAATAATTAGACGCTGCTTATAATTATCTATGAAGTACCACGAAAGTTGCTTCTGGACCTTTTGGGAGTTCGTACTTGCCTCGATTATTTTCACAATCCTCAAGAGATAGAAAAAAGTTGAAGCGTTCTTATCACCACCTCAACTCTCGCAATTGGGTTCAAAATTGCGCCACAGTTAATTATATAAGTATTGCGCCACAATTAAATGATAAATATAACCAATGATGCATTGCCACAGTAAAATCAGCCTTATTTATAGAAGAAGGGTTCCTTAAAATCCTCCTAAGATGCAGATTAGTTAGGCTGTGGAAAAGGGAAAAATCTCTAAAAAAACTGTCAGCAAGAGAAGGCTTGTCCCACCAAGTTCAGATGGGCAAAATAGTAACACTAATTGTAAATCCTGTTCCCCATTTTTTGTTTTATTTATTCACTTACTAAGATTTAGAAGCATTTTTTCATTCAAATTGAAAGACGGGTCTTTGACTTAGGTACAATATTACAATTTTTAGTATTAAATTCTCCACTAGCGCCGCTATCAACTCAACAGGGGTGCAATTACGTAGTACGCCTCTATATGGAGTTGTCTGATTTAGCCACTTTTGTTCCCGGTATGTTACACCACCCTATATTACCCTGTTTCATTCTGGGATTTTTTTCCCAGTAGGTATGTCATACGCCGCACTGTTATGTTCATACATATTTTGACTCTTTCTAGTTGTCTAAATGCTTAACCCGATAGAGTGGAAAGTTGTAATCTAAGGGCAGATAAAATAAATTCCTTGGATGTTGGAATCTTGCAGAGCATTCTGTCAGAGCCAAACTGTAGCGCGGCTAAGCTTTTATACACTTTTAGTATTACTGCTAGTACATAATACGAGCAGTAATTAGATTTAAGAATATTTTAATTGGTGGCGGTTTAATTAAAACGGGAACGATGGGACTGCCATCGTCACTTTGTGATGGTGGCACTGTAAGCTTCTTGCAAAGAAAACAACGTAATCACAGGTTAATTATTAAACAACCTCTGTGAGGGTCTTACAGGCATCGTGTGTTGATAAATCTAGACTCGCGACAGCGAGTCCAGCCAAGTTCGAGAAAAAAGGAACTGGCGACGCAGCAGCCGTGTGTAATATTACAGGAATCACTTCGAGCTACTTTTGACCCCTTCACAACTCTACAACTATTTAACCTACGTATATGAAATTTGGCACATTTTTTTATAATCCATTAGCTTACCTAGAATCCAAAGTTTCATCAATGTTGCTCAAACAGTTATAGATATATTAACGTTTAAAAACCGGCCTTTTTATGACTGACTGACTGACTCACTTATAGATCAAAAACCTAACCCACTTCTAGATGACCTAGAAACTTGATATTTGGCATCAAGGTAGACTATTAGGCATATACAAAGGAAAAAATCTAAAAACTGAAAATTATTGATATTAATATCCGCATAGTAGTTATTTAGGTCCAAATTCTGCCAATAGATGGTGCTTTTTAATTCTATATCGCGGTATGGTTTTGTCTCAATCGATCCTATATAATATCTGTAAACGACTTCCTCTGCCCGTTACTCTGAATTGTAAATAAGTTTCTGTACTCAAGTCGTATGTTCGTAGCCGGTTTCTAACCCATCGGTTATCGGTTCCGTGGCAATAACGATGTATTTATAAGTGATCAAAACCAATTAATCTCTGTACAAAAAGCAGTGATATCCCATCAAAAACATAAATGTGAATGAGAGCCAAGTTCAAAGAACAGACGTCGTTATCGTTATCGACTTCGCCGACAAAAGAATTGAGATCTACATGGGTGCTGCCAAGTTCTGTGAAGAAAAACATCAAATTTTAGTAACAAGATCACTAGAGATGTAAATTGTTATTCAAGCTTAAGATTTGACTTGGCTAGTTTTCACGTACAGGCTAAATAATATTTATTTAATGAACTCTACTTCGTTTAGTCATACGGAGGTTAGTGTACTTTCTGTTTGTATTGTATTTATGCTGTTAGGTTGATATAATACCTATGTGACTTTTCTGAAACTTGGTTTGTTGGTAAAAACTAGCAGTCAAATCTTGAGCTTGAATAAAAATTTACATCTCAGTGATCTTGTAACTAAAATTTCATGATTTTCTTCAGAGAACTTGGCAGCACCCATATAGATCTCAATTCTTTTGTCGGCGAAGTCGATAACGATAACGACGTCTGTTCTTAATAATGAACTTGGCTCTCATTCACATTTATGTTTTTGATGGGATAATACTTTTACTTCAGGAAAAGCTATGTTGTAAGAAATAGCACACACTTACCAAAATTTCAGTTCGCATCGGAAACAAAAGGCATTACTTTAGCTAAATTATCAAATAAGTGCGGCTAAATAATTAGCGTCACGACTAGAGATTAGATAAGAATATTCTTTATTGCACTCAAGAAACATAAGTTATAAATAGAGGATCATAATACGAAAATCACTGCGCTGCAATTACGTAAGTCCACCACTGTGTGGATTTGTCTGATGTAGCTAACTGTCAAAATACGTAGTTACATATTTTGACACTATGGAGTTGTCTAAAAAATGCTTAACCCGTGAAAAGTTATGTAATACAAAGGCTGGGCGTTAATTAGGCCTATATTACATTATCATAAAACTTTGATCACAGGTGATGTGCATTGCTGGCTTATAATATAGGTAGGTAATACCTAAAAAGGATCAAGACAAGTGTCGACACCAGCAACGGATACTCGTATCGCCTAGGATCCTACCTATCATCATCATCATTCAGCCACAAGAAGTCCACTGCTGGACAATCTGGACATAGGCCTCCTCCATGGACTTCCAAAAAGACCGGTTGGAAGCGGCTTGCATCCAGCGTCGTCCTGCCACTTGGATGATAATGAGATCCGTAGAGCAAGTTGAAGTGGCAGCGGGCAGGACACATAGCACGCAGAACTGATGGCCGATGGGGCGGAAAAGTGCTCGAATGGAGACCACACATCGGCTGAATGATGATGATGATATTAGAAACACGGGTTCTTCCGCCGTCGTCCTCATTCCTGTTTCGATCACGAAGTGAAACAACTCATCACACACACACATCACATCATCAGGCTATATTAGTCCACTGCTGGACATAGCCCTCCCCTAATGAGCGCCATAGCGCCCTGTCTTCAGCTTGCCGCATCCAGCATCTGCCCAACTCATAAATTCAACAAAATGGTTGCAAAACACAAACTTTAAGGGGTTTCTTTCAAGAATTGCACAAGTTACGAATAAACAACTCATAGTAAAACAAAACGAAATGAAAATGAAATGAAATGAAACGGTTATGAAATACAAACTTAAAGGGGTTTCTTTCAAGAATTGCGCAAGTTAGGAGTAACTCTGTACAATGCCACGGCGGTTGTGAATACGAGAAAGAAAAATTGTGCAAATGAAGTATTCAAGAGAACAAAAAAATTGTTAATTATAATTATTGTAAGAAGTGGGCGACAGTGACGATAATGAGAATGGACCTAGTTTACCAAAAGGGTTCCAACCCACAACATGGTCATTTTTAAGTTAAATATACCAAAATGATCACTATGCTCTAAATTTTAAGAATCAAAAACTTTCATAGCGATCCGATGAGCGCCAAGTTATGGCACATGGTAGTGCAACCTACATGTATGTAGAGCGCAAATCAGCTTAAGCCTAAAAAATCAAATATAATGTTTTGTTGGAACCTTTTTTGCTAAACTACGTTCAATTGATACAAATATGTTTTACTCAACTAATCGCAGCTGATGATTAGAATTATGTATGTAGAACATCAGAAAAATCAAGAGAACTACCAAAATACAAAATATACTCTCGTATCATGTTTCTCCCATAGTCCCGATAGAATATAGTGACGTACATACTTGGGGGGTGGCTCAGAAGAAAGGGGGGTGGGTAGGGAAATTAATTAGCCATTGTTGTTGACTTAGACCGCCAATAACCTCACACACAAAGGATTGTAAACAAAGCCATTATCCTTAATGTCGAATAGACTGATATGAGTGCACGGTGGAAAGCATAAAATCTTTCTACTAACCAACTCCCAAGAAAAATTAAGGAGTTTTTAATTCTGATTGCCTACCGACAGGTAGCTATTACCTATTATCTGACAGGTAGGTATTACCTATTATCTACACACTACCTAACTACAGAGTATAGGCATTAGAGTATTATAGGAGAAAACGCGAACTTACCTACTTGGTTCTTTTGAAAATTCTAAATAACTACCACAGAGATGTAATGCTGAAGGAAGGAAAGATTTACCTTCGTGGGTAAAAAAGGACGGGCAATAGACAGAAAATGTCCATACATACATGTTTATCGTTTCGATGTTTACAAACAACACTGATCAGCACTGACATTTATTGAAAACTTATAGATAACTTATTTTATTAGAACAGGGAAGGTTACGGCTTTGACGTAGGTTACTATTACATTACCATTTTTAAAATTGTATTAGGAATCAACTATAATTTTTTTTAATCTGTTGAATTTTTCGTAGACCGATCTGCTCACCGTGAATGGTTTATAATTATTATTTTCAAGGTCATATGTAACGCAAATGATTAAGTCGTTATTTAAATTGCGGAAAATAAAGACGTTTATGTAAAAATTATCTGATCGTTTTATAATTAAATTAAGTTAAATTAAATCTGTATCAATCACTCAATCCATCAGCCCGTAATCGTCCATTGATGGGCATTAAACCTCACACAAGGCACGCCGCTTTCTGTCCTTGTCCATACTCACTCATCCAGCCGCAGCCATTCGAGAATCCTGGCACCCATTTTTTTATTTATTTAAATAGTACCTGGATGACCGAGCTTTGCTCGTTATGTAGGTTTTCACAAAAAGAAGGAACTTGAAAGAAAAAGAAAAATTATTATCAAGTCTCGAACCAGGGTCTATTTCCCACTTGAGCTATGACAACCTTACAGAAGGATGTGAAAATTTCCTTCTTGTAGTGTAGCAGTTATTTCTTTGCCTTAAAACACGGTTGAAACGACGTTTTATAAAAATGAAACCTAGTTGGATCAATTAATCGCCCCCAAAACCCCCTGTATACAAAATTTCATGAAAATCTTTGGAGCCGTTTCCGAGATTCTGATTATATATAAATATATATACAAGAATCGCTCGTCTAAAGAGATAGTAGATAGATAGATGAGGGGTTTTTTATATCTGTACTGAGAATGAAGTATAAACTCCTTGGATAGAATAAAAGAAAATACTGGCAGGCACAGCCCACTTATTTGTCGACATAATAAAATAAAAAAAGTTTGATGCTCTTTTGTTTTTTTTTATCATAGAAGGTTTGTGTCCTGTTGCAACGCATGTTGGTAATTATCGAATTTGGAATGTTTTTTTTCAGGAATTAAGTGAATTAGAACTAAGCGAATTTGACTTTTTGCACTTGAACGATAAAAAGGTATCGATGGTAAATACTAACTGTAGGTACTAGCTGACCTCGCAAACGTTGTTTTTCTATAATAATAATAATTACCCTGCGACCTACTCACACAATTCAAAATTTTTTATTTCAACGTAAAGAATTTACATTCTGCTTGTTGAATGTCAATGTACATACAGTTATGTATAATGTTAGCCGCTGCCTTAGGGCCGTCACTAACACTGTAAACGAAAATTTTATATATTAGATGATTAATAATCTAGTTACGTTAGAGCCAAAGCGTATAGTAACTAAAGTTAGAGCCCCGTCTCGATAAACGTCCGTTAAACCTACTTCTTTAAGCGGTGTAGGTATTTAGTCCATTGTTAGCAAAATCGGCTTATACGATCGAATTTGTGTTCCCGACCCGCATTCAGAAATTAGAAAAACAATGAGGTAGAAAATGTTAAAAATTTGAATGGTGCTCTACAAAAATGGCTCTACATTTTCAGTCAGAGCCATCTTTTGCCGTCTAAAAACACATTTTGCCATATCAAACCCGTGACATTAAGTTCCATAAATGATCACAGATGGCAGCTGCATCCTAGCTTACGAAAATGATGCATCACCGTTGCTCTTTTCTCTACTGTGAACTGACAGAACTAACTCAACGCTGGATCGAATATTGAATTCAGAACACGTTTCATTCTATTTATGTCAAACTTTGACACATCTGTCTGTATTTCAAAACAATCTTTTTCACGATATTTTCAGATTTTTAGAGTTAAGTTTGTGACGTTTTTCTGTACTTTTGTTAGGTTGTTTCTTCTCGAATTGGTTTGGAAAGATGGAAGGGTTAGAGTCTAAAAGCAGGCTCTTGATCCTGGAGCCTTTTTACGGGGGATCGCACAAAAAGCTCATTGAGTGTATCACAAACAGTAAGTCCTCATTAATACCTAATTTGTTAAAAGATCTAGCGGCGCCCCTAATCGACGCATCAGAAAACCAAAGTGTTGGCGCGTACCTTGGCCAAAGGATAAGCATTCAGGCGATCCAAAGGGGCAACGTCGCGAGCGTTCTGGGCTCATTGCAGAGGTGTTTTATTTGTATTATAAAACCTAAGATATTTATATATTGGCATAATTTATTATTATTACTTAGTTATTAACTCATATTATTAGTTAATTTCTAACTCTTCTCTATTTATCTCATAGAATGTAAGTACATATGAGGCCCGACAAAAAACTTTCACTGTCTCTGAATGTATTTTGATTTCAGAATTCTTTAGATTGAAAATGAAATTAAGAATAAAAGCATTTTTGCTCATAATTATGTGTGTTTCCATTGCTAACTCATCCTGACTCTGTAGACTTTTAGTCATGTTATCATCCGCACATCATACAATTATATGTAAAAATGTATGGAAGCAGCCTATATACATACATCCCACTATAGGGCACAGACCTTCTCTCAGAGAGAGTATGGGCTTTAATCGTCAATTATCATGCTATTATTTTTTTCATTTTGTAGGCCTGAGACCGGACTCATACACGCTCGTAACTATGTCAGCCAAGAAGTGGCACTGGCGCGCAAGGACTTCAGCCTTGTACATCTCCACACAGATCCCTAAGGAGCAACTGTTTAATGCATTGTTCTGTTCGTCCGTCCTTCCCTTGGCTGAGCTCATTGGACTTCGTCCAGATCTGGCTAACGTCCGGAAGGTTCTCTACTTCCATGAGAACCAGTTCGAGTTCCCTGTCCGTGTGATTAAGGACCGAGATTTCCAGTATGGATTCAACGAAATTTTATCATGGTTTGTGTACTTTACAAATACATTTGTATTCCTTGTAGAACTTGATGTAGTGACCGTTAAGTGTGGCACAATACTAACCAAATATAGATGTATGAAAGATAGAAAAGTTCAAAAAAGAAAAGATAAAAAAATCATATTTATTCAAATAACTTGAAAGGCACCCATTCAAAAGTAACAATATAAAAGTAGTGATAGTAGAGATAGAAAAAAGTAGAGTTATCTGTTGGTACCCATGCTAGTTTGACCTGTGTGGAGGAGGCCTAGATATTTTATTGTTATCGTGATTGTTTAACTATCATAGAACATAGAATATTGGCCATTGGTCTCCATGCTACAATTTTATGTGTATTGTGAGAGGGAGGCATGTCATTACTTAACAAAGTTTCATTCAGTATTCCTATGGATGACCTATCAATCATTTAATAAAATAATATTGAAAAGAATTCAATGGCATGGCATAAAAAAAGTTGTGTTGTTACTATATTTTTTCTCTTTAGTTAATCCGCTATAGTTAATTTGTACATTTTAAAGTGCAAACCGAATCTGAGATCCTACCAGCTAACAGTCTCTGTTGACACCACTGCTCCATATAAAAAATCTTTCGATAGATATATAGAGAACACTTTATTGAACATAACATGCTCAAGTCGCAGTTAAGTTGAGTTTTAGATGCTTTCAAATCTATCTGAAATCTTTCTTTCAGAGAATTTCGCTAAGTTATTACTTAACTATAGTGGTGTCTCATCAATTTTCCATAGAAAAGAGTGCGACAGCATGTTACTTAAGTATTTACTTAGTGTAAATTCTCAATTCAGAAATCGGTCAATAATAAAGGAAACTAAAAAGGCTGCTTAGAAATAAAAAAAAAGTTTATTAATATCAAACTTTATCTCCGTTTTACAGTTTGGCTGCAGACAAGATACTATTCAACTCAAAGTACAACATGGAGTCATTCCTATTGCATTTGAACAATCACTTAAAGCTACAACCGGACTACAGAATCAAACATTTGCCGGAGGAAATAGCACCCAAATGCTCTGTCATTTACTATCCTATTGACTTAAAGATGATTGACCAAAGCCTCAAAGAGGACAGAAATATTGTGACTGAGAGTGTGCTACATGTGGTTTGGCCTCACCGGTGGGAGTTTGACAAAAATCCTGATGCATTCTACAGAGTCCTGAACATGTTGGTGGAGGATAAACAGGAATTCAAGGTATCTTCCCACTATATTAGATTTTATGTACACCAGGAATTACACATGAAATTTGACAATAACATAGTACAATTGGCGGCCTTATTACTAAAAGTAATTTCTTCCAGACAACCATTGACGGAAAAAGATAAATAAACTTAAATTAGTAGGTTCTACTTTTAGGCATTAGAGATTTATTATAATATTCCTTTCATTATAAAGGTCCATGGTACTGGGAGAGAGTAGGGAGAAGGAATGGGCTGAATCACTAAGTATGCCCACCACAGATAAGCAATTTCAGTGCTGAACTATGTTTTCCATCACCTTGGTATCGCTAATTCACAAATGTGATAACTAAGAAAACCTCCTTTTAAACATGGTCCCACCACTATGCCCCACTAGTGGGTCCACAGGTAACAAACTCATTAGTACATGCGCCAGGTTCGAACCCAAAACCTTCCGACTGTGAGGATGGCGTGCTACCGCTTCACTACGACAGCACGTCCATTCTAATGATGAGAAATACACAAATTGTGATGTAAGTTATTAAGTCCTCTAAATGCTCTATATTTTGGTGAGCAAATGTTTTTGGATCGCCTAAATTAAAATAAATATTAATCTGCGGAATTATGACCTTGAAAATTATCCGCTTCAGACCCACCTTACGTGTACCCCTGGTGGTACGGTGGGTCTTAAAGTTAAACTGTGCCACCAAGTAGGTCACTAGTGGTAACCTTAATATCTCTCGCATAATTATCTACATAGGTACCTATGTAATAAAAATGCATATTCCAGCATGTAATGCGATGTTACTGTTACACATGGCGTCGCTGCCATTTCAAAAAGTCGTAAGTATGTGAAAACAGACTGTTTTCAGAAAACACAAAAAAAAATTCTGTGCCTTTTGGACATAGGAATTTTTTTTTTATGGGATTAGCTTTCTTTTTCCTGTATCTATTTATGTATGATGTTATTGTAACTAAATTCAAGCTGGGTCATAGGTTTTTGTAACAATGGGACACAAAAATCTAACATACGACTTTTTGAAATGACAGCGACGATATTTGAATATTGAAAGGCCATTGAAACCTTTTATGAATAACTAGCTGTTGCCCGCGACTACGTCCGCGTGGGCTTTAGTTGAGTAAAGTGTTTGCAAATAAGATAGGGATACTTTTAGCGCATGCGAAACAGCTTCATACTAACTTAGCAAACCCCTCTTACCCGAAAGACTACTTTACACGTCTTTCATGACTTTTAATGAAGGACCTTCGTACTGAATTTCATTCGAATAACTTCATAAACGGCAAAGTTTCATACCAACTTTGTACCCCCCTTTTACCCCCTTAAAGGATGATTGTCAAAAAACTATTTTACGTGTATGTCATGACTTTTAATGAAGGAACTTCGTATTGAATTTCATTCGAATAACTTTAAAAATGGCAAAGTTTCATATTAACTTTGCACCCCCCTTTTTCCCCCTTAAGGGATGATTTTTAAGAAACTATTTTACACGTGTTTCATAATTTTAAATGAAGAACCTTCGTACCCAATTTCATTCGAATAACTTCAAAAACGGCAAAGTTTCATACTAACTATGAACCCCCATTTTACCCCTTTAGGGGATGAATTTTCAAAAATTCTTTCTTAGTGCTCCCCTACGTTAAAAAGGAACCTCTGTGCAAAATTTCAAGTTTCTAACCCTTATAGTTTAGGCCCTGCGTTGATATGTCAGTCAGTCAGTCAGTCAATCAATCAGTCAGTCAGTCAGTCAGTCAGTCAGTCAGTCAGTCAGTCAGTCAGCTTCTCCTTTTATATATATAGATAGATATATTTTTAAATTTTTAATTTAATTTCACCGAAGCGTGCTTGTATTATTATTAACTAAGCAAAAATATATGTACAACAAAATAATAGAGTAGCTACCTGCAACCAATTTATTACTTTCAGCCTTAGATGTTGACATCACGTCACTAGTAGTCAGTGGTATCGTTTAACTTTAAAAGGCCCACGGTACCACTTAGGGTATAGCCAGGGGTACGGTGGGTCTGAAGAGAAATTAACAATGAGGTACAAATAGGACATAAAAAAACTTTGGCCTTTGAATCTACATAATGAGATAAATCGCTCGTAGCCCGGGCTGCCTGAGTACTCTTAAAAGATCACTAAGGTTGAGCAATATACGGCCCGGTCAGACCATGGATGGGTCACCGTCTATGAGGCCTATACCTTCCTCAGGGAAGAGACCCGTTCCCCTCGGTGGGGACATAAATGGATTGATGACGTTGATTGAGTAGAACCATAGATCAAGCCACAGTGTAACCGGTTTTGCGTCGGTGAATATTATTTCTTTGTGTGCGTGAATGTTGTCAGAGTAAAGTGAATTTGCCATAATGTGTGCTAAAATATTTCAGTCGTTCGTAGGACGTGAATAAAAATGCAATTGTTTTGAACATTATTATTCATACAATAAAACACGTCTAGCAGTAGAGTTGTCAATTAAACGTCCGCTAACATATTCGTATTATTAAATACACTTTTCTCACTGATCAACGGTAGTTTCATTTACATTTTACAGGTTGCATTTTAATAATATTAAGTGTACCACTCGTGAAAACTTCAGAAATTTCTAATCTGTTCATGTGGGTACAAGAAATGGAAAGAAAAGTAATTTTTTTCTTAACATTTTAATTTTCCTATTTAACTCCTGAAAATACTATTGTTAAATAACTTCACGTTCTGGTGTCTAATTTGTTTACCGTGCGTTTACTCCCTAAATGCCGCCTGGCAAAACATAGAATAATTTGTTACTTGAAGAGTTGTAGCAACTTTAGTTGAAATGTACAGAGCATGTTCGAGCATTTGATGTGGGTGACTAGTTCTCTCTTCCACATGCTAGCACCCATTTATCCAGAACAGGAGTATTTTGAAGAAATCTGGAATGGAAACATTGTGAAATTTCATAAATTGTAATAGATCAAAATACATATAATAATATTATTGTAATTGAAAAACTGCTGGCAGATGCTGGATGCGGCAAGCTGAAGACAGGGCACTATGGCGCTCATTAGGGGAGGGCTATCTTCAGCAGTGGACTAATATAGACTGATGATGATGATGATGATTGTAACTTTTGATTAAAGGCGATTTAAGTATGATTAGTAAAAGTGAATAGTATATGAAAGTAGTAATCCCAGTAGGTCTCCAAGATGATATTCAGATTTGTTTAGTTAAATCTTACTCGAAAAAATATTGACTCATATGTTTTTTTCTACAAAACAATGTTTTCAACTGGAATTCATCTATTGTAATGCTTTGCATAACAATTTACGTTCGTGTGTATTTGACTGCCTACCAGCTAAACTAACTTTTAAACTCACTTACATAGTTAAAGTAATGATCGGGATTTTCAACATGCACGAATGGCAACATTTTTTTTCTCGGGCCCCCGTGTCAAGTTGACGTTTCTTGGGGGCAACCGAACAAAAAAAGCAGTTACACTTTTGCCTTTTATTCTGTCTCTTTTTCACCCATGATCGCTACGTAAGTTTGTTTCATATACATCTTGTATGTGTGCGTTGTGGCTTGCTCCATGGTTTTACTCCCTCCACGGTTGATGATGAATGATGATCAATAAAACATTATTTAACAGCTGTCAGTTGTCAAAAGTGCATACAAAAAAAACCAACTGTCAGCTATTAACAGTTGATTAACAGACTGTTACCGTACAAGAAACCGGGGGTTAGGGTCCCGAACTCTACTTGGGAATTTATAAAAAAATGTTTTATGTTGTTTTAATAAGCCAAAATATTCTATTTGTTTATTGTTTGGTACTCTAGCAGCTGATGCATTTATATCTTATCACTGCGCTTCATTGTCAGTCTATATTGAAATCAGTTCACTGTGTCAGCACTAATGATAGAGTCAGGAAGTTTGCACCACCCGCGCACGACACGGTTTGGAAGGAAATGCTTTGGAAATTGAGATCATTCAAAATCGAAAATAATTCAACGTAAAGAATTCATATTCAGGGCTGAGTTTCTTAAACATGAGATACAAGGTTTTTACCTTGTAATACGCCCTGTACATGTTTCGCCCATCGGTACTCAGGTACAAAATACTTTAGAGCACCATTGGTAGTCATTAAAATATATCTCTATCACACAATACTTTACATACTATGTACTACTTCCTATGTTTAGGTACTTAACTAAAGGTAAACAATGTTTATACGCCTTTTTACTGAAATATGTGTACACTTTATAAATCTAATTTTTTTACGAATTAAATGCGTTTTTATGAAATTTCATAAACATTTAATTTCACATTGAATTGGTAATGTGTAAAAATTTTGGTTTAATAAGTGTACATTTCAATAAAAAGGCGTATCAAGGTTGTTTACCTTTAGTTAAGTACCTACCTAAACATAAGGAAGTATAGCTATATTTATGCCAATTATTTTTATATTTGTAAACACAAATTCAGTCAGAAGGGAAAAGTTAGTAAAACAATATCAACTTCTCTTAATCTTCTCTCTAATATATAAAATTCTCTTGTCACCGTGTTAGTGCGCATACTCCTTCGCAACGGCATGGCCGATTTTGACGAAATTTTGTATGTATATTTGGTAGGCTTAGGTATAGGTATAACTGTTCTACATAGCTTTCATAGCCCAATTTAAAAAATATATAATCGCGTAACAAACTTTGCCGGGTCAGCTAGTATTAAAATAATAATTTCAACGTAAAGTCTGTATTTAGAATATTCAGTACACATCAGGTCAAAGATCATTTTATATCAATCTATCGGTTAGAAATTCCATTAAATTATAATAGCATTTTTTTAAATGATAACTAAGCCTTTAAATCGCAGTGTTCAGTAAAATGTTCTTAGTTACGACATATTACGACTTTAAGGGTTAAAACCTAATTTCCTCAGGTCAGCATACTTGGGGAGGCCTTCACCGAGACGCCAGAAGTCTTCAGCAAGATATCGTCCCTACTGCAATCTAGGCTGATCCGCTGCGGCTACGTGCAAAGCCAGAGGGAGTACTACCGGATACTCAAGTCGGCCGACGTAGTCGTCTCCACAGCTATACACGAATTCTTTGGTGCAGCCGTGTGAGTTTTCTCCCCTTCAGCCACGTTCGTAACCAAATTTTTGTAACCAGTTACGAATGTGGACTTTCTCCTTAGGTTCTATGCGTAACAAAAAAGTTACAACTACAATTTGCATTAGGTATCTTAAATTAAAAAAAAAACAATAACATAACATTTACATACAGGCACATACATTGCTTCTGGCCCCACGCTAGGATACCCTGTGTCGTGGGAACCAGAAACAGCGACATCACAAACATGTAAACATCCAAGACCTGGAGTTTTTTTTTCTTTCTCCCCAGCCGGGGATCGAACCCGGGACCTCTCGCATGGTAAGCAGATGCGCTAACCACTACGCCACAGAGGTAGTCAATGGTACTAAAGTCCGTTTTTTAATTCGATGCAAAAAAAAATGACGAGGTGTCACCGCTATAAAATATATAGGTTTACTCGGTAATTTTTTTTTACCGTGAATAGAAGACTCGTGTGACCAAAATCCTTATCACATCAAAGACATTAAAATTTAATTCCTCATAAGAGCAAAATCTAAAAAAAAACACCTAGCTACATAGGACAAATTTTACTTGGAAGTAAAATGGGGCTTATTGGTTTTTGCTTACTAGCAACATTCAGACATTGACAGCCTTTGGATTGTATTGAGATGTCAACGTGACAGTTTTATTTTTTTGCATTTAATGAGAAAACGGACTTTAGTGCTATATCAAAGTTTTTTCCTCATAAGAGCAAAGTCTAAAAAAAACACCTAGCTACATAGGACAATTTTTACTTGGAAGTAAAATGGGGCTTATTGGTTTTTGCTTACTGGCAACATTCAGACATTGACAGCCTTTGGATTGTATTGAGATGTCAAAGTGACAGTTTTATTTTTTTGCATTTAATGAGAAAACGGACTTTAGTGCGAAATCAAAGTTTTAATATTACCAAATAAATGCGACCATAAATTCGCAGTAGAATCCATCATGAAACTCGGCAATGGTACTGCTGCAAATGAATGAAATGCGAAAATAAATTCGCAGGATACAAAAGAAGAATCATTCGCAGTAATACCATTTCTGCGGAGTGGAGAAGAGATGTGGATTTCAAGCCATGTGATTGGTGAATCACGGCACTGCTCGTCTCCGCTCCGCCTCAGTGGAACCGCAGGCTTACCCTTGACCTCCGAGAGCGAAGCGGTGATGTCAGTAGAACGCTGGCTTCACGCCCGGAAAGTCGTGGGTTCGAATAAATGACCAGTGACTTTGTTTTCATTAGCTACACCACGGTGAACGAAAACATCGCTAAGAAGTCCTAGTGCCTTGTGTTTACAAACCTGAGCACTTGCCACGGACATTAATAACTTCCACACAACGCAGTCATTTGTCGTGGTCCCAAACTAGGATACCCTGTGTGGTAACCAGGCAAGGACACTCATCAACCACCCATTATTATGTCTCCACTGAGGGGCACGGGTCTCTTCCCTGAGGAAGGTATAGGCCATAAGGCCATACTGCACCACGGGGGCCAAGTCCGGATTGGTGGAGGCTTGTAAGACTAGTGGCTGGTCTTACTGTCTTAACGACTTGGCTTAACGACTGCCATCTATCGACGGCAGCCGGCACCAACTGCCTGAGTGAATGGTGGTTGTCCTAAATCTAGTACTCGGGGACTTAAGGAGGTTAACGTGCCTTGCGAAGCACGGAACCGCTCGGAAAAATGTCACTAGCGTTAGTCTTAGACGGTAACCCATCCATGTACTGAATGCGCCCTATGTTGCTTAACCTTCGTGATCGTTTAAGATCACTCAGGCAGCCGGGGCTACGGGCGGTTCAAGGCAAGGACATTACAACCATGGAAATACACCCAGATTGAGGCCATTTGTACAAATGAACGCCGGCCTCCGTTGGGATTCGAACTCACAATGACTCAACTACAAAGAATTCGTGAAAGAAGTGCACTTGGGTGTATTAGCAGGCCTGTTTCACTAGGCGTGTCGGTATCGAACGCGTAAGTACATGCGGCGACCGCGCCGGGGGGGAAATTAGGAAGGAATTCAGGCGCCAGAAGAGGTAAGAGTTACGCGGTAGAAAGAGAGGCAACGTGTAGGTGAATATAACGCAGCTTTTTTAGCGCCGTGCGATCTGAATTGCACCTAATTGTATCGCTGCTAGAGTCCCTTTTTCTTTAATTGATTTTGTGGAGTGAATCTTCTGTACCTGTACTATTATGTATTGTGTGGTATTAGCAACTGGCCATTTTGACCACGATTATGGCCATGAAATTTTGTCCGTGTTGTCACTTTGATATTATTTCCCTGACGTATTGACACTTGATCATTGTGACACTTTATCCAATATAACCCGGAGTGGGATATTGTGATCTTAATTTTTACGGTAGTTGATTCACTGCCAACGCCTCCGTTCTGTAACACTATTGTCTCCCAAATTTCAGTATGGAAGCAGTGTACTGCGGCTGTATACCGGTCGTGCCAAAACGTTTGTCCTACAAAGAACTTTACGAAGCGGAGGTCCAAGAAATGTACGATACTGAGAATGACCTCTACCAAGTTCTCAAGATGCTATGCAGCCAAAAACAACAAGGTAATCTCAACAAGACTTATAGTCATCTTGCACTGCCATACGAATCGAATAATTGGGTGAACAAATTAGTAAGTGTTTTACTTAGTGGTTAATAGCCTCAAAACTTAGTTCCTATACATAGTTTTACTACGTTCCTTTATTAAGTTGATATACCTATTTATTATTAGTTTATAAGTATTTGTATACTCATGTATTGTCTCAAATATTTTAGAATATTAATTACATATTGATAGTCATTTTCCAAAGATAATAAACATAAATGATAAATTTTTCTTTTGAGTTTCAATAACACTAAAGATCTGAAATCGTATAAAAAATACGCGAGAATATAACTGTTGCTTCTAAAAAAGGTCTACAGCAAAAAAAAAAAGGTAAAATTTGGCTCATTCCAGTGCAATACAAAATAAAATAGTAGATTTTTTTTTATTTTTTACATACAAAAATAAAAATCTAATTATTGACTTACTCAAGTGAACTAATACAAAAATAACAAAAATTTCAATATCACGATCAATATATCGAATTAATTTTAATTATTTTATTATTTAGCTGGTATATAGGTATATTCAACCTTTTTAAAAAAGTACAGTATGCCGCTGTTAGCTCACTTAACGATGATGATGATGATGCTGAAGATAGCGATTAGATATTTTAATAAAAATATGAAGTGACACAATTATCACTCGCCGTAAATCCTCTTTTAATTAGGAGCGCCGCAATTCTTAGAATTGATGCATTCACTATCAAATAAAATGTATAGACTCAGATGTTCTAACTCGTTATAGAAAATTAAAAATATGGCCGGCCAAAAAGGTTTGTAATCTCCGACATGTCAAAAAATTATAACTGTCAGAATTCTACGGAATTAAAAATCTAACTATAGACATTATTAACTTTATTCCGTATACACTTACTTGACTTTTTGTCGGAAGAGACTGACCAGGTTTCGCTCTAATTCGCAGAGCTTAATCAAGAGACGGAGCTCGCTTCGTCGGTCGCTCGTCTCCGATCGAATCAGAGCGAAATCTGGTCGGACTGTTCCGACAAAAAGTCAAGTAAGTGCATCCGGAATGAAGTTGATACTGTCTAAACTACTAATATCAATATAAACTTCACAAAAAATGTTGATGACCACTCCCTGTAGCCAAAAAGGTCAATGCCCGAAGTTCTTTCTGTAGTATCAGTATCCAAATGAAACGCTTAAAATCACTGAACAAAAAATTTATTTAAAATATCACATGTTAAAATCCGACGCCACACAGGTTGTTTAACATTCCGTATAAACTAGCATATATTTTTATACAAACCTACCTAGAAGCAAACCGAACTTATATTGTATCCGATGATTGTATACCTCGCCTGGGTTCAAAACCGATCGCGGAAAGTTTTTCTGAAACAATCAAGCATACATGTCATTCATAGTTTTAAGCCTGGTTTACATTTTCTTTATTTTCATGATTTTTAGCATGCTTTCCATAGAGCTAGAATAGAATAGACACGCCAATTCCTTTTATAGGTACATAAGCAAATAAAAAATCACTAATGGTTGGTTGTATGCTATATATAAGTATATTAGGATTTTTTTGAGTCATTCTGAGTCGATAACTCATAGGCCGAAAATTCGGATTATCTTTCGAAACTTTCTAATAATGGCGTTGTGAAATAAATATGTCAATGTCAAAAATGTTGCGTTGGTGTCACGTCATCACGTGCCACAGGTGTCCATTGTGAACTCTAAGGTCTAATTTGTTGAAATGAAATGAATTTAATCTTCATCAACCCATTATGTCCCCACCGAGGGACACGGGTCTCCTCCCTGAGGAAGGAATAGGCCAATCTCCACCACGGGGGCCAAGTTCGGATTGGTGGAGGCATGTAAAGCTAGTGGCTGGTCTTACTGTCAGAAGCTTTCTAGCCGCCCTAACGCCTCTGACTTGGGCACCCATCCATGCACAGGACGCGCCTTGTATTGCTTAACCTTCGTGATCGTTTAAGATCACTCAGGCAGCTGGGGCTACGAGCGATTCTCTCGTCATTTAGAAATTTAATGCTGAACAAAAATATGTGGTCGATGCAATATGGAATGTCATTGAGACTATATTTTAGTCTCATAATAATTCTTTCGTGTATTTCTTCTAAAGAAAGGAAATAAAATTCACTTTCAATATTTTGGCTTATTAGCCGCCAGCATTGTTATTATTAGTAGCCACAGCACTAGGGTTAAGTATTTTCTTGGTGAAAATGTTCAACTCAGACACCGGCCTTAAGTGCTAGTGCAAAGATCCGCTTAGGGAAATTTCGTTGAAATATTAAAAGTATTATAAGATTATGTTGTGTTTCTACAACTCAGAGTAAAATCAAGGGTGGCATCCAGTGTAGATCCTGATTCTGGTGACCTGTAACCTGACCTGGTGGTGATTGAGGGAGTTATTGAAAATATCTTTTATTTGTAGGTATCAATTTTTTTTTTTTTTTTAAGATTTAAACAATTGTAACTTTTAAATTTTAAGTTTCAAATTTTTAATAATCAGAAATAAGAAATTTAATTCAACCTAAAGAATTAACATTCTATTTGTTCAATGTTAATGTATGTATGGTAGCTTGCTATAGAATCCCACAATCATGTAAACAAACCGGGGTCCTGCTGTTTGACCAAAAGTCATTTGGCAAAATTACACTTGACAAACAATGTTTGACAAAAAATGCTTTCGCCAATTGATCATTTTACTACTAATCATTTTTCAAATGACTCACTTATCCAAATGATCAACACTTAAATTTACATTTTACAAATAATTATTTTACTTAATGAACATTTAACAACTGAGTTATCAGACAAAACTACTATTGGTCTAAAAACGTTTGATAAAATGTATTATTTGACAAATGTTTCGTTTATTAATCAATCTTACGAACGGGGGGTCGGCGATGTAAAGAATACGTGACAACAGAAATATAGGTGCGAAAACGCGCGTAGCGAAGCGGAGCGCATCGGAGCGTTAGGTTCTCTATGTAAGATCGAAAACAGACTCGACTTTGATGCGTTCAACATTTTGTTAAATGACATTTGGACAAATGCTTCATTTGCGAAACATATTATTTGGTGAAATTAAAAAAGGTCAATTGACATTTTAATATTCAAAACATTTAACAAATGTAGTGTTTGCTAATGGATCATTTGCTAAGTGAGTTTTTGTAAGATGATACTTTTGTCAAATGTCTCGTTTGCCAAATGAACATTTGGTTAAACGTTGTTTGTCGAATGACCATTTGTCAATAATTTTTTGGTCAACCATTAGTAATCCAAACAAACCAATTCAATCACGATTACTCCGTAATTACTTATAGACCGAGAGATAGTGACACAAATTACTTGGTCATTAGTAACAGTATGGCGGTTCTTCAGGGGTCTTAGTACGCAATGACAAAAAGAAAAATGATGGTCATAGCGCTGGTACCGGCGGCCCAATCGCGTGGGCGTTAGTCGAACTCGTCGGATAAATTACGAGTGTCAAACGATTTGTACCACAAAAAAAAAAGTATTTTCCGATAGTCCATAAAAAACAAAGTAGGCGGTAGTGTCATGCCATACTTCTCCGGTGTGACTTACAGCCCGCCATACCGACAAGAATGCGTTAATTAAAAAAATAAAAATTCAACCATTTGTACCAGGCTAATTTTGGGACAGTTAATTATCGTCGTGCAGCCATTTACGAAAATCACCTTGCCATACTTTTCGGACGGTTCCAAATGGTCGCCATACCGCCGAAAATCTGCAATGTTTTTTTTCGCCAAACGATTTGTAACAGTATTGCATTTGGATTTTTGGAAAGTATTTGATAAAATGTGACCGTTATTATATTTGCCATACTTCTAGTAGGGGGAAAAAGTGCTGCCATACTTGAAAAACTTATTTATTCGACACGTTTAAAAAATACAACTGTACAATACGTAGAATATTTTTTTACAGCATGGGATCATTATATTCTGTTTGTTTGGATGCAATTCTACCTACAAAAAAATATCCCGGATTGTAACCATGGGGCGGACGACTGTGAAACTTAAGCCAAGACGTAAAAAAAAAATTAAAAATTTGACGATTTGTACCAGTATAGCATTTGGATTTTTGGAAATTATATGATGCAATGTGACCATTATTATATTTGCCATACTTCTAATAGAGGGGAAAAAGGGGCAACATACTTGAAAAACTTGATTTTTCAACTGGTTTTCAAGGTGGAAGACAAAAATCATTTGTTACAGTATGGCATTATTGTATTTGGTTCATTTGGGTGAAATTCAACCTAAAAATAATTATCCCATACTGTAACCATGAGGCGGAAGATTGTCACACTCGAGCAAGATATAAAATAATAAAAAAAATTGGACCAAATTGTTACAGTATGGCATTTCAAAGGAGAATGATCAATTTACTATAGGAGTTAGTCTATTTTTGCATCTTCTTGCGCATTGATGAAACCAGGGGTAAACTATAAGAAATTACCTCTGGATTATGCAGGGAAAATATTATGAAAATATTAGAATATACCTGCGTTGCCAGACATTTTGTCACTCAACACGATGAGCCGAGATCTCTCGAGAAATCGTCCGAGCGGTGGTAGCCGTTCAATATTACACAATATAAACATCAGGTTATAAGTGAAGATTGCCGCCACCTATTTATTGGAAATTTTGTATTTAGTTTCGTTGACCCTCAAACTTATAGGAAAAAATAGTGCCATACTGTTACAAATCGTTCAAAATACGAATAAAATCTTACAATTAAAAATAAATATTATACACATTCGCCACCTCCCACATTCGGCACTATCACACTTCTATTTTTAATCATTTAGGAGCTGTTGAAAAAAAAATTTAGGGTGGTACAAATCGTTTGGCGAAAAAAAAAAATTGCAGATTTTCGGCGGTATGGCGACCATTTGGAACCGTCCGAAAAGTATGGCATGGTGATTTTCGTAAATGGCTGCACGACGATAATTAACTGTGCAAAAATTAGCCTGGTACAAATGTTGAATTTTTTTATTTAATTAACGCATTCGCGTCGGTATGGCGGGCTGTAAGTCACACCGGAGAAGTATGGCATGAAACTACCGCCTACTTTGTTTTTTATGGACTATCGGAAAATACTACATTTTTTGTGGTACAAATCGTTTGACACTCGTAATTTATCCGACGAGTTCGACTAACGCGCACGCGATTGGGCCGCCGGTACCAGCGCTATGACCATCATTTTTCTTTTTGTCATTGCGTACTAAGACCCCTGAAGAACCGCCATACTGTTACTAATGACCAAGTAATTTGTGTCACTATCTCTCGGTCTATTACATTTGAATATCAATCCTGATCATAATCACATTTCAAGGAACCATTCATTGTTCTTACAATCATTTTTATACCAAATAATAACTTCTTTATGATAGTTATTTTGATAAAAAATACTCGGACGACGAAAATTTCAATAGTTTGTAAAGCTGACATATTATTTTTTACTCATCAAAGTCTTATTTGTCTTTGGAAAGTTAGTGTTGTTCAATGTTTTGAATTGATTTTAAAACTCATTGATTCAAATGTTTCAATATTTGAATCAATATGTCAGTTCAAAAAAATAAACTTTAATATAATTATGGCTAAAGTCTAGTTGCGGATTGCGTGATTTTTTTTAACAGGAAAATGTATTGAAAGTCAAACTTAGCACAGTGAGGATTCTAACTTTAAGGCGTAATTATTTTAATAACAAACAATTTTTTGTTGCCACTTCTCACCCATGACGACTCGCTTTTTCAAATCTGGCATTTTTTTCTTCCACAACAAACCGTCATGTTTATGTTTTGACCGACAAAATGAGTTTGCATTGTCGTTTAAGATGAAGGATATAATTGCATTCTCTTTACTAATAACTCAAAAAAAGAGTTTTGTATCAGTTATTGAGCCCTATAGTTCGTGCCAGATAAACTTGCACAAAGGTCCATTGAACCCAGTCTGTTGTAAAAACCAAAAGAGAGTAACATAAAAAAAAATATTTACGACGAAAAAAGTCTTGTTTTTTTCTATTCTGATTGACAATCTTAACTTAATTTATTTTCTCATTTTATTAATTTTAGTGTAGTAATGACTGTAACTTTATAAAAATGTCGTTCATCACGGTAAAAATGTCTTATTTTATGTTTTATTTTGTGACTGGCAATCAATTAACCCATACAGTAAATATTGTATTTATAATAAATCTATTTGAAGCATTATAACAAGGTAGACTTGTTAAAATTACTTGATCAAAAATGAAAAAAAATTATTTACTCCATTTCATTACTGACTGCAGACAGAACAAGTCTGCAGCGGTGCACAACTGTCGGCCCCCGTTTTGTCGTTCAATCGCTCGCTCGCATGACAGATTAGAGAAAAAAAAATTTCTCGCGTCATTCATTCGAGCGATTCTGTGCTTTCGAGTCGGGAACACAAAGTACTATATTAGTTCAGTCATTATAGATTTTAACCCGTGAATAATCAGTTTTTGGATTTTTTTCGTAGGTCCCTCGGGGGGGTCACTGGGAGTGTAAATTCAAAAAGTAGACTTAATCAGGCTACTGCGTATATTAGAAAAATGTTTTTTTTTTTTTTAAAACGGTTTTTATTAAACAACTGATTGATTTTACAGTAAAACCGTGAGAGCAAAAATTGTAGAAAATTTGATTGTCTACAAGTTTGGCTCTTACAATGTTTCTTCTAGGATCGATATTTTGGAAATTAAACTTGAAAAGGCCGACAAATTCAAAATATTATCATTATTTCCTATATTCCACGTTTTACAGCATGAATGAAGAGAAACAAAGTTGTAGAGAATCAAATTCTGAACAATTTTGGTTCCCAACTTTTTTTCCCCCAAAATTGATATTTTATTCAGGTTTAATTTTCAAAATATCGATCCTAGAAAAAAAATTTTAGGGGCTAAACTTGTAGAAAATCAAATTTCCTACAATTTTTGTTCTTACCGTTTTGCTGTGAAATCAAAAATGGCCTAGATATTCAAGAAAAACCGTTGTTCGAATATACACAGGAGCCTGATTCAGTCTACTTTTTGAATTTATACTCCCAGCGAGTCCCCCGAGGGACCTACGAAAAAAAAATCAAAGGACTGATTATTCACGGGTAGGGTCGGTGTTTTGGATATAATGACTGGACTATATCCTCGTGAGGCCCAATGTCTTCAGGTGATCACAAAATCAATTGTTCTTTTCAAGGTCGGGCCTCACGAGGATATAATACAATACCGGAAAGTTGGGAAGCGCTCACGTCACGCACGCGGCCTTGTTCTGTGGTATGTCCACATCTACAGCGTATAACAAGACCACTGATGTAGCCATAAGGCACGAATAAGAATTGGCAAAAAACGCAAAAATCTCCAAAAATAATATCTAACTTCACCTCAATATCTCAGAAATGATCAGGGGGATGTGATTTTCGGAGATGTCTGAGATTTTGATACACCCGTGTAACTCATTATTACTTTTATCCAATAAGGGGCTTTATTCTTTAAAACATAGTCAACTATGTCAAATTTTCCAAAGCATAGATCTCGATGGGTATTTTTATATTGAGACTATATTTTATACTAGCTGTGCCTCGCGGTGTCACCCGCGGTGTATTAGGGAAAATAAATTGTAAAATAACAACTATTCACATTTTCAGGGATTTTCCTATGAGAATAAGATATTGTTTCGCAGTAAAACGTGGCCTATGTGTTAATCCAGAGTGTCTGCTAACTCCATACCAGATTTTATTAAAATCACTCCAGCCGTTTAGACGTGAAGAAGTAACAAACATACACACTCATACACTCACAAACTTTCGCCTTTATAATATTAGTGTGATTGCCTAAGGTTATTTCCTCCTGGCCAAGACACCGAAAGGTCAATGGACTTTTGTGCAAGTTTATCTGGAATGAACTATAATAAGCGTAAAGGGAGTTCTACTCCATCTACGCATAAAAGGGTAAATATTAAAAACACGTTTATACTTCACTCACTGTCACCGTCCTGTGTGAGTGGGAATTGTTCAGAGTGCTTATTAAATACTGACTTTTTTCATTCACTTTCGATAGCGAGAGCGTTTGCAATTTGTATATGAGTGACAAAGAGACAACTAGGTGGCGCGCTTTGTCACTCCTATACAAATTGCAAACGCTCTCGCTATCGAAAGTGAATGAAAAAACGCAGTATAAGCACTCTGAGTCCGTATACTGAGTTTTTTCATTCACTCTTAATTCATATATTAATGCATGGTGATCGTTTATCATGTTTGTGCGATAGTCACTTAGTTAAATATTCCCATTAAACATTTGGACAAAAGTGAATCCTGATTGTACCTATAGAAAAAAATCGATAGGTACACAAAAAGTGTATCTTGATTTGAATTGCTTCATAATAATTTTGGATTTATTCAAATACTTAGGATAAACCAACGAACAGTGAACCATATCCCATATCTCATTGATCAATGCTCAATCACTCACTTTTACATCAGTATAGGTACAACACTATCACTGTCTATCGATCATAGACAACTGACAAATAATTATCTTGTCTATGATTGCCGGATTCTATTGAAATCCACCTTACTTACAATGTTAATAGGCGCTGCCTTGGGGCCGAATGTAGTGGAGAAAAATGCAGCGAAATGAAAACACCATACACTTTTGAACTAAATCTTTCGTAAGCAGTACCTACACATTATGAAAAGGGAACTTAATCATACCGAGGAAAAACTTGATCAAGTATATCCGGATAATAGTTTATAATATAAAAGCTGGTGGCGCTAGTTGGCCCACTGATTCCTCCTAAAGACCGTATTCCAGTCGTCATGAGCTTGGAAGAGCTACTGTTAGGAAACAAAGAACACTCACTTGATTAACGGCATCAGGGAAATTTTGCGGCATCATGGAGAAGAGGCCGTGCTTCTTGTAAAACGTGCCTCCCTTCCCAGGCAGGGGGATGTATCGGAACCCGACCACACCCTGCATAGAAACAGTAGATTAAAACCACCGCGTGCGCACCAGATGACGACACGACTTGAGTGGACTGTTGTGCAACGGGTACTATCATACTACAGTCTGTTTTTGATTTAATGAAAAAAAATATATTGTCACGTTGACATCTCCATACAATTCTTAGGCCGTCAATGTTTGAATGTTGCTAGGACGTAAAAACCAAATAACCCCATTTTACTTCCAAGTTATATTTTTAATTATTTTTCTTATTTATAGTTAGGTAGTTGATTATTAATATTATTTAATTATTGTTATTTAGCATTGTTAATGAATAAAGATTATTTGTTGTTTATAAACATAATAATGTGTCCACTTCCAAGTTAAATTGTGTATGCTACGTAGGTGTTTTTTTTTAGACTTTGCTCTTACGAGTAATTTAATTTTAATGTCTTTGATGTGATGTGATTTTGGTCACATGAGTCTTCTATTCACGGTAAAAAAAATCGACTGAGTTACCCTATAGCTTTTATAGCGGTAACACCGCGTCATTTTTTTTTGCATCGAATTAAAAAACTGACTTTAGAGTCCTGTGCGTGGTACTAATGATTGCATCACGGTGTGTGACGCTCGCGGAGTATCTCTGGGCACTGACTGAAAATCAGCGCTGAAAGCTTGGCCACCAGCATACTGCTGAGTCAGCTGCCATTTGTAGTAGCAGTAACACGCCGTGGCCTTTATTTTCCTTTTTACATGTTTTTTTTTTTGTATGATTTTTATTTTTGGTTTTTGTTTTGTTATTGTACATGTACATCCTTTATGGGGCACTGTATAAGGTTCTACAACAAGATCCGCCAAGATATATTAGAGTTACCTCCGACGCGGCTTAAGAAATGTGTCAGGGATAATCTGTGCAAAAGCTTATTATAAATGTTAACGATTATTTAGAAGACAAACAGGTCTGGTGTTATGGTGTTAAACAGTAGATTAATGTGAAAGAACAGAATGGACAATAATTCGGGATTTTTTCCTTTGCTTTATATAAAAAGGAAGCTAAACTGGATAGCCCTACGTTCTTAGTTTTTACCTCAGATAAGATTTTCATTCATGATTTTGGTTTTGAAAATTCTCTCTCTCTCTCTCATTCTAAAAAGGCGTATAAGCAAAGTCGTATGTGCGGCCGCTGGGAGTTTACGATCCTGACACATGTCTGTTTCATATGACTAGTGATGGGAGAAAAACAACGTTATCATTCCTTACGTTATTCTTAACTAGCTTTTGCTACTGACTCACGATTAAGTAGTTTTGTTTTTTAGACGACCTTCACTCAGTCATCTTTTGTGCCATTTTCGCAGGCATTTTAGAAGGGTCATCATCTTTTTTGTTTTGAATGGCGGTGAAGTGTTGTGGCGAGCTGTGCGACCTTTTATTTGGGCCTAGGTCAGCTCAATCGCTTTGTACGGCAGTGGTACGGAAAGATTCTTACAACGGGATGATCTTTTTCTAAAGCCTGTTCATCAACTTCGTATCGTTAAAGGGACCGTTATTATTTTCGTTATTTTTGGTACGTCACTACAAAAAAATACGGTTGACATAACCTTGTGACAGCGTAGTAAGGATTTTACGCACGAACATTAAATATTGATTTCTTCTTATTTCAAATTTAAATCACTGTGCAAAATATAACATTGATTGTAAGTTTACACAATGATATAGTTTCAATGACAATAATTTGCTAGTAGAATAAATAGGACATAAAAATATTTTAAGCGAAAATTTAACGCCATTTCAAGGTTACGTCGTCCGTTCTAACATGACCTGTCAGGATCGTAAACTCCCAGCGGCCGGACGGTAATTATATCCACGCCATACAACGTTGAAGCATTTAAAAAAAACTGTCACTGCTCTGTCAGTGATTTCTGCTTTGACGTGTCTAAGTAGGATTTAGGTACAGTGCCGCCATCTTATCTGTTCAGTTGATAGCGGCTCTAGTGGAGAATTTAGTAGTAACATTTAAGAAATTTACCTAGAAAAATGAGAATATTTTAATCAGTCTTTAAATTTTAATGATTTTAAAAATCTTAGTAATTGAATAAATAAAACAAGAAATGGGGAACAGAATTTACAATTAATTAGTTAGTTACAATTTTGCCCACCTGAACATATAATTTGGTGGCGCTACATTATTTATTTTTTAAAGGCAACAGACTAATTCTTTTGACAGATTCGAATGAATGATAATTTCTGACTTTGTATTAATCTGTGATGGCGTAATGATCTGTATCACTGAGCGAAATTAAGTAAAGAAATTATTTTCTCGAAAACTACAGCACCTAAAAATAAACAAAAAATATATTCTTATTTAGTGACCCCCTCATATCCATATCCTAGAAGGAACTTTCTTGATTCGTGACCCTTGAAATTATGTCCATTGAGTCGAGTGTTCAACACATTCCTGAGCAATCATTTTTAAGTTTAAAACTTTCTAAATTAAGCTGTAACTGTTTTGAAAAAAATAAATGGGGAGTTTCTTTGTTAGCTTCTCCTCCACATAATCTATTAAGCAACTGTGAAACTAACATTACAAAGTAAACTTGTTTTATTTTATTTTACTTTGACTTGATAAAAACCTATTTTAAATTACTATTTTAATCAAATTATATTTGGGCGAATTTTTCAATTCTTTTCTACGCTGTAATCAAACATGGTCACACCTTAGCGAATGCGCATCAGAAAACCTGCGCTGGCCACTTGCGTTTTGCCGAGCTGCAGCCTTTTTCTCTTGCAGCACTTTGTTCCAAAGGAGCTGGACTTTGTTTCATAATTTTGTCTTATTTTTGTGTTGTGTTTATCTGTCTTACCAGTAGAAATGTTTCTCGCTATCATTTTCACTATCCGAAAGTCTTATCCTAGTTGGACGTGCCTTGCGCATTAACTCATTCGCGCGTCGAGGGCATAGGTGAGCAAAACTTGTGATGAAAGACATATCACCTCTTTTTCTTCCACGGCGACTTTTTCGCTCCTCACACTGTGTTCACCCTCTTCAGAGTCTGCGCTCGATATGCTCTCCATATCGCCGCCATCGTCTTGCACGGGCTCGTCTCCCTACGGGCATATTGCAGTCTCAAGCGACGAAATTCGGCATGACGACACGCGGAAACGGATGTGAGGAGCCCTCACGTAGCACTGCAGTAACTAACGAACACCATTTATTTACTGTTTATGATGCAGCATGATTGCAGCCAAAAACAAGCAAATGCGAGTTCGGTCGATACTCAACATTATCATTTCTGACCCACCGTACCACCGCCCATACTCCCAGTAGTACGGTGGGTAATATGCTCAGCGAATAAGAGTGAAACCTGGGGACGAGTCTCTAAAATGCACAATGCACAATAATTCGGGTTTTTTTTCCTTTGCTGTATATGAAAAGGAAGCTAAACTGGATAGCCCTACGTTCTTATTTTTTACATCAGATAAGATTTTCATTCATGATTTTGGTTTTGAAAACCTTCTCATTCTAAAAGGGCGTGTAAGCAAAACAGAACGGAATCACAGTCGTATATCCACGCCATCCAACGTTGAAGCATTTAAAAAAAAACTCACTGCTCTGTCAGTGATTTCTGCTTTACAGCGCCACCAAGTTATCTGTTCAGGTGGGCAAAATTGTAACTAACTTATAAATTGTAAATCCTGTCTCCATTTTTTGTTTTATTTATTCACTTGCTAAGATTTTATAGACATATTTTCATTAAAATTGAAAGACGGGTTAAAATATTCTCATTTGTCTAGATAATTTTCTCAAATGTTACTACTTAATTCTCCACTAGCGCCGCTATCAACTGAACAGATAAAATGGTGGCACTGTAACGTGTTTGTTTATGTAGCTGTGCCACCATCTTATCTGTTCAGTTGATAGCGGCGCTAGTGGAGAATTTAGAATTTAATCCGTCTTTAAATTTTAATGAACATATATCTATAGATCTTAGTAAGTGAATAAATAAAACAAGTAATGGGGAACAGAATTTACAATTAATTGATTAGTTACAATTCTGCCCACCTGACCATATAATTTGGTGGCGCTGTACCTACTTCAGTATTTATTTTTTAAAGGCAACAGACTAATTACTTTTGACACATTCGAATGAATGATACTTTCTGACTTTGTATTAATCTGTGATGGCGTAATGATCTGTATCACTGAGCGAAATTAAATAAAGAAATTAATTTCTCGGAAACTACAGCACCTAAAAATAAACAAAAAATATATTCTTATTTAGTGACCGCTCATATCCATATCCTAGAAGAAACTTTCTCGATTCGTGACCATAGAAATATATAGTATTGGTACGGAAATGGTTGTTCAATTAACGCTATCGGTAGTCCAGAAACCAATCGCATCCCAATGGTAGCCAATATAACCTGTGTAACTTGACTCTGCGCCTCGCGCGATTCGTTCTTCGCGAGAGATGGCTATTCAATTCGCCTGGGTTAGGTTAGGGCCACTGTACCGATAATGTACAGAAGATTACCAAATATATTTTTATTTTTTTTTACATACAGGCACATACATTGCTTCTGGCCCCACACTCTGGCACCACAGTAATTTAATTGATATTTTGTCAACTGCCCAATTATGTTTCGAATTATGGTTGGAATGGGTTCGCATTTTGAAAGCCGCGAACGGGAAGTGTTGACGGAATTCATATCAATTTACACATAAAATAACATTAACATACAGGCTTGCATTTACATACTTCTGGTCCCACACTAGGATACCCTGTGTCGTGGGAACCAGAAACAGCGACGTCACAAACATGTAAACATCCAAGACCTGGAGTTTTTTTTTCTCCCCAGCTGGGGATCGAACCCGGGACCTCTCGCATGGTAAGCAGATGCGCTAACCGTTACGCCACAGAGGTCGTCAAAAGAAGCGACTAACAACTTTAGATACTATTGTCGTTTTATACAATACTATCGAAAAACTATGTGAGTATTAGACTATAGGGCCGGGGCCGTCGTCAGGCTCCTCAGACGAAAATTCAATTAATACCGAAATTATTTTATGGAATGTGTAGGTAGTATCTTACCAGTTTGAAAATATGTTATTAGTTTCCGTTCACGGCAACCGTTGCCGAAAGGTTAAAAATTAAGATAATATTTAGGAGATAAACTTACTTAATCGCGGTTACAAGTTTACAACCCACCCATGCGTGTCGCCATCGAATTTTGTATCAACTATTTGAGAACGGGTGCTCAAAACTAGGTCCTTATGTTGTAGTTGGGAGTAGCTTAAATTAAATGTTATGTTACCTGAAAACCGTCTTCATCGACATCATCAGCCATTTGATGCCCATTGCTGGACAAAGACCTCCCCAAGGCACGCCACTTCTTTCTGTGCTCGGCCATCCTCATACAGCCTCTGCTAGCAATCTGCCTCTGATCGTCGGTTCATCGAGCTGGGCTTAGATTCTGTTAATGCATTGTAGTACAATGACAACTGCTTGAACATGGCGATTTAGTGTCATTGCCTCTTCAAGTCTACGCGCACTCAAATCAAGCAATTTGCGCGTCAATGGTATGAAAAAACACGTCCCGTGACCCGACCTTGTATCTGTCATTGAACTATAATGCACTAACAGAATGGGCTAGTTGCCCCTAAAAAATTTAATTAGTCAGTCTTTTAGATTATTCAAAAATAAGGGACACGTATTTTTTTATTTGTAAATTAGACCAAAAATGACAAAGATAGCCCATTGAAGTTACGTGTGACGTCACGCCGTGCTGCATTTTTTAGCACGGAGTGACGTCACACGTAACTTTAATGGGCTATATCTTTGTTATTTTTTGTTGAATCGAAAAAAGAAAAAATACGTGTCCAATATTTTTTTATAATCTAAAATACGGACTAAATAGAATTTAATTATTTTGACCCTGGAAACTACCCTATTGAGGCACTGATCAGCATCCTACGCTGCGATTTGATCATGGTTTCATTTTCAAACGGGGTAGGTCCATCAAAGAAAATCTGAGTATGTCACTTGAGTGACTTTGAATCGACCCTTGGTATGTGAGATTCACTAGACGGCGACGGTTCTCAGTAAGCTGGTGGACTGACCTCGATAATTCTGTCAGGGTCTGGCAGGAGGTTCCCGGTGTAGAACTGCACTCCAGGCTTGTTGCTGTAGACTTCAACTACCCGTCCAGTTACTGGGTGCACTGCCCTGGAAATAAACCACGCATTATAACGCAACGAACTAGCTACAATTTGACTTACTTGCACCTTATGCAGGGTGTAAGCTTGCTGATTGAACACGCCTCGGATTAAAACTAGTGGCTCGCAGACAGCGCGCTGGAAGCATGGGTGCTTGAAGCGAGCATGCTTTTTGATAGCATTGACTGCCCGCCGCGCCGTCGCGCCGTCGCTTTTTCTCTGCTTTTTAGCATGTCATTACGAAACATAGGTACTATGAGAAAACTTGGTGTTGAAATTTTTATAAATTGTTTCTTTGAACTTTATACCTATGCATTTCATTATACAGGGTGTCCCAAAACTTGAAATAAAGCCGGGATCGGCTGAAAAGGCAAGTCATACTGGTTATCAGAAAAATACAAAAAAATCAAAATTGGATGTAAGTAGGTATACATAATTATAAAAATAAGAAACAACTAAAAGCAGATAAAAGCGGCGGCGGCGGTCGAGCTATGTGCAAATTGAGAGTAACGGGGCCGTTTTTGAGTGTGACTTGTGTAGAGAGACAGACTAGGAATAAATTAACCTTTATGGTTAATTTATTCCTAGGCTACGAACTTGTCTGTCGTAGTGTTTACCTGGCCTGGAAGGTGAGCTCCTGCTCAGTGCCCTGCGTGACGCAATAGTTGACGTCGTAACCCCCCAAGGGGATCTTGGTGATCATCGTCCGCAGAAGGCGAGGCACGCGGAAGTCATACGGCGTACCACCGACCACCTTTTTCTCGCCTAAAACCGAGATGTCGTCATCATCATCATCAGTCCACCCCTGGGCCTGCCCACTGCTGGTATAGGCCTTTCCCATTTACGCCATCTTTCGCGGCTTCTCGCCATTGTCATCCATGGCCCTTTGACGACTTGCTCACATCGTCCGACCGGCTGACGGTCTACCCACTGGCCGCCGTCACATCTTGCCCACCACGTAGTTGGTACTACCAGGCCTGTTCCACTACGCGTATCGGTATTGAACGCGTAAGGACATGCGACGACCACTCCAGAAAGGCAAATTGGTAGAAATTCAGGCGCCAGAAGAGGTAAGAGTTACATGGTAGAAAGAGGCAACATGTAGGTGAATATAACGTAGCTTTTTTAGCGCCGTGCGATCAGAATTGCACCTAATTGTATCGCTGCTAGAGTCCCTTTTTCTTTAATTGATTTTGCGGAGTGAATCCTGTCCTTGTACTATTATGTATTCTATGGTACTACACTGATCCACCTGCTATATTCCCAAGGAGATGTACTTATCGTTATTTCTAGCACCCAAATGATTCTAACACGATCGGCTCAAAAAATGTTAGATGGACTGAAAGCTTTCCGCATAAATCTACCTACATCTATTCAACGTCAGTCACTTGACTGCCGGGCACAGGCCTCACTCATGGTTTTCTAAGCACATCATTCGTTTTCTGCGATCGCGATTACTCAAAACAAGCTTCGATAATGTGTCGTTACATATTTTCCTTTTCAACGTAAATAATTTACATTGTTGAATGTCAATTTACTATGTTATCCGATGTCTTCGGGTCGAGTTGTAGTGGAGTAATCACGTACATATTCTCACGCCTGTAGCCCAGAGGGGCAGGCAGAGATCAGGGACTGCCCCTTGCTACGATCCTGATCACTGACAATCAATCAACTTCGCTACATCGACATCCTTTAGTCGTTGCAAGCAATGCATGCACGTCGTTTTCGGGTACTTTTTAACAGAATCGCTCGTAGCCTGGGCTGCCTGAGTGATCTTAAACGATCACGAAGGTTAAGTAACATACGGCGCGTTCAGTCCATGGATGGGTCACCGTCTATGACTAACGCTAGTGGCTTTTTCTGAGCGGTTCCGTACTTCGCAAGGCACGTTAAGCAGTTGGTGCCGGCTGCCGTCGATAGATGGCAGTCGTTAAGCCGATTCAGAGGCCTTAGGGCGGCTTGAAAACTTCTGACGGTAAGACCAGCCACTAGTCTTACAAACCCCCACCAATCCGGACTTGGCCCCCGTGGTGGAGTATGGCCTATACCTTCCTCAGGGAAGAGACCCGTGCCCCTTGGTGGGGACATAATGGGTTGATGATGATTCTCTATTTTGTCGAAGTATGTACGCCCGGAGCGTCCCTTACCGGCCTTTCCACTTACATTCGCTCGATTTGTTTTTGCCCGGTTCCAATATCCACAAAACGCTTCGTTTTTGCATACGACATCGGTTACAATTCCTACGAAATTCCTACGAACCGTCAATAAATTGTAGAGTAGAACGGATCGTAGCCGGTAGGCGTATATTACATAGGCTGCTACTTATGTATGCGGAATCTGGGATTCCAATAATTTTAAACGCAATGTCTGACCTCCATGGTCAAATTCGTTCTTTTTTTAAATACTGGCCGCTAATATTTTTCTCTTATATCTATACGTTAGTGTTTTGTTTTTGTTGGGTTTAAAATGTCATATCGCTGAAAAAATGGAACTCACTCGTGAAAATATTCGTGCTATGATTTATTACGATTTAACGACGTGGTTTAACGCAACAACAGTGCGTAGATCAATTAACTTCGACTTTTGGTGGTGAAGCTCCATTAAAAACGACTGTGTATCACTGGTTTAGTGAGTTTAATCGCGGGCGCAGTAAGCTCACGGACGAAGTTAAAGAAGGTCGCCCGAAATCGGTGGTTGTGCCACAAAATATTGAAGCTGTGCAAAAACTAATAATGCAAGACCGCCATGTTACGTATCGCGAGATAGAGCCTATTCTGGGCATATGTATTGGGTGTTTCAAAATGAGCCGAACCCTACGAAAGTGGCTCGTGCAAAAAGCACTGTAAAGCAAATGGTGGCCTGCTTTTTTGGTATTAATGGCCATGTGGCTACAATACCACTGGAGAATCGCAGAACGGTTAATTCGGAGTGGTACACGACCATTTGTTTGCCGGAAGTATTTGAAGAAATACCCCAAAACACAAAACACGCAGAATCATACAAGGAATCAGGAAACAACTACATTTTTGGATGGTCAAATCAATAGAATTGAAGGGTCATCCACCGTACAGCCCTGATTTGGCTCCCAATGATTTCTATTTATTCCAAAATGTAAAGAATAAATTACGTGGTCAACGATTTTCGACCCGTGAAGATGCCGTAGATGCGTTCAAACAGCACGTTTTGGAGATACCTCAGAGTGGAAAAAGTGTTTTACAAATTGGTTTCATCGAATGCAAAAGTGCATCGATCATAGTGGAGAATACTTTGAAAAACAATACAAGCATATTTAGCCATATACATTTGTTTATTTTTCTATTCCGCATACATAAGTAGCAGCCCTCGTATAATAACCGGGCATTTGTCTGTCTTTCGGCCTTCATCCACTCGACAAGTCCAAACCAACGCAAAATTCCTTTCTCAATTCTAGTCGCTACATCCTCTTTCAGTCCACCACGTTGACAAATATTTCACAAGGACTTCATTTCTGCTGCTTTAATCCTATTTTCATGTAGATTTTTTTTATAAGGAAATTAATAGTTACAGATAAACAGATAGTAAAATAGTAACTGATAGAATTCTCACCTGTGACTAGACCATCATCAGTAGTTGGTGTATATTTATCACCGTTAATTGTGAAAATGTGGTCGTACATCGCCTGACTGCCCGCGTGCTGCAAATCGAAGACTTTTTAAGTGGCTACCCGAAGCTAACTATGATTAATACTACCGCCAGTCTTCGGTAGACTCGAACGAAATGCAAATAAAATTGAACAGCGTAAAAAAATTGTCGATCCGAGTCGACAACTTATAGGCGGAAAATTCGGATTATCGAGTATTTTCAATATAAAAATGAATTAGTTATAATAATAATAATAATAAACTCACGCCCGTTATCCCCGAAGGGGTAGGCAGAGGCACCAGTCTCTAGAACTGGACCCACGTTTTGCCGAGTTTATTAGGTCCCAAACGTGACAAGTGGCAAGCCTGTCGCCGTTATCCGGGCACAATTTATCAGCGAATGGTGTTGCTGTACAAACAAATTTATTAAACAAATGAATTAGTTAATTGCGTAATAATGTGGTTGTTAAGGGAGCGACCATTAATTACGTGAGGTATTTAGAGGGGGGAGGGGGTCGAGCCGAATCTTACTAAATCTCACTTGGGGGAGAGGTATTGGCTAATATCGCGTAATTTTTTTTTTCTACAAAATGGTGTAAAACTGCGTGAAATTTCATTAAGATTATGGCAATATTCGCAAATATAGTCCTTGCTAGTCTTAAATAAAAGTAATTAAAGAAATTGTATTATGTTTTAAAAAAAATCCAATACTTGTATACCCAAAGTACAAGTTTTTACGACATCTCACCAGGAGAGAGGGGGTTCAAAAAATCCTTAAAAGCCTCGCGTAATTAATGAACGCCCCCTAAGCAAACATGTCAATGTCCTCAATATCACGTTGGTGTCACGTCATCATGTGTCACGGGTGTCATAGGTTTGTATTCTGTTGTCCATTGTAACCCCTAACCAATAACGTCTAAAGCTGGCTTCCCACGGTCCGCGATATCGCGGATGGACGCGGACCAGCTCGGACGACACACCGTGGGAAGGGTCTCGGTCCGCGGTAGCACAGACAGACGACAGATCAGTTGGAAGAGCCTCTCGTGGTGCGTGGCTGTCCGTGGTCGTCGGCCGTCCGCGTCCGCCCGCGATATCGCAGACCGTGAGAAGCCAGCTTCACGTCTAAGATCTTACATGTCCAGCAAGGTTGAAGAAAGGGGCGTGGCTAATGTTGACGATGGTGGGCTCGCTGGTGGTGCACCTGATGTCCATCTTAATGGTGTTGTCACAGGTCACCTCAAAGACGATCTGCGTCATCAGCGTCCCGGGGTATCCCTCCGAGAACCGCTCCGAGACGTGGCTCATGATTACTTTGTTTCCATTCACGTATGACCTCCAATTCACCTGGAACGTTTATATAGCACCTTAAGTTTTAATTAACTAGTGATAATTAACTAGGCGATAAGCCGTGTCTTTTAATACGGATGTTAATTTAGTAGCTAGTAGTGTTATACTAACGCCTCATTTTCGGATGTAGGTATATCAGGATTTGGTTAAACCTGTATATTCGACATGAGGCAACAACCAAATAAGAGGTACCTAATAGTACCTACCTATGTTTGTAAAGCGGAAAAAGGGCAAACGGAGGTTTTTGTTCCAACTTTCGAAGGAGTTTGCGAAAGTCCGTAATTTAACTAAACAGTATCTAACTTTTTCTAAAAAGTCTGAACTTGAAAACGTGAGGTTTTCCTTCCCAATAAAAAGGGAGAAGCCTTACCAATAAAAAGTCTTACGAAAACTTAGGTTGCTAGAAGAACCGTTTACCAAAAGTTGCTCAGAAATTCATGATTGCGCGCTACTGGAATTTCTAAGCATGTTTAGTGTAAAATATTTAAAAAGGAACCAAGCCTTGTCAAATCCAACGTAGCCACCATTGTAGTGATGGTGTCCCTTGTTCATGGACAGCATGTACATCCGGCCTGATGGTCTTACGACCATCGTGCCCTCGGCGACGTAGTTGGCATATCGGCCAATCACAGCTCCAAAGTACGGGTTTTGTGTGTTGAAGTACTCTGAAATTAAATGTCAAAGAAGGTAAAATGTTTACCTACTGATCTACAATGTAGATTGCGTCTGCATGCCTTCTGCCGGCAAGCTTGACTGGTGTAGACAATCAAAACGATCAAGGGCATGCTTTGCCACTGATCTCAAACATTTCGTGAATGAAATATTAACATTTACATACGGGCACATACGTTGCTTCTGGCCCCACACTATCCACCCTGTGTCGTTGGACATGTAAACATCCAAGACCTGGGGTTTTTTTGTCCCTAGCCGGGGTTCAAACCCAAATATTACTCGAATATTGTTCGAATATTACTTAATCTGTTTGTAAGGTTTCTAAATTCGTTCATTATTTTCATATGAGCTCAATAATTAAATGGGTTCGAATAGGGCCCGCGGACGTTGAGCTGTGATAAAGATGTATTGAGTTCTATTCAAATTCTATGATATCAAACACAATAAGCGTCCTTAGTCCTGCCACCTACTCCATACATTTTTGTAACACAACTCCCCGGTCGCGCATCGTGATGATATTCTTTCCAGAATAGTTGCTGTGTCGTCAGACTCGTCAGAAAGCGCCACTGTCGCGCACATGCACATAGACAGTAGTTATAGGTATATCGTCTTAATTTGTATAGTTAGAGCAATGATTCCGATCCCCACTACTGAGGATTGCGGGCGGCAGCACTGGGGTGGGTCCCAACTGCTATCCATCTGCTCCTGTATTGTAAGCAAAGGAGAGACTTTCCCTCAGTGAGAGAAGGTATGGGCTTGATCACCATCTACATTCCGAACTACCTCTATTTCCCGATTCCGATCCTGTCTTTTCTCCACTACCTTCGGCCCCAAGGCAGCAGCTATAATTATACCTAAGTAGGTACATTGGCATTCAACAAACAGAACTAGTGTAAATCCTTATGCTGAAATAAAATATTTTGATCTGATTTGTTAGTCTTCAAGAAACTGGGGTTTGGTCTACAGTGGGGCTAACGACCAAATTTAATTAGTAATTGTAACAAACTGGTTTGTGTCGTCTAGCTATCAATTTCCATATTAATTGTTATCACAAACCAAAGGAGTCCTGAAGGAGGGTGAGCATAATTAGGCATCTTATTCTGATCTGTAACTCACCCGATGCGTGAACCGCCTAATTGCACTTTTAGTGATAAGTTCACTCATAATCACAATTTGTAGAGCGAATTTGGCATTTTGTTTATGGGTAGTTTTGAGAACCTGCGAGAGTTAGGCATTCTCCGTATAAGCGAATTTATCGAATGTGTGTAGGTAAGCTCCAATCTCTTCGGATTACGTAGTACTTTAATCAGAAGAACTAGCTACTCTTTTGGAAATTTTCTTTACCTTCCAAGGTGTCGAAGCCTCCTAGGATGTCGTCAGGGTTGCCCCTTTTGTCTGGCACTTGAATTGATGTCAATGTTGCACCGTAACTTATCAGCTGGAACACAAAATGTAACTGGTTAAATACTACTTTTACACTAGCATCTACGATGATATCACGGGTTAAACTTGGATACGCTGTTTTATAGTAACCAAGCAAGGGCATTATAAACATGAAAATAAACCCGGGCTAAGGCCATTTGTCAAAATGTACGGCGAACATCAGTCGGAATCGAACCCATGGACTCCGGCATGATATTCAGACCGACACCGCTAGGCAGACAAGGCAATTGCAAATTTCGCTGAAGTAGTGAACAAACCAGACATTCAGGATGTTTCCATTCACAGTAAGTAAACTTCTATTATAACTAATACAAATATACGTTACTAATTCATTGGTAATGCCGGTATCGGTATCGAACTCAGGACCTATTGAATATGAGGCCAATATAAAACTTAATAAAGAATCGCTCGTAGCCTCGGCTGCCTGAGTGATCTTAAACGATCACGAAAGTTAAGCAACATTGGGCGCGTTCAGTCCATGGATGGGTGACCATCTATGACTAACGCTAGTGGAATTATTCCGAGCGCTTCGCAAGGCACGTTAAGCAGTTGGTGCCGGCTGCCGTCGATAGATGGCAGTCATTAACCCAAGTCAGAGGTCTTTAAAGGGCGGCTTGAAAACTTCTGACAGTAAGACCATGGTCTTAGTCTTACAACCCTCCACCAATCCGGACTTGGCCCCCGTGGTGGAGTATGGCCTATACCTTCCTCAGGGAAGAGACCCGCGCCTCGATGATGATGATGATGATGATGATGATAAAACTTAATTGTCATTCTACTTTTGCCTTGCATTAGTTGTCCACTAAGCACAACAAAGCTGTCTTACCTGGACAGTCATCCTGTTCTTCGTTTTCCACGTGTACCGGCGGACCACGTCGATATTGGTACTGGAAGCGCAAGGGGTGCCTTCTTCCCCCACCGTCTCCTGCCCGACCTGTTCCGGCATGGCTCTCGTCTTGTTGAAGAGCGAGGACCGGCGGCGGCTGTTCTGCCGGTGCAAAGGCATAAACCCGAACCCATCCACCACTAGCTCCACATCTGGAACCTTCACGGGTTCAGCATGTGTCTCCAGCTTTATCTTCGCGCTCCCCAGGTCACCACTCGCACGCTCCGAGCCCGGTTCAGCCATCATCACTTTCGCAACTAATTTTGCACTTGCCAAAGGTATTGAGGTTTTTTTAACGAAGAATTTAGATGTTACGCCGAAATTTTGGATTTTTTTGCGACGGATTTTTCACATATTATTTGCGATGTTTATTCGGAGTTTATTTTGACGTTGACGTAGGAGTGACTTGAACAGATGTTTTTGGAATAGAAAGGCTCGTAACTTTCGAACAGGACCTTTATAGAGTATGGTACTGACACACGTGCTCATTATTAGCACGAAAGCATGCTTATATTGAGCAACTGCTTTACTACCAAGCTTTTCTGTATGTAGGCACATTGACATTGAACAAACAGAATGTAAATTCTTTACGTTGAAATAAGTTTATGATTTCTTAAGACAGTAACACTGACAACAACAATGCAGTTTTAAATTATCAAACCTCAAAAAAATGAAGACGTATAGATTAAAACATCGAATACAAAAATACAGAAAAGATTGGGAGTAAAGCACTTGCTCATTTTATGCATGCTTTCGTGCTAATAATGAGCACGTGTGTCAGTACAGTACCAGCCTCAATCTATATTAATAATTTCGTTCGGGTCTACGGTAGACTCGAACGATATGCACACCAAATGAAAGAGCGTAAAAAAATAGTTGATCTGAGTCTACAACATATGGGCGGAAAATTCGTATTATCGAGCAGCATCAATATAAAAATTATTAAATTCAACAATGGCGTTGCTAAGTGAACATGTCAATGTCATCATTGTTGTCTTAGTGTCACAAGTTTTCATTGTGAACTGTTATGGCCGGTTTACATTATTTTAGTGTTTAGGAGAGTGCTATAATACAATTAGAGAGGCAAGTGCATTAGTACATTACTAGACGTTCGAGTGAACGTTAATATTTCTTCCAGTAGAGTGTCACTTCGTCGACGTCGCGAAATATGCGCTATCCTACTCAAAATACTATGAGTTTTAATGGAACACATAAGTAAGTTTGATAATTCGAGTTAATGAAAACAACACGCACTTGTGCACTCTCCTAAAGTTCTCATTTTTTTTTATACAAGTTCAAGTTCAAATTTTTAGTTTATACACATATAAGTAACGAGGATAGTAACGCGCTCAGGTGTTACTGGATAGAACAACAGAAACCAATTCTATTTTGATTCTAATTGAAAGGCAACTAGAACCGTACTATACCGTAAAACGTACTAAAGCAAGTGGCGCTTACACGTTTCTACAAAAGCACTCTCCTTAAGAAAGAAAGAAAGAAAATTTATTTATTTGATACTCAAAAAGAAAACAAAAAAACACACACACACAGAATGCGTACAATAATAAAAAAATAACACAGAAAGCATAAAAAGCGTAAAAAAAATAAACTGTACAACATGACAATAATAATTTACATTTACATATTTACATTTACATACAGGCATATACATTGCTTCTGGCCCCACACTAGGATACCCTGTGTCGTGGGAACCAGAAACAGCGACGTCACAAACATGTAAACCAAGTCCCCAGCCGGGATTCGAACCCGGGACCTCTCGCATGGTAGTCAGATGCGCTAACCACTACGCCACAGAGGTCGTTAAAGGTTGAGCCCCCAAAATGGGCCCGATTCAGCATATTGTTGCAACAGAGTGTAAAGTAAAGCACTCTCCTAAACACTAAGATAATCTAAACCGGCCCTTTGATCTAATTTGTTAACTTCATGGTGTGTGGAATACCGTGGCATCCAAAAAGGTTATTATAATCTGTGCCAACTGAGAAGGTGTAGTAAGTAATCTGTGGTGTTTTTCATTGGCGGGAGCTCAGAAGAAGGTCCTTCTTCTGAGGGCGGGAGGAAAGACAATAATTTGACATTGAGTTTTGGAAGGGTCTGAAAAATAATTGAAAAAGGAAATCAAAGTCATAAATTGATCTTTATTGTTTTGCTTAGTTAGGTACCAATAAACTTATTGAAATGAAAAAGCCACTAGATAAGAAAAATACCAAAAATTAAAATGATGAAGAAAAACATGTGGTCAATACAAAACTAAAAGCTGTAAAGCTAAAGAGAGGGAGCTGTTTTTAGTTGATTAGCCAAGTGGATTCTACGTCTCATACGTCATTAGATTCACTAGCTGTTAACTAAATTCAATGCTGTTAAGTTTATGAAGGAAGCTCATGTAGTAATTTGTGATGAGGTACCCATGACAAAGTTATGATAAGTATCCGATTTTAGCCTTGCATTCCTTCGTGAGTAGCCAGAACATGTCCAAAAGAGCAAGATTGGCTATCCGTAATAGTGTGCTGGTTCCAATACTGATGTAAGCATGGTAGCGAGATTTGGGTATGGCAGAAGAATCATGAAAGTAGGATTAGTGCAGTACAAATGAGATCCTTAAGAAATATGTGTGGTGTTACTTTGAATGACAGAATACGCAATAGTGTGATCAGAGACCGAGGTTGTAGAGAAGGAGGATGTAGTGAGTGACTAGAATTGAAAAAAAGAATGTTGCGTTGGTTTGGAGATGTGGAGAGGATGAACGAAGAAAGACTGACAAAGCAAATATATCGGGCGAATGTGAGTGGAAGGGCCGGTAAGGGACGCCCCAGTTGGACATACTTCGACCAAATAGGGGATGGATTAGCAAAGGGCAAGATGAAAAGTACCCGAAACCGATGTGGGTACATGCAACGACTAATGGATGTCGATGAAGCGAAAGTGATTTGTCAGGATAGTGGCAGGTGACAGTCCGTGGTCTCTGCCTACCCCTCTGGGATACAGGTGTGAGCTTATGTATCTGAATGAATTAAGATATTTATTTCTACTGGTGGTTGATAAATACAGAGGCGTCACCATATAAAAAAACATAGTGGAATATTATTTTGCGTCTACATTTTACCCGAGCGAAGCCGGGTTTTCGTCTAGTATACGATTAAAATCAGTTAACACTTCGGCTTTTCTCGGATATCATCGCCTAAATCCGGAGACGGAAATGACACGAAATACATTACCGCGATTTCTTTTCGGTAGCATTCAATTTGAAGTGCTATACATAAACGCAATGTATAGCACCTGCTAAGATGACATTACTAACCGATAGACTTAGGAAATTTATTATGCAGAAGAGACATGAATTTGACTGATCTGAGAGCTTGTCGTTTTCCGTCAAAATTTTTAACACGCTGATTTTCGAAACTCCGGTTGCTTCAGAAATCCTGTCCAAATTTTTTTTATGATATTTACTTTCTCTTTTTTAAATATATTAACTTCTTTTCTAAAATAGTTATATACATTATTTACAATTTCACGAGATTGAGCAACAATTTTTTTACCACGCTTTTGTTGAAGCCATGATACATAACTATTGTAAGTTAATTGTTATAAAATTTGATAGAATCGAATATTTTCACGAATGAAGTTAGCGTTCATAAACATAAATGTATCAGATACGTCAAACTGTTTTTATTGACACTAAGAAGGCAGACTGTCAAAATAGTCAATTATTTTTCTAATTTCAATAAAAAGGTTGGTGTTCGTTTTATCGTTCTTGTATTGTATTCAATGAGACAACGAGTTGTATAATTAAAGTTCATGTCTGTGAATTGATAACTCTATGTGAAAGACGACGGATTCACGACAATTACCGAGGTTGGCCGAAGTGTTAACTGATTTTAATCGTATTGTACCTACTTTGTACATAGTTTGTCTTTTTATAATTTGTTTAAAGGTGATATTTTGCAATAACTTTTTTAATTCTATTTTTTTGCGCCTCTCCAAATTAAAAGGTAAATGCTCTTTTAATTTGGAGTGCCGCAATAAAATAAAATAGAATTCTACGGAATAAAAAAAGTTTAAACAAACGGCGAGTGATAATTACGTCGCTTTTGGTCACACAAATGTAAAAAAGTACAAGTAAAGGAAACATATTGTTATTTAAATCCCTAATGATAATTAAAACCGCTATCTTTATCATCATCGCTGATATGAATTTGTTATTAGAGAGTTAAGAGTTTTTTTTTAAATAAGGTTTAATAAACCTTAATTAGTAGGGAGTGATGCCAGATAATTAATATTAATTCAATATACGAGTATGTAGCATTATTGTTCGTGATATTGAAATATTTTTCCTTGTAACTCTAGTGAACTTATGTTCACTTGAGTAAGTAAATATTTAGTTGTATCTCTTCCTAAAAAAATTGTACCATTTTATTTTTTATTGCCCTCAAATGGGTCAATTTTTTTCCTATTTGGTGGAGAGTAGTCAGAGAGAGTTAGAAATAAAAAATAAGAGTATAGATATGCCATTTCGGAATTTGGATTCTTGCTTTTTTCACATGCTTTCTTTCAAATCACAATGGAAATTAATTGTTGCCATCCTCATCCTTTTCCTAATGTCAGTTTGATCCATGAGATTAGTAATGCATACCTATATTTATTTTTTCCAATATAGGTATGGTGATTAAAAAAACAACCGTGATATAAAATTTCATTTTATTCCACAAAACATTTAGCAAATGATTGTACATACCTACACTTTAACTTACTTACTCAGTTAGTATCTTAACTGTAAACATAATTATCATGAGATAGCGTGCATGAACATTTAAACAAGCCCTGCTGAAACATTTAATTGAAAGACAATAAATAAATAATTACGATACATTAACGCTTTCGTAGGCAACGGCTAGCTGTACAAATTTTCTCAGACCCAAAACACTTTCATAATATGATTGTCAATTTCAATCGTTTCTGTAATCCACTTCTCAGATTCATTCAAAATGTCAAAGTCACTTCCAGGGAACCCCTCATGCTCACATGGCGTAGGCGGTATTATGTTAATTATAGGAATGCCGATCTCTTGAAAAGAGCTCATTGACGAAAACCCACTTTCGTCTTCTATAAAATTCGTTCCGACATTGAAATCAATTTCCTTTTTACCCTCTTTACCGTTAAATGATTCTGTTTCTTTCAGAACAGAAGGACTAGGCTGCTTTTGTATCTTTTCCGCAATAAAGTCGTCGTTTCCGTATGTTGAAGACGGGGATGAGTTAGTGAGGGTTCTGTCGAGTTCAGTCGTGTCTTCACAGTCAGGGAGCAATGTGAATGCTTCCTCAATAAGATCGAGGCTCCCATTGAAGTTGTTTTTACTTTGTGTTTCGCTTAGGTCTGTAATGCCAATATCGGAAAGTGAATCTTGCGCGGGGCTGTCGCTATCGGTCTTCGCTTTATCGCAGGTGCAGGTGAGATCAGGTAACTTAGTACTCAGTACTGAATTGGCAAGAGTAATCAATCTGGAGATTTCTTCTGTTATTTTAGAGTCGGTCTCTTGATTCAGGGACAGTTTCGATTGGTTCCTGTGAAAGAGTTTAAAATAAATAAGAAGGTAGGTGAACAAGCAAATAATATAACATCTGAACACAATATAACAATATGGGGTGAAATGGCACATAGAATATGCAAAAACTTTATTCCTGTTTGTCGGAAGAGATTAAGTGAATCAGAGCGAAACATGGACTGTTGTGACAAAAATCAAATAAGTGTATTTGGAATAAGTATAATAATGTCTACTGCTTACGAAAGTTTTATTTAAAAAATCCAAGAACACTTTGAAACGAGCAGTACAATAGAAATAAATGTATCTAAAGTTATCACCACAGAAATCGGCTTATGTAGATATACCGCACCTCCAGAACTGAAGTGACCTAACTCAAAATTTGGATAAAATTAGTTAAGTACTCAGAATAACTCAAAAAAGTATACTCTTTCATGCCTATAGTAAAAAACCGACTTTACTTGGTCAGAGAGAGATGGAGAAATATTTCGGTCTGTTTTTTCTTGAGCAACTTGCTCAGAGCGCCGAATACATTTTCTTCATTTCCCAAAAGTTGCAAATTTTGAGTTAGGTCACTTTAGTTCTGGAGGTGCGATACGCCAATTTATACTTACAAAAAAGCATTGTAATCTGTAAAGCCGTTGACGTTGCTGATGGATTTGCTGATCTTTTTCGTATTCAGCTTTTTGCCGGTGGTGTATTCGGGAATTTTGTTGACATTCAGGACTGATCTGGATCTCGGCAAGCCTGGGGAGTTGAAGGAGCCCGTGTAGAGCCTAGTGAGCGAAGGCTTCCTTGGCTCAGGCTTCTTGGTTTGGCCCTCCATGTGCTCCTTAACTCTGTTAAGGAAGCTCACTATTTGATTCAGTAAAGCTATTTGCATCTGCCTATTCGCTTCGGTCTGAAATAAATAGATAAATAAAAATAAACAACCTCCACGCATAGCAATAAGTTATCTCCCAAAGTTAATTATATCTTCATTAGTCCTGACCTTGAAAATAACAATAGTTTTCAGTTGTTAGGTATTTTCAGAGTCAGGAATGGTTAATGTTTTTTAAAATATGCCCTAAGTTCCGATGCGCCCTAATCTATTTCGCTACTTGTAAGTGTCTAAACACACTAGGCCGAAAATACGCGGCCGGAGTTCGGCATGATTACGCCTGCAATGTATTTTAAATTACTGATGACACACCATACCGAAATTACGTCGCGTTATAGCGTACAGCCGAACTTCGGTCGGGCGTAAGTTCAGCAGCGATTCGGGGGCAACGTTTTGTATAGAAACACCTTATACGCGACCTCGTAATTTCGGCTCTTATCGTGTGTCATATCAGCTGAATGCGTCGGAACGTAAAATCGGCCACGGAACTTCGGTCGCGTCTTTTCGGCCTAGTGTGTTTAGACACTAAGGGTGCGGTTCCACTGAGGCGGAAAGCGGAGTGGAGAAGAGATGTAGATTTCTAGCCATGTGATTGGTGAATCTCGGCACTGCTCGTCTCCGCTCTGCTCCGCTCCACCTCAGTGGAACCGCAGCCTTAACCTGTACAATTGTTGGTGGGCCAATCGGCTCAACACAGCAATGGTTTTCAATTGTTATTTTCAAAGTCATAACGCAACTAATTAACAGCTGTCAGTTGCGTTGCGTGTGCACTTTGGCTTAAGCCCGATTTACACTTCAATAAGTATGCACCTAAGTAACAAGTTAACTCGCCGACGCAAGTTGATAAGACAGAAATTGCTGTACCTACTCATAGAAGTGTATATCGGGCTTCACTGGCAGTAGAATAATGGATTGTTAGTGTTGCAAAGACTAACGCATAAAGGGGGTAACAAGTTTTATTTTCCATCATTCTTAGGGTTTTAGGGCAAGACGGTATTTGGCCTAAGTGTAGGGGTGGGTCTAGGATACCCTGTGATATAATTATGGAGGACTCAGCATCAAACTCATGGCCACTTATAATGAATCCAGCGAGGAAGTCTAAATATAAACATATGATATTATAAAATACAAAACATTTCGCAAAGCCTTATTAGCAGTTTAATTGTGCTTATCGCAGCAGATATTTTTTGTAGGTTAGTGACGTCATTTCTGACCACACAAGTTGCGTAAAAATCGCCTTGCAAAAAAGCGCGCGTCATTCCGTACGTGATGAATGGAAAAGTAAATAGACACCAAACAATAAACCTTAGCGTTAACACTTCCGCTGTGCTTTAGAAAGAAGAGTATTTCCTCGTTTGAGACAACAGATAATGAGATACCTACATTGTGTAAAATTTGTATTAATAATTTTGTAATTACTACTTTCGATATTCGATACAATCGATGTTAAATGAGTTTTATTGCGCATCACAAATACACAAAACTTTCACAATGTCAAGGTTAAATTCAAAATTAAAATTATCAATATCAATATTAATTACAATAACCTAACTAAATAAATGTTTCCGAGCCACACACACCCGATGCAATAGTCCCTATAACAATGGCCGCTTTACCGGCCTGCACACTGCACAGCAAGGAGAATTTAGCTCGGATACTTCTCAGATCTCGAGGTACATAACTCCGCCAGTCCAGTCGAATCCAGTACTAATTTTGTTACAGTCAAGATTTTTCGACGGTCTGTGTTGGATAACATGGGTAACACTAGACTTTTAGAGTTAGGCCCTAGTAGACAAGGACATAGTTATTTTTCTAATGCTACGATAGCGAAAGACAAGTAGTAGACAGTATTTTTAATGACTTGCAATGCTCATACATGTAAGGCCCTTTAAACACTGCGACTTTTAGCATCGATGCTGTCGCGAAGCAGCATCGATGCAGTCGCAAATGGTCCACCTTTACAAACTTGCGCTACTGCTGGTGTCGCGATGCCGTCGCGCGTTTCAAAAACGCAGTGCATCGATGCTAAATGTCGCAGTGTGTAAAGAGCCTAAGATAAGAATATTATTTATTGTACACGAGGAAAAAATGTACGTTATTCAGTTACCTTATAAATGATTTTAAATAGACCTGTATAATATTATAGCTAAATAGACAATTACCTGCGCCAACTGCCACTTCAGCAGCTCGACTTCCCTGCTCAGAGCCGTCATCTCTGTGGCCTTAATCTGCTCGTTTTTCGTCGCATTGTTGTCCGGGGTAGTGATAGCCTTGCAGGTCTGCTCCATCTTGATACTTTTAGAAAGTTGAGAGCTCAGCTCAATTCTTTCTGGATCCTGGAAAGAAGGACAAATCCAAATGAGTACGGCGTCACTTGTGATGAAAGCACCCCCACGAAGCCGAGGACAATTTTATTGACTTATGGACTAGTGAGATTGTTTCGGTAAGTAAAGTAAAATGACACTACAATGAGAAACCAATATTGTTTAATATTTTAGGTACAAGGAATTCTCTTGTTCTTTCTCCATAATAATTACACAATGTACATTTTTCTATTTGTTTTTCTTGTATTAACTTTATATGGTTTCTTTATTTTAATTTCGGTACATTTATAGTCTACATCGACGCTAATGTTATATTACTAGCGACCCGCCCGGGCTTTGCAAGGGTACAATGCCGTGATACTAAGGGCGACTTGCAGCACGATTTTTAACGTAGTGTGATGCGCTGTGCGTCCGCTGCACGAGCCTAGTATTCGTGGCATGGGTGGCGAAGAGGGCGCCACAAATGCCACAATTATTTTGATCTATCTCATAAGGTTCATCCAACTTTTGCGATGTAAGAGCAAAAATGGGTCTATTTACGACATCACATTAGAAACCTCCAAAATTATCAGTGTTTCTCTACTATATTATTATGCATGTATGTACATATACTCGTAAACCTTCCTCTTGAATCACTCTATACATACTTACAGGGCTACAGAGAAAGTCGTACGGAATATTAAAGGAGGTTATTATTTAGGTCATTTCTGATGGATTTTATTCTATTACTAGCTGACCCCGCGAACTTTGTTCCGCCTTAGACGCCATAAATGAGCAGATTTTTTATTTTATTATATTGTTTATCAATAAAATAAGATTGACAGAAGAATCCATTTTAAACGTCATTTTTTTTTTCATCCTCTTTGACTATATTTACAGCACGCATTCAGTCAATTCTATGTCAAATGTCTTAAGGTTACATTAAAAAAGTTTAATAATTTTATATGGTGGTTAAGTAATTTTAAATTTTCTAATTTTCCGCGCAATTTCCTAAATTTTTTCTTTCATAAGAACCTTCTCCTGATAAAAACGAACAGAACAAAAAAGAATTAGCGAAATCGGTCCAGCCGTTCAGGCGTGATGCCGTGACCAAGGGAAATAGGGATTCATTTTTATATATATAAATACATATAGGGTCCGAAGTTAACCGTTATGGACATATTGAATGCTAAAGATTTAAAAAATATATCAACATTTTTTGGCTTTTTAATTGATTTTTTTTTCAGAATAGAGCTCCTACAGCGTTTTTTTTTTTTAGTTAAAAAGCATGTCAATGTTTGATGATGATGATGTCAATAGATAAAAAAATATCAGCAAAAGCTGCACCTATTACTAACAGCTTTAAAAAACTGCTCAGCAACCAACCGTTCGAATTAAATAATTTTCTGTAAACATTATTCACTTTTAAGCTCTTAAAAAAAATAACATATGGAACTTATTCTGCAAATAATTTAAAAAACTTCTACGACTGTTTAACTATATTTTATCTGCGTCCAGAGTTCTTGGATCGCGGAGGAACGGTACGGACAAAAGCATGGCATGCGCGGATAAGACAGCCCCCATACGTGCTGGTCAAACGGGGCTGGCCACACAACGGACGGCTCTCCTCGGAAATCCAGGGACACTCCAAGAGGCCAGGGTCTCAATTCTGCTAGTGCATTATAGTTCAATGACAGATACTCGGGCGGGTCTCGTGACATGATTTTTTATACCATTGACGTCTATAAGGATAAGTACGTGTGGTTTACTAATGTATTGCCAAAAATCGTTTCCCAAAGTATTACTTCCCAAACTATTTTCCGAAAATTATCACTTGGCAAAAAAACATTTCTCAATACAACTTAAAGCAAATAAAAAGTTAGCAAAAGTTATTATGGCAAGTTATTGTTTACCAAATAAATACTTGGTCAAAATTCATTTTACCAAGCATTATTCAGTCAAAAGTATCGTTTCTGTTTTCGATCTTATATAGAGAACCTAACGCTCCAACGCGCTCCGCTTCGCTACGCGCGTCGTCGCACCTATATTTCTGTTGACTTGCCAAAATAAAACGTTAGCATAATAAACGTTTGTCTTAATAAAACTTGACGCAGTAAAATTATGCGAAATGATAATTTGACCAAATGAATAAAATGCAAAATGAAAACTTGCTAAAGTTTCATTTGGGAAATGAAACTGATGCCATAAGTTTATTGGGAAGTAAAATTTGGCGAAAAATACTTTGGCTAAACGGCGGTATCCCGTACGTGTGCGCGCGTAGATTAAAAGTGGCAATGAAATGAAATCGCCGCGTCATGCAGTTGCCATTGTACTACAATGCATTAACAAAATCTAGGTCCTGCAGAGTCAGTAACAAGCTCCGGGCTTTTCTTCGGGAGGCAGGACTAATTATTTATTTTTATTTTATTAGGGATCACCAACAAGAGTTACAAAAAATTAAATTATTTTTTAAGCTTAAAATATAAAAGGCCATGTGCACGTAAAGGTAACCACAACAAGCATAACTAATAAGGACGTTAATAAAGGAACGTCCTAAAAGACTAATCCGTGAGCATTAACAAAATCTAGGTCCTGCAGAGTCAGTAACAAGCTCCGGGCTTTTCTTCGGGAGGCAGGACTAATTATTTATTTTTATTTTATTAGGGATCACCAAAAAGAGTTACAAAAAATTTACTTATTTTTTAAGCTTAAAATCTAAAAGGCCATGTGCACGTAAAGGTAACCACAACAAGCATAACTAATAAGGACGTTAATAAAGGAACGTCCTAAAAGACTAATCCGTGAGCATTAACAAAATCTAGGTCCTGCAGAGTCAGTAACAAGCTCCGGGCTTTTCTTCGGGAGGCAGGACTAATTATTTATTTTTATTTTATTAGGGATCACCAAAAAGAGTTACAAAAAATTTACTTATTTTTTAAGCTTAAAATCTAAAAGGCCATGTGCACGTAAAGGTAACCACAACAAGCATAACTAATAAGGACGTTAATAAAGGAACGTCCTAAAAGACTAATCCTTGAGCAGTCCTAAGTACAGTCAACAGCACATCATGCTATATGATCCATTTGTCTATACTTGACATTTTGCTCAGACTTTAAACGACAATAAATTAAAAACCTTTAGCGTCAGGAAACTCGATACCGTTTGCAAATTTAGTACTAGCTAGCACTAAATTTGCAAATTGTTTCGAGCCCTCTACCGCTAAAGGTTTTTGATTTATTGTCGTTTAAAATCTGAGAAAAATGTCAAGTACAGACAAATGGATCATACAAGCACGCACTCTGCTCCGTTGCATTACGGGCGACTTCACAAGTAAAATGTGAAGAATGACGTGCTGTCGACTGTACCTAATAAAAAGTACTATAATAATTTAAGCTAATTGAGAAGCAGTAGATTTGTTAATTTAGGTAATTAGCTAGAGCTTTACCAATAGAAGAATTGAAGGTGTTAAGTCTAGAAAAGATGTCAATGTCAGATTTAGAATATTTAGAGACAGCATTGTAATGACGGCAACATCTTGGTACAGGTTAAATAGATATACATTTCGTTTCGAATCGCTCGTAGCCTCGACTGCCTGAGTGATCTTAAACGATCACGAAGGTTAAGCAACATAGGGCGCGTTCATTGCATTGATGGGTGACCGTATATACCTAAAGTGTCATTTTTCTGAGCGGTTCCGTGCTTGATAGATGGCATTCGTTAAGCCAAGTCAGAGGCCTTAGGGCGGCTTGAAAACTTCTGACAGTAAGACCAGCTACTAGTCTTACTTACATACACGCCTCCGCAAATCCGGACTTGGCCTCCGTGGTAGAGTATGGCCTATTTCTTCCTCAGGGAAGAGACCCGTGCCTTTCGGTGGGGACATAACGGGTTGATGATGAAACTCCTTTAAGATGATACCTTCCTTCAAAATAGGGTCATTTGCAATAGAGTTGGGGAGACCGAAAACAACAACAATACCAAAACCTTGCCTAGCGAAAGTGATATTCATTCATTTTTAGAACTGCTAAATTATTAGTATTGTAATCTATGGAACATTGTAACTTAATAGGAATAATTGTAAAATAACTCACCTCCCCCTAGTTAGTCCACTTTCACAAATGTACTATTTCCTGAAGTTATGAGCTTATGAAGTTGGCTAAGAAATGGCTATCGTGATACGTGCGCCCTCTCTGCCGGTCTGCAAGCGACAAGAGAGCCGCGGGGAGGAATGAAGATTAGCCCTCTGACCGAACGCCTACCGACGACGACGACTCGATACAATATACCGCACCCCCCGGTACAACAAACAACGTCACTGCAAAAAGCTAATTTTTTAGGAAAGGCATTTAGAGAGAGAGAGAGAGAGAGAGAGAGAGAAATAATTTATTCAACGGCACAATACTCAAAACATAACAAAACAGCAAATACATAAAATTTACAAAAAACAAAAACTTTCTTACATTTATAATTTAAACAAATAGAACAAACAAACAGAGAAACAAATAAAATAATAATTTAAAAAGTAGTTATGCTATAAATTTGTATACTTCCTGATTTAAACAAAATACGTATATAATATCTTTACTACTACCAAGGAGAATTTAATTCTCCTTGCTACTACCTATAATTGTATAAATGAATAAAATAACATACCCCAATTTAAAGTATTGTAGTAAAAAAAAACTTTTTTTAATTTACAATATGGCAGTAGTGACGATATGGCACTAAACTAAATTAAAAGGTATAATGGTATAATGCGCAACTGACCAATAAAACGTGGTTTCTCCAAGTGAGCCCATGATTCGCGCCATAGCCGTATGGGCACTACTACCCTCGCGGAAATTATGCGTACTGCTCAAGTGACATTCACGCACCAAGTGCAGACGTAACTTTAGGAAATTTACTGCATACTCAGCTCATTTTGGACAAATTTGCATAAGTGACGTTGTAGCAACGGGGGGTGCGTACGTTCTTTGCGAAACGATGGTAGTCCACATTACGGAACCAGTCCACAATAGGCTTTGACCATCTCATATTTTTTGTTGGTGTTCATGGAGTCCTCAGAAAGTGGACATTTTAAATTCTTTCGTGGATTTCTTCTAAAAAAGGCAAATGAAAATTTATTTTTGAAATAAGCCGCCAAAAGGCTGTCTTGGACAATGTGACGTCGCACAGGAATTATGACGTCACTACACTACTAATAACGTCAGTAAACTAACCAATGAAAGTAAGAACGACACGCCATTTTTACTGAGCTGTGACCTCATCATAGAATCGGCCAATCCAGGCCGTTTTCGATACAATGACTGCAGATACATAGGGTAATTATCAAATTTTATCCTGTGTTTTTTTATAACGGGCGTTTTTATTGAAATATTTAAATTGAAAATTGTTTATTTTTATCATCGAAATATATCAAATTACATAAGAATCATTTTAACCCCTTTTGGTATAACGGGCGTGAGCTTTTTTATCTATTTATTTTTTCATAAATAAATCAAATCAATCTTTTTTAGTTAAAAAGCCTTAGAGCGATTTTAAGACTCACAATTTATACGAATACGTGCAAATAGTTAATACTGTTTTTTTTACAAGTGTCAAATAGGCTATTGGCGCACTTATTCTACTATTCAAATGTATTCTGCCTGTGATTCTATTAAGTGGAAAGGCACGTCATAATTATTTGAATCGTCCTGTCTAAGTTACTGCCTGAGAAAGTCGCCAACACTTCGAATGAAAAGTGCCTATGATAAAAGAAACGTTAGAGACGATATTATAATATCATTGCTCGTCTATTGCAGTCTCCACTCTCCGATAGCCTCAAAGGACCTCTTGCTTTTTTAAAACAACTTAAGTTCGCACTCTAAAAGGTCAAGCAGACGTCGATCAAATTTCTACTTTGTGACCGGCAAAGTACAGTCGAAATTCCTACGCAGTAGCCGTACCTACTCACAGAAGTGTAAATGGGCCTTTACTCTCGCACTGGTGTTTAGAAACTAACTGAAAACGGTTACACTGAATTGCTTGTTGATTGGCAGGGCAAAATGAGGTAAGATTTACTTTGTTGCGAGGAAAACAAATGATTGCATCGAGACAGGGCCATTGCAGGCAACTGCAAACGCATGTTTTTTTTCACAGAAGAGTTTGTCAACGCATCTTACCTACAGGGTAAGAAATTAGGCACATTTTGCATTGGAAAAGACAGTCGACGCTCGAACTCCATTACTAATCTACCACGAACATAATATAATACCGCCTATGGTATCGCCTTGACCGTGAACTTTAGTAAGTAATATTACTTCTGTAAGAAACATACGTACTTTCAGTCTGTCTATCTATTCAGTCCATGAAAGATGCCCATTTTGGGCGGAGGCCTCTTCCCCGTCACGTTAACCTCGCCGGTCGCCTGCCCTTACTATATTTCGTAACTTTCCACTCTATCGGCTTAAGAATTTAGACAACTCGAAAGAGTCAAAATAAGTATATATGACAGTTCGGAGTAGGAGTATGGGATACCTACGGGAAATAAGTCCCAGAATGTACCAGTGTGACATACCGAGAACAAAAGAGCTAAATCAGACAACTTCATACAGTGGAGTCTTACGTAATTACACCCCAAGTAATCTTGTCCATCGATTGTCCTTCTGCCGGATCTTCTTCTTCTAATATACATATAAAATTGTCGTGTCACGGTTTTAGTGCGCAGAAGTATCCGAAACGGTTTGACCAATTTTGATGAAATTTTATTTGTAAGTTTTATTCGGTAGGTTTGAGAATAAATGTTATGTATTTTGAATAGCCATAAGTCATAAGGGTGTTCAACCCCGATTTTTTTTAAATTATCATCATCATCATCAACCCATTATGTCCCCACCGAGGGGCACGGGTCTCTTCCCTGAGGAAGGTATAGGCCATTCTCCACCACGGGGGCCAAGTCCGGATTGGTGGAGGCTTGTAAGACTAGTGGCCATCTATCGACGGCAGCCGGCACCAACTGCTCGGAAAAATGCCACTAGCGTTAGTCATAGATGGTCACCCAGCCATGGACTGAACGCGCCCAATGTTGCTTAACCTTCGTTAAGCGTCCGTTTAAGATCACTGAGGCAGCCGAGACTACGAACGATTTTTAATTATAATCTCTACAAATAATTCAGGATGGCGAAACAACGTTTGCCGGGTCAGCTAGTAGGTAATTAATTAATTATACTTGATTGCAGCGCTTAGAGCCTCTGCCTACCATGCAAGAGGTCCCCGATTCGAATCCTGGATGGGGACAAAAAAAAACCCAAGTCTTGGATGTTTACATGTTTGAGACGTCGCTGTTTCTGGTTCCTGGTTCCATGACACAGGGTATCCTAGTGTGGGGCTTAAGTAATGTAAATGTTTAAAATAATAATAAAAACATTAAAAAATCGGCAAGCGCTAACCACTGCGCCACAGAGGTCGTCACAAGATGTGCCTAACTCATTTAATTTCTAACACCAGACATTATGTATTCATGTTTGGCACAATTAAATGTTCAAGTGTGGGTGGCGCCATTTTTTGTCCTCACATCCTGGTCGCCTAACAATTTACTCGTCCACTTTCACTGAGTCAGCTCAACCAGTTTGGACACTAGCACTGTATTATTCCTTGCACCGACTCTGCTGCTGACGCATTGATAAAATTAGGAACTTGCGTATCAAACCGTTATGCGTGTACCAAATAGGTACGGCGTATTGTTTTCGTAAACACCTCTCGAGAATGTTTCTTTTAAAGTAATTTATTTTGTAGTCGGACAAAAGTACAAAAAATACTAAAACCAAGTTTTCAGTAAAAAAAATCCATCGAAAATTCGTCAACTTTAATCGTCGATACCTCGGCCGCCATCTCGGAATTCCAAAATGTCCGATCTTCCTCATATACCTGGTTCTTTTGACAACCCGATGCCGTCGACACCATATCTCCATTCGGTCTCTATTCCCACCTGTTCTGTTGAATAGTTCCGTCGGCAGAACTACTGGAATTTTTGTTACCATTAGTTCTGTTTACAGAACAAATGGGACCTCTATTCCTACCTCTTACCTTACAAAGGCTGTTTGACCGATTTCTGAAAACCATCTCATTTTTTTCGTTGGTGTTCATGGAGTTCGCAGATAGTGGTCATTTTAAATTCATTCGTGTATTTCTTCTAAAATAGGCAAAGGACATTTTACTTTTGAAATAAGCCGCCAAAACGCTATCTTGGGCAATATGTCGTCGCACATGAATTATGACGTCACTTGCCAGTAAACCAACCAATGAACGTAAGAACGAATGAATGACAGACGACATTTTTACTGAAAAGTGACGTCATCATAGAATCGGCCAATACAAGACGTTTTCGAAACAATGGCTGCAGATACACCATTATGAAATTTTATCTTGTGTTTTTTTTTACAAATAATAATTGTTTTTTAGTTAAAATGCCTAAAAGCGGTTTTACGACTCATAATTTTTCACACTGTCAAATAGCCTATTTGCTCTTTAATTCTATACAAACACTACAGTTAACTCGTACGTTACTGGAGTGCTCCCACATTGCTAGAACGACTATTTGAACTCGTGCCCTGCGTTAACAATGGGTGTTGCGTGACTAAAAACTAGCTCTTCTGCTAACAAACCTAACGGGTACACCATTATCTCAGCTCAATCGGGAGCAAAAAGTTGAGAACTGTGGGTGTGATTGATACTGTGTCGCAGACGTCCCACGCTTTTGTTGGGAAACAATATGTCTGATTATTGACCCCGCTGGTGGATGTCTCGATTAGCAGTGACAAAACATCGCAGGTACCGTAATGTAGAGCCTACTTTGGTAGCGTAGCGCCGCCTCTTGATACGTCGCTTGACTGACACCTGACTCCTAAGGCTGGTTTTAGAGTCACGCTGACCACGCGCTGACCGTCAGCGCTGATAGACAAAATATATGGCTGGTCAGCGCTGAACGGTCGGCTTTTGTCTAAAACGCTCCTTAGGACATAGCACGACGAACATATGGGCCTGTCAGCGCCGAGTGTCAGCGTGACTCTAAAACCGGCCTAACAGAAGTGTTTTTATGTAAAACTAATACGTCCGATTGCAGAGCACAGGGGTGCAATTGCACTGCCACCAATGGCCTGTGTTCTGTACGTAATTACGTAAGACTCCACTTTGTGGAGTGGTCTGATTTAGCCCTTTTGTTCTTGGTATGTCACACCGTAAATGTGAATTGCTCGGATCCCCGGCTGCTTAACCTTCGTGATCTTAAACGATCACGAAGGTTAAGCAACGCATTGGGTGCGTTCAGTGCATGGATAGGCGACTGTCTACGACTAACGCTACTGGCTCAGAATAAGTTTCGTGCTTCGCAAGCTACTGGCATTTTTCCGAGCGGTTTTGTGCTTCGCAAGGCACGTTAAGCAGTTGGTGCCGGCTGTCGTCGATAGATAGCAGTCGTTAAGCCAAGTCAGAGGCCCTAGGGCGTATTGAAAACTTCTGACAGTAAGACCAGCCACTAGTCTTACAAGCTTCCACCAATCTGGACTTGGCCCCCGTGGTGGAGTATGGCCTATACCTTCCTCAGGAAAGAGACCCGTGCCCCTCGGTGGGGACACAATGGGTTGAGGATGATTAACTTGCTAAGATTCGTTTCTGAATACGAGTAAGTATATGATTTTGACATTTCTGAGACCACTCTTTGCTTAGTTTTCGTCTCTGAATGTCAGACTTATTCTCCACTACTCTCGACAACATTGTAAATGGACATGGACATTAAAAAAACAGAATACCAATTCTTTATTTTGAAATAGTTTTCTTATTTCTGATTCGAGACCACGTTCGCCAAATGTAAGGCCGGCGTTCTACTGCGGCGCTATCATCGCCACTGCAAAAGCAATAATTGTGAGATGTAGATTAGTATGACAATGAAAAGATTCTGAGCTACGATTCTGTTAGTCTAGTGCATTAAAGAACGAAGACAGACACGGTCGGGTCGTGTGTCGTGGTTTTTCACACCACGGATGCCTAGATTGTTTGATTGTGTGCGTGCGTAGACTTGAAGCAGTAATGAAACTAAATCGCCATGTTCGTGCAGTTGTTATTGTACTACAATGCATCAACGGAATCTAGATCCTGATGTAGTACCTAATTTTGGGTGTTATTAAGGCTGTTTCTACTTCAGGCATGCTGTCCCGCTCGAACCATATAACATTTTTGGCGACTCTATAAATTGAGTATATTTATGTACTTCTGAGAGTTTGATAGATAATAAGATAACAGACGTTTTAAATATATTTTCATAGTCCTGCACCTATACTTGTTTATTATTCTATTACCACTTGTTTCAGAAAAAATGTTATTGATTCCAAAATTAATAGCTTTTGGAACCACAATTCTTTACAGAATTCTTCTTATAGGAAAACAAAAAATAATTTAAAATGTCCGTAACTTAATTACTGTCTATCAAACCTTCAGACTACACTACATCTTTCTCTTTCTTATAAAATTCTCGTGTCACAGTGTTAGTGCGGATACTCCTCCGAAACGGCTTGGCAGAATTTGATAAAATTTTGTATGTACATAGATATATTCGGTAGGTTTGAGAAGAGGTTGTTATTTAATTTGGTAAGGATAACAAATTCCGTAAAACAACGTTTACCAGGTCAGCTAGTTTACTTATAAAAATCAAAATTGTACTCATTTTATCACCAAATTGTCAATTGTGCGAACGAGACAGCTGTTTCTGTTCGTTGTTTCAATCATAAATAACCGTGTAAGATTAGCTAATAAGCGTGCAGATAACAAAAACTCTTTATTTATTACTGGAATATACCGCTTTTAGTTGTCAAAAAAGAAGAAAAACCCGTCACCTACAATATATTGGGCAAGAATTTAATTGCCAAATCGGCGGGGCAGGATTTTCCTTCCCAACTAGATTTCGTAACGAGAAAAACATTTCTCTTCCGCAACTGGTTGCCAAAACAAAGGAAAAAGTTTTGTCCCAGTTGTTTGCGAAACTTAGTTGCCAAAGGAAAGAACCCGCACAAACAGCAGTTGTACTTTTCCTTAACATTTCGCAAGAGCGTCTCGTGTTACCGACCGTGGTGTGGAGTTGGTGAAAAGACCTACACAAACATTATACTAAAGCCTGCAATACATGTTGGCCGAGCGTTGCCAAGTGAAGGCCAATACCAACATATAGATCAGATAGTATGTTTGCATTGTCTTGCCATCGCTCGGTGTCGCTCGCTTAGTTGGCCTTAGATAGTGTCCGTACACACGAAGGCAGTCTTGGTTTTGGTAAAAAAATATTTATTTCAATAATACAACTTAGACGGCCAAAATACTTTAAATAGAAAAAAAAACATGGTACACAATATACCTAATGAAGCACAAAATAAAACACTACTCTTCATCACTCGAAGTGTCCTCAGAATATTCATCTCCACCGGAAATTAGAATAGGTACCTACCTAAGTGATGTAGGATCGTTTCGTTATAAATCCATTCTAAAATACTGATTGATTTAATTCTTTATTGCGTGATCTACATAATAGTAGAATGAGACGAGCTGCGAGCTGTTAATAATTACTGTAAATTATTAAACAACGCCATCTAGACGATAATGGCTTAAAACTTCTAATCCTCTGTGGGCTAACCAGCCACACATAATATTCCCTAGAACTAACTTAGTTTGCGCGTTTACGTCTAGGTGGCGCGAGTTTCGATGTCAGTGGGAGGGTGACTTAATATAAAAGAAAACGGAACCATGTACATTTCTCGTGCTCCCTCCTCGGCCTCGAGGGGGGTCGCTCATGATGTAGGTTTAGGGGTCCATAGGACCAAACCAGCCCCAAGGTGGTGTTTAGTGGGTAGACGCACTCTGTGAGTCCCACATTGGCAGCACGGCCGGGCCCGTGCTGTTATGCATGAGCATTCACCACCTCCCTCCCCCGTGTCCTCCGGAAGGTGCCCTTTATAGGGCTAAAAAAAAAAGTACATTTCTCTTGTTCCGGATCGATTTACACGAAGAATACACGCAAGAAGCTGTCTACCGAATCCAGCCTTTCATTTTGAATCCCCGAAGCTCCTCAAGATATTAACACGAGCCAAATTCACTGGCGTGTTTGCGACGCGTCGGCTTCCTTTTATTTCTTTTGTCAAAAGCCGCCATGTGCCAAGGCGGTAAATATCAAAGTGACACTATGATAGCGAACAGACTATAAAGGCAAGCCCCAACGTGTATACAGATCATTTGGCGTCGCTTGTCACAACTTGCAGTCGCTCGCGACCACTTGCCGCATTTCGGAGCAGTGTCGGTTTTTGGGCACAAATCCGCGCCCCGCACAATACAAACTGACAGCGCCCAACGTGTGGGCATCTCTCCAAAACTCGTCTATATTGGCCATTTGCATTGGTTTTCGATAAGCTTGCCGAACGTCTAGGCAGTAGCCCTTGCCTTGTATTAGTTTGCCTGCGTTTGCGTTGGCCTAAGCTCGACGAACATGTATTATTTTTTTTACTTATTTTACAAAAACAAAAACCTTATTCAATTACACAATTACGCCAAACCGCAAAGCAGTTTGTTGGCGAAGCGCTCTATCTATCGTATGGCAGGCTTAACATTTCACAACATCGTCTCGTGTTACCGCCAGTGGTGCGGAGTTGCTGAGTTGTTCTCGACTTCTCACGTGTCAAGGCACTGGTCCGGAACTGGGCACGGCCAATCAAGGCCACCTGTGGCCACAACTAGACTACCGAGTCTCATCTTACGCAGTAGCTACGAGCACCACTCACAAAGGCTGGACCTCATTGCGCTGAGCGGAACGGTTGCGCCAACAGATAGACCTACGACCAGCTTCTGAATGGGCATTGTTCACCCCTATTTTTTCATTCTAGAAATCGAAAATATGAACTAATATGAGAACCTGATTTAAATATTTACTTCATTTTCGACGCCATTAATTTTTTATTAAAATATCTAATAGCTTAGAAAATATGACGTCACCACTGGCCTAATTATGTACGTTCCTTTGCCTTTTTTCATGCTTTTTTAAATTTGAAACATTTGACAGGTGTTGAACCATGGATGTAATGAAACATCCTTGTGTTGAACGAACGAATGTATTTTTTTATATGTGCAGGCAATGGAACTACGGCATTAGTGCCGATGACGATGACGTATTTGAAGGACAAATTAAGTTTATAAATTTTTGCGATAGGTGTGGTGTGTGTGGAAGAACGGAGCTTCCTGATACAAGTATTCTATATACTTAAAAGGAAATTCTTGCCCGAATGTGCTAATGTATATGATAATGTCCGAATGTAATCTGTTTAAGTAAATAAACTATTTTCATTTCATTTTCATTTCATTTCATTAATAATACGTCTTTATTTCACATATTTAAACCCCTAATAATCCCTATTCCTCGAAATGGTTTAAATTGAGAATTTCGCTAAGTACGAGTAACTACTTGACTGTAGTGCTGTCTCGTCAAATTTCTTAAGAAAAGAGCGTGACAGCACGTTACTTAAGTATTTACCTACTTAGTGTAAATTCTTAATTCAGAAATCGGCCGTTATCGTTAATCCCTCAGAGCACTAATAGTAGATATCTGTGCCTAGGGCTGATACCTCTCGAGGTTTGACTAGCTTCTTTGTCTCGTCGTGTCGATTGGAAAAAAATCGTGTTGAAAAATTATTTTACAAGTTTAGTCGTTTACCATGTTGAGGGGTATATTAACGTCTGGTGTTAAACAGACAACAGTACCTAGATTAATATCAAATGTATTCAGAGGAGAATTCTGTCTAGTGTTTTGATCAAAGCTGTTTTGAAAAGTATACTGTTGAGAAGAACAACGTTGTTTTTATTGTGAATAAAATATTTGAATTTATTCGATCACATAATAAATGTTAATTTCCCAATATTATTGTAAGTTCTAACTGAACCAATTAGCAGACCATGATTATTATGATATTACATGTATTGCGAGCTCCGTCCCTACTCTACGTTTGTATGGTTTGTCATCAGGCCTAAATATTAGTCCCTAAACATAATTAACAATCGTGGTGCAAGCCCCCTTAAAGTCGAGACCTTGACATTTTAGCAATCGCCACGCTGGACCCAAACATGAGCACCAAATTAAAACATTTTTTTCTTATATGTAAAAGGAATCGATCAACAACTTTTTTTTAAGGTAGCAGCTCTAGTTAACGAATTATTACGGTAAAGACTAATAGTAGGTTTAATATACAATATTCACACAAAAAATTCCCCCAGTTGTCAATTTTAGGGCCGTCCCTTTTCCTCGATTTCAAACATTAACGGTACGACAGCCCCAACCCAAGATAGCTACATTGCATAGCAGTCTACTTCTTAATCTGTGCTGAGTTTTAGTAGACTAATCTCCGGTTTCTCGTACACTGTCATCATCATCATCATAATTCAACCACAAGAAGTCCACTGCTGGATATAGGCCTCCTCCATGGATTTCCAAAAAGACCGGTTGGAAGCGGCTTGCATCCAGCGTCTCCCTGCCACTTGGATGAGATCGTCTGCCCATCTTGTGGCTGGAGGTCCTACGCTGCGCTTGCCGATGTGTCAAGAACTTTTCGGCCCCATCGGCCATCAGTTCTGCGTGCTTTGTGCTCCGTCTACTGCCACTTCAACTTACTCATCCGGTGGACCATGTCGACGACTTTCGTTTGTCTACGAAATCAGAAATCAGAAATAAAAAATTTATTTCAACGTAAAGAATTTACATTCTGTTTGTTGAATGCCAATGTACATACACCTTGGGGCCGTGTGTAGTGGAGAAAAAGGCAGCGAAAAAAAAACTCCACTCTGACCATCTTGTCTCAAATCACCTTAAAGCTAATACAAATTAGGTATGAGTGTTCACATAACAAGAATCTCAAGATCCATGAGTGCAATCAATACTTGCAAAGTCAAACATTTCGGTCTCGTAGAGAAATTCCGAGCAAAGCCCTTTCCATAGCTCGTGACCTTGAGCTTTCTTATGAGGCCCATAGTGAAAGACCAGGTTTCAGTGCCATAATTCATCGCCACTCGTATACTAACCATTTGTAGGTACTGTTAACAGCTGTCAGTTGGCCAAAGTGCATACGAAAACGTTTGACAATAGTAAATTAACAGCTTGTTAGCGTACGAGAAACCGGGAGTTAGCAAAGTACTCTTATATCGAGTTGACATTGTTTACTTGTTTATATTTTCTTCACGTGTTTAAGAATCTTCATGTGTTTAAGAATGAACTTCATAAAGAATCTACTTCATGTGTTTAACAATGGAGTGAGTGCCTGAACACTTCACTAGAACTACACTATGGTTTATGAATTGTAGTTCTATGAGCCTGGTGTGAGTCTGGACGGGCAGCGCGGTGAGGCAACCGTCACGCACAGCCGGCGACGCGTGACGGGCGCATCCGGGCGCCGGGCCCTGCGGAAGCGGTAATGGCGCCCTACCCCGAAGCCTGGAGGCCTATCGGAAGCCCGTCGGTACGGGGATCGCGCGTCAGTGACGTCATCACGTGTACAGGCAGGCTGTGTTGTTGCCATCGGTGCGTTCTCAATAACTTTTACAATATACCTCGGGCTCTAGAGTAGGCTTCGGTTTTCGCCGAAAGCACACGGGTGTAGTACTACTTCCTGCTCTGTATAAAACTTTTCTTCACTATTTTGAAAAGTTATAAATAACAATACAAAATAAACCTTACGCAATATAATCGGTTTTGAATGCTCAGTTCAGGTATATTCTAAAAGCTAACAGACTGTAATTGTTATTATGCCAATCCGCGTGGGCGCGCGTGATAAATTAAGTCCTCAATGGTTTAACGAAGCGTTGAAATAAATATGCATTTTTAAAACCTTAGGTACAGTCGACAGCACATCATGGTATACACCCATGTACTCCGTTGCATTACGGGCGACTTTGCAACTAAAATGTGATGATTGACGTGCTGTCGACTGTACCTACAAATACATAAAATTTAAATGGAATGTTAGTTCTAATTAAGCGATGAACTACATGAGGCTCACGACTTCACCCGCGTGGATATTTTTATGTGTATTGTTCCAAGATTTTTTTCAATCCGGGCAAGTACCAATAACATAGTTTTCTCAGTTAAGTACTTATTTACCTATATTTTTCCAAGTACCACACTAAATGTAAAAACATAAACATAAACATAAACATTTACATGCAGGCACATACATTGCTTCTGGCCCCACACTAGGATACCCTGTGTCGTGGGAACCAGAAACAGCGACGTCACAAACATGTAAACATCCAAGACCTGGGTTATGAATGGTTAAAAATGGTTACCAAACCTAACTGCTTCTGAGATGTTCACATACCTGCGGCACTTGAAATCGTCAATCCACGGTATGCACGCGTGTTAATTAAACTCATACTCTCCATCTGAGGGATATCCTGTACCCTACAGTGGGACGTTTTTACATACATAAAAAAAAACATAAAAAAAACATTCGAATCCCCTGTCTCCCGAATCGTAACGTACGACTCGCGGAAGGCCCTCAGTTCCCGCGGACACTCCGGCAAGTGCACCGTGCGTTTGTCTTGTTGCCATAGTTACGGGCACACACATGCACGCCTTCAAGGACTACACGAATCATACTTAGCCAGTCAGGTGGAAAGTTGCTAGGGACGCACAATTACCACATTTGGTTTGGTGAACGATCGGGCAATACAGGTCTTAGGGGCCAACCATAAATCACGGCACACGTTTAGGGGCAGGGAGGGGGTCGAGGAAGTGTGATATTGTGTGACAAAAGGGCAGGAGGGGTCCTAAGTTTCGTGACGTCACATTTAATTATAAGCCTGTAATGTATTTTGTTTTCTGGTGTGTACAAACTCATTGTATAATAAGTTCTAATTTCTTTCTTGTCTCCGTCTTAGGTTGGCTGGAAAAAATTGCTTATAGTAATAAGGCCGCCAATTGTACTTTGATTAATAAAAATCTGTAAATGTAATTTATGAGTAGGTACAATAAATAATATTCTATCTATCTAATCCAATCAAAATCTACATAAATCTACGCCGCACATTTGTACAAATGGCCTCATTCTAGGTTTGGTCTGTGCTTCCATTTACCATAGCACCAACCAAGGCATCTATCCAACTTTGGCACATCATTATCATCATTCAGCCACAAGAAGTCCACAGCTGGACATAGGCCTCCTCCATGGATTTCCAAAAAGACCGGTTGGAAGCGGCTTGCATCCAGCGTCTCCCTGCCACTTGGATGAGATCGTCTGCCCATCTTGTGGCTGGTCGTCCTACGCTGCGCTTGCCGATGTGTAGTCTCCATTCCAGAACTTTTCGGCCCCATCGGCCATCAGTTCTGCGTGCTAGGTGCCTGCTCACTGCCACTTCAACTTGCTCATCTTACGTCAACGTGATAATATTAGTTGTTACCGTTCCAAGTTATTTCTCCTCACCCCCTTCAGTTAGGCTGGCCTTTTCGAGCAATGAATGAAAGTGCTTCGGAAGTTTCTTCCGCTTCGTAAAAGGAAACGCTGAGGTTACGTATCGTATCCTGAGGACCACGTGCGTTGAGCCGCAAACGTATTCCGATCACGCAGGGACGCCCCCGCCGTATCGTCGTGACACCTAGGAGCGCGATTTTACGAATAGATTGATTCGATTGGAAAATTATTTACTTCGCCGAAGAAATGTAGGTACAGTCTTCTTTTCTTCACTATTTTGAAAAGTTATGTAAAGCTATAAATAACCATACAAAATAAACCTTACCTTGTTGCAATATAATCGGTTTTTGATTTCTCAGTTGAGGTATATTCTAAAAGCTAACAGACTGTATCTGCTAAATGAAGTATTTTGTACCAGCTAAGGGGCCGTCCATAAATTACGTAACATGTTAAGGGGTTAGGGAGGGGGTCGACGAAGTGTGACATTGTGTGACAAGGAGTAGGAGGAGGGGGCTCTACATTTCGTGGCGTCACATTTCAAAATCTATTATAATCTAAACACGTGAACTATCAACGAAAAATACAAAAACATTTGCAACTTTGTCTGTTCCTAACTCTATTTTGTAACTCCATCGGAAATAAAACTAATTCCGGAACTGCTGTTTTAATTCAATAGAAATCTACATGTTAAATTGCAAAATATGTGACGTCACACTAGGGAGGGGGGAGTCTCACAAATGTGACCAGCTGTGACAAGGACGGGGAGAGGGGACAAAAAATCATGAAATTTGTGTGACATGAGTGTAGGAAAATACTGAGGAAACCTAAAACCATACATTACGAAACTTGTGACATGAAAGCAGTTTTGTGACTTAGTCATGAATAGGGAATTCACATTGACATTGACATCCGTCGACAGTGACGACCATTGACGACCTCTGTGGCGCACCGGTTAGCGTATCTGCCTACCATGCGAGAGGTCCCGGGTTCGAATCGCGGCTTGGGAAAAAAAAAGAAACCCAGTTCCTAGACGTGGGGCCAGAAGCAATGTATGTGATATATTATATGTTTCGTCAGTCTTCCTTACGTTCTCTAATCAAACTATTTCGCATTTTGTCATTCACAGTAAAACCACACATATTTCTTAAGGATGAGGTCCTTAAGAAATATGTGTGGTTTTACTGTTGCATTACTAATCTTACTTTCATATGATTTTTTTCACAAGTAAAAGCTCTGCGATTCAGAGCGAAACCTGGTGGGACCCTTCCGATAAAAAACAAGGAAGTGTATCCGGGCAATATAGTTTAGAATAAGTAAAAAATTGTTACAGGCTCAAAACCAGCCGTACTTACTTACAGCATAGACCTTAATTGTCTGGCGCACTATGTGATGAATTTGTTTTCATCATCATCAACCCATTTATGTCTCCACCGAGAGGCACGGGTCTCTTCTGTAAGGAAGGTATAGGCGTTTGTTTTCATCATCATCAACCCATTTATGTCTCCACCACTGGGGCCAAGTTCGGATTGGTGGAGGCTTGTAAGACTGGTAGCTGGTCTTACTGTCAGAAGTGTTCAAGCCGCCCCCTAAGGCCTCTGACTTGGCTTAACGACTACCATCTATCGACGGCAGCCCGCACCAAATGCTTAGCATGCCTTGCGAATCACGAAACCGCTCGGTAAAAATGCCACTAGCATTAGTCATAGAACGGTCACCCATCCATGCACTGAACGCGCCCTATGTTGCTTAACCTTCGTGATCGTTTAAGATCACTCGGACGGGTAAAAGACAAGACAAGGGGTCAACGTCTTAATTGAGAATTTCGCTAAGTAGGTAACTAAGTTCTTAACTGTAGCGCTGTCTCGTCAAATTTCTCTGAAAAGAGAGTGACAGAACGTTACTAAAGTATTTACTAAGTGAGTTTACTCTCAATTCAGAAGCCGGCCGTTAGAAATAAAGTCCAGTTTTTGATAAACGTTGTTCCACTTTGGAATTACGGGATTATGGCTGATAGGTATTCGTTTCACTGAAAAGCCGGCTAAGGCATATCCAAGTCGATACGGATAATCCGGGGATCGGTATAGGAATTCACTAGTTACTACACTGCGTAGTATCTGCGTGTAAATTGTATAATGTACCCAACAGAATTGGGTGTTTGACAAAATGTCAAATGAGTTACTTTTAAAACGCAATTTTGTATGAAAATACTTGCGTTGATGTCACATTTCAGAGCACTCTTTTTATGTTTCATCTATTTAAAAATTGTAATAGCTAGTAAATGATTAAAAGAGATATTATATTATTATTATACACTTCCCCCCAAACGCCTTCACATACGTGCACTGTATTCAATCAATGACGACTAGTAACAAAAGCGCAAAATTTGACTTGTCAACAGTAGGTACCACAAACTGTACTGTAATTCTAGGACAACGGAATCAGAATCATTTATTTATGAACACGGTAGTATATAAAAAAGGTCTTAGAGATTAAAATAGTTCATTCTATGTTCCACCGTTTAGGAACGTATTAATTTTCATGCTAACATGCAGTAATATGCTAACATATAATAATAATAGTAAGACAATATTAATGAACTTAAATTGGGGTGGTGACTCCTGTAAACTATCAAGTTTACAGGAGTCAATAATACCATTTAAATGTGGAACAGTGGACTGTTAGTAGATCGCGGCACCGGGTGCGTGTGCGCCGACTTGGTGGATCCGGCGGGGTTCCTATTGTGTTTATTGGTATTTTTATCGCGTGGTGGTTAGACTGATGACTTATAACTCACAGAAACGCAACAAACAGAACATGTGTATGAATATTCACGCATGCATGAAATAAGTTTAATGTTATTAATATTACAAGTGAAAGAGAACCAAGCAGTTATTACAATTACTAAAATTACTATTGCAATTACTAAATTCGGTATTAAATTGTTTTATCACACAAAAAGTCGTTAATACTATAACTTTTTTTCAACTAATAATAATATTAAATACCTTTTAAATTGTCTTAGCTCTAGGTCTATAGTGCTATCAGAAATTTTGTGAAATGTCAATGGTGCCATACAGGAAACACTCATTCTCTTAAAAGCAGCGCTGAATTTTTGTAATACGCTTATCTCTAGAACGACTGTGGAGACTTTAACAAACTACTGTGAATTTATTCTCACAAAGACTGCTATCTCGTAAATATATAGAGGAGTCTCAGCAGTTTGTGTTTTATAGAAGAAGATTTGCAGCTATCCGTCCTTTAAAGTCCACACATCGCCCAAGGCAAGCCTCGTCTTCGCCTCGGCCTACAAATGTAAATACACGTTGGTTCATCAATGCCTCTTTTGCTGACCGCAGAAGTAAAGTACTACGAGTAAGTCCACTGACCGTAGACTGTTCTGGGTATCTATGCCTTATAAGTCAATGGCGTGCAGGTTCGTGTGTATTGAGCCGTATCGCCTAATCCCTATTCCTTGTCATTTACATTTTAATGGCATTATAGCTGCACAGTTGCGTAAGCATCCGATCGTTCGTTGGTGTATAGGGTGATCAAAATCCTGTTTGAATAATTTGTATTAACCGAAAAAGGGAATTTTTTTAACAAAAATTGTAGAAGCTATACGAGTATGGGAGGATGAGGGCAAAAGTGTCATCGAGGAAATCGGTCGGCGTCTGAACGTCTGAGGAGCCATGGGTATGACCACTCGTTCCGGGATAATATACCTCTTGTAAAGGATTTGAGGTGCAGCAGGGGAACGCTCCTAGCAATATGGGATCTTTTGGTGTGTTTCGGATTTTTGATTAACTAGTTTTTTCGTGGCAGGTGGCAGTCCCTGGTGTATCTGCCGACCCCTCTGGGATACAGGCGTGAGCCTTATGTAGTTATGTTTGTTAGTTTTTTAGTGTTTTGTTTCTGTTCCTTTTTTATTGTGACAAAGCTTTATATGAATTTTCATTCTATTTGTAATGGCCTTTTTATTAAATAAATAATAGCGACTGTGCAGTAACACCATTTTTGCTATTCAAAAGTAAAAAAATATTTGGTACCACAGCCACTAAGATTTGCTCACGATGTTTTCGTTCACGGTTAGCAAATGCTATTACAACTTAAGCCTGTATTACACCGGGGCAACACTGTGCGGCATTGCGGTATGCCACAAGGCCGCATGCTACAACGTCGCACATTGTGGCAAGAACCTTGAGGCATAGCAACACCTTGCGTCATGTGGCAAACTGTCGCAGCTTCTTCTTCTTCTTCTGCCGCACCTTTGTAGCATGCGGCCTTGTGGCATGCCGCAATGCCGCGCAGTGTTGCCCCGGTGTAATACAGGCTTTAGATACCAAAGTCATTGGTAAATGACGGAATTCGAATCCACGATCTCCCGAATGTTATCTCGACGTTTTATCGCTATGTTGCCATGGCAGGCACGCGTAATTAAACCTATACTCTCTCTCTGGTAGAGCAGAAGGTCCTTTTCAGGCATTATGAAAAAAATGCTTACAAATAATAAAACGTTTGACATTTCTTGTCAAAGTAGAACTGTCTTTTCAAGAGTTTTTAGATAGATAGGTACAAAAATAAACAGATACATAGATATTTAGTTACAGCCTGTATAATTGTTGGCTTCACGGTCACCTTTTTCGTTCTACCAGTTAAAGCAACTTGGTACAGAAAAAAAAATGTTTTTACTCATACATTTTTAGTTTGCCTACACCCTAACATCGTTATAGCCCCGTAAGGCCCGACCTTGAAAATAACAATTGTTTTCATACTTTTTTTAGTACATTGGGCCTTTCGAGGATAAGGCCAGTTTGTGAATTGAGAAGTATTAATTAATTAATTAATTAATTATTGAGAAGTAACTACCTACTTAAGTATAGTGGTGTCTCGTCAAACTCGAAACGAGTGTGACAAAACGTTAGGTACTTTTTTTTTCATTTCTGATGCAAAGGATATACCTCTGAGGTACGATTGTAAGGTTTTGAGTGTATGAGTACACAACAGCTGTCTATTTCTGGCACAGGAGATTTATCGTAGGAGTAACAAGGACAGCTATACAGATGTTACTTTTTATTTAAGCCTCCTTCTATGCTTTAGTCCTTATAATGCTGCCAGTGTCATGGCTACCTTTGGGTCGGATGTTCATTTGATTGACTAGCTTTGTGACTTTTTCTTTTGTTTCGTTTTTATTTCTTTTTATCAATTTAAAAACTAAATGTCCCCGGGACACACCCTACCCAAAAGATACCATGACGCTACAAGGATCCCCCGCTTGAAATCACCAATCCGCGGTTGATACTCAGGTGATTAAAGCCCAAATACAGACTCTCTGAAAGAACGTATATCCTATAGAATAGAATATTTATTTATTGGATATAAAAATAAACCAATAAATTTTACTGAAATGCTAAACACAAAATTAACGATAAATTTCTGACGCTATATTAGGTTGAAAACCCGTGTTACAGAAATTAGGGCCTTTACACACTGCGACTTTAGCATCCATGCAGTCGCGATGCAGCATCGGTGCAGTCGCAAATAGTCCACCTTTACACATTTGCGCTATCGCTGGTGTAGCGATGGTGTCGCGCGTTTCGAAAACGCGCGATTGCATCGATGCTCAAAGTCGCAGTGTGTAACGGGCCTTAGTGCTAATTTCCCACCAAGGTGACAATTTATTTTACTTGAACTTGAGTTGGGACGTACCTATATAGGCTGTTTTCATTACATATAGTATGGTATCAAGGCTGTAGAGGCGTTCTTCAGGATTGCATTTCTCAGTAAAACCTACGTATTCGTTTCACAAACAACAAAGCAACCTGTCGCTTTCGGTTAGACAGTCGCTAGTCCCCTCTTTGCCGCTGCACACCGCAGTATGTCACAATAGCGTTGCGTAATGGTTATCATAATGACACTAATGTCACAGTTGTGGGCAACGCGAGTGTTTAGAAGTTGAACACGTCACTCAGAGCAGGTCCAGTAATAAACATAAACATTTATTTACACACAGGCACTACATTGCTGTTGACCCCACAGGATACCTGTCGTGGGAACCAGAAACAGCGACATGACAAACATAGCAATAGAAGCATGGCAAAGCAGAACTTTCGAAGGAGTTCCGTAACAAACACTTTGACAAGAGATTTTTTATACATGAGATGCACCACAGTTGTCCTGATTTTTTGCAAATTACAAGATTTTTTCAAAAACTTAGAATACAGAGAAGTTATTAACTACTAAGTTAGGAATTATTCCAGATAAAAATTCCAGACAACACAATCACTAAATGATCAATAAATTTTTGAACTAATCGTTTTATTTATCTTAATCACTTAACTATAACTAATTTATTAGATTTTTGCTTAGAATTGCTTTTGCTACAAATTCACACGTTTATGTAGATCTTTTACTGTCAATATTAGACATTAAGACTAAGGAGCTCTTGATATAGGGTACCTACCTACAGGTTATTTTTAACCTAGTTCGAGCATAAATATTTTATTTTTATCTTTCTTAGATTTAAGTGGAATGTACACTACTGTGAATATTTTTATTTTAAATTAAGGCGTGTGTTCTTTTTTTCAAAAATTAATCAATACAGATGGATGATTTACAGAAACTATTCTCGAAATCGGCCTCTAATGTGACTATCAAACGTATATTTATGTAAAGACATTTCCCGTTCACCTCGAATCTTGAATTTCGGCAGGAAGTAAGGCTTTATCGCACAAGTAAAGGAAATGCAATAGTACAGTGACAACTGCTTGAGCATGGAGCATGAAATATTAAATATATTTAGTTTATAACATAATAAAAATAATAATAATAAACTCACGCCCGATAACCCCGGAGGGGTAGGCAGAGGCACCAGTCTCTAGAACTGGACCCACGTTTTGCCGAGTTTATTAGGTCCCAAACGTGACAAGTGGCAAGCCTGTCGCCGTTATCCGGGCACAATTTATCAGCGAATGGTGTTGCTGTGCAAACAAATGTACGTAACTAAAAGTCATTGGTACATGCGTGGTTCGAACTCAGACCCTCATGATCGAGAAGCAAAGGTCAACCCCACTACGCCACCACCGCTTTTATTTATTTATTTAGTTTATTATTAAATATATTTAGTTTACCTATACTCCTATTGATTACCGTTTGTATTTATGTTAGACCTTGCATGCATCCGGTCTTAGAAATGTAGACACCTTTTTATTATTTTTCTCTTTATATTTTGCACAAAGACAGTAGAACCACTGGCTTCCATGATACAGGGCAACCTAGTTTGGTAGCCAGGGTAACAACTGAGTGGGCCCGGACGGACTGTTTTGCACCTTGCATTAAACTTTAAATATGTAGTTAGGTATCCCTGAGTTATTGATTTGGTAAGTTTGCGGTCGGCGGCGGGTCGATCCTTATAGCACGGCCACATGTAACGAAAATTAATTAATACATAATATTGAGGATCGAGTCGCTCTCGATTGTGTTGCATTGAATAGTAATACCTATAATTTATTTTCTGTCCGTGGCAAATTTAATTTTGGTTACTAAATAAATTCATTTTCATTTTCATGGCAATTTACTTCATTGCCGCTTCTAGTCTACGGGCGCACACATGTCATACAATGAACGCGTCATTGGTGTGTATGTATATCCGTGTCTCTGCCATCGTACGACGACCTCTGTGGCGCAGTGGTTAGCACTTCTGACTACCATGCGAGAGATCCCGGGTTCGAATCCCGGCTGGAAAAAATAAATAAAGAAAAACCTAGGTCTGGATGGTTCACCGTCTATGACTAACGCTAGTGGCATTTTTGCGAGTGGTTCCGTGCTTCGCGTGCCGGCTGCCGTCGATAGATGGCAGTCGTTAAGCCAAGTCTTAGTTAAGCGGCTTGAAAACTTCTGACAGTAAGACCAGCCGCTAATGTTACAAGCCTCCACTCCGGACTAAGCCCCCGTGGTGGAGTATGGCCTATACCTTCCTCAGGGAAGAGACCCGTGCCCCTCGGTGGGGACATAATGGGTTGATGATGGTGACTGTCTTAGGAAGTGGCTTAGCTCTACTTTCATTGGTAAAACGCTCCTATTTGTACGTAGAAGCTCCTGTTCGTACATAAAACACCAAATGCCGTTCTATTCAAAACAAGTATCTCGATCAGCATTTTATACTTAAACACAGGCCTAAAACACCAAAAGTAAGTACAAGGTCAAAAACTAATAACAGTCAAAAAACAAAGAGCATCGCACTCGCAAACTATGTAAATCGCCTTCGGTTGCCTACGTTTTTCTACGAAAATTGAATAAGCCGTGTGCGGTAATAACTTTCGACCGCAAAACACAAAAAGCTTTGGTTAATTTAAGCGAAGCACAAGCACCGTGTTTGTAAGTAGATGACTAAGTTTTGCCATCCATTGTGTCTGTTATTGGTTGGAAATGTACAGTCGACAGCACGTCAATCTTCACATTTTAGTTGCAAAGTCTCCCGTAATGCAACGGAGTAGAGTGCATGGGTGTATACCATGATTAGCTGTCGACTGTACGCGTGTAGTGTCGGTGTTGGAGCGGCCAAGTAGAACACACGTGATGCAGTAGACCCTAACGCGAGGCGCTCGAAACTCGGAATACAACTCTTAAGCCCATTACACAATGAAAAAAAAAAAGGTATAAGAATAAGAAATAAGGAATAGCACAGAAATCACTTATTCTTGAATTGTGTCTTGCTCAACGGTGCTGCCGTTGCTGGATTCCGCTATTCCTTATATCTTATTTATTATTATTATACCTTTTTTTTTCATTGTGTAATGGGCTAAAGCCCATAAAGGGTCGGTTTCCGAGTTGAGAATTTCACTAAGTAAACACTTAAGTAACGTTCTGTCACGCTCTTTTCTGAGAAATTTGACGAGACAGAACGCTACTCAGGAATCAATCAGAAATCAAAAATTTATTTCAACGTAAAGAATTTACATTCTGTTTGTTGAATGTCAATGTACATACACTTATTATAATGTTAGCCGCTGCCTTGAGGCCGTGTGTAGTGGAGAAAAAGGTAGCGAATAAAACTCCACTCTGTCTCACCATCTTTTCTCAAATCACCTTAAAGATAATACAAATTAGGTATGAGTTTTCATATACCAAGAATCGCAAGATCCATGAGTGCAATCAAGTATTTATAACAAGTACCTACAAGTATTTACTGTGAGCTCAATCTTGAATAGATAGAGCTACCGATGAGATGACGCGTATGACGGAGCGCATTCATTTTTCCTTCCTCTTTCAGGACCTGGGCTACACAATAGGCTATTTGACAGTGTGAAAAAAAGGATTATTCATACGTATTCGTATAAGTTATGAGTCTTAAAACCGGCATTTTAACTAAAAAAAATGATTATTTTAAAATAACACGGGACAAAATTGGATGATTTTGTTTCTGTAACCATTGTATCGAAAACGTGTCCGTATAGTTGGCTTTCACATGGTCGATTTCAGTAATTTCGAGTAGGTATCCCACAGAACTGTGTATCAATCGTTTATGTTGTTTAATATGTGTAGGTATCATATTTATATAATTTACAACCTCTTTCTAATAAATATCTTCCGGCACTACCCCATCCATTATCCTCATCAACAAAGTTTAGCTGGAAGAAAATACTTTTAGTATTAAGCTCGCCTCATCATCAACCCATTATGTCCCCACCAAGGGGCACGGGTCTCTTCCCTGAGGAAGGTATAGGCCATACTCCACCACGGGGGCCAAGTCCGGATTGGTGGAGGCTTGTAAGACTAGTGGCTGGTCTTACCGTCAGAAGCTCGCCTATGTAGTACATAATTTTTATAGTGCAATAAAGAATTTTCATTCATTCATTCATTCATTCAATAGTGCCTAATAGTGCTACAAGGCACAATTAGCTAGGAAAAATATTTCAGGAGATATTAATATATTAGTTCATTCGTTTGTTTACTGACCAGTGATTTCCACAACATGGGACTAACCGACAGCCCGCTTTGCCGGGGATGCCTGAAAGAAGAGGAAACACCCGCAAAACGTGACCATCAACGTGAAGGCGCGGAAAACAACGGAACGCCATCGTTGGGCAGCTGGGATCCCTTTAGGAGGCCTGCAGTGATATCAGAGCACTGCTGGCCTTTTGGAAAGAGATAGGCTGGCTGGAGCAAACTGACAGCCTTGCTACGTACGAGTGCAATGGCCCAACTACGAGGCTAAGTGCGGAAATCTTAGATCTAACGTCTAACTAACGAACTAGGTTTCCTAAAAAATGTATTGTTGCTTGATAACATGTCCTGCGTTGATCATATTTATTACTTCGCAAAATAGCTTCAGAGAAGTTCGTTCACCCACCTCCGTTAGCCGTTCTAATTGTTAAAGATGTTAATTATGATTCTCAACTAGTTGTTGGTAAGAAGGCGTGTTTTTTACGACAGCTCACCTATTGTTTTGCGGTCATAAGGAATTAATATTATGAGGTAAATACAATTAAGTCAATGCTGCAACCGTGTTGGTTGTAATACTTAACTTTTATTACTAACAACAAATTAGGTTTGTGTCTTGTATACACCTAACCGAGGCCTACAAAAACAGTGGCACTCATGGGAAGAAAGACTGACGCCCCAGGAGGTGGAAAAAATTTCGAACAAATAGGGGATCCCTCGTAGCCTGGGCTGCCTGAGTGATCTTAAACGATTACTACGGTTAAGCAACATACGGCGCGTTCAGTTCTTGGATGGGTCACCGTCTATGACTAACGCTAGTGGCATTTTTCCGAGCGGTTCCGTGTTTCGCAAGGCACGTTAAGAGGGAACATCACGGGCTAGAGAATTGAAAAATAGGTATTTGTAAAATCTATTGCTGTCGCGCGATGCCCGAAGAAGCGAGCTATCAATGTGTGAATGGGACTGTCAATGTGTGCGTGGCACGCCCGCCCGCCGCGCCCTGCGCCCGCCACGCTCGCGAGCGGGCCGGGCGTAGTCTGCAAGTTGATTTCGTTCGGCGTGTGCGGAGTGTTCTTTCGTCTTATTTTTTTACCTACCTGCTCTTTGTTTGACTCTGGCTATTACTTACTGGACATTTTATTTTGTGGAGCTCAGGCTTACTTTACGAAAAAAATAAAAGAGACGATGTATTTTGGCAGAAAATCGATCCGATATTAGAAACTTTTTATATCGATTGTCTGGTACCAGTGTGCTTAGTGCGAGTTTTTTTAACTACTCGATCGCATTAACGTAAACTCATATTCTATAGGAGTGACAAAGCGCGCCACCTAGTTGTCTCTCTGTCACTCCTATACAAATTGCAAACGCTCTCGCTATCGAAAGTGAATGAAAAAACTCGCACTAAGGGCCCTGATCGTTTTTTATAAATCCAAGTTCATTATTGATCCGATTCTCATTTCATTCAATATCTGTTTCAACCAATCCCCATTTTCCCCGCGACGGTCGTATACCTACCACGAAATTTAGCACGCTAAGGACCATTAGATAGGTACAAGTTTTTTATAGATCATCGATCAGAGAGAGAGAGAAACGGTTTGACCACTGAATAGTTTTTTATATCTTACTTTTGATATACTTTCAACATTATTCTGCCATGCTAAGGGTAAGAGCAGTAAGTCGGAAATTTCAAAGTTGAGAAAATGGAGGACAAAGTTTTGAGGAGCATTTCAATAAATAATATAAAAGGTTTATTTCCTACTTATTATCCAACAATCGAACAACACAATAATCTGCTAAATGCACTTCACGTAAAATACTCTAACCAGAAATATCGATATCAATGAACAACACTAAAGTATCGATAAAATTATCGACTACGTGTCACGTCACTAGTGTATGTATACGTAGTCCGCGCCTCCCCAACCTCAAGCCTCCCCCCGCAGAGCGCGATAGAGACAACTGCAGCTTGGACCGAAAATACCAATTAAAAATACACAAAATCAACGATTCGTAGTCCCCTGATTTCTTCTCCAAAAATTAACCAATTTAACTACTTTTTTCATAAATAATTAAAGAAAGGCTTTGGCCGTGTTCCTATGTTTTCCATTTTTTATATAATCTAGTAAAATTGCTTTTCTGATTTTTTGAATACAGCGGAAAATCAGGCCAATTTTTTAGGTTTTTGAATGTTCATATCTCTTTTAATAATAAATTTATGAAAAAAATAAAAACATAGGGACATGCGTATAGTAGCCGTAGATTTTATGGAAAAAGAGAATTGCTCTACTGGCATTATCCAGGGAGGAAACAGGGGACTACGTTTGTATGGAAAAACTGCCGTTGTGTTTCCTCTTAAGCAGTTGGTGCCGGCTGCCGTCGATAGATGGCAGTCGTTAAGCCAAGTCAGAGGACTCAGGGCGGCTTGAAAACTTCTGACAGTAAGACCAGCCACTAGTCTTACAAGCCTCCACCAATCCGGACTTGGCCCCCGTGGTGGAGTATGGCCTATAGTATAGGCCCTATTCCTTCCTCAGGGAAGAGACCCGTGCCTCTCGGTGGGGACATGATGGGTTGATGATGATGAGGGGATGTATTAGCGAGGGGCATACGGGCACGCGTGGTGATTAAGCCCATACTCTCTCTCTGAGAGAAGCCCTGTGCTTAGTGGGACGTATGCTTACTACATGGTTAGGTATATCACCATCAACCCATTAAGTCCCCACCGAGGGGCACGGGTCTCTTCCCTGAGGAAGGTATAGGCTATACTCCACCACGGGGGCCAAGTCCGGATTGGTGGAGGCTTGTAAGACTAGTGGCTGGTCTTACTGTCAGAAGTTTCTACTTATTTGATCCTAAAAAATACATAACTATTGTACATAATAATTAATTGCAGTAACTGAAGCTGAAGCTGTTCTCATTGTGGGTACAATACGTGATTGTGGGTCACACAGCCAAAGATCTTGGTTGATCAACTTGGATGTTTTCTTGGTTTAAATAAATCAAATCGTTTCCTGGGCGTAGCGAAGAGTGAAAAAACCGGTCAGGCGCAATGTGGGGTTCCGTAGAAAGAGGGGTTTTTCCATGCTTTAATCCAATCAAATCCAGTAATATTTATTTTTTATTTAATTTTTATTATGCATAATTTATTTTACATAAATAAAAGCAACTGACTTTTTAATTGTTTTATTTTAACATTGTAATATAAGATGAATACTGTAGATTTAGTACCTAGTAGAACTGACACTTGTATTGACAATGGTATTTTGAAATTTTAATTATTAAAATCCAAACTACATATTTGCCTGTTAGAACATAGCTAACAGAACGTGAGATCATATTACCTTGTATCACGTCATCAAAATGAACCACATTCTATGCAATTTTTTTTTATTTCAATCCAATGACACCCCATACTATGGTGTAGGAGAAAAAAAAATTACATCCTCAATTTAGGTGTACGGTTACAGGGACAAGATTTTATTGTACTATTTTGTCTGCGTGATTGATTTATATGACTATGCTAAATTTCAGTTTTCTATAGTCTGTTTTTTTATTCAATGCAAAAAATATATATTGTCACGTTGACATCTCCGTACAATTTTTAGGCTGTCAATGTCTGAATTTTGCTAGTACGTAAAAACCAAATAACCCCATTTTACTTCCATGTTAAATTGTGTATGCTACGCAGGTGTTTTTTTTTAGACTTTGCTCTTACGAGTAATTAAATTTTAATGTCTTTGATGTGATAAGGATTTTGGTCACAAGAGTCTTCTATTCACGGTAAAAAAATCTACCGAGTTAACCTATAGCTTTTATAGCGGTAACACCGCGTCATTTTTTTTGCATAGAATTAAAAAACGGACTATAGTACTATGAGTATGAGCGACAGCTCCTAAAAAATGGTTTCAAACTCGCTACTAGATGGCGATGGTGTCTCTCTACGTAGTTTTTTTTTAATACAGCTGAGAGCCCTTTATTTTGCCTTTATTGATCTAAGTTGGTACGTCACTGTCATCGTCATCTGTCATGAAGGTACTGGTAACTGGACTTCGAAACTAGTTTATACAAATACGATCGGCACCAAGAAATTTTCGAAAATAATGGAGAAACCGCATCGCCAATACTGTGCGGTAAAATTTTGTACGAAGGCAGGTATGTACTCAGCGTTCACAGAATACAGATATACCTATTGTGAAAAGAAATCAAATCACGTTTTATCAGAGTCGTCTGTGGCAGTTTCAAGAACTATAATTTTTTTTAATGATCTCTACGAAAATTCCTCATTCGTCTCTGAGCTAGGCCGCGGACAGACAGACAGGGGCAGACAGACGCCGGAAACATGTTCCTTGCGGACTACGGAACCCTGAAAAGGATAACGGGCTGGGCATTTCGTATCGTAACGGTTTTGGCCATATTAATAATGCTGCACTGCAAACAATGCAAACGGCGGCTTTAGCTGTAACAAAGGAATCGTAAGTTGTACTCGTATTTTTGTACATTCAATTCCCTGTTAACAAAATGCAATATAACTTCCACACAGCACAATTACCTACTTGACCTGGGCCTCGATTCTGCTAGCGCATTATAGTTCGATGACAGATACACGGTCGTGTCACGTGACGTGTTTTTTCATAACATTGACGCCTAGAACTATTGATATACGTGTTCGCGTTGACGTGAAGCGGCAATTACATTAAATCGCCATGTTCATGGAGTTGTCATCGTACTACAATGCATTAGCAGAATCTAGCTCCTGGGCCTCCATTCTTTTAGGAAAACAGTGCCTTCTTTCTGATTGGTCCAATGATATTCCGCAAACTATCTTCAACGAATGGCATTGAAAAACGATGTACCTACGCACTGTGACTGACAAAAGTAGACTCATTTCTCGAGACTCCATATGCAGCCAATAAAACATTTACCGTCACACGCGTGAACACTATTCAGGGCCTAGATTCTCCTAATACATTGTAGTACAATAGTAATTGCATGAACGCGTCGATTTCATTTCATTGCCGTTTCAAAAATATGCGCGCACGCTTGTTTGTAGTTCCGAGCGTTAATATGCCACGTGCGTCTGTGCATGCGCCTGACCATGTAACTGTAATTCAACTATAATGCACTAACAGAATCAATCCCCATTTACATTGTAAGCAGCCTATATGCATCGCACTATTGGGCATAGGCCTTCTCTCAGAGAGGGAGAGAGAGAGAATAGGCTTAATCACCACGCGTCCCACCGGCCCACCCCGGTTTGGTGATTTCAAGCGCTAAAGCCGCGTCCGCTGCGCCATGTTACGCGTGTTACAACAAATGTAACATGTTACGGTTATGGTAACAGCCCGTCTGCTGCGACTTTCTAGTTCTGTTATGTTAGTGTTTTTGTAACAAAAACAAAATGAGTTCCGACGAAGAAGACGTGTCTGCTATTTTGTCCCTTTAGGCTTATCCACTTTGTATTCACTTCTTCTTTTGAAATTCCTATTATTTCTGCTTTATCACTACATGAGGCGTCCCAAAGCACTGATCTTTCTCGAAATAATCGTATGAAAAACAAAGTATTTTCTTTTTCCCACTCCATCACCGAATCGCAAGACGTGTACGTCCGGCGAGCGCTAACATAAAATGAATGACTTCACCCCCCCGCAGGCGAACGCGGGGGATGTTATCCATTTGCCGCGGCTAACGTGTTACGTGTTAAGCCGGGTCCGCTGCGCCATGTTACGCGTGTTACAAAAAACGTAACACGTAATTATAATAAAAATGGGGCGTGGTATAACACGTTACGTGTTACATAAGGTTACGTTACGTGTTACGTAACACGTAAAGTGTTAATAACACTCCCCATTTTTGTTTTAATAACGTGTTACATTTTTTGTAACACGCGTAACATGGCGCAGCGGACCCGGCTTTACGTAACACGAAACGTGTTATACCACGCCCCTTTATAACGTGTTACATTTTTTGTAACACGCGTAACATGGCGCAGCGGACCCGGCTTAAGGCATTGAACACCTCAGACACCAAAGCCCGCTTGCACCACCTACTAAAATCCATTTAGCGTTAAATTAAATAGAATTTTGACAGATAGTGTATGGCGGAACTGTGAAAATTCTGTTTAACTTAGGGCCAGATTCACAGTCGTGACTTTACTTTACAGCAAAGACGTCTTCACAAAGTAAGCTTTGTTTGACAAAGTATACTTTCAACTTTTTCAATTTCAGAGACAGTTCCTTGGTCTTTCCTTAGCAAAGCACGTCTCCAAAGTAAAGTCTGAGCAAGTATTGAATTTGACAGAAGCTGTTACATTACATGCATAATTTTCATTCAAAAATTTTTGGTGAAAAAATATCATCTAAACTTGATTTATTTGAATGAAACGGAACGTCATTGAAAGATGTCAACTTTACCTTGACTTCAAGGATGTACGGTAATAAACCTCCTTTCGGGGCACTTTTTGGTCCGTGAAAACGAATGAAACAAAAAAATAATTGAACAACGTTTCTGACGACGACGTATAGGTAACCCAACCTAATAAAATTTGATTCGGTTTTATGAAAATGTCTTTATCATTCAGGACTAGGTACATTATTTGTACGCATATTGATGCTAAGTTTACTTTGAGGCCAAAGTCATGATCATCGACTCCTTCGCCTTTGCTAAGCAAAGTGTAGGCTAGTGAAAGTAAAGTAATGGTGTGACAGGGCTATGAAACATATTTTTGATTGAAAGTCGATCTTTTCGTCAAAGTAAAGTCAAAGTGCAGTTTACGAATCACAGCCTTAAAGTTAAATGGATTTATGTCGGTGGTGCAAGGCGGCATTAATCTCTTAAAATTCTGTTTAACTCGGGGTTAAATGGATTTTAGTCGGTGGTGCAATCAGGCCTTTAGGGATCATAAATTACGTCACATGTTAAGGGGGAGGGAGGGGGTCGACTAAGTGTGATATTGTGTGACAAGGAGACGGGAAGGGTCCAAAAATTCGTGACGTCACATTTCAAATCTTTTCTAACCAAAGTGTCAAAATATGAACTCTTAACGAAAAAATCAATAACTCAACTCTATCTGTTCCTCAGGCTATTTGCAATTCTATCCAATCCTGTTCACCCTGTTCAATCCCAGTTCAATATAGATATTATATCGGAAATAGAACTAATTTTGGAACTGCTGTTTTAATTCAATAATTCTAGACGTACAATTGCAAAATATGTGTCGTCAAACTAGGGAGGGGGGACGCTCACAAATGTGGGAGGGGTCAAAAAAACATGAAATTCGTGTGACGTAATTTAAGGATGATTATAACGAAACTAGCTTTCGCCCGCGACCCCGTCCGCATGGTCTTTAGTACAAATTTTTGCAATCCCGTTCATTCCCTTAGGGGTTAAATTTAGAAAAAACGGCGAAACACGTGTTCAATCAATTGTGTTGAAGAGTATTTATTTTAAATTTCAAGAAAATTAGACAACATTCTTTATACCTCCCATACAAATTTCGGCGACCTTGTTCGCCCACTTCGGGGTTGAATTTCAAAAAATCCTGTCTTATTCCTGGCCTACATTGTAGTATCATTATAGTAGACCCTCTGTGCAAAATGTCAGCTTCCTAGGGCCAACGGCTTGGGCTGGGCGTTGATGAGTGAGTCAGTCAGGACTTTGAATTTTATTTATATAGATAACTTTACTCGAGCTGTTGACGATTATAGAAGACACTATCAGCCCTCGATATGAGTTGCGAAAGTCACTGACACTCCTTGTCCGAGATAACATTCATTGCGATCTCAGCGGCAACATTCTTTGAATATTTCACCTTTACGTAAATATTTCAAGTACTTTACATACCTTTACGTAGTTAAACAAGCGACTGTCATCTTTTTTACTCCATTGTATTTAATATAAAGGGTGTAGCAAGCCCCTTCCATCAAAATGGGGGATTCCGATTGAAATATAATAATAAAAATATTTCTATAAAAATCTGTGGAAGAGATCCAGGACTCCAGGACTATCAGAAATTAAACATTTATTGCGTCGTTAACAATTAACATTCTGGTTGTTAAATGTCAATTTACAATGGTATCGATATCTCTGTAATCGTTCCGGATCCGTGATCAGTCAGATCAGATCAATTCAGGATCAGATCACGTACAGTTGTAGTGGAGAAAAAGAAAATGGAACAAAACTCACTGTCCATCTTTTCCCAATTCATTTTAATTCTAATACATAAGTAGTTCATAGATCGTAATGTGATGTCACATTACGATTCTAAAAATGAGGACCGTCTGAGACGGAAGTCAGGCGTCTATATTTTTCCGTTGGCTCTACCGCGTCATCTTTTTGTTATGCTACATTGTGTTGTACAAAAAAGAGGAACAGCCACTTGTATCTTCGACTTTTTTGCATGCGCCAAAAGCTACATATCTCTTTTTGCGACCAAAATAACGCTGGCTTCGGTCGAGGCGACCGCCTGGCTCGTTTTGGACATACACTCTGCGCCAGTTGAAAGTACCCTAATGTCTGTTTTTTAATTCTATGCAAAAAAAAAACTGACGCGGTGTTACCGATATAAAAGCTATAGGTTAACTCGGCAGATTTTTTTACCGTGAATAGAAGACTCATGTGACCAAAATCCTTATCACATCAAAGACATTAATATTGAATTACTCGTAAGAGCAAAGTCTAAAAAAAAACACACAATTTAACTTGGAAGTAAAATGGCGTTATTTGGTTTTTGCGAACTAGCAACATTCAGACATTGACAGCCTAAGAATTGTATGGAGATGTCAACGTGACAATATTTTTTTTTTTGCATTGAATGAAAAAACAGACTGTAGACGTAAAGAAAACTTTGTTCCTCTTCATCGGTGTGCCCTTGATAGGGCGGTCGAGATCTTCGTGAGGATGTTTAATTGAGGGTTGATGATGCGCAGCGTAGGACGACCAGCCACAAGATGGACAGACGATCTCATCCAAGTGGCAGGGAGACGCTGGATGAGCCGCCTCCAACCGGTCTTTTTGGAAATCCATGGAGGAGGCCTATGTCCAGCAGTGGACTTCTTGTGGCTGAATGATGATGATGATGCGTGGCTCTACATCTCGCCATTCCATACCTCTCGGTTAGTTGCCGTTCTGCATTTTGCCGTAAATTTAGGTATTTGATTTGGTTTATCGTCAAAAGACGTAAAATTTCTTTAAAAAAAACTGGCTTCTTGACTTTGTACTCCACAGAAACGTGTGTTTACATCTAACGAACTTTCATCTGGAACATAGTACACATTTTTACAAGCTGACCCTACGATCGGTGTCAAGTATGACCACGATTGTCCGACCGATGACAGCTGATCAAACTTTATTTGCCTACCTTGCAGCCAGCAGGTTATTTTTGTTTAAAAATCGCCCATACTGTAACTGATTAGAGTTCACATACGTAAAGGTTCGTGTGCTGTCGACTTTGTATTTTGTCGACTCCACTCAGTAATGTTAAGGGCATCTACAAAATATATTTCTTAAAAGTTGAGTTTGAGCAACAGTTACGTGTTCGAACGCTGATTTTGCTAAGGCTTATGTTCTCTGTATCTTGCATGAACTCATAGGCTACCTACAAGCGATATAGAATTACCTCTATAACTTTCTAAAATGTTTACCATCCGGAACACCACGCTGCGCGCCAAAACTAAAACCACTAACGTTTGAGCTGGGACCGGTAAACTCAAGTGGAGCTGGGCTGGAAGTATGGACGTGGAAAAGTGGGCGATGATCTTCATCGATTGGACCCTGTGGGATGGCCACCGGTGACGTCGCAAGCCGAGGCGGAGATGGTGTAAGGACTTGATCAATAAGACATGAAGGAATGGAAGACTGCAGGAGAGGGATTTACCCATTACGGGGGACACAAAAACAGCCATATAAAGAAGAATGCAATGTTAATAAAATAGACATTCTAGAAGACTACATGTGACATCGGCATTAATATTTTAAATTAAAAATTAAAATTAATAAACTCACGCCCGATATCCCCGAAGGGGTAGGCAGAGGCACCAGTCACTGGAACTGGGCCCAAGTTTTGCCGAGTTTATTAGGTCCCAAACGTGACAAGTGGCAAGCCTGTCGCCGTTATCCATCATTAATATTTACATTAATAAATTCACGTAAATCCACGTAAAAATTAGGTACCTATATACTTTTTTGACAAATACATAGAGTCTACGACGTCACTTCGTAGAGGGCCATAAGCGCCAATTTCATTCATACAGTCTTGACAGTTTAGACACACAGACTCACCTCTGAACCTTGAAGGGTTAGGCAGAGACCAATGAGCCGTTTTCAGAAAAACTAAAAAAAAAAAAAAATATTACGGCTGCAATTTTGGACCTCAGCCCATGTGTGATACCTCATAAAATGGGTCTCAGCGAGCTGAACAAAAGTTACTATGACGCCAATAGCCAAATGTTTGTCCTTTCGGAGTTATATTTTATTGAAAATTTTAGTTTTTTTTTCAATACAATATAACTCCGAAAGAACAAACATTTGGCTATTGGCGTCATAGTAACTTTTGTTCAGCTCGCTGAGACCCATTTTATGATGTATCACACATGGCTATTGGGCTGAGGTCCAAAATTGCATTCTTTTGACAGCCGTAATATTATTTTTTTTAGTGCTTCTGAAAACGGCTCATTCTTAAACATTACATTTTGAAAAATTTCTATCAGTCTAAAAAAACTCATGTTACCAAGAAAATATGTCACAAACTCACGTATTTCAGAAAATGTTAATTTAAATGTAATGTATGTGTACAATAAAGAATATTATATCTATCCATATATCTGTAACAATAACGTCATGTTTAAAAATGTGCTATAAAATTGTCATTGTACTATCTTAAGTGTTTATTATTTTATTATTGCAAGCGGAAGAGAGGATGAGAATAGGCGGAGACCGTGCTGAGTGGCGTGTGATGGGAGAGACCTATGTCCAGCAGTGGACGAGCATAGACCGATGATGATGATGATGATTATTATTATTATTTTTAGAAGGCAAACATTTTCTAATTCTGTGTGCTCAGCCGATGTTGTACTTTGTCCTCTAGAATAACTATTTATACGGGGTGTCCCAAAAATTACACGTCACAGTCACACCGGAGGTAGACCTGCCCAAAAGGCATCGAACCAATTTAACATGACCTCATTAAAGGTTGCACGGTTTTTGAGATTACGGCCAATTTAAACTTGTTCATTTTTCACTTTTTTTAACAAGTGTAGAGTTAGCATTAAGTTAGATAGATAGCCCTCGTGTTTGTTTTTTTTTTGTACTCGGTCACGAACTTACTAACTTATCGTAAGCGCTAGCATAGCACTAAAGTTGTTAAAAAAAAGTGAATATTTAGAACACGCTGTATAATAAACTACCTGACCCCGCAAACGTTGTTTTGCCAGATAGGGGTATGAAAAATAGATAACAACATATTCTCAAATTTCATCAAAATCGGTCAAGCCGTTTCGGAGGAGTATGCGCACTAACGCGGTGACACGAGAATTTTATATATTAGATTAGATTAGAATTAAATTAGATTAGATGATTTTTTTCCTTGGTGGCGCTAGTGCCACCCCCGGAGCAGTTTTATTAATTGTCAGCATAGGTATCGAAGTTGTAACAAGAGTTGTTCCGCACGAAATATTGTTTGTATATTTACTTGATACGTTCTGTTGTCTCATGTTACATATTATGTTCCTTTACGTATGTATAATTAAAATAAACATTATTGCTACAAATCACGCATGACGAATAAAGTATTGGAGAAAGTCTTATTGTTTATTTTGAGGCTAAATAAGCAAACAAACAAACACAAACTCACGCCCGCAGCCAGGAAACGTAGGGGCAGACCGCAAGTACAGTCGACAGCACGTCAACCTTCACATTTTAGTTGCAAGGTCGCCCGTAATGCAACGGAGTAGAGTGCATGGGTGTATATGATGATGTGCTGTCGACTGTACTCCACTGTATTGAGTTGTCTGATTTAGCCCCTTTGTACCCGGTATGTCACACCACCTTATGTCACACTTTAACATTTTGGGACGTTTTATGCCATTCTTCTACTCTGGACTGTCCTATATTATTGACTATATTACGGCCTGTCCCATACATATTTTGACTCTTTTCAGTTGTCTAATTGTTTAACCCGATACAGTGGAAAGTTACGTAATATGAAGGCAGGGACTCGATTCTGTTAGTGCATTATAGTACGACGTTAATACGATTCATTGATGCTTCAAGTCTACGCGCCCACGGATATCAAAGCTTTTAGGTGTCAATGAAATTAAAACACATGTCACGTGCTCCGACCATGTAACTATAATGCACTAACAGAATGCTCTTTGTGCGCTCCATTGATGGTAGAAATGACCTTTTCGCTGGTGCAAGTCACCCTTGACCCTAACTCGATAGACAACTGACATTTTAAAACCACCGGCTACTTCGGAGTATTCTATACCTGCAAATTAAGTAAGTATTAACATATTATATTGTCTCTAGCTGACCCGGCAAACGTTGTTTTGCCAGATAGGGTGATGAAAAATAGATATCAACCTATTTTCAGACCTACCGAATATACGTGTAAAATTTCATCAAAATCGGTCGAGCCGTTTCGGAGGAATATGCGCACTAACATTGTGACATGAGAATTTTATATATTAGATTAGAGATTAGATTAGACTAGCTGACCCGGCAAACGTCGTGTTGCCAGATAGGGGCATGAAAAATAGATAACAACCTATTTGCAGACCTACCAAATATACATGTAAAGTTTCATCAAAATCGGCCAAGCCGTTTCGGAGGAGTATGCGCACTAACATTGTGACACGAGAATTTTATATATTAGAAAGAAAGAAGTAGCCAAGTCTACATACATACAAAAAACTAATCAAGCGAACGCAACTATGTCAAGTTAGGCACCTAGGTGATAAAATAATAATTACAATACAAATACGTGATTTATCTACGAGCTAGGATCTCCTCTTGTGTGGAAAATTTCACACGGCTAGAGTAGGAATACAAACTTTAACCTATCTACCTAAATGCAATGAAATCAAACAGAATGTCCACTCAATTTATTTTATTTCTGCATGAATTTGCAGACCGCAGGACCTAGGCAACCTAGGCATACAGTGGTGGCCAAGAAAAGGGCCTCGATTTTGTTAGTGCATTATAGTCCGATGATAGATACACGGTCAGGTCACGTGACACGTTTTTTCCTACCATTGACGCCTAGATTGTTGGTTTGTGTGCGCGCATAGACTTGAAGCAGCAATGAAATTAAACGGCCATGTACTTGCAGTTGTCATTGTGCTACAACACATTAGCAGAATCTAGGCACAGGACAACGTTCAGTGGGCAATCCTGCGGCGATAGTCGGACGATGTCGTGGAGTTCGGCGGAAGGTCCATGGAATTCAAAATTCAAAAAATTCAAAATTGTTTTATTGAGCAGTACAAAACTTAACAATATATACAGTAACTCTGAACCCCAAACTAAATTAAATTATATCTTGGGGCTCAGTGGTCCATTCAGGGTGAACTTAAATATATCACAATTATAATATTTGTACGGTAATAAAATAAAAATAAACGTGCACACAGCAAACTATTATGGCTCAAATCCTTTATTTAAGATAAAATAAACATATGGTAATTATAATTTTATACATACATACATAATATATTATTTTATATAAATACGAAATTAGATAATAGACTATTACATAAACATAAGTAGGTATAAGCTTGTTCAAGTTAATATGATCTACACAAAACAATTTGTAAATATATGTATACCGTGGTAGAATTGTCCAGGTCCTAGATTCCACAAATGCATCGCAGCACGATGACAACTGCATGAACATGGCAACTTAGCTTCATATCACTTCAAGGAATGCCGTGGATGCGAATGGCGAGAGACCGTGTGAGATGGCATTTGGGGGAAAAGGCCTATACCCAGCAGTGGGCCACTGTGGGCTGATGACGATGGTGATGAATTTGCACACCTACAGACAGTTATTTTTTTGAATAGTGACACCCAGTTAGCCTATTATAACTTAATTAATGATGAGTAAGTTGAAGTGGCAGTCGGTGGGGCACTTGGCACGCAGAACTGATGGCCGATGGGGCCGAAAAGTTCTCGAACGGAGACCACATATCGGCAAGCGCAGCGTAGGACAACCAGCCACAAGATGGACAGAAGATCTCATCGAAGTGGCAGGAACACGCTGGATGCAAGCCGCTTCCAACCGGTATTTTTGGAAATCCATGGAGAAGGTCTATGTCTTGCAGTGAACTTCTTGTGGCTGAATGATGAACTTAATTAACAATAAAATAACTGTTGTTGTTGTTAGCCCTCGCGGAAATAAGGAAACTCAGCGACAGCCTCTTTATGTTCCACGATCGCTCTTAAAAGTCTTTCTGTAAGGAATCTCAGCGATCCCGCAAAAATCGTCCCGAAATAATTACAACTCTTTCCATTCGCGTATTCCAGTGCCGTCCTTGAGCGTGATTTGGTAGGAAACAATATTTCTTTTTCCTCGAAGTCGCTCCTCAAGATTACAGCAACTGGACTTTTATACTGTCTCCAAGTCCCTAGTGAGGGGCAAAAGGATGTAAGATATACAAGTTATTCTTCTATGGTGTTTTCATTCGCAACGTGTTCCCACACGAACACGCGTGTACCGGGCGGCTGGAGATAGCTTGGCCAAGCCAAAGACAATGCCCTGGGTGCGCTATCTGCCTTTCATATCGCGAGAACAGGCGCTACAATAGTCTACAGCGATTCCGGTGTTGGGGAAGTACCTACTCTGCACAGTCGAGGGCTCGTCGGCCTTTATACTAACCCTTGTTGTGGGGTTTACACGGGTGACTAATGCCTCACGATTTTTGCCGCACGGCTGAAATCGACCGTCTAAATAGCAATTCGGCTAGGCTGCAAGTGACTAAAATCTGGGTGGGTGCTTGCCTACTTACATATATGGCCGTGCGGCAAAAAGTTGCATGCGGCGGGTGACTAAAATCGACCGTGTAATCGATCAGTTGCACAGGCAATCGCCCGTCACATGAGGGCGTGCACGGGCCCCATTCTGCTCAAGATTTTGGAAGAAAATGATCGATGCAAGCGATACAACTGGATGAGGCGATTTGTGAAGCGACTAAAATAGACCCGTGTAAATACCCCTTTATGCAGCCTAAACTGAAAGAAAATGTATGTTTAAGATTAAGAAATGAACGTTACTTTTAGCCTTTATCTTTACTATATTTATTCATTGATTATATATTAATAATGAACTAACTTGTAACGCTCAGCCCAGTCCAGTGCCATGTCAAGCCAGCCATAGCCAAGCCAGCCATAGCCAAGCCAGCCATAGCCAAGCCAGCCATAGCCAAGCCAGCCATAGCCAAGCCAGCCATAGCCAAGCCAGCCAAAGCCAAGCCAGCCATAGCCAAGCCAGAGTAGCCGTGACGTCAGCATACGTCACCGCCGCGCGCCGCCGCGCACCGCCCGTTTGCCCCATCTCGCTCGCACCGGCCGGTTGCGAGGGTGGGAGAAACAACGCCTGCCTATTTAAGCTGTTACAAATGTTGGATCGGGATGCGTCAGAAATGCCGATCTCCATCGGGATATGGAGATTCCAACTATCCAACAGTTCATTAAATCCCTCTCAGAGTCGTTCCTCCTGATCCGCGAATCAGCAGTTTACTCTCCCCCCACGACTAACCCTCGTTACCTGGTGCGCAGGCCCAGGAACGTTCTAGTCGACCCACCCGATAAGCTCTCATCCGACCTAGACCTCCTACTGGAGGCCCAGGCCCAGTCAGATGTAGCCCCCGCTCCCAACAGTGTCCCCGGGGACACTACTCTGACTTAAATTTCTTTCTGTCACTATGTGACGATTCCCTCTAAGCGGTAGCTCTAGTGAGCTCCGCTGTGCGCCCTCCTCGGCCTCGAGGGGGGTCGCTCATGATGTAGGTTTAGGGGTCCTTAGGACCAAACCAGCCCCAAGGTGGTGTTTAGTGGGTAGGCGCACTCTGTGAGTCCCACACCACCTTGGGGGTGTTTAGTGGGTAGGCGCACTCTGTGAGTCCCACAGTGGCAGCACGGCCGGGCCCGTGCTGTTATGCATGAGCATTCACCACCTCCCTCCCCCGTGTCCTCCGGAGGGTGCCCTTTATAGGGCTAAAAAAAAAATGGATCGCGACTTTTCCTGTTGTAATTATTTAATAGGGCGAAGCTCTGCCCAAATATATTTCTATTTGATTAACTTTGTCGTTTGAGTCCCTGCCCTTCTTTACAAACTATAAATAAAAATAAATATAACTTAAATATGAAACAATACTGCCTATATAAATAAAATACCTTCGACTACCTCCGTCGACTCCGTCCGCGTGGACTTTAGTTCAAAATTTTGCAACCCCGTTCACTCCCCTAGGGGTTAAATTTAGAAAAACGGCGAAACACGTGTTCAATCAATTGTGTTGAAGAGTATTTATTTTAAATTTCAAGAAAATTAGACAACATCCTTTCTACCTCCCATACAAATTTTGGCAACCCGTTTCGCCCCCTTAGGGGTTGAATTTAAAAAAAATCGGCCTTATGCCCGTATGACAGTCGGCAGAGACCAGGGACTGCCTCACTTTCGTTTCATCGACATTCATTAGTCGTTGCAAACAGGCACGCCAGTTTCGGGTACTATTTATCTTGCCCTTTGCTAATACATCCCCTATTTGTTCGAAGCATGTCCGCCTGGGGCATCCCTTACCAGCCCTTCCTTTCACATTCGCTCGATGTATTATTATTTGTTTCGTCTGCCTTTCTTCCTTCATCCTCTCTACATGTCCAAACCAACGCAACATTCCTTTCTCTATTCTAGTCACTACATCCTCTTTCAGTCCACAACGTTCTCTAATCAAACTATTGCGTATTCTGTCAATCAAAGTAACACCACACATAATTATTGTGGATATTCGCATGTTTTTTTTTCATATTTGCCCCTGTTGCAGATAAACATCATGTCACCAAACAAGTTCCACGGTAAGGTCCTTAATAATTATATTAGAATTAACCCAAAATTCATTAACACATGGGACCTCTTTCTTGGTACTAGCTTTACTAGTAGGTAATTTTACCACGTTATTAAGTTAACAATACATAGGTAGTCAATCGACCTCTGTGGCGCAGCGGTTAGCGCATCTGTCTACCATGCGAGAGGTCCCGGGTTCGAATCCCGGCTGGGGACAAAAAACCCACGTCTTTGTTGTCATAGTCATAGTTGGAAAACACCGGAAAATCGTCATCAGTTTGAGTGTGTATGTGTGTTAAGAAACACAAATAATTAATTATATATAATTATTATATATAATAAAATTACTAACCCTTCGTTGACACTAATACCTTGATTTGTACCATGAAGGAACTAATGACAATTTTTATCAACGCTAGTTCCACTATGAATGGAACTTGAAATAATGGTACTAATGATAACTTCGTTATCACTTTCGGTGTTCCATACTTGCGAAATGTTTGAACAAGTTAATATTCTTGCAAATGTATGTTGTCCTGGTACTTTTACACCTAGATTCATGCTAGAAAGTGGTGGTATTTGTAGAGATTTTACTTCAATCATATGAAATTAGCGAATAGGTGAAACATCGATGCAGAAACGAAAACGAGAGAAACAGCACTACACCAACTCAAAGAAAACTAATAAATACATATTTTAAGAATAAAAAACATATTCAATCAAGAAAAAATTATAAATTTATGTAGTACTCTAAAAATCAACGAGGCATTATGCAAAAAATTGCCTACGGATACCTATTTGGCCTGATACCAATTGCAAAATCAAGTAAAATCAGCTACAAAATCTCTATAAAATAATACCAATCCTTTCTAGCATGTATCTAGGTGTAAAAATACCAGGATAACATAAATTTGTAAGAGGTAGTACCTAATAGGTATTTGTTAAAAATTTCGCAAGTACGGAATACACGAAGTTATCATTTCAAGTTCCATTCATATTGAAACCAGTGTTGATAAAAATTATCATTAATTCAATCATGGTACAAATCGCGGTACTAGTGTCAACGAAGGTTGATCATCATCAAGCCATTATGTTCTCACCGAGGGGCACGGGTCTCTTCCCTGAGGAAGGTGTAGGCCGTACTCCACCACGGGGACTTAGTCCGGATCGCTAACGAAGGTTAATAACAACTAATATACTCAGCCTTCTCCTCTTTATTCCTTAGCGAAGGAATTCCGTATGTAACGGTTTGCCCCTTGCCTCGATCCTCACAAACCTCTTTCACTCCATCAACATTCATCAGTCACCGCATGCACACTCGCCGGTCTCCCATGTAATTACAATAGAATATCTTTGCGTTCCAAAGAGAAAAACAAACAAAAATAAAATCATTCTCGGTCTAGTTACCTACGGACTCAGTATCACCTAGCTGCCAGTCTCCGACGTAACAATAGCAGAGTGGCTGTCACAATTTCGCAAAAAAAAGTAAACTTACATTGACGGGAGTTTCTTCAGTTTTTTTGTCCAGGGGCTTCAGTGGCAGGTCGTGTGTCTGATTGGCAGCTGGTGACCTGGCGATGTACCGGTTGGAGAGCCTCCTTGCAAAGTTGCTCTTGAAATTCTCACATCTCATGATAGACTCTACTGGCCTGCCGAATTCCGACTGTTCGTTCGCCTTAGTATCTCGTGTGGACACGAACATTGTTTTGTTTTCAGTGGCCAGTTACATCATTTTTAATTCAACACTGTTGGATTCCGACCGCGGATTCGTAATTTGTATTCAACGGTTTTCCGCTGCGCTGACGCACATGCCACGACCGCCGGCAGCGAATGTAAAACTGGCGCGGCACGTTTATTTACTGGGCGCTGTGGACGCAGCGATGGGAGGTTATCGATGGAATTTATCGATGTTTTGTGGGTTGATAAAGATGTTTGCTAGAATGATAAGAGTTCATTAGATCGTGAGAGCTCTACTGTCCTATAAATTCTTCGGATGATATTGATGTAGTCGAAGCTCAACATAGATATCCAGTGTCAATTAAACACAATTTTAAATCAATATTTATTTGTGTTGTCTTTAAATCCTATACAAGAATATTTATACGTAATGTGATCTGATGCATAAATATATGAGGCTCGAAACTTTGTTTATATTTAAATGTTCTACAAATAGTTATTATCTGTGAGAAACATTAATAAAAACTCGTGGGTTTGTACTTTATCTGGTTAAGTGAATATCCGAAAATCGGAAATATAAATATCCTCGTGAGGCCCAACGTCTTCAAGTGATCACAAAATCAATTGTTATTTTCAAGGTCGGGCCTAACGAGGATAATATGTATACATCCAATTTCACATTTGTAATGACAGTGCTATGAAATGAAACATTGAAATTATTGATCCAGCCACGCAAGGGTCACATAGAATACAGTGACGAAAAAATTACACAACAAAAAAGAAGCCTCGTCCCTCCGTTGAAGTCTTCATCTTGGAGATTTGCAAGGACCCAGCCCAACTAAATGACAGTTTCAGAAGTGCTAAGCTACTTACAGTACAATGAATAAGGCAAGACAACTGCTACGAATACAGAAATGTGATTATCCACTAGTACCATTAAATAAAATCGTATAACTGAAAGTCATATAAATTATAGTAGCAACATTTTGTCCGAGTTTCTTGAAAAAAAGTTCACATTCAAGAAAGAGCGGTCTTCAAGGCATGCTTCTTGCTATGCGGACAAAAGAGCAAGACTTATAACATTTCCACATCATTCCTATGTCCGCTTGAATGGAACTACTGGAAAAATAAGTTTGTAGTAGCTCCTAACTAATGCAAATACGAAGCAATATCACTCGCTAACTGTGAAGGGAAACATCGGGAGGAAACCTGAGTGTCTGAGCTATTCAATACCTGAGCGCTTGAAATTGCCAATTGCCAGCGGGTGCCCACTGGCGATTGGCGATTAAAGCCCGTATTCTCTCTCTCTCTGAGAGAAGGCCTGTGCCTTATAGTGCGATGTACATAGGCTGCTTGCATAATTATAAACTTAACGTTTTTTTTGTTCTTTAAAAATGGTAGCTTTTAGTTTATGTAGCCACTTTTTAGGTCCTAACCATTACGCGGTGGACAGGCGTGGTGAAGAAAGCCCATACTTTCTCTCCGAAAGCCTGTGCTCTGGAATGTGACTTATATATGTCTATATTATACTTTTCTATATTTATAATAATTATATTCTAATACATCTGGCAGGGTACGGTCAGAGGGCAGACCTGCGGCCCGATGGTCGGACGATGTCGAATGGCGAGAGAGCGTGTGAAATGGCATTTTGGGGAAAAGGCCTATACATAAGGCTGATGATGATGATGACATAAAAATGTCATGTAAGTTCGCGTAATCGAACTTCTCCGCAACAGCTAAGCCGAGATTTATGATTTTTATGTATATTTATTATGGCAACAATGTTTGCCCTCTCAGCAAGTAATTCAAGTTTTATTCTATCGATGAGAAATACGAAACTGGTGATTGCACATCACTTTAATGTCATTGTAATAAACTCCGCTGCTCAAACTTTTTGGCTCTTTGCCGATTCTAAGTACAATTCACCTGGTAAAGAGGTTAATAAAAATGAATCCAAAATTACAATTTTATACATGACGGAATCCTGTATAAAAAAAAATTTTTACAGTTAAATCGAAACCGTTAATCGAAAGTATTTTTAAAGCCTATTTATCCATCCATACATCAAAACAATGTCCTATCACTGGAACATGGGGGATTTAAGATTTCATTGTTTTCCTTTCATTTAATTTATGAAGTTTGTTAGAGAGATTTCATCCTTATAATTGACCCTAACGATCGATGCAATAAAAGTACAGGGTGCAACTTTCACAGATTTTAGTAGGTTCGATTACCGGGTGAGGCAAGCGAAATTTTAAAAATATTTGAATGCAGTTTTCTTTCTTTTCAAAATTAAAGGAATGTTTTCTTTGAGTAAAATTTTCTATCTACAGTATTAAGAGTACTTCCCCTTCAGGTGGCATTACAAAATTCCACCCTGTATGTATACACAATTAAATACTAATTGTCAATGTGTTATTCTTTAGCAGTTTTTTTTACTTTTATGTAATTACACTTTATTGCCCAAGGAAATACCTAATTATATTAAATAAACCTACTATTTAAATTATTAATGAAACCCATAATTTATGTACAAAATAGTTAATTATTTAAAAACAAACTTGATGCCAAATCGATGCTGTTGGCCGTTAAAGTACTAGTTGTCAATAAACATTGAGAAACAATGGGAGAGTGGATCAGAGGGGTCAGACAAAGCCATCTCTCGGTCTACCATCATAACTAAACTCACATCTTACTTTCTATTCTTTCTCACCTGTGCTTTCTATTGCCGCTTCGCAGCCGTTCCACTTTTTTACCTTACCGGTAGATACCTACGTTCACCTTTTTTAAAGGTAGTAACGAATGTTTCGAATAGATGGCGCTGACAGCTGTAGCTGGTACTAATATTACACGGATATTCATACAGCGCCACCAAGTTATCTGTTCAGGTGGGCAAAATTGTAACTAACTCACTAAGTGTAAATCCTGTTCCCCTATTTTTGTTTTATTTATTCACTTACTAAGATTTATAGACATATTTTCATGACAATCAAAAGACTGGTTAAAATATTCTCATTTTTCTAGGTAAATTTCTTAAATGTTACTACTAAATTCTCAACTAGCGCCGCTATCAACTGAACAGGTAAGATGGTGGCACTGTAAAGATCTGTTGCAGAATTTTGTTTTATTTTTTTAAGCGTCTTTAATAATTCTCCTTGGCTTCACCAACAAAAACAAGAATTACAAACCATAGATAGATAGAATATTCCTATAGTTCGAGGGTGCAATTGATGCTTACACCCGAGCTAACTACTCTGCTTTACATCTCGATTGTGAGGTAAGTAGAAAAAAACCGGCATTACAAGAATAAAACATTTACTCGTTTTTCTTTTCGCCACTTCATGATCTCGTCGTAAGTTTTCAAATATCTCTCTTTAGAACTTTCAGGCAAAATATTGTTAATTGCTGCTTCAGCTTCCATTTTCATCGAGTCGCGAGTGCAGCTTATAGTATATAAATCTTCATCACTTGCAGAACCCATGTTTTTTTTTGCACGTAATTATTTAAAAAAAACCAAAAACAAACAATATTTAGAGTAAAAGTTTTCTATTCCCGCCTTTTTTAAATTTTTTTTAATTATTTATTTTTTTCAAGAACGAAATTGAGCTTCGCCGTTCGATATTTAAAATTGATGACTATTATACTCATACGAAGACAAGGCTGAATAGCGAAGCGACCTCTTTTGTCATTGGGCTGAATGTATGATGTCTATTGCTGTATGATGGTTAGATGTACGCGAACTAAGAAAGAGTGAAGAGTTTTTTTTTAATTACTTACCGCCCTAGGGCTTTTCTAGCTATATTATTACCCTAGAGCGCTAATTGGTCACCTACAAGCCCCATTTGGGGGTAATAAGGACCTACTTACCGAATATGAGAGATGTAAAGTAATTTTTAGAACCAATAGCGGTAAACCTGATTATTGCCTATTGATATTTGGTATTGATTATTGGTATTGAAACCTGAAACGAATTTTTCCCTGATTATTGCCTGACTGGGTGTTTTTTTCTATCCTGGACAACGTTTAGCAGTTAAAGGTCATAACTAGTTTAATACTATCATAGTCTGATTCTGGTGCAAGTGATTTTTGTTATTTTTTATGTGGAAGTTATCAACGTGAAGTACTTAAATAAAAACAATTTTCAGGTTGCGCCCTCCGCGGAAATGGACAACGTTCGTGAGCTGCAACCAAGCTGAATTCATTTGAATTTCATAAAATATTATATTATCTTTTACATTATGGCTGACACATTTTTGTGAAAAAGAAAAACGTTAATAGGTACTTGTAAAACAGAAGTCACGGATAAAAAACATATACATTATAGTAATACGTGTTGGTTTCTTCTCTATTGAGCTGCAGCCTGCCACTTTTTATGTGAAAAGCTTGATACTACGTACTTTATTTGATGCCAAATAATCTTGTACCAATAAATCGTTTGGTTTTTAATTTTTATTTTATGCCATCGAACCTGGACTGATGATGTTATTACAACGGGTGCCTTGAGTAACTATGCTAGGTGTTAGGTATTTATTGGAAACAAATACGTAATCTATTAACACGACACAGGGTATCCTAGTGTGGGGCCAGAAGCAATCTATGTGCCTGTGTGTAAATGTTATGTTATGTTATTAAATAGTTTTTCCTATTTTGGTCTTGTTTTATTCATTATACTTTCTTACAGTGCCACCATCTCATTTGTTCAGTTGATAGCGGCGCTAGTGGAGAATTTAGTAGTAACATTTGAGAAATTTACCTAGAAAAATGAGAATATTTTAACCCATCTTTCAATTTTAATGAACATATGTCTATAAATCTTAGTAAATGAATAAATAAAACAAAAAATGGGGAACAGGATTTACAATTAATTACTTAGTTACAATTTTACCCACCTGAACAGATAACTTGGTGGCGCTGTATATGGTGATTATTGATGATTTGCAAACATATTAAAAAAAAAGGTTCTATATTCGCCGTACATATACATTTTGCCATGTTACCACATAACTCGGTAAAATCTTTCTTCGATTCGCTATAGCCCTATTAGTCCCATTTATATTATTGAAAACATGATGTAGAATTACTTACTGTTACTTATGAATATTTATTGTTACTTATATGGTATGTACCACACTTAGCACATAATAACATAACCGTAAGGGGTTCCAGCTGGTTCACTAGCACCACCAAGGGAAAAATGTTATTTTTTTAGAGATATATACATTGATAATTAGATAGATAGATAATGGTGATAATAGTGATTATCATGGGCCCATGACTGTAATTTAATTTAATTGGAATTGGAATAATGGAATTTAGTCGTAGGTTTTTTGGTACACAGCCATGGGTCCGAAAAATCACTATTAAACATGGTGATGGGATTGAAAAGATACTTTTTGCAAATTGTGTAAAAGAGCTATGATTTTTTATCATTTAATATTAATACTTAATTACCAACATTAATTTTAAAAATACACAGATTATGTAGATCGGAATAAATAATATCGACATCTTTATGGTGTTTGTCCCAGCCCTGTCGATTTTGGCTTTGTTCAGTAATCTGTGGCAACCGTGTACGATTGTAACATTTTTAGTGCATGAGTACACTACAGCTGTCTCTTTCTGGCGCAGAGATTTATCGTAAGAGTAACATGGACAGCTATACAACTGTTACTTTTTATTTTATTCCTCCTTCTATGGTACTCCTTCTTCTGAGATCGTAACCTAGCCCTGTCAGTGTGACAGCTGTCGCGTAGCTCAAGCTATAATATTTTACAGAGTATAGTATCAGAGTAGATAAGGGTATTTATTTATTTTTCTCGGTTTTTCTGTTTTCACCGCATATCCCCTTAAGCTACCGTTCAGTCAAAAAAGTTGAGTAGGTACCGCCCAAAACTTCAAGATAAAGATGAACTGGGGTGCAATTACGTAAGACTCCACTGAATGGAGTTGTCTGATTTAGCCCTTTTATTCCGGGTATGTCACACCACCCTAAATCACACTGATAAATTCTGGGACTTTTTTCCCCGTAGATATCTCATACTCCTACTCCGAACTGTCATAAACATTCTTATTTTGACTGTTTCCAGTTCTCTTAATGCTTAACCCGATAGAGTGGAAAGTTACGTAATATTAGGGCTGATAAATTAATATAAGTGCGAAAAAAAAGAATCAATTAAGAAATCTCCAAAAATGTCTTAGTTGATTTTTCTTTTTCGCACTTATATTACTTATCAGCTGTTAATTAATTTTTTTAAATGCTGAATAATCCCAATTTTCCGTCTATAAGTTGTCGAGTCGGATCGACTAATTTTTTACGCTCTTCAATTTGATCTGCATTTCGTTCAAGTCTACCGCCCCCGTAGACCAGTTCGAAATTATTAATATAGATATGTGTGCGTGATTTTTCAATAATATGTATACTCTACTACCTAGATGAAGTTAAGGTTCACTTCCACATCTACGTTTTTATTTTACTGGATGATGGGTGAAAGTTTTTAATCCATTGTGGTTTGAGAAAGCTCCTAAGTTCTTTCTTCTTGCCTTAGGTATTAAAATACTAGCTGGTAATGTGAATTAGGTATGTGCTTCTCATTTCGGGGTATAATCGATAGGCTATTATGTATTATAGCTGTTGCCCGCGACTACGTCCGCGTGGTCTTTAGATGAGTAAAGTGTTTGCAAATAAGATAGGGATACTTTTAGCGCATGCGAAAGAGCTTTCATACTAACTTCGCAACCCCCTCTTACCCCCTTAAGGGATGATTTTCAAAAAACTACTTTACACATCTTTAATGACTTTCAATGAAGGACCTTCATGATTCATTCGAATAACTTCAAAAACGGCAAAGTTTCATACTAAGTTTGCACCCCCCTTTTTCCCCCTTAAGGGATGATTTTAAAAAAACTATTTTACAAGTTTTTCATAATTTTAAATGAAGAACCTTCGTACCAAATTTCATTCGAATAACTTCAAAAACGGCAAAGTTTCATACTAACTTTGAACCCCCATTTTACCCCCTTAGGAGATGAATTTTCAAAAATCCTTTCTTATTGCTCCCCTACGTTACAAAAAGAACCCCTGTGCAAAATTTTAAGTTTTTAACCCTTATAGTTTAGGCCCTGCGTTGATATGTCAGTCGGTCAGTCAGTCAGTCAGTCAGTCAGTCAGTCAGCTTCTCCTTTTATATATATAGATTCCAAAATGTACTCGTAATAAGTACCTACATTTTTTTACCCAATGTCATCCAGATACGAGGTATATAGTCGATAGCACGTCAACCTTCACATTTTAGTTGCAAAGTCGCCCGTAATGCAACGGAAGATACGGAACATAGTACAATTCGGTAATGTATACGCTGGTACCGAATCGAACTCTATGATTTTGTCGATAATTCAACACAAAAATGTGTCTTCCTGCGACATAATAGGGACTAGCAGAATGTACCGCGCCCATTTTACTTAAAATTCAATGACCCAGTCTGCTCTAAAGGAATTTCAAAATAAAATAGGTAACTAACTTGACTGAATCTAGCTTGGTCTATTGAATAAAAAAAACCGAAATATCGCACTTAAAAAAAGCTGAAAGCGTTGTGCCATAGACTAATAGAGCTATCGCGCAAGCGCGTAAATACGGCGAGAAGGTTTATTATCTCCACATTGTTTATCGATTCCGCGCGGGCTTATGGGGGAGGAGGGCCGGGTTGGGGCCGCGGCCGGGAAGGCGCGAATGTGCGTGCATGCGTGCGCCGCGATGCGCTTTGCCCGGGCTAGCTGAATGCAACCGAGAGCACAGTTCACAATCACAGCCCTTGATGAGAAGACTACAAAGGTTCCCGCGCAATTTTGAGCAATTTCGCAGACTGGAAAAAACGCGATTTAAATAGATTCGTCCGTCTGAAAGTGCAAAGTTAAGGTGAACAGATAAGTGATAAGTGCAAAAAAGAAGACTCAGAACGTTACAACATTTATGCCCGCTGCGCTCCGTGAAGAACCAATTTCGATGACAATGTAAGTAAATACCTATGCAATTAATCTAAAACAGTTAATAAAATCAGCGATCTAATTTATTGTGTTATAAATTTATTGTGGTATTTGATATTCCTCAGGTAGCATTGCAATTGAAAATGTTTTATTTCACAAGTTCTATTTTAATGTGTATATATAATGTGTAATTTATCAATAAAGAGCTATGAGCATACAGAACATTATCTACAGCTTGTCCCATGAATTGGCTATTTTACTTTATTAAAAGTTTACATACACTAATTTAATTTTCCTAATTAATCCTCGTAGATTAATACCCATAAAAACTGCCTAGAACTCAAAACCGAATATTCTCACTTGAAAAAAAAAATATATTGTGCCATAGACTACATAGAACTCTCGCGTAAGCGCGTAAATATCGCGTCAGAAGGTCCTACTCCACCACTCCACTTTTATGGATTTCGAGCAGACATTGATATGCCAATAACTGGTCTAAACAGCTTTTTATTTCGTGAATATGTCGTGTTATTTAATTGTATTACTTAATAAAAAAAGTCATATTTTGGTATTGAGTATTCGAATATCTTCTATATATATAAAAGGAGAAGCTGACTGACTGACTGACTGACTGACTGACATATCAACGCAGGGCGTAAACTATAAGGGTTAGAAACTTGAAACTGTGCACAGAGGTTCCTTTTGTAACGTAGGGGAGCATTGTAAGAAAGGATTTTTGAAAATTCATCCCCTAAGGGGGTAAAATGAGGGTTCAAAGTTAGTATGAAACTTTGCCGTTTTTGAAGTTATTCGAATGAAATTTAGTACGAAGGTTCTTCATTTAAAATTATGAAACATGTGTAAAATAGTTTTTTTAAAATCATCCCTTAAGAGGGAAAAAGGGGGGTGCAAACTTAGTATGAAACTTATAAACTCGTAAATATGCAGGATGGCTGCAAATTTGCAAATAAAAAAAATATTTTTCGCTTTTAAATCGGAACGGTGAAAACACTATCCGCCATCTTGAAAGCACCTTTGGTTGTAAACAAACATTTGTCAGTCGTGCGTGCGTAGGTTCTATTGTGACTCATACCTCTTTCGTGGCACGAACTCTACTTATGTTGAATGTCAAACTTTGTTTACTACAAACGTAGAGGACTTCAAACCATAGACAAAAATGGCGGACCGCGTTTTTGGCTGTTTAGCAAAGCAAAGTTTTAAAATAATGTTTTTGTTGCTTTTAGGTCCTCAAAAAATATACTAAAATATTTTTTGGTCTGATGGAAAAGATATTTAGCATTCAAGACATACTTGGAAAAAGAGTCAAGTAGCGAATTGGTCAAATCGCTGATGAAATTGATTTCTTTTATTATTAATATATTTTCTGCGTACCTATTATTTATTAATGAAGCGCGAAAAATATTGTATTGTTTAATTTGTCTTATTGATTGGCTCTTTAATTGTATTTCTAGTTTCCATTCGTTAATTTAATTCACCTGGGTAAACGTACTGTATTAAAAAAAATGTAAGTTCGTGTCATACCATAGACAACACAGAACTACCGCGCAGGCGTGTACCAAGTGGTTTTGTATCGGCCTCTTTGGTGTAGGCGGTGTCTATCTTACGCGCCTGCGCGGTAGCTCTTTGTAGTTTATGGTAAGACACTATCTTACATTTTTTTTATAATTCAAGAGTATAAACATTATATACTTTGTTTTTAATTTTGTACCATCGAATAAAAAGTAAGTAGGAAACAAACAAAAATATTTCGATTCGAAAAAACATATTTTAAATTGTTTGTTTATGCTCGTGGTGCTGTTGCTGCGCGCTGCTGTTGAGTGTCCAATTTTACAATTTGCTATGAAAATAAACCTGCTGTTGCGAAAAAATTTGTTGCGAAGGAGCACTGCGACTAATAATTAAGTTATCTTCAAATTTACAAAACGTGTACCAAAATTCATATATCCATGTGCAAATGCGGTTTTATTTCCCAATACGAATTATATTGCAAAACTTACAGATCGCGAAAGTTCCGTGAATTAATATTTTTCGATATTTCATTCATTTGATATTCGTTAGAACATTTGTATTTGATCAATAACGCAGATGAAAATGATTTATTTCGCTTTTAACATTTTTTATTCATAAGTGTAATATAATTATCAATAAAGCGTTATTAAGCGTTAATGTGTAATTCCTGGTGTACATACAATAAAGAATATTCTATTCTATTCTATTCTTAATTACAGGAAACTAACAATGACTGAACTTCAGAAGTTTATTTGAAGTTTTCGTAAATTAACTTACTTCATGTGGGTTAATTTACCTAATTCGTAAACGAGAATTGTTATACCTACCAATAAAAAAAAACTACTAATTAAATGAAAACTAAAACTTTTCACTTAAAAAACTATCGTTGTGCCTTAAACCATACAGAGCTACCGCGCAAGCGCCCTGTGTTGCCGGGGTCGAAGGAGTAGCGTCTAGTCTAGCTAGATGGATCGATGTGCATGCGCCAAGATGCGTTCCATTGCCCGGGCAAGCTGAATACAACAAGAATCGTGACCGTCAGAATGGCCGGTCAAGTGTCGTATTTTACTTTGAAATATGTTCCAAGAATTGCTTACTAATTGCTTATATTTGCTTACCGCCATGAGTAAAAAAAGTAAAGTAAAAAGTATTTATTGCCATTTTAAAGGTAACATTTAAACATTTGCTGACCCCCACACTAGGCAGAGCCTGTCCCGTGGGGGAAGGATTAGATGTGGCTGATTACCTTACAGTTACGGCGGTACATGCAAAATCTTAAGGAGGTTTTGTAATCTTAATGAGTAAATACCTAGAGCATGCAAATCTAGGTAAGTACATAAAAATATTGTGGAAAATGTAGCAAGTATACTAGAACCTATTTGCTATATTTTTGATAGCCAACTTATTTATTTTAGACTATTTACATCTTGTATGCTATGTGAATTGAAACTGAGAGATTTGCTTACTGCGTATTTTAGAAGAATTCGGTCATTTATGGTTGACCGGCCATCCTGATATCAGGATGGCCGGTCATAAAGCCGTTGCATAATAACTGTGTGGAATTACTGATTCTTTTGTAGCTCTAAAATTGCTTACGAATTGCTTACTTAACTATTTGTAAACTAAGGTCGTGTAGCTATCAAGGAAATAAAAATATCGTATAAGTCAGTTATAGCGTAGGTACTGAAAGCCACCAGCGCCTGTTATAACTCTAAGAGCAAAAAATTATTATCTTGTAGCTTGTGTTTACTTATCAAAAGGCTCTGCTGCTCGTTGCTTTTATTTTTCGCAGCAAGCAGTATAGGTATTTACTTTTTATATTCAAAGTTTTAAATCAAAGTTTTATTAAAGTTGCGTGAGTTTTACGAGTGAGTACTGCGTTTCGACAGTTTTTTCACTGACCCATAATTGGGTAGGTAGAATAGATTAATGTTTTTTACTAGCTCGTCCAACCTGACATGGCTTTGGTCATACATTCTGCGTCAGATATTGACGCTAACAATATCTATAATATCAGTGAGGGATACCGCATACATGGCAGTTTGACTCACAGAAAGGACGTCGAGCGAGCGCGGAGAAAACCCCCTAATCTTACCAACTCACTTTCGTACAAAATTACATTGAAGGGACGGGACGCATCCCACACAGAAGAGGGGCAAGTACGCCCTTTCTTTTTATACGTCCCACACGCCTTACATCTTATAGTAGATAGACATAAGTAAAAACTTATGCAACTTCAATACAACTTTGGTTTTAAATATAAAAGTAGATACTGCTTGCTTAAACGAAAAATAAAAGCTACGAGCAGCAGAGCCTATCGATATGTAAGCACAAGTTACAAGATAATAACTTTTTGCTCTTAGAGTTATAACAGGCGCTGGTGGCTTTCAGTACGCTGTAACTGACTTATACGATATTTTTATTTCCTTGATAGCTACACGACCTTAGTTTACAAATTGTTAAGTAAGCAATTCGTAAGCAATTTATGAGCTACAAAAGAATCAGTAATTCCACACAGTTATTATGCTACGGCTTTATCAGGATATCAGGATATCCTGATATCAGGATGTCCGGTCAACCATAAATGACTGAATTCTTCTAAAATACACAGTAAGCAAATCTCTCATGGCGGTAAGCAAATATAAGCAATTACTAAGCAATTCTTGGAACATATTTCAAAGTAAAATACGACACTTGACCGGCCATTCTGACGGTCACAAAGAATCACACAATACACCCTTTGTTGAGCACATGCTACAAAATTTCTGGATTAATGTTGGACAATTTCGCAGTCTGTGGAAAAAAATCCCGATTTAAATAGATTCCAGGTAATGCATTACCATCCCATATGAAAGCTCAAAGTTTAGGCGAACTGATAAGTGATAAAGTGCAAAAAAGAAAAAATCAAGATTTTTATTCGGAGGTTAAGACACTTCTGCCTGCTGTGAAGGACCCGATTCCGTTGACAATGTAAGTAAAAAGGCCAATTAAATAACTAAAAAGCATTGTTTATTTAAAAGACTTGCTAAAATCTGCTTTCAGTTTTGATGTGTTATAATTTATTATATAGTAGATACACGTAAAAAAATCTGATAGAATGTATCTGATATTCATTATGAAGCATGCACTGCTTCATAATGAATTGATTCAAAACGCTGATGAAAATGTTTTATTTCACTATTAATACATTGTATACAAATTGCTGTACATCAATAAAACCGTATATATAACATACAGAACACAAACAAAAACTTTTCTTATGAACAGGTTATTCAACTTTATATCAAGATTTTATAGATACGTTAATAAATTTAAATAGAGAGAACGACATAAAAAAACCTAACCAAGACTTTTTATTAAAAACCTAAGCGTAATTTGTGCTATAGAATATAAAAAAAACTAACGCCCGCTATCCCCGATTGGGTAGGCAGAGGCACCAATCACTAAAACTGGGCCCACGTTTTGCCGAGTTGTGCTATAGATTTATTTATAAAAAGGATTAGCGCAAGCGCGTAAATACTGCCCGCAATAGAAGGTTTTGCTCCACCTCCCCACTTTCATCGATTCCGAGCAGGCTGTGTTGCCGGGGTCGGGGGTGTAGTGTCTGGTCTGGATGGATCAATATGCGTGCGCTGAGATGCGTTTCATTGCCCGGGTGCGTTGAATGCAACGAGCAGCAGTACACAAGAATAACCCTCGCTAAGCGAACGCTTCAATATTTTGTTGTCCAGTGTTAGACAGTTGTTTTGTCTGTATGGGAAAACCCCGTCTTAAAATAAATTCGTAGAAATGCAACATCATCCAAACGATCAAGGTCAAAATTGAACTAATGAGCGATTAGTGCAAATAAATAAATCAGGACCTTAATCAGGAGTTTGAGACATTGTAGCTGCTGTGCGTGCTGTGCCGTGCTGTGTAGAAAATCAATTCCGTTGACTATGTAAGTAAAAATGCCAATTTGATGTAAATAGCCTTTTATTTCATTCGTATAAGGTTATTATATTGTATTACAGAATAATAAAAACTGATAATTAGGAATTTGATATTCTAATACACTTAATACATCAATTTTTAACTAACTCTCGAATGTCAATATGGCAGCAATCCAAATATTTATTTAAATTTTCCATTCCTTCATAAAATTCACCTGGGTGAACGCATCGAAACAAAACCACCTAACTTAGTATAAAATGAACTAAAACTAGTTATTTACATTATCGACGAACGAACGCGCCGGCGCAATAGATTCCTGGCCCCCGGGAATTAGAATCGCTCAATTATCGATTAGTTATCGATAACAGTGGCGGGAAGCGAGGTAAGGGGTCCCTTTTGTGAAGGACCGCCTACATCGTTACGCGCCTGCGCGATAGCTTTATACTATAGTCTATGGTACGCAAGCTTTTTTTTATTCGTCATGAGATTTTGTTTGTGTTCTTTTTAAATATTATGATCAGTGTATAAACATTAAATACATACATATAAGTTGGTACTCCGCATCAATAGATACATATTGTATAACAGAATAAAACGTAAGTAAAAACAAACGAAAACTTTTAGCTTCGAAAAAACATATTATATTTGTTCCTGTTCGTGGATCTGCTGTTCACTATACAATTTGCTATGTATAATTAAAAAAAAAACTGCTATTGCGAAATAATTTGACGCGAAGGAGCACTGCGATTAATTAGGCTATTTTCAAATTGCGATTAATTAAGTATACCGAAGCTCATATATCTATCTCTATGCAAATGCGGTTTTATTTCCCGATACAGACGTTCAGTGAGTTATTTTTATTAGATATTTTATTCATATGATATTCGTTCCCGTTACCGTTCCCGTTAAAGTTTAAGGTCAAGGTGAACTGATGTGTGATGTGATGAGTGCGAAAATTATGAATCAGGACTTTAATTAAGAGGTTACGACATTATTGCCTGCTGCGCGCTGTGAAGAATCAATTCCAATGACAATGTAAGTAAGAGTGCCAAAAACTTATCGTGGCATATTGATGTGTTGTATTACATAATTAAAAAAAAAAACTGAATCTCTGGTAGTTGATGTTTGAATAATTATATTAACAAAATTTTTTAATGGCAATATTGTATCAATGAAGTCGATTGAAAACGCGAGTGAAATAATTTTGAACATAAATAAGTGAACATAAATAATATAATTGTTTAATAAAGCGTGACAAATATACCGAATATTAACTATAAGATGGCTTTGGACTTCATTTCAAGTTTCCAGTCGTTAACCTAATTCACCTTGGTGAACAAAGCGATACTAAACTCCAACACTTGAAATAAAATAACTACAACTAGTTATTTATATTATAGTCGAATGAACGCGATAGGTCCCTCGCCCCTGGGAGCACGGCCTGCTCGGAATCGATAACAATGGCAGATAGCGAGGTAAGAGCCCTTTTGGCCTGCTCGGTAGCTCTACACATACAAACCATCAATACTAAAGTTATTGTCTTGTAAATTATCTATTAAATTTTCATATTTTAACTTTATACATTTTAATTAATCCACGTGAATTTAACCTATTAAAAGGCGTCGTTTTACCATAGACTTCATAGAGCTACCGCGCAAGCGCATTTATACTGGCCACACCAGAAAATCTTGCTCCGTCACTGGACTTTTCTCGATTTCAAGCGGGCCACAAGCGGGCTCTGTTGCGGGGGACGGGGGTGTAGCGTCGTGCATGCGCCTAGATGCGTTTTATTGCCCGGGCTAGCTGAATGCAACAAAGAGCACAGTTCAAAACCCCAGCCCTTGTTGAGCACACGCCTTTTAAGTTCCCGCCTTATGTTGGCCAATTAGGCAGTCTATTTGAAAGAATCACAATTTAAAAAGATTGTCCGAAAGATCGAGGTCAAAGTGAACTGATGTGTAATGTGATGAGTGCGTAAAACAAGAATCAGGACTTTTATTATTACGAGGTTGAGACATTATTACCTGCTAAGTGCTGTGTGTGAGGGATCCATTCCGTTGACAATGTAAGTAAAAGTGCTAAAAAAAACTGAATCTCTTGTAGTTGATGTTTGAATATATATTAACAAATTTTCGAATAGCGATAAGGAAACAATGCAGTCGATTAAAAACGCTGGTGAAAACAATTTATTTCAATAAAAATGTATTTTGAAGATACATATATAATTTTTTCTTAAAGCGTGTCAAATATACCGAATTTTAACAATAACATGGCTTTTGGACTTTATTTCAAGTTTCTATTCGTTATCCTAATTTACCTTGGTGAACAAAGCGATACTAAACACTAGTTATTTATATTACCGTCAAACGAACGCGCCGGCGAAATAGGTCCCACGCCCCCGGGAGCACGGCTTGCTTGGAATCGATAACAGGGGCAGATAGCGAGGTAAAAGCCGTTTTGGCCTGCGCGATAGCTCTACACATACAAACCATCAACAGTAAAGTTATTGTCTTATTAATCGACTATTAACCTTTTATGAAATTTTCATATGTGGACTTTATGCATTTTAATTAATCCACGTGAATAACACCCATAAAAACACTACTTGCATAATCCAAACTGAACCTTCTTACTTTAAGAAAAGGCATCTTTGTACCACAGACTTCATAGAGCTATCGTGCAAGCGCGTTAATACCGCCTACAGAAGAAAATTTTGTTCCGCCGCTCGCCGTTTATAGATTCCGAGCAGAATCTGTTGCGGGGGCGGGGGTGTAGCCTCTAGTCTAGATAGATCGATATGTGCGCATGCGCCAAGGTATGTTTATTGCCCGGGCTAGCTAAATGCAACAAAGAGCACAGTTTACAAACACAGCCCTTTTTGAGCACACGCTTTTAAAGCTCTCGCCTAATGTTCGACAATTAGGCTATTTGGAGCAATCACGATTTAAATAGATTTGGAAAAGTGCAATACCGTCCGTAGGTCAGGGGTCAATGTGAACTGATGTGTGATGTGATGAGTGCGAAAAATAAGAATCAGGAATTTAATTAGGAGGTTGAGACATCATTGCCTGCTGCGTGCTGTTAGGGATCAATTCCGTTGACAATGTAAGTAAGAGTGCCATTAACCTATCGTGATATTTTGATGTATTGTATAACATAATTAAAAAAAACTTAATCTCTGGTAGTTGATGTTTAAATATATTAACAAATTTTCGAATAGCGATAAGGAAACAATGCAGTCGATTGAAAACGCTAGTGAAAACTATTTATTTCAATAAAAATATATTTTGAATATTTTTTTTTTAATAAAGCGTGACAAATATACCGAATATTAACAATAACATGGCTTTTGGACTTTATTACAAGTTACCATTCTTTAACCTAATTTACCTTGGTGAACAACGCGATACTCAACTGCAACACTTGGAAAAAAATTAACTACAACTAGTTATTTATATTAAAGTCAAACGAACGCGCCGGCGTGATAGGTCCCACGCCCCCGGGAGCACGGCCTGCTTGGAATCGATAACAGTGGCAGATAGCGAGGCAAAAGCCCTTTTGGCCTGCGCGGTAGGTCTCTACACATACAAACCATCAATAGTAGGTAAAGTTATTGTTTTATTTATCGTCTATTAAACTTTTATTAAATTTTCATATGTTAACTTTATACATTTAAATTAATCCACGTCAATTACACCCATAAAAACACTACTTGCATAATCCAAACTAAACCTTCTTACTTTAAAAAAGGCATCGTTTTACCACAGACTTCATATGTAGAGCTATCGCGCAAGCGCTCTTATTCCGCCTACAGAAGATAATTTTGCTCCGCCGCTCGCCATTTATCGATTCCGAGCAGGCTCTGTTGGGGGACGGGGTGTAGCGTCTAGTCTAGATGGATCGATGTGCGCGCATGCGCCAAGGTGCGTTTATTGCCCGGGCTAGCTGAATGCAACAAAGAGCACAGTTTACAAACACAGCCCTTGTTGAGCACACGCTTTTAAAGTTCTCGCCTAATGTTCGACAATTAGGCTATTTGGAACAATCACGATTTAAATAGATTCGGAAAAGTGCAATACCGTCCGTAGGTCAGGGGTCAAGGTGAACTGATGTGTGATGTGACGAGTGCGAAAAATAAGAACCAGGACTTTAATTAGGAGGTTGAGACATTATTGCGTGCTGCGTGCTGTGAGGGATCAATTCCGTTGACAATGTAAGTAAGAGTGCCATTAACCTATCGTGACATTTTGATGTATTGTATAACATAATTAAAAAAAACTTAATCTCTGGTAAATCATGATTGAAAATCTTAATAAATTTTCGAATGGCGATATGGTATTATTGAATTCGATTGAAAACGCTAGCGCAATCATTTTATTCCAATAAAAATATATTTTGAACATACATCATATTATTTTTGCTTAAGCGTGACAAATAAACCTGATATTAACAATATCATGGCTTTTTGACTTTATTTCAAGTTTCCATTCGTTAACTTAATTCATGTGACGTGATTTAAACACATAAAAACACTACTTGCATAATCCAAACAAACATTCTTACTTTAAAAAAGGCATCGCTGTACCACAGACTTCATAGAGCAATCGCGCAGGCGCGTAAATACCACCTACAGAAGAAAATTTTGCTCCGCCGCTCGACGTTTATCGATTCCGAGCAGGCTCTGTTGCGGGGGCGGGGGTGTAGCGTCTAGTCTAGATGGATCGATGTGCGCGCATGCGCCAAGGTGCGTTTATTGCCCGGGCTAGCTGAATGCAACAAAGAGCACAGTTTACAAACACAGCCCTTGTTGAGCACACGCTTTTAAAGTTCTCGCCTAATGTTCGACAATTAGGCTATTTGGAACAATCACGATTTAAATAGATTCGGAAAAGTGCAATACCGTCCGTAGGTCAGGGGTCAAGGTGAACTGATGTGTGATGTGATGAGTGCGAAAAATAAGAATCAGGACTTTAATTAGGAGGTTGAGACATTACTGCCTGCTGCGTGCTGTGAAGAATCAATTCCGTTGACAATTTAAGTAAGAGTAACAAAAACTTATCGCAAGATTTTGATAATGTTGCAATACAATAATTAAAAAAAAACTGAATCTCTGGTAAATGATGATTGAAAATCTGAATAAGTTTTCGAATGGCGATATGGTAACATTGAAGTCGATTGAAAACGCTAGTGCAATCATTTTATTTCAATAAAAATATATTTTGAACATACATCATATTATTTTTGCTTAAGCGTGACAGATAAACCTGATATTAACAATATCATGGCTTTTTGACTATATTTCAAGTTTCCATTCGTTAACTTAATTCATGTGACGTGATGTAAACACATAAAACCACTACTTGCATAATCCAAACAAACCTTCTTACTTTAAAAAAAGGCATCGTTGTACCACAGACTTCATAGAGCTATCGCGCAGGCGCGTAAATACCGCCTACAGAAGAAAATTTTGCTCCGCCGCTTGACGTTTATCGATTCCGAGCAGGCTCTGTTGCGGGGGCGGGGGTGTAGCCTCTAGTCTAGATAGATCGATATGTGCGCATGCGCCAAGGTATGTTTATTGCCCGGGCTAGCTAAATGCAACAAAGAGCATAGTTTACAAACACAGCCCTTTTTGAGCACACGCTTTTAAAGTTCTCGCCTTATTTTGGACAATTAGGCAGTCTATTTGGGACAATCATGATTTACATATCGCACTTTTATAATCAAACTGTCATTAAACGAAAAACGATATTTTGAGATATAAGCGATTAAACATTTTAATAATGTAAATTGGTTTTTTTCTTGATTAAATTAACGTACCACTATCAATTAAACAGAATATGACTCTTTGAAAATGCAGCTTTCAAGTAAAATATGCAATAAACTTTGTCGAGCAGTTGAACATGTTTATTTCTTAAAAAAAGCGTTTTAGTGACACTATATCATTATGTGGATTTTCAAACATAACTAATTTCATGAGATCATAACGTAATTTAAAAAATATTTTCGAATAAAAACAAAGAAATTAGAGCATAATCTTAAAGAAAACACAATATTCACTATCTCTATTACCGCAAGATCAAATTTGAAAAGAGGGTTATTATGATTACCTACCCAAAATCATTATTGGGTAGGTAATCGTACCATGTAATAGATGGATTAGTTGTTTGGTAAGTTTCAAAAAATTCAACTGGGGCTTTATCAAAACAATAAAAGAAACCTGGAAATTAAGTAAAAAGACTTTATAAAAAAAATTGAGGAATGTTGGACACTGATAATCACGAAAAAATAAGAAAAAAAATTCTACAAATACAATAGGTACCTGCTAGGTTTGTTTAATGGCAGGCTTATCAGCAACATGACAATTAAATAAGATTTAAATGGATAGAATAGAGAAATATCTGTTAAATAAAAACAAATAAAAGACGATCAAGAAATTACGGGTAACTAGTAGGTCGAGATAGGCTATTGCCACCATGTCTACAAGTCATACATCATAATACAGAGATTAAGTATAACTTTTAATATGTTTAAGTTAAAAAAACAATATCAAAATCAAATAAAATGTGTGCACCTGTAGGTAGGTACTATACTAAAAACATCTTGGTTTAAATTAAGTAAATGTAACTTTTTGTATAGTACAATTATAAATTAAGTGCTAAAGTTATCAAAAAAATAAAAAAACATACTGACTGTAAATAAAAAAATACAAAATTTCATTAAACCAAGAAAAAAACTTACTGAAATCCGTCAATGCATAACGTCTTTAAAAAAAGGTGACTGTCTTTCTCCCAGAGTAGCATAATGTTGTGTGTCGCCCTGGCGGTGTTTTCGTCACTAATAAAATTATGTCTCTCTTTCACACTAATGTCGCCTTAAGTATCTCCAAAATGCATAATGACATTATTTATTATATGGTGTAGAAATGAACTAGTGACACTAGTTCACTAGTGTTTTTGCAATCTGTGCTTCGCAAAAAAAAACTGCAGATGGCGTTACTAACTCAAAATTGCCTTATTTCGTTTAATGACGTTATGATTATCAAGGTAATATTGAATCGGAAAAGTGCAATACCGTCTTAAAGTTCAAAGTCAAGGTGGACTGACGTGTTATGTGATGAGTGCAAAAAATAAGAATCAGGACTTTCATAAGGAGGTCGAGACATTATTGCATGCTGCGTGCTGTAAAGAATCAAACCCATTGACAATTTAAGTAAAAGTGCCTAGAAAACAAATGAAAACATTTCGCTTCGAAACAAACTTAAACTATATAACTAATTGTCACTCCAAAAAAGAAACAAAGACTTCATAGAGCCACCGCGCAGGTGCCAAACTACACCAAAAGCTCTTGCCCCGCCCGCCACTGTTATCGATTTGTGTAGGCTGTATTCCCCGGGAAGGGGGTGTAGCGTCTAGTCTGGCGGATCGAGATGCGTTTCATTGCCCGGGCTGGCTGAAAGCAACAAGTAGCAGTAGGAAAAAATAAATCTCGCCAAACACACGCTACACTGGGCGGTAACGCCCAGTATTGCCCAACGTTGCAGTCTTTATGACAAAATTCAAATTTCGTTTTGAACCGAGTGAACATTTTCTTCAGCAGGTTGGGATAGGTTAAATTCGAAAAAATGCATTTCCGTCCACAAGTTCAATCTTAAGGCAAGTAACTATGAGAAATTCTGTGTCTGCATTATGTTACGACATAGATTTCTTATCCAATTTTATTGTGAGTCGACCGGCCTCCAAAAATTGTAGTTTCATAATATTAGACATAGTGGAAATAAGATAAGAATATTTTTTTATAGCATTTAAACATCCACAAATCATTACATATTTCTATTTATAAATAAATGCTTTTTTTTAAATAAAAAACTAATCAATGAGTAATAAATAACATAACAAAAACTGGCCACTTAACAAAATTTATCATCGTTCCATAGACTATTATAGAGCTACCGCGCAAGCGCGTAAAGATACTACCACCCACGCCAAAAGGTTGCCCCGCCATCGCCACCCGCTACTGTTATCGATTACTTACGACCAGGCTGTGTTCTCGGAGGTGGCGGGGCGTAGCGTCTAGTCTGGCAGATTGAGGCAGGTTAAAGCTGGGGCCGTCTGAATTTAACAGGTAGCAGAATACATAGACATTAGACAATTCTTGCTATCCAAACGCTACATAATTTTCCGTTAATTAAAAATAATATAAAGTTCATTAATACCTACTTTATAGATTTCGGTCATACACTACATATGAGCCAATGTGGACTGCTGATAACTGTTTTTTTTAGAAAAGACATGACACAAATGAAATAAGCAAAATTTGCCTCTGCCCTCATAGGCCCTTACTACCTAAATGTACCGAACCTGTTCGAGAGTACACGGGAATTTTTAAATAAAGTTACTAGCTTGACTGAAAGATGAAAGTAATATGAATCCAATAAGTCGTGCCATAGACTTTATAGAACTACGGCGCAGGCGTGTAAGCCCGCCACTATTATCGATTCCGAGCAGGCTGTGTTCCGGGGGGCGGGGGCGTAGCGTCTAGTCTGGAGGGTCGTGGTGCGTTTCATTCAGGGGGTGTTAACTTTGTATGGGCTAACCAAAATGCCTACTGTGGGCAATGTTTTGCCTGCCACTTTCTAAAAACTATACCCTTTGTAGATTGGTAGAATTTAAGAGACGCTAATTCCTAATGATTTTGAAAAAAGTGTTTCTTTTTTAACGGAAAAAAACTAAAAAAAAGTAAAATAACATTAAATTTCATTTAAACTATTTATGTTAAGGTCACATTAAGATTTTAAAAATAAACTATACCATACCAGTAGAAAGTAAAGGTCGACGGTTAAAAGGTAATAGGGCATAAGCGACATTTTTGGCCCAAAATGTCGCTTATGCTCAAACGTAAACTCAAAAATGGTGAGTTCACAAGTGGAATCGCCTGTTCATTCAGAATGTTTCTTTTGAGTATACTGAAATCTGTTTGACAGTCCAAAATTCATATATTGCCGCCATACAATAATTGCTGTGGGCAAACTTTAGGTGGCGCTAGTGAGACAGATGATTTTGTATGTAGTTTTCATTCTTCTTTAGTAGGTGTGTTCTGTGGTTTCATTGCCCTGAAACTTACCACCACGGCTGGCTGATTGCAATGGGTAATACGGTATGCAGTACACAAAAACAGCCCTTGGCAAGCACAAAGCACGTCGGATTATCAGGGTTTTTTTATTCCACTTAATTCGGCCATCGAACCAAGAGGATATTTAAAATTCCACTTATTTCGATCTGCGACGTACGAGGACTTTTAAAATTCTACTTGGTTGCAGGAGCATACATGACCACAGATGACTATGACATATGAAAGCATGTGTGTGCATCATTATTACTTATCGGCTAGTACATTTACTATTTGAAAATGTATTACTATGCAATGTTTATGTTTTTGATAGTAATTAACATTAAAATGTGAAAATTACTTCGCTAAATTCCGCCAAAATCCACGAGTGAGCCTGAGGATGCCTCGTGTTAGAGGCAAAACGCGTCGCGCACTGTCTCACCACACAATTATTGTTATTGGTGGTGGTGTGTTTGTGTCTTGCTTCTGCTTGAAAAAGTGGAAGGGAGGGCGGTGCATTAACTAACCGCATGGTGCTTGTGGGATATTGGCGTAATTTAGCAAAGTAATTTTCACATTTTAATGCTATAATGGATTTCCGCAAAGTAACGCCTTATCCTATACGATAGTAATTAAGTATACAATGTTTAAAACACACCACACACCAACAATAAATGATGTTCTTTGTTCCAGGTAAACCAACAGTCAAGAAAATCAACCTCGATTCCGCCAAAAGCCCCCACCGCCAAGGTAAGCTGGGCTGACCAAACTGAGGTTACAGTGACTGGGGTTACAAACAACATGATATCCAGTGAAGACCTCATCTCCTAGATAAGGGAGAATCAAACTACATCCTCCGAATTTATGATATTATCGCATAGTCGACGAAGACTAGATGATAAGCTCGCCGGACAAGAACAGATCGTCGAACAAGAGAGGCTCGCCGAAAAAAAAATGTTTGCTGATCCAGAATAATTCACAATCATTTCTTCTTCGACGGGCTTTCTTGGTCGTCAATGATCGAACAAGCTCGCTGAACAACAGAGACCAGCGGACTCACCAACAACAGTCGAGGATTGAAGCGACGACAACGATCAAAATGATCTCTTACATAAGGGAGAATCAAATTACATTCATCGAAGTTGTGATAATAAAGTATAGTCGACGAAGAGTAGATGATCATCATCTTCGAATCATTATATCCCACCGAAGGCTACGGTTCGCTTCCCTGAAGTAGGTCTCTAGTACTCTAGACTCTTGGCCATAGACTAGATGATAAGCTCACCGAACAAGAACAGGTCGCCGATCAAGAGAGGTTCGCCGAAAAAGAAAAGTTCGCTGATCCAGAAAAACTCGCAGACTTTTCTGACTTTTCAGCAATGATCAAACAAGCTCGCTGAATAACAAATACCAGCGGACTCACCAACAACAGTTGAGGTTTAAAGCGACGACAAAGATCAAGGCCACTCGCAAAAACAGCTCAGTTTATTTTTACCAAGTCCATTTTCTATGCATTTTATTACGCGGTGTTACCGCGAAAATATTATATTCTGGATAAAATGTGAGTGGTTGACCAAAAAGGGACCTTGAATTTTTTTATTTGTGGTACTTTAGCTTTGTTTTGGTCTAACCAGAATATATTTAGGTGCCGTAGTTATTTTTTTATGATTTTTTTTTGTGAGCCGAGCCGAGTCGAAACCTGTCTACACATGAAACTTCAAACGCGATTTTCTCGAAATCAATTGTTTTCCCTTGAGGTCCCTTTTTGGTGAACGACTCAAAAATATATAAATATGTTTACTCGGTAGATTTTTTTAATTAAGACTGCAGCTTAAGAACTAAAGGATGAAACACACTACCGCGGTAATTGCGGTCGTGGTGGTGGCGGTGGCAGACCATACATATATGGCATTTACGATAGTAGCGAGGGAGGGGGGGTAAATTATAATATTTTCTCATATTTCAAAATACAAGTGTTATAAAAGTTTATTACTTCTAAGTAGATAATGAATTTCTAAACTAAATATAAAATAACTACGATAAACTAACTATTAGTAGTAATTTATGGGGTCCGCGATCGTGACCGCGTTGGTGTGTTTTATCCCTAAATTATGGTCAAAATTCCAGGAATAATGTGAATATGGTTTTAATATTTGTATTTCTTCAGTGCAAATAAAGTAAACCACTTCCAATACAATAAACAAAAACTTAAAAAGTACCTGGATTGCCAAATCTACTTAAATTTTTAACCAGTCGACTGCGGTAAGTTTCGAAATTGTACCCAAGTATAATATTGAAATTCAGAATTTTCGCTTATTGGAAGTGATTTATTACCTATACTAGGAAATGGTAATCAGGTTACCTATATTTTCTCTATAGTTTATATCTGACTAAACGTATGAAGTAATTTTTGATGCCACATTAAATACTTGCATGTCATTAATACCACACATAATATTAAAGTAAGAATCTATGAATTTGAGGAAGTAATATAATACCACAACTGCGATGACAAAATCTTGAAGTTGAGTGTCTCAGATGTTCACTCACCTCGGCGCTTGTAATCATAGCGAGCACTTGTATGATGATTACGCACATATTCTCTGTCGCTTTCTGCATTTGGAATTCAGAAATTCCATTTAGGCTGTGCCTAACAGTGATGATTGTTCCGACCGATTTCGGCCATGACGACCACTTTGACCCCTAATCAGAGATGTGGCGCTGGTGCGCTCGAAGATGGCTTATCTTCAATGCGAAACTCCGTGCACACTGAAGGCATGTGAGAATGCCGTTCTCATAATTATAAGTTATGGCAGCAGGTAGGCGAGCCTTTAACTGGTCGCGTTTGGTATCCAGGTCAGCTTTACGCTGAACCTCGAACTCGCGTACTTGGCTGTTCACCATCCTGCGCCATTCTGTCCGCTGTGCTGCCAAACGTTCCCAGCGGGAGGGCTCTATGTTGCATCTCTTCATGTGTCGCTTTTGGACATCCTTGTACCGGAGGAGGGGACCGCCATGATTCCGCTTGCCCTCCTCTAGTTCGCCTCTAGTGCCGTGTGGTGCCGGCAGATTAGAATAGCACCACCCCATATCTTCCCGTGGGTATCGTAAAAGGCGATTATGTGAGTGTGAGAAAGTACCGACTCCTTGTAACTTTCTCACCGTGATACTGTACCATCTGTCTGAGTCTTTCTCCGGTCGTAACGACGACGGACGAGGGTTGGGGTGCCATTGCCAACGGCTGGAAACTATCGGGCAGATGGTCACACCCTCAAAAGATGTGGCACAGCAACATGAAGGAACTGTGGACAGTTTTCGAAGTTTTGCGTCATATGAAAGACGAAATGCGGGGGAAAAGCGTTATGCTTCAGTCGAAAAACCGCACCACGGTAGCCTACATCAACAAACAAGGCGGTACCAAATCTTCGAAATTGCTACAGGCCGCAATGAAGATTCTACTGCTTTGCGAACGACTACAGTGCCACCTGGTTGCCAGACACATTCCAGGGATATACAACGGAATTGCAGATGGATTATCGAGAGAGAGATCTCTCCCAGAATGGCGACTCAGCAATCACAGCCTAATAGTGATATTCGAGAGGTTTGGCACTCCGACAATAGACCTTTTTGCATCAAAGCGATCTGCAGTTCTTCCGACTTATGTCAGCGAGGATGCTACTGACAGACAGAGCCAGTTTACCGATGCTTTCAGCAGAAGGTGGCAATACGATCTGGGTTGGATTTTCCCACCTCCTGCACTAATCCCAAAAGTCCTACGACACTTACAAACATCGGAAGGATGGTATCTCCTGGTTGCCCCAATGTGGGACAAAGCCTTTTGGGAACCAGATCTCCGTCGACGTGCAGAAGGTCCCCCCTTCCAGATCCCGGATCTTCGGGAGAACTTAATCGATCTTCGAACCAATCACCCACCTCTAGGCGTAGATGACCTAAAATTGGCGGTCTGGAGGGTTCGGGCTGGTCCAAGCAAGTAGAAAACTGGTCAGAAGCCGAAATCAAAGTATTAGAATCATCTTGGAGGAAATCCACACTGAAAACTTATAAACCGAGATGGTTAAGATGGCGTCGATGGGCCTCGTCTAATAACGTTCCAGTAGATAACCCTGAACCAACAAATTTAGCTAGATATCTATGTTTTCTTTATAAAGATGTGAAGTTAGCGCCTAGATCGATAGCACTACACAAGTCGGTGATCACAAACTTCGCCAATCCTCTGCGAGCGAATGAATTACGTTCTCACCCTATAGTCAGGCAAGTACTAAAAGGTGCCTTCGCAGAAAGGCCGCCCACGAAGAAACCTCTTTCCTGGGAAATTGAGGACTTGTTAGATTTCCTTAAATCTTACCCGTTAAACGACAACAATCTCTTCGCAGTATCTAGACACACTTGTACTCTCCTTTTATTAGCTTCTGGCAGAAGGGTTCATGACCTTACTCTTTTGAGCATAGATGGTGATTGTTTTGAAGATAAGGGCAACGATCTGATCCTCTGACCAAAGTTCGGATCTAAAACAGACTCCACCACCTACAGACAGTCGGGTTGGATGTTAAAAGGGGAAACTGGAGTCTCTAGCAACCGGTTGAATCTAGTCTATTGGACAAGGAAACTCATTGAGATTTCTAGAGATCGACGGGGTTCAAGCAACATTCATAATTTATTCATCACCACCATGATCTATGAAGGGTGCCTCTCGCACAGTAATTGCAGGCTGGATAAAAACTTTATTTAAGCAAGCTGGCATTTCTGCTTCAGCGGGCAGTTTTAGAGCAGTAGTGGCAACCCACAATTGGACCAGTAATCAATTTAGTATCGATGAAGTCCTTCGAAGAGGAAGTTGGAGATCCAGGAATACCTTCTTCAACCACTATTTCAGAGAAATTGTCGGCAGAGCTGGCTCTAACAATAACTCACTAAACAAGTGCTTTTCACCTATGTAAATAAAAAACGTTTAATATGATCTCTTTGTAAATTAAGTTAACATTATTTTGTTATTTTTGAAAATAACTAATAATCATTTATTAGTTATTTTCAAAAATAACAAAACATTCTTGCCATCCACGTGTGGCTGCTTGAATTGGTAGGTGTCAATCTAGCCGCTGCAAGCTGATTTTCTTGGAGCATTTTTTTAAGGCATTTTATCTTGTGATTTCATACGCTAGGTCTTTGAAATGGGCTTATGCACGTTGCCATACGCATTGAAGCGCCGCCACGCCCAAACCGGGCCGTGAGATTGTAGATCTTGTTGTGGCTTCTTTTTTACTCTATTCTATTTTACTATTTTACTCCTATTTTACTATTTTCTCCATTCTATTTTACTACAATCTATTGCCAAAGGTCCCGCTTTTCATAAATCTTTGAGGGCCTTCTCGACGTCACGTTTTAGTATTTTTTTGATTGTTTCCTCGCAACCACTTTGGTTTGGTCTTTCGTTGACTTGTCAATTTGTTCGGCTACTGGAGTTGGAATGGATAAGGGGTGTGGTAAGATGCTACCTCCTAGAGTGCAGTTAAGCTCCAAATATTGATGAATCGTTGTCAATAAAGGGAGCTACTGACGGTCACCCCGGTAACAATAACTAGTGACACAAGTAATTGTTGCGTGCCTTGCTTAGTCCCTGTTAGCTCTGGTGTTCTTTTCGACCTTTAGACATTTACCCACGGTTTCCCGTACGCTAATAATCTGTTAATCTGCTGTCAACAGCTGTCAAGTGTCTATTTTCTGACTGTATGGTCAACTGACAGCTGTTATTGGTAGATTAACAGACTGTTAGCGTACGTGAAACTGGGGGTAAGACTGTCATTTCGGTTTCTCGTACGCTAACAATCTGTTAATCCGCTGTCAACAGCTGTCAAGTGTCTATTTTGCCTGTGAATGGTCAACTGACAGCTGTGAACGGTAGATTAACACACTATTAGAGTACGTGAAACTGGGGGTAAGACTGTCATTTCAGTTTCCCGTACGCTAACAATCTGTTAATCTGCTGTCAACAGCTGTCAAGTGTCTATTTTGTCGGTGAATGGTCACCTGACAGCTGTGAACGGTAGATTAACACACTGTTAGCGTACGTGAAACTGGGGGTAAGACTGTCGTTTCGGTTTCTCGTACGCTAACAATCTGTTAATCTGCTGTCACACTAACAGACTGTCAGCGTACGTGAAACTGGGGGTAAGACTGTCGTTTCGATTTCTCATACGCTAACAATCTGTTAATCTGCTGTCATACTAACAGACTGTCAGCGTAGAGAAACCGGGAGCAAGAGAGCTGCAGACTACATGGATGTACGTGAACGGCGTGCGATTGCTTTCTTACTAGTTATTGGCTAAACGCATCGTAACGGCCACCTTGGAAACTCGATCTGTTCTGAGCCTGAGGGTGGATGGGGTTGCCAGGGTGTCCTGCCCGACGGATAGTCCTTCGTGCAACCGTTTGGGAATGGAACAGGCCACTCAGGCACTGGAACATTCTTGGGGGTTGTCGCGAGGGTTACTTCGTGAGTCCCATGGTCAGGCTCATGAAGCTTCTTCACCACGTGGGCATCTATGAAGGGGGGTTAGTTGACCTTTCACGACTTTGCCATACGGAGGGATGATAAATATCGGTGGTGGAACTGAAACGCCACTTGAGATCCGAATTCCTCCCACATGGGAAGTCGGAAACCGGCACGTGATTGGTCGTGCGAACGTTGTCTAAACTTTCGCGCGTGCATTCGAGCAATAAAGTGCTTTTATATATAAATTAGTATAGGTAATGCCCATTCCTGGGGGGTGTCGCGAGGGTTACTGCGTGAGTCCAATGGTCAGGCTCATGAAGCTTCTTCACCACGTGGGCATCTGTGAAGGGGGGTTAGTTGACCTTTCACGACTTTGCCATACGGAGGGATGATAAATCTCGGTGGTGGAACTGAAACGCCACTTGAGATCCGAATTCCTCCCACATGGGAAGTCGGGAACCGGCACGTGGGTGGTCGTGCGAACGTTGTCTAAACTTTCGCGCGAGCATTCGAGCAATAAAGTGCTTTTATAAATAAGTTAGTATAGGTATAGTATACGCGTAGAACACTAGCAATAAATGCCCATACCCGGGGGGTGTCGCGAGGGTTACTTCGTGAGCCCAATGGTCAGGCTCATGAAGCTTCTTCACTACGTGGGCATCTATGAAGGGGGGTTAGTTGACCTTTCACGACTTTGCCATACGGAGGGATGATAAATCTCGGTGGTGGAACTGAAACGCCACTTCAGATCCGAATTCCTCCGACATGGGAAGTCGGAAACCGGCACGTGATTGGTCGTGCGAACGTTGTCTAAACTTTCGCGCGTGCATTCAAGCAATAAAGTGCTTTTATATATAAATTAGTATAGGTAATGCCCATTCCTGGGGGGTGTCGCGAGGGTTACTGCGTGAGTCCAATGTTCAGGCTCATGAAGCTTCTTCACCACGTGGGCATCTGTGAAGGGGGGTTAGTTGACCTTTCACGACTTTGGCATACGGAGGGATGATAAATCTCGGTGGTGGAACTGAAACGCCACTTGAGATCCGAATTCCTCCCACATGGGAAGTCGGGAACCGGCACGTGGGTGGTCGTGCGAACGTTGTCTAAACTTTCGCGCGAGCATTCGAGCAATAAAGTGCTTTTATATATAAGTTAGTATAGGTAATGCCCATTCCTGGGGTGTGTCGCGAGGGTTACTTTGTGAGTCCCATGGTCAGGCTCATGAAGCTTCTTCACCGCGTGGGCATCTGTGAAGGGGGGTTAGTTGACCTTTCGCGACTTTGCCATACGGAGGGATGAGGGATCTCGGTGGTGGAGCTGAAACGCCACTTCAGATCCGAATTCCTCCCACATGGGAAGTCGGAAACCGGCACGTGATTGGTCGTGCGAACGTTGTCTAAACTTTCGCGCGAGCATTCGAGCAATAAAGTGCTTTTATAAATAAGTTAGTATAGGTATAGTATACGCGTAGAACACTAGCAATAAATGCCCATACCTGGGGGGTGTCGCGAGGGTTACTTCGTGAGCCCAATGGTCAGGCTCATGAAGCTTCTTCACCACGTGGGCATCTGTGAAGGGGGGTTAGTTGACCTTTCGCGACTTTGCCATACGGAGGGATGAGGGATCTCGGTGGTGGAGCTGAAACGCCACTTCAGATCCGAATTCCTCCCACATGGGAAGTCGGAAACCGGCACGTGATTGGTCGTGCGAACGTTGTCTAAACTTTTGCGCGAGCATTCGAGCAATAAAGTGCTTTTATAAATAAGTTAGTATAGGTATAATATACGCGTACAACACTAGCAATAAATGCCCATACCTGAGGGGTGTCGCGAGGGTTACTTCGTGAGTCCCATGGTCAGGCTCATGAAGCTTCTTCACCACGTGGGCATCTGTGAAGGGGGGTTAGTTGACCTTTCGCGACTTTGCCATACGGAGGGATGAGGGATCTCGGTGGTGGAACTGAAACGCCACTTCAGATCCGAATTCCTCCCACATGGGAAGTCGGGAACCGGCACGTGGGTGGTCGTGCGAACGTTGTCTAAACTTTCGCGCGAGCATTTGAGCAATAAAGTGCTTTTATAAATAAGTTACTATATAATATACGCAAGCAATAAATGCCCACACAAGTTAAGAGTGCAATGAGAATATGAGTGTAATCATCACTAAAAGTGCCTGTATTAACTATATTTACCGAAAAATGCAACCTTCGAAACTTAGTAAGTAACAATAATTGTAAGAAAAAATTTTTTAGGTATTTTTTGTGGTACGTGTTCTTATATCACTTAATTAGAAATAGTTGTTTAATTGTTAGTATATAAATTAAGAATGGCATTACTTACGGCCGATTTCTGAATTGAGAATTTCGCTAACTACTTAACTCTAGTGCTGTCTCGCCTAATTTCTCAGAGAAGAGTGTGATAGAATGTTACTTACGTGAAATTCTCAGTTCAGAAACCGGCCCTTAGTGAATTTTACTCTTACTTTGATATTCAATACGTATCTATAGAAAAATCCGGCAAAATTCGCAAAGTATTTTATTTAAAGTTTTTTATACAATATTTTTTATTTTATTATTGGCTTTATCTTTCTGTTTTTCTTAAAAATTAAATGTTGTATGTAATATAATTGTTAATATATTTAGTTTATATCAAGGGTGATGCAGTTAAATACAAAAATTTAATTCTAGATGTAATGTACCTACCTTATGTTTACAAAAAGCTAGTGTAGCCTTAATAATGTAAGTAATCAGACTCATTAATGTAAGTAATAATAATGTAAGAAATAAAAAATATTTTATGTGCAACCTTTTATCACTTTTAGGAATAGTTGTGTAATTGTTAGTATATAAATTAAGGAAGGCAATGACTTTGTGTACATATTTTACTCTTACTTATGATATTTAATACCTATCTATAGAAAAATCCGGCGAATTTGCAAACTATTTTATTTAAAGTTTTAAAGAATATTTTTTATATCATTGGCTTTTTCGTCTTGTTTTCTTAAAATATACCTAAATGTTGTATGTAATAGAATTATTATTAACATTATCTTATGTAAGAGTAAATAATTTGTTTAAATTATTGACTTTGTCGTTCTGTTTTTCTTAAAAATGAAATGTTTTATGTAATGGAATCATTATTAACATTATCATAAGTAAGAGTAAAATACACTAAGTAATAGTTTATTTTACTCTTACTTAATATTATGATATTCAATACCCATCTATAGACAAATCCAGCGAAATTTGCAAAGTATTTTATTTAAAGTTTTTTATAGAATATTTTTTATATTATTGGCTGATTCGTCTTGTTGTCTAAAAAAAATAAATGTTGTATGTAATAGAATTAGTAATATATTTAGTTTATGTCAACGGTGATAGCATTTAAATACTAAAATTATTAACAATTTCTCGATGTAATGTACCAAATGTTAACCAAAAAATAGTGTAGTAATAATGTAAGTAATTACATAATGTAATGCAAGTAGCCTCATTAATGTAAGTAACAATAATGTATGAAATAAAAATTTTTTTATGTATTTTATTGTGCATCTTTATATCACTTTTAGGAATAGTTGTTTAATTGTTAGTATATAAATTAAGGAAGGCAATGACTTTGTGTACATATTTTACTCTTACTTATGATATTCAATACCTATCTATATAAAAATCCAGCGAAATTTCCAAAGTATTTTATTTAAAGCTTTTTTATATAATATTTTTGAAATTATTGACTTTGTCGTTCTGTTTTTCTTAAAAATGAAATGTTTTATGTAATAAAATTAATATTATTAACATTATCATACGTAAGAGTAAAATACACTAAGTAATACACTATTACTTAGTGTATTTTACTCTTAATTAATATTATGATATTCAATACCTATTTATAGACAAATCCGGCGAAATTTGCATTTAAAGCTTTTTATAGAATATTTTTTATATTATTGGCTTTTTCGTCTGGTTTTCTTAAAAAATAAATGTTGTATGTAATAGAATTAGTAATATTTTTAGTTTATATCAACGGTGATTGCAGTTAAATACTAAAATTAATTTCTAGATGTAATGTACCAAATGTTAACCAAAATAGCTTTCTGTGTTCTAAGCTATTTTGGTTAACAGTTGGTACATTACATCTCGTGTAGCCTTAATAATGTTAGTAATAATATAATATAATGTAAGTAGCCTTATTAATGTAAGTAATAATAATGTAAGAAATTAAACTATTTTATGTGTAATTGTTAATATATGAATTAAGGAACGCAATTACTTTGTGTACATATTTTACTGTTACTTATGATATTCAATACCTATCTATAGAAAAATCCAGCGAAAATTGCAAAGTAATTTATTTAAAGATTTTATATAATATTTTTTAAATTATTGACTTTGTCGTTCTGTTTTTCTTAAAAATGAAATAATTTATGTAATAGAAATTATTATTAACATACTTAGTTTATATCAACCGTGATGTAGTTTTAAATACTAAAATTAAATTTTAAATGTAATTTAATGTTGATGTTACTCGTTCCTTAAAACTGTGTGTAAAAAGAAAATTAAAATTTAAAAATTATTCTTGCTTTTTATTTCAAAACGAGCGTAGCCCACTCTACAGAAATAAATTTTGGATCCTCCCTATTTTCCGAGTGTGTTGCTCTCTTGCATTTCTGAACTCCTTGTTTCTTGCTTCAGATGCTTCCTCAGACATTACTCCGATGGGAAGACATGAGAAATGTCTGCAAATATCCGCCCCATGTATGAGCAGTTTGTGTACGCTAGCTGGCATATTGTACCAGGGATAATGGTGGACAAAAAGCTCAGCTGTCTCTCTGCAGTATTCCCGAAAACTCTCAATTTTGATTACGTTCCCGGAAGATATTACTTGCAAGATAACAGCGAAGTGCCTTATGAGATTCTCATCAATTTTCGTGATTTGTGCACTCTTCTCGTACTCTCTAAAAATGTTCTAGCTGTTTTTCCATCGTTGGTAGTCCCGAATCCCTGTTTTTCGATGTCAATCAAGAGTCCCATCTGTTCTTTGAATTCCTGTTGGGTTAAATTCTTTCTTGCCTTCTTAAGAACTTTGTTTTCACCTCGTGCACTCCACATCTCAAAGTCCAAATTATAAGATATGTGCAATAGACACTCCATGCTTCTGATCCACATGTGAAGTGTAGAGAGTCCATACTGGTATACCTCATCCCGAACAGGTCTTGAGAATACTTGAGAGAGATTATTCATATCACTTGGCTTTGCCAGACATATAGGGCAAGTCGCTGCAGATGGAGTATCGGTGATAATTGTAGCTATCTTGCCGTCAATCATTGTCATGTGGAGATCATGACTTATCTCGAATTCCCCACATCTGGTTACTGTAAGTTTTGGATCTCTTCCTTCATCGCAGCTTCTTCTTGTTTGACGAAATCGCTGGTTTCTTTTGCAAACTTAAACTGGACAGGCCTGCAGTAAAACGTAGACGACGGTTTCGGATTCTCCCATATTACCAACAAACCAGACTCCAGCTTCAATGGTACAAGGCTCGTAATGAACACAGATGAGTCGTCAAAGCCCGGCAACTCGCTTTTCTGTTTGTAGTTGCTTTGTGCTGACGGTCCGTCGAATCCCCATTTGCTGGTCATCTTCAATTCTCTGGTTGATAGATCTAGAGGTTCGCCAACCACTTGCAAGATCCTCTGTACAGTCAAATCAAGTAACGCTTGCAGTTTAACCTTTGCACCATCTTCAGTTATTTCAATATTAGATATATCCGGATAGCACTTCTTTTTAGCTTTTAATAACTTGTAGTATGAAGGAAGCTGTGCTGAATCCTTGATTTCTGACAAGGTAGACCTTAGTGCCAAATATTTCCATTTTGACAAGTCCAGTGAAGTAGCAAGAGCCAAAGCTTGATCTTCTTGAATAGCTTCCTTCTTCTCCTTATTGAACAACAATGATTGAACTTCATGAGCTTGGTCAGGATTTTTCATGAGGTGTTCAATTACTTGGGCAAGGTCACTTCTTCCTTTTGACTTAAGATTAGAAACAAGAGCAAAAGACAACTCATCGTCCGAATATTCGCTCAATGTAGTTGACCGCCTTTTCTTTTGCTTGTTTCCCAGATCTGTAAATGGTTTTCTGGCTGAACTTTCTGTAGAAGTGCACATATCATGTGTGGTTGTTGATGTAGATGGAGTGGCGTAAACAATCGACTCAGGTAACTGATTTTCTTCCTCTGCAGTCTCGTCAAAAATCTCCGCAAGATTCAGATTATTGCATACAGGCCACTTGATTCTTTCCTCCAACCAATCCATATGTTTGTTCATGAATGTCTTCTGAGTTCTGTTGGCCAAGGTCCATCTGCGATTCAAGTTCACAGTGATGGATCTTGAAAACTTCAATATTTCTTCCGAATCTTGGTCAGAAACATTGAATGAAATGCAGTCCAAAATTGCTTGATATAACCTCTTGTAATCTTTCAAGTCTCCCTCTCGTAGAAATATGTAGAAATCCAAGTTGGTTCCAAATCGAGACATGATATCCAGATTCTTTTAGCGCAATAGATTTATTTGTAGATGTAGCTTCTTCAATGAATGAATTTGCAATGAAGAAAAATATCGTCCGCGGCATTTAAATGTAGTTTCTGCTATTCATACGTCACTTGACCCGACCAATGAGAGTCGGCTAAAGGCTTTAATGGGATGTGGCCATTTAAATATCTAAGTGATTAACTAAGTACCTACCGTACAAAGGTGGTACGGTGGGTACTTAGATAATTTATTAGATTTGTAGGAATTCATTCATAATGAATGAACTACTCGGGACGAAAAACAAATTTGTGAGATATTAAGTCCATTGTATTTTTTTAGAAAATGATTTTGTATTTGGTCTTAAGTACATCGTTTTACAAATAAAAAATAATGTTTATAACTATCACTAGTTTATAGTAATAATGTTTATAACTTTTTCTCCATACAAAAAAAATACAATATTTTTTTTCACTATGAAAACACACTTTTTAGCAAAAACGCTAAATAAAAAAATTGTTGCTATTGTTACAAACAGTAAGTAAAAAAAAAATCAGCTTGATATCTCAACTTTGAACCCTAAGTCCACCATATTTGATTTTCGGACCACGTTTCTAATGCGCACCGCTAGGAATGGAATTCGCTCCCTTCCTCTGTTTTTCCGGAAAGGTACAATTTGGGTGCCTTTAAGGCTAGAGTGAATAGGCTCTTACTGAACCAACGAGGAACATCGTCGGCTCCATCTTCACTTACCATCAGGTGAGATCGGGGTCAATCGTTGGTCAGTATTTAATAAAAAAAAAAAAAAAAGGTTCACAGCTGTTGTGGTTCTAAAAATTACTATCGCATGATAGAGAGATTGTACAGTAAGTTTTGCAAATTCCAGGTATAATTTGTAATTATTATTGATGAACCTTAAAAAATTACAATAAAATTCTGCACACATTACATGAATCCCACTGCAAGCTACGTTGTCAGCGCCATCTATTCGAAACATTCGTTACCTTTTTAACAGAGGTGAACGTTTCTACCGGTAAGGTGGGCAAATGAAACGGCTAAGAAGCGGTGATAGAAAACAAGCCAGGTACGTAAGTTAAGTTGTGGTCTACCGACCGAGAGATGGCTCTGTCTGATCCCTCTGATCCACTCGCCCAATGTTGATTTAGATGTCTGAATTAATGCGAATATTTCGCATTTACGGATGAGGATGCGAATATTCGTAACACCACTCATAATATCGAGAGTGCCACACTCAATGTCCAAATTGAGTCTTGTAATTTCTCATCAAATGACGTAGAAACTACCCGTTCCAATAAATTCGAAATGCGAGGATCTATTCCCCAAGGATCAGTCCTTGGGTACATCCTGTTTTTACTGTACATAAATAATCTATCTGAAGCTACAGACGTTCAATATATTTTATTTGCAGACGATATTATTATTACTATTTAAATTTAAAAATAACGGAGACTATGGTAAAAAACTCGAAGACAACTTACAAACTATCGTATACTGGATGGAAGACCATAATTTATAAATGAATTACAAAAAAACTAAGCTAATCCCATTCCACCGCCGTCATAATTAAATTAGGCCAAGCTAAAATTTAAGTAGTAAACCTCCGTTACACTTCTGGGACTAATAATACTTAGATAGCAATATAAATTGGGAAATAACATGTAGCAAAAATCAAAAGTAAGATTTCCAAATTCATTGCATTATGCGTCATTCGCCAAACGACAAATTTAAAAACCGCACTTAGAATTATACGCTTACGCTCATTTATGGCTGAAATACTGTATGCCGTGACCAAGGGAAATAGGGATTCATTTTTATATATATAGATAGATAATATATATTTTTAATCAAAGATATTTAGGTACTAGTATAGTTTCATATTTTATTTATATTTATTTTTATTTATAGTATGTTAATTAGTAATGTAATTTTAAGTTTTTAATATTTAGTGTATTATTGTTATTTTAAATTTAGTTATCGTCGAAATAAATCACTTCATGAATTTGCTAGGTATAATATAAAAATAAACTGCTGTTGCAAAATAATTTGATGCGAAGGAGCACTGCGACTAATTAATTATCATCAAATTTATACAACGTGTAGAGAAATTCATATGTTTATCTGATAATGCGGTTTTATTTCCGAACACAAGTTCTGCGAGTTATTATTATTCGATATTTTATTCATGTGATACTCCTTAAAAGCATTGCAATTGAGCAAAAACGCTGATGAAAATGTTAATATTAATGTTAATGTTATCACAATTAATATTATTTTGTAGTCATAGATGTTATCTAACAATAAGGCGTTATTAACATACAGGACACTAACAATAACTGGCCTTCGAAACTGGCTAGTTAACTTTATTTTAAGTTTCCATACGTTAACTTAATTTCATCGTCATGAACACATTATGTCCCCACCGAGGGGCGCAGGTCTCTTTGGCATACTTAGAGAGGTTTTGACACTTAATTCGTTGACGTCTTTTGGATTTTCCTCTGCGCTCATCACCAAGACACCATTGCTGCACTGTCGCGCAATTAATTGATCTAGAAAATAAATATTTGTGTTCAGTAACGTCTTGTCTTACACAGACTTGCAACGGTTTCACAAGAATGTTTTTATGATTGTAAGTCTGTGTAAATGTTTCAAAGGACTATTCTATGTCGGTAAACCAGCATCAATAAGCAGCATCATTGTCTTACATACGGTCTACACTATAGTTCGAAATTTTTTTACTCTGCAGTTGAAGATTTTTCTACCCTGCGCATTTGAAACTTTTAAAAGTTGTTTTATTGCATAGAATGTAAGTAAAGTGTTTTGTTTTCTAACCTTCTATTTATTATTAAATTGTTCAATGATTACATGTTTGCTGCTGAAAAGGGTATTTTGTGTCCAGTAGACGAAAAAAATCGTTGTTGGTGGTGGTTTGTGCTGGTGACCACTAGAGATTTATATTAAGTATGAAACAACTGTTGTTCATACATTATGTTTTCGTTCTATTTAGCTCTGTGTTTTATTTAACGATGGCACAAAGGAGACTAAAAGATAACGAAACCCAAGAAGTGTTGTTCTTGATTCTGATGATGAAGAAGAGCGTTTTATTGTATTGGAAATAAGTCCGTGTAATTCGGCACTGCAGTCTGAAGAAGAAGAAGACGACGTTCCTTTGTCTTGATTGGCTTCGTTGCCTTCTGTTTCCGAGCATACCTACTGCCCGTAGTTCTACCTCCGAAAGTGACAATGACATTCCGAAATGGAAAAAAAGTTAACACAATGTCAAATCCTGGTGAGTTCAGCATCCCTCGCCTCATAAATGTGTTTGCCTAGATTTTGTAGTGCAACACATATGTTCTCGTCGGCCGGGGTTCCGGATTTCTTTGCCATTATCCGTAACAGAGTTGCCTCGTTTTGGAGCCGACTCCATCTCCGACTCCGTCGTGTCTGTGTGAGGATGTGGGCAGTTCACTGTACCAACATTGGCATTCCGTTCAGCGCGACAAAAATCGAAAATGATTTGTAATTATACCTGTTTCTTCTATTTTAATTTATTTTATTTCTGTATAGTATTATTATGATCTATGTATTTTGTAAGCTGGAACTGTGTATTCAGAAATAAAAGCATTTATTATTATTATTATTATTATAAACTCTTCTGTTTGTACTAGACAAACATCTGCAAGTTCTGCCGGAGCGGAATTTGGAGGCCATGAACTTTTAAATGTTTAGAAGAGGAGTTTACCAGGGTATTCTGTTTCCAGCTGTCGTAACTGGGCGAAAAAGGGCCTTGTCATCTAACAGTACCCCTCGCAGCTCTCCAACTCCAGCTTCCATACAAAAGCACAAGCCAATAGTCCCGGTTGAGAACCCAATGCAGCAAAATAAGCATAAGCCTATACGGAGCACGTCCAGAAGGTGTGCCAAATGTAACACAAAGAGTAATCCAGTTCACAAAATATATCTCTGTGAAACTTGTAAACTACCACTATGCCTACGGAAGGGAAAAACCTGTTTCAAAGACTTTCCCGATAAAAAATAACATTATTTTCAAAACAAAGTCATTCAAACAGGTTTCAAAAACAGCCTCAAATGGATAACTTACTTATATCTATATTAAAATTGTCACTAAGATTTTAGAAGTTTTATTGATACCTGTGTCATGGTGGTCACTGTAACTAACTACCCTATAACCTGAAAACCTGAAAGTTACGGAAGCCAATAGCAATATTTTTTACTTATTTAGATCCTAAATAATTACTATAACATACTTTTATTGAAATTGGAAAAGTTAACGCTTCCAGCGTTATTAATATAGTTTAAATCTACTGTAATATAGTTCATAACTAAAATTTAATTTTAGACGTAATTTAGTGTTGACAAAAAGCTAGTAAAATCGAAAAACCTAGCCGGCGTAGCATACATACAATATTTTTTATTACTTATATTATTTTTAATTTAGTAATTAACAATAATATAAGTAAAAAAAATATTGTATGTATGCTACGCCGTATGTATTTTATTGTGCACATACATATATCTTTTCATCACTTTTAGAAATAGTTGTTTCATTGTTAGTATATAAATTCAGGAATTCAATTACTTTGTGTACACATTTTACTCTTACTTACGAGTTCCATACCTAGCAAATACTGAGAAATTTGCAAAGGGGTCAGCTAGCTGACCCCGCGAACTTTGTTCCGCCTTAGACGCCATAAATGAGCAGATTTTTGATTTTATTATATTGTTTATCAATAAAATAAGATTGACAGAAGAATCCGTTTTAGACGTCATTTTTTTTTCATCTTCTTTGACTATATTTGCAGCACGCATTCAGTCAATTCTATGTCAAATGTCTTAAGGTTACATTAAAAAAGTTTAACAATTTTATATGGTGGTTAAGTAATTTTAAATTTTCTAATTTTCCGCGCAATTTCCTTAATTTTTTCTTTCATAAGAACCTTCTCCTGATAATAACGAACAGAACAAAAAAAGAATTAGCGAAATCGGTCCAGCCGTTCAGGCGTGATGCCGTGACCAAGGGAAATAGGGATTCATTTTTATATATATAGATGATCACTCTTAAAAATGAAATGTTTTATGTAATAGAATCATTAATATACTTTGTTTATATCAATTGTGATGTAATTAATTACTAAAATTATGTTAGAGATATAATGTAATGTTGATGTTACTCGTTCCTTAAAACTGTGTGTGTTAAAAGAATATTCAAATTTAAAAACGAGTCTTATTTTTTATTTCAAAACGATCACTCTTAAAAATGAAATGTTTTATGTCATAGAATTATTAATATACTTTGTTTATATCAATCGTGATGTAATTAATTACTAAAATTATGTTAGAGATATAATGTAATGTTGATGTTACTCGTTCCTTAAAACTCTGAGTTAAAAGAATAATATAATTTAAAAACGATTGTTTTTTGTTTTAAAATTATCACTCTTACAAATAAAACATTTTAAGTTATAAAATTATTAATATACTTTGTTTATATCAATCGTGATGTAGTTAATTACTAAAATTATGTTAGAGATATAATGTAATATTGATGTTACTCGTTCCTTAAAACGGTGTGTGTTAAAAGAATATTTAAATAAATAACATTTTTTACATTTACATACATGCACATACATTGCTTCTGGCCCCACACTAGGATACCCGTGTCGTGGGAACCAGAAATAGCGACATCACAAAACATGTAAACATCCAAGACCTGGGTTTTTTTTGTCCCCAGCCGGGATTCGAACCCGGGACCTCTCGCATGGTAACCACTGCGCCTCAGAGGTCGTCAATTTTCAAATTTCAAATTTCAAAAATTCAAATTTAAAAACGATTCTTATTTTTTATTTCAAAACGGTCACACGCCCAAAAGGAGATACGAGTTTAACTTACTCTACAGAAATAACAACTTCATCAAGTAATTTTTAATGAAATTTCTACAATTGGCATTGCCTTAAAATCCGTTGTTGCGTTATTGTTTTCTTTTTAATTTTTGGAAAGAGATAAATTAAGAGATTTGATTAGAACAATCTGTTCGTTTTCTAAATACCGAGAGTACCAACGAGTGTTCCGACGGTTGGTTGGTAAAAACAAAGGTACGATCTCGCAGATGTGGGACGGCATGGGTCCCAAGACGAATGTTCTAAGAACTATATTAGGATATCGCGGGACGGACGAACTGTTTTAAGACCTCTTTACCTCTTTACCCGCACAACATCTCAGGAAGACGGCATGCGGCTGAAAACCAGCGCTGCCCGCGGCCGTCCGGTTGGGCACCAGCTGAGCCACCACCTTTGCCTTATTATATCACATTCGGGTTAGGTCTTCCTTTGTTCTAAATTCTATGTTGAGGCAATAAATACGTTTTATTTTTTTTTCTTATCCTTCACTTTTATTGCACCGTTACTAGCGCAGCATTGACTTCCTTGCTGTCTTTATACATAATGTATTAAAACCATAAACCATAATCATTTAAGTAAGGTGAACGTGAAAATCAACACAATGTTTTTGTAATTTACTGAAATGAAAATTCTGAGTCAACCGACCTTACCTTGAAGAATTCATTTTTCAAAACAAAACCACGAATACCTAACATGAGTTTCTTGTGGTGCTCTGCAGCAGAGCCACGACATGAGAATCTGATTATTTATATCTTGAAAGGATGTACGTCAAACGTACATAGCGTACGTAGGGGAGAGGAAGGCAAAACGGACCCTGTGGGCAAAACGGTCCACCTTTGAAATTGAAATTGAAATTGAATTGAATCGTTTATCGTTTTATCGTGGCTTTCAGAAATCGGTCAAATAGCTTATTCTAAACAGCTCCTCCGCAGTTTTAGCCCCGTAATATACTACTAAACGCTATGTATTCCTCTGTGGCGCAGCGGTTCGCGCATCTGCCTACCATGCGAGATGTCCCGGGTTCGAATCCCAGCTGGGGACAAAAACGAAACCCCAGATCTTGAATGCTTATATGTTTGTGATGCCGCTGTTTCTGGTTCCCACTACAAAGGCAGAAGAGTGTATGTATGTGCCTGTATGTAAATGTTAATATTTATGCTGTTCAGACGTGTTTAGTGGCAGGCACGCTGTGAGTGAGGAGAAAAGGAGAGCGCGCGGGGTGGCTACTTGAAGTCCACTCGCGAGAAATAGAACACCCTTCTAATCACTTCTAATCACGCCGGTTTCTCAATTGAGAATAGGTAAATACTGAATTCGAAACGAAGTGATCCGACAGAGCACCAATATCACCGTCTATGCCATCGGTTATCAGTGCTTCGGGTGATATGGCCGGCCCACTGCCACTTCAGCATGCTAAAGGTCATAGCCCACTTACACGACTCTGCTCCCACCCGGCAAAAATAATATAATTCAAATATGGGCCGGCCATATCACCCAAAGCACTGATAACCGATGGCATAGACGAGTTCTTGAGTAGAGACCGCGGATCGGTAAACGTAGTATAGGACGTCCTCAGACTCGGTGGAGCAATGATCTTCGCAGGGCGGCTAAGAAGAGCTTTATGAGAGTAGCCGAGGCGTGCAATGGGAGACGCCTATGTCCAGGAGTGGACAAGCATAGGCCGATGGTGATGATGATGAAATAAGGAAGTTCTGTCACGTGAAAAATTAGACGAGACAGGCAGCACTACACTGAAGTAGTTACGTTACTTTAGCGTAATTTGCAATCCAGAAACTGGCCCTGATACGCGCCCTAATCAATTGTATTGTAGCGATTCCTCTTTATAGTAGCTGGCCGGCACAGCCGCTACGACGATTTCGAATTATTGAAAGGGAAACGCTACGTTTTTGTTTAGGTGTCAGTCGATGCCTAGCCAGGCTAGGCGATGCTCGACGGAGAGATAAAATAATAGTATTATTGTCTATTAAGCAATCTTTCAATAAAAGTAGAGCGCTACAGTACAAATGTGTTTACTCACTAATCAAAGCGAACACCGGCCTCAACAGTAGAAATCAATCTATACGCCTCCATAGACTCCGTACATATTTTACTTAATACGTTAATATCTAAAAATAATTTGATACTACCTAAATCCTTGACTCCGAAAGCCATATTCGCCAACAAAAGCAATACTTGATTGCAGTTAGCTCTCCAAATAATTATAATTGCGCCACCGCCGCCGGTAAAGTAAACGAAGGGGACATATTACTGCAGAGTTGGACGCTGAGTAGTTGCCAAACAAGAAGAGTCATTTGCTTACAATGACGCGAACTTAAGGCGAAGCACGGGGCCAACGGCTGTGAATCGTTTGCGCAGAGTTATATTATGTTTTTAAATATCAGGTAGGTAAGCATAATAATTAATCGCTTAAAATAACTGGGTTACGCAAAATGGACACCGATGTCGCGGCAGACCACGGCGAAGATGGCGGGACGACCTAAGCCTATGCGCACACTAGGCGACACGTGACAGCGACAATTCGGCGACTAGACGCGACGACAGGCTGTGGCCGTCAATTTTCATATATTTTGTTCGAATCTCCGCACACTTGGCGTCAGAGTCGCGGAGTCGCGACGACAAGACGCCAGAAGAAAGTGACAACGTCGCGTCTGACGCGGCGACAAGTCGCCCTGTTTGCGATGGCTCTAAATGCATTCTTGCCGGGACGGTGCGAGGTTGTGGAGACAGAGAGATATGGAAAGCAGGCCTATGCCCAGCCGTGGGACACAAAAGAGACTATGTAAAAAAAAGCTGTAATATTGGTAATTAACGTTGAATCTTCAAGGTATATAGAACACTCTATTGTACAACCAGAAGAAAGAAAAGAGAAATAAAAGAGGAAGAAACTTTACCATTATTGATAAGTGGGTAGCGAAAATATCTCTATAACAGGGCAGGGATGGCGAATCCATGGCACCCGTGCCATTGATGGCACCTGATAATTTTAATGTTAGCCGCTGGCTTAGAGCCAAATGCAGTGGAGAAAAACTCCTGTGACCATCTTTTCTCAAATTACCTTTTAATAAAATTTGGTATGAATGTTCATCCACCTAAGGAGCTCAAGACCCACGAGTGCAATCAATACTTGCAAAGTCAAACATCAGGTACATACTTAATATTCTTACAAAGTAATAAAACACCAATGCTGCAGCCAGACACACGGACGGCACCCGTTCACGCATAAAGCAGGGGTCAGCCATCGTCAATCTATGGCCACCATATGGTTGAGACTTCTTCTAATATTAGAGGGATGTACTTACTTAGTCATTTTCTAAAGTTTCATGATGAGCATGCAGGTCAGGAGGAAAGATGTTTTAATCTTTTTTTTAATTAGGCACTACTGTTTATTATGTTGTCCGCCACTGTGTCGGGTTTAGCTCAATCAACGGGTTTAGCCTTAGTTTTATAGATAGCCAGCTCCAAACTGTCAAATACCTTCATGTTTTGCGTGCTCAACCCGATAGAGTGGAAGTTACGACGTAACGTAAGTAATACAAGGGCAGGAACCTTTTGATAGAACTGCAAAACGTAGTTCATTGAGTTTACGACAGTTCGTTGTTCAATGCAGAGCTGACTAAGGCCTGGTTTACATTTGCTTTATTTTCATGCTTTTTTAGCATGCTTTCCCTATGGAAAGCCTAGGTTGAATAAAATAGAGACTACAAAAACGTATGCTGATTCTTAGCTCTTAGTACGCACCATATTTTGTAGAAGTACCTACTTAAATATATAGTATATAACCAACCTTTACTGATTTATTATTTGCTTATGTACTTATAATATAAAAGGAATTGGCGCCTCTATTCTATTCCAGCTCTATGAAAAGCGTGCTAAAAAGCACGAGAATAAAGCAAATGTTAAGCCGGGTCCGCCGCGCCATGTTACGCGTGTTACAAAAAACGTAACACGTAAATATAATAAAAATGGGGCGTGGTATAACACGTTACGTGTTACATAACGTTACGTTACGTGTTAATTTTAATAACGTGTTACATTTTTTGTAACACGCGTAACATGGCGCAGCGGACCCGGCTTAAATCAGGCCTTTAACCACAGATTAACTCGAATCGTCATCATAAACTAACTACGAATTGTTGGTTTATGAAACTGCGGCCCCGGTACTTCGGATCGGTTGTTGGCCTGTAGATCGGCGCAGAAATGTGGGTCACTGACTGCCAGCTGATGCTGACATAACACGCTCTGACGTAACGCTTCAATTCCCCGCTACAAGAAAAGCTTGTTTTATAGACCTTATTGTCATGAGGATAAAGTTGTCGGTTTTCCGACAACAGGTTCCGATTGAGTTGATCTGAGTTGCGCTCGCCGGCCGGCGGCGTGCTTAGTGAATTATGCAAAGAGCGCGCTGTGATAAATTTATTTGCTCAGGAATCAAGAATGAGCTTAGACATGGCTTATACAGGCAGTGACAGTTGCTATAAGAATAGAATCAGCAAATCTTAAGTTAATGTACTCACATTCATCCATCATCAAATACCTAATGTTATTTATATACGGTCCTAACAAATCAAGCGCAAGTATTTTAAGGGGTAGTCATATATAGTGTAATAATACCTACTTATCGATGTTATACACTGGGCCGACGAGTTTTAGAGGATGAAATGACACAAATCCTTGTCTTGTAATGTCTTTTAATCTATTTGTGAGTTTCGTTACATTTTCCCACTCAATACAATAAGAACTACAATTAATGTAATAAATAGCTGTCTATCATATGATCATAGTTATAAAATCAGCTGCTAAGTACCTATAGGTTATTGTCAATTTGTTGCATAGCCTTACTTTTACTAAATCTCTTTTAACTTTGCTCTCAGATTGCTAAAATCCGCAAAATTTTCAAAGATGGTTATATCTTTAACAATATAAAAGCTGTTTATTTTTATCTGACAATATAAAAGCTGTTTATTGACACCACTCTCGTCTTTTTACATCTGGGCCCAAGAATGTATGGAAGCGTTTCCGTCTCCTTTTCACATAGGTAATACTTGTAATATTATTTCGACTTAGTGGGGTTTTCATCTAGGGGTGCGATATCACGTGACGTGGCCGTGTAACTCTAATTGAAGTATAATACATTAACAGAATCGAGGCTGTGTAGTGCTGTCTCGTCAAATTTCTTTTAAAGGAGCGTGACAGCACGTTACTTAGTGAAATTAAAAAAAAAACGATTACACCAAAACACTTTATCGTATTAATATCGAGCAAAAACTATTTAACCACAGTTTTTAATTTCATTCACTATTATTATTATTCATGTTGTTTTAAAGAATCAGATGAGAGTATAATAAAGTCATTTATGTATATAAATGTATAAAGATAGAGATTTAAGACACTTTATACTACACTAGCTGTGCCCCGCGGTTTATTAAGGAAAATAAGGTGTGTACTAACAGAAAAAATAATAACTATTCACATTTTTAGAAGCAAAATAATTTAAATTTGAGCATCGGAGAGATCAATTTACAAAATTTCATTTTCATCGATTTTCCGGGAATAAGATATTTTCCCGCAGTAAAACGTAGTCTTGTGTTAATCCAGGGTGTCTGCTAACTCCATTAAGCAACATAGGGCGCCTTAAGTGCATGGATGGGTGACCGTCTATGACTAACGCTAGTGGCATTTTTCCGAGCGGTTTCGTGCTCCGCAAGGCACGTTAAGCATTTGGTGCCGGCTGCCGTCGATATATGGCAGTCATTAAACCAAGTAAGAGGCATTAGGGCCGGCGGCTTAAAAACTTCTGACAGTAAGACCAGCCACTAGTTTTACAAGCCTCCACCAATCCAGACTAGGCCCGTGGTGGAGTATGGCCTATACCTTCCTCAAGGAAGATACCCGTGCCCCTCGGTGGGGACATAATGGGTTGACGATGATGCATGACACCACGTAATGCAAGTCATGCTGCATGGTCGTCTAGGGTCCGCTTAAGGAATGTATGTATGTGCAACCAATCTTGAAATGTAAGTGTGATTGTGTAAAATTAAATTATTTTATTATGAATCAAATGGGTTCTAACCAACGGAGATAATTTTACGGTGTCACACCTCATTTAATGTTGTTTATGTAACCGACTTATAATGTTTTTTAATACACACGCAAGTTTAGAGTTTAAACGCGCAAAAATCACAATGAAACATTGCATTATGCATTACGTCAAATTACTTTATAGCGCTATACCAGCATCATTATAGCATACACTATTTAGTGTTACGTAAATAAAAATTACAGATTTCGTAAAGCTGTGGAGCACTGGCACTTGCGATCCTATCAACTTTATTACGTTTAACGCAAGTGTGAGATTCGGTTAAAAGGGAAGAAGTACGCTGTAAGTACACGCTTCACAGCACATCGACCTTTATAAAAAAAGCACAGTGAAAGAAACAAAGAGTAAACTAAGAAGCTTACCACATAGGTATTACTAAAGCTATGGAGGTCAGTTTACAAAGACAATCCGGACATGATCAATTCAGAATTTTGAAACTAATTGATTTCTTGCTATTATATGAAACCCAATGGCGGTGGATGACTCATCAAGAATCTGTAGCTAAAGAAAAATACATACGTACTTAAAAGTAGGCCGCTTCTCTACGTACATAGTGCAAAACATGCTTCGAGACAATATAACAGAAGGTCGTCTCAGCGGAGGCGAGAACTCTATACAGCGCGTTGCATCTTATTCGCGCCCCTCTCCCCACGTAATTTGCGTGTTTTCAGAACCTGAGGCCTTCTATCTACATCTATGTGTGTAGTTTAGTTTAAAAACGTTTGCACTAAAGAATTGGTTTAGTTCTTTAATAAAAAAAATACCTACTGCAGGAACAGGACGAAGAGAAAGGGAAAGGCGCGAACTCTATACAGCGTGTTGCGTCCTATCCACGCCCTCGCCCTACGTCTTTTCCGTGTAGTCAGTACCTGAAACCTTCCGTATTGTGTGTAATTTCGTTTACAGACGTTTGCAGAAAATAGTCGATCTAAAGTATTTCATAAAAAATGTACTGCAAGGACGGAACGAAGTACGGAATAGAAGCCTAATGGGTAAGGCGCGTACGCTATACAGCATGTCGCATCTTAGAGGCACCCTCGCCCCACGTCTTGTCCGAGTGGTCAGGACCTGAGACATTCTGTACATATGTAGTTCAGTTTATAGACGTTTGGACAAAAGAATCAATGTAGTTCTTTCATAAAAAATTACGTACTGCAGGGACAGGACGAAGAACGGAAGAGAAGGCGGAAGAAGCGAACTCTATACAGCGCGTCGCGTCCTATCCGCGGCCTCGCCCCACGTAATTTCCGTGTGGTCCCGACCTGAGACCTTCTGCGGAGTTTAGCACCTAAAAGTTTGCACAAAGGAATCGACTCATTTCTTTAATAAAAAACGTACCACATCTTTTCCGTGTGGCCAGGAAGACCTTCTGTAAATGTGTGTAGTTTATTTCATAGACATTTGGACAAAAGAGTCGATCTAAAGTTCCATATCAAAAGAACAAATTATGTAACCGCCACGATTCGACTCGAGCTCAAGTATACAGGGCGTCATTTTGAGCGTTTGATAAATTCAATTGATTAAGTTTGAATTAGAAATGTTAAAATTCATGGTCTTCATTTTATTTCTGACACTAATTTATTTAACAATGAAAAAACCTTATGATGAAGCCTTTCGATCGGTATGATAACGCTACAGGGTATTTTTTTCTCGTGTAGCGGGTTCGATTTCTGGTTCAACCATGTAATTATTTAAAAATCTATGAATGCAGTTTAAATGGTTTTTTAAATTAAAATAATATTTTCTTTCACTAATATGTTCATGTTACATGTGAGTGGAAGGGCCAGTAAAGGACGCCCCAGGTGGACATACTTCCACCAAATAGGAAATGTATTAGCAAAGGGCAAGATAAGAAGTACTCGAAACCGACGTGCGTGCATGCAACGACTTATGAATGTCGATGAAGCGAAAGTAATTTTGCAGGATCGTGGCAGGTGGTAGTCCCTAATATCTGCCTACCCCTCTGGGATACAGGCGTGAGCTTATGTTTGTATGTAAAATGTTCCTACAATATTCAAGATACTTTTCCTCAAAGTGGCCTAGCCGTGGGACGCCCTGTATTTCAACTATTAATATGAACGAACAGCGGGTTGTTACTATTCAACGCACCCATAGTTACGACTTTACGAGTATACCTAGTAATTTGCACCGAATATTGCATTGAAAAGGAATTAATTACTGAAAATTCTGCAATGCTCCTAAGAAAATATCGTGAGGAAAGTGATACGAGCGGCTTCTAATCCGTGTATTTGCTAAGCCTCTTGTTTGAATCGTAGTTCTATGAGCGAGTTTCTGAATAGTTTATTTGACCGATTTCTGAAAGCCATCTCATATGGTTTGTTTCTCTTCATGGAGTCCTCAGCAATTGGTCATTTTTGGGTCATTTTTGGTTCTAAAAAAGGCAAACGAAAATTTACTTTTCTAATAAGCCGCCAAAACGCTATCTTAGGCAACATGGCGTCGCGCAGGATTTATGACGTCACTTCCCGGTAAGCCAACCAATGAACGTAAGAAAAGATTAATGATAGACGCCATTTTTACTGGTATGTGACGTCATCATAGAATTGGCCAATCCATGCCGTCTTCGATACCATTTTGGCAGACACAAATTATCAAATGTTATCTTGTGGTTTTTTTTCCTTCAAGCGGTTTTAAAACACATAATTTATACGAATACGTATAAATAATATCTTCTGTTTTTTTCATACAGTCAAATAGCCTATTGTAATTTTCTCTAAGTAACTGCATACTTTAGTGCTGTCTCGTAAAATTTCCCAGGGAGCAGCGTGATCGCACAAAATTGTGATTTCAAAATCACGCTGACGAAATAAAACAATAATGACACCCAGTTAAAAGTCCATTTGTGTCCACTTTTTCTCCATAATGATCAAGATTTTGTACTGGACGCCTAGGAGAGCATTGGTTCATTATAATATACTAGCTGACCCAGCAAACGTTGTTTTGCCAGATATGGGTATGAAAAATAGATAACAACCGACGATGGCGCAGTGGCTAGTGCATCTGCCTACCCTGCGAGAGGTCCCAGGTTCGAATCCCGGCTGGGGACAAAAAAAAGAAACCCAGGTCTTGGATGTTTACATGTTTGTGACGTTGCTGTTGATGGTTCCCACGACATATGGAAACCTAGTGTGGGGCCAGAAACAATGTATGTGCCTGTATGTAAATGTTATGTTATGTTATTTGTATTCTCAGACCTACCGAATATACATGTAAAAATTCATGAAAATCGGTGAAGCCGTTTCGGAGGAGTATGCGCACTAACATTGAGACATGAGAATTTTATATATTAGAAGAAGAAGAAAAAAGAAGAAGAAGATTACGGCTAAAACTCGAAGTGCGGCTACATCTAGTTTTATCCGATTAGAACTAGGTTTAGCCACTTTCTCTTGGTTAAATATAAGCTGTAGTATAAGCTGATTGTGAAAACAATCGGCGTGAGGCTAGTACTGATAGTGCGGCTACAAAAATTTAGCCGCACTTCCGGTTTTAGCCGTAACATAATAGTTTAGGCCTGGCGTTTTTATTTACTCCGAAAACGCCGGAATAATGAGCAAAAGAGACACTGCATCACGTTATAGCGCTATCTCTTTTGAACCGCACTTCGGGTTGTAGCCGTAACATACATATAACGCATTCCTATGTTAGGCCTGGGCCTAGATTCTGCTAATACATTGTAGAACAATATCAACTGCATGAACGTGGCGATTCAGTTTCATTGCCGCTTCAAGTCAACGCGAGCACACATATCAAACCTTCCAGGCGTCATGGTGCGAAAAAACACGTCAAGTGACCCGACCGTGTAACTGTCATCGTACTGTAATGCACTAGCAGAAACGATTCCCTAGTTTACATTTGCTTTATTTTCGTGCTTTTTTAACATGCTTTCCATAGAGGTTGAATAAAATAGAGACGGCAAAAACATATGCCGATTCAAGGCTTTTAGTACAGACCATATTTTGTAAAAGTACTTTAAAAAAATCCTAAATAGGTATATAGTATACAACCAACCATTAGATAGATAGGTAGATAGAATATTCTTTATTGCACACTAGAAAAACCAAAAAGAAACACAAAATATTTACAAAGGTTCATGGTACAATTGGCGGCCTTATTACTAAAAGCAATTCCTTCCAGGCAACCTTACGATTAGTGATTTATTATTTACTTATGTTCTTATAAAAAGGAATTGGCGTCTCCATTCTATTCCAGCTCTATGAAAAGCGTGCTAAAAAGCATGAAAATAAAGCAAATGTAAACCAGGCCTTACATACATACTGTATACCAGAGGGGTAGCCAGGGACCAGAGACTACCATTGGCCACGATCCAAAGAAATCACTTTCGCTGTTTCTGATTCCCACCTCGCAGGGTATCCTAGTGTGGGGCCAGAAGCAATGGCTGTATGTAAATGTTAATGTTATGTTATGTATTGTCGACATTCATCGTCGGCATTCAGTGGTACAGTCGACAACACATCTTCCTATACACCCATGCACTTTACTCCGTAGCATTTCGGGCGACTTTGCAACTCAAATTTGAAGGTTGACGTGCTGTCGACTGTACATTCTTTCTTTCTTTCATTCAATAATTCATTTTACTCCCCAGGCGGACATAGTTCGGCCCAATAGGATATATTAGCAAAGGGCGAGACAAAAAGTACCCTAAACCGGCGTGCGTGAATGCATCGACTAATGAATGTCGATTCCTGTGTTACTTTTACTAAAATCATATTTTTATTATTAAACCTTATAAAAAATTAATTAAAAACGTTTTTCAACCTATGACATCACAAGGCATGATTTGGTGTTTCGTTAGGTGCTACGCAACACGGCCCTTTGAATCGGATAGCCCAGTTCGAGCTTGAGTTGGGAAGGCTGTTGCAACAGTGCTGCTTGCTCAGCCGAAACAGATGGTGTTAGATAAACTTGAGGCAATAGATAAATCATTTATTTACACTTTTTGCACATACACACTAAATGTACACAAAAGGAAAGCGAAATAGCATAAAAGGAGTACAGTGGGTAGGTGAAATACAATAAAGACACAAACATAACAAATCGAACATAACATTACGTTCAAGGATGCAAGGTACGGTATGTATGTACCCACATCAAGTATCACATAATATTGCTGTGGGTGCGGCAAATGCAAAATGGTACTGACTCAGCATGCATTCTTTATTGTAATGCACATGACATTTGACAATAACACTGTACAGTTGACGGCCTTATTACTAAAAGTAATATCGTCCAGACAACCGTTGACGGAAAAAGATAGAGCTAAATTACGGTTAGTCGGTGCAACTAGACAATATTAAACAAGATACGTATTTCCATATCTGATACTGATACATAAACGGTACATTTTCATATTTTCTTTTCGGTTATATAATCATTATGGTATGGAACGAAAATATGCTTCGCAAAGCACGTTACGCAGTTGGCGCCGGCTGCCGTCGATACATGGCAGTCGTTATGGCAAGTCAAAGGGCTTAGCGGGTTGAAAACTTCTGACAGGAAGACCAGCCACTAGTCTTACACGCCTCCACCAATCCGGACTAGGCCCCCGTGGTGGATTATGGCCTATAGCTTCCTCAGGGAAGAGACCCGTGCCCCTCGGTGGGGACATAATGGGTTGATGATGTAGAACAGAAGTTCTCAAACTTTTTTTCTCGTGGACCACTTTCAGTTTTACTATTTAGACCCCCTGATGCTACATTTCTACTGTATTCCCAAAACTCCTAAAAATGTCACCTTTAATTGGGGTTGTTAAGAAGAAAAAAAAAGTAGTACACTTTCTTGTGTATCCTATTTTTATTATAATAATACTAGTGGTTATACATAATTATAAACAGTTATTATTACAAACAATCAATAATTGACGTTCATAGGTAAATCCAAGCCAAAATTTTTATGAGTTTGTGAAGCATAATGTAATTTTCGTGTTGTGTGTAAATTGTATGCAATGTCTTTAAATGTTTGCATTTTTATATTTGAAATATACGTGAAATAAATGATGTAATAAGTCTTGTATTGACTAAATTTCAAAACGTTTCCTAGCCGCATCACGTCTGATTGTTGTCGTCTCCGACTGCGGGCAAGTACCTATGTATTGGATTCTAATGTGTTCTATTGTGTTCTGAGGTTTCTGATATCCTTATCTGGATACCACAGCACATGGCACCAGGATAAAAAATAAGTGGCCATTAAGTTTTTCATATACCTAGTCAATTTTCATGTGGACGTCAGTTTTGACACACTGAGGGCTGGTTACTGAATAAAGAATTTCACTAAATAAATACTTCAGTGACGTTCTGACATGCTCTTTTAGGAGAAATTTGACGAGACAGCACTACAGTTAAGTTGTTCATCATCATCATCATCAGCCAACCTCTGCCCACTGTTGGCTATAGGACGTTTCCCCATCACGCCAGATCTCGCGATCTCTTGCCAATCGCATCCACGGGCCCCCGCCAAGCTCGCTGTTTCCTCGTGGTCATACTAATATATCATATCAGTATGACTACGAGGAAATACATACATGTCCTCCTAGTCATACTGTAACACGATATTTTTAGAAAAACTTTTTTCCTTCCTCCTGTATAATAAATACTTTTCTGTGTAAATAAAGAAAGTAGTAGGTAAATATTTCTTCTTCTATTTTTAAGTAGTATTTACTTGTAGTTTTATGTGCTGGCATTTGTTTTTATATCTACAGGATGTTAATAAAAGTGAGGATGACCAGGAGGACATGTATATTATCCTCGCAGTCATACTGATATGACAAATTAGTATGACCACCAGGAAACGGCGACCAGGCTGGCCACATCGTCTGACCATGGGCCGTTGGTCTACCGACTGACCGCCGCCCGCTTCCCGAGTTAAATTAACGTGAGTGGATGGAAGTGATTATTATGTCGTATTTTCGGTTGTCGGTGTTTTTTGAGTGGAAAAAATTGTAGAAAATTGTAGTAAAACTTTAACTTCAATTTACTCAAAATACAAAAAAAAATGCACTTATCACCTTCATCCACTCACGTCTTTATTGTTACTTAGCGATATTATCAGTTCAAAAACCCAAAGACACAAAAAGGTTTTAAGTTGGGGCAACACCTTATTTGCTTTGTGTCTTTGTATTGTGACGGATGCACAAAGGCATTGCTCAAAGTGTTGTTCTGAGCCCCTGAAAACCTTGACCTCACCTTCACACACTGCGCGTATGGGACACGGACCCCACCTAGTGATGCAACATTAGGCTGGGCCTACATAACAACTGTGTTTTGTCGCTGCAGAACGAAGAACGAAAGAGTAGCTCTTTTATATTTTACACCATCATCAACCCATTATGTCCCCACCGAGGGGCATGGGTCTCATCCCTGAGGAAGGTTAGGTTATGACTCCACCACGGGGGCAAGTCCGGATTGGTGGAGGCTTGTAAGACTAGTGGCCGGCCGGCGGGTCCGATGTAAGCTACAGCGCATTCCGTCAGGCCTCGTAGACCCGCCGGCGGTCTTGCAACGGCACTTTGAATCTAAGTTTGAAGATGATATAGACCACAGTTGTCTGATCATTTTGAAAGTAAATATAAAAAAAACATAAAAAAAATTAAAAAGTGCAGAATAAACTTAAATTATGATAAGATCCGACAGTTTAAGTTACTAAAATTATTTGTTTTTGATTTGCGAACGCACAATCCTGATAAGTTCTAAGCAACTCTAAAATGTAGCTAATAGCTATAAGAGAAAACCTTTTAATGACTTTTTGCTACTATAATGTACAATGTGCCCTACATTTAGTCATTTTAGTTGATGGTTTAATTTAATAACCCGTTATACTGTGCCCCACTGCTGGGCGAAGGCCTTGGGTGGGTAGAGTTATCCAGAAACCGGGAGGCGTGGACATCTAAAGGTTTAAAAAAGAAAAAAAAAACCATTCTAATAAATTAAGAGACAATGTGGCTCTACTACAAACTACGAACTCAGGCGCAGCCTCCGGCTCCATGTGAGCCAATGTGAGCCGAGCTGTCCCCGTCTCTTATCGTTTTTTGCCCGGCTATCGTGAAGCAAGTTGCTTTCACTGCCGGTGGGTGCTGGCTGGCGCGGGTCCCTCACTCTTGCCCAGTTGACGACTAGTTGTGCTCGCGGCGACCGGTTTTTAAAAAGAATATTGATTCAAGACCCTAGAATATATTTTTCTTTTGTCCGACTCGAAGTGTCGGAGTTTCCAGCCAGCTGTTTTCAGGTCTTGTGGTAAGTTTTTTTTTTGGTATATTTTCTGTGTTTTGAAAGTTGTCTTTGAGACTTGCATTTAACTCTAAACAGACGATCGGTAGGACCTTGTTATACAAACTTGTCAATTGGATGTTCAATTCATTTTGGCAGTGGGTCATCAAAATACTCTTACTTTTTGTATTTCATTCATAAAGCTAGTAAGTCAAACATTTCATTTAGTGGGCAAAGGCCTTCCCATGATCTTCCACTCCTCCCTGTCCTGAGCCATCCTCTCCCATGTGGGCAAACAGTTTGGGAGATCGTCCCGCCACCTCCGCATTAAAACTAACTTATTGACCTGTAAAAAATACTATTTCATAAATTGTTAAGTACTTACTAAATTACGCAGAGTCAGTAGACTCAGTGAACGCCAAGACGAGCAGTTACACTACAAGTAAGTTGTGTGAAACATCCATTAAATTAACTCTAGCGTTTTTAAAATTTGACCGTGAAGGAATAAACTTATTTTTTATTGATACTGCAGGATTTGAAAATAAAGCTTCCCAAAAACATATAGGCAAGATTTTGGATATGTTTCAATGGTTTTTTCATGAGCATGCGAATTCCCCAAAGTCCTGATTATTCAGTCTTTGCTTTGCGACCTATTCATACCTTCAAGTTAGGTTACCTATGTAGAATTTTTACTTAGGTACCTAACCTAACTGCAGTTATCAGCAATGCGAGTTTTAATAATGCCAAACTCTAACTGGATCCCGATTTTTCTTTTGTTACCATACTATGGTAAAAACCAGTCTCAAACTGTATCAAACTTGGCGTATTTATTGTAGCACATTCCCTAAAATTGGACAAGTGTGAGTCGGACTACAGCTAAGATACCCTTATGTCTAACTGGGGGACCAAAACTGGAGTAACCACAAGTGAAAGTCGAAACGTCCTAATCGGGACGCGCACGTACCTACACAAACAGATTTTACAGACACCTATGAATTCTAGTAAGTCCGTAAGTTAGAAACGTTTGCTTTTTTCATGACAAGCCAAAAAAGTAATGTTATAAAAGAACTTAACGTCTCCTTAGTCAAAAAGGTTAGTCTCACATAAACATATTACCTCCCAAATAACGTACTCTCGCCTATCAGAGGTGATAGCAAATAGAACTGGAATTTGATAGTTAGACAATTGAAGTCGTCCAGGATGTAGTAGGGCCACAGAACATAAAAAAGTGGGGCAGATTGCTCTTGAGTGCTGTCAAGATGCTCTTCTGTTGAGTTGCATCTGGTACGGATACCCTTTAACACCATTTTTGTGATTTCTTTTCATTCTGTTGCATTAAGCCTCAGTCTGGGTTTTTTTCATTGTTTTTAATGTCCTTGTCTGATTACCATGGCACAGGGTATCTTAGTTTGGAACCAGGTCAAGTGATTGTGTTGTTATTATTGATATTATTCAAAATTTAAAATTACATCGCCTCTCTAGATTTCTTTTACATTTTGGACAGCTCTATCCTTGAAACAATGCAGTTTTCACCATTTACAATCTACAGTTTTATAATTTACAATTTTTTTCTGGAAATCGTATAGATTTTTAAGAACCTACCTCAAGTACCCCCAAATGGTGCCCGAACAGGGACTTCGGAGAACTAAGGAAGGGCGCAACTTAATACGATGGCAATTATTAAAGAAAGGTCACTAATCACTACCTGCATCTTGCTCACACAATGTAGAGGGCAATATTGTATGACTAAGAGGCAGATAGCAGTTGTTGAACCCCATACATCAATTAACATTGTTATTTTGTTCTGTTGTTGTTATTTTAGTTCGTAATAAAACCTATACTTCCGAAAAAAAGGGGTTTTAAGAACGTTTATTGCAAATATATTGAGATCGAGAACAAAAGTGCAGTAGAAGTCGGTTACCCGCGCCTGCGCCATGAAAATGTATGAGTCAGCTGTTTTTTTTTCTTTTTTACATTTTATCCCATATTAACCTTTCTGACGCTTAAATACATCAGTTGGATTGGGGTCGAAAAAAGTATTGATATACTTAGTAGGTCACCAATTTTTAAAAATCTAAGAACATAATTTTCGTCCGTAACATTGGTTAATTTAGGCTTATTCTGTAACCTATTCATCCAAGAAACAAATCAATGAAAAAAGTATTATTATTATACTTAGGTAAATCCTGCTACTTAGAGGCAAGCTGTCATTTTCACCATATTTCGTGGAACTAAGCCCAAGCAATAACCACTGCGTAGTTGGCTAACTTAGCAACTCTCCTAATAATGTTTTCACGCCACTTCTAGTGCGCTTGCAGATATCCATTAACCTCTTAGTTAAGCTTGACGCAATGGTCATTTTCGCGGTGATCCTAATGGTGCAATTTTCCACTGAGACGTATACTTAGAGAAGGAGAAAGATAGCCATACGTTGCGGCAAGATTTGATTGATCACAATCTCTGCAGGATTGCAACCAGAAGTGCAGTCTGTTCCAAGCTGGTAGGCCGCGGTAAACAAGAGCTTTTGATAATGACTCTAATATCTAATTTCTCTATGTCTCGTCTTGTTTGAACCTGTTATAATAGATATATATTTACTTTAACTATAATAGATATATTATAACTTTGCTTAAGTTGGATTTTATGTGGCGGTCAAATAAAGATTTTTCATTTCATTTTCATTTCGTGCCACAGTAAACATAAAACATAAACATTTACATACAGGCACATACGTTGCATGTGGCCCCACACTAGGATAGTCTGTGACACGGGAACCAGAATCAGCGATATCTTATAATAGTATATGCAAGCATCCAAAACCTGGGTATTTTTTTTGTCTCCAGCCGGGATTCGAGCCCGGGATGTTAGCTGTTAGAATATAGGTACCTTGGGCTCTAGAGTAGGCTTCGGTTTTCGCCGAAAGCACACGAGTGTAATACTACTTCCTGCTCTGTATAAAACTTTTCCTCACTATGAATGAAAAATTCTTTATTGCACAATAAACAGTATTCTGTACAAGGGCGAGCTTAATACTATAAAGTATTTTCTACCAGCTAACCATGGGTGATGTGGAAAGAGTAAAGGGTAGTGCTATAGAAATTATAAGAAAAAAATAAAAAGATAAATTACCTACTTGCAAATATTATGATACTTCATAAATATGTACCATTATTATATGCATACTATAAACACATAAGTAAATAAAAAGATAGATAAATAAATACTTTCATATACATAAATTATGTCGGATTGCTCTGAGTTCCAAAGTAATGTTCCTGGATCGCACTCTTAAACACTTCGGCCGACGAGGCCTGGCGTATGTGCAGACGGTAGCGCGTTCCACAGGCGCACAGCTGTCACAGTAAAGGAATCCGAATAGCCTGCCATACAATGCAAGGGGGATTCAAGAAGCAAGTCTTTGCATGGGCGCTGAAGGTGACCATGCGCGCCACGAGGGGCGAAGCGTTCGCGAAGATACTGAGGGGCGGAGGGGTCATGTAGTATGCCATAGAGAACTATGTTGAAAAGTTATGTAAAGTTATAAATAGCAATACAAAATAAACCTTACCTTATTGCAATATACCTAATCGGTTTAATCGATAGTAGCCGAGGTATATTCTAAAAGCTAACAGACGTGTATACAGACGCAAAGGGCAGCTTTCTGCCCTTAAGATAATAAAAAGTATCCGAAAACGGTGTGCGTTAATCAATAGATTAAGTATGTAAAAAAAAGTATACAGTAACAAAGAAATTCCACATTTATTCTTTTTATGTAATTTGTATGTGTGACCTGTGTTACCTTTAATAAAAAAATTATCGAGACAATCTGTAAGTAAATAGGTAGGCATCTAGGCATACCTTACCGACTAACCTACGCACCCGCTGACTTTCCATCGAGCGCGGTTCCATATACTTATTCGATGGTCTGTACATACAGCTTAGACCTCGGCGTGTTGTGCAAACCTATTCAAATAACAATGCTTGAAATGTGGAGTGATGGATTGCAATTGGATAACACAGTTCTCTGTGGTTTACAACCACTCTTTTCACACGCATTTGCCGATGACCTGTGTATGGTTTATTTACTTAGGAAACCGAGTATTAGGAAAACGTTGGCGCAATGACATTTATATATATAAAAGGAGAAGCTGACTGACTGACTGACTGACTGACTGACTGACTGACATATCAACGCAGGGCCCAAACTATATAGGTTAGAAACTTGAAATTTTGCACAGGAGTTTCTTATACAACGTAGGGTAGCACTAAGAAAGGATTTTTGAATATTCACCCTCTAAGGGGGTAAAATGGGGGTGCAAAGTTAGTATGAAACTTTGCCGTTTTTGAAGTTACTCAAATGAAACTCAGTATGATGGTTTTTCATTTAAAATCATGAAACACGTGTAAAATAGTTTTTCAAAAATAATCCCTTAAGAGGAAAAAAGGTGGGTGCAAATTTAGTATGGGTGGAATCGCTCGTAGCCTGGGCTGCCTGAGTGATCTTAAACGATCACTAAGGTTAAGCAACATACGGCGCGTTCAGTCCATGGATGGGTCACCGTCTATGACTAACGCTAGTGGCATTTTTCCGAGCGATTCCGTGCTTCGCAAGGCACGTTAAGCAGTTGGTGCCGGCTGCCGTCGATAGATGGCAGTCGTTAAGCCAAGTCAGAGGCCTTAGGGCGGCTTGAAAACTTCTGACAGTAAGACCAGCCACTAGTCTTACAAGCCTCCACCAATCCGGACTTGGCCCCCGTGGTGGAGTATGGCCTATACCTTCCTCAGGGAAGAGACCCGTGCCCCTCGGTGGGGACATGATGGGTTGATGATGATGAATGATGAAAATTTAGTGTGAAACTTTGCCGTTTTTGAAGTTATTCGAATGGGATTCAATATGAAGTCCTTCATTTAAAATCATGAAACACGTGTAAAATAGTTTTTCAAAAATCATGCCTTAAGGGGGAAAAAGAGGGGTGCAAAGTTAATATGACACTTTGCCGTTATCCAAGTTATTCGAATGAGATTCTATATGAAGGTCCTTCATTAAAAATCATGAAACATTTGTAAAATAGTTTTTCAAAAATCATCCCTTAAGGGGAAAAAAGGGGGTGGAAATTTAGTATGAAACTAAGCCGTTTTTGAAGTTATTCAAAGGATATTTAGTTCGAAGGTTCTTCATTTAAAATCATGAAACACATGTAAAATAGTTTTTCAAAAATCATGCCTTAAGGGGGAAAAGGGGGGTGCAAATTTAGTCTGAAACTTTGCCGTTTTTGAAGTTATTCGAATGAAATTCAATATGAAGGTTTGTCATTAAAAGTCATGAAATACATGTAGAATAGTTTTTCGAAAATCATCCCTTCAGGGGGTAAAAGGGGGGTGCAAAGTTAGTATGAATTCTGCCGTTTTTGAAGTTATTCGAATGAAATTCAGTATCATAATATGCAGGTCCTTCATTGAAAGTCATGAAACATGTAAAGTATTAAAAATTTCGCTACGATTTTTGAATTGAATTTCTTTGTTCTTCCATGTGTTTAAATACCACCTTTAATACTTGCTTACTTTCTTTTTTTTTCATATTAGTCGTTCTAACACTTCTAAATTTTCTCAATTCTTCTTATTATTTCTTAGTTCATGTGTTTATAAATATATCTCAGTTCTTTAAAATACAACCCATAGTAAACAGCCTATACGAGTATACGTCCCACTGCAGGGAATAGGTCTTCTCTCAGAGAGAGTCGTATCTATAGTTTTAATTATTTCGCATGCGCTAAAAGTATCCCAATCTCATTTGCAAACGCAAACACTTTACTCAACTAAAGCCCACGCGGACGAAGTCGCGGGCAACAGCTAGTTCCTTATATGTGAGTGGTTGACCAAAAAGGGACCTCAAGGGAAAATAATTGATTTCGAGAAAATCGCGTTTGAAGTTTCGTGTTTCTATAGGTTTCGACTCTTGCTCGGCACACAAAAAAAATCATAAAAAAATAACTACGGCACCTAAAAATATTCTGGTTAGACCAAAACAAAGCTAAAATACCACAGATTAAAAAAATCAAATAAAAAAATAACGGTTTCGAATCCCTCCAGGTCCCTTTTTGGTCAACCACTATGGCTGTTTTTGCGTCTTCTTCGGTGCTGCCTTTTGATAAAAGTTTTCTTCTATATAAATTCTTAATACATCTTTGGTTCTAAAGATACGTGGAACATGCCTAGAAGAGTTTCGTTTAGCAGTTTAGAGAAAAGGGGGTCGTACTTTGCAAAAAATCCGGTCGTTCTGATTTTTTAATAAATTGTTAGCCTTAACCAACTTAAAAAAAAACAGATTTGTAATTTTCAAAGCGCTGTGCAAGCGGTGTACCGTACTAGTTTTGTTTTAAGTTTTGCTCAATATCTTATTGAAGGACGGGTCAGTATTGTCTGTCACTATGCATATATCATCAACCCATTATGTCCCCACCGAGGGGCACGGGTCTCTTCCCTGGGGAAGGTATAGGCCATACTCCACCACGGGGGCCAAGTCCGGATTGGTGGAGGCTTGTAAGACTAGTGGCTGGTATTACTGCCAGAAGTTTTCAAGCCGCTCTAAAGCCTCTGACTTGGCTTAACGACTACCATCTATCGACGGCAGCCGGCACCAACTGCTTAACGTGCCGTGCGAAGCACGGAACCGCTCGGAAAAATGCCACTAGCGTTAGTCATAGACAGTGACCCATCCATGGACTGAACGCGCCGTATATTGCTTAACCTTAATGGCCGTTTAAGATCACTCAGGCTGCCCAGAATACGAGCGATTCTAGCGATTCTAGATTCGCGCGACTATGCATACATATGTATAAATTAAAATTTATACATATGTATGCATAGTCGCGACGACCTCTGTGTCGCAGTGGTTAGCGCATCTGACTACCATGCGAGAGGTCCCGGGTTCGAATCCCGGCTGGGGACAAAAAAAAAAGAAACCCAGGTCTTGGATGTTTACATGTTTGCGACGTCACTGTTTCTGGTTCCCACGACACAGGGTATCCTAGTGTGGGACCAGAAGCAATGTATATGCCTGTATGTAAATGTTATGTAAAAAAAAAAAAAAAATTTCGACAATTTGAGACTAGGGCGAGCTCTAGACAGCCATTGATTCTATCTATTCATTTATAGTTAGACACAGAGTTACATTTTTGTCCTGTGGTCTATCTTTACAGTTTCGTTGCAAAGTTCATCTGCAATGGTTGACTTTAGAATGATGGGGTTGTCAAACACAACTTAATATCTATCTATTTCATGTTCAATGCTATATCAAATCAAATCGTTTATTTTGATGAAAGAAACATGATGTACTGTTACAAACATTATACCAGCAGGTAGCTAAATTACTCAATTTCCAAGCACTACGTACAACGTCTGAGTCATTCGGCATATATGATGAGCCGGTTTCTGAATTCAGAATTTCACTAAGTAAATACTTAAGTAACGTTCTGTCACGCTCTTTTCTGAGAAATTTGACGAGACATCACTACAGTTAAGTAGCCCTATGTAACAGAAAAATGAGTAATCCGCTACTTGACTCTTTTTTCAAGTTAGTCTTAAATGCTAAATATCTCTTCTATTCGACCAAAAAATATTTTTGTATATTTTTTGAGGACCTAAAAGCAACAAAAACATTATTTTAAAACGTTGCTTTGCTAAACAGCCAAAAACGCGGTCAGCCATTTTTGTCTATGGTTCGAAGTCCTAACGTTTGTAAACAAAGATTGACATTCAACATAGGTAGAGTTTGTGCCACGAAAGAAGTATGAGTTAATGAATTTTGGCTTTTATTGTTATGACCTAAAGGATTTTACCGTGGGACTTGTTTGGTGAAGCGATCTTTACCTAGTCCTAAAATCTGTGATCTGTGAGCATAGTGAAATAACAACAACGCAACCATGATTTCATCGAGTTTACATGCAAAATATATCAGTTATCATTATTGCATTAATCGAGAATGCAAAAACACGTCAATAAAGGCCGCCGGGAAGTGTACCCAGTGAAATAAATATACGAAAAACTATGCTCAAACTTGCCAAGAGAGACCCCGATTCTTTATCGACTGAAACTTGGGTATATTTAGGTATGTGAAGATCACTTTAATGTAAGTCCTGTAATATCAATCTACACAGGAACTGTTTTTAGCTGTAATAATGCTTGGTTTGATTTGGTTTAGTTTTGGCAAATTGGTACTATCTGCTTCCACGAATCCAGCGTCCATGATTGCGCTTATCAATAAAATGATAAGACACTAACTGCACAAGAAGAGTTTTTGCAAAAACACTAAATCCGATCCAAATCACAATAGAACCTACGCACGCACGACTGACAGATGTTTGTTTACAAACCAATAGTGCTTTCAAGATGGCGGATAGTGTTTTCACAGTTCCGAATTAAAAGCGAAAAATATATTTTTAATTTGCAACTTTGGCAGCCATCCTGCATATTTACTTAGCAAACTCAATATATTTCGGTTTCTTACGTTAGATACTACAGGAAATATCCATTTATCGCGTCAAATTTGATACAAGTCAAGTAGCGTATTGTACTTTATCCTATAACTCGCAATTACAGTTCAATACTTTGCTAAGGGGCACACCTCCTACACATCTTGCGCAAGACAAGACGATGGTATAATTTCATTGCGTTGGGCACAAACTTGACTCGATATTACTTAATAGGGCCACGGTAGCTGCGCTGGCCTACTATAGGGCTATTATTATATAACGCGTCGCATAATGCAAGCAAAACAAAAATGCTGTAGATACAACGGTGTGGTCAGAGCCACAGACATAGATCAAGATAGACGGCATAAGTTTACCTACCTTGCGTGGAAATAGTGTGATCTATGATCACACTCTTGCTCGGCCTAAGTCAGTCAGCTTGAGACCACTGGCATGTAAACACGCGACCATCGTGCGTAACGTAAGAACGAAAATGGTTAATTGTGCAGTGCTCTCGTGCAGAAACGCGTCGAAAGCAGTTGGCCGAGAAAATAACGGTATTTCTTTTCACAGGTAAGTACTTTTGAACACTGATAACCCCGGATTTAATATGTAAAACCATTATTAAGAATTAATTTTTGATCAGCATCACTGGTACAAAGATAATTACGGAGCTCGGACGCAGTGAACATATCGCTACGCGTATACTTCCATTGCGGGTTTTACTTGACGTGATGCCTTATGGTATGCATTCTCAGCACGCAGTGAAAATCGCAGCAAACGATACTGTTATGTGAACCGAACGTCATGGTATGAGTCTTTCCTCATTCCTCTGTCTGATTTTAAGAATAGTGCTGTGTATGTTCCGATCTTTTGAATCGATAAGACAGCGGAATGAGAATCGATTTTTTTGAGACAGCGGAATGAGTTTGTTTGGCGAGATAGCGAAATGAGATATTTGATCTTCTACCACGAGGTCGATTAAGTGTTCAAGAAACACATTTTTCATTGCATCCAAAGTTCAAAAGACGAGACAGCTTAAACCTACTTTTTTTGTTATCAGTAGAATCTACTTTCAGCTTTCCACAGGATCCGAAAATTAAGGAAAAATGGATTGATGCGACAGGAAATGGAAAATGGTTTCCAAACAAACACAGCAGGATTTGTTCAGTTCATTTTGATCAAACTTGCTTCGACAATACCAAGAAATTGCGACGGTTGTTCAAAACCGCTTATCCGACTATAGGTGTATTGAAGTTGGTAAGACATAGGTACAATGTGTGTGTGTGTGTGTGTGTGTGTGTGTGTATGTGTGTGTGTATGTGTGTGTGTATGTGTGTGTGTGTGTGTGTGTGTGTGCGCGTGTGTGTGTTTATTTGTAATTAATACGACGCATCGTATGCCACAGATACACAGTCAACCTTCTTCGGAGAAAGACGATACTAACAACACACCAAGGAAGAGAAAAATGGAAAAAGTGAGTACCTACTTACTTCTATTTTTTTCTTCATTAATGTACCTAAGCTGTCGTTTTGTATTAGATTGTAATTTTTTAACATGTACCTATTACAGGACGCCGATGAACCATCCACATCAGAAAAGATCCCATTATATACGCCAAAGAAGAAAAAAATTCTAAACCAACTGAACAGAGCTAAGCGAACGATAATAATGTTCAATGTACAGACACGCAGGTTTTATTTCATAGGTATAGAGTGTGGTCAGGTGACCAACATTTTTAAAGGGAGATCGAAATTTTTTTGACGTAATTTCAAAGTAATTCTAACCACCAACATCTATTTAGCTAACAAACAACCATGAGCATTCTCTGTTAAATCTGACTGACACTACTTCCGTTACACTCTTTATTGTCCCATAGCATACCTACTCTTTAATAATTTAAAATCGATTCTCATTCCTCTGTCGATTTTGACAGAGGAATGAGTATCGACTCGGACAAATGGAATAAGGTTTTGAATGTTGTGCTGATCGTATTCCAGAAGCTTCTAGAACCGTCGTCATCCAGCAGGCTTCGGTTCCGACACCATACCTTTCACGCGTTGAAATCTAGAAGCTTCTGTGATGACTTAAATCACAAATAATTTGCAAAATACCTACCTTCCTATAAGAACGCGTCACGGAAGAAGTAAATTTTGACAGCTAAAAATGGTTCCATTTTCAAACCTAACAGGTTAACAGGTTTGAAAATCGAACTAGGTATTTCTAGCTGTCAAGACTTACTTCTTACGTGACGCGGTTAAATATTTACCTACCCGGTTTAGGCATACCGCATAGTAGAACAAGCCGGATTTATAAAACGTAAGTATATTTTATTAAATGACGTTAAATACTTACGAACTTGCGAGTAGGTACAATTGCCGCTGACGAAAATGTTGCAACTGATGCACTGGTAACACGTTCTTCCACTTCAAATCCTGGCAACCTACTGCATGAAAATAAACTAGGAAGTTGGAGTGGGGAGGCGCGAGGGGTGGCGCGGAGGGAGACACGAGCAGCGACGCGGACGGCGGCGCGGCGAAAAGACAGCGCTTGAAAGAGGTGGCTTTGAATCGGTGGCGGCACTCCTTTGAATCGGTGGCGGTATCGATTTCGCGCACCTTGTTTTCCCATCACTAAATCTCGCTCGTGACGTCACCGTAGGTACGAAAAATTCGACACGCTCGGTTCTCATACAGTTTGGAGCGCACCTTTGGTCTATCTTGATCTATGTCTGTGGTCAGAGCTGAATTAGTGGTTTTAATATCGCCAAAGTGCTTTATAATGTTTTTTAGATGGAAGGGAAAGTGGGCTGGCCATTTTCAGGCCGCTGATTGCTGTTAAGACTTTCCGAAGCAAACTTCTCCGGATCTAACTAATGGCGATAGTTGTTTTTAGAACGTTCAGCGTAGAATTAAGGACAAAAAACTTAGGTCTTTAAATCTTTTTTCCAAATTTTCTTAGCAGAAATTTTGCGGTAAGCATGAAGTATCTACGAGTCTAACACAAGTCTTCTTATATGCGGCAAAAATAATAAAATCTTGTTCTACATAACATTAACAGTAATTTAGCTCGTCATATCCGTTCTGCAGTTCCAAGGCATCCTTTAAATCTGACCTAAAAAGGATGCTTAGGGACTCGAATTGACATCAAATGCTCTCCTCCCCATGGCCCTCTCCCCCGCTCTCCTTTCCACATCCAAACCGACAATTACAATACAAAACACACGCACCTAAAAAATAAAAATAAAATCTTCCATCGATCTTGTCTTATATAATAAACATTTTAGCATGTATGAATTTAAGTAGGTATATAATCTTTTGTTCAGCTTTTACGTTTGGTTTTTCGCTTTTATTTTCAGTCCAAATGTATGGTCTTATTTGTCGTAGATACTTATTTTAGTAGGTAAGTATCGGTCCTATCACGGTCCTATCATCAATTAAGCTCGCTGTTGAAACCCTAACATATAAAAATAAATAAATCCAATAAATTCAACTGACAGAAAACTGACCGTTCCGAAATGAATCAAACATCATTTCATGTCAACAAACTTTCATTCCTCAGTCATTACCATGTCTCGCCGCCTCGCCAAGCGCTACCTGACTGAGGCTGAGGAGTACCAGTGCCCCCTGTCGGAGGAGACGCAGAAGATAGCAGAGGATGAACTGAGGGAGACGCCCCACACTCGTACCCAGGCCCTCGCCTCGCTCAGGAGCTGGATCGAACAAAACCCCAGGATATTGGCCATGCGGATGGGTGAGTGTGTAACGAGGTGCGATGCGCCTCGTTGCTTTTTATTATTTATGGCCATTCTAAATTTAACTACTTTTTGACATTCGCCACCGTGGTGGGACGCAGCTGAGCCAGATAACCCTCAGCTTCCAAACTGAGTGGACGTGAACGTCTTTCTACTTTATTACGACCGACCTAATTTATTATTACGACGATTGCTCTATTCTCCGTATGTTATTATCTACAACGATCATGACTTGACTTAACGACTGCCATCTATCGACGGCAGCCGGTACCAACTGCTTAACGTGCCTCGCGAAGCACGGAACCGCTCGGAAAAATGCCACTAGCGTTAGTCATAGACGGTAACCTACCCATGCACTGAAGGCGCCCTATGTTCCTTAACCTTCGTGATCGTTTAAGATCACTCGGGCAGCCGGGGCTACGAGCGATTACGCGTCGTGACGATTATGCCACAATGTGTACAACCTACCAATCCTCCTCTATCTCGTTCCGTGATATTTTTTAAAAGGTAACTAATTCTGTAAGGTACGTTTATTCGGCAAGCGCAGCGTAGGACGACTAGACGATCTCATCCAAGTGGCGGGAAGACGCTGGATGCAAGCCGCTTCCGACCAGTCTTTTTGGAAATCCATGGAGGAGGCCTATGTCCAGCAGTGGACTTCTTGTGGCTGAATGATGATGATAATGATTAAGTTAATTTGTTATTATTCGCCTCAGATGCCAATTACCTGCTCCGTTTCCTCCGCACGAAGAAGTTCAGCGTGCCAATGGCGCAGGAAGCCATTGAGCGGTACATGCTGCTGCGGCAGTCTTGGGGCATTGCCTTCAACCAGCTCGACTATAAACTGCCGGCCATGATGGAACTGTTGGAGCTGGGGTGAGTACCTGTACTGGTTTCATATGATTTGGAGGACAGATGGTCAGAGTGGAGTTTTTTCACCGCTGCCTTTTCTCTAGGTACTATAAAGCCCGTTACACACGTAGCTAACTCTAACATATATAATTCTCATGTCTCAATGTTAGTGCGCATACTCCTCCGAAACGGCTTGACCGATTTTCATGAAACCAATGTATGTATATTTATGTATGTATGTCTGAGAATAGGTTGTTATCTATTTTTCTTAGCCCTAGATACGTCTCCGTGTGTGGTAGCTTACTATAATATACATAATATATCATAGCACGGTATAATATTAGGTCTTTACCTATGAAATTGCCGTTTGGTATGAAAAAATTTAAACGAATTTTTTCAATGTATTTTTTATTGTATTAATCGAAGTAATCACCCATGCAATCAATGCATCTTTGCCAACGCAGTGGCGGTTTATTGATGCCCTTCTTAAAGAAATCAGCTGGACGGGAGGCAACCAATTCTTCAAAGGCATTTTGTACTCATCTCGGGTATTTAATTTTTTTCCCGCCAAGAAGTTGTCCAAATTCTGAAAAAAAGTAGTAGTCTGTAGGCGCAAGGTCTGGTGAGTAGGGCGGATGACGGAGAGATTCCAACCCCAGTTCTTGCAACTTGGAGACCGTCTGCTGTGCAGTATGAGGTCGCGCGTTGTCGTGCAGGAGCAGCGGAGACGAGCGATTGACCAATGCTGGTTGGAGATGTGCCAGTTTCTCCATCATTGTGTTCAGTTTTTCACAGTACACATCTGCAGTAATGCTCACCCCGTTTGGTAAGCTGTGATGAATCACACCGGCGCTAGACCACCAAACGGTGACCATCAATTTTCTAGGGGTGAGTTTTCGTTTAGGGCATTGTTTAGGTGTTGAACCAGGATCCAACCAACTTGCTGAGCACTTGCGGTTATCAAACAGAATAAATTTTTCATTGGTAACAATTCGGCTCAAAATTCCTTCATTTGTGTATCTGTTGAGCAGTGCAAGGCATGTCTCGACGCGTACTTCGCGCTGGCGATCATTGAGTTTGTGGGGCACCCATTTGTCAAGTTTTTTTACCTTGCCAATTTGACACAAATGGACCAATATTGTTTTGTAGCTAACGTCGAAAGCTGCTGCTAATTCAGCCGTAGTTTGTGTATCATCAGCTTCCACAAGCGCCTCTAATTCGTCATTGTCGACCAAAGTCTTCGGACGACGTCGAGGTTCATTTTTCATGTCGAAATTTCCAGAACGGATGCGAGGAAACCCTTAACAGGTGGTGTGTTGGCTTGTAGTGTTAGCTCCGTAAACGTCGTTGATGTTGCGTGCCGCTTGTGCCGCGTTGCTGCTACAACGGTACTCATATTCCATAATTAGTCGAATTTTTTACGTATCCATGATGACGAAAAAGATTGAAATGCGATGAAAATGTAACACTAATCAATAAACAAATGACTACTTTAGGAAAAAGAATTCCATGTTCTTAAAATAAAATTAATTTGAGATTAGAATTCTTAGCTAAATAAAAATTATTTTGATTTGAAATGGCCAGTACTGCAGAACGGCATTTCATAGGTAAAGACCTATTAATATAACATACATTACTAGCTGACTCCGCAAACGTTGTTTTGCAAAATAAAATATTTCTAGTGGACTTAGACCTATTTTCAGACCTTCCTAATAAACAGACCTTTTAATTTTCATGGACATCGGTCAAGCCGTTGACACGAAATTTTTATGTATTAGATTAGACTAGCTGACCCGGCAAATGTTGTTTTGCCCGATAGGGGTATGAAAAATTGATAACAACCTATTCGCAGACCTACCGAATATACATATAAAATTTCATCAAAATCAGCCAAGCCGTTTCGGAGGGGTATGCTCACTGGTGACACGAGAATTTTATATATTAGAAGAAAGAAAGATCGAAGATTAATCTATGTATAAGCTCAAAAAATATATTTCTATTAGTACTATGTCAACTGCTGCTTTCTGGCCTTGTATATTCATTTCATACAAATGAATAATATTCATTATAATATATATATTCATTATATATATATATATATATATATATATATATATATAATTGTATATTATACATGGTACCTATCTCGAGTGCATTGCGTGTACCGAAAGGTCAAGCTACAGTCGATTTCGATAGCTGTAATGTGGGATATTGTAAGCTATGAACTAATACAGCCAGATGTATTGTTAAGCAAGATGACCTAGATAAAGAGTACCTACGCGGTAGAGGAAGAGTACCTACCCGTCACGTGATTTTAGAGAGATTTCCACACGGGTAATAATATATATTTTGTACTGCGATTGTTACCACGTGTTAAAAAATGCACTGTTCGATGTACAAACCTGAAAAACTGAGGAATTCAACGCGAGCGCCTCTGCAAGCACACAAACATCGGCTATTTCCTGATACAATAAAATCCGTTTAGTACAGTTTTATTTTCTGTCCTAAGGGCCTTTCGCCACTGCTCCGGTTCGGCAAACGTTAATTACCGGTACGATTTAGAAACACACAAGAATACTAGTAAGCTTCTTCACTACTCCGGTATCCGGTTTTTAACGGTCCGATAATTTGCTAGATCGGAACGGTATTTTACCGGGCCGAAGTGATCGACGTAAAAAAACAATGCAGGTTTTTGCACCGCGCACAACCCTAAAATGTTCCCATACTATTTTATTTACATTAATAGAATGTGTGGAAAACATAAAGCACTGCGTCACGTCCATTGAGGATTTTAATCGGATGAAGTGGAGAAGACTGATTTCGGTTCCAACGCCGGACCGGAGCAGTGGAGAAAGGGCCTATGTCTGCTCTTGGATACCAGTCCAGTCCTCTCGCTCACACATTCAACAATATTTTAACTACATTACAGACCAATTTCTGGATTGCGAATTTTCGTTAAAAAACTACTTAACAGCGGTGGTGGCGTAGTGGGGTTGACCCTTGCTTCTCGATCATGAGGGTCTGGGTTCGAACCACGCATGTACCAATGACTTTTAGTTACGTACATTTGTTTGTACAGCAACACCATTCGCTGATAAATTGTGCCCGGATAACGGCGACAGGCTTGCCACTTGTCACGTTTGGGACCTAATAAACTCGGCAAAACGTGGGTCCAGTTCTAGAGACTGGTGCCTCTGCCTACCCCTTCGGGGATAACGGGCGTGAGTTTATTATTTATTATTTAACTACTTAACTGTAGTGCTGTGTCGTCAAGTTTCTCAGAAAAGAGCGTGACGGAACGTTAGGTACCTAAGAATTTACTTCGCGAAAATTCTCAACTCAGAAATCGACTCGGGTGGCAAGCTGACGTCGGCGTCGAAAATATGACGTCCTTTGAAACCCATTTTAGGGTCGGTACTATTTTCGTCTACTAGCACGTTGCAACTACGTCACAGTAGCGTCAGTCTTGGTGGTCGTGATACGACGTCATAGCAACGTTTTTCCACGTCAGTCAGAGCGACCTTACAGGGCACGTGTCAAAGTACAAGTTGTTTTGTTAATTTTAACTGTAAGTTTTCCTTAAAAATAAAAATAAATAACTAAATAAATAAGACAGCGCCGGCTAACACTTTTTGTTTGATACTCGCTCTAATGGCACGCACAATAAGAGCTAGGAGGTCGGATTCCAAACCTGAAAAACTGAGTCACAATAATGATTGTGAACACAGCATAAAAGCTGTCTTTTTTTCGAACGATACCTATAGATATCGCTTACCTCGGGGAATAAAATCGTAATAGTAACATCAAGTAAAATCAACTTTTGTCTAAAAAAGTAAATGTAGGTAATTCAATTTTTTTCTAGGCTCCTAGATACACTACATAAATACATTAAATGTCAAATGAAGGCTACTTTTTTGTTCTTATTTATAACAATTTAATTGTTTTTATATAATTAGTTAAGTATTAATAGGTAAAAAATAACAAAATGTAATAATAAATAAACTCACGCCCGTTATCCCCGAGGGGGTAGGCAGAGGCACCAATCACTAGAACTGAACCCACGTTTTGCCGAGTTTATTAGGTCCCAACGTGGACAACAAAAGACAACAAAATATACTTTACATTAATTTATTTAATTAATATTACTTTACCACCTACTGTAATGCATTTACCATGCTTTAGCAAATAAAATGTTTTACCTTATCATAACATTGAACGGTCTGTCGTCCAAAACGCGTAAAAAAGATAAGCCGGCGTCTTTAGGGGATAAATTGAATGAAAATAGCGCGACCGAGAAAAAAATCAATTATTATCTTTTTTTTAAGATCGAATTGTCTGTACCATCATCTAGTGTGAAGGACCAGGGAATAGATAGCATTTATGCCCTTATACTTACTCTGTGGCGCAGCGGTTAGTGCATCTCTTACCATGCGAGAGGTCCCGGGCTCGAATCCTGGCTGGGGACAAAAAAAAACCCAGGTCTTGGATGTTTACATGTTTGTGACGTCGCTGTTTCTGGTTCCCGCGACACAGGGTATCCTAGTGTGGGGCCAGAAGCAATGTAAGTCCCTGTATCTAAATGTTATGTTATTGGCGTTAATACTGTCAAGTCCTAGGTTGTTTGACTTTGGTTCATGGGTATTGGTTATGAAAATCACTATTAACATGATTGAGATATTGTATAGGGGGATGCTAGGGGTGACCTCCTGCCTCCGCTTGTGATTGTTTTAAAAAGGTTTATTTCCACAACCCCTTTTCGCATGTAGGTAGGTACGGATACTTATGCAAGTAAACACCGCGCAAAGGACAAAGGGTAAACGGAGGTTTTTGTTTCAAACTCCGCTGAAGTTCGTTTCAGAAGCCATACGAATGAAAAAGCTTTTGAAATTTCTTGAAAGAGATGGGCGAAAAAACAGTTTCCCAACACTTTTTTCAGAAACGTATAATTGCTTGTTGTTGGAAATTCCAAGCTTGTTTAGAGTGAATTGTTTGCTATAGAAATTTTCCTAACCGAGTCAATACAACGTGGCTACCATTGTTTCCCTTAAAAATGGGCAGCATGAACGTCCGCCTCGTCCCGGCGTAATGGCATACCGCCCAATCATTGCCCCAAAGTACGATTTTTGAGTGTTGAAGCACACAGCTATTAATGAATTATCAAAGAAGGTAAAATTTTTATAGGCTTGCATTGCACTGACTTCTATTATGTCCATAACCGGCAGGCATGATTGGCGTGGATAGTCTAAACGATCGAAGCGCACGATTTTACGGTAATCATTTACCTATATTTAAGATGGCTCTCACACAGATAATTCCTCTAATTCATTTGTAGTCATCATCATCAACCCATTACCCAAGTCTGGATTGGTGGAGGATCAGTTAAAATGTTAATGTTGAATCAGGAATAAAATGTAGCAATAATTTGTTATATTGTAGAATACTGAGGAGCATAATTTGCCATCATGCTTAGCATTTGTGGACCACGAGAAAGCCTTCGATTCAATCGAGATATGGGCCGTGCTGGAGTCTCTCCAGCGTTGCTGTATTGACTATAGGTATATCGAGATGCTGAAGTGCTTGTACAAGAACGCCACCATTTTCGGTCCGAGTACAGGAGCAAAATTCCATTGAAAAGGGGCGTGAGACAGGGAGACGTCATATCTCCAAAACTGTTCACGAACGGATTGGAAAATCCCTTCAAGCTTCTGGAATGGCAGGAACGCGGCATCAATATCAATGGCGATCTACATTGATATTGATGCCGCGTTAGTACATCAGTCACTTTTGATTTGCCAACGATATAGTAGTCATGGCAGAGACGATGGAGGACCTCGGCATAATGCTCGAAGACCCCAGTCGAGTTTGCCAACGGGTGAGCCTTAAAAGAACATGGACAAAACGAAAGTCATGTCGAACGCCCGTGTTGTGGGCACAACCCCAATAACAGTAGGGAACTCGATTCTCGAAGTTGTAGAGGAATACGTCTACTTAGGACATACAATCAAACTAGGGCGGTCCAACTTATTTTCGTATTTTCGTCCAATATACCTCAATCCCTCAAAACAAAATTATACAACCAGTGTGTGTTTTATCAGTGATGACTTATGGCACTAAAATGTGGTCTCTCACTATGGGTCTCATAAGAAAGCTCAAGGTCACGCAACGAGCTATGGAAAGGGCTATACTTGGAATTTTTCTACGAGACCGAATCAGAAATTATAAGCTCCGTAGGCAAACGAAAGTCGTCGACATAGCCCAACGGAATAGTAAGTTGAAGTGGCAGTGGGCGGGGCATATAGCATGCAGAACTGATGGCTGATGAGGCCAAAAGTACACGAATGGAGACCACATATCGGCAAGCATATGGAGGAGGCCTGTGATGGCATATGGATCAGTGCACTTTTTGTGGCTGAATGATGATGACGAATACCTAATTATCAAGCTTCAGCAAAAATTCTATTTCTCAATTTACCAAACTTTACTTACTTTAAACCAACTTTAAACTCAAAATTAAAGTAAATTTACTAACTATTTGTTAAATCTTTTTCCGGCAACCATTTATCACAAATTAGTACAAGTATAATTCTTATTAGTTCACTATTTGTGATCAGAATACCAATTATTTAGAAATTGTGAAGTTATTTTTGGAATCCAATGATGTTAAATATCAGTATCTTGCTTACTAGAAATTCGTATATTGCTGTATGGAAATATTTATTGATTTCATGGATTACATTATTTAGAAGTTCAGAAAATTTACTGGACAGGTTTAGAATTAATGTAATCAGTTCTTATTTTTTTATAAGATATAGATTATTTTAAAAACAAAGAATAATTTTTTAGTCTTTTAATTCTAAAATATTTTCTTTAACCTTCTTTGGTCCGTGTAGTAGGGTATCGAAATGCAGAGGTCAGAAGGGGCGGCAAAATTTGAATGGCCTACTGGCGGCAAATGTGCCACTACGTAGAACACAAGTTAGTGTAAAAAAAAACTACAAATTGGGTTGTTTCCATGGACGTAATATTTATAACGTCCTTGGTTGTTTCAGGGATTGGGCATTTTTCAGTTAACCCTGTATTGTCAACATTAAAGCATGTTTATGCAATAGGTACCGATGCACTAAGGGGCTTTTTGGCGATTTAGGCGGACGTAATTATTTCCTTGATTTTTTGTGTCTCGCATAGAAAATCCTGTAGAATCGTAATGTGTAGCAGTCTTTCAAGTAGGTAGATAGTTTAGGAAAAATTCAGTTTTATTTAAATATTTATTAAATTTATTTAAAAAAAACTTATTTACTAATATAAATTATGACGACGCGGAAAACCATGGTTCTTCATCAGAGCTTCTTTCGTCTAATTCTGGACCAGATATATCAGACGACTCTGCTGAGGAAGCAGCTGGTTTAGCTTCATCCCTGCCAAGATTTGGCTCATCAGAAACCATCATCTCCAAAGCATCTTTGCTAAATTTATGGTGGTTCTTGTTTGGTTTTGGTCTGATACTTGTTAGAAGTGGATCAGAACTAACTAACAAACGGTTAAGCACGTCCATGTTGCACTCTTCTCTGGAAAATTTTCGGGCGTAATTTAGGCGGTACTGGCGGAAATGCTTATTTCGCGCTTCTGCTGCTTCCTCCGATAGCATGCCTATTGGCAGTAAAGCTTTTTGAATTACCGTTGCCCCATGGATGAGCACCTTGTGCATGGTAGGCGTCATTGGATGCCATGAATATAAGCTGACATACAGTTTGGCGGTGTCGTGCGTGTACTTCGCAAACTTTGTCAAGTCTATTTTGTGGCCGCTGGATATCAATTCCAAGATAATTTTAAGCCTGTATATTAGGCTGTAGTCTACGCCAGTAATTTTAGCTGCGAGTTCGGGATTGCTGAAAAATCTTCGGCTCGTGTTGCCATCGTTGGAGTTTCCAAAACCTGCTTTGGGCATGTCGACTATTAGGCCGGTTTGCTCTCTAAATTTGGCTTGGATCTCTGCCTTGGTTTTTTCTACGATTTCCTTGTCGCTGTTGGTTCGCAGCTGCCATTTTTTTACAGGTATTTTATATGCTAAATGTAAGACACTTTCAAAAAAGCGGATTCTCGCATGCAATATTGAGAGGCCAAACGATAAAGCATCAACGTCCACATCCTGTTTTATACTCAGGTCATTGAATTGTTTTGACGTTGCGCCACATATATAACACCTCATGGTTGAGGTAGTTCCTGTAACAGCATTGCATACCTTACCATCTACCATAGTAAGTGCCATAACGTGACTTACAGAAAAATGTCTTTCCTCCATTGAAAAATTACTGTTCTTCAATTTTCCGATTTGGTTTTCAACATATTTTATTTCGTCGTTTGTCACGTCCACAGTTTCTTTCACGAATCTTAATCGTATTGGTCTGCAATATCGAGGCGAAGCGGGCGTTGGGTTTTGCCACACAACTTTAGTTCCACTAACTAACTGAAGTGGAACTAGGCAACTTATAAAAATGTGGCTATCACTGGCATCGCTTTGCATTTTTTGTTTAAATTGAGCTTGTTGCGATCCATCGCAACCCCATTTTGAAATAAGTTGCAATGTTTTGAGCTCTTCTTGTTGCAAATCAACCAACACATCATCCAAAGAACTAATCAACCTTTTAGTTGTATGGTCCAACAAACTTTGTAATTCAATTTCAGCACATGTTTCAACCACACGATAACTTTCTTTGCTGGGGTAAGTCTCCTTTTTAGCCTTTTGAAGCTCCTTGTACAGCGGGAAAAAACTTTTATTAGTGCTTCGTACGATTTCATACTGTCGTCTGGTCATGTCGGCCTCGACGAACATTGAAAGGGCACGCAATTTTGACAACTTCGTTTTATGTTTCTGTTGTAGTGACTTTAAGTAAGCCCTTTGATACTTTTGAGGCCGCTTTGGAGACTTCATCATGTCTTTAAGAACATTAGAAGCTATTCTTTTTCCGGAGGCATGAAGTGACGATTGAGCAGCATGCACTAGTACGTCATAATTTTTCGTAGTACGTAAGTCTTTGGTTTTTCTCCGTTTCACTCTGTCGCTGGAGTCTTCAAATGATTTTGTCGGTCGGCCCGCTGAATGCTGGGACGATCTAGGTATAAGAAAGGTTCCTTGTAACCATTCTTCATTTGCAGTCAAAAATCTCTCTACTTGTTTGTGAGCTCGTGTCCATCTTTGCTTTAACTGAGACTTCAGGTAAGAAAACTGATGCTTCAAAGCCTTCATTTGGTCAAGGGAGTATTCCTCGCGCGATAATAAAATTTTTTCAAGAAAATCCAATTTTTCTGAAAAATTTGGCAAATTTTGCTCTTGCATTTTATCAAAAAGCCATATCCGCGTGACAACTCTGTTTGGCGATGGGCCCCCGGAACCTATAATAGAATAAAATGTATTTTAAAGCAAAGTAAAAGATATATCTCAATTAATGTTTTTTTACCCCATACTAGTTTATGACCCCATGTGATCCCATTTACGGGTAAGTGCGGCTAATTTTGGTGGTAATAGTAAAGTAGAAGTCCCTTTTTTGCATTTCAATAATCAAAATCACAGGGACGCACCCTGAAGTACAACAAAAACCTTTTTGAATGAAAAAAATAAGTCCGAGTTTTGCAATTAAAACGTCAATTTCTATTGGCTAAAATATGTCAAAATGTTTGCGACATTTACCAAAAACAAAATTAAATTTACATATTCATACCTGCACTGTCAGGATCCATACTGGTTTTTCACAATAAATGCTCCACACAAACTGTAACTGCTTTCGAAGTTAATAGTTCCGTAAGAACGCCGAGAAATTAAACGTGCACTCATAGAGACGATAACTTCCGACTGATGCTACCTGGCAAGCGCTAACATAGGGTGGGCGGGAAGGGTCGTCCATTGTTCTACATCTATTCAACGACAACCGTTACTCGTTTTTTTATACCTGGGTTAAGATTTAGGAAACCGGATTTCGTCCGCCTAAATCGCTAAAAAACCCCTTAGTGCGATGTTTATGCACCTTCCGACGAGTTGTCACTAAAAATATTAGAATGTGTGAGAGAGAAGGTAGCCGAAAGTAAAATCATTATATTTAAAATGACTATTAGTTTTTAAGTTATTTTAATAATTTATTTGTGTTTCAGGTACATGTTTGTGAGCCCATTCAAAGATAAGGCCGGCCGTCGTGTTGTCATTTTCAGGCCCGGTAGATATCAGAACGAAAATTTAAATATCATCCATCACCATATTATGTTTTTATGTATTCTCACCGCTGATCATCTATTTGTGTTTTGTTTATTTAACATATTTTATGCAGCCTTTACGTATGTACTTAAGTATTTTATTTGCAGCCGAACGTACCTAAGTGTAATCACCATCGCAGGTATTTTACATATTAAGCTTTTATAGCCGTAGATACGGTAGACTTCCCGTTGGCTTAGTTCCCGCTTCCATCAACGATATCTATCAGTTTATCCACGGGTAAGTTCTACCCATATAATAAGTGCAAAAACGCCCTGCACTATGACATTTTTATAAACATAAACATTTACATACAGTATTTTTATAAACATAAAAATTTACACACACTAGGATACCCTGTGTCGTGGGAACCAGAAACGGCGACGTCACAAACATGTAAACAACCAAGACCTGGAGTTTTTTTTTCTCACCAGCCGGTGATCGAACCCGGGACCTCTCGCATGGTAAGCAGATGTGCTAACCGTTACGCCACAGAGGTCGTCATTTACAGAGCTATCCGTGGATAAATTGAATGTCTAACAAACAACCCTATCAAATTACAATTAATAAGTATTGTTTTCCCCCATTATCTTGTCACTTACCTATTTAGTGCCAAGTCACTAAATAAGATAGAAAAATAGATAAGAGACAAGATGTCCTTAGTATCGAACAAAAAAAGTTAGTGGAAGTTCACTGTACTAATTAGCAAACAAGTTAATCGCCTTATGTATATAGAAACTAATATATTCTTGGTGTCGGTGGCTGATACTAGATTCTACTTTATTGCCAAAGCTGAACTGAAACCTGACTCGTTAAGCTGCACAGTGCCACGTTACATTAAACCTACAAAATTACAATAGAATAAGGTTTCATGACAGGAAGAATTAGGTACGTATTAGCGTATAACTATTATTTATATCTATAAAACTTTTACATCAGAAAACCTCCATGCAATTTAATATCAATCGCACATTTGCTTTAATTTGAATTATCTAGATGTATATTACCCTTTTCATGTCTATCAAAACAGAGGTCGTAGCTGGGTTCGACTCCCAGTGTACTCTATGGCCAGACTAAAGTCTGTCTGAATTTCTAAGTTGGTTATATTATTGTCTCAAAGTATAGGATATCACAGTTTGGTACCAGAACAAGTTATTTGTGAGATGTTATTGTTATTTTGGTACCTAGAAAACAGTATTCTCACAGCAGGTACCACATTGAAAGTAACAAAAGTCAGCCAGTAAACGTAGAATTCAGAGTAAGATAAGGTACGATTTTTATTTATAAAAATCAGAGATACACAGCAACCTATCGAACAAAGTCAAAAGGTTTCAGTTCAGCACATACAACGACCTTACTCGCCGTCTCCCTCCAGGTGTGTTCGACCCCTACAAGTACACGAATCAGGACATGTGTCGTGTGATGGCGATCGGCTTTGAGACCCTGATGGAAGACGAGGATGTCCAGGTCCGAGGGGTTGTGCACTACACTGACGGGAGTGGCGTCAGCCTGCCTCATCTCACGCTTTTCACGCCAAAGGAGGCGGTCAGGATCGTCAAAAACGGAGAGGTATTTGATCCACGTTTTTTTTTCATATAAACATAAACATTTACATACAGGCACATACATTGCTTCTGGCCCCACACCAGGATACCCTGTGTCGTGGAAACCAGAAACAGCGACGTCACAAACATGTAAACATCCAAAACCTGGAGTTTTTTTTCTCCCCAGCCGGGAATAGAACCCGGGACCTCTCGCATGGTAAGCAGATGCGCTAACCGCTACGCCACAGAGGTCGTATAGGAACAACATAAAAACTTCGCTATTTATTCTGCGAGCGGGCGAAAACTATAAGAGGTACCTATATCTGCCGCTGTTGTCACTCGGTTAAATTACATTACGATTTTCCTACCTACCACCCAGATAGCATTTAAGTTTGCTGCAAGTTTGTTTTTTATTTGATATTTAGTTTTGATACAAATTTATTTCAAATTAGCTATAAGCTTGTGATGGCAAAAATGATAAGACAAGTTTCTTTCAATACTGTTGCAATCTTGTCATGATAAGTAGTCCAGTCATTATATACATTTGGAAAAGAAAATGAACCGAGAAAGCCAAATTTTTGATATTAAGTGGGGGGTGGCTAGAAAAGCTTAAGTTCAAATTGTCGACCAAAATAACCTTGTGCAATTTCCGCCATCTTGAAAAAAGGGTTAATTTCAGTTTTTTCAAAATAACTTGGCTCCCCGTTGAGATACGAAAATTTTCGAAGAATACTTTTTTGTTGCTCTTTGCACGATCTACAATTAAGATTCTATACATTTTTTACGTATCGATCATCGTTATCGAGATATCGATAAAAAAAACTACTAAAAAAAACGCCCTTTTCTTTTTTCTCGTCAAAGATATCGAAAAATGTCCGAAACGAAACTTCTAGAGCGTTTCCAGACCTACAAAGTCGTTTTTTTATTTTTCATTTTCGTGAGAAATTACGACCGCTAGCGCGGTCGTAATCTTTTTTAGTAGTTTTTTTTATCGATATCTCGATAACGATGATCGATACGTAAAAAATGTATAGAATCTTAATTGTAGATCGTGCAAAGAGCAACAAAAAAGTATTCTTCGAAAATTTTCGTATCTCAAAGGGGAGCCAAGTTATTTTGAAAAAACTGAAATTAACCCTTTTTTCAAGATGGCGGAATTTCACAAGGTTATTTTGGTCGACAATTTGAACTTAAGCTTTTCTAGCCACCCCCCACGTAATATCAAAAATTTGGCTTTCTCGGTTCATTTTCTTTTCTAACCCGATTTTTCCGACGTAATGACTGGACTAAAGCATGATCTGTCAAGTTTGATCCAATACTACTTTAAAGTTGTCACGACAGCGTGACATGTTTTCGTTCAACCATCAAATTACAAATGACAGATGAACCATGATGATGATGATGATGATGATGATGATGATGAAATCCGGCCTAGTAAGAGTTCTGCCTTCAGGTACCTATAAAATCTACTTAATTCATAGTATCGTCCATTTAACACTACCATCCACAGAGAAATGGTTGCATTATTACACAAATAATTTTTCAATTTGGGTAAAATGGAAAGTGTTTACCCCACCCAAGCACTACTAGTTATTTTAAGTTACAACTTACTTTGTTTGAAATAAAACTTATTTTGTTTTAAATAAATACCTTTCTCTATTTAAATTATTATCATTTACCTAAACACTGCGTTAATCGGAACGCAAATCCTTTGTAAAGTTCATCGCAAAGCTCTCACCTCGCTCACTACGCCACACAACAAGATTTGTAAAACGGAACGCTCCGTACGACCCTACAGTGTGGCCGACTAAGTGGTAGTTTCCTGCCATTTTGACATAATTGTATTCCTACTTTAACCACTTGCAGATTTTGTGGCACTTTAATATATAGATATACAGGGTGGAATTTTGTAAGGCCACTTGAAGGGGAAATACTCTTAATACTGTAGATAGAAAATTTTACTCAAAGAAAACATTCCTTTATTTTTGAAAAGAAAGAAAACTGCATTAAAGATTTTTAAAATTTCGCTTGCCTCACCCGGTAATCGAACCTACTAAAATCTGTAAAAGTTGCACCATGTACTTTTATTGCATCGATCGTTAGGGTCAATTATAAGGATGAAATCTCTCTAGCAAACTTCATAAATTAAATGAAAGGAAAACAATGAAATCTTAAATAATTAATTCAATGGGTCAAGTTAAAGCACTTTTACTCAAAGATCCGTTTCCTTATGTTTACTTATGTTATTAATTAATAATTATCATTGACGTCATTTATGCATTAAAATGACGAATTACTATTTAGATAAGACGATTGCAATTTGCACGTGTTTGTAATTGACAAGTTTGCATTGGCAAATATTATAAAAGTTTGATGGGCGAGTATTTTGACAAAATTGTAGGTAATTTGTAATGACAAAGAATTGACAAGTTTGCATTGGCAAACATTATACAAGTTTGATTGGCGAAAACTAGACATTTGATACAAGTTTGATATAAACTTGCCGCAAGTTTGTCATTTGCCTCGTCAAACTTGATGCAAGTTTTCACGTTTGATATTTCAAATTTGCTGCAAGCCTGAAACAAGTTTAAATTGCTATCTGGGCATCTACCACGATCCTAAAAAATAACTTTCGCTTCATCGACATTCATAAGTCGTTCCATGCACGCACGTCAGTTTCGGGTACATTTCATCTTACCCTTTGCTATTTGGTCGAAGTATGTCCGCCTGGGGCGTCCCTTACCGGCCCTTCCACTCACATGCCTTCAATAGGGAATGGATGAAAATATCAGAAGTGCTTGATATTTTTTTTGGTGATAGGAATAACCTTCCTTAACGCGGGAAAAAAGTTTAATTTTTTTTGGCCCCGTAGTTAATTTTTAAATATACTTAATATTTTTCCATTCGTCGTTCTGGGCTTAGTACGGCATATCAGACATATTCCTTAATCCGCTACGTATGAAAAAAAATCCACCTTGAAAACCTGTCAATGTCACCACAGACTTTTTTTTTAATACGTAGCGGACCAAAGAATATGTCTGTTAAGCCGTAGGTACTGAGCCCAGAACTACGAATGGAAAAATATTAAGATTATTTAAAAATTATCTACGATGCCAAAAAAATTGAAACTTTTTTCTCGCGTTAAGGAAGGTTATTCCTATCACCGAAAAAAATATCAAGCACTTCTGATATTTTCATCCATTCCCTATTCCTCTGACCAAATCTATCAAAAGTTTACTCATTTTATTACAATAAATATAATAATGTTAAATTGTGCGGGCCTTAGGGCGGCTTGAAAACTTCTGACAGTAGCCAGCCACTAGTCTTACAAGCCTCCACCAATCCGGACTAGGTCCCCGTGGTGGAGTGTGGCCTATACCTTCCTCAGCGAAGAGACCCGTGTCCCTCGGTGGGGACATAATGGGTTGATGATATTAACATTCTGTTCCTAGCGCACAGTACCGATGCGGCATAAGGAGATATACGGAGCCAACGTACACCCGACGGTGAAGTTTGCGCTTGACTTCGGCATGGCGCTTATCTCGGAGAAGATCCGCAAGAGGGTGAAGCTCTACACCACCACTGCTGACGTGGAGATCGACCAGAGTCTCTTACCCAAGGAATACGGCGGTCACATGCCGATGAAGGAGATGATAGGTTTGTGTTTTGTCTCTACTTAAAGAGGTGATGATGATGATGATGACTTCCTCTTATCCCTTATCAGGGACATAGGGCTCGCGGTCTTGTGCGGCAACTTCTAACTCGTTCCAATTGAGTCCCGTTGAGGCAGCCTCTTTCTCAACGGAACGCCTCCAGGTAGTGCGAGGGCGGCCCGGCCGTCTCTTGCCAGAAGTTTGCCACGTTAGACTCTGTTTGGCCAGCTGGTGGTGCGGTCTTCTCAGGGTATGTAAAGACGTACAGGGGTGCAATTACGTAAGATTCCACTGAATGGAGTTGTCTGATTTAGCTCTTGTTACATTCACATTGTCACATTGTTACATTCTGGGACTTTTTTCCCAGTAGATAGGTATCTCATACTCCTACTCCGAACCGCCATATACCTACATTATTATTTTGACTCTTTCGAGTTATCTAAATGCTTAACCCGATAGAGTGGAAAGTTACGTAATATAAGGGCAGGATCTAACAATAGCGCCACCGAGGAAAAAATCATATCTTTTTTATAGATCGGATTTGCAAAAACTGTCTGTACAATCTCACAATCCTGTAGACCAGCGGTTCCCGAATGGTGTTCCGCGGAACCCTGGGGTTCCGTAAAAAGGTCTCAGGGGTTCCGCGAAAATTTCGATGTTTTTTTCACCTTTGATATAGGTATTTAGGTATGGTAATCTTATAAATGGACGTAATTATTATCCAGTTTCAATTGTCTTGTTTTAAAATGTTGTGTCCCGAAATTCCGTTCAGGTACCTACCTATCTATTATATGTAGGTAATTAGGTATGTAGGTACCTCTCGCGAGTGCTTGGTACTGACCAAATGCTCGCGGTGTAATGTAGGTAACATGTTAAACATCGAGTATTAGTGCAGTCAGTACCTATTGTTACGTTGTTACAGTTAGTTTACTTCTTACTTCATGTAGGGTTCGGCACAAAAACGGTGAACAAAAAAGGGTTCCGTAGCCAAAGGAATTCGGGAACCGCTGCTGTAGACAGTGATTTTTAGACAAACCCAAGATTTAGTTTTTTCTTCGGTGGCGCTAGTTTTACTCAGTTCACATTTCAGTAGACGACATTTTTTTCATTTTTTAAATTGAAAATTAATCTATGATTTCAAAATAACCTGACCAAGGTATATTTTCATGTTAGTGGACAATACAATCCCATGTCCAGTCCCAACCCAGGAAACCCTGTGCTATGTTACCCAGGGAAGTAGGTATGTTAAGCTGCTAACTCTAAAAGTACAAGGATTCAGGAGACTAATAAAACCACCTTATTTTTACATCAGGCAATGAAATGAAAAATTGAAAATACCGTTTTCGATGAAATTTTCATCTAATTTTATCTAATTACATTGCCTGATGTAAACATAGGATGGTTTTATTAGTCTCCTGAAAATTTGTACTTAGGTGCTTTTGGAGTTAGCAGCTTAACACTTTTAGACGAAGATCACAAAAATGGAAATACATCTATTGAGGCTATTTGTACAGATTTACTGCGCCCCTAGACTCAAACGTCATCAAACGTACATAAATTACTTCCACACATCACAATATCTTGCCTTGGTGCCAGACTACTACTGGAGGACATACAAACATGGAATTACACCCAGACGCCATTTGTACTCCGCGGCCCTCAGTGGGAATCGAACCGACGACCTCTTGGTAGGTAAACGCCTTAACGCCTAGACCAACGAGGCAGTCAACAAACCATTCCCCCACAGAGCAATGGAAGCAAGAACTGGCGGCGAGGCGCGACATTTTGTTGCTCAACGACAAGATGGCGGTTCGCCTTGAGATGTACAGCGAGGCGGCGCGAGAGGGCGCCGTCTCCGCGCTTCGCAGTGGCGCCAACTCGTGCAACGGGGACGCCGTCGGGGACGCCATGAGGGGCCTCACTGGTAACTTCAGGAAACTGGAGGTCGACTGAGCGATTCGCTAGAATCGAATACCTTTTCACATAAGACTTAGGACGGAACGCAGTAGAGTAGTAGAGGATATTATGGACACTTGAACGTCCCACTGTGTAGTTACAGACTACAGTCCTTGCTGTGTGGTCTGTGACTATAGACCACATGCTTTCTGTCGCTCAGACTGTGGGTGTTGCACGCTTAGTAAATAGGTAGGTAGGTACCTAACTATATAACGTACAAATCACTCTAATAGTGTTCCTGTTAAAGTGCATCACAGGATTTCGAAAGAAAAAATATCCTCCACAGTAGTGACTTTTCGTTTTTCAAACCGATTATGTATTACCCAGAAAAATCTTGTCTTTCCTTAATACATCATTGTGTCCGCAGTGATAACGGACCATTATCGAAATCGCATGTGCATTTCCAGGTGTGAAATTACGTAAGACTCCATTCTATGGAGTTGTCTGATTTAGCCCTTTTGTTCCCGGTATGTCACACCACCTTATGTCACACTGTTACATCCTGGGACTTTTTTCCCAGTAGGTATCTCATACTCCTACTCCGAACTGTCATATACATTCTTATTTTGACTCCTTCGAGTTGTCTGAATGCTTAACCCGATAGAGTGGAAAGTTACGTAATATAAGGGCTGGGGTAGGTACGTACAGTAAAGAATAGTCTATCTAACCGGGTATCTTAAAAGTTACAAGGTTAAGAAAAGAAATACGGGAACGGGCGCCGGGAACACCCGGCAACAGCCTCGCACCCGCCCTACACATGTCCTACACCTATATAGTACCTAAGTAGATAATATTTTGTCAGCAGTTATTAAATATTTCAGTATTTTAAATAATTTCTCTCAAACGGGACCGACTAAAGAAACGGTAGCAAAAATACGGCAAATACCCAAAAATTTTGGTCCTCCTTACAGCCTCCTTCCCCTAATCTACTATAATGGCAGTAACCTTCTGCCTTGCGGTGAAGCACCCAAGCTATGTAATATAATTCTGTGGCTTGGTGCTAATAGGGCCAATGTCAGTAATCCTCACTGCAGCCCGTTTAAAACTAACAAATTTTACTATACCGGTAGAGTCATACACCTTCCCATTGGCCTCTTTACATCTTATCTTTGAAAATATTGTCGTTACACGTACGCCCTTTCAGCACAAATAAATATATACATTTTTCAATACTTTGGCATCAAAAGCTGATTTTGGGCAAAATCTGACTTTGGCCCTTTTAGCACCAGGCCACATAATACGCTAATTGACTCGTATCAAATTTGACGCGATAAATGGATATTTCCTGTAGTATCTAACGTAAGAAACCGAAATATATTGACTTTGCTAAGTAAATATGCAGGATGGCTGCAAAATTTGTAAATAAAAAAAAAAAATTCGCTTTTAAATCGGAACGGTGAAAACACTATCCGCCATCTTGAAAGCACCTTTGGTTGTAAACAAACATCTGTCAGTCATGCGTGCGTAGGTTCTATTTTGATTTGGATTGGATTTAGTGTTTTTGCAAAAACTCTTCTTGTGCAGTTAGTGTCTTATCATTTTAATGATAAGCGCAATCATGGACGCTGGATTCGTGGAAGCTGATAGTACCAATTTTCCAAAACCAAACCAAATCAAACCAAGCATTATTACAGCTAAAACAGTTTCTGTGAACATTGATATTACAGGACTTACATTAAAGTGATCTTCACATAAATACACCCAAGTTTCAGTCGATAAAGAATCGGGGTCTCTCTTGGCAAGTTTGAGCCAAGTTTTTCGTATGTTTATTTCACTGGGCACACGAATCCTCGACTTCCCGGCGGTCTTTATTGACGTGTTTTTGCAGTTTCTAATAATGTAATAATGATAATTGACATATTTTGCATGTAAACTCGATGAAATCATGGTTGCGTTGTTGTTATTTCACTATGCTCACAGATCACTAACAGATTTTAGGACTAGGTAAAGATCGTTTCACCAAACAAGTCCCACGGTAAAATCCTTAAGGTCATAACAATAAAAGTCAAAATTCATTAACTCATACTTCTTTCGTGGCACGAACTCTACCTATGTTGAATGTCAAACTTTGTTAACAAACGTTTAGGACTTCAAACCATAGACAAAAATGGCGGACCGCGTTTTTGGCGGTTTAGCAAAGCAACGTTTTAAAATAATGTTTTTGTTGCTTTTAGGTCCTCAAAAAATATACTAAAATATTTTTTGGTCTAATGGAAGAGACATTTAGAATTTAAGACATACTTGAAAAAAGAGTCAAGTAGCGGATTGTTTACAGCTTGTGTTGAGTTAGCATAGATAAAATAAGTACTTGTAAGTTGTAATAAGTTTGATAAAAATCGTTTGCCGTCTAAATAATTTTAAGTACAGCTACCTATGTACGTTCGTATTAAGTTAGTGGTCTATTTTCTGTTTAAGACGAAGGAGTAAAATTAAACATAATTATATTTACAGAAACACCGAGTTTTAGTTCAATTAATTTTATTCATTAAAAAACCCGTTATCTAAACTTAAAGCATAATCCACACCGATGGTAGGTTGGCGGACTCAGACAACAAATTATAAATACATTTTGGGGCCCGATTGGAATGAAGAGTGATTTGACTGAGGGTGTTTGGCGAACCTACAAACAGGTAGTATACCGACCCGATTCGCGCGTGTTGACTTTCCAGTGCATTGTCAAATTCTGACGTTTTTGGCTCCACGAAACGCATGAATAATAAAACGCACCAACGTTTCCCACCTACGTCAGCAGCGTTCTATACCAGTGCCGTAGGTATAAATAATATGTCGTACGTCAGAACCGCCACGCCCCACCGCGTTGGTGTGTTTTATCCTTGACTCGCCGTCATATAGCTTGAGCTGGCAGTTAAATGAACTCTCAATAAACCATCCTGCTAAATGATAAAAGACACTGATGATGGCGGTCCGTACGTACGAAATTTACGGAAATAGTATGAACTGCCGTGGCAGTGGCCTGCCTGCCACGCGGTGGCATGCCATCGCCTTGGTGTGTTCACTAACTAAAAGAAGTAATTAAAATGGTTAGCAATTATATAATTTGGTCAGCAACAAAAAACAGCATTTAAGTAATTTGGTCAGCATACAAAGATTTTGTTTGCAATAAAAAAAATCAGGCAGCAATCCTGGTCCAGGCAGCTTACAATAATATGAGGTGGCATAATAAACATTCAGTCCGCAAAATAACTACTTGATCAGCAAGATTTCTCGCTCGTACAAGAAGAATCGCTCGTAGCCTGGGCTGCCTGAGTGTTCTTTAACGATCACTAAGGTTAAGCAACATACGGCACGTTCAGTCCATGGATGGGTGACCGTCTATGACCAACGCTAGTGGCATTTTTCCGAGCGGTTCCGTGCTTCGCAAGGCACGTTAAGCAGTTGGTGCCGGGTGCCGTAGATAGATGGCAGTCGTTAAGCCAAGTCAGAGGCCTTAGGGCGGCTTGAAAACTTCTGACAGTAAGACCAGCCACTAGTCTTACAAGCCTCCACCAATCCGGACTTGGCCCCCGTGGTGGAGTATGGCCTATACCTTCCTCAGGGAAGAGACCCGTGCCCCTTGGTGGGGACATGATGGGTTGATGATGATGAAAAAAAATCAGGCAGCAATCCTGGTCCAGGCAGCTTACAATAATATGAGGTGGCATAATAAACATTCAGTCCGCAAAATAACTACTTGATCAGCAAGATTTCTAAATGATCAGCAGATAAAACATGTCTATAAGCAGTGTATTTGATTGGTATGCATATTTAAAACATGGTGAGCAAAATAACTAATTAGATTGCGTTTTTGTTGAAACATCGGCAATGTACGTTAAAAGTGGGCGGAGCAAGTGCAGAAAATTTTCGCTATGTCTTTAATTATAGTTTAAGCACTTAGGTACCTACTTAATTGTATTAGTTTTTTTTAATTTATCTGAATTATTTTTTATAACAATAAAAAAAAATTAATTTACACTTCTATAAATAATAAAACATACCCAAACAAACATATCCACTCAGAGAGTAAATAAATTAAATAATCTTTGTAAGAAATGCGTCCATTTTCCGCATGACAAGTGAAGTATTTTTGCTACGTTTATATATGCAGCTCAAAATTATTTTTTTTGCTTACACTCTGAGTGCTTACCAAAATTTTATTAAACAGGAGCAGCTCATTGCAGTTCATATAATTAATATGCTGTAGAAAAATAATTACAGCCATCCAGAATGACATAAATTGATGATTGATTTTGAAATGGTTGCTGGCCAAGTTGCTGATCAATTAGCTATTTTTGCTCACAGATTATATTTTTCTGCTCACAAAAATAGCAATACTATGCTAACCATTTAAATAACACCCCTAACTAAATAGGGCTTTAATTGTCAGAAAACTGCTTTAATTATAACTGGAGCGAGAATCGATTTCCTTCCATTGGTGGCGACAGTTAGTGCATGGCTCCTAGAGGTGACATTGCCATGTACGCCATTTAATGTAAATCTACAATCGGCGTGCGGTAATAACTACATTTAGATACAACCTGACGGCAATTTACAACAGTCAAATAACTCTTCAAACAAAGGTACAGAACTACCAAATTAAGCGGAGAACTTTAGCAAATTAATGAGTTAAAGTAAGATAGGATACATATAGAGCTGGTTTTTGAATTCAGAATTTCACTAAGCAAATACTTAAGTAACGTTATGTCACGCTCTTTTCTGAGAAATTTGACGAGACAGCACTAAAGTTAAGTAGTTACTTAGCGAAATTTTCATTTCAGAAAATGGACCATACAGTTCGACGTCGTTCTTACGGACACTGCGGCGTTGCTTTCCTTCGTTAGATAAGTTGGTAGGACAGTAAAGACGTGTTTCATAACGGTATAATTAGTAAAATACGTACAATTATTAACTTAACTCCAGAATCAATTACTTGAAATAATAATGACGTTTAGTGTTTACTGAAATTTTAGTTCGAAAACATGCATTTTCGCTAAACCGAACATTTGACGCTCGATTGACTAATAGTGGCTTTATAAAACAGGATCTTGGTATTATGGCTACAGAGTTATTGCTCTTATTAATTAAGGCGATTCAAATCATTGAGGTAATTTGTATATAGCACTTATTCCGGCAACATTACATATACTTACAACAAAGACAAACATTCTAAAAATTAATTTCTGATCACATCCAATTATTTTCTTTTGAATCTTTGACTAAACAACTATGTAAATACGTCCTAAAACTATATTAAATTAGTTAACTTCATTAATATAAAATGCCACTGCATCAGAGCCTTAGCACATCGACGATTTCTAGGCGTGTTTACCAGCGACGTACTTTATATACGAATATTGGAGACAAATTCATTACAAGTATTGATGAATATTTAGTTCAAAGCCATGTCTTTGGAACAAGACAGCGCGCTGATGAGACTCACTGGAAACACTCAAAAATCACCTCTAAGTGAAGGCTCTTAAGAACTTTAACTGTTGTACAGGAACTCTAAGGCTGAGATTTGCATCTTCGCCGTTCTGAAGTCTTACAGAAGTGACACAGTACAAAAATTCGTCGATAAACATACTGGAAATTAAATTTCTAACTAACTATTAGCTTGTACAGTGATGCTTAGGCATATTCCCAGGAATTCTGCGACGTTACAATAATAACATTGGGTGAGATTTATAAAATTCATCAACATAAATATGTAGAGAATGCTCTAGCGAAATGCAGTATTGTTTGCCCACGAAGACGTCCATCGCAACAAAACTACTACGCAAATCGGCTGTCTTTGTGCACATCTGGCAATTATTAAGTCTAGTTTAGAACACCTGAGAGGAAATCCCATTACAATGCTGAGACTTTAACGTCTCATAAAATACGGTTTACCTTTTGATGTAACTACAAATATTCTGCCCTCATAACGAGAAACACAGTAATAGTCATTACTACGTTTTTAGTTTGAATGCAAAAATAAGTTACTTGGGGACTTTTTTTCCAGTAAAAAAGTAATGGTGGCTGCAGATCTACTGTAATCTATACCAAACATTAATTTTTCACTACAGAAAATGCCTCTGAGTAGCTTATTTTTGCATTCAAACTAAAAACGCAGTTATGGCTATTACCTACTATATTTCTCGTTTCGAGGGCAGTATTTAGAACACACACAGCAAGTTACAAAAAACCGCTGAAACGACAGAAACATGGAAACGTAACACTTTACAGGTGACGCCGCGATCTTTTCATAGAATGCTTTCTAAAATGAGGTACTCGAAACACTTACTCAATCAATATAAAATGATACCTACCTAAGCTTTATACAACAGAATAAGAACAGCGCAAAGTCGCTGTGTTATTCTGCTGATAAATTGGTAGGACCGTAAAGAGGTCTATAGGGGCATGTTTCATAAAGCTATAATTATTAAAATACGTACAATTATTAACTTATCTCCAGAATCACTAACTTGCAATAATAATGACGTTAAGTGCTCACCAAATTTTAGTTCGAAAACATGCATTTTCGCTCAACCGACCTTTGACGCTAGATAGAGTGGCTTTATAAAACAGGATCTTGGTATTATGGCTACGGAGTTATTGCTTTATTACTTAAGGCGATTCAAATCATTGAGGTAATTTGTACATAGCATTTATTCCGGCAACATTACATATATGTACTTACAACAAAGACAAACATTAAAAAAATTAATTTCTGATCATACTCAATTATTTTCTGTTGCATCTTTGACTAAACAACTATGTAAATACGTCCTAAAACTATATTAAATTAGTTAACTTCATTAATATAAAATGCCATGAATTAACATAAAATGATTTCTAGGCGTGTTTACCAGCGACGTACTTAATATTACGAATATTGGAGACAAATTCATTACAAGTATTGATCACTATTTAGTTCAAACCCATGTCTTTGGAACAAGACAGCGCGCTGATAAGACTCACTGTAAACACGCAAAAATCACCTCTAAGTCAAGGCTTTTAAGACCTTAATGTTGTACAGGAACGCTAAGGCTGACATTTGCATCTTCGCCGTTCTGAAGTCAAGTCAACATTGGGCAAGATTTAAGTATAAAATTCATCTACATAAATATATAGAAAACGCTCTAACGAAATGCAGTATTGTTTGCCCACAAAGACGTCCTTCGCAACAAAATTACTATGAAAATCGGCTGTCTTATGTAACTCTATTTCACATCCGCCAATTATTAAGTCTAGTTTAGAACACCTGAGAAAAAATCCCATTAATATGCTGAGACTTTAACGTCTCACAAAATTCGGTTTACCTTCTGAGGTAACTACAAATATTTAGAACTTAGAACACACACAGCGAGGTTTACAGGTCACGCTTTGATATAAAGCTTTGTAAAATGAGGTGCCTGCTCGAAAGACTAACTCTATAAATATCATATGACACCTACGCTTCACCAATCCGGACTTGGAACCAGGGGTGGAGTACGGCCTATAGTTTCCTCAGGGAAGAGACCCGTGGGTGGATAATGACCTACGCTTTATACAACGCAACGAGTAAGTACAGCGCAAAGTCACTGTAATATCGGGGGGCGTTTAAATAATATTTTTATTATTGATCCATCTGGATGTACTGAAACCCTCCTACAACGAGAGTCTATTCTACAATAATTAAATTTCAATCTTAGTTGCGGAAACTTTGAAGGAATACTGAGGGCTGGTTAAAACCGGTGCCTAGATTAATGTGACAACTGCATTAACGCGGCGACTTCGTTTCATTGCCGGTTTAATTCTAAGCGCGCGCGCGTATCAAATCTAGGCATCAAATGAAAGGGGCCATCCAAAAATTACATCACACGCTAAGGGGGAGGGAGGGGGTCGACGAAGTGTGACATTGTGTGACAAGGGGGAGGAGGGGGTCTTACATTTTGTGACGTCACATTTAAAAATCTATTTTAATCTGTGTTAAAACACGAACTATTAACGTTAAAACATGAACTATAGAACCTTTGCAACTCTATCTATTCCTTGCTCTATCGGAAATAAAAACTAACTTCGGAACTGCTGTTTTAATCCAATAGAAATCTACATGTAAAAATTGCAAAATATGTGACGTCACACTAGGGAGGGGGGAGTCTCACAAATGTGACCAGCTGTGACAAGGAGGAGGGAGGGGTCAAAAAATCATGAAATTCGTGTGACGTAATTTATGGATGGCCCCAAAAAAGTGATTCCCAGAATTGCATAATTTCTTTGGCGCCTTTTTTTTTATATTAACTCAATAAAAAGCAACATAATATACTGTAGTAGTTGCCACCAAAACCTCGTAAGTAAGAGGGCGGGATCTACAAGAGCGTTTTTAGTACCGCGGAGTAAAAAAATGTCAACGCCTGGTATAAACTAGCGGTATAATAATAATGCATCTATTGCCATTTATTTCAATAAAATACAAATAGCAGCTGCCACCCTCTTGCAAATGGCATGATAACCGAAATTTGAAACCTCAACACCAAATCCTAAAAATAATTTTGGCACTTCGAAATATAATCAGTCTCTATTTGAACTACGTGTACAAAGGGAATCAACCGGAAAATGTATAAAAAACTATTAATTTCCACTAACAATTAATATTGTATACTTTTCTATGCTCTAAAACATATAATAGGTTGGTAAACTTTACCTACACCATTCCTAAGATAAAAAAAAGCGATCTATACCAGAAATATTATTCTTCTTAACGTCAACATCCTTAATAGAAGGTAATGCATTAACCTATGTAAGTTAGGATTATTAATCGTGCGTAGTGTGGAAAATATAACCTAGACTAATATTAATTACTTTTAACAAATAACATAGGTAACTAGACGGCGGGGCCACACCGGCCAAACAGCCTCACCAGGCATTTGGCGCGCAATTGTATTACAATGACAGTTGCATGACTCCGTCGTTCTCATTTCATTGCCGCTTCAAATCAACGCGCGAACGCGTATTCATAATACTACGCGTCAATGGGATTAATAAGCATGTCACGTTACCCGACCATGCAACTGTAATTGAACTACAATGCTCGACCAGATTCGAGGCCCTGCGTCTCGATTCTGTTGGAGCACTGTAGAACGATGACAGACACATTTTTTCATGCATTCATGACGCCTAGATTTATTGATACCGTGCTCGCGTTGACCTTAAGTGCCCTGCCTCACCAGAGTGCTTATACTGAGTTTTTTCATTCACTCTCGATAGTGAGGGCGTTTGCGATTTGCATAGGAGTAACAAAGAGACAAATAGATGGCGCGCTTTGTCACTCCTATGCAAAACGCAAACGCTCTCGCTATCGAAAGTGAACGACAAAACTCAGTATACGCACTCAGGACGCTATGGCGACGTCGCCAGCGACCGTATCCAAGCAGTTTGTATTGAAATGTATGGTGCCTAACTCACTTGACGACGGTCTGGCAACGTCGCCACTCAATACAAACTGCTTGGATGCGCAGCTGGCGACGTCTCCATGGCGTCCTAGTGAGGCAGGGCACTAAGCGGCAATGAAAGTAAATCGCCGTGTTCGTGAAGCAGAATCTTAGCCCTGGTCTGTGTGGACCGTGAGCCTGATAAAACACATAATACTCTTAAATCTTTGGCTCCTTCATTGGCAAAGTATTCACCAAACAGTGGAACATAATATAGGCCTCGTGTACGCCATTTAGGTTAGTCAATCCTCCGATGCAAGCGCATACCACACTTCTACACAAATATAAAATCCTTAAAATAATACAGTTAACACCCATAAAGCTAAAATTTAATCTAGAGCGACGTCTGCTTAAAATGTCTGCTTTTTTCGGGGTTTATTCTGGACCCGTTCTACTGGAACATTTTGGATGATAGGTTCATCCAAGCTCCGAGAACGTCAGACTAAAAGTTGTTTAGTGATAAGAAAGTAATGTCAATATTACTGTTTTAAGGAGACGTTACATTCAGCTTCCATACCATATAAATATTAATGCCTAGCATCAATTGGACAAAAAAAGGTCAGTGTCTATAACTACGTATAGATAGGTCACAAAAAGGTCAACGTTGTAGGTTTTATACGATTGTACATACACTGTCTCCGCTCTACCTAATTTTCTTACAATTGTGAAGACTTTTAATTGGCTTAATGTGATAGATAAAACATTTATTGGCGCCTGCATACACACACACATATATATTACATTAATAATTAGAATTGCACATGTAAAAAAGGTGCCCAAATTGTTCTATGTAATACCATTGCAACGTCTGTTAGTCCGCATGGGACCCAATATCGTCTATCGGAGACAGTACTGGAACATATCCAAATTTATGAAAATCCAGTTTTTTAAACCAAAGGTTTCAAAATAGACTGCTCTAGACCGTTGCAATCTAGTGCAATATACGAATATCTCGAACACTCCTTTTATTTATTTTTTAATTACTAAAAACCATGACAGTCCTAAAAGATCAAAACTTTCATAGCCTTACTCGAGTATAGTAAATTTTGAAATGTTCCAGTACTGTCTCCGATAGACGATATAAAATACAAGTGTATTATACAACAAAGACCTGCTGCATCAAGTTACAGGCTTCCATTTCTGTTTACTTAAAATTTAAATGATCTTGCAATTATTGCTTCAAAGAAAAACACTATTCTGAGGACCGGTTTCTGAGCTGAGAATTTCACTAAATAACCACTTAACTGTAAGTGCCGTCTCGTCAAATTTCTCAGAAAAGAGCGTGACAGAACATTACTTAGTATTTACTTAGCGAAATTTTCAATTCAGAAATCGGCCCTCAGGATAGGTTGTATTTAGGTACTTATTTATCACACATAATTTCGTAGAAAGTTTCAAGTATACTAGGTATAATGGTACTGCAGCGCCTACCAGAAATCAAATTAAATTTTAATGGGATTAGCAACGCCAAGAACCTAAGTGCCGCCCCGAGGTTGCACTAACAGCTTCTAACTTCCTGTTAAGTCAGTAAGGAAAATAATGCTTAGGCCGGTTAGTCACGCCGACACTCGGCGCTGACAGGCCAATATGTACTACACTGGTCTGCAAAACTAAGTATCACACTCTTAAAATTGCAATAATTCGAAATAAAAAGAACTCGAAAAAGAGTTTAATACTGCATATAAAAACTTCATAGTCGATAACCTTTTTGTGAGATATGCCCGAAAAAAACTTTAATAACAAAAATAATCCTTATTCGTTTTACCATATTTTTTTTTGTATCTGTTTTTGTTATCAAATTTTTCCTTGATCGATAGTCTTGTTACGCTAAGTTAGATAGACTTGCTGAAAAATCAAGTTAAGCGATGTTACGGGAAGCACAGGTTACACAGAATGGCGCTCCAGTAACTGGAGTTGCAGCACGACTTATTAAAAATGTTACTAATGTACAGTTTACTATAGTTTAAAAGCTGATAAAATTTGCTATAAAACGTTTTTTATTTTAAATCTCTAACTCCCATAGTTTAGAAAAAAAAAATATTTAAAAGTGTGATACTTACTTTTGCAGGCCAGTGTATAAATCCATTTATCTATACTTGGCATTTTTTTCAGACTTTAAACGACACTAAATCAAAAACCTTTAGCGGTAGAAAACTCGAAATAGTTTACAAATTTAGTGTTAGCTAGTACTAAATTTGCAAACGGTATAGACTTTTCTACCGCTAAAGGTTTTTACTGTAAACGGATTATACGTCCTAAGGAGTGTTTTAGAAAAACGCCGACCGTTCAGCGCTGACCAGCCATACATTTTGTCTATCAGCGCTGACGGCCAGCGCGTAGTCAGCGTGACTCTAAAACTAGCCTACAGTAGCCCTCATAGGAATGATTTGCCATCGAATTGCATGTCAGATCTACTTTTAAGTACTACGGTGTACGCAATTTCATCGTGTGAACTAGTATTGGCAAACGATATTGGGTACTTACAACCCAGAGCGGCGGTTCCGTTGGCATCCCTTATAGTACAGCAGTTACTTAGACGGTCACCTCGCAACTGCCCGAGTGGGCGAGTCTTATCTGGTAGTTGCTGAGCAGAAACGGTGTAGGAACTAAGTCGACGCCGCGACGTCGGTACAGCTTACGGACTAGCGTCGCAGACCTCGTGCCCTGATCCGCCGCACAAGACGCTGGGGGCAAATGAAAACACCTTTAGTACTAATGACCGTAGGTTGATCTTACGTTTTTTGGATACGTAAGACGTAATCGAAGAAAATGTTAGCATAAGCAGCGCGAGGCGTCTGCACCCGGGGCGGGCAAAGAGACTCAGTAGTATCTTCCATATTCATAATTCAGTCCGATTTTTTTATTATTTTTTTTTTCAAGTCTCCTTTTCTTCCAAGGTTTTGAAATTTTGTTAACAGTTTAAAGAAGCATTATTCAGAGTTGCAAAACAAAAAATGCACTGAGCCTGCACACAGCTATCTGAATAATCCGATCAGTCAATCAACGTATGACAACCATGGCTACACCTACATAATCCCATACATTATGCGTAAAGATTTAGGTGAAACATAAGGAAGGTCTTACTTCACTTAGGGGCAGTTTCAGAATTGAGAATTTCGCTAAGTAACTGCTTAACTGTATTTACTTAGTGAAATTATCAATTCAGAAACCGGCCCCCTCTTTTTTCGGTTATTATACTAGATAATTAACATCTCTGATAATACTCGCTCGCCGCGTCGCATGGCAACTCCACTCTAAAGAAGCTTAAGTTTCGCATATATGTACAAATATATAAGGTCCTAACAAATCAAGCGCAAATATTTTAAGGGCTGATAAAGTAAAAAATGAATAACAATTTAGAATGTTCAATACATTAATTAAACAATTATTATTAGGAATAATAGGTCGAATAAAAAATCGATCATCCATACTAAATAAACACCCTTTAAATAATGTACACGCACACATAAGTGCCGCCGCACTACGTACACATGTCATGAATGTCACATGATGTCATTAAAGTACTTCAATTGTGTGTGTGTGTGTGTGTGTGTGCGTGCATGAAAACAGGATGATATAAAATGAATTTGTTTGGAAGTTTTAATTTTTGTTGTAGAAAAAAATTAAGCAAATCCTTTAATGATGTAATTTTTTTTTTGCTCAAAGGTATTATTACACTACGAGTATATACCCCTTAAAATATTTGCGCTTGATTTGTTAGGAAGTTATATATTTTCGCATATTCTTTACTTAAAATAACAAAATAAGTTACATAAGCGGATTTTCATGCAGCCTATATCGCTTAGCCTTCCTCCAAAAGTTAAGAGAGGACGAGGTACCTAGGTTCTATAAATAGCGTTAATAATCCGAGAATTTTATCGATTCTCGTTAAAACCGATTGCCGTCACATTAACCTATGGAGATTCATGTGAATCTATGTGATATATCTGAATAAAAACAATGTGACTTGTTTTTGACTTTAAATGATATTAAGCTAATTGGAACGTTAATCAGCTCCTACTCAGACGTTATTCAGATGTTATTCAGCGTTAAGCATTCAAAATTGGGGCCTTTTTTGCTTGAATAACGTCTGAGTAAACGGTACTCAGACGTTACTCAGCTTAGTATTCAGCTTATAATCTTGATAATTCCTCTTACTCAATCATTATTCAGAACGTCTGTGTTACTTGGGATGGAACAGTAAAAAGTATTATGCTACCAAATGGGGAAGCCGCCGCGCGGCCTTGTTTTCGCTGGCGCGCCCAGCGCATGCGCCTCGCCTGCCTAACAAACACACGCAGAATCGAGGGATTGTGAGCGGCAGACGCATTCTATTCCACGCAGTGACGGTGTTTACCTGCGGCGCCTAACCTCATCTACGATGGACAATAGCTCAGCAGGGCCAAGCGGCCAAGTTCACAAGACTCCGATTATACCAAAGGAATGCGGCGGAGGCGAATCAAAAGAGGAGGCGAACGAATCACAAGATACAACTCGGAGCAGCAAACGTAGGAAGAAAGATAAATCAAAAGAAGAGCCGTACAAATCACAAGATACAACTCAGAGCAGCAAACGTAGGAAGAAAGATAAATCAAAAGAAGAGCCGAACAAATCACAAGATACAACTCAGAGCAGCAAACGTAGGAAGAAAGATAAATCAAAAGAAGAGCCGAACAAATCACAAGATACAACTCAGAGCAGCAAACGTAGGAAGAAAGATAAATCAAAAGAAGAGCCGAACAAATCACAAGATACAACTCAGAGCAGCAAACGTGAGAAGAAAGGTAAATCGAAACAGGAGGCGAACGAATCACAATATACAACTCAGAGCAGCAAACGTGGAAAGAAAAGTAAAGTTTGGTTATTTGAAACAAAATTTCCAAATATATCATGTGCAGAAGAATACGTGAACAATGAAAATTCATGGTCTGCTGCGAAAGTGCAGGACACCTCTGATGGTACAAAGCGATTTTACCGATGTAATCTGGTAAAACGCCGAGCTGCCGCGCAATGTTCTGCCGGACTTTACCTCCTTTTTGAATCGTCGAGTGAGGACATTTTACTATTTCGTACTGAAGATGCACACGATCATAGTTCCGTGCAAGGCCCGAGCATCAACCCGATGAACGAGAAGACGAAAAATGAGATAGAAAAACTGGTTAAGATGCATTTGAAACCGAGATCTATCATGAATCGTTTAAACAAAATCGAAGGACTCGTTATGCCAACTATTTTTCAATTAAATGATTATCTTAAAGTATTACGCAAAAAAGATATTGCGTCACCGTTAAGCTTGTTAGAGCTTGAGTCTTGGTTGTCAAGAAACTCGGAAGTACCTCAAGACCCTCACCAAGTTTATGTCGCGGCGTATGATGTTTCTCAATCAGATACAACCTTTCGTTTTCTGCTTACAACGAAATTTTTGATTAGTTTAGCACGCAACTCTACTGTTCTTCACATGGAAACCACACAGAAACTAACTTGGCGGGGGTCGGCGGTACTGATAATTGGGACGACGGATAAAAATAAACATTTTCATCCATTTGGAATGTGTGTAACAGCAACAGATCAAACAGAAGATTTTAAGTTTTTATTTGTATCCCTAAAGAATGCTGTGTTATCGCTGTTCTTTTTAAACTTTTCTTGTAAAGTTTTGGTCTGCGACTCTGCCGAGAGACTAAAGGATGCATTCGAGTGCGTATTTGGCCAGGACACGATTATAAGATCGTGCTGGGCTCACGCGAAAAAGAAAATTCAAAGACAAGTGAAACAGTATGTTAAGCAGGAATCTGAGAAAGATATTCTGAAGGATATTGACTACTTGCAATGTGCTTCAAATCAAGAAGTTTTTGACCGAGCAAGCAAAACATTTTTAAAAAAATGGAAGGCCGAAAAGCTGTTTTTGTCATACTTTGAAAGTGAGTGGCTCATCCAAAATAGGTTTTGGTATTTAGGCGCAACGCCGGAGACTTCTTCTTCAAACCGTGGAATGGAGATTTTCATTAAAAAGTTAAAAGGCAATGGTGCAATTCGTCAGAACATCCCATTGGAGCTATTTTTAGTATCTGCCTGCAATTTACTCCAGGATTGGTCCTTGGAGTATGTGACAACCAGAGTAAGATTCTTCGCTCATTTGCCAACACTGACCTTAAGAATGTGGATGGAAGCTTGGAAGTGGGCGATATCGTCGAAACAAGTGCCATTAAAGTTCAGTGATGAGTCCGTTTTCGCTTACAGAGTACCTGCTGGAGACGATATTGAGTGCAAAACTTATGAAAAAATGTGGGAGACTTTCGATGAGTATAAGGAACAACAATTTAGCGAATGGGAGGTGAGGTTACCGCAAACAAAGGAGCGTTGGTTCCTAGGCACGTGCAATTGCCCCAAGTTTCTGGAAAATTACAATTGTGAACATTTACTGGGGTTGGCAATCCGTTTAAAACTTGTGCAACCACCTCCAAAAGCTATAGTTGGACTAAATCGTAAAAGAGGAAGACGGCCTTAGGCCCAACCGGCTTTATTAGCTCTGTAAGATTGTACGCCTAAAGGTGATTAAATGTTTCTCGTTGATTCTGTAATACATGGTATGTGAAAAAATGGTTTATTTTATTTCTCAAAAAGCATCACTAAAGCTTAATTCTTTTAAATTAAATAACATGCTATTTTTTCGTCAAAGCGTGACATGAGATTTTAAAATATTAATCTTGAAAAACCCTTCAACAGCGAGAGTGAGAAAATGGTTAATATTTACAAGTATTAATAATTAATTCAATTATTAAAACATAGGACATTAACAGATATAAACAGTAACGGAATAAAAATTGTATTGTAAGAAAATACTACATTTTGGTGCACAAAACAAAGACATCGTAAATAAAAATCTATTTTTGAAATTTAATTAAAATAATTATGTTCAAAAAAGCAAAACAGATCAAAATAAAAGAGGCCTCGTTAGAAGATAAATGAAAGTGGTGTTTTTCCTTTACGACAAATATTTTTCATAATACCTAAAACTTGTCAAACAGACAACATAGTCACGCGAAACAAAAACGCGCCATACAATCGGGCTCAAACTACGACGTCACAACTGGCACGTAATGGTTTATAATGAATGTATGAAGTGTTTATCAATGCTAAAGTCATCTCATCAAATCAAAACATATTTCTTTTATTCAACGTAAAGAATTCACACGAACAGAGCATAACGCAGGTCAGAAGTCACCAGTCTCAACCATTTTACTTGAAACTGTAAAAAATACGGCTGTTTATGCCGCAAAAAACGTACACATATGTATTTCGACACTCGATGGAATCAACTTCTAAAGGGAAGTTTCCGTTGATCTAGAACTATAAAATTTGGCAAGTAATATCGTCTTATATTACAACTGCTGCGAAAAATCTAATTAATTTGTAATTAAATCATAAAAATACTCTTTGAAGTTTAGGAAGGAAATATCTACCAGGATGGGGTATTATGGGTATCGCGTACACCGGCAATCTTAGTACACTAACGAAAACGTACTAGAAAAGTGTTACGCAAAAAAAGGCATAAATGTATCAAGATATAAGCAGCTCCGCGTTTCGTAAGGAAAAAATAAGACGCAGTGGAAAACCGAAATTTTTGGAGCGCTAAGTGCTTCTTTACCTTGTCCGAACTTTTCTAACAAACTAAAAGTGCTTCATAATTTGTATTGTGACATTTCACAACACATTTCCATTTTCCTGTTTTCCTGTTTTCCTTTCGCAAACCTTTCTTGGAAACTTTGGTTTTCTAACTTGTGCAACTAACTTGTGCAATTCGACAGTAAACGTTGATTATGCGGCTTCTATTTCTCGACAAAGTAATATTTGATTTAGTTTCGGAATGTTTTGGTTACTCCCCTGTACAGGGTGCCCCAAAAGGTGACGTCCAAACGGCACCCTCTGATGGGCCAGGTAGTAAAAGTAACTAGAAAAAAATCCATGTCATGTATGTACTTACAAAGTATAAGAAATTCTTCACCCGTGACATACTTTAGAGCACTGTGACTACAAATATTTACATTTCTGATTTTTTTGCTTTGTAATCGTGATAATGTCTGTCTTGATTGTGGTCAAAAACTAAAAACAACATTTTATTCCGAATGAACATTATTATATCGTGCAAGTGTGGCCGACTGTATTGTAAAAAAAATGTACCAAGCTAAAATGGTACAATACACAGAACAAAAAAAAAGAGTAGAAATAGTGACATGACCTATCAGTAGGAAAACCAGTGTGACCAAACTCACACACACAAATCAAAAGCACACTGTGAATGCCAAGCTGCCATTGGCAAATAAAGGCAATTCTGAAAAGGTCTACATCACAAAAGTTCCAAGTAAAATATGAACCTTTTCGATCATATAAACAATGATCAAAATCAAATGATAATTATGAAATTAAGTTTGACATACGATCTTTGCTTTGTAGTACCGCTACTCTACATTAGATGGAACTACCGCCGCGTGTGATCGTCGAGAAGCTTTAAGTTTTATGCCATAAAGTCGAATATTGGAAAATAACTATCTGCTATGTTGCTACTCAGGCTAAGGATGGGACATATTGCCATATCGACAAATTATAAAACTGTTTCATAAAGCGACAGTTGAAAATGAATTTGTTATGACAATGTTTCTTAATCATTTTTTTTTTTTAGTATCTACATTGACAAAGTAACATAATGTATTCCCTTCTGCCAAACTGTACGACAGTTCGATGTAAATTACGCAGCCGGCTACCATATTAACTGTCCTTCTGGATGATTGGCTACGCAATGTACCTAAAATGGAATTCTCATAATCTAACCATAGTCGCTTTATGAAACGAAGCCCAGCAAACTTATCGTGTACAATTTATAGAGAATAAGAAAGCCTATTGTGTATATTTTTTTTAACTGTAACTTTTATTTGTCTCTTGCTTCTTGTGTGCAATAAGGAATATTCTTTTTTTTTACGTAGCCTCGATTGCCACAGAACAGAAAAAAAGAGTAGAAGGAGTGAAATGACCTATTAGCAGGAAAACCAGTGTGACCAAACTCACACATAAGCCAAAACCCACACTATGAATGCCAAGCTGCCATTGGTAAATAAAGGCAATGCCGAAAAGGTCTACATCATAAAAGTTCCACGTAACATATGAACCTTTTGGTGATATAAACAACGATCAAAATGAAATGATAATGATGAAATTAAGTTTGACATTAGATCTTTGTTCGTAGTACCGCTACTCTACACTACCTGGAAATCCCGCCGCGTCTGACCGTCGAGAAGTTTTATGTGATAGACCATAAAGTCGAAAATTAAAAAACAAGTATGTGCAATGGTGCTTCTCAGCTATGGATGGCTTATCGACAAATTATAGAATTGTTTCGTAAAGCGACAGTTGATATTTAATTCAATTAAAATTCGATGTAAATTACGCAGCCTGTTAGTATATTAACCTACCTTCTGGATGATCGGCTACGCAACGTATATGGAATTCTCATATGAAACTAACCATAGTCGCTTTTGAAACGAGGCCCAGCAAACTTATCGTATGTATAGTTTGTTTATTTTTTTATTTAAAATGTCGTTATCCATCAACGCTTGTGCTTCACTTATATTATGGAGATGACATTTGCCAACGAAAGTCACGAGACTTCCCCATAGATTTATGGAGTAAGCGTTGATTAAATTATCTAGACCCCCCCAGATGATTTTATTACACGAGCACATAAAATCATCTAACTTTACAATACGCTAATCTATACTAATAAAAGTGACATGTTTATTGAACTAAAACTTTCGGCACAACACATTGTAAACATTTAGTCCGGATCTACTTACGGGTGTTGTTTTATCGGACGAGTCCGACTAGGTTTCGCCCCGATACGCAGAGCATTGAGTGGTTGGTGAGCAGAGACGGAGCTTGCGTCGTTCGGTTGCTCGTCTCAAAATGGGATGGGTAAGTTGATCCGGATTAAAAGTTTACAAAAATGACATGATACTGCAGTCAGGACCACATTCTCGCAAAGGAACTAAACAGCGTCAAGGAACATGATCAATAAATTTTGCGCAGTATCAAAAATAATTGCAACTAAAAATGTGTTAAATAATAATAATAATAATAAAAGATGATAATAAACACTTACATACAGGCACATACATTGCCCCTGGCCCCACCCTGGGATACCCTGTGTCGTGGGCACCAGAAACAACGACGTCACAAACATGTAAACATACAAGACCTGGGATTGTTTTTTGTCCCCAGCCGGGATTCGAACCCGGGATCTCTCGCATGGTAGTCACATGCACTAACCACTGCGCCACAGAGGTCTTCAATTAAAATAAAATAACGACAATTATTTTCCCAAAGTACCTAATAAGACGCAGGTACTCTACCTAAAGTACCGATAATTATTTATTACTGCTAAGTCATAGACAAAATATTATTGATAGATTTTTATAATGTCTTGTCCCAGCTGAATTGAGTAGCATTTGAGTAGCATTCAAATGTTGACAGAAATTTGTAGAAAAAGTACACAGACTTCGACGAAAATTGAACATTATATTCCAGTAAATAAAGGTGGTTTTACTTTCTCACTTTCGGATTGCTTTCCTTGTTCATGTCATTGCAAATTTAATTTCTATTAAATTAAATAAAATGGAAATACTACTTACCGATGGGATGTTACGGCATGATCGGTACATTTTGGTCCCCAACTTTTATTTTTGCACTCTAACACAGCACAATAAGGCATTTTAGTACAGTTTTCACAATTGTTTTCTTTACTAGAAGCGCACGGCAACTGAGGTAAGAAAAACTGTCATAGACTACGCTTAGGCAATACGTTGCTAATTTGAGGCACGCGGGCACCGCCCACTTACGATTTCTACTCTTTTTTTTTTGTTCTGTGGTACAATACGATTAAAATCAGTTAACGATTCGGCTTTTCTCGGATATCCTCGCCGACACCCGGAGACGGAAATGACACAATAGTACATTATGATATAAGTGCGGTAAGTTGTAAATTACAGCCGAGGCGATATTACTAGCCCGAGCCATCGGCGAGGGCTATAAGGAAGCAGAGGCTGTAATTTTCAAAGCGCACGTATGTCATACGACGTTTTATAACATATTTACGAGGAAATTAATAAAACTCTGACTTGTGAGCTTACTTACCGTTGAGCTCCCTTTTGATAGGCTTGTAAGTATCTATCGGTCGATTTTTCAGGCAAGAGGCTTAGAGTAGCCTTTTTCGCCGCGTTTAAGACTTGTGGCGGTGTCAAATTAATAAATTCATCACTACTTGACGACATTTTCAAATAAAAACAATACAGCGAAAAAAAAAGCGCGCGGATTTATTTTTACTTGTCCACAAATAAGCGATGCGCGCGCATCAACTTTTTTTTTTAGGCAAAGGTACAAAAACAGCCAGTATTACTAATAAAGTAAATTAATATTTTTGTGTTTTTGTTACAGATAAATGGTTGTAATGTATTGTCAAAATTAATTAAATTAAAGAATTAAATGTTTATTTGTTATATTTTATTTCCCAAAGTTAATTTTATTCATAAAATATTGACCACTTTCTTGACATAAAACCTCTTTGCTAAGATTTTTAAAAGTATCGTTCATTTTTAGACGGAGTATCTTAAAACTTTATAAAAAAAAAAAACACGTGCCTTTTACGTTACATTATCGCACAAGTACGTAATGAGATACATTACGATATTGAAATTGGTGTAATTACAACCACTTTACGAGCAAATATGTTATAAAATACATTACCGCGATTTCTTTTAGGTAGCATTCAATTTGAAGTATCATAAACGCAATGTATAGCACCTGCCAAGGTGACATTAATAACCTAAGTTATTAATGTCACCTAATGTACCTAAGTAGACCTAAGAAATTTATTATGCAGAAGCGACATGAATTTGACTGATCTGAGAGCTTGTCGTTTTCCTTCACAATTTTTAACACGGTCTTTTCGAAACTCCGGTTGCTTCACAAACCCTGTCCAAAAATTTTTGATATTACCTTTCTTCTTTTTTAAATAAATTAGCTCCTTTTCTAAAATAGTTATATAGATTATTTACAATTTCACGAGATTGAGCAACCATTTTTTTACCACGCTTTAAATTTGTTGAAGCCATGATACATAACTATTTTAAGTTAATTGCGATAAAATTTGATACAATCGAATATTTCCAACAATGAAATTAGCGTTCATAAACATAAATGTATCATTTATTACGTCAAACTGTTTCTATTGACACTAAGAAGGCAGACTTGTCAAATAGTCAATTATTTTTCTTATTTCAATATAAAGGTTGTGTTAGTTTTAATAATAAGCTACAGGTTTTGTTGCTCATATCGTTCTTGTATTGTATTCAATAAGACAACGAGTAATATAATATTAAAGGTCATGTCTGTAAATTGATAACTCTATGTGAGAGACGAGGGATTCACGACAATTACCGAGGTTGGCCGAATCGTTAACTGATTTTAATCGTAGTTTATATAAATTGCAGATTTATTCCTCATTCCAAAATAGTATAACACTTACTCATAAAAACGAAAACTAAGACTTTATAAATTTTTACTCCACTAACCCCTATCTTATGATTACTATCGAAATACTACGAAGTAATATTATCTTTTCTTGGAGGCACTAATTTGAATGAGTGAGACACTTATGAAAAACATAATGCTTATTTGGTGACGTCACCTATCCTATTTGGGTAAAACTGCACTTTGATGAAATGGCAGTAGTATGTAACGAAAATTTGCTGAATTAATATATTAATTGACATTGCTTGCGACTATCATAAAATGAATTATTTAATATATGAATGTTTGTATTTAATGTTTAATTTATTTTGAATGTAGAATTGTATAAAGAAATAAATTATTAAAATTCTCAATATTTGCATGCCTAGAATAGGTAAAATATGCTGGAAACACTATTTAAGTATAACATCAAAAATGTACCATATTTGACGCAAATAAATGTCTGGTATCTTGTATAATCGGGATTTGGTTAAAACCGGACTGGAATATTCCATTCTGCTGCGGATCAACGAGTTGAATACCAAAATCTTTATAGAAGCATTACTAAATTGTTTGCATTTTCTATTAATGAACCCCAGTATTTTTAAATTCTTTCGAAAGAAATATATTCTTCTTCTTCTAAAAAAGGCAAACGTAAATTGACTTTTTAATTAAGCCGCCAAAACACTATCTTGGGCAATATGGCGTCCCACTGGTATTATGACGTCACTTCCCAGTCAACCAACCAATGAACGTAAGAAAGAATGAATGACCGACGCCATTTTTATTGACTTGTGACGTCATCTTAGAATCGGCCTATCCAGACCGTTTTCGATACAATGGCGGCAGATACAAATTATCAAATTTTATGTTGCGTTTTTTTACAAATCATAATTATTTTTTTAGTTAAAATGCCTTTAAGCGGTTCTTAGACACATAATTTATTCGAATACGTATAAATAATACTGTTTTTTCACACTGTCAAATAGCCTATTGCAATTTACTGTCTAGTAGCACCCTTAGGTTTTTTATTTCGTTGACGTTACGCAAATTTCTTACGTGGATGTAGTAGACTTTTAGATACTAACCGTTTTAAATACAAAATAACACAATTCCGTAATCAGTAGAATTATAGACGGCACGGTCGTCCCACCGTAACAATGGTTTTTAATGGTTCTTTTTTAAGGTCAAAATATAACAGGTTAAAATATTTCTCAGAGGAAGTTTAAATAGTCTGTGGTAAAGAAAGAACCGTGGTTTTATAAAAACCACACCGTCATTAACAGTCTAGTACAAAATCTATCTTCGGCGGGCTGATACATATCGCCTATCAAAAGCCCTACTTTCTAATTCCGTAGAATTCTGACAGTTATAAGTTTTTGACATGTCAGAGATTAGAAACCTTTTTTGGCCAGGCACATTTTTCAATTTCAATACGAGAGTGAACATCTGAGTCTACACATTTAAACTGTTACAATTTACAAATAAAAAAAATACGTGTCCCTTATTTTTGAATAATCTAAAAGACGGACTAATTACATTTTTTAGGGCAACTAGCCCATTGTCTCATCGATATTTTTAAGGTTAGGTTAAGTTATATGGATTTTATGGTCCGAAATAAACTATTTCAATAAATGAGCCACGCTCGCCTCAAGTCTTCTTCCTGTGGATTGAACGGATAGTGGGGGACCGTACCAGAGGGAAAGCCCGCGGGCGGGTCAGTCCTAGTCGGTAGCGGTTGCGACAATTTCAGCTACTGTCTGCTCGTCCCTAGTCTCTTGTCGGATGAACGGTCAGTAGGGGCCCGTGCCTGTGGTAAGTACGCAGGGCAAGTGTCTATAGGTCAGACTCGTCGCGCCGAAGCATCCGCTATGAGTTATTGTATCACTTTCCGCTACTGCTGGTCTCCTTAGAACGAAGTTGTGTAAGTGTGAATTCGTTCACCGTTTTTTAAGGGGACATTCTTTAGAAACATACGGAGGAAACATTGAAAAATCAAATACCTATGCGTAATTTATTTGTCTATCATCATTACGTAATCATTTTTATGCTTCTAAGTTTTTTAATTAATCTAAAACTGTTTTGAAAAGAATATATGTGGATTTTATTTAGCTTCTTCTCCATGTAATCTATTACCTAATTGTGTAACTAACAACTTTGAGAAGTAAACGTTTTGTTTTTATTATGAACTTGATTTATTGTTTCAGCGCGGGACCAGAAGCAATGTAAATGCCTGTATGTAAATGTTTTTTTACTGTGAATAAAATACTTAAATTTGTTGTTTGGAGTAAAGAGAACATCCTCGCAAAATATCGCTGATGATTTTAAGGCTTGAATTATATGCGTCCGCGCGACCGAGCGGTTTGGCCGCAAATTCCAGCGGCCGCGGCCAACTCGCTTTTTGATTTATATGAAGCGGCCCGAGCGTCTCCGCTCTCCACACATTCTCACAAACAACGAAAGAGCGTCCCGTCCGCTTCAAATGCACCGATACAAGTGACCACGTTGAAACTCGCCCGAGCGGCCGGGCCGCACGACCACGCCGCTCGAAGGCGCGACTACGCCGTTATTTAAATAAATCGTTACACACAATTGCTTGTAATTTCGTGGTGTAGCGGCCGGGCCGCTCGGTCGCGCGGATGCATATAAATAAAGTCTGATTTTTTATTCCGTAGATTTCTGACATTTCATAAGTGTAGCTACGGAAAAAGTTCTCCTCCGAAAAAGGGACAAATTTGACCCATTTGAGGGCAATAAAAAATAAAATGCTACGTATTTTTTATGTTTTACCTACAAAAAGGTTAATCTAAATATTTACTTACTCAAGTGGCCTAATACAAAAATAACAAATATTTCAATATCACGAACTATATACTGAATTAACTTTAATTACTTTATTTTATTCTTTAGCTGGCATCACTGCCTACCAATTCAAGGTTTCGTAAACCTTTATAGAAAATTAAAGAGGCCGCTGTTAGTCTTAATAATACATGTCAGCGATGATGATGATGATGAAGATAGTGATATTAGATGATATTAGTATTAATGATGATTAGATATTTTAATAAAAATATTTTTTCTTTTCTTGTACTTTTTTACTGTTTGTGTGATGAAAAGGGACACAATTGTCACTCGCCTTAAATTCATAAAATGGATACATTCACTAACAAATTAAATGTGTAGACTCAGATGTTCACACTCGTATTGACATTGAAAAATGTGCCCGGCCAAAAAAGGTTTCTAATCTCTGACATGTCAAAAAACGATAACTGTCAGAATTCTACGGAATTAAAAGTCAGACTTTAGAGCCTAAGAACTGCAGTCTGCCTCCTGTGGACGGTGGGTAGGGGGCCGTACCTCTGGTGAGCCCGCGGGGCACGGTGCAGGTGTCCGCGGGTCAGACCCAGTACTGGTTACGCCTGAGCATGGGGTTGGGCGGGGCGGCGCCGGGGGCGCGCGTCGCGTAAGCGGACTCGCTCGCTTCGTAACTGCTCCAGTCTTCCGCCTGTTAAACATAAGATAACAATATCCTTTATACTACACCTGCTTGGAAAGTACCTTGATACTTTATCAAATTTACGGTAGAAAGTACGTCATTGCATATAGAACAAATATGCGGCGAGAAAACGCATCTGAGCGGGAGAGAAAAGTGTATGAAAATCCATTTCTTACGTGGTTTTTCTTTTTTAATTTTGGGTAAGACTATGCGCCGGTAACCTAAATATCAAAAGCCAAAAAGTTTTTACAGTGAGTTTTTATCTCCAAGTTCGCAAAATGACACTGGCCACTAGCTGTGTGTTGGATGGTGTCGGGCTGGCAGTGCGACCCTGCGGCGGCGGCGGCAGGATAAACAATTTGAAAAAAGAACATGTGAAAATTGCAGACGCCATTGGCGCCATTTCCAATTTGTGTGTTGTTTGTTCAATTAGTAAAGATTTCGTTTTTTATTTTCCTTGTAGGTGTAGTATAAAGCACTATGTATCACTCGAGAGAAACTGCGATTCCCGATCTCAGGTGTTTTAAAGCCCTCGCCTACGGCTCGGGCTTCAAACGACACCCTCGACGGTAATCGGTCACTTTCTCCTCTCGGTGAACAATGTACTATTATTGTACACGAGGAAACAAACACATCGTAAATGGGCTATTTGACAGTGTGAAGAAAACAGTATTATTTATACGTATTCGTATAAATTATATGCCGCCATTGTATCGAAAACGGCCTGGATTGGTCGATTCTATGATGACGTCACATGCTAGTAAAAATGGCGTCTGTCATTAATTCTCTCTTACGGTCATTGGTTGGTTTACCGGGAAGTGACGTCATAAATCCTGTGCGACGCCATATTGCCCAATATAGCGTTTTGGCGGCTTATTTGAAAAGTAAATTTTCGTTTGCCTTTTTTAGAAAAAATACACGAAAGAATTTAAGATGACCATGAACACCAAGAAACAATATGAGATAGCTTTCAGAAATCGGTGAAATAACCTATTATTCGCAAGACAAAAGTACAATAATTGGCGGCCTCATTGCTAATAGCAATTTCTTCCAGACAACCGACGATGGAGTGTTGCTGAAGAAAAAGTGAAAAGCGGAAATATTATGTAATCGTAGGTTTTTGGTTTTTTGGTTGCTAACCCAGGTCTCTGCTATTCCCAGACGGAATGACAGAGACTCGTAGGTTAAACATAAAACATGAACATTTACATACAGGCACACACAGGTTCCCACCTGTGTCGTGGGGACCAGAAGCAGCGACATCACACACATGTAAACATCCAAGACCTGGGTTTTTCTGTCCCCAGAGGGGTTTGAACACTGGACTTCTCGCATGGTATACAGAATCTAAATATTTAGCGCAACATTAGAGGCTAAAGTTCGTATTTTCATTCGATGCAAAAAAAAATGACGCGGTGTTACCGCTATAAAATATATAGGTTTACTCGGTAGTTTTTTTTTACCGTGAATAGAAGACTCATGTGACCAAAATCCTTATCACATAAAAGACATTAAAATTTAATTCCTCATAAGATCAGTCTAAAAAAACACCTACGTAGCACAAACAAATTTTGCTTGGAAGTAAAATGGGGTTATTTGGTTTTTGCGTACTAGTAACATTCAGACATTGACAGTATTTGGATTGTATTGAGATGTCAACGTGATAGTTTTTATTTTTTTTGCATATTATCACGGATATTGTGTACTAAACTGCAGGCAGATGCTGAATGCGGCAAGCTGAAGATAGGGCGCTATGGCGCTCATTAGAGGTGGGCGATGTCCAGCAGTGGACTAATATAGCCTGATGATGACGATGATGATTGTGTACTTACGTCCGTATGGTCGTCAGCGCCGTACGGGTACCGCGCGTGCAAATCCGGCAGCGCGGGATCGTTCAACGGAGTGACCTTACAAGCCACGCTTCCCGCCGACGGTAGCGGTGTACTAGCACCGGTGTGCATCGACTGCTCCGAGGAAACGTATCTGCGACAATTCAATATTTACATGTTACTAGCAGCTGGCCCGGCAAACGTTGTTTCGCCACATAAGTTTATTAGGAGGAATTATAATTTAAAAGCGGTGGTGGCGTAGTGGGGTTGACCCTTGCTTCTCGATCATGAGGGTCTGGGTTCGAACCACGCATGTACCAATGACTTTTAGTTACGTACATTTGTTTGTACAGCAACACCATTCGCTGATAAATTGTGCCCGGATAACGGCGACAGGCTTGCCACTTGTCACGTTTGGGACCTAATAAACTCGGCAAAACGTGGGTCCAGTTCTAGAGACTGGTGCCTCTGCCTACCCCTTCGGGGATAACGGGCGTGAGTTTATAAAAAAAAATATAATTTAAAAACATGGGGGTTTCATAACCCATAAGGGTGGAGAGATTTGTCAGGATCGTGGCAGGTGGGAGTCCCTGGTCTCTGCCTACCCCCTGATTCTAGTTTTACCTAATGTGGATGGAGATTATTTTACTGTACCGAGATGACACCTGGCGGCTAGAAAATGTGCTACAGAACCGCGACACACCGTTTAACAGGCGGCGTCAACTGTGAAGGCGACGACACGAGATGGTCGGGCGGTCGCAGCAGCGGGATCAGAACGACCGAGCCCTGATTCTAGTAGTTACTAATAGAAGTGTGTTCTCAAACGTATGAAATCAGAAATCAAAAATTTATTTCAACGTAAAGAATTTACATTCTGCTTGTTGAATGTCAATGTACATACAGTTATGTATAATGTTAGCCGCTGCCTTGGGGCCGTCTGTAGTGGAGAAAAAGGCAGCGAAAAAAAAAACCCCATTCTGACCATCTTTTCTCAAATCACCTTAAAGCTAATACAAATCAATACAAATCAAACTTACAAAATAATATCTTGGATGTGTTGAACACTAGACACATTTATCCTGTGATTAAATTTAATATTAAACTACTATTAAATGCCATACGTCCTTCTCTTCTAAATAATCGTTGATTTTATAATAAGCTTTTTTGCAAAGAGTGTGCTTAACACAATTTTTAAATCGCGTTGGAGGTAACTCTAATATATCTTGGGGTATCTTGTTGTAGAACCTTATACATCCCATAAAGGAAATATTAACTTTTGCAAGTCCAAATCGTGGAAATGACAATTTATGTTTATTCCTAGTATTAACGTTATGATGGCTACCAAGTGTTTCGAAGTCTTTAATATTTTTCCTAGCGTACATAATATTTTCATAAATGTATTGGTTTGCAACTGTTAGGATGTTGATTTCTTTGAAAAAATCTCTTAGTGAGTCCCTACTACCTAGCTTGTAAATAAATCGGATCGCTCTCTTCTGCAATATGAAGATCGTCTCAATGTCTGCTGCCCGGCCCCATAGGAGTATACCATAGGACATAATACTATGAAAGTCACTAAAATAAACAAGCCTAGCAGTTGCAACGTCAGTAAGTTCTCGAATTCTATGAAGACTTTGTAAAGCTGAATGCATGAAATTCTATGAAGACGACGACGTATGATGGTCGGGCGGTCGCGGCAGTGGTATCGGCGCCACAGAATCCGGATTGTAGTAGTTCTTATCAGTCTTATCGGCGCCACGGTGACACGATTCTAGAAGTTACTTATTGAAGTTCACGCGTATGGAGACTCAGTATAGCAGTTATTATTCTACAAAACGGCCACTCACCGCTTGATCGGCGGCGTAAGCTGCGAAGGCGAAGGCATGAGATGGTCGGGCGGTCGCGGCAGTGGTATCGGCGCGACAGAACCCTGATTCTAGTAGTTCTTATCAGTGAAATCGGCGTCACGGTGACACGATTCTAAATGTTACTTATTGAAGTTCACGCCCATGGGGGTCAGTATAGTTGAATTCTAAAAAACGGCCACTTACCGCTTGATCGGCGGCGTAAGCTGCGAAGGCGAAGGCATGAGATGGTCGGGCGGTCGCGGCAGCGGTATGGGCGCCACCGAGCCCTGGTTCTGGCCGTGGATCTTCACCAGCGCGTTGTGCTCGCGAGACAGGTACTGCTTGCACTTGAGTATGCCGAAGATGACCACTATGGCGAGGATCGTGCCGGCCAGCGCCATTAGTATCATCAGGTAGTAGGACGCCGTTTCGCCGTTCGCGATCTGAGAGCGGTTGTGTTTTTACTGGGTTGGGTTTGTGTGGCTGGATTGTTGAGTTAACAGAAAGAAGATTAGATAAGAATACTCTTTATTGCACACTAGAAAAAACAAAACAAAGAAAATAAGAAGAAGAATAAAATCACAAATATTGGATGTTTACATGTTTGTGATGTCGCTGTTTGTGGTTTCCACGACACAGGGTATCCTAGTGTGGGGCCAGAAGCAATGTATGTGCTTGTATGTAAATGTTTATGTTTATCATCATCAACCCATCATGTCCCCACCGAGGGGCACGGGTCTCTTCCCTGAGGAAGGTATAGGCCATACTCCACCACGGGGGCCAAGTCCGGATTGGTGGAGGCTTGTAAGACTAGTGGCTGGTCTTACTGTCAGAAGTTTTCAAGCCGCCCTAAGGCCTCTGACTTGGCTTAACGACTGCCATCTATAGACGGCAGCCGGCGCCAACTGCTTAGCGTGCCTTGCGAAGCACGGAATCGCTCGGAAAAATGCCACTAGCGTTAGTCATAGACGGTAACCCATCCATGGACTGAACGCACCGTATGTTGCTTAACCTTAGTGATCGTTTAAGATTACTCAGGCAGCCCAGGCTACGAGCGATTATGTTTATGTTATTATCAAAATTCTAATTCTAAAATCAAGTTGTACAAAATATATCGTGCGGTGCGCTGACCGAGTCTGATATGTGCATTAGCTCAACTGAAAGCCAGGTACCGTATGTGCAATTCTACACATAACAACTTTATCACCTTTCGATATTCACATAGTTGAGTTGGCTGTTGGTGAAGTAAGCGTCATCTACACATAGAGGTTTTTTTGACACATAGACTACGTATTGAAAAACAATGACATCCAGTAAAGAAAAAAAATACTCAAAAAATGCACATATCAGATTTGGTCGGCGCACAGACGACATACCTTTTGGGCACCGAATCCAAAATATACTTCAGCAATACCTACATGTATATGTTTTCATTATTTCTTCGTTTCCAGCAAGGAGAATTAATTCTCCTTGGTTTCCAGAGTGTAGTGTTCAAAAGTAACTTTCATTTAAAATTTTGACAAGCCTTAGAGAGACTTACCGGTATACTTTCATGGCTCTCCGGATCGTTGGGCCCCGGAAGATTCTTCTTCGACCGGTAGCCGATGAAAATCTTCATCTCACCAGCGGCCGGCTGGAATATCGAGGCCGCCAACAGGAAACGAAAACTATCCTCGATCCCGCTGAGCTCGCTCGACACACGATTTGTCACAAAATATATGACGCCCGCCTTAACATCTTCATGGGTAAAGTAAGCTATTTCACGCTCGCGGGCGCTCGTTTTCTCTCCAGAACTCCGTATTATCTTCTTTATAGTGCCGTATCTCGGCTTTCTTATTATCGTGTAGATAGGATCGCTAGATGTGAGCTTGGCGAGCCCGGTCGCGTCCATTGCGTTGAGGGTGATTTTCGATTTGTTGTGTTCGACTCTCAGGTCGCCTAACGCCATGAGGGGTTGGACAATGACTTCTATAGAAAAGGGGCGTGTTGAGTTATTGTTGCGGACGTAAGCGATTAGATCGAAGCTGTCGTTAGCAGTCGTCATATCGTTCTGCATGTAAATAACAAGTTTTTCCATCAAGTCTTCGTGTGAAAACTGAGACACCGGGTTCCGGCCGACGTATATCATACCGTACTGCGGTTGTCTAGTGATGTTGTACAGGACTTTGGACTTCTTCGTGTTCGTTTCTAGGAAGATTTGCTCCGCCGTGACCGTCGCCACGTTCGAGCCTTGCTGCAGGTGGATAGGAAGCAAGGAGGTCGCATTTAAGATTACCGGTATGACGTCTATGGTGAACACCGTGTACGTAGGCTTGTGTTCTCCGTCCCAGACGCGGAAGTAGAACGTGGCAGTTTGAAGCACGCCCGAATGCTCATAGATCACCCGGCCGCCGTTCACGTCCTCTTGCGTAAACTTATTTATGGACTGCGCGACGTCGACCGTTTGGTTTTGGCCCAGCAATACGATGCGTCCCTGCGTCGGGCCGCTTATGACGTCATACAGTATCCCACTGGGTGGTGTGTCCGCGTCCTCCGACAGTAGATCTTCCCTCGTTATGGTGTAATTCTCGCCTTGCACCACTTGGATTTGCGGCGAATCCGTCAGCAGTCGGAACGGCTGATCGTTCACCGGCACGATGTGGATCGGTATGGTGACGTTGCAAAGCAGAACGTAGTCAGGTAGAAGGTAGAGAGACATGTCGATTTTGTCGTCGACCGTATCAGAGTCGTCGTGTTCATAGCTGACCACTCCGCTCTCGAGTTGGGTTTGGGTTAGAGAAGAAACCTGCGGTTTGAGCTCCCCGTGAGTGGGCTGTGACCATTGGGCTTCAACCAGAGGCTGTATCAACCCCGCCTGGGACTCTAAATAAGTCACCACGTTAGTGACATTCACTTGTATAGGCACCTTATCGCCTTCGAGGACTTTTATGAGCGGCACGTGGACATATTTGGCGAGTCCGCCGGATGAGACGGATATGTCGACGTGGAATATCTGGTCCAGGAGAGGCTTGGCTCTGGACGCCTCGACGTTGAAGATGAATGAATCGTTCGCGTAAAGGTCGGAGAAAGGATGCGTGTGCTCGTAGTAGACTAGCGAGTCGTTGAGGTCTTGTTGCGTGAACTGTTTCACGGTCCTGTGGAGTGAAAGAGATGTGTAAGTACATTTGTACACACATACGCTCACGCATACGGCTCACGCCTATATCCCAGATGGGTAGGAGACGTAGACCGTTTTTAGATAGGGTAGACGAGTTTTTATCTGCTGTCTTTTTCTCCACTACGTTCGGCGCCAAGGCAGCGGCTAGCATTATACAGTCTGTTAGCTTTTAGAATATACCTCTGCTAATATCGGATAGAATGGAATATATTCGTGTAATAGAAATATGGGAACTAATATGACACATTTCGAAATCGGAACTAATATGACACTTACACACTTTTATACAGAGCAGGAAGTAGTATTACACTCGTGTGATTTCGGCGAAAACCGAAGCCTACTCTAGAGCCCGAGGTATATTCTAAGTAGTTTCGGGTATTACCCAACCATCTAAGCCGGTGCACAAATCACTGTTTGAATGTTTGCTCCTCGAATAGCATTAAGAAGCCAGCAAAGCACCTGTGATGGTTATCCGCGTTGAGCATCGTAAGACGTCCGAAGGCCGGCGCCCTCTCGACCTTATAGACGACCGTCCGAGCAGGATCCGAGCAACGGGTCATCAGCAGGTAAGTGTTCAGGGGTTCTCTCATCAGGGGAAACACGCGGAGCTTCTGGTTCCGGATCAGCTTCAGATAGACAGGCTTGGTGGTGATGAGAAAGGTGATTTTGGACAGCTCGTGGAGGCCGTCCGTCACGTTGAAGATCATCTTGCCTTTGGTGCCGTCTGGGGAAAGTTGAAGCGGTTAAGGTTAGATTTATTCATAAATATAAACATTTACCCCCACAGGGGCCAGGTCCGGATTGGTGGAGGCTTGTAAGACTCGTGGCTGGTCTTACTGTCAGAAGTTTTCAAGCGCCCTAACGTCTCTTGGACTAAAGTCCGGATTGGTGGAGGCTTGTAAGACTCGTGGCTGGTCTTACTGTCAGAAGTTTTCAAGCGCCCTAACGTCTCTTGGACTAAGGACTTGACTGAACGACTGCCATCTTTCGACGGCAGCCGGCACCAACTGCATGTAACGTGCCTTGCGAGCACGGAATCGCTCGGAAAAATGCCACTAGCGTTAGTCATATAACGGTCACCCATCCATGCACTGAACGCGCCCTATGTTGCTTAACCTTCGTGATTATTTAAGATAACCCAGAAAGGAGTAATCTCATTAAAACGGTTTTTGAATTTTCCTGTAAAGTTGTGTTTTGGCATTTATCATTTTATTCTCAGAAGCCGGCGATTTTTGCCAACTGATAGCTGTCAACAATAGATTAAAGGCTCCATTACATAAGAAGAGTTTCTCGCTAGCGAACAGGGATATCTTTTAGGCAGTAATATGTATGGTCGCCTAGTGTAATCAAATGCCCCGAGCTTCGCCTCTCGAATACAATTATCGCTACTTAAACTCTCCTAGGCCGCGAGCCTGTGAAACAAACTATACGAGTTCATCTTACGAGCTATGTTTATACAGGTTGAGACTCGTATGCGTCTATAGATCTACGATAACTCGCCTGTAGTGTAAACATATTAGGAGTAGCGAGTCTCGCCTGTGATACTCGCATTCGAGAATCGCTTGAATAATACGAGTTTTGTCAATATGTAAACAACTGCAGGCGAGAATCGAATGGCGAGTATTGCCTTGGGGGAAACGCTTACGTTTATTCGCCGCTCGCTACCGAGAAAATCTTGTGTAATGGAACTTAACAGACCGTTAAGCCTACCATTCACTACACGCACCGCGAGCCGAGCCCCGAGCCACACCCATTCGGACAAATCCGCCATCGTCCACACACTACACAAGCGCCGAGCTGCTTACTACTTTATCTCCAGAGTGCGTATACTGAGTTTTTTCATTCACTCTCGATAGCGAGAGCGTTTTCGATTTGTATAGGAGTGACAAAGAGGCAACTAGATGGCGCGCTTTGTCACTCCTATGCAAATCGCAAACGCTCTCACTATCGAGAGTGAATGAAAAAACTCAGTATACGCACTCTGAGTGCTTATACTGAGTTTGTTCATTCACTTTCGATAGCGACAGCGTTTGCAATTTGTATAGGAGTGACAAAGCGCGCCACCTAGTTGTCTCTTTGTCACTCCTATACAAATCGAAAACGCTCTCGCTATCGAAAGTGAAATGATGTGATGAAAAAACTCAGTATAAGCACTCAGACGACGAGCGCCGGGCCGAGCCGCGAGCCGCGCACCGAACCGGGAACCAACACATTCACACGCAATGATATACCTCCCCCAGTCCGTGACGCTTCCAGTAGAATGTGCCTTCGGGCGCAAGCTCAAGGTATATTTTCTTGAAAAGCAAGGACTGTCCCTCCCAACTTTTCGCCGCTTCTAACTCCAATTTACTTTTACTTCTACTTTTTTTACTAATGACCGACTATGTAATCGCATGAACTAAATTATGGGCAGCCATAGCTTAATGTTGGGCGTGTATTTACTCTTTGCTTTGGTGTGTATCTTTTAATATCTATTTTTCTTATCTATTTATATAAATATTTACATTTATATATATATTTACAAGCTAGGTAGTAGGGACTCGCTAAGAGACTTTTTCAAAGAAACTAACATCCTAACAGTTGCAAGCCAATATATACGTATATGAAAATATTATGTACGGTAGGAAAAATATTACAGACTTCGAAACACTTGGTAGCCATCATAACGTTAATACTAGGAATAAACATAAATTGTCATTTCCACGATTTAGACTTGCAAAAGTTAATACTTCCTTGATGGGGCACTGTATAAGGTTCTACAACAAGATCCCCCAAGATATATTAGAGTTACCTCCAACGCGATTTAAGAATTGTGTTAAGCACATAAATAAAATAAATAAATAATAAACTCACGCCCGTTATCCCCGAAGGGGTAGGCAGAGGCACCAGTCTCTAGAACTGGACCCACGTTTTGCCGAGTTTATTAGGTCCCAAACGTGACAAGTGGCAAGCCTGTCGCCGTTATCCGGGCACAATTTATCAGCGAATGGTGTTGCTGTACAAACAAATGTACGTAACTAAAAGTCATTGGTACATGCGTGGTTCGAACCCAGACCCTCATGATCGAGAAGCAAGGGTCAACCCCACTACGCCACCACCGCACACTCAGCACACTCTTTGCAAAAAAGCTTATTATAAAATCAACGATTATTTAGAAGACAAGTACGTATGGCATTAAATAGTATTTTAATATAAAATTTAATCAGAGGATAAATGTGTCTAGTGTTCAACACATCCAAGATATTATTTTGTAGGTTTGATTTGTATTAGCTTTAAGGTGATTTGAGAAAAGATGGTCAGAGTGGAGTTTTTTTTCGCTGCCTTTTTCTCCACTACAGACGGCCCCAAGGCAGCGGCTAACATTATACATAACTGTATGTACATTGACATTCAACAAGCAGAATGTAAATTCTTTACGTTGAAATAAATTTTTAATTTTTTTTTTTAATTTTTCTTATAATTACCACTTTACTTATATTTACTCCTTGGATTTAATTTATTATCATCTTCGTCATTGTAATATTATAAGTAAATTATGTAAGTATTTAAGACTATATATTTTTTCTTTATTGAATGTATATTATCGTATTTGTTTTACACTATTTTTCTATCTTTAAATGCACCACGACACGCATTGTCATCACCGATATTGTCAGTTACCGTGGGCACTGACTGAAAATCAGCGCTGAGGGTTCACACCCTCAGCACAACGCTGAGTCAGTTGCCTTTTGCGGCAACCCCGACATACCACAGACTATATTTTTAGTTATGTCTTAATTTATTTCTTTTGTCTTTGTCTATTGTGTAATTGTATTACTATATTGTACTACTTGTGTGTTTATTCTGTTTCTGTGACGTGTCTTGTTGCTGCAATAAATATATTTCTTTCTTTCTTTCTTTCTTTCTTTCAAATTTCTCTGCGGACTTGTCGCCAGCGACAAATCCGGCGGATGGCTGCGCCTGTGAATGGTAGCCTTAAGCGTTCAAGAAGAATTGTGTAAATCACTCACTGCGATGCACGAAGACCACGTGACCGCGGTCGATGTCGGTCTGCGAGAACCGCAGCACTGGTCGCTCGGGCGCGTCCCGAAGCGCGATGAAGCCTCCGGCGATGTCCACGACGGTTATCGTCACGTTTTCCAGAGGTGTGTCCACGTCGTTCACGTCTGGCGAGTAAAGCAAAGAAGTCCATATCAACAAGAACGTTGCTGCAATGCTGTTGTTATGTTTCGCTGTAACGTCTTTGTGTCATATTATGTCCATATTATTTCCTGTTTTATGTTATATTATCTTTATTTTTGTATATAATACTAGCTGACCCGGCAAACGTTGTATTGCCAGATAGGGGTATGAAAAATAGATAACAACCTAATCTAAAATTCTTGTATCACCGTATTAGTGAAACGGCTTGTTATGGCGGCGAAATGTAGGTATGTATATTAGGTAGGTCTGAGAATAGGCTGCTATCTATTTTTCATCTCGTTTTAAAACAGATCTCACGGGTCTCTTCCCTGAGGAAGGTATAGGTCTTACTGTCAGAAGGTTTCAAGCCGCCCTAAAGCCTCCGACTTAGCTTAACGGCACCAACTGCTTAGCGTGCCTTACGAAGCACGGAGCCGCTCGGAAAAATGCCACTACCATTAGTCATAGAACGGTCTCCCATCCATGCACAGAACGCGAACCTTCGTGATCGTTTAAGATCACTTAGGCACCCGGGGCTACGAGTGATTCTCTGTACGTATGTACATTTCATATTTCTCAATACTCACACAGCTCGTTCCTCGTGAACGTGAAGCTGCCTCCCTCCCACACGCAGAGGCCGGTGTTGGCAGCCACAATAGGCGTCTCATCGTTGACGGGCGCCACTTTGACGTGAACGACGAACGGCTCACTCTCCTTGGCGCCCTCGGAAACGGCGATCAGTTTGAAGGCGTCCTCGGGCTCTTCAGAGCCATCATTTACGTACTGGGGAGAAAATACCAGCTCATTTTTGTGCAAGACAGGATTGCTGCAGAAACAAAAAGCTCGGCCGCCTTTTTAGGTCACTATACAGGGCGTCCCACGGCTATGCCACATGGAGGGAAAGTACCTTTAAAATTGTATATGGAACATTTTACTGAAAGAAGACATTATTTTAATTTCAAAAACAATCTAATCTGATTTCATAGATTTTTAAATAATTACACGGTTGAACCGGGAATCGAGCCCGCTACACGAGAAAAAAAATTACCCTGTAGCTTTATCACACCGATCGGAAGGCTTCATCATAAGGATTATTTTTTGCTAAATAACATACTGTCAGAAATAAAAGGAAGACCATACATTTTAACATTTTTAATACAAAATTAATCAATTTTTCAAATGCTCAAAATGAGTCCCCTCCTGTTGAATACAAAGTCGCACTCTTTTGATTATTTCACTCCCTGTCGATTTTTTGATCTTGTTGTGGTGGATATTCAGAATAATACGTCTAGGGAAGTGATGCATACTACTTCTCAAGTGGGTACATTGATTAGTAATAGGTAGGTACTTATGATAATGTCAGTTGTATGTCCTTACGGAAATGTTAGCTTTTAATTTTTCTGAACGAAATTTCACTTCAAATGTTAAAATTCATGGTCTTCCTTTTATTTCTGATAGTATGTTATTTAGCAAAACATAATCCTTATGATGAAGCCTTCCGATCGGTGTGATAAAGCTACAGGGTAATTTTTTTTCTCGTGTAGCGGGTTCGATTTCCCGGTTCAACCGTGTAATTATTTAAAAATCTATGAATGCAGCTTAAATTGTTTTTGAAATTAAAATAATGTCTTCTTTCAGTAAAATGTTCCATCTATACTCTGATTTTTTATTCCGTAGAATTCTGACATTTCATAAGCGTTGCTACTGAAAAAGTTCTCTACCGAAAAAGAGACAAATTTGACCCATTTGAGGGCAATAAAAAAATAAAATGCGACGTATTTTTTATGTTTTACCTACAAAAAGATTAATCTAAATATTTACTTACTCAAGTGACCTAATACAAAAATAACAAATATTTCAATATCACGAAAAATATATCGAATTAACTTTAATTACTTTATTTAATTCTTTAGCTAGCATCACTGTCTACGAATTCAAGGTTTCGTAAACCTTTTTAGAAAAGTGAAGTATGCCGCTGTTAGCTCTCTTAATTATTCATGTCGGCGATGATGATGATGATGATGAAGATAGAGATATTAGTATTAATGATGATGATAATGATTTTAATAGAAATATGTTTTCTTTACTTGTACTTTTTTACTGTTTGTGTGGTAAAAAGGGACACAATGGTCACTCGCCTTAAATTCTCTTTTAATTTGGACCTCCACACTTTGTAACATGGATACATTCACTATCAAATTAAATGTGTAGACTCAGACGGTCACACTCGTATTGAAATTGAAAAATGTGCCCGACCAAAAAAGGTTTCTAATCTCTGACATGTCAAAAAATGATAACTGTCAGAATTCTACGGAATTAAAAATCAGACTTTACAATATTAAAGGTACTTACCCTCCATGTGGCATAGCCGTGGGACGCCCTGTATATTACCCGGTTGAAATCTATTGAGGAGAAAGAAGCGTATATTGGGGAAGGGGAAAGAGGGGAAACGAGGGGAAAGAAGAGTTATTCGAAGTGGTGTCGGGTAGTTTTAAAAAGATTTTTAAATTGCGCCATCTAAAAAGCAAGGACAATAGAGTAGGATTCAGTGAATGGGCTACGTCAGGTATTCGAAAGAGCAGAGACACACTTTATGAATTATATGACAAAAAGACTTATACATATGACGCCAACTTCATACAGTACGTAAAAAAAATATTCAAAATTATTTAAGGCCATAAAGCTAAATGCGATCATATAAAAGGTAAAATCCTACAATCACCGAATAAAGTAAAAACAATTTGGACCATAATAAATAGAGAAACGGGTAAAGCAAAGTTAGGAGACCGAGATATTTCACTTAAGATTGATGACAAAATAATAACATCAAATGAAGGTATCGCTGCAGCTTTCGAAGAGTTCTTCACTAATGTCCCAATCATAACTACAGCTCCGTTAGACTCGTCACCTGATCGTGCGGCGACATTATTAAGGGACAATGTCCCAGCATGCGAACACGATTTTACGTTTAATTACATTGAGCCCCATGACATTGTTAAGAATTTTAAATTATTAAATCTTAAAAAAACCGAGGACTTATATGTATATATAAGTCCTCGGTATGTCCATCTATATGTATAAGTCCTCGGGTATGTCAGTAACAATAGTTAGTTCAGTGATAAATATCCTAGCTTTGCCGTTAGCACAGATTTTCAATAAATGCGTAGATGAAGGAGTATTTCCAGGCCTCATGAAATATAGTAGGTTAGTACCCTTATTTAAAAGCGGTGATAAACAAGATCCAACAAATTTTAGACCCGTTTCAGTCCTATCAGTATTAAGTAAAATATTTGAAAGAATTATCTTAGATCAATTACTTATTCATTTCAATAATTACGAACTCCTCCATAGTCAGCAGTTCGGTTTCATTAAAGGGCGGAATACAACAGACGCCGGAGTCATGTTAGTTAAAAATATTTTCAGTGCGTGGGAGGATCATAATGATGCGATAGGAGTATTTTGTGATCTGTCAAAGGCATTCGATTGTGTAGACCACAAAACATTACTCTCAAAGTTAAAACACTATGGAATAAAAAAATTAAGTCTAGATCTTTTAAAATCATATTTAGAAAGAAGGGTTCAAAAAGCAGAAATAAATCGTATTAAATCGTCAGGCTCACTTGTAAAAATGGGAGTCCCGCAGGATCTATCTTAGGGCCGTTCCTTTTCCTAGTCTATGTAAATGATTTACCGTTTTTGGTACAAAAAATGTGTGAGATAGTGCTATATGCTGATGACACGTCACTTGTTTTTAAAATAAAGAGACAGGAAAATAATCTTGACGAAGCAAATAATGCTCTCTCGCACGTTCTAGATTGGTTTACAGTAAATAATCTATTGTTAAATTCAAAAAAGACAAAATGTATGAAATTTACCCTACCCAACGTAAAATTAGTTGAAAACAACATTGTAATTGAAAATGATAAACTAGAATTTGTTGAAGATACTGTATTTTTGGGCATCACAATCGATGCCAAACTACAATGGGGTCCACATATTATAAAATTGGCACATAGACTAAGCTCCGCAGCATATGCCGTGAAAAGAATTCGAGAACTTACTGACGTTGCAACTGCTAGGCTTGTTTATTTTAGTTACTTCCATAGTATTATGTCGTATGGTATAATACTATGGGGCCGGGCAGCAGACATTGAGACTATCTTCATCTTGCAGAAGAGAGCGATCCGATTTATTTACAAGCTAGGTAGTAGGGACTCACTAAGAGATTTTTTTCAAAGAAACTAACATCTTAACAGTTGCAAGCCAATACATTTATGAAAATATTATGTACGTTCGGAAAAATATTAAGGACTTCGAAACTCTTGGTAGCCATCATAACGTTAATACAAGGAATAAACATAAATTGTCATTTCCACGATTTAGACTTGCAAAAGTTAAATACTTCCTTTATGGGGCACTGTATAAGGTTCTACAACAAGATACCCCAAGATATATTAGAGTTACCCCCAACGCGATTTAAGAATTGTGTTAAGCACACTCTTTGCAAAAAAGCTTATTATAAAATTAACGATTATTTAGAAGACAAGGACGTATGGCATTAAATAGTAGTTTAATATTAAATTAAATCAGAGGATAAATGTGTCTAGTGTTCAACACATCCAAGATGTTATTTTGTATGTTTTATTTGTATTAGCTTTAAGGTGATTTGAGAAAAGATGGTCAGAGTGGAGTTTTTTTTTTCGCTGCCTTTTTCTTCACTACAGACGGCCCCAAGGCAACGGCTAACATTATACATAGCTGTATGTACATTGACATTCAACAATCAGAATGTAAATTCTTTACGTTGAAATAAATTCTTGATTTTGATTTTGATTTGATTATATTTTTATATTAATAGAATTACAACAGTAACAAAAAGGTCGACCGCCAGTCTATGTTAAGCCGGCTTCCCACGGTCCGCGATGTCGCGGACGGACGCGGACCAGCTCGCACGACAGACCGTGGGAAGGGTCTCGGTCCGCGGCAGCAGACGTCTGTGGCGGTGGGCCGTACCGTCGGCGTGGTGCATGGCTGTCCGTAGTCGTCGGCCGGTGTCGGCCGGCAGAATAGCGCACCGTGGGAAGCCAGCTTTACACGGTTCAAACAGTTTCAAGAGTTTCGTACCGAAGTAAAGAAATGGGAAAATTAAACACCAACATTTACATACAGGCCCAAACATTACATTAGGACACAATGTATCGTGGGAACCAGAAACGGCCACATCAAAAACATGTAAACATCCATGTCCCCAGTCGTAATTCGAACCCGGGACTTCTCGCAAACTGTCTCAGTAAATTAAAGAGTGCGCGTGCCGTTTTACAGTTTTAAGTGATAATGTCGTCGCACGGTACGCAGATTTGCGACCGCTGCGCCACAGAGGCCATTAACCCTGAAACATTTGTATGTTTCATTTTACTTTTCTTGTCATGTGATTTGTAATTTGTGACAGTAAGTGTCATTCTTTGTCCTAAAAATAAATATAGACACTTATTTTTGCACGCGTTCGTGAAAAATTACTACAGGCAAAAAATCTCATCTGCTCCTTTGGGGGCGTATTTTTAAGTATGATGTGTAATAGAAAAAGTGATAACATTCGATTTCGGGTAAACAAACCGATGATCCAAGTCAAGATGACCCGCAGCCTGGATGAGAAGCATGTGCCTTGGGGAGGCCTCAGAGGAGAACTTCTTTATTGATTAGTCGAGATAAAAATGGCCCAATCCTCACCTGAATATTCCCCGAATTGAGCTTCAAAACCGGCAACAACCCAAGCTCCTGTTCCCCAGTCATAATCTTCCCGTACCTCGGCTTCTCCACCACCTTATAGAACACCACCCGACCGCGGTAATACTCCGTGATCGTCCTGAACAGATCCGGCTTTATAGCCACAGATTCCCCCTCCACCACTGTGAGATTCACCGCGGACACGTAGAAATGTTCCGGTATTATGACTACGTGTAATTCTACGTTCTTCAGCCAGACAATGCCGTTTGTGACGTCCATTCTGATCCTGTCGCGGGTGCGGTTGACTCCGGATTGAACGTAGACGAGTCGGTTCGCGTTGACGATGGATTGGTCGAAGACTTTCACGTGTACTGGCTCGTCGTTGTAGTTTTCCACCTCGAGTGTGCCTGGCGTGGAGACGATCTCCAGCCAGCCGTGGTAAGGGCCTTCGGTCACGCGATACACTATGTTTGTGGGCTCGATTTGTGGATGCATGACCTTTGGACAGACAAAGTGATGGTTTAAGACGTTTATTCTCATGTTCACTTAAAAAGTGAATTATTAAGATGAGCTTATAAAATAACAACAGTTCGAAATATGATTCAAGTATACAATAGTTCCATATGTAGGTTGTATGTTGTAATTAAATTTGTCAGTACAATCGGTAGCACACTTTTGTATATTCGGTAAGTCTGAGAATAGATCGTAGGGAAATTAATATGGCAAAGCAACGCTTGCGGGGTCAGCTAGTAGGCTATAATATAGACATCACTACGAAAACAGGACAAAACGTTAAGTAACTTCAAGACGGAGGACGAAATGTTGGACCACTGAAGATTAGACTGTATCCCGATCGAATAAAGTGTCAAATCGGCTCACCTCCAACACATCTTTAGTGACGTTGACGCTGGTGGACTCCTCCACGACCAAGGGACGGTTCGTGGTGACTTTGAGCGGCTCCCAGTAGCTTGACGGGAATATCTTGATCGGGTACTGCCCTTCGCCCCACGTGTCCAGGCACATCACTTTGAACCTGCGAAAGAAATTGGGTATTTGACAGGATGTCAAATGAGTTACTTTTAAAACGGATTTTTGTATGAAAATACTTGCTTGTGCCGTCACATTTCAGAGCACTCTTTTTATGTTTCATCTATTTAAAAATTGTAATAACTAGTAAATGACTAAAAGAAATACATTTTCCTAATCAATTTGTAATTTTTGTTTTAATCGAGCATCTCAAATAATTTATCGTTGATAGTGTCAAATACCGTATTATTGTTGGAACTGAGATCGTCACGCCTAGTCTGGCAAAGCTTACTTTCCAATGGAATTAAGTGACAACACCACAGACTATATTGTAGGGACACTCGTTTCTGTCACTTTCATTGTTAAGCTCGCTTAAACAGTTTGATACTCTGAATCATCATCAATCCATTATGTCCCCACCGAGGGGCACGGGTTTCTTTCCTGAGGAAGGTATAGGCTACACTCCGCCACGGGAGCCAAGTCCGGATTGGTGGAGGCTTGTAAGACTAGTGGCTGGTCTTATTGTCAGAAGCTTTCAAGCTGCCTTAAGCTCTCTGACTTGGCTTAACGACTGCCATCTATCGACGGCAGCCGGCACCAACTGCTTAACGTACCTTGCGAAGCACGGAATCGCTCGGAAAAAACGCCACTAGCGTTAGTCATAGACAGTGACCCATTCACTGAACGCGCCCTATATTGCTTAACCTTCGTGATAGTTTAAATCACTCCGGCGGCCGGGACTGCGAGCGATTCACTTTAAAATAATGAAAATAAAATAAACATAATAGGGGACGTCTCATACAACAGATATGTTTTTTGCCGTTTTTATAGATATGGTACGAACCCTTCGCGGGCGAGTCCGACTCGCGCTTGGCCGGTTTTTTTTTCTCTTTCTCACCTGAACTGATCCGTGGGAGTCTTAGGCTCCCGGTGCCGGTAGGCCACGCGACCAGTCGCCACATCCAGCTGGGTGAAGGCGGTGACGCCTGGACCCTCGCCCACTTCCAGGGCTCCGTGCTTCGGTTCTTCGGTGATCTGGTAGCGGATGTCCTCTTCTAGGCAGTTCATGTTCGTATCCACCTGGGGAACGGGTGCCAAATGTACAAATAAAGTCGTTGTCAACGAATCAGTCAAGTTGTCAGTCGAAGTCAAATAAAAAACGCAACAATAAAGCTAAGCGTCCACCGCATCGGAATCGGAGCGTAGGCACCGTACGGGCCGTCGGCATTTACAAAATGCCGAAAGGGTGCGTCCACTACATTCGGGTTTGCCGTCGGCAGTATCGGTATTTTCAAGCGTCGCAAACACGTCAGAGCTCGAAGCAATCGGTATTCGAATGGCGCGTCGGCTGCGGATGACGTCATCGGAAGGAATATCGCACTCCGAAGCAGAAATGCCGATCCAGTGCACGCAGTACCATAGAAATCAATACAAAGCAACAAATCCGTCCGCTCCGTACGGAGCGGTTCCGATGCAGTGGACGCTTAGCTTAACAGCGAATTGGATACTGTTTGGTTAGCTATTTACGAAAAATATTCGGAAAAGTTTATTAAATTTACTTTTAGCATCGATGCTGTCGCGATGCAGCATCGATTCAGTCGCAAATGGTCCACCTATACACTGACTTTTAGCAACGATGCAGTCGCGCGACTGCATCGATCCTAAAAGTCGCAGTGTGTAAACTCGTTGGTGAATGTTATTGTCAAATCTCTTTTCAATATCTGGTGTACACACAATAAAGAATATTCTATCTATCTATAACCTCGTGAGGCCCAATGTCTTCAAGTGATCACAAAATCAATTGTTCTTTTCAAGGTCGGGCCTCACGAGGATATGTAAGGTTTACGATCTGCGGTCTAATAAATGTGAGCTTATGCAAATGGGTGATACAGGAACTGTTAAAGCAATTTGTTAATTGAACAATCTAAAAACTCAACCAACACCCAACTAACCTGCATATCTTTCGCAGTAATAACGACCGCCTTCCCATTCTCCACAATCGATCCGTTCGTCGTGAACATCCTTATGAACGGCGGCGACGCCTGAATCTCCAGATTGCCGTTGACATCGAAGAGGCCATCCGAGATCCAGAAAGCCATTTTTCCGTACTCGTTGCCTTGGTGCTTGAAAAGGACTAAGTTCTTGTTAATGTCGTCTTGCGAGAACTGCGCTATCGGCTCGGCGGGATTGTCCGCGCGGAAGATGTTCCCGTTTGGAGGGTCCTTCGTGTACCGCTGAACAGTGTAGATTATATCGGACGGTTTCGTATCCAAGTCTGCGTCGGTATAGCTGAGATCACGGGCGGTTATCAGCCGCGCGCCGCCGTGTACGATCGCGAACACATTATCGTTGGCGCGCACCGGACTGTTGTCATTTTTCAGTATAATATCGATGTGGAACACGCCGACGTATTGGAAATCCTCAGGCTCCGGACTCAGCGCCATAAAATGGAACGAGTCGTGCCTACTCTCCGAATCGTCGTGGCTATAGTACACTCTATCAGAGTTGAGCTCTTGAAGTGTGAAGTAGGTGGTGTTATCTCTCATTATCTTGGAGTTGTCGTTGACAACTTCGATCTTGCCGTGCTTGGGGAGGTGTGTGATGTTGAACACGAGATTAGTGACGGAATCCGTGCGGAAGTTGAGATGCGTCGCCGGTATGACCATTCTGGATCCTTCCATTACCTGGAGTCTTTCCAGCGTTGTGTGAATGCGCCCGGAATTGTATGCCGTTACTGTGGTGCTTGGAGTGTGCCTTATTGTTAACACTCCAGTTATATTCTCGCACTCGGTGGCTCCGACTACAAACGTGAACTCGTCTTGTATGTGTGAGTAGGCCCGTCTGTGTAGCCTGTACCAAAGTTGGTCGGTGTCGATGTGTTGCTGTGTGAAAGAGCTGTGGATCTGCAGATGGTGTTTCCCCGACGATAGATGGAGTATTCCGTACTTTGGTGGTCTTATGATCGTGTAGAGGATCCTGTCGCTAGGCAGGCCCAAGGGTTTGGTGTTGAATCTGAGATGCTGCGACGATATGAAGGCTTCTCTTGTGTTGTTTAGTACAAGCTCCTCGTTGACCGATTGGTAGAGTTCGAGCTTTATAAAGGTGAGCCGGAAGTCGTAAAGGGTGTTCGTCCTTATCGTGCCGACGGAGGCTTTGAACTGAAACAAAGCGAGTAGGTTACTTTACACTACCTCGTTGCTCTAGTGTATCACGTACCAAAACAGGGAGACTACCAGAATCTTGCTGGAGCACCACGCAGTCTATATACGTTCCGTCATGTGGAACGTGTATCTAAATAGGCTCCATTATAATTTAGAGAACATGAACGGCGAGAGCATTTTGTTAGACACCGTAATAGGCGCTTTGTCTATTTTCCACCTTGAACTCTAGATGCATAGTATCGGACGCGACCGAAAGCCAACATCTCGCTGGAGAACCATGTAGCCTATACAAGTTTCATCACCTGGGACGAATGTATATTTGTAAATAGGCTGCATTATAATTTAGAGTACTTGATTGGCACGGTGGACCCTGTAATAGGGATGTTGTGTGACGTCCTACCTTGAACTCTTCGTACGCGGGGCTGCCCAACAGACGCATGTATCGGACGCGTCCGAACACCAATATCTCGCTTCAGAACCATGCAGTCTATATACGTTCCTTCATGTGGGACGTATATGTATAAACGCTGCATTATAATTTAGAGTACTTAGTCGGCACGGTAGACACTGTAATAGGCATGTTGTCTGTTGTCCTACCTTGAACTCGTCGTGCGCGGGGCTGCCTAATAGATGCATGTATCGGACGCGTCCGAAAGCCAACATCTCGCTGGAGAACCAATCGGCGGTCTGCCAGGCCCCGTCCAGCACGCGGAGACGCTCCACCACGCCGAACTGGGGAGGCTTCACTATGTCATACCTGTGGAGTGGACGGTGTTTAACCTGTTAAGTCCTGACCTTGAAAATAACAATAGAAAACCATTGGTTTTTTGAAGGGCAGGACTTAACAGGTTATAGGCATCACTTGCCGTTATTGGTAGCATTGCAACGTTACTGCCAATGCGAGCCAACTAAGAATAGGACCGGACTTCATATGACGGCTGCCAAAATAGTACTAACAGCACGCCCAGCAAAAAAAAATATCATTTGAGTGTTAACAAGTATTAGTTTGTCTGGGTACCTACCTAAAATATTTTTCAATTAGTTATGGATTTCGTTGTTAACAATGTAAATAAATTAATAGAAAATAATAAAATAGCAGTGAGGGCGATAAATTCGATTCCGATTCCGAAAAAGAGTGTGACGAAGCTGTGTCGAGCAGTATACATAGAGGAATCAGAATTCGAATAAGACTTGTATAAAGATAAAAGAGGATAACAAATATGTAAAATACCGAGAAGTGCTGCAACAAAAATAATAAACCAATATATTTACTGGTTTCATTTTTTTGCAAACCTCAAGCTGGCTTCCCACGGTGCGCGATTCTGAAGACGGCCGACGACCATGCACCACGCACGCCGGTACGACGCACCCCCACAGACGTCTGTGCTACCGCGGACCGAGACCCTTCCCACGGTTTGTCGTGCAAGCTGGTCCGCGTTCGCCCGCGATATCGCGGACCGTGGGAAGCCGATTTTATACATCAACAATGGAAGGCGGAACAAAATGGCATCTTGACAGTCCTATTCTTATTTGGCACGCATTGTACCAGTTTCCTACCCCTGTCGCAATACAGTTTTTTATTTTAACTAGCGCAGAGGGTGGTTGTTGCTCAGATTGTTACTGTTTCCTATACGAATGAATAAAATATTTTTAGTATGTACCTACCTATGTTTGAGATCCTAGATTTACAACAACTGTTATTATGGAACGTGGATTCTGTGGGTTATTATTCTATAATTACATAAACCTCTGTACCTATGTCTATGTAACAGTATGAACATATCTTTCGTGTCAATAAACCATTTGTATATGTATTTTAATGGGTCCCATAGAGTAACTTTGCATGTATTGATTGCACTCATGGATCTTGCGATTCTTGGTATATGAACACACATACCTAATTTGTATTAGCTTTAAGGTGATTTGAGACAAGATGGTCAGAGTGAGTTTTTTTTCGCCGCCTTTTTCTCCCACATGGCCCCAAGGCAGCGGCTAACATTATACATAAGTGTATGTACATTAACATTCAACAAACAGAATGTAAATTCTTTTCGTTGAAATTAATTTTTGATTTCTGATTTCTAACACTAAAGCCACCGATGAAAAAAAAATCATAATATATTTTTTCGGGTTCCATACCCAAAGGGGGTATTACCAAGACTGCACAGTCCGTCCGTCTGTCTGTCACCAGGTATCCCACGAACCATGATGGCTAGACGGTTGAAATTTTCACATGATGTATTTCTGATACCACTATAACAAAAAACACTAAAAACAGTACAAAGTAAATATTCAAGAGAGACTCCGATACAACAAACGCGATTTTTTGCTATTTTTTAAAATTCACAGAATGTTTACTTCTATATTCACTTTAAGATAACTAATTAAATTAAAAAAAAAACAAATATTTCGGTGGCAGAGAGACGCTGGATGCAAGCCGCTACCAACCGGTCTTTTTGTAAATCCATGGAGGAGGCCTATTGTCCAGCAGTGGACTTCTTGTGGCTGAAAACGTTTCTTTCTTGTTTCTTGCTCGATATTAATAACGCAACAGGTAGACGCTTGATATTCAAATGTAGTATAGTCTTGTCACTTGTCACGTTTGGGACCTGATAAACTCGGCAAAACGTGGGCCCAGTTCTAGTGATTGGTGTCTCTGCCTACCCCTTCGGGGTTAACGGGCGTGAGTTTTTTTTTTTTATAGTCTATACCGTATAGATAATGGTACGGATCCCTTCGTACGCTAGTCCGACTCGCATATGGCCGGCTTTTCCTTACTTGACTTCCACGCTGCTCTCATCGGCATTGGTGGCGAAGGTGAGATTATCGGCGGCAATGATGGCGTAGGAGTTGTGCACCAATTGTAGGCCAGTGTTGTTCACCAGACGCACTTGTAGGGGCACTATGGAGACACGTAGTACGCCCGGTCCGCTCGTTTCTATCCCGTCTGACACCTGAAGGAGTGGTTGAAAGGAATAAACATTTACATACAGACACATACGTTGCTTCTGGCCCCACACTAGGATACCCTGTGTCGTGGGAACCAGGAACAGCGACATAACAAACATGTGAACATTCAAGACATGTGAACATGTGAACATTCAAGGTTCGAATCCGGGACCCGGTAGGCAGATGCGTCAAATGGGTGCTTATCGTGTGTCTGCCCGCAGCAATGATATTCCTACTTTTGTAGGAAAATTTGTAACTTAAAAAAATATTTTCAGACTTCCTAATTTATGGCCATCATAGAATCTTATCACACATATACGTAGAGCCGATTTCTGAATTGAGAATTCACACTCTAGTACATATGAGTCCTATAGAATCAAAAGTGGCAATCTGCACTTTTTTGGGAAATTGACTTGTAAATAGGGCAACACTCGGAATTTTAAACTCTTTTTGACGTATTATAGTATCAGTATCAAATATATATCTATAACCTTTCATAGTAAATCGACTTCAAAGTGACAGACTAGTTTCAAACACGGCTACCTGTAATATAGTTCAAAATAAACATGGCAATCGTTTTTGGCACTTTGGTACTAAACAGTCAAAGTGCAGATTGCCGCTTTTGATTCTATAGGACTCATATGTAATACCTGTAATGTCAACTTGAGCGAGGTCTTGTTAAGCTGTTTGTCCGCCCCGCCGCCGTGCACGTAGGAGATCACGCCCGAGTCGATGTCCTGCTGAGTGAACGAGTCCACTGGCTGGCCCGACATCTCTATATGACCACTGAAATATTAATGGGGATAACGTATAGAATCAGGCGTTACTTCGCGGAAATCCATAATAGCATTCATCATCAACCCACCATGTCCCCACCGAGGGGCACGGGTCTCTTCCCTGAGGAAGGTATAGGCCATACTCCACCACGGGGGCCAAGTGCGGATTGGTGGAGGCTTGTAAGACTAGTGGCTGGTCTTACTGTCAGAAGTTTTCAAGCCGCCCTAAGGCCTCTGACTTGGTTTAACGACTGCCATCTATCGACGGCACCCGGCACCAACTGCTTAACGTGCCTTGCGAAGCACGGAATCGCTCGGAAAAATGCCACTAGCGTTAGTCATAGACGGTGACCCATCCATGGACTGAACGAACCGTATGTTGCTTAGCCTTAGTGATCGTTTAAGATCACTCAGGCAGCCCAGGCTACGAGCGATTAATAGCATTAAAATGTGAAAATTACTTTGCTGAATTCCGCCAATATCCCACAAGCACCATGCGGTTAGTTAATGCACCGCCCTCCCTTCCACTTTTTCAAGCAGAAGCACAAGTTGTGACTCTTGTGAGCCTGAGGATGCCTCGTGTTATGGCTGTTACACACTATGCCGGCGGGGCCGGCGGGTTATATACGGGTATATAAACGGGTTATCCAGGCCGCCGCGACTTGTCGCTGGTTGCCGCATGATTGTCTCTGTGGCATCATTTTCAAGTTCTCAGCCGGGTAGACCAGTAGTGTTGTACGGTTTGTGTTCCTAGTTCTTATCAATGGACAAGGAAGCTGTTGACATCACCATCGCGGCCTTACAGTGCCACCATCTTATCTGTTCAGTTGATAGCGGCGCTAGTGGAGAATTTAGTAGTATTATTAAAGAAATTTACCTAGAAAAATGAGAATATTTTAACCCGTCTTTAAATTTTAATAAAAATATAACTATAAATCTTAGTAAGTAAATAAATAAAACAAAAAATGGGGAACAGGATTTGCAATTATTTAGCTAGTTACAATTTTGCCCGCCTGAACAGATAACTTGGTGGCGCTGTAATACTAATTTTAATTAGAATAAGAAAAATGAGTTTTTGGGCGGGAGCTGCCGCCCGCTCACCGCTCAACCCGCCGGCATAGTGTGTAGCAGCCATTAGAGGCGAAACGCGTCGCATTGTCTCACACAAGTATGGGTGCCGGTGGTGGTGTGTTCGTGCCTTGCTTCTCACACAAGTATGGGTGTCGGTGGTGGTGTGTTCGTGCCTTGCTTCTGCTTGATAACGCAGGAGGGAGGGCGGTGCATTAACTAACTGCATGGTGCTTGTGGAATATTGGCGGAATTTAGCAAAGTAATTTTCACATTTTGTTACAATAATGTGGGTACTTACCCCGGTTCAGTTAACTTGGAAACTAAAAAAACTATGTATTTAGCAAGTATAGTTTTTATTATTGTTATCTTATGCATAATATGATGTTTAATATGTGTTTCATGTTTGTATAATTACGACCATATTAACCCCTTAAGCCCTGAGGACCCGCCGGCGGGTCCAATGTAAACTACAGGGCATTCCGCTAGACCCCGTAGACCGGCCGGCGGGTAGGACTTGCAACGGCACTTTGAATCGAATTTTGAAGTTGATATAAACCACAGTTGTATGAGCATGTTTTATTCTTTGAAAACTGATAAATTTCAAATATTACTCTGTGAACCACTATCTTAGCTGTAAAAGCAAAAGTGTTCTACGCCTGAGGGGTTAATTTTAAAGAGTATACATTCCTTTATCCTCCACAATCAACCAATCACTACTAAATACAAAAATTTGCCAAACCCGGCCTATTATAACTTGCAACCGCGTTGCCTTGATTTCTGGAAGAACAATGCATTTACCTGTTCGCTTCATTCTTCCCATGAAGGATAGTGTACAGAAGGTCTTCTGGCCCCGTATCTGGATCCTCCGCCTTCAGAATGTCTGAAGTTATTATCTTCCTGGTACCCTGAAATTGTACAAGATAAATGAAAAACCATTGTGACTTATTAAAAAACGTTTGCAAAGCAACTGCAGCGCTTCGCTCTTCCCAATAGGTATAGTGTCTAGTATCCACGTTCTAGTTGTAGTTTGACCTAAGATTTCCGCACTTAGCCTCATAGTTGGGGCATTGGACGTAGGAGACGCTAGGGTTACCTCACGATGTTTTCCTTCAGATTAGCGAGCGGTTTTGCTACCATTACTTCACAAACGTACGTAGCTTAGAAAACAAAGTCATGGGTACATGCCGGGATTTGAACCTACGGCCCCCCGGTTGAGAAGCCGACGTTCTACCTCTGCGCTACCACCGCTTCGGTCTACTGTACAGGTCATCATTTGGACGCCACAGAGACTGTCTACGGACATGTTAAGACATATCTATTATTTACTGTTAGGTTATGTAAGCTTGCTTGTGAGGTTAAATAATTCATTCATTTCTTGATCAGCTTTTTTTGTCAACACAGAACACGGTCAATACGTGCGTATTTTACTAGACACTACGCACTAATCGAAGCTGTTATCTTTTATGACCAGTTATGCATAGAATATTAATTCAGAATATTCGTCGTAAATAGGTAAATAAATGCAGTAGGTAACAATATTAAAGTAATAATATGCTTAAAACCATGCACTAACTAATGCGTTGATGCAAATAAATCATTAGGATATCCAGACGATACACTTTTCAACACAATGGTTTCTAATTTATAATAGGTAACTTAATATACACTCACGCCTGTAACCCGGAGAGGTAGGCAGAGGCCAGGCTCTGCTACTTTCAACGATCCCGACAAATCTCTTTCGCTTCATCAAAACTCATCAGTTCTGCCCTCGTAACGAGAAACACAGTAATGACCAATACTGCGTTTTTAGTTTGGATGCAAAAATATCGGACGCATTTTTGCAGTAAACTAATGGTGGATGTAGATCTAGAGTAGATTAAGTAAAAGATGGTCAGAGTGGAGTTTTTTTTGCTGCACTTTTCTCCACTACATTCGGCCCCAAGGCAGCGGCTAACATTAGCATTATAAGTACATTGAAATTCAACATGCAGAATGTAAATTCGTTACGTTGAAATAAATGTATGATTTCTGATTTACAGCCACACTTATTTTTGTATTTATAGATATACTAGCTGTGCCCCGCGGTGCTACCCGCGGTTCATCGATTTTCCCGTAGGAATAAGATATTTCCCCGCGGTAAAACGTAGCCTATGTTTTAATCCAGGGTATCGGCTAACTCCATACCAAATTTTATTAAAATCCGTCCAGCCGTTTCAGCGCTAAAGACTGACAAACATATAAACACACACACAAACTTTCACGTTTATAATATTAGTGTGACTGTGAGGAGCTAATTTTTGCATCCAAACAGATAACGCAGTGAAGGCTATTACTGTGTTTCTCGTTACGAGGGGCAGTATTGCCCTTTGCTAATACATCCCCTGTTTGCTCAAAGTATGTCCGCCTGGGACGTCTATCACCGGCCTTTCCACTTACTCGACCTTCTATTTTTCATTCAAAGCATGCATACTTCACAATGCATTGATAATACTCTTTTGATTCTTCTATCACAGCCCAGTGCTGCTACCATACTTTAGTGTTGGCACCAGCACTGCATTATGGATAGCCAATCTAGCCTTGGAGATGTTTCGACATATCACTAAAAAGAGTAAAATAAAAATAAAAAAAGAGTCCAACTTACACTCATTCTTATGTATTTCTTTTTTCTAGGCTAGGTAATGTCGCTTGGAAAAATTTTGAAAAACTGTTCTCGGTCTGGCCGTAAACAGATTGTTCATTCAGAGAAACTAAATATTAAAGCTAAACATTAAAAAAAAAGGAAACAAAATTAGGTACTCACGCATTATTTCACTACTTGCAGGGGGTTAAAAAAATTCATGCAACTAATAATTAGAAGCGGAACACTAGGATAAGACGATGCGCTGATGTAACTCTGAAAATAAATAAAACAACACGCTAATAATATTTGTTATTAATATTAATAACATGCTGGCAAACTAATTTGCTTAAATTAGGATAAGTGGATGCATTGTACGATTAAAAAAGCTATGAAACCTATGCTCGTTTTTATATGTAAAGGCTAAATTAAGTTTAAAATTATTTTAGAACAGATGGCTGGAGAGGAGCTTTAATTTCCACTCCATCCTGATTGACCAATGTTATCAATTATTCTATTGTTGACTATTTAAATGACAAACAATTCTGTAAATAGCTTTGCGCCACTTTTACTACCTATGTATGATAGACTTTGAATGTGAATTTTGATTTCTTTGTAGATATAGACCTAGTACTATTTGCATGTTAGATTTTTAGGTAATGTATGTCATGTTTGTATGCTTTTTTAGCAGATTTAGAGCACACATATATTTACCAACTTATATAACCACCTTCATTGCACAATTAAAGGATTTTGTATTTGTGCTAAGCACATAAGGAAGGAAGACGCTGGATGCAAGCCGCTTCCAACCGGTCTTTTTGGAAATCCATGGTGGAGGCCGGCAGTGGACTTCTTGTGGCTGAATGATGATGAATGATGACATAATCCTGTTCGCCGAACTGCCAAATTCCATACAGGTTTCCGACAGGACTTGGTGCTCGTAACTATGCCCTGACTGACGAGGTTAACACTTATATACTGTTTTCCGGACACACTTGACTTTTTGTCGAAAGAGACCGACCAGGTTTCGCTCTGATTCGCAGAGCTTAATCATGGTGAGCAGAGACGGAGCTCGCGCCGTCGGTTGCTCGTCTCTGTATCAGAGCGAAACCTGGGCCTAGATTCCGCTAAAGCATTGTAGTACAATGACAACTGTATGAACATGGTGATTCAGTTTCATTGCCGCTTCAAGTCAACGCGAGCACGGATATCAATAATTCTACGCGTCAATGGTACGAAACAACACATCACGTGACCCGACCGTGTATTGTACTATAATGCATTAACAGAATCGAGGCCCAATGGGCTCATTATCTAATTTTCGCAACGGATATTCATACGTCTTAAAAAGTCATGTATACCACTACTGTATATCACTATCTTCTTTTAAGACCCTATGTTAGAGCGAGACAGTACTCCGTACGACTTCGGTTTTTGTGTTGACGTGACTTATTAAGACGTTCGAATATCCGTTGCGAAAATTACATAATGAGCCCACAGGTTGGACACTTCCGACAAAAAGTCAGGTAAGTGTATATAGTTTATAATGTCTATTCTTACGAAAGTAAGTTCGGAAAACAGGTTAACACTATAAACATAAAACATAAACATTTACACACAAGCACATACATTGCTTCTGGCCCCACACTAGGATACCCTGTGTCGTGGGAACCAGAAACAGCGACGTCACAAACATGCAAACAACCAAGACCTGGAGTTTTTTTTTTCTCCAGCCGGGGATCGAACCCGGGACCTCTCGCATGAGGTCGTCGCACTGAGTGGCTTTTTCGTCTTCCGTCGCGCCTCCACGCCGAAACCCCTACCTGCGTCAGTCTGAGCACTTTCCCTGGCATGAGGTTGAGGACGGGCGGATCGTTGACGGGCGTCACGTTGATATGCAGCACGAAGGTATTCCTGCCCTGCAGGTAGCTCGGCAGCGTGAACTTCGCCTCGGGTATCAGCTCCATGTCGAGGACCACCGCGTCTTGGTGGTTCTCGGAGCCGTCGTGCACGTAACGCACCTGGGGACCACCAGATGGGATGGTAAAGGCGCCATCTTGATTTTTCGGCCGGACAAGGCTAGGCAGTCAATGCAGATCGAAGGTCACGGTAATTTAGTGCGGGTGTTGAATGAAAATTAGTAGTTTAAAGGAATTGAATGGAGCATTTGACGACCTCTGTGGCGCAACGGTTAGCGCATCTGCCTACCATGCGTGTTTCGTACTATAATACGTGTATAAAATGATAATTTAATTCACAACACATTCTGGAAGGTTCGCGTATTTTAGGCAATAAAAGCTTTTGTCCTGGTGACGATCCGTGATCCAAACTGTATACTCATTGGTGCCTTCCAGGTGATCGTCGCGCCCCTATCGGCGTCGTGACACATTATGGATTCGTATGTTGAACTTGAGAGGAGTTGCGCTCTATTTTCGTGTTTCCGTGTTTCTTACATATATTTCATTACTTGAAGACTGTGGATGTTCCAGCGTGTTTAGTTTCGCCCTATTGACGTTGGGGAAGAATTTATCGTGTCGGGAAAGCTGTAAAAACGCCCACCTAAAATTACGCAGAGCAGCGAGTCTGGGCTGTATAGAGTTGAAGGTGCGGTGAGCGGGGGGTTGCCAGGCCTATATAAATTCTCTCTAACAATGCGAGAGGTCCCGGGTTCGGACAACCCGGCTGGGGACAAAAAAAACCCCAGATCTTGAGGTGGCGACTTATATTGAATATTCGCTCAATGTGAATATTTGTTCGTTGCTTCATTGGTTCTGGCCCTACACTAGGCCACCCTGTGTCGTGGGAACCGGAAACAGCGACATCACAAACATGTAAACATACAAGACCTGGGACCGTGACTGATAATATAATATCGGTAGCCTCATTTAGATCCCGCTAATTGTTTGTAAATAAAAACCGAACTATGATTGTATGAGAATTGCTCCTTAATGGTGGCCATACACTTTATTATTATTATTATTATTTGTAGACGGGCAGGCAGTTGGAACAACTGATAATTGCCCGCATCCAGTTTCACTTGGTTATTTTTTTCTTTTGGTCAGTGATGTGTTTGTCCAGTAAGTTCTTGAATTTGTTGACGTTTGGTGCTGAAACCACTTTAGGGTTTGCATGATGGTTTTAACCTTGCAAGCACAACCGACAGGCATAACCGAGCTTGCATGCACTGATTACTGTACAGTTTTATCACATACACGCTAGGGCTTGCCTGTCGGTTTAGCTTGTACCATCATAACCATCATGCAAACCCTAAAGTGTATGTCCACCATAAGGTGTTATAAGAACCTACCTTATCTCTAGAGAGGTCGACCAGTGTGAATGCCTGCCGCGCTTTGCCGTCACCATCACTGTAGCTCTTATGCTGGGCCGAGGTCCGTTGCGGCGACAAGTCTATTGCAATTCGACCGTGAAGAGGCGATTGGGCCACGTGAAGAACCACCCCTGACGGGCGCACGCCGTATTTATGGTGGTCGAGGATCACGTCGATGTTTTGCGTGGTGACCACGGTGACCCCGCCCTCTTGAACCGTCAGGGGATTGAGTGCCACCAGCTCGAGGTCCGTGCTCGCCTTGGAGAACACCTGCGGTTAAGAAATGAAATTAAGCCCCTGTTTCACAATGTTCAAATAAAGTTCCAGATAAGCTATCCGCAACCAGGGCTGCCGATTGTTCTAAACTTAAAAAAAATCCTATATTGCGTGTGTTCGTTTATGGCTTCAAATTTAGAACAAACGGCAGCCCTGGTTGCGGATAGCTTATCCGAAACTTTATCTGCAGATTGTGAAACAGACCATAAATGTAATGTTTATTTCTCACCACACCATATTACTGTGTAAATAACAATAAAGTACATCAAGAATATACAATTTTTGTGATGGTTGTAAGGTGTTACAAAAATTGACTCTTTTCGGGAGACAGTGTTCGCCATGAACTTATTATACATTTTATACCACCATCGTCTACCCTTTTATGTTTTACTTATTCCGGTTGTATTAATACTTACAATGTATTCTATTTCATAGGTTATTAGTTATTTTATTTAAGAATCTTGTGGTTCTGTACTAATCAGAGGACAAAAATACAATTTTTTTGTGAATAATTTTGTGTAAAACAGGGTTGTGAATAAGTTTTAGTATGTTATTGTGTGTATGTTTATGTATCAGGTAATATATTTAAACTGTAGATATGTGAGTGTTTATGCACCACATCTTAGTAGGATGTCGGGTTCCTGGTAACTTTGTTCTAATAGTAACCTCTTGATGGTAGCATTGATTTCGAGAACCGGTGATGGATATCAAAGTCGAAGTGTTTTCATTGAAAACCACACGGAAACGATAGCCTCGTGAACGGTACGAGTGAGTAGGTGTCCGTTACAAAATCTGGATCGAATTGGGAATAAAAAGGTCAAATAATCGGCCAAGTGCATTGCGGACGACGCGCAGTGTAGGATTGAGTAGAAAGACAGACTTTTGTCTGTTTCACAGAACTAACAACAACATCAAAGCAGTGTTCAATGAATTTTGTACGAATTTTCCTTTGGTAAGTTGATCGCGATCATTTTAATTTATTTGATAACACATTTTGAACAATCAGTGCATTGAGTCCGTGCAGCATAATTGAATTGGGCATTTGACAGGATGTCAAATGAGTTACTTTTATAACGGAATTTTGTATGAAAATACTTGCTTGTGACGTCACATTTCAGAGCACTCTTTTTATGTTTCATCTATTTAAAAATTGTAATACTAGTTAAATGATTAAAAGAAATACATTTTCCGAATCATTTTGTAATTTTTGTTTTAATCGAGCATCTCAAATAATTTATTGTGGATAGTGTCAAATACAGTAATACGGTATTTCTTTTTTTATTGATAAAATATTGACATGTAATTTTATTTTTTTATGCTCACGTGTAAAATTAACTATAGAAGGGCGAATTACTTACACACTTGTTCACAAAAATACAAGAAATCACTTAATATTCATTATCAACCCATTATGTCCAAAGGGGGGCACGGTTCTCTTCCCTGAGGAAGGTATACCACGGGGGCCAAGTCCGGAACGGTGAAGGCTTGTAAGACTAGTAGCTGGTCTTAGGCTTGAATTATATGCGTCCGCGCGAGCGAGTGGTTTGGCCGCAAATTCCAGCGGCCGCGGCCAAGTCGCTTCTTGATTTATATGAAGCGGCCCGAGCGTCTCCGCTCTCCACACATTCTCAAAAACAACGAAAGAGCGTCCCGTCCGCTTCAAATGCACTGATACAAGTGAACACGTTGAAACTCGTCGGAGCGCCGGGCCGCGCGACCACGCCGCTCGAAAGCGCGACCGCGCCGCTTTTTAAATAAATCGTTACACACAATTGCTTGCAATTTCGTGGTGTAGCGGCCGGGCCGCTCGGTCGCGCGGACGCATACAACTAGAGCCTTACTGTCAGAATTCATATTATTGCTTTATAATTGACCGAAAACTCTGGACTGAACTGGGGGAGGCCTTTGCCCAGCTTGGTTGGGCACAATAGAATGTACTTAAAAAAAATTGAGGCCTTATATTCACTGACCTTATACCTTTAAAATGATAAGAAATTGGAAGAAATTATAAAAACTGGAAGAAATTGCTTTTAGTAACAAGGCCGCCAATTGTACCATGAACCTTTGTAAATATTTTGTGTTTCTTTTTGTTTTTTCTAGTGTGCAATAAATAATATTCTATGTATTACAACGCCCATTCACGTGCAAAAGTTACGTGTCAGGGAATGGGCGTTGTAATACATTTTGTCAATATGTACAGCTTGTCTAAAAAGAGTAGAAATTAAAGAGTAAGGTTTTGCTCAGACTTTTTGTCTGGGTTTGTTAATAGCTTGCGCTTACAAGCAATATATAAATTAAGAACTTTAGCTACTACATAAAATAAGGAATTGTGCTTCAATAAATATAGTAAATGCTTTAACTTCTCAATAAAACAATTAGTAGACTTTAACTTCCGGTTTCTACTCTTTCTAGACAAACTGTAGTTATGGTACGGCCACACTATCGCGATAACGCGAAGATTTGCGTTGTCGCGACATGTCTGGCCAAAAAATTCGTCCTATCGCGAATCATCATCGCGAATACAAACACCCTTCGCGCTGCTGTCGGTAAAATACCGCACATCAAAGGGCAAAACGAATTTAGCAACGTTCTAGATTGTCGCGACGTAGCGAAGGTTTATTTGATGTGGCCAAGCTCTTCGCCGTAGAGCGAACACGAAATTTTGTCGCGGCAACGCGAACACGAACCTTCGCCTTCAAGTGTGGCCGCAGCATCACAAATACGGTATTTGACACTATCAACAATAAATTATTTGAGATGCTCGATTAAAACAAAAATTACTAAATGATTCGGAAAATGTATTTCTTTCAATCATTTACTACTTATTACAATTTTTAAATAGATGAAACATAAAAAGAGTGCTCTGAAATGTGACGTCACAAGCAAGTATTTCCATACAAAATTCCGTTTTAAAAGTAACTCATTTGACATCCTGTCAAATACCCAATTATCACACGCTAGCTTTTGGTCAAGGTACCTTATACTTCTCGGCGTAGTCGGGGTTGATGCAGAGGTCGCGGTCGCACTTGCAAGTGAAGTGGTCGAGTCCATGTTGCGCGCACTCGGCCTGAGGCACGCACGGGTTGCTAGGCGACGCGTGGCACGGGTAATACCACACGCACTTCGACGTCACGCCGTATGTGACGAGCGCGTTTGGAAGGCCCAGAGCCCTGTCGTCGACCTCCACTGGCCGTATGCAGCCCTGGTGGTGGGAGGTGGGTTTGTCTTATATCATAAACATAAACATTTACATACAGGCACATGTATTGCTTCTGGCCCCACACTAGGATACCCTGTGTCGCGGGGACCAGAAACAGCGACATCACAAACATGTAAACGTCAAAGACCTGGGTTTTTTTTTCATCATAATCGACATTGAATCACGTTTTTTAAGTTTAATTTGAAAGTTTGTTATTAAGCTATAACTGTTTAGAAATAAATGTGGAGTTTCTTAGTTAATGTGAAACAAACAACTTTTATGTTCATAAAATAAACATTTTTGTTCAAAATTCAAATTTCAAAAATTTTTATTTCAACGTAAAGAATTTACATTCTGCTTGTTGAATGTCAATGTACATACAGTTATGTATAATGTTAGCCGCTGCCTTAGGGCCGTCTGTAGTGGAGAAAAAGGCAGCGAAAAAAAAAACTCCACTCTGACCATCTTTTCTCAAATCAACTTAAAGCTAATACAAATTAGGTATGAGTGTTCGTATACCAAGAATCTCAAGATCCATGAGTGCAATCAATACTTGCAAAGTCAAACATCATTTAATATTCTTAAAAGGTAATAAAACACCAATGCTGCGGCCAGACACACGGACGGCACCCGTTCACGAGCGTAACGCAGAGGTCAGCCATCACCAGTCTCAACCATATTAGAGGGAGATAGGCGACCCGGCCACCGTGCCACCATTCGCATGGCCTTTGGCAAACTTGTGTGATAAAGTTCTTGTCAGTTATCTATAATAATAGCATAGTTTTGATATGCAATCACAGCGTCTGTACATATGTATGAAATTTATTAAACCCTATATATTATTAGAATACCAATAACTAGCTCGTTGTGGAATTGGTTTACTGCCAAGGGTTTTTATCATCTATAAAGTCATCTATTCTGTAGTATGCCTTTTTACACAGCGCAGTTTTAATAACAAATTTAAATTTATTTCCTGGCAGGGATAGAATACTTTCAGGAATTTTGTTATAAAAACGTACACTATATCCTACAAATGATGTATTTACCTTGGCTAATCTGAATCTAGATGAGGCAATTTTGTTTCGATTTCTGGTGTTAACGTTATGTATATCCCTGTTTAGCTTAAATGTAGTTATGTATTTACGTACATACATTATGTTATCGAATATATATTGGCAAGCTAGCGTAAGAATTCCTATTTCCTTAAAAAACTCACGTAGTGAGTGTCTGGCAGGTAAATTGTAAATACCTCTAATAGCCCTTTTTTGGAGAATAAAAATTGTTTCTATATTTGCCGCCCGCCCCCATAGTAGCAGACCATATGACATAATGCTGTGGAAATAACTGAAATAAACTAGCCTCGCAGTTTCTACATCTGTTAGTTGTCTAATTTTCCTAACTGCAAATGCAGCTGAACTCAACCTACCCGCTAACTTTTCTATGTGTTGATCCCATTGTAGTTTTGAGTCTATTGTAATGCCTAAAAACACCGTTGTCTCTACTAAGTCTAGTCTGTCACCAGCTATTGTTAAACTTGTGTCCACTTTTTTGACATTGGGCAATGAAAACTTAATACATTTTGTTTTTTTGGCATTTAACATAAGATTGTTTACGTTAAACCAGTTCAGAATTTTAGAAAGAGCATTGTTTACATCGTCTAAATTAGATTGACCTCTCTTGGTTTTAAAAATTAGAGAAGTGTCATCCGCAAACAATACTATTTGTGACAATTTCTCAACTAGGTACGGCAGATCATTAACATACACTAAGAAAAGGAACGGCCCTAAAATTGAACCCTGAGGAACTCCTATTTTAACATCGGATCCGGCTGACTTAACTCCATTAATATCAACTTTCTGCACTCTATTAGCTAAATACGATCTGAGAAGTTCTAAAGATTTATTACTGAGACCGTATCTGATCATCTTACGAAGGAGGGTTTTGTGGTCTACGCAATCAAAAGCTTTGGATAGGTCACAGAAAACCCCGATGGCATCCTGCGCCTCCTCCCACGCATCAAAGATGTGATTCATCAACGCCACACCTGCGTCTGTCGTTGAACGACCCTTAGTGAAACCGAATTGTTTTTTATGGAAGAGTTTATTTAATGTGAAGTGTGTCAGCAATTGGTGTAAAATGATTTTTTCAAATACTTTACTAAATACTGGAAGTATTGCTACGGGTCTAAAATTGTTCGGATCATCACTGTCACCTGACTTAAATAAAGGAACAATTTTACTAAACTTTAATAGATCAGGGAACGTCCCATGATCAATACATTTATTAAAAATTATAGCAAGGTGTGGTGCCATGATATGAATTACCGTGGATATCAATTTAACTGTTTGTACTATGAATAAAATATTTGAATTCGACTTGTCGGTCTAGCTGTATCTTGAAGTGTAGGTACTTTACATTAATTTGTTAACCAATAAAATAGTAGTAAAGTACCTTCATATATAACGTTCGATGGATACACCTATCTAAAAATGATTTCTCATAAAAAGTCGAACACATAATTATAAGATTGAGTTGAATCATGCTTAGAAATCGTGAGCACTCGGACAGTTCTTTTTGCTTTGTAGAGGCACTGTCTCATAAATGATGCTAAAAAATATAGTCTCGTTGGTTTGGCAGTATTGGGTCTGATTACCATGCCCAGGGTACCAATCATGGGTTCGATTTCCCGTATGGACTCAGTCTTGGTGTGTTTCTATGTTCGTGATGTAGGTACTAGCCTGGTCATAACAGCACAGGATAACCCAGTTTGGGACCAAGGCATGTGATTTATTGTATGTTGTAACGATATTCTAATTTTACTCGGGCGATACAGACCGGAAAACTTGGAAAACCGCGAGGGATGCCTATGTTCTTCAGTGGGCGACAAAACCCGCATCTAGCGACTCCCCGCCATCGGAGTGGGTCGTCAGACCATGGGGGTCTGCCCACGCTGCCGTCATCCGGGTCGCCACAAGTCACAACATTTGGACCCCAACGGCCATCAGTTCTCCGAACTATGTGCCCCGTCCACTGCCACTTCATCTGAGCAATTCTTCCACCTACATTAGTAACTCAGGTTCTTCTCTGCGGATCTCCTCATTCCTGATTCGATCACGCAATGAAACTCCTAACGTAGCTCCCCACCATTCATCGTTGGGCAACCTTGAGCATTCTTACGAGGCCCATAGTGCATTATAGTACGATGACAGATACACAGTCGGGTCACGTGAAAATACATCACGTGACCCGACTGTGTATCTGTCATCGTGTATCTGTCATTCATACCATTGACGCCTAGAATAACTGATACCCGTGCTCGCGTTGACTTGACGCGGTGCAGTTGTCATTGTATTACAATGCATTAGCAGAATCTAGGCTCTAGTCTTACATCGATAAGTCATCACTGGCAACACACATTGGCTAATACATCTGTACAAATCACCTCATTATGTAGATGCAAAGGCCAAAGTTTATATCACTGACCATGATGCTGGAATCAGCAGCCTTGACGCCCCTGGCAAACGCTCGCTGCCGCTTCTCCGTCTCGATGCCTCCGAGGTAGAACGAGTCGGAAAGGTCGAGATAGCGCGTCCCGCCGCTTTCGATGCGTGTACTCATTGCTATGTTGTCGACGGATAGCTGAAAAATGGCATTAGCCATAGATTTATTTATTTGACTGTATAACTTTTTGTACTGTTATGTTTTTTTTGACTGTATAACTTTTTGTACTGTTATGTTTTTTTTGACTTGTGAAGCTGGCTTCCCACGGTCCGCGTTATCGCGAACGGCCGACGACCACGGACAGCCACGCACTGCGAGAGGCTCTTCCATTCCAACTGAGATATCGTCTGTCTGTGCTACCGCGGACCGAGACCCTTCCCACGGTGTGTCGTCAGAGCTGGTCCGCGTCCGTCCGCGATATCGCGGGCCGTGGGAAGTCAGATTAACATTTTTGGTGGGCCGATTGGTTCACCGTAATAATAGTTTTTAATTTTTGTTTTCAATTACAGAATAAAACACACCAGCGCGGTGGCCGTGTCCAAACATACAGCCTCCGCCACCGCAACCGCGTTGGTTTTCTTATCATACATACATGAGTAGGTAGTACACGCCTGTATCCCAGAGGGGTAGGCAGAGACCAGAGACTGCCACCTGCCACTTTGTGTTTTATCCTTATGGGTAAAAGATTTGTTATGAAGTAATTTAATCTTTTTTGTCTCCGTTTCTCTCCAGATTATTGTAATGTTAAGGTAAGGACCGATAGATGTTGCTAAGGTTATTTATCGCGAGAGGAACTAAAAAAGGTTACCCATGGTTGTAGCTTTTCGTTTTTTTAAAATGCGAATTACCCAAATACTGTCGGACAAGGTGCTGAAAAAAGGAAATCCTAACTACTTTATCACAGTGACAAGTGTATTAAAATCAATGGGAGAAATCGCTTCACGGAAACCGGCAACGAATGCGAAAAAAACGCAAAGCAGAATTTCAATTTCTTTTGCCAATTTGCCAAATAATAAATATTAATCTATTATATATATATAATAAATATTGCACTTAAATTCTCAATTCCGAATTGAACCGAAAGCATAATTCTCGCCAATTCTGGAATGTTATTACTTTCCAGATTTCGCGCTCCAATAACATAAGGCGAGGTGCATCTCTCAACTACTTCAAGTTGGGACCATGCTCCAACTAAGCGACCGACTTCCGCGCAACTTCATAACCCGCGCAGCATTAACTTTGGCATAGGTAAGGGAAACAGTGAGGTAAGATATATTCAACTTGAGATAAACTCATGCATACGTGATGTCGAAATAAAAGTTTGTTTAGTTCGTAAACTTCTGTGCTTCTTACAAAGCCCGAGAAACTTCGTACAAGTTTTGATCAAATGCAGCGTTTTAAAGTGAGTCGAGCTTTCTAGCATTTGCTTGGCTCGTGTTTATCTTCGAATCCCAGGAATTATTCGTACAGAAATAATACTTTACTAGTTGTGCCTCGCGGTATTAGGAAAAATAAATTGTGTATTACCAGTAAAAATAATGACTATTCACATTTTTAGAAGCACAATAATTTAAATTTGAGCATCGAAAAGATCAAATTACAAAATTTCATTTTCATCGATTTTCCCGTGGGAATAACAAGCAGTAAAACATAGACTACGTGTTAATCCAGGGTGTGGGCTAACTCCACACCAAATTTTATTAAAATCGCTCCAGCCGTTTAGACGTGAAGAAGTAACAAACATACACACTCACAAACTTTCGCTTTTATAATAATAGTGTGATTTCATTAGACATTTTACAAGTCGCTCACTGCAGGACATAGGCCTCCTTCATGGTTTTCCATACTTCCCGGTGTAGTGCCGCCCGTATCCAGCGACTCCCCGCCACCGTAATAGGTCGTCAGACCATCTGGTGGGGGGCCCACGCAAGAATTACAAGTATTCACGACATAACATTACAGCTTAGTGGAGCTTGTAACAGTCCATTAACTGTTAGAGCCATCGCAAAAAGGGCGACCTGTCGCCGCGTCAGACGCGACGTTGTTATTTGCTTCTGGCGTCTTGTCGTCGCGACTCCGCGACTCTGACGCCAAGTGTGCGGAGATTCGAACAAAATATATGAAAATTGGCGGCCGTAGCCTGTCGTCGCGTCTAATCGCCGAGCTGTCGCCTGTCGCGTGTCGCTAGTGTGCGCCTAGGCTTAAAAGGACTGGTGTTAGGACTGCTTTAAGACAACTGTTTCTTCGGTCCCTCCATCTCATTTTTCTCCGCCTCTTTTTTATTGAAATATCTAGGGATATATGTGTAAGTATCCAACTGTACTGTTACCTTGTAAATATTATATGTTTGTGTTTTTCCTCGTGTACAATAAAGAATATTCTTATCTTGTCTTATCCTGTCTCTTAACCATATAAAAAACTCGATCGCAGCAATATATATTTAATTAAAATAACTCGCATTCGCACTCGCTTGGTAAAAAAATATTACCAAAAGACTAAATTCGCAATGACCTTTTATTTACCATAAGTTTGTACGCCCAAAGGCGAGAGAAACATGGAGCGACTATTGTATAATAACATCTTGTATAATTTACTTAATTAAATAAATTCATTGATTGATTGCAGACTGCCTTAGCATTGTAGGTGCTAAAATTGCGTGAAATTGCTAAGTATTAATCCATTTCTCTCAGAGGCCGCCGCAGATTGGCGAAATGGATGGGATTGGCCGCAGTAAAAGGCACAGTCCGCCTTCGCGGTGCCCTACGAATCCCACCCAATACAATCCGGTTGCTTTAGCAAGATCGCCATGACAAATCATTATAAGAATTATTGTGGTCACGACTGGCTCCTTTTAGTACTATAACTTTAGCAAGATCTATATAAATAAAATTCAAAGTCCTGAATGACTCACTCATCAACGCCCAGCCCAAGCCGTTGGACCTAGGAAGCTGAAATTTTGCACAGAGGGTCTATATATAATGTAGGTAAGAAATAAGACCGGATTTTTTTTAATTCTACCCCTAAGGGAGCGAAAAGGGTTGCCAAAATTTGTATGGGAGTAAAAAATGTTGTCTAATTTTCTTGAAACTTATAATAAATAAAACTAAAGTCCACGCGGACGGCGTCGCAGGCGAAAGCTAGTCGTCCATATAAGTTACTGTTAGAATGTTGATCGCAAACCCAGTATGTGGAATTATAAAAGTTCTCTTCTTCTTCTTCAAGCTCACCTCAATCAATGACGGGTTGAAGAGTAAATGCAGCTTATGCCAGCGCCCGTCGTCAACACGAGCGGTGTGAAGGATTTGCCCACGCGCCATTTTGACCCGGACCACGCCTTCTAGGAACTCCACGGCCAAAAAGTCGGAGCCCCGGCCTCCGCCCGCGTTATATAGGAGCACCGCGTTGCGATTTATCGTCTTGAACTCGATCTGCCATCTGTCAAGACAACAATATGACAATTCCAGTTGGGCCGCGTTACGCAGAAACATTCCAAACCACTTGCGAGAAAAATGTTTTTGTTCTAGTGATTAGAAACATAAAACGTCTGAACGAAAACAAGGAACAAAACGCGAAAAGAGTGAAGTACTTTTAATAGCCACAGCTAATATTTCGCTCATCCGTAATAATGACTTTACATTTTCGCAAATTTAACAGGAGAATATTTTGACGAAGGCTTTACAGAAGCTAGAACGAATCAGAACATAATGCATGATGCTTTATTTTTTCGCTCTGATCCGCAGAGCAGATCGCAGATCATGGAGCTCGCATCGTCAAGAGCGAAACCTGGTCGGACTCTTCCGACAAAAAAATCAAGTAGTTAAGTGTATCCGGAATAAAGTTAATAAATGAAAGTTTTAGTTACAAATTTCAAGTCAAAATTCATAGAAATTAATTACGTCGATCTTAACTCGTGTTTCAACTTCAATTTAGGAGTATTATAACAGAGGTAGCCCATTTATCAAAACTGTTATTCCCTCTTTGTTTCCGGACGAGCGAATTGAATTTTTTTCTGGTTGAGGAATAAACACCTCAATCTGTCTATCCACCATGGATTTATACACTATCCACTATGGCTCCAAAAGACTTCAAACTGTTATCCCAAATATTTCTCACCGTCCGCCGGCCCGCGAGTTGATCTTCGGAAGCACGAGGTAGGCGCCATCCTCTATAAAGCTGATATCGGTGCTGAGGTCTGCGTCGAACTCGAGGGCGCAGTTCCACGTGACTCCCTCGACGTGGACCGAGCCGCTGCGACCGCGAGCCTTCTCTATCACCTTCACGCCATTGTAGAACACCTGAGAGCGAAAAATTAAGACGAGTGTATGTTTTACTATACACTTGAAAACAATTGGACGTAGTTTAGCAAAATAGTTGCAAACCCACACAAAGTGAGTCCACACACGACGGCTATAAGGTAAATATGTATATAATAGCATGATATATCTCATTACATCTTTCCATAGAAATCGTCAGGAGACCACACACGACAGCTATAATATACATCTCTACATCTTCGTAACTTAAAGGTACTGAGCGATATGAAGATGTATATTTACCTGTCGATACATCTTAATATATCTCAATATCTTTTCGTATACTACGATACATCTTTCTTCGAACAGGGTGTTCAAAAAGTTTCTTAGTGATTCATAAACTCCACTATATAGGAGTCTTATTTCGCTAAACGACATAGGTATTCAGAGTCCTGTCTCAAAAAATTAATTTGCTCCACATCACTTGTAGTCCTATCTGTAATCACTAAATAGGCTCGCTAAAGGCCGGTTTCCGAATCGAGAATTTCACTTAAGTAAATATTTAAGGCCATGCTCCGCAACGGGGGGCCAAGTCCGGATTGGTGGAGGCTTGTAAGAGTAGTGGCTGGTCTTACTCTATGACCTCTGACTTGGCTTAACGACTGCCATCTATCGACGGCAGCCAGCACCAATAGCTTAATATACCTTGCGAAGCATGGAACCGCTCGGAAAAATGCCATTAGCGTTAATCATAAACGGTCACCCGTCCATGCACTGAACGCACCCTATGTTGCTTAACCTTGTTGTTGTTGTTACACTTTATTGCACAAAAGAAAATACATAATATAACTTCAATAACTCAATCATCTTCTGATGAACTAGCTATCTATTAAATCTACTAGTAAGTAAACATAAACATAAATATTTACACACAGGCACATACATTGCTTCTGGCCCCACACTAGGATACCCTGTTTCGTGGGAACCAGAAACAGCGACGTCACAAACATGTAAACATCCAAGACCTGGAGTTTTTTTTTTTCTCTCTAGCCGGGGATCGAACCCGGGACCTCTCGCTTGGTAAGCAGATGCGTTAACCGCTACGCCACAGAGGTAAGTCGACAGATCCATAACAACACCCTGTATAACGTCTTAGCAGCCGGAACGTGTGTCGGTCGAGACGTATGTCAACGAAATTGAAGCGAAATATACATTACGTTACCTGTTGCGTGTGTGATACTTTAATTTAATGTAAAGCTGTACATCCCAGGATGTAATGTATATTAAAGCCGTCGTGTGTGAAGTCCCTTAGATTGAGATATTTTACTTTTTAGGTATAAGCTGATTTGCGAACTCCATACATGTGGGTTGGACTACCATGGGCCATAACTTTGCACATACTCATTGGATCGCTTTAAGGCTTTGATACTTAAAATATAGAGCACAGTGATCATTTTGGTATATACACTCAAAAATTACCATTTTGTGAGTTGGAACCTTTTTGCTAAACTACGTCCAATTAGAGAAACAGCTGTTACTGAGGACAACATAAAATTGGCCATGCTACATTTTTGAACATGCTTACTTTCAGTTTGTTTCGTTTGTAAATAAGTGTATATTTTTTAAGATATTCAATGAAAAGTCTTGAGCATTAATGACTTTTCTATGACGTCAGCAAAGATAGTTTGAGTATTAAGTCTTTGCCTTAAAAAAAAGACAAAGATCTGGTCCCTTTCACTGTGTTTTTATTAGTTTTTTTTCATTTTTTTTTTTGTTGTTTACTCTGTGGGAGGCGGAACTCCTGGATTTCCCTCATCCATCAGTCTGAACTCATCCACAGCTGGGCATAGGCGTCCCACAAGGCACGTCCTCCATATTCGGCCATCCCCATCCAGCCGATACGGCAATCGGCCACAAATCGTCGTACAGCGAGCTAGTGGGCATCCTACGCTGCGTTTTCCATTTCGTAATCTCCACTTGATATCGTTTGTACCACATCAACTATCGATGCTTCGGCAGACGCGAGCCTCGTCTACTTACATCTTCCATGCAGCCTCTAAAGTTCTCCATGTGGCCCAGAAATAGCTCCGAGAAGTCGCCTTGTCCGCCGAGGAACACGCCGAAGTGGATGTTGAGCTCGAAGAATCTACCTGGGAGCTTCTTCTTCACGACACTGTCATCCACCTGTGTACACCGAGACAGAATTGCCCTTAGTGATCAAATTCTATAAAGAGCTACAGAAATGCATTGAGATCTTTCCTGTATCGCCAACCCTCTTGGTCCTGAGAAATAATAAATAATGCGGACTGATTATTTATCATGTAAAATTAAATTACCTTGTATTCTCGAAATTTGGGCAACGTTACAGCTGCTGTGGTCACGGGTAGACCAAGGAACGGATTACCAATTCATAATTATGGACCCTTTCAAACGGTTCAAATATTGACTTGTTAACAGTATGAAACTGAAACTCAGTTAACCCATTTCTAAGGTTAACAGATTTCAAATTCAAAATGTCTTGTGGTTTCGGTTAACCTCCCCGAAGTGAATAATTGCCTCTTTCTATCACACTTAACCAAATAGACTAAGACAAAAAATATACCCATTCGTTATATTGAGTAACCGTAACAGAAATGATTATGTTAACAGAGACGTTTCTGTTAACCGATCGATAACATAATAAATGGGTTAACACTTACAAGAAAGGGTCAATAACAGATTTGTTTCCGTTATTAACCGTAACCGTCCGTTCACTGGGGTAGACTGAAGTGGCGAATGGGTAGGTTGTGGTGGTGGTACCCTCAAGTCATTCTTAGTTTTTCGCAGCGGGCCGACACACAACACTCATTACGTCAGCGGAAGGATCCGGCGATAAGTCGTCACGGGGCATATATAGGTCTTCTCTCAGAGATAAAGTACGGGCTTCAATCGCCACGCGTGCCTACGACGGATTGGCACTGAGGTATGTTAACACCTCAGATACTCAGGTTTCCGCACGATGTTTTCTTTCACAGTTAGGAAATGCTTTTGCTATTAACACTTCACAAATGTACTAAGATAGAAAACATAACTTTCTATTAAGTAACTTAGGAAACAAATTTGAGCTGAAACATACGACGACCTCAGCTGTGGCGCAACGGTTAGCGCAAAAGGAACCCAGTTCTGGGATGTTTACATGTTTGTGACGTCGCTGTTTCTGGTTCCCACAACACAGGGTATCCTAGTGTGGGGCCAGAAGCAATGTATGTGCCTGTATGTAAATGTTATGATATGTCATATTTGAGCAGATGACCTCACAAATGTCGAGCCAGAGTTTTACCGATCTGCTAACGCCGCTATATCTTGAATCCGGTCGCTCGGTCCTGAAAACTAATGGCAAAGAAGTGCTATTGTCTGTCTTAGTACCTTCATAGTGAGGTTGGCTTCTCGTCTGACAATGTTGATTTGGTGCCACTGGGAATCGTTGAGGTGGACACCCTTGACGGAGGACAGCTCGCTTTCGCCGGCGCCAAGGTTGATGTGGAGCTTTACTCGCCCACTCTCTAGGCGGATCTGGAAAACATCGATTCATCGTGTGACGTTCGAAGTGAGTGTATTATCAAGAATAAAACTACGAAGTCAATAAATATGTAAAAACATTTAATTAATAAAATATCCCGGTATTTAAAACAATGGATCGTGGGTCTAATGCCTGTCTAGAGTTTGCCGTCGTGAACCGGTACTCCCCTGACGGATCGAAGACTTCGGTGAGGGCGGTCTATAGGTATACAAACTAGTACTAAAAACAGCGTGCTTAGTGCGAGTTTTTTTAACTACTCGATCGCGTTAACGTAAACTCATATTCTATTGGAGTGACAAAGCACGCCATCTAGTTGTCTCTTTGTCACTCCTATAGAATATGAGTTTACGTTAACGCGATCGAGTAGTTAAAAAATCTCGCACTAAGCACGCAGTTGAACTTTTCGAGTACCAATATAGAGTTTAGTTGAACAATCGCATGTTCAAACAATCGAATGATCACAGTCTAGAGGAGCGCAACGCGAACTTTCTGCTTAAATAGTAATCTACAATGATTTCCTTGCACAGGGTTGGATTTATGGGAGGGCAGGCGGGCCTTGGGGCCTCCACAAGAGAGTAATATTATCATAAAAAAAATATATTTCTTACGTAATGTCTTCTTATGACTGTATCTAGTCATGATACGACTATAATTCTATACTTTTTTAATATATAGAAACCTCGTATTACAGTGTTGGTTACCGAACTCCTACGAAACGGCAAACACATTTTTATGATTTTTTTTGTGTTACATATTCGGTAGGTCCCAGAATAGGTCGTAGGCTAATAATGGCAAAACAACGGTTGCCGTGTCAGCTAGTAGTCATATAAATCAACGGCTGTCCATTCCAGAAAAAAAAGTTTTTCGGTATATAGTTAGGAGCCTACGCTCCTTCGGTGCCCCGAGGCGCCTAGACCTCCAAATCCGGTGCTGGTTCCATTCCGTAAGTTCATAAACAAACATACCAAACAAAGTACCGCTTTGCGCGTTTGCGTTTACGCAACACCGTGACCCCGCGCTAAGCACGTTGAGCAGAATCTGCTTGCGTCTGCGCATGGGGACTGCGCTAGTTCGATGGCGTGCGTGTTTTCACCGCACACCACATGTTCAATAGCTTGAGTGCATTTGCTTTATTAGAGCAGCGCAGAATTTAAGCCGATTGTTAATTGTTTGTTCTACATTGGACATGTTTGAATTACTTATTTTTCGAATAATCAACAAGAATTTGTTCATACAACTAAAAAATAAAACTACTGCAAAAAATTGAACACTTGTGGAGGCACAAACCGCACAGAGCCACACCACAATAATAAAAAAAAATTTTGCTGGTGCAAATGTCTTGAAATGTCGACAAAATATTCTGCGGATTTCAACAAACTTAATATAGACTATGATTAATTTAATGTCAAACAAACCCATTTACTGGTGACTCACCATACAGTAGTCTGTTTTCCCAGCAGCAAGGATCAATAAAGCGTCGGAGAGGTGTGTGCGGAACTTGAAGCTTATGTCCGTCGCCCCTTTGGCCTCTTGCAGCGGGTACGAAATGTAACTGGCACCGTAGAATGAGGCTGAGGGAATAACTAACTGGTAATATTAACAGATAAACAGATGATTGTGTTTAATTAGTCAAATCATCATCAAACAATTCTAAGTAGGTAACATATTAAAAACAATGCTTTCTTTAGATGGTTTATAAATGTTGTACTGAGTACTGTCAATGAGTGAAATATGATTGGTCGATGGCACTCAGCATACAATCAGTAAAATATGGATCACAAAAAGTTTTATGAGAACCGACTCCACAATGCCACAAAGACCTATTCCCAGTACAATGGATGTATTAAAAATAATATTTGTGTTTTTACTCACCTAATCATAGTCTAATCTCAACATCAGACTAGATCAAGACAGTAACAATAATAATTGTAACAACATGGAAAAGCACATGTTATAAAAATTGCCCTCAATAAGAGCAAAGTAGGTCAGTATAATTTAATACAATTAAAACTCTGCTTAACTCATCTGAGGCTGTGTTTGGTAACATACTTTGCCATGGATGCTCGAACCAACTTGGCAGTTTTTTTAGCTCTGTCATCAACCATCCATAAACTTACAACAATCATTTTCGTCAGCAAAAATGTTAAGTAATCAGTAAATTTTATAATTAAAGGCCTCTAGGGGGTTAGTCTACAGCCACTGAGACTTGTTTTGTTCATGGTTTGATTTATTTATTTTGTTTACTTAGGACAAGCAGTAGCTACTACACTAATACAATATATTATAATCCTTGATCATTTACTTTTATTGATTTTTTTACAAAGTATCTGTACAATTTCTCAATCATGTTGTAGCGATTTTTAGGACCCACAACAAAGAACCTAGGATCATGGACCTAAGACTAGATCACATTTATGTCAAAAATGGCCATTTTGGCATTAATGCTTTATAGTTCTAAGTTTTTTGGTTCTCATCCTTGGGTCCTAAAAATCACTATCAACATGATTCAGAGAATGTAGACCTTTGTTACAAAATTGATCTGTAAAAGAAGTATTTTATTTATTTATTTAATAAAGGGAAGACGCACATAACAAAAAATAACAATTTTTTTTAAGATACAGAAGGCCCACTATAAGTCTCCACTATAAATTTATATGAATTTTATCCTTGGTTTTGCTACCCCTTGGAACTCCGTAAGGGAATATTCACACGACAGCCTCTTAGGAGTTATGTTTGACTACATATCAGGTATGTTTTAAGCTAAAAGTCACAATCGGATGATGCAGTGTGGGCAGGCTCCACACCAGATGGTCTCATGACCTTGTTACAGTGGCAGGGAGTTGTTGCCGCAGCCACCGTAATGCAGGTGGCACAAGGCTGGGAAATTTGGAAAACCATGAGGGAGGCCTACATCCTGCAGTGGATGTCTAATAGTTGATTATGATGATGATGAAACTAAAAGTTATTGCAGTGAAGTTTCAACCTAACTACCCAAATTGGCTGGTGAACGAAGATAAGATGCACAGAAAATTTGGTTACAAGTTACAAATATGAGCAGCATTTTCATAAATATTAAAAATTATGGACATAATGCTTCTGCAATTGGGATTGATGACATTTCATTAATATATTTCTGCGCCACTTTGTATACAAAATTAAGTTTTTATTTCTTCATCATAAAAACAAAATGTTTAAAGGCTGTTAGTTTCACAATTCAACATTTTATACAGTAAACATTAGGTAATTTTGAGGATAAGTATCAGAGTTCACTGAATCACTCATGCACGTAAGATATCGGTACACTCACCTTTGTCGAAAGCCAAAGTAAGAGAAACAAGGGATAAAATTAGAACCGCCTCCATCTTACGATTGTTTATAAAACAAAACCTAATAAAGAACACAACTGGAACATTTGGCACTGGAGTCATCACATCACCACACTTAAGTTACATGGCTTTCGTCCAAGACTTCAAAATTTATTTTCTTCAAGATATCCGAAGACAAGACTTATTGAAAAGTGGAAGTTACAAAGTCATGATAGAATACAATTCATCACATAGCATTCATATGCGTTTTTGGATTTAAGAATACTATTTCGTTTTTATTGTATCGAAACACGAAGACTTCGAAGAAATAATGAAAAGATCAAAGACAAGCAAGCGCCCAAGCAAGTCCCAAAGCAACATTTTCCTTTCTTTTTTTTTTTGTAATGTTTTTTCCTTTAAGGAAAAGGCTAAGAGCTTAAGCCCATACCGCCTGGTCTTATTTTAGTTTCTTCTTCTCTTCATATTGATTGAGGCTAAAAGCCTTGTCTTTCCGTAGGTATTTTCTTCAATCTTTATTATAATACTCGAGGCACATAGCCTTGTCTAACGTATTTATTCTTTTACTTCATAATCCAGTATGTTTAGGTCAATCCGTGTTGTCAAATCAGGTAGCAACATTTTCCTTTGATGTTACACACACAGATTAATTTAATATAATATTATTTGTGTTTTTTTTCCCTCAAAACTCAGAATAATGCATGGCCGCATCGTGACAAAACTTCACAATGAGGAAGGAAAGGTCTGTGAAGCTTCGCGCAATGACACGATCTACGCCATTCTAAAGTCTGATTTTTAATTCCGTAGAATGGACAATATTTCTATGGTCACGAATCAAGAAAGTTTATCTAGGATATGGATATGAGCGGTCACTAAATAAGAATATATTTTTTGTTTATTTTTAGGTGGTGTAGTTTTCGAGAAAATAATTTCTCTATTTAATTTCGCTCAGTGATACAGATCATTACGCCATCAGAGATTAATACAAAGTCAGAAAGTATCATTCATTCGAATCTGTCAAAAGTAATTAGTCTGTTGCCTTTAAGAAATAAATACTGAAGTAGGTACAGCGCCACCAAATTATATGTTCAAGTGGGCAAAATTGTAACTAACTAATTAATTTTAAATTCTGTACCCCATTTCTTGTTTTATTTATTCACTTACTAAGATTTATAGATAAATGTTCTCTAAAATTTAAAGACGGATTAAAATATTCTCATTTACATGTAAATTTCTTCAATCGTACTACTAAATTCTCCACTAGCGCCGCTATGAACTGAACATATAAGATGGTGGCACTGTAGTACCCATGGATGTAATAACCAAAGAGGATTGAGTACTCTGACAAAAACTCTTTCTAAGTAGGGTGACCTTGATGTCAATGAAAACCGGACGAAACATAAGGGAAGCCAGCCGGAAGGAACGAGCGAAGTTCTCTCTTTAGGAGTAACTTGGGCATTTACTTCCATAATGGGCGACACAGTACCTAGTGGTAGGTATATTCATTGACTGAAGAACTTTAATTATACTTATATTTGCATTTAACGAAGTTTTAACATTATAAAATGAAAGCCAAAATCAAGTCATAAAATTAGCTTTAATCAAAAAATAAACACAAAGAAATAACTCATTCAAATGTATAGAATTTACAACTTGCTTATTGAGTGTTAATGTACAGTACATTACATATTGCCCTCAAATAAGGTTTGTAGTGGAAAAGAAGAGTAGAGAGAGGAGTAAAGATAAAACTCAACTTCGACCATGTTAAAATACGTTTTTAAAACCTTGAGTGGTATTGCTACAAAAACTACTTAGCATACATTAATGGCTCGATTCGAGTCTGGGCCTTTAATTTGAGAATAAGTAAAGTTCACTATCTTGCATGGATACATAGATACATGGAAGATAGTGAACTTTACTTATATTCACAGTTATTAATAGTGAACTTTTCTTACATTTCTTATCATCTGTTACAGTAGGCTACTTTTTATCGCGGAAATCGCACTCATTCTGCGGAATTAACTTAATCATATTTTGATCTACATAAGTTTACTAATTATTTTCAGTGAACCAATTTAGAACTTTATATCATTATGGTACTCTTGGTCTCGACAAGGGTTAAATTAAAAATTAAAAATGTTGTTGCAGACAAATTTTAGTGTACAAATTGTAAATTCAGATAATAAAATCTAACTTGCCAATACGAATAAAACTCATGTAGCTAGCTAGATTGATGACAAACATTTGAATGTTTTTTTTTAGCTTGGCTATAGCTATTCCAGTCGGCATTGCCAATTCTATATTTTATGCGTGGCTTATAAGTGGATTTCGAAGATAAAGGATTTTGGAATGGAAACGAAATGATCAAGGGTAAATGATCACTACCATATGCATGAGTTAAGGGAGTCCAAGATAGAGTAAGCGCTAAATCAGGAGTACAAATTGAAAGATCTGGAACACTAATACCCTCATTAGGCTTTGTTATGCGAGTTGGTAAACCACTATTCAGAATACAAAGGTTGTGTATATGAATTATATCAAGAAGTTGTGTGCCATAGTTGGATGATATAGAGCTTCCCCACGATTGATGTTGACAGTTAAAATCTCCAGTTAACAAAAAAGGCTTAGGCAGGACTGAAATAATATTATTTACATCTGAAAGGATATTTACATTTGGTTTAGAAAAATATAAAGATACTATACAGATACTATTTACAATAGCAGCTACGACAGATATGTCGTCACTGTGTGATGGGAGGGTGACAGCAGTATAGGGGATACAGTTTTTAATAAGTATGGCAACTCCACCGTACCTATCATCTCTATCATCTCGAAGACAGGCATAGCCAGGGACTCGAAAGAGAGAGCCTGGTTTAAGCCATGTCTCAGAGAGAACAACAGAAATTGGATTATATTTATTAAGAATATGAATTAAGTCGGACTTTTTACTACTTATACTACGGCAGTTCCACTGGACAATCTTGGCTTGATTGGCCACTGATAAAGAACTAATAAAACTGAGCAGTGCGGCAACGTTGGACGGTTGTGAATTATGTGAATCGACAGGGGATAATGCTTTAATTAGTGCAAAGATAATTTCTAAAATATTTGTTTCAGGGCGTTTATGAGGAAGACCACAACCATTTGGGGGAGGAGGGGCATTATATTCAGCAGTAAGGGACTGATGTGTAGCCCCATCGTAACCTTTTCCAATTTCCGGAGGGGAACGGGGCTTTAAAAAAACAGTTTTTTTGTGAGATTTTGGTGAAAATGGGCCTATGGCATGACTGTAGAGAGTGTGTTAGTCTCTTTGCTCTACACAGCTCTACGTACTCTGTGGGTTTTTGATCTGTGATCGGTCTGAAAATATTTGTTGTTGTGAAAATGCAATATAATTTGCGATCCAATTAAATCCCTTCTTTTCATTGTAATTCCATCACCGAACCTAATTACGAGAGCCTCCAGTGGCCACAGGCCCTCGTTACACCTTTTATTTTGGCGACCGAGCAGTAAATTATGGAAAGGCTACAAAAAGAAAGGTCGATTGCAAGAACCATATTTACGAAATGCAAAAACAAATTTATTGAAACCCTTGAAAAGGAAAAGGGAAACCAGACCAAAATAAGATCGTGCTTCGATATTCTGGCTGAAAAAGCACAAGCACTCTTCGATATCGACGAAAAGATGCAAGAACAATGGATGACAGTAGAAAATTGCAGCGAAGACGATATTGTCAAAGACTGCGAAAGGGCCGATGAGTATAAGCTTGCATTCTATGAGGTCAAAAATAAGTATGAGGCGTCGGAACACCCAAAATCCCCCCCTGAATCACACTATGATAGCCTATCGGTAAGCGGAAATCGCAAAAGAAATTTACCTAAGCTTGAACTAGCGAAATTTGATGGCGAGCCCAAGAACTGGCTAGGGTTTTGGAGTTCATTCAAAAAAATACACACAGATCAGTCAGTAGACGAAGATGATAAGATGGCTTACTTGACACAAAGCATGGTAAAAGACTCTCCAGCCTACAATCTTGTCAAGAGCTTCCCACCGTGTGGTGAGAATTACATACAAGCAGTAGACCAGTTGAAAATGCGCTATGGACGAGACGAGCTCCTCATTGAGATTTACGTAAGAGAGCTTTTGAGGTTAGTACTCCAACAAGCTAGAGAAGTAGACCCCATCCCAATTTCCACTTTATATGATCAATTAAAGACTCAGTTAAGGGCACTAGAGACACTTGGTGTTACAAGTGAGAAGTATGCTGCCATGCTCTACCCCTTAGTGGAATCTGCCTTACCGGAAGAAATGTTACGTGTATGGGAGCGGCAGAGGGACAGGGGCGCTGGGGAAGACATCCTAAACAATCTGTTGGAGTTTGTGAAGATTGAAGTTGAGAGCGAAGAGCGCATCCAATTGGCTAAACGAGGCCTGAGAACCAATGACAACGTCAATAAAGAAGGAAAAGTACCCACAGCTTCTTGTTTAGTAGCTGGGGATTCCAAAAAAGCCACGACATCAAAACAATCAAATAAGGCGACTGTATCCTGTATATTTTGTGATAAACCTCAACACGCGAGTAACGAATGTATAGCAGCTTTGAAAATGACTGTGGAGGCCAGACGTGACATCGCAACAAAGAAAAGGGCTTGTTTCGCCTGTCTCAAGACTAATCACAGTTTTTTCAGATGTAGGTCCGGCGTGAAATGCATATGCTGCCAGAAGAAGCATACGGTTCTACTTTGCCCTGTAGTTTGCAAACAAAATGAACCAAATGAAGATGGTATGACCAGCTCTGATAATGCGGAAGCAACGCTGGCCAGTAAGTCCAACGGAACGACACTCTTACAGACGCTCACTGTGAGGATTGGCAATGAGTTGGTAAGAGCATTTATAGATACTGGCGCACAGAGGTCATACATAAGAAAAGACGTGGCAATAAAACTGAGTTTGGAGCCCACAGGTGAAGAAGTGCTACGTCACTGTTTATTTGGTGGAGTTCAAACGAAAGATGAGGCCCACCAAGTATACGATTTGAAAGTAGAGAGCGTGAAAGGAGACTCCACTCTTGGCATACTTGCCCTAAGTAAAGAAAAGATTTGCGGGTATATACCGCGAATCAGGGACGGAGCCATAAATCAGAAGCTAAAAACACATAAGCTGACCCTAACAGATGTGGGCCAGGATACTCCCGAGGTTGGGCTTCTGATAGGTGCAGATTACGCAGGCAAAATCATGACGGGCAAAGTCATACATTTGAATGAAGATCTCCATGCTATTGAGACTACGCTTGGATGGACGTTGCAAGGGATAGTGACGCGAGAAAACAATTCAATCATTGCAACAGTAGACCTATGCGATAGCGATATAAGCAAGCTATGGGATCTGGAGGTTTTGGGGATCGAAGACCCCAAAGATAAGCTCCTAAAGAATAGAACTCAGGAGGAAGCCTTAGAAACCTTCAGAGATAGTGTTTCCGTAAATCATGAAGGGCGCTACGAGGTAACACTACCATGGAAGATGGACCGACCGGAACTGCTGGATAATAAAGGACTAGCAGAAAAGCGGTTGATGTCCACGACAAAGCGGTTAGAATCCCTGAATGAGCTGGAAAACTATGGTAAAGTTTTTAAAGAGTGGTTGGAGCTGGGAATCATTGAAGTCGACCCAGACACCACCAGTCCAGGTCACTACTTATCACACCACGCTGTGATTAAGGAGTCCAGCCTTACTACACGAGTGCGGCCTGTATTCGACGCGTCCGCACGAGATTTTAATGGGAACTCAATCAATGCATGTTTGGAGAAGGGTCAAAATTTTTTAGAAATTATCCCTATATTGTTAACGAGGTTCCGAATGCATATGGTTGGGGTAACGGCAGATATAAAAAAGGCGTTTCTTCAAATCGCGATTGCTGAGCATGATCGTAAATATCTCCGCTTTTTATGGTGGTCAGAAGACAAGGAAATGATTACATATAGGCATTGCCGCGTCGTTTTCGGCTTGACTTGTAGTCCTTTCTTACTGGCTGCAACCCTGATACACCACTTGGAGACATACTCACTATCACAATATAAACATTCCGCAGAACTTCTTAAAGATTCCTTCTATGTTGACAACTGTGTGGCGAGTTTGGATAGTCAACAAGAAGCAGAGAAGTTTATAGACGATGCAAAGAAGATGATGTACGAAGGGAAGTTTGAACTACGTGGGTGGGTGACCGCACCAGTTCAATGTAAAGGTACAGATATAGAGGCGACAATATCAGTGCTCGGTATGAATTGGGACACAGTGAACGATGAGCTCCGTTGTAATATTAACGCAGTAAAAAAATTCAAGGAGCCAATCACTAAAAGAGAACTTTTATCAATATGCAACAGAGTGTTTGATCCGATTGGGTTCACTTGCCCAACTACGCTCATCCCTAAGCTCCTTTTGCAGAAAACGTGGTCACTAAATGTCGGCTGGGACGGGGCGTTGCCAGACGAAAGAAATAAAGAATTTAAGTCATGGCTTGAAGAGGTCCACTGGTTGAACGAGTGTAGGATTCCCAGACGCTTGACTGAGATACCCATTCGAGAAGGTAAGATCTCACTACATGCATTCAGTGACGCGAGCAAGCAGGCTTATTCCGCCTGCATATTCTTACGTTCAGAGACCGACAAGAAAGAGGTCAGTGTTCAATTGGTGCTAGCAAAAACGAGAGTAACACCAGTAAAGGAAATTACCATACCGAGGTTGGAACTCATAGCGGCAGTAATGTCGACAAGGCTCTACGCACAAGTGTGCGAGGCTTTACGACTTGAAGACCACAAGGCTTATTTCTGGTCTGACAGTTCCGTTGCCATTACCTGGATAGTCACGAACAAAGAATGGAGCGTGTTCGTCAGAAATAGAGTACGCGAGATCACAGAGAACACGCGACAAGAAGATTGGAGACATATTAGTGGTGCTGCCAACCCAGCTGATCTCCCATCCAGAGGGTGCACGCCCAAGAAATTAGTCGAGTCAAGATGGTGGGAGGGACCAGCATGGTTAAAGGAAAGCGAAGATAAGTGGCCTACTTCAGAGATAGCCGTGAGGGAGGAGGAGGCCAACAAAGAATTGAAGAAAACGAAGCAAGTAATGAACAATTTAGATATCGTCCCAGAACGATTCACTACACGTCTTGAGAACATGAGTAAGTACTCAAAGATTGTTCGCACAATAGGCTGGATATTAAGATTCTATAGAAACTGCAAGTCAGCCAATAAGGCGAACGGAGAGTTAAAATTTGAAGAAGTAGTACAAGCGGAAAAAACTCTATTACGCGTAGTCCAACAAGAATCATTCGAGAAGAAAGAGAAAGGGAATGTGACGAAAGACCTAGAGGTTTATGTAGATGGAGATGGGTTGAAAAGGGTCAGAACAAGACTAACTTTGGATGAAGAAAGTGAAAGTTTTAAGGCACCAATCCTCCTCGATGGAAAACACTACATTGTCGAACGGTTGGTAGAGCAAAGACACCTACAGCATCTCCACGCGGGTCTAAACATTCTATTTTCCACAATTCGCAATGAATTTTGGATATTGGGAGGCAAGAAGCTGGCAAGAAAGATTATATCGAGGTGTGTAATATGTAAGAGATTTAAAGGTGATCATTATAAGACGCCAACCGCACCATTACCTGATAATCGAGTAAGAAACACTGGAGTGTTTCAGGTGACTGGAGTAGATGCGGCAGGGCCGCTGATACTTAATACAGGTGAGAAAACCTGGATCATTCTTTTCACCTGCGGGGTCTACCGAGCTGTACACATAGAGCTAGTGATGGCTATGTCGACTGAGTGCTTCCTTATGGCACTACGTCGATTTATCGCGCGGAGGGGCAGAGTCCAAGTTATGTACTCGGACAATGGTACCAACTTCGTTGGTGCGGAGAATCTCCTCTCAAATGTTGATTGGAAAAAGGTTGAAGAATACTCAACGATCCATAAGATCAAGTGGATATTCAATCCGCCAGCGGCCCCGTGGTGGGGAGGCTGGTGGGAACGAATCATTAGAATACTGAAGGAATTACTCCGGCGGAACCTTGGAAGAGCGTCCCTGTCGTTCATCGAGTTACAAACCATACTGTGTGACATAGAAAGCGTGATCAACTCGAGGCCGCTCACATATATCGCTGAAAGTGAAACCCTTCGACCTCTGACACCAGAGGCATTCTTACATCCACTACAAGGCACAGAAGTCCCTGATTTAGACACCGTTGATGCCGAAAACTTGAATGCTAGACAACGACACCTACAAAATCTGAGAGAAGGACTAAGGAGGCGTTTTAGAGACGAGTACCTATCTCTGCTAGTGAGTCGAAACCAAAAGACCAATAGACCGATTCAGAAGGGTGACGTTGTCATCATAGAAACAGAGACAAAACGTGTCAATTGGCCATTAGGACTTGTAGAAGAAATTTTCCCAGGGAAAGACGGCCAATGCAGAGTGGCAAAGATTAAAATGGCAGACGGATACCGTACAAGGCCAGTACAACGCCTCTATCCATTAGAAGTCGTCAAGGATGAAGACTCTGAAAGGGAGACTCCGCGAGATGTACCGGAAGTGGAGCCGGTATCTGCCGAAGACCAACCAGACCCCCCACCTCCGTCTCGAGTCACAAGGAGCGGGAGAATTTTGAAGGTACCTAGGCGATTGGATCTCTGAAGTCCAAAGACAATAGTTGCCAACTGTTTGGCAACGGGGGGAGGATGTAGAGAGTGTGTTAGTCTCTTTGCTCTACACAGCTCTACGTACTCTGTGGGTTTTTGATCTGTGATCGGTCTGAAAATATTTGTTGTTGTGAAAATGCAATATAATTTGCGATCCAATTAAATCCCTTCTTTTCATTGTAATTCCATCACCGAACCTAATTACGAGAGCCTCCAGTGGCCACAGGCCCTCGTTACACCTTTTAATGACGTTGAACATGGATGGCTGGGGCAGATGCTGTAACCTCACTGAAGGATTTGGTTACTGGTGGGTGTAATTTAATTGCCTCAGAGTATGAGGTACAGTTTTGTGCCATGTAGGTCTTAATCCTAGTTTGTCTTTCATACTCAGGGCATGCCTTACTTGTCGCAAAATAGTTACCATTGCATGAAAGGCAAGTAGCATGATCACACTCAATGTTACAAGCATCGCCAGAGTGGTCCTGACCACACTTGTAACATCGGGGTTTAGAATTACACTTAATTTTCGTGTGACCAAACCTACAACAATTAAAACATTGTATAGGTAGTCGGATAGCTATACAGTTCCACCGGAAGGGAGTTATAACAAGAGAAAACCCGTTTGGGTAGTACCTGACCATCAAAGGTAAGGACTACTGTTTGTGATGGCTTCCACTCGGGTACTGGACCATGAACCTTGTAGTTAAACCGCCTAGCTTTGATGATGAGGTAGTACGAGGACGTGAGTCGCGCACGACAACGTCAAAAGTCGCGACTTTCCAGTACATTAACTGTCAAATTCTCGCGACTTTTGACGTTGTCGAGCGCGACTCACGTCCTCATACTACCTTTGCTGGCCACGGGGGACATCGCCCGCGCGAAAAATCGCGCGGCGCGAACGGCGGGGAAGCAACCCCGTGGCTTGCTACGTACATTTCTATGAGTTTGATTTAGTCGCTAGTCGCAGCCGCGACTGAAACAAACTCATAGAAATGTACGTAGCAAGCCACGGGGTTGACGCCCCGCCGCGCCGTTCGCGCCGCGCGATTTTTCGCGCGGGCGATTTCCCCCGTGGCCAGGCGGTTACTCTGTGAAAGCAATCGTTATATCAGTGTGACCAGATTAGCGGAATTCTGTGATTTTAGCAGAATACGACCTCCAATTTACAGCTTATCATGATTCTAAATTATTTTGTTATCTTGGATGTTTGTGGAAAAAATATACAACGATCCTTTTTAATATCTAGAAAACAAAAATCTTTCATAGGTAATGGCAATATTCTTTTGAGGAAAATCCGAAATACTTGTTTTCGCTTGCGAGTTGTACTTAAGCAGAGTATGTATTTATTTGTACACTACAATACAACATACAATACATACAAGAGATATCCCCGGATTAGCCACTTTTTGGCTAGGTCTAGACGATTTTCAACGGGCTTAGCAACAAAACAAACTGTGTTAGCCACTTAACAATATCTAGTAACTTCTAGCTATTTTTAGCTAATTTTCCTGATTGCAATCAAGGTACATGCGAACCTATTTTATAATGAATAGTATAAGCAAGTCGGTCAACCACTAATTTTATCAATCTATGGTCTAAGTAGGTAACGCAGACAAAGCCATCTCGGAGGTTTCCCGATAGTTTAAATTTTAACGGAACCCGAATCGACCGAATGAAAAATCACTTTATTGACATCAGAATGGCATCTAGTTAGTCACGCACGTTACGTATGAAATTAAAATTAAGAAATTAAAAGGCTAGAATCGCTCGTAGCCTGGGCTGCCTGAGTGATCTTAAACGATCACTAAGGTTAAGCAACATACGGCACGTTCAGTCCATGGATGGGTCACCGTCTATGACTAACGCTAGGGAATTTTTTCCGAGCGATTCCGTGCTTCGTAATTTACGCTAAGCAGTTGGTGCCGGCTGCCGTCGATAGATGGCAGTCGTTAAGCCAAGTCAGAGGCCTTAAGGTGGCTAAATTCTGACAGTAAGAGCAGCCACTAGTCTTACAAGTCTCCACCAATCCGGATTTGGCCCCCGTGGTGGAGTATGGCCTATACCTTCCTCAGGGAAGAGACCCGTGCCCTCGGTGGGGACATAATGGGTTGATGATGATGAGGGGCCCGGGTCTCTTCCCTGAGGAAGGTATAGGCCATACTCCACCCTTTCGGCCGTTTTCGCAACCAAGTTTCGTAACCAATTGCGAAAGAAGAAGAAAAAGTCCTTGTTCGCAACCAATTGCAATAGAACATTTTTTTTTCTTTTTTCGTAACCACCACTGGTTCAAGCCGCCCTATTAAGGCCTCTGACTTGGCTTAACGACTACCATCTATCGACGGCAGCCGGCACCAACTGCTTAACGTGCCTAGCGAAGCAAAAAATATGATCAAAACCGCCCAAAATTCGACTGCTCTGTATAAGAATATAGACGAAACGGAAACGTAGAAACCATTTTTCTTTTTTACTAACAAAACTTAATTCTTTTATTGTATTTCCAAAGCAGCAGTATTTTCGCAGTTTTAAGAAAAGTTTAGGTAACTGATTTTAGCAGATTTTGACCGAGTAGCCTCAGAAGAATTCTTCTGAGCAAGTAGCTAGCAAGCATAATGACAACTTTAAATCTGGTCACACACCCACCCAGCGCTATAATCTGGTCAAAAGGCGGTTCGGGTTTTCGGATTTTCTAGTTTTGTGTTTCTTTTAGCAAATTCTTAATCAAATAGTAAATTTGGAAAAATAACCAGGGCTTGACCTTCACACAAAGTCTCGGCAACCGACTGCAAAGATGAATAATTCCGCGGCCAAGGTATTTATATCTAAAAACGTCTAGTGTTGCATTGAAGACTTCGTACTAAGCACCGTTCGTTATATTTTGGAATAGGTCGGAGAGATCTTCAGAGAGGCTGGCACAGCGTTCAACAAACTCTCAGAAATGACGATGCTACTGCATCCTATAGGCGACTCGCAGCCAGGGTGAGATATTACAACTTATTTTGGAACGCAATTATAAACCCCACGTTACTCGCTATTTCATTACTAATGCTATCTTTATCTTTATAAGAATACAATACAAGGTTGCTCCAAAATTTCGATGCTTTTTCTAGTAAATCTTGTGCCATTAAAAATACTGACCTTCATGTACCTATGTAGTACCTAAGTTTTTTTTCTACTTATATACAAAATTAAACACAAGTTTCATTCCAAGCTGACCCGTGGGTCATGGTGTAGCAAAGGGTGTGCAAGGGAAAAAACACTTCGAAAAATTTTGCAAAAAAAAAAATAGGGTCCCCGTAACCCCTTCTTTTTATATTTTTAATCAAAGGCATCAAAATGAGCAACTTTTCCCCCTAAAAAAAATCTCTAAATTAAATATTTGAGATTTTACAGGCGATTTAAATTTTATATGGCTAAGCACTTAGAAGAAAAATGGACTTCAGAAAACAGGTCCCCGTAGCCCCTTTTTTTTATTTTTTTAATCAAAGGAAGGCATCAAAATGAGCAACTTTTCCCCCTAAAAAAAATCTCTAAATTAAATAATTCAGATTTTACAGGCGATTTAAATTTTATATGTGCACAAAGCTGCATTTATTCTTTTGGGTGCACCGGTTTTCCCAGAAGATATACCAGCGGTAGTTTGTCTAAGATGAAGACATTTGTCCAAATGTCATTTAACAAAATGTTGAACGCATCAAAGTCGAGTCTGTTTTCGATCTTACATAGAGAACCTAACGCTCCGACGCGCTCCGCTTCGCTACGCGCGTCGTCGCACCTATATTTCTGTTGTCACGTATTCTTTACATCGCCAACCCCCCGTTCGTAAGATTGATTAATAAACGAAACATTTGTCAAATAATACATTTTATCAAACATTTTTAGACAATCAGTTTTTCTTGTGTTTAGCCATATAAAATTTAAATCGCCTGTAAAATCTGAAATATTTAATTTAGATAATTTTTTTAGGGGGAAAAGTTGCTCATTTTTATGCCCCCCTTTGATTAAAAATATAAAAAGAATGGGTTACAGGGAGCCAATTTTTTTTGCGAAATTTTTCTAAGTGTTTTTTCCCTTGCACACCCTTTGCTACACCCTGACCGACCCGTGTTTTAGAAATAAAAAAAAAGTTTACCATAATTTTTTTTATTAGCGGCAAATGGACTGAGGAAGAAATTGAGATGCTGAAAAATTGTGTTCACCGTTTTGCTGTCGATCTCAACAAGCTGAGTCAACACCTAAAGAACAGAACAGTGTAAGTTGCTCTTTTATAATAATAATAACTCCCACACAACAGAATTACTTGACCTGGCAACTATACCAGGCAAGGCCCCCAGTGGGATTCGAACCCACAACCTCTTGGAAGCTAAGCGCCTTGACGGCTCGACCAACAAGGCAGTCAAATATTAGGACAGTATTTAGCAAGACTTAAAGACAGATGTCTTTTAGTCTACTTTCAGTCAAAGACTATTTTTGGGTGCTGGTACCACTTGTGGGTAGCTCAAAATGAAATTTAAACTAGTTGTGCTAATTAATCATGAAAGAAGTCAAAGTCTGGCCTTATTTACATGACTGGCCTCAGTTCTCAAGCCTGACTGTGCAATGCCTAAAGCCTGAAGCAATGACTAAGTCAAGTTTCTTAGCCCTAAACACACAATCTAGGATCGAGTATTTTCTTGAGTGAGTCTTTTTAGTCCTAAGAGTCTTATGGGTCATTTTCATTTTGAATTTTTGCGTGAGCCACAGTGAAAACAGACATTTTCAAACCGAATTTCATAGTTCCAACTAGTTTTGTGGGTACATTGGTACGTGTATAGGTCAGGAAAGCACTTTTCATGCCTTTTAATAGTAATTTCAAAAATATATACGCGATTGGAACTCCAAAATGTCACATTATTATTATTTTACTTCCCTACTGTTTTTTTTTGCTGGCAGAGGTGTAGTGATATATTCCCCACTTTTGTACTTAATAGGGCTTACAATTATAATTTTAGAATTATTTATGGCTTTGGTTTTGGGGTCGTGGCGTTACGGATAGTCTTGTTCCATTTTTTTTGGTCACAGATGTGGTCCAAAACATTTTGCACAATGTCTCGGTAAATTTTGAATTTCGTGCGCTGGTAAAAACTAACGAAAAGAAAACGTACCTCAGCCATTTGCTTTTCGGAGCGGCAGCGGAACACACAAGTACTGATCCAAGGTGAGAACATTTTTTGTTTTGAATTCTGGAAAACGACAAGCATAACTTGTATTACATGTGGCCATCGGCATTTATCAGGTAGCTAAGCAATCTTCACGAATTTTATATTTTGATAAAGTTTTGGTGTGTAAATGCCATCAAATCAATTGCAAGTTGTTAGTGTAGTTTTTAGATTAGTTTTTGATGACCACGATACCTAAATGTCTGTGACATGTGGTTTTAGACAGTTGTCACAGACGTGCTTTTTTTGTTAATGTAGTACCCACTTCTGTGACACAATAGCCACATCAGTGACAAAATTAAATAATATTACAATATTTACTTTATAAAGCGTTATTTAGTCTGGATTTTTTGTCTTTTCATTAGATACCACTTAAAAAAGTAAAAAAGACTGCGGAAGAAATTAGACAACGTAAGAAAGAGGCTGAAAGACGTCGTAGAGAACGCATCAATGCAAATCCTGTGAAAACTGCGGCATAGAAAAAAAAACCAAATCTTAGGCGTCAGATCAGAAAAGAATTGAAGAAAGATTTGAAAGAATCTGAAATAACATCTGAAGTGTTGATTATTGTTTATAATTGTTTTGTTGATTGATTGTAATATATAACTAACCTAAAATATATATTTTTTTATTTACGAATAATTCGTATAATTGCTTTAAATAATATCCCATTTATTTAAAGCAATGACATTTATACAAATGACACGTTCAACAAAGCTAGTTGTGTTGTAGACGTGTTTCATAGTTGTTATACTTTTTTACATTCCAAATGTCACAAACGTGGTCGTGAAGTACCTGTTTTTCTATAGACAAGTCACATATGTGACAGACGTGGCTAGCATTTTTTTCAATATCGTTTTACAAAAAAATTAAAGGTCATTAAGATCGGCCAGACAGATTAGCTAACTTCTGAAAAGGTTGTCTATCGAATTCAATAAAACAATCACAAATCTAGGAGATATTAAGCAAAAACACAACTTTTGAAAATGACCCTTATAACTGTGCTATGTATGACTCATTCTTTGAAATTTCTTGAGCACTGTTATAATGAATTTTCTCACATATCTTTCCAAAAGGTGATGTAGGAGTTTGGCAGCCCTTATAATTTCTATTGAAAAGATTGTTCAAAAGGGTAAGCTTGCTGAATTTTAGACAGTATTATTATTTAGACGTCTTCGTGTAAATTATGAGCAGTGGTTGGATAATCGGATGTATATGTACCTAAAGTTAATTTTTGGCTAGGAAATTATAGAAGCAGCTGTTTAAAACATCCTTTTTTTAAAATAGAAATCCAGGGATTACAGAAAATTCGAGTATGCAAAACTAATCATTAACATGGTACATATGTAAAGGACTTGTTTAGTATATGGTTTTCATTTTTTAATAATACGATACTCTGGGATTACATCATTATTCGTATAGTATTATATTTAAAAATAAACATTATTGCACACAAGCATAACATAGAATAGAAAAAAAATTTAAAATCAATTTTCCGAAACAAAATCATAAATCCGAAAACGGCCTGGATTGCCGGTTCTATGGTGACATCATATGTCAGTAAAAATGGCATCTGTCATTCATTCATTCATAGGTTGGTTTACTGGCAAGTGATGTCATAATTCCTGTGCGACCACGCCATGTTGCCCAAAATAGCGTTTTGGCGGCTTATTTCAAAAGTTAATTTTCGTTTGCCTTTTTTAGAAGAAATACACGAAAGAATTCAAAATTACCACTTTCTGAGGACTCCATAAACACCAGCATAAAAATATGACATGGTTTTCAGAAATCGGTCAAATAGCCTATTACATCTCAATCTCAGTGAAATGCTCCCATCACAAAATTAAATACAAAGCAACTGGTCTATCTTACCCTACCGTGTGTGCATGCAACTAAAAATATTAATTAATGTTGATAAAGTGAAAGTTATCTGTCAGGATTGTGCCATGTGGCAGGTCCCTGCCTACCCCTCTGGAATACAGACGTGAGTTTATGTATGTATGTATGTTCTGCCTTCTACATTATTACCATTCCTTATAACCAGAGCAGTCTGGTTTGGTGGGTCAGTTCATTGTAACAATAGATTTACTTGTTCGATTTAAGATAATGCAACTATGAAGCACCATATTGGTGCTGTTACTTTTCTTTTCTATAAATAAAACTTTAAATCTGCAATTCCATAACTATTACTTCAGACTTTGACGTAAATAGGACATTAGAACTAGACCCCCAAAACTAAACCGAAAAAACTGTAAAATAGTAAAAAAAACAATATCCATATAAATGATGGATTAATGGAAAATTAAACAATAAAAAGGTCTGTCGCCAACAGCAACTGATTAAAGATCGAACCTTAATCCAATTCAATGTTTATCCAAGCGATAAACAATCTTGATGCATCAAAACTGACACTGGAATAAATGTAGAATTTTTCCGTTTCCAGGTCACAAATTCGCACAACGCTAAAGAAGAAGGCATTTGAGGACGCAGGTATACCTGTGAGACAGGTAAGCAGCACGGTGACAAGCTTGTCCCAGCCCACGCAGAACCAGGTAGTGACCACATCACCGCTATCAACGATCCCAGTTTTAGGAAAAAACGCCGAGGTTCAAACATTCACTAACTTGATACACCAAAACTAGACTCTTTATTTTTTATTTTTTTGTTACTTTTTTTTTGTTTGTGTAATATTTGTGGTTAGTGAAGTTTGAATTTTATTTATCGTGCTTGATTTTAAGTTTTTATTTATATTCACTCGGCCGATACTCTTTTTTTGCATTTTCTGGGAACGACACTACCAGCGGTACTACTAGTAGTGTCGTTGCCAATCAACGACACTACCGATACCGCGCCCATTTTAGATCAAATTGTACTGCTGAAAAAGTAGCTAAGTAGCTAGCTTTTCACATATTATTTCGACTTAGGGCTGATTTTTCAACAGTCAGATAACTTTTATCTTAAGAATAAAAATGGCGGCTTGACAGCTTATGTATGAAAGTTATGTCAAATCGCCATTTTTATTCCTCAGATAAAAGTTACTTGACTATTGAAAAATCAGCCCTCAGTGGGGTTTTCATCTAGGGGCGCGATATGTAAATTTACATATGTAAATCGGGAAATAAAAGCAACAATCTTAAGAAATGTCATTATTTATTTAGAACTAAATAAAAGCAAACTTATTTAGACAAACCACTAAGTAGAAAATAAGTAAATCATATGCATCCCGGTTGGGGACAAAAAAAAAGAACCCCAGATCTTGGATGTTTACATGTTTGTGACGTCGCTGTCTCTGGTTCCCACGATACAGGGTATCCTAGTGTGGGGCCAGAAGAAATGTATGTGCCTGTATGTAAATGTTATGTTATACTTCTTGTCCTTAATTTTTTACTAACAAAATAAATTTTGGGTTATTAATAACTTTTGTGGCTACAAACGGCGTAAAAATATCAATATCATACTTCTGTGTTGGCTGTACAATTTGATCTAAAATGGGGGTGGTAGTGTCGTTACTACTAGTAACGACACTAGCCACCAGCGGTACTAATAATAGTTTTGTTGCCAGAAAATGTGTTTTTGCATGGTGGATGTTAAATAGTAGGCAATCACTTGCTTTCTGTAATTCAGTAGTTTATTTGAATGCTACAGTTTTATTCTGTATTTCCTGTAGTTGGATAACTCTAAGGTTACTGGAATATTACTAATTTTATATTCCAGTATCTTTATGACTTATAAAGATTAGTTTTTGTACATACATAGATGCTTGCCTTTTTGTAGTTAGATGAATAACTTAGGTACATAATTAATAAGATTTATAAATTTTATACTTGTGGCAAGTTAAAAAACTACTCATATTTCAGTATAGGTTGTAAGATAGTGATCAAACCTGTTGAATTAATTTATACAAACCATTCTCTTTAGTTTCCCTGCATTTTTATGACCTTAGTATATTCGAATCAAGTATGTAATCTTAAAACTGTGATGCACGCAGATTTTGGTGTGCACAAATGTTGGCATATTCAGATTTCTTACAGATTGCCTCTAACGAACAATAGAATAGACTTTTAGCTTGGCAAATATGCTTGTCCTCAAATTCATCAAACCAAAATACTTTTTTTTATGAGATCAATTCGGAAATCATGAAAAAAGCCTTAAATCAGCTGTTTCATTCATTTGCTCTAAAGCTGAAAAAGAACAGCTAATAATATTATTCAATGATTACAATTTTTTTTTTCATTTTATCAATAAAATCAGTTTGTACTGATATGCTCGGGTTTTCTGCAACGAGATGAATGCAGTGCATGAACCAGGTGTTGATCACTGTCATGGCACATTATACCCGCGCCGCAGCGACTCGGCACACTCACGGTGCACGGTGATCAATTGTGGAGATTTAGGCGGCCAAAAGTCTTCCGCACTGTGATTTGTGATTCATACGTGTTAATTATTAAAAAAAAAACGCAATGTGGACATTATGTATTTAGGTGTTTATCAACATTTATTAGCACAGGGTAAGATAAAAAATACCCGAAACCGACGTGCGTGCATGCAACGAGTAATGAATGTCGATGAAGCGAATGTGATTTGTCAGGATCGTGGCAGGTGGCAGTCCTTGCTCTCTGCCTACCCCTCAGGGAGACAGGTGTGAGCTTATCATGTATCAACGTTTACGAATAAATTAAGTCAAAATTACCTAATATAATTACTGTAACTTTATTAAGATTTCTTCAAATACAACAACGTCTGGTTGCTTTAGAAGATTCTACATTTCAAGTGTCATAGCGTTCTTAAGCTTCACGGGGGCTGTGGTCTTATACTTGAAATAATTGGATCTGAAAAGACTAATAAATTTTTCATTAAATCTTCATTGGTTTGTTTCCTAGATATATCTTATGCTCTCTGTAATATCGTATATCTTTGTGATGGGTTTCTTCTCCTAGCATACCAATTGGTTGTAAGAAATTTCCGATAGTATCTTTGCCATGTACTAAGACTTTATGAACTGTTTGTGTCATTGGATACCAACTGTACAGCTGCATATAAAGTACAGCAGTTTATTTTGCAAATTCTGCAAATTATGTACTGTTAATTTTGTAGGGAGAGCTATGGGTTTCCAAAATTATATTGAATCTTTCTAACAAGGCGAACCATCAAACGCCTATTATTGAAATAGACCGAAATCTATTTCAGTAATATTTGATGTAATATCAATGCAAATAAGCGACTAGCTGTTTTTCCATCCGTTTGTATTGCCGAAACCTGACTTTGGAATATCAATAGTAAGCAAAGTGGCTCTCTAAACTGAGTTTGAGCATTTTTTTTTCTTGACAAGGTATATTTTCGGAGCTTAATCCCACTTCGATGCCATTTCTGAAATAATTTCGCAGTTTTAACTCAGAAGGTGTTTATAGCATCTTTAACACTTTTTTTGCAGAATGTACTTAAGTCTGACACTCCTATAGTCTCTAGTATACATGCATATAATATGTTTTTCGTATACCTGGACAAAGGTTCAATCAGGTGATTTTTTATTAGGACATCCAAAAATTTCACGTTTTTTATCACAGCGCCATTCCTTGAAATCCAAAAAAAATTGTATGAGTGCCGCAAACAGACGCAAAAATACTATATTGTTCGGACTACCTAACACTCTAAGCTACTTGGTAGTAGCAAATTCACGGTGTACCAAAGTGTATCTCAAAACGTAGCCGAGCTTAAAGTTGAAAAACTTGGTCTAAATCGATGCATCAGTACTATATTTTTTTAAGAATAGTATACTACTGTATTACGGTTGTAAAGAAATATTTTGCAATGTTCATACCTTCATAAATCAGCACCATTTTTTTCTTATTTTATTTCACACCATAGGTTTGTTTAAAAAAATGTTGAACTCGCGTGCAAAACACGGAATGTTACAAGTTTTCGCAGTTCTTCAAAACCGATATGCACTCGAGTCTAAATATCTACGGATCTACTTGGTACAAAATGTTTCTATGATTAGTATGAAGTAAAGGACTTACCCACCTGTAAAAAACAAATAGAAATTTTGACTTCCGACACATAGACAAAAAAAACTTTTGCTACCCTAACCTTCCTGAATTGATCACCGTGCGGTGCCTCAAATGTAGGCAGCCGCTAGCCGTCAGCACGGTAACCACGCATCTCCTGCCCCCTTAGCATGATCTCTTATCCCGCGCACGAGAATAGACAATGACGCGCACCATACCCTTCGCTCCCATGCTAAGGGGGGAGGCGGTTCGCTAGCTTGAAGCGCGCCGGCTTCCTTAGGCTTTTTTAATTCGATGCAAAAAATACTGTCACTTTGACATTTTGTGCCAGTGTCGTGTACCATAACGAATTGACGACCTCTGTGGCGCAGCGGTTAACGCATCTGCCTATGCGAAAGGTCCCGGGTTCGAACCCCGGCTGGGATAAGAAAAAAAACCCAGGTCTTGGATGTTTTAGTGTTTGTGACGTCGCTGTTTCTGGTTCCCACGACACAGGGTATCCTAGTGTGGGGCTAGAAGCAATGTATGTGCCTGTATGTAAATGTTTTTGTTTACATTTACTCTTATTACATTTGCTGACGTACTCATGTGGACATCATAACAGGTTTTTTTTTAAGACGAAAGGGGTTATTTTTTTTAATATATCGCGTGATCTCTTATTCTCATGTTACATGTTGGATGTTGTAAGGAAAAAATATCGCAAATGTAAAGGTCGTCGTCTGTGACGTCTATAAAGTCAAAGGTTCCAATGAAATCTATGCCAATAAAAAAGTCTGTTATCAAAACAAAAGTAAAAAGATCTTTTATTTATTACAACGGAATCTCTTTTACGTATAGCATTACTCATGTGGACTCGAAAAACTAGCCAATATTGAAGTCATATCGTAGCCGATCACAGTATCGAAATCATAAGAAACAACATTCACGGTAACCAAGAAAAAACGGAATGTTCGAAAATAAATTACGTCTTCATGAATATGTCAAACCTCACACCCAAAGTTATCTACAGCGTGTCCCAAAAATGACACGTCACAGTGAGACTGGAGGTAGACCTGCTCAAGAGGCGTCGAACCAACCTAACATGACCTCAGTAAAAGTTGCACGGTTTTCGAGATATGGCCAATTTAATAAATTTTCACTTTTTTTAACAACTTTAGTGCTAGCATTAAGTTAGTAAGTTCGTGACCGAGTAAAAATTAATGAAAAAACCAAACACGAGGGCTATCTAACTTAATGCTAGCACTAAACTTGTTAAAAAAGGGGAAATTATTATTTGCACATCAAATAAACAATCTCACATCAAATTATTTTCATCGCTTATTTCCTTTTTTACATCAAATAAATTACTTCACAACAAATAAACTAAATGTTTAGCAAAACTAGTACTCCAGATAATTCGAAAATGTTCATCAATACTACATTCTTTTTTCCTCTTATGCGAGGCAAATAAATTTCTGTTGGTACAAAAATACGACAGTCATATCAAAAATACTAATTGCGCAGCAAATTATCTCATTCTCACAGCAAAATAACTAACCGCGTAGCGTATATTCTAAGTAAGCACCTCAAAACTTGCTCATCATATTTGTCTTGATTTCTAAGAGAACATGCTTAGCAGATTTAATCATTATTATAGCAACAATTTTTTTTCATTGTAGTATTACTATATGCAGCACAAAATAACTGAAAAATTATTTCGCGCGCTTTTTTGTCACAGCAAACTGCTCCTATCTATGCAGCAAGTGAGATAGCGCTAAGCCGTGCCGCGATAATAACCGTATACCTCATGCGTAAGAGCGAATGAGACGGATAATCCGTATTAAATACATACATAGCAAGCTCAACAACAAGTAACACGAGAGTGTCTTATCTTATTAAGATTGGGACACTTACCATTTTTTACAATAAAGCTTTCGCAAATTGTAGAGTTGCCTTACCCACACAACAAACAGCCTGGATAAATGGAAAATGTAGTTGCCCCAATTTTATTAAGAATTTAAATGCAAGCATGTCATCGGGCTTCCAATCCGTCTGAAGTACGTAACACCACCTGCAGAAGCCAAAAATTTGCCTACTGGGCAAAAAAGGAAGTGCGGATGCCCCGCCATAGCAAGACCCGCCCTAATAATTCAATAAAAATTATGAAGTTACCAGTTTGTATCTAATTTTTATATTTTATTGCTGATTACATTATGTTGTACTTCATAAATAATAAGATGACAAGTCGAATATAATGCTGTTTCATTTAAATAAACTGCTGTATGTAATTATGAAAATAGATGTTGTTTTTTAAAAAAAAGAGTTAATTGGTTTAATGTGCGTTAGTAATTATTAGCTATGCACTAATAAAAAAACTTTACTTTAAGATAAATAGCGGTACGCCACGACTACAAATTGATGTTAATTTTGTCATATTTTGAGTTGAAAATTTTTGATGTGCATTCGGATTATTTTTGCGTACAAAAAGAACTTTTTTTGATGTGCGTTTAAATACCACCCTTAAAAAAGTGAAAATTTCCAGTCTTCCAGAAATTTTCCGTCCAGTCGGTAACAATTTTTGCCCATCTGTCCGGGCGCTGGATACGACTGACGAGGCCTGCCCAGTTCCACTTCAGTTTTGAGGTCACCGCTCCGAAATTAGCGATTTTGGTTCTGGAGCGGAGCGATAATATGCTTTTATGAGTAACTAAATATCAATGTCTATGATGCAATTAGCCTTTTGGTCATACGAGTCTCCTGTACAAAGTCTACCGAATATAACGATATATTTTGTAGTGGTAACACTGCCTCATTTTTTTTGCATCGAATTAAAAAACAGACTAAGGAAACATACTATACGACACGCAACTTAATGCTCTAATGTGATGAAAAGTTTAAGGCAATGTCCTAAAGAAATAAGTTGTGTTATTTTTTTCGAGAAAATAGTAAATTTTGAGAGCCTTGGCCCAATATTTAGTTTTATACTAAAGGTACTTTCATCGACTTGTTACACAAATGTCGAATAATTAGTGTTACATTTATTTTTTTAATAGAAAAACTATTATTAATTATGTATTTAGTAGCATTATATTCTCTAACCTTATACCTTTAAAAAGAAGAATAATTTGTAGCCGTCAAAGATAATTCCCAATGCTGGGTTGATTCCGTGTCGTTGCGGTGCGGGAATAATGTACTACGACCTAAATAACCTCTCGATCTCAAGCCCTTTTAAAGATCAAACTTGTTCCTTCTCTCCTTGTGCAATTTTTCACCATGTTTTATGATCATGGCAGAGCTATATTAAAGCAGACAAAATCAGGTGGTTCATCAGCATCACTTTAGTGTAGGCTGTGTGACGTCGCCCACCTAACTTTCGTAAGAACTACTAACTCTGGAGTGACATACTTGAATTGAATAAGAATTAGAGCGATATCTGGCGGACTCTTCCTATAAAAATTCAATGAAGTGATTCCGGAACTAACTTAAGAATACGCCAGGAATTTAGTAAAGAATGTGTAGTTCTTACGAAAGTTTTCATTTCCATCCATTTTACTTTTCTTCCCAAGCGACATCACAGCGCCATCTAGCGAAGACTCGTCATTTTTGCTGTCCTAAAAATGCCCCGTTCCCGTCGGCAGGTGACGCTCAATATGCTGAACGCGACTGAAAGCGAGGTCGACGTGGAGGGCCTCAGCGGCGAGGTCAAGCTGGAATTCGAGGGCGGCAACGATGAGGTGGCCACATGAAATTGGTTAGAGTGCTTATATAGCGCTGCGCCAGTGGGCTACGACTCGTAAACCGAACTGTTGGCCTGCGGGCTCCCCGATTTCCTGTCTGTCCACTATTGGTAGTATGACGCACGACACAAGTGTTTTGGGGCGCTAAACTCCGGGGCCCCGATTCTGTTAGTGCACTGTAGCACGATGACAAATACACGGTCGGGTCCGTGACGTGTTTTTTCATACCGTTTACGCCTAGAAATACTGATAATCGTGCGCGCGTAGATTTAAAGTGGCAATGAAACTGAATCGCCATGTTCATGCAGTTGTCATTGTAGTACAATGCTTTAGCAGAATCTCGGCCCTGGTATTACGCGCACCAAATCCTGAGCGATTTCCGTCGACTATTTGTAGCATTTCATGATGCGCAAACGTTAGTATTCCGGCAGGATTTGGGGCGCAGTTGGGGAGGTTAATGTACTGAAAAGTGGCGTCGTCGTACTATCTTTGCAGGGATCGGATTTCTTTTTGGACTTGCTTTGGCAAATGTTGAACACGGAGTTCAATGAATTTAATTAGTGATTTTCTATTAATCTGTTATTTTAGTCTATCTATGTAACATAAATTACAGTGCATATTTTTTGTTCTAACACAAATTTATCATTAGGAATTGTTCAGTGCAAATTATAAATTAGTGTTAATATCCTCTGCGTGCTTAGAGGACCGAAGTGTGTCTTGACTGTGTTCATATATTGTATAGTGTTTAATTTTATTAGGAGTCCATTTATGAATTAACATCTGCAATATAAGTTGTTTTACCTGATAGGGTCCTGGAAAATTTCCGACTACGGGTTAGGACTGTCTCTTTTATTGTACTGATCACATATTAAACAGTTTCAAAATGACCTTTTCCCATAATTACTACCTACGCATATTATGCTACGTTTTTTCGTATATTAACAATCTGCTTTATTCTGTCAACAGACCTCGATTGTTTTTGTAAGCACTGACCAACTAACATGTGTTGACATAGAATTTACAGATTGTTTATATACGAAGAACAGGGGGTGTAGTTTATGAATGTCGAAAATTAGTAATTCATCTGCTACCTTTTGCTAAAATGAGGTGTAAGTACTGTTTTTCAAGTTTTATTTCTGACATTCGTAAATTAAACACAGCAAAGCGTATAAAATCAGTCATTGTGGGCAAAGGTTTTTTTTTATGTTTAGACCTAACCATCTAGTGGCCTTACTATGATAAATGTCTCCATGGGGTGAATTCACCAAGTCTTGTCTTTTGCAGATCGTTCTTGCAAAGTTTCATTCAAATCTAATATATAAAATTTCTGTGTCACAGTGTTAGTGCGCATAGTCCTCCGAAACTGCTTGACCTATTTTGATGAAATTTTATAAGCATATTCTGTAGATTTGAAAATAGGTTGTTATCTATTTTGCATAGCTCTAAGTGGTCCACAATTTGTTTAGATTAAAATTCCTGCAAATCGCCGGCTCCGGAGAATAAAATGATAAATGCCAAAACAACTTCACCGGAAAGTTCAAATACCGTTTTAATCAGATTACTCCTTTCTGTTACTAGGTAGGAGCTTCGGAGTTAGCTTAAGTGATAGTTAATTTTTAGTGCTTCCTCTATACTTAGTTGAAATTTTAAAACATTACCCGGAACTTGAGATAATAAGGAAATAAATCATTAGATTTGTCATTCTACAATAATATGTGTTGCTAACAATATGTTATATTTTTTATCTGGTTTAAATTTTATTCAGCGATAAGATTCAGTGATAAAGTCCTTTCATGATTGATTTCATTGATTTCACATGTTTGTGACGTCGCTGTTTCTGGTTCCCACGACACAGGGTATCCTAGTGTGGGGCTAGAAACAATGTATGTGCCTGTATGTAAATGTTAATGTTAATGATATTATACAATCTACGAACTGTACAGCAATGTCAATAATATAATATTATCTTTAGTATTCAAATCCATGTTTGGCTAAGAACGAATTAGCGAACGTTCTCAGCAAATTTTGAACGAGAATTGAAACGAATGCACGTAGAAAATTGAGGAAAACGCGCACGTAACTTTTAGGAATCTTTTTTATTTCATGTTTTCTGTCCGAATCGCATTGACATAGTTGTAATTCTATTTTAAACATTAGACATATAGCAAAAAAGGAAAAAATATAAAAAACATTTAAAAAAGGTTTATTGGTCAGTTGGCAACATGAATAAAATGATGAAGTGCTTTTGTCGTAGACGCGGTATTCATTATTTACTAGAAAATCAACATAATAGCAGATGTTATGCGTAGTTAACAAAAATATTTTACTGAAGCAATGTTATTATAATATATTGTTAGATTAAAGAAAATCGTTGAATAAAATAATATTTTTTTGTAACTTTTTAAATAAACACAAGAAAAATCTGAAAAAATTTGGTTAGATGTAAGTATTAGCGTCTCAAAATCTGCAATAATATTAAAACTATGATAATAGTGGTTATCATTTTGTTCCCCGGAGTAGGTGAAATAAATGGCGAAACAAGGTTTGCCGGGTCGACTAGTTAATTTGGTAAATAGTGATTTAGACCCTCGGCCATCCGAAAACCTGGGATGGAAGGATCTGGGACTAGATTTATCTCAAAACTGGCGTATCCAGCCGAAGATAAGATAATATTAGATAAGATAAGAATCTGTATTGTATTCTAGTATTCTTTATTGTACCAGGAAAACACACACGAAACATTTACAAAGATAAAGTACAATTGGCGGCCTTATTGCTTAAAGCAATTTCTTTCAGACAACCGACGATGGAGAGTTGCTGAAGGAAAAGTTTAAAGCTGCAATGTTGTTTAATGTAATCGTAGGCTTATGGTTCTTGGCCGCAAACACAGTTCTCTGCCATTCCGTCTGGGATACAGGCGGTCGTGGATCCTGTAAAATCACACGTAAGCAATTCGTAAGCAATTCATAAGCAACTTTTTTGCAAAAACGTTCTGTAAAAATAAATAATATGGTTTAATTAAGAGAAGATACTATGTTTAAGATTGTGCGTATTCATATTCATTTATTGCATTCATGTTGTACATATTATTAGTATCATATCATACATTATAATTATACTATTAAGGTGCACGCCTTATAGAGGCCTTTACAAGAGAAGTTTACTATAGCTGCAGAAAAACGCTGATATTAATTATTAACAGATGTTATTAGCTATATTTTTTTTTAATTAGCCGTGACTTTGCCCTACTTCTTGGCTTCTTCTTTAGATGTCCACTCCTCCCTGTCCCAATCAAAAACTTAGTGCAGGTGGCATATTTTAGTTGTCCTGTAAGTAATAAGTTTTTGATTGAGAAAAACAGATTCATGTTTGGAAATATATACAATTTTGGAAATATTTTTTCTTTAATAAAAACTACGTATAGGAAAACACAAATTTGTTGAAAATGTCCGTAATTTCATTGTGCATCGTACCCTCACAGCAAATTGATCAAAAGCTTATCATTTTGCGATAGTGCTAGCGAGACACGATGCTACACGTAGGAACAGCCTTAACATCTTTCTCCATCATCTTGCGACGGTTGGCACTAATGCTGTGGCCGCATTTGCGTCTATCGTGACAAAGCTTCGCGCCACGGGCATTTCAGTCCCTACATTCCACAGAGTACCGGCGCGAAGCTTTGTCACGATAGACGCAAGTGCGGCCTCAGCATTAGACTTTTTACTCCACTGTCCCACAGTCGAGAATTAAACATACCAACGCGGTGGCGGTCCATACATCGGTCATTTACTGCAGTTGTATTAAGTTTTGACCGCCACTGCGTTGTTTATAAATAAGCTCGTCGGTATCGTGTGGACAGGTAGTATTTGTTATACAGACTGTAACACAATCTCCATAATACTTGGCTCTCAAAGATAAACTGCTAAACTTGATAGGAACACACTCTGATTAGACTCAAAACTATGTACATATAAGAGCGATTATATTGACTGGGATTATGTGGAATTGTAGAAACTTTTAGTCCCAGTTTATTGTACAAGAGAATATGTTAATCTACTGCTAACATTACAGCTGTCAGTAGTTTTTCCTTTACCTATACACTTTGGCAAATCGACAGTACATTAAGAGGGGTCAGACTTTATGGCTTTGCAATAAAATCTCTGTAGTAGGAGTGCAGAGATCGACGTGTTAGTGTATTTTTTAATAGCGAATTCAATGGGGGATTCCAGTGAAAAAAGTGGGGATGGGCATCCCCACTATTTTCACAGGAATCCCCCATCATTGAGGAGTGGACTGCCGCCTTAGCTCAATATTTAACCAGTGCCTATGATGCGAGACACCATTGCTTTTCAACATATAGCCAATTGAATTGTACATACATTTTAGTATTACTTACCCCTTTATTCATAAAAAATTTTAAGCATTGGTTAAGTAAACAACTGATTAAATGTCATGCTGTCCTTTATATTTCAATGACATCTGTCAAGGACAGCATGACATTTAATCAGTTGTTTACTTAACCAATGCTTAAATTTTTTTATGAATAAGGGGGTTAGTCTCTAGAATAGCATACGCATTTAATTCTCTAGAGCGTGCTACAGTAGTCTTAAAACCAACTAATAGTTGTATAGTCGAAAGGGCATCAACCTTAACATCACCCAGGGCGTCCATGTAAGGTGTTGTTAAGGAATAACAATAATTTCGGTTGCTCTTTCACTATCAGTTCACAGGTGATCAACATTTACCCTTTGCAAAGTCTCCCGTAAGATAAATAACGTCACTTGAGTTTTTCTTTCTGGCCCCACATTAAGTAAGCCCTTATAAACCCAATGAGTCTATATGGCCTTTACCATTACCTTATCTGGCCAAAGGCTGCTAAAGCATTGTAGTACAATGACAGTTTCATGACGGCGCCGATTTCACTTCATTGTCGTTTCAAATCATATTTCAAATCAAACCGTATTCGTAATTCTACGCGTCACTAGAATAAAAAAATATGTCCCGTGACCTTATCATGTGAATGTAATTAGACTATAGTGCACTAACAGAATCGAGGCCCCGGTTAACCATTTAAGGGACTCCATAGAGTCTAGCGCCGCCACTGTGGTTATAATCACTATAGCATTGAGATATTGTACAGATAGGTACTTTTGGTAAAATCGACCTGTAAAAAAAGATATGATTTCTCGGTGGCGCGAGCGTGGACTCTAGTCGGTGGACTAAAGCGGACGTATTTTTTAAAGCTATCCGATGGCATAAAAATCAAATTTTTGATTTTTTTTGAGATACCGCTTTTGCGCTTAGTAGGGCAGTATAAGCGTTCACTCGAACGTCTAGTAATGTACTAATGCACTTGCCTCTCTAATTGTATTATAGCACTCTCCTAAAGACTAAAATAATGTAAACCGGCCAACAGTTCACAATGAAAACTTGTGACACTAACACAACAATGATGACATTGACATGTTTACTTAGCAACGCCATTGTTGAATTTAAATTCTAGGGTGGACTCTAGTCGGTGGACAGTAGCACATTGATCCAAATACCTACACATTTTTGAGGCAGTGTAAGAACCCTGTTATAAAAGTACTCTAATATCATCTTTATTATCTGTATTACATCACCGCAGAGCTGTCATAAAATTGTGAATTTAGTATAAGTATGTAGGTACTTGTTTTGTTACAAAAAATAATAAAACCACCACGAGGCACAAAGCTCGGAGAACTGATGGCCGTTGGAGCGGAAAACTCTTGATCTGAGTGCGTATACTGAGTTTTGTCATTCACTTTCGATAGCGAGAGCGTTTGCGTTTTGCATAGATAGATAGATAGATAGATAGAGAACACTTTATTGTACATAAAAAAGGAAAACATTTATTGTACATAGGAGTGACAAAGCGCGGCATCTATTTGTCTCTTTGTCACTCCTATGCAAATCGCAAACGCTCTCACTATCGAGAGTGAATGAAAAAACTCAGTATACGCACTCTGGCGACCGCGGACGACGCAGTGTGGGCAGGCCCTCCACCAGTCTGGCGACATGGTTACGGTGGCGGACAGTCACTGGATGCAGCCGGCACAAGGCGAACAAACTTGGAAAACCATGGAGGTAGGCCTAGGGAGAGGTGATGATGAAACTAACTACAATTCGGTATTTGACACGATCAATAATAAGTTATTCAATTGCTCGATTGAAACAAAAAATACAAAATATTTAGGAAAATGTATTTCTTTTAGTCGTTTGCTAGTTATTACGTTTTTTAAATAGATGAAACATAGAAAGTGTTCTCTGAAATGTGACGTCATAATTCAGTATTTTCATACAAAATTCCGTTTTAAAAGTAACTTATTTGACATTTTGTGAACTACCCAATTATTGTAATTTATTTATATTGTAAAGAACAATAATGTTACTAAAATTTGACTTGTGTGTAATGAGTAGTAGAACCACCCAGTGTCTGATGTTTCCTATTGTTCTAGTTGGGATTTATGGTTGTAAGCCGAGTCTCCTGCTCGTGTTTTCCCTAAGAAAGTACAAAATTAATCCGTTTTCCATACGAACATCTGTGCTTTTATTTTGATGCCCAAGGAACAAAAGTGTATTTTTGCGTGGAAAACGCGTTGTTTTGGTCTAGTACCTACCTAATGTTTTAGCAGGAGGCGCGTCTTTCTGAAGGTGTATTGGTAAATTTATATTAACTACAAAAAGATTTCTTGAAAATAGCGTTAAAGTTTCCAATATTTAAATTCGCGCAGTAATTTATGTTAGGTACAATAACGTCACTTGTAAATAGCGTTACAGTAAATTGTATTACATTAAGATTCCTATACTCCATTCTACGAATCGAGCTCCCAAAGAAAATCGTCCATGTCCGCCCATGTGCTTGACTTTCAATAGCCATTGTTCCACCCTATGAAGCGGACCGTCTTCGCTTATTATTGTCCCGCTTATCTCCAGCCGCGTGAATTGACCAATGAGATGCGAGTATTTGGTTCCCAAGGAGTTCGACTCGTGGGACGAAGCATAGTAAATAGCCTTACATTTTCATAACATAATGTTTAAAATGTGCATTGTCCTAAATATTGGCAGTACTTACAAATGATACTTCATTTTATAGGTCGGAGAATATGGTGCCACATTAATAATATTATTATTAATTAATATTTACAGATTTGTTCCATTTTTGTGTATAAATATGAATGAGTGCAATTTGACGTTCGCATCACACGTCCATAAACGTACCTTTAATATTTATTCATGAAAAACGCTAAGATATGGTTATCTCGGTTAAAAAATATTTGTTTTTTTTAAGGAAAAAAAAACTATTTTTTTTTATCTTTTACTTTCGCACAAATTAAGAGTCTTTTTACTTTTGTTTATTTAACCTCCTGAGTCCTGACCTTGAAAATAACAATGGAATATAATAATTGTCCTAAATTTTTAATTTAGTACTCGGGGACTTAAGAGGTTAAAGAGATCGCATTGTAGCATTGTATCAGTAGAAACTGACAGCTCGTAGGATCTCAGTTGATGATGTTTTTCCTCACTCAAAATCACTTATTTTCAATAAAAAAAAAATAATTCCGAACTTATTTTTTTAGGACACTTCATTTACATAAATCAGAACTTATTTTTTTAGCACCCTTCACTTACAAAAATCACTTATTTTCATGAAAAAAAAACCTAACTTATTTTTTTAGGACAGTTCATTTAAATAAATCACAACTTATTTTTTTAGCACCCTTCACTTACAGAAATCACTTATTTTCATGAAAAAAAAACCGATCTTATTTTTTTAGGACGGTTCATTTAAATCACAACTTATTTTTTTAGGACACTTCACTTACAAAAATCACTTTTTATGATATAAACCCGAACTTTTTCTTAGGACTCTTCACTTACAAAGATCACTAGTTTTCGTGAAAAAAACTGAAGTTATTTTTTTTAGGACAATGCCAATTCGCCTTGCTTGTTTGTAGTGAATTGAAATGTTGAGTGTACAAAGTAAAACGTAATAATTTAATAATTAAATAGCAATTTATTTAGTTGTTTTTACTTTTTATTCTCGTCTTATCAAATAATGATTCCTTAAAAAACTCTACTGAAGAGTGTTTTAGGGAATCGTGTATTTATACAGCGCGTCCCAAAAATGACACGTCACAGTGACACTGGAGGTAGACCTGCTCAAGAGGCGTTGAAACACCTAACATGACCTCAGTCAAAGTTGCACGGTTTTCAAGATATAACCAATTTAAACTTATTAATTTTCACTTTTTTTAACAACTTTGTGCTACGCTAGCTCTTACGCTAAGGTAGTAAGTTGGTGACCGAGTACAAATAAAAAAAAAACAAACACGAGGGCTATCTAAATTACCGCTAGCACTAAACTTGTTAAAAAAAGTGAAAATTTAGAACAAATTTAAATTTGCCATATCTCAAAAACCGTGCAACTTTTACTGAGGTCATGTTAGGTTGGTTCGATGCCTTTTGGGCAGGTCTACCTCCGGTGTCACTGTGACGTGTAATTTTTGGGACACCCCGTATATATGACCGTGTTTGTACATATCTACAGGGGTATGTTAACCTAGTACATATGTACTTACTCTTCGTTTTGTATGATCGTAATTATTTTTATCAAAGCAATAAAATCGTTTTTGTCTCATTGCTCATACTTTCATTTAGCAACCTATGAAACACTCTATGGTAGATAAAAACTCACGCCATATATCCCGGAAGACTAGTCAGAGTAATATTCATTAAGGCCTGCGCAGACGAGGGACTTTTGTCTCCATGGGACAAAAATCGCTGATGGCCTGCGCAAACGAGGGATTTTTGTCCCCATAAAAATCCCTGAATCGTTTAAAAAATGTCCAGCGAGCTACTTGTCACGGACTCGACGTTTGCGGTCATATGTTGAGTTTTTGTGTCTTCTTTCTTCTTCCCGTATCGTATAATGGTACTGACACACGTGCTCGTTAGTTATGAAGTCACTACTTGGGTTCGAAGAGGATGGAATATTAAAATCCGGATGATTTTCACAATTTATTGGGTATTACGACCGCTTCACACAAAAATCACAAAAGTAAGAATCCGTTTCACAGTTTACGCCACACATTTATACAGAATGAATAGTTACGGGTTTTGAATACGGGTGGCGCCACTGCGCATTCTCTTTAGTCGATTCGAAACCCGTCCTATTTGTTTAGACAGCTCAAAGTGATAAATATTACGAGTGTATTAATTATCTTAAATCGTGAATATAATTATAATCAATGTTTCTGCATTTTACAAATTAGTTTTAGCAATCTTCAATAAATTACTTAACTTATAATATCCGGTCAAAATAAATACTTTGGAAGTAAAATACAAATCGTGTCTTTAATTGTAACTAAATATTGTATAGTGAATTAAATGTAATGTTCGTGGCAGTACTAGTTAGATAATACTACAATTAATATTAGTTAATGGTTGAATAAGGCTTACAGTTAGTAGCACGAAAGCATGCTTTTATTGAGCAAGTGCTTACTAACAATCTTTTCTGTACTTTTGTATTCGATGTTTAATCCATCCGTCTTCCTTTTTTTGAAGTTTGATAACCTAAAACTGCATTGTTGTTGTCAGTGTTACTGTCTTAAGAAATAATAAACTTATGTATTTCAACGTATAAAAATGTACATCCTGTTTGTTGAATGTCAATGTGCCTACATACAAAAAAGATTGGGAGTAAAGCACTCGCTCAATAAAAGCATCCTTTCGTGCTGCTAATGAGCACGTGTGTCAGTAACATTATGGACTCTCCCGTACTTTTGTCCAGTCCAGTCTATCTATGTCCTCTGTAATTTGGGGGGCTTTTTGTAAGGGGTAGGTACCTACTTTTAGTCCTTTAGATACCTCTACCTAGATAGATAGAATATTCTTTATTGTATACACACCAGGAATAACAAATCCTTTGTGTGTGTTATTCGATAGGTATGTACATAGGTACGACGTATAAGAGATCTATATCGATGGACAAAAAAGTACCCGGGGGACAGTAACTCGTCTGCGTAGGCGTTTAGGGTACTTTTTATCTTGCCCTTTGCTGATAATAATAATAACTTCCACAGAACACAATCGCTGGACCTGGTCCCAAACTGGTATAGCCTGTACTATGGTTACCAGGTAAGGACATTACGAACAAAAGAAATATAGCATGTAATACGCAATAATCAATTAATACCTACATAAATTTGGTCGAAGTACGTATGTCTCTTGCCGGTCCTTCCACACACAACTATCGAATAGCCTTAAAAACTAAGTAGGTAGGTATTTTTTGCTTGCTCACTTCAGATGACGCCACTGTTCCATACACCACAATATATCTCGAACTCTAGTTTTTCCTAAACAAACAATACTTATCGCCACTTTTCTTCATCCAAACAGTTACTGTATTATTATAAGATAAGATAATAATATTATTTATGGTACCAGGAGAAACACATACAAAACATTTAAAAACATACACATTTGAGGCTTTATTGCTTAAAGCAATTTCTTCCGGACAACCGATGAAGGAGAGTTGCTGAAGGAAAAATGAGACAGGTAGTCAGTCCAAATAAGAACATTGATATAAATACGTGTACTTAATAATAATATAGGTACACACATAAACCTTATTATTTTCTTACGTAGGTACCTACTCATAAAAGGAATTTGTAAATTATCGACCATACAAATTACCAACGTCACTACATAAAAGTACCATTAGGTATTAACTTGGTAAACTGTTCTTCACGGGTATGCTTTTGGCGTCTCTATTCTATTCTACCTCTATAACATTTAACATTTACATACAGGCACATACATTGCACGCTCTATAAAGCACGCAGGCTTTTGTTTTGCGGCCTTGGATCCTAATAGTAGATTAGTAGCCAAGGGCTGAAAGGCATCAATTGTAGCCCGACATATTTAGGCGCAAGAGCGCAGCGAGGGCGCCTATAGTTCGAGGGTGCAATTGATGCTTACACCCGAGCTAACTACTCTGCTTTACATTTCGATTGTGAGGTACGTAGAAAAAAACCGACATTACAAGAATAAAACATTTACTCGTTTTTCTTTTCGCCACTTCATGACTCGTTGTAAGTCTTCAAATATCTCTCTTTAGAACTTTCAGGCAAAATATTGTTAATTGCTGCTTCAGTTTCCATTTTCATTGAATCGGGAGTGCAGCTTATCACTTGCAGAACTCATGTTTTTTTTTTCCTAATTAGCACAATGTACATAATTCTAAAAAAAATCCCAAAAACAAACAATATTTAAAGTAAAAGTTTTCTGTTCCCGCCTTTTTTCTTTTTTTTAAATTTTTTTTCAAGAACGAAATTGAGCTTCGCCGTTCGATATTTAAAATTGATGACTATTATACTCATACGAAGACAAGGCTGAATAGCGAAGCGACCTCTCATGTCATTGGGCTGAATGCATGATGTCTATTGCCAGTATGATGGTTAGATGTACGCAAACTTTTTGAAAGAGTGAAGAGTTTTTTTTTAAATTACTTACCGCCCTAGGGCTTTTCTAGCTACATTATACCCTATAGCGCTAATTGGTCACCTACAAGCCCCATTTGGGGGTAATAAGGACCTACTTACCGAATATGAGAGATGTAAAAATCATTATAAACATGATTGAGAGATTGTACAGACAGTAATTGCAAGCAAAGCAAATTCAATCTGTTTTCTAGGCAGTTTGCAGACACGACGCGTGTACTGGTTAACCTCCCTTGTCTCCAAAACTACGGCTGGAAATAATTAAGTAGTTTTTTACAATCCTAGCGTTATTGGTATAGATCTCCACGGTCGTGCTGTACACTTTTACTTACAGTTGATCCCAACGAAGCCTTGCCTAAAGTAGCCCTTATCGCGCGTGGCATTAGCGCTACTATCGCACAAAAGTAACTTGCGAAGGCTGTCACTTTCTGTGCCTACTATCTGCGGTATCGATCCGAGCCCGCCTGCGTCGTCGGTCGGAACGGGCGGGCTCGGCGCGGAAAATTCGGTAATGGAAAAGGACCATAGCGATAGTGTGTTGTTCTGTTCGGTACCGCGTGGATATAATGGATAAAGTGGAATGGATGGAAAGTCGACTACATTATCTTGTATTTTGCAGAGGTACCAACGCACATCGACATTCCTTCTTATTTAACGACAGGTGTTGTTTGGTTCCCAGTTGAATCCATCTCACGGATTGGATGAAAGTCTACAATATCTTGTATTTTGCATACCTACACGTTTGAATATAGTTTTTGTTCAAAGCAGGTACGAGGGTAGAAATTGCTAGGCTTATACACATTAGGTTGTATGTAAGGCATGGGACATAGGTACAGAAAGGGCGAGGGCGCGGTTAAGGCGCGACGCGTTCCTTCTGTACGCACATAGCTCGGAGAACTGCCCTTATATTATGTAACTTTCCACTCTATCGGGTTAATCATTTAGACAACTCGAAAGAGTCAAAATGTGTAGGTAAGTAACTATGTACTTGACAGTTCAGAGTAGGAATATGACATACTACTTTGTTACTAGGAAATAAAGTCCCAGAATGTAACAGTGTAACATAAGGTGGTGTGACATACCGAAAACAAAGGGGCTAAATCATACGGTGGAGTACATACAGGACCTACTTACGTAATTGCACCCCGGATGGCCGTGGTTGCGGAAAGGCGAACCGGGCGACGCAGTGTGGGCAGGTCTTCCACCAGATGGTCTGTGGACCTGGTCCTAGATTCTGCTAATCCATTGTAATACAATGACAACTGCATGAACGCGGCGATTTCAATTCATTGCTGCTTTTAATCTACGCGAACAGACGTACCAAACCTTCTAGACGTCAATGGTATAAAAATACATGTCTCGTGACCCGACCCAGTATCTGTCATTGAACTTTAATGCACCAGCAGAATCGAGGCCCTGGTTACGGTGGCAGGGAGATGCTGGATGCGGGCGGCACAAGACCGGGAGACTTCGAAAATCATGAGGGGAGCCTATGTCCTGCAGTGGGGGTCAAATGGCTGACGATGACGATGATGATGATTATGCATTTATACTACACCTGCTTGGAAAGTACCTTGATACTTTATCAAATTTACGGTAGAAAGTACGTCATTGCATATCGAACAAATATGCGGGGAGAAAACGCATCTGAGCGGGAGAGAAAAGTGTATGAAAATCCATTTCTTACGTGGTTTTTCTTTTTTAATTTTGGGTAAGACTATGCGCCGGTAACCTAAATATCAAAAGCCAAAAAGTTTTTACAGTGAGTTTTTATCTCCAAGTTCGCAAAATGATGGTGTCGGGCTGGCAGTGCGACCCTGCGGCGGCAGGATAAACAATTTGAAAAAAGAACATGTGAAAATTGCAGACGCCATTGGCGCCATTTCCAATTTGTGTGTTGTTTGAGGATTCAGTTTTCGTAGAAAGTAAAATAAAAGATTTCGTTTTTTATTTTCCTTGTAGGTGTAGTATAAAGCACTATGTATCTATCACTCGAGAGAAACTGCGATTCCCGATCTCAGGTGTTTTAAAGCCCTCGCCTACGGCTCGGGCTTCAAACGACACCCTCGACGGTAATCGGTCACTTTCTCCTCTCGGTGAACAATGTACTATTCCTATCCGGTGTTTTCCCGTCGTCAACATGGTAGAAATGTATACAACCGTGTTGCGTACAAGATGACCGCCGGTGCAGCGGGACCCGCAAGCAATCGCACACGCCGCGGACGTAAAACGTGTCGTGAAATTAATGTGCTTTAATTTTTTACTTAAATATCTGTATTCTACAAAGGCTGCGGGCCCGCAACCATGGCGGGCGCGGGTGAAAACCGCTTCGTGAGTCCTTAGCCTAAACCTTCAAGCACCGAGGACCCCAACGCCGCCGGCGGGTGTGATGTAAACTACCTACGGCGTATTCCGTCAGGCTCCGTAGACCGGCCGGCGGGTCGGTCCTGCAACTGCACTTTGTATGAGCATGTTTAAAAAATAAATAAACTCACGCCCGTTATCCCCAAGGGGGTAGGCAGACGCACCAATCACTAGAACTGAGCCCACGTTTAGCCGAGTTTATTAGGAGGATGTTTTTTGCTGTAATAAACTTTAAATACCTATTACTCTGTGAATAACTAGGTAACTTAGCAGTGAAAGAAAAAGTGTTCTAGGCCTGACGGGTTAAAACACTCCTGAGAGACAATTTAAATAGTCTGCGCTAAAAGGAAAGACGTAACCACGGATTATTTAAACGGCATCTGAGGAATGCTCTATCTCTCTGAAAAATCTGAAAATGCTCCTATCAAAATAAAAAATAAAACACTTAGTGTTTCAAATTATTTTGTGTTGATTTACTAATCCGTGGTAGAATAACAAATGATGGGACAAGACATTGTTAACATTTTGAAACATCCAAACAGACAGTCAAATATTTCAAATATTTTTATTAACGTTTTGTTTACATATAAGGGCTGAGCTCTGCGAGAAAAATAATGAAAAACAAGGAATGTCCCTATATTTTATTTTACATACAATTTTATAAGAAATTTTATAAACAAAGTCATAATAATCAAGTATTACTATTTTGATTACGCTAGAGTAGATACACATATAGTTTACTATCACTGCATAAACTACTAAGTAAATTAAGTACATCTAATTAATTATATACCAACAAGTGGATTTCATATATTCTCACAATAATAATAATTTAAGTTGCTGACTAGAAATGCTGACTAATAAAATCATACTTACATTAGTAAACTACCTAGTGCCTACCGTTAGAGATAACACATCTTGCTATTTTAGTAAGGTACTTAGGCAGGTAGGCACCTCTGAAAAATGTACTGTGAATGTAAATATACATAGCTATATTCATAGTTTCTTCCACATACCTAGTTCTACACTACATTTTTCATTGTAGGTACATTGTTCTACAGTTTGACAAACCGCATTTTCTATATATACAGTTAAATCAGCGTCGTTGGCTTTCGACTGCCTTGTTGGTCTACCGTTTCATTATTTTATTTCATTTGGCGTTCGATTATTCATACGTACCTATTCATATAAATTATGTGTCTTAAAACCGCTTTAGGGCTTTTTAACTAAAAAAATAATGATTTGAAAAAACACAAGATAAAATTTGATAATTTGTATCTGCCGCCATTTCATCGAAAACTCGAAAAGACTTTTGACGTTGTCGAGCGCGACTCACGTCCTCATACTACCTTTGCTGGCCACGGGGGACATCGCCCGCGCGAAAAATCGCGCGGAGCGAACGGCGGGGCGGCAACCCCGTGGCTTGCTACGTACAATTCTATGAGTTTGTTTCAGTCGCGGCTAGCGATGTGCCGTTCCCGGGAACGATCGCAGAAGTGGGAATTATCGTGGGACGTTGCCGGGAACAATGCATTAGTTCAAGTGTTAACTAAGATAGAGTTCTTGGGAATAGTTAATTAGTGATTCATATGAAGCATGATATTCAATATGAAACAAAATCCCCTTGGGATGTCCTAAATTAAGAATGTTGGAGGGAAATTTCTCTGTTAGAAAAATACAAAAAAATTCTAAGTCATATTTTTATTTTACTGTTCATAAAAATTAGCCGTAGCAAGTATCGAGTTTGTGTGAAAATGAAAAAAAAATTTTCAAAACTTGAATTCATTAATATTTTGTAAGCGAGTTACAATAATAGGCATGATGACAGATTTTGAATTTTCCTTCTATTATGTCTAGTAGGTAGACGGCTACTATTTTCGAAAAAAAAAACCACAAAAAAACTTAGTTTTCGTACAAATTTATGATATTTTTTGCTATTCAATTTGAAATACTCGGAAACGCTCCAAAATATCATGGCGTCTCTTGTGACGTAATGACTATATAGATACGGCATTATATCTATGCTGAATTAAGAAAGTGAACAAAACGTCTCTCTGTGCAAAAACACATCAACAGCAGCACCGAACAAACTGTTTGTTTATGTTCGAAACAAGAAAATAATGAGAGATAAAGTTATTATAGATGGAGATAAACTGTGACTTTATAAAGCATTTGCTGGCTTTACGGAATATGGGAGTGCTATTAGTACGGCCTCCAAGTGTAACAACTAGAGCTAAACTATCTAAAACTGAAGCCAAAATGAGCTTACTAACTCTGTCAATATCAACAGGGGTGTACGCCAAGGTGACACCATCTCGCCTAAGCTCTTCACCAACGTCTTAGAAGACGTAAGACTCTAGACTGGGGTGAGAAGGGTGTCAATATTAACGGCGTTTATATGTCGCACTTGCGTTTTGCCGATGACATCATCATCTTGGCAGAAAATGCCACGGATCTTCAGTGTATGCTCGCAAACTTGCACGAAGCGTCCCTGGAGGTCGGTCTCAAGATGAACATGTCCAAAACAAAAGTCATGGCTAACCATCTGGTGACTATGCCGAACATCACTGTCGGTAATTTCCCGATAGAAGTTGTCGATGATGAGTATATCTACCATGGACATTGTTTATCTTTTCACCGAGAAGCCCAGGTAAAGGAGATCATGAGGCGGATTCAGCTTGGTTGGGCTGCTTTCGGGAATCTTGCCGATGTTTTCAAATCAAAGATTCCGCAATGTCTAAAAACCAAGACATATGACCAGTGTGTTCTAGCCATTCTCACATATGGAGCCGAAACTTCACAAAGCAGAATATGCACCGAATTAAAGTAGCACAAAGAGCAATGGAGCGAGCCATGCTAGGTCTTAGACTCGTAGATCGAGTACCCAATGTCGGACAAAGTTTGATGACATTGGCGAAAGAGTCTCAAGACTGAAGTGGAAATGGGCGGGACACCTGGCGAGGCGGGAAGACCGCAGGTGGACCAAGGCAATCACAGAGTTGTGGCCGACAAAAGGACGACGGTCAGCAGGCAGACCTGCGGCCCGATGGTCGAACGATGTCGTTGAGTCGGCGGAAGGTCCGTGGATGCGGATGGCGAGAGACCGAGTGAAATGGCATTTGGGGGAAAAGGCCTATACCCAACAGTGGGCAGCGGTAGGCTAACGATGATGATGATGATGAAAGAACTTTTCACATTTTGGTATTCATATGAGCAAAAGTGTTTATTTGATGCGAGAAACTCGCTCAATATCAACAAGTCAACTCTGGGTAAACTAGAGCTGATTTGCCTCAATAAAATATTGTTCGATTGTTCATTATGAACCACGATATTGAGCCACGAATAAACAATAACATCCACTAATTAAATTATGCGAAAATTAATCGGAACGCGTAGTCACAACAAAAAGTCAAACAACACGGCCGTCGTAGCTAGTTGTGACGTCATTCACTTTGATTGCTGTTTCAGTTAATACGGCCGATTCCGGTATTTTGTACTTTTGTTTTCTTAATAATCTTATCAATCTTAATGTTTATTTTATAACGGAGTCATTTTAAGGAATTATTTTGACATTAATTTTTTTCTAAAACCATTTATTCTTTCATTTTTTAATACTGTTATTGTTGTATTTAAAGAAAACTTTCGAAATATCTACAAATTTTCTAATTTTGACTCATGTTTATTGGGAAATCATCATTCATTTATTTAGCATATTTTTTGCCAGAAGTTACTTTAGTCATTTCCTTATGCGTACTTTTTTTTAACCACAAGTTTAATTTCTAATTACAGCTATATTTTACCACATTATTTGCCATTAAAATTTCCTATCTCTACGGTATGTTTGGTAAATAAAACAATTTCTGAAAGCAGTCTCTCCCTTAGTGACTATTAAACCCGCAAAAATTAAATTTGTTTAATTTTTCCACATTTTGTTCTGCTGCAGCTCCACTGCTTGCAGCGTTAGTGTCTGTTTTTTCAAATGATGTTTTAATCACTAACGAGGCATTCTTGCATTTTACAAGATGGCGCGCGAATTTTGTTGCATTTTTTACTCCACACTGCGTCACAGTATTTACATAAAGTCTTTTTCTTATGACCTTCCTTGACTATTCTAAAATGTTCATGAACACTGCCGCTTGCTGACACAATTTTTTTTATTAAAAGTTGAAAATTGACGAAGGAACAACAAAAAATCGCTATCACAGCGCCAACCGTGGAATAATACTGACTTCCTCCGCACGCTATCCCTTCTCCGCATTTAGCTCCTCGACAATGTATAGATGTCTCTTTCTTTCTTTAATGCATAGCGCAAAATGATTTGAAATAGTAAATAATTTCGCGTCGAATAAGTACATCTTTTAACTTTTTTACTTACGATTTTTAGGATCTGTCGATAATAACATTACAATTAATATTTACAGTAACCTAACCATACTAACCTAACCTAACCTAACCATATCATTGGGATCGTTCCCATTGTTGCCGGAAATAATGGGAACGTTCCCATTATTGCCGGGAGTGGGAAGCTTCCCATTATTGCAGGGAATGGGAAGCTTCCCATCTGGCACATCTCTAGTCGCGGCTGCGACTAGCGACTAAAACAAACTCATAGATAGAAATGTACGTAGCAAGCAATATGAGATGGCTTTCAGAAATTGGACAATTACCCTATTAAGAAATTGTAGTTCAACGCAAAAGGCCACAGGGCTTTCAAACTATATCCGACTAAATAATGTCTGACCCCGTTCACGTTCGATCCACTGACCTCTACAATGCCAATACCGACTACGTAGGTCTCTCTCGCTGTCGATGTCGTCGTAATTGTAGACATTGAAGAACTTTCAGAACTCACTTTTAAACGTTCGACGATAAAGCTTAAAAAAGTGAGTGGTGATATTAGGCTGCGTCCCCAGTAGGCAAACAGTTTGCTGCTGACTGAGTTAGCAGCGTATCGGTTTAGTCTGCCCTTCCCTAAATGTACTTTAAATGGAGTGTACAGTTCACAGTTTGCTAGTTTTGCGCTCAATCTACGCAATTTGCAGCGTAAGGCCTGGTTTACATTTGCTTTATTTTCAAGCTATTTAGCATGCTTTCCATAGAGCTAGAATAGCATAGAGACGCTAATTCCTTTTATAAATACACACGCAAATAATAAATCAGTAATGGTTGGTTGTACCTAGAGATGTGCCAGATGGGAAGCTTCCCATTCCCGGCAATAATGGCAAGCTTCTCACTGCCGGCAATAATGGGATCGTTCCCATTATTGCCGGCAACAATGGGAACGATCCCAATGATATGGTTAGGAACATTTTTTCTTATTTCTTTGCCAACTTGCGGGGGTGTTACTGTAAATATTAATTGTAATGTTATTATCAACAGATCCTAAAAATCGTAAGTAAAAAAACTAAAGGAACAAATAATTTTGCGCTATGCATTAAAGAAAGAAAGAGACATCTATACATTATCGAGGAGCTAAATGCGGAGAAGGGATAGCGTGCGGAGGAAGTCAGTATTATTCCACGGTTGGCGCTGTGATAGCGATTTTTTGTTGTTCCTTCGTCAATTTTCAACTTTTAATAAAAAAATGGTGCCAGCAAGAGGCTGTGTTCATGAACATTTTAGAATAGTCAAGGAAGGTCATAAGGAAAAGACTTTATGTAAATACTGTGACGAGTATGGAGTAAAAAATGCAACAAATTTCGCGCGCCATCTTGTAAAATGCAAGAAAGCCTCGTTAGTGATTAAAACATCATTTGAAAAAACAGACACTAACGCTGCAAGCAGTGGAGCTGCAGCAGAACAAAATGTGGAAAAATTAAACAAATTTAATTTTTGCGGGTTTAATACTCACTAAGGGAGAGACTGCTTTCAGAAATTGTTTTATTTACCAAACATACCGTAAAGATAGGAAATTTTAATGGCAAATAATGTGGTAAAATATAGCTGTAATTAGAAATTAAACTTGTGGTTAAAAAAAAGTACGCATAAGGAAATAACTAAAGTAACTTCTGGCAAACAATATGCTAAATAAATGAATGATGATTTCCCAATAAACATGAGTCAAAATAACAAAATTTGTAAATATTTCGAAAGTTTTCTTTAAATACAACAATAACAGTATTAAAAAATGAAAGAATAAATGGTTTTAGAAAAAAATAAACGTCAAAATAATTCCTTAAAATGACTCCGTTATAAAATAAACATTGAGATTGATAAGATTTTTAAGAAAACAAAAGTACAAAATACCGGAATTGGCCATATTAACTGAAACAGCAATCAAAGTGAATGACGTCACGACTAGCTACAACGGCCGTGTTGTTTGACTTTTTGTTGTGACTACGCGTTCCGATTAATTTTCGCATAATTTAATTAGTGGATGTTATTGTTTATTCGTGGCTCAATATCGTGGTTCATAATCAACAATGGAACAATATTTTATTGAGGCAAACAGCTTTAATTTACCCAGAGTTGACTTGTTGATATTTAGCGAGTTTCTCGCATCAAATAAACATTTTTGTTCATCTGAATACCAAAATGTGAAAAGTTATTTCAGCATCATCGGTAGCCTACCGCTGCCCACTGTTGGGTATAGGCCTTTTCCCCCAAATGCCATTTCACTCGGTCTCTCGCCACCCGCATCCACGGACCTTCCGCCGACTCAACGACATCGTTCGACCATCGGGCCGCAGGTCTGCCTGCTGACCGTCGTCCTTTTGTCGGCCACAACTCTGTGATTGCCTTGGTCCACCTGCGGTCTTCCCGCCGCGCCAGGTGTCCCGCCAATTTCCACTTCAGTCTTGAGACTCTTTCGCCAATGTCATCAAACCTTTAATTCGGTGCATATTCTGCTTTGTGAAGTTTCGGCTCCATATGTGAGAATGGCTAGAACACACTGGTCATATGTCTTGGTTTTTAGACATTGCGGAATCTTATTTGAAAACATCGGCAAGATTCCCGAAAGCAGCCCAACCAAGCTGAATCTGCCTCATGATCTCCTTGACCTGGGCTTCTCGGTGAAAAGATAAACAATGTCCATGGTAGATATACTCATCGACAACTTCTATCGGGCAATTACCGACAGTGATGTTCAGCATAGTCACCAGATGGTTAGCCATGACTTTTGTTTTGGACATGTTCATCTTGAGACCGACCTCCAGGGACGCTTCGTGCAAGTTTGCGAGCATACACTGAAGATCCGTGGCATTTCCTGCCAAGATGATGATGTCACTGGCAAAACGCAAGTGCGACAAGTGTTAATAGTGATACCCGTCTCACCCCAGTCTAGAGTCTTACGTCTTCTAAGACGTTGGTGAAGAGCTTAGGCGAGATGGTGTCACCTTGGCGTACACCCCTGTTGATATTGATAGGGTTAGTAAGCTCATTTTGGCTTCAGTTTTAGATAGATTAGCTCTAGTTGTTACACTTGGAGGCCGTACTAATAGCACATTTCGTAAAGCCAGCAAATGCTTTATAAAGTCACAGTTTATCTGTATCTATAGTAACTTTATCTCTCATTATTTTCTTGTTTCGAACATTAACAAACAGTTTGTTCGGTGCTGCTGTTGATGTGTTTTTGCACAGAGAGACGTTTTGTTCACTTTCTTAATTCAGGATATAGTCATTACGTCACAAGCGACGCCATGATATTTTGGAGCGTTTCCGCGCGTATTTCAAATTGAATAGTAAAAAATATCATGAATTTGTACGAAAACTAAGTTTTTTTTATATTTTTTTTTTCGAAAATAGTAGCCGTCTACCTACTAGACATAATAGAAGGAAAATTCAAAATCTGTCATCATGCCTATTATTGTAACTCCCTTACAAAATATTAATGAATTCAAGTTTATAAATTGTTTTTATTTTTCACTTTTCACACAAACTCGAAATTTGCTACGGCAAATTTTTATGAACAGTAAAAAAATAAAATGACTTTTAGAATTTTTTGGTGTTTTTCAAAAGTCAGTAACCTCTAACAGAGAAATTTCCCTCCAACATTCGGAATGTAGGACATCCCATGGGGATTTTGTTTCATATTGAATATCATGCTTCATATGAATCACTAATTATCTATTCCCAAGAACTCTATCTTAGTTAACACTTGAACTAATGCATTGTTCCCAATAATTCTCACCTCTTGGGATCGTTGCCGGCAACGATCCCACGATAATTACCACTTCTGGGATCGTTGCCGGGAGCGGCACATCGCTAGTTGTACCTATACTAGCTATATATTTAGGATTTTTTGAAAGTACTTTTATAATATATGCGTAATAAAAGCTGTGAATCGGCATACGTCTTTGGCGTCTCTATTTTATTGTTTCTCTATGGAAATCGTGCTAAAAAGGATTAAAATAAAGTAAATGTAAACCAGGCTTTACGCGCGCTAACTATCTCAGTGGGCGGCTGACTCACAGAAAAGCCTGTTCCACTCGGCGGTGAAATAGTTTTGTTCGCTTTGAGTGCGCCCCTAATTCGAATTTCAGTTGGCTACTTTGTGGCTTACTCAGTCGGCAGCGAACAGTTTGCCTATTGGGGACGCAGCCTTAAAATTACAAATTTTATTATTTACGATTATGCCCTGACTAGTGCTCACACTGGATGTCTTAATTATTAAGTATTCTCTCTGGTTTTACAGCCATGTTTGAGTGAATATTGGTCTCTGTCTGTGAGTGTTGAAGTACTTCGAGTCAAATTATGAAAAAGTATTTTTTAAATCTAGCGCGCGAATGTACTGGTGCCATTGGCGTCAAAGAATAAAATACGCCCTCAGGCCCTTTACACAGTGCGACTTTTAGCATCGATGCTGTCGCGATGCAGCATCGATGCAGTCGCAAATGGTCCACCTTTCCACACCTGCGCTAACGCGCGACTGCATCGATGCTAAAAGTAGCATTGTGTAAACAGTCTAGAGTTGGACATATTTATTCAATAAACTAAGACAGTATCAATAGGGGGTTATTATTATTCCCGGTATAGAATAAAATTGCGGCAACTCCTATCTATTTACACTTTTTACAACGGTCTGTAAAGTTGATACTTTTAAAACTCTATTTAATAAGTAATTGTGTGCCTATCTATTTATGTATTTATCTACCTATAAGTAGGTAGGTAATGACTTTCCGCAGTAAGCTTTACTTACAATCCCCATAACACGATTAGCATCTTATCGATGGCTTAGAGTGAATACCTCGGACGTACAATTTTAGGTGATTTTGTAACATGCAACGCCGTTTGGTCGATATCTTTATATTATTTGAACAAACCATGTAAAAACATTGAAAGTGAACTACATTTATTGCCAAAACACAGCTTAAACAAAAATTATATTGAAATTACATTGTATGTACCACATAAAACTAAAGGTCTACTTTGGTTTTATGTAGGAATTTTTTTTTCAGTATGCAGTTTTTTGTGCCACCTGAATAGTTACGTATTTTACAGTTACGAGTTATTCACTATAAGATAACGCTATGGTTCATTTCTCTTTAAGCCTATGCGCACACTAGGCGACACGCGACAGCGACAGTTCGGCGACTAGACGCGACGATAGGCTACGGCCGTCAATTTTCATATATTTTGTTCGAATCTCCGCACACTTGGCGTCAGAGTCACGGAGTCGCGACGAGAAGACGCCAGAAGCAAATGACAACGTCGCGTCTGACGCGGCGATTAGACGCGGCGACAAGTCGCCCTGTTTGCGATGGCTCTAAAAGTCCACGGTAAACACGGAGATAAGTCTATCGCTAAACGCACTCTAACACACGTGAAAAATTAGTGAGGCAACGTAAGCACCTACCAAAATTGTAACATAGAAATCACTTTTTGCATTGTAACCAACAGCAGTCTTATTTGGATAAATTAATTTCTTTATGTTTGTAAAAGCTTTGAGTTGCGATTGGAATCATACATCGAAACTTGAAACATTTTCAAAAGCTAATAGAGCGTTTTGCTTAAAAAGCTTCTGAAACATTGAATGCATCGCAAACCAAACAATGAAAGTTTCATTGTTGGAGTTGTGATGCATGGAAATTATACATCAAACCTTTTCAAAAGCTAATAGGGCGTGGCTTAAAAAGCTCCTGGAATAACACCGTACGCTATTTAAGTTTTAATGAATCCGTCAACCACTGCCAAGTTACGTGTTCATATTGGTGTAGAGTCCTACACGATTCTCTTTAAAGCTCTCTAGATGCCGATATTATCATTGAATGCTCATTTAGTGGTCACACTAACAAAATTAAAATATGTTTAAAATTTGGAGCCTCAAAATCGATTTTCCGCATTGCACAAATAGCCTCAGACTCGGTGTTTTACCATGTTTGTAATATAATAATAATAATAACAATAACTTCCACAAAACCAAATCACTTAACCTGGTCCCATACTAGGATACCTTGTGCTGGGGTAACCAGGCAAGGACATTACAAACATAGAAAAATACCCAGACTGAGCCCATTTGTACAAAGGTACAGCGGCCCCCTGGGGCATCGAACCCACGACCTCTGTCTTGATAGGTAGGCGCCTTAACGGCTAGACCAACGAGGCAGTCAATATCCTTGCCTGGTTAACATAGCACAGGGTATCCTAGTTTGGGACCAGTACAAGTGATTGTGTGGTGTAAAAGTTCTTTATTTAGTTATTGACCGCCCTTAATTTCTGTTAAATTCGGCCAGGCAGATCGAAAAAACCCCGTCCAATGCGGTGCAGTAGCTACTAGTGTAAACACAGCAAAATGCTTCCTCTAACTCCCTTCATGATTTCCAGCCGGATTCAACGAGTGAAAGAAATCTGTGAAGAAGCGGTGCGATATTTGTGCGTACGTTTCGGCCCAACTGGGGTCTGAGGCGGGCTGGGGGCAGGGGGCGGGCCTCGAGGCCATCGGGGCTCCAGGCCTCCGCCTCCGGCCGCCAGCGCCGAATCAATGGTCAGTACTGAAGTAGGAGTTCTGCATCAGGTAAAGCTTGTCTATCGGGTTGACGACGGCTCCTGTGCCAAGGTTTAGGGGCTCGTGATGTGCAGGGTGTTGGTGCGAGTGGTGCGGGACCTCGAGGTTTTGGAGACTCATCGTGTCAGACGTGCCCTCGTCGAGTTGGTCGAAGTTGCTGCCGTCCAGCGAGATGTCGGAGCTGCAGAAACTGTCGCCGGAGTGCGCCGGGTAGTCTGCAAGGAGAGTGGTCGTGAACAGAGGAAAATAGGAAGTCAGTTTGAAGAAAGATTATGAAACGCTATTCGTTAGTAGTTCAAATACAATTTTTACTGTAATAGTGATGGGAGAGAAATGGACAATAAATTGTTACCATGAAGGAGCACGAAAAAAATGAAGGAAACATTGTCACAGAAAATGAATCGTGTTTACATTCGCTGCTGCCATGCACTTAACTTTTACGGCGCGTAGTGGAAACAGCGCCCTGTTTCCACGTTTATTTTATCATCAAAGTCTAGCAAATGCTTTTCTAAAATTATTCATATCAGGACAAACGTATGTGTCTTAGGTAAGTAATATGTATCTCGATAGTCTTGCCTCCTCTCATGGGGTATTACGGGCACCAAATCTTAAACGATTCTAATCGTCTAATTGTAAACTTCCATACAAATTTTCATCGAAATCGTTACAATTCCGACGGGATTTAGTGCGCATAATTCGGTCCCTGGCCTCTACAAATATGTGGACCATAATTATCAGCACTTACCATCGGGTGAATACGGTAGGTTGGGGTTCAAGGGCTGACTGGACGCCGAGTAGGTGCCGTCCAGTCCCAGGTAATTGCCGTGCTCGCTGGAGGGCGACTCCTGCTTAATGCTCTTCTCGTCTTTGTCTTTCTCCTTTTCGGGATTCTTATCGCCCTCCTGCTTCGCCTTGCGCTGGATCTTCTTCATCTTAGCGCGCTGGTTCTGGAACCAGACCTGCACGACCCGCACGCTCAGCCCCGTGTCTTTAGCCAGAGCCTCACGCACTTTCCGGCAAGGTTTCGGACTGACTTCGAAGGAAGCTTTGAACTGTCGACGCTGCGCCGAAGTTAGAATAGTACGTGGCCTTTTCGGGCCTCTGCGCCCGTCACGAGGACGGTCTGTGTCGTCTATTATCATGTCGTCTTCGGCGTGCTGCATAAGATACATCTCCTTCTCGAAGTCCTGCCGGCAGAAGATCTGCCCGGCGCGTATGACGTACTGTTCGCCCTTCTGCAGCGGCTGGCAGCACATGACGCAGACGAAACACTGTATGTGGAACACGTACTGTTGGGCGCGCATCACCATCTCCTGGGGCAGCAGCCGGTCGCCACACCTGGTGCATTTCACCGCGAACAATCTAAGGAAGGGCAGAGTTTAACGCATCGTTGGGATTTGGTCGCTGGTGAATTTCGCGAGGCAATCGCAAGCGCATTTCTACAGAGTAAAGATCGGCCGATCGATTCGCTGAAGCATAGACAAGAGGGGAATAATTAATCTTAGAACCGAGAGGCGTGAAAGACGTTTGCCCCGGCTGTTTGCGCTGAAGATACCTGTCGTAGTCTGGTTTGCAGTAGAGCTTGGCGTTGCGCGTGTAGCAAGTGTGGGCGAGAGGGCAGCCGCAGACACAGCAGCTTAGGCACTGCTCGTGCCAGGACAGCTCGCCCACTCTCATCAGGTAGCGGTCCTGGATCTTCTGGCCGCAGCCCTCGCATATCTCCAGCATCTTTTCCCGTTTGATGCTTAGCTCTGCGGCAAAGGAGATTGGGTTAGTGATTAGGCCACAGGTGGATGCCGGGCTTTAAACCTAACAACTTTGACATTCACTAGCTTTCGCCCGCGACTCCGTCCGCGTGGACTTTATTTCAAAATTTTGCAACCCCGCTCACTCCCGTAAGTCCCGTTAAGGGTTAAATTTAGAAAAACGGTGAAACAAGTGTTCAATCAATTGTGTTGAAGAGAATTTATTTCAAGTTTCAAGAAAATCGGACAACATTTTTTTATACCTCCCATACAAATTTTGGCAACCCTTTTCGCTCCCTTAGGGGTTGAATTTAAAAAAATCCGTTCTTATTCCTTGCCTACACTATATATAGATTCTCTGTGCAAAATTTCAGCTTCCTAGGTCAAACGGCTTAGGCTGGGCGTTGATGAGTGAGTCAGTCAGTCAGGACTTTGAATTTTATATATAAAGATAGAAAATAAAGTAAATATTCTATTTGTAGTTACTATGAATAAAATATTTAAGTTTGAGTTTCATTTTCGTAATAGTCCATTAAGTCTTTGCCTTTGAGAAAATCTACCGAGTAAACCTGTAGCAAATATTACCCTATACCGGCCGGGCATTAAGGGATGTCCCAGGCAGACATTAAGTCGACCAAATATGGGATGTATGCAAAGAACAAGATAAATAGTGCTCGAAATCGGCACGACGGCATGCATACAACGACTAATGAATGTCGATGAAGCGAAAGTGATCTGCTAGGATCATGGCAAGGGGCAATCCCTGGTCTCTAAGTACCCCTTTGGGATACGGGCATAAGTTTATATGTGTATATGTTTACGTATTCCTATAGCCCTTCTAATGGCTGTAATTAGCATAACAATAGTTAAACAATGGCCGCCTGCCCGCTGCGGGCGTTTGCCAAGCGAAGGGATAGAAAATATCCACTCTTAGTGGGTACCCCTTTTAGTACCTACTGACGAATTAGTATTAAATAAAAAAAAATAAAAAAACTAACACCCGTTATCCCCGAGGGGGTAGGCAGAGGCACCGATCACTAGAACTGGGCCCACGTTTTACCGAGTTTATTAGGTCCCAACTCACCCGATAAATAAATACCAAAAATTAAATGCTGAAGAAAAATATGTGGTCGATACAATGTGGAGGCTACATTTTAGCCGAGCGAAGCTGGCTTTTCATTTGGTATAATAATAATTTCCACACAACACAATCACATGACCTGGTCCCGAACTAGGCCACCCTTTTTTTTTTTTTTTTTTGTTAACGGGGTGAAATGCTTTGTGCACCATAACCGTCACCCTTGGGGGAGGGCGACGGCCGTGTGTCGGACTCTCCTCTCCTAATAATAGGAGAGGCATACCTCCTAAAACACCCCGGGGGCCGTCCTGTCGCTCGTGCAATAGGGCGCCGCCGGATCTCGCAAGTGGTAGACCACAGTGCGAATGCTACAGCGGCGCCCCGGCGACGTCGACCCGACTCGCAAAGGAGCCGGGCCCACCCTCACTGAAGAAGGGGCATGGGCCCCCCACCCCCTTCTCCCGTCACGATGTCGGACGGCAGGTCCCCCAACCTGCCGTCTGTGACCCTCCCTCAACCTCCTCTATGCCCTCTGCTGAACAGAGGGACATAGAGGAGGGCCCCCACCGTGTGTTTTTTATAGAGGTTGTCTCCTCGCGGCCCGAAGGCCCCCGGCCCCACTCAGTGTGGGGTTACGGGTGCGGGGCCCATAGTGGACCCCGCGGGACATCCAGCAGCGCAAGCCACTGGACGTCCCCCTCCCTCTGGTTTTGGTCCGCGCCGGCCGAAGCCGGTACCCCCCATATCTGGAGGGCGTTCCCCTATCCGCCACCCGGGGGACGCGTCCGATGGAAGACCAGAAACTCCACACGGAAACTAGGCCACCCTGTGCTATGGTAACCAGGCAAAAACATTACAAAAACCCCCAGACTGAGCCATTTGTATAAATATACGGCGGCCCCTAGTGTGAATCGAACCCACAACCTCTGTCTAAACCAATGAGACCAATGTTACATTCCTTTGACTACAATCGTAGTCTTCTTAAGAGCACTTTCCTACTGGTGACCTTCAAGGGCTTGTATTCGTCCTACTGTTTCAAAGGCGATAATTTGCAAAGCCAACTCACTCGAACCCCGTATCGCTTTACAATGCTTTCATCTCAACTCCGCGAGTCACCAATGACACCTCGGCGACCTCCTTACACTTAGGCCCTTTCTGCACTGCTCCGGTCCGGCGTCGGAACCGGAATCAGTCATGAGAAAAATATCGGATGCCGGATCATGCTTCTCCACTTCATCCGATTATAATCGGCAATGGACGTGACGCAGTGCTTTATTAAAATTCCTCGGTTTTTCTATTCGAGGCAGGGGACGTTTTCCACACATTCTATTAATGTAAATGAAATAGTATGGGAACATTTTCGTGTCGTATGCGCGGTGCAAAAACGTGTATTGTCTTTGTACGTCGATCACTTCGGCCCGGTGAAATACCGTTCCGATCTAGCAAATTATCGGACCGTTAAAACCGGATGCCGGAGTAGTGGAGAAGCTTACTAGTATTCTTGTGTGTTTCTAAATCGGACCGGTAGTTAACGTTTGCCGGACCGGAGAAGTGGAGAAAGGCCTTTACATAGTACAAATAACCGAATAGGCGGAATGGGAGCCACGGAAATCTCACAAAGGGATCATACCCGGTGCCCTCGCTCTAAGGGTAAGACCGTAAAGGGAGCCATCTACGGGTAAGACGTGCGAGGGGGTGGGGGCGGACCGCGCCCAATCCGTGGGAGGGGCGTGTCCGGGTCACTGGGGTCATGACGAACTCGGGTTCGGAGGCTCTACTCCTTGGGGATTTATGCCGTGTGATCGGCAGTCTGATCGATGGCGGTTTTCTTGTACATAGGTAGAATGCTTCTACTCAATAAAGTAGTACCAGCCAAGTATAGTATAAATTAGTGCAACCCTAGATTACGAAAAATTGCAACACCTGCAAAAGGTGACTGAGTTTTAGGTCCTAACCTTAAGTAGCTAACACCTATATACCTACACTAAGTCGGCAATAAATTGATTTGATTTGATACTTTAATTATTGCACTTCAAAGGGGATTAAAAAAGTTGTTACACTTTAGTTTTGAATCTAAGAGCACAGACGCCGGCCTCACAACTAAAAGTGATCTCTTCCAGACAACCTTTGGATGGAGTTTTCTTGTAATTCTTTGGGGTCGGCTTTCGTCAAGAAACTTTTATGTTCTTACTTTATTTTTTAATTCCAGGTATCTACTACTCGTAATAGGTAACAACTAAGTACCTACCTACATAAGTATGAAAATTCTTTATTGCACAAGAAATAGATCTGCACAAAGGCAAGCTTAATACTATATACAAAGTATTTTCTTCCAGCTAGCAATGGGTGATGTGGATAGAGTAAAGGGTAGGTAGTAGAGTTAGTAAAGTTTTAATATTTATAGATAAATTAATTACCTACAAATTGCTAGGGCCTCGATCGTTGGTGCATTCAGTTCAATTATAGTTACACGGTCGGATCACGTGACATGTTTTTCAATTCCATAGAATTATGAATACGCATGCGCTGATTTGAAGCGGCAATGAAATGAAATCAATGCAGTCAACTGTCATTGTCCTACAATGCATTAGTAGAATCTAGACCCAGTAATATATTATTGTAATATATATAAACTGTTAATAAGTAGAATAAAAAATAATTAAACTCACGCCCGTTATCCCCGAGGGTGTAGGCAGAGGCACCAATCACTTGAACTGGGCCCACGTTTAAGTAGTAGTAAGTAATAAGTAGATTAAGTAGTAATAATAGGTGAGGAAACCTGAGGGTACAAGATTTTTACCTCTTCTAACCACGCCCTGTGAAATGTCTGACCTTCAAAACGCGTTTTCCACATAAACACTATTAAATAATGTTTAACTTAGCAAGTATTGATTGCACTCAGGGGTCTTGAACTTGTTAGGTAGATGGACATTCATACCAAATTTGTATTAGATTTAAGGTGATTTGAGAAAACATCAGGGAAGAGACCCGTGCCCCTCGGTGGGGACATAATGAGATGATGATGACGATGATGAGAAAACATGGTCAGAGTGGATTTTACCTTTTTTCTCCGCTACATTCGGCCCCAAGGCAGCAGCTAACATTAACATTATAAGTACATTAGCATTCAACAAACAGAATGTAAATTCTTTACATTGAAATAAATTTTTGATTTCTGACCAAAGCGGTCGCGAAAACCGGTGGTAGTGTGGCGGTCATTTACCGTAATAGTATTTTGCATTATTTACTGCAGTAGTTCGTTCAGTGCATGGATGGGTGACCGTCTGTGACTAACGCTAGTGGCATTTTCGTGCTTCGCAAGGCACGTTAAGCAGTTGGTGCCGGCTGTCGTCGATAGATGGCAGTCGTTAAGCCAAGTCAGAGGCCTTAGGGCGGCTTGAAAACTTCTGACAGTAAGACCAGCCACTGATCTTACATGCCTCCATCCATCCAGACTAGGCCCCCGTGGTGGAGTATGGCCTACACCTTCCTCGGGAAGAGACCCCTGATCTCGGTGGGGACATAATGTACAATAAAGTTTTCTGTATCTATCTATCTATCTATCTTTATTAGACAGTTGCGAAGGAGATCGCTACCACTACTTGCAATCATTAGATCAGGTGCTGGGGCACACAAGGCACGATGAAAGAACGTCCGTTGTCTGACTAGTAGTATTGCGCCAACAGTTTATCTTATGACAAACGTCGATATAAAACACTAAAACTATATTAATGATAAACTGGGCCCCGATCCTGTTAGTGCATTCAAGTTCAATTGCTGTTTCGTGGTCGGGTCACGAGACATGTTTTTGCATTTCATTGACGCCTAGCGTTATTCGTACGCGTGCTCGCGTTGACTTGAAGCGCAATGAAATGAAATTGACGCGTTCATTCAACTGTCATTGTACTACAGTGGATTAGCGAATTAAGCCCTGTTTATTATTATTTTTTATTATTTATTTATTCAAAAGAAATAGGCATACATGATAAGGTACAAGACATACTTAGACTAGTACCTAAGTTAATTTAATTTGAACTATTCGTACTTACGATGGCGACTGTACTAGTTCTTTGTTAGAACTGTGCTACAGTCACCAGCGCCACTCCTCGAAATGGTACTGGGAGTTTAGTTCTAGAGTACCTAAATGTATAAAATATGAATTATTGATACTGGACATAACAACAATTTGGTATAATTACTATTAAATTAATTAGGCCTGTTTAGCTTCTAAGGGAGCACAACGTCACGATAAAAGTTTTGTCCTATTAGCGGCTAGCGCCATGTTACTTTATTTCCCCGCGTAAAGCGAGCTGCCACTAGATAGTGAGATAAAACCTCTAAATCGACCTTGGAGGGGTTGGGTAGTGAGCGTCAGAATGTCTTTGCGAAGTGCTAGATAAAAGTACCACTAGCATTTAGTACCTTTTTGCTACTATTCACTACATATGTTAACATATTTGGTACACTACGCTTAAAAAAAGAAATTTAAATAGTAACGTGGGCAGACATTCTGACGTCAGGATAACTGCCCACATTCATTATCTTGGGGTTGGACTTAATAACTTGTACCTTTCTCTGTACTGTGATTTACTTTTGCCTATAAAATCTGGAAAATATGTATATATGTATAGGTAGCAATTAGAAGGTAGTAAATTATCTGAATTAATTACATTAATTACAGAGAAAGTACAAATTATAAAATCCAACCCCGTCCTGAAATCAGAATGACTGCCCACTTTATTTATTATATTTCTTTTTTCAACGTGGGTACCAAATACGTTAAGATAAAAATGCTAGTGGTACTTTAACATTTATCTATCACTTTGTACAGTCATTCGGACGCTGACGTTTGTGTAAACGATAGAATATTATAATTATGTACATCAATACCAGAAAAACAGACGAATAGATAATTTCGCGAGTAGGAGTGTTTGGTCAAAAGGTAGAGGTAGAGTGGCAATGAACATCCAAAAAGAACTAGAGTAAATTAAGTAATTATTAGTTTTTATAACTACTGAAAGAAGTATCAAAAATGGTGTAAAAAAGTTTACACGGTTACAACCTTACGCTCCCTGGGCTCGACATTTCACCTTACTGATTGGGATAACTGACCGGTCGAGAGCAAAATTATAAAGAAGGAGATATTTACTACGATCTAGAGTAGCACCCTTAAGTGAGGCTCGGAGAAAGAAAATGTCTGAGTGAAACGACCGATGCGCCGCCAAATCGATGTGCGGCGAATGTTTCGCGTCGGGAAAGTTTACGTCGGGTTCAAATTACTTACTATTAGAGCTGCCCGTGCCTGTGTCGGCAGTATTTATTTATCTTCTATCTATGTAAATAAAATTCAAAGTGCTGACTGACTCACGCATCAACGCCCAGCCCAAGCCGATGGACCTAGGAAGCTGAAATTTTGCACAGAGGGTATAGACCCTCCGGTCTTATATATAGATATAATGTAATGAAATTCAACCCATAAGGTGGCGAAAAGGGTTGCCAAAATTTGTATCTACATATCTACATCACCATGAGGATCCATTTAAGGACCTGGATGATGACCAACCCATTGTATCCCCACAGAGGGCCACGGGTCTCTTCCCTGAGGCCATACTCCACCACGGGGTCCTAGGCTTGTAAGACTGGCAGACAGGCTGGTCATACTGCCAAAAGTTTTCAAGCCACCGACTTGGCTTAACGACTGCCATCTATCGACGGCAGCCGGCACCAACTGCTTAACGTGCCTTGCGAAGCACGGAACCGCTCGGAAAAATGCCACTAGCGTTAGTCATAGACGGTGACCCATCTATGCACTGAACGCGCCCTACGTTGCTTAACCTTCGTGATCGTTTAAGGTTACTCAGGCAGCCGGGGCTACGAGCGATTCGAACGACTCAAGTGGTTAACTCAATATCACGCCAACCGATAACTCAATATCACGCCAACCGATTTCGATGATTCGTTTTTTATTGGAAAGGATGTTTTTCAAGGGTAGTTTTAGTAAGGGTTTGGTTAGGTTCTGATTATGGGATTCGTGAGAAAATAATGGAAATTTTCAAATTTTTTAACCTCTTCAAACCAATTCCCTCCATCATTGGTTTTGGAATAGTTAGTTTTTGTTCAAGTCGGTTATTTTTATGCTTAAGTTTTTCGTATTGTTTTAAAGTCAGTTTAAATCTTTTCTTAAGAAAAAAATATAGGTGTATCACGAAATTTTCCGAACACTCCACCAAAACAATATTTTTCGAAAGAAGAAAAAGAAGAAAATTAATTCAAGAAAGCAGCACGAGTCACTATGAAAAATTATTTCAAGATCACATAGTCAGATCCCGATATTTACTGACTTTTTAACGAGTGGGATGTCTACTAATCTTTAAAAAAAAAAACCGACAAGTGCGAGTCGGACTTGTCCAACGAGGGTTCCGTACAAATTTGTAGGTAATCATTATAATTAGTTCAGGAATCGAGTCTCGCAGATTTTCCCAGTTTTCCCCGAACTATGATTTAATTAAAAAAAATATATAGTTTTCAGATTTTTCCTCTGTTTGTAATATAGGACGATATTACATTGTATGCCAAATTTTATAGTTCTAGGTCAACGGAAAGTATTCTATTAAATTTCATTCTCTCAAGTGTTGAAATATATAAGTTTTTTGGCGGCATAAACGGCCACATCTTTTTTTGCGTTATCTTAGAAGTATAGTATAGTAAGATTGACGTTCATTAACATACATAATTATTGTTTTTATAATGAATAAGCATAATAATATTTGAATTTAACTAAATAACAATGTACTTTTTACATGTTGAAAAAATCGATCCGTCCAGATTGTTTCCCATAAATACTTAACATAGGTATATGAACAATACATAGCAGGACGAAAAGTAATAACAATCGGAAGAAACGATGATTTGAGCGTCTTCTCGGTCAGTGACGGATAATCCAACAGTCCTTTCACTTGTTCGCGTATATTGGATGACAGACACTTAAACATTTAACGTAATTGAAAGCTTTTAAAACAAAACTGTTGAATTATTATTATCTATATACAGAATGTCCCGTTATTAGTGGTCTAAACAGTAAAAGGTCATGGTTTTGGAGATATTTGATATCAATGATATTTTTTTTCATATTACTTTTTCGTGTAAAATCTACGAATGAAAGATTTCTTTATTTTTTTTTGGGAATATTCACATAAATAAAATTAAAAAAATCTAAATACTACTTACTAATCTAATACTAATACTAAACCTATTATTTATTTTTCTGATAGAGGATAGTTCAACCCGTCACTAATTTCCGTTTGGACTACTCATAACGGGACACCCTGTATAGAAAAAGTAATCCCTATTTCCCTTGATCACGGCATCACGCGTGAATATCTGGACTGATTTCGCTAATTTTTTTATTTGTTGTGTTTGTTATTGTCAGTAGAAGGTTCTTCGGAAAGATAAATATCAAGAAAACTGCGCGGAAAATTAGAAAATTTAAGAATACTTAACAGCCATATTAATATTTAAACTTTTTTAATGTAATCTAATGGTGTTTGACATACCCTTGGCAGAATGCGTGCTGCAAATATCATCGAAGAGGATGTAAAAAAAGGAGTATCTTTTAAAACAGATTGATTATGAGAATTCAATATTCATATAGTTAAGACAGGACAACGTCTATCGGGTCCGCTAGTCCTAAATAATGCCTCAAATGAATGAAACTTGTACTTACGAGTTTTGAATTGTTTGAACCGTGCAATATTGCTTTTACTGTTAAAATATTATCTAAGTGAAACTAACTTTCCATCAAAGTACTGCTTACGACTACTACTGTTTGGCTCTGCATACATGCTACGAAGTTGACTGTTGGTCAGTATCGATTACGCAGTTTGGTTTAGATCCGCGTACATTGCTACGAAGGTAGATTGTTGGTCAGTATCAACTAAGCAGTTCGGTTGGGCTCTGCATATATTGCTACGAAGTTAGATTGTTGCTCAGTACCAACTACGCAGTTTGGTTTATCTGTACGTACACGTACATTGCTACCTACTAAGTTAGATTGTAGGTCAGTACCGACTACGCAGTTTGATTTAGCTCGCGTACATTGCTACGAAGTTATGTAGATTGTAGGTCAGTATCAACTACGCGGTTTGATTTAGCTCGCGTACATTGCTACGAAGTTTGTTGGTCAGTATCAACTAAGCAGTTTGGTTTGGCTCTGCGTACATTACTACGAAGTTAGATTATTGGTCAGAGTGCTTAGTGCGAGTTTTTTTAACTACTCGATCGCGTTAACGTAAACTCATATTCTATAGGAGTGACAAAGCGCGCCACCTAGTTGTCTCTTTGTCACTCCTATACAAATTGCAAACGCTCTCGCTATCGAAAGTTAATGAAAAAACTCGCACTAAGCACTCAATATCAAAAGCAGTTCGGTTTGGATCTGCGTACATTGCTACGAAGTTAGGGGGTTGGTTAGTAACAACTATGTAGTTCGGTTTAGCTCTGTATACATTGCTACGAAGTCAGTACCAACTTCGCAGTTTGGTTTAGCTCTGTGTACATTGCTACTAAGTAAGATTGTTGGTCAGTACCAACTACGCAGTCTAGTTACCACAGCACAGATTTATATCTATATAAATCTTTGTATAGATATAAATGTGTATAGATATAATATAGATATAGATATAAATCTGTGCTGTGGTAACCAGACTGCTTAGTTGGTACTGACCAACAAATCTAGTGTGGCAACCAACGTAAAACACGCTTTGTAATATTTCTTATTTTTAATAAAAATTTGTATTTGTATTTGTTTAGCCCTGCTGCGTAAATTGCTACGCGCCCGCCGCCGGGTTTTTCCCGTCGGCTTTGCAAACAAACCTCAGCCATCACTTTCCGTGTAGACCGGGTACGAATGAGAGATATGAAAGATCACCACTGAAATTCAGTGAAAAATCGAGTGGAGAAAATATAAAAAGCTAAAAGATTAATTTAAAATGTAAATTAACTAATTAAGCTACCTAAAAATACCGTCAATGATGATGACAATAGTTTTTAAAACCTAAATGTTTGTTACTGCAATGATACTATGGAAATATGTGCATAAAAATAGTATTTTTACCCATCCAATAGGATTTAAAAAGATACTCGTAGATAGATAAACAATTTATTGTACATAAAAATATGCTGTCTGTTATTTTATATTTTTTTGTCTGGCTTATGATCTCGATACTAATTGAATTTGTCATATAAACTTAAAATAAGTTTAGTTCATAAAAGTGTGTTTATAATAAATAAATGGAATTGGTAAAGGGAACAGTATTAGAAACGAGGTCATAACAACCTAAGTCAATCTGCCGGTGGCAGCGGCTAACATTTTACATTGATATTCAACAAACTGTTTTTTTTTGCGTTAAATATTATTTTGATATCTGATTTCCAGTTTGCCAATAACAATGCTTTTGCGAAAACGTCACAAATTTCCAGCAATAGAAAAACAGACATATTTGTTAATAAAATAAAATATTTAATCAAAATAACTTACACAAGGAAAACCAAATGCTACGAACAATGGCCAAATTCTAGCATTCCCAAATTTCTAATGCCATCTTTATGATAGTCCTCCGAGAACAAGAGACGAGACAAAATTCATTCAGACGATTCGAATGGCAAAATTCTTTCTGATCTGACTAATTCGGTGTTTCCAAAGATAACCAAGACGGATGCACTAATTTTATCTTTCATTATCTAAAGGGAATAATTCCAAAAACTTTCCAAATTCGGTACGACACACGCGCGCACAACATTGCCTCCCTTCACTAACCTGTGCGCCCAGCGCACGTGAGCGGGGGCTGCAGTCCGGCCTCCGTCATCAATCCAGGGTTAATGTTCGTGTAGAACTCCAACATAGTGCCCGGTGAGATCACGGTTCAACACTGACACTGCCGGTCGTGCCGTCTGGGCCGCGGCTGGCGGAACAATGCCGGGGGCGCCGCGGACCCCTCGCCAGCCCTGCCGCCGGCAGCCAATCGGCGCGCCTCGAGTGCTCCGCCCCCCAACGCCGACCTACCCATCTATTAATTTACGGATGAAAGAATGATACGAAGCGGCTGCGCATCGACAGCCCTTTTCCACGTCGACAGCCTCGCAATGGAACGGCATTTTGTTCGTAGGAACAGCGGCGCTCGGGGCTTGAGAAAGATCAACGGCTTGCGTAGTGAAAAGGTAAAAGTTATTTTTTTGTAACGTTGGACGTTTTTGTAGAGCGTTTTCAGCTCTCCCACGAAAAAAGTAACCCAGGTCTTGGATGTTTACATGTTTGTGACTAGTGTGGGGCCAGAAGCAATGTATGTGCCTGTACCTATGTAAATGTAATGTTATGTCATTCTAACTCAAATGGAGTTGGCTAGTTTGCGAATTAAGGTATCGATATGAAAAATAGATAACAACCTATTTGCAGACCTACCGACTTGAAACCGGCTTTGCCGTTTCGGTGGAGATGCGCACTAACACGGTGAGTGGTGACACGAGAATTTTATATTAGATTATTAAGTGGAGAATGTTCTCGCAGTACAAGAACTTAAAATCGAAAAAAAACGAGAAATGCAGGGTAGAATTTTCATATCTCACCTGGAGGGAAAGTGTTTTGCTATACCTAAATACGGCACAGAAGATATTTGACTCAAAAGAAACACGGTTTTATTTTTTTAGAGAAGCAAAACGGTTTTCAAATACCTGATATTTTTTAAATACGCTTGTCCCATTTCGGCTGAACAATTTCAAAACCTAGCAAGTGACACACATTCGAAGAAAAAACGGGTTTTTGCACTCTCAGAATAAGGACTAATCTTATTCTGAGAGTTTACTAGACCACAAAGGACCAATCTGGACTTTCAAAATACCAAAAAATACCTTAGAAGTCAGATTTTGAATTTTGAAAAACCTAGCAAGGGCATAATGCTGGAGGACCAAAAATACCATAAAACCTGGCAAGGGACACCCCTTACTAGGTTTTTAAAATGGTCTTATTAATTATTACTGGTTAAATAATCACATACATTTTAATTTTTGAACTAAGACATTCGTAAGCATTACACATTATAACAAACTTGGTCGGACTCTTCCGACGAAAAATAAAGTGATTGTTTGCGGAGTACATTTTAATTAGTATTATAATTGAACACGTGATGAAGAGTGGATGAAGGTTATAAGTGCATTTTTTTACATTTTGTGTAAATAGAATTTAAATTTTTTCTACAATTATCTACAATTTTTTTCCACACAAAACACCGAAAACGGCGATATATGCGAGAGTTTATATTGATGTTTTAATTATAATTAGTTGCCTGCGTGACATAACAACAGGCAGGCAACCACGCAGGCTACAGACAAGTGACGATTTCTTTTTTCGGAGGCCAACACCCACTTCGTGTTACCGAGCCAGCGGAACTAAGAATATCAGCATTATGGGGGCACCTCGGTGCTCCTACGACACAGGCTGAGTCGGCCCAACCCAGACGTGAAAATGTATATTTATGAAGTTCGTGTTTTTAAATGTTTTTGTCCCACCAGCTTAAGGCTCGTGGTCTCATCACCTATACCCACTGATAGCTACAACTGCATCATGGGGTGTCGTGGTGCCACTAAATAGATCTCTAAAGGTACCATTCCATGTATGTAAAAGTAATCTTTGTATTTATTTCTGTGTATGTGTCTTATTTACCTGTTTATATTTGTACAGCAGTAAGTCTTGTTTATTTTGTGGTTTTAGTCATCATCATCATCATCATCATTCAGTCACAAGAAGTCCACTGCCAGGCATAGGCCTTTTCCATGGATTTCCAAAAAAGACCGGTTGGAAGCGGCTTGCATCCAGCGTCTTCGTGCCACTTGGATGTGATCTTCTGTCCATCTTGTGGCTGGTCGTCCTACGCTGCGCTTGCCGATTTGTGATTCGAGAACTTTTCGGCCCCATCGGCCATCAGCTCTGCGTGCTATGTGCCCCGCCCACTGCCACTTCAACTTACTCGTCCGCTGGGCTATGTCGACGACTTTCGTTTGTCTACGGATCTCATCATTTCTGATTCGGTCTCGTAGAGAAATTCCGAGCATAGACCTTTCCATTGCTCGTTGCGTGACCATGAGCTTTTTTATGAGGCCAAAGTGAATGACCACGTTTCAGTGCCATAAGTCATCACTGGTAACACATACTGTTTGTATAATTTTGTTGTGTTTTGAGGGATGGAGGCGCGTTGGCATTTACTTTTTTTCCTTTTATGCTTTTTTTATTATTAATAGTAGGAGAAAAAAATCATAGTTCAATTATTCATCATCATCAGGCTATACGAGTCCACTGCTGGACAAAGCCCTTCACTAATGAGTGCTATAGCGCCCTGTCTTCAGCTTGCCGCATCCAGCATCTGCCTGCAGTTTTTCGCAGATCGTCAACCCACCTGGTCGGAGGGCGTCCTACACTACGTTTGCCAAGTCACGGTCTCCACTCAAGAACACGTTTACCCCAGCGGTTGTCGGTTCTTCGTGAAATATGGTCAGCCCACTGCCACTTCAACTTGCTAATTCTCTGAGCTAGGTATATCGATAACTTTAGTTCTCTTCAATTCAATTCAATTATTAATAGAAAGTGTTGTTAATGGAGTAGGAATGAGGTCAATGACAAGTATGTTACTTTTGCACCACAGATATTTCACAAGGAAAATCAATTTGACAGATAATTATGACAGGCTACGCAACAGAAATAATAAGTCACTAGCTGTGCCCCGTGGTGTTCCCCGCGGTTCATCGATTTTCCCCATGGAAATAAGATATTTTCCCGCAGTAAAACGTAGCCTATGTGCTAATCCAGAGTGTCAGCTAACTCCATACCAAATTTTATTAATATCGCTCTAGCGGTTTAGACGTGAAGAAGTAACAAACATACACACTCACAAACTTTCGCCTTTATAAGATTAGTGTGATTACATCCTTTTCCAGTTCTGGTTCGGGTTGTACAAATCAACACCCAGTATAATACTTGGTGTTGATTTGTACATCCCGTCGCAACTAGCTGTGCACCTCGCTGGAATGCGTTTCCCCTCGCGCTACGCCGCACCTCGCCCCGTTCTCGCCTATCTAGTACCGTTTCCAACGCCAGCCCTGACGCAGGTGTATTATTCTTGCTTTCGTAATCGCATCATTTTTTGCAATCTCTCCATTTCGCATAACGTCACTAAGCCGGGTGCACAGATATATCCGACGGGTTGTACAGTTTAATCCGACTCAGGGGTAGTTAATTACATGATACTGAAGCAAAAAAAAATTTTTTTTGTGAAAATCACCTCAAATCCCCGGTTGGAACCACCCCTGAATTGGATTTAACTGTACAAATCAACACCCTGTATAATTAACACAGAAATGTTGTGTTGATTTGGACACATGAAGAGGATGAAGGAATAAAGAGACATTACAGGCACAATGTAAGCAACCTATGTACGTCTCTCAACACTCTACAGGCGCAGGCCTGTTGTAGAGTGTTGAGAGAGTACTGAGAGAGTACGGACTGATGCCCGGTTCCTATAATATACGCCTACCGGCTACGATCCGTTTTCCATACAATTGATTGACGGTTCGTAGGAATTTCGTAGGAATTGTAACCGATCGTAAGCAAAAACGAAGCGTTTTGTGGATATTGGAACCGGGCATGAATCACCACGCGAACCCCCCGCGGAGTGGCGATTTCACGCGCTGAGGTACGTGAAAAGCTCAGACCCTCAGGTTTCCTCACGACGTTTTCCTTCCCAGTAAGCGAGTGGTATTGCTACTATTACTTCACAAATCTACATAACAGACAAAGTCACATGCCCTCACTGCAGGCACATATATTTCGATGAAATCATCATCAACCCATTATGTCCCTACCGAGGGGCACGGGTCTCTTCCCTGAGGAAGGTATAGGCCATACTCCACCACGGGGGCCAAGTCCGGATTGGTGGAGGCTTGTAAGACTAGTGGCTGGTCTTACTGTCAGAAGTTTTCAAGCCGCCCCTAACTGCCTCTGACTTGGCTTAAGCCATCTATCGACGGCAGCCGGCACCAACTGCTTAACGTGCCTTGCGAAGCACGGAATCGCTCGGAAAAAATGCCACTAGCGTTAGTCATAGACGGTGACCCATCCATTGACTGAACGCGCCGTATGTTGCTTAACCTTAGTGGTCGTTCAAGATCACTCAGGCAGCCCAGGCTACGAGCGATTCTCAAAAGGATATGATACGATACGATACGAGCAATATGATACCAGGATACGAGCAATTCAAATCTATTATAGATAATATATTTGAATTCGAATTGCTCAACTATAAGGCTAAATGCGAAAATCTCCAGTCTAACAGAAATCTTTTTTTCTGTTTCGATGAAATAGAGGGTGTAAACTTTTAGCATGTGTTTTTTATCGGACAAGTGCGACCGAGCTCTGCAAATCGGAGCGAAACCTGGTCGGACTCGTCCGATAAAATAAACCCGTAAGTTGATCCGGACTAAAAGTTTACAATGTGTTGTGCTTACGAAAGTTTTAGCTCAAAAATAGAGGATGTACCTATTAGTGAATGGCGTGTAGTGGATACCCGAAACCTAAATCAAAGTGTTTTTAATCAAAGCTTATTGAATGTTACAAGTTAAACTCGGTGTTCATTTTAAAATGGGAGAGAAATAGACAAAAAACTTCCAAACCTTTTATTAACCGACTCCGAACAGAGGAGGTTCTTAATTCGGCGCATGTTTTCCTTTTATTTCATATTAAATTATTATTTAAGAACCTGTGACCCAATCTATTTATCTCATCTAAACAGTGGTAGTTACTCAGAACAGTTCTGAGGGTAGTTACAATCAATAAGAAATTATACGTATTTACTGCCATAAAAGACGCAGTTAGCTTGTTTACATTATGACTTCTCGACTGTCTTTAGAAATTTCTTTAGAAATAAGTCCGCCTTTGCACGTATTTTTAATCAAAAACATGTAATCGGCGACGCAAATCTTATTGCAGCTACCAAACTCTTTTGTAAACATACGTTTTTAAAAATTAACAGTAAAAAGGTGGATGATAAAATGAGAGCGAGCCACGTCCAACCTCTTTGTATGAGACTGCTCCCCCCGCCCGCGCCTCACCCCCTGGGACTTGTGGCGGGTGAGAGGGGGGCACTATGTTTTTTTCGGTTGTGAAAATTTGTAGAGTCAATAGCACGCTCTCATTTCACTTTATCATCCGATACTCAAAAACTCCAATATATTGCATTTTTGTTTTTATCGCCCTACATCTATATATATAAAAGGAGAAGCTGACTGACTGACTGACTGACAATAATCTATCTATCTATCCCTATCTATCTATCTATCTATATCTATATATATAAAAGGAGAAGCTGACTGACTGACTGACTGACTGACTGACTGACTGACTGACATATCAACGCAGGGCCTAAACTATAAGGGTTAGAAACTTGAAATTTTGCACAGGGGTTTGTAACGTAGGGGAGCATTAAGAAAGGATTTTTGAAAATTCATCCCCTCAGGGGGTAAAAGTTAGGGGTAAGGGTTCTAAGCTAGTATGAAACTTTGCCACGTTTGAAGTTATTCGAATGAAATTTGGTACGAAGGTTCTTCATTTAAAATTATGACACACGTGTAAAATAGTTTTTTGAAAATCATCCCTTAAGGGCGAAAAAGAGTTGTGCAAACTTAATATAAAACTTTGCCGTTTTTGAAGTTATTCGAATGAGATTCAATATTAAGGTCCTATGAAAAATATGTAAAGTTTTTCGAAAAACATCCCTTAAGGGGGTAAGAAGGGGAGGGTGCAAAGTTAGTATAAAAGTTTGCCGTTTTTGAAGTTATTCGAACGAAATTCAGAATAAAGATTCTTCATTGAAGGTCATGAATCACAATGTAAAATAGTTTTTCGAAAATCATCCCTTAATGGGGTAAGAGTTAGTTAGTATGAAAGCGCTTTCGCATGCGCTAAAAGTATCCCTATCTTATTTGCAAACACTTTATTAGCTGAAGCCCACGCGGACGTAGTCGCGGGCAACAGCTAGTATATATATATATAAAAGAAGAAGCTGACTGACTGACTGACATATCAACGCAGGGCCTAAACTATAAGGGTTAGAAACTTGAAATTTTGCACAGAGGTTTCTTTTGTAACGTAGGGAAGCACTAAGAAAGGATTTTTGAAAATTCACCCCCTAAGGGGGTAAAATTGGGGTTCAAAGTTAGTATGAAACTTTGCCGTTTTTGAAGTTATTCGAATGAGATTCAATATGAAGTTCCTTCATTAAAAGTCATGAAGTACATGTAAAATAGTTTTTCGAAAATCATCCTTTAAAGTGGTAAAAGGGGGGTGCAAATTTAGTATGAAACTTTGCCGTTTATGAAGCTATTCGAATGAAATTCAGCACGAAGGTCCTTCATTGAATGTCTTGAAACACATGTACAATAGTTTTTAGAATAGAATAGAATAGAATAATCTTTATTTGGCACATAAAATTACAAAAAATATAAACTTATATATTGCTGACTGAGAAGCTGACTGACTGACTGACTGACTGACTGACATATCAACGCAGGGCCTAAACTATAAGGGTTAGAAACTTGAAATTTTGCGCAGGGGTTTCTTTTGTAACGTAGGGGAGCACTGAGAAAGGATTTCTGAAAATTCATCCCTTAAGGGGGTAAAATAGGGGTTCAAATTTAGTATGAAACTTTGCCGGTTTTGAAGTTATTCAAATGAAATTTGGTAAGAAGGTTCTTCATTTAAAATTATGAAACACATGTAAAATATATTTTTTTAAATCATTCCTTAAGGGGGAAAAAGGGAGGTGCAAACTTAGTATGAAACTTATCCATTTTTGAGGTTATTCGAATGTAGGTCCTTCATTGAAAGTCATGAAACACGTGTAAAGTAGTTTTTTGAAAATCATCCCTTACGGGGGTAAGAGGGGGTTGCGAAGTTAGTATGAAAGCTCTTTTGCATGCGCTAAAAGTATCAGAATCAGATACTTTAATTGTCAAACATAGGTATACAATACATGCATGGTCTTATAAATATAAAATGCGCGCTATGTTTAGCCAATAAGGCGTACAAATGTTTTAAACTTAAAATAATAGTCATATTTATGGGTACAAACAAAACCAGTCAATAATGTTAATTGGTTACATAATAACAAAAAATAATAATCACATTAAAATAGTACACAATGTCAAAATTTATCATTTAAATATTCGAGGACGCTATAATACGATTTGGTTAAAAGTACATTCTTCAACTTAGATTTAAATTTGCCTATGGGGAGTTCCCTCCATGCTGAAGGCAGTTTATTATACAGTGTGTCCCTGGATAAAGTGCAATCCCGAAAGGGGATGAAACTAGACCATGAATCATTGACTAGAAAAATATAAAAAAAAATTGTAAAAAATTATTGTAGGATTTATTGGTATTTTAAGATTTTCATGTTTCATTAAGGACTCTATGTACAAAAGTATTGATTTCTTCCAAAATAATGGGTCTATTTCTTTGAAATAAAAAAAAACAGTATGCCTACTACCTGGCGATGACCATGAAATAATAAATAGTCCGCAAAAAAGTAACTATCTTGGGTAAAAAAATGTATTTTTATGAAAAAAATGATTTTTTTAGACGTTTATTTTAAAAAACTTCAAATTACTAAAAAAATGTGCCCTATAACTATGTAATTTTATAGCTTACTTTTATTCTTTACCATTTTAGCTTCCAAATAAAAAAAAAACAATGTTCTAACTAAAAAATTGGCTAGGTAGGAGTTATTTACATTTTAGTAGGTAATAAAAGTCAGACTTTAATCACAATAATATCTACGAACTTTTAAAGTGGAGCCTAATCGTGTTACCGTGCAGGTAGAGACCGTTTTTTCCATTGTTTCCGTCCTACTCTGTGCCCTTCGGCAGTCGCAGTCCTTTTGTTCTACACTCAGGTAGAGGGAAGGCGAGGGGAGGGGAGGCAGGGGGTTCGAAACAGGACTTACACAGTCGCTCCGATATTCTCGCCGCTGCTACTACTGTTCTCGTTCTCGCATTGTGTTCTCGTTGATTTGTTATTAAGTTTTTGTTACATTGTTGACTGTTACGTTTTCTACTGTTCGTTACGTTTGGACTGTTCCTGTTCTGCTGTTAAGTGTTGACGAAATGCCGCGATTGACAGAGTTTTCACCTCGAGAAATAGCCGACATGCATTATTATTATGGCATGTCACATGGTCGCACAACAGTCGCTCGGACTGCATACATAAATGATTTCCCGGGCAGACTCATACCCTCAGCTCGAAATTTTCAAGAGATTCATAGGAGGCTCTCCAACATTGGACTTGGTTTGGCACGAGATCGCCGTGAGCAACCAGCTGTCGTTATTGACAATGCGATAGAAGAGGCCATTTTAAACGATCTGTTTGCTGACCCTACAACAAGCATAAGACGATTAGCGTTGCGTCATGGCATATCGAAGACGTCTGTCTGGCGAATTTTGAAAAAGGAGGGATTGCATCCTTTCCATTACCAACGAGTACAACATTTACACGAAAATGTAGATAATCGTCCAAGATGCGTAATGTCGACGTGGATTCTAAGAAAAATTAGAGCTGACCCAAATTTTCCCAAACGCATTTTTTGGATGGACGAAGCGACATTTACCCGAGACGGCATTACAAACTGCAGAAATTTGCACCAGTGGTCTCACGAAAATCCACAATTGAAGCGGGCATCTACTTTTCAAGTAAAATTTTCAATAAACGTATGGGCAGTCTTAATCGATGACATTTTAATTGGTCCAGTCATTTTACCCAGAACCCTAAATGCTGAACGTTTTTTAGAATTACTACAAAATTTACCCATGTTGATGGAAGATGTTCCCCTGGCTACGAGACGGCGTGGGCGTATGTATCTCCAAATGGATGGATGTCCTGCACATTATGGGCGGGAGGTGCGGCGATTTTTGAACGAAAATTACCCGAACCGGTGGATTGGCCGAGGAGGGCCAGTAGGCTGGCCAGCGCGTTCACCTGATCTGACACCCCTAGATGATTTTTTATGGGGTGTCATGAAGCAAAGAGTATACAGCACGCCAATAAATACCGAGGCACAGTTGCACGACCGAATAATTCAGTGCGCAAATGACATTAAAAATTATCCAGGAATGATTCGCAGAGCCACTAACCAAATTAATATTCGTGCAGTAATGTGCTTGCAAAATCGAGGAGGCCATTTTGAACATTTAATGCATTAAATAAAAATGCAAAATTGTAAATTACGGATAATTTTATTAATAAAGTTATTGTGATTAAAGTCTGACTTTTATTACCTACTAAAATGTAAATAACTCCTACCTAGCCAATTTTTTAGTTAGAACATTGTTTTTTTTTATTTGGAAGCTAAAATGGTAAAGAATAAAAGTAAGCTATAAAATTACATAGTTATAGGGCACATTTTTTTAGTAATTTGAAGTTTTTTAAAATAAACGTCTAAAAAAATCATTTTTTTCATAAAAATACATTTTTTTACCCAAGATTACCCGAGTTACTTTTATGGTCATCGCCAGGTATTAGGCATACAGTTTTTTTTTATTTCAAAGAAATAGACCCATTATTTTGGAAGAAATCAATACTTTTGTACATAGAGTTTTTAATGAAACATGAAAATCTTAAAATACCAATAAATCCTACAATATTTTTTTATAATTTTTTTTTATATTTTTCTAGTCAATGATTCATGGTCTTGTTTCATCCCCTTTCGGGATTGCACTTTATCCAGGGACACACTGTATAAAGTAGGAGCCATGTGACAAACGCTTTTCGTTATTAGTGCCGTGTTTGACTTGGTTTTTACTATTCTACTAGTGGGATCTCTTTGGGCTCGCTTATTATCTCTAGCTTTTTGAAATAGAGCCTCGTTTGTTTTTACAAAAAGACATGTTTCCAATATGTACATCGCAGTCAAAGTGAGAATATTATACTTAATGAAGATAGGCTTACAGGTATCTTGTTGTTGAAGGCCAAACATGGCTGTGATGCAACGTTTTTGTAGTTTAAATACTGATACTTTATTTGTGCAGTTGCCCCAAAATATAATTCCGTACCTAAGGAGAAATGCAACCATGCCATGGTAAGCTGTTATTAATGCAGTCGTGTTTGTAACAGCGGAGAGTTTGTGAAGAGCATAAGCACATGAGGACAATTTTTTATTCAGTTGTGTAGTATGTTCATCCCAGTTTAGTCTACTGTCTATTATTACACCTAGAAACTTAGAATTACATACTTCCTTTACTTCAATATCTTTATATGGTAATATTATTAGGTTTATTTTGTCTTTGTTTAAAGTGCATGTTGGTCTTGTCTAGATTAATTTTTAAGTTACTATTTTGAAGCCAATTTATTATGTCATGTAGAGATTTATTTATGCCAGATTCATAATTTTCCTTGTTTCTAGAGTCAATTGAGATAGTGATATCATCAGCAAATAGAGTCATTGGATAATTGGTTATTTTTGGTAAATGTACATTTATCCCTATCTTATTTGCAAATACTTTACTCAACTAAAGCCCACGCGGACGTAGTCGCGGGCAACAGCTAGTATGTACATAAAACACAGAATCAGGCATGCGTTATAGGAAAACTAACACACGTGGTCGGTACCTAGTCGCTAAAATTGCACAATTAGTCGGGATGGCCGACAAAAAAACCGAGGTAAAAAAGCTCGCGCCTTCCAAACAGCCAGATAGTTTATTAAAAATATCGCTGCGGCTGACAACTCTTGTCTTAATCGTGGGGTGCCTCTTGTGGGCTACTATTGTGGATAAGTGGGCCAATTGTCCCATTCAGCGGCACTTGCGCCCTTTCGCCGTGTAAACATCACGTCGACCTTCGAAATCGAGGATGCGCTTGGATTGGTACGATCAAGAGTCGGTCGGTACTGATTTCATCCTGGCTGTTTTACTTATTTAGATTCAGAAACCATAAATTTATTTCGACGTAAGGAATTTGTATTCTGTTTGTTCGACGTCAATGTATTTATAATGTTAATGCTAGCCTCTGCCTTGGGCATGATTGTAGTGGAGAAATAGGCAGCGAAAAAAAACTCCACTCTGACCATCTTTTCAGATTTATCTCCATTCAGATTGGAGAACCATCAGCTAACCTATTATGTATTTTTGTCCACCTTGCGTTCGCTCGGGTGTGTACAACGCATTGACTCTAGATAAGGATACTCTTTATTCGGATAGGTCGGAAAACAAACAGGGAAATAGGAAACACAAAATATCTCCGTAATGTCGATCGATCATAATATTACGTATTTCCCAAGAGCTGTATGCTAGACGAGGTAGCGCACAACAAGAGGCCTGTCGGCAGTGCCGACTTTTTTGATCGATATCTAGATATTGATTGGACTATTGATTTCGATAGAAAAATGTAAAATACCTTAATTTTAATTTCTTAATTACCTTAGATTTCTTTAATTATGTTAAAATCTTAGACTAGATTAGTTTAAAACCTCCTTTGGCTATGTAACTTTGTTTAAATATTCCTGATCTCACGTGCGAGCATGCTTTGGGTGACATTTTAGATCTACTCTATTATGCTCTCTCTGTATGTTATAGATTGTTTGTTACATGTTTTACACATAAATAAATTCACTTATATTGTAAATCTAGTTACAAAAAATTATGGCCTTAAAATTTTTTGTATCTCAACGGAGAACAGAGTTATTGTATAAAACCTGAAAATACCCACTTATAAAACTTAGTCGACAATATAGTTAAGGTGTTTAGCCCTTGTTATTTTGAACGTCATTGGCTAACAGAAATTTAATGGATTAACTTGAATCTACATCAATAATGCAACCGGTTTACACACAAAATAAAATAATCCATCCATCAATACGGCCACATACGATACCTACGCGATTCACTGGAGTTAATAGAATTTCGTTACTTTTAACATGAGATTGCGTTGTATTAATTGCGTGAAACAAAACAGAAATGAACCGGTTAATTACCCTCAACAAGATCGGAATTTGTGATAAACCGGTTTAAAAAAAACGATTAAAATACCGGGTACAAAAACCTTAACCGCAATCACTTCCTTTTCGGGGTCAATGTCCTAAGGCGGTTTGGAAATTAAATTAAACCGGTTTCCAAAACCTGGTCGGCAGACCGCCACAGACCACAACTTACCAAATTGCCATATCCTTCGAGCACAGCCAACTTCGCGGCTCCACGTTTAAAATATCTTGTTTTCATTACGCTCTGCCCGCATGAATAGCCCAGCGTGGTATATTTTCGACGATTTATTTGGAGTGGGCTCGCCACTCGATCCTGAACGGTGAGGTGGGCACGAAAAATACAGCGCAAACTCACGGGTTACTGGTATTCGGGTGATTCCTTCTCGTTCACCATTGTTGCGGTCGGAAATATGGTCGGATTCTTTTCCATTAATGCATCTCGAATAGGGTTAATGCTGTTGTAGGGCGGACAAAGAGAATTCATTGACAGTTAGACATACGTGTTTGGATGGAAGCATCACGAGCTTTTGCAGATGAACCAAAGAATTGAACTTTTTTGATATTTAAGAATAGGAATAAAAAGGTTTATTGCTAAAAAATACTTGCAAAATAACAAAAGAATTCTTACATGAGCGCATTTATGTTAAATTATTTCTCAATACGAATAGTTGGAAATTGTAATGGCTGGATAGTTCAACAGAAAAGACTTAGTTAAGAATTGCCATAGCCTTAAGTTAAGAATTGTCCAAAGCTCCAGACAAGTCGATAGTGCTACTCTTTCGAGAGGATGTGGGTTCTAATCCCGGCACATATCAATGACTTTTTTAATAACTCAACATAACATATTTTTTAAGGAAAACATCGTGAGGAAGCCTGAATGTCTGAGGCGTTCACAGACCTCAGCGTTTGAAATTGCCAATCTGGGATGGGCAGGGCACGCGCAGTGATTAATTCGCTCGTACTCTCTCTCTCTCTCTCTCTCCGAGAGAAAGCCTCTGCTATGCGGTGAGTGAGACATACCTATGTACAGTCGACAGCACGGCATCCTTCACATTTTAGTTGCAAAGTCGCCCGTAAAGCGATGGTGTAGAGTGCATGGGTGTATAGGATAATATGCTGTGGAGTCCACAGTGTGGACTGTACGGAGGCTGCATTATTTTGACTGCCTCGTTGGTCTAGCTAGTGGTACGTTAGATCATTATGCTGGTGGTCGTGGATTCGATTCCCACTGGGAGCCGCCATGGATTTGTACAAATCTTCATAGTTAATAAATTTTCCATTACTTGATAGATAGATAGAATATTCTTTATTGTACACATAAATCACGCTTACAGAATTTTTACAAATCGGATACATAATTTTGATACAATTGGTTGATCATTATTACGAGGCTGCTACTTATGTATGCGGAATAGAAAAAATAAACAAATGTATATGGCTAAATATGCTTTTATTGTTTTTCAAAGTATTCTCCACTATGATCGATGCACTTTTGCATTCGATGAAACCAATTTGTAAAACACTTTTTCCACTCTGATTGAGGTATCTCCAAAACGTGCTGTTTGAACGCATCTACGGCATCTTCACGGGTCGAAAATCGTTGACCACGTAATTTATTCTTTACATTTGGGAATAAATAGAAATCATTGGGAGCCAAATCAGGGCTGTACGGTGGATGACCCATCAATTCTATGTTTTGACCATCCAAAAATGTAGTTGTTTCCTGAGATGTATGACAGCTGGCATTGTCATGGTGAAGTATGATTCTGCGTCGCTGGTTGTTTTGGCGTATTTCTTCAAATACTTCCGGCAAACAAATGGTCGTGTACCACTCCGAATTAACCGTTCTGCGATTCTCCAGTGGTATTGTAGCCACATGGCCATTAATACCAAAAAAGCAGGCCACCATTTGCTTTACAGTGCTTTTTGCACGAGCCACTTTCGTAGGGTTCGGCTCATTTTGAAACACCCAAACTGTTGATTGTTGTTTAGTTTCGGGATCGTACACGTAGATCCAGGATTCGTCACCTGTGTAGATATTATAAACAGATTTTGAGTCGCCTCCGTTGAATTTTTTTAAGGTTTTCTTGCACCATTCGACGCGAGCATATTTTTGATCCTGAGTTAAGTTGTGCGGGATCCAATGCGAACAAATTTTTTTTGCAGACAAATGTTCATGTAATATCCTATGAATGCTCGTCATACATATGCCCAGAATAGCCTCTATCTCGCGATACGTAACATGGCGGTCTTGCATTATTAGTTTTCGCACAGCTTCAATATTTTGTGGCACAACCACCGATTTCGGGCGACCTTCTTTAACTTCGTCCGTGAGCTTACTGCGCCCGCGATTAAACTCACTAAACCAGTGATACACAGTCGTTTTTAATGGAGCTTCACCACCAAAAGTCGAAGTTAATTGATCTACGCACTGTTGTTGCGTTAAACCACGTCGTTAAATCGTAATAAATCATAGCACGAATATTTTCACGAGTGAGTTCCATTTTTTCAGCGATATGACATTTTCAACCCAACAAAAACAAAACACTAACGTATAGATATAAGAGAAAAATATTAGCGGCCAGTATTTAAAAAAAGAACGAATTTGACCATGGAGGTCAGACATTGCGTTTAAAATTATTGGAATCCCAGATTCCGCATACATAAGTAGCAGCCTATGTAATAATTAGTTTCAACTCACAAAACAAAACGTACAACAAGACATACTTAACTCGAAAAGGGTAAGTTTTACCTTCGGTGTTGCAACAAGCAATGTGTACTAACAGAAGGAATAAATATTACATGTAGTTTACGAGTATTTATGTTAGCTTAGTGTCCGGCTCACGCCACACAGCGTTGAAATTCAAATGTTTTTATCAAAAACTCAAACAAAATGTTTACTTTATGAACGTCAAAGTTGTTAGTTTCACACGGTTTCTGTGAAATAATTTGCTTTTAAAACGGAATTTTGTATGAAAATACTGTTCAGAGCACTCTTATTTATGTTTCATCTATTTAAAAATGGTAGTAACTAGTAAATGACCAAAAGAGATAAATTTTCCGAGATATTTTGTAATTTTTGTTTTAATCGAGCTTATGAAATAAATTATTGTTGATTGTGTCTGCCGAATTAAGGAGAATGGAGAAGAAACGAACAAAGAAACTCCACATTTATTCTTTTCAAAACAGTGTTACTTTAATTAACAAACTTTCAAACTTACAAATTTAACTCATGGATGTGTTCAACACTAGACTCAATTTTAAATTTTGAATGAAATGAAATTAAAAATCTTGTTTAAATACATTTCATATTAATCTACTGTTTAACACACGGAATATAAAAAAAACAGTTTGTTTTACTGTTCTGTGGTTTAACACCAGACTTGACTCGTTCCTAATTCATTTCTAGTAAAACTAGTAAAGTAGCCACGCACCACGAGGGGCTCTTCCAACTGACCTGTGTCGTCTGTCTGTGCTACCGCGGACCGAGACCCTTCCCACGGTGTGTCGTCCGAGCTGGTCCGCGTCCGTCCGCGATTTCGCGGACCATAGGAAGCCAGCTTTTGAGTCTATGTTTGTCTGTTCATACAGTTATTGGTGGACGTCTTCTTGCTCGTACCAAAAAAATCATACAGAATGGTTCAAAATGCTTGTACGCGTTTTTGTTTCCCTATATTCCAAAGAGCCCATGTTACTCTCTATCTCAATTAAGAAGGTTTATTGAAGATGGAGTCGCGGAGAGTTTTACATTGTGCCACTTTACTCCTTTGGCGTCATGAAATCGAAAAATCCGCTGTAATAAACTTAAATTTCCCCCCCCCCTTGGTGGGGGCAACGAGGCCGTGTCTGCCCTAGACACAGCCACATTTAGAGGTAGATTCCAATATTGTGCCACAAAATGCTGGAATATCATCCCCCCCTTCATACATATAAGAAACTCCTAACTTTACTGTACAATCATTTAAGTTATAGTACAAGAAATAGCTTCTTGATTATCAAATTAGTGTGAAGTAAAAGTCATTTAGTGAATATTGTGGAAAAAATGGCTATGCATGTTAACTATGGTGTCATACATTTATTTGTTTAAGATGTTTATATAATGTATTTGGTGTTTTCTTGATAATAATTAGTTATTTCGATGAATGTTGTTTGTAATATTGTGTTTTGCTTTATTAAAATTGAAATAAAAATAAAATTGTAATAATTCAATTAAATTCAATTTAAGAGAGTTAAACTAAATGAAATCAAATGGAACGGAATGTAATTGAATAGAATGTAATGGAACGCAATGGAAAGGAATGATATTATTATGAAGTAAAATGAATTTAAATTAAATTCGATTTAGTTCAATGTGATTCAATTCAATTAAACTACATGCAATATATTTCAATTACAGTTTTTTTTTATTTCGGCATCCATCCAGAGTTAGTTTTACCAAAGATTAATGAATTGAATTATTATTATTATTATTTTGCGTGATTATTATGTGATTACTGCCAGCGTCATGGTATTTTCAGCGTCGGCCATTTTGGTGCCATTCTTATTTGTCGCTATGTAGAACCTTGCTTTCACGCTAAACCATGATTGTTTTTATTTTCATTTCAAATAGTTGGTAGCAAATAAACGTTTTTCTATATTCTATTCTATTCAATGGCACTGCAATGCGTCTAGACCATAGATTCCCAAAGTAGTCCACGTGGACCCCCAGGGGTCCAAAGGGGATCGCACGGGGGTCCACGTAGACGTGAAAAGATAACAGACGTACACAAGTTGTATGTGGGGGTCCACGAAAATTTTTCTGGTTTACATAATAAAGAACAAAAATATTGGCTTGGATTTACCTTTGCGACTTTTTTTTCTTCTTAACAACCCCTTTTTAAGGTGATATTTTTTAGGACTTTTGTGAAGTGGGCAGCAAAAATAGTAAAACTTTGAAAGTGGTCCACAAGAAAAAAAGTTTGGGAACCTATGGTCTATCGACCTTTCGATGCCATTGAAGTAATGAAATTGAAAGCAATATTGCACCGCAATTGAAACATGTACAGTCACGAGAAATAATATATAACTGTCACATTTTTTAAAATACTTAACTTAAAAAAATCTAGAAAGAAGACAGTACGACAATTTGTCCTAAATTATGTAACCGATGGTTAGATAATTTAGGACCAGTTGTCGTACACATGTGCAGTACAAAACAAAATGTGTACGCCTTACAAAATGTGTACATACACTGTCTTATACAATATCTATATATATAAAAGGAGAAAATGACTGACGTTTTTGAAGTTATTCGAATGATATTCAACATGAAGGTCCTTCATTAAAAGTTATGAAAAACAAGTAAAATAGTTTTTCGAAAATCATCCCTTAAGGGTGTAAAAAGGGGGGGGGGGGTACAAAGTTAGTCTCAAACTACCGTTTTTGAAGTTATTCGAATAACGTGTAAAGTGGTCTTTCGAAAATCATCCCTTAAGGGGGTAAGAGGGGGTTGCGAAGTTAGTATGAAAGCTCTTACGCATGCGCTAAAAGTATCCCTATCTTATTTGCAAACACTTTACTCAACTAAAGCCCACGCGGACGTAGTCGCGGGCAACAGCTAGTATTATACAATGTGAGTCTTCATAAAGTGCACATATCAAAATCAGGGAAACTACACCCCATTTCATCGACGGAAAAAATAAAAAATTCAATAAAAAAAATATTTGTATTTATTATGATTTTTTAAAAATTATGAGTTGCACCTGTTGACCCATTTAGATAAATCGTCATAATTTTTAAACTAAGTGCGTTATCGCAGTGAAATAAATTTTGTGATGATGTCTAATAATAAGCCGTAATAATAAAGTAAAAATATCCAAGAAAACTAACCCTATAAATTTACAATTAAGTGAAACTTGAAGAAAATCTGTATTTTTTTTCATCATTTTTGCATTTGTTTTACAATTTCTCCTAAAATCATGCTATTGACCCTACTTTTTTTTCATTCTAGCTTATTTTACATGGCATTAGCTTTCTAAAAGTAAAAACTGCACGTTTATTACTCAAAAACAACAGAACAACAGTTTTTATGACCGTTTGAAAAAAGCCCATGCGCATCGTTTTGCTACACAACATTGTTTATCACCTTTTTTACAAATATTTTTTTTTATTTTATTTTTTCCGTCGATGAAATGGGGTGTAGTTTCCCTGATTTTGATATGTGCACTTTATGAAGACTCACACTGTATATGTGAGTGGTTGACCAAAAAGGGACCTGGAGGGATTGGAAAGCATTATTTTTTTTATTTGAATTTTTTAATCTGTAGTATGGTAGGTAGGTATGTTTTGGTCTAACCTGAATATTTTTAGGTGCCGTAGTTATTTTCTTAAGACGATTTTTGTGAGCCGAGCCGAGTCGAAACCTGTCTATACACGAAACTTCAAACGCAATTTTCTCGAAATCAATTATTTTCCCTTGAGGTCCCTTTTTGGTCAACCACTCACATAAAATCGTGACTAAATTCGCGTAATACCGCAGCGTACCTATACCTACTGAGCTCGAGGACATTTTATCGCTGCATAGACAATACCTGCCCTGCGTCCCAATTGTTTAGATTTTTTTAATTTTTTTATTTGTTTCAAATCACATATCGCAAGTAGGTATGTCTTTGTGGTGTTAAGTACATGTTTTTCTTCTTCTATCGAAACAGCACGAAGAGGTCGCGTAAAGCGAGTTATTAAGAGTAGTTTACTTTTTGTGTGCTGTATAGTTTTCTTTGGGCCTCAAGAATTGAGAATTTACACTAGTAAATGTAGTGCTGCCTCGTCAAATTTCTCAGAAAAGAGCGTGACAGCGTGTTACTTAAGTATTTACTTAGTGCAAATTCTCAATTCAGAATTCGGCCCTTTATCTATTTCGTCTTATATGTATATATCTATTGAACAGATTGGAACCTGTAGGTAGGCATAGAGAGCTCCGCTTTGTTCCTGTACCGTGCTAATGTGGTTGCTCGAATGCTTTGTCCATAATAGGGTATTTGACAGGCTTATGAAAACCATTTCATATTTACTGTCGATATTCTCCGAGTCCTCAGAAAGTGGTAATTTTAAATTCTTTCGTGTATTTCTTCTAAAAATGTGAACAAACATTCACTTTTAAAGTAAGCCGCCAAAACGCTATAGTGGGAAATATGGCGTCGCACAGAAATTATGAAGTCACTGGTCAGTAAACAAAACGAATGAACGTACGAACGACATGAATGACACACGCCATGTTTAATGACCTGTGACGTCATCATAGATCCTGCTGTTCCCGGCCGTTTTCGATAAAATGGCTGCAGATACATATTTGTCAAATTTTATCCTGGTTTATTTGGATAAATAATCAATTATTTCTAGTTAAAATGCCTGGAACCAATGTTAAGACTCATATATAAATATCGTATAAATAATACTGTTCTTTTCACACTGTCAAATAGCATATTCTGCAATATTGCTTTTACAAAGCACCGGTTCCTAAAAAACAGCTCCGACCGTGCATTGTTGTTAATCAAGACTGGCTCACGGTCTCTTGAGCACATTAGCGATGCCTCGCTCAAAAAATGCTATGGTTTAGCTACGTGGATAGGTTGCTGAGGTACTCAATATTTTATTGAAATTAATACGAGTATGTAATACAGGACGCCCGCTACGAAAAATTTCGTAGCCACATTGGGCTACAAGGTTGATTTGCCGTCAAAAGTAGCTTTTTGCGGATGTCTACCTCGCGCCTGGTCCGCGTTTCATAAATTTACAATAGGCTATTTGACAGGATGAAAAAAACCGTTTTATTTATACGTCTTCGTATAAATTATTAGTCTTAAAACCGCTTTAAGGCATTTTAACTAAAAAATAATTATTATTTGTAAAAAAACACAAGATGAAATTTGATAATTTATGTATCTGCAGTCATTGTATCAAAAACGGCCTGGATTGGGCGGTTCTATGATGACGTCACACGCCAGTAAAAATGGCGTCTGTCTTTCAACGTTCATTGGTTGGTTTACCGAGAAGTGACGTCATAATTCCTGTGCGACGCCATATTGCCCAAGATAGCGTTTTGGCGGCTTATTTGAAAAGTAAATTTTACGTTTGGGACCTAATAAACTCGGCAAAACGTGGGTCCAGTTCTAGAGACTGGTGCCTCTGCCTACCCCTTCGGGGATAACGGGCGTGAGTTTATTTATTTTTTATTTTATTTAAATTTTCGTTTGCCTTTTTTAGAAGAAATACACGAATAATTTAAAATGACAACTTTCTGAGGACTCCATGAACACCAACAAAAATAATATGAGATGGATTTCAGAAATCGGTCAAATAGCCTATTCTACTACGTTTTTTTCGTATGAACCTTGGTCATCTGACAGCTGACAGCATGGCGACCTCTGTGGCGCAGCCATGCGCCATGCGCGAGGTCGCGGTTTCGAACCCCGGCGGGGGACAAAAAAAAACCGCAGGTCTTGGATGTTTACATGTTTGTGATGGTTCTCACGACACATAATAGAATAGAATAGAAAATCTTTATTTTTTTGTACTTATTCAGTTTTTTAATACAGTGGAAAATTAATATACTCGTAACTATGATATTTATATAACAGTACAAAAAAGGTTTCCGCTCGGCTTAATGCCGTTCACCTTAATGCCACATGTTATCCTGGTGTGGGGCCAGAAGCAATGTATGTTTGCTGTATGTGTATGTGTAGAAACCAGGGGTGAGACGCAACTGCGTAACTGAGCCAACTTTTTAATCTACGAGTTAATCGGCTATGCAGCGTGCAGCGTACAACGGATCGTCCTAGTAAAGCCAAGAAGTAGCTCAATGAGATGGGGCCGGGCGTCGCCGTGACTGCGAGTCCCGAGTTTTTGCATAACAATAAAGACGGCTACGTATTTAGAGCAGGTAGAATTTCATTCCTCCCGCGGCGGGGGGCGGGGACCCCCGAGCCCCCCATCAATAAAAGCTGTGCACCACATGTGCTGCCGATACGGAAAATTCCGGCTATATTGTCCCGGGCGCTGGATAAGCGGGCTTATTTAGCGCGCGGTAGAGCTCGAAACCGTATGGCTGGCGTGGGATCTTATGGGAAAGGGAAGCTTTCCCCCATTGTAAACACGGGGCTGGATCAAAGATTAAATTGAAGCCGTGTACGGTACAGAAGGGACAAATTGTCTTCTCGTTCTCAGTCGTGGACGTCTCCGGAAGTCGAAGTGACAGCTCCTGTAGATAGGATTGTATTAAGTTTGTATTGGTTATTCTAATTATAATTATGTACTAAGAACCATTTTTTTTATTTTCTACTCTGCTGACCAAAATAATAGTTCCTGAAGTAGACACACCATGAGGAAATGAGTGAGCTGAGGGAACCCTAAAAACGAAATACGACTCTAAAATCCTTCATAACAAAATATTAGTTGATTAATACGAAATTTTCGTCTGAAACATTTTTTTCCGTTGCTTATTTTTCCGTTTCCGTCACGCGGCAACATTTACAAAACGTCAAAAATAACATTTTTTTTGTATCGGATCCACGCAAACATCCTTGAGCAACTACGTACACTTTTAATGGATTATGGGCAAACGTAACGGGGCAGTAGAGTAGATACACTAGCATCTCTCTGATATAGTGACGAGATATTAAACGAGTCTATTTGCGATTATTATTTATTAGGTACAATTAAATTACTTCGTATTCTACCCGTTTAATATGTGTGAGCGTTGAGACTCTCTCTGAACATTTGTAGCTAGTTTGTCTCTCCCTACCCACGGGGATCCATACATGGCCATGTAATCTCATGTACGTCACTTTGTATGTTATACTTGTCGAACTCAATATGGACGTGTCTCTGAGAGACAGTAATATATTAGGCATAGTACCCACCTCTGGTAATAATCATCTCCCCGCTTATAGCATCGGGTAATCTTAGAAGCTACGTACTGTCTCGGGGATTATATGTATAATAAGACGGGAATGCGCCCATGCCGCTGTGGGGCTCAGCACCTTCATTTTTTTAATATTAAGTCTTATAAGGACTAGTAGGGCAATAAGCGGACCGGTTGTCTTACAACCCACGCTGGGTTCAGAATCTGGGGGTAATTACCCCTGCGAGGGTAGACAGTGGCGGCGTAATGAGTAGTTTATTATTAAAACAAACATAAGATCCACAAACTTAAAGTCGCTCAGCGTGCTATGGAAATGACTATGCTCGGGGTTTCTCTGAAAGATGGAATTCGAAACGAAGTCATCCGACAGAGAACCAAAGTCACCGACATAGCCCATCGAATTAGCATGCTGAAGTGGCAGTGGGCCGGCCATATCACCCGAAGAACTGATAACCCATGGGGTAGAAGAGTTCTTGAGTGGAGATCGCGGATCGGTAAACGTAGTGTAGGACGTCCTCAGACTCGGTGGAGCGATGATCTTCGCAGGGCGGCTGGCAAGAGCTGGATGAGAGTAGCCGAGGACCGTGCTCAGTAGCGGATGTCCAGCATTGGGAGAGGCCTATGTCCAGTAGTGGATAACCGTAGGCCGATGATGATGATGATGATGAAACATAAGATAAACTCACGCCCGAATCCCGGAGGAGTAGACGTGGACCAGGGTCCGCCGCTTGCGACGAGCCCGGCCTGACAGTTCTGCCCTCGTAAGGAAGAACGCAGTAATAGCCATTGGATGCAAAATGGAGCTCCCTATGGTGGTACATCTATAGGTGAAAAAATAATGGTGGCTGTAGGTCTACTAGAAACCTGAAATTTCAGTAAGAAAATATGCAGTTATCTCATGAAATGATATGTTTGTGATATGTATTTCGCTATTTACTCAAAACTGCGGTTTTACGATTACTGCGTTCTTCTTTACGAGGGCAGAGTTCTCTTTTGCACAATCACTAGTCGTTGGACTTTTACTTTTACGGATACTTTTTTTTCAGCTCGGTAGCACTTAGTCATCATAATTATTAAAAATCCCATTTAATTCACTAATTCCACTGTGCCATGAATCTCAGCGAGAATCGTACCGACGATACCTGTGTGGATAAATTAATCAAGCGTGATAGCGCTAGGTCGACGGAGCAGTCCAAAAAAATATTCTACTCTACTTTACGTACTCCGAGTGTCATATACATTATTTTATTGACTCTTTCGAGTTGTCTAACACAGATACAGTGGTAAGTTAATATTACGTAATATAGGGGCAGTTTACAATCATCACCTTGTATAACCCGCTCACCTGGTATATAATAATAATTGCAATATAATATTACACACTATTAATCGTCCAAATTTGAAAGCTCAGTCAGTCTAACTTATAAGACTTTGAGCCGATTTCAGAATTGAGAATTTCACTAAGTAAATGCAGTAACATTCTGTCACGCTCTTTTCTGAGACGTTTCATGAGACAGCACTAGAGTTAAGTAGTTACTTAGCGAAATTCTATAATCGTACGGAACCCTTCGTGCGCGTGTCCGACTCGCACTTGACCGGTTTTTAATAATAGGTAATCATCCCTCTGCAATTCCTGCAACATAACTCAGCCTTCGGATATAGAGGAGGTTCAAACAGGGCTTCGATCGGTTCCTGTAAATAAATATAAGTACCTGGATGACCGAGCTTTGCTCGGTATGTCGGTTTTCACACAAAAGGAGGAACTTGAAAAAAAAAGAAGAACTATTATCAAGTCTCGAACGGGTCTTCTGTTTACGGTATCGTCCTATTTTCCACTTGAGCTATGACAACCTTACAGATGGTTGCGAAAATTACTTTCTTGTAGTGTAGCAGTTATTTCTTTGACTTAAAACACGGTTAAAACGACGTTTTATAAAAATGAAACCTAGTTGGATTAATTAATTGCCCCCGAAACCCCCTGCAAACGAAATTTCATGTAAATCGTTGGAGCCGTTTCCGAGATTTTGATTATATATAAATATTCTAGCTGTTGCCCGCGACTACGTCCGCGTGGGCTTTATTTGAGTAAAGTGTTTGCAAATAAGATAGGGATACTTACTTATATAGCGAATGCGAAAGAGCTTTCATACTAACTTTGCACCCGCCTTTTATCCCCTCAAGAGATGATCTGCAAAAAACTATTTTACATGTGTTTCAAGACATTCAACGAAGGATTTTCACTGTGAATTTCATTCGATAACTTCATAAACGGCAAAGCTTCATACTAATTTTGCACCCCCCCTTTTACCCTCTTAAGGAAAGATTTTCGAAAAACTATTTTACATGTATTTCATGACTTTTAATGAAGAACTTTATATTTAATTTCATTTGAATAACTTAAAAAACGGCAAAGTTTCACACTAACTTTGCACCCCCCTCTTACCCCCTTAAGGTATGATTTTCGAAAAACTATTTTACATGTGTTTCATGACTTTCAACGAAGGACCTTCATTCTGAATTTTGTTCGAATAAAACTTCAAAACGACAAAGTTTCATACTAACTTTGCACCCCCCTTTTACCACCTTAAGAGATGATTTTCGAAAAACTATTTTACATCTGTTTCAAGACATTCAACGAAGGACCTTCATTCTGAATTTCTTTCGATAACTTCATAAACGGCAAAGTTTCATACTGACTTTGCACCCCCCTCTTACCCCCTTAGGTGATGATTTTCGAAAAACTATTTTACATGTTTTTCATAACATTTAATGAAAGACCTTCATATTGAATCTCATTCGAATAAATTCAAAAACGGCAAAGTTTCATACTAAGTTTGCACCCCCATTTTTCCCCCTTAAGGGATGATTTTTAAAAAACTATTTTACACGTGTTTCATAATTTTAAATGAAGAATCTTTGTACCAAATTTCGTTTGATTAACTTAAAAAACGACAAAGTTTCATACTAACTTTGAAGCCCCATTTTACCCCCTTAGGGGATGAATTTTCAAAAATCCTTTCTTAGTGCCCCCCTACGTTACAAAAGGAACCCCTGTGCAAAATTTTAAGTTTCTAACCCTTATAGTTTAGGCCCTGCGTAGATATGTCAGTCAGTCAGTCAGTCAGTCAGCTTCTCCTTTTATATATATATATATATATATAGATATACAACAATTGCTCGTTTAAAGAGATTAGATAGATTAGATAGATAGATAATTTATGCTCATTGCCGACCGGCCGGCAAAACCTACTCGGCCTGGCGCACCGCACAATTTCACAATATAACATACATAATAAGCTCACGCCTGTATCCCAGAGGGGTAGATAGAGACCAAGGACTGCCACCTGCCACGGTCCTGACTCCACTTTCGCTTTATCGACATTCATTGCATGCACGCACGTCGGTTTCGGGTACTTTTTATCTTGCTCTATACTAACAAATCCCCTATTTGGTCGAATTATGTCCGCCTGGGGCGTCCTTTACCGGCCCTTCCACTCACATTCGCGCGATATATTTGCTTCGTCAGTCTTTCTTGCTTCATCCTCTTAACATTTCTAAACCAACGCAACAATATAAGAAGTTGGTTAAACAGATAAGTCAGTCACAGGAAAAGAAATAATCAAATTCCTAGTTCATAAACTGGCCATATTTAAGCCATATTAGATAACACATTGGCCTGCAATTATAGTCAATTGAGGTGGAAATATTTAATCATCGTGCGATTGGTGCTCTTTTACATTCACCGCGTTTAGCATTCCCTGGGACATATCGGATACGGAGTGCCTAGCACGCACTAGGGGATTCGCGGCGTGCCTAAGGGCCTGTCCATATCTCCACGTCACGACGTCGTCAACGTCGAACGGTGCGGTATAGTGGCACGGTGCGTTGACATAACGTGCTAGTGGACGGTACGTCGCTGTGGAACGGCGCGTGCACCAGCGCGTGCGTGGCTGATGCGCTCGCTCATTTAAATTATTCCATCACTATTCATAATAGGTTATTTGACAGTGTAAAAAGAACAGTATAATTTATACGTATTCGTATAAATTATACTATTCTTTTCAGTCAATTTATACGTATTCGTATAAATTATGAGTCTTAAAACCGCTTTAAGCCATTTAAACTAAAACAAAAATTATGATTTGTAAAAAAACACAAGATAAAATTTGATAATTATGTATCTGCAGCCATTGTATCGAAAATGGCTTGGATTGGCCGATTCTATGATAACGTCAGATGTCAGTAAAAATGGCGTCTATCATTCATTCTTTCTTACGTTCGTTGGTTGGTTTTCTGGGATGTGACGTCACAATGTCTGTGCGACGCCATATTGCCCAAGATAGCGTTTTGGCGGCTTATTTCAAAAGTAAATTTTCGTTTGCCTTTTTTAGAAGAAATACATGAATGAATTTTTAAAAGACCACTTTCTGAGGAGTCCATGAACATCAACAAAAAATACGAGACGGATTTCCGAAATCGGTCAAATAGCTTATTGAAGTACGTGGGTGTACCCAGTATTGTCTTTTCACATCTTTTTTCTCCAACTTCTTTGTCTGTTTTTTTATCAATAGCAGATGCAGAATACGTGTGCAGTCCATAATATCTAGAACGAGACTGCTATTTCTCCGGTACGTCGTGAAGAATGTACCGAAATCTTACAAGGCACGGCGATATGCAACTTTGCATCATGACGTACATTTTTACGTTACGGTAGCGTAAATTTGCACGTCACGTCAACGCACCGCGTCGCGACACCGCACCGTTCCACGTAGACGTCGTAACGTGGTGATGTAACGAGACGAGTCGCGAGTTTCTATCAAACAGTCAGTCCGAACTCGTCCGTACATAGTTCTGTTAGACTGGAGATTTTCGCATTTAGCCTCATAGTTGAGCAATTCGAATTCAAATATATTATCTATAATATATTTGAATTGCTCGTATCCTGGTATCATATCGTATCATATCCTTTTGAGAATCGCTCGTAGCCTGGGCTGAGTGATCTTAAACGGTCACTACGGTTAAGCAACATACGGCGCGTTCAGTCCATGGATGGGTCACCGACTATGACTAACGCTAGTGGCATTTTTTCGAGCGGTTCCGTGCTTCGCAAGGCACGTTAAGCAGTTGGTGCCGGCTGCCGTCGATTGATGGCAGTCGTTAAGCCAAGTCAGAGGCCTTAGGGCGGCTTGAAAACTTCTGACAGTAAGACCAGCCACTAGTCTTACAAGCCTCCACCAATCCGGACTTGGCCCCCGTGGTGGACTATGGCCTATACCTTCCTCAGGGAAGAGACCCGTGCCCCTCGGTGGGGACATAATAGGTTGATGATGAGATCTATAATATAAATATGAAATATGAATATGAAACAGCTGAACCAATTTTGCTAATTCTTTTTTTAGAATATTTCTTGAATTACGAGGATGGTTCTTACGTTCTTACGGAGAATTTTTTTTTAAAAGTTGCCTATAAAAAGGAAGATTTAAATGGTGAGAAAATATGAAAAAAATTAAGAATTTGGCGGTACGAGGTTTGCCGGGACAGCTAGTTCACAATAAAAACAAACTCTTTCCTTTATGAAAGTCGAAGTTGTTACATATTGTACGTAGCAAACGCTAAGATCATTATGGTAATAATAATAATTATTTCACGTTTAATCAGTTGCGTTATTATTTCGAAACCATTGTTATGGTAAGCTGATTGGCCCACCAAAAATTTCTACAGCTTGTGTGAAAATGAATGCACGTTTTCATAAACGAGTCTGTTCACACGATAAAAAACCTCTTGCAAAAGTAAGATTCAACGTATTTTTTCATTATTACTAGCTGACCCCGCAAGCGTTGTTTTGCCAGATAGGGGTATAAAAAATAGATAACAACCTATTCTCAGACCTACCGAATATACATATAGAATTTTATCAAAATCGGTGTAGTCGGTCCGAAGGAGTATGCGCACTAACATTGGGACACGAGAATTTTATACACTAAAAGAAGAAAAGAATTTACCTCTCGTTGTATTAAAGTTTTCCTGTAACTGGAAAATCAATATCAGCGAATAACCGATTACTTATAATACTATTTTTTTTCCACATACTTTATTTTTGTTTAAAATGTTTTTGTTGTTGTTATAGCAGAGATCAGGGACTGCCACCTGCCACGATCCTGACAAATCACTTTCGCTTCGTCGACATTCATTGTCGTTGTTACTTTTGGAGTACTTCTTATTTCATCATCATCATCATTCAGCTACAAGAAGTCCACTGCTGGACATAGGCCTCCTCCATGGATTTCCAAAAAGACCGGTTAGAAGCGGCTTGCATCCAGCGTCTCCCTGCCACTTGGATGAGATCTTCTGTCCATCTTGTGGCTGGTCGTCCTAATTCTTCTTATTTATTTATTTTTAATACATTCAAACTCAAGACGAAGCATGCCGCGCGGTATACCTTTTCGCTGAAGCTACTGGGTGCATGCTAGGCCCTTTGGGGACGCCAGGTTCAGGGGGACGCGTCAAAACGTGTTTGCCTTTTTGTTAGTTCTAATCCAAGTGTAACGTCAAATACAGAGATACAGTGGAAATACAGTAGAACAGTATGCGAATTACAACTAACTTTATTTTATATTTTCTGGATTATGAGGGTCTAGGTTCGAATTCCGCATGTAGCAATAACTTTTAGTTACGTACATTTGTTTCGGAGTTTCATATATTAGAAAGATAACATAGAGAGTCAGACAGAGAATTCGCGGATTGGGAATTTAAAGCAAAGTGTGAACACCTCGGACAGTCGGGTTTCCTCACGCTGTTTTCCTTCACATTTAACAAGCCGTATATTGCAATAGAACATACAAAATGTACAAACAAAATGTACAACCAACAAAAGTGTTTATTATTTTACAAATGTGTCAAAAAAAAACATATTACTTTATCTAGCAGTTGACTACACATGGGATGTACTTATACATAGATAGGGAGGAGCACAAAGCTACAATAGGTACACTTACTATTTTAAAACGACTAAGTACTTTAATTTTATCCGTCCAGTGAGACAGAAACGATTCACGGAGGTCACGTGGCCTGAGTAGGTCGTCCTGCGGCCCTTTGTTGGTCCGGGGCCCAAACAAAGGGCCCTCCGATCATCGCCCCTGATACCAGGCACTTGTGACTCCATGCTGTCACAATTACACGTCGACGCGAACGATAGCATCAGGTTCTGCTCCATCAAAGTATTTCACACGACACGTTTGTTGTACAAGACGATATTACATGCCAAATGTCATAGTTCTAGGTCAACGGAAAATACCCCATTTATTTCGTAATATACGTTTTTGGCGACATAATCCACCTGTATCTTTTTTTGCGTTTAATTAGAATTTTTATTTTTTCACTGCTTCAAGGGACCGTAGCCGTAAGTATATGATTTTAATTTCAACTTGATACCTCCACGCGTTCCTGAGTTCCTGAATCGCTCGTAGCCCCGGCCGCCTGAGTGATCCTAAACGATCACGAAAGTTAAGCAACGCCATATGTTTAGTGCATGGATGGATAACCGTTCTACGACTAATGCTAGTGTCATTATTAAAAGCGGTTACGTGCTTCGCAAGGCACGTTAAGCAGTTGGTGCCGGCTGCCGTCAAATTCAAATTCAAATTAAAATTCATTTAATCGTGAAATATGCGTATAAATAAAAGTTCTTCTCATAAAAATTAAATAAGTTTCAGCATATTTTGCCGTAAAGGCGTACAAATATTGACATCTTAAATTATGAAAATTTACAAGATAATGATTTTTATAAGTAAAATTCTATTGAAATATTAAAATAAAATAATAAAAAATTATAAATTGATTGGCAATTATTTGACATGTCTTATTATAATAAATTCAAATAATTATTAATTAAAAATCAAATAATTAAATATATTATTGACGAAAAAAGTCATTTTCAGTTTGCGTATCCTTATGTGATGTGATCTTATCGTGTTGCGGTGTTGTTTGTGTTTCTGCGTTAACTTAGTGACAATGTTTATTTTTTGCTGTTGAAAAGCTTTCCCGGTGGATTTGCGTTTGATATTTTATATACTCGTTTTTGTAATTTAACCTCAAGATTTCTCTAAGCAGTGTTCTACTTGCGTATAGTTTGTTGAACTTTGTAGGACTTAAAATTTCATTATTATAGACATCCAGAAATGTTGAATTAGCGAAACGAGAGCTTACAAGTTTTAAACATTGGTTTGTCATGTACTCGTTTAAATGTCTTGTTATTCCTACATTACTCACGATTACATTTGTATGTTTGAGCGCATGTAAATTGCTGTATAACATCGATTGTAAATTTAATGGATCGGAGTCATTTGACCCTGCTAGTACAATTACAAAATCATGCTTATCATAGTCTTTACACTGAATTTCGCATGAGTTTAAGACTTCAGCCAGAGGCGCGTTCGGTTTTATAATCGATGTAACTGTGAATTGAGGTCCCAATAGGTGCTGTAGGCTGGACCTTAATCCCCTTCCTCTTTCGTCAGCATAAATAATCACTTTCTTTGTTTCTATTTGGACTTTGGGCTCGCTTGCTCGGAATGTAGAGTTCTTTTTGTTATTTTTGTCGTTATTAATAGTTTCCGCGCTGTAGTTAGATTTGCATTGTAGAGTAATATGCTGCTCCATCTTATGAGTTATGCTTTGAAACGTTGATCGCACACCATTGACTTGGAGGCTGTGATTATTTATATCTGCAATTTCGCTTTTGTCCAATGAGTGATTTTTTTGGAGAGATCTAGCAGTTGAATCGAGCTGTTGTACTACGTTGTTTGTAAGGTTTCTCTGTGATGTATGTGGTAAGCCAATTTTCATTGTAGTCGTTCGAATTTTACGATATTGCGGAGAAAAGAATTTTTTCGGTGTTGACATATTTCCGGTGTGGATATTACCTAATCCCACAGATTTGTACAGTTGAAGCCTTTCCTGAAATTCCTTGTTTGCTGTGCTTAAAGACTGGTTTTGTAAGTTTTTATTTTCAATCTCAGTATGTGCTGCTTCTAACTCATTTTTCAATCTTTGGTCTTCATTTAAAATTTCGTCATAGTCTTGGCTAGCTTGAGTGCAAATATTCGGAAGGCTCTGATACGATACGTCAAACATCGATTCCTTTGTATCGTCTAATATGTTTCGCCCTCGATTTCTTTGAGTAACATGGCAAGTTGTGTCTTCTCGTGTGCTTGGTGATGAAAGTTCTTGCTCCTGGGAGACATCGCCATCGTTTAGACAGCTTTCGCATGTGTACGTATTTTTCCCAGTAGCATAGTTTGCCATGTACTTGGATTTGGTCATATTAACGCAATCATGGTGATAGTTATTTCTGCATATTTTGCACTGTAAAAGTTCTGTACCAAAGATATTCAAGGAGCACAATTTGCAATTCATCTTTATACTTTGTTTTGAATACGGCAAAATACAGAGTGAATCTCGTTATATTGCTTTTAACTCCCTCTGTAGTTGTGTGATGACACTAATAACGTAGCTCTTTCTCTCGTCGTAGAAGAATTTAAGTTACCTTTATTGTCTGTGCTCTTGAACTTATCCTTTAGTTACTCAGTGGTTCACTAGATGTCAGTCGATAGATGTCAGTCGTTAAGCCAATCAGAGGCCTTAGGGCGGCTTGAAAACTTCTGACAGTACGACCAGCCACTACAAGCCTCCACCAAACCGGACTGGGCCCCCGTGGTGGAGCGCCTATACTTTCCTCAGGTAAGAGACCCGTTATGTCCCCACCCTCGGTGGGGATCAATCCATCAATCCATTATCTCTCCACCCTCTGTGGGGACATAATGGATTGATGATGCTGTTCCTGAGTTAAAGGTAAAAGTGTATCTTGAAAAAGGATCTTGACTGACAACAAACCTTTTCTTTTTGTGGCACGGAACCACAAAAACATGCTTACTAGTAACATAAACTCGCGGGGGGGTAAGCAGAGAACACGGTCTGCCACTGGTCACGAACCTGACGCATCTCTTTCCGCCTTCGGGTACTTTTTATCTCCCTCTGTCAATACATTCCCTTTTTGACAAATATCAAAGACTTCGACACTTTGTAGCCATCATAACGTTAATACTAGAAATAAACATAAATTGTCATTTCCACGGTTTAGACTTGCAAAAGTGAATACCTCCTTTATGGGGCACTTTATAAGGTTCTACAACAAGATTCCCCAAGATATAATAGAGTTACTTCCGACGCGGCTTAAGAAATGTATTAGACACACTTTGTGCAAAAAAGCTTCATATAAAATCAACGATAATTTCGAAGACAAAAATGTCTGGTTTTAAACAATAGATTAATTTTAATATGAAATGTATTCAGAGGAGAAATGTGTCGTGTTCAACACACCCACGTGTAATATTTTTAAGTTAAAAGTTTTATAACTCTATTAGGGTGCTTCTTCGAGTAAGTCATTCTTTGGTGATTTTCGTGGCAAATTTCAAATTTAATATTTTTGCTAAATCGACATCCGTATCCTTAATTATACGTAAAAATGATACTTTTTATAGGAAAGGCACCTCAAAAAGCAATAAACTTAAAAAGATAATCGAGGTTAAAAAAATGAGGGCCACGCAAGTCACAAAACACCCCAAGTAAATGATTTTTTTAATTTTAATTTTTTAATTTTTTTATATTTTTTTAACTCTCTATTCATCTTTCGGAAAAGTTTTTTTTCTAATTTTTCCTCTTTCCTTAATTGCATTTTTGATTTAAAAAATAATTCATTAAAATTTTAGTAAAAATTAATAAAGTTAGGTAATCTGACACAATTTTATTTTTTAAACTTGGGATAACCGGCAAACATGTATGGAGGCTGGTCCAAGAACCAATAACGACGTGACATATGTCATTAGAAAGGTTTTTTAATATACTACAATAGTTACTATGGGAGCTCCTTTCAAATAATTGTGTGAAAAAAGTTATAGCGATATAAACAATATTTTTTTCACAGACGATTTTTAAGCAATAAAAATAATTATTTCGTATTCTATGACATTATAGTGCAAGTTAAAACATGTTTATAAGTATTGCTGGGGATGTAGAGTGCAGGGTGATGGTCAATCTCTATCAGAACGTAAAATAAAACAAGTTTCGATAAAATATACATACATACATACATAAGCTCACGCCTGTATCCCAGAGGGGTAGGCAGAGACCAGGGACTGCCACCTGCCACGATCCTGACAAACCACTTTCGCTTCATCGACATTCATTAGTCGTTGCATGCACGCACGCCGGTTTCGGGTACTTTTTATCTTGCCCTTTGCTAATACATCCCCTATTTGGTCGAAGTATGTTCGCCTGGGGCGTCCCTTACCGGCCCTTCCACTCACATTCGCTCGATATATTTGCTTCGTCAGTCGTTCTTCCTTCATCCTCTCCACATGTCCGAACCAACGCAACATTCCTTTCTCAATTCTAGTCACTACATCCTCTTTCAGTCCACAACGTTCTCTGATCACACTATTGCGTATTCTGTCATTCAAAGTAACACCACACATATTTCTCAAGGCCCTCATTTCTACTGCATTAATCCTACTTTCATGATTCTTCTGCCACACCCAAGTCTCGCTACCATACATCAGTGTTGGGACAAGCACACCGTTATGGATAGCCAATCTTGCCCTTTTGGAGATATTCTGGCTACTCACGAAGGAGTGCAAGGCACCATTTACACAATTTCCCGCTTTTACTCTCCTTTCTATATCACCTTCACACTTACCATCCCTTGTAAACAGGCTCCCCAAATAGACAAATTCTTTCACCTGTTCCACCCTTTCATCTCTAATCATTATTTTGCACTCAGTCATGTCATCATCTTTTTCGAAGACCATTACCTTCGTCTTACTCACATTAATGTTCATTCCTTTCCTTCTAAATGCCTCATCCATTACTGTTACTTGTGTCTGCAGTTCTTCCACCGACGATGCGAACAAAACCTGATCATCGGCGTACAACAAACATTTAACAAGTAACTCACCCATCCTCATCCCACAGTTATTCTCTCTCAAATCAGTCAGGCAGCTGTCCATGAATAAGTTGAACAACCACGGGGACGCGACACATCCCTGTCTAACACCCTTGCGAATGCAAAACCAGTCAGTGTACGCCCCATTAATTCTTACGCAAGCACTGGAGTCTCTATACAGAGACTTCAAGGCTCGCAGCAAGACGTTGTCCACCCCATACTCGGACAGTACTGACCACAGGTCATTCCTCACCACTCTATCATAAGCCTTCTCCAAGTCGACGAACGCACAGAAAACCCTTTGACTTTTGGCCAAAAGTCTCTCCACCATCCGTCTCAAAGAGAAGATTTGATCCACGCATCCCATTCCCTTTCTAAAACCCGCTTGAACATCCCATATCTTTTCTTCAGTCACATCCAGAAGTCTTTCAATCAAAATCTTTGCATACAGTTTGCCGACAATGCTGAGAAGGCTGATACCGCGGTAGTTTTTACACTCCTGCTGGGACCCTTTGCCTTTATAGAGCGGCACTATAACGGCCGTGCCCCAGTCCCTAGGTACTGTGCCACTTTTCCAGCACTTATTGAAGAGCAGGTATAACTTGCTAGCTACGATGCCTTCACCAGCCCTCAGCATTTCTAATGACACCCTATCATATCCCGCAGCCTTACCTAATTTCATGCTTTTCATTGCCTCAACAATCTCTTCCATACTTATAACGCTATCATCCCCCCCAGATTCCGTCTCACTGACGGGATTACCATCAATGGGCAGCTCCTCTCTTTCAAACAGACTTTCAAAATATCTTTTCCAACGTTCCATAACTTTCGATTCCTCTTTCAGAACGGAGCCATCCTCATCCCTAACAATATTCAACTTAGATTGCTCTGATCTACCTCGGGCCAATTTCACCGCTTTCCAAAACAGTTTTATATTAGCCTTGAAGTTTCGAGAGAATCTCCTATCATACTTTTCTTTCTCTTCCTCCTTTTTTCTCTCCACTACATCCTTCACCTTCCTTTTCATCACATTATACTTCTCTTTAAATTTTACCACATCTTCATCTTCACTACAAATTCCTTGCATTCTTTTGCTGGACTTGATAGCTAGTAAGTCCAACCATGCCTTTTTCTTTTCATCCACTACTTCTTTAACACTTTCATCCCACCAAGTAGCTTCCGCTTTTCTTCCATTCAGTCTCTTTCTGACTCCACATACTTCGGTAGCAGTCTCCACTATATTAGTTTTTAACTGAGCCCATAACTCTTCCACTCCACCAACATACTCTTCATTTACATGAATGAGTTTGTCCTTGAGTTTCCTCTTAAACTCTCCACTCACATCTTCATCTTGCAGTTTATTGACTTTTATTCGCTCTAGAGCTGTTGTAGAGACCCTCACTCGATGGCGCCAACGCTTGAACAGACCTCTTACCCGGCTAATCACCAGGAAGTGGTCCGTCCCGACATTAGTTCCTCGGTATACTCTTGTGTCTACAACTTTACTCCTTAGTCTTTCATCCACTACCACAAAATCAATCATAGACCTGTCATTCTGTCTCTGCCATGTGTACATGTGAATCTTTTTGTGACTAAACATAGTGTTAGTCACTCGAAGATTCCACTCCAAGCATACATCCAGCAAACTCACCCCATTTTCATTCACTCTCCTGTCACCAAAGCACCCTAATACTCTCTCATACCCATCACGCTTTACCCCTACCCATCCATTTAAATCTCCTAATAATACCACCCTTTCATTTCCTTCACACTTGAGCAGAGAATCTCTTACTTGCTGCCAGAACTCCTTTCGGTCGCTTTGAGGTTTTGACATATCTGGAGCATATACGCCCAGAACGAATATTTTCGTCAAGCCTACTTTAAAACGAGCCCAGAGAAGTCTGGGATTTACACATTCATGCGCAATCAAGCATTCGGCCATTCGCCCGGAAAGGATAAGTCCTACTCCTTGACAGCCTCGTTGCGCTTCAGGTACACCTGACCACAAAGCTGTCAATCCACCATAAGTGGTTGTACCGCTTCCTTTCCGCTTTGTCTCATTCACACATAACACATCTAATCCTTTTTCTTTAATCATATCGTACACTTCATCCAAATTCTGCTCCATTCTTCCACAAACATTCAACGTAGCAAAGCGGGTGTCCAAAGTCCGCTTTCCGCCCCCTCGTGAGATCTGGCGTGAGGCGCGGCGACCAACCTCGCCACCTTCGATAAGCTTATTTACAAAACAACTCATCTTGTTCCCACAACTGTTGTTTGTTGTTCTTGTTTTTATAAAATATAGTTTTCTAAAACCAAATAAGATATGATAAAACCAAAGTCATGATCAATGGTCACATTGATCCAATGTCGGTCGTCATACATGGTCACCTTCTCGAAATAGTTTCCGAATACACTTCATCATCATCATCATCGGCCTATGGTTTTCCACTGCTTGACACTCTTGCACGACACTGAGCACGGTCCTCGGCTACTCTCATCCAGCTCTTGCCAGCCGTCCTGCGAAGATCATCGCTCCACCGAGTCTGAGGACGTCCTACACTACGTTTACCGATCCACGGTCTCCACTCAAGAACTTGTCCACCCCATCGGTTATCAGTTCTTCGGTGATATGGCTGGCCCACTGCCACTTACGAATACACTTACCTCGGGCAGATTCTGCAGTTAAGTAAAAACAATTTCGAGAAGGAGGCCAAGAGGAGGATCTAGCTGGGCTGGGCAGCGTTTGGGAAACTACGCCGAGTCTTCTCGTCATCCATACTACAATGCTTGAAAACGAAAGTTTTCTATCGGTGTGTCCTACCTGTCTTGACCTACGGAGCAAAGTCATGGACACTCACGAAAGGGTTGGTCCACCAGTTCAAAGTCGCTCAGCGAGCTATTCAGAGAGCTATGCTCGGAGTTTCTCTGAAGGATAGGATTTGTAACGAATACATCCGACAGAGGACCAAAGTAATCTTCTTCAGCTTGCTAATTCTCTGAGCTAGGTATATCAGCTCAGAGCATTAGCAAGCTGAATTGGCAGTGGGCTGGCCATATTTCGCGAAGAACCGACAACCGCTGGGGTAAACGTGCTCTTGAGTGGAGACCGCGACTCGGCAAACATAGTGTAGGACGCCCTCCGACCAGGTGGGATGACGATCTGGGAAAAACTGTAGGCAGATGCTGAATGCGGCAACTGAAGGGCGCTATTCGCTATTCGACTCGCCACACAAGGTTGACGCCGGTGGCCGCCACACGCTACAATCGTCGCTGCTCGCTTCTTGTGGCCCACACCGGCCACTAACGCCGACACAAAATGCCGCCACACGCCACTCGCGCTATTCCGCACCCCTCTCTCCCTTACCTCAGTTAACCTGTTCGAGTCGACGGCAACGCCACCTAGTCTCTTGTTCATTTGAATAAATATGGATATAGAATTATTTATACCAGAGACTCAATCCCGTCCTGCAATTGCATTGGTTAAATAAAAATGTAGCGGCCACTGACCTCAAGTGTCGGCCACCGGCCACAAGTGGCTGTCGCGCGCTTCAGCCACTCTATAGCCGCTTTTAGCTTCTTTTCGCGGCGTTTGTGGCTGTGGCGAGTGGCTCGTGTTCAGGGACACTTAGCTCGCCTTATCGGGAAGTTCTACATAATAATAATTACAAGGCTTCATTAGTTTTAGGTATTATATCATTGTTGTTATTATTATCAATGTGAGTAACAAATAACGGTTTCTTATGTTTAGATAAACAAAAGTAAAACAGATTATGATCTGAGTTGATGATCGAGTCTAATAGTATGCAACGATACTCCAATACCAAGCCTAGGGTCAACAAAAAAGCAAACAAAATCCAATATCAAAGTCGGGTCAAAAATAGTCACGGCAATCAAGAATACAAAGAAATTTACTTGTAACGTAGGTACTGACAATGCGACTGCCAATGCCGTTTAAAAGTAAAAAAATATTTTTTATAGCTTAAAATGGTCTATGATTTTTTTTTATATCGCTATAACTTTTTTCACACAGCGTTATGAACCGAGCTCCCATAGTAACTATTGTAGAGTAGAGAAATACCTTTCTAATGAGATATGTCACGTGGTTATTGGTATCAAGGACCATTTGGTCTGGTCCTCCTTTACATTTAACTAAAGTAATAAAAACATTAATCCTACAATACCATAACAAAAAATGAAGTTATTTCATTTGCATGGTCCATAATTGATTTGCGTGGGTCAAAACTACCATGTAAAACACGCAAATCACGACCACGAAAATCAAAATAAATCATTTATTCTAAAAATAATGAAAAACCTTGCATAAACTGTGTTTTGAATATAAGTTATGTTACCTTATATTTGTTCGCTACAATATTTTATTAAAAAAATAAATTCACAGAAATTGTACCACGCAAATCAAAGTTTTGAGTAACCATACCCAACCATACCATACCATAGTAACGGGGTTCTTACCTTAATTTTTCGGAAACTCGACGTGGTCGTCACACAAGCACTCTGTCTGGCCATCGGAGAGCGGCTAGTTGTGAAATGACTTAGGATGATGCAGCATTCGGCCGCGAAGTTAGGGATGTGCAAGTGGCTTTATCATAATCCACGCAAATCAGTAACTGCCCCGGGACAGTTAATTATATTTAAATTTTTTTTAGACAATGTAATTCTTTTAGAACAACGGTGTAATTTTTTATAGCATTGGCAACTTATTAAAACTATAAATAAAAATTAAATAAAGAATATTAGAGTTTATTTTTTTGTTATACCATTTGGTTTTTATACCATTTAGTTTAAAATATATAATTAACTAAGTGATTCGATCGGGGGAAAGGACACTCCACGAAAATCAAAGAAAGGGGGTTTTGTAGTTTTTTTATGATATTAAATATAAAGATAATTGAATAATAATCAATGACCTAGATAAGAGATGATTAAAGGTTTGCCTGAAAAAAAAAATTGGCTCGCTGACTTTTCGATTTCTATTTTTTTAAGGTGATGCCGCTTGAAAAACGTATCTAAAAGAATTACCCATTAAGCCTGTTTTGAAAAGAATCAATGTGGAGTTTCTTTGTTAGTTTCTTCTCCACGTAATCTATTAATTGTGAAACTAACAACTTTGACGTTCATAAAGTACCTAAACATTTTGTTTGTATTGCGAATAAAATATTTGAATTTGAATTTGGTCGAAGTATATCCATCTTTGATAACCCTTACCAGTCCTTCCACCCATATTTTTACTATACCTATAATAATAGGTGAAATTCGTCGGGCCTGCTGCTTTGACACGAAGAGTCGAAGAAGGGTTACTGATAACCTACTGTTTTTTTTCCTAGCGATAGGTGCCTTTGTGTACCGTTGGTTTTATTTACAGGTTATAGCGGATGATCATAATTGGCCGTAAATGTATCGAATTTTATTTGACAATTGACAACAAAACGAGATTGTTGATATCTACACCTTAGTAACAGGGGCTCGCACCCCAATGAATAAATTGCAAGGGGGCAGCATCGATGCCCGGGATTTTTCATCAGTCTACAGAGCAGGGCAGGAAAGCCAGTTAAATTTACAAACAAAATACACGGAGTGAAAATTGATTCACAGATTAATGAACAAATAAAATCGTATCGCCCATAGAAATTGAGCACGCTCCACAACTCGGGGAAAACCATTTTATGCATTCAGATAATGACGAAAATGTCTTATCATAGTGGACTTCAGTGGTGGAGTAGATTCTACTAAAGTCTGTTATTTAATTTAATGGGAAAAAACTGCCACGTCTACATATTAATACAAGCCAAAGGCTGTCAAAGTCTGAGTGTTGCTAGTATTTAAAAACCAAATAACCCTATTTTACTGTGTCTGTTATGAGTAATTAAAGTTTAATGTCTTTGATGTGATAATATAGTGAGAAAAAAAATACCGAGTAATAATATAAATTTTCTAGTGGCAACACGGCGTACATCGAATTAATAAAAGGACTTTAGATTTTCATGTCTCACCTTTTCTTCATCGCTTGAATGCAGTGTCTAATGCCGAATAAAGCTGTGTTTGTATATCTCGCACATGAACTCAAACATGAATATTATAATTTTTGTCTGTAAAGCGCTAACTTTGCGAATGTTGCAGCGAAAAAATCATGTTTAGGTGAGATTTGATCCTCATTTCTAATGTACCTACCAAAATACCACGTTCTTTCGTTTCCCTCGCGCCCTCCAAGCCACATACGTAACTGTACCTACGTACTGTACCGGTCTATACTCAGTCTGGAAACTTCAATAGAATTATCAGTCTAGCCGAACCATTTGGCATAACTGAACACACTCATTACGAGGGGGGCGGGCGGTCTGCCATTATTTTGTTGTCTTATTTTACGGGCCTTCGATTTGTAAGCGGCACGGGATAAGCCACGATTTTGGGGGCGTCGAGTTGCGATATTGAAACTGGCTATTGTAGGGGAAATCGTTTCCCTTTTTAGGGTCCAGTGCGCGATTCGGTGTAGTAGAAGCCTGACATTTTCATGGAGAAAAAATCTAAAGTAAACGATTTTTTTTAAACATTTACAGACAGGCACATACATTACTTCTGGCCCCACACTAGGATACCCTGTGTCGTGGGAACTAGAAACAGCGACGTCACAAACCTGTAAACATCCAAGACCTGGAGTTTTTTTCTCCCCAGCCGGGGATCGAACCCGGGACCTCTCGCATGCTAAGCAGATGCGCTAACCGCTACGCTACAGAGGTCGTCATTCCGATGTTGACATCAGATCTACTCTACTCTACTACGGTAAAGGTTGATCGAAGAGCACCTATGTTCAGCGTCTGACATCACATCATCTCATGTGTAATTCCTGGTGTACCTACAACAATAAAGAATATTCTATCTATCTATCTATAACAGTTTCAAATAAATAAATAGGTATAGCGTAAAGGATTTATTTACATTTGTATTATGTATTAACTTTAGAACTTGTACATACCTACATACATACATACATACACAAGCTCACGCCTGTAACCCAGAGGGATATGCAGAGACCAGGGACTGCCACTTGCCACGATTCTGACAAATCACTTTAGCTTCATCGACAATGAATTAGTCGTTACATGCACAGATGCCGGTTTCGGGTACTTTTTATCTCGCCAGGCGGTCGTACGCGGACCAAATACGGGATTTAAGCCTTATGTTGCGGAGTTGTTATACAGCGTGTCCCAAAAATGACACGTCACAGTGACACCGGAGGTGGAGGAGTATTATTTTCAAGTTTAATCCAGTATTTTTGCACATTTTACATTAGTTAACGACAAAATAACACTTCTGTCATCTTATTTAACTATTCGTGACCGAGTAAAAATAAAAAAAAACAAATACGAGGGCTATCTAACTTAATGCTAACACTAAACTTGTTAACCCTTTCAGACCTGACCTCTAAAAGTTTTAAAAGTGAAAATTAAGGAAAAGTTTAAATCAACTACAGCAGTGTAACTTTTACTGAGGCCATCTTAGGTTGGTTCGATGCCTCTTGAGCAGGTCTACCTCCGGTGTCACTGTGACGTGTCATTTTTGGAACACGCTGCGTGTGAAAGAAAAACAATATCTTTTGCGCTTTGGGCAGGGAACCCTCAACTCACAAGCTTAGCTCGCGCCTGGCGGCTTGTTTACAGCCTTCGCTCGTCCGTTATGTGGCGTTCACTGTTCGCGAGCTATATTGAGGTCTCCCAATGTGATATTTACTCAGCAAACATCGAAAAAATCGGCCTTACTGTAATTTTGAGGATTACTGCGTGAATTGTCAAATCGTCTGAACAAGGAGGTGTTTAATAGAGGGGTGCCGTCGAGTTTTATTAATACTGTCTTCGAAGCATCTTTAGATATGATTTCTAGTAGGTATAGACCGACTTTATATAGGTATACATATTGTATATATATATAGGCGTCTTAAGTCCACATACTTCGACCAAATCGAGGATGTATTATCAGAGTGCCTAGTGATAAGAGATCATGCTTAGAGGGCCCCATAGGTATTACGAAAACGCTAGTCGCGCGTTTGAAACCTCAAATGTCGCGGCTTTCATTGACATTTGACGTTTTAGTGCCGCTTTTACTTAAAGCGGCAAAAAATAAACCCTATAGATATTTTTCTCCTGACTCTGGACTGAGATCTAAGCAAAGGCAACTGCCAAGGGATTTTATTATTAAAGTATTAAAGGGATGACCCCCGCAGCGAGCAAAGCCGACTCGCTATTTTTCTCTCGTCCTGTTTAAATATTAGGCCCAGGCCACACAGACGCGTCTTGGAGCGGGGGCGAAGACTAGACGCGACGAGTTCTAAGCGTTAATGGTATGAAAAAACACGTCACGTGACCCGACTGCGTAACTCTCATCGTAGAATGCGTGCAGACTTGAAACGGCAATGGATCTAAATCGCCTTGTTCATGCAGTTGTCATTGTACTACAATGCGTCGGTTGCCTGGAAGAAATTGCTTTAAGCAATAAGGCCGCCTCTTGTACTGCATCTTATTGTTAATGTTCTGTATTAATGTTTTTCCTGGTACAATAAAGAATATTCTTATCTTATCTTATCTTATCTTACAATGCATTAACAGAATCTAGGCCCCGTCACATCCATTTTGCACGAAAGTGAATTGGAAGGTTGACGCGTGTACGGGCTAAGCACCGTGCATCGCTGCGTGTGATGACTTGGCATTGTCCAACACACCGCTACCGCCCGCCAGATTATGTACGAGCAGAGGAGAGCGTGTGCATGTGATTGTGCAGCCCTCGCTCTGTCGCACAGCAGATGTTGTTTGTTGCACGGTGGTGGAAGAAGAAGTCGTAGTTTATGTCTTCACTAGCTGTGCCCCGCGGTGTTACCCGCGGTTCATCGATTTTCCCGTAGGAATAAGATATTTCCCCGCGGTAAAACGTAGCCTATGTTTTAATCCAGGGTATCGGCTAACTCCATACCAAATTTTATTAAAATCCGTCCAGCCGTTTCAGCGCTAAAGACTGACAAACATATAAACACACACACAAACTTTCACGTTTATAATATTAGTGTGATTGCAGTAGTGTAATCGTGACACAGAATTACATTGTTTAGTAGTTAACGATATGTGTATATTTGGCGAGTGGCTCGAGCCGACTGGCGGGCGGTAGCGGTGTGCTGGACAATGCCCAGTACACGCAGCGATGCACGGTGCTTAGCCTTTCCACGCCCTTGCTCCACGTCTTTTCTATGTGTCCAACGCCTAAGACCCCAATATGAAGTCAGTCGGAGTGTATCTACCCTTTAGTAGGAGAATATGCCTTGTTTCGGATTGAATTGCATCTATTTGGACGTTGCTTTACTAAACAAATGGTGTATACAAAGAAATTGTTTGGTATGTTTTATTCGTATGCTATAGAAACAACCTGACCCATCGTTCGCATAAAACTATGAGGCAGGCTACATACTACAGCTGGAATTCGGTTTCGGAATTTCGAATCGGGATTCTAAACGAAGTAAATTCATACAAAGCTATGGATCGGCCACATTCATTAAGGCACAAAAATTCTAACGGAAACTGCTGTGCGTATGTTCGGAATACGGTATTTGACACTATCAACAATAAATTATTTGAGATGCTCGATTAAAACAAAAATTACAAAATTATTCGGAAAAAGTATCTCTTTTAATCATTTACTAGTTATTACAATTTTTAAATAGATGAAACATAAAAAGAGTGCTCTGAAATGTGACGTCACAAGCAAGTATTTTCATACAAAATTCCGTTTTAAAAGTAACTCATTTGAGATCCTGTCAAATACCCAATTCCGATTCCAAATTCCGAAACGGAATAATTCTGACTGTATGTGGCTAGTGTGGCTACCCTTAGATCGGCTGACGAAGGCTCCACGCGTCAAAGTGAGTTAATCTTCTAAAAGAAATTGTCATTTAATTTTGACAATTGGGTATTTGACAAAATGTCAAATGAGTTACATTTAACGAAATTTTGTATGAAAATACTTGCTTGTGACGTCACATTTCACACCCCTAGATGAAAACACCACTAAGTCGAAATAATATGAGGAAATTCAGTTACCTACTTTTTCGACTTCCGACCTTAAAAAAAATACACTTATTTACAAATCTGATAAATAGGCATTGTTCTGCAAGCATAATTCTGTAAATGGTTTTGAGATGTCCGTTGATGTTCAAAAATGAAGCATGGCCAATACGGTATTTGGCACTATCAACAATAAATTATATGAGATGCTCAATTGAAACAAAAATTACAAAATTATTCGGAAAATGTATTTTTTTAAACATTTACTAGTTATTAAAATTTTTATAAATATATGAAACATAAAAAGAGTGCTCCGAAATGTGACGTCACAAGCAAAATTCCGCTATAAAAGTAACTCATTTGACATCCTGTCATATACCCAATTCGAAACTTTTGATTTTTGGATGCGGTTTTTTTTTTAAATAACTATATATGAGTATAATAAAGAATATTCTATCTATCTATCTATGTATGCCCCTAGAACACAGACCTTCTCTCAGAGAGAGAGAGGAAGATAGTATATTTATTTATACGAAAACAAACATTGTTACAAAATACGTGAACAGTAGTCTTTATAGATTTCCGAGTTTTCCGAGTATGCTTAATTACCACGCGCCCACCGCGGATTGGCAATGTGCGTTTTTCCTTTCTTTTTTTTTCTTAGTTCCTCGAGATACACTAGATGGCGTCATTCGTTTCTTCATACGAATTTGTGATTCGTAGCAATCAATGTCAAAGTCAGTCCACAGATCACTAAACAAGAGAAGGAACCAGGGTTGCTATTGGGACGAGGTTTCTCGTAATAAAAATAAAAATTCAAACCCACAATCCATAGCAAAGACTCCAAAGTATCCAAAAGCGCACTTATCACCAAACGACAACAGTATTTTTTCTTCTAGATAACCAACCATCACAAATTCCACAGAACCATAGCATTATTTTTTGCTTTGACGTTTATTATTACGATACGGCAGCGCCACCTAGGGATCCTTTTAGAACTAAATTTGACATAAGGAAAAACGCTCATTTCAAGCGCTGAGGTATGTGAGTACCTCAGACACTCAGGTTTCCTCATGATGTTTTCCTTTACTGTAGCGAGTGTTATTGCTACTACCACTTCAGAAATCTATTTAATAAGCCTTTATTTTTCCTAAGATAATTCACCAAAATAACTAAAAACAATAACATTTAAAAACATTTGGTCTCAAATCTAAGGTATTTACAGGGTCTACGAGTATACCCTTACAGGGTATAGGGTATTACAGGCAGTCCAGTCACTTCCAGCCGTCTCTATCTTGCGCAATTAAGGTTTTTCCAGAGTTTCGTTTTTGCCGTCAGAAAAGTATACAAAGTAAAAACTTCTGGTTCAATATTCAACTATTACAATCATAAGAAGATATACCTACAAAAAAAAAATAGAACAGAATATTCTTACCTCATTCTATAAACAGAGACTCTAGGCCGATTTCTGAATTGAGAATTTACACTAATGTTAATACTTACGTAACGTTCTGTCACGCTCTTTTCTGAGAAATTCGACGAGACAGCACTACAGTTAAGTATAAACACTACAGTTAAAAAGCCGAAAAAAACATGTATTTTTATATAAGCACAACTTAAACTAAATAGGTTAGAAATCACCGCAAGAGCGACGGGGTACCGGGCACTCGAGAGCCTCCGTGGGCGGTCACGGGTGCTCCAGGATGCTCCAGGGTGCTCCACGGTCCATCAGAAGTGACCAGTTGGCAACCTGGCACGACAAGCAACCAAGAGTGCGCAGACCGCTTCCCTGCACTGTTTTAAGGGCTCGGTAAACAACCGGGGCGAACGAACATTCCTTGATTGAATATTCGTTCTTTATGAAAGGACTTGGGGGGAGTCTCTGTAATGCACAGCGGCTAAATAGTAATATTAGTAAGGTAATGCTTGCTTGGTAGATAGACAGATGGAGAACACGTCATCACACTAATATTACAAAGGCGAAAGTTTGTGAGTGTGCGAGTGTGTATATTTGTTACTTCTTCACGTCTAAACGGCTTGAGCGATTTTAATAAAATTTGGTATGGAGTTAGCTGACAACCTGGATTAACACATAGGCCACATTTTACCGCGGGGAAATATCTTATTCCCATGGAAAAATCGATGAAACGAGGGTAACACCGCGGGGCACAGCTAGTTGTACATAAAAATTAAAAATTATACAGATATTTCATAATCTAAGAATACAGGCTTTAACACTAAAAGTGAATAAGCTGTAAAATTAACATAGGCTATTTGATTCGTATAAATTATGTGCCTTAAAACCGCTTTAAGGCATTTTAACTAAGAAAACAATTATTATTTGTAAAAAAACACAAGATTTAATTTCACAAGACACAAGACCTAGCTAAGACTTGCCACGGTCATAACACCCCAAATTTGTAAATTTGGCCTTTAAATCTGCGGAATGAAATGAATTATACAGCGCACAGTGACACCTTCACGCACACTAAATATGTGAAGAGGCCACTCGGACACTGTAGTGCCTGGGACACTGTTTTTCAGATGGAGTAGGCGTGCCCAGCACCTATCTATAGTCCTAACAGCTTCGTCAGCCTAGCTGATAGGAAACACACAGCCAAACAAATTCGCGGATGTACATAACTTTAAAAATAACAAATTTCATAGGTAAGGTAAAACCAATGTTTTACCCACTAGGCTACCGCTGCACGAGCCGGCACCGAATAAATATCCTAAGGTACAGGTAATTACAATGTTGGTTACTCCAGCAACGGGACTCGCGGGAGACGCGTCCACCTATACCACATTCATTTGGGTCTTAGACAAAATGTAAACAACACCGAAATAACATTTTTTGACAATGAAAATAGTATAAAGAGTTCTGAAATGTTGTTTAAATTTTGTCTAAGACCCAAATGAATAACGGTATTAATGGTCCTAGCTGACAAGGGCGCGTAATGAATAGCCTTGTTGTCTCTCCTTAGGCATCCTTAGGTAAAGTGGTGCAACTACAAAATTATCATTTTACAGAGGAGCTATTTCTGTGCTTAGTTTATTTACCCCCGGTTTCTAACATATTAATGTACGGTAACATAATAGCTGTCAGTTGCTTGTTTACGAGTATATGTTACGTTTCCAACTGACAGCAGAGCTGTTAACAACAGCTCTCAGAGTACGAGAAACTAGGGAATAAAATTTTGTCTCAGGGCACTTACTAGGTTTTGATAATGGCATCCGATTTTTCATAATTATGTGAGTGACTTGCTAAACGAAATCCCGAATATTTTTTTAGTAAAAATACCAGAAACTATACTTATCATGTTTTATTATTATAAAAATTGTTTTATACCTATTCGCAATGGAGCTATTCACCTTAATTATTTCTAGTGCGTGCCGAGATTTAAATTTCTAAAACAAATTGTATTGGGGCGATTTAAGCGCTCATTTGAAAATTTAAAACTGTAAAAGAGTTCTCAGGCTCGTTAGGAGCTGCCGTCGAACCCTACATCTAACTAAAGTACACAACATAGTAGGTAAAAAAGTAAAGTAAAGTTTACCTACATAAAGTACACGCAATAATTTTATAATTAATATAAATTTACAAGCAATTTATCTAATTGTACCTAAGTGAATTTATTTTTCACCTTTGCACTTTATTTTTTGCTTTTTACAACTGCATAATTTTAAATAAATATATTTTAACTTAACTTTTCTTCAGGTACCTGTATATTAACAAGTTTATTTCAATAGCATTGCCATCGGGCCGTCCACTATGCGTTAGGACACCCCGTGTCAGGTGGGCGCTGGCGGCACGCGGCGGAGCGTGGAGCGGCACGCGCCGCCCGTGGGAGCGGCGCGCGCGCAGCCGAGCGGCAGATAACATCTATATTGCCACTCGTCCTCAGGCATGCAGTACCACAGAAGACTGGCTGCCGGTCTACAACGTCTACAACACGAATTTTGGATGGTTTTTGAAAGCCACATTAAATTAAATGTTCTTTAGCAGTAGCTGCGTTGGTTTTTATTTAAATAGTACTTTCCAATTGTTGTAAAATGCCAATATTCTAAAAATGTATCGATACAAACTCGAATGTTGCCAATCGTTCGCGAATTTCTTAAAACAAGATTCCTCAACTCGAAGTATAATTTCTCAACCACAATTTTATTCTATTGATTCTATAAAAACTTGTAGAGAAAGTTTGTAGTTGTATTGTATTGTATTGTATTGTATTGTATTGTATTGTATTGTATTGTATTGTATTGTATTGTATTGTATTGTATTGTATTGTATTGTATTGTATTGTACAGTACTTTCAGTATGCCTATCAGTTACTTTCATACACCTCCTGCGGTTGACTGGTAGAAAATACTTGTAGCATTAAGTCCGCCGCGTTGCCGTTGTAATTTTTACTTATGTGCAATAAACGTATGAATAATAATAATATAATAAAAGAGTCATTGTTAACAAAATATTATGTTTTACCAAGTTTTACTACAGGAATTGAAAGTCCTTATTGGCTCTGTTAAGTTACAGCTACTAGCGTAATTATATCAAAATGCCAAAAATAAATAAAAATGAGCTTATAATAGTATTTAATTAAGTAAAACAACAAAAATTTAAAAATATAAATTTTCAAACTAGACCACTTTTTTCTCTTAATCATCGCCTTAAAATCACAACAATCTTACTAAACAATAATCAATTTACACGTACAGTAGTAGATATAACAAAACATAACATTTACATACAGGCACATACATTGCCCTCTGTCATGGGAATCAGAAACAGCGACGTCACAAACATGTCAACTTTCAAGACCTGGGTTCCTTTTTTTTTGTCCCCAGCCGGGATTCGAACCCGGGAATTCTCGCATGGTAGGCAGATGCGCTAACCACTGCGCCACAGAGGTCGTCTATACATTGTAAGAATAAGGGCCGGTTTCTGGATTGAGAATTTCGCTAAGTAATTACTTAACTGTATTGCTGTCTCGTCACATTGCGTTACAAAAGAGCGTGATAGAAGTATTTACTTAGTGTAAATTCTCAATTCAAAAATTGGCCCTAAGTAGGTACGTAAAAGTAGGTAGGTCGTTAAGCCAAGTCAGAGGCCTTTAGGGGCGGCTTGAAAACTTCTGACAGTAAGACCAGCCACTAGTCTTACAAGCCTCCACCAATCCGGACTTGGCCCCCGTGGTGGAGTATGGCCTATACCTTCCTCATGGAAGAGACCCGTGCCCCTCGGTGGGGACATAATGGGTTGATGATGAAGGTACGTAAAAGTTGTATTATTCTTTGCTGCCCCAAGTAGCTAGTGCCGTTGCCCACTGTCGCCTAACTCTTGTTACGGTTGCTTCGCACCGCGGGGTGCCATGTTGGCGACAGACCTTTTTTAGATCGCTTTGTTTTTTTTTTATTGATTTGTTCTTTGATATTGTGATTTTTTAAATTCTGTTTGTTAATTTACTTTTCTATTCATGTCAGTTAGTGTCATACTGTCTACTGTCTAGCTACTTGATTCTGTTATTATTCGTATTTAGTAAACAGTGAATTCAATGCAAGTCTTTTATTTATCAGAAAAGTAACGGCACTGTTACGGTGCCCAACAAATGGTCTTATTACCAGGGACGAATCGTACCTTCTGTTTCATGTCCCTTGTTTAGTGCCACGTGCGACGGCCGGTGTTCCAATTGATTGAAAAGAGAAATTTCCTTCAAGTGAATGATTCCGGAACATTGGGGGGAGTCGGGAGATAATTTGTTGTAACTCTTTCCCTGGCCGAGTGAAGTGGGCCACTGATTGGACAATATTGCATCACTTTTACTAATAGACAGAAATATGAAGCATGAATTTGTAGTCTTATACGTTTTTTAGGGACCGGACAGCAGGGTAAGGGCCTTTCTCCACTGCTCCGGTCCGGCAAACGTTAATTACCGATCCGATTTAGAAACACACAAGAATACTTAAGCTTCTCCACTACTCCCGCATCCGGTTTTTGCGGCCCGATAATTTGCTAGATCGGAACGGTATTTTACTGGTCCGAAGTGATCGAGGTCCAAAAACAATACACGTTTTTGCACCGCGCATACAACCCAAAAATGTTCCCATACCATTTAATTAGATTAATAGAATGTGTGAAAGACGTCCCCTGCCTCGAATAGAAAAACCCCGGAATTTTAATAAAGCACTGCATCACGTTCATTGCCGATTCTAGTCGGATGAAGTGGAGAAGCATAATCTGGCATCCGATATTTTTCTCATGAGTGATTCCGGTTCCGACGCCGGACCGGAGCAGTGGAGAAAGGTCCTAACTGTGTATTTCTTATAATGATGATATTTACATTGAAATTTTGACTAATAGCGACTCTCGGCTTGAAATAAGATGTTCAATATAATTGTGAAATATGGCCCGGATTAACTTACTTTGTTTTGGGCCATATTTTAGGTACAATGTGTAGTGCTTACGAAAGTTTTAATCAATACAATGCTTTTATATTTGAATTCTTAGGGTTCCGTAGTCAATAATTTACCCCTACAGTTTCGCTATGTACATTTGTCAGTCTTTCCGTCCGTCTGTACGTGTGGAGACGACAAGTACTTTAAAGGTATAAAATTAATATTTAAAGGTATTTAGGTATATTATTCACGCCTACCTACATCGCGACATTAAGGAAGAATAAATGCTTAATAAAAAAAAACTATTTTCGTACATCGTACAACCAGATTGATTGGAAGCAATTACTTTTAGTGGAGGAGTGGTGGTGGTTGGAGGCCTATGTCCAGCAGTGGACTTCTTGTGGCTGAATGATGATGATGATGATGAATTACTTTTAGTAATAAGGCCGCCAATCGTAGTGTACTATGCTATTGTCAAATGTCATGTGTAATTCCTGGTGTACCTACATAATTATAATAAAGTATATTCTATCTGAATCGCTCGTAGCCCCGGCCGCCTGAGTGATCTTAAACGATCACGAAGGTTAAGCAACATCGGGCGCGTTCAGTTGGATGGGTCACCGTCTATGACTAACGCTAGTGGCATTTTTCCGAGCGATTCCGTGCTTCGCAAGGCACGTTAAGCAGTTGGTGCCGGCTGCCGTCGATAGATGGCAGTCGTTAAGCCAAGTCAGAGGCCTTAGGGCGGCTTGAAAACTTCTGACAGTACGACCAGCCACTAGTCTTACAAGCCTCCACCAGTCCGGACTTGGCCCTCGTGGTGGAGTATGGCCTATACCTTCCTCAGGGAAGAGACCCGTGCCCCTCGGTGGGGACATAATGGGTTGATGATGAATATTCTATCTACGCGAGTCTCGCATCGGCACTTGCGATTCTCGCCCGAGATTTTACAAGTCGAGACACGTACACGTCTATAGATCCACGATTATTCGCCTGTAGTGTTAAGTGTTAACATATGAGAGAAGTGATTCTCGCTTGCGGTGTTCGCATTCGAGAATCACTTGATAAAAAGGCGTCTCTGTCAAAATGTAAACAACCACAGGCGACATTAGAATGTCGAATTTTCCCAGGGTATAACCGCTTACAATTATTCGTCACTCGCGTTCGAGAAACTCTCCTTGTGTAATAGCGCTTTAGACGAGCCCCAGATAAATGAGGGGGCCAATTTCTACCCGAGCCTTATCAATTCACCTGTATTCACACTACAATCGTGTGTGAACCGTGGAATGCATGCAGCAATGCAATAAATATTCAAACTCAGAAGGTTAACTCAGGCTTTGCCGCGGTCTCACTCACAGATTGCTTTTCGTCTGCTATGTGCATTGTACATGTACCATTGACGTGGTGGTGTGTATACGGTGTGTATACGGTGTGTATACGGTGTGTATATGGTGTGTGTAAGGAACCCCAAGGAACGATAACTTTAATGTATGTGCATGTATGTAAATGTTATGTTATGTTATTATAGTTGTAACAAAGCACTGGATGTACCATGGGTTGGCGTTACAGGTAATAGCAAAGTATTAGGCTCGTAGAGTAAGTATTAGAAGTAGGCTCTATTCGGGAAAGATAATAATAATAATAACTTCCACACAACACAATCACTTGACCTGGTCCCAAACTAGGATACCCTGTGCTATGGTAACCAGGCTACTACATTACAAATATCGACAAACACCCGGACTGAGGCTATTTGTACAAATGTACGGCTACCTCAGTGGGAGGAACCCACAACCTCTTTCTTGGTAGCCAAACGCCTTAACGGCTAGACCAATGAGGCAAGCAAATTACATAGAGATCTAAATGTCAGAAAACGACTAAACTAAGAAATTGTTTGGAACATTGACCCTTTGTTCATTGATGGATAGGTCATTTGAGTTACCTACGTACGGTTTTTTTTACTCAGATCTCATCAATAGTTAATCATACGGTCAAAATACAAGCATTTATGATTAATTAATAAATCTGTTTTATTTTTATGCGTCAACAAGTAGGGTAATTCCATCTTAACAAATGCGTAAATCAAATGACCTATCTACTAAAGGGTCAATATTTCACTAAGCATGCGAATGTAAAATATTCCGGTTTAACAACGTTACTAAAGGCGACAGCAGATCGACCTATACGTTGCAGAGTTGTCCGTGACATCTGCATATTATGTAGGTATGTTTTCGACTAAGCCACCTATGCCTATAAAAACCGTAAGTTGTAAGCGGAGCTTCTGCAAAACAATATTCCGTGGCACTGGGAAATAAACATTTGGCGATACATTATCTTATCGCCTTTGTAACTTTATTTATAACAGCGAGGCGGTGTTGACTCTGCTGCAAAATTACCTCGATTGTTTACGGTCGGGTGGGGCAGCTTTGATACGGACAACCTATTTTGTACTGTCATAGGACATTCGTAAGAAGGAAAAAAATAAGATAGACTGTGCAAAACAATACAACGAAACCAAGGAGAATTAAATTCTCCTTGAACGAAACAATGCTTATTAAAGCTAATAAAAGTTATTTGACTCGAATGTTTTTTGAACATGATGCTTGTTGAGATACTTTCATCAACTAAGTAAGATCATTTACAAAGGAATCGTATTTAAACAAAAGTTAAGGATTTTGAACAACCGATTTTGAAAACATATTGTTATTAAAATTCCTTATTGTGTAAAAAAATTAAAGTTTTGAACTTAGGAGAGCTTAATGCTTAACATAATCTGCCAGCTAACCTAAGTTGTGAGGAAATCATTTACAGATAGTAACTTAAAATATTAATATATTATTGACTTATTTAACTCGGCAAAACGTGGGCCCAGTTCTAGTGATTGGTGCCTCTTTTTACCTCCTCGGGGATAACGGGCGTGAGTTTTTGTTTTTTTTTTATAACACTAAGGCCCTGTTTCACAATGTTGAAATAAAGTTCCAGGTAAGCTAAATAAATTTAATAAATTTTAAATAAAATAATTGATTTTCCTATATTGCGTGTGTTTGTTTTGTTTATGGCTTCAAATTTAGAACAAACGACAGCCCTGGTTGCGGATAGCTTATCTGGAACTTTATCTGCAGATTGTGAAACAGGCCCTAAAAATTTATAAAAATACAGAGGGGAAATATTTCACAATATAATACAAAATAACATTGAATAGATACCTTCATAGAACCTATAAATTTGGTAATTATAATGTGATGTATACAGTGACAGCACATCCTATGCACACTACTCCGTCGCATTACGGGTGGCTCTGCAACTAAAATGTGAAGGTTGACGTGAATATTACTTGTGATAGAATAAATTATCATAACTATTGGAGATAGGTAATGACGTACTGTTATAAGCCTCGAGAGATTTGTGTTTTTAAAAAAAACTATAAGTCAATTGATATAAGTCAATTGGATAGGTGAGATAGCCGTCTAGGATTGGATGTTGGAATAACGGATGTTGTAATGTTGGATCACGGGTTATGGATATTATGGAAGATGATGAGTATTCAAAAGAGAGCGACCGGCGTGCCCGAAGGGGAACATTGGCTTTCTATAACAGTACACTTTGGTTTCGAGCGAAGCTATTCCAAAAGCATACATACTAAGTAAATAGTAAAGTAAAGTTAAATCATTAAGCTTTGTAAAAAATTGAGTCCTTAAAAAAATCCTCGGGGGCATATTTTATAAATATAATCTGTGACTACGTTTTCCCTTTATCAATTAAAAAAATCGTGTTTTTAAAAATTAGGCCGTAGATTTTTACGATGCGCTCCTCGACGATAAAGTGACTTTTGTTATTGTAACATTAATGTCCGGGCTTATTAGCTGTAATATTAGACACATGACACCGTCAATCATTAGTGATATCGTCAAATTTTTAAAAACGCTAAGAAAATTGACAAACGCTCCACTGAACTACGTTACGCACTGCGTCGCCATCGCATTGCACGAATGAAACAATTACACCAAACAAAGAAGAAGCAGGAGAAAAACAAATCGAGCGCAAACATCGGTATTTACCTGGAGGCGTAAGTAAGTCGGGCTACAAATACTGGCCCCGTTGGGGCCCGTCGGAGCCACGTGCCCGCCGCGGGCGGTGCGCACGCGCCGCTAAGACCGCGCGCGCGCCGACGCCACTAAACGTCAAACGGCGCGATTGATAAGTCGCTAGTCCGCGCCCGCCCTTATTTGCACACCGCCTTCTAAACAGCCCGTTTTATTGCCCGTGGGATGTTGCTCATTGTCGGCCGACCACCACCTCTTGCCACCCTCCTGACGCTTAGTACCAGTGCGTAAGGAAGATTCTTGCTTGAACGGAGCACCGAGTTAAGTTTGCGGGAGAGCGGCGCAAACAAATCTCACTGTCGCTGGTGATGTGAACAGCGCCAGCACAATACAGTCGATGGGAAATGAAATATTATTGCTATTGACCTTGCTGTTTGCATGGATTTTCTGTGTTTGCCGAAGGCTCGTATGAATCGCGAATCTGCGGCTTTATTGGCTCTACGCGGTGGGAAAGCGGCTACGCGGCTACGATGTGGTGAGTGCACCGTAGCACGTAGTGCGTCGTAGCGGACGTTCGTAGCATTCATAGTTTTTTCATTTGAAATAAAAGACAGTATACATTACATTAGATAAGATGAGAAAGTTCTTAATTATTGTTGAGGATGGACTGCTTACAGCAAAGGAAAATGCGTCGTGTTATATTATTGTGCCACGCGGGCGTCGGTGCGGCGGTGAAATATGTACAATTAAAAATTTGAATTGGTGCCGCGGTTACAGGATGGGCTTAGGAAAGGGCAAAAACCAGACTAACTTAAAAATAATAAAGCTGCGGCGGGACACAGATTAACGCTAATCCGCACATGCGCAAAGTCCTACTGCACCGACGCGTGTGATGTCACGCTTTAATATCTTCACACAATTGCCAATAGATGGCGATACGCAAAAAAAAGGTTTAAATTAATATTATTAAAAAATAACAATACATCGTCTACAATTATTTTGTAGTAACTTTATTCCGGATACACTTACTTGACTTTTTGTCGGAAGAGTCCGACCAGGTTTCGCTCTGATTCGCAGAGCTAGAGACGGAGTTCGCCTCGTCGGTTGCTCATCTCTGACAATTTGTAGTGGCGATTCCGAATACCTCGGCCTCGATTCTGTTAGTGCATTATAGCACGATGGTATATTGCCGCGTATACTTATAGCGGCAATAAAACTAAATCGCCATGTTCATGCAGTTGTAATTGTACTACAATGCATTAACAGCTGTATTCAATATTACTTCTTTCATTATTTTGTTAATATTTGATGTAACGAATGCTGAAGGAATCACCAATCTTATTCAATCAATTAACAAATCAAACGATTTTGGCACTAAAAGATGTTTCCTGGCAAATTTTAAAGTGTCAGAGGACATTTGATAGCGGATCTTTATAAGAACCTTCACGTTTCATCATTAACCGCGATCTTTGTCAGAAAAAAAAGAAAGCACATTTATTAAGCTAGCGCCTTATGAAAGAATATTTTAATAATTTAACAGTGGCGTTTAAAGTGAGAGGTCAAATTTGCATTTTATTAATCCCGAGATTCCCGGGCGTTAATTTTATTGAAATAAAATCAAAGAGCTGCATTAATAGGGGCCACAACTTTTCATTAAGTATACGTGGCCTCAGCCAAATTGATTTTGGAACATTTTTAATCTCGGTGCGAGGCACGGGAGTGCCTACAAAAACCTGCTATTCATTGCACCTGCCAAAAAGTACGGCATACAAATGAAACTCTTTTCTAGTCAGCTATCCGAGTGGTAGTAGTGGAGCGGTAGAGCGCTGGCTTCTCTTCGAGAGGTCCTGGGTTCAAATCCAGGCATTTACCAATGACTTTGTTATCTAAGTTCTTTGTATGTCTACATCGACAAAAAATGCTGAACTAACATGTAATTGTACCATCTATTCATACTCATGTTTCACAAATAAATATCTTTTATCTTTTGTCATCACATTAAGGAGTCATGCCTTCAGGCGTATCTAGATGGCGAAGTAAATTTCAGTACTAGATTAAATTTGATTTTTTTAATACATTAAAGTTCAATCATTATATGTACCTAGTAATTTAATTTATGGTATAAAGCGTCGCTGATATTGAGATTTTTTTTTCCAAATTTCATATTCACTCTTGAAGTTTGTAAATTATTGAAGCTAAAAGTATTTTCCGATGTTGTAACTTTTTGTTTCAAAAAATTATAATTACCCAGCTACATAAGGATGACCAAATGTTTTGTGCAAAAAATCATGTTTAAGATCAAAAACAAACTCTACGACTAATTCAATGTATTGATGGAACTACCTTTCCTTCTATCCACGCCACACAATATTAGCTAGTAGACAATACTTTTTGCACTAAGCTCCCCTTTATGCAGTTTTATTTCTTGTACAATAAAGAATTTCATTTAATTATTTTTATGTGCTAGTATGTGGTATTACATACATAGATATCAGGTCTTAAAAACATTATAGAACGCACATTATGTCAGTCTTGACTTGCAAAGTATATGTACTCGTATATATAGACATCAAAAAGAGACACCAATTATCCTAATTATTATACATCACAAATTAGTTTTTCTCTTGAAGCATGGTGCACCGAGCATCAAAATAATGTTTGGCACACTGACAGAATCTACAGCCAGATGTCACCATGTCACGTAATCGGATTATTGGAGACATTGTTCCCGATACGCTGAGCTGCCGATCTCAACCCGGGGGGTAGGCAGAAGCGAGGATGAGTATGTGAATAACTTTGATATTGCATAGCTTATGGCCAGTCAATAAAAATGTGACAGCGACGTGTTATAAATTAGTTTGTACTAAAAAACACTACGATTTAATGATTTAATCATATTTTAATAATATCAATACATCGGCAAGCGCAGCGTAGGATGACCAGCCACAAGATGGACAGACGATCTCATCCAAGTGGCAGGGAGACACTGGATTCAAGGCGCTTCCAACCGGTCTTTTTGGAAATTCACGGAGGAGGCCTAGATCCAGCAGTGGACTTCTTGTGGCTTAATGATGGTGATGATAATGAATGCTATTCATGAAGTTAGTGAATAACTAACTAACTATAAACTAATGTCAATGTTTTACTTTGACATTATGGACGAATTTATTGTGAATTTGCTGTATGACTATATTTTGATGTAATGTATTCGATTAGACATTAATGATACATTAATACTTTCACTTAAAGAGTGACCAACTAAAGTCCGATTATATTAACAGCAAATAGTAGAATCTACAACCTATAATTTAGGGCCAAGAAATAACTTTGAACTGTTTCCGCTAAAAACAATATAAGCAATCAAGGGTTGTTATTGAAAATCTAACTTAAAAACAATATCATTGGTATGTTTGCATCGAAACTACGAGTACGAGTGTAGTAGCAATCATCATCAACATCATCATCAACCCATTGTGTCCCCACCGAGGGGCACGGGTCTCTTCCCTGAGGAAGGTATAGGCCATACTCCACCACGGGGGCCAAGTCCAGATTGGTGGAGGCTTGTAAGACTAGTGGCTGGTTTTACTGTCAGAAGTTTTCAAGCCGCCCTAAGGCCTCTGACTTGGCTTAACGTATATTATTATAGTAGCAGTAGCAATACCGATCCCTAGCGACGGAAAACATTGTCAGGAAACCTGACTGCTATAGAGCTGTTGGCATACCCCAGTGCTTGAAACTACCACTCCGCGGTGGGCACGCGTGGTATTGCAGCCCTATTATGTTTGAAATATCAAACGTAGTTGAGAACCTCAGCTTTATAGCCTTACTAGCCGGTACCCGTGACTTCGCCTGCGCAGGATTAGTAATTAAAGTACTTAAAATTGTAATATCTTTAATCAGCTGAGAGTACATAATTATGTAATCAACTCAATTAATTGTAAGCGTCGTATCCACCTGCAATTGGGATATACATATTATTATTTTGTAATAATGTAAATTTTTAATATATAATGTACCTATACTATAGGAATAAGTAAATAAAATAAGAAATAAAATTGTAATATTGCGGGGCTTTAGTACTTACAATTAAAACACATGTAGATTGGCACAAAATATAACATCAATATAACATTAATATATTGACATACAGGCACATACATTACTTCTGGCCCCACACTAGAATACCATGTGTCGTTGAAACCAGAAACAGCGACATCACAAACATTTTATTTATTGATACTTTTATTGCACTTACATTTAAGTTAAAAATATAGTACAATGCGTCGGACTTAATGCCATAAGCATTTTCTACCAGTCAACCGCAGGAGGTAAATGGAAAGAGTTGGTAGGCGTGCAAAAGTAATAGAATAAATCTAAAAACATGCAATTATTGAATAAACTTACACATGAATATATACTTACATACATAATGAGATATATTTTAAAATATAATGAGCATAAATGTAACAATAAAATACAATATAGGTAACTATATATATATAAATCGTATAAATCGTAAAAGGTGGCTAGTGGAGGTTCGGGTAACCTTCTCGAGGAAGTTTTGCCGGACAAGGGCAATATGTAAGCATCCAAGACCTGGGTTTCTCGTTTTCCCGGGATTCGAACCCGGCTTGACACATAAAGTAATTATGTGGGGACATAATTACTTTATGTGTCGAACCGGGTACGATACAGGCTGTGCCTAGTGTACACCACACTACACTACCTATCTTCCTTCCCTAGGCACAGCCTGTTTCGTGGGTAACGGTTTCTGTATTGCTTAACAATAACATCTTTATAGATTAACCCCCTTATAAATTATACACAATTTTGATGTGTAAGCTATAATATAGCTTATACATGAGAAGCTACTTAGTATTATTATTGTAAAGACAAAAAAGTAACAAATATCCATACATAAAACTTTCGCGTTTAAAATACTAGTAAGTATTTAATACCAACGGAACTTTTATTAAATCATTACGGTCATAAAAAAAATATATTAACCGCACTAGTAATAAGGGGTCGCGACAAACATTAAATACGTGGCTTAAGTGGGATTTGGCAGCGATAGCGATGCATCTAGCCGGCATCAGCCAGGGTTTACCCGTAGATTAACTTAATCACCCAGAAACCGTGGGAAATGGTGAGGCGTGGTGTGGCAATATAGTCATCATGATTTGGTATCCACTATAGTTACTGATAATGTAAGCAGCCTTCATTATCAGTAACTATAAGTAACAGTAAGCCAAGTCAGAGGCCTTAGGGCGACTTGAATAAATTATTCCGATTCTAAGATTTTGTTACAGTTTAGATGATTTGAAAAAACAAAAATTTTAACAAAAAAATACCGGCTGCGACAAAAAAACTATTCCACAACAAATTATATGCACTGAAAAGTTAAAAATAATTGCGTATTCTCACTTACCTACTTGAGTTAAAATTATTGCCACTTTTGGACTTTTCAAATGAAAAAAGAATCATGAATATCGGTTCACCCAGTCAACAGGTCTGAGGTAACATACAATGGAATTGACCTTTTCCTCTTCCTTTTTTGAAGTCGGTTAAAAAGATGGTCGTAGTGGAGTCTTTTTTCGCTGCCTTTTTGACCCGCTACAAGCCGGCCCGAACATTGTATCGACATTCGGCAAACAGATAGATGTCTTAGTTAGAGATGTCATTCGCCGGTTTTGGACGTTAACTCAGAAATCGGAGATCAAAAATGTATTTCAATGCACGGACTTTACGATCTTTAATTTTTGAGCTATCGTCCAATGCAAAACCGGCGAATTACATCTCTAACTAGAGCAAATCGGGTCCGTTCCCTCACCGGGTAGGTGCCGTATAACCCTCCGCTGGGGAGCGGACAATATGGCATGACACTAATTCTTCTCGCCGGATAATTGATGACCGCGACCGATAGTATTCGCCGTCACGATCGCGCACTTGCCGCGCTAGGGTTAAAATAATTAATTGTCGCCAACTATAATACGGTGAGGTCGTACTTAACTATGCGCATGATTTTAGGGTTAGATGGGCGGCGTAGAAAAATTCGGCATCACGTGTATGCGCTTATAATGCAGCTTATAGTGTGTTACAGACGGGAAGGCCTGTAACACAGAGAGAGAGTTCAGCAGCAGATTGTTTTTTCATATAAAAAGGCTTTCAGTCCTATACTCTGATTTTTAATTAGGTGGACTAAACTGACAGTTGGTGGGTTGCCATGTAAGGGAAAATAAAAAATAGTGTTGTGCTGAGAGTGATCGAATAATAAATATTTTCATTCAATCATTCGTTCATTCAATTGCAGACTGGTCTATGTAATGTAACTCGCTCGCTCGGCCCTGAGTGATTTAAGATTTAGTTTTGGTAATTCTTTAACCATATTCCTAAACCTTTAAATTTGTTCAAATTTGTTAAAAATATTTGAAAAAATTTGTTAAATCTGAGGCTAGAGAAGTTTAAAACGTCGTCTGGTTATGTAAGCCTGTTTACATTTTCCTGATCTCACGTGTGTGTATGCTTTGGGTGACATTCTAGATCTACTCTATTAAGCTCTCTTAATATTCTTATATCTTATCTCTCTCTGTATGTCATATTGATTGTTACCTGTTTTACACCCTAATAAACAAATTAAATTACATTATAAACTCTACGTACGCACACGAATTACTAAGCTGAAATGGAGACGGGCGGCACATTTGGTTAGGCGGGAAGACGGCCGGTGGACTAAGGAAGCCACTGAGTGGTGGCCAAGAACGGGTCGACGGTCGGTGGGCAGACCACCAGCCCGATGGGCCGACGACATTGTGAAAGCGGCTGGGAGACACTGGACCGGATTTGTTGGCATGAAAGAGAAGAGCCCTATGCCCAACAGTGGGCTCTATTTACGGGCTGATTAGATAGAATTAACTGTAAAATTAAATGATACTTAAGTTAGAGGATTTCGTGATAAAATTAAACATTTATAACTTAACAACATGACAGACATACCATATTCATTCCTTTCTGTTTTGGAATAGGAAAAAATAAAATAAAAACTAGATTTAAAATTTTAATCACTTTTAAAGTCTTAAGACGAATTGCACCTCGATTTTAAAATGCGTTAGCGCTTTGTATTGTCAAACTATACAAAGACCCTCACATTACAATAAAATTAGCAACTAAACACGTTTAAAGATTTTGGTGCAAGCTTCGTTTTGCTTAGCTAATAAATTTATTGAAATGGAAAATCAAATAGATAACATGAAAAAAAAAACAAAAAATTAAATACTGAACAAAAACATGTGGTCGATACAATAATGAAAGCTGTAATTCTACATTGAGAAAATAGCTTTCTCCTTTTTCCTAGATGGCACATGTGGATTATTGTCTAAGTCGCATATTATGTCGTTAGATTCACTGGCAATATTAGGTTTATAAATTTATTTATTGTTTTTAATTTGTGATGAGGAACCCAGCCATGATACTGTATTGATCCTTCAGGATATAATGAAAAATAAAGTACGTTTTGAAGGCAAAACTTTATTATTCAAGCGTTAAAGGCGGAGGTGTTACAATGTGACCAATAAATACCTACTATATAAAGAAGATACTCTACATAGTAGACACGACACAATATGGTAGACGAATCTATCACTAGCCAAAATATTATTTGTTGAAAACGGTTAACTACAGAGTTACCATCTAAACCTTATGAAAAAAAGTGGATATTATATGTCTAGTCGGGTTGTCATCTCGTTACTTAAACGAAGTATTTCCTAAAGTTTGTGGGTTTTTCAGATGTAGGTATGTTTGTTTAATTGGTAGGTATTTAATGATTAGGATTAAGTTAATTTATTTTCCCCAAATAAAGGAAATAAAATTGAAGAGTGAATGTGAATGAATGAAATCGAACATTCAATGAACACATCAAGTCGCATCACTACGATCTTGCTCTGGCAACATTTTAAAAAAATAAGAGCTTTTTGAACTGTCAGTTTAGTCCACCTAATTAAAAATCAAGGATAGCTTACGATCATTCAGAAATCTGATTTAGTCAATTAACGGATTTAAAATAGATTTCGCGGAAAGTTGTGATTGAAAAATGCCAAGAGGATTATCAGAAGTTTTTCGAGCAAGAATAGTAACTTTGAGGGAAGAAGGATACACCACGAGAGAAATAGCACGCAGAGTTGCTATATCCCAATCCTGTGTCGTGACCACCATTCAGACCATTCAGAATTGCTTGCACCATAGGCCGGAGTACGGGCACGGAGGTTTCGGCGAGCTCCTCTGAACTCCCGGTAACGTCAACGACGGAGATTGCAGTGGGCTAGGCTTCGGCAAAGTTAAGAAGAAAACATTTGGCAAAACTGTCTCTTCGTTGACGAATCCCGAGTCAACGTGTCCGTGTCTGGAGAAGACCAGGAGACCATGAACCGCAAAGAACTGCCAATGGAGCAGTTCAGCAAGGGGTGAAATCGGTGTCCTTTTGGGGTGGTATTGTGATTAGAGTTAGAACGCCTTTGATCCCATATCGAGGCTTCATGACAGCAGACATGCACAGAACAGTTGCTATTGATGGAATCGTCAGACCATTTCGAGTAAACCAGGGGCACCAATTTGTACTGGTCGATGATAAAGCGCCCGCCCATCGAGCCCAACAAGTCAATGCTGCTCTCCGAAAATACGACTTAACAAGGTTAGACTGGCCCACTGGCTTGCCTGACCCAATAGAGCACGTGTGGGATGCTCTTAAGCGAACTGTTTGAAACAGTCAGCCACGTCCCCAGACAGTGTCAGAGCTCAGGGAAGCCGCTATTCGAGGATGGGACAGGTTATCCCAAGAAATACTTGATAACTTGATTCTCAGCATGCCCAGAAGGATCTTTGTATGTGTTCGAGCCAGGAGAGGTCTTGCAACGGCACTTTGAATCGAATTTTGAAGATGATACATACCACAGTTGCATGAGCACCTCTTATTATTTGAAGTCGGCTACACCGACGAGGCAGTCAGTCAGTCAGTTAAAGATAAAGCATATTTATTTACTAGAAAGAAATTCTAGTACTTAGAATAAGTTTACGGTACTTATGGTTAATACGACTTTAAGTCTGTATCACAGAGACCAAATGAAACTTACAAAAATGTATAAATATTCTAGCTCTTTTCTAGCTAAATTACTCATGAAACTTCCAAAATGGGGACTTCTACTAGTCAGTAGTAAAAACTTTTAACCTCTGAATCATCATCATCATCATCAGTCCACCTCTGCCCACTGAATATCGAATAAAAACTATGGGATTTTTTTGACTTGCTTTTGACAGCGTAATATTTGATTCGACAGCAATTCAGAGTGGAAAGCTTAGCACCCCGAATTATTTCGGCAAGGTAAGAGGTATCAAATGATGCCCGATATTTGTTTTCATAATTAATTCGAATCGTATTAAGCTGATTATATTAATAAAACGGCACGAAAATGAACTCTGCTAATCTGAAAATTGGGGCGAGTTTTTGTTTGCGTAACGTCATAATTCGAACATAATAGGGGACCGCTCTATGGGGCATCTGAACTGATTTAACTTCAAACAAAACTGTTTTTCAACCCTTCACGAAAACAACCATGCACGAGAAATTAAATCTTCGGAGTTACTAATATATTCACAGGAAAGCATCTTAAGTCAAAAAACAATAATATCTAGCCACTGAATTTTTTTCTATATGTAAGTATTTGTAAATACATATTTCCTTTAGTAGACAAACTTGAAATTTTCATTAGAAATTTATTTAAAAATCAATCATGTCAAATCAAATAAAGACATTGATTTATTTATAGACGTTGATTACTATCTTGAGAATAAATTGGATCTCTATGCGTTACCCAATGGGCTTGCAAATATTTAAGGGCTAAAACATACATATCTGTCACGAATTGCAAGCAAATTAATATCAATTCTGAATATTACGTCAAAATTTACAAAGTACCGATTAAGAAATCTATGAAACAAAATAAAACCATATAAAAATATGTCAAATAAAATTAGTAATTAAAAAATATGCAATCATCTCCTCAAACAAACGCTGCGCCTGTTGGGTCATGGCAGCTCTAGCACATTCTATGGTCATCCCAGATTACTGCCCACACGCTTGGTAGAGCCACTGCCAGCAGCAACATGATCTTATTTTTTATTTAGTTTATTTATTAGGGACAGCAAACAACAGTAAAATGTCTTGAATCTCTTGAACAGACAACCTAAAGGTAAAAAAAGTCGACTCAATATTTTACTAAGAAATCAAATAAACGCCACACGCCTTGATCAAGGATTCTTCAATAAATAATGTAATCCATGGGCAGAAAATAATGTAATCCATGGGCAGAAAATAATGTAATCCATGGGCAGAAAATAATGTAATCCATGGGCAGAAAAGGACAAAAAGAAATCCAGACGGTGCGATACCTACAGGTTGATGACTGACAGGCCAAATCGACCTTGTTCCAATAGTATAAAATCGTAGCTTAAAATTTGAGTTAACATGTCACGTAACAAGCCCAGGAAGCTCAGCACATGGTGAAATTACAACATTTCGTAGTTGCTTAGACTTTTTTTGTTAAAAAATAGAGGCACCTGATGACAAAAGGTACATTTTTAAAACTAAAACTAACACAAGCGCTATCAGAGGCTTACGTAAAAATAACACGCAACACTTACGATTGTGCCTCGTTGAAGATAAGTATTTTTTAATGATAGAGAATAGGTGCGAACTGGTTAACAAGAGGAAATTTTTATCCACCCGGACACCTTCATGATCCGATAGTCGACTAAATATCCTCGAGATATGGTGTAAAACTTGGCTGTGATTGCGTGCTCATATCGACACCAGTTTTATAAAACACTTGATCAAATTAAGTATTATCTACCAAACAGGTTAGATTTTCCTTGATATTGGCATTGAATTAACATTTCTCTTGGACCTGAATGTCTTGAAATAAGTGTTCTATTCTATCGCCTTTCAGGGCCAGGCTCCCCAACAAAATAAGCCTAGAAACTCTAATAGTACTTATGCTCCGTGTCCTTAAAATCCTATTTAGCCTGCTCATCAGACTTCATCATCAACCCAACATGTCCCCACCGAGGGGCACGGATCTCTTCCCTGAGGGGGCCATACTCCACCACGGGGGCCAAGTCCGGATTGGTGGACGCTTGTAAAACTAGTGGCTGGTCCTACTGTCAGAAGTTTTCAAGCCCCCCTAAGGCCTCTGACTTGGCTTAACGACTGCCATCTATCGACGGTAGCCGGCACCGACAGTTTAACGTGCCTTGCAAGGCACGGAATCGCTCGGAAAAATGCCACTAGCGTTAGTCATAGACGGTGACCCATCCATGGACTGAACGCGCCGTATGTTGCTTAACCTTGGTGATCGTTTAAGATCACTCAGGCAACCCAGGCTACGAGCATCAGACTTATGAAACTGATATATGGTTCATTGTCCGCGTTTTTATGTAGAAATTCAACTTTTACCGTTCTGTTGCAATAAGCGTCGGTGTACTTACAATGTATGTCGGGATCGACTACTACTTTCCTCCAATATTGCTGAGCCACGCTGTAGTACAGTTGAATAATATCGCCGATTTTCGGAAGAAACGAGTCTTATCTCCGATATCAACCCCCCTGATGGCCTATTACGAACCAAGGAACTCGGCGACGAACGGTACGATACCTCTGTCGATGTCTCGTCGACTACTTTTTGGGTGCACTGTATTTAGTTAGGTCAACGGCGAGTCTTCGACAGTCAATGATTATGTAACAGGCAAAGGCACGTCTATATTTATTTGCGTAGACTATCAGTCAGGTTACAGGTTGCAAACAAAATTGAAAAATACTCGTATGAAAATGAAAATGAAAAAAACTTTATTGTAAAACGGTTACAAAAAATGGTTACTGGCTCCCCAACTAGGATTTCCTGTGCTATGGGTAGCAAGGCTTCTTCCAAAATACATAACAATATATAGGTAGTGTTTTACAATAATAACTACTCGTACTTACAAACTAAAAGTGGATATACCTGTGTAGCAGTACAGGAAACAACACAAATAGCAATATCAGCTTATTCCTTCCGAACACTATTTAGTTTTTGGTGTGAACAATCCAATGTAATAGACACGTAACAAACATATTTTACCACTGAGCGATTCTATCTATTAGAAGTACATATAAGATGGAAAATCTGCTGTCGACTGCAGGTACCTTTGCACAATTTATTAACTTTATTCTGAAAACATTTTTTGTCATACATAACAAAAGCAAGACGTTATCGCATGAAGCAACGATTGATCTGGTTGAATTGTTTAGTAGCGGCAAGAGCGCTGATTTACCCTCAGATTGTACAGCGACATTATGAAATATACTATAGGTACGTCGCACAACTTACATTTGACTGAAAAGGTTAATTGTTAGGCAGGAACCTGTGCAATTTGCTTGCTGCGTTTATGTGTGTAATTAGTAAAGATACTTTATTCAGTTTCTCATTACTTAAAATTGTATGTTTGTAGAATTTGTATGTTAGTAAAATTGTATGTTAGTAGGTACTATTAACTGTTGTGAAACCTAATGAATTAAATTAAAAAAATTAAGAGAGAAATTAAACACTTAACGTCGTCGTCCTCAGCCAGTAGGTAGAACGGGTTGGTTCGCGCGATGAAGGCCGCGACAGCTACCAGGTCACACGAACGGAGGCGGTGCGACTGTGTGCCCGCGCGTTGGTGTGCGTGTATCTGAGAGCACGTGGCGCCGACGACGCCGTGTCCCGCGACGCCGTTATTAAACGGCGGCCCGCCGGCTCCCAAACTTTTGCACCCGACTGAAAACTAGCAAGAATTCACGATAACCGGTAAAATGCGTGATTCCTGAAACAATTTAAAGACAGAAGACTTTTAATGAGTTTCATGAAGTTCCTATTTCATTTAAATTTTGTCTGACTAATTTAAAGGACAATAAACAAGCTCTGGTAAATACACATATTCTGGATTCTTAACCATCTTCGGAAAAAAAAATCTGAGTTTGACCTGTATATTTGTCAGCGAATATCTCGCGTTTGACTGAACCAACTGAACCAATTTTAAAGCGGCTACATACATGTTTAAGTTTTATCAAAATCGGTTTAACAGATTGAAAGTCAAAACAAAAAAAACATAAACCGACTTTGGAGCCCCACATTCATAGCTCCTGGTTTTCATCACAATTTTTTTTTCTGCACTACAACTCGACGCTTAGACAGCGATAACTTAATTTAACATTCATAAAATATAAAGTGTCTATGCTTCGTATACGCGCTGACGACCGAGGGGAAGGAGAAGGGAGAGGGGGACAAGCTCGTGGACCCCGTCCCGCGCCCGCGCACCGCCCTACACTTGCACCTATCTTGGATTACGAACGGACGCATTTTTATTTCTGTAAAATTACTGCTTCGTTTATTATATTTGTAAAAGCAAGTCATCTTTTATTTAAAGTCCATATCTTGGACATTTGGCGACCGTGAGCAAATAATAATTTGCAATCTTCGACATAAATCTACGACTACTAAAGTCCGGCCCAAGATCGTTTGGATTGCTGCGTATGCTGCCGCCTACCCTCGCCTGCCGTGGAAGATCATTGGGATTGCTGCGTATGCTGCTGCCTACCCCGGCGGACGTGGAAGATCATCGCTCCACCGAGTCTGAGGACGTCCTACACTACGTTTACCGTGCAATTTTTTATTACAGTTTATTTAATATCGATTATTAGGAATTAGACAGTGTTTTACAATACATTAGCGTCAATTATCGATTGTTTAAATGAGATAAAATTACATTAAAATAGCGATTACCACTATTTTACCTTTACCTACATCTACCTTCAAAATAGTAAAAAATAAACGACTTATTAATTTAACTCGCGTTAATCATCATTTATCGGTGATTTCAGGTTCAGTAATTTTATTACTCGTTGAGGGACTGGAAGCGAATCTGATTCCGACGCTGCTGGTGCGCTCCGGTTGGCGTGCGCAGCGTAGGCAGCTGAACCTGCCCGACGGCGAGTGGCTGGACGTGGTCATCACACCTTGGCAGGTTTAGTAAGGCGTGATTTTACCAACTTCTACGTACTCCCACTTAATTCATTCCTGGTCATTTGGTTTACGTTAATTGCGCGTTAGGTTTTATCATGGAGTTAAAGGACTTAACAAAAAAACGTAGTATTATTAAAGGTAGATTGACTAAATTCAAGGATTATCTGAATGTTTCAATCCAAGTGGGCGCTGCAAAACTAACAAGTTTACAGTGTAAAGAGATATCTATGCGAGTGGATAAATTTCAAGAATTGTTATCAGATTTTAATTCATTGCAATCGGATATCGAGTTACTTGCCACTAATGAAGAGGAGCAGTTGACAGAGAGAGATAATATCGAAACTCAATTCTTTTCTCTGCTTTTAACGGCTCAAGAATTGATGGAAGGTGCAAATTCAGATAAAAAATCCTTTTGTGCCGAAAGTTTGTCAGGGCAATGTGCTCATTCCATGAATTCTATAAAATTGCCGACGATTGATTTACCTAAATTCGACGGGAACTATTTAAAGTGGTTAGAGTTCAGGGACACGTTTGGATCACTTGTGAATGATAACGATTCTATTCCACCCATAAACAAGTTTCATTACCTACGGTCAAGTTTGGAAGGTGGAGCCGCGATCGTAAGTAGGTCGATTGAGTTTACCTCTGATAATTATAAAAATGCATGGCAATGTTTGTGTGATCGATACAACAACAAAAACTTTCTCATAAATAACCATCTTAAGGCGTTATTAAGTATCGATCACATGACAAAGGAATCGTTCAAGGCGTTGCGGTTCTTGATAGACCATATTTCAAAAAACTTGAGATCTTTGCATACACTAGGCCTTCCTACTAAGCACTGGGACGTATTGTTGATTTATATCGTCTCAGCCAAGCTTGACCCTACAACGGGGCGAAAGTGGGAGGAGCACAAAAGTGACTTAAAGGAATTACCTACTTTGGAGGAGTTCCATGCATTTCTTAGAAGCCGGGCAGATATTTTAGAAACGGCGTATTATAACAAGTCTGATAAACAGGACTACGCTAGGCCGCATTTACAAAACAATAAGCCTGTGAGGTCTTTCTTTACTGCATCTGACCAGAATGTGCGTAACCATTCATGTTCAATTTGTAATCAAAATCATTTTGTGTACGAGTGTACAAAGTTCAAAGACATGAAGTTTGATGATAGGATGAAGGAAGCATCTAGGTTGAAACTTTGTACTAAGTGCTTACGTAAAGGTCATACTAGCTATCAATGCAGGTTAAAAGGGTCTTGTCAGGTATGTAAAGGTAAGCACAACACTTTGTTGCAGAAGTATGATGTTCGCGCGGGAATCGAATCCGGCTGCGGCGCGTCTCAGCCGAGCACATCCGCCGCGCCCGCTCCCGTCGCGTTATCAGCGGTAACGATGACTCAGACGCTGTTGTGTACGGTTCAGGTGGAGATTATTAATGAATGTAACAATCGAAGTGTGATCGCGCGTGCATTATTAGATACTGGCAGCCAGTCGTCATTTTGAACCGAATGCATGCGTGATAAGTGATAAATTAGGCTTTAGTAAGAAGTCAAGTGAAACTTTAAATGTTTGCGGCTTAAATAATATTAAAACAAACATATCCGGGCGTTGTGAGGTGACGATTAAATCGTGTTCAACTCAGTACGAGACTAAAATTTCATGTTTAGTAGTGCCAACTATTACAGGTACCTTACCAAGTGTTGAAATCGACGTTGGTCAATTAGGTATACCTAGTGGGATCGAACTTGCCGATCCTACATTTTTTCAGCCTTTGTCTGTTGATATTCTTTTGGGGGCTGACGTGTTTTGGAACATTATTGGCACGAATCAAATAAAGTTAGGGTCAAATATGCCTACTTTACAGGAATCTCAACTCGGATGGCTGATTGCCGGCCCAGTAGGTATCAGTCAATCGAGATCGAAGGTCTATTGTTATTTCAATCAAGTGTCAAATTTAGATGATGCTTTAAAAAAGTTTTGGGAGATTGAAGAACTGCCTTTGGAAACAAAAACTTATAGTATGGAGGAGCAGTTTTGTGAGAACCACTTTGTGGAAACCCCCAGCCGGTTATCGGATGGCAGGCCTCTAAAGGAACCCGAAGCAAATCTCGGGGATTCATTTTACTTAGCAAAAAAACGGTTTTTAAATTTAGAAAATAAATTGATTAAAAATCCAGAATTAAAAAAATCTTATTCAGAATTTATAAATGAATACAGGGATCTGGGTCATTTAAGCGAGATAGAACGACCAGATAATGGTAACTTCTTGCCTCATCATTGCGTCATTCGTGACCATAGTGAGACAACTCGATTGAGGGTCGTCTTTGACGCATCGGTGAAAACATCGTCAGGTAAATCACTGAACGATATACAGGGTGTAGGCCCGGTTGTGCAAAGCGTTTATTTTCAATTTTGTTGCGCTTTCGTGCCCATAGATTTGTTCTTTTAGGTGATATTGAGAAAATGTACCGTCAAACGGCCTTGCATCCCTCTCAACGTCACCTGCAATTAATTCTGTGGCGAGATTCACCTGCGAGTGCGGAATCCAGTAAGAACGCACAGAGTATAAAGGTCTTGCAGTTAAATACGCTAACTTATGGCATGGCGTCTGCCCCTTTTATAAGCACCAGGTGCTTAAAGCAGCTCGCAGATGAATGTCGTGACGAAACTATTTCTAATATATTGAAGTGTGATTTCTATATCGATGATTTGAATACTGGGGCAGAAAGTGTGTTGGAGTTACAGTACATATATAAAAATATACACCGAATTTTAAATTCTGCATGTTTTCCCTTAAGGAAAATTCGAACCAATTGCACAAATGCATTCGCGAATGATGACACAATCGCAAGCTCAATGGATCTAACTAAAGAGTCTAGCGTGTTAGGTTTGACGTATTGTCCTAAATCGGATGTTATACATTTTCCTAAAAATATAGATCCGCCTCAGCAGCTGACTAAGAAGGTAGTGATCGCAACTATTTGTAAAATATTCGATCCACTGGGATTAATTTGTGCTTGCATCATCAAAGCAAAAATATTTTTGCAACAATTGTAGATAGCTAAATTAAATTGGGATGAGGCGATTCCTCATAAACTTGCAGAGAGTTGGCTAAAATTTATTAACAATCTGCATTTCCTTTCCGATATTAAAATTGATCGAAATGTTCGTTGTGAGCTTCCGGTATTAACGGAATTACATTGTTTTGTTGACGCCTCCCAGCATGCTTACGCAGCGTGCGTATATCTGAGGTCGGTCAATAAAGATAAAGAGGTCACAGTTAGGCTTTTATGTGCTAAGGCTAGGGTTGCACCCTTAAAGCCTACTACAATTCCTAGACCTTAATTATTAGGGGCTTTGCTAGGAGCACGGCTTTGCAAAAAGATTATGGAGTCGTTTCGATTTAAATTCAATTCTAAAACCATATGGACTGATTCTACAGTTGTATTAGGTTGGTTAAAAACTGATGTGAGAAATCTCAAAATGTTCGTTTGTAACAGAGTTAACGAGATTAATGAAGTGACTAGTGGTTTTCAATATAGGCATGTGCCGACTAATATGAACCCAGGTGATTTGGCGTCTCGAGGGATTGAACCCCAAGATCTTTCGTCTTCTTGCCTGTGGTGGGAAGGCCCTTCATTCCTTCAGAAGGATCAATCCGAGTGGCCACAGCATTCATACTCATTAAATAAGTTACCAGAAATTAAGGTACATTCTTTAGTCACCGTCTCAAATGCAAATGAAAATTTGTTCATTGACTTTAACAGATATTCTAGCTTTATTAAATTCAATAGGATATTTGCCTATGTGTTACGTTTCGTGCACAACTGCAATAAATCGCAACAAAAATTATCCGGTCCTTTGAGTGTAGTTGAGTTAAACGAGTCTAAATTATTACTAGTAAAAACCAGTCAATTGGAGTCATTCCCTTTAGAAATAAAATTATTAGAGGAAGGAAAGACTTTACCAAAGAAAAGTAAATTATTGCAATTAACACCATTTATAGACGCAAATAAAGTAGTACGAGTAGGTGGTCGTTTAAATAATTCTAAATTTGATTTTGATAAAAAACACCATGTTGTTGGATTCTAAGCACATATTGACCAAATTAATAATGTCTTATGAACATATACGGTTATTCCACGCCGGCCAGCAGTTACTTTTAGCTTCAATTCGAGACAAGTACTGGCCTATAGGCGGAAGATGTTTGGCGCGCTGAATTGTCAAACAATGCGTTATATGTGTTCGGCTTCGCGCTAATGCTATGCAGCCTATAATGGGGCATTTACCAGATGTCCGCACTGATGCTACTTTCGCTTTTGCCTTGTGTGGGGCCGATTTCGCAGGGCCGTTTATGATATACAGTCGTAGAGGTCGCGGTAGTCGCATAACTAAAGCGTATTTATGCCTATTTGTTTGTCTAAGTGCGAAGGCTGTTCACTTAGAGCTAGTGAGTGATTTAAGTACTCAAGGTTTTATTTATGCTTGCGACGATTCGTTGGGCGCAGAGGTAGACCTCACGAGATCTATTGCGATAACGGGCGAAACTTTGTTGGCGCCAGCAATGAATTAGGTAGGGTACTGAAGTCGAGCCGTCAGTCTGTTTATGAATTTGCCAGCAGCGAGGGAATCAGATTTGTATTCAGCCCGGCCTATAGTCCTAACTTCGGCGGAATATTCGAAGCCGGCATTAAAGCAGCTAAATTCCACTTAAAACATGTTGCTGGCAGTGCTGCCTTGACGTTTGAAGAGCTAGCAACGCTGTTTATACAGATAGAAGCCATCCTAAACTCACGTCCTCTGACTCCACTCTCGTCCAATACCACTGATCCTTATCCACTGACCTCAGGCCACTTCTTGATTGGGAGACCGCTAATGTCCATCCCGACGCTGCCTGTGACGACGGCTAAGCCCAACAGATACCAGCTCATTGAGAAGATACGCCAGCACTTTTGGGACAGATGGAGCAGGGAATACGTCGCCGAGTTGCAGCAGCGCACCAAGTGGCGCTTTAGTGGTTGTCCTGAAGGAGGACAATCTGCCGCCCTTACAATGGCGACTAGGGCGAGTGTGCCGTCTGTATCCAGGCACAGACGGAGTCACCAGGGTCGCTGATATTACTACCTCAAGAGGAATCATCCGACGGGCAGTCAATAAGATGTGCCTGTTACCAACGGCAGAATCCTACGCCGACGATGTAGAAAAGGGAGCCGCATCTAGGCCCCCAACCACTGCTTGAAAGCTATGGCTTTCAACGTGCCGGAGGATGTCTATGCTTCGTATACGCGCGGACGACCGAGGGGAAGGAGAAGGGAGACGGGGACAAGCTCGCGGACCCCGTCCCGCGCCCGCGCACCGCCCTACACTTGCATATCTTGGATTACGAACGGACGCATTTTTATTTCTGTAAAATTACTGCTTCGTTTATTATATTTGTAAAAGCAAGTCATCTTTTATTTAAAGTCCATATCTTGGACAGAAAGCGAATTCTTTACATTGAATTAATTTTCTTTTTTCTGATAGCCGACATGGTGACCTACCTTCGATAGGTGACGACGCATAAAGAAGTTTATTTATTTATTTATTTATTAGACACAACCAACAGATGTTAGATACATCACATAAAATAACATTGTTCTAGTCTAACATTGAATTACAGGTGTGCAACAACTCTCTTGACTTAGATTAAATCATTTCTGAAATGACAAATTAACTTTTTTTAATTAAACTTTTTCAAACGCTCGTTATCAGTTACGTTATAACCTTCAAAAGAACAACTACAAACCATTGTTATGGTGAGCCTATCGGTCCACCAAAAAATCTACAGGTTAAAGACACCCAAGTTTTAGAATCGCTGCTCCCCGCCCCACACCACTGCGAGCATTGGCGTACACGCCCGGCCAGAAAAATTTAATTGTAAAATACGAACCGCCGCCCCTGGTTGCCGAGCCTTCTTGCAAAGCCCTCCGTGGTGATTTTGCTATTAAAATAGTGAAAGAATACTTACTGAGAGCTGAGACATACAACAACTGCTGGCTACTGAATTGGGAATAAACCACAGCAAATATTGAAGCAATATTCAAAGTATGTTCAGTTTTCTAACAAAACAAAAAACGACGGAACAAAAAAACGTTACTGAAGCGAAAATCTCAATTCAGGAATCGATGAATCGTATGAATCATATTGTTTGTTGGTGTTCATGGAGTCCTGAAACAGCGGTCATTTTAAAATCTTTGATGTAGGTATATCTTTTAAAAAAGGCAAACGGAAATTTCCTTTCCAATAAGCCGCCAAAACTCTATCTTAGGCAATATGGCGTCACACAAGGTTTATGACGTCACAACCAACCAATGAACGTAAGAAAAAATGAATGACAAACGCCATTTTTACTGGTATGTAACCTCATCACAGAATCGGCCAATCCAGGCCGTTTTCGATACAAATAGCGGCATATACAAATTATAAAATTTTATCTAATGTTTTTTTACAAATGACAATTGTTGTTTTAGTTAAAATGCCTTAAAGCCGTTTTAAAACACATAATTTATACGAATACGTATAAATAATACCGTTTTTTTCACACTGTCAAATAGCCTAATATTAAAAATCCAATAACGTTTTCAGGATCGCGGTTGCTCAGAAGCGCTACCGATGAAAAAAAACATATTATACATACAAGGCTCACGCCTAAAAATCAAGTCTGTTTTTTAATTCAATGAAATACTGTCACGTTGACAATACAATCCAAAGGCTGTCAATGTCTGAGTGTTCATCATCATCAACCCATTATGTCCCCACCGAGGGGCACGGGTTTCTTCCCTGAGGAAGGTACGCCATTCTCCACCACGGGGGCCAAGTCCGGATTGGTTGAGGCTTGTAAGACTAGTGGCTGGTCTTACATTTGCTTCGTTATTCTTTTTTCTAGCTTTCTTTTAGTTTTCATCAATATCAGTTGTAGCAAGTTTCTGCTCATTTTAAGCCTTTTTATGAAAAACTAACATTTCTTAATTATGTAATTGAATTTACTATTCACGAACATACATTTTTACAATAAATATCTTAGTAATAATTATTATACTAAAACTAAACTAAATATACAATACATATTGTTATGTACGGTTTTAATATAATGCATAATATTGATATGCAGTTACGTACATTTGCGAATTTGTGGTAGCAATACCACCACCACACGCTAACTGTGAAGGAAAACATCGTGATGAAACCCACTGACCTGACTTGTCTTTGTGCCGGGCAAACCGGCACATACATCTATAACAATGTAGCAGGCACTGCAACGTCCGAGTGGTCCTTTTACCCATCTAGTGTGAGTGAAGGTGCCACTGGACGCTGCTTAAATCACATGACGTTGATGCAAAGGCAAAAGCTTAGTTTAGTGCATATGAATATGTATGGTTTTCCACACTTACCCGACTACGGAGGAGCCTAAAAGGAGGGTCATGTGTTTGACGGTTCGTACGTATGTATGTATAAAAGTATATTCGACCAATGGTCCAAAAATCAAGTAATGTAGCCGAGTAACCAATAGGAAAAAAATTACAAATAAGATCCCAACGATTGTATTTCCTCGGGTATCTAATGAAGGAATTTCAGCATGATCCAATAATAAAAATAAAAAATACGATAAAATACGAAAGTTTCTCGATAAAGTACTCGGGAAAGTTGACCGAAGTACGTAGCTACACACTCGAGGTTGGACAAAGTAAGACGAAGTGCCTCTCCACACTACCGTATTCGCCTAACCTCGGTCTACTTCGCGAGCAGTGTGAAGGCCACAGATAACTCTCATTGGGGGAGTCTTGTTGTAGGACCTTACTAAATACAGTGCCTCATAAAGGACGTATTAACTTTTGCAAGTCTAAATCCCGACAAGATGTTTAACAACTAAGCATCACCACAATTCAACTGAATGGGCTAGTTGCCCTAGAAAATGTAATTAGTCCGTCTTTTAGATTATTCAAAAATAAGGGACACGTATGTTTTATTTGTAAATTAGACCAAAAATTACAAAGATATAGCCCATTAAAGTTACGTGTAACGTCACGCCGTGCTGCAAATGGGCTATATATTTGTTATTTTTTGTTTAATCGAAAAAAGAAAAAATACGTGTCCAATATTTCTTTATAATCTAAAATACGGAGTAAATAGAATTTAATTATATTGACCCTGGACTCCCCTATTCTGGGTACCTCGGTGGTCCCTCCATAGCTGTAGGGTTGCAGGTTCTTTTAATTACAGATGTTTTATGGTACACACCGACCCCCCTGCATCCTAGGACCAAAAACCAGGGCTTTCCAAAAACCCCCAGTACCACACACCTCCCCGTGCACGGCGTGTTTAGCTTTAAGCGCGTGCGCGGAGCAAATCGCCGATGAGCGCGTGACATTGCGATTATACCGTCGCGCCCAGTTAGCTCCCCCTGACATGCAGGGTGAAATGTTTGTCACTCCAGCCGATACAATCACATGCACGCTTTACAATTCAAAGCTACTAAAGCTATCTAGCGCTTTCGTCTTGGCCTTTTTATAAATCCGAAAAAGAAAATTTACATTCTGTTTGTTGAGTGTCCATGTAATCTAGGCGATGCCTTGGGGCCGAATATAGTGGTAAAAAAGGCAGCGAAAAAATAACTCCACTCCGATATTTTTTTTTTCAAATCACCTTAAAGGTGTGTTGTCTAATCTCTGGGGCGGATACGTTACAGGATTAAGGATTCTAGGATTAAGTGGTTACTCAATTGGGTATTTGACAGGACAGGATGTCAAATAAGTTACTTTTAAAACGGAATTTTGTATGAAAATACTTCCTTGTGACGTCAAATTTCAGAGCACTCTTTTTATGTTTCATCTATTTAAATATTGTGACAACTAGTAAATGATTAAAAGAAATACAATTTTCGAATCATTTCGTAATTTTTGTTTTAATCGAGCATCTCAAATAATTTATTGTTGATAGTGTCAAATACCGTATTGAATAGGCCACTTTAACCCTATTTTATTTTAATACAAAACACAAATAGTATTATCAAAAGTTAAATACAATTTTTCTATCCAACATTCCAAATTCAGAGCGAAAAATAAAACCCTTCCCTTGAATCGGAGTGGAAAAAAAGACGAAGAACCACTGCATGGAATTCTGTAATTAGATGCGGCACTGCCATGGTGATATTTAATTACATTATTATGAGAAAGGCCCGGCGCAATATGTTATACAGTGAAGAGTGACGCGCAATGTGCATGCACCCTAACAAGGGGTGCGCCGTAGAGTTAAAAGGCATAGAAACGCGAAAAGAAACCCTCATCTGACCCGGCGGCGTTGTTTAAGTAATTCAGCCAGTTAATATTATTCCGAGATGCGAAAATTTAGTAGGGGGTCACGGTTAGCCGGCCTCCAGATCAGGGTTATGCGTTAACGAAACAATCAAAAATTATTTTGTGTTCTTTCAATGTCCTATGAGCTTAGTTTGAAGTTTGTCCTCAAGCTTTTGTATTTGGAAGAGATACCTACTCAGTTAAGTTACAGTAAAATTTGCGAAAACTTGTTAAGTTCCGTCAACCCTGCACTTTTATTTTCTAGATTCCTGGGAATCATAAGTGCAAAAAAACTATTTTCCAATCCAATGCCACTTCAAATTCATACGCAGAAATGCTTAGAATATGTGTCAAAGTCAATGTACACTTGACTTAGGAGACTTGGATTAGTACAGGAGGTACGATGTTTGTATTCGAAGTGCTCCGTCAATACGTTGTTCGTCTAGGGCGCACAAACACGGCTCCCTCGGACGAATTCCGCGGCAGTGACACGTGCGTTTTGTGCAATATTATTCGCGGAAATGTGCGCGGGAGTGCAGTACCGAGCATTCCACAAAAGTGAAGCTGATATTTAGTTCGATCCTTTATGCCAATTCAAATCGTTGGCACAAAGCATTGTGCCCTGGACGCTTTGAGCGAAAACAAAGCTGCCGGATGGATTCTGAGAATTTAATGAAAAATATTTCATGCGGTATGTTTGTCGGGATCATGGCAGTGGTGAGCTCTCTGCGTAAGTATATTGTGTGATAGTCATTTTGGTACATTTTTTATTATCCAAAACTCAGCACAGCTCAAGTGAAACCATTTCTAATTTCAACCATTTCGGTGCCCACACCGTAACAGTGCCGTTACTTTTCTATTATAAATAAAAGACTTGCCACTGTAATTCAATGTTTACTAATTGGAATCAAGTCACTAGACAGTAGACACAAGGACACTAACTGACATCAATAGAAAAGTAAATAAACAAACTAAATTTAAAAAATGACAATATCAAAAGGACAAATCAATAAAAAAGAAAACAAAGTAAAGTAAAAAAAGGTCTGTCGCCAACACTAGTGATAAATTTACGCTCGCGATTTTATTTTTGATAAATTTTTTATTTAAAACTAGCTGTCCCGGCAAACTGCGTACCGACATTTTCTCACCATTTAAACCTTCCCTAGAATTCTCGAAATATAAAAAACCCAAAATACAGCCAGATCGGTCCAGCCGTTCTCGAGTTTTAGTGAGACTAACGAACAGCAATCCATTTTTATATATAAGAAAAAGACTAGCTGTCCCCGCAAACTTCGTACCACCAAAGCTTTTTTCTCACCGTTTTAACCTTCCCTGGAGTACCACAAATATAAAAAACCAAAAATCAGCCAAATCGGTCGAGCCGTTCTCGAGTTTTAGCGAGACTAACGAACAGCTATTCATTTTTATTTATGAAGATTAAAATTTGATTTTGATTCAAAGTATGACACTGTATGTCAAGGGTGGGCCTAAGATTAGTGATGTCACATTTCAAAGATAATTTATTGTATTATTTTTCTGTTCAAATCTTTGATTATGATGTTGATAATATTAAAGAATAATTCAAATGGAAAACAAAATATGTCACAAATGTAACAAGGCCAGGGGAGGAGCCTAAACCTAGGCGCACACTAGGCGACACGCGACAGCGACAGTTCGGCGACTAGACGCGACAGCGACAGTTCGGCGACTAGACGCGACGTGTGGCTAGTGGCTCTTAAACGTCTTCTTCTTCGAGACTTCGAAAATATCGGTAGCCATCATAAAGTTAATACTAGAAATAAACATAAATAGTAAAAGTTAATAGGTACTTCCTATATGGGGCACTGTATAAAGTTGGCAGTAGGCAACAAGATTCTCCAAGAAGTTACTTCAGACGCGGTGTAAGAAATGTTTAAGCATAGTATGTGCAAAAAAGCTTATTATAAAACTAACGATTATTAAAAAAACCCAGATGTTTGGTGTCAAACAGCTGATTAATATTAAAGGTATTCAAATGACAAATCGTGTCTACAGTTTAACACATTCATGAGTAATTAAGTTTTTAGGTTTATGATAAGATAAGATAAGCCTTTGTTAATTAAGGCAGGCCTGTTTCACTACGCGTGTCAGTATCGAACGTGTAAGTACATGCGGCGACCACTCCGGAGTGGCAAATAGGTATTAATTCAGGCGCCAGAAGAGGTAAGAGTTACGCGGTAGAAAGAGAGGCAACATGTAGGTGAATATAACGTAGGTTTTTTAGCGCCGTGAGATCTGAATTGCACCTAATTGTATCGCTGCTAGAGTCCCTTTTTCTTTAATTGATATTGCGGAGTGAATCTTCTGTACCTGTACTATTGTGTATTCTGTGATTAAGGTAAGGCTGTTTTGAAAAGAATAATAGCGGAGTTTCTTTGTTAGCTTCTTCCCCACGTAATCTATTAATTGTGAAACTAACAACTTTGACCCTCATAAGGTAAATATTGTCTTTTTTTTTAACTAAAACTTTCGTAAGCACTACACATTGTAAATTGTTGGTCCGGATCAACTTACGCATGTTTCTTTCGGACGAGTTCGCTATCGGAACAGTTTGAGATGAGCAACCGACGACGCGAGCTCCGTCTCTGCTCACCATGCTTAAGCTCCGCGAATCGGAGCGAAACCTGGTCGGACTCGTCCGATAAAAACATCGTAATTTGATCTGGCCCAAAAACTTACAATAAATATTTTCGTTTTTTTTACATAGACTGTTTTGTGTCCCACTGCTGGGCCAAGGCCTCCCCTTTATTTTCTTTTTATTATGATTAAAATATTTGATTTCATGAAATGATTTCAATTAGTGTGACGTACTTTATAGATGACCTCGTATCTTCCATTATTTCCACGTGACCGTGCCAGCGTAGCCTCGCTAATCTAGACTCTCCTATTCTGTGAAAATCGATGTTCTGTTATATGTACGGTCTGTCTGTTTGTCCGAGTTTGAGAGCGCGACGAACGCATTGGCGAGGGGCGGAATAGTGGCGACAGGTGGACTGCGCTACTGTGACCATCCAATAGGAACGGCAATAGACTTAGCATTTCTTAGATTAGATTGGATTAGAATACTATATTGTACAAATCACATAATAAAACATTAAGCTTCTGACAAGTACATCGTCGACTGGGAGATGATATGCAAAAAGATAGTCAGAGTGGAGATTCATCAGCTGGAAGTCAGAAATCAGAAATTCATTTCAACGAAATGAATTTCTATTTTGTTTGTTGAGTGTCAATGTACTTATAATGTTAGCCGCTGCCTTGGGGCCGAATGTAGTGGAGAAAACGGCAGCAGATAAAAATTCCATTTCATCCTTTGGTATTTTACATAGTACATATTATGTGATACATAGACGTTTATTGAAATTTTACACATTGAAATAAATTTCTGGTTTTTACAAATAAATAACAAAGTAAACAAATTTCCGGTCTCAGACTGGGGGCTATTCAACGTTAGTGATTATCACCTATATGACTCGAATTTCTTGCTCCATGGCCACCCGACACGGGCACACGTGCGCTCGCCCCGCACAGCGAAACGCATAAATTGGGACGCTCTATTGTGCTGTGACGTCACCCGCCCAGCCCCGCACTGTCACGGACATATTAGAGAAAATATCGGGAGCATTTCCATATTAATCCAATAGATCATATAGCGGGGGTCTTTTCGAACGATTTATTACATTTTAACGCGTTTCCGTGGTTTGACTTGGTGACCCGCAAACTTTTATTATAGAGTACGTAATTAGATATGTACCTCCGATGCGGTTTAAGAAATGTGGGATCCAGGATCACCCACGCAGGTGGGATCCCATCTCTACTATGCTTCCCCCCCTTTTATGGTGACCAGGCAAGAACATTATAAACATGGAAATACATCCAAACTAAGCCCATTCGTGAAAACAAGTACGACGGGCACCAGTAGATAAGTAGGTATCGAACCCGCGATCTCTATTTTAGTAGTCTCCAACATGGAGCATGCTGCTCACACGTTCAAACGAGTTTATTTTCATTTTTTCCGTGGCTGTCATCGGAATGAGCCGTTTTCAGAAGAACTAAAAAAAAGTCTAATGGCTGTCAAAGAAATGCAATTTTGGACCTCAGCCCAATAGCCATGTGTGATATATCATCGAATAGATCTCAGCGAGGTGAACAAAAGTTACTATAACGCCAACAGCCAAATGTTTGTCCTTTCGGAGTTATATTGTATTGAAAAAAAAAACTAACATTTTCAATAAAATATGACTCCGAAACGACAAATATTTGGCTGTTGGCGTCATAGTAATTTTTGTTTAGCTCGCTGAGACCTATATTATGATGTATCATACATGGCTATTGGGCTGAGGTCCAAAATTGCATTCCTTTGACAGCCGTAATATTTTTTTTTAGTTCTTCTGAAAACGGCTCATTACAGCGGAATCATTGATGGTGAATTCGTATTAGATTGCGCATTATTACAATTCTCTATCGCGGATAACTTATCAGGTTATCGAGCTGGGTACTCGAATGGACTGTGATGTCGATAAAATCGGTCCTATTGATTGATTTTTACTGATAAGCGGGGTACCCTGTGGACTTCTTGCTGAATGCTCATTTCAATTGGCCGTGTTCCGTGGAAACAATCCAACCCACAATTAGTGAAGTTTCGTACATTATGCATACATTATTTGACGACCTCTGTGGCGCAGCGGTAAGCGCATCTGACTACCATGCGAGAGGTCCCGGGTTCGAATCCCGGCCGGGGACAAAAAAAAGAAACCCGTGACGTCCGTTTGTGAAGTCGCTGTTTCTGGTTCCCACGACACAGGGTATCCTAGTGTGGGGCCAGAAGCAATGTATGTGCCTGTATGTAAATCTTATGTTAATGTTATGTTATGATCCTACCGTGTATGCTGTGTACACATTTACATAGTAATAAATAATTCTAAATAATCTCAATCGGAACAAATGTATTCTTTTTAAAATTATTATTAATAAAAAAATATCATACGTTTTTACAACTAATAACTAAATAAATATCTTTATATGAGACAAGTTACATTATAATATGCCATTACTTGTAGACTATTAGATAGATAGATAGTATACTTTTTATTGTACATTTACCTACATTTTAAACCCCAGTCTTGGACGTTTATATGTTTGTGATTTCGCTGTTTCTGGTTCCCACGACACAAATTAATCTATATATATAAAAGGAGAAGCTGACTGACTGACTGACTGACTGATATATCAACGCAGGGCCTAAACTATAAGGGTTAGAAGCTTGAAATTTTGCACAAGGGTTCCTTTTGTAATGTAGGGGAGCACTAAGAAAGGATTTTTGAAAATTCATCACCTAGGGGGGTAAAATGGGGGTTCAAAGTAAGTATGAAACCTTGCCGTTTTTGAAGTTATTCGAATGAAATTCAGCATGAACGTTCTTCATTGAAAGTCATGAAAGACGTGTAAAGTAGTTTTTCAAAAATCATCCCTTAAGGGGGGAAAGAGGGGGTTGCGAAGTTAGTATGAAAGCTCTTTCACATGCGCTAAAAGTATCTCTATCTTATTTGCAAACACTTTACTCAACTAAAGCCCACGCGGACGTAGTCGCGGGCAACAGCTAGTACTAAAATAAAACTAAACAAAATATAAAGTTTGTAACAAACTACACCCTGACCCGAACTGCACGATGTGTTTTACATATGATGGTGGGAAGGTGTAATTTGCAACCCAGCACTGTTTCTAACAGAAACAGCAAACGCTGAAATAGCATCATTGTTTTGCACTATGTACAGTCACGAGCAATAATTTAGTATATATTAATATATATACAAAAATATATATATTTTTTTATATTTTTTTTTTTGCTTAAGTATCATGTAAATAATCACCCCAGAGTCGGAGTCAACTGTACAAATCAACACCCTGTATATAAAAGGAGAAGCTGACTGACTGACATATCAACGCAGCGCCTAAACTATAAGGGTTAGAAACTTGAAATTTTGCACAGGGGCTCCTTTTGTAACGTAGGGTGCTCCCCTACGTTACAAAAGGAGCCCCTGAGCTAAGAAAGGATTTTTGAAAATTCATCCCCTAAAGGGGTAAAATGGGGGTTCAAAGTTAGTATGAAACTTTGCCGTTTTTTAAGTTATTCGGATGAAATTTGGTACGAAGGGTTTTCATATAAATATATGAAACACGCGTTAAATAGTTTTTTAAATTTTATCCCTTAAAAAAGAGGGGTGCAATGCAAACTTAGTATGAAACTTTGCCGTTTTTGAATTTATTCGAATGAGATTCAATATGAAGGTCCTTCATTAAATGTTATGAAAAAAAATGTACCATAGTTTTTCAAAAATCTTCCCTTAAGGGGGTAAAAAGGAGGGTGCAAAGTAAGTATGAAACTTTGCCATTTTTGAAGTTATTCGAATGAAATTCAGTATGAAGGTCATGAAAGACGTGTAAAGCCCACGCGGACGTAGTCGCGGGCAACAGCTAGTGGTTAGATAATTTAGGACAAATTGTCGTACACATGTGCAGTACCTCATACAATTATCATTCTGTAAGCATATTTGTAGTAATAAATTATTCATTATCTCAAAGATATTATACTGGTTAATGTCTGTTTTGTGTGCCTTTGATATAGTACCAAAAACCATTTTCCAGATATAAGAATAACCGAAATGTCTTCTAAAATACTACGGTGCAGACGTAGATAGGGTTGCGGGGTGGACCACTGATTCTCTCATCGGTTTCATTAGTCTGTTTACTTATCGCCGACACGGCAAAGAACAACATTGGGAATCGGTCTCCGAGGGATTATACGTTAGCACCTCTGACTGCCCATCAATAAAGCTAACGGCCTATTTTCGACCCAACACGCCATATCTACCGTTCATCTGAGCCAGCTGATCGATCTCTCGCGCCCGCCAAAATACCTCTTTTCTAGTTAACATAGGGCTGATTTCTGAATTTGCACACTTGCAAGAACAACATGTTATTTCGGAACCCTTACGTTACAGGAGAGCATTTTTTTAAGGTTTCAAAGTAATGGCCGAAAGAGATAGCGCTATAACGTGATGCAGTGTCTCTTTTGCTCATTATTCCGGCGTTTTCGGAGTAAATAAAATCACGTTAAAAAAAAAAAAAAAAAAAGATAAATTTCTATGAATAAAAAATGGTTTTCTTCGAAATACCACGTTGTTCTTGCAAGGGTGCGAATTGAGAATTTACACTAAGTAGGTAAATATTACTTAAGTAACGTCGTCTCGCTCTTTTCTAAAGAAATTTGATGAGACAGCACTACAGTTAAGTAATTACTTAGCGAAATTCTCAATTCAGAAATCGGCCATTAATGCCGGTTTCTGAATTGAAAATTTCACGTATAAGTAAATACCTAAGTAACGTTCTGTCACGCTCTTCTCTGAGAAATTTGACGAGACAGCACTACAGTTACTTGTTACTGCGAAATTCTCAATTCAGAAATGGCCTTTATGCCCGGTTCCAATATCCACGTTTTTCCCTTAGTTTTTGCTTACGATCGGTTACAATTCCTACGATATTCCTACGAACCGTCAATAAATTGTATGGAAAACCGATCGTAGCCGGTAGGCGTATATTATAGGAACCGGGCATTAGTCTTTTTTGTATAGAATCAGGCGATACTTTGCGGAAATCCATAATATCAATGTGAAAATTACTTAGCGCGGGCGGCGGCGGTGTATTAACTAACCGCATGGTGCTTGTGGGATATTGGCGGAATTCAGCAAAGTAATTTTCATATTTTAATGATAGTCTTTTTTGCTTACTGTCATTCGTCTTTTGTTACTTGAATATTAATGTGTTTCTTTTTATTTATATCCTCACGTCTTTAGCCGTCAACGACTTGGGTTTACTTAGAAATTGGCGCCGAACAGGCTTTCCGTCAATGGTATGAAAAAACACGTCACATGACCCGACCGTGTATCTGTCATCATACTGCAATGCACTAAAAGAATCGAACCCTAGTACCTACATTCTGCTAATACCTACAATGACAACTGCATGGACATGGAGTTTCATTGCCGCTTCATGCCAACGCGAGCACGTCTATCAATCAATTCTAGGCGCCAATGGTATTAAAAAACACGTCACGACAGTCACTTTTGTGATTTCTTGAGGAGGATGGTTATAAAATCTAAAATCTATAGCATCTTTAATCTTTCATTACTCCGCATATTTCACTCACTTCTACCCGTAGCATACACACACACACGCAAGCAAACACACACACACACACACAGACACCCACACCCACACACAGTACTCACACAGGAGTCTGTACAGTTTGATTTTTGTATTTCAGAGTTAGTTTGTTTGATTTCATTTCCTTTTACCTATTTTTCTCTTTAGACTTTGTGCCTGTCTTCAAGTCACGTTAGCATGTACATTTAATCCGTATCAAATTACGGGTGTTTATTTTTTTTTTTTGTTTTAAAAATAACTTCCACACAACAAAACCACTTCTCTATCGAATCGACTTGACCTGGTCCCAAAATAGGATACCCTGTGATGATAACTAGGCAAGGACATCATAAACATAGAAATACGCCGTCCGTACCGACTGAACCCCTTTTGTACAAATGCACGACGGCCCCCAGTGGGAATCGAACCCACGACCTCTGTCTTGGTAGCTAAGGGCCTTAACGGCTAGACCAACGAGACTGAGTTCTTATAAAGATCAAGATGTCCGAAAACCTTCAAGACAATAAACACCTATTCTGTAGTTTCTAGTACCTAGCAGTTGGACAAAGTGCACCTAAAAAAAGAACTGATGTTTTCAAAGTATATGAAAAACAGATTTTTAGTATCAGCTTTTCTCTAAATAATCTCTCAGACTTTTTCTTCCCCTGAGAATAACCTTCACTAACTAGAATATTTATATACTATGCGGCTTTTATTAAAGTACATTTTCTTACATAAAAGCGTTTAGTTTTCCGTTTTCAGCTTAGCGCGTGGTTTCCTTTGAGTTGACGCCCACAGATATTAAATGCCGGCCTAATCAAGTGTTCGTACCATGACAACGCGTGAGCGTCATAACTACGTTTGTCGTGCGATTGACGCGACATGGCGACCGAAAACCATGGTACATTAAATATAGAATAATGTTATGTTTTTGGGTTTAAGAGTAAGTAAAATCTGCAAATAATTATTACAGTAAAACCTGTTTTGCTACGAGTATATTAATTAGCATACGACCTATTCTCAGACCTACGAAATGCAAACAATAATTTAATAAGAATCGGTAGAACCGTTTCAGAGGTTTTCGGTAAGAAACTCTGTCATACGAATTTTTTATATATTAGATTACAATTTCACGAACGCTACGATTTCAATTAATTGCCAGGTCAAGTCTACGCGAACACATACATACATCAAAGTTAACAGCATTTGGTCGGATTTGTCATTTTTATACTTTACAGGAGAGCGAGCCTACAAATTGCTATAAGCCTACAAACGACATTATGCAACTGAATTACCCCAGCAATCGGATAAGATAGAAATATTTTTCTCCGATGGTTAGAAAGAGCTTTGTATAAAAGAGCATTGTATAAAAAAGTCAATGACATACAATCATACAAATAAAAAAACAAAATTTTCGTTGGAATAGGATATACGACCATTATGCTTATGACGTCGAGATATTAATTCTCACTCAAATGAAAAAAAAAAGAAAAAAAGTCACGTGACCCGATCGACTTTTCTTTTCTTTGCACTCAGCAATAATGAGCCATTAACAAATAACTATTTACACTCTGATCACATTAATTTTATTAATGAATAATTACGTGAGAATCTGTTATTGGCCATGCTCTCGGTCATAAATCTAAATAGGTAGGTATTTGTTATTGATTTCGCTGTAGAATTTCCTATAATTAAAGAAGAAAAATAAACGCGCGACTCGCGGCGTCATTTTACGTGAGCGGGACGGATCGATATTTTACGACGGTGCAAGGAAGAGACAGGGTACTTTTGTTATTTACTCTGCTCGGCAACCGTTCTTTTGCCCTATTCATTAGCCTGCGACTTCTGTAAACTTGATTAATACATTATTACTGTCTGTACGATTTTTATTGTATGTTTGCATGAAAATACATACGCTCTTAAAGTGTAGAACCTATAGAATGATAGTTTAAGCCAGAAGACCTTTTTTTATATAGGTACTACCTGTGTTCATGGATAAATGATTCTGATTAGGGTTGATGAGGATTCCTCTTCCTCATCCTCAAAATGAGGAATTTCCTTATATTTTTGAGGTTCCTCATCCTCTTCCTCTTCCTCAAAATTGATTTTTAAAAAATCCTCTTCCTCTTCCTCATGAGGAATTTAAGAGGAAGGAGAATTATAAGTTTTGTTGAAAAGAAATGTTTGAGAGAGAGAGAGAAGTCTCGCCGTATTAAAAAGTTAAAGGAAGACAGAGATGGAAACATGTAAGTAAATAAGTTCAATACTAACATTTTTCGTCTTTAGCATCCTCATCCTCATCCTCTTCCTCTTAGTCTGCCAGATTCCTCATCCTCATCCTCTTCCTCAAAATCGACCTTAAAAAATTCCTCTTCCTCATAACAAGTTCCTCAACAACCCTAATTCTGATTCTGACCTTTTCTCAGACCTAACCAATACATAATATGAAAACTTGCTTTAATATAGAACTCCTTAGGAAATATTAAACACTGCTATTAAACACTGCTTAGGAATATTAAACACTGTGTGATACGTGATATTTAGGTTATACGTACTAGCTGACCCGGCAAAGGTTGTTCCGCCATATTAATTATTTTTAGGGATTATAATTTCAAAAAAATTGGGCTGGACCACCTCTCAAATCTACCGAATTTCATGAAAAAAAAAATATTTCACGAAATGATACACACAAAAGTTTGACAAAATATTTGACGATTGACAAAAGATATTTGATAATATTTTACGTGAGGAAGACACGAGGACTAAGAAAATCTTGACGGCTCCCCTAGGGGAGACATGAGTCTGAAGGGGAAAAGGCTAACCTAACCTAACCCAACAGTGAGCAGACAGAAGTGGGCTAATGATGATTATGATGAAGTGTAGTTTAACCTCGTAAGGCCCGACCTTGAAAATAACAATGGGCTAGTAGCCCTAAAAAAATTAATTAGTCCGTCTTTTAGATTATTCAAAAGTAAGGGACACGTATTTTTTTATTTGTAAATTAGACCAAAAATGACAAAGATATAGCCCATTAAAGTTACGTGTGACGTCACGCCGTGCTGCATTTTTTAGCACGGAGTGACGTCACACGTAATTTTATTGGGCTATATCTTTGTTATTTTTTGTTTAATCGAAAAAAGAAAAAATACGTGTCTAATATTTTTTTATAATCTAATATATGGATTCAATAAAATTTAATTGTTTTGACCCTGGAAACTACCCTATTCTTGTTTTCATACTTTTTTTAGTATATTGGGCCTTACGAGGAAAGAGGGCCGCTGGCTTACGATCATAATAATATATTGATCGTTGATTTATCAGAGTAAGATAAAGCAGACAACTCTATTCAGAGGAGGACAAATTAATTGCACCCCTTCCTGGTTGGAGTCTTCGACAAACGGAATAAAGTTAGGTAATAATGTGTAGTGCTTACAAAAAATTAGTTAAAAAATTACTTCTCCGCCAACTTTTGAATGAATGAATGAGAAATTCTTTATTGCACAAGAAACAGTATTCTGTACAAGGGCGAGCTTAATACTATAAAGTATTTTCTTCCAGCTAACCATGGGTGATGTGGAAAGAGTGAAGGGTAGTGCTATACAAGTCTTAGGAAAAATAAAAAGATAAATTACCTACTTGCAAATTCGCAAACTTCCAATACATGTACCACACACTATATTATGACTATACTTTTCGCTCGCGTAGCACAATAAGTCCCATACAAAACCTTGCGCTCGAAGGACCCAACCTCTCGTATTTTCAGCAATAGGTACGATTCTCAAATGGGGTTTGCGCGCAAATCGCGAACCGACACGCTTCGCGACGTAACGAGTGTTTGATAAATCTCCAAAACTTTCCAAAGCAGCCAGCTCAACAGGTGTCGGGATATCCTGTGAGTTTCCAAATGTATTCGTAAGTTCCTAGGTGTCCGCCTAGAGCAGGAACGGTACAGAGAGGTGTGTATCAAGATCATATTGGCAATTCAGATCAATTATAGCAAGGCAGATCAATTAGGTATATACATAATTACAGGAAAAAAGGGAAACATACCTCAAATCAAAATTATAAACCAATTAATTATTACATTATATGTACTATTGCTATAAAATTACGCCCTAAACTGTACGAACTTTTTAATCTTCAGATGTCAGTTAGTTACAATTAATAATAACAATATAAAATGCAACAAAACTACCGTTAAAATCATTCAAATCAGTTCTTTTTTTAATACTTTAGTGTACGGAAGAATTTTTTTTTTTTAAACACATATAAGTGTAATATTTATAGGTGACTACATAGCCGACCTTATTTCTATAGAAACTTCTTCCATCCGAACAGATCAGTTCTGTTTTATAGTTTATCAATGTCAATAACTATGTGAAAAAGGTGGATATTTTAATTTTTGTAAGGTCTCCACCACACACCATTTTAATCGGCGTTCTTGGAGTGTTTACTGAAATCGAGTTTCTATGAATAATACAGAGTCTACTCTACTCTATGCTCTACGCAACAGTCGCAAAGTTTGAACCGCCATCTCCGCGACAATTCACAATAACCAAGTACAAGCACCGCGAACGCTCCTGAGAGCCGTTATCATGAATTTTAATATACAAATAAAGTGTGGGAACAGAGGAAACGATTCAACTCAGGGGCCATCGACGATTATACTCGAATACATTCGACTCAGGATAAAGTAATGTTTGCGAGACAGTTTCAAGAAAGTTTAAATGCCTTTTGAATTCAATCGAATCACTTGCGTACGGGAGAGCTGGGTTCAGATATTATGTAGGTACTTATTTGATTTACGCTGTGATCTGGAAATGACGGTCATTTAAAGACCTCCTATACATGTTTTAGGTCCCAATTACAACAAGAAAGCTAGTAAATAGACGTCTACTCCATTCCACTACAAAAAAATACAAAAATACAAATACAAAATCATTTATTTGTGGAATGTAGGTGGATATATAAGTTGGTAAATACATTTATGTACTCTACATTCTGCTAAAAAAAGCATACAAATATTTTCATTACTTATAGTCTAACATGCAATTCTAATAGTTCATCAAATTATTGTCTTTAACAAATTCCAAGTCAAATTAATGTCTTTAACAATTCCACATTTGATAACTTTGCATAAGTGTACATATGATGACATATGTATGTAATTATTTCAGACGGTAGGCACATATTCATCTTAAAAGTCTCACATACACACATACATAAAACACCGAACACATTTTAGAAAAATACTCAATTAGCCTTCAAATGTGACTCTGTGGCGCAGCGGTTATCGCATATGACTACCATGCGAGAGGTCCCGGGTTCGAATCCCGGCTGGAGACAAAAAAAAGAAACCCAGGTCTTGGACGTTTACATGTTTGTGACGTTTTTGTTTCTGGTTCCCACGACACAGGGTATCCTAGTGTGGGGCCAGAAGCAATGTATGTGCATGTATGTAAATGTTATGTTATGTTAAATACAAAGTTGTCAAAAATCGGCCAGTCTAAGCATGATGCGGTCTCAGCACCAGGACTAACGCTGATTTTCAGATCGAAAAGATAATATTTTACAGTCGACCACATGTCATGTCAATCTTCACATTGTCGTTGCAAAGTCACTCTCAGCGCAGCTAATAAATTAAACTGCCGAGTAAAAAGGTCAGGGGCCTCCAGTGCTCGGGAGTAATCAACTTGGGGCCAGCGCAAATCGCTATTGACACAGAAAATGTATCTTCCGCCGAAGTGATACCATTTATACGCATCCTGAACGCAATAAAGTCGTAGCCCACGGCGGTAAGGGTGCGCGCTCACTGCGTCGCACCCGCCACGCGACGGCCACGCGACGGCCACGCGGAGGCCACGCTCGCCGTGTTGACACGACTAGCGATGTGCCGTACCCGGCAACGATCCCAGAAGTGGGAATTATCGTGGGATCGTTGCCGGCAACGATCCCAAGAGGTGGGAACTATTGGGAACAATGCATTAGTTCAAGTGTTAACTAAGATAGAGTTCTTGGGAATAGTTAATTAGTGATTCATATGAAGCATGATATTCAATGAAACAAAATCCTCTTGGGATGTCCTAAATTCCGAATGTTGGAGGGAAATTTCTCTGTTTATTTTTTTACTGTTCATAAAAATTTGCCGTAGCAAATTTCGAGTTTGTGTGAAAAGTGAAAAATAAAAACAATTTATAAACTTAACAATTTCTGAAAACAGTCTCTCCCTTAGTGAGTATTAAACCCGCAAAAATTAAATTTGTTTAATTTTTCCACATTTTGTTCTGCTGCAGCTCCACTGCTTGCAGCGTTAGTGTCTGTTTTTTCGAATGATTTTTTTAATCACTAACGAGGCTTTCTTGCATTTTACAAGATGGCGCGCGAATTTTGTTGCATTTTTTACTCCATACTGCGTCACAGTATTTACATAAAGTCTTTTCCTTATGACCTTCCTTCACTATTCTAAAATTTTCATGAACACAGCCTCTTGCTGGCACCATTTTTTTATTAAAAGTTGAAAATTGACGAACGAACAACAAAAAATCGCTATCACAGCGCCAACCGTGGAATAATACTGACTTCCTCCGCACGCTATCCCTTCTCCGCATTTAGCTCCTCGATAATGTATAGATGTCTCTTTCTTTTTTTAATGCATAGCGCAAAATGATTTGATATTTTAATTTTTTTACTGACGATTTTTAGGATCTGTCGATAATAACATTACAATTAATATTTACAGTAACACCCCCGCAAGTTGGCAAAGAAATAAGAAAAAATGTTCCTAACCATATCATTGGGATCGTTCCCATTGTTGCCGGCAATAATGGGAACGATCCCATTATTGCCGGGAGTGGGAAGCTTCCCATTATTGCCGGGAATGGGAAGCTTCCCATCTGGCACATCTCTAAACACGACCATACAAGTCGTACAACCAATCGTTTGGCGGCGTTCAGCGAACACAGTGGCTCTATTACTCTCCTGCACAATAAAAATACGGAAATTTGAGAGTCACGGTGTTATAAGACTTGATTCCTTGAAACACCATTCAAATAACGGCGACAGGCTTGCCACTTGTCACGTTTGGGACTTAATGAACTCGGCAAAACGTGGGCCCAGTTCTAGTGATTGGTGCCTGTGCCTACCCCCTCGGGGGTAACGGGCGTGAGTTTATTTATTTTATTTTACTATTCAAATACCGCTGCAAGTCTAAATCATTTCTTACGCCGCGTCGGAGATAGCTCATATAATAATATTATTATCTTGTGGAATATTAAACATAAACATTTACAATTTACATACAATCACATACATTGCTTCTGGCCCCACACTAGGATACCCTGTGTCGTGGGAACCAGAAACAGCGACGTCACAAACATGTAAACATCCAAGATTTAAAGTTTTTTTTTCTCTTCCCCGCCGGGTTTCGAACCCGGGACCTCTTGCATGGTAAGCAGATGCGCTAACCGCTTCGCCCACCACAGAGGTCGTCGGTCGTATGTTTGGAGAACCTTAGACCGTGCCCCACAAAGACGTATTAACTTTGCATGTTTCATGTTTATTTCTACAGCGCCACCAAGTTATCTGTTCAGGTGGGCAAAATTGTAACTAACGAATTAATTGTAAATCCTGTTCCCCATTTTTTGTATTATTTATCAATTACTAAGATTTATAGATATATTTTCATTAAAATTAAAAGACGGGTTAAAATATTCTCATTTTTCTAGGTAAATTTCTTAAATGATAGTACTAAATTCTCCACTAGCGCCGCTATCAACTGAACAGATAAGATGGTGGCACTGTAGTGATCGATGGCTGCCAATATTTTCGAAGTCTTTCATAATATGCAAATATTATTTTCTAACGTACATAATAAACTATCCCATAACCATTATTTAAGTAAAGGCTCTACCTAGTTCTAGTTAGACCTGAGATGCCCGCACAGCATATAATATTTTATGCATCTTGCTGATGCCGTTATTAATATGATTGTTGTATGGGATGACCCCTTGAATATTTATTTCATTCAGTTTTTAGTATTTCTTTTTATAGCGGAGACAGAGACAGATCGTCTTCTGCGAACAACTGTCTAACTATCACGGTTCAAGAGATACAGCCTGGTGACAGACGGACGGACATTGGAGTCTTAGTAATAGGGTTCCGAACCCAAAGGATAAGGCAAGGATATATAATAATACTAGCCTTGCCTCGCGTAGTTACCCGCGGTTTATTAGGGAAAATAAATTTTATATATTAACAGTAAAAATAGTAACTATTCACACTTTTAAGGATTTTACCATGGAATAAGATATTTTCCCACAATAAAACGTAGCCTATGTGTTAATCCAGGGTGTCAGCTAACTCTATACCAAATTTTATTAATTTCGCTCCAGCCGTTTAGTCGTGACGAAGTAACAAACATACACACTCACACACTCACAAACTTTCGCCTTTATAATATTAGTGTGATGTGATAATTAACTAGGTGTCCCGGAAAACCAAATTTAAACCTTCCCTGGAGTTCCGCGAATATAAAAAAAAACTAAAATTAGCCAAATCGGTCCAGCAGTCCTCGAGTTAGGGAGACTAAGGCTGACATTCAGAGACGAATCCTAAGTTCACGCTTAGATCAGTCTTAGCAAAGTAAACTAAAGTTGATTAGTAAATTGCCGTAATTTTCGTATTCACAGATGATTCACAGTACTTAAGAAAGTCATCTATATTGTCCATCATTTCTTAGTGATGTAGTTCTACCGGTTTTTTAAATTTGACATTGCTACACGAGAGCAGGACAACATCATACAATTTTATATATGTCAGAGTGAATAAGAAAATCCCACAGATAATGCTCGTAGAACATCAGTGAAATGACATTTGGAGTAGTCTGTGAACAAAAGGCTTAGAAGTGACAGTTCTAAGTTCACGTAAAGTCACCGATATTGACTACTTACACTTAGCTAAGCACCATTTCATACTAAACTTGCTAAGATTCGATTCTGAATACGAAATATTTCTAAGTACGTGATTTTGACATTTCTGAGACCGTTCTTAGCTTAGTTTTCGTCTCTGAATGTCAGCCTAAAGGCTCCATTACACAAGAAGAGTTTCTCGGTAGCGAGCGGCGAATAATCGTAAGCGATTCTCAAGGCAATACTCGTTGTACGATTCTCGCCTTCGGTTGTTTATATTGTCACAAAAACTAATATTATTCAAGCGATTCTCGAATGCGAGTATCACAGGCGAGAATCACTTCCCCTAACATGTTTACACTACAGGTGAGTCTACATCTATCGACGCATATGAGTCTCGATCTGTCTAAACATAGCTCGTAAGATAAACTCGTACAGTTTGTTTACACAATCTCACGGCCTAGGAGAGTATAAGTAGCAATAATTGTATTCGAGAGGTTAAGCTCGGGGCATTTGTCTACACTAGACGACCATATTACTGCCTAAAAGAAAACGCCGCTCGCTACCGAGAAACTCGTCTTGTGTAATGGAGCCTTATTGTTATTTGTAGTTCAATTAAAGTATTATCATCTAAACTATTTTCACTTCAAAATTGTCTATAGCCAAAAACGAAAAGGTACATTGACGGCCCAACGTCAAAGTCAAATTGTTGTCAAATTCCAAAATGTTTTAAACATCCAAAAAATACAAATTTGCAGTACAATGAGCAAACCCTACACGAAATAGATCGGCAGGCCTCTTAATGCAAAATAGCCGACACAGAACCCATCCACCATCATTTGCAAGCTTGAAAACACACGAAAACCATGACTAGGTAAATAGGTATCTCTCTTCGTCATGAGACTCCCTCGTTGGTCGGTTGGTAGAAGACTTAAGTCCCATGTATTACCCCTTACCGGTACTATTGTAACATTGAAATGCGATTATTAAATAGAATCGCTCGTAGCCTCGGCTGCCGGGTGATCTTAAACGATCACGAAGGTTAAGCCACATACGGCGCGTACAGTCCATAGATGGGTCACTGTCTATGAATAATGCTAGTGGCATTTTTCCGAGCGGTTCAGTGCTTCGCAAGGCACGTTAAGCAGTTGGTGCCGTCGATAGATGGCAGTCGTTAAGTCAAGTCAGAGGGCTTAGGGCGGCTTGAAAACTTCTGGCAGTAAGACCGCAGCAACTAGTCTTACAAGCCTCCACCAATCCGGACTTGGCCCCCGTGGTGGAGTATGGCATATACCTTGCTCAGGGAAGAGACCCGTGCCCCTTGGTGGAGACATAATGGGTTGATGATGTTGATGATGCACTAGATACCAGACTACCAATGTGCTTGCCGTGACCTTTGCGGTACCACCATGACGTCTCGAGAACGAGGTGCCGAGAACACCTAAGAGGCTCCACTAGGGCCAACAATGGAAAAAAATCAGCAATATTATACTCCATTCCCATACTCGATGGAGCGTTGATCTCGCAAGGCGGCTGGCAATAGCTGGATGAGAGTACCTAAGGACCGTGCTCAGTGGCGTGAAATGGGAGAGGCCTATGCTTGGCAGTGGACAAGCGTAGGTCGATGATGATGATGATGATGTTGATACACCTTTCCACAAAACGAGCTCCGATAAAATCAATTCAATAAAATGTAGTACACCTAATTAATCGGACCGTCTTGAGATTATTTTACCATGGGATCAGCTCGCCTATTGTACTAGTCTATAATTACACTTATTTTTTTGGAAATCTTTCTTTGTTTGTGTGCGATAAAGTAGAAAGTAAAGTAAATGAGACGCGAGCATTTTGTCCCCTATGAGTTCAATTCGAGGAAAGGTGTATTCAAGGAACGTTTTGTCCACAGCCAATGCTGCTGCCTGCCAAAGAACAAGGGGACGGCCGTGGGCGGCCTGCCTTCAGCCAACACCATGAGTCTGCCTATCCTCTGCCTGATCCCGCGGAAACCATCCGGGAGCCAAGCCAAGGCCCCGCAAGCCTTCTACTCTGCACAACTACCGGCTAGCAAATCCGAGAACATGGAATTCATGGACGAGGAATCCCTGCAGAGACACTTCAATTTGCCCAGACGGGCGCTCTACCTGGACCCGAAGCGCCGGCCCCTCATCACCTTCCCGATGACCCAGGAGGACTCCAAGAATTTCAACCTTGCCAGGAAGTACAAGATCAACCAGCAAATCCTGGACGGGATCATGGATCCCAGCGCCGCCATTTCGGCGCCAAGCGTCTTTGTAAGTGTTTACGGTTTCAATCTAGGCCTTAGGCTGGTTTTAGAGTCACGCTGACAGTCGGCGCTGACAGGCCTATATGTACTACCTACGTCCTAATATTTTGTCTGTCAGCGCTGACGGTCAGCGCGTGGTCAGCTTGACTCTAAAACCAGCCTTAATCCGTATTATATACAGGGTGTTAAAGAACTACTGCCAGAGCCGTAATGTAATATCTTACAACAAATTGAGATAATTGAACCAAAAAATACCGCTGGAAAATATTTTTTTTTAGGTGTCATAATAAATACTTTCTACTAGCGCGCAATGAAAGGCATGCAATCCTACGACGCACGTGTACGCACGCTTGTGGCGGCGCCCTTTCAGCAGGATTTCCTTTGAGTCGCCCGCGGCTTCGCTTGTGACAAGCTATATTCTATTTACTGAAGCGAACGACTAAAGGTAAACAAAGACACAGCATCTCTCAAACTAACATCTCACTCAAAATAGCTCATGCACGCAGCTTTGCTTGCATCGTATGAGTACATAGGTTTAGGTAGTTACTGTTTAAGGAAAACTTATAAAGTTATGCAAAAAAAAAACAGTTATTTCCGTATTAATTAGAGCCTACATATACATCAATACAGCTCTCGAGGCAAAGGCTCATCTTTGCATTTGCGTGAGTGATCAGATCAGTACAAACAGTAGCGAAAAAAAGTACGAACTGAACTAGTTTATTCCGTGCGTGAGTGCGTCGCGACTCAAGCGTAAGTGCACACCGATAGTATAATTTAGGTACAGGTCAGTTAAGGGTGTAACAAGGGTAAATGTTGCAAAATTGGCTAGCTTTAACTGAAATGTTAGGCAAAAGTACGCACTAAAAAATTCTGAATAAAATATTTGGTAATAAAGGATATATCAGTGACTAATTCGTACGGAAAAAAAATTGCATTTAAATTGTCTAGATGGCAAAAAAAAATTTTTTTACAAAAGCTTTATTTTCCACAGAATCTAATTTCGCTGGTAAACGATAGTAGCTTTTCATTTAAATCTTTCATGCAAATATCGGCCACATCAATAACTGCAATCCTATCTGCTCATATATTTTTTAATGTTAATATCAAGCGTGATTAGTACAAAATTGTACGATTTCTTAATTAGCGCAGGGAATAATCGCCATCGAACATCCGCCACATCTCTTATCTGTGTAATCTTTGGATTATGGATTAGCCCTTAAAGTATTCGCCGAAGAAGTACAACAAACATTCAAGAGATTGCACTAGTTTATTATGTTATAACTCAGAGGTCAAATGCTCAAAGTCATTCGCCCTTGTTACAGCCTTAAGTAAAGCTGGCACGTTCAACACATTTACACGTTGCGCTTGTGTAGTCTCTGTGAATAAGCGCGCGGCGTGACGTGTACAGCATGCGCATCATGAAAAGTCTGCCCGTCTCTCTTACGCGCGGTCTAGCTTATGAGTGTGAAGGGGACAGTTATAGTTTTACTTTTGCTACTGTTTAAAAATACAGCGTGATCTTTTTGGTAGGTATTCAACCGTATATGCGTTTCAATGAGGGATTTTTCTGACAGCTAAGAAAAGTAGTTCCAAATGAGCCGTTTTCAGAAGAACGAAAAAAATCCAATGGCTGTCAAGAAGTTAGGTATATTGTATTGAAAAAAAACTAACATTTTCAATACAATATAACTCCTAAAGGACAAACATTTGGCTGTTGGCGTCATAGTAACTTTTATTCAGCTCGCTGAGACCTATTCGATGATGTTTCACACATGGCTATTGGGCTGAGGTCCAAAACTGCATTTCTTTGACAGCCATTCGTTTTTATTTTATTCTGAAAACGACCCATTATTAGTCATTAAATGGCACTTTTAAGACAGCGTTTTTGTTTTTCTACTGGGAATTGAATCGCTCGTAGCCTGGGCTGCCTGAGTGATCTTGAACGATCACTAAGGTTAAGCAACATTCGGCGCGTTCAGTCCATGGATGGGTCACCGTCTATGACTAACGCTAGTGGCATTTTTTCCGAGCGATTCCGTGCTTCGCAAGGTACGTTAAGCAGTTGGTGCCGGCTGCCGTCGATAGATGGCAGTCGTTAAGCCAAGTCAGAGGCCTTTAGGGGCGGCTTGAAAACTTCTGACAGTAAGACCAGCCACTAGTCTTACAAGCCTCCACCAATCCGGACTTGGCCCCCGTGGTGGAGTATGGCCTATACCTACCTTCCTCAGGGAAGAGGCCCGTGCCCCTCGGTGGGGACATAATGGGTTGATGATGATGATGATGAATGGGAATTGCCAGTTTATTCTGTGGTTTTTCCTCTTTTTTTGTCTCTTGCATTTGATTGTGATTGGACAATCCTCAACAATTTAATTATAATTTAATTATGTAACAAAGGGTCACGGACGCTCAGTGGTCAGTTACTGGATGAATAAGCCGTTTTTAGATGAACTAAAAAAAAAATGTAATGGCTGTCAAAGGAATGCAATTTTGGACGTTAGACAAATGTTAGGTTTTTTTTTTCAATACAATATAACTCCGACAAACATTTGGCTGTTGGCGTCATAGTAACTTTTGTTCAGCTCGCTGAGACCTATTTGATTATGTATCACACATGGCTATTGGGCTGACGTCCAAAATTGCATTCCTTTGACAGCCATTAGATTTTTTTTTAGTTCATCTGAAAACGGCCCATTTATCCAGTAACTGAACACTGAGCGTCCGTGACCCTTTATTACATACATAATTAAATTATAATTAAATTGTTGAGGATTTCTGGGATAATTATTTTCTATTTTGGTGAAGACTTTCTTAGGTGAAATTATTTTTGTTCATGTGAAACTTTATTGAAAAATATAACTATTTTGTGACCATTGATTCCACCTTATTTTTAATACTTTTCGCTCGAATTTGCTAAAAATATATTATAACAATAACACATATGTATATTTGTATTTATTTATCTACAACGCACCCATCTTACTAAAACCTAACTCTAGTCTACACTTAAACTAGAGTCGCATTTTGAATCAAAATCGTTTATTTTTAAACATACTGTATAGTGAAATTGCAGAAGTGTGAGTACTGTGAACGTGCCAGCTTTAGATAACTGACCTATACTGAAATTTTAGGTATTTTTTGGGGCATAGATCTCGTAAGCAAAATCTAAATATTATGCAGTGCTAGGGTAAATGTGGCATATTGAAAAACCAAATGTTTGACATGTTGACACTTAGTCGTTCGCTTCAGTAAATAGACCGAGCAGTGTCTTGGGCTTTTTTATTACCGGGATATTATTATTATAAACGGGACCCTATTATTCTGCCTCCTCTGTCTGTTCGTCTGTCGGTCTGTCTGCTTTTCTACTAATTTTTGATATGTTTTCTTATCATTTATTTTGAAAATACTGACTGACCAATTTAAGAAACTAATTTCGGTACTATGAGTTTGATTCATTACGTCTATTTTTAGTATTTTTCGAAAATGTTGGTGTTTGTGACGTCACCCAATAATATATGATTAAAGATATTCTTTGCCTACATACAGAAAAAAAACAATGTCGGTTGATTTGGCTTGGTTGGTAATTTTTTGTCCTTTCGTCTCTTACCAGGCTGTATCTCATGAACCATGATGGTTCGATAGTTGAAATTTTCACAGATGATTTAATTCTGTTGCCGTCATAACAAAAAAAACTAAAAAATAGAATAAAATAAATGTCTAAGGGGGCTCCCATATAACAAACGTGATTTTTTTGCTCGTTTTTGCTCGATATTGATAGAGACAACAGGCAGACCCTTGAAATATTCACTGAATATTGAGTTATATTATTCACTTCAAAAAATAAATAGTTAAATTAAAATAAATATTTAAGGGGGGCTCCTATACAACCAACGTGATTTTTTTGCCGTTTTTATAGATAATGGTACGGAACCCTTCTTCGACTGTTCCGTACTACAAAAAATTAGCAGTGACGTACTACAAAAAACGTCACTGCTAAGCTTGGCTGTTGGGCCAAGGCTGTGTTGACACACGTTGGGCTTGACTACGCCTGACACGCCTGAATAAAAATCTTCTCTACTTCTTATAAATAAAAATTAATTGCTGTTCGTTAGTCTCGCTCACAGACATAGATCAAGATAGACCAAAGGTGCGCTCCAAACTGTATGAGAACCGAGCGTGTCGAATTTTTCGTACCTACGGTGACGTCACGAGCGAGATTTAGTGATGGGAAAACAAGGTGCGCGAAATCGATACCACCACCGATTCAAAGGAGTGCCGCCACCGATTCAAAGCCACCGCGCTGTCTTTTCGCCGCGCCGCCGTCCGCGTCGCTGCTCGTGTCTCCCTCCGCGCCACCCCTCGCGCCTCCCCACTCCAACTTCCTAGTTTATTTTCATGCAGTAGGTTGCCAGGATTTGAAGTGGAAGAACGTGTTACCAGTGCATCAGTTGCAACATTTTCGTCAGCGGCAATTGTACCTACTCGCAAGTTCGTAAGTATTTAACGTCATTTAATAAAATATACTTACGTTTTATTAATCCGGCTTGTTCTACTATGCGGTATGCCTAAAACGGGTAGGTAAATATTTAACCGCGTCACGTAAGAAGTAAGTCTTGACAGCTAGAAATACCTAGTTCGATTTTCAAACCTGTTAACCTGTTAGGTTTGAAAATGGAACCATTTTTAGCTGTCAAAATTTACTTCTTACGTGACGCGTTCTTATAGGAAGGTAGGTATTTTGCAAATTATTTGTGATTTAAGTCATCACAGAAGCTTCTAGAATTCAACGCGTGAAAGGTATGGTGTCGGAACCGAAGCCTGCTGGATGACGACGGTTCTAGAAGCTTCTGGAATACGATCAGCACAACATTCAAAACCTTATTCCATTTGTCCGAGTCGATACTCATTCCTCTGTCAAAATCGACAGAGGAATGAGAATCGATTTTAAATTATTAAAGAGTAGGTACGAGTATGCTATGGGACAATAAAGAGTGTAACGGAAGTAGTGTCAGTCAGATTTAACAGAGAATGCTCATGGTTGTTTGTTAGCTAAATAGATGTTAGTCGTAACATTTAATGTTTTCAGCGATTCAGCTTGCTCGTCACTGACCAAGGTTTTCTTTTTCAAGCATGTCAGTAATGCCACAAGGGTAAGTATTTTTTTGACTTTGCGTCGGTTTTGTTCCTGCAGCCGTTTAATGTGTTTTTCTTGCTCTATTATCGTTCGCTTAGCTCTGTTCAGTTGGTTTAGAATTTTTTTCTTCTTTGGCGTATATAATGGGATCTCTTCTGATGTGGATGGTTCATCGGCGTCCTGTAATAGGTACATGTTAAAAAATTACAATCTAATACAAAACGACAGCTTAGGTACATTAATGAAGAAAAAAATAGAAGTAAGTAGGTACTCACTTTTTCCATTTTTCTCTTCCTTGGTGTGTTGTTAGTATCGTCTTTCTCCGAAGAAGGTTGCCTGTTTATCTGTGGCATACGATGCGTCGTATTAATTACAAATAAACACACACACGCGCACACACACACACACACACACACACACACACACACACACACACACACACTCACACACACACACACACACACACACACACACACACACTCACACACACCCTCACACACACACACACACACACACACACACACACACACACACACACACACACATTGTACCTATGTCTTACCAACTTCAATACACCTATAGTCGGATAAGCGGTTTTGAACAACCGTCGCAATTTCTTGGTATTGTCGAAGCAGATTTGATCAAAATGAACTGAACAAATCCTGCTGTGTTTGTTTGGAAACCATTTTCCATTTCCTGTCGCATCAATCCATTTTTCCTTAATTTTCGGATCCTGTGGAAAGCTGAAAGTAGATTCTACTGATAACAAAAAAAGTAGGTTTAAGCTGTCTCGTCTTTTGAACTTTGGATGCAATGAAAAATGTGTTTCTTGAACACTTAATCGACCTCGTGGTAGAAGATCAAATATCTCATTTCGCTATCTCGCCAAACAAACTCATTCCGCTGTCTCAAAAAAATCGATTCTCATTCCGCTGTCTTATCGATTCAAAAGATCGGAACATACACAGCACTATTCTTAAAATCAGACAGAGGAATGAGGAAAGACTCATACCATGACGTTCGGTTCACATAACAGTATCGTTTGCTGCGATTTTCACTGCGTGCTGAGAATGCATACCATAAGGCATCACGTCAAGTAAAACCCGCAATGGAAGTATACGCGTAGCGATATGTTCACTGCGTCCGAGCTCCGTAATTATCTTTGTACCAGTGATGCTGATCAAAAATTAATTCTTAATAATTGTTTTACATATTAAATCCGGGGTTATCAGTGTTCAAAAGTACTTACCTGTGAAAAGAAATACCGTTATTTTCTCGGCCAACTGCTTTCGACGCGTTTCTGCACGAGAGCACTGCACAATTAACCATTTTCGTTCTTACGTTACGCACGATGGTCGCGTGTTTACATGCCAGTGGTCTCAAGCTGACTGACTTAGGCCGAGCAAGAGTGTGATCATAGATCACACTATTTCCACGCAAGGTAGGTAAACTTATGCCGTCTATCTTGATCTATGTCTGTGGTCTCGCTAAAACTCGAGAACGGCTGGACCGATTTGGCTAATTGTTGGTCTTGTAAATCACATTCGCTAATTGTTGGTCCTGGAATTTCACGAATATATTCGAGAAACTCCAGGGAAAGTTTAAATGGGGAGAACATATGGAAAAAATACGAAAACTTGGCGGTACGAAGTTTGCCGGGAGAGCTAGTTAGGAATAAACCATTCGCTGCTTTCAGCCCTACGCAAACCAAGAGACGTCGAGGACTAACATTGCGACCGGCACTGACGAGGGTGACGAGGTCATTTACATCGTGCAACTGCCGGACTTGGAATCCAAGTGTCCAATTCACAACGAGATGATCACGACACCCAGGTAAAGTCCGTTCGCTTAGATAGTGTCGGTACACACGAAGGCAATCTTGGTTTTAGTAAAAAAAACATTTATTTCTATAATACAACTTAGACGGCCAAAACACTTAAAATAGAAAAAAAACATGGTACACAAACACAATGAAGCACAAAATAAAACACTACTCTTCATCACTCGAAGTGTCCTCAGAATATTCATCTCCACCGGAATTTAGAATAGGTACCTACCTAAGTGATCCAGGATCGTTTCGTTATAAATCCATTCTAAAATACTGATTGATTTAATTATTTAATTGCGTGATCTACATAATAGTAGAATGAGACGAGCTGCGAGCCAAATTCACTTGCGTGTTTGCGCCGCGTCGGCTTCCTTTAATTTCTTTTGTCAAAAGCCGCCATGTGCCGAGGCGGTAAACATCAAAGTGACACTATGATAGCGAACAGGCTTTAGCACATTGTCATTTTTTCTAGGTTTCCGAACCTCGAAAGGCAAAAACGATACACATAACCTCCTCAGTCCTGACCTTGAAAATAACAATAGTTTTCTATTGTTACTTTGTGTACCCGGGACTGAGGTGGTTATAGAACAAGTCCGTGCGTCTGTGTGTCTAGATCAATTTTATTATCTCGGGAACGCGTGGAGGTATCGATTTGAAATTAAAAGCGTATAGGTATAATCCGTTTAGTTATCTATACTTAGCATTATTTTTTTTCAGACTTTAAGCGATTTTAAGCCTCAGTTTCTTAAAGAGTGTTCAAATGTACTTAACAAGAGATTAATCTATGATTCATTCAAAATACCGGCACGTGATTACCTGAAATTAGCTTGATGTGAAATTAACGAGATTAACATTTGATCGCTCTTCTAGAAACCGGAGCCAACTCCGCTACCGCTACTTGTACTACTACTTGTTCACAAGTACTATTACTTTGCTTACTTTGCTTTGCTTACATACTATTACTATTAATAGTATGTAAGCAAAGCGCCATAACGGTTTTATCTTTGTATAGAAAAAAGGCCTATCGGCAATTAATTGTTATGAGATTATTTACTAATTTCACTTTTCACTTTCAGGTTCATATGGCACACGTGTAAGAAGCCGAAATCTGAAAGCAAAAGAACAGAATTCCCTGACAAGCAACACGGTGGACCTCCGAAAAAGCCCAAGCCTTGGCTCCTTAGTAGACATACAGATTTTGACCTCCTTTCGCAGTGGTGAAATTAATAACGAAAACATTGGACAATTTTATTATGTAATCTGGCACCAAACGTATCGCCTATTGTATAGAAAAAATATTAATTAAAATATTAATTGTACCATAGGTTAACACGTAAAAATTAAAATTATAATATTATGTACTCATCCAATAATTGCCAAAATATTTCTGAAGTTCTTTTTCTAATCTCTACTAATAAGTTGTATGGTGAAGCAAAACAATAAATAAAAAGTTAATTTTCCTTCGTATATTTACTATTTTAGAAAGGACAACGGCAAATGGTGTACAATACGATTAAAATCGGTTAACACTTCGGCCAACCTCGATTATTGTCGTGAATCCCTCGTCTCTCACATAGAGTTATCAATTTACAGATATGATCTGATATATATTACGCGTTATCTTATTGAATACAATACAAGAACGATATGAGCAGCAAAACCTCCTTTGTAGCTCAAAACTAACACAACCTTTATATTGAAATAAGTAAAATTATTTACTATTTTAACAGTCTGCCTTCTTAGTGTCAATAAAACCAGTTTGACGTTATGATACATTTATGTTTATGAACGCTAATTTCATTCGTGAAAATATTCGATTCTATCAAATTTTATCACAATTAACTTACAATAGTTATGTATCATGGCTTCAACAAATTTAAAGCGTGTAATGAATGTTCAAATTCATGTCGCTTCTGCATAATAATTTTCTTAGGTCTACCGGTTAGTAATGTCATCTTGGCAAGTGCTATACATTGCGTTTATGATACTTCAAATTCAATGCTACCTAAAAGAAAACGCGGTAATGTATTTCGTGTCATTTCCGTCTCCGGATTTAGGCGATGATATCCGAGAAAAGCCGAAGTGTTAACTGATTTTAATCGTATTGTACCACCCTATGAAAAGAATATTTTGGGGTTATATTTTTCCAACTTTAGTATTTCGCAAGTGGCTCTTTTTTCAGTTATTCAAATATTTTTTTAAAGTAGGGGGAAGAAAATAAGAAAATAATTAAATAAAACGCAATTTACAAACAGAAACGGAACGCCATGGATTGTTAAAATCAGTAGAGTTCGTTTCACGAAAGAAGTCCCATGAGTTAATTGATTTTGGCTTTTATTGTTATACTAGGGACATGGATGTAATAATCAAAGAGGATTGAGTACTCTGACAAAAAAATGTCCTGACAAGGAGGCTCGAACTAGTGAATCTCATCTCTTTCTAAGTAGGGTGACCTTGATGTCAATGAAAACCGGACGAAACATAAGGGAAGCCAGCCGGAAGGAACGAGCGAAGTTCTCTCTTTAGGAGTAACTTGGGCATTTACTTCCATAATGGGCGACACAGTACCTAGTGGTAGGTATATTCATGGACTGTAGGACTTTAATTATACTTATATTTGCATTTAACGAAGTTTTAACATTTTAAAATGAAAGCCAAAATCAAGTCATAAAATTAGCTTTAATCCAAAAATAAACACAAAGAAATAACTCATTTAAATGTATAGAATTTACAACTTGCCTATTGAGTGTTAATGTACAGTACATTACATACTGCCCTCAAATAAGGTTTGTAGTGGAATAGAAGAGTAGAGAGAAGAGTAAAGATAAAACTCAACTTCGACCATGTTAAAATACGTTTTTAAAACCTTGAGTGGTATTGCTACAAAAATTACTTGGCATACATTCATGGCTCGATTCGAGTCTGGGCCTTTAATTTGAGAATAAGTAAAGTTCACTATCTTGCATGGATACATAGATACATGCAAGATAGTGAACTTTACTTATATTCACAGTTATTAATAGTGAACTTTTCTTACATTTCTTATCATCAGTTACAGTAGGCTACTTTTTGTCGCGGAAATCGCACTCGTTCTGCGGAATTAACTTAATCATATTTTGATCTACATAAGTTTACAAATTATTTTCAGTGAACCAATTTAGAACTTTATATCATTATGGTACTCTTGGTCTCGACAAGTGTTAAATTAAAAATTAAAAATGTTGTTGCAAACAAATTTTAGTGTACAAATTGTAAATTCAGATAGTAAAATCTAACTTGCCAATACGAATAAAACTCATGTAGCTAGCTAGATTGATGACAAACATTTGAATGATTTTTTTTTACATTTAAAATATGCATAAAAGCTAATATACATTACAAAATAGAATAGAATTATTAAGTATAAAATTAAATATTTTATTATACCTCCTGTCAATTTTTCTATTCAAACATAATATTCAAAGCTTCTTCTTTTGGGGAATGCATTCAGTCAGTTTGGGCACCTGCATCGAGCTGTGGTTGCTTCGTTGGTAGTTCTTCCAGTTCAACATTTTCTTCCGTCGCTTAGTACCATTACTTTTTTCGCCACAGGCTGTAAATATTTATTTATTACTTACTTTCTAATAAACTTCTTAGCAAACAAAACACAAAGGTAACAGAAAAGTCCTGTGCGACGTACCTAAAGGGGTTGGTAAGCAAGTGAATAAAAAGTAAACTAAGTGATACTTTCTGAGTTATTCCCGTTTAAAAATATAAAATATAAAAAAAAAACCAATTTCATTCATTCAATTGTCCATTATCATCATTTTAAAGTATTTTGCGTTACAACTAGTAATAAATTGGGGACATTTTGTCAGAGTATTTTTTGTTTGTGATAATTATTTTTTCTATCGATTGGCATACTGTACACCAAACGGCAACTTTTCATGTACAAACGTACAAACTTTAGGTAGGTATGCTACAGAGGTTTGAAGCCTTTTACTCACCACTACAAATGGTACAGGATCTTCCTTCAACCTAGGTAAGACCGTGGGTTTAAAATCTTATTTTCTAAAATACCGGCTTTTGCAGGCTTCACAAAATGCAGGATTTTGTGATGTCGAACCAGAGCCTCATATAGCATCCATCCATTTTAAACGGAAGCTTTCGTTTTTAGTAAAACTGAAAAGAGACCATTGGGTAATCAAACACATGGCCTACATTTTACAACATCATGGTCATAGTATTCCACATAAATGAGTAAGGGACTCCACACACGACGGCTATAAGGTAAGGATGTATATTATAGCACGATATATCTCATTACATCTTTCCATAGAAATCGTCAGGAGACCACACACGACAGCTATAATATACATCCTTACATCTTCGTACCTTAAAGGTACTGAGCGATACGAAGATGTATATTTACCTTTCGATACCTTTCAATACCTCCCAATACCTTTCCGTATATTACGATATATCTTCCTTCGTAAAGGGTGTTCAAAAAATTTCTTGGTGCTTCAAAAAACTCCACTAGGAGTCTTATGTCGCTAAACGACATAGGTATTCAGAGTCCTATCTCAAAAAAATCATTTGCTCCACATAAAGCTCCATATAAATAGTCTCGCTAAAGGCCGGTTTCCGAATTGAGAATTTCACTTAAATATTTAAATAACGTTCTGTCACGCTCTTAATTCAGAAATCGGCCGTAAGCTACGTTTCGTAAGCCTGAGGAAGGTATAGGCCATACTCCGCCACGGGGGCCCAAGTCCGGATTGATGGAGGCTTGTAAGACTAGTGGCTGGTCTTGCTCTATGGCCTCTGACTTGGCTTAACGACTGCCATCTATCGACGGCAGCCAGCACCAACTGCTTAACATGCCTTGCGAAGCATGGAACCGCTCGGAAAAATGCCATTAGCGTTAATCATAAACGGTCACCCATCCGCGCACTGAACGCGCCCTAAATTGCTTAGCGTTCATGATCGTTTAAGATCACTCAGGCGGCCAGGGCTGCGAGCAATTCTTCGATTCAGTCGATTGATACACCTCCTGCAGTTGACTGGTAGAAAATGCTTGTAGCATTAAGTCCGCCGCGTTGCCATTGTAATTTTTACTTGTGCAATAAACGTATTAATAATAATAATAATAATAATTGATGACCTAGGATTTTATAGATATAACATAGGAAGTTACAACTTGTATATAGTGATGGAATATAACATTAAAGTTGCCTTTAACATGAAGGATAGTAACAAAAATCAATCTACCTCAAGAAAAGAAAAAAAAGTGTAGCAACACAGTGGTCATCAATTTTGTAATAATATCATGCCTGTCCACTTGCTGGCGATGTCTGATAATTCCGCATATAATTTAAACTCTTCGGAATTTTCCTTACTTTATATGATGTTCAATGAACATCGTTCTATTTTTGGCACATGTGCCAACGCATACGCGCATCAAAATCTCAATCATCTTCTGATGAACTACCTATCTAACTATCTATTAAATCTAGTAGTAAGTCGACAGATCCATAACACCCTGTATAACGCCTTAGCAGCCGGAACGTGTGTCGGTCGAGACGTATGTCAACGAAATGAAGCGAAATATACATTACGTTACCTGTTCCGTGTGTGATACTTTAATATAATGTAAAGCTATACCTCCCGGGATGTAATGTATATTATAGCAGTCGTGTGTGAAGTCCCTAAGAGTAAGACACACTCCTTCAGTTTGTGGCTCTCGCTCTGGACACTTTACTCTAGTTGCTTACTTATACGATTTTATGTTTTATTTGAGAAGAAAAAGAGTTTAGTTTTCTATGGAAGGTTTTTCGTAGTGCTCTATCCTCTTTGATTATAACATCCTTGACTAGGGATCTTACCGTGGAACTACATCACACCAAACAGGTGAAACGATCTTTTAGGTGTTCTGTGGGACTACTTCGGGCAAAAATAAAAAAAATAAAATTACTTGCCATTTCCCTCAGAAGAAGGAGCCATTTCCACAACAAACATGACATTAGCAGAATCCACAGAGTACAATAGAGACCAATCTTCGACTAAAAAATGGGAAATCCAAAATAGCGCCATCTGTTATCGCTATTCAGAGTTACGACGACCTATATATATATATATATATATATATATATATATATATATATATATATATAGAATGAAGAGAATGTATGAATGCACGACAGTACTGGATTTTATTACTTTTTATTTTGTTATTGAAATGAAAAATGAAACATCTAAATACGACAAAAATATGTATATTTTTCTTGGGTAACACTTCATATAATATTTCTTCACTACATTAGTCATTACCGTCATCAATGTCTTCCAAGATTTTATTGATGAAGAGTCCTTTCTCAGTCTTACTGCGGTTCTGTTACCACATGGATCTATGAAAACTTTCTCAACACAGCACAATAGCACAACACATTAACCCCTAATATCAGAAAAAACCGAAGCCGAAATAATTGAAAAGTATAAAATGAGAGAATTATAATGCTATATTATATTTCTAAGCGATGGGATAATAATTCTTGTCTCTATTAGGAAAAGCGGTGTGCACCATTCTGCTTTTCTTAAACATACTGAAAGTATCGTATTTTGATTGCAATAACTTTATTTCTACACTTCTAAACTTTTCTAGAAATGTCAAATATTGGCTTGGTTTTGCAGCAAAGTAACGTTTGTACGGAAGTAAGGTGCCGGTCATTGAATGTAGACTAGCAGCCCGTAACGGACGATGGCGCGGACTCTGCGGAAGGTCCGTAATCATCATCATCATCAACCCATTATGTCCCCACCGAGGGGCACGGGTCTCTTCCCTGAGGAAGGTATAGGCCATACTCCACCACGGGGGCCAAGTCCAGATTGGTGGAGGTTTGTAAGACTAGTGGCTGGTCTTACTGTCAAAAGTTTTCAAGCCGCCCGCCCTAAGGCCTCTGACTTGGCTTAACGACTGCCATCTATCGACGGCAGCCGGCACCAACTGCTTAACGTGCCTTGCGAAGCACGGAACCGCTCGGAAAAATGCCACTAGCGTCAGTCATAGACGGTGACCCATCCATGGACTGAACGCGCCGTATATTGCTTAACCTTAGTGATCTTTTCAGATCACTCAGGCAGCCCAGGCTACGAGCGATTCAATCCGTGATATTAATGAATTATTTCTTTTTTGTATTTTTGTGAATAAGTGTGAGACTAATTCGACCTTCTATAATTCTTAATTTCTTATTACACATCAATGAAAGTATCTATGAAATTTATTAATGAATAAAGAAAAGATATTGACATCTCGGTATTCCGCAGGAAAAACTATTCAGTAAACATATCATTTCACTTTTACGTTTGTTAAGCCAAGTCAGAGGCCTTAGTGCGGCTTGAAAACTTCTGACAGTAAGACCAGCCACTAGTCTTACAAGCCTCCACCAATCCGGACTTGGCCCCCGTGGTAGAGTATGGCCTATATCTTCTTCAGGGAAGAGACCCGTGCCCCTTGGTGGGGACATGATGGGTTGACGATGATGATTTAAGAAAATAATAATTGAACAAAAAACGTTATATTTTTCTCACGTTTATTGTACAACGTCTTCGTATGGCAACCCTGAGAATGAATACCCAACTACTGAGCGACATCTGTGATCATTATTTGTACTAAAATATTAAATTACATACTGCTTTCACAGCGCCATCTCGAATCTCTATTCAGAACTACGCTTTTATAATACTACTAAATTAAAAAGGCATTCTTTATGCTGAAATCGAAAGTCATTACACTACTTCGTAATAGGGTATCTTTATACTTGATTGGCTTCCCACTTTTTTAATCAGAGTTTGACACCCATGGCAGAATCCTAGGGGTGCCATTCGTTGTTTTTGTTGTACTGAAAGAGGTAATCGTGGCAATAATAAGTTATTGATGCAATTACATTGTAGAGCTGAGAACTATGGGGTGTTGCTCCCATGTGATGAGTATCATCTGGTACCTGGGCTATGCTCGCCATGAGGGAGTGCTGCGACCAGCTACCTTGTTGGATGACGGTATTTTCGGAGTGTAGTTGATTGAAAAGGCGTCCCTATCGAAACGTTTCTGTACTACATGTAGATAAGATCTGTCTCAATAAACACCATCTAATGAAGAATTTGTTTTTGTTATTCGAATTATACAAGTATGTAGTATATTATGTAGTAATAGTAGACTATGACTATGGTGAGAGTTCTAAAGTATCCTCGAACATGAGAAAGTGGCTTTACACGTAGAAAACTGCTGTTGCTAGTTGAGCAGTAAGTAGTATGTGGTTCAAATTATGTTTCTTGATTTTTTTATATGACTGTTTATTTATACATATACCTATGTATGTGCATAGTAGGTATTACGTATGTGTGTATATTAGAATGATTTTGTTTCAATTATTTGTGTAGGTATTTATCTCTAACAGTCAAGCGAACGGGGTCGTAACATAACCTCCAAACTTCTTAAAAAAAACAAGCTTAACTCATGACTCCCAACTGTATAAAAAAAATAAAAATAATGCAACAAATTATTATGCAATGATCTATTAAATGTAAATATGTCATGTTTCAACACGACTTTTTGTAGGTGTACGAGACTTCCACTGAAGCCTGCCATTCTCCTTTCTGACTTACAGCGCCACCAAGCTATCTCCTCAGGTGCCCAAAATTGAAACTAACTATTTAATAGTAAATCCTGTTTCCCATTTTTTATTTCATTTATTCATTAAAATTGAAAGACGGGTTAAAATAATCTCATTTTTCTAAGTAAATTTCTTAAATGTTACTACTAAAGTCTCCACTATCAACTGAACAGAAAGATGGTGGCACTGTACTCCATTACGCGCGCGCGCACTGATCTGAAAGAATCGACTACTCGTTCGGAGCCTATTTGTGACTACGAGAGCTATAAAAATGTTCTTTTAAAGAATATTCCGAATTCCAAATTCTTCTCACTCGACGCATTTTGGTAAGGACCACGCAGTCACGGGGAGCACTTTAAAGGTCACAGCACACATATCAACTCGGAAAGGGATCGTCACCGTATCGCCTCGAGCCGTTCAGCATTATTTGTATGGAACTCCCTACTGCAACGCACACTAATCGGAATCGTAACGTAATCGCCTCGCCTCGGAACTGGCTCCGAACCGCGATGCGGTGCGTGGTCAACTTGCAGTACCCGCGCTTACGGCTCGTCGTCCCCGCGCTTACGTCTCTCCGTACCCGAGCTAACGTCTCTTCGTCCACCCCAAGTATTACTTTAGAGCAATCTGGTAAGTACCAGTGGTCGGCGAGCCGTAAGCGCGGTGTCGCCTAGCCGTAGTTGACGTACAGGAGCTGCTGATACGCGTTGGTTACGATGCATACGTCAGGTTGACGCCTGGTTGACGGCGAGGCGAAAGGCGATACGGTGACGATCCCTTTCTGAGTTGATATGTGTGCTGTGACCTTTATTTTGATTTTTTTCCCTTATGAATTTTCCCTTATTCCGCGCAGCGTAGGACGACCAGCCACAAGATGTACAGACGATCTCATCCAAGTGGCGGGAAGACGCTGGATGCAAGCCGCTTTCGACCAGTCTTTTTGGAAATCCATGGAGGAGGCCTGTGTCCAGCAGTGGACTTCTTGTGGCTGAATGATGATGATGATGAAATTATCATAAGGGCAAAAAAATATTCAAAATATCCGTAATTTTATTATCTGTAAATGAAGCAAAACGTCAGACCACGTCAATTTATCAAATTAGTAGTTACTAAAATATGCTTTTTTTTTTCAATTTGCACTTTTATTTCATTATTAAGCTTTGGTCTGGTTGTAAGGTATAGACCATACTCGGGGGCCAAGTCCGAATTGGTGGCGGCTTGTAAGACTAGTGGCTGGTCAATCAAGTCAATAAAACTTGCAACCGTTATTATATTGTACCTATCAGTTGTAGGTAAACGAGGTCCTTGGTAAACGAGGTACAGCGCCACCAAGTTGTCTGTTCAGGTGGGCAAAATTGTAACTAACTAATTAATTGTAAATCCTGCTCCCCATTTTTTGTTTTATTTATTCACTTAGTAAGATTTATAGACATATTTTCATTAAAATTGAAAGACGGGTTAAAATATTCTCACTTTTCTAGGTAAATTTCTTAATTGTTCCTACTGAATTCTCCACTAGCGCCGCTATCAACTGAACAGATAAGATGGTGGCACTGTAAACGAAGTTTGTTCCTCTTGACAGATGTCGGATTTGACAATTTAGGTGCCGTCGAAACACAAACAAGTCTTATGGCGACATAGTACCGACCACATTCCGAACGGACCGATTTTCCCTTTATTTCACCACCCACCACCAACCTAACACTAACCACCACCTTCAGCCACAACCAGGATCCAAAAGCATGGCCGAGAGGAAAATTGTGTGAGTGTAAAATCTATTCTTAATCTATTCGCTTTTAGGAACCTGTACAGTAGGTACATCGCGGACATCGTTATACTTTTCAGGGTTCCGTAGTCATCAAGGAACCCTCTTAGTTTCGTCTTGTCCGTCCGTCTGTCTGGCTGTCTGTCTGCGGCTTAGCACAGCGACGATAAGTATTAGTAAGCCGACATTTATTTCGCGGTAGAATATTCTTCAAGGTACCTCCCTACATCTAAAATATTAAATTTGCTTTCGCGTACGCGTACTGTGGGGTATCATTGGTTTAGTCGTTAAAAAATATTTTGGGTGTAGGAAGACCATTTTTCGATTCAGGGCTCCGTTTGCGAAAAGTGAAAAAAGTTTGCCACACTCTCCAGTTTTCTCCCCAGAACTATACCCCGCCCCGACCAACAACCCATAGCCGTGGGCTCTCCAATTCTCATCCCGGCGGCCAAAGTTGGCCAGTGCGAACTCAGTGAACAGGACCGGAAGCGGGTCACGCAAATCATCCAACACTTGACGGCAGACTCCGACATTCCACAAAAATGTTGCTCCGCGTGCAAAGCTGAAGAATTAGTAAGTACCTAGCTACTAGGCTGTGATTTCGGTAAATCACGTCTGACTCGGAGAAGATGCTATAGGTGACCCTGAAAATTATTCTAAAAAAATAACATAACATAAACTCAGGCCTGTATTTGGGAGGGGTAGGCAGTTTCCCTCAGTATCCCCCAACAGCACCTCTGATTTGGTCGTCGCTATACTACCGTCCTCGCTCTTCAGCCTTTAGAGCCTTTGTTCTGCTCTACTGCTCGGTCTCTTTAATACGTTTGTTATTATAGGAACGAATATCGTCCCGCATATACCTACTTTGATATGTGTCTATTGAACTGCCTATTATGAATCAGCATCTTCGGAGGACTGCAGCTACAACGAGCGACGTTTAGCCATGAGGTCGAGAGTATAGTTTGAGAGCTCTTGTGGTCTACTCGTACGGTTTGGTTTATAGACCCCCCTCCTATCTACCGATCATACATTTAAAATTTTATCATGCTGTTTCGGCGGAGCATGCGCATAACACGGTTGGTGACACGACAATTTTATATACCTAAGATAGAGATATATCGATTCCTACGTCATTCCTACCTTAGTAGGTAATGTAGGTAGACAAACATACCTAGTGGTACGTTTGTCTAATTTGTCTCTCTCTTTTTTAGCTCGAGGAAAGCTAGTGACTGACTCGTGTCATAAATTATTATATTTTTTTCAGAAAACAGGCAGCACCGTATCAAACTACATTCCAGTTATCATCTTACCTTCAAGCAGTGCTAAAACACAAATCGATATTGGAGCTGAAGTCGAAAAGTTCTACAAAACTCAGATAAAGCCCAGTGAAACAAATAAAATCGCGACTACAATGAAGGATGATCAAGTTCCTAAGGAACCGCAGAAGAAACGAGCGATTACTTTACAAAGACTTACCGATTTCGACTTACTGTCTCAGTGGTAACTATGTAAACCCGCAATATAAAAATAAATTGAATCAAAATGTTGTTTTCAAAAACCTTGCGCCGCCATCTATTGAGGTTTTCTGGCAACATCTTTACACATACCGCCATCTAGTGTTCTATAGTAGTACTATAATAACCATCCCATGATGAAAGAAAAGGTCCGTTTACAAAGACGGAGCGCGCGTGCGTCACACTTCACAAGTCCACTTAGCAAAAGATTGAGCATGTGAGCGGGGTTAAGTTTTTTTTTTATTCTATTTGACAATATGAGATTTTCTGTATGGCAACACTGTGGCAAAACTCTATATTAGCCATGGTTCATGGCCGACCACCACGCAGTGGCTGAGTCGATGAATTTTAATTTTATCATTGCACTTTGCAGTTGTTCATGTTTTCTTTTTCGTTTTCTTTTGACATCAGTTATGTTCCTCTATAAAGAACAAAAATTTCGATGAGATCTGAGCGTCCTGTTAGGTTTTTAATGCAGGTAAGTTTTTGTAAAACATGTTGTGGGAACGTCAACGGTTGGTGTCTCATCCCACTCCACTTTTCTGTTTTACACCGCCCCATATCTTTGGGAGCCCTAGATATAGCTGTTTTGTGCGGGATGCGTTTCTGCGCATGCAGCCTGCCCTGGAAAGCCTGGGATCGCCCGGCGAGCTAGATTTTCAGACGGTGCCTCGCGCTCATAGCTTGCGAAGGTCATTTTAGTTAGCTCGCTCCCATTCCGATACAAAGGGCCCATTTTTTTTGTCAGTCCAGCAGATGCATGTGCATCTTGCGGGTCAAAAAAAATCTTTCTCACGGTTCGCGTCTCATAAATTCTAATTGCGTTTTTCGTTCAATTCGTGAAATGTGATTTGCTTCCTGTAATCACGCATCTAGCGAAATGTCGTAGGTACTTGCAGTAGTGCAGGTGACTGCATAGGTATCGATTTTTCGCTTGCAAGTATTTTAATGAGGTCATTCTTTGTGTCCTAGGTGCTTTGCCCGGGATTGATTGATTATTGCAAGTGTAGGTATGAATACAACATAAATGTTTTATTTGACCTTGATTGTGTTGTGTGATTTGTGAAAAATCTGATATTCACTTTAGTGGGCCCTGGACAGGGATATCCGGCAGGATGTATTGGTTAATTGCAAGGTAAAAACAGTTTCCTTTAGCATTGCCTGCCTGGGGCCTGTTTCAAAAAGCTGTGATTATTAATAAACTGACAATTTCAGTCATTTTTGCCAAACCTAGCCTCATGATTGGTCCACTGAGTAAAAATGACTGACCATACGTAAGACTTAATAATTGTTGCTTTTTGCAACAGGGTCCTGCTTGTATTTTGCTTTGGGTGTTGTCTCTCACATAAATGTATTATGTACTTACACTACAGCAGCCATTCCTTAACTTTTGAGGCTAACAGCCCTTATCCTCCTGAGAACCGACCTTGAAAATAACAATGGTTATATGTGTGTATTTCTGTAATGGTATATGTATTTCTCTTACTACATTGGTTCTCACGAGGTTAAACTATATAGAACCCCATAAAAGATATAAAATGATAGATTATATTAGGTCTTTACCTATGAAATTGCCGTTTTGTATGAAAAAATTTAAACAATTTTTTTTCATGTATTTTTTATTGTATTAATCGAAGTAATCACCCATGCAATCAATGCATCTTTGCCAACGCAGTGGCAGTTTATTGATGCCCTTCTTAAAGAAATCAGCTGGACTCCCGTCAACAAATTCTTCAAAGGCATTTTGTACTGCCTCTCGGGTATTGAATTTTTTTCCCGCCAAGAAGATGTCCAAATTCTGAAAAAAGTAGTAGTCTGTAGGCGCAAGGTCTGGTGAGTAGGGTGGATGATGGAGAGATTCCAACTCCAGTTCTTGCAACTTGGAGACCGTCTGCTGTGCAGTATGAGGTCGCGCGTTGTCGTGCAGGAGCAGCGGAGATGAGCGATTGACCAATGCTGGTTGGAGATGTGCCAGTTTCTCCATCATTGTGTTCAGTTTTTCACAGTACACATCTGCAGTAATGCTCACCCCATTTGGTAAGAAGCTGTGATGAATCACACCGGCGCTAGACCACCAAACAGTGACCATAAATTTTCTAGGGGTGAGTTTTCGTTTAGGGCATTGTTTAGGTGTTGAACCAGGATTCAACCAACTTGCTGAGCACTTGCGGTTATCAAACAGAATCAATTTTTCATTGCAGGTAACAATGCGATTAAAAATTCCTTCATTTGTGTATCTGTTGAGCAGTGCAAGGCATGTCTCGACGCGTACTTCGCGCTGGCGATCATTGAGTTTGTGGGGCACCCATTTGTCAAGCTTTTTTACCTTGCCAATTTGACACAAATGGACCAATATTGTTTTGTAGCTAACGTCGAAAGCTGCTGCTAATTCAGCCGTAGATTGTGTATCATCAGCTTCCACAATCGCCTTTAATTCGTCATTGTCGACCAAAGTCTTCGGACGACGTCGAGGTTCATTATTCAGGTCGAAATTTCCAGAACAGAAGCAAGCAAACCAATAACAGGTGGTGTGTTGGCTTGTAGTGTTAGCTCCGTAAACGTCGTTGATGTTGCGTGCCGCTTGTGCCGCGTTGCTGCTACAACGGTACTCATATTCCGTAATTAGTCGAATTTTTTACGTATCCATGATGACGAAAGATTGAAATGCGATGAAAATGTAACACTAATCAATAAACAAATGACTACTTTTGGAAAAAGAATTCCATGTTCTTAAAATAAAATAATTAATTTGAAATTAGAATTCTTAGCCAAACAAAAATTATTTTGATTTGAAATGGCCAGTACTGCAGAACGGCAATTTCATAGGTAAAGACCTATTATTTCACTTCAAGCTTCATATGGCACTGTAGCTGAAGCTGACGATTTGCTTCACAGTCAAAATAATGTAACAATTTATTGAAAAATGTTACTATACCGCTTCAGTATATGCATCTTCAAATGCATTCTTAGGTACCACTGTGACCTCACAAAACTATTGCGTTCCACCGAATGTACTTACGGCTTGCTGCTCTACGGCAAACCTAATGATACATCAGGTGGCATAAATATTTTTAATGTAAGACAAAAAATTGGCTGGTTCTGATACATAATTAATACTTTTTCAGTATAATAATGTTCTTGTGTTTCTTCAGAGCTTTATTGGAAACAAATTTAGGTTATATGTTTGTATTTTTATGTAGTCTTTCAGTTTGTTATTTTGTAGGGTGAATGTATTAAGTTTAACTATCAGTCTGTGTACGGGAAATTTTTAAATTTGGTATCATTGCTTCCAGAATGCAAGCTATGTATAGACATTTTCTTTTACTGGCTCTAAGTGTTGTCTATCTATATTGATTTTAGATCTGCATTGTGTAAAGGCAGGGTTTGGAAGTAATAATATTATAGTGCAGACAGAATCTAACTACTATTTACTTTATTGTAGATCATGACATTCTTGATTGTTACGAGTATTATACTCTGATTATGATGTAGCTGTTGTGGTTGACGATGAATTTTTTTTTAAGTTATACTTTGGACAAGGTCTAAACTGAGACCAGCAAAAAATTTTGCAGTCTTTCACACCCTGACTGAATTTCTTTATTGTTTTGACAATGTCTGGTTTCACTGTATCAAGCTACCTTCTTGTTTTAGCTACCCGGCACCACCGCCAGCCGATGAAAATACACAAACCGTATCTGTAAGTAAATAAAAATAAAATAAAAAAGCCATTATTCACCCATAAATAAATTTATTTAATTTCTATTATTATTTCAAGGATTTTAATATTATTTATTTATTATTAGTATTTATGGAGGTCGCCTCCTCGGCGTAGGCGTCCCACTGTTTCCTGCATTCTTCTCTGTGTCTGGCTTGCTTTCTCCAGCTTGGACTACATCTCTGTTTGATAATATTATCTTCCCACCTTTTCCTTGGTTGTCCCCCTTTTCTTTTTCCATCTCGAGAATACCAATCAAACACCTGTTTCGCCCATCTGTTGTTAACATTGTATTAATAACAGTAAATATTTTTAATTATTCTATGCACATAATATTGTCCTATTTTATTATTCACAATACCCATCGTGAAGTAATGACATTGGTCTCTCATACATACACATATCATTTCAGGAACTTTATCTAGTAATGGAACCATCAGGTTCTGACCCGAACACTACTATTATTCCAGTGGGCTTCTCCCTTGAGAGCAATGTGGAGATTAAGACTGAAAGAGAAGCAAATATGCTAGAAACAATAAAAGAAGAAAGTAATGGGGAGGAATTAAATGAACGAATTGATGACATAGAAAGGCAGGATTTTGATGAAGAAAATCGAATAATTAACCACTGCTCGAGCATGATAGTGGATGCCGAAAAGATCACGGCCACTAGCCATTTCTCTGGGAATCTTTCTAGTGCCAACTCTAGCTTAGCGTCAAGCTCTGAGACTATATCCACATTTGCCCACTTGGCAAATGATTTCAACTTGCCCGGCTGCAGTAAAACCCAGGAGCCTGATGATAGCAACACAACAATAAAGAACATGATACATCCGAGGAAATTGGTGTTCCCAAACACATCTGCCAGTGAACAATCTAAGAAAGCCGAGCCTATTGTGTTCAAGGACGATTTCATGCAGAAGTTGTTGGCCAGTGGACCCCCAGTAGAGAAGGAATACCCTAAAGGAAAGCTGTACAAGGGTGATGATGATATGACCGATCAGTGCGATATTGGTGGTCCTTCAGGGAGAACAAGCTCAAACGCCTCAAGTATTGGCAGTACTAGTTCGGACAGTATCAAAGATAATTTTAGTGTGCCATCCACTTCCAATGCTGAGAAACTGCTGGGTCTTGGATCACCAAGACGCAGCAACCCATCAGGGTATGCCAACTCGCAGCCTTCCAACTCACATCGTTCACCAGTATGTTATTGTTCACACAGTTTCAATCTTTATTATTGAGCAACAGAAACGGATATAATTGATTTTTTTTTGCAGAGCTACCTCCATCGATACGATGATGATGATTCAGATGATTCTGTAAATGAACAGGCGTGGTGCACATGCCTTTCGCCTCAAGAGGTAACTAAAGATGAAAAAATATTGAGGTTTTCATTAGGTCCTTTTATTTTAACATTAACTTTTGTGTCACAGGAAGACGATGACTCAGATGTTCCTGACATCAATGAAGACAGGATTTGGGTATGAATATTTACTTTTCTTTTAGTTTGGTTCGGCAATAATCATAATTATCATATTTCTCTGTCTACTGATACTGTATAGACACTAATCTGAACGCTAATGTAGCCAACTGGTTACCATTGATGTATTTGTTAATTTTTATTATTCGTTGACTTAATGGTTGACCAAAGGAGAAGATCAGCTGCTCTTACGATCAACGGAGACCCAGCGACCAGAAAAAAAAAATTGGCTAGTCGAACAACCTGCCTCGATGCATAAAGTATAGTGACCTAATGTTATAGGAAAAAAGAAACTGCCTTTTCTATTACAACTGTCACTAGCGAAAATATTAGGGGGTCTTGACAGAGTCTTCGACGTCGGCAAATCTGTGACGCATCTATTCGTTGCATTCGCAGAGGAAGCGAAGGTACGACCCGCCGCCGACCTCCACGTCTCCGCAATCAGCCAAGAAGTTCTGCCCTGATGGGTCCGGGTCCTCAAGCGGCAACGGTGACTGGCTCTCCGGCCATCCTGACTCCAGCAACACCAGCTTCCAGGGACCGCCGGACATGAAGCAATGGTTACACAAGTAAGTCTAATCCCCGGTCTGTTAATTTACAAGAGATCCACCGAGTAAAACTAGCACCAACCAGGAAAAAAAATCTTATGTTTTTTCTATTATACGTCAAAGGGGTTTGAAGATTTGTGTTGGAAGACTGGCATATTGGCCAGCTGCCATTTTGTTTTCTTTTTCAAAATGGCGCACAATGATACCTATGTACATCGGCTGGCGGGGGACACTTTTACAAACATAAAAATACGTTGTTGCAGAGTTAATTGCAGAAAAAAAAATCAAAATGGCGGCTGACCAGTATGCCAAATTATTTAAAACCCTTTGAAAAAAATTTTTAGAACCCAAGGCCGAATCCTAGGATCAGATAGCATTGCGGGTCGCTGCTCTGCAGGGTGCGTGCCAGTCGCCACAGCGCGCTGTTCTGAACATGTTCGCTAGTAGGTTGGATTGCTTTTATCTCCATCACTGTTCCAGCCTACATTTATATAATAATAATATAAATAAATAGACATTTAGTTAAGCCTTTTCTAACATAGTTTTAATGTATTGTCTGCGTACTAACAATCGGATCGAGTTGTAGTGGAGAAAATTACAGCGACTGAACCTGCACCACCTGCGAATCGTCTGAAGATCGTCTGATCTAATACTTAAGTTGGTACGAGTAGCTGCTGGTAATGTTATCGCATGACGTGACTTTGTAATAAATCATGACGTGTTGGTTTCATTATTTCGCCCCTTCAACTGACCTGTTACTGTACTCTTCAAATATAATTTTATATTAGTATCACTGAGAACAGACTCCCTCGCTCAGCAACAGGTAAGTCGTTAGGCAAAGCGAAATGGCGCTATCATATCGCTACAGAGAGCTATAAAAAGCCGGGTCCGGACGAGTGTAAAGTGTAATGTAATCCACTGCACTACGAATTGCATGTAACGCTCTTAGTGCCGTTCACACGTAGAATTCGTGTTACATAAAGCCGCCTCTAAACGAGGCGATTATGAACGTGTAGAGGACATAATCGTCTGCAATGGCCCCAGCAAGGGGAGACATCAGGACTGGAAAATCCTGATGTCTCCCCCAGGATAAAGGTGTCATTGAGTAATCTATGAAAGTACACAAATTGGTTCATAGTAATAAAATAAATTAGGACAAAGTACAGGAGAAGCTATGGCGACTAAATGCAGACTCGGTGTATATGAGGGGCCCTGAAGCGGCAGTTGAGGTCCCTGTTTCTCGCACACCAACAATCCTACCAGCGGACCGCTGGTGTACGAGAAACCGGGGTAGGTAATAGTGTAACTGCGCGTATACGCGCAGATAAAGTGATACAAACCCGCTGTGATCACTCGTAACTTTGCGTTTTGAACAGAGACTCCTCTATGGCATCGGCTAAGACTACATTGCTTCCTGCTTTTAAAAAGAAAAAAACGTAAAAATAAGCGAAGTTTTTGGATAGACCCATTTAGCGTGCGCCCCTCTTCCCCTTGTACCTCTTGTACGCACGTTTGTATCGATTCAGACGCGCGTTTCGATCAATACAAACGCAACAATCTGTACCTACGGCGCCGAAGCGCGCTTTTCTGATGCGCGCGCGCGTCGTCTGCGCGTATAGAATACCCAGACGCAGTGTGCTTTGGCTCTAAGACCTATGAGTGGGCACTGCGCCGTGTCACGGAAAATGAGTCGCGGTTGCCAAGATGGGAGGGTTGCCTCAAGAGAAGGGCACAGGTGCCCTGCGGAGGACGCTCTTAGGTTGCCTAAGCTGTGTCATGTATTACATTCTCGCACTTTGTCGCGGACTCGCCTGGATAGAAAAAAGTAGCATAGATAGCATGAATGTGATACGATCCGATGCTTTGTTGGACAATTGGGTATTTGACAAAATGTCAAATGAGTTACTTTTAAAACGGAATTTTGTATGAAAATACTTGCTTGTGACGTCACAGTTCAGAGCACTCTTTTTATGTTTCATCTATTTAAAAATTGGAATAACTAGTAAATAATTAAAAGGATATATTTTCCGAAACATTTTGTAATTATTATTTTAATCGAGCATCTCAAATATTTTTTTGTTGATAGTGTCAAATACCGTATTACGTTACGTCAATCATATGCTTGGTTGGCAACCAAACGTATACTCGTAATTGAAACATACGTCATTAAATTATAAGTAGGTATTGTATGTACTTAGTTTTAGAAAAAGAAAAAAATCTTAAAAATTAACATTTCAAAAAATATATTTTGTCAAAAACTAAGCATATTTTTGTCATCCTATCAAAAATATAGTTTCAAAGTCAGTAATTTTATTGGACACAGCTTAGTACAATCAGAATATGCGAGCGGTTCCGTGGCTACCCTTAACAGAAATAGAATATGTTTTTTTAAAAGAAAGAAAGGAGACATTAAAATTGTGACAGAAATGCAATGTAAACAAACATAGCTGCTTAAATCGATGGAATACAAACCTACGGACGCTAGCAGCCTCAAAACCCCGTGTGTCTGATCCCCAGGTTCCAAATGTGGTCTAACGGCGAGAAGATCCAGGCTATAGACGCGCTCATCGGCCGCTGCGCCCCCGGCCAAGTCCGGCACATGATGAAGGCCATCGAGCCACTCTTCCAGAGGGATTTCATCTCTCTGCTGCCCAAAGAGCTTGCCCTAACAGTGCTGGGATACCTGCAGCCTAAGGACCTTCTCAGGGCCGCGCAGACTTGCACGTCTTGGAGGTGAGTTGCTCAGCGATCAATCCTTACGCCTCCTTCATCAATACACGTGTCCTAGGTCACTCTAATCCAGCCGCTGGCGAGCTGGTGCGGTAGTGTCTTGCGATGCGTTTGGCAGTGTGGTCTCCACGAGAAAACCTTTGCGAGGTGAGGTGGTTTAAGGCGAGGACACGCCTGTTATCTTAGCCCAGCTGCTGTCGTTTGTAAAGTGCCTGTGCAGACTTCCAGTCTCAGTCGTTGAGGTACGGAACTTGCAGACCTACTCAGAAATCATAAATGTGACCCATGAGTGCAACAAACACTTGCTATGTCATAACCATAATAGTACTATAGTTTTTGGTATGCAGTCACAGCGTTCGTACATTTTTCAAAAACTTTTAAGCCCTATATATAATCTGTGAAGTACCAATGACTAGCTCTTTGTGGATTTGGCTTACTGCTCTCACGACTTCCCAGAGGCGTATTGCCTTAACCTTTTAGATTACTTCTTCGCTTCGCTATCGATTTTTTGCAAAGCCATATGGACAGTCGAATACCGGATGTAGGCAAGCAAACAGGATAATCATATCTGGTGCTTACACGTAAGTACAGAAAAATTGCTTCTTTCATTTAGCAACAGTCACTAGGAATGACGTATAAGGGTGATTCTCAGAATTTCATAAATTCTTTGGCGCATTTTTTTTTCATAATAACTCGATAAAAAGTATCTTATCTTTTGCACAGAGTGTGATAAGATAAGATAAGGATATTCTTTATTGTACCAGGAAAAATAATTACAGAACATTAACAATAAGTGTGCTTAACACAATTCTTAAACCGAGTTCCGAACCGAACCGAACTCTAATATATCTTGGTGTATCTTATTGTAGAACCTTATACAGGGCCCATAAAGGAAGTACATATTACCTTTTGCGAGTCTGAATCGAGGAGATTACAATTTCTGTTTATTCCTAGTTTAGTACTAGTAGAACGTTATGATGGCTACCAATGGTTTCGAAGTCTTTAATATTTTTTCGAACGTACATAATATTTTCATAAATGTATTGGCTTGCAACTGTCAAGATGTTCGTTTCTTTGAAAAGATCTCTTAATTAAGTGCTAGTGATTTTAAAAAAAAATCTAGAAAAACAATTGTTGTATTATATTATTACTTCTGCTGATTGAACCCCTATCACTAGCAACTTGGTAGTAATTGATTGAGTAATTAGAAATAACCGGCTGTTTTTTTAAATTAAGTGGGGTCCTGTAAGACACTAAATAGCAAAGGGCTTTGCTAGATGGACAAAATATTCGAACATGTATTTCTCAAAAACTATTTATATCTAGTGTGTAGTGAAAAGTGTTTTGGAAATAAGAGGCTCCTTGAATTCTAATTTATTTTAGTCTGTAAACTTTCAATTAACAAAAGGGCCCCGCTGGCACAGCACAGATATTTTTTTTTCATGAATTTGAATTTGAATTTGAATGATGAATTTGCAGAGGTAGAAATCTACGTACATAATTCGGTAGGTAGAAATATATACCAATACGATTATTTAGGACGTAAACCATTAAGACACGGGGTCCCGCTGCATATACGAACATAAGTGTTTTCATAAGAACTTTCCCTTTTTGTAGCTTTAGCTTTTGCAGTCTTACCGAACCTGAAGAAAGTCTTTTCAGAAAGGTTCACCAGGTCTCTGCGAAGACTTTGAGTTCAGTGCAGATACTGCAAGTACAAATACGCAAATTGCTTCGCCTAAACAATTCTAGACATAAAGAATAATTATTCTGTGGCTTGGTGCTAATAGGGCCAATGTCAGTAATCCATGGGGATTAGTGAGGATGGCCGCACTGCAGCCCGTTTAAAACTAACAAATTTTACTATACCGGTAGAAAGTCATAAACCTGCCCATTGGCCTCTTTACATCTTATCTTTGAAAATATTGTCGTTACACTTACGCCCTTTCAGCACAAATAAATATATACATTTTTCAATATGTATATATTTGCTATATACATTTTTCAATATGTATATATTTGTATATACATTTTTCAATATGTATATATTTGTATATACATGCCAAAGCATCAAAAGGCAAAAGCCCAAAGGCATTTGGGCAAAATCTTACTTTGGCTCTTTTAGCACCAGGCCACAGAATTATCTACAAGATAAAATTTTATTTATGTCTAGAACTGCTGCTTGTATTCATTATGATCGTGCATATCGATCGAGTCTCCATTTATCTCCGTGTCGGTCGGGTTACTCGCCGCCATATGCCCGAACATCGACACAGATGTAACACGATCCCTGACCGCATATCTGTGCGTGTTTGACACGCTATCTGTTGAGATCGGTACCACAGCGCTGGTGTTGCTAAGTCAGACACGAAATGCCGACGTCTAGTTTACTGTGACGGAATGTGGGGCAGACGGAGCACTTATGATTTGGCAACGAAATTGAAATGTAGGTACGTGCTTTTTGATGGATTTTTTTAATCGAATCGAACTAAAAGCACGTACGGAGATAATGTTGGCGTTAGTGAGAGTTGCGCATTCATGTGTAAAGGGCCAGTTTTTGAATGGAGAAATTCGCTAAGTAACTGAGGCATATAGAATCAAAGGCTGCTAAGTGACATACTTTCCAAATATGAGCCATCTAGTGTATTTCGAGTTTAAACTATGGATTTTTTCAATTTAGTAACAAAATCAGCAAAAGACCACTTAAAACCTCGTACAAATCTCATATTGGGTCCAAAGGCTGCTAAGTGTTACGGCGTTGACGGGAAAGTGGCAGAGTTTACTTTGGTACTTTGCAGCCTTTGATTCTATATGCCTCAACTGTGTTTCGTTAATTGATTGATTAGTACTCGACAGTTTTTATAATATTTCACTCAAACGGGGCATTTGTCTAAGATTCTAGAATAATATTTGTAACAATACGATATAGGGTAATCGCACGTAGCCTGGGCTGCCTGAGTGATCTTAAACGATCACTAAGGTTAAGCAACACACGGCGCGTTCAGTCCATGGATGGGTCACCGTCTACGACTAACGCTAGTGGCATTTTTCCGAGCGGTTCCGTGCTTCGCAAGGCACGTTAAGCAGTTGGTGCCGGCTGCCGTCAATAGATGGCAGTCGTTAAGCCAAGTCAGAGGCCTTAGGGCGGCTTGAAAACTTCTGACAGTAAGACCAGCCACTAGTCTTACAAGCCTCCACCAATCCGGACTTGGCCCCCGTGGTGGAGTATGGCCTATACCTTCCTCAGGGAAGAGACCCGTGCCCCTCAGTGGGGACATGATGGGTTGATGACGATATAGGGCAAGTTTTTGAATTGAGAATTTCGGTAAGTAGGTACTTAACTGTAGTGCTGTCTCGTCACATTTCTCGGAAAAGAGCGATTCAGAACGTTACATAAGCATTTACTTAGTGAAATTCTCAACTCAACAGAAACCGGCGCTTAGCATCACTCAAAATGTATGTTGAATTCTCAACCCAAAAATTTAGGAGTAAACCTCTCAACTCGCAGCAGAGACAGACTTGTCTCCGCGCAAGAGTAACGTCAAACTCCCAACAGAGACACAGTTGTCCCAAAAGGCAACAGACCAAAAAATGGTAAAAAGTGCGTTACATTTTCGTACTCCGAATGTAAGGATTTCCGTGTCTGAATTTTGATAAAGCTGTTATTGTTTAGTAAAGTGGTTATTCTAGAGTATAATTATTTTTGTTTCAAACAAATCCGTGTATTGGTTAGATAATAATTTGATATTTAGGCAACCTGGTCGTTTATTTTTTTGCGCCGCCATGACACCCCTGTCAGTTAATGTCTGGTGATGTACTGGGGGGCTGCGAGTGAAGAGGTTTTACTTTGCCCATCTTCTTACTCTCACTAAAGTCTGTTTTTTAATTCAATGCAAAAAAATAAAAGACTTCCCAATTAAAAATTGTTTGTGCTAGGTGTTTTTTTTAGACTTTGCCTATAAGAGGGATTAAATTGGAATGTATTTGATGTGATATGGATTTTGGTCACACTAGTCTCCTATTCACAGTAAAAAAAAATCTACCGAGTAAACCTATACCTATATTTTATAGCGGTAAAACCGCGTCATTTTTTTTTTGCATCGAATTAAAAAACGGACTTTAGAGAAGTAAAATACTGATGCATTCCTCTTCGGAGTCCATTGTTGTTGCCCTCCACTAGCCATACCTACCTACGTATTTTTTATTTTAGGAAAAGATTATCTCGATGTTTTAGCAACGTTGCATTTGCCGTCGTTACGTGTAGACGAGGGTGGGTGCAATTAAGATAATTGGCTGGATGAAAGTTAACAAGCTAATAAACATAGTGGAATCCTGATATTTATCCGGAAGACGTGGGCTTCGAAGATTCTTTCTATTTGGTGTGAAATGAAAGTCAGAAGGTCGTAATGGTTACACGCTTGTACAGAAAAATACAAGGAATCTGTGAATCAAATTAATAGTTTATAATAATGTAGCATTGATGCCTTAGGGCGGCTTGAAAACTTCTGACAGTAAAACCAGCCACTAGTCTTACAAGGTCCTCTCCACCAATCCGGTCTAGGCCCCCGTGGTGGAATAATAATATGGCCTATACCTTCCTCAGGGAAGAGACCCGTGCCCGTAATGGGACATAATGGGTTGATGATGAATTGTAGTATTTATTTACCGACCTTATAGACCATTTATCTCTATTTATTTCTCTCACGCAAACACACACACATACACACATATTAAATGAATTATTAGTAATTTATTGTCTCTGCTTATTGTCGATAGTTCTCCAATAACCTTTATGTAGTAAATGTCACCGAGGATAAAACTAATTATTGAATTATATTCGTTATTAAAGCTATTGTATATCTATCGATTGTAATTTTAGAAGACTGACGTTTGTATCACAGATTTTTATCTACCACAGGCTTCAGAAACCATTGGATTTCAATTCACTACAGTTCACTGTTTCATCATTTACTGAATACTGACATCAAATTAATGTCATACTGTTATGTTATGGCGTGATCTGATTGTGAATTAATCTCATATCAATAAGCAAATTTCAATTTCAAAACTAAGTACCAATTGTCACTGTTGCGAATATTAGGACCACGCCCACTGACCGGTTAACTGTTAACCAGCTGAGAAACAAGGAGTAGAAATTGATATAGAGATTTCTATATCAATTTCTACTCCTTGTTGTATGGCTTCCAGAACTCCGATGACAACTTCGCTTAGTACCAATTTCTCTGTTCCCGCCAGGTTCCTCGCTGACGACAACCTGCTGTGGAAGGAGCAGTGCCGCCGCATCGGCATTACTACACTGAAGAAGCGCGCCCGCTCGCTGCCTCGCTGCGCCAGCCCATGGAAGGCCGCCTACATGCGCCAGTGAGTGGAAAAATATTAATAAAACGCTAACTTACATCATCATAAGCCTGACGCCCACTGCAGGAGAAAGGCCTCAAATAAATTGAATTTTAAACTGAGTACACAATAGTCTATTTGACAGTGTGAAAGAAGCAGTATTATTTATACGTATTCGTGTAAATTTATGTGTCTTAAAACCGCTTTAAGGCATTTTGACTAAAAAAGCAATTATGATTTAGAAAAAAACAAGATAAAATTTGATAATTATACCACAATTATACCGGCTTGGATTGGCCGATTCAATGATGACGTCTCATGCCAGTAAAAGTGGCGTCTGTCATTCATTCTTTCTTACGTTTATTGGTTGGCTTACTGGGAAGTGACGTCATGATTCCTGTGAGACGCCATATTGCCCAATATAAATGACTTGCCTTGGTTGTGTCTAATAATAAATAATAAGATACCGTTTGGGCGGCTTATTTCAAACGTAAATTTTCGTTTGCCATTTTTACAAGAAATACACGAAAAAATTTAGAATGACCACTTTCTGAGGACTCCATAAACAGTGTGAGATGGCTTTCAGAAATCGGTCAAATAGCCTGTTTGCGGTCTTATCGCTTATTTTTTGTTTGTCGTGACTTACCAACGATGCCATTGCAGGTACCTCATCGAGAACAACTGGCTCCAAAAGCCGGTGGACACTCCGATCATCATGCGCGGTCACGACGACCACGTGATCACGTGCCTGCAGTTCTACGGGAACCGGATCCTGAGCGGCTCTGATGATACCACCCTGAAGATCTGGTCTGCGGTCACTGGAAAGGTGAGGACTAGCAGAGACATACTTTTTTTGGTTCGTCAAATGACTGCCTCGTTGGACACGATCAATAGATAGATAGTTAAAACCTTTATTTCCATAGGACACACACACGTACATATAGCATAACAAATTAAATCACAAAGTAACAGCACATAATAAACACTGACGAAACAGAAACATACATAAGCAATATAAATCTAAGTTGACATTTTATGTGGTACGGTAAGTACCCATTTGTAGGATGTGAGCGAATAAAAACGTGGCAACGTGTGTGTGGCAAATGCAAATGGGTTTCGATTCATCATGTGCTGAGAGTTTAAAAAGAAAACTCCAGCGCTGGTATTCTGCCGATACCCAGTGTGAGCGGCGCGCAGAGCCCAAAGAAGTGATGCTTATTAAAGTAATAGATGAAGTGTCAAAAAGGTCTACAACGAAAATTAATTGAACCTGTGCAAACTTTAAAAACTCAAAGTCGCAGATAATAATAATGTTATAATAAAATTACTATGGTGAAAAAATTAAACATAAATAAAATAAAAGATGTCAATGTTTCCCTTGTCATGTTGTAATATGTTTTGTCTTTTTTTCCTGCAGTGCCTCCGCACTCTGGTTGGGCACACTGGTGGCGTGTGGTCGTCTCAGATGGTGGACGACCAGGTGATCAGCGGCTCTACGGACCGCACACTTCGCGTTTGGAGCGCCAAGTCGGGCCAGTGCCTCAAAGTACTCTCCGGTCACACATCCACCGTTCGCTGCATGCATCTCTACCAGAACAGGTAAGTCATCACCAAGCAGCCCATATCAATCCACCGCCGGAGGTGGCCTCCCCCTAAGCAGGTCCTTTCTGCCCTTGATCATCCTGTCTTAAGCTGGGTACTGACCACTGTTACGAGGTGTAATGTAACATGTTACACAGCGAGCATTCAGTGCAGTCAGTACGTTTTGTTACGGCGATTTCTACGATCAACGACGTACCGACTGCACGAATGCTCGATATGTAACATGTTACATTACACCGCGTAACATTGGTCAGTACCCAGCTTTAGACGCGCGTGTAGGTGAGCGAATGTACAGCTGTCTTACGCAAAAATCTGCGTTATCTATGCGAACGTAACGTACCGTTGCATTACTGGGAAGTTCAAATCCGTGCCCCTGAAACGTAAAGATGTGTATTATGTCACCCTCGTGCATTTAGATAGGGCAATGAGTTATCCGTGCCCCTGAAACGTAAAGATATGTATTATGTCACCCTCGTGCAATTAGATAGGGTAATGAGTAATTTGCTTACGCTGTGCGTTTCACCAGAATGTATTATTTATTTTTGGATGTGGATACATATTATTATGTTGTAATGCCAACTATATCCGTGCACGCATGCGCTTTCTCTTAGATAGAAATAGTTTTAATTATGGCTGAATGCCTTAGGCAGACGGGTTTACACACGAGGTTTTCCTTCATCACCACCGAATGGTACGACTACATATTCAATGTACGTAACTGAGGAAACAAAGTCGATCCCTCCGGGATTGGAACCCGCGACCTCTAATGAAATGCTAGCGTTCTGCTGACCGCGCTACCACCGCTTCTTTATTTGGACAAGTTCTCTTAAAACCAAAGTTATGTTTTGTTTAACTACACCTGCGTCCCTGTAACCCGAGTCATCTCTTTAATTTGCTGCTTTGCGATAATATTATGAAGTTTTTGCATTGCGAAATTCGTTTTTGTTCATGCAAGGTATCTACTGCTGCGCTCATACATTATTTAATATGCATACATTGATATACTTGATGGATATTTGCAGTTTGAAGCAATAATTATTATCACAATAAAGGCTATGTAATTCCGAACATAGATTATTGCTAAGTTACAATAGAAGCTATTCCAATCTCTTTGCGTGTAGTAGCTGGATGAGGATAGCCGAGGGAAGGATGAAGTGGTGTGCCTTGGGATAGGCTTCTATGATGTACAAAAATATCTTCACCCATGCGAGTCTATTAAGAACGGAACTAATAAATGTTTTGTTATACATGTTAGCATAGAAATAAACTGGTTATAATTCTGCTTTTAATACATACCTAAAATTAGGATAAAGAAAAAAAAAAGTCTTGCTTTATTTTTTATTTTCATGAACATGTAAGGGACATTTATTACACAAGGAACTTTTTATTCTTTCTTTGAATAATCGTTTCAAGCATCATATAAAGTTCGTGGGACTGTCCTACATCCGACACTGGGTTGCGTTGATCATACTTTATATTATTTTCCCTGAAATACCAATGCTATCGATCCAGGGTGGTATCTGGGTCGCGCGACGCCACATTGCGCGTCTGGTCGATCCCGGACGGGCGCTGCCTGCGCGTACTAGTCGGCCACTTGGCGGCCGTCCGCTGCGTCCAATACGACGGGAAGTTGGTCGTCTCCGGGGCCTACGATTACTTCGTCAAGGTCTGGAACCCGGAGACTGGCGAGTGCCTCCACACGCTCGCAGGGCACACCAATCGGGTCTACAGTCTGCAGGTGAGTGGGTTGAGCTGATCCAGCAAACAATATTAATTAGCCGACGAATTTCTGTCAGGCCTACTAAATATACTCAAATAAATTAATTAAATCTGGTGAAGACGTTTCGGTGGAGGTCGATAAAGAATACTGTGACACGAGATTGTAATATATTTCATTTACTTGGTGTACAAAACGAATCATAACCATTACATGACTTGTACAGGTGCACAGATGCTGCCGCTAAGTAAAAGTACTCTTCAAACATCTTCAAAATTGTAAGCAAACAATGCTTCAACGTCATTTAAAGTGTTGTTGATAAATCTGCAATCGCCATCGACATCATCAGCTATTTGAGGCCCACTGCAGGACATAGGCGTCCCTCATGGTACCCCAAGTTTTCCGGTGTAGTGCCGGCCGCATCCAGGAACTCCTCGCCACTGTAACCAGGGCCTCGATTCAGTTAGTGCATTACAGTACGATGTCAGATGCACGGCCGGGTCACGTGGCGTATTTTTTCTTACCATTGACGCCTAGAATTATTGATACACGTGCTCGCGTCTACTTGAAGCGGCAATGAAACTAAACCGCCATGTCCATGCAGTTGGCATTGTACTACAATGCATTAGCAGAATCTGGGCCCAGCTCGACAGACCATCTGGTGGGAGTCTGCCAACGCTGCGTCGTCCGGTTCTCGGTCGCCAGGTTACAACTTTTCTACATCAAATTACCATCAGTTCTCCGAGCTATATGCCCAGCCCACTGCCATTTCAACTGTGCGATCCTTCGAAAAATCTGCAACGGATTCGATTAAATTAGATTATGTACATTGAGGCGTGTGAAATACACCTCTGACTAATATGGGGCTATCCATAAATTACGTCACGCGAATTTTGCGATTTTTTTACCCCTCCCCCGTCCTTGTTACAGCTGGTCACATTTGTAAGACCCCCCTTCCCTAATGTGACGTCACATATTTTGAATTCAAACAGCTGTTCCGAAATTAGTTGTATTAAATATCCATTTAAATTATTTTTAATACATGAGCATCAAGTAAAACATTTGAAGAAAATACAAAACAAAATAGATTACTTTATTAAATAACGAAAACTTAATCATCTCGAATCGCTCGTAGCCTGGGCTGCCTGAGTGATCTTAAACGATCACTAAGGTTAAGCAACATACGGCGCGTTCAGTCCATGGATGGGTCACCGTCTATGAATAACGCTAGTGGCATTTTTCCGAGCGGTTCTGTGCTTCGCAAGGCACGTTAAGCAGTTGGTGCCGGCTGCCGTTGATAGATGGCAGTCGTTAAGCCGAGTCAGAGGCCTTAGGGCGGCTTGAAAACTTCTGATAGTAAGACCAGCCACTAGTCTTTACAAGCCTCCGCAATCCGGAATTGGCCCCCGTGGTGGAGTATGGCCTAATACCTTCCTCAGGAAAGAGACCCGTGCCCCTCGGTGGGGACATAATGGGTTGGATCATCTCGAGTCCATGGATTTTGAACCCACTCCATATGACGTTACGAAATTTAGGACCCCTCCCACCACTCTGTCACACTTCGTCGACCCCCTCCCTCCCCCTTAGCGTGATGAATTTATAGATGGTCCCTATGGATATGGTTATTCATTACCGGAGGACCGTGTTACGCAGAATGGCTTAAACCCACTATACGTAAATTCCGACAGAAACTTGTTTGCTTGCATGCTTTTCATGTTTTTGTTCAGAATTTGTAGCTATAACTGCTATAAAATCTGATGTCGTCGATGAAGCGCAAAGTGATCTGTCAGGATCGTGGTAAGTGGCAGTCCCTGGTCTCTACCTTCCCCCCTAGGATACTGGCGTGAGTTTATGTATGTTTAATATATTAGATAGCAATGTCATTATTACGTCCATGATGTCATGTGACTGACCGAACCCAAGCCTTAGGCGTAGGGCAAGCAAGATGGTGGTGTGTAGGGCGCCTCAAATATCTTTTTTTTATTTACTTACCTAGCATTTAAGAGTAATTAAAATTGTAAAACCAAGAGCGTCTGCCAACAAACTGTTATGCAATTTGGCAGGAACCAACTTCTGTATTTTACTGTATATTTATCTGAATAAACGTCTTCAACAACAACAACAACAACAACAGATTTATTACACATACCACCAGAGTTAAATAGCGAGAAACAATCCCTGACATCACTTCCCCAGTTCGACGGCGTCCACGTAGTAAGCGGCTCTCTCGACACCTCGATCCGCGTCTGGGACGTTGACTCTGGGCAACTGAAGCACACACTCATTGGCCACCAGTCATTGACCTCCGGGATGGAGCTACACTCCAACATACTGGTCTCTGGTAACGCTGACTCCACGGTCAAAGTGTGGGACATCAGCACTGGACACTGCCTGCACACTCTGTCCGGTAAGTTGGAAAACAAAGTGATACATTAGTTTTGCAAATACGGCTGCCTCATTGGCCTATCGGTATCACTGAATGTGTAAGTAATTAGGAGAAGAATGAGGATGCATGAGGAAGAATGCTGCAGAGTCTGGCCACACCCTCTCATTGGATACCAGTGACTTTAGTGCTCAAGCTATAACAGCATAGCCATACATACATAGCCTTATTCTAGCATACCATTCTGGTATGGTAGAATATTTACACCACAAAACATTACTCTCAAAGTTAAAACACTATGGAATAAAAAAATTAAGTCTAGATCTTTTAAAATCATATTTAGAAGGAAGGGTTCAAAAAGCAGAAATAAATCGTATTAAATCGTCAGGCTCACTTGTAAAAATGGGAGTCCCGCAGGGATCTATCTTAAGGCCGTTCCTTTTCCTAGTCTATGTAAATGATTTACCGTTTTTGGTACAAAAAATGTGTGAGATAGTGCTATATGCTGATGACACGTCACTTGTTTTTAAAATAAAGAGACAGGAAAATAATCTTGACGAAGCAAATAATGCTCTCTCGCACGTTCTAGATTTGTTTACAGTAAATAATCTATTGTTAAATTCAAAAAAGACAAAATGTATGAAATTTACCCTACCTAACGTAAAATTAGTTGAAAACAACATTGTAATTGAAAATAATAAACTAGAATTTGTGGAAGATACTGTATTTTTGGGCATCACAATCGATGCCAAACTACAATGGGGTCCACATATTATAAAATTGGCACATAGACTAAGCTCCGCAGCATATGCCGTGAAAAGAATTCGAGAACTTACTGACGTTGCAACTGCTAGGCTTGTTTATTTTAGTTACTTCCATAGTATTATGTCCTATGGTATAATACTATGGGGCCGGGCAGCAGACATTGAGACTATCTTCATCTTGCAGAAGAGAGCGATCCGATTTATTTACAAGCTAGGTAGTAGGGACTCGCTAAGAGATTTTTTCAAAGAAACTAACATCTTAACAGTTGCAAGCCAATACATTTATGAAAATATTATGTACGTTCGGAAAAATATTAAGGACTTCGAAACTCTTGGTAGCCATCATAACGTTAATACTAGGAATAAACATAAATTGTCATTTCCACGATTTAGACTTGCAAAAGTTAATACTTCCTTTATGGGGCACTGTATAAGGTTCTACAACAAGATACCGCAAGATATATTAGAGTTACCCCCAACGCGATTTAAGAATTGTGTTAAGCACACTCTTTGCAAAAAAGCTTATTATAAAATCAACGATTATTTAGAAGACAAGGACGTATGGCATTAAATAGTAGTTTAATATTAAATTAAATCAGAGGATAAATGTGTCTAGTGTTCAACACATCCAAGATATTATTTTGTATGTTTTATTTGTATTAGCTTTAAGGTGATTTGAGAAAAGATGGTCAGAGTGGAGTTTTTTTTTTCGCTGCCTTTTTCTCCACTACAGACGGCCCCAAGGCAGCGGCTAACGTTATACATAACTGTATGTACATTGACATTCAACAAGCAGAATGTAAATTCTTTACGTTGAAATAAATTCTTGATTCTGATTCTTTATATTAGTAGGCTATGTCAAGCTGAATGCTACATACATTGACTACCTCTTTCACAGACGCCCATTTAGTTAAGGAGAGCACCAGAGTAAATTTATCTAATTAACGAGTAATACATTTCAATTTGCCAGTATTATTGTAAGTTCTACCAATTATATTATCAAACCTTAAATTATTATGATACCACTGTAAATTTATCCTGAAGGGCGCTGACACCTGTGTTACAGATTCACATCTGTCACGAGTGTCAGAGTTAAAAAAATCATTGTAATTGTAACAAAACTGTATCAACTATGTAGCCCAAAATTGAAATACTTAAGTTATTACATATATTATTGTAACATGGCATATTGTTAGGAATTAATTAAATACATTCATTCTAAACATGAAAGGTTCTTTCACACTGGTAATAGCCTACACACAGTGAGGATAAGAAAAGTACTGTGTAAAAAAACCGAATAAGGACAATGACCACTCAACAACCGGGTGCTAGAGGTTGTTCTATTAAGAACAAGTCGAGGTTTCCCTGAACCTCGACGCTCAATCTGCTGCAGTTAAACTTGTAGCAAAACCAAGCTGCAACAGAGTCGGCCACCGATCACCATCCCTGACACTTAACTTTACCATCCGCAGGCCCCAACAAGCACCAGTCGGCGGTGACCTGCCTGCAATCCAGCAACCGCTTCGTAATCACCTCCTCTGACGACGGCACCGTCAAACTATGGGACGTGCGCACTGGCGAATTTATCCGCAACCTTGTGGAGTTGGGCTCGGGTGGCTCGGGCGGCGTCGTGTGGCGTATCCGCGCCTCTGCCACGAAACTGATATGCGCCGTAGGCTCACGCAACGGCACTGAGGAGACTAAGCTCCTCGTACTCGACTTCGACGTGCCCGGGGCGTGCCGTAAGTGCGATGAATAGTATCGACTTAACCGGCGCTACTTGCGCCGCGCGGTGAACCTTTATGCACCGTGGAACTGTTAAACGTCAGTGTCGCGCCCAGTGGTCATACTTTAGCACCACGGGCCGTTCACGTGTTCGCTGTTGTAGTGCGAATTGTGACGTTTTTTCTCGCTGTGTGCAGTCAAATCGCTGGTGTTTCTGACTCTGTGGATTGCGCTTTGGTCGGCTGTTGAGTTGTATTTCGGAGAGACTCTAAATATGTAGTTTGTATTGAGCTCTACTTTGAAATTTCGAATTGCATACACATCCCGTTGGTATTGGAGCACAGTGCGGCAAAATCATGAGCTATCATGGCGTCGTATGAAATAGCTTAGTCTAAGGCGCAATCTATAGAGTAATTTGGCAGCGCGCATCCTTCACGTTGAAATTTTTGTGTCAGATTGCACTAGCGAGTTTTATAATGTGGCTAATGTACCCAGCCCAAACTGTGTAATTTTTCGATGTTTATTATGTTTCTTTTGTTTTGCAATAAGTACACTGAAGTTTCAACGTGTAAATGATAATGTTAGGCGGCCCTGTCACTTTGTGCGTGACGAGGTAACCCCTTGAAGCGTTATTTCATTACCTTCGCGAGTTTGCAGCTTGTGTGGTTCAGTATTAACGAACAAGGTGGCCCCGAGGCTGTTGTCCCATGTATGGTTGGCTAGACCATTGGTATATTCAAACTATTGTTAATTTCCATTTCCTTGTAAGTTATTATTTTGATTATTTAATTTGACATTGATTATTTATTTGACATTTTTTTGTTTTGTATTATTCATGTTCACCCACTGATCTGCAATACTGCGGAGTTCAGTATTTTCATCTCGTAATAAGTTACTTCAAGTGGGGCGTTTTTGAACCGACTTGTCATATTTTAAATTTAATTGGCGGAGGAAGGTTAAACCTCTCAGCGCACGCGGATGGTGAAAAATAGTCGAACATCTCGATATTCGCACCAACCTGTAAAACATGTTTTAACCATTCTGAATCTGTGGTAACGTTTTCGCAACAATATACATAACAATTTATATTTAAAATGTGACAAGTTTATAGATTCCTGATGAGTATTCATTTGATATTGATTTACCTATTTGACATTTTTTTTGTTTAGCTTTCCTCTTCGCGAAGTTGCGCGCATCGTGGTCTTTGCATTACATGCATACTATTCGTTCAGTAAAGCTCAATATATTGTTAATTTAATCCGCAATTTTCCTTTTATTACAATCAGCATTTGATTTCATTTCATTTTAATTAATTTGACATTTGTTTTGTAATATTATTTCATTTGACATTATCAGTTTTCTATGTTGTGTATGTGACGTCCCATCTTGTATTATTTACCATTCAAATCTGATTGTGATGGCGGTAATACGTGTACTACAATTATCTTATTATTTTAATGGTTCAGCATTTTCAATTACAATTAATTTCGTAATTTGATGTATCCTGTATTTTATTGATGTATCATGTTTTGTTTAGTTAAATGTTCATTGTATTAGTTGCAATTTTACAAGTGATGTGATTTTTTTTTTCAACTGGGTATAGGTAATGTAACCATTGATTTTAATGGCCCAAAAAAGTGCGAAGTGAAGCATCTCTTAATAATAATAATAAATACCAGTCGAAAACCGCATGTATACTATGTGAGAGATAGTAAATATATGTACTTTCATTGAGGGACTGTACTGTAGGGCAAATTGATGTATAAAACTTTACCTTTCTGTAGCCCACCTATGCGCTTAAGTTGGGTGCATGGGATTGTCCAACAATGCTAACATATTTTAGAACCCAGATTCTGGGACTATATTAAAAATTCTGTACCCGAATGCAATTTGGTCCTTAGACCTAAGCGAAAGAAAGCTTAGTAACACAATATGATTGGTTTATAATGTGTAATGTAACTACTGAGATAACATAAGCTTACAATATTTAGATCCGTTATTGAAATCCAATGTTGTTGTCACTAGATCTGTGTATACAAATGGTCGGTCTTCTAGCGTTTTGTTTTAATTTTGCCAAACTATGTAGTTCGATTATCCCAAAGAAATTGCAGAAAGTTTGGGTGTTAGTGTTAAGTACATGTCCCTAGATTAAGGTCTCTACTTAAATAAGAAAATAAGTCGATGCAATTAAATTCTCCTGAATTGAATTTTGTGTGACATTTATGTTATTTTAATATAATCTAATTCGTCAATACAATTTGAACAATGATGTTATTGTATATAAGGTTGTAACTAAATTCCACATAAGAATCCGAAAACGAACGGTACTACTCGTCAATACGGAAAAGTCACTATGGATAAACTTAAAAAAAAGCGAACTAACATTCTTTCATTTATTCTATGTATAGTGTAGTAGTAACTATAGTATACATATACATATTATATAATTAATGAAATTCAATACTAATTACTACTGTACTTGGCAGGCATGCGAAACAGCTGAAGTTATTCACGCCATTTCGAAATTTTTTCCACGTGTAAAGTTGTTTGTACGAGTAGAATTATCCATTTACCGATTCAGGGAGTTTTTGTTGCACCCTGTATACATAGACTGACAGTTCTCGTTGGAATCACCGTCAAAACCATTATTTTTTTCCTCTGGTATCGGTCTCGAGTTGTTATTATTCAGTAACTTGATGATAATTGCTACCGTGAATAGCAGTTGAGAATACTTTTCCTCCATCCGTCATCTGCAAAAGCGAGTCACATCTTTCATAGATTCCACGCTCACCTTAGTAGCATGACACCCGCGAAGAACTCTATAGATAATTCATTCGAAGTATTTTTATTGAAATCAAACTGTGACTAGATGAACGTCAAAAGTTCAAATGCGTGTCCTATAGGATCATTTTTGAGAAAATATAGACGGTAAACATCCAAATAAAGAGGAGATTCATTAGCGCCGCTTTTCTAAGCGAGATGGCGCGACTCTCGCTTACAAATTCAAATATTTTATTCACAGTTTAAAAACAAAATATTTACTTTATGAACGTCAAAGTTGTTACTTTCACAATTAATAGATTATGTGGAGAAGGAGCTAACAAAGAAACTCTCGTCTTTCTCGACTCGACTCGTCTCTGTTCTTTTCAAAACAGTTTTAGGTTAATTAACAAACTTTCTTTATTAGGCTCGATAAGGAAAATCATGCTTCGCGTTATAAGTCAGTATTCACTACAGACATTAGCAATGGGGGTAGCTCTTTTTAAAAGGGTAAGCTATTTTGGTCCCTACCTCTGAAATGAGCAGTTCCTGACACGTCAATTAGAATTTGTTGTAAAATATAACTTTTGTTCAATAAATGTTTTTTCATTTCAATCGATCTACCAATATGCAACTGCTTAATGTGTTCTGTACATAACAAGGGCTTTCTATGTATCACTCGAGCGTTGTAACATCTAACAGCGCCCTTACAAAGAGCACTGTAAAAACAAGTAAGGACGTAGAGCGAAAGTTGTTATTTAAAATTGTAATGTCATGGCATGTCAAGAAATGCTTGCACCGCCAGAGAGTGTATCATGACTGCATATAAAAATTCGAAAGAATCGAACGAACCTCTTGAATGTGAAGGTGTTCTAACTTGGTAAGCCATTGATTCGTAGCGAATAGGTGCGGAAATCTATGGAGATGTGTATGGCTTTTGTTTTGTCTATAATTTATCTCGACGCATATTTTAACATTTATAAAATTGTTAAACATTAATAAACTATTGATAGAGGCTCGGGCATTGCTGGTTAACAAATTACGTACATGTCTAATATAGTTTATTTTTCTTATTCCTACTTTTTGTTAATGAACGAAGTTGATGAGAGAAGTTAAGAAGAAAATTATCCTCTCAGCAATGAACGGCTTATTACCGGAATGTCCAGTCGGTCCTTAATACTATTTCCCTGAACGTCGATTCCCTGTGATAATCCACTTCCCTGAGAGTCCACTCTAATAGTCCACAATCCTAATTGTCCACTTCCGTCAACATCTGTTTTTATGCTCAGTTCTGAACGTGCTATATCTTTTCTGAATAATTTCTTCATGTGAGAAAAATAAAGTACGACTGCTTTTTGTTTATAAATTATACAAAAAAATGTACTTCCTTTCCTTACTCATAATTACGAGTACTTACCTCTTCGAACATAAAAAGAGCCTGTAAGTTGCTCTGTAAAAGTAGGTCATATAAATACGACAAATCGCTATAAAAAAACTGTCCCTTTAAGGAAGTGGACGTTCAAGGAAATAAGACATAGGGGACCGACTGGACATTCCAGTAATAAGACATTCAGTGCTGAGAGGAACATTATTAATTTTAGTAAGAAATTATCAAAACCATGCAAGTGTCCGTAATTTCGATAATGTGCAAAGCCTCAAACAACCTTTATCAAAACTTCTCTATTTTTTTTAAAATCATTAACGAAGTTAATGCGACCGAGTCAGATGCCAAACTAAAACAGTTGCCTAAAGGGGCTCTACTGAGTAACACTAGCGACGCCGAGAAAAAACTATCATATCTTTTAAATCTTTTTAGAAGCGTCTAAACAATCTCTATCATATTACCAGTTGTTTTTAGGGCCAACGACAAAGGACCTAGGACTAAATAGTATTTATACCAAAAACTGTGGTTTTTGCTATCTAGTCGTAGATTTTTTGCCTCAGGTTCACGGCCGTAGGTCCTAAAAATCACTATTAACGTGATTGACTGATTGTTCCAACAGACACTTTTTGCAAATTCGTTCTATAAAAAAAAATGTTTTTTCCTTTCGTGGCGCCTCTTTAGCAAACTCTGTGTCTTTCAAATCAATGAATGGTTTGTATATATACGTTTTGTACGGAGAACTGTATAAAATATCTGTAAATTACTATTGAAATTTGCGTGCTCTTGCCAGACACGCTCTTGGCCAGTTACTATGATTTATTAATTGACCTATTGTTACGCCAAGAACGTATACCTACTTACTATTTTTAGTTTAGTGCAAATTTATTTTTAAAATTTGATCGTTATTGTTACTTGTAAATTTGTATTCGTTCAATAGATATGTTTTATAACCAATTGTATTGCAACAATCTACTAGTGTACAGGGTGCCAAAGGAATTTTTCAATAGAAAAAAATTGCTCTAACAAAGCAATTATCTTTTAGCGCTCTCTGTCGATTGAATTAGTACAGTATCCAATTCAATGTTTATTCATAATTCAATCATTAATAGAAATAAATAAACACCAGTGTAACACCACTAGCATTTAAATTGGTGTCGTAATAAATAGGTTATACATAAATGCTAATCATATTTACCGAAATTGTTGTTCAATAGTTACAGCGCGCCCATTCGGCCCCCATCATCGATGTAACCAGTAGTAGCATCACATACTAATATTATGTACTACGTAGTGTTTGGAAATACCAAAATTTCAACCGTACTTAGGCTAAAAGTTTTTCCTTATACTCTGTGTTGTTCAAGACTAGTGGATACACAATATAAATGTTCATACATAATGATATTGACACAATACTGTTTTGTGGAATAGACATCTGATGCCGTGAAACGTTGTTAGAGGTCAATCTCCTTTATTGTATTCATTCAGTAGGTAGATACAGTGTATTATCGATGTGTATATAATCTTGCGAGACGGCGGGCGATCGCCCTCTTCTACGAACTTATAAATGTTTAATTAAACAAAGACTGAAGTATAGTTTAGACCTAATAATTTAGCATAATAAGTTAAGCTACTCCTACATAATATCCATCATCACAATATAATGGTGTTTTGCCTGTTGATAGCGGATTATTATTAAGAGATCTTGTAATTTGTTTAATTCTAAAATGTGTTATCTCCTGTAGCTGAAGGTTTGGCCCGAGGGAATACCTCTGTTATTCGGTGGCCGGCTGATACTATGATTTCTTAATTATTGTCTCAGAAACTCCCACACTAGACGTCTTTGTGAAGACACTAGTTTTACGGAGATTTTTTTTACCGTTTTACGCTGCACTAACTTTCAACAAACAGTGTTATATATTGTTGGTAAGGTTGTTCCAAAACGTCGCACCTTTCTTACAATTTCACCTGTCTTCAAATGGGCAGGAATGGCCCGATGAGGGCAAAATAATGCATTTAAAGTCTGTATTAATTAAACAAGGTCTTCTATTGGACTTGCACCACCGACTAAAATCCATTTAGCGTTAAATTAAATAGAATTTTGACAGATAGTGTATAGCGGAACTGTCAAAATTCTGTTTGACTAAAGTTAAATGGACTTTAGTCGGTGGTGCAGGCCTTAATTGCGGTGTCAAGGTGTTATTCTACACTTCTAAACAAAAATCTCAGTGATTAGAGCGCTTTGCTAACACGGCTTAATGTGTCGGCACGGCATCGACTGACGGAAGCAATTACGGTGTCCCCTCCAGCTGCTGTTATTTTTAGTTTGACACTAGGTATTGTCAACTAGACTGCCTGTAACTCAAACAGTCGTGTATTTCCCCATTATGTTACCTATTATTACGCCAGATTAATTATTAAATTGTTATTTGAATTCAACAATCGCTACTTAGACACTAACTTTGCCGATCGCCAGTTTTCCTTACTTCTGTATTTAAGGGATATCTTAATGTTAGAACCACAAGTACTCACAGCATTTGTGGGCTGTACAATGATGTGTCCTATGTAACGGGCGATATAGACTACTTAGTTTTTTGTTGTTATAATTTTCTTTTTGTGACATTATTAAATGAACTCATTTTCTCTCGGATATTTTTTAGTTATTAGACGTAGTTGTTAATATGTTTTTGCTGAATAAATTAAGGCGGTATTCAATGGTTTCGCTTTTTCATTTAATAATTTATAAGCTGATGAAAATAGCTTCAATAGTACTCAGTTTTTTTAAGTAAAACTTTCTTAAGCACTACACATTATTAACTTTATTATGGATACACTTACTCGATTTTTTGTCGGAAGATTCCGACCCGGTTTCGCTCTGATTCGCAAAGCTTGATCACAACGAGCAGAGACAGACCTATTGTGAGATCCAAATAAAAAAATAATAAAAATGTTGAAGCTGTTTCGCAGGAGTTCGATGACAAACACTGACACAAGTTTTTTATAGTATATTAGGTAAATATAGAGGAACTACACTCCTGGACACATCTATCGGCCCATATCGTCGTCTAAAAGTGTTAAGCTGCTAACTCCAAAAGTACAAAGTTTCAGGAGTCTAATAAAACCATGCTATTTTTACATCAGGCAATGAAAAGAAAAACTGAAAATACCGTTTTCGAAGAAAATTTTCATCGAATTTCATTGAAAACGGTATTTTCAGTTTTTCATTTCATTGCCTGATGTAAAAATAGGATGGTTTTATTTGTCTCCTGAAAATTTGTACATTTGGAGTTAGCAGCTCAACACTTTTAGACGACGATATAGTATTTTAAGTTTTGACAATCCCTAGCTAAAAATAAATGTTCCGTGAAGCAATAAGTTTTATACAGTTTTGAAGCTGATTTATTGGTCAACCAGCTCAACCAAATCAGCTTCAAAACTGCATAAAAATATATTGCTCTACCTAACATTTATTTTTAGCTAGGGACCGTCAAAACATAAAACACTACGTGGGCCGATAGATGTGTCCGGGAGTGTTCTCATCTCACCCATGATCGCGGGTCAGTCTCACTATTCCCATTGAGCTTTCCCATTGATAGTAATAGTGGTACTGCTTGTTCACTATCCCCATTGCGTTTTTAAACCGCTACTATTCGCGACCAATAAAACGCACGATATTATGACCTCTTTATTATTGTTTTGATATCTATACAGGCAATTACTAAAATCCCAAATAAAATTTTATATTGCGTAGATTTGTTTTTTTCTGTAGGATAGTTATATTATTTTACACCCGACGTTTAAAAAAAACCGCTCCAAATGGGAATAATGAGACATTTTGTAGGAGAACATAATGTAAGGTTCATTTGTCTATACTTGAGTATTGCGGTAAACAAACCTCACTCGAGCACAAATCACAACATTCCGAAGACATCACACATCGTAGATAACCACAATAAGTTTTAAACACTAACGCATCTAATTAATCAGAAAACTGCTCAAAAATATCTTTAAATATGTCTTTTTTAACCAAAATTGCAATTCAGTATAAAATCAGGACACAGGTTAGCAAAACACACAGAATAGTTTTGATATTTTGTTGTAGGGATGGGTGCAAGTGAATGAAAGAACAATTTGAAGTGAATGAAAAAACGTATGTAAAAGCGTTGATTGATGGGTTAATAACTCATCATAATAGTTATAACAACTCTTTAAACCCTTTTTAAGCCTTTTTAACATTAGAAGGACCACATTTAAAATATTTTTTAGAGAGTTATTAATAAGACCGTTAGTGTTCTTCGTCTCTTTATGCCCTCATAAATCATGACTTGTAATTCAAAAAAACACAAAAAAGAATATACAGGGTGTCCCGTAAATCGACGTCAAGCCGGAACCAGGTGAAAAGGCAAGTCATAGTGGTTATCAGAAAAATAAATAAAAAAAAAATTGCACGAAAAAAAGTTATAGGCATTTAAAAAAATTCATTCAAAATCCTGTTGCCACCACTCTTTCCTTTTTCCAATTTTTTTTGTTTTGTAACTTTGAATAATGCTTCTTCAAACTGTTAACAAAATTTCAAAACCAGCTGCTCCAGCAAGCTGGAGCAGTCTCCTTTTCTTCCTTGGAAGAAAAGGAGACTTTAAAAAAATTGCCCATTTTTAATTTTAATTTTAGTTTTCATTATGTTTGAGAAATGTCTTGAATAAATAATAAAAAAAAATGTTTTTACTTTTTTTTATATTTTTCTGATAACCACTATGACTTGCCTTTTCACCTGGTTCCGGCTTGACGTTGATTTACGGGACACCTTGTATTATGCTGCAGCAAAGATATCCGTTGAATAAATGTCTGCCATATTTTTTCACAGATAACTTTTTTCTCGCGCCATCTATTTTGTAATTTGATATGGCAATACTAACCTGCCCACGCACACGCACATCTGACACAGACTTTTAGGTCCCATGACCGAAAACCTAGGGCCAAGGACTTGGGACTAGCATTCATGCCAAAAACTCCGGTTTTTAGAGGAATTGCTGTCTCGTGATTTGGCCCCATTTTCCGGTTAAGAGCCCTAAAAATTACTATCGGGATGATGAAGAGATTTAAAAATCACTTTGTAAAAATGTCTAAGAAAAGAAGGAATAATTTTATTTTCACTTACATCGCCACTGAACCTTGTGAACCTCTTTAACTTCGTAACTTTGTTAATTAGGACTAGACTAGAAAATTGGCCTCTTGTATTGAGAATCTCCACTGTGTCAAATTGGCGACTGACTGAATCGACTTGCACAGAAGTGCACCTCCTAATAGGGTTTTTTTTTGTATACTGAGTAGTATCGGGTCAAAAGTCGCCAATTTTATTAATTTCTAAACAAAATTTGAAATAATATTTAATATGTTACTTTTACATTTTTTATTTCACTATGGAATATGGACCACCATAATGAACACCAGTTCATTACCTTTGAATTTGTAGTAGGTATTTCAAATTGTGGGTAATTTTTATGTTATTTCTGCTAATAGCAAGCTAAAGATTGATTTTTTTATTAACATAATAATCTATCATGTATCTCCAAGTAACTATCATCACATTCATGAACATTTCTAAAACCCAAATCATTCATTCACCAATAAATGTTGCTAATCTCAAATAGCTCATTCACTGTTTCCCAACCCCGTAAGTGTCAAATTTTATTGATACGCCATTGTTGTTTACCGCAATACTCAAGTATAGACAAATGCACCTTAAGTCTCGCTCAGTATTACCACTGCAATGGGTAATGGGAATAATGAGATCTACCCATGATCGCTACGTAATCGTAAGTTTGTTTCATTTACATCTTGTATGTGTGCGTTATAGCTTGCTCTATAGTACCTATTTTACCTCAGTTTTAGAGGCAACACTAGCGAATTGCGAGCGGATCCGGAACGGAGCGCACGCGCAACGAATGCGTCACGAACACGCTGCGGCTGCGCAGCGAAGACGTTGCGGACGCGTGGTGCATTGGCAACTTTTTCGTCTCCTGTTTGTACATTCAGCAACAAAATGGATTCCGACGAGGAAACACTGCTGTTGACTCTGTTACTTCGAAGACGCCGGAGACGAAAACGAAAGCATCGACGAATTTGGGAAGATCCATTATCAGTTAATCGAATGGAAGAGAGCGACTACTTTGGTTGTTTAGCAAGTTTTGTTGTTGTTTATTATGTAAGTGTTCGTGCTTTCTTTTATTCTCCAAATTGTATTTTTATATTTATCTTTTAGACCTTAGTTAAGACCTTTATTTTTTATTGTTCCCAGGTGCCTTTTCTTTACCTTTAAATAAATACAAAAACTACTCTGCCTCTGGATACCCTATCTTTTACTTCTGCCGACCGCACCCAATCCCATATTGCGACAAAGAGAGGAGGGACGGACGGACTGGCGTCTGTACACGACAGTACAAAATGGCGTCCACGCTGCTATTCGCGGCGAATTCGTTGCGCGCCCGTAACGTATTCGTTGCGCGACCGCTCCGTATTGAAAACGCTCGCAATTCGCTAGTGTGATAAGGCTCTTACAGCGCCACTAAGTTATCTGTTCAGGTGGACAAAATTGTAACTAACTTATAAATTGTAAATCCTGTTCCCCATTTTTTGTTTTATTTATTCACTTACTAAGATTTATAGCTATATTTTCATGAATGAAAACTTGTCAAATACCGTTATTTTCGTAAACAAGACAGTCTGTGGTATAAACCAAAGACAGTATTATTCGACATTGACAACTGAAAACTAATTAACGCGCCAAATATTTTTTTGCTGGCCTAGAACCAAAAAGTATGTAGATACATAATATGTAGTTTCATTTTTACCTATTAAAACAGTTTTGCAGAGTGAAGAAAGGAAGATAAAAATGGATGTTGCCGAATGCTCGCCATTAAGCGGCAAATAATAATAATATCTTTGTACGATAAGAATTCATTCATGTCAATAAAAAACTTGAAAAATGCATAGAAGTTTTATTTTACATTAGTAAAAATAACAGTAAAAAAACTAGCCAGAAATTGAAAACTGAAATAGTGTTTAATCCTACTAATATTATAAGTTTGCGAGAATTTGTAGATCTATGTTTGGATCTTTGTTACTCTTTCACGTAAAAATGGCTGAACGGATCTGGATGAAATTTAGGGACAGAGACAGAGTATAGTCTGGCGTAACAATAATTTTTTTTTTACTCTACTCTTATTTCTGGGGTTGAGTAGTGGTGTGAACAGGTTGGCAGTAGAGGGTAGCCTGAGTCTCCCAGTAGACGGCCTCTATTTTAGACCTCTATTTTATTTTAGCCTCTATTTTGGCCATTTTGGCCATCTTCAAAGCGTTGCTTTATATTACTTTCATTGAAGATACGGCTATCGTGAGTACTACCCCTTCATCTAGCCACAATGTCCATGATCTTGAGGCTAGCGGCACAAACAACCTAGAACAGAATAAATAATATTATATATAGGTATTTTAAGGTATGGTAAACAATCATTAAAGTAAATTAATCAGTTATGTACTGAAGTATTTAGGTATCTGGACATTCAAGGAATAATACCCTTTTCTATTTATATAATATTGAGCTTGCTCTCCACCAGTTTTTTTCACTTTTATGTGTGTGCAATCAATCGCCCCTATCACACCAGGAAAATTCTTCATTTGTCGGAATTTCGCCATCACTGACTCTTCCTCTTCTAAGGAAGCTGGCATCTTAATGAAAGTTAGAGCTTTGGCCGCAATAGCACGTGCCACCTTGGCGCAAATACGACTGACTGTGGGCTGGCTAACCCCGTGTAGTTTCCCAGCATCGTCTTGAACCTGAAACATTTTATTAGGTATATTAAGACACTGGAAATACCTACTTTACTTCCATAGAAATGCTTTACTTGCTTTTAAACAGACAAGTTAGAAGATATTACAGAATTACAGGAGATTATAAGAAATGAATGTGACTTACTTCACGTCGTCCCCAACAACGGATGGCGATCAGGACTTTCTGGTGAAACGCCAGCACCTCTAGCATCCGCCATGAGCTCGTCTTCCACCAGATTAATTATCTCCCGAATGGTATCTTTACAGAATCTGTAGCGTTTTTTGAACGTGAGACCTCGCAATATATTGGGTTTATTATTTATTATAAAATTTTCTCTTCCGCTTCTTGCAAGCGGCCAATTGAATATATTGCGCGCAAAGCATTCATTTTTAATGTGTTAAACACAACACTCCGAAAACACTAATGTCAATTTCACGTTTTGAGGTTATAATCAGTATGTTATGGACACTTATTATGAGAGATTAGTTTAGCAAACCTTTGTTAAATAGCTAATGAACGTTTTAGGCACTAACTTACGTTTATGAATAGAGATTTTTAGCAAACGTTCTATAAACCCTTTAAGTATATGTCTCTTTTAAGAAGTGCAAATTTTTTATGAATACAACCGAGTCTTTTAATATCTATATTAATAATTTCGTTCGGGTCTACGGTAGACTCGAACGATATGCACACCAAATGAGAGAGCGTAAAAAAATAGTTGATCTGAGTCGACAACATATGGGCGGAAAATTCGTATTATCGAGCAGCATCAATATAAAAATTATTAAATTCAACAATGGCGCTGCTAAGTAAACATGTCAATGTTATCATTGTTGTGTTAGTGTCACAAGTTTTCATTGTGAACTGTTATGGCCGGTTTACATTATTTTAGTGTTTAGGAGAGTGCTATAATACAATTAGAGAGGCAAGTGCATTAGGACGTTCGAGTGAACGTTTATATTTCTTCCAGTAGAGTGTCACTTCGTCGACGTCGCGAAATATGCGCTATCCTACTCAAAATACTATGAGTTTTAATGGAACACACAAGTAAGTTTGATAATTCGAGTTAATGAAAACAACACGCACCCGTCACGAGTCACTTGCGCACTCTCCTAAAGTTCTCACTAAATTTTTAGTTTATACACAGATAAGTAACGAGGATAGTAACGCGCTCAGGTGTTACTGGATAGAACAATAGAAACCAATTCTATTTTGATTCTAATCCGCTACTTGACTCTTTTTTCAAGTATGTCTTAAATGCTAAATATCTCGTCCATTAGACCAAAACATATTTTAGTGTATTTTTTGAGGACCTTGCTTGCTTGCTAAACGTTGCTTTGCTAAACAGCCAAACCGCGGTCCGCCATTTTTGTCTATGGTTTAAAGTCCTCTACTTTAGTAAACAAAGTTTGACATTCAACATAGGTAGAGTTCGTGCCACGAAAGAAGTATGAGTCACAATAGAACCTACACACGCACGACTGACAGATGTTTGTTTACAAACAAAGGTGCTTTCAAGATGGCGGATAGTGTTTTCACCGTTCCGATTTAAAAGCGAAAAATATATTTTTTATTTGCAAATTTTGCAGCCATCCTGCATATTTACTTAGCAAAGTCAATATATTTCGGTTTCTTACGTTAGATACTACAGGAAATATCCATTTATCGCGCCAAATTTGATACGAGGCAAGTAGCGTATTGAAAGGCAGCTAAAACCGTGCTATACCGTAAAACGTACTAAAGCAAGTGGCGCTTACACATTTCTACAAAAGCACTCTCCTTAAGAAAGAAAGAAAGAAAGAAATGAAGAAAGAAAGAAAGAAAGAAAGAAAGAAGGAAAGAAAGAAAGAAAACTTATTTATTTGATACTCAAAACAAAACAAAAAAACACACACACAGAATGCGTACAATAATAAAAAATAACACAGAAAGCATAAAAAGCGTAAAAAAAAACTGTATAACATGAAAATAATAATTTACATATTTACATTTACATACAGGCACATACATTGCTTCTGGCCCCACACTAGGATACCCTGTGTCGTGGGAACCAGAAACAGCGACGTCACAAACATGTAAATATCCAAGACCTGGGATTTTTTTTTGTCCCCAGCCGGTATTCGAACCCGGTACCTCTCGCATGGTAGTCAGATGCGCTAACCACTACGCCACAGAGGTCGTTAAAGGTTAGATTATTAAAGAGAGAGCCTTAATAGGCTAGTTGCCCTAAAAAATGTAATTAGTCCGTCTTTTAGATTATTCAAAAATAAGGGACACGTATTTTTTTATTTGTAAATTAGACCAAAAATGACAAAGATATAGCCCATTAAAGTTACGTGTGACTTCACGCCGTGCTGCATTTTTTAGCACGGAGTGACGTCACACGTAACTTTAATGGGCTATATCTATGTTATTTTTTGTTTAATCGAAAAAAGAAAAATACGTGTCCAATATTTTTTTATAATCTAAAATACGGACTAAATAGAATTTAATTATTTTGACCCTGGAAACTACCCTATTCTCCTTGATACATACAAACATTATGGAGAGCCTTGGTATGTATGTATGTATCTAAATTGTCTCAGCTGCGAAGAGCCCGATACGCGGAGGCCGTTTGAAAATGGCCGTATCGGACCGATTTTTGTCGGAAATATGTGAAAACAGCTCATGTTGTCGGCTATTGTCGTTAGATCGGGTCGAACAATGTGAAAACGCTCGCTCTTATTCTGAACCACGGTGCTGAACTCCATTGCACAATAATTCTTCAGCCTCTGTACTACTAGCGACATCTAATAGTATGCTGGATAAAGGTTTTAATCTTTCGCTTGTTCATTAGAAAACACGTCGGTCACTAAACTTATTTCGCGTTTGTAAAGGCTTTTGTTAGGAAAGAGAGGGCGTGGGTGTCCCTCGTCGTTTTCCCTACCTTCCCTCGCCTCGTATACGTTTCTAATGCGGATTGTAGCCTAGAAGTTCTGAAATGGGCCGATAGGTGTCTCTGAATTAGGTATAGGAGAACACAGTAACTAAGTAGATACCGAAAAACGCGAGAGCCCAATAAAACTTATTTCAGACGTCTATTAGCAGCCCCTCATAGAATATTTTTCTTTCACAGCTAAAGTAGTTATTCACAGAGTAACATTTGAACTTTGTCACAGTATTCAAAGAATAAAACATGCTCATACGGTGTATATACCGCAGTTGTAGGTATGAGCAAGGTTTAATAAATTCTCCTTGGTATTAGCATGTTTTATTCTTATCCGGACTTGGATGGAGTGCCGGTGGAGTACGGCCTCTACCTTCCTCAGGGAAGAGGCCCGTGCCCCTCGGTGGGGACATAATGGGTTGATGATGAAAGAGCTACGATGCTTGATGCATCCATCAACTTGGGGAATTAGAGCTTTCTGTACGACATTGGTATGCCCGTTTACACCAACACTTAAGATTTAAGGGCTACGAATCAACCGTTAAGTAGCCCCTAAAAAGAGGTGGAGGTGGCCCCTAAATCTTAAGTGTTGTTGGTGAAAACGGGCATCAGTCCATCACTGTTCTAGTATAATCTTCAAAATTCGATTCGAAATGCCGTTTCAAGACCCGCCGGCGGGTCTACGGGCTCTGATGTAATGCACCGCAGCTTACATTGGACCCGCCTAGAATAGGCCTGTTACCATTAGGATAGGTAGCTAAAATATTTTTTTAGATTCAATTCTTTACAACTAGAATTTGCGGTTGGCGATTTCAAACGCTGAGGTATTGAATAGCTCATACGCTAAGGTTTCCTCACGGTGCTTTCCGTTCACTGTAGCGAGTGGTTTTGCTACTATAACTTCACAAAATTAAATGTATAACTTCGGGCTGGTTTCTGAAGTGAAGATTTCGCTAAGTACATAACTACATAACAGCTGTAGTGCTGTCTCTTTAAATTTCTCAGCAAAGAGCGTGACAGAACGTTACTTAAGTATTTACTTAGTGAAATTCTCAATGCAGAAACCGGCTCTTGGAAAACAAAGTCATAGTGGGCGCGTTTTTTTACAATCACAAACGTTGCTTCTGGCCTCACACTAGAATACCCTGTGTCGTGGGAACCAGAAACAGCGACATCACAATCATGTAAACATCCAAGACCTAGGGTTTTCTTTGCCGAAGCCGGGGTTCGAACGCGGTACTTTTCGCATGGTAGGCAGTTTCAACGCGCTAACCGCGGCGTCACAGAGTTTAAAGTTCTCATCATGCATAACACACTCCCTGATATCTGAGAAAGATGAAGAGTTGTATTCAGTAGAGCTACACCACATTATGTTACAAATTCGACGGCGCATATTGAAATTAATTAAAAGTGCGACGGTATGCATCATGCCATCGTTATATCCACCTTCACATCTTTGTATCTTAGTTTAGTGTTAAGAAACCCTATTCTTTCTCCTGTGGGCTCATTATGTAATTTTCGCAACGGATATTCTTAAGTCTTAAAAAGTCATGTCAACACAAAAACCGACGTCGAGTAGATACTGTCTCGCTCTAACATAGGGTCTTAAAAGAAGATAGTGCTATACAGTAGTGGTATACCTACTTACATGACTTTTTAAGAAGACGTATGAATATCCGTTGCGAAAATTACATAATGAGCCCACTGGTTATGAAATAAAGTGTTATCTATATATCTATCGTGATGATTTAAGCCTGTCAGACCTGACCTTGAAAGTAACGGGTAAGGTCAGATCTGAAAGGGTTAAGGGTGGCCGGGTGGGTGACCTATCTTCCTCTACTTACTTAATACGGTTGAGACTGGCGATGGCTGACACTTGCGTTTGTTTTCCCCTGTGTTTTCATTTTGAAAAACAGTAGGTAATATAACTTCTTTATGCTTAAGTGAATCGCTCGTAGCCTGGGCTGCCCGACTGCCTCAAACGATCACTACGGTTAAGCAACATACGGCGCATTCAGTCCATGGATGGGTCTATGACTAACGCTAGTAGCATTTTTCCGAGCGATAGATGGCAGTCGTTAAGCCAAGTCAGAGGCCTTAGGCCGTCTTAAAACATTCTGACAGTAAGACCAGCCACTAGTCTTACAAGCCTCCACCAATCCGGACTTGGCCCCCGTGGTGGAGTATGGCCTATACCTTCGTCAGGGAAGAGACCCGTGCCCACGGTGGGGACATAATGAGTTGATGATGATCATGATCTTAAGTGATGTAATTCTAGTTCTAGATTAACTCAGTATATCCCCTTCAAATTTGTCGAACGAATTCACTTAACAGATTTTAAGATCAACTAGTGTATTAATAATTATAGGGCGGATGGAAATAAAACGACATTGTGATCTAAATTTACATATTCATTCGGACAACGGTACACTGTGACAATAACGAACTTAGTAAGTAATGTTTTGTATTTGAGACAATTATGAATACATTGTATGAACAGTTACTAGAAATTAGACGACGAAACTACGCTTTAGGTATTCCTCAAGTTATTACTGTTACCGATACATTCATTGATAATAATTAACTGCTGTAAGACGACATGAACGACTTGTACTTCACACAAATTAGACACCATACAATATTATAGTTTTGGCTATCTTAGTATGTATGCGGGTACCTACGTACTAGCAACAGAGCATTTAGTTTACTCACAAAATATAGATCAAAGTTACATAGACTGTAAAATATAACACCCTTCGCATATTGTGTTGTTAGTGGTTCCGACGCTGCAGCGCAATGCACGACGGCCTCTAAATTTTTAATTAGACCATTGGTGCAACGTAATAGATATAGACCGAGAGATAGTGACACAAATTACTTGGTCACTAGTAACAGTATGGCGGTTCTTCAGGGGTCTTAGTACGCAATGACAAAAAGAAAAATGATGGTCATAGCGCTGGTACCGGCGGCCCAATCGCGTGGGCGTTAGTCGAACTCGTCGGATAAATTACGAGTGTCAAACGATTTGTACCACAAAAAATTTAGTATTTTCCGATAGTCCATAAAAAACAAATTAGGCGGTAGTGTCATGCCATACTTCTCCGGTGTGACTCACAGCCCGCCATACCGACGCGAATGCGTTAATTAAAAAAATAAAAATTCAACCATTTGTACCAGGCTAATTTTGGCACAGTTAATTATCGTCGTGCAGCCATTTACGAAAATCACCATGCCATACTTTTCGGACGGTTCCAAATGGTCGCCATACCGCCGAAAATCTGCAATTTTTTTTCGCCAAACGATTTGTAACAGTATTGCATTTGGGTTTTTGGAAAGTATTTGATTAAATGTGACCGTTATTATAATTGCCATACTTCTAGTAGGAGTAAAAAGTGCTGCCATACTTGAAAAACTTATTTATTCGACACGTTTCAAAAATACAACTGTACAATACGTAGAATATTTTTTTACAGCATGGGATCATTATATTCTGTTTGTTTGGATGCAATTCTACCTACAAAAAAATATCCCGGATTGTAACCATGGGGCGGATGACTGTGAGACTTAAGCCAAGACGTATGAATTTTTTTTTAAATTTGACGATTTGTATCAGTATGGCATTTGGATTTTTGGAAATTATATGATGCAATGTGACCATTATTATATTTGCCATACTTCTAATAGAGGGAAAAAGGGGCAACATACTTGAAAAACTTGATTTTTCAAAGTTCAACTGGTTTTCAAGGCGGAAGACAGAAAAGCATTTGTTACAGTATGGCATCATTGTATTCGGTTCGTTTGGGTGAAATTCAACCTCATATTATATAAGGTTGAATTTTAAATATTATACAATATAAACATCTGGTTATAAGTGAAGATTGCCGCCACCTAGGTCTTTGAAATTTTGTATTTATATTCGTTGACCCTCAAACTTACAGGAAAAATTAGTGCCATACTGTTACAAATCGTTCAAAATACGAATCAAACCTTACAATTAAAAATAAATATTATACACATTCGCCACCTCCCACAGGTATGGCATTATCACACTTCTATTTTTAATCATTTTGAAGCTGTTGAAAAAAAAAAATTTAGGGTGGTACAAATAGTTTGGAGAAAAAGAAAAATTGTAGATTTATTTAATGTATTTGTAGATTAAATTGGCGGTATGGCGACCATTTGGAACCGTCCGAAAAGTATGGCATGGTGATTTTCGTAAATGGCTGCACGACGATAATTTAACTGTGCAAAAATTAGCCTGGTACAAATCGTTGAATTTTTTTTTTAATTAACGCATTCGCGTCGGTATGGTGGGCTGTAAGTCACACCGGAGAAGTATGGCATGACACTACCGCCTACTTTGTTTTTTATGGACTATCGGAAAATACTAAATTTTTTGTGGTACAAATCGTTAGACACTCGTAATTTATCCGACCAGTTCGACTAACGCGCACGCGATTGGGCCGCCGGTACCAGCGCTATGACCATCATTTTTCTTTTTGTCATTGCGTACTAGACCCCTGAAGAACCGCCATACTGTTACTAATGACCAAGTAATTTGTGTCACTATCTCTCGGTCTAATAAGTATACTATCGTCCGCTGATCGGTAAACAGGAGATTATATTATCGGAAACCGTAACAAGACAATGGGCGAACGGCCTAACACGGCAAATAATTACAATTACCTACGTCTTGGTAATTGTAGGTAATAAAGGACGAAAAGGTGATATAATATTATTAAAATAAAAATAAAGAAACCTTAACAACAATAATTGAATAGTCTGTAACATAATCAGTTGTAACGATACTTAATAAGATGCCACTGAAAACCTCGAAATCGTCGTTTTTCCTTAGGTCTCAAAACAACCGTAGATAACATTGTAGGTAATTTGAACCGGGGGAACCACCGACTGGAACCCGAACGTACCAGGAAGTATCAGTGCGTACTCCCTATTTCTTCAATCAAGTGAATTATCATATCCTTTTAAAGGTAAAAATTGATTTTTTTTTCAAGTTACAGTTGTTTTGACATTGGAAAATCTCGAAGGTGTTGTGTGTTAAAAAACGACTTCGGCGTTCTAAGAGGTATCCTGATACATCAACACATCAACTTACATCAACTTATCATCTAAAATATGGTATAGTACAAACGAAATAAGATACTTAATAATATAAACGGATGTCGCTAATGATATGCAATCTAGAATTTAACTGAGCCAAAAGCGATGTTCGTATTTACTGACGGTAGATTCTTAAATGTTATGCAGACTAAAGAAACATGCATAACACCGATTTACACAGAGAATATTGTGGAGAGACCCGATGCGCGGGCGCAAACCTGCGCAGGCGCGGGACCTCAATAGAGACCTACTTTTGAGCCCTACAAAGTATAACTGCATAACTGCAAATATAATAGTTACTTACATAAAAATTTATAGTAATTAGTTACTTAGTCGCTTGCGAAACATAACATTGTTCTTCCGATAGTTATTAACGTAATAGAAATATCACAAAAAATAATAATATAGTTGTATGTGCTGTCATGCTAAAAACATTTCGCCGGTCGTGTGATTTTTAACTATTTATAAATAGTAATAAATTAACTTTTATATTCATAAATTACAAACCAAGACCGCCTCAGTAGACATAATACTACATGTAAAATTTACTTAACTATCACGAAAATAATAGGTAGGTACTTATTTAGATGTAGTAGATAGTCGAAATGTATATAGTTTTTTTTCCAATAAATTAATTATTACTACAAACCCACAGGTATAATATAAGATATAAGAACCGTAAAGCATTCAGTTCAAACAAATGGCACTTTGCAATTTATGCATTGTCTTCCAATTTTAGTTGTTGTAAAGAAAATATAATAAATTTTGACGCCTAATCGCCACCTAACGCTTGCCAGGGTAGTACCACACTTCGGCCAAATATATAACTTTATATTTTCCTATTTAAAGTTACTTCAATGTTTTCAACTTTTTTATAATAATAATTTTGAATTTATTTATTCTAAACTTTTATAGCTAAGCACGTTGACATAACGGCCGGGCGGCAACGCAACGCCCACACGCCGGGCTCGCTAGGCGCCCGCCGGGCGGGCCGGGACTGATGGGACCGGAACCGGGGGCGGACCCAGGCGCGGACCGGGGCGCGGGCGCCGGTTGCCGCGCGGCCGCCCAAGCTGATCATCGCCGCACATCCCTACACTCACTGTGGTCAAAAATTTGGAAGGCACTTACTACTTTTTCAAAATTTTAAATTTTTACAATGTTTTTGAACACATTAGCCTAGACTTAGACAATTAGAAAATATGCGTAACAACATTTACCAAAATTTACGCAATTTATCCGAAACGTATAGGCCATTATATAACTTCCTCTTTTTTTAATTTTAAATTTTCCTACATTATATATTATTTCCAAAAGGATAGCCAAATAGTCTCAACACTAATTTTGAGTTGCAATTGTATTTTTTTTATAATTGGTCTCTTTTACACACTAATTCCAAACTTTAACCGAAATCGATATTCCGAACCCCAAATAATAGTGAAGGCCACTTGGAGACTTATTTTAAAAATACATCTCGATCATAGTTTGCGACGGAACTCGCGGGGCCGGGGGCCTGCGCATGCGCAGCCCCAGCCCTCGGTACACCACGGATGTCAGACCGAACGCCACCAACAATACTATAAAATGTTTTAATTGATTTTCAACATGAGGCCCATGTCCCATGAATACAATACAATACTAATAATGGTATACCCTTGCGGCAAGAATCTCCACAAAAAAGCTAAAAAATTTCTCGCCGAATATTTGAAGGAAAAGTAATCCACTGTGTCGGAAAAGGTAATTATTTAAAAACAAATTTGTACATTATACACCTTAATAAATGTTCTTGAAACGTCGCACTGACGACTTCGGAGCGCTGCCCCTCTTCACATTGGTTTAGTATCAGCAAGTGCAAATTAAGTCCTCAGTATCGCCAGTGCGCCAATATCTGATCGATTGCTACACGTAGTTATATTAAGCTATGCTAAAATAGTTCAAATCGTATAATCTACCCATCTTGCAGACCGTTGGAATTCGCGCGCCCTCTGTTGAACGCCACCCAGTGTCAGTCCTTACGGAACTTTCCACCAATGGGGAAGCATTTTGACGTTCCCGAAGTGTCAAATTATGACAGTTCGGAGTGGGATAAATCAGACGAGACCATAGAATGGAAAAGTTACGTAGTATCGCCCCTGGGCGAGCGGATATCTCACACTCTCTTTCAAACACGCAAACGATTCTAACACACCATTTATAATTAACTACAGCGATACATAGTGTGATTATTCCCCAAGCTGCATTTGTTCAGCACGCAGGTCGGTAGTCTACTCTTTTCTTTACCGAGGGAAAGTAGAGCCTCTTTTCTATGGCTTTGAGTGGGTATTTAGCGCCACGAATGAAAAACAATTATGCCTTACTACCTATACGTTCTTGCAACAAGTGGACAGTTAAGACCATCAATTACAACTATTCTAAGCCTTTGGGTTGTATGTTCTAAGAATTGCTATGAAAAGAGGGGCAAGAACCTAGGACAAATCGATTTTTGCTAAAAGCATTTGAGGAGGAAAAAAAGGGTCCACATAAAGACCTAAGTCCTGAACTGTATGCTTTGAAAATATCTATTACTGCTAATGGAATTTTTTACTCGTCAATTTTTGCAGAAAAAATTATAAAATAAATATTCTTCCCACTTGTGTTACTAATTAGCCTGTCCTAAAAGTGGGACACTTGTAGACACCTGTCAAAGAATTCCAAAAAACCTCTAATCGTTGGCCAAGCGGAGAGACCATGGTCACCCTACTACCTACTGTTCTAGCTCACCACGGACCAACAAGTTACGATAAAGAGTTTGGGCCAAAAACCGGCGCGTACGCCTACACGGTTACTGTACCGCTCAATGACATTTGAACTAGATTTCGAGAATGGTGAAATATAGGTCAAAGTAACGTATAGTGTAGATGTGGTGTAACGCAAAGACCTCTCCTTACAATTCCCGGATAGCATGAAAAAGCTCCGCTGTGTCAGCACGCAGCATCGCATTAGGTAATCAACATTGTGCAACACATCGATTTATCAAAGTTACCTACTTCCTTAACACTAGACATTAGACATTATAATTTTAAATATTTTCCTTACATAATTAGGTATGATTCTGCATTTAACGAATAGGTATACCAAACAGTCTTTTTTGAAACGGGCCGAATCGATTTAATTTTTCATCTCCCTACGATTAGTGAATGGATCTAACATTTAAAGATAATTTAATGTTCATTACATTAAGTTCGACATTCTACTTAAGAGTAGGTAAAAAGATAATGGCGGGCGAAGGGCGGGCGGCGGGGCGGAGGACGGCCGCCCGCCCTCGGCCTTATCGGTTAGCAGAATTGCCAGTGAACTAAATAACTTAGGTACAGAATACTTTTAAAATGTAATCGACAGAACACAAACGACGACGTATACAAAAAATATAGTAACATTAATTAAAATTAAAGTAAAAACATTCTCTCTCAACATAAATGTGATATTAAATAAGCATATTGCACAGCAAGTCTACTATAAATAATAAGTTTGTAATATAAAATAATGCCAATACAATAAACATGATTAAATAGGAGTCACCGGCGGCGGCGCAGGCGGCGGCTAAGCGCGCGCGCCGGGCCGCCGCGCAAGCGCGCTGCGTCTAGAAGTAGCCGACCGAGTTGCGGTTCGGTACAAAGTAGGGGTAGGCGGGCTGCGGGGGCGGCGGGGCCCGGCCGGGCTGAGCGCCCGCGCCCGCCGCCTCGCTTCAGATGTGCTCGGCGCGCGCCTCGCCGAGCGGCGGTTCCATCTTCACCGGCAGCGGGCTGGACAGCTCCTTGCCGTTCTTGGCCATGCCCACGGGAGTCTTAGGGGGCCCCATCTCGGGCTGCTCGATGAGTTCACGCTCCGAGTACCGGCTGTCGGGGCGGGGCGAAGCGAAGGGGCGGAAGGGGTCGCTGGGCTTGGGCGGTTCGAGCGCGAGGCCGGGGGGCGGCGGCGAGCAGAGCGGCGACTCGAGGCCGCTCGTGAGCGGCGAGGGCAGCGGCGGCAACGCCAGGTGCTGCGGCGGCTCGGGCTGCCGCTGCGCCGCCACCATGCTGCACATTTGGCGGCGCAGACCGTGCGCCACTGCCGCCACGGCCGCCGCCGCCGCGGCGCTGGGCGACACGCCACCGTCGCGCCCGTTGCCGCAAGGCGCCGCGCCGTACACCGTCGGCACGCCGATGCTGGTGCCGTCCTGCAAAACGCACATCGCACACTTCTTGTATTAACAACGCCCAGTTGATCACAAAAAGCGCGGCAGAGGTTCAATACAAAATCCAGACCTCGCACGGGCGCTAAGCCGATAGCGCGCGGGTGTGATCCGGTTCGCTAATTCGCTGTGCAAAAGTCGCTGGGGCGTTTGGATGGGTAGCTATGCGGCGGTGGCGGTAGTGGCGCTACTAACCGTGATGGAGGGGTAGACGGGCATGGCCTCCTCCTTGATGTGATGCGGCGCGTGGGTGAGCGCGTGCTGCGCGTGCGGAGTGTGGGTGTCGCGGAAGACGACGGCGCGGATGACGCCGCGGATGTGCTCGTCCGGCCAGACGCCCAGCAGGATGCGCTGCGGCCGTCCGCGCCCCTTCGGCCTCAAATCTGCAACGGCGCGCAACAGTAAAAGGTGTGGTCGTCGACTCCCACTCCCGCCGGTTCGGAGCGTACTCCGAAAACAGGATTTCCACCTTCCAGCGAGGCGATCCGTCAACGTGCTCGGTGCGATACGTCTCGCTGGAAATATGCTCGGAATCGACGATAGGTAAGACCCCAAGGACATTTTAGGCACGCACGTAGGTAACCAGCCGAAAGTAAAAGTCCAATTTTCAGACACGCACTTGTGCCTCATTAAGCGTACCAAATCCTGAGCGATCTACAGCTCAGATTGGTTCAGAATTTGGTTCGTTCGTAATGTAGGAGCTAGTCAGATATTGTCTGAACTACCCTTTTGGACAGTAACGTCTCCTTTCTGAAATCCATTTCTAATCTTCACGAAGGCTCCAGTCGTAAGGGGGGTACAAATTGGAGCACGTCGAAGATTTTTTTTTAAATTTAACCACCCAAAACAAAGTCATAATATTTGTAAGCCAAATACCTATCTGTCTATCTGTAGAAATGTCGACACAATAGATGACTCAGAAGTTCAATATAAATTATTCGCATGGCAGTCATAGGTACCTATTAAATCGAATAAATCATTTCATATCAAAAGCAAACTATGATAGGTTTCAAACAAAGTTTGCAAAGAGAAATTATAAAAGTAGATAATATGCTGAAACTGTTCACAATTCACTTTGATATGATATCGAAGATAATTAGATTCGCAAATGCATAGTTAATCAGTTAAAATCGCAGTGAAGCGTAGTAACAATACAACCTATACATAGGTATATTTGAATAGACATTTAGGAAGACGGAAGTATATTCTTATAATTGATTCCCGACATAGTTGCTGTCGTTAATTCAAACGGCTTAGTACGGAACCCGTTGAGAGAGGACAAATAATAAGATGGCACACTGCCGTCACGAAAATGTGTAGTTTAGAACCAAAACTTTCGTAAGCACTACATATTATTAACTTTATTACTGATACCTACACTTACTTGACTTTTGATCAGAGACGAGCAACCGACGACGCGAGCTCCGTCTCTGCTCACCATGATTAAGCTCTGCGAATCAGAGCGAAACCTGGTCGGACTCTTCCGACAAAAAGTCAAGTAAGTGTGTCCGGAATAACGTTAATAAAATGTATATTATTCCTGCCACAACACAATTGTAATAAAACTACATAAATGCACTTAAAAGGCACTCCTAAATAGCACAAAGCATTTAGAAGTCATGGCGGGGTAAAAAAACTCACCCAACTTGGTTAAGGCAGTCGTGTAGTTTTCGACGTGTGAGTATATCGTTTGTTCATTCAATTATGCCTATGGTTTTCTCCCAAAGAGTTCCGACCACCCCAAGAAGCCTTTCACATGAGGTGACGAGGTCATTCGCTAGGACAGTCCATTCCGTGAAACTACTCTGCGTGCCAAGATTAGACTATTCTCTATGCGGCATTAGTGCAATGTCAAGTTCACACTATGTCTAGTCATAACGCGGCTTAGTCCATCTACACATAAGGTAGGTATATCGGTCTTAAAGGGTCTCAAGATACGTCTATGAGTCTTCATGTCTCTAAGTTTGTTTTGTCTAGAACAAACCGAACCGTGCGTGATGGAATTAGATACTTACTACAAATAAAATAGGTGTGCTCAAGACCGCACAATAGAAGCGAAAAATTACTTAGATGACGACTGGAGCCGAGTATACCCGGTTCGTCATCACCGACATACGCATGACGGTTTAATTATGTTCACTGTTCAGAGAGAGTACCGCGAGAGAAGATTTCACTTCAAAAACCTCTGACTCAGCAACACAGCATACTGTGTGATTGGCTGTAACTAAGATCAAACGTCATTTTCCGAATATGTTAACGTTTTTCGTCGTCTTAGTTCAATACAGCCTTTCACAAGAACCGGTCGGAATAGACGGCCGCTTCTTGAGAAAACCTTCCGCTAGATTGAGGCAAAAGGTAGGAACAAAAAAGTGTGCTAATGGAAATGTGGAAATTTAAATTCAAGATACTCTAAGCCCCTGTTTCACAATGTTCACATAAAGTTCCAGATAAGCTATCCGCAACCAGGGCTGCCGTTTGTTCTAAATTTAAATAAATTTTCCTACATTGCGTGTGTTCGTATAGGGCTTCGCTCGTAGCCTGGGCTGCCTGAGTGATCTTAAACGATCACTAAGGTTAAGCAACATACGGCGCGTTCAGTCCATGGATGGGTCACCGTCTATGACTAACGCTAGTGGCATTTTTTCGAGCGGTTCCGTGCTTCGCAAGGCACGTCAAGCAGTTGGTGCCGGCTGCCGTCGATAGATGGCAGTCGTTAAGCCAAGTCAGAGGCCTTAGAGCGGCTTGAAAACTTCTGACAGTAAGACCAGCCACTAGTCTTACAAACCTCCACCAATCCGGACTTGGCCCCCGTGGTGAAGTATGGCCTATACCTTCCTCAGGGAAGAGACCCGTGCCCCTTGGTGGGGACATAATGGGTTGATGATGATGTATCGGGCTTCAAATTTAGAATATTTTAAAAAAGAACAAATTTATAAACGACAAGGATAGTTTGATATTAAATTTAATGAGAGGATAAATGTGTCTAGTGTTCAACACATCCAAGAGTATTTTTTTAAATTTATTATTTAGGGTAAAACTGTTTTGAAAAGAATAAATGTGGAGTTTCTTTGTTAATTTCTTCTCCATGTAATATATTAATTGTGAAACTAACAACATTGACGTTCATAAAGTAAATATTCTTTTAGGATTATGAATAAAATATTTGAATTAGAAATAAACGGCAGCGCTGGTTGCGGATAGCTTATCCGGAACTTTATCTACAGATTGTGAAACAGACCCTAGTCTATTTGTTGCGCTTCGGAATTTGACATCAGATTTTTAGACATATACAAAGAGTGCAGAGCATTCTTACGTACTGGCGAAAGTGTCACCAACACGTAGTTTGTTTATCGGACTGCCCCAACAAATAACCCAAGGTAAGCCATCAACTGCTTTGCAACTAACCTGCTCCACCGTCTGCGCTGGGGCCCAGCATATTGTGGACCCGGTTGGCGTAGAGCACGAACGTCGGGTACGGGATGTCGTATTTCCTGGCGGCTTGGGAGAGAGAGAGGCCTTCCTTCAGCACGGAGAAGATTGCCTCGGCCATTGTCTCCGGGCGCCAGGACTTGAGTGGGCCACGCTCCCTGAATCGCAGGTTGTGCACCAGGCTCTGGTTGGTGTTCCAGCACTTCTGCCACATCGACTGCAGTTGGTACTGGTAGCTATCTGCTGGAAGGAGATAAGTCGCGTGTTAATTTGGGATGCGAACTTGGAGTTCGGGGTGAGAGCGGCAAAGTTGCACGTAGTTGAAAGAAAGCGTCTGTCTTTGTATTCTGGAAATAAAAATTCCCGAAATGAATTTTTGAGTCTGTAAAAGCCTGCTACACACGTAACGATATAGCGTAGCGATTAGACTGTTCAGGCCGATTTGTGCAGATATATCGATCGTGTGTATGACAAATCGTTGCAGATTTTATCGATCATAGTTGGCTTACACACGATCGATAAATCTGCGCAAATCGGCGTGGACAGCTTAATCGCTACGATATATATCGTTGCATGTGTAGCATGCATTACCATACTTTTTCTTCATCAGAAAATCTTCTGCGAAACGACACTAGTTCGATGGGAATTAAGGAGTTCTTGTAATTGAAATCATTTAGTACAGTTAATAGCCGGTCAACCTTTACATTTTTGTTGCAAAGTCATCCTTAGCGTAACTGATTAGAGTGCACGTATGTAAAGTTTAATGTGCTGTCGACTGTAGGTACTTTTTATTTTTATAGAGTGTCTGGAAGGGAAGTAAGTATGTAGATAGACACTAATTAACATTCATCACACTAAACAAATCGAGCTTTAAATACACTGAGAAATCTCGATCAACGCTGAAGATAAAATCTGATTCGATATGTCTGAAGCCTACGTAGACCGAAAACATTAAAACGAATCAAATACACAGATTCCTGTAATGTAAAGCTTGATCTGTATCGCGTCTTTACCTCATACAAAGAGAATGAAACATGGGTATAATACTCGTATAAGGATAATATTCAAGCAAAGATAACACAAAAACATCAAACAAGCATACTGACCTTCTGAAGATCCTAAATAAGCAAAAAAATATTCCAGTTAATGGGATGAGGTAGAAAATAATAAATGACGCAGTGTGTCATATCATATTTATTAAAAATAAAGTAAATTCAGTCTTATTCACAAAAGAGTAGAGATTGTTTCACAGCAATGGCACGTAATTAATCCTATTTTGTCTCAAGAAAGGTCGGTTGTTTTGTCGCCACAGTATTGACCGATCAAAATGTTGATACAATGGTACAGCTCAGTTTTACATTACAATAAACTTACTAGGATTTATCAAATATAATCTCAGTTCAAACTATATTGACTAATACAGTATTCACTAAGTAAAACTAATACAATATTAGGTATTAATAAATAGCACACTGAAAACATAAATGGCATTAAACAAAAATCTTCATTTTACAGTATGGCCGTTTTAAGATTTTTAAGACCTTTTAAGATTGTGACTAATCCACAAAGCTTTACTGACAACTTTTACGGTTCCACATCGCCCACCAGAACATTTAAAAAATTTTAAAATCGTAAAATGAAGCGTTTTGTTTAATGCCATTTTGTTTTCAGAGTGCGAAATGTAGGTAAGCTCCAGGTGGTTTCACACCGGTGGGGTACGTGGCTTATAAAATTGTCTACATCATCATCATCACCATCTTCAACCCATTATGTCCCCAGTATAGTGGCTGGAAGACCAGAACCAGTAAGAACTGTCAGAAGTTTTCAAGCCGCCCGCCCTAAGGCCTCCGACTTGGAACAACACAATCCCACTACCTTAAAATATCATCATCATCAACCCATCATGTCCCCACCAAGGGGCACGGGTCTCTTCCCTGAAGAAGTTATAGGCCATACTCCACCACGGGACCAAGTCCGGATTGGTGGAGGCTTGTAAGACTAGTGGCTGGTCTTACTGTCAGAAGTTTTCAAGCCGCCCTAAGGCCTCTGACTTGGCTTAACGACTACCATCTATCGACGGCAGCCGGCACCAACTGCTTAACGTGCCTTGCGAAGCACGGAACCGCTCGGAAAAATGCCACTAGCGTTAGCCATAGACGGTGACCCATCCATGGACTGAACGCGCCGTATGTTGCTTAACCTTAGTGATCGTTTAAGATCGCTCAGGCAGCCCAGGCTACGAGCGATTCAAATATACTTAGAATATACTTAGACGCAATTGAAATATCACTTTTTTTAATATACCTATTTATATTTACATTTATCTGCGGATCTAATTAAACGATAACTATAAACTTAAGCAAAGTAATAAAAATAAAAAAAAGTTAGGAATAAATCAAAAGTAGATCAGATTACAATAACAACAAATTGTAAGTACAGACAGTACATAGCAATGACACTTTTATAATTATTGAAGACATGAGTGGATGAAGGTGATATGTCGTATTAACGGCTTTCGGTGTTTTTTGTGAGGAAAAAAATTGTAGAAAATTGCAGTAAAACTTTAACTTCAATTTACTCAAAACCTAAAAAAATGCACTTACTCGTATCACCTTCATCCACTCACGTCTTCAATTTTAATATACAAAATATTAATAAAGTGTCAAATTAAATTCGGTACACCATCATCGTTAAGCATCATAATTTAACAAAAATACCTAAACGTACTTTTATATAGAGAAAACAAGTGAAAATTTCAACAAACTATGTAGCAGAGATTTTTCTTGAATTCTAGTCATCTAACATAATACATTAGAGGAGCGGTGGTTGCTTTGTGAGTAGAACAATGGACTCTGAAGCAGGAGATCCAAGTTCGATCCCCAGTGCGGGCACGTACCTACGACTTTGTTTTTTAAGTTATGTACATTTGTGAAGTTATAGCAGCAATACCACTCGCTAACGGCGAAGGAAAACATCATAAGCAAACCTGAGTGTCTGAGCTATTCAATACCTCAGCGCTTGAAATCGCCAATCCGCGGGGCACGCGTGGTGATTAAAGCCCATAGCCCCAGCCTTCTCTCAGAGAGAGAGAGCTCTCTGAGTGAAGGCTTGTGCCCTATACTGGGATGTCTATAGGCTGTTTACAACTATGTAAATAGATAGTTATTAGGTCCATATTAGGTTATCATAGAACTTTGATCATATCGCACACTTGCAAGAACAACGTGTTATTCGAAACCCTTACGTTACATGAGAGCATTTTTTTTAAGGTTCAAAGAAATGGCCGAAATAGATAGCGCTATAACGTGATGCAGTGTCTGTTTTGCTCATTATTCCGACGTTTTCGGAGTAAATAAAATCGCGTTAAAAAAATCTATGAATAAAAATGGTTCTCTTCGAAATATCATGTTGTTCTTGCAAGGGTGCGATATGTGTACATAGCTAGCTTATAACACAATAAGGATCAAGACCCGTGTCGACACCAGCAATGGATATCGCCTATGATCCTACCTATGAACTAGTGTAATATGGCCCTTAAAATCACTATAGTGAAAAATTGTCTTCATTTACACTTTACCTACATTAATAATTTACTAGAAACATACAAAAGTGTCACTATATTTTATTTGTATATTTTATTTCAATCAACTTGGTCTTCATGCAAACAAAGCAGTTATATATCAAGTCTCAATATTTCTACGAGAACAATCAACCTATAAGATGAATTTTGTTGACTTTGAAATATTAAAAAATGTTGAATCCCAGACCAAAGCTGAAGGAAATGAAATATACGTATGCACTAGATTTCGGAAAGTTCCTCGGAAAGCAATCCTACACACCAATACATGTTCCATTTTAAATAAAGTCTTTTGTAAGTATTACCTCTAACGAATGTATGCAAAAAAAACCCCCGATTTTTCGAAATATCTGAGTTGCCTTAAAACCCATCAAAAAATTCTACATTATCCAACGAACCTTCCCGAAACACACTGAATAATCGTGAAACATTCCGCGTAAAACGCTTAAAGGCAAACGACCGAAATGCCGACGTGTATCACATCCATCACGACTCGTCCATCTCCGGCTGCCCTCGGCCGTTATCGGCATAATAAAGCGATACTATGGAGTGCTTCTTGCAAAAGGCCCACCACCAGCGAAAGCCTGTCAACCCTGCGAGGACAAAATCTGGTTCCCTGTTCCTCTTCAACTTGCCCACGAATCTCAAGACCTCCGCTAGCGACTTCTTGGTCCTTCTATTATACGGCGACACGCTCGTCTCGCAGCAGAACTCCAGAACCGCTCTCTCTTCGCTCGCCGTCATGCCGGCTTCGTCTAACACCAGCATCCGCTTGGATTTTCCAAGGATGTTGTCGTAGAGCGTGCCTTTAGGGATAGCGTAGTGGGTAGCGGCTTGGGTGAAGCGCATGCGCTGCGTGACCACGGCTTGGATGGCTTCCTGCAGCTGCTTTTGGCTCCAAGTCGGCGCCTTCAGTTTGAGGGTCTGACCGGGGTGCTCTATAAAAAGGAGGGGCGCTCAACGGAGAGTTTGACTCCAAGGGGCATCCGTTTGCTCGGAGCGCAGTTAGGTATTGTGCCGCCGATGGCCAGGGCGCCACGGAAGTTGTGGTTAAGACAATACAGACATTAAAAAAATCTTCTGTTTAATACGGCAAGTTTGTTTTAGCTTCTCGCGGTATTACTTGAGTTGGTGTCTGATTTCTTTTAGACCATGACTTCCGCGTTTCTCTGCATAGTTGTAGACATAGTCGCTTGTTAACTGATTTTATTATGCATGCAAATTAAAATAAAAATATCAAGGTATCGGCTTTCAGAAATTATAATACCAAAATGAAGGCTTCTTGGCAGGTAATTTCTGTCGCTCCTTTGTTGATATTTATAATTTCTACAAGCTGAATCGAGTGTAGGTTTAGGTGTTGATCGAATATAAGGTGCAAAATCACGCGTGCAAGATGCCACAGCACAGAAAATATAATTCCAAACGAATGTTTTCAAATCCATGGAAACAAATATCTACTTATACTATCAATGACTTTAGGGCATTACTTTTGTTCCTTTTTCTTCTTACTTTAAAAAAAAAAAGATTGTGCATTTATTTTGTTCTCGACTATACACATTATTACGTTTGTTTCTGCACCACGACTTTTCAGTGGCGAGATGTACCCTACACACTGGCTTTATGTTTTTGCCCTACTTTCCGGAACTACCAATGTTTTGATGTTCATAAACGTTCGTTAAGTTAAGTTCATAAAGTAACATTTTATTTTTACTATGAATAAAAATAATTGAAGTCGAATTTGCGCTATTTTCTCCAATCTCTCGTCAATATTAACATCAACCAGTGCACAAAACTACTTGCGCTGACACGCGTACGTAGCTTACAAGAATGTATAGATTCCAGAACAAAGTCAAATTTCAATATTAGATGAAGTAAATGACAACTTGACTTCTTCTTATTGCAGATGTTAACTTCACTGGCTTATTTGTATCTATGCAAATTAATGAGTGTTTTTATAATATTATTGTCATTATTAATACCTCGTTATGGATAATAACATTGTGATCAGACTCTTTGTCTGTTATTTTCTTCTACTGTCTAAGCCCGTTTCATTTATATTGAAATTGCAGTTAATAAAGAGAATAATTTGACTGGATTTTCGTTCAAATAATTAATTAAGGTTCACTACCGATTTCCATTTCTTTAACAGGCAGCTTGACCTTCTTCCGGTGTGCAATAAGGAATATTCTTATCGTATCCCGACTTGTGCTTATGTGCATCTGAGAACTTCATTTGTGCTTATGCGTAGCTGACAACTTGACGTGTGCTTATGTTACGTAGCTGACATTGAACTGACCTGCTATTGAAGACGTGGATGCGCCGAGCCAGGCGTGCGAATTCTCCATCAGTTTTGCCTGCGGACAACAGAGAGGATTCCAATAAAAACATTGTTTCATTTTTTCAATCCAGTTTCTTTACACTTTCAATAATTGTGTTAATTAAATAAAGGATCTCACTTTGGCTTATAAGCGAGATAATCAATAGTTAGTTTTGTAAGTAATCGACGGCACAAGATTGTTGTTGTATACCTGCAATTGGGCGTTAAACTATATTCTAAGTTCTAAAATGAGTCTGTACTGTTGTTTAACTGAACATCTGTTAGCTGCGTGTAATAATTAAATAAATATAAACATTGAAAAACCATTTATTAATCATTATTACAAGTAAACATACACTTCAATGTGTATTAATGAGGATTTATTGGTATGAGATATAACAATGTCAATGAAGACAGGGACTCTACATCTATTTAGTTCTCGTTTTTGCAATAAAATGTCTTTGACAGAAAGACAAATAAGGTTTATAAAAAAATATTTCTAACATTTTTAAGTCTAATAATAGTACTGCATATATAGATGGAATATTCTTCATTGTACTCATAAATATTGTATACATAATAGAGTATGATAATTCATGAATAAGTTAGTTTATTAGAATAAGTGAGTGGTGCACAACTGTGAGTACTGCAATTGGCACAAACGCCAGCCCTTTGTTAAATCTTTAATGTGTTTGTGCTGTTGGTGTCCGGTAATAAATAAAAAAATGAAGTCGGTAAAAAATTCAATACTAATAGCGTAATAATATACCTAGGAGTGAGTGGCTACTTGGCTGTGTTGCTGTCTCGTCAAATTTATCCGAAAAGAGCGTGACGTAACGACGCTTTGGTGTATGCTTGGTGAAGTTCTAAATTCGGGGTCCGGCCCTGAGTGATTTAGATTTCGTTTTGGGTTTTAGCTTTAGTTAAATAAATTCTTTAACCGTATTCCTAAACCTTTAAATTTGTTAACATTTTAAATTTTGTTAATCTTAGACTAGATTAGTTTGAAGCGGTCGTTTGGTTATGTAAGCCTGTTTACACTTTCCTGATCTCACGTGTATGTATACTGTGGGTGATATTCCAGATCTACTCTATTAAACTCTCCCTGTATGTTACGAGTTTGTTTGTTACCTGTAATACACACCAATAGATAGATAACGTAACGTAATAAAAATAACGTAATAAAATTATTGGAATTAATGGAATGTAAAAATAGAAATATCTTTATTGAGAAATTCAATTTGCCACAGTTAATTATGAAGCCCTTGCTCTCGAACTAGGATAACCTCTGCGTCAAGAGCAAGTGTCTTCCCTTAACTAAGTGTTACAGTTAGGTGCAAATTAGTGCTAAGCAATGTACCAGACAAAAAGTAAAACAAAAGTTATAAATCTTATAGAAAGCAAAAACAGAGAAACTTTCTAGAGCTTATTGAGACATTTCAAAATGACAATCAATGAATTTCATAGAATAACAAGGTACGAGTATTAGTTTTATTAGGTACTAGCTGACCCCGCGAACTTTGTTCCGCCTTAGACGCCATAAATGAGCAGATTTTTGATTTTACTATATTGTTTATCAATAAAATAAGGTTGACAGAAGAATCCGTTTTAAACGTCATTTTTTTTTAATCCTCTTTGACTATATTTGCAGCACGCATTTAGTCAATTCTATGTCAAATGTCTTAAGGTTACATTAAAAAAGTTTAATAATTTTATATGGTGGTTAAGTAATTTTAAATTTTCTAATTTTCCGCGCAATATCCTTAATTTTTTCTTTCATAAGAACCTTCTCCTGATAATAACGAACAGAACAAAAAAAGAATTAGCGAAATCGGTCCAGCCGTTCAGACGTGATGCCGTGACCAAGGGAAATAGAGATTCATTTTTATATATATATAGATATATAGATTATTAGGATAGATTGATAGATGCGCCCTGTCTGGCCGCAGCATTGGTGTTTTTTTTAGTTTGTAAGAATAGTAATAATGTTTTTATATTATTTAATAAGTGTTGATTGCACTCAAGGGTCTTGAGCTTTTTAGGTAGTAGGATATTCGTAGGTACCAACATATGTATATTAGATTTAACCCCTACAGCCCCGAGGACCCGCCGGCGGGTCCGATGTATACTACGGCGCAATCCGTCAGGCCCTGTAGACCCGCCGGGGCGGGTCGGTCTTGCAACTGCGCTTTGAATCGAACTTTGAAGACGAAATAGACCACAGTTGCATGAGCATGTTTTGGAATAGAATAGAATAGATAATTTTATTCTTTGAAAACTGTGATAAATTTCAAATAGGTGAATCTTAGCTGTGAAAGAAATTGTGTTCTAAACCTGAGGTGTTAAGGTGATTTGAGAAATGATGGTCAGGTGGCGGCTTTTTTTCGCCGCCTTTTTCTCCACTATATCGGCAGCAAACAAAGTACATTGACATTCAACAAACACAATGTATTGTTTTTACATTGAAATAAATTTCTGTTTTCTGATCATTGGAACATGTAGGGATACCATGCCATTCCGAATGCGAGGCCGGCGTTCTCCCGCTGCGCCACCATCGCGTATTTCGCTGTATAATTTCATGGCTCGGCGGCGCGATTCACAGCTACTTAACTACTAGCACGATAACAGTGATTTCTCACTCTGCTAGTTATGTTTCGGTTGCATTACTTATTACAATATACGTGTTGTTGCCCTAAAGGCCTTTTAAGCCTATGCGCACACTATGGCACTATGGCAGAATAAATACATTTGTATTAACTAACGGCACCTGCCAAAAATATCAGTAGGTGCTGAATATGGACTAGGCCAGGTGCTACTTGTGCAGGTGCTATTTAGGCGGTGCTCAATGTGGATTACCTCAGTTTTAGAACCCATGGCTTTGAGGCTGAGGCAGAGAACCTAGGACTAGCTATCATTAGGTAATACCATTAATATCATTAATACCTCATCTAGTCCCATGGTCCCGAATCGCTCGTAGCCCCGCCCGCCTAGCGATCTTAAACGATTACGAAGGTTGAGAAACTTAGGGCGCGTTCAGTGCATGGATGGGTCACTCTATGACTAACGCTAATGGCATTTTTCCGAGCGGTTCCGTGCTTCGCAAGGCACGTTAAGCAGTTGGAGCCTGCTGCCGTCGATAGGTGGCAGTCGTTAAGCCAAGGCAGAGGGCGTAGGGCGGCTTGAAAACTTGTGACAGTCAGACAAGCCACTAGTCTTACAAGCTTCCACTAATCCGGACTTGGCCCCCGTGGTGGAGTATGGCAATACATACCTTCCTCAGGGCAGAGACCCGTGCCCCTTGGTGGGGACATAATGGGTGGATGATGATCTAATCCCATCATCTAGATCCTAGGTTCTTTGTCGTGGGTCACCGTCTAATGATTCAGAGATTGTATATAAGCAGGCACACTGCAAATTCGATCTGGAAAAATAGATATGTTTTTTATGGCGGTGTCGCTAGTGGCCAGCCTCCTAATGCATTGCTCTAAGCCTTTTAGCCTTTTTGCTTACGACAGGCTACGGCCGTCAATTTTTATATATTTTATGAAATATATGAAAATTGTGGCTCTTAGACTCGTAGAGCCATCGCAAACAGGGCGACTTGTCGCACGTGACAAGTTGCCGCGTCAGACGCGACGTTGTCATTTGCGTCTGGCGACTTGTCGTGGCGACTCCGCGACTCTGACGCCAAGTGTGCGGGGATTAGAACAAAATATATGAAAATTGACGGCCGTAGCCTGTTGTCGCGTCTAGTCACCGAGCTGTCGCCTGTCGCGCGTCGCTAGTGTGCGCCTAGGCTTAGACCCATCGCAAACAGGGCGACTTGTCGCCGCGTCTAGTCGCCGCGTCAGACGCGACGTTGTCATTTGCTTCTGACGTCTTGTCGTCGCAACGCCGCGACTCTGACGCCAAGTGTCGTCGCGTCTAGTCGTCGAACTGTCGCTGTCGCGTGTCGCCTAGTGTGCGCATAGGCTAAATGAGACAAACAGTCGACCGTCACTCAAGCGACAGTGTGCCGGCGGCATAAAGGCATAAACCGAAACCTACGTCAGAAAATTGTCAACGACCACGTGTCAACGTGTTGTGGAAGTTTTTTGCTTCGCGGATTTTATGGTCTAAAATAAAGGCATTTAAATAAAACCACAAACCATTATTTCCACGCGTCGGTGTCACACAACTATCACGGACAAACGTGTTCAGCTCACACAGTACTGTGGGCAGCAGGTAAGCCCTCGCACGCATGCATTCTTATATTAAGTATTCTAATTAAGTACCATCGTCATCATCAGCCATTTGACCCCCATTTCAGGATATAAACATAAACATTTTTTTACATAAACATTTACACACAGGCACATACATTGCTTCTGGCATCATACTAGGATACCCTGTGTCGTGGGAACCAGAAACAGCGACGTCACAAACATGTAAACATCCAAGACCTGGAGTTTTTTTTTCTCTCCAGCCGGGGATCGAAGCGGGACCTCTCGCATGGTAAGTAGATGCGCTAACCGCTACGCCACCGAGGTCGTCGAATATAGGCACGTCTCTTGCACTGTTTTCCAAGTAAGCCGGCCGGTCTTGCGCCGACCGCAAGTAGCGACTCCCCGCCATGCGCCACCGTGACCAGCCCCTATATTACGTAACTTCCCGCTCTACCGGGTTAAGCATTTAGACAACTTTAAAGAGTCTAAATAAGAATGTATATGACAGTTCGGAGTAGTAGTAAGAGATACCTACTGGGAAAAAGGTCCCACCCAGAATGTAACAGTGTGACATAAGGGTGGTGTGGCAAACCGGGAACAAATGGGCTAAATCAGACAACTCCTTACAGTGGAGTCTAACGTAATTGCATCCCAGATCGTCAGACAATCAAAGCCTAAATTCTGCTAATGCATTGTAGTATAATGTCAGGTGCATGACCGCGTCGATTTCATTTCATCGCCGCTTCAGATCAATGCGGCCACGCGTATCAATAATTGGAGACGTAAATGGAATTAAAAAACATGTCATGTGACCCGACCTAGTCACTGTAATTACAATTGAACTATAATGCATGAACAGAATCGCAGCCCTGGTGAGGGGCCGGCCCACGCTGCGTCGCGTCGTCCGTAATTAAGCATAAGAAATGCATATTATTTACTCGCTGTTACATGATTTAACATGAGTTGTTACGCCTTATAAATCGATATATATAAATGAAGCCTGGCTTTCTAATAGTAACATTATGATGGCTCCCAATATTTTCGAAGTCTTCAATATTTTTTCGAACGTCCATGATATTTTCGTAAATGTTTCTGCGAGTACTTTGCAACTTTACTATTGTGAACGCGTCGTAATCGACACAAGACTAGAGAGGATAATGAAACAACAGGAATTTCATGTTCGATGCAACACCTAAACCCTGAATGCTGGATGCGAATTAAAATGGAGCTTAACTCCGAACGTGGTTCTTTGCAACTTTACTATTGTGAACACGTCGTAATTGACACTATACTAGAGAGGTTAATGAAACCACAGGAATTTCATGTTCGATGCAACAACGAACCCCTAAATGCTAGCTGCGAATTAAAATGGAGCTTAACTCCGAACGATTTCGAAGTTTCTAAGTAAAGAACAGTTATTATAGCTCTTTCAGCAGCGAGGAAGTTAACGATTGCATATTTTATCGATCGCAGCACCGAGTAAGTGCCAGCACGTATCAACTGGACTGTTCCCCGGCTCAGTTTATTTACGTTCTATTTGTAATTGTTGCTGCCGTGTGAAGTCTGTGATTAAAGGCTATCGGAGTTTTAAAGTGAGTTCGGAGGCAGTGCGCCCGTTAAATGGCAACGGAATGGATCGGGGCCCCATTGCGAGGCGGACGATACGGTACGGCAAATCCCGATATGGATAATAGCTGTCTCAAACCTAAGCCTAGGCGCACACTAGCGACACGCGACGGGCGACAGGCTACAGCCGTAAATTTTCATAACTATACTAGCTTTCGTCCGCGACTCCGTCCGCGTGGACTTTAGCTCAAAATTTTGCAATCCCGTTCACTCCCTTAAGGGTTAAATTTAGAAAAACGGCGAAACACGTGTTCAATCAATTGTGTTGAAGAGTATTTATTTTAAGTTTCAAGAAAATTAGACAATATTCTTTATACCTCCCATACAAATTTTGGCAACCCTTTTCGCCCCCTTAGGGGTTGAATTTAAAAAAATCCAGTCTTATTCCTTGCCTACATTATGTATAGACCCTCTGTGCAATTTCAGCTTCCTAGGTCCAACGGCTTGGGTTGGGCGTTGATGAGTGAGTGAGTCAGTCAGGACTTTGAATTTTATTTATATTTTGAGCATATATATATTTTATATATATACTATTATATATTCAGCTGATCGGTTGACTAACCAACCAATCAATTATGTTTTCAATTAAATTTTCAATTGTCTCATCGATATTTTTAAGGTTAGGTTAAGCTATATGGATTCTATGGTCCGAAATAAACTTTTCATTTCATTTCATATATAGATTTTGTTCAAATCTCCACACTTGGCGACAGAGTCGCGGAGTCGCGACGACAAGGCGCCAGAAGAAAATGACAACGTCGCGACTGACGCGGCGACTTAACGCGGCAACAAGTCGCCCTGTTTGCGATGGCTCTAAGACATGTCTCTCTCTAATATAATGCTAAGGATCTGGCTCGTAAGCTCGTTTTCAGAGACGAGCAACCGACGACGCGAGCTCCATCTCTACTCACCGTGATTAAGCTCGGCGAATCAGAGCGAAACCTGGTCGGACTCTTCCGACAAAAAGCCAAGTAAGTGTATCCGGAATAAAGTAATATCGTAAAGTTTTCTCAAAACCATCAGAGTGCATAATGAGTTTTTTCATTTCACTTTCGACAGCGAGAGCGTTTGAAATTTGTATAGGAGTGACAAAGAGACAATTAGGTGGCGCTTTGTCAATCCTATACAAATTGCAAACGCTCTCGCTATCGAAAGTGAAATGAAAAAACTCAGTATAAGCACTTCGATCTAAATCTTACAGAGGCGTATTTCTCTGTAGGTAGTTTTCACTACAGAGGTAATCCACCTTGAGCACCCGCCTAAATAGCACCTGCACAAATAGCACCTGGCCTAGTCCATATTTAGCACCTACTGATATTTTTGGCAGGTGCTGTTAGTGAATTCAAATGTATTTATTCTGCCAAAAATATCAATAGGTGCTGAATCTGTATGATGACTGTGGATAAATATCTGTATGACAATAAGATGTGTATTACTTCTCACTACAATGCTTAACAAAATTGTAAGCTGTCTATACGTCCCACTTTAGGGCACCGCCCTTCTCTCAGAGAGAGAGAGAGAGTATGGGATTGGCGATTTCAAGCGCTGAGGTATTGAATAGCTCAGACACTCAGGTTTCCCTACGATATTTTCCTTCAGATATAGAGGGATTGGTATCGGTATTGCTACTATAACTTCACATTAGGAATAGGCCTCAATATGAAGCGGCGGCAATCCTTAGGTAAATCAATGACCTCTGGGCGCAGGGTTAGCTCATCAGCCTGCCATGCGAGGTCCCGGGTTCGAATCGTCGGTTTCGTGTACCTATACTTACTTTTTTTTACTTAATTAGATATGTATTCTAAGCTCAAGCCAATGAAGTCATAAACAAACTTCCCTAACTTCCTCAGAGATTCAGCTTTTGTTGCACCAGCGAAACCCAACAATACAAGGTAAAACTTTTAACTTCTGCAACAAATGTATTGTTAGCTGTTTGAGAAAGCCCGCAGCATTATTTATCGCGACTAAGCACACAGCGCAGTCACCGAAAGCTATTTTTAGGGTCCCGTAGTCAACAAGGACCCTTTATAGTTTCGCCATGACCGTTCAATAATAATAAAATAATAATAAACGCACGCCCGTTATCCCCGAGGGGTTAGGCAAAGGCAGCAATCACTAGAACAGTGCCCACGTTTTGCCGAGTTTATTAGGTCCCAACGTGACAAGTGGCAAGCCTGTGTCGGGCACAATTTACTACGAATGGTGTTGCCGCACAAACAAACAAATGACCGTTCGTCTGTGAAATTTTAAATAGAATATTAATTACACTGACACTGAAAAAAGGTAGGATAAAACATATATTATCTATATCTATAATACAGATAATACATAATATAAATTATAAAGAGAAAAGATTTGTATTTTTGTGTGTGTGATTTGAGGTGATTTGAGAAAAGATGGTCAGAGTGGAGTTTTTTTTCGCTGCCTTTTTCTCTACTATACACACGGCCCCAAGGCAGCGGCTAACATTATACATAAGTTTATGTACATTGACATTCAACCAACAGAATGTAAATTCTTTACGTTGAAATAAATTTCTGATTTCTGTGTGTATGTTTGTAATGAATAGGCTCAGAAACTACTGGGCCAATTATAAAAATTATTTTACCATTAGAAAGCTACATTCATCGTGAGTAACATAGGCTGTATTGGATTTTCATAAAGTTTAGGGTTCCGTAGGAAATCTCGAATAATATAATGCAGGGTGTAAAAAAATACTACGCCGGGAATTTCCCATGGAACTAATATAGCTGTTTCAGTGCGAAGCCGGGCTCGTCTACACCAAAGGATCATACATCAGCGAATTGGTCGTTTAAAAATATTGTCAGTGTAGGAAAAGCGATTTTCAATTTACGGACCCGTTTGCAAAATATTAAGTTTCAAAGCGAACATTTCTGTTCGAGTGGGACGACGCGCCACCCTTCGTAAACGTTAAACTGTTGATGGGAGAAACGTGAACTATATTGCGTCAATATCACCTAGAGGTACAATGAACTAATAGGGAAAACTATCACGGCTCAGCAGGCTTTACAGGTAAACGAGTGATAGACGACTAACTTATTCAGATTCAAATATTTTATTCATAGTACAAATACATGTATAACATTTACTTTATGAAAGTCAAAGTTGTTAGTTTCACAATTAATTGATTACATGGAGAAGAAACTAATAAAGAAACTCCACATTTATTCTTTTCAAAACAGTTTTAGCCTAAATTACAATTATATAAGGAAATTCGTCGTAATTACAATTACCTTGGTGAAGTTGTTAGTTCTGTAAAGCAAGTGAAAAACCCCTCCTACCGTATCCTACACGTGTAGGATACGCAGCCTAACACGCAATTACTCCTTTTTACATGAAAGTGAAGAAAGAATCTCTGGTAGCCCTGGCTGCCCGAGTGATCTTAAACTATCACGAAGGATAAGCAACTTACGGCGCGTTCAGTACATGGATGGGTTACTGTCTATGACTAACCCTAGCGGCATTTTTCGAAGAAAATATGACATCAGCCATCAAAAGAAACTTAAGCCTCTCGAAGTGTTGTGATTTCTTCGTCATTATGCCCCCACCGAGGGGGACGGGTCTCTTCCCTGAGGAAGGTATAGGCCGTACTCCACCACGGGGGCCAAGTCCGGATTGGTGGAGGCTTGTAAGACTAGTGGCTGGTCTTACTGCCAGAAGTTTTCAAGCCGCCCTAAGGCCTCCGACTTGGCTTAACGACTGCCATCTATCGACGGCAGCAGGCTCCCGACTGCTTAACGTGCCTTGCGAAGCACGAAACCGCTCGGAAAAATGCCACTAGCGTTAGTCATAGACGGTGACCAATCCATGCACTGAACGCGCCCAATGTTGCTTAACCGTCGTGATCGTTTAAGATCACTAAGGCAGCGCGGGCTACGAGCCATTTAAGATGCCAAAGGTTAATAAAATTACCAAAACATTAAGGATTTTACACAAAAAGAGATTAAGACAGCAAAAAATACTAAAACATATTATTTTAGCAAAGTTACACTTACTTTAAATCAAGGATCTTTTTTTTCTTAATCTTTTGTTTATGAAGTCAGACCTCTGTGGCTCTCATGCTCTCCTCTCCTGTACCTTTCAAATTAGTTTTACGTTTTTCAGTTTATTCCTTTATTTGTCAGATAGGTATGTAGATAAATACAGCCGTGAAATAAAAATGTATTTTAGTGTTAATTTAATTTAGACTATTTCCCCGTCGCGAACCCTACAGCGGGCGCAGTAGGCCGCACATCTGGTGACCCCGACGTGATATCAGGGGTACCATTGTTTTTTCTTTTTAAAGGGGGAGCACGGTGGCGGCTCTCCACAGAGGATTTTATTTTCTTTTTATTTGTATGATTTAGAACTTGATATTAGTTTCACGTTTTTCAGTTTTTTCCTTTCTTTGTCAGACTTCCGTACCTAAAGGTTAAAACGGACTGCGGGCGCAGCAGCTCGGATTACATTGAACTTCACTGTTCCACCGTCAAATCTAGACCCGCCGGACACAAGCACTTAAGTCAAATATTGTTCTCAGACGTTCATGGGCCTGTTGATGTCATGTCGGTCAATCCAACTTAAAACTTTATTGCAATTTCAGCAGCGATAACAAGCACGTTTAAACTAACTAACCACTTATAACCTTCTGCTGTAAAATTTTGCCATCCATTTCTTTTTGACTTAAGTGCTTATTCCTTCCAGGTCTAGAAATTACCGTTCGACTCGCAGTAGGCCCTTCATTAGCCCAGCGAATTGGTGACACACGCCCTATCGCGCGGCCGTGTTTCCTATAGCCAATTCAACACACACGAAAGTGATTTGTCATACCGGAGATTACATACTCGGATTGTATGTAAACATCATATTTTTATTGTTATAACTCTTCTTTAATGGTATAGTCGTCACGGCCTTCCGGTTACCTACGACCTTTTGTATTACATAACTTTCCACTCTATCGGCTTAAGCATTTTGTTCAGAGTTGGCTAAATCAGACAACTCCATACAGTAGAGGACATTATAGCACCCCCGGGGTGCACCAAACCAGACTGGCTATTGTGAAGTCACAATTTTTTTTTCTCCTTTTCTTTCCATGGATTATTTATCGAACAATCTTGGTCTGCGTCTGGCGTTTGTTTGATTTCTTAGTTTAATAAAAGCATTATTGTAAAACGTGGATAAAAAAGAACTGGATGTAATTAACTATACTGTTTATTACTTTTAAGTTGTCTGTTCAAAATACATTGTATCCTGTATGTTGTCTGTAGTAAAGAAAATAAAATTTTATAAATTGCCAGTGTTTAGAAACATAACATTTAACAGTTCCGAAGTTCAGCTCCCCCTCTTAGCCTATGCGCACATTAGGCGACACGCGACAACAACAGTTCGGCGACTAGACGCGACGACAGGCTAAGGCCGTCAATTTTCATATATTTTGTTCGAATCTCCGCACACTTGGCGTCAGAGTCGCGGAGTCTCGACGACAAGACGCCAGAAGCAAATGACAACGTCGCGTCTGACGCGGCGACTAGACGTGGCGACAAGCGCCCTGTTTGCGATGGCTCTTAGCCTAGGCGCACACTAGCGACACGCGAAACGCGACAGCTCGGCGACTAGACGCGACGACACGCTACGGTCGTCAATTTTCATATATTTTGTTCGAATCTCCGCACACTTGGCGTCAGAGTACATACAACACAAGACGCCAGAAGCGAATGACAACGTCGCGTCTGACGCGACGACAAGTCGCCCTGGGTGCGTATACTGAGTTTTTTCATTCACTTTCGATAGCGAGAGCGTTTGCGATTTGCATAGGAGTGACAAAGAGACAACTATGTGGCGCGCTTTGTCACTCCTATACAAATTGCAAACGCTCTCGCTATCGAAAGTGAAGGAAAAAACTCAGTATACGCACTCTGTTTGCGATGGCTCTTAAAGGGGGAGAAGTGACACGCGAGTGGAGCCGCGGCTTTTGCCTAGTGTACAAATAGAAGTTTTACAAGTTACAACGGTCCCAACGGGTGACTAACGTGCTAATGTTTACTTGGAGCGCACGTGCCCGCTAAGTACCGGCTGGAACGCTCCAATGTATTGTTTGTTTACTCGAATAAAACACTAAAATCCAATTCAATAACAAAGAATTAAAGATCCCGAAATAAAATTTATTGCCCGAGTACGATAAAATAGATTTATGAACGACGCAGCGCGCCCTCTGCGCGCTAATGCGGACCCGTTTACCGATTTCAAACGTTACGTTCTACTTCAAGCTCAATAATAATAATAATAAGGCCCTACGTTTTGACTGTGCCTTGGTTCTAAGCGTTAGGTTTAAGTCTGTAGAATTTTTTGTAGGGCGATCAGCTCAACATAACAATGGTTTTCAACTGTTCTTTTCAAAGTCAAAACGCAACTCATCATCATCATCATCAACCCATTATGTCCCCACGGAGGGGCACGGGCCTCTTCCTGGGGAAGGTATAGGCCATACACCCCCACGGGGGCCAAGGAGCAGGTGGGGTTAGCAGCTGGTGCCGGCTGCCGTCGATAGATGGCAGTCGTTAAGCCAAGTCAGAGACCCTATGGCGGCTTGAAAACTTCTGACAGTAAGACCAGCCACTAGTCTTACAAGCCTCCACCAATCCGAACTAGGCCCCCGTGGTGGAGTATGACCTATATCTTCCTCAGGGAAGAGACCCGTGTCCCTCGGTGGGGGCATAATGGGTTGATGAGACAAGGACATCACAACATGGAAATATAGTTACCAGACCGAGGCCATTTGTACAAAATGTACGGCGGCCCCCAGTGGGATTCAAACCCATGACCTCTCTCTTGGTAGTCAAGTGCCTACATGAAATTTCGATGTTTCGCATCATTCTAAGCATATTGGTAAAGTTGTTTTAAATTTAAAGAAACAACTTTTGTAATAACGTATTTAAATTAAAATAACCTCCCAATCCAAGATTTTTTTACTCCCAGCGACTACGCATTAGACAGTAGGTCACCGGCCTCTTTGGAGTCGTAATAGTAACTGGGTGGCATTTTTTATTTACTTCATTTATTTTTAATCTCATCGCGCGTTCTGTCACCACGGAGTATGGCTGGATGACTTATTTTCTGGAAAAAAAAAACTCCAATCGAATCGGAAAAAATGTTGAATCCACGACATCAGTCCGCACATTATTATGAATAAAAAATCATCACTGGCTGGCACATTAAACGCGCCTGTGACTGACCTCCTTGGTACATTGTTTTATTAACATGATGCTCTGCGGTTTACGGCATTCCTAACTAAATTGAAATCTGCTGGCACTTCTCCAATAATCAAATGCAGTGTAATACTTGATTACGGTACGTCAAATCTTCGTCTATGTTAAAACTTTCATTTACTTAACAATACTGCCCTAGTACTCGTATATTCCTTATATTTCTTAGGGAAGAGACCCGTGCCCCTCGGTGGTGACATAATGGGTTCATGATGATGATGATGATATTCCTACTATATTCCTACTTTTCGTGTTCATTAGCAATATTTTTAGCGCACGTTCTTGTCACTACGGTACAAGATAATATTAATAGCTTCATAGGAGCTATTAATTAATTACGTAAGTAAGACAAATTAAGGAGGAACTCTAGAGGGGGGTACGAACTTTTATAAATTATAAATAACTTCCAGTCAACATAATCTCTTGTCCTAGCCCCAAACCATCACCATATACACCCTATGATAGAGTAACCATTTCGCTTTCGAATTCCACGTCAGCCTGAAGTTGTTAATCTATTCTAGAAAAAAAAAACTTACAGATCACTGTTTTGCACCCCACTATTTAATATTCCATAATTACACACTGTGCGACCAAGTCGGCGACATACATAAAAAAAGCCGCTAGAATTTTATGCCGTTGTGTTTATTTTAAGTGTCACGGCATCGGCAGATAGGTAGGCGCAACGAGGAGTGACGTTCATTTATAATGGAATAAGTTATTTACACTGGGGCGGGAGGTGGCAGGGCGGGGGCCGAGGGTATGCACACTTAATAAAAGAATCATATTTGTAAATAACAGTCCCCGCGACATGTCGCGGTCAATAATTCAGGCTCTCCCCACCAGCGCGTCGCTCGCTACGTCGCTGTCTGACGGTGCACGTTGCTACGGTTTTCGCTGTAGAAACCCTTTCAGACCTGACCTTCAAAATAACAATAAACATAAACATTTGCATACAGGCACATACGTTGCTTCTCGCCCCACACTAGGATACCCTGTGTCGTGGGAACCAGAAACAGCGACGTCACAAACTTGTAAACATCCAAGACCTGGAGTTTGTTTTTTCTCCCCACCCGGAGATCGAACCCGGGACCTCTCGCATGGTAAGCAGATGCGCTAACCGTTACGCCACAATGGTTTTCTATTCTTATTTTCAAGGTCAGGCCTGAAAGGGTAAAGCCCTCGGGCCTAAAACATTGTCTTTCACAGCTAAATTACTTATCCACGGAGTAATATTTGAAATTGATCACAGTTTTCAATGAGTAAAACCTGCTCATACAGCTGTGGTGTGTATCATCTTCAAAATTCGATCCCAAGAGCCGTTGCAAGACTGACCTGTCGGCGGGTCTACGGGGCCTAACGGAATGCGTCGTAGTTTACATTGGATACACCCGCGCGTCTTGAGGGGTTAAGGGTCACCAGGAGTACTATGGCGAGAGCGCCGCTGATAAGCATTTTTAATAAAAGCAGAGACTTTTATTAAAATGCTTAAAGTAGAGACTTATATTAAAAATGCTTATCTGGAAAAATACTTTTTATTCGTCGAGCATCGCCTAGCCTTGCTAGGGATCAACTGACATCGCTAAAACGTACCGATTCCCTTTAAATATGTAATATAAAATCATCCTAGACGGCTGTTCCGGCCGGCTACTATAAAGAGGAATCGCTACAGTACTACAGTGAGCGCCACCGAGAAAAAAATGCTAACATTTTTTACAGTAAGAATTTCCAAAAAGTCTGTACTAAACAATTTCTTAACAATGTTAAAGGGTTCTTTAATTAATTTGCAAAAAGTGTCTGTATAATCTCACACATGTTAATAGTGATTTTCGAGATCATGGTTGCGAAACTAAGGCAAAAAACCGAGGGCTAATTTAGCCCGGTTAAATAGCAATACTGTCTGTGTAATATTGATAATCGTGGTGAGGTTCCCTTTTCTTTTACAATACTATCTTTGCACGAGTATTGTCATTAAAAGTCCATTGGCCCATCCCGCCCACATTCGTTCGATATGTTTCTTCAGTCACTACGAGTATTTCCTCCTTCAAGTCGGCATCAAAAATTCATTCAATTGTAAATTAATTTTAGTAGTTTAGAGCTAGAGCTTTGCTACACTCAAGAGCGTTAGCAAGATGAGGTCGGTAGCCAGCAAATGAGTGCAATCCGCAGCCGCTCATTATTCACATCATTCCACGGCAACAATCAAGCAATGCTCGTATAGAATCAGGCCTTTAATCGAAACTTTCGTACCGCGCATAAAAGGCGTAATATACTTCCGCAATGAAATGCAATTATGAGGAAAGCTCGCGTAATATGTTGATGGCAGTGATACGGTACCGGCCTAGGTAATGTGAGCGGCCAGATGCGTTGATTGCGCCGTGTAAAATCTAGTACAGTCGGCGGCAGGTCAACATCAACGATTTCAGTGCTGTTAACGCCTGCCAAAAAGTACGCAACCTCCTTGGTACTTCAAACTTATTCTTTTATAAATAGATAGTGTTTTGATTTTTTTTCCTGTGTAAAAATATATTTGCACAAGCAGCACTCTTTGTCATTAAAATGTTTCTAGTATAAAAGTCGTATTTTATTGCAAGCATTTGCAGAAGAGATAAATCTCTACAGGTGCAAAGTCCGACCTAAACATAACTGAGTAGGTTCAATCAGCTGCAACTCCTCACTTCTTTGATAGATATATAAGATTTTTTTTAACCATGCTTGGAAAGGAGAATGGCAGGCTTCAGTGGAAGTCTCGTACAGCTACAAAAAGTCTTGTTGAAACATGAAATATTTACATTTAATAGATCATTGTATTAGAATTCGTTCTATTAATTTTCTTTTTTTTATAAAGTTGGGAGTCCTAAGTTAAGGTTGTTTTTTTAAGAAGTTTGGAGGTTATGTTACGACCCCGTTCGCTTGACTGTTAGAGATAAATACCTACACAAATAATTAAAACAAAATCATTCTAATATACCTATGCACATATGCTGGTCGCGTCACTCCCTCATGGAGAGCATAGCCCAGGTACCAGATGATACTCATCACATGGGAGCAACACCCCCTAAGCGCTACAATGCAGTTGCAACAATGACTTATTATTGCTTCTCTGCCACGATTAAATCTTTCAGTTACAATAAAAACGAAGTATGTTTTTTACTGAAGAGTGACGATACTTAAATTCAATTAAATTATTTTATAATAGCACCCCTAGGATTCTGCCATGTCAAGTTTGTTGTTGAGATGGCAAGTATCTTCTTTTTTTATTTTTGCCCGAAGCAGTTCCACAGAACACCTAAAGATCGTTTCACCAAACAAGTCCCACCGTAAGATCCTTAATAATATAAAAATAAAAGCCAAAATTCATTAACTCATGGGACTTCTTTCGTGAACCGAACTCTACTGATTTTCACTTTGACAACGCTTTGACATGACAGTTGTTTTTTTCTTGGCTTGAATGCATAGATTATTCTGAGCTTGCAAGATAAAACAATCGATGGGGCGTTTCGTTTCTGTTTCTAAATTGCGTTTTATTAAATTATTTTCTTATTTTGTTCCCCCAACTTTAAAAAAATATTTGAAAAACTGAAAAAAGAGCCCGGTGCGAAATACTAAAGTTGGAAAAATATAACCCCAAAACATTCTTTTAATAGGGCGGTACACCATTTGCCGTTGTCCTTTGAACACTATTTTGACAACTTTTTCGAGATGAATCGAAATTGCCGTTCTGGCCATATACTGGCCGGCGAAAGTTGTATGAAAATCTATATCTGTCATGTAATTTAAAAATGGAACAATCTTTTACTCCGAAACTTGGCGACCAAGAAGGTAACTTATCAAAAGTTGTATTTAAATTTCGCACTGGCTTGCAAAATCAAAACTGTTTATTAATAAAAAACAAGTTAACACTTTAACGCGGGAAAAATTATTGCTGGACGTTTGTCCGTCATTGATTTTGAAAAGTTATCCAATTGTATTTTCAATTCTAAAAGTTCTGCCTAGATGCTTAATTAGTTTTAATTTCCCCGCATTATTGTAGAAAGCATTATTGTAGAGCCTTGCCCTCTTTTGCTGGCCGCTGCAGTAATGCCCCACACTGGGATACCCTGTGTCGTGGGAATTATATAGAAACAGCGACATCACATAGGTAGGTATTTGCGTTTTCTTTCCTCGACGATGCTCGTCCTCAGCCACCAATCTGCCTCTGACCATCACCAGAGGGCGTCCTAAGCCTACATCCTACGCCACTTCAATTGCTCATCCTATAGTCTATGTCGAACACGTTACTTCTTTGGCGGAATGTCACATTTTAGATCAGGCTTGCGTACGGCTGACTCGAGCGCACGTATGTAAAGGTTGGTGTGATGCCGATTGTACGGTCCCGGCATACCTATACTCTATTGGATGACGGGTTCGGACGTTCTTACCCCCAAATAGTCTAATTAACATGCATCACGTAGCCGGCGTTGGGAGCGTGTCAGTGGAACGCCCCCCTCACACCGCGGCGCAGTTCACACACCGATAGGTATGTATCAATGTGTTCCGATACCTTAAATGGTTTTCCTACTGATAGGTCATGTCACTACTTCTACTCTTTTTTTTTGTTCTGTGTTAAATAGGTATCGGATAGTATACATTGGTATTAAATAGTATTCATTGACTGCCCATCCGGTCTTGGGTATGAGTCCTTTTTGCGGGCGCCGTAGGTACATTTGTAAAAATTAAGCACTACAAGAACCATGCCTCAGGCCGTATGTTCATGTTTGTAATGACCTGGTTACCATAAAACTGAGTATCCTAGTTTGGGACCAGGTCAAGTGATTGATTTCCGTGGAAGTTATTATTTATACCCCGACTTTGTTTTGTAGTTGCAGTATTACTCGTTAACGGCGTAGGAAAACTTCGTGAGTAAATCGCAGTGTTTTGGACTGTCACATTCTTCTGGGTTTGAAATGGCCGATCCGAAATCTGCTCTTGTTGCAACAAAACTCATACTCTCTCTCTCTCTCTCTCTGACAGAAACCCTGCTAAAAAATGCAGCACGGCGTGACGTCACACGTAACTTTAATGAGCTATATCTTTGTAATTTTTGGTCTAAGTAATTTAAAAATAAAAAATACGTGTCCCTATTTTTTAATAATCTAAAAGACTGACTAATTAAATTTTTTAGGGCAACTAGCCCATTCTAGGCGTCAATCGTATGAAAAAATACGTCACGTGACCCGACCGTGTATCTGTCATTGTACTATAATGCACTAACAGAATTGAGGCCCTGGTTTGTACTTCGTACTATCTCTCCGCTAGCTAGCTACAGCATAGTATCTAATCTAATCTATCTATCTAATCTCTTTAAACGAGCAATTCTTGTATATATATTTATATATAATCAGAATCTCGGAAACTGCTCCAACGATTTTCACGAAATTTTGTAGGCAGATGCTTTCGGGGGCGTTTAATTGATCTAACTGGGTTACATTTTTAGAAAACGTTGTTTTATCCGTGTTTTAAGGCAATTGAAATTTGCTATAATAACATAGAGAGGTAAATTTCGCGTCTATTTGCAAGGTTCGGATAGTCCTGACGGGAAAACGGGCGACCGTTTCGGGCCGATTTCAAGAGACCCGGTTCGAGTCATGATGTTTTTTTTCCAAGTTCTTTTTTTGTTGGAAAAGGATTATTTTAATTTTATATTACATATTTTATATTAAAAAAAAAGTACCGAGCAAAGCTCGGTCACCCAGGTACTTGAATTTAACAGTGAAACGAGTGGAGTCGCTCAGGCTTGTTGCGCATAATACAGGCCCGTAACAAGCGAAGCGCCGGACTTAGCCAGAGCTGTATCTACTTGTGAAAAAAAACAAACAAATCCTTATTGACACAGCTCTCAGCTACCTCCGGAGGCTGCCGCTTGCAAGATTAGCGAGCAAATTTGCCTGCAAGTATTTTTGTTGCAAGTATTCCGCTCTTATTGATTTCCGCCGTTGTTCAAGACGCGATAAATATAGGAAGGACTTCCTGCCCGACCGATTACTGGAACTTTGATTTAGAATAACAAACATAAACATGAAATAAAATAAAATAAAAGTATAGTATAAAATTCTCGTGTCACCGTGTTAGTGCGCATACCTACTCCTCCGAAACGGCTTGGCCGATTTCGATGACTTTTTATATGTAGGTATACTCGGTAGGTCTGAGAATAGGTTGTTATCTATTTTACATAATATCCCTATTTGGCACAAGAACGTTTGGGGTCAGCTAGTTTTTATTTATATTTTACTAAGGGTCTGTTTCACAATCTGCAGATAAAGTTCCGGATAAGCTATCCGCAACCAGGGCTGCCGTTTGTTCTAAATTTGAAGCCATAAACGAATACACGCAATATAGGAAAATTTATTCAAATTTAGAACAAACGGCAGCCCTGGTTGCGGATAGCTTATTTGGAACTTTATTTGAACATTGTGAAACAGGGGCTAAGAATAAAAAACTTAAGACCTAAGCTTACAACGGCGTAGCTAAACCTCTTTACACAATTTTCTACGTTTCTTTTATTGTCTACCTAGCTGACCCGGCAAACGTTGTTTTGCCAGATAGGGGTATGAAAAATAGATAACAACCTATTCTCGACCTACCCGTCTTATATATAAAATTTCATTGGAATCGGTCAAGTCTTTTCGGAGGAGTATGCGCACTAACATTGAGACATGAGAATTTTATATATTAGAAGAAAGAAGAAAGATTATCTCAAAACCGAAAATTCGACATCGATTCCGACTTCACCCTTCGACGAGATCATGAACCGAAACGTTCTACAACATATTTATATTTCACTTAACTTTGCTGTGTATTGGTGAAGCAAACCACAGTTGCAGTTGTACAGCACACGATTAAATCTCGCAAGCTTATTGTGTTCTGCCTTGCAGTCCAAGGAACGTATTGCAGCAAATCTTTATTGAATAACAGGCCCATTTATGAGAGTTAGAGATGACGAGAAGAATAGGCAAGCGGAAGGGGGGTCGAGGAGAGGGGGGGGCTGGACCGCGGATGAAACTAATCACGTGGTACAGTATTCTCTTCGAGCAATGAGGGTTGCACTGGCTCCAAGTGCACGGGAGGAGCGGATGGGGAGCGGATGCGGATATAGGGCTAAATAGGGATATCCAGGGTTAAATCTACAAAAAACACGAGCGTGTTTTCGACGAACTCTGAAGCGCAGCGGTTAGCGCATCTGACTACCATGCGAGAGATCTCGGGGTCGAATCCCGGCTGTGACAAAAATAAACACAGGTCTTGGCTGTTTACATGTTTGTGACGTAGCTGTGACTGGTTCCCACGGCACATAGTCCGGTCAATTTAGACATTCGAAGCTACATAAATTTACAACAAGCTGAAAATTGGTGAGATCGTTTAATATATAATAATAAATAAAATGTATTAATAATAAATAAAATTTTAAAGTTTGGGGCATCCTAGTGTGGGGCCGGAAGGTATGTGCCTGTATGTAAATGTTTTTTCAAATGTTATTTTTTAATAGAGACGAGTAGGTACAGACGACAGCACATCATGCTATACACCCATGCACTCTACCCCGTTGCATTACAAGCGTTTTCCAACTAAAATGTGAAGGTTGACGTGTGGTTGTGCTGTCGACTGTACATACGCGAGCTTATTTCTAAAGAAAATATTAAATTAGAAACCATACAGTTCTGTTTTCCTAGAATCGTTTGACGTGGACAAGCGAGTGATTCACGCTCTGATACATTGATTGCAAGCTTTTTGAAGCTATAAATTATACAGATAGATAGAGAACACTATTATGTGCGTTCGAAAAAAATACCAAAGACTTCGAAACTTTAAGTAGCCATCATAAAGTTAATACTAGGAATAAACATAAATTATAATTTCCACGATTTGCAAAAGATAATACTTCCTTTATGGGGCACTGTATAAGGTTCTATAACGAGATTCCCCGAGATACATTAGAGTACCTCCGACGCGGTTTAAGAAATGTCTTAAGCACACTCTGTGCAAAAAAGTTTACTATAAAATCAACGATTATTTAGAAGACAAGGATGTCTGGTAAAATAGTAGATCAATATTAAGAGCGGGTACACACTAGGTGTTTTGAAGCGTGCGCTTTTGTAACGCGCGTTGTAAAAACTATGAGGTCTGATTGAAGTGTACACATGCAAACGCGCAGTACCTAAGCGCGCTCGCGTTTGCATGTGTAGCGCGCGCTTCAAAACGCCTAGTGTGTACCCGCTCTAAATGTATTCAGAGGAGATTTTTAATTTCAATTAATATTAATAGTTGTGTCTAGTCTTCAACACATTCACGAGAAATATTTTTAAGTTTGAAAGTTTGTTCATTAAACTAAGACTGTTTTAAAAGAATAAATGTGGAGTTTCTTTGCTAGTTTCTTCTCCATGTAATCTATTAATTGCGAAACTAACAACTTAGAGGTTCATAAAGTAAACATTAATTAGCACCGTGTATGTAATACCTGAAAAGGTAATAGCTACCTGGTGACCGAAATATGAGTAACCGCAACTGCAAAACGAAGCTATGATTTAACACAATAAATTAATTTCATCGTTAAAAGTAATTGGCACTGATCAATCAGGCAGACTTGCCAAATTACCGTGAATAACTGGGGTTATTCGTTGGTGTATGTTTATTGGTACATGCAGAGGGGTGCAGGACCGAGATTCTACTAATGCATTGTAGCACAATGACTTGAACATGCGATGTCATGAGCATGAACGTGACGATTTCGTTTAATTGCCCCTTGAAGTCAACGCGAGCACGTATATCAATAATTCTAGGCGTCAATGGTACGAAAAACACGTCAGGTGACCCGACCGAGTATCTGTCATCGTACTATAATGCACTAACAGAATAGGGGTAATTTTTTTGATTTTCTAGATTTTATTTGACTTCCATTCCGACTTCACCTTTCGACTAGATCATGAACTGACACCTTTCTATTTGCTAATTATATTTTACTTTGTTTATTTCTACTGTTATCATATCACTTATCGTCGAAATAAACAGGAATTCTTCGAAGTCGCCTACATTTGATAAATCCACAGCGAGAACTCTAGTACTGTTAGCCTGTAGAATATTTTGGTTTGTTCTTTTCAAGGTCAACCCAGATGCCAGTTGGCCTAAGTTATTAATAGAATAACAAATTGTTATCGAACGAGAAACCGGGGGTCACTTTCACATCTACCCTTTCACATCTAGGTATTGCTACTACCATTATTGATACGCGTGCACACGTTGACCTGAAGCGGCAATGAAATGAAATCGCCATCTTCATCCAGTTGTCATTGTACTACAATGCGTTAGCAGAATCTAGGCCCTGAACCGCTCCGCCCATCGACGCGGGCCAGCGTTATCCATTTCCACATTAGTGTCTTTTTGTTCTCCGTTTGATTGTTTAAAGTTGCGTCGAAGCGGCGCACCGCATCTCTGTTGTTTCCCAACGCGTTTTCACTCCAAACAAGCCTCAGTCAATACTGGAAAGTGGAAAAATGTTGCACTTATTGTTACCGAAGAACAATAACTGGCTCACTGTATATGTTAACAACGTCTGAAGGGCCCGATGGCGCTTCGCGTCTCTACTGGGTTTTTTCTATTGTTCTTGCTCACGGCGCCCGTCCCTCCCCGTTCCCTATTCGCAGCAGAGAGGTGTATTTTATAATGAAATTTATCGCTCGATAAATGCTGCCGTTTTTGATGCCCGCTGCCAACAATTATCTTGTTTGTGGCTTTAACGGTCAATTCAATTTACCCATATTTTCGTTGCAATTACGTGCATTTTCCGCCTCTGCCTCTGTATCTGTTTAATATCAGTGACTATTTGTAGGTATATCCGACCCTAAATGGTCTCATTGTTGGGCAAAAGATTTCTCATGCACTGAATATGAAGAAGTCTCTCATTGTTAACTTTACTCCGGATTCACTTACTTGACTTTTTATCGGAAGAGACTGACCAGGGGAGCAATGTAAAGCCTGTATGTAATAATAATAATAATAAACTCACGCCCGTTATCCCCGAAGGGGTAGGCAGAGGCACCAGTCTCTAGAACTAGACCCACGTTTTGCCGAGTTTATTAGGTCCCAAACGTGACAAGTGGCAAGCCTGTCGCCGTTATCCGGGCACAATTTATCAGCGAATGGTGTTGCTGTACAAACAAATGTACGTAACTAAAAGTCATTGGTACATTCGTGGTTCGAACCCAGACCCTCATGATCGAGAAGCAAGGGTCAACCCCACTACGCCACCACCGCCTGTATGTAAATGTTATGTTATGTTTCCGATCGAGGAGCCAAGAGAGAGACGGGTGATATTACTATATTTGTATTCTAATTAAAACCAGTGTAATACAGTCCTCTCTTCTCATTTTTACAATCTGGCCTATCTAATAAAATCTCAACGGGCTCTTAAATTACTACTGCCAACCTACCTTCATACGAATCGAAAGTAAATCTAAGTAGCACAATGAGTAGGTATTGAAAACAACGAAAGGTTTTAAAACCACTGTGAAATTTTATTGTGTTTGAATGACAGCCACCTACAGAATGAAGCAAGTAATTTATTGTACCGTGGTCTAGCGAGTATGTTCCTACGGTCCAATTTGTGTAACCCCTCATTTACATTTGTTATTAAACAATCGGGAACAAAGCGAAACTCTGTATTTTTTTTCTATGATATATAACAATTTTGTATCTTGAAATACACCCTATTTCTATCTTGATTACAGAGTCGGAAGACATTTTATAAACAAGGTAACAAGCACCTTAGTGTTTCAAAGAAGGCTTGTCTTTTAAGCCGCGCAGTAGAAGTTTTATTGTTTATTTTATTTATTAAGAGCATTAACGGAACACTCACAGCTTTTACAATAAGATAAAGGCCCGCTTTCGGAATTGAAAATTTCGCTAAGTACTTACTTAAGTGTAGTGCTGTCTCGTCAAGTTTCTTTAGAAAAGAGCGTGATGACACGTTACTTAAGTTTTACTAAGTGTAAATTCTCAATTCAGAAATCGGCTCTAATAATGTATAGCGCAAAGCGTAGGACGAACAGCCACAAGATGGACAGACGATCTCATCCAAGTGGCAGGAAGACGCTGGATGCAAGCCGCTTCCGACCGGTCTTTTTGGAAATCCATGGAGGAGGACTATGTCCAGCAGTGAACTTCTTGTGGCTGAATGATGATGATGATGAATGTATAGGTCTTTAGGTACTCCCTTAACCCTTTCAGACCTGACCTTGAAAATAACAATAGAAAACCATTGTTATTTTCAAGGTGAGGTCTGAAAGGATTAACGAGCGCTCACAAAAAAGCATCAAAGCCTTCTTATTAATATTAACTACAGCGACATGTTCTTGACTGCCTCGTTGGTCCAGCCGTTAAGGCGCTTAGCTACCAAGAAAGAGGTGGTGGATTCGATCCCCACTGGGGGCCGCTGTGCATTGGAACAAATGGTCTCAGTCTGGGTTTTTTATGTTTGTAATGTCCTTGCCCGGTTACCATAGCACAGGGTATCTTAGTTTCTATCCTAGAAGGAAAGAAAGAAAGAAAAAAAGACAAGCAGAAAGAAAGAAAGAAGCAACTCTTTGAGAGCAGACCTGCGCCCTACAACGGGCCTTAAACAGGCTGTATCACAACTGATTATTTCTGTCACTTCTTTGCATTGCTACTATTGTGAACGCGTCGCAATTTGATCCTTATTTATTCCCAAGTAGCCCCGCCGGAAGCGCTCATTACATCTACGAGTTCGTGTGTCAAACTGCAATTACGCGCGGAAGTACAAATTATAGTCGCAATCACTTAAGACTGGGAGCGGCCAAGACAGTATTAAACTCAAACATTGTATACTGCCGTACGTATGTAAATGACACGGAATTTATTTGACTTGGGCGTACTTTCGGCGCTGGCGACGATGTAAGCAAGACAAACATGTTAATTTCCCCCCCTCCCCCACACCCTCGGCCGCCGCCCCCTCCCCCCACTCCAGCCGCTACGGAGGCGCGGGGGGCTTACTGAATTATTCACTGCCAACTTTGACGAATATTTATTTTTAATTCGAAACGTTAAAGTCTTTTATGGTTGCCGTGAAATGATCGCAACAGAATGTTGTATTGAGTTGGCGCGTCCCAATTTTTATTTATTGGAATGGCTATGGGGAACTTTGTTCCGAACAATGTTCGCTGTGCGCGTTGGCCGAGCGTAAAAATAATAAAAAATAAAACAACGCAACGCGACGTAATGGAGGAAAGAAAAGAGAGGTATTCGCGCAGGCACCGCCAGCCGAATTGAAGTGACTATTTTTCACAATTTTCTGTAGCCTAAAGCCGCATTTCGACAATCTTGACATTGACGTGAAATTTACATACAGGCACATGCATTGCTTCTGCCCCCACACTAGGATACCCTGTGACGTGGGACCCAGAAACAGCGACGTCACTAACATGTCAACATCCAAGACCTGGGATTTTTTTTGTCACCAACCGGGATTCGAACACGGGACCTCTCGCATGGTAGGCAGATGCGCCAACCACTGCGCCACAGAGGTCGTCTTATTACGGGACAGAGTGAATCATCTTAGTGACTAAATTCAACCGTATGGTGTACGCTTAATTGCGAATACAGTTTATAGGCGTTTTGTTGAAAACGGCGTCGCTGTTTGAGCAAAAAGTATAATACACCTACGTTGCATCATTATCAACCCATTATGTCCCCACGGAGGGGCACGGGTCTCTTCCCTGGGGAAGTTATAGGCCATACTCCACCACGAGGGCCAAGTCCGAATTGGTGGAGGCTTGTAAGACTAGTGCCTGATCTTACTAGACGACCTCTGTGGCGTAGCGGTTAGCGCAACCGGGTGGAGAAAAAAAAAACTCCACTCTTGGATGATTTCATGTTTGTGACGTCGCTGATTCTGGTTCCGACGACACAGGGTATCCTAGTGTGGGGCCAGAAGCAATGTATGTGCCTGTGTGTAAATGTTTATGTTTAATGTTTACTGTCGGAAGTTTTCAAGCCGACCTAAAGCCTCTGCTTTCCCAAAAAACTCTACGAACATAACATTTTACTGTAACTTCACTTTTCTTACGAGACGCAGGAGTTCTTCTAAGGTAGCTAAGTCGAGAAGGCACTAAAATCGGCCATTTTTATCGGAGCTAAGATCGCCGGTATACACGATACGAGTAGGTAATCTTAGTAGCTAAAATAGGCCACTCGGTCAAAGTACTGAGATCGTGAAAACCCGGCTTATGCCGGCTTCAATGACTTTTAAGACCTACTTAGCCCCTCAGGTTTAAAACACTTTTTCTTTCATAACTAAGTTAGTTATTCACAGAGTAATATTCGATTTTTTTTAAAACTAAATTTGAAATTTATCGCAGTTTTCGAAGAATAAGACATGCTCATACAAACTGTGGTCATCTTCAAAATTCGATTCAAAGGACCCGCTGGCCGGTCTACGTAGCCTGGCGGAATGCGCCGTAGTTTACATCGGACCGTGCGGTTTGAATCGCTCGTAGCCTGGGCTGCCTGAGTGATCTTAAAAACGATCACTAAGGTTAAGCAACATACGGCGCGTTCAGTCCATGGATGGGTCACCGTCTATGACTAACGCTAGTGTCATCTTTCCGAGCGATTCGCAAGGCACGTTAAGCAGTTGGTGCCGGCTGCCGTCGATAGATGGCAGTCGTTAACCCAAGTCAGAGGCCTTAGGGCGGCTTGAAAACTTCTGACAGTAAGACCAGCCACTAGTCTTATAATCCTCCATCAATCCGGACTTGGCCCGGAAAGGAAGGGTGAAGAGACCCGTGCCCCTCGGTGGGGACATGATGGGTTGATGATGACTTACATCGGACCCGCCGGCGGGTCCTCGGGGCTTGAGAAGTTAACCTCTTTTTAGGGCCACTTTTAAGGCTACTACTAGTTATTTTATTTTAACCAACGTGTCTCAGGGCCGGATTTTGAGACTTTCACTTAAGTAAATATTTGAGTAACGCCCTGTCACGCTCTTTTCTGAGCAATTTGACAGAAATACAGTTCAGTTCAGGAGACCGGAGGGCTGACGCTTACCTCACCAGAGAATAAGAGAATAAATTCCCCCATGCAAAGGGGGAATATAGCCAGCATTCTGGGCTCTCTGCCGCAAAACACCGACCTGGGGCAATTTTTTTATTTGTAAATATACAGCGTGGCCGGGGGATTGACGTAAAAAAAAAAAATTAGGTCCCTCTTGTCATGGGGTATCCGAATCACCCCCATGTATGTTCCGCAATTTTGCATAGTTTCGGAGTTATGATTTTTTTTCTGAATTTTTATGAATTTTCGCCTTATCAATTTTGAAAATTTCTAAAAAAAAAACTAGAAACTTTTTTCAATTACTTTTTTTTTTTAACTGAATCTTCACAAGTTGTTCTTCTATGCATAAAATAATCAGCTTCGTAACTTTGATAAAAGTTATTAAAGTGTTGGTCTAAAGTCAAAAATTTACGTTCGGTAAATTATGACTTGAATTTTCAAAAATAAATTAAAAATCCAAACAGATGTTTTAATGGTTTCTTAGTTAGCCTCAGAAATGCGCAAGACTCTCAGATTTCATAATCATTAAAAAAAAGTACTGCTTAACGAGCTACTTTGTGTACATTCGGCCTTCGAAGACAGCGAGGTGAAGAATTATTAAAATTAACATATTTTTTTTCTGCCATTTCGTCTTTTCTTAGGTTATTAATGAACGAGTCGTCATCATCATGATGAATAAAAGTGGTTTTGTCAATAAAACACAGATTAAAAAATTTGGAGGCATTTTCCGTTTTACAGTAATTAATTTTGCGCGGTCCGTTCTCGTGGGTCATGGGTTGTAAATGCAGACGCAACTTTTTACCTGTAATAACAATAGACTTTGAGGATAGGAGGCCGCCGAACTATTGCTAACTCTCTCACTCTCAGCGGTAAGAGTGAGAGGGGCAGCGCAGCAGAAGCGAACACAAAACAAGTTTGTACCTCAGTCGTTCTCACTTTGTGTTTACTGCTACACGTGTCTTCATTTTGTTTTACCTCACTGTCTCGCTTTGTCCGCGGATTCCGCTGCCTACTTATTTGACTACTTTGCTCGTTAATTGGACTGTGTCTTGCATACTGATTTGGACTTTGTTTACTTGGAAGTGTAAAAGATGAGTTACACGTTAAGTGAATACGCAGAAATGCACTATTTTTATGGAGTTGCACAAGGAAACGGCCTTGAAGCAGCGCGACTGTATCGCGAACAACTTCAACGTCGTGGTGGGCCGCAACCTGAGCATTATCCCGACCATCGCGTTTTTATTAACACGCACAATACCTTAATGGCAGGCCGCATTCCTGGCCAACGAGGCGATAGGGAAGGAATCCCTAGAGTTGACCCGGATCGCAGAGAAGTTGTGCTCGAAGAAGTTCAACGAAATCCTTCCACGAGTACCAGAGCTATGGCTCGTACTCTGAACATCCCAAGAACTTCTATCCAAGACATACTTCACGATGAAGGATATCATGCGTTCCATATCCGACGAGTCCAAGCTTTACTGCCTACAGACTACCAATTGCGCATTGATTTCTGCCAAACAATGCTACAAAAAGAACAACAAGATCCTGGATTTTGCAATAAAGTTTTATGGTCAGATAAGTCACGTTTTGAGCGCACTGGAATTTTCAATATTCATAATTACCACACGTGGGCGGTTGAAAATCCACACGAAATGAGAGCGTCGACGTTTCAACATCGTTTCAGCGTTAACTTGTGGTCTGGTATTCTCAATGGCGAACTGATTGGTCCATTTGAATTGCCGTCCAGATTAAATGGAGAAAGATACCGACACTTTCTGGAACATGAACTTCCATTGTTGCTAGAAGACGTGAATATTGAACTAAGACGAACCATGGTTCTTCAAAATGACGGCGCTCCATGTCACTACGCAACGCAAGTCCGAAATTATTTAAATGAGGCGTACCCCAATAGATGGATCGGACACGGCGGACCAATATCGTGGCCTCCACGCTCACCTGACCTCAACCCCATGGATTTTTTTATTTGGGGCTATTTTAAGGAAATAGCATACGCCAGAGAAAGTGGGAGTGAACAAGAGCTGAGGCAGAAATTAACAGAAGCCGAACGTGTTGTAAAGGAAAACAGAGCAGCTTTTAGACGATTAAAAGATAATTTCCTACGTAGGTGTAGAATGTGTATTGCTGCTGGAGGTGGCAACTTTGAAAACCTATTATAATAAACATTTTTTTTACATTTTAATCTGTGTTTTATTGACAAAACCACTTTTATTCATCATGATGATGACGACTCGTTCATTAATAAACTAAGAAAAGACGAAATGGCAGAAAAAAAATATTTTTAATTTTAATAATTCTTCACCTCGCTGTCTTCGAAGGCCGAATGTACACAAAGTAGCTCGTTAAGCAGTACTTTTTTTTAATGATTATGAAATCTGAGAGTCTTGCACATTTCTGAGGCTAACTAAGAAACCATTAAAACATCTGTTTGGATTTTTAATTTATTTTTGAAAATTCAAGTCATAATTTACCGAACGTAAATTTTTTACTTTAGACCAACACTTTAATAACTTTTATCAAAGTTACGAAGCTGATTATTTTATGCATAGAAGAACAACTTGTGGAGATTCAGTTACAAAAAAAAGTAATTGAAAAAAGTTTCTAGTTTTTTTTTAGAAATTTTCAAAATTGATAAGGCGAAAATTCATGAAAATTACTCCGATTACATAACTCCGAAACTATGAAAAATCGCGGAACATACATGGGGGTGATTCGGATACCCCATGACAAGAGGGACCTATTTTTTTTTTTGACGTCAATCCCCCGGCCACCCTGTATATATGTATAATAAGAAATAAGTTTATATTAATTTTATTTAGCCCCTGTTTCACTATGTTCAAATAAAGTTCCAGATAAGCTATCCGCAACCAGGGCTGCCGTCTGTTCTAAATTTAAATAAATTTTCCTATATTGTGTGTTTTCGTTTATGGCTTCAACTTTATCTGCAGATTGTGGAACAGACCCTTAGTATTATTTACATTAATTAGTTTATAGATTAGTTTAATGGAGTGTTAATTAAGTTTTTATCATATTATGTATGGAAATCGATCAGTGCTTCTTGTTGATCCTAAGTTTTGTATTGTGCCTTAGTGCTAAGCGTTTAGTTTTAACCTGTACAATTTCTTTTGGGTCAATCGGGTAATAAAGCAACTCTTTAATAATAATTTCCACACAACGTAATCACATGCCTGGTCCTAAACTAAGATACCCTGTGCTATGGTAACCACCTCAAAAAACACTCAGGCTGAAGTTAACTGTACAAATGTACGGCGAACCCCAGTGGGAATCGAACACGACCTCTTTCTTGGTAGCTAAGCGCCTTAACGGCTCGACCAACGAGGCAGACGGATTATACCGACCTGTTAACTTAATAGAATGTTTAATATACTATTCTATTAATAATGGCTGTATCCATCTAACATAATCCGCTACTTGACTCTTTTTTCAAGTATGTCTTAAATGCTAAATATCTCTTAAATTAGACCAAAAAATATTTTAGTATATTTTTGAGGACCTAAAAGCAACAAAAACATTATTTTAAAACGTTGCTTTGCTATACAACCAAAAACGCGGTCCGCCATTTTTGTCTATGGTTTGAAGTCCTAAATATTTGTAAACAAAGTTTGACATTCAACATAGGTAGAGTTCGTGCCACGAAAGATGTATGAGTTAATGAATTTTGGCTTTTATTGTTATGGCCTTAAGGATTTTACCGTGGGACTTGTTTGGTGGAACGATCTTTACCTAGTCCTAAAATCTGTTAGTGATCTGTGAGCATAGTGAAGTAACAACAACGCATTCATGATTTCATCGAGTTTACATGCAAAATATATCAATTATCATTATTGCATTATTCGAGACTGCAAAAACACGTCAATAAAGACCGCCGGGAAGTCGCGGATTCGTGTGCCCAGTGAAATAAACATACGAAAAACTTGGCTCAAACTTGCCAAGAGAGACCCCGATTCCTTATCGACTGAAACTTGGGTGTATTTATGTGAAGATCACTTAATGTAAGTCCTGTAATATCAATGTACACAGAAACTGTTTTAGCTGTAATAATGCTTGGTTTGATTTGGTTTGGTTTTGGCAAATTGGTACTATCAGCTTCCACGAATCCAGCGTCTATGATTGCGCTTATCAATAAAATGATAAGACACTAACTGCACAAGAAGAGTTTTTGCAAAAACACTAAATCCAATCCAAATCACAATAGAAGTTACGCACGCACGACTGACAGATGTTTGTTTACAACCAAAGGTGCTTTCAAGATGGCGGATAGTGTTTTCACCGTTCCGATTTAAAAGCGAAACATATTTTTTTAATTTGCAAATTTTGCAGCCATCCTGCATATTTACTTAGCAAAGTCAATATATTTCGGTTTCTTACGTTAGATGCTACAGGAAATATCCATTTATCGCGTCAAATTTGATACGAGTCAAGTAGCGTATTGCTATGCATGCTCAATACTGTGTTACTACTCTTTTTTTATTTCCTTGCAGAAATCTAGCAGTTTGTTGCTATAGGTGAAAACCTGGAATTGGCTCACTAACCAGTTTTATAAGTTTCATATTATTATATTGTTTATCGGCTGTTGATTTTCCATAGATAAGTAATAAAATAAAATAACACATTTTTTCATATTTCTTTTCATTTGTCCATAATAAAAAAAATGACGTCACCGATTTATAGATTTTTTTACATTCATTCCTATTTCACATTCATTCCTATTTCACCTTTTGAACCACCCTTCAGTGATGAACTGTCAACTTTCTACTTGCTAAATTATATTTTAATCTGTTTCCTTCTACTTTTACCAACTTTTCTTTTTATTGGTGAATTAAAATACATGCGTTGTACAGCACATTTTTTTATTATTTAATCCCGCAACCTCACTACATAAACTTATTTTACGTATTTTTACGGACTATGAAAGATTTATCAGTTAACACTTCACCCATAGAAAGTTATTTAAATATCACCCCGAAGTGAAAAAGATAACCAATTTGGCAAAACAACGTTTTTCGGGACAGCTAGTAATTTGACGAAATTCGGAACTGATTGATTTATTATTATTATACGGCCTTATGTGTACTGATTCTTCTAAATACAAACTTGACTTTGAAATTACTTTAATATTTGACAAGTTCAAGAAGCGGCGGCGGCGGCGCGATGACGCCTTGTAATGGGTGCCCATGAGTTACAAATTGGATGAAGGATAAATTAATGAAAATGAAAAAAAAAAAAATTTGGTAATTTTATTCGATAAATGTAATCTATTATCGATACCAATGATATGGTAAAATTTATTGTACCGGTGAAAATTTCACCCGGTATATCATGCTTGGCAAATAAGTAATATTTATCTTTATAGCCCCTTTACACAGGGGCTTAAAAGATTAAGAACTTTATAAGCACAATAAGCATGTATAAAATGTCAAAAACAGAGATCAAATAAAGTTGAAATATCGTGTCTGACAAGAAACGAAGTAGGCAACGAATTAATTTTGACTCGCCGTTTATATCAACAAAAACTAACATGTTAGAATTCAACCCGTTTTGTAGTAGTATCCCCGCAACCCAACTCTGTTTAATTGGCTACCTTCTAGTTCGCTCCCTTTTCGGTCCGCGCCAACAATACTGTTACAGAGTCAAGCGAGTGGTGTTCGCACCTGAAAAGGCAACGCGACAGAGGTACACACGTAGGAGATAATAATTATCGTACAACTGGGGCGGCCGGGGCGCAGGGACAGGGCAGATGGCCGGTGCGCCTAGCACAGACCCGATGACATTCACACAACAAAATAATTTGTCCTAGGGGTCTTTGGTATTTCATAAAACCGCAGTGCATGACTTAAAGATATTTGATTATGAAACATGAGTACGAATAGATGGTATAATAATAAATATTTTGCCGTACATTTAATTGTATGATATAGATCATTAATTATATAATTAAAGAATCACATTAAAAAATATATCTTATTATCTGAAAACAGACAGAAATAGAACAATGTCACAAGTAAAACAATATAAAATTGTCAATATCGCTATCGTTCATCTATGTGTTTTTTCCATGATTGACCACTAACGCTGGGGCCAGAAATACGGACAGCACCAGTTCCCGAGCATACCGCAAGGGTCAGTGGTCGCCAGTCTCACCTTATTAGAAGAGGCTGATGGTGGAAACTCAACAAAGGCCCCCGGCAACGAAAACTCGTATCACGTCGATTATTTGGTAATTTTACGTCGGAACGCGTGCTAGGGTAGTTGGGCGGCGGACAGCCATTGTCAACAACAACCCGTTCGACAAAACTGGTCACTCGTTAGGCCTCTGCAGTGTGCAGAGCTTCGCACAGAGAATGCCAGGTGCGAGAAAGCTTGTAACGAGCGAGTTTCAGGACGACCGACACAGGCCTTGTAGGTTTCTGCAACGCCTGCTAGGTGGCGTGACCGACGACGCACGTTATTGTAAATGACACACTGTTTATAATAGTAATTAATTTTAGGGCTTTTGTGGTAAAATGTTACTTGAATTCTGTTCGGCCACAATTATTATTAGGAAAGTTCCAGTCGGCCTAAATCTTAGTTGTATACAATTAACAGTAACTTTTTATTAGCTCACACTTTTAATGTAACACAGGTCAAAATATATATTCTTTGAAAGAGCGGGCCTCTCCTAACACAGGTTTTGTAACTTAACAGGAGAGTCCCAACCCCTTTAAAATGCATCCTGCATATAAAATAAAGAAATTTTGTACTTGAATTTAATGAAACGCACCAACGTGGTACAAACGTCCATGTAAATAGTACTGCAGTAAATAACGTATGTGTAGACTGCTACCACTGACGGTAGCGTGTATCATCATTTACGAGAACGTCATATCGCACACTGAAAACATAAATGGCATTTAACTAAAATCTTCATTTTACAGTATGGCCGTTTTAAGATTTTTTGAATGTTCTGGTGGGCGATGTGGAATCGTCAAAGTTGTCAGTAAAGCTTTGTGATTAGTTTTAAATAACGGTTTAGGTAAGGTTCTTTCGGTATCATAAATTGTGTGATTTTTTATGACTCGCGATTCAATCGCGATTATTTTTACCACGGCAACCGTAACGTCAAAGGATTTACCTTAGAGATAAGGTTGACCTCATATGCTTAATTCTTATTTTTCTTTTGGTGCCGTCTATTGGAGACCACCAGTCGCAATGTAGCCAGGTCTCCTTCGGTCATGGATTTCGCCTTGTAGAATGAGTTGCAACGGATCTCAGATTGGTCTTTACGAGCTCAAATTTTTCGTTTATTTGCAAAACCGTGACGTCAGTTCTGTCTATCCAAAATAGCATTAGCATAGCATTCTTCTACCGACATTCCAGCGCTTCCAACGCGTGTTGAAAGTTGTTCCATGCGGCATATGACTTCTATAGTTTAATCCTTCTGAGTGCGTATACTGAGTTTTTTCATTCACTCTCGATAGTGAGAGCGTTTGCGATTTGCATAGGAGTGACAAAGAGACAACTAGATGGCGCGCTTTGTCACTCCTATGCAAATCGCAAACGCTCTCGCTATCGAAAGTGAATGACAAAACTCAGTATACGCACTCTGGTAATAATTTGGGGAAAATCTGCGAAAATTACGTGTAAACAGCAGTACTGAAACTCGCTCGCTCAGAGTATTGTAACCGATAGCGTTTGGAAAGCCTGAATGCGTACTGAAGACACAGTAATGTGAACCGACCATTGTTTCTGGGATCGGTCGTTTAGTGATTGGGTCCAACTGAGTGTATCTACAGAAGCGTGCTCTTAGGTAAGTGCACTTTACAGTAGGTACAGTAGCAGAATTCTACTAAAGTAAAATCCGTTATTCGACGGAGAGGTTTGACAACTCAAAATCACATAATGTTGCCAGGTTCAGCCTAGTGTTGTTTTCATCGATAATGTACGATCCGAACAAAAAACCTGTTTCATTTTTTCCAGTTTTATATTTAAAACGGGAATGTAATAATTAATTTATTATTAAAGACGTTGATGTGCAAGCTCCATATTATATTTTTATGATATTATATTCACTTGATTTACATACTAAGCAAGAAAATTTTGATTGTTGTTAAACCGTAAAACCGGCACGATTTATCATCTTAATACTGGCCGCACTGTTGGCTAACGAAATAATGGTGGACACGATGACGCTGATGCTATTTTTTAAATCGGTTGGCTTCCGTACCTTGGATTGTTCGATGCGATTGTGTTTCTCTGTTCAGATAACATTATATTGTTTTGTTATTCAGTTAAGTTTTTGTTACCGGTTTGTTACGCTTTTGTTATTAATTTTGTTGATTTCTTTTGTTACGAGTTAACAATGGAAACATGAGCTAGTACGTCTGCAAAGCGGCTAGAGCCCGGTACAAGCACCTCTGAAGCAACACCTGGATCGTCCATTACTTATCCGTCCCCGCCGAAAAAAAGAAAGCGACATGCACTCATTGAATCTGAGAAATTACTTATTTCCAACACGTGCTTAAAACAAAAGATTTTAGGTTTTATACTTAGGCCGGATATTCTATCGATAATTAAATATCGATCAACCTCATCACTATTTTATTTTCCCCACACATGGTAACACTCTGTCTGTCAAACCGATCCGTCGAATTACGGATTTCAGTTTAGTATTTGGGCGCGGGATGTAGAAATCAGAATTTGTAATAATATAACCGGGCTAAAGAAACCACAAAAAAAAGTACAAGTTTTCCAGAGAGCTACTGAAAGATCTATGTTGGGCATAAGGATAAAAGACAGAGTAAGAAATAAGCACATACGAGAGAGAACCAAAATTATAGACGCCGCTAGCCTAATATGTCGTTTGAAGTGGCGATGGGCAGGTCACATCGCCCGCACCACAGATGGACGCTGGAGTGAGAGAGTGCTGCACTGGCACCCCCGCGACGCGCGCCGTCCCCCCGGCAGACCGCCCCGGCGGTGCAGAGACGACATAGAGGCTATCGCGGGTAAAACCTGGACTAGACTGGCCAAAGATAGAGAAGCTTGGCACCAGATGGAGGAGGCCTTTGTCCTAAAGTGGGCATCACAATAATTTAAGTTAATAATGAAATAAATAATATACAGCTAAAAAATAATAATATAAATAATAATTAAATTTATCGATTGAATGAACTTTTAATATGGACATTTGAATTTATACTAAGGATAAATTTTATTGATATTGATAAAAAACTTGATTAATAGTTATAGAAATATGTAATTCAATTTTTAGTTTATATTTGTTATTTATAGAACTGACTATTTATAGATTGAATTAATCATATTATCTAATTTGAATAATTAATGTAGTTTTAAAGTATATAAATTTTGTCGATGCATGCATAATATTTAAATAGACCTTATTCATTGTAAGATAACCTAATTTTATTGAATTTTGATAAATGAACGAAATGTAATTTTTATTTTATTGAAACGAAAATTAACGTACTGTGATTTCTTCCAAATTATTATAATTATGTTTAAATTATGAATGAATTAAGGACCTTAGAGTTGTTTTATAAAATGTAAAATACTTTGTGAAATAAAAGGCTATATTATTATTATTATAACCGGGCAAAAATATTGCCATTAGGTAAATACACCCACCTTGATACCTTACCTAATAATCTCAAATCAGCTCCTGACAATTAGTTCCTCAAGGCTTTAAGTAAACATCTTTTGGACATGTGCCCTTGGAGGAATTTTATGAAAATTGTCAGTTGGACTCTTCCGACAAAAAGTCAAGTAAGCGTATCCGTAAACCAATGTATAATATTGCCAATAAATAGGCTTAAGTGAATTTTTAATATTATTTTGTAATAGAAATGTAATTATTGAATTGTCTACTCAATTTTGCTAGGCTGTCGCTCAGCAAAATTACACAGTGCAATAATTTTATACTCTCGGCATTTCTCTACGAGTCCGAATTAAAAATGATTAGGTACGTTTGTCTACGACAAACGAAAGTCGTCGAAATAGCCCACCGGATGAGTAAGTTGAAGTGGCAGTGGGCGGGGCACATAGCACGCAGAACTGATGGCCGATGGGGCCAAAAAGTTCTTGAGTGGAGACTACACATCGGCCAGCACAGCGTGGGACGACCAGCCACATCATGAACAGACGATCTCATCCAAGTGGCAGGAAGACGCTGGATGCAAGCCGCTTCCAACCGGTCTTTTTGATATCCATGGAGGAGGCCTATGTCCAGCAGTGGACTTCTTGTGGCTGGATGATGATGATGACGAGTATTTTAATGTGACACGATCTATATGACTGTTTCTTATGGCAATAAACTAAACTAATGAAAAGTCGCCACTTTTGAACATTCCCAGGCCTCCTCTCGTCGTCATACAGCACACTACCTGCGAGTCGAGTGACGTCGGAATTGTCAAACAGTGTTTGCGAGCGCGCGCATTGTTTGTCGGAGGCACACGATTGCATCTTTCCAATATCGGGCGAATGCGGCGCGGCCGCCTAGTTACCTACCCCACCTCTGGCAGAGTCACAAAGCAACGGACCCCTGTGCATTCAAATGTAAATCCATACACTTGTATTGTGCGAGGATATTTGATACATCGTGTTCGGACGCAACGTCGGCCGAAGAGCGGACGGTCAGGGCCTCGATTCTGTCAGTGCATTATAGTTAAATTACAGTTACATGAGAACGGGGGTCAAGGGAAAACAGCGAACTAGTGTATAGTACCGAACACCTAATAGAAACAAATATTTTTCAGTAATTTAGTAGGTGTATCTATTATGCGGGATTGTTCCATAAATTAACATAACATAACATTTACATACAGGCTACCCTGTATCGTGGACCGAGAAACAGCGACGTCACAACCATGTAAATATCCAAGACCTGGGTTTCTTCTTTTTTTGTTCCCAGGTGGGATTCGAACCCGGGACCTCTCGCATGCTGCCTACCATGCTTGCGCTACCCACTCCGCCACAGAGGTCATCCGAATAAATTCCGAATAAAACATGGTTTTATGTTGTACTTTACGTAAAATCAATTCCGTGTCTTAACGTGATCACGCGGGCCTTGAATAAGTCAGTAGGTACCTGACCGCTTTTTAGCTAAACCACTGTGGTGGGGCAGTCAAGAGCTCGTCTGTTAATGAAACAAATTGAATGATAACGCAATTACTAATCATTCCAAGACGTACGGTGTACACGTAGCGGCAGTCGAGCTGAGCCACCGACTCTTATCCCAGGCGAAAGAAGTGCTAAATTCGAACCACATGCCTATACCAGCCCCCACTGTACAGTAGAAATTTTCCACCTCGAGTTATTTATAATTAATTAAGAACATTAGCAGAGCAGCCTGCTTGTTAATAATTGTTTTGGTTCCATAAAGCGCGAGCGCTCTCGCGATGTTTTGCTACAATCATCCACATGTTATTCCTACTTTACTTAAGAATATAGTAGCTAAACGAAACTGAATTGTTGTAAGGAGCCTGCGGTACGATAGAAAATGGAAAATTAATTTGGGAACACGTAATTGATTGTGTGTGCATGCCTGCTGAATAAACTCGTTCGTCGTTAGTGAATCTGCGAGTGTTCTAGTTTTAATTCTAATCTAGATATTAATAATTTCGTACCGGCAGTAAGACCAGCCACTAGTCTTACAAGCCTCCAACAATCCGGACTTGGCTCCCGTGGTGGAGTATGGCCTATAATACCTTCCTCAGGGAAGAGACCCGTGCCCCTTGGTGGGGACATAATGGGTTGATGATGAATTTCGTACCGGTCTACGGTAGACTCGAACGAAATGCACATCAAATTGAACAGCGTCAAAAATTTGACGATCCGAGTCGACAACATACCGAAAATTCTTGTGCATCAGTATGGCGGGTGTATAATTGCGTACATTGCTCTCATGCTGTATGCATGTACGAGCAATGTACAGAATGTACGTGCGTACAGTAGCAAGCAATGTAGGTACTCTTTTATGAACATAAATATTACAGTAGATAAGTATGTGAGCCGCCAGCCTGATATCTGAATGGCGGGTGTATTGTAAATTTATGAAGAAACTTAATACTTTTTTAGCTTGAAAATAGTTTTCACATTTAAAGCACAACCAATAACGGTGCATAATTAAAAAGATATCAGGTAATTAAAAATTAACAAAAAAATAACGCCTGCGCAATCAAGTGTAGCAATTATCTCTTTGCTAAACTGTACTATGCAGGCGTTACTAACTGTTTAGGTATCTTTATTTAAAAAAAATACAAATCTCTGCACTGGCCCTTTTTTTGTGCAACTATCACTGCGATACAGTGAGTCTGTCAGTGAAAGTGACAGTTGTCGATTGTGAGACAGATAACTTTAGAATAGATTGTTCTACATACATATATCCAACAAAGAAATTGGATTCGCATGTTAGTGTTTAAAAAAAACTGTTTTTAAATTCGGCGTTTTTGTACTAAAATATTCGTAAGCACTAGACTTTATTATCTTAATACCGGATTCGCTTACTTGACTTTTTGTCGGAAGAGTCCGACCAGGGCCTCGATTCTGCTAGTGCATTATAGCACGATGAGAGATACATGGTCGGGTCACGTGACGTATCTTTTCATACCATTGACGCCTAGATTGTTTGACATGTTTGCGCGCGTAGACTTAAAACGGCAATGAAACCAAATCGCCATGTTCATACAGTTGTCATTGTACTACAGTGCATTAACAGAATCCAGGTCCTGGTTGTCAGCAAGTCGAGTATGTGTATACGGAACAAAGTTAATAAATTCGGCCTTGTTTGAATAACTTATCGTTTTATTGTTGCGACGTAAGCGAAGCGAGTGTAACAGTTCGTTTCATCATCATAGTCATCATCAGGCTATATTAGTCCACTGCTCTCATAGCCCTCCCCTAATGAGCGCTATAGCGCCCTGTCTTCAGCTTGCCGCATCCGGCATCTGCCTGCAGTTTTTCGCAGAATCGTCATCCCACCTGGTTAGAGTCTGGCGTCCAGCACGGGTAGTACGATGATGCGAGTCACGGGTTTTGTGGCGCTTAAACGTCAGAATTTGACAGTTAATGTACTGGAAAGTCGCGACTTTTGACGTTGTGGCGCGCGACTCGCGTCCTCGTACTACCTTTGCTACACTACGTTTGCCGAGTCGCGGTCTCCACTCAAGAACACGTTAACCCCAGCGGTTGTCGGTTCTTCGCGAAATATGGCCAGCCTACTGCCACTTCAGCTTGCTAATTTTCTGGGCTATATCGATAACTTTGGTTCTCTGTCTGTCTGAACATTTCATTTGAAACTGAAAAACTCATGCGCGAGAAGAAGTTTAAGAACCGCCAACTAACAAAAAAAAAACTAGACAAAAGGGCGCCATACAGAGCGCGGGCGGCCGACCTTTTAGAACAAAACTCTTTGTTTTAGAGGGTTTCCTTTCGCCCCGTTTCAACTTGCAACAACTGCCTTAGAAACTCGAAAAATAGTTAGGAAAGTCTTAACGGAAAATTTTCCATGTTGTAATGGTGTTAAGAAATAAAGAACTTCTGCGGGCAGCTACGTCGCGTGACAGTGTAGCCAAAATGATAACATAATGAAAACATTTACATACAGGCACATATATTGCTTCTGGCCTCACACTAGGATACCCTGTGTCGTGGGAACCAGAAACAGCGACGTCACAAACATGTAAACATCCAAGACCTGGAGTTTTTTTTTCTCCCCAGCCGGGGATCGAACCCGGGACCTCTCGCATGGTAAGCAGATGTGCTAACTACTACGCCTCAGATGTCGTCTGATGATAGCCGGCCTCCGATAGGAGATAGCACCGGAAGAAGATTGGTGTTTAGCGACAAACAAACGTTGTGAAAGTCTTTTGTGGGTAATCTCAGTGGTCATATAATCGGATGCATATTTACCTAAAGTTGAGATGTTGGCAGTTATGGAGTGCACTTTTGTATCTGAAAAATCCCGGGATCCCGAAATCAACAAAACTTGATTTTTTCTATTTCTAATCAATTTAATTAAATTTTATTTTTTTTCTATTTTTTTCTATTCTATATTATGCTTGTGTGCAATGAAGTATGTATTATTGTATTGTATTATTGTGTTTTTTTTAATAATACCTACACGAATAATGATGTAACCCCGGAGTCTCGTCTTTATTTTAAATGAAAACCACATACTAATAAAGTCATTTACATACCATGTTACCGATTAGTTTTGCATTCTCGAATTTTCTGTAATCCCTGGATGTTTATTTTATAAAGACGTTTTAAGAAGCCGCTTCCATAATTAGGCAAAAATTAACTGCCTGGTAATCCGACCACCTGGTAATCAGACAATCAGGGCAATCACAATGGCAAATAAATAAATTAAAAAAAAACACAGAGTGGCGGCCGAGGACAGGGCCCTGTTACAAAGAACTACTAGCTGACCTGGCTAACGTTGTTTTGCCGTATTAATAAATTAGCCTACGTTATATTCATCATCCAGTGGCGTAGCGTAGTGGGGGCGGAGGGGGCGGTCCGCCCCGGGCGGCACATTTAGGGGGCGGCAAAATTTCACATTTCATTAAATAATAAAAATATTTTGTTAACTTTTGAACCGTTTTATATTTTTGTCGCACTTAAAATTCGTACATTCGTACTCGTACATTCGTATTCTGTACAAGACGGAGACGCTGATTTAAATTTTCAAATTAATATCACAAACACAGCTAGCACGTAGCACGAAGAATAAATAGGTTCACTTTTTTATATAGGATTTTTCTAACATATTTTTGAATTGTTTTTTGAATAATGATTCGTCGGAGCCAATAATGAAGTGGACTAAAGAGGGCCGCAAATTTTTCCGCCCCGGGCGGCTGATACCCACGCTACGCCACTGTCATCATCATCATCATCATTAGGCTATATTAGTCCACTGCTGGACATAGCCCTCCCCTAATGAGCGCCATAGCGCCCTGTCTTCAGCTTGCCGCATCCAGCATCTGCCTGGAGTCCTTCGCAGATCGTCATCCCACGTTCTATGATAATTCCTTTATTTACATAAATACACCCACACATGCATACAAAACAAATCTAAAATATAAGTCACAGAACTTATGCCCGGTCTCAATAACCTACCAACCAGCTACCACTAGATGCCACTAGTTAAAATGTTATACCTAAACCATTTTAAGATTCCGTACCCAAAGGGTAAAACGGACCCTATTGCTGAGACTCCGCTCTCCGTCCGTCCGTCTGTCACCAGGCTGTATCTCATGAACCGTGATAGTTAGACAGTTGAAATTTTCACAGATAGTGTATTTTCATTGCTGCTAGAACAAGAAATACTAAAAAATATAATAAAATAAATATTTAAGGGGGCTCCAAATAAAAGTTTTGATTTTTTTGCTCGTTTCTGCTCGATATTATAATGGCAACAGGTAGGACGCTTGAAATACTTTAAAAATACACTTTAAAAATGAGGAAATAAAATAAAAATTAAAAATATATTTAAGAGGGGTTCCTTTACAACAGACATGAATTTTTTGCCGTTTTTTATAGATATAGTACAGAACCATTCGTGCGGTTCGTTTATTTTTCGTTCATTCTGTCCTATCATTATTAAACTCAATATTGAACAATTACGTCACCCACTCTAGAATTCTTTTGGATTTTTATTGCTACTTAAAATCAAAATAAAAAATCAAATATTTTATTTATAGTACAAACAGAAATGTTTACTTTACGAGCGTCAAAGAACGTCAAACTCTACCTTTTGATGAAACTCTACTACTGACAACTTTTACTTCCAAACTACCTTTTATGCTGTTTTTCTGTTATTCATCGAAATGAGACTCAGTTTCGGAGGGTGCATACAATTATAATATTCTATCGTTTACCGAAACCCCTAAATCAGTACTGCCCAATGTACCTACATCGGATCGGATAGTCATAATAAAGTATGAATAATTGTAGTAAACGCGACTTTGAACGACAGTCAGTAGACATCATTCGACAGTCTCACGATGTCGTTGAGTCAGCAGAAGGTCCGTAGGAAAAAGAAGGAAAATACATTTGTTATAACACAACACATCACAGAAACCGGATAAACAGATAAGTAAACTAAACAAGACTAAGAAACGTAAATAAACAACAGACAAAACAAATACTTAAAAATGAAACAAACACAAAACAAACCCGTGGTGTGTTGGCTGAACAAAAGGCAGCTGACTCAGCATTGTTCTGAGGGAGTAGGGAAGGAGCCCTCAGCGCGAAAAACAAACAAGTAACATAATAAATAAGTAAGGAAACAGGCAAAAACACCAATAAATTGAATCAAAAACCTTAGTCTGTGGCGTGTCTAAGTTGCCACAAAAGGCAACTGACTCAGCGTTATGCTGAGGGTGTGAACCCTCAGCGCTAATTTGCCTCCCTTTCTCTCTGTCGGCGAGAAGACACATCCCAGTATGCTGATACCGAAAAACGAAACAATTTCCCGTCAAACATCGATACTTTACCACTCGCGTATCCCTAGCAGATGTTATCGTGCGCCCGGAACGCCGGACAAAGTTCTCGACCGGCCAGTTAGCCTGGAAGCCGCGCCTAGGGACATATCCGCCGGCTCGCAGCATGAGACTCGTCTCAACAGACAATTAATAGGTGTTGTTTACATTTGTCGCCCTATTTCCTTTGAAAGCCCATGTGGGCCCGAGGAAACGTAAAATAAACAGAGCTTTCACGTAGTGTTTAATTAAATTAATCAGTTGGCTGATTAGGCGATGGGCGTAAACAGTGAGCGTGGCGGCGGCGTCAGTCACCCGCCTTTGATCCGTGGGCTCGCTATTGTTGTATTGGCTCGCGAGGATGTGGCGAGCGCCTGCGCCGGCGCCGGCGGTGTCTAGTGCGCTGACCCTTTTACTTCGTTACTTGTTCTTTGTTTTTATGGTGAGTGTCTTTGAGGCGTATTTGTTGGTCAAAACGTCAATTTTTGGACGGGAATTCGGAATTTAAAAGACAATAAGTATCGATGTAATAACTACCTTCCTCAGGGAAAAGACCCGTGCCCCTCGGTGGGGACATAATGGGTGGATGATGATGATCGATCTAATATCGTCAAATGACTGTTAAGAATGCTATTATAATATTATAATATATTAATATTTTAATACTATAATATTTTTTTAAGACCTTTTATACTTGTACCTATGTTCATGAATAAATAATTCTGATTCTGATTCTGCTATCTGAATTTCCACAATTCGGTAAGGTAAGGTCTCTGAAGTAAATGGGAAGGAGCTTTGTACAGTGAAAGGAACGTGAAACGTGCGCATTTTGTTTCTACGAACCGAACATCGACAGTGAGAAACATTGCGGGTCGCAAAATCGAAAATTTATCGATTGAGACATCCGTTTGCAAACTATTTTGATCGATTGTCTTAAACGATGCTTAACAATTACGTTTCTTACGGTTAATTAAAGAAAGTAATTGACCTCACACAGTACTGTGATAGTTTTACTTACCTATTACTCTCTTTCATTAATCGAGTATAGGAGGTACAACGACAGATTCACGGTAGTGTCACGTGACATGTTTTTTCATTCCATTGACATATTGCAGTATTGATGCATGCGTATACTTTAGACATATCTTGAGATTGTTTTTAAGACAATCCAAGCCAAAATATTGTTTGTACGTCAAATGCTATAGATATCCTGGATTTTGCGAAAGCAATGAATATAGAGTTAGTCGATGGTAATCGTTTAGGAATTGGTGCGCGTCATATAGGAGCAGATCATTACAAAGAAGACAGTATTCTCGTCTAAGTTAAGAAGCAGCGTATGGCCGCAGCCGCAAACGCGCATTTGTTGTGCGCCTCACAGTTATATGTTAAACAAAATTTATTATTAGCGAGCATTAACGCAGTGATCTCTGCGCCGGCGCTCCATTGTCGGCGGCGAGGCGCCGGCGCACTCCACACTGCGCAGTTTATTTTGGAACTCAACGATAAAATACTTTTTTGTTATTACTATTGCGTTCCAGCAAAAATCGTTTGACTTAATTTATTTTGCGTATTGCAGCGGGCTAAAATACAAAAGGGAGGCCATCAGTCCCTGAGAAAGATATATCTGAACCCTACGTATAGCAAATCAGCCGATATTATGTTGGCACCATTCAAACAAAATTTTGTGGAAGGATCGTTCATTGTAGGCCCTCTGCGCACTGCGACTTTTAGCATCGATGATGTCGCGATGCAGCATCGATGCAGTCGCAAATGGTCCACCTTTACACACTGCGCTACTGCTGGTGTCGCGATGCGGTTGCATCGATACTAAAAGTCGCAGTGTGTAAAAGGCCGTAAATACCAATGTTAGCAATACAAATTTATTGACCAATCGTACGTAGATCATGCGTCGGTCGAACGAAAGTCTCGGCTCCTGAAAACATAATATGCTGCAATCAAAGTTTGGTTGTACTAAAGAGAAGGCTCTCTAATAATTTTGTTATTCTCGTATTTATTACTATCCTTAAACAAACACGACAATTATTATGAAGGACGGGAACACTCCCCGGCCATAAAACTTCAAGTACTCATGACAATTTTATTTCTGCGTCGATTTTGTTTTTGATATTGCGTCGTGGACGGGCTTTTATCAGCGTTGGTTTGATGGAACTAATGCCCGTTTTCACACACATAATTGTTTCTTCTAGGAAACTTCTCAGTTAACTTCCTTAATCAGTTGCGTGATGACCTTGAAAATAACAATTAAAAACCTTTGCTATGGTGAGGCGATGGGCCCACCAAAAATTCTACATGCTAAAGTAGTTATCTGTCAAGAAAGTATCGGGAATTTTGTGTTTTTTTTTGTTGTTATATTGTCGCAACTGTTTTCGATTTTGGCGCGAAGTTTGCGATGCAGCGGTTATTTACATTAAATACAATGTTGTTTTTAGTGACATCATATGTAGTGCGTATTGCGAATTTCATAAAGGACAAAAACATCAAACACATTTAGCATTTACATTTTGTGTATCATTCATCTTTTCCTGGTACTTTCTTGACAGAGTAGTAAAATCATCTTTTTTAAATCGATATAAAAAAGTACCCAACGAAATTTTAGTAATAGTAACAAAAAACGAAGCTCTTTTTTGTTTTTAAATGCATGTAAAAGTTATCTTTGTATTTATACCTATGTGTTTTGTTTCCATTTTATTATTTTTATCTACTACGAATCTCACGTTTATGTTGGGTTTTTAGTAATGAATGGGTCGTTAAATTAACGTTTTATCTATATATCTAGCTGCTAACTTTCCGCAAATTTTGAAATGTATCATAGTAATAAAAGTGGAACATCATAGTGACTCAGATGGGAACAGACCGGCGGTTGGATGGCGACGCACCGACCAGCCATTAACTTAATAATATACAAAATAATACTATTACTGTACGTTTGTTCAAATATCTCGCCGATTGACTGACGAAACTGAGAACAATAAAGCTCGATTATAACATTTATAGGAGCTACAGTCGAGAGAATACGCCACTCGCTAACTTTGAGGGAACACATCGTGAGGAAATCCGCTTATTGACTTGCCTTCCCTGTGGGCTAGGCCGATTAAGCTGCCAGGATGGTGTAGGTGCTAGGCAAGCCTACTTATAACTAAAAAAAATCGCAGGTGTACGTAACGCTGAGAATAAACCAAGCTACAGGTACAAGTCCGCAACTGGAATTGAACCTGGGTCGCTCGCGTTTGAGTCCGTTGTTCTAGCCTTTAGCTACCACCGCGTAATCAACGATTACCAACGATAAAAATCAAATAAGACCGCCAATTGACCACCAATAGAGTGTTGTCTATCTGTCCGTCAATGGTTGTCTGGAAGAAATTATGACTGCATGACTCCGTCGTTTTCATTTCATTGCCGTTTCAAATCTACGCGGGCTCGCGAATTCGTAATTCTAAGCGGCGATGGAACTAAAAAACATGTCACATGACCCGACCATGTAACTGTAATTGAACTTTAATGCACGAACAGAATTGAGGCCCAGCACTCGTTCACGAGCATAAGGCTGCGGTTCCACTGAGGCGGAGTGGAACAGAGCGGAGACGAGCAGTGCCGTGATTCACCAATCAAATAAAAAATATAAATAAAATAATAAACTAAGCTTGCGAATCGGAGCAAAACCCGGTCGGACTCGTCCGATAAAAATAAAATAAAATTTACAATGTTTAGTATTGTGTAGTGCTTACGAGAGTATTAGTTCAAAAACTCACGTCCGTTAATCACATGCTTCTCCACTCCGGTATGGGATTTGTGAATTACGGCACTGCTCGTCTCCGCTCTGCTCCGCTTCGCCTCAGTGGAACCGCAGCCTAACGCGGGGGTTAAGCATCACTCTAGTCTCAACTAGCGATGTGCCGTTCCCGGCAACGATCCCAGAAGTGGGAATTATCGTGGAATCGTTGCCGGCAACGATCCCAAGAGGTGGGAATTATTGGGAACAATGCATTAGTTCAAGTGTTAACTAAGATAGAGTTCTTGGGAATAGTTAATTAGTGATTCATATGAAGCATGATATTCAATATGAAACAAAATCCCCTTGGGATGTCCTAAATTCCGAATGTTGGAGGGAAATTTCTCTGTTAGAGGTTACTGACTTTTGAAAAATACCAAAAAAATCTAAAACTCATATTTTTTTGTACGGTTCATAAAAAATTGCCGTAGCAAATTTCGAGTTTGTGTGAAAAGTGAAAAATAAAAACAATTTATAAACTTGAATTCATTAATATTTTGTAAGGGAGTTACAATAATAGGCATGATGACAGATTTTGAATTTTCCTTCTATTATGTCTAGTAGGTAGACGGCTACTATTTTCGAAAAAAAAAAATCAACAAAAAAACTTAGTTTTCGTACAAATTTATGATATTTTTTGCTATTCAATCTGAAATACGCGCGGAAACGCTCCAAAATGTCATGGCGTCGCTTGTGACGTAATGACTTTGTAGATACGGCATTATATCTATGCTGAATTAAGAAAGTGAACAAAACGTCTCTCTGTGCAAAAACACATCAACAGCAGCACCGAACAAACTGTTTGTTTATGTTCGAAACAAGAAAATATAATCTATATATATAAAAGGAGAAGCTGACTGACTGACTGACTGACTGACTGACTGACTGACTGACTGACTGACTGACTGACTGACTGACTGACTGACTGACTGACTGACTGACTGACATAACCTCGTGAGGCCCAATGTCTTCATTCATCACAAAATCAATTGTTCTTTTCAAGGTCGGGCCTTACGAGGATATCAACGCAGGGCCTAAACTATAAGGGTTAGAAACTTGAAATTTTGCACAAGGGTTTCGTTTGTAACGTAGGGGAGCACTAAGCAAGGATTTTTGAAAATTCGTCCCCTAAGGGGGTAAAATGGGGGCTCAAAGTTAATATGAAACTTTGCCGTTTTTGAAGTTATTAGAATGAAATGTGGTACGAAGGTTCTTCATTTAAAATTATGAAACAAGTGTAAAATAGTTTTTTAAAAATCATCCCTTAAGGGGGAAAATGGGGGATGCAAACTTAGTATGAAACATAGCCGTTTTTTAATTTATTCGAATGAGATTCAATATGAAGGTCCTTCATTAAATGTTATGAAAAACATGTAAAATAGTTATTCCAAAATGATCCCTTAATGGGGTAAGAGGGGGTTGCGAAGTTAGTATGAAAGCTCTTTTGCATGCGCTAAAAGTATCCCTATCTTATTGGCAAACACTTTACTCAACTAAAGCCCACGCGGACGTAGTCGCGGGCAACAGCTAATGAGAGATAAAGTTATTATAGATAGAGATAAACTGTGACTTTATAAAGCATTTGCTGGCTTTACGAAATATGGGAGTGCTATTAGTACGGCCTCCAAGTGTAACAACTATAGCTAAACTATCTAAAACTGAAGCTAAATGAGCTTACTAACCCTGTCAATATCAACATGATGGGTGTACGCCAAGGTGACACCATCTCGCCTAAGCTCTTCACCAACGTCTTAGAAGACGTAAGACTCTAGACTGGGGTGAGACGGGTGTCACTATTAACGGCGTTTATATGTCGCACTTGCGTTTTGCCAGTGACATCTTGGCAGGAAATGCCACGGATCTTCAGTGTATGCTCGCAAACTTGCACGAAGCGTCTCTGGAGGTCGGTCTCAAGATGAACTTGTCCAAAACAAAAGTCATGGCTAACCATCTGGTGACTATGCCGAACATCACTGTCGGTAATTGCCCGATAGAAGTTGTCGATGAGTATATCTACCATGGACATTGTTTATCTTTTCACCGAGAAGCCCAGGTCAAGGAGATCATGAGGCAGATTCAGCTTGGTTGGGCTGCTTTCGGGAATCTTGCCGATGTTTTCAAATAAGATTCCGCAATGTCTAAAAACCAAGACATATGACCAGTGTGTTCTAGCCATTCTCACATATGGAGCCGAAACTTCACAAAGCAGAATATGCACCGAATTAAAGTAGCACAAAGAGCAATGGAGCGAGCCATGCTAGGTCTTAGACTCGTAGATCGAGTACCCAATGTCGTCATCCGTCGCCGGGTCGAAAAGGCGAAACATTGGCGAAAGAGTCTCAAGACTGAAGTGGAAATGGGCGGGACACCTGGCGAGGCGGGAAGACCGCAGGTGGACCAAGGCAATCACAGAATGGTGGCCGAGAACAGGACGACGGTCAGTAGGCAGACCTGCGGCCCGATGGTCGGACGATGTCGTTGAGTCGGCGGAAGGTCCGTGGATTCGGGTGGCGAGAGACCGTGTGAAATGGCATTTGGGGGAAAAGGCCTATACCCAACAGTGGGCAGCGGTAGGCTAACGACGATGATGAAATAACTTTTCACATTTTGGTATTCAGATGAACAAAAATGTTTATTTGATGCGAGAAACTCGCTCAATATCAACAAGTCAACTCTGGGTAAATTAAAGCTGTTTGCCTCAATAAAATATTGTTCCATTGTTGATTATGAACCACGATATTGAGCCACGAATAAACAATAACATCCACTAATTAAATTATGCCAAAATTAATCGGAACGCGTAGTCACAACAAAAAGTCAAACAACACGGCCGTTGTAGTTAGTCGTGACGTCATTCACTTTGATTGCTGTTTCAGTTAATATGGCCGATTCCGGTATTTTGTACCTTTGTTTTCTTAAAAATCTTATCAATCTCAATGTTTATTTTATAACGGAGTCATTTTAAGGAATTATTTTGACATTTATTTTTTTCTAAAACCATTTATTCTTTAATTTTTTAATACTGTTATTTTTGTATTTAAAGAAAACTTTCGAAATATTTACAAATTTTTTACTTTTGACTCATGTTTATTGGGAAATCATCATTCATTTATTTAGCATATTTTTTGCCAGAAGTTACTTAAGTTATTTCCTTATGCGCGTAATTTCTAATTACAGCTATATTTTACCACATTATTTGCCATTAAAATTTCCTATCTCTACGGTATGTTTGGTAAATAAAACAATTTCTGAAAACAGTCTCTCCCTTAGTGAGTATTACACCCGCAAAAATTAAATTTGTTTAATTTTTCCACATTTTGTTCTGCTGCAGCTCCACTGCTTGCAGCGTTAGTGTCTGTTTTGACAAATGATTTTTTAATCACTAACGAGGCTTTCTTGCATTTTACAAGATGGCGCGCGAATTTTGTTGCATTTTTTACTCCATACTGCGTCACAGTATTTACATAAAGTGTTTTCCTTATGACCTTCCTTGACTATTCTAAAATGTTCATGAACTCTCTTGCTGGCACCATTTTTTTATTAAAAGTTGAAAATTGACGAACGAAAGACAAAAAATCGCTATCACAGCGCCAACCGTGGAATAATACTGACTTCCTCCGCACGCTATCCCTTCTCCGCATTTAGCTCCTCGATAATGTATAGATGTCTCTTTCTTTCTTTAATGCATAGCGCAAAATGATTTGATCTTTTAATTTTTTTACTTACGATTTTTAGGATCTGTCGATAATAACATTACAATTAATATTTACAGTAACAAGTTGGCAAAGAAATAAGAAAAAATGTTCCTAACCATATCATTGGGATCGTTCCCATTGTTGCCGGCAATAATGGGAACGATCCCATTATTGCCGGGAGTGGGAAGCTTGCCATTATTGCCGGGAATAGGAAGCTTCCCATCTGGCACATCTCTAGCTCAACCATTTGTGAGTGGTTGACCAAAAAGGGACCAGAGTGCGTATACTGAGTTTTGTAATTCACTTTCGATAGCGAGAGCGTTTGCGTTTTGCATAGCAGTGACAAAGCGCGCCATCTAGTTGTCTCTCTGTCACTCCTATGCAAATCGCAAACGCTCTCACTATAGAGAGTGAAGGACAAAACTCAGTATAAGCACTCTGGAGGGATTGGAAACCGTTATTTTTTTTTATTTGAATTTTTTTATCTGTGGTATTTTAGCTTTGTTTTGGTCTAACCAGAATATTTTTAGGTGCCGTAGTTATTTTTTTATGATTTTTTTTGTGAGCCGTGCACGAATCGTAACCTATAGAAACACGAAACTTCAATCGCGATCTTCTCGAAATCAATTATTTTCCCTTGAGGTCCCTTTTTGGTCAAATGCTCTTATTTTGTAACAAAAGTAGAAACACACTAACGTTACGGCCAGACCTACAGAGTGCTTAGTGCGAGTTTTTTCATTCACTTTCGATAGCGAGAGCGTTTGCAATTTGTATACGAGTGACAAAGAGACAACTAGGTGGCGCGCTTTGTCACTCCTACAGAATATGAGTTTACGTTAACGCGATCGAGTAGTTAAAAAAACTCTCACTAAGCACTCTGAATGTGTGTGTGGAATGCGTCGCCAAACCGCGCCGACCAAGTTCAGGAAACAGCGAAATTCCTCAGGCCAAAGAAACGACGCATTGTTAAGTTTCAATTTTGATATAAGCCTTATTTATAACTTGGCAAGCCCTTTCCAATCTCAATGCATTGCCTCCTCGCGGGTTCATTGTTCTAATAAGAACCGTTAATCTAATTCTGGGCTGTGATACCATTAAACCGTCAACCGCCAATCGAATGTTTGTACAATTGGCTACATGCATTGGTCCGGGAGAATGCTTGTACTCGTACGTTCACCAAGGCATGGATTACAAATATTACAATCCAGCGCTTTAACACATTACGCACGAGAAAAAAATATTCTAATATAATATACTGCATCGTATCGTGAATCCCTCTCGTAGCCCCGGCCGCCTGAGTGATCTTAAACGATCACAAAGTTTAAGCAACATAGGGCGCGTTCAGTGCATGGATGGGTAACCGTTCTGTGACTAACGCTAGTGGCATTTTTACGAGCGGTTCCGTGCTTGGGGTGGTGGCAGTCATTAAGCCAAGTCAGAGGCCTTAGGGCGGCTTGAAAACGTTGGACAAGACTAATATAATAACTTATACCTATTGTATCCCGCAACTACGTTCACGTCAACAGCCTATATCTTGTCTACCCCGGATAGGGTTATTGAAGATATACAGATGAAAAAATCAAAAGGCCTGATTTCCATGGGAAGTCCTGAGATTTCACACGGGTTATTCACCAACTGGACACACATGACTGGACACACCTGTGTCGAGTTGGTTAAACTCAAATTCCTTTCAAACTACAAATTCCAAAAAACTTCATGGTGTTGCTTAATACTGCGCAGTATTAAACAGGGTTGTTAACTAGGTACTACACTACCTACTAACTTTTGTTACCCTAGTACTTTTGACCGCTCTGGACTATACCATAAGTGCGACGGGGCGTAGGTACTGGAAACCACTGTGAAGCAAGGAGCGAAGTACTGGGAATTGAAGTAAAACGCAAAGCGATATTATAGGAAACGAGATTCAGGGAATAAAACTTATGATGAAGGTCCTATAGCAAGAAAAAAAATTTAAACTATCAGCAGGAACACTATGATCGCGACCACTGATAGTGGTCAATAATTCCATGAGCGAGACGATTGTTAACCTGACTGTACCCTTTACTGCAAAAAAAAACAGAGTGTGTCCAGTTGGTGAAAACATAAAAATTATTATTTTAGCTTTCACCATTTGGACACGCATAAAAATCTTTGTGTGTCCAGATGACGAAAGAATAAATGATACTAATTTGAGTTTAACCAACTCGACACAGGTGTGTCCAGTCATGTGTGTCCAGTTGGTGAATAACCCTTTCACACACTTAAAGAATTTTCTCTCTAAAACGTATTACCTATTATCGTTTTATACAATGCTGATTTAGCTCACGCTTTGCAACTTGCACATCGCACTCAAAGCGGTGGGGCGGGGGTGGCAGCGGCATACAGCCCTATTTTTAGTTGGTATAAGTTCAATTAAAAAGAGATCCTTAAAATGTAACCTGTGTTTTATTGGAAATCCTGAGATATCACGAGATTTGCAAAATCCCGCCGCGCGCCACAATCCTGAGAAAAGTCGAAAAATCCGGAAATCTCGGGACAAATCCTGAGATATGGTAACCCTAACCCCGGAGGTCCATTCTAAATACTGGTGAAAGAAATTTTGAAATCGGATAAGTCCTTTCGAAGATTACGCCATACGAACAAACTCAAAAACTTTTCCTCGTTATCATTTGTGAGTGGTTGACCAAAAAGGGTCCTGGAGGGATTGGAAACCGATATTTTTTTTATTTGAATTTTTTAATCTGTGGTATTTTAGCTTGGTTTTGGTCTAACCAGAATATTTTTTGGTGCCGTAGTTATTTTTTTATGATTTTTTTCTGAGCCGAGCACGAGTCGAAACCTGTTTATACACGAAACTTCAAACGCGATTTTCTCGAAATCAATTATTTTCCCTTGAGGTCCCTTTTTGGTCAACCATTCACATTTATTAAGTATAGATTGTCATAGTAAACCATGAATTGTACTTCTGTGGATCTCTCGCGTAATACTCGGTCTCTTAAGGCAAATCGCCCCCCATTGTTGCCACTTACTGCGATCTTTTCACAATTCCGCCGCGGTCCCGCCAATTTTCCACGTGGCTGGCTCCGCTCTAGGTGCAAACTTCGGCTGATCGGCCTTTACGCTTCGGATCGACCCTATTGCAAGAACTTAGGACTCAATTTGGACTGAAAAACAGGCCGTTGTGTTGTTCTACGCCTCTAAGTACTCTCGGATTGATTCGGATGGACGCCCCTGGAGCATCTTCCGACATCGGAAATCTTTTAAGCCTTAAAAGATAACGCATAATAAGTTACACAAGATGTGGTTCTATGGGAGCGTTCTTTTTATTTACTCCTAGGATCATAATATTGTAGTTTTTGGAAGACCTCACTAAACATAGCAGTGGACTTTTACCTACTCCGTTTAAACGACTGAATCTTTTTAATTTTCGTATAACAATATTATGCACCTTTTTTCAAAGAGGCCGTAACATTATTTTTGCAAAGAGGTCATCATTTTTTTGAAAAGAGGCCGTATAATTTTTTTTTGCAAAGAGGCTGTAACATTATTGTTGCAAGGTCATCATTTTTTTGAAGAGGCCGTTTAATTTTTATTTGCAAAGAGGTCGTAACATTATTTTTGCAAGGAGTTTATCATTTTTTGGAAAAGAGGCTGTATAATATTTTTTTTGCAATGATGCCGTAACATTATTTTTGCAACGTCATAATTTTTTTGAAGAGGCCGTATAATTTTTTTTTTGCAGAGGCCGTAACATTATTTTTGCAAGGCCATCATTTTTATGAAGAGGCCGTTTAATTTTTATTTGCAGAGGCCGTAATATTATTGTTGTAAGGAGTTCATATTTTTTTTGAAAAGAGGCAGTATAATTTTTTTTTAAAGAGGCCGTAACATTATTTTTGCAAGGTCATAATTTTTTTGAAAAGAGGCTGTATAATTTTTTCTGCCAAGAGGCCGAAACATTGTTTTTGTAAGGAGGTCATATTTTTTTTTAAAAGAGGCGTTATAATTATTTTTTTTTGCAGAGAGGCCGTAACATAATTTTTGAAAATAATTCATCATTTTTTTGAAAAGAGGCCGTATATTTTTTTTGCAATGAGGCCGTAACATTATTTTTATAGTAGTTTCCCGTACTATAATATTTTTAGAAATATAATATTTGAGCCACTAATACAGTAGGATACTATATTATTGGCAACCCTACCTTTGCCCTGCAATGAAGCGCACATAGACTACAGAAAAATATTAAATTGTCGGCCTTTGCATAATTAGGTGATTTCTAAAGCGTCCAGTGATACCTTTACTCACAATAGATGGGCGAAGGGACCACAATACTGATTACGTGGAATACTGGCAAATTTTCATTACTATAATAAATTGCGCGGCTCAAGGATATTTGGTCACTCAATCGCACACAGAGGTGATCGCAATTTCTGAATTGACACATTTGATAAGTTTCATGCGACACCATACTAATTAAACGGATACTACCGTGATTCACTAGCAGTTTAATAAAATGTTTTGTAGCTTGTCGCACTTAATATTACTGATTTCCGACATTTGGTTACGCTTCATTACACGAATCGAGCTACCGAAGAAGATCGTGTATTTGCGCCCATTGTGTAGGTAATAGATAGATAGATAATATTTAATTGCCAACTAGGATACAGAATTATGGTAGTTTCCTTACATATAAGTAATAGCATACAATTGGCGGTCTTATCGCTTAGAGCGATCATTTCCAGATAACCTTTAAAAGGAGAGAATTGAAGGAAGAACATAGTCTGTAGGTTTGGATATTTAGGATACATATATCATCACCATCAAAGAGGGGCACGGGTCTCTTCCCTGAGGAAGGTATGTATGGTATGCCCTACATTTAGATTCCCTTAAATATCGAAATATAGGTTTTTTGCAGCATAAACGGCTGTATTTTTTTTACGTATACTAAGCCTGGGCCTAGATCCTGTTAATGCATTGTAGTACGATGACAACTGCACGAAAGTGGCGATTTAGTTTCATTGCCGTTTCAAGTCTACGCGCGCACACATATCAAACCTTCAAGGCGTCAATGGTATGAAGAAACCCAACACGAGACCCGACCATGGATCTGTCATCGAACTGTAATGCACTAACAGAATCGAGGCCCTGAGTGTAGGGTCTTAAGTGCAAGTCGCTACCTCCTCGCGCTCCTAAAGGGTCAGGCGGTCGTTTTTTTCGCGGCATTTGTTTGACTTTTAGAAATTTGATTTACTCACAGCTTCAAGGAACCGTAGACCGTAACGTGTTCCCGAGATAACGAGTCTTTACACGCAGACGGGTGGACTAACGGATAATAAGTGATCCAAGTGGTTCCGTTTTACCTTTTGAGCTACGAAACCCTGAAACAACAAATATCGTCGTTGTTTATTCATGCTTGAGTGAAGTAATAAAAACAAAGTTCGACGCGATTTTTTTTTCAGAACGAGGCAAAACGAATTTGTGTTACAAAAACATAATATTTAGAATGTCTCCTAAGGGTCAGTCGTATTACATTATCCAAGAATTTTGATCACAGGTCATGTATCTACATTGCTGGCTCATAACACAATAAGGATCTAGACACGTGTCGACAACAGCAGTGGATATCGCCTAGGATCCTACCTGTGAACTAGTGTAATATGGCCCTTAAACAGGGGTCGAAACGCGCGGAAAAATTCGAAAGCAGCGAACACGAAGTCACCCTTTAATAAGTTCAACAAACAAGCTTTTTATTTACTATTCAAATGCCCGCGGCGTGTCAACAAGCAACATCGGATTGTCAGAAGTTTACTTCTGAATACTGTTTATCTCTTTTCTCTGAGACTTACTTTAGATGCGCATTTTTATGACAGACGCGATGTTTCTCTTTGCTATCAAAAAGTAAGTACTTCATTGCACTTACGCCTAGTACACAATAAGCGCTTTTGACTGCGATAGATAGTTGATTCTCGGGTTATCCTACAGACGATGTCGACTATGAAATAAATAGTCTAGATGGAAATAAACTTAAATAGTCATTTCCACGATTTAGACTTGCCAAAGTTACTATGTCCTTTATAGGGCACTTTATAAGGGTCTACAACAAGTTTCTCCAAGATATATCAGAGGTGCCTTCGACGCGGTGTAAGAAATGTGTTAAGCACTCTCTATGCAAAAAAGCTTATTATAGAAAACCAACGATTACCTATTTAGAAGATCTGGGCTTTTCTACTGTTTTTTTTAAGTTTCACTTGCTTTTTTCTTTCCTTAGGTTGGCCACATTGCTATACTTATGTCTGCGGAGTTAGGGATCTACCAGACAGAGAGCGGTCATGCGGTCAAGCGTTCAAGCGGTCAGTTTTGCGTTATTTATGTTATATTACGTTACATAGACACACTTCCATTTGACCGACGCTGTCAGAATGCCTGCTGTGTGAGTGTATCACATAGGCCTTCGCGTCCATTATGGACGATTCAAACAGTGCCTAAGGATACAGGACTTGACATTTTTTTGAGGTAACTGAAAAGTCAAATTCGAGAGCGGTAGCCCCTACCGCATGTAGGACATATAAAGAGCGTGTATCTATGTAACGTAATATAAAACAAAGAACGCAAAAATGACCATTTGAACGCTTGACCGCGTGACCGCTCTCTGTCTGGTAGAACCCTTAGCGCACAGCACGCGCCTACGTGCGCTGCCTACGAGCTCGACCGCTTGTAACACAGACTCAACCCAATAAATGCTTCCGAACAATGAATGGCCTCATCACGAAAAAATCATCGACAAGGCAATCGTGAGGGGCGCTTCACGAGCTACTAGCAGTCGTGTACAAGCCCCAAGGCCTTAACGGCCCCACTACAGCGGACAACCAACCCGGCTGCCCGTAACTCTTAACTCGCACGACATAAGACTAAGTTTCGTTACGAAAGTCTCTCAGCCGCGTTTTTTTTAGTTCGTTGGCTCAATTCGTGCGCTCGTTGGAGGCATATGTTTTACGAGGCAGCCTGTCATTGCTACTGTGGGCCCCGTAACTCAGGAGCCGATACTAACTGGCTTTAGGAAGCAGAGTGCCTTGTCTGGCGGCGACAGTGGGTTATCAACTCATACGGCGGTGGGTTCTATTCTCGTCGGGGACCGTAAATTGGCCGGCTCGGTCTGCGTAATCGGGTTATCGTAGCGTTACCTCGGTTTGGGACCAGTCGCACACAAGAGGGCAAATAGTACCTATGCACACCAATTCATATCGGAATTGAAGACGATGACGTTGGCGATAGCGTTTAGTTTGGGATTTGAAAGTAAGATCATTGGAATAGTTCAGGATTTTCTGCGTGTAATATGGGAGATAAACCTTAGATAAAAAATGAATAGATAGATACATAGAAGTTGTATTTCTAAATGCCGTCTGATTTCGTCGACTGCTGGACAAATGGATGTAAGGAATCTTGAGAACACTCTTTCTTAGCATTAGGTGTATATTTAAGTGCCATTGCAGGATCTACATTCTGCTAACGCATTATAGTACAGTGACAGTCTGTTGCATGAACGCGTCGATTTCTTTTCATTGCCGCCTCAAGTCGACGGGCCCACCTGAATTTATAATTCTAGGCGTCAATGGAATTAAAAACATGTTAGGTACGTGAGCCGACCATGTAACTGTAATTGAACTATCACGCACTAACGGAATCGCGGCCCAGGAGTGTCCTTCTTCAGACAGTGTATCGGATGAATGATCGGCGTACCCGCGGCGCATACTCTGGCCGGCTACTAACGGTTCCCGCAATTCAAGTTTGTGTTGAAACTTTTTGGAAAGCGCCTTTTTTCACAGCGCAAACTAGAATAGACAATAGCGTTGAATTTATCTAAATTAAATGACAATGGTTAAGGTCGAGGTACGTTCACACGTTCGTGTATTTTTTTTTTTGTAATATTTTTCCTTTAAGGAAAAGGCTAAGAGCTTAAGCCTATACCGCCTGCTCTTATTTTAGTTTCTTCTTATCTTCATATTCGTGTATTTTTTTTACGTTCGGCTTTCCCTCCAAATTCATGCCACAGATTGTAACCTTCTGAGTATGAAACCCTTGATATTTGATTAGCGACTTCCAAACAAAAAAAAAATTAAAAAAAGTAGTCAAATCGGTCCTTCAACCGTTCTCGAGTTCTAGTGAGACTAACGAACAGCAATCCATTTTTACATTTAGGAAGGTTATGAAGTTTACCCAATAGGTAGGTAGTGAAAGTTTTGAAAAGTGAATACTCATGTTGACGGTTTTCTCAAGCCCAGTAGAACACAATTCCACCCAAGTTAGGTATCGGAACTTCGTGGCGCGCCAACGTTACAGAAAGCCGAGCTTCGTACAAAAAATACACTTCACTAGAACAGAACGGTTTATTTGCATATTTTATTGTTGTTTATATTTCGGCAACACACGGACGATATTATTTATAATACAACAGTTAAAATGATAATTTATACTCCATTGTTATTCATTGATGTTATTATATGTATATTTCGCCATTGTTTTAAATCAGAGCATATTTCATGCGTTTAATGCATAAGGTCACGATCCACTGAGAGCGATTGCAGGATAAAATATTTATCCGACAAGATTATCGCCGACGATCTGTGGCATTTCTTGGGCTAGGCCTACGCCCAGCTGTGGACCAATACGGTTTGAAAGATTGTTTGATTTCATTTATTGTTAGATAGATTGATTGGTTGGCTATTTGGTTGGTTGGTTGTTTTGATCGAGTTATTGACTGATTGAGTATCTTTGATCTGGGTACCTTAGAATACAGAGGGTGATAATGGAACTGAATGTTCAAATCAAAATGTGTTAATGCAATCCAGAGACACAACTACAACATGCCAATAACAAGAAAGCAAGACAATATGCAACAATTAGAACATCCTATTTTATTACAATACAACAAGACAAGAAAAGTAAAAATGTTACAAAACAATATCGTTTAGTGCTTCAATTCATGAGACCGTAACTAGATTGAATCACTCTTTAACTGATTCAACGAATTATTCATAGAAAAAAAAAACAATACATAGACATTTACTTGACAAAACAGTGTAAAAGTTACTGTACTTGTACTTGTACTTCTTTTATGCTATTTCGTTTTCCTTACATTTAGTGTGTTCCACACACACACTAAATGTACACAACATTTAGTGTGTGTGTGCAAGTGTAAATAAATTATTTATCTATCTATCTATCTTTAAAAAGTTAAACAAATACCTAACACCAGACTTCCTTAATAAGTTGTTATCGGAACTTAGCACTAAAATTTTGTTCTATATTATTATAACTTAAAAAACTGTAGTACTCGTATTCTGTAATGTGATTCTAGTAGAAAAGCCGAGAAGCTAAACGCGCCTTTTAAAAATTCAAAAATTCAAAATTATTTATTTACATATGAAATGAAATGAAATGAAATGACCCATCAAATAATAATAATGGTTGGGTCTCTCTATTTAAGTCTAAAAACCTGTATTAGGAGAGGCCCGCTCTTTCTACTGATTCACAAATTTACACTTGTAGGTAAACAAAACATAGAAAGGGGTCTATTGTTTAACTTAGTCTAATTTAGCCTAAAGGAACAAAATAATTTTATGTATGTAAGCATGCTCATTCCGTGTGTGTGTGTGTGTGTGTGAGAGGGTGTGTGTGTGTGTGTGTGTGTGTGTGTGTGTGTGTGTGTGTGTGTGTGTGTGTGTGTGTGTGTGTGTGTGTGTGTGTGTGTGTGTGTGTGTGTGTGTGATCTTCATATTATTTCAATGAAAACCTAGAATAATAATTTATTCAAATTTAAATCAATTAGTCCAATAAATTTTCAGTTTCGTTATAATTTAGTTCTTTCAGCCACGATGTTACGGTTTTTTTACATTCACGATAAGTCATGGTATATATATTCAAAATCCTATGTAATTTATTATATAATTTGGTTGCTTGGAAACAGAATTGCCTGGCTATAGAAACTGTTCTAACAAATTTACTTTTCACCACGCGCGGTTTTCGTTTCTGCAAAATATTTGGGTTCATTTGAGTGTTCTTGTGAATTTTAAGTATACATTGTAATATATATAATTGTCTGATGGTAAGTACGCCGGCGTCACGATATAGCTGGGTGGTGCTGTACGTTTTTTTCTTTCTTAACATAATTTTTAGTATGGTTCTTTGCGCCCGTTCGACTTTCAAAAAAGATGTTTTAAACGTACCTCCCCAGATGGGTATACAATATAGCAAAACAGATTGAACGAGAGTCTTGTAGATATATATAATAAGTTCGAAGTCTGTGATGCCACGCAGATGTTTGAAAACCCATGTTAATTTTCTTACTCTGCTCGCCACCGCTTCCGCTTGTGGGTACCAGGACAGGTTTTTGTCGATAATTACACCAAGGTATTTAGTTGAGTCTACTTGCTCCAATTCAATGCAACCACATCTTGCGATACTCGTGTTCTGGCAAGTATGGGCTTTTAACTGAAAGTTTTGGTCAGGTTGCGTGGAATCATTAATGGAAAAGGTAATGTAGTTAGTTTTCCTCGTATTTAAAGTAAGTAGATTGATCTGTAACCAATTAATGACTCCACGCAGCCCAACATCAGCTACGTCAAATGTTTCCTGCCAGTTTTTGCCTTGGAATAGTAATGCTGTATCATCAGCATAGGAGAATACGTTTCCATGATTTAGTTTTAAGTTCGTAAGCTCGTTAATGTAGATAAGAAAAAGGGTGGGTCCAAGTACACTACAAGGGATGCCATAATTATTAGATATTATGTCACCACTGAAAGTTTTGTTATCTAGCTTAACTCTTTGTGTACGATGGTTAAGATAATCGGCAAGCAGACTTAAGAATGAACCTCTGATACCAACTTTTTCCAGTTTACAGAGCAAAAGTGGGACAGAGACGGTATCGAAAGCCTTCTTTAAATCAAGAAATATACACAGGGTTTTCTTTTTTCATCAAGATTCTTAGAGATCGTTTTTGTCAAGTCTAAAATTGCGTCTTCAGTGCTTATACCCTCCCTAAATCCATATTGAGCAGTTGAGAGAATTTTGTACTTATTCAAATATTTATTAGGCGATTGTTTATTAATTTCTTAATAATTTTGGATATGACTGGGAGCACGGATATGGGTTTGTAATTACGGATATCGTCTCTGTCCCCGCTTTTGAAAATTGGATGTATTATGGATCGCTAAGTAAATGTGGAAATACTCCGCTCCGTTATGACAAGACCGATAGTTTGGTTATTATAGGTACCAGAATATTACTTGCCATTTTAAGGAACCTATTTTGAATTTGGTCCCAGCCCGCAGCAGATTCAGAGCTTAGGTTTCTTATGATGGATTCTATTTGAGATGGTTCTGGATCTACAATGCCAATTGAGTTTAACTGTGTGGGCATTGACGAAAAATAGTTATGTTTACTCGTTGAATCTGGCTTTATCTCTTCAGCAAGTAGCCGACCCACATTGTTAAAATAATCGTTTATATAATTAGCCGAGCTTATAGGGTTATTTTTAAGGTTTTTTAATTCTGTATTACAAGACTTTGTTTTATTTAGATTAGTGATGTTTTTAATTGATTTCCATAGTGTTTTATTGTTAGATTTTGATTTTTCAAGAAGATCTCTCTCGTATTGTCTTTTTAATTTTTTGATCAAGTTATTACAGTAATTTCTATATCTACGGTAGGTTATTTTAAGAATCTCATTTGTTTCATCTTTACGTATTTTTTTTGCAAGTTATTTCTATTTCTTATACATTTTAATATACCAGGCGTGATCCACGGTTTTATTAATCTTTTGCTGTTTGGAATTTGTACGATTTTAGTGTGAAATTTTAAAGAATCTGTAATGATTGTCGTTAGTTTATTCGCTAGTAATTCTGTGTCTGGTATGTTCATTAATTCAGTGAGATTATTATTACCTTGCGGGGTTTTAAGAGCCTCCTCGTAATTTATAATGATTTTGCTTCTAGGAGCTTTGTAAAATTTCACACTATCAAAAATACACAGACACGTCATTTTATGATCAGTCACAGTGGTATCTAGGACTGCTGTAGAAGACAAAAATCTGGTCGAGTCGAGGTTTGTAATAACATGGTCTAGACAACTGTTGATTCTGGTATCAATAAAATGACTAGGTAGTAGACCATGGTAGGCTAGCATGTCCAGATAGGTTTCAAAATGTTTATCGCAAGTATTTTTTATTATATTTATATTTATATCACCTGTGATTATAATATTTTGGTTTTTAAGGTGTGGTAAATTTAGGTGAATATCTAAGGAGTTGATGAAAGATTCCGGGTTTTTTTCGGATGGAGAACGGTATATACATATAATAACGAAGTTAGGCGTAGTGACTTGTAAACAAGATGCTCCAGACACGGTGACTTCAACAACCGAGTGTTCAATCGAGTCCCTTATAAATATCACAACGCCGTCATTTTGGTTTACTTTTCTAGTAGAATTATAAGACGAAAAGCCTAGTTTCTGCAGGATTGGTTTATTGGAATCGATTCGACATTCCGTCAAGACTATCATGTCAATGTTGTGCTTGATCATATTGAGATTAATATCTAAGTCGTCAATATTAGAGGCTTTGAGGATACTTCTGATATTTTGTGTGATCATTAAAAAATTTGGAGTCCCTGGAGGAAGTTGCTCTGATAAGTCTTCGATGTGACACGTAAAGGAATTACTGTAATTCATAGAATCTAATTCCTGTATTAGTTGATCTTGTTTGTCCATGAAATGGTGAGTTTGTTGATTTTAATTTGCCGTGCGGGATACATGATGTTGGTTTGAACATATGTGGTTAAGGTTTCTATAATAACTTTTTGTGAATGAATGTGTATTGTGTGGCTGAGGTAGTGGGAAAGTGTTTGTTGATTATTTTGTAGTGTTGTGTTTAGGGACATGCAAGACATTATTAAATTATATAAAGCGTTATAACAGACAAATAACATTAAATAGTGTAATAGTCACATATTGGCAAGTTGATGAATTTGTGACTCGCTGGTAACGGTAATAACTTGTCATCAAGACGCATGTATACCTTGCCGTAGTTTGTCCAACAATATTTGTATCCTTTCGTGACTTTCAGGTCTCGGGCAAGAAATTTGAGTCTCGCTGCTCGAGGTGTGAGATTATCTGAAATATAAATTGGAGTGTCTAGATTTGATTTTAAGCCCAGATGCTTCGCAGTTAGTTTGCTAGTCTTGTTTTTGTTGTTGTAGATTTTAGCAGATTTCTGTACTTCTGTCTTAACAAAAGTTCTGGTAAACTCAACTATTATCGTGCTTTTCTCACTTTTGTTTTTATTGATTTTCAAAATATCTTTAACATCTGTTTTTTCCACTTTCATGTTGAGATTTTCAGACAATTTAATAACCATGTTTAGAAGATCGCTTTTTGTGTCTTCGTTTTTCAGGGGTACATTCTTTATTTCAATATTTGCTTTTCTCTCCGTTCTTTGGTTATCCTCAATTTTGTTCTCCAATATCACAATAGTTTCTTTATCTTTTCTTGCCTGAATTTGTAGTTGTTCAAGTTTTTGTTTGAGTTCTTTGTTTTTTTCACTTAAAAACTTTATAGTGTTTTGAACATCGGTTGTCGCTGCCTGGATCTCGCTCAGAGTTGATATTATTTTGCTAGATTGTTCGCGTTGGGCCTCAGCAAAATCTTTGAACAAGGTTTTCATTTCTTGCTTGAGATCGTCTGACATGTCTCTTACATCATCAGGTTTTTTCCGCTTATTACGCATTGTGGCAAAGTCTGGACGAGTATTATTCTCGGTCGAGCATACGCCTGCTTTAGAGTTGTCCTCATTATTTAATGTAGTTGGGGTACTCATCACGAGTAATTGTGATCTAAAACTAGATTCGGAGTAGACCCTCCCGCACTCGATAAGAATTTTTATCGCCGGTAGGTGCAACTTAATTTACAGAAAGATGGTTCTTTGTAGAACGGAGGAACACTGTAACTGGGTGCGGATCGATCAGTTGAGCAAATTAATTAAACATCGTGTAGTTTACTTAGACTTCATGTAAATATACTACAATCGTATAAATGCAGTACAGTGAGTGTGAGTGCAAAAAGACAGCGTTGTTGTTTCGCTTTGTTTGTCGGTGGGATGCGGTCGGTCCAGGAAATTCGGAATAATCCAGCCCAGATAAGTGGTATATTTATTTGATTGCTGAGTTGTGTATTCTTACTCCAAGCCGTCACACAGATGTAGGCCGTCGATTAGTTGTTATTAGCACCAGGTTTATGGGGTAGATCGGGATTAATTAACGGAACACCGGCAACACGTCTGCTCGTGTACAGACCACAGGAGAAAAGCCTTTAAATCTTTAAATTCAGTGACGCCTGAGGGAATGCGTCAAGCACAGATCACCCCACATCAAGGCGCCAAGGCACAGAGATTTACAATTCTCCAAAACAAGTTCAAAGAGGATTTTTGAATTTCAGAACTTTCAGAATCAACATAATAGCAGTAGTGACGGTCGCGGTGAACCAACTGAATGTTGCATTGTATGAATACGAGAAGTGGCCAAGGCAAATCATGGATTCCAATAAATTTTAATATTACACTAAGAACTCAAACGCCTTACCGTCTCAAGACGTGTGCAACTAATGTGTGTTGCCAGTGATGAGTGACGAATGTGAAACTTGGGCCTAGATTCTGCTAATGCATTGTAGTATAAAGGCAGTTGCATGAACGCGTTGATTTATTTTCATTGCCGCTTCAAGTCAACGCGCGCACGCTCTTCGATAATTTGAGGCGACACAGGAATTTAAAAACATATCACGTGACCCGACCATGTATCTGTCATTGAACTATGCGCTAACAGAATCGAGGCCCTGCAAAGGTAGTATTGTGCCACCATCTTATCCGTTCAGTTGATAGCGGCGCTAGTGGAGAATTTAGTAGTAACATTTAAGTAATTTACCTAGAAAAATGAGAATATTTTAACACGTCTTTTAATTTTAATGAAAATATATCTATAAATCTTAGTAATTGAATAAATAATACAAAAAATGGGGAACAGGATTTACATTAATTCGTTAGTTACAATTTTGCCCACCTGAACAGATAACTTGGTGGCGCTGTACGAGGACGCGAGTCGCGCGCGACAACGTCAAAAGTCGTCAGATTTTGACAGCTAATGTACTGCAAAGTCGCGACTTTTGGCGTTGTCGCGCGCGACTCGCGTCCTCGTACTACCTTGGTTGGTCGCTGACTATGGTACTATATGGGATGAGACTCAGGGTGGCTTAAGGAGAAATTGGGAGACAGCCATGTTACGAGTTTCACTGCGTTATCGAATCAGGAATGAGGAGAACGCAGAAGAACCTGAGTACCAATATAGCTCAAAGAAACTTGTTGAGTAGGTATTACAAAATCGGCCAAACAATCACGTTTGTTGTAAGGGAGGCGTGGGCAGGCCTCCCACTGGGATCATGATGATGATCATCACGAAAGTCGCTTTTAGGCTCGATTCGACTGGATTGTATGTCTTAGGGGCCATCCCCAAAATACGTCACGCGTTAAGGGGCAGGGAGGGGGTCGACGAAGTGTGTTATTGCGTGACAATGGGGCGGGAGGGGTCCTAAGTTTCGTGACGTCACATTTCAAAATCTATCATAATCTAAGTGATAAAACATGAACTTTGAACTATTAACGAAAAACTCAAACACATTTGCAACTCTAACGTTCCTAACTCTATTGGTAACTTTATCGGATACAAAACTTATTTCGGAACTGCTATTTTAATTCAAAAATTAGGTCCTATTTTAGGTCAAAAAATTATGAAATTCGTGTGACGTAATTTATGGGCCCTTACCATAGCTCAGCCTTTGCGTAAGCTAGCTCTCAGTGAGCTCTCAACCTAACTCATCCGCATTGTTCGCTCCGTAGTCCGTAGTGATCAGTGTATTATTGCACACAAGCACAGATTAGCGTACACAACAATAACTGCTTGTTATTTATATATTTGTGACTGAGGTCACGTGGTGCTCCGCAATTGCAAAGACAAATTGTGTATGTGTAGGTACGTTGTTAGCGAGCGTTGACTTTTGGTGCAAACCTTAGATGACTCAAGTTGTATCATATCTATCAAGCTTTTGATGTCGAAAGGGTACATTATCATTATAATTAGAAGTACATCTAAATAGGCTATTTGACCGATTTCTGAAAGCCATCTCATATTGTTTGTTGGTGTTCATGGAGAAAGGGGTCATTTTAAATTCTTTCGTGTATTTCTTCTAAAAAAGGCAAACGAAAATTTACTTTTCAAATAAGCCGCCAAAACACTATCTTAGGTAATATGGCGACGCACAGGAATTATGACGTCACTTGCGAGTAAACCAACCAATGAACGTAAGAAAGAATGAATGGCAGACGCCATTTTTACTGGCGTGTGACTTCATCATAGAATCGGCCAATCCAGGCCGTTTTCGTTACTCTCCATTGGATACCTTAATACTAAGATTTGGAGTCCTTGAACGACGGCGACGTCCTCGTATAACAGTTATACTTCTTATGATAATTGGCATAAGACAAATAAATACAACCAACTTGTCTTGGTCCTAAGCAAGAACACTCTGTTCTATAGTAACCAGGGCAACAATATAAACATGGAAGAAAGGAAACCCAGGTCTTGGATGTTTCCATGTTTGTGACGTCGCTGCTTCTGGTTCCCACGACGAGGGGTATCCTAGTGTGGGGCCAGAAGCAATGTAATATGTGCCTGTATGAAATCAGAAATTTATTTCAACGTAAATAATTCTGCTTGTTGAATGTCAATGTACATAAAATTATAATGTTAGCCGCTGCCTTAGGGCCGAATGTAGTGGAGAAAAGGCAGCAAAAAAAAACTCCACTCTGACCATCTTTTCTCAAAACATCTTAAATCTAATACAAAGTTTGGTAGGTACGAATGTCCATCTACCTAAGAATGTCAAAATTCAAGACCCATGAGTGCAATCAATACTTGCAATGTCAAACATTTGATTTTATTATGTCAATGTTATGTTATGTTAAATACATTATTGTATAAATCAATCATGCGGCGTCCTCTCAGTCAAGCGTATTGTATTGACCGCAAGACCAACAATGCAGTCAAATCGCTTGGTAAGCAAATAGCAGACCTACACGTTCGTCGGTATTCATTAAAATATTTAACAAAACCATAGACGACTTCTGTTGCGCAGCGGTTAGCGCATCTGACTACCACGCCAGAGGTCCCGGGTTCGAATCCCGGCTGGGGACAAAAAGAAAACCAGGTCTTGGATTTTTACATATTTGTGACGTCGCTGTTTCTGGTTCCCACGACACAGGGTATCCTAGTGTGGGGCCAGAAGCAATTTATGTGCATGTATATAAATGTTATGTTAAAAAAGTGTTGAAATAGGGAGAGCATTTGTTAAACTAAAGATTACGAGTATACAACCGTAACAAAAAAGTAATAAAACACACACCGAACGGAACAGGAATGAAGAAGCCGACGAACATACAGAAGCTCGGATATCGTATCACTCTGGTTGAACAGGGCAGTCATCAAAAAGTCACAATCGAAAACGATTGTTATTTTCAAGGTCAGGACTGAAGACAAACCGTCCGTAGACCTTTTTAATTTGTACCTATAAAACTGAAAACTAAGAACGATCGCTGGTAACAGATGTACCGAAAAGGTTTCTGAGGGTGGCTATAGTTATGAGAACACGGGTCTCTTCCCTGAGGTAGGTATAGGCCATACTCCACCACGGGGGCCAAGTCCGGATTAGTGGAGGCTTGTAAGACTAGTGGCTGGTCTTACTGTCAGAAGTTTTCAAGCCGCCCTAAGGCCTCTGACTTGGCTTAACGACTGCCATATAGCTATCGACGACAGCCGGCACCAACGTGCCTTGCGAAGCACGGAACCGCTCGGAAAAATGCCACTAACGTTAGTCATAGACGGTGACCCATCCATGGACTGAACGCGCCGTATGTTGCTTAACATTAGTGATCGTTTAAGATCACTCAGGCAGCCCAGGCTACGAGCGATTCAAAGAAACATGAAGAAACATGTAAGTAACTAATATTTTCAAAATTAATAACAAATACAAACACCAGCTAATCAGTCTTAGAAAGAAAGAAAGAAGACTTGTATTTAAATAAGCTGTATATCACATTTAACCGTTCAAAAAGTGGTTCCGTAACAAATTGCCAGTGCAACCGTCTCGTTGTACAATCGTCGCGTTTCGGAGGCTTACAGCGGAGGGTCGCCGCCTCCCACGGGGCGCGGGCGGCCGCCAAGCCAACCGTGGAGATATAAATCAACTTCATATTGTGATTTAGCAAGACTCGTTTACTATAACAATACCCCATATTTACATATAAAACATTATTTTCGTGCGTTTATTTATCGTCCGCCGTAATCCAATATGTTTCACTTACGTTTCCCCTTTCCGCCGCGCTCCGGTTACCGGCTACGTACTGGAGGCATTAATTTATTACCGATTTATTTCTTATTGTTTTTCGCTCGCTCCCGGCGAAAGTGGCGCGGGCCTTGTTCGATCGAGCATTTCCACTTTTAAGGGTTCAGTGTTCCACATCACGTTCCTTATCATTAAGTGATAGTATATACCAAGTCTGATTTTTTATTCCGTATTAGCAATCTTCTGGCCACACACTAGGATACCCTGTGTCGTGCAGAGGTGTGTAGTTCGCGAATGAATGTTTCGATTGAATGCATTCGTTTTGTGAAATCATTCATTCAATAATTCACTACATATCTTAAGATATCTCATTCACTCTAATAGTCCAAGAGTAGTTCACCCTTCAAGAAACATTCTTAAATCTACCATACTAAGAACCAAAATTCTGTAACTCATTTGTGCCGCCAGTTCGTTGTCGTTCTCTTCACGCGCTAACAGTCGTAAAAAGGGCTTTAACGACATATTCTATTGTGTTGGACGTTCCATCATAATAAGAGCTATGTTTCTTTGGCTTCACCGATTACCCATTGAAATTAAAATGTCACATCTTGCTCTGCACCGGGGTTCCATCTTTACTTAGCGAGGTTATACGTTCCGAATCGAACTTCTATTGCGGATAAAAATGCAATTTAACATTATGTATAAAATTAATGTTTTGGTTGTCAGTCCTAAGCTTGCAAAGTATGAAGGAAAATCGAGTTATACCTACATCCACATCCATCGTGACGTAAAATTCAATTCAAAACACCTTTGTCATTCGCGGACTGCCGTGAGTCAAAAGATACGTGAAAGAACTACTGAGCTGTGAACTATGAATGAGCTATGAACTATGAATGAGCTATGAACGATGAATGAGCCTTGAACTATGAATGAGCTATGAACTGTGAATGAACTCTGAACTATGAATGAACTATGAACTATGAAGTGAACTATTAGTGAACTATGAACTTCACTCTATTAGTTCATAGTTCACTAATAGAGTGAAGTAGTTTAGATAAGAAAATGAAGTATATCACTCTTTTCTTTTCAGTGAAGCATTTCGCGCACCTCTAGTGTCGTGGAAACCAGAAACAGCGACGTCACAAACATGTAAACATCGAAGACCTAGGTTTTTTTTTCGTTCCCAGCCGAGATTCGATTCCGGGACCTCTCGCATGGTAGGCAGATGCGCTAACCCCTGCACCACAGATTACGCCACAGCGTCTATACTGCCCTGCTTAGCGCAAAAGTCATACCTCCTGAGACCCCCGGTATCACCAGTGATACCTTTAGTTTAGAATTTTTTTGACGCCAGCTGTCGCAATACTAATGTAACTCCTCGTCTTACAGTAAGTGTAGGGTTTCGTTAATTGTTACCATCACCGCTACTTTGCTAGGTGTCATTATTTAAATTATTTGCGGTCAGTGCAAGTTTGAAGATTCTGCAGTAACCGTCATGGCGAAATCGCGTAAAGGTAAATATTAGTTTTTGTTTAAATCTTCGTGCTTTTTTGTTTAAATCTTTTTAAATCTGTTGTAAATTTACATTTAGTAAAACTGTTATGTGGAAAAATGTGATTATTTTGTACATAGTTCGAGTTTTTCTGCAAGTATCATACGTGATACCTTGGGCATTCAGTATTATAATTGGAATATTTTTACAGGTCCTCTGTCTGATCGAGAAATAGTGCAGATGATCAATTTCGACGTGTCAGATATGGAAGAGGAAGACAGTGATAAAGAAATAGACCTTAAAGAATGCCGAGAGGGAATACCCAACCAGGAAATTCCACTCGAAAATGAAGAGGAATGGAATGATTCTGACGACGAACCTCTTTCATCTTTACGCACACTTCCTCAATCGTCTAGGAACCTGAGTTTACGATGGAAAGACACAGAAAACTTCGATTTTACTCCAGATGAAGAATTGGACGTATCATTCGACCCTAGCGTCATTGTCAAGAGTTCCTGAGATTACTTTTCTCATTACATTCATAACCGTTTGTTTGAAATTATGGCCGAATGTACAAATGTTTGTAGCGTGATAAGAACAGGAAAATCACTGAATGTCGTATTCAGGAACTTCGCCTGAGGAACTTAGATAGTTCTTCGGATGTTCAATGGCCATGAGTGTGCTTGGTTTGCCACGAATTAGAATGTATTGCTAGAAACAAAAGTCTACTACATAGCCAACACGATTACTCGTATTCGTTATTTTCAACTAAGATCGAAGAAGAACCGAAAAATGGACCATCCGAACAATATTTCACTTCTTTAACTTTGCAGCAGCAGCAGGATGGGTGCAATATCGACAAGATGCTGCACAATCAGGATGCCTTAGAAAAGATATACTCCAATACTTGAACTTCAAGTTGGACGTGGCAAAGAAATTCATTTACTCAGATCCACACCAATCAGAGCCACTATTGAGCCTACAATTAGCACGCGTGACACGTAATATGCAGCAAAGCCCTACTTCCAGCATTGGTTCCATTCGAAGCGCCCGAAACTTTGCGAGTCCTGTTTCCTTAATACACGAGAGACCTTCTACTTCTACCAGAAAACAAAGACTCGTGGAGCCTTTACCTCACGCTGCCAAAAGAGTGAAAGAAACAAAACATTTACCAACCTGTGCTAAGGAAACCCAAAATAACAGATCAAAATGTCGTAATGAAGGCTGTAGGAACTTGACATTCGTTAAATGCTCGGAATGTAATATATTTCTATGCTTTAATGTTAATAGAAATTGCTTCTATGTATATCATACTTCTCAATAAGTTTTTGTTCTAAAGTTTTTAATCTTTCTGTATTTGTAAATGTAAATTAAAATTAAACATAATAATATGAGGAACAATCTTGTTTTAAACTAATGCGAACCCAAGGTATCACTCGTGATACCATCCCTACTGCCAAGTGGGGAGGGGGGGGATTTTTTTTTCTAGTATTTTTGTAACAACTAGTGGTACCTTGCTTTAGAAAGCAGCACACATAAAATGTGGGTTGAATACTTTAGTCTTGGGTCTCAGGAGGGTAAAATTGTAATTTTGCAGGAGAGACAAAAACGTATTTCGGTGAATGCCAACCTTAATGGTTTGGGTGAAATTAATTAAACTTATCTGACTGTGTAGCTAAAAATTGGTTTTATTTTTAGGCATTATTAGTATTGCACCTTTCTATACAAAAATTAATAAAAACTGCAGTTCGGACTTTTTTCTGCTGTATCATTCAATTAATCTTACCCTTAGCAACAGGGTACCCAACTGCAGATATGACTAACTTAAACTTGTGTTTGGAGTAAGAAAATGAACAGATAGGTCTCTGTTGATTTGTGGGCATCTCGGGAGTGTTGCCATCCTACCAAATATGCAAAAAAGTGAAAATACCTAAAATTGTCAGATACGACTTTTGCGCTTAGCAGGGCAGTATACTTGTCATGTCGTTGTCTAGTTACCGTACAGCGCCACCATCCCATCTGTTTGAGAATTTAGTAGTAACATTTAAGAAATTTACTTAGAAAATTGAGAATATTTTAACCCGTCTTTCAATTTTAATGAAAATATATCTATAAATCTTGGTAATTGAATAAATAATACAAAAAATGGGGAACAGGATTTACAATTAATTCGTTAGTTACAATTTTGCCCACCTGAACAGATAGCTTGGTGGCGCTGTAGTACCGGTTATCCTAGCTTGGCATCGGTTATTGTGTTGCGGGGAAGATATTACTGTTATCCCACGAGGTGAAGGTTGGAACCTCCCGACATGTAGTTACCGAGGAAATTCGTGAAGTTCTACTAACAAGGTTCTCGGGTCCGCAAACTGGAGCTGTGATGAATACGGGCAGATTGATACATAGCAGCGGAGTTGGATCGTATTTGCACCATCGTAGGTTCACAATTCCAATTAGCATGCACGCTAAAATCTGAATTGTTTGCGAGCTACAGCTTTCTAACAACGTGCCATCTATTTAGAATGAAAGAAAAAGAGTTTATTATACTCGTACCAACAAGACAGATCGCACGAACAAAATTAAATTAAACAGACAAATAATATATTTCTTCTAATATATAAAATAACATCTTTCTTCTAATATATAAAATAAAATCTTTCTTCTAATATATAAAATTCTCGTGTCTCAATATTAGTGCGCGTACTCCTCCGAAACGGCTTTACAGATTCTAATGAAACTTTACATGTGTATTTGGTAGGTTTGAGAATTGGTTGTTATCTATTTTTCATAGCCCTAAGTAAAAAAAAAATTGGCGTAACAACGTTTGCCGGGGCAGCTAGTAACATAAGTAGGGCAACAGACAAAAAAACACAAGTAAATTTAAACAAAACTACGGAATAGGAGTATGAGATAGGTACCTATTGGGAAAAAAGTCCCAGAATGTAACAGTGTGACATACCGGGAACAAAAGGGCTAAAATAATCAGACAACTCCATTCAGTCCCAAACTAGGATACCCTGTGCTATGGTAACCAGGCACGGACATTACAAACATGTAATACACCCAGACTGAGGCTATTTGTCCAAAGTACGGCGGCCCCTACTGGGAACCGAACCGACGACCTCTGCCTTGGTAGTTAAGCGCCTCAACGGCTAGACCAACGAGGCAGCCAAATCAGATTCGAGTCCGTGTCGACTATATTCAAAAATACTTTTAAAACAAACTAGCGTATTCGATAGCAATTCTAAAGACACGTTAAAATTGCTATGACTTTCAAAACACCAAAAATACACTGTGTATCAAAATATACGGTCCGTTAAAACCTTACATCTTCTAATATATAAAATTCTCGTGTCTCAATGTTAGTGCGCATACTACTCCGAAACGGCTTAGCGGATTTCGATGAAATTTTATACATATAATCGGTAGGTCTGAAAACAGTTTGTTATGTATTTTATATATGCGAAAAAAATTATATATACATATATATATATATATATATATATATATATATATATATATATATATATATATATATATATATATATATATATATGGCGAAACAACGTTCGCTGGGTCAGCTAGTTTTTTTTAAATATTGTGCACACCAGAAAAACAAACCAATACATTAGGAACCTCACATGTCTAAGTTTTGTCGTATACAATTGGCGGTTTTATAGCTATGGACTTATTTCGAAACAAAACAATTGAATTGAATTTAAACTCCCAAAACGCAAAGGAACATTTGAGTCATATATGTAGATGCAAAGTCAGCAACATCCACTTTTTTCACATCCAAAAGTATTAGCTATTTTACGGAATAATCAGACTTCTTTCAGGACTTTTTTATACAGGTATTTTTAGTTCATTACTTTTACATTACATACTGTATAAAACTCATATTAACTAGAAGCTACTACAATATAATTGTAAGTAAAAATATCTTATTACGCTTTCAGTTAAAGTGGATGTTACTACTATGCTTCTATATGACTCATTTGTAAATTTATACTGAAATCTCCTCTCGCTTACGATAAATGAATCAACCAGTCCGTGCTCGTTTCAAACTAAAAGTTCTAATTAATACACTAATAGATTTTCCATGCAAGGCCAGATAATTGAATTAATTTGAACAATTTAACCTGCTCTAGAGAAGAAATTCTCTTCGTTTGTTGTATTATTAGATGAACTACAAATAATAACCATCTAATTACAATAAAATCTATCGGCAATCAATGAATGAGTGTCCTCTCTTTAGAATGGCGATTTACAGGAGATAATGGCAGAAGCCAGCGTTGAGAGCGAATTTTATGCAATGATGTGAGGTCGATACTTCGAACGATATAAACCGGAAATGAGTTGCCCATTTTGAGTTGCCCGTAGAAAACTATACAGGTACTTCTTACCTCGAAATTCACGCTGAAAAACGGTCCAGTCCACTCGAATAGTCTTTGTATTTACCAATGAAAAGTGTTAATTCGGTGCGCGAAGCGTAAGTAAGTAATAGTAGATTAGTAGCCAAGGGCTGTAAAGCATCAATTGCAGCCCGAGATATTTATATTGTCTATAGTTCGAGGGTGCAATTGATGCTTACGCCCGAGCTAACTACTCTGCTTTACATCTCGATTGTGAGGTAAGTAGAAAAAAACTGGCATTACAAGAATAAAACATTTTTCTTTTCGCCACTTCATGAACTCGTCGTAGGTTTTCAAATATCTCTCTTTAGAACTTTCAGGCAAAATATTGTTAATTGCTGCTTCAGCTTCCATTTTCATTGAATCGGGAGTGCAGCTTCATCACTTGCAGAACTCATGTTTTTTTCCTAATTAGCACGTAATTAACAAACAATATATAAAGTAAAAGTTTTTTATTCCCGCCTTTTCGTTGTTTTTTAATTATTTTTTTCAAGAACGAAATTGAGCTTCGCCGTTCGATATTTAAAATTGATGACTATTATACTCATACGAAGACAAAGCTGAATAGCGAAGCGACCTCTTTTGTCCTTAGGCATGTCCATGGGACATCCATGATGTCTATTGCCAGTATGATGGTTAGATGTACGCGAACTTTTTGAAAGAGTGAAGAGTTTTTTTTTAAATTACTTACCGCCCTAGGGCTTTTCTAGCTACATTATTACCCTAGAGCGCTAATTGGTCACCTACAAGCCCCATCTGGGGGTAATAAGGACGTACTTACCGAATACGAGAGATGTAAAAGTATTATTTTTTTCCTTCTAACAGAGGTATCAAAACACTAAACATGGGCAATTGGAGTAATCTGGACTTAGCGAGACTTTAACGTTGATAGGGGCATAGTAAGAGTGACGGTTGTTTGTCTACAAAAATTTGAAACCAATGACTTCATGTACGAGAATAACCCGTCGAAATATCTAAGTAGCTCGCAACATGGCGGTCCAACGGTGGAATATCAGAATATCAGGATCAGATATTTAGCCGTGTAATACCGACGCTCCGATTGCTAACACCATTGATAAGTCCAGGCCCACAATTAAAAAAAGAAATATTCAAAGTAACAAAGAAACTGTGACTTAGGTACTGAAAGTTACAAGTAAAACTTGACGTCCGTTTCAAAATCTAGATCGTTATAGACGGACTATTGAACATGCGGTAATTTTTTAGCCCTAGTTGGACAACCAGACGTACGTTTTTATTTAACACCGGGTAGCTTCGTATAGGCTGCAAAATACACATGTCATACTCATCAAAAGCGCGCTCGGAAAAAATATCTGGTAACGTTAGTGGAGAACATAATATAAACATATTTCCGCTATTTCGACGTCATCCCGTTACGAAGTAATTGATGCTCGTACCGACGAGTAGAACCTTCCAATTTTGGATGCGTCCGCGGATTTTGTTAAGCCCTGTAGTAGGTACACGCGTGTAATTGGACTGACAGACGAGAGGTCATCGGCTGAGGCTGCGAGAAGCGGCCGCGCTCAACAATGAATGCCGCTCAGCCAGCCTAATCGCATTATCGAACTAATCAAGGACAGTTTTGGACAGGAAATGCATTAATATCCTGCTTCGGCCGAGGCCCAAATAGACGAAAAAGTATGAAGTGCGACCCCGTTAGGTCGGCCACCGCGTTCCGCTTTGGAATATTGGGAACATTTCCAACATAGCGTACACATGCGCAAATTTTCGTGTACCCGATCGGTCAGTGGTCTGTTTGAAGCTCTGCACTGATCAACAGATTAATTGCTATCCAAGTTACCACATCGACGTACTGACGGCGCGATTTCTATCTATTATTATTATTATTATTAAATTCTTTATTGTACCGGTAAAAAATTGTACAATTGGCGGGCTTAATACTAAATAGTATTTTATTCTAGCCAACCAACAGGTGACGTGGGAAGGTGGGGGTAGTGCCAAACAGTGGAGTGATATTTTAATGTTTTATTAAATAAGATATAGAATTATCGTAAAGATAATAAATAAATAAATATATAATATGATATGATATATACCTACAAAGATAAATAGTACATAAATACATACATATAGGTAGAAATAGACATAATTATAATATACTTATATACCTGCGTACGGGTAGGATTACAAATTATTGTTCTGAAGATGGAGATGGTGTGCCTGAACTCTACTCTTAAAAACGTTGACTGATGGTGCCTGACGAATGTATAGCGGTAGCGCGTTCCACAGACGCACTGCTGTCACGGTAAAAGAAGCTGAATAGCCTGCCGTATTATGCTCTGGGATTTCAAGAAGTAGATCTTTGCTAGGACGCTGAAGGCGACCATGCGCGCCACGTGGGGCGAAACGTTCGCGTAGATAACGGGGGGAGGAGGGGTCGTGAAGGACGCCATAAAGGAGCGTCAAGATATGGGCATTCCTGCGGTAGCGGATGTTTAGCCAGTTTAACTTGGAGCGGTATTGGGAAATGTGATCAAATTTGCGGAGACCGAAGATATAACGTATACAAACATTAAGAAGGCGATCCAACTTATCGAGAAGCTTTTCAGTGAGGTCTAAATTAGGGCTTGTAGGTATACGAAATTGAGGTCAGAAAATAAGGAGAAAAAGGATGAATCCTCAAAATAAACAAAAAACGTCAAATCAAAAACAAAATTTTTACTTTATGAACGTCAATGTTTTCTCAATAAAATTAATAGATTATGTTTATAAGAAGCTAACAAAGAAAGTCCACATTTATTATTTTCCAAACAGTTTGTGTGTATCGAAAAGTATTTAGCCGCGCCTTCTTATCACTAGGCATTTTCAGGAATCTTTTAAGAAGTTTACTACCATCGCGTAACATTTTTCCCAATTGCACATCACTAGAGCGGGTTACGGAGCGTGTGGAGGCAAGGGTGGCTAGCGAACACTAATATTCATAGTCTACATTTTTTTCGGCCTTTTTTCGTAAAGGTATTGGCAGCATAGGAGCCCGGCATTTTGACGACGGGATCGCGTCAGAGCTGTCAAACCTGCATTGTGTTACAAAAGGAGGTCACACTATACTCTTTTCCTTCCCGCACAGTGCTGGTGACGTGGTGTTTTAGAAAGTGTGGATTAAAACGAAGCCCGCTAGCCACTACCTTTTGCCTTAATTACGTACCTAGCTTTAGCCTTACCTTACCTATAAACCTAGTTATGTCTTATCTAATATAAATAAAATTCAAAGTAGTGACTGACTGACTCACTCATCAACGCCCAGCCCAAGCTGTTGGACCTAGAAACAGACCTTTTTCAGAAGTTAGACTTTTTTTACAAAGGGTCTATACTTATATATAATGTGGGCAAGGAATAAGACCGGATTTTTTTAAATTCAACCCCTAAGGGGGCGAAAAGGGTTGCCAAAATTTGTGTGGGAGGTATAAATGTGTTGTCTAATTTTCTTGAAACTTAAAATAAATACTCTTCAACACAATTGATTGAACACGTGTTTCGCCGTTTTTCTAAATTTAACCCATATTATTATGGGAGTAAACGGGGTTGCAAAATTTTTAACTAAAGTCCACGCGGACGGAGTCGCGGGCGAAAGCTAGTTTTGTTATAAATTTTATTGTGATGAGGCAATAAATACTTTTTTATCTTTATCTTACGGCCTTATTTAATAAAACACGATTACTCTAAAACCGATCAAACCGAATAGGCGAACGACCAGCCCGCTGTATCAAATATCAAAGCATAGATAGCCAGGAAATAAAGTTTTTCAGGCAAGGATTGCAATAAACACATTTAAAGCATCAATCTCGTTGCTCCAAAAGTATTCATCTCCTCAATGCCTGGGTTATTTCGTGAAAAGGACATTTCATAGCTTCATTTTTCAAGCGGCACGTCATGCGTCGAAGCTAAATTAACTTCCAAAGTACATGGTGTGCAAGATTTTTTTTTTTATAATTAAAAATTTATTAATAACTAACATAAGTAAACAAATGGATCTTTGAGTAAAAGTACTTTAACCATTGAATTTGTAAAACAGGTTTTCATAGTTTTCCTTTCATTTAATCTACTCTATCGAACGATGCAATAAAAGTACAGGGTGTAATTTTTACAGATTTAAGTCGGTTCGATTCCTGAGTGTGGCAAGCGAATTTTCCATAAATCTTTGAATTCACTGTTCTTTCTTTTCAATCATAAAGGAATGTTTTCTTTGAGAACTATTTTCTATTTACCCTATTAAGAGTACTTTCCCTTCATGGCATTACAAAATTCCACCCTGTATAGGTGAGTGGTTGTCCAAAAAAGGGACCTGGAGGGATTGAAAACCGTTATTTTTTTATTGGCTTTTTTTAATCTGTGTTATTTTAGCTTTGTTTTGGTTTAACCAGAATATTTTTAGGTGCCGTAGTTATTTTTTTATGATTTTTTTTGTGAGCCGAGCTGAGTTTGTACACGAAACTTCAAACGCGATTTTCCCGAAATAAATTATTTTCCCTTAAGGTCCCTTTTTGGTCAACTAGTCACATATTAAGATAGTACAAGGTGTAAGTAAGGAGATCGAAGTGAGAGGTCGAAACTGGCAAAGTCACAAATGTTGCCGGGGAATGATCGACGCGGCACCGGGCGCACCGGCCGCGCGGAAATTACCCCATTTGGCGTTTTAAAATGCTCACGGCTCTCACTTTGATGACCTGCGCGACATCACCGCTTGATTCCAAAGAGGCACGGTTTCTCAAAGTAGAGCACACGAACCCCTAGGGGCTCACCATTCGACGGTAAGGGGTTGCCGACAAACACAAAAATATATTTATTTGCCGAAATGAGATTTACAAAAAAATTGGAAAACAATATTATAGAAGGTGGATAAAAAAAACCGGCCAAGTGCGAGTCGGACTCGCGCACGAAGGTTTCCGTACCATTATAAAATTGAAAAAAAAATCACGTTTGTTATATGGGAATCCCCTTTGAATATATTTTTTTTTAATTTAATTATTTCTTTTTAAAGTGAATAATATAGCTCAATATTCTGTGAATATTTCAAGCGTCCTTCAAGTTATTATGTTTGTTAGTATTTATTGTTATCGCGGCAACAGAGATACATCCATAAAAAATTCACCGAGATAAAATGAGATAGAGTCCGCTGACAGACGGACGGACGAACAGCGGAGTCTCAGTAATAGAGCACGTTTTACTTTTTGGGTACGAAACCCTAAAAAAAGTGCTGAATAGCCGTATCAAAATATAGCAGACAGCTTCTGCTTACAAATCGGTGCGAACACAACACGTGTGAACAACTGATCACGCCCCTCCGCCGGCGGCCAACTAGCCTGACAGATGATTGCTAAGGTAGCAAGTCTCGTGGACCGCCACACTCTCGGAATTCAGGTGAATTCCGAGAGTGTGGCGGCCGAGAGGTCTCGGGAGCACACGCTCGAGGACTTTTACACCGGAAACGGCAGGGGGAGTGCGGCGTTCACACTCTCTCAAGGATACTTTCGGTAAGAATGCGTGAGCGAGCGTGTCGCTACTCTGCAGAACCGGCAGAGACGGTTTATACTAGTTAAATAGCGATACTAGGTTGAACCGTTCTCCTTAAAAAATATCGTTTCCGATGCCTGCATAGAATAACTGTTAGAGGTATTCGTAATGCGTGATTGTTCATAATTTCTTGATATAAATAACAGAGGTTGTACTAAAACTTTTGGGAAAAAATTGTGAGTACCTCTTTATGAGTAAATTGTTGTTTTTGCACTGTTACGGTAGCCGGAAAAACACCGCAACAACCCAATTTTTTTTGTGGAACTTTTTTAAGAAAGTTTTCTTTCTAGGAAGTTCTGTTTCGTATGTCACTTGGTTGAGTTGAAATTCAATTTGGCAACTCTTTACATAATATTTCCATATCTACCGACTATGTTCTTCCTGCAATTCTCTCCATCCAAAGGTTGTCTGGAAGAGATCGCTCTCAGCGATAAGACCGCCAATTGTATACCATTACTTAGACATAAGGAAATTACATTAACTCTGTATCCTGGTTGAGCAATAAAGTGTTATCTATCTATCTATTTTCTTTTATTCAATATCTTAGAGGGAGAAAGGTGGTGCCGAAGTGTATATGAGAAGTAAAATCTTTATGGTTTATATAAAAAAGGTATAAATCTACATAAACAAAATTAATGCAACAATATTTTTTTCATAATTTCTTGATGTAAATAACATACTGACACTTTTGGGAAAAAAATATCTGTAAAAATATATGTTTTATTTTCAATTAGTAACGCTAGTGTTGCTGGGTGGAGAGTTGGAGACCCTTTAAAGCTATTTTTAGTTCCAAACACGTTGAGGTGGATCTTTTACTTACCACCGTAAAAACGAAGTTTAGTCATTGGTCTATCACGCACGTTGCAGCCAGGGAACATAAAGACAATATCTTACCTGAAACAAAAAAAATATAATTATATTATAGCCAATCAAACGTTAATCAAAGTTATTCCATACTGTGGGCCAGTTTCTGAAATGAGAATTTCAATAAGTGACTACTTAAATGTAGTGCCGTCTCGTCAAATTTCTCAGGAAAGAGCGTGAAGAACTTTACTTAAGTATTTACGTCTTGAAATTCTCAAAACCGGCCCTTTGTCTTATAGTTTGGTAATTTCTCAATGAACTGTAAACATTTACTTTTAGAACTAATAAAAGGTATCTATATTTTTTTATGAAACTAAAACTAGATTCAATTACAATTTAACTATAGTTCGTGCCAGATAAACTTGCACAAAAGTCCATTGAACCCAGTCTGTTGTAAAAACCAAAAGAGAGTAACTTAAAAAAATATATTTTCGACGAAAAAAATCTTGTTTTTTTCTATTCTGATTGTTAGTAGAAACAATCTTAACTTAATTTATTTTCTCATTTTATTAATTTCAGTGTAGTAATGACTGTAACTTTATAAAAATGTCGTTCATCACGGTAAAAATGTCTTATTTTATGTTTTATTTTGTGACTGGCAATGAATTAACCCATACTGTAAATATTGTATTTATAATAAATCTATTTGAAGCATTATAACAAGGTATTTTAGACTTGTTAAAATTACTTGATCAAAAATGAAAAAAAATTATTTACTCCATTTCATTACTGACTGCAGACAGACGAAGCATGCAGCGGTGCACAACTGCCGGCCCCCGTTTTGTCGTTCAATCGCTCGCTCGCGTCACAGATTAGAGAAAAAATGTTTTCTTGCGTCATTCATTCGAGCGATTCTGTGCTTTCGAGTCGGGAACACAAAGTACGAAAACAAAATCCAAGGACTGATTATTCACGGGTAGGGTCGGTGTTTTGGATATAACGACTGGACTATATAATACAATACCGGAAAGTTGGGAAGCGCTCACGTCACCACGCGGCCTTGTTCTGTGGTATGTCCACATCTACAGCGTATAACAAGACCCCTGATGTAGCCATAAGGCACGAATAAGAATTAGCAAAACACGCAAAAATCTCCAAAAATAATATCTAACTTCACCTCAATATCTCAGAAATGATGAGGAGGATGAGGAGAACTCATTATTACTTTTATCCAATAAGGGGCTTTATTCTTTAAAACATAGTCAACTATGTCAAATTTTCCAAAGCATAGATCTCGATGGGTATTTTTATATTGAGACTATATTTTATACTAGCTGTGCCTCGCGGTGTCACCCGCGGTGTATTAGGGAAAATAAATTGTAAAATAACAACTATTCACATTTTTAAGGAATTTTTCTATGAGAATAAGATATTTTTTCGCAGTAAAACGTGGCCTATGTGTTAATCCAGAGTGTCTGCCAACTCCATACCAGATTTTATTAAAATCACTCCAGCCGTTTAGACGTGAAGAAGTAACAAACATACACACTCACACACTCACAAACTTTCGCCTTTATAATATTAGTGTGATTGCCTAAGGTTATTTCCCCCTGGCCAAGACACCGAAAGGTCAATGGACTTTTGTGCAAGTTTATCTGGAATTAACTATAGTTGGTATTTATCGCAATAAGCGCAACAGCTCCAGCGCCCATCGCAAAACTGACACCTGCACCTAGATTCTGCTAATGCATTGAAGTACAATTACACTGCATGAACGAGGCGAAGTCATTTCATTGCCGCTTCATATCAAAGCGCGGCAGTGGGACGGCCATATCACCCGAAGAACTGATAACCGATGGGATAGAAGAGTTCTTGAGTGGAGACTACGGATCGGCAAACGTAGTGTAGGACGTCCTCAGACTCGGTGGAGCGATGATCTTCGCAGGGCGGCTAGCAAGAGCTGGATGAGAGTAGCCGAGGACCGTGGAACGCGTATTTGTAAGTCAATGGAATTAAAAAACATGTCACGTGTCCCGACCATGTAACTGTAATGCACTAAAAGAACCACAGAACCGAAGCCTTGGTTTCTGGCCTTCGGTCCAATGTTGAAAACTATGAGCTGTCAAAAGTGCATACAAAAAAAAACAACTGACAGTAGTCAACAGTCGATCAAGGGACTGTTCGAGTTAAATGAACCGGGTGTGAATTAAATACTTGAACTTTCAGTAAACGTGAATGTAATGTATGGAATAGAACCTCTAGGCGATTTAAGACAGGTCGCCTTTTTTCATTGGGAATAAGGCGCCTTATCCTAAATCGCCCGGCGTAGCCTGGGCTTTGCAATACCGATGTTTGGCGAGCTTCGTTACACTCAATCAATCCATCAATCAGCTCACACAGCCATAAACATTCTCTTACAGCCACTTACATTGCTTCTAGCCCTACACTAGGATACCCTGTGTCGTTAGAACCAGAAACAGCCACATCACAAACATGTAAACATCCAAGACCTGGGTTTTTGTCCCCAGGCGGGACTCGAACCCGGAACCTCCACGCAAGGTAGGCAGCATGTATACGCTAACCTGTGCCGCAGAGGACGTCCGTATTCATCAACTGTTTGACGTAGGCGACTTCCCTCTAAACTCAGCCTTCTCCGAGCAGCCACTTCCAGCTGTATATAGTAACACTAGAGTTCCAGAATAGGCTAGTTTCCCAAAAAAATGTAATTAGTCCGTCTTTTAGATTATTCAAAAATAAGGGACACGTACTTTTTTATTTGTAAATTAGACCAAAAATGACAAAGATATAGCCCATTAAAGTTACGTGTGACGTCACGCCGTGCTGCATTTTGTAGCACTGAGTGACGTCACACGTAACTTCAATGGGCTATATCTTTGTTATTTTTGGTTTAATCGAAAAAAGAAAAAAACATATCCAATATTTTTTTATAATCTAAAATACGGACTAAATAGAATTAAATTATTTTGACCCTGGAAACTACCCTATTGGGTGCACATTATCTACACAGCGCCTAGCTATCGTCTACTTGATGCTATCAAGATAATTATTAACATGTGGAGGCCGGCAACGCCGACCGTGCCTGGTGCCGCCCGCGCGCCCTAGATGTTTGACATCTGTCAGTTATTTTGAATACAGACAATTAAAAGCACCTCGCGCTTTTGCCAAGGGTGCTGGCCCTGTACCGAAGGGTTTACTCAGTTGCTTTCGTTGTGCATTGGGAGAAAATTAAATGATTCGGACTGGTGGTTTTATGAAACAGGGCATGAAAGTGACAATCTGATTTATTTAACAAAAATACCTATTTAACTGGGTCTAAGCGTGTCGGGAATGCAAGCTCATCTTAACTAGTAAATTTTTGACGACCTCTGTGGCGTAGTGGTTAGCTCATCTGCTTACCATGCGAGAGGTCCCGGGTTCGAGCCCCGGCTGGGGAAAAAAAAACTCCAGGTCTTGGATGTTTACATGTTTGTGACGTCGCTGTTTCTGGTTCCCACGACACAGGGTATCCTAGTGTGGGGCCAGAAACAATCTATGTGCATGTTATGTTATGTTAAATAATTGCGATTAGATGCGTTTAATATTTGTATAATTGCCTGTATGTAAATGTATAAGTTTATAATTAATTATAACTAGTATCGCTAGTAATACACAGTTATCACACACACACAGTTATCCATTTATGTGCCAGCATTGCCTGTCGTTAGAAAACACAATTACCAATTTTTCTAGTGTATTCCATAGATTTTGTTTACGCGCATTCAATTTGCTATGGCTTTCCAAACTCAAAAAATTCATGGTGTATAGAGATTTGGTTACGCTCTGTATTGTTCACATCGCAAAAGTGTAAGGTGAAGTTCGTGATGAAACAAACTTTTCGATTAGTCTGCGGTTGCTTTTAAGTGGAATTTAAATTGCTAACATCGATTTCGTACTAACACGGAATGTTTTGGCTCTTAATTAGACGTTAGCACTAAAAGTTTCAGCCGTTATTTAAAAAAATAACGCTATCATAGAAAATGATAGATAATAATAATAAATAATGATAGATAGAAAAAAATAAACGTGTTACGTGTGCCGAGGAACGATGCTGCAAAGGTTTTAGATTGGACGAATTCACAAGTAAACGATTGACGATCTGATTTTTTTTCTTTTACTTAACTACTTGATTGCAAAACGGTGGTACTCTAAAGACACAATATGATTTATTTTTTTATTTTCCTAAGCCTGCCTTTATAATTGTATAATTAAAGTGTGCCTGACTGCCTTAACTCCTGCTCTAAATATCAACGTCAGAGCTGTGAAAATCAGCGTTGGTTACTACTTGGTGGTAACCGACACGTTAGCCCAGCACTTCCCAATTACCAAAATGGTCAGACGTATATTAGTGCTTTTAAAATAGTGTTTTGGTAGTAGTCTATTTCTATTCTATTCTATTGCTAGCAGACTGGATGATGATCGCCGAAGGAAGGGGGTGGGAGGGAAGGGTGGTCTTTGATTTAGCTGGAAATAGTTTTTTTCCTATCCCTTCATTTGGCGGTAAATTAGCATAACAATAGTTAAACAATGGCCGCGTTCCCGCTGCGGGCATTTGCCAAGCGAAGGGCTATGCGACTTTTTTTCTGAATATAGCAACAATCACAAACTATTTCCAAAGGGCACGTTAACCTTAAGCTAAGAATTTAGAAAAATATTTCACTTTGAACTGTGAAAATAAATGCATAATAATGTCATTATATTCCGAAACGATCGGGTCGATCGCGGTTTAAAAAAAATAACCATCATCATCATCAACCCATTATGTACCCACTGAGGGGCACGGGTATCTTCCCTGAGGAAGGTAAAGGCCATACTCCACCACGGGAGCCAAGCCCGGATTGGTGGAGGATTGTAAGACTAGTGGTTGTTCTTACTGTCAGAAGTTTTCAAGCCGCCCTAAGGCCCCTGACTTGGCTTAACGGCTGCCAGCTATCGACTGCAGCCGGCACCAACTGTTTAACGTGGCTTGCAAAGCACGGAACCGCTCGGAAAAATGCCACTAGCGTTAGTCATAGACAGAAAAAATAAACATAAACAAACATTTACATACAGGCACATACACTGCTTCTGGCCCCACACTAAATAATTTAGCCTTTTTGCCTTCAGCTATTGAAAACCCACCAAAAAGGGGTTTTGCACTGATTGCACTAAAACCAGAAAATCTCGCTACAATTCTCCGACTTACAGGATTTCTGCGCATGCCGCAATACTCAAAGTAGATTTTAATTCAAAAGAAAAAAAAGAATTACTAATAATTTTGCGAGTATTTCCATGGACAAGTGCTCTCAGTAATTTGAATAATATTGTGCACAATAATCAAAGACTCGCACATGATTTAGTACTAACTATACGTACGTCTGCTAGCATCTACTCACGTTCGTTGGGCCTTGGGTCGCCGGCTATGACGTTTTCTGTTACTGAGTTTAAACGTAACCAAATATCTGTGGAAATACCCGGAACATTCGTTTGTTTGTGTAGTCAGTAAAGGGAGTAATGAAAAGCAAATAGAGATGCATATTCCTAACGTCTAACACGAAATAGCACGTCGAATAAAAGACTAGACCACTTTTGAAATACATTTTACCGAGAAAATATTATTTGACAGTGTGCAAAAAACAGTATTTTTTATACGTATTCGTATAAATTACGAGTCTCAAAACCACTGTAAGGCATTTTAAGTAAAAAACAATTACTATTTGTAAAACAACAGAAGATAAAATTTGATAATTATGTATCTGCAGCCATTTTATCGAAGACGTCACATGTCAGTAAAAATGGCGTCGGTAATTCATTCCTTCTTACGTTCATTGGTTGGTTTATTGGCTAGCAACGTCATAATTCCTGTGCGACGCCATATTGCCTCAGATAGCGTTTTGGCGGCTTATTTTAAAAATAAGTTATCGTTTGCTTTTTTTAGAAGAAATACACGAAAGAATTTAAAATGATCACTTTATGAGGACTCCATGAACACCAACAAAAAATATAAGATGGTCAAATAGCCTATTATGAGTTACCGCGGGCAATGACTGAAAATCAGCGCTGAGGGTTCACGCCTTTTGTGGCAACCTTTAATTTATTTTATGTTTTGTCTGTTGCGTTTTTAGTTTTCCTCTGTTGCGTTTATTATGTTACTTTTCTGTTTATTTTGTCTCTGCAATGTGTCTTGAAGGGACAGTCGACAGGACATCATCCTATACACCCATGCACTCTACTCCGTTGCACAATGGGCGACTTTGCACTGATAATTTGCACCTTGACTGTACCTATTATAAATTATACTTAGTGCACACGAAACGTTGAACAGAACATTACAAAAGAAACAACATGTACAATGGCCAGCTTATCTCAGTAAGAGATTTCTTCCAGCAAACTTTGGAGAGTGCGAGCAGCGGTAAAAAACGGGTCGTTACATACATACATGTATAAATTAGACCTACAAAAATACGAAATCCTTAACAATAATCGAACCTACTTGAATAAAAAGGAATTTCCTCTTCTTAAGTCGCGTTTCTGTCATTGTCCTTTCATTTGTCACGGTTGTGTTAAAAGAAAGAGATAAAATAAGAATATTCTTTGTTGTACCAGCAAAAAGCAAAAACAAAACATTTACAAAGATACAGTACAATTGGCGGCCTTATTGGTTAAAGCAATTACTTCCAGACAACCGACTATGAAGAATTTATAACATAACATTTACATACAAGCACATACATTGGTTCTGGCCCCACACTAGGATACCCTGTGTCGTGGGAACCAGAAACAGCGACGTCACAAACATGTAAACATCCAAGACCTGGGTTTCTTTTTTTTTGTCTCCAGCCAGGATTCGAACCCGGGACCTCTCGCATGATAGGCAGATGCACTAACCGCTGCGCCACGGAGGTCGTCAATTCCTGAAGGAAAAGTGACTTGACTAGAAAATTCAGAAATCGTCCTCCGTTTACGTTTTGCCTAGCCGCACACTAGCGACACGCGACAGGCGACAGCTCGGCGACTAGACGCGACGACAGGCTACGGCCGTCAATTTTCATTATATTTTGTCCGAATCTCCGCACACTTGGCGTCAGTCGCGACGACAAGACGCCAGAAGCAACGACAACGTCGCATCTGACGCGGCGACAAGTCGCCCTGTTTGCGATGGCTCTTTAACCGCCCGTGAAGACGCCCGCCGACCCCTCGTGGTGGAACCGCAACCGCTTTCGGACTTCCCAGCTACCTAACTATGGTGGGGCACTCACGACATCCGGGCCCACCTTAAAATGAATGTCGTTATTAATGCATATCAAATACACTAGACACCCGCGTGGGGGCGCGGGGGCGAGATGGGGCGATTGCCGGTGGCATTCGCGCGCCTCGCAGCCACTCCAACACGCTCCTGCCTTTAATGAACTTTATGTCACAGTCCGAATACGAGTAGGAGAACACTTTTCTTTGCCGCTATCGTATGTTAGTTTTTTGAACAAAGCCCGCGTGTGAAGTCGCTCGGATGGCGTAAACGCGAGCGCACTCTGCGCCTCCTCTTATTGTGTTTCGTGCGCGGGGGTACGTTTTTTGCAGCGTCCAAAGGCTCCTGAAAAATGTTGATGCACTTCGGAGGGGCTACCGCGGGGCGCTGCGATGGCGATCGGATTTCTGGTTTTTGGGTTTGTGGGATAGCCCAGACGATCTTTGTAATGAATAAAAGGTACTTTCGTATTTGTTCACGCGACAGCGAAACAAATTTGAGTATTCCGCGGAAGCATCATCTTCTTTCTCGAATATATAACATTCTCGTGTCACAGTGTTAGTGCGCATACTACTCCGAAACGGCTTGACCGATTTTGATGAAATTTTATATGTATATTCGGTACGTTTGAGAATAGGTTGTTATCTATTTTTCATAGCCCTAAGTGATAAGGGTGGTCCACCGCAAGTTTTGTTAAATTGTAATATGAACCTACCCTACCCTACAAATAATTATTAAGGCGAAACAATGTTTGCCGGTTCAGCTAGTTATTGAGTATTATTTATCAATATTTAGTACTTGGGGTGGGCTATGAAACATATTTTTTTTATTTAGAGTGTCTAAAATTACAGATGTATGTTTCATTATGAGGTCAAGCGGTTAGGCCAATTTTGCAAATGAGGTGTCAAATGAGTGATACCAATGACATTGGCATGACGATGCTACTTTGAATCTACAAAGCTATGTTCGGAATGACTTTGAACAAAACTGCAGTGAGTGTAACTGTGAAGACAATGAATAAATATTTCTGTAGAATAGAATAGAATGGAATATTCCTTACTGTACAAAGAAAATTCATAAAGCGAAGTACATCGGCGGCCTTAGTACATTATAAGCAATTTCTTCCAGGCGACCATAGAGGGAGACAAGAAAGTAATGGTGTAGAGTTGTTTGTTGTTGGTCAGTAGTGTTTATGCACACATTGAACCAGACACAACGTGGCAATTTTGTCATCCAGAGTAGAGGACCTGTGCGAGAAAATGGCCCTTAAAATAATATCTGGCCAAGCGTTTTATCCTCATTGGAAAACAGACCCTAGCCGTGGTTCCAGGATATTTTGCTCCTATTCATTTTTGTTTGCGAGTTCTCCTGCCTACCGTTCCGGGCTATAGGCATAAGAATGCGTATATGTGTATATTTTTTTTTAAAGTTATTTATGACATCATTTTGTACAGAGTGGGTTACAATAATACCAAGAGCTGCTTAAACCTGGGGGGTTTATTTATGACATCATTTTGTACAGAGTGGGTTACAATAATATCAAGCTGCTTAAACCTGGGGGGTTTATTTATGACATCATTTTGTACAGAGTGAGTTACAATAATACCAAGCTGCTTAAACCTGGGGGGTTTATTTATGACATCATTTTGTACAGAGTGGGTTACAATAATACCAAGTTGCTTAAACCTGGGGGGTTTATTTATGACATCATTTTGTACAGAGTGGGTTACAATAATACCAAGCTGCTTAAACCTGGGGGGTTTATTTATGACATCATTTTGTACAGAGTGGGTTACAATAATACCAAGTTGCTTAAACCTGGGGGGTTTATTTATGACATCATTTTGTACAGAGTGGGTTACAATAATACCAAGCTGCTTAAACCTGGGGGGTTTATTTATGACATCATCTTGTACAGAGTGGGTTACAATAATACCAAGCTGCTTAAACCTGGGGGATTTATTTGCAGATGGGTTGAGTTTACTAGCTTAACTTAATTTAATTTAATATTCATTATTTAATATCTGTGTGTGTAATTAGCCGATTTAATTAAGGTCAGGGCTTTGTGGTGCATTTGTATTAATTTCTGTATTGGTTATTATTCGTAGAACAGAGAATGAAAAAAAAACTTTTGAAAAAGGGGGAAAAGTCCCTCTGGCTGTATAAAAGAGCTTTAACTCATAATAACCAGTAACACAATACGTGAAATATTGGCGGAATGCCAAAGAAAAAAAAGTATAAATCGTATCTAGAGCCGCGTTTTCAAGATCTTATAATCCATTTCACAAAACGAGCTCCAAAAGTAAATCGTCAAATGAGATGAGAGTATATGTTCCCCCGGAGTTCAACCCGTGGAACGGAGTATAGTATACTCGAACTATTTTAGCGGCTAAGATGCTAGGTACTTGTATCGTATAAGCGCACCACATTATTAGTACAAAATGCGCTGATTTCATAAAAATTGTACGGAGTGCTTAGTGCGAGTTTTTTTAACTACTCGATCGCGTTAACGTAAACTCATATTCTATAGGAGTGACAAAGCGCGCCACCTAGTTGTCTCTTTGTCACTCCTATACAAATTGCAAACGCTCTCGCTATCGAAAGTGAATGAAAAAACTCGCACTAAGCACTCTGAACATAGTGCAAACAGATAAGACAGGGTTAGGGTGCAAACATTCCTACATAACTTTCGTAACAAACCGACCTACATAACTTTAAAAAATAACTTATTCCCACACAGTGTGTGTACACTCGTCCGTCTGCAACGGTAACCAGACCTGGACATTTACACAAATCGGCCCCAAACTATGACGCCAATCAGTGTTCGTAAATGTACGAAGTGTTCGTCAATATTTAAGTCATGTATCTCGTTAAAAAATATTGCGCGTCTGTAATCTTACTATTATTAGAAAATGTTTAGAATTCAACGAAGGCGGCAAAACAAAATTATAGCAGATCCGAGTGGATCGAACTCACGACCTTCGGCTTGGTAATCAGACGCGAGACACTAAGAGCAGATTTCTGAATTGAGAATTTCACGTAAGTTCCGCTTCCGGGACATGGCTGCGCACATGACAGAATATCCAAATTGTTCGATTATCTATGTGCTAAAATACGAGAGTCAAAACGAACGATTGCTAAATGCATTACTAGTCATATAGATAACTAGCTGTGGCCCGCGACTACGTCCGCCTGGGCTTTAGTAGAGTAAAGTCTTTGCAAATAAGATAGGGATACTTTTAGCACATGCGAAAGAGCTTTCATACTAACTTCCCAACCCCCTCTTACATAACAGGGATGATTTTCGAAAGACTACTTTACACGTCTTTCACGACTCTATCATAGTGTCTCTTTGATATTTACCGCCTCGGCACGTGGCGGCTTTTCAAAAAAAGAAATTAAAGAAAGCCGACGCGGCGCAAACACGCCAGTGAATTTGGCTCGCAGCTCGTCTCATTCTACTGTTATGTTGATCACGCAATTAAAGAAGTAAATCAATCATTATTTTAGAATGGATTTATAACGAGACGATCATGCATCACTTAGGTAGGTACCTATTCTTAATACCGGTGGAGATGAATATTCTGAGGACACTTCGAGTGATGTAGATGTTCAAAGAGTAGTGTTTTATTTTGTGCTTCATTAGGTATATTGTGTGCCATGTTTTTTTCCATTTAAAGTATTTTTGCTGTCTAAGTTGTATTATTGAAATAAATGTCTTTTTACTAAAACCAAGATTGCCTTCGTGTGTAACGACACTATCTAAGCGAACGGACTTTACCAGGTATTTCGAAAGTTGTAGGTAATTATTGATATTATGTGCTTGTTCAGTATGAAGTCTGATATGTTAATAGCGATTAATATAACTACTCACAATGTAACAAAAAGACGAAGTTTGTAATACATTCTCATATTTTGTTTGTTTACTTAGGCACTACTGTTTACCACTACTGGTTGTGCCCTGGGAAACTTTTCTCTCCCGTGACACCACCATTTAAATACTAGTAGTGCTAAAGGCGAAATTGTTCCCCTGTTGCACTACAGACCACAAAATCATTACCCAAGGCACTACTGAGCAGGTGACACTACTAACAAAATAAAAGAAAGGCGTGAGCATATGTAATAATAATAAAACAATCTGGACTTACATTAATATGTACATTATATTTAACGCAATTTTTCTAAGGCGTTACCAACAGTTATTTTTTCATTTATAATGGCCATTTAAATTTTCATAATATAATCATAACTTTTCATAGCAATTATAGTTCTTTTTGCTGCGGACGTGTTTTTTGTACAATGTTTGTCTAGCTAGCCAATCCTTCGTGCAGCCAGGTTAACACCGGACTCCGTGTGACCCGAAACTCACCGAGATCTCGCGTTTCGTAGTTATTTATGTTAAGTAGTCGCGTTTCGGACGTTAGTATGAAGCTTGGTGATTGCTTCTTATTTAAACTTTGCCTAGGTGTCACGTTGTCTTCTGAGAATAGAATAACGGACCCTCGCGAGGTGGCCCGGGCATTACGCAAATTGTCTCAGTCCCTGCATTACCGCGACTCATTCATCGTGGACAACAATGCAGAAAAATGCCTGATTGTTAACTGCTACTTTGTTACCGTAACTTCTTTGTCAGCGCTCGCTTCCGCTGACGTTACGGTGCGGGACGCGTGTGTTTGGGAAAGGAAAATGCACTACTTAGTTCAATTCAATTTGCCGTGCCCCAGGGGTTTGTTTGTGAGAAAAAGAATCGTTACTGCGGATTCCGTTCTTTGCTCTGTCAAGTTTGGTAACTCTAGATGCGGTCGCAGAAAAGTCGACTCTGTAGACTTTACTGAAGGAATCCCGAAATATGGGCCAGCAAAGAACATGAATCGCTCGTAGCCTGGGCTGCCTCAGTGATCTATAACGATCACTAAGGTTAAGCAACATACGGCGCGTTCGTTCCATGGATGGGTAACCGTCTATGACTAACGCTAGTGGCATTTTTTCGAGCGGTTCCGTGCTTCGCAAGGCACGTTAAGCAGTTGGTGCCGGCTGCCGTCGCCGTCGATAGATGGCAGTCGTTAAGCCAAGTCAGAGGCCTTAGGGCGGCTTGAAAACTTCTGACAGTAAGACAAGCCACTAGTCTTACAAGCCTCCACCAATCCGGACTTGGCCCCCGTGGTGGTGTATGGCCTATACCTTCCTCAGGGGAATAGACCCGTGCCCCTCGGTGGGGACATAATGGGTTGATGATGAAAGAACATCTGCTAACAAAGTTGCAAAACTGATTTATTTTTTTGTATTTATCTCAATAAGTTCTTGAAATTGCAAAAAAATAACAACAAGTAACACTACACCACTGTTTGATATATTCTTGTAAGTGGTACATACGTAGCAACCATTATTTTTTAGAAAACCGTTTTTGGTGCTAAGCCGCAGACTACTATTTATGGGTATTTAGGAGGACCGTGTCTGTAGTGTTCAACACATGAGTAAGTGTTTTTTTAAGTCGAAAACTATTTTTTTTGAAAATAATAAAAGTAAACTTTTTTTGTTAGCTTCTTCTCCACATTTGGTTTTTATAATGAATGAACATATTTTAATTAACTGAGAATTTAGAAATATTCTGAAAAAAAAAGATATAATGCAAACATTATAAAGTATTTCATATACCTACTAAAGTATTTTGATATTTCTCACTTAGTATTTTAATTTCATAGATTAAGAGATTGTACAAACACTTTTTGCAAATTCGATTAGTAATAATGGACATATTTTTGCTCAATAGATCCCCTTAATGACAACCGTGATACTAGCAGTAGTATTAAAATTTCAACGGGCTCACACACAAACGAATCATTGGCTTTAAACTGCCAATGCAGACAACGGAAAAGCCCAAAGTAGGTCTTAACATAGTAGCACAAAATATTCAGGGCTTTTCCGGCAAGGAAAATATGACAGAACTTTTTTTAACAGATTTTAATATAGATATATTATGCTTAACAGAACATTGGCTAAAAAAATCAGAAATGGTATTTAATTTAAAAGACTACCAGCCTATTAGTACTTATAATAGAAGTAAAGCATTAAGAGGAGGTTCTATGATAATTGTAAAAAATACTTTAAGAAGTAAGGAACGCAAAGACATTGTAAGCCTTTCTATTGAGCGATTAGTTGAGATCTCGTGTGTGGAATTGGACAGGTATATTGTTATGTGCGTTTACAGGCCACCTCAAACTAATTACAATGACTTTGAGGCAGTCGTAGAAGAGGCATTAAAACGTCTGTTTGCGAGCAATAAGCGCATAGTGATATGTGGCGATTTTAATATTGATCTGTTAGTTGAGAGCCCACTACACACCAAAATTATTAGCTTATTTAGATAATTTAACTTACAAAACCAGTTTAAAGAACCCACTAGAACAACGGCAACTAGTGCTACATGTATAGATAATGTGTTTTGCAGCTGTGAGCATCTTGAAAAGAAAATTATAAATAACCTACAGTCAGATCATAGTGGTTTATTCATTGTTTTGCCTACAACAGTAGAAAAAGAATGCCAAGAAATAATTTGTAGGCCCATAACAGAGAGAAAAATTGAATTATTTAAAAGGAAATTAAGTACCCACATAGGCTTACTAAAATTTGATAGCAATGATCCCAACACATTATATAAAGAATTGTTTACCACAATAGCAAACGAATTCGAACAGGTTTTTAAAATTAAAAAAATTAAAGGCGTTAAAGGTGGTTTTTCAGAATGGGCCACTCCTGGTATACATAGAAGTAGAAAGAAATTGTATGAATTGTATGAAGAAAAACAATCAAATCAGGATCCGAGTTTTAAAGAATATGTAAAAAAATATTCTAAAACCTTTAAAAAAACCTGCTCTATAGCTAAAGCTCTCAGTATAAGTAAAAAAATAGAAGCGTCATCGAATAAAATAAAAACGGTTTGGCAAATAATTAACAAGGAGACAGGCAAAACTAAACCTAGGGATCAAAATTTTGTACTAAGGGTAGATGGGAAAGTAGTTGACACAAGTGAGGATATCGCAAAAATATTCGAAAATTTCTTTACAAACATCCCCCTCAATATAACAGCGTGTTTAAATTCTTCCCCAGAGTCAGCAGAATCCTTGATGTTAGAAAATATAAAACCGTGCACAATAGCATTTCAATTCTCCCACGTTAGCCCCCAAACCATTTTGAAAGCATTTAAACAAATAAATATAAAGAAAACCGAAGATCTCTGGGGACTATCAGTTAAATTGATATCCACGGTAATTCATATCATGGCACCACACCTTGCTATAATTTTTAATAAATGTATTGATCAGGGGACGTTCCCTGATCTATTAAAGTTTAGTAAAATTGTTCCTTTATTTAAGTCAGGTGACAGTGATGATCCGAACAATTTTAGACCCGTAGCAATACTTCCAGTATTTAGTAAAGTATTTGAAAAAATCATTTTACACCAATTGCTGACACACTTCACATTAAATAAACTCTTTCATAAAAAACAATTCGGTTTCACTAAGGGTCGTTCAACGACAGACGCAGGTGTGGCGTTGATGAATCACATCTTTGATGCGTGGGAGGAGGCGCAGGATGCCATCGGGGTTTTCTGTGACCTATCCAAAGCTTTTGATTGCGTAGACCACAAAACCCTCCTTCGTAAGATGATCAGATACGGTCTCAGTAATAAATCTTTAGAACTTCTTAGATCGTATTTAGCTAATAGAGTGCAGAAAGTTGATATTAATGGAGTTAAGTCACCCGGATCCGATGTTAAAATAGGAGTTCCTCAGGGTTCAATTTTAGGGCCGTTCCTTTTCTTAGTGTATGTTAATGATCTGCCGTACCTAGTTGAGAAATTGTCACAAATAGTATTGTTTGCGGATGACACTTCTCTAATTTTTAAAATCAAGAGAGGTCAATCTAATTTAGACGATGTAAACAATGCTCTTTCTAAAATTCTGAACTGGTTTAACGTAAACAATCTTATGTTAAATGCCAAAAAAACAAAATGTATTAAGTTTTCATTGCCCAATGTCAAAAAAGTGGACACAAGTTTAACAATAGCTGGTGACAGACTAGACTTAGTTGAGACAACGGTGTTTTTAGGCATTACAATAGACTCAAAACTACAATGGGATCAACACATAGAAAAGTTAGCGGGTAGGTTGAGTTCAGCTGCATTTGCAGTTAGAAAAATTAGACAACTAACAGATGTAGAAACTGCGAGGCTAGTTTATTTCAGTTATTTCCACAGCATTATGTCATATGGTCTGCTACTATGGGGGCGCGCGGCAAATATAGAAACAATTTTTATTCTCCAAAAAAGGGCTATTAGAGGTATTTACAATTTACCTGCCAGACACTCACTACGTGAGTTTTTTAAGGAAATAGGAATTCTTACGCTAGCTTCCCAATATATATTCGATAACATAATGTATGTACGTAAAAACATAACTACATTTAAGCTAAACAGGGATATACATAACGTTAACACCAGAAATCGAAACAAAATTGCCTCATCTAGATTCAGATTAGCCAAGGTAAATACATCATTTGTAGGATATAGTGTACGTTTTTATAACAAAATTCCTGAAAGTATTCTATCCCTGCCAGGAAATAAATTTAAATTTGTTATTAAAACTGCGCTGTGTAAAAAGGCATACTACAGAATAGATGACTTTATAGATGATAAAAACCCTTGGCAGTAAACCAATTCCACAACGAGCTAGTTATTGGTATTCTAATAATATATAGGTTTCATACATATGTACAGACGCTGTGATTGCAGATCAAAACTATGCTATTATTATAGATAACTGACAAGAACTTTATCACACAAGTTTGCCAAAGGCCATGCGAATGGTGGCGCGGTGGCCGGGTCGCCTATCTCCCTCTAATATGGTTGAGACTGGTGATGGCTGACCTCTGCGTTACGCTCGTGAACGGGTGCCGTCCGTGTGTCTGGCCGCAGCATTGGTGTTTTATTACCTTTTAAGAATATTAAATGATGTTTGACTTTGCAAGTATTTATTGCACTCATGGATCTTGAGATTCTTGGTATACGAACACTCATACCTAATTTGTATTAGCTTTAAGTTGATTTGAGAAAAGATGGTCAGAGTGGAGTTTTTTTTTCGCTGCCTTTTTCTCCACTACAGACGGCCCTAAGGCAGCGGCTAACATTATACATAACTGTATGTACATTGACATTCAACAAGCAGAATGTAAATTCTTTACGTTGAAATAAAACAAAATTTTTGATTTTGATTTGATTTTTTAACGAATTAAAGTAATTTAATTAATTAACTAATTAAAGTAAGTAATTTAATGAATTAGTAATTTATAACGCAAATAATCTAATCTACGTTATAGAAAAATATTACCGATGCGTATTTACCTACCCATCACACTCCTTGGTAAAGGCTTTTAACTACTCATCATAAAATAATAGCTATTCGTTGGCGTTGACAAAAGGAAGGTCGCCCTGATTTATTGCAAAAAAATGTTTTTAGCTTTCGAATATCACAAAGACACTGAAGTGACAATATAAACTGTCAAATGACCGGATTACACAAAGGTCAACCTGCTGTCGTAGTCTCCAGCTGCCTCGAAACCTGACCCCAAAACCACGGGCGGGAAAACTCCGAGTTTCGCCGAATACGCTCCCTTGGGGGGCAATGGCTGCTGAGGAGCGAGGGGTAATTACTGGCTGAATAATAACCACGGTATGCATCGATCTAACCTCGGGGTCGCCATGGCCCGTCCCCCCCTCCCTCGCCCTGGTGCATGCCAAACTACTTTAGATGTATCTGGTGTTGCTAGATACGACGCTTTCGACAAGCCGTCGCGATTTGCCCTCCCACAACCCGTACCGGCGGAATCCTGATCCTATATCCTAAGCAGTCTATATACGTCCCACTGTAGAGCATAGGGCTAAAATTACTTGCACCACAACGTTAAAAATTAAATAGCCAATGATATGTCATTTACCTTATTTAACCAAACTACGCAAACTTATACGTTTATTTATTCAAAATAAAATACCTGAATATTACTACAGAATTTTCTCTTTATGTCACTTACATAAACAACGTATATTTAAATTCCTTCGGCTGCAGTCCGTTGACAAACAAACCGTTGACTAAAATTGCGAAAATATCGGAGCAACAGCGTCGATCTAGTCGCTTAGTTGTTTATATTAAAATGCTGCTTTTCATCTCCGTCCAGCCATTTTCCGTTTAATCGCGATATTTGGGAATAAGTATCTGGCAACCCTAGCTGTATCCCACCCATGCTCGCATGATGATTTGTTACTTAATACATCCCTATATTACGGCTGATTCGCATATTTGTTAATCGATATGCGTTCCAGGCACCCCGGTGTTTGTAGGTGGGTAGGCGAGAATGGATGGGAGGGCCTTGTTTCAACGCGTTACCTTAGTAGATGTATTCGAAAGAAACACCGGAGATAATTTCAGACAGTATTTGGCAAGGATCACTCGCAAATATTAGACAGCTTTTTTTAATTATAGAGGGCACAAGCTAAAACTGTTGTGAAAAGAATAAATGTGGAGTTTGTTAGCTCCTTCTCCACGTAATCTATTAATTGTGAAACCAACCACTTTGACGTTCATAAAGTAATATTTTGTTTACTGAGAATAAAAATATGTATTGTCATTGAATTGGTATTATATTTGATAAGTACTAGAAAAAATAGGACAAAAAATTAGAAGTTAGATGACCGAAGTAAATCGATTAGATTTAAGGATAAAACACACGAGCGCGGTCGCGGTAGCTACTCCTGCCGCGAATAACGTATGTATGGACCGCCACCGCTACCGCTATCACGACCGCTACCGCGACCGCCACCTCCACCGCTACCCCCACCGCGACCGCGTCGGTATGTTTTATCCTTTACTTAGGCGGCAGCGGGAACATCTTAAGTCGACAAAATCAGTTCTTACTACTTCAAAATGCCTGAATTTGTAGGAAAAAAACAAAGAAAACTTGGCGGAAACCGGTACTGCACGACAACGCTATTTAAGCAACTCTTATTAAATGTATAAAGCCGTCACTCCGACGATATCGTGTCGTGCCGTTACCGTCCAATGCGACTCCGGCCCTTATTAGATTTTTTCGCCCAGCCCAGGGCCGGCCCCAGTGCGTTGGAGAACCGAAAGTTGACCAGCCGGACAAGATATCTTTCGTGCAGGCGGACGCGTCGCCTCTTTGTGGCGCGGGCAATCATCCGGAGAGCGCAGGCTCCGGACGCGGCGAGCAATTATTCAAAATACATCGGGCAATATTAGATAGCCAGTGGATGCGTTTTGCATTGCGAATCAGTCGGACTTTGTGCTGGCGCCGGCCCTGGGGAGCCATGAGTCCCTGTTGCGAGCTTGACGTTGCCAGACGTGATAGAGACTTGGCTACGGGACGCTGGTGTCACTTGGGTAGTGCGGTAGCGCGAGTCACGCGTTTGGTAGCGCTAAAATGTAATTATTTGATGTACCGGAAAGTCGCGACTTTTGACATTTAAACGCGCGCGAATTCTCTTGCCATTCCTAGAGGTGATATTTCGATTTCGCTACAGATCGACTATTGTACCCTGATGCTGTCTCTTTCTCAGAACACATCATTTTTAATACTTCAAATAAAATTTGTATGCTTTTGACAAAAGTCTAAGGGTTTGATTTATATAAAATTTTTGTCCTTAAACCCATCCATTTTCCTAGATTTAGTTGTTGATGAAGTAAAGTGGTTCCCAAAATTACTCGCCTTGGTATGAAATTTTCTCAATCAAAAACTAGGTACAGAAAGAAATATAATTATCTTGCATAATATCCGTAATTTTTGTATTTAGCCCTTGAGTAGAGTCGTCGCCTGCAACACAGCTGTAAGTTGTACTGTAAGGGCAGACTCGCACTGACATCAACATAGCATGCGGTAAAAAGCCCGTATTAACAGACAGTATAAGAATTTGCTGAAGATCCCGCACTTAAGGGGATCCTCGCTATAGGATAAGCACCAGCACCAGTGGTGGCGAAGGCGCTTCTGCCACTGCATTGAGCCCCTTAAATTCATCGTATGGCACACGCATAAGGTTGCAGGCAACAGCCCGTTTGTGCACGCAGTTCCTTAATTGAAAATATAGAGCAGAAGAAGAGTGAAGAAAATATATTTATTTGACGACACATCGACTCATTACATTAAAGCACAAAACAAAATACAACAGTTAACAAAATAATAACAAAATAACAGAATATCAAGTACAAATCGAAAACAAACGAACGTTATAAATATAAAATAAAAGTGACGGACAGTTTGAGTCCCCAAAATGGCCCCGACTCAGCATAATATTGCCATCTTTTCAATCAATTGATTCTCAATTCAATTAGTGGCGCTGAGTGTTACTGAGTGTCACCCTTAATTTCATTTGCCTGCACAGAGTTGCAGGCAAGAGCCGGTTAGTGCGCGCACTCCCTAAAGAGCATGCGAGGTCACGCCGTCATCGTTACGTCAGACTCGCAATATGGCCCCGAGGGACTGTTCTGTTTATGCGGCCACGTCACCGACAGATTGCAGAGCCCATAGCAGACTAGTGTGCGGTCTAGGGAATAGTGAATACCATAGGTGATTTGCAAGGCCTCTTCGTTTGTAAAGCTCCCTGTACGCGTGGGCCAAGTCTATGGCCAACTCCTTGGGCCATCGTGAAGAGGCGATAGAAGTGCCGTAAGATTCGTTGCGGTTTTCAAAGCCACATCGAAGAGAAATTGGCGTGTTGGCCGAAGCTTGGACAGGGTTTTCTTGAATGTATTTTTGTTAGGACGGAAATACACGAAATAATTAAAAATTACCACTTTTTGAGCACTCGATGGACACCAACAAAAGATCTGGGAGGGTTTTCAGAAATCTATCAAATAAGCTATTCACAATATATGTGACGGAACAGAAAATTAGAGCTTAACCACCATTCTTTCTTTTTTCACACAGAAACTGCTTAAGGACCTTTCTAATTTATTTTTAATTTATTAAACATGATTGAGAGAACGGTCTGATACTTTAATAAAATTGTCAAAATAAAAACCCATTGTAGCGTACTCTGGAGACTGCGTCACTGCGTGATTCAACAAGCACGACCAGCCACTAGTCTTACAAGCCTCCACCAATCAGGACTTGGCCCCCCTGGTAGAGTACGGCCTATACCTTCCTCAGGGAAGAGACCCGTGCCCCTCGGTGGAGACACATTGGGTTGATGATGAACCATTCTACGCAAAATCGATGCGCCAAACAAGATGCAACCAATGTTTCGCTGGTAATGAGACAGGGTTGTTTAATTAATTTCGAGGGCGTGCCGGGCAACCCTAGGTTTAAGGTTTAAAATACATATTTATTTCTCATAAGAACGATTTAACATTTCATTCACTTAAATTGAAAAAAACAGGACTACAATCTAAGTAACATATAAACTTTAACATGCAACATCTCACATCAATTTACTTATTACATTGACAAAAGCATTTTAATCGGAACTCAAATTTTGTTAGTGAATCAGAATCTTTTTTTGTGTTTCGGTAACTTGTTGAACAGTTGTACTCCTTCAAACAGAATTGTCATTTTTCTATATTGGGTTCGCGGTGTAAAAAGTTGCAAGTGATTTTAGTGCGAGTCTGATATCTGTAGTGCTTTGCCTTGAATTCTAAATTAGATTGGATCATTTTGTAAGTAATTTTAATAAGCAAACCTGCTAGAGCCTACTGTTCATCTAATCAATCAACCTGCGAGGACGGGGTCAGCCACTCACCGGAGCCTCTCTGTGTGTCCACGGCTACATGAGACAACAAAGGCTGTACGGAAACGGCACTGGAGAGAAAATTATATGGCAGAGAGACGACTACGGGGTGGCCACGATGGCCAGGCCCACACGCCTGAGAGGGCTACGGAACCAAATAAGATTTGAAGGGGATTATTTTATCACAATCGGTATGAATGCAGTCACTAAAGCTGACCCAACAAGTCCCACGGTAAGATCCTTAAAAACATAATAATAAAAGCCAAAATTAATTAACTCATGGTTCGTCTTTCGTGGCACGAACTATACTGTAGCTAAGGATAAAATATACCAAAGCGGTTGTAGTCGCGGTGGCGGTAATACTAAATACTACTGTCGTAAATGGCGACCTCTGTGGCGCAGCGGTTTGCGCATCGCCTAACATGCGAGAGGTCCCGAGTTTGAATCCCGGCTGGAGACAAAAAATAACCCCAGCTCTTTGATGTTTAAATGTTTGTGATGTCGCTGTGTCTGGTTCCCACGACATAGGGTATCCTGGTGTGGCGCCAGAATGTATGTATGTATGTGCCTGTATGTAGATTAGAAAAAAAGTAGAGTCTAAATGTCATAGTGTGTTAAAACATAATTACTTTTGATATTTACAGGTTATTAACGTGCTAGTTTCGTCATAACAACAATTGCATGTTTGTCTCTGAATTTTGCGATGTTTTGCTCGTATAACCTTATATTTGTTAAAACTGTTTTTGGGCGTCCGCGATACAGGTTTTACATAGTGCGAGACCCGCTGTGTATCGCTTATGTAAATTTCTATTACGGCAATAAATATTTTTGTTTTTTTTTTCTAGTGTTTGCACCAATGCACTGCTTAGGCCTCTTGGATTATAGATTCCCAAATTATGGAGAGGAGTGGAGTTTCTTTGTTAGTTTCTTCTCGACGTAATCTATTAATTGTGAAACTAACAACTTGACGTTCAAAAGTAGACATTTTGTTTTTTTGTGAATAAAATATTTCAACTTATTTATTTATTTATTCACTAAAAAAATTCAAAATCAGAGTAACATCAGCTTGCCCAACTGCTAGTGCAGTTTATCGGCAAACTCTTGGTAAAAGCTTGGTAACAACGGACGGGCCAATGCACAGACATACCCTGCGTCCCTTATTGTTCTCAAATTATTATGTGTTTTTGTTTAATTATTTTGTTTATTTTTAAATCACTGTTATAATATGTATGTCTTTATGGTGTTAGATAAATATTTTTTTCTTTCTTTTCTAATTTCATACTGGGGCTGAAAAACGTCACGTCACGCGTCGTATGTTCTAAGTTTTTCACGGCTTCCCCTCAAAATTGCCTCTGGCTCTCAGAGAAAGTGTGTGCCCGACAGAAGACCGCCGATGGGCTAATAAAACAAGCTTTCCCGCCACCTTCCCGTCGAGTCGCGTGCCCGCACAGCGCGTAACATTATTTGTATCCGCTAAGTATGAAATGTTGCCAAGCAAACTTGTACTATTTGCGTGGAGGTTTAGAAAGCGGGGGCGGGCGCCCCAGCCCCTGCTTCGTGCCCCCTGCCCCTCCCCCCGCCCCCGCCGCCCGGCCTCCCCCGCGAGGACCCAGCGCTCTGCAAAATATTATAACATGCACGGGAACAATATTTTCGTCAAGTGCTTTCGGCGACATTTGCAATAGGGTAGTTTCCAGGGTCAAAATAATTAAATTCTATTTAGTCCGTATTTTAGATTATAAAAAAATATTGGACACGTATTTTTTCTTTTTTCGACTACACAAAAAATAACAAAGATATAGCCCATTAAAGTTACGTGTGACGTCACGCCGTGCTGCATTTTTTAGCACGGAGTGACGTCACACGTAACTTTAATGGGCTATATCTTTGTCATTTTTGGTCTAATTTACAAATAAAAAAATACGTGTCCCTTATTTTTGAATAATCTAAAAGACGGCCTAATTACATTTTTTAGGGCAACTAGCCCATTTGCTAGCCCAACAGCGGCAAGACAGTGTCGACTCAATTCTACAATAACCAACACTAGACGAGGGCCTTGATTTTGTTAGTGCATTATAGTTAAATTACAGTTACGAGGTCGGGTCACGTGACATGTTTTTTAATTCCATTGACGCCTCGAATTATAGATACAAGTGCGCGCGTTTACTTGAAGCGGCAATGAATTGAAATCGCCACGTGCCATTGTACTACAATTCATTAGGGGAATGTATGATATTGATTTAAAGATGGCGTCAGTTTCTCACCCGTCAATTTTACAAATTCTCAGGCGGGGCGAACGATGTTAGCGGTCCTTCGAGAGACTACCGTGACGTCTTGGAACTCGCCCGCGATCCCTGAGCAAGACTCCAACATTGCCTAGACGGAAGCATGGAAAAACTCGCAGCATTATAGCGTCTGAATTCCCCGGGAAAACAATAGACAGCGTTCCGGCGATTGAAGGTCCCTGCACTCGTACTACACCACTGTTAAGAATTTGATTGAACGCATAAGAATGTAAACGACTAGCGAATATTGTAATGGGCCGAGGAGCGAGCCCCGCTCACGAGTGCGAGGGGCACCGCACGATGCCCCAGCATCTCGGGGGGGAGCGAGACAACGCTACATCGCAATTACCCCGCCGCGAGATTGTTGAATAAATTTACATTCAGTTGATTGAAATAATAATGAAATTGCTACGGCACACTCAGGAGGAACGTACGCGATATTTAAATTAATATTAAAATCATAATGTAACACAAATCGTGCATGTGGGCTGGGGCCCATTTCTATGATAATAAGGTTGGATTTTTCGCAATCTCGAGTCGAATAAGAATGGAAATTAATGGCGAATAAACGAAACAAAAGGCGTCGCGACCGAGTTGTGTGCTTTGCTGTGAAGATAATGTTATCCTTTTTCCTAGCGAGTTATCGTACGTGTTATTGAAATGAAAACAAATCCTGAAAATTTATCCGCTATCGGTCTAATTAAACCACTTCTAGGGAGTATTTTAACCGACTTCAAAAAAAGGAAGAGGCTTTGTTTTGGATTAGTTTTTTGTTTGAAGTCGGTTTTGTTTTGTTTTTTTTCTCATTTTTTATTTATATGATCTATCCTTTATATGTAACTAAAACTGTAAAGGATTCGTTAAATATACATACTTACCAATTAAATCTAAATTAATTATATGTTAGGTATGACACGAAATTTAAAAAAATAATTTTAACACCAACTGTGTTAATCCGTGGAAGCCCATTATTGGCTTTTGAACATTGTTACTACATTACAGTTAAGCTTCTATTGTTATTAAATCTGTTGGTTTCCCTAATAAACATAAAATAAATAATAATCCTAAAAGGGCCGATAGGTATCCAAGAGAATGCTTAATGGAAGGGAAACTAAACTTGTCCTTCCAATTATTGTCAAAACTTAGCTAAGCCTATTGTCTTTTGCCTTTTATAATAAAAAAGAATTATAGAATTATATAAATGTTAAAAAATATATATATGTATATTATAAAAAATAAAATTCCTGTTCTTTTAATCTGTGGTTACATTTTTTCCTTATAAAATCTCCATTACAGACTATTTTCATCGGCGCTATCATAGAGCCGCAAGGAAACCAGTTTTTTTATAAATAAGACCTCTACGGTTTCTTTGTTCCTCTACAACACTGCTCAGAGGCAGTTTAAATAAACTTTGGTAACGTTTTTCCCTTCATCAAACAAAGAAAGAAAGAAATAAAGAAAGAAAGAATGAAAGAAAAAAAAAACAAACTATCACTGACTATTTAAACTTCCTCTGAATAGAGTTTTAAGAGAGGGTATTTTTATAAGTAAGGTCGTGATCGTTGATTTTATAATAAGCTTTTTTGCAGAGAGTGTGCTTAACACAATTCTTAAACCGCGATGGAGATAGCTCTAATATATCTTGGGGAATCTTGTTGTAGAACCTTATACAGTGCCCCATAAAGGAAGTATTTTGGTTTATTACTTATTCCCACGATTAAGACTTTTGCAAACCGTGGAAATGACAAATAAAATAAAATAAATAAATAAACTCACGCCCGTTATACCCGAGAGGTTGGCAGAGGCGCCAATCACTAAGAACTGCGCCTGTGCAAATGGCAATTTATGATTATTCCTAGGATTAACGTTATGATGACTACCAAGAGTTTCGAAGTTTTTAATATTTTTCCGAACGTACATAAAATTTTCATAATTGTATTGGCTTGCAAATGTTAAGATGTTAATTTCTTTGAAAAAATCTCTTAGCGAGTCCCTACTACCTAGCTTGTAAATATGTAAATCTAATCGCTCTCTTCTGCAAGATGAAGATAGTCTCAATGTCTGCTGCCCGGCCCCATAGTAGTATACCATAGGACATAATACTATGGAAGTAACTATAATAAACAAACCTAGTTGCAACGTCAGTAAGTTCTCGAATTCTTTTTACGGCATATGTACATATATTTTCAAAACAAGACTCATAGTTTTACGACTCTATAATGGTATTTGACACTATCAACAATAAATTATTTGAGATGCTCGATTAAAACAAAAATTACGAAATGATTCGGAAAATGTATTTCTTTTAATCATTTACTAGTTATTACCATTTTTAAATAGATGAAACATAAAAAGAGTGCTCTGAAATGTGACGTCACAAGCAAGTATTTTCATACAAAATCCCGTTTTAAAAGTAACTCATTTGACATCCTGTCAAATAGGTACCCAAATGTTATCTCACATATTAGTTTCTGGGCGCATGAAATTAGGACGGACATTCCTTTACGGTAACTCTGTTCCCTTTTCATCGTAGCAGATAGATTCAGAGACCCGCGATAATACTGTGATGAAGCTCAATTGACTCTCAATTCCATCTGCACGAAATAACCAAGCAGCGTGTATTTCCGAGGTCAATGCGAGAAACACCACTGAATTTCTGCCAACAGGATTGCACCGCATAGAAGTCCGGTGCAGTGACACGAATAGAGGCGATTGGAAGACAGATCATGTAGGTACAACACCCCACGTGACGGTATAGACGAAATTCTCTCTGGAATCATCATTCATCATTCAGCCACAAGAAGTCCACTGCTGGACATAGGCCTCCTCCATGGATTTCCAAAAAAACCGATCGGAAGCGGCTTGCATCCAGCGTCTTCCCGCCACTTGGATGAGATCGTCTGTCCATCTTGTGGCTGGTCGTACTACGCTGCGCTTGCCGATGTGTGCTCTCCATTCGAGAACTTTTCGGCCCCATCGGCCATCAGTTCTGCCGCCCACTGCCACTTCAACTTACTAACTCTCTGGAATAATTCGATGGAAAAGTACTGTTGATTGTAACAACAATCAATACCATCTATCACACTAATATTATAAACGTGAAAGTTTGTGTGTGTGTTTATATGTTTGTCAGTCTTTAGCGCTGAAACGGCTGGACGGATTTTAATAAAATTTGGTATGGAGTTAGCCGATACCCTGGATTAAAACATAGGCTACGTTTTACCGCGGGGAAATATCTTATTCCTACGGGAAAATCGATGAACCGCGGGTAACACCGCGGGGCACAGCTAGTCTACTATAAAACATGTCGAGTCACAAAAAGTATTCTTTGTTATCGAACTCTTCCGAAAGAACTTCACCGATATTTTCGACGCATTTTGTGCATATTCGTGAATTTACGTTTGCATGTACAAATCGCCCAGTCTGTGTATTTTTATGTTTGTGATTCCTTTGCCTGGTTACCACAGCAATAGGATATACTAGTTTAAAGATAAGATAAAGATAAAGATAAAATTTATTCATAGAATCATAGGTATATAGTGAACATACTCGTAACAATTGAATTTTTAACATAGGTAAGAGTAAAAACGTAGCCTAAACTAGGAATAAACCTGTATTTTAGGCTCGGAATGTAAATGCTTAAATAATTATGATGAGATAAATTAACAATGGTTACGGTAAAAAATGGTTCTGGCTAAAAATTGTGTTTGGTTGAATCAGTTTGAGACCAGGACAAGTGATTGTGAGAGAAAAAGGAAAGAAATGCTTCATTCCAAGCGAAATAATACGCCCGTATGAACACAGCTCTCGGGTAACGTAACCCGGTGTTCCCTAACCTTGACCGCTGGATCTTAGTCTATCGAAAGGAAGCGGCTTAACCGTCGCCCGACCTTGAACCCTCTAGAGTGGGAAGCAACATGTGACACACTTAACTATAGGGTTAAGTAGGGCTTTGTTGGAAAGAAATATCCTTTTATCAGCGATTGAGGGTGTATTTGGGATATATTACCTTACTGACCAAAGAACTGAGAGCTGTGGGCTAAATGTAGGAGATATGCTGGCAAAGATCTGACTAATCGGTCGCTGTAGGAATACGCAAATGTAATAGTGTTGCGAGCGAGTCGATAACACTTTCTAAAATACGTTTACTCATTAAATGATAGATGAGGCGCATCCCTGAGGCATGAGGACTCTATAGGCGTCGCTGGTTGTCTTTGTTCGATGATTTTTTTACTTTGTACTTTATGATAGACACTCTGACGTGATCAGTCAGTGTCGTGGCAAGTAGCAGTAATTGGTCGCTGCCTTGCCTACCCCTTTGGATACAGGTGTGAGTCTATAAAATCCAAATTCCGACAGTAAACATTTCCGTTTTCAACCGACTTCAAAAAAAGGATGTTTTCAATTGGACGTTTATATTTTTCTCGACATTAAGGAGTTGCTTACATAACAAAAGTAGTTTGCATAGGTGAGTCTATCAGGGTATTTCGATGAGATACCGTACATTTCAACGAACTCACTAAAACACCGTGTATTGGTGTCTCCAACGTTCCTAAAAATCCTAATCAATGCCTAATCGTTGATTTTGAACAACTGTTTGAACAGCAATTATATATACATACTTACCTAAATTAACACTGCTATAATACGACTCGTTTGTGTTTGCGCGGACGTATAAAAAAATGAAAACATCGATTCACGTAAAAGTATAAACTATATATTCCTAATCGTTTAATATCTGAGTGCTTATACTGAGTTTTTTCATTCACTTTCGATAGCGAGAGCGTTTGCAATTTGTATAGGTGTGACAAAGCGCGCCACCTAGTTGTCTCTTTGTCACTCCTATACAAATTGCAAACGCTCTCGCTATCGAAAGTGAATGAAAAAACTCGCACTAAGCACCCTGGAGAGGGTGCGTTTTGTATCTCGATATCGATATCATCGGTTGGGGCACGTCCCTAGAGGTGTCTCCGTCGGGCGGCCCTGACCTAGCCCAAGAGGCGCGGGTCACGGGGGCGCCAAGTAACAGCCCACGCCCGCGGCCATTCACCTTAAGGATACCCCGCCCCCAGTCGTGTTTACTATCCCGTGGAGTGATCTGAGAGTTCGCGGCGGGGAAGTAGAGTTCGACTTTGCGTGGAGCGAACTGTAATTGTTTGTAGTCAAATCTCAAAGGCTAAAGACTGTCCTAGTTACGTGACTCTTTCACTGACTCCTCGATACTTAACTAGCGGCAAGGAAACAGCTAAACGTTTTCGATTGGCGAATTCAATGCCGTACTGGTCGAATGCCGTCTGGTAATGCCATGCTCAGATACTCGCCACAATCTGATCTTTTCGCTGATCCTGTGAATAAATTTAAAAAAGCAGCCGCAAATTTTCTTACATTTACTTTATTTAAGTCAAGTACGGCAATCTAAAATCATAATTCTATATTATCCTCTTTATGTAGTAGCAATTGGCATGTAAGTGATTTGGATGTATGTAAATCTGTTAGCTTACTTGTTTTTAACCGAATAAATGAAATGAAAATGAATCTGGTGACACAGTGAGGGAAAACTTGATAGCACTCAGAGGTGTCCGTTAGAAAATGCTACATTGAAACGATGCCTCGTTTGGTCCCACTTGAGAGGTAATCCGCTTATCTCTAATTCCGGGTTATATTTCGCGATTAGCTACTTGCCACTTGCCTCGCGCTCCCTCCCGCCCCTCGCGCCGCGCCCGCCGCCGCCACCCCAACCACCCTAGAGTTCGAAAAAGGCGATGCACTCCAAATTGTTCTTTTTGTGTCGACGATCGATCGCTTCAGAAAGGAGTTTTTATTCGGGTCGGCTGCAACCTTCGCCGGGCGGCAACCGAAATTCGCCTCTGACCACTCGATTATTCGCAACCGCGAAGTCTTGCTTCAAATGTAACGCTTTCCGCTCGACGCGTGGAAATAGCGATTCTAATGCCGAATTAGAGATGATGCGGAAGCGATGCAAACGGAGACGCGACCACAAGTTTTAAAAATACATTGTTACTATTTTCATTATTTGGTATGGCTATGGAAATTTTCTTATTATGTAATATGCTTAAGATTATCTATTGCATCATATTAACCCGATTATTCAGATCGCATTCAGCAGGTAGCATTTTTTTTAATGTGTGTTAGAGTGTAGTTCTCGAGTAACAGCTATAGAAAGATGTTGGGACTGCAATTCGTATGTAGGTTCACGAATTTTTCACTTCACTCGTCAAAAGAACATCATAAATTTCATAAAGCCGACCAAAAATGTCCAAATAATTTCTTGTATGACAAAAGATCCTAAAATGGCTTAATAGTTTGAAGTACGGAAATAATTTGTTTGCATTATATTGCACATAGCGGTGCCCGCGACTTCGTTCGCCAACTTCCACCTGAATGTGTATTCTAAATACATGTTAAAGAATTTTTGAAATCGTATTTTTACTTTCGGAGATTACAAACATTTCCTCTTTATAATATTAGTAGGTATAGATATAGATCGTACAAAAATCAAAGATAAATATAAAAACTTAAATAACAAGTCATAAAAATTACACGCAAAGGCAAAATTTCAACAGAAATTTCTTCCAGCCGGCCTAAAAATTTTGGAGTAGTAAAAAAGAGAGCAAGCAAATAGTTAATGAAGTTCCCAATAATAATAATAATAACTTCCACATGACAATTTTCTGCGACTTATCGGCGATCGGAATTGCTAATGCACGCGTGATAATTAAGGCCCATACACTCTTGAGAGAAGACTTGTGCCCTACAGTGAGACACATAGACTTCATCATCAACCCATTACGTCCCCACCGAAGGGCATGGGTCTCTTCCCTGAGGAAGGCATAGACCATACACCACCACGGGGGCCGAGTCCGGATTGGTGGAGGCTTGTAAGACTAGTGGCTGGTCTTGCAGTCAGCAGTTTTCAAGCCGCCCATCTATCGACGGCAGCCGGCACCAACAGCTTGACGTGCCTTGCGAAGCACGACACATAGCAAGACACATAGAATGTATTATAATAAAAGCTTCCGCACAAAAAAATTACTTGCGAGCTCCGTCTCTGCTCACCATGATTAAGCTCTGCGAATCAAAGCGTAATCTGGTCGGGCTCTTTCGACAAAACGTCAAGTAAATGGATGCGGAAAACAATGTATAATGTGTAGTCCTTACAAAAGTTTCAGATAGATTTAATTTCATTTAATTTTAAGTGTGTAAAAGTTTTACTGCGGTTAGTATTGTAGGTCTCGCTTGGGCAGCCCGTGCTGAGTTACTTCCATGAATAGAATTCTGTTCGCCGAGTCGATACAATGTAGCGTGCGCTGAAGCGGCAAGTCTGCACATGAGCATCACCACAAGTTTTACTTTCGAGTTGCGGAACGGTTGCATGTGTTCAGGAGACCCTTTTACCTCATCCCTGCCAGCAAATAAGTTTGAAAGTTTCATTAAGGACGCGCTATGTAATAAGGCCTATTATAGGTTTTACGACTTGATAAGTGATAAAAGCCCTTGGCAGTAAACCAATGAGCCGTTTTCAGAAGAACTAAAAAAAAAATCTAACGGCTGTCAAAGGAATGCAATTTTGGACCTCAGCCCAATAGCCATGTGTGATACATCATAAAATAGGTCTCAGCGAGCTGAAGAAAAGTTACTATGACGCCAACAGCCAAATGGTTGTCCTTTCGGAGTCATATTTTATTGAAAATGTTAGTTTTTTTTTCAATACAATATAACTCCGAAAGGACAAACATTTGGCTGTTGGCGGCATAGTAACTTCTTCATAGTAATTCTATGCTGAAGTTGGACTTCAATATCGATTCACGATTTAAAATCAAATAGATAGATAGCATTCTTTTATACGCGATCGGATTACCTGTTTTTTTAATTCAGACGAATCGCTCGTAGCCGCGGCTGCCTGAGTGATCTTAAACGATCACGAAGGTTAACCAATATAGAGCGCGTTCAGTGCATGGATGGGTGACCGTCCTATGACTAATGCTATTGGCATTTTTCCGAGCGGTTCCGTGCTTCGCAAGGCGCTTTAAGCAGTTGGTGCCGGCTGCCGTCGATAGATGGCAGTCGTCAATGTCAAAACATTATTTACTATTTTTACAAAAGTAAGAAACTACCAACACGGGCGGTCTTGTTAGGGTATCGTTTATTCTTTTTAATTGATCACAAACCTGGGACTCTAGTCCGCTTGCTATCGAGGGCCAAAACGGCTGTTTTGGCATTGGCACAGAATACATAATAGTACAGAAGATTCACTCCGCAAAATCAATTAAAGAAAAAGGGACTCTACCAGCGATACAATTAGGTGCAATTCAGATCGCACGGCTAAAAAAGCTACATAATATTCACCTACATGTTGCCTCAATTTCTACCGCGTAACTCTTACCTCTTCTGGCGCCTGAATTCCTACCTATTTGCCACTCCGGAGTGGTCGCCGCATGTACGCATGCACGCGTTCGATACCGACACGCGTAGTGAAACAGGCCTGGCATTGGCGCCCTCGAGGGGCGTTATCGTTCAGTTTGAAAGACTTCTGCAGACAGAACCCTCCACGAATGGCTTGGAGTTCGCACCTGACAAGTTTTTATTACTAATTTGCCCCGTACCGTGCCACTGAGCATTCTACATAATAATTAATACATAATAATAATGCGAGATTTCTCAGGCATTAAAAGTAAGTCAATAGAGTGAGAACGGTGGCAGGACGGTCAGTAGAACGAGTGTCTCATATTTAAAAAGTTGTAGGTTCAAATCCCGGCTTATACCAATAATTTAGTCTTTAAAGTTTTAAGTTTGTGAATTTGTATTAAAAAGACTCGCCGATAGTGAAGGAAAACATCGTGAAGTTACCTGACAGGTGTTTGTTTACAAGCCTCAGCGCTTGAAATCGCGCTGCGAACGCTACAGTTCTTATTATTAAATAATTATTCTACTTTGTATTGTAATGCAAATGCAGGCCGTGAAAATAAAAGATAAGTATAAAACCTGACACCAATGATTTATTCATTAGAAATCGTATTAATAAAACGTACAGTCGGCGGAACATCAACGTGCACTCTATTTAGTTGCGTTACAGGCGAATTTCCAAGCGTAAAGATTGACTAGCTGTCTACAGTACATCCTTGCAATAAATGCAGGCAAGTAGCTATAATAACAGCAATAAACACGGTTACCTAACCATTAGCAACAATGTTGCAGGCATCGTTTCGATTATGATTACAATGAGCAGTTTCTACAATTAATTCGCCCTAAATTAATTACAATCGATGGCCCAGTGGAGACGCACTGCAAAGTCAACACTATGATTTGACGGAACGTATGCAGCGATTCCTTTTTCGCTACGTTTAGCTACGTTTATTTAAGTTCCAAGGATAGGCAGGACTTGTAATAGGCTATTTGACAGGTTTGTGAAAACCATCTCATATTTTTTGTTGGTGTTCATTAAGTCCTCAGTTAGTGGTAATTTTAAATTCTTTCGTGTTTTACTCCTAAAAAAAGCAAACGAAAACTTACTTTTAAAATAGCCGCCCAAACGCTATCATGAGCAATATGGCGTCATGACGTGACATGGCAGTAAACAAAACCAATGAACGTAAGAACGACATGAATAACCGTCGCCATTTTTACTGAACTGTGACCTCATCGTAGATTCGGTCAATCCAGGCCATTTTCGAAAATATGGCTGCAAATTTGTGATTATCAAATTCCATTAATTACGTGAGGCATTTTTAAGGATTTTTTTTCGTTAAAATTTAATGATAGTAAGGGGTAATGTAGCGATTCTTCTTTATTCTTTGGCCAGGCCCAGCCGTCTAGGATGATTTTAAAATTATTGAAAGGGCTTCGCTAAGTTTTAGTCGATCCCTAGCTAGGCTAGGTGATTCTGGATCAAAAATATACAAATTAAAGTATTTTAGCTAATACAAGCATTTTCAATAAAACTACAGTACCTACTTCTTTTCTTTCTAATATACAAAATTCTCGTGTCACCACTCACCGTGTTCGTGCGCGTACTCCTCCGAAACGGCTTGGCCGAGTTTGATAAAAATTTATATGTAAAATGGGTAGGTCTGAGAATAGGTTGTTAAATATTTTTCGTAGCCCTAAGTGAAAAAAATATTAAATAGCGGCTAGGTTACTTATTAAAATAAGAATGTTTTCAAAATAGATTTGATCACTAGAAATTTGAGTTAATTTAACGGTAGAAATAATATTTTCAAAGAATTTTTAAACTTTTACATTTATAAGAACCAAATTTATTAAGTTTTACATTTATAAAATTATTTACATAGTAATTTGAACATAAAAGTGGCCGAAACAGGTACACTGGCCACTTACGGTACATCTACCCTCTAGCTGGCCAGTCTCTCCTACATAGACTCTTTCCGCATTCAAATTCAAAATTAAAATTAAAATATTTTATTCATAATACAAATAGAATATTTAATTTATGAACGTCAATGTTGTTAGTTTCACAATTACTAGATTACATTACTTTCTGACTGGCCTGATAATGAACTTAAAAGGAAAACTAATCACGGTAATGTTACTGGGGACGAAAGTTTACACTGCAGTGTAACTTTCAGTTCAAAACTCTGTTCATTAAGATAAAGCCTGTCTCGAAAAGAGCAAATGTACAGTTTCCTTGTAAGCCTCTTCTCCACATAATCAATTAATGAGGGCTTTTCAATGACAGCTGTCAGTTGAGTTCATTAAAAAAAAACTAGATGGCGCTGCAAGAAGACAAAATGTCATCATGTTTTTAGGTCTGTGGTTTTAATCGTTATTAATCTGTGATAGTCTAAACATCACTTTGTAGTCTGTGATCTAAAGTAGACTTTGTTTCGAAACTGTTGAAACTTGAAAGTTATCGACGTATTTTTACTTTGTTTATTACATACGTACGTGAATTGTGTCTTCGCTCATGACTAGCCCATGCATTGTGCATTTTTGTAAAAACTTTAGACAGGCACTACAGATAAGGTACAGTGATGTCATGACGTCAGCACCATCTATCGGTAATTTGCAGTATTTAATTTAATTTATTTGCGGTATAATTTGTAATGACGCTCTGAAAAGCCCTCTTTGTGAAACTGTCTTATTGATTGACGCCTAATAGGGCTTACAGTGCCACCATCTTATCTGTTCAGTTGATAGCGGCGCTAGTGGAGAATTTGGTAGTTTACATTACATTTAAGAAATTTACCTTGAAAAATGAGAATATTTTAACCCATCTTTCAATTTTAATGAAAATATATCTATCAATCTTGGTATGTAACTGAATAAATAAAACAAAATATGGGGAACAGGATTTTAAAATTCATTATTTGGTTATAATTTTTGCCACCTGAACAGATTACTTGGTGGCGCTGTAGATAATAATGTATATTAACATAACAAAAACATAACATTTACATACAGGCACATACATTGCTTCACACTAGGATACCCTGTGTCGTGGGAACCAGAAACAGCGACGTCACAAACATGTAAAAATTCAAGTCCTGGAGTTTTTTTTTCTCTCCAGCCGGGGATCGAACCCGGGACCTCTCGCATGGTAAGCAGATGTGCTAACCACTACGCCACCGGGGTCGTTCAACATTCAAAGTATCAAAACTGTTTAAGCAAGCTTAATAATGAAAATGACCGAAACGAGTGTTGCTACAGTAGGCTCTCTGTGGGATTGCCACTTAATTCCGTTGCAAAGTTAGCTTTGACAGACTCTATTACCAAGTAAAGAGTAAAAAGTAAATAAAAAGTGCCCGAAACCGGTGTGCCGCATGCAACGACTAATGAATGTTAGTCGACTAACGAAGCCTAATTGATCCGTCAGGATCGTGTCAGGTGGCAGTCCTTGGTCTCTGCCTACCCCGCTCTGGGATGGAGGCGTGTGTTTATGTTTGTAAAATCCGCTTTCACGTTCATTTAGTGAACATTTTGTTTAACAGTGCATAGGTTTTTTGAGTTAGAGTTAATTACGTTCTACAAGTTAGCGAGTAATAGGGAACTTGCAAAATAACAACTTCATACAAATGCTAACGGGAAATTGGTTGGCGCCTGAGTAGTCGTGGGCATGACAATCGTTCCGGGGTAAACTTGGTGCAAAGGATTACGGGGAATAGCTTTTTTAAGTTTGCGTTGTACGCTCTACAAGTTAGCGAGTAACAGGCAACTTGCAAAAGAACAACTTCATACAAATGCTAACGGGAAATTGGTTGCGCCTGAAAAGTCGTGGGCATGACAATCGTTCCGGGGTAGAGTTGGTGCAAAGGATTATCCTAGCGGTGCAGCGAGGGAGATCGCTGGGATCGTCAAAGGAACTTTTGGATCGGGCGTGTCCCGGGGCGGTGTTTTTGGTTCATCTAGTTTCTAACTTTAATGTTGTTTGCTGTGCCACTTTGAATGACAAGCTTTTAGCGAATATTTAAGTATGATATTAACTTTGAAGAATTTTGAAATTTTAATAAAATTCGTCGTATAATAAAAATCGTAGGAGAGGTAGGCCAAGAAGACGATCTCGACCGACACATGCCGGAGTGGTCTGAGGTGGCACAAGACAGAGACATCTGGTCTAAGTTGGAGGAGGCTTTTGCACAGCAGTGGGACACAATCGAGGCTACGTAAAAAAAAAATGCTTACAAATACTATTGAAGATGAATTTGATAAGTTGTTCTATAACGCAGGTAATAAACTACTCTTTTTAAAACGTAGTTTACCCGTGTAGCCAGAAACGCGCTGGGCAGGTTTTTATTTAACTTTTCGCTGAATAGAAACAAAATATCTTTGCATAACTGCATGCACTTAGATAAAATAAGAGATAGAGCGTAAATGTTGGCTTAGCGTTCGCATTTACATATCTTCAAAATGAAATTCTTAGTGAAATTACATTGAAAACTTTTACATTATTCATACAACGATGCCCCAGTTTTAACGCATATTTTAAAATATTACCTACATGAGCCGATATTCGCGATGCGAGGAATAAGGAAAACAACTGATAAAATATTTTTGCTTCAGGTGCTGTTAATTCAAGGTAATTTCAGTCATAACTTGCAACCATACGAAGTCGATAAGCCATTTATTTCAGGGATAATTTAGTAGCGGGTACACGTTTCTGGGTTGTTAATTTTATTTGTTAATATAACTTACAGGTTATCTGCCGTTTCTTTAAGAAGGATTGGCCCCTCGTATTCGTAGCTCATAATGATTTCGGGCTTATATCATTATAACAATGATATCAATGATGGATACTATTCAATATCCAGACAAAAAATAATTAAAAATATAACTTAAATATAAAACTATTCTAGTACATTATCCAGACAGGTTTGTTTAGTTTCTGGTTGGCTGGCCTTCCTTCATTCATATAGGGTATGCGTCCGCGCCGTCTATCGATCAATGGAGGTACTATTTTTTTGTAGAGCCATCGCAAATAGGGCGACTTTTCGCCGCGTCAGACGCTACGTTGTCATTTGCTTCTGGCGTCTTGTTGTCGTCGTGACTCCGTGACTCTGACGCCAAGTGTAGGGAGATTCGAAGAAAATATATGCAAATTGACGGCCGTAGCCTGTCGTCGCGTCTAGTCGCCAAACTGTCGCTGTCGCGTGTCGCCTAGTGTGCGCATAGGCGTAAATTCGCTCTGAAACGCTCGGGCTCATTGCGAGCAAAAGCTAGGATGTGCGAAGAGTAAGTTACGGCAACCCTATACTACTTCTACGAGCAGCGAGTGCCGGTGTTTGCCCCCGCACCCTCCAGGTTAATTGCCGAAACAATTAAACCATTTATCAACAATACGAATTTTAAGTGTCCGATTTCATTCTGTGCCATCGCCACGCCCGATACACCCTAATTATTTCGGGCCACAACGAAATTTTCCATTTATTTTCATTTGGCTTTTCATCTACTATATGGATTCAGCACACAGTCGCTCCTGTTAAGCGCAGTTCACACTTCTGTAAAAAGTAGCGCGGTTACACTTCGGTAAAAAGTGGCGCGGTTACACTTCGGTAAAAAGTGGCGCGGTTACACTTCGGTAAAAAGTGGCGCGGTTACACTTCGGTAAAAAGTGGCGCGGTTACACTTCGGTAAAAAGTGGCGCGGTTACACTTCGGTAAAAAGTGGCGCGTTGCAGCTATCCTCGTTGGAATAGCCGTTAACACGCTTCACTACCAAGAAAGCGGTCGTAGGTTTGATTGCCACGGAGGGCCGCCGTATATTTGTACTTATAGCCTCAGTATGGGTGATTTTCGATGTTTGTAGCGTCTTTGCCTGGTAACCATAGCACAGGGTCCTCAGTACCAGGACAAAGGTATAAGCCAACCAATGTATGTGCATGTATGTAAATGTTTATTTATCTTTGACGACCGCTGTGGCGTAGTGGTTAGCGCATCTGCTTACCATGCGAGAGGTCCCGGGTTCGATCCCCGGCTGGGGAGAAAAATAAAACTCCAGGTCTTGGACGCTGTTTCTGGTTCCCACGACACAGGGTATCCTAGTGTGGGACCAGAAGTAATGTATGTGCCTGTAGGTAAATGTTATGTTGTTATGTTATCTATCTAACGAAATAAAAATATTCTCAGCAGAAATCTTTCCTACCCTACCCAGATATATAATTGGGGTATCCTTAGACTGGTACGGCAGGATAGAGCACAGACTCGGCCCATACGTAGCCACAGGGCTTCGTGAGGCAGCGAACCGCGGAAAATTTGTTGCAATCGGATCGGGTGTAAAAAACCCGCGACCCCAAACCGATATGAAAACTAACGCCGCGTCGCAGGCAGTGATCCCGGTGTGTCATAATTGGTGCGGACCATTAAACGAAGGCAAAAAATTGGCCGACCGAAGGGTGACCAAACGGTTTCCAATATGAATAAATAAAATAAACTAAAAATAAACTTATTTGCTCAGAACGTGGTGGTCAAGTCTACTGTCAGTCTAACATACATTAGAGTCCAAATATATTAATTAAAATGTCAGTTGCATTGAGTTAAGTATAATAAAAATTAAAATAGCTGTTGGTATCCAAGCAATGAATGTGCCTGTATGTAAAAGTTTGTTTGTTTCCAATATTTACTTCCTTTTTCATCAACAAGTACCGCTTGACATCGACCTACGCTGTGCTTCTCACATAATTCCTTTCTCTCTTTCTCTCTCAAACACACACACACACACACACACACACACACACACACACACACACACTTCTCCTCTGTCACTTTTTTCACATAAAATAGACACTCTCATAGATGATAATACCATAACTATCCTCATGCGATACTATGTTTCATCATCATCATCATCAACCTATTATGTTCCCACCGAGGGGCACGGCTCTCTTCCCTGAGGAAGGCATAGGCCATACTCCACCACGGGGACCAGGTCCGGACTGGTGGAGGCTTGTAAGACTAGTGGCTGGTCTTACTGTCAGAAGTTTTCAAGCCGCTCTAAGGCCTCTGACTTGGCTTAACGACTGCCATCTATCGACGGCAGCCGGCACTAACTGCTTAACGTGCCTTGCGAAGCACGGAACCGCTCGGAAAAATGCGACTAGCGTTAGTCATAGACGGTGACCCATCCATGGACTGAACGCGCCGTATGATGCTTAACCTTAGTGATCGTTTAAGATCACTCAGGCAGCCCAGGCACGATACTATGTTTACAGAAGTCATATTATGATTGCAGCTTCCTATCAAAACAAAATGAGGTTCCGCGAAAAAGATACTAAGAAATGAATAGAAAGAAAGACAGTTTTTTTTTTTATATCAACATGACATCACAGAAAATAAAATAAACAGACAAGGCCATAAGCATGATACTTAGTATTGGAAATACTGCCTTACGTGGATATGTGCAATAAATAAATATCAGGTATCACAAATTCACATTGCAGTCTCGCCCCGGGCGAAAAACCTTTGGCGTAAATTTGATCAATTAATGAGCGGAGGATCATGGCGATCCTACACGTGTCATCGCCTCGCCGCGGGTCGCCAACAAAACAAACGCCTGACTGAACCGTTTAATTTAACGCGAGTTTTTAACCACCAACTGTAGCCAGCCGGCGCGCGAAAATGATTCGACGGGATAGTGCGACCCGCTGGCTGACGACCCCTGCTCTGTCAACAGACTCCCGCGGGAAAAATCCTTTGCGAAACCGATACGCTTTTTTACAAAATTTCGGGGCTCCAGTACTTTACACGTCCATAGCGCCAGGTTTCGGACGGGATTTGTTTTACAAAGCTAAGTGAGGTCATTGGCGATTTGCGACGACTTTTATTTCAGTTCGAAAAAACTCGTTACTTTGACGTCCTATAGAGTAACGAGGTCCATCTGACGTACAATATGGATCTAGATGCCGTAATCATAGGGCATTTTTAGGTCTGAGATCGGTCGTCTTCGACGATCGAAGGAGTCTTCCTTATGAATGAATTTGAAACTTTGAAAATACGGAAAAATGACAATTCTGTTTGAAGGAGTGCAACTTTTCAAGAAGCTACTGAAAGACATAAAAGATTCAAAAACACTAACGGGATTTAAGGTCAGATTTAGAGGCCACATTAAAGAAAGATATGGTAAATAGATATGAGATGTTGCATGCTTAATAATTATTATTTAGGTTATTGGTTTTCCCATTTTTAGTGATTGTAATGTTAAATCGTTCTTATGAGAAATAAACAATTTAAACCTAAACCTATGAATTTGAATAAGTTGCGAAACGATGTTTAGAGCCATCGCAAACAGGGCGACTTGTCGCCGCGTCTAGTCACCGCGTCAAACGCGTCGTTGTCATTTGTATCTGGCGCCTTGTCGTCGTGACTTCGCGACTCTGACGCCAAGTGTGCGGAGATTCCACAAAATATATGAAAATTGTCGGCCGTAGCCTGTTGTCGCGTCTACTCGCCGAACTGTTGCTGGCGCGTGACGCCTAGTGTGCGCCCAGGCTTATTCGTAGAGTGTTAAATCGCGCGTCATCAATAAATTCGCAGACAGTGCAGGCCAAAGTACCCGAAACCGACGCGACGTGCGTGCCTGCAACGACTAATGAATGTCGATGAAGCGAAAAAGATTTGTCAGAATCGTGGGATGTGGGGCTCGATTCTGTTAGAGCATTATGGTTCAATTAAAATACAGTTTCATGGTTGGGTCACGTGACAATCATATTGTTTTTTAATTCTGTTGACTCCTATAATTTATCGGTACTCGTGCGCGCGTTGACTTGAAGCGGCAATGGAGCTAAAACGCCGCCTTCATACAGTTGTAATTGTAGTGCAATGTATTAACGGAATCTAGGCCCTGGTCTCTGCCTACTCCTCTGGGGTACAGGCGTGAGTTTATGTATGTATGTACCTATGTACAGTGCAGTCATATTTATATCCTTCCGTAGAAGTCACTTTGACGTTTGTTACAACTATCATATCGGTTAGAATTGGTACTAACAACTTTAAATAGCTTAATATATCTTTGTGGCATGTGTCAGCTGTCCGTGAGCCTTATAAATTTGTATACAAAGTAGAAAGAAAATTATTTTTAATCTTAGACTCGTGAGTGCCAATTTTAAGATGCTCTAAGAAACATAACAGCTACTTGCTATCATGCTCGAGAACGATGATAAGTAGTCTAAGCAAGGTGACAAACTATTCCCGGCCTGAAAACGTGCGAAGTTTCAATTTGTTGTTCAATTCTAATCAGTAACCTCATAAGCATATAAGAATTAATTTAGATTGATATCGTTGCGTCCACACAGCTCCGGCTTGGCGCAACATGAGCCTTAATTGAGCCAGGGTCAGTTTCTGAATTGAGAATTTCTCTAGGTAACTACTGAACTTTGGTGCTGTCTCACCAATTACCTCAGAAAAGAGCGTGACAGAACATTACCTAAGTATTTACTTAGTGAGATTCTCAATTCAGAAACCGGGCCTCAGCGAATGAATGATAATCTTCGTTTTCTATGTCACTTTCTTGAGTTCCTAAAACTGACAGTATATAACATAACATTTACATACAGGGACCTGGGACATAAATTGCTTCTGGCCCCACACTAGGATACCCTGTGTCGTGGGAACCAGAAACAGTGACGTCACAAACATAGTTTCCTTAAAGTCAATTCAGTAAGAGGTTTCACCTGCTACAAGAGGGACCCTAAATTTTATCGCGCGCTATTTAGAATACGTAATTTGAGCGACACCATTGTAAACGAGTTTCAAAACGAAATGCGCGCTTAAGTGAAAATAATAACATAGTGCCGATAAAGACATCATAGGGACTCTATTTCGAGCAGTTATCGGGAGCGATTATTCAGCCGGCCTTCCGATTGGCTGGCTGCTCAATGTAGTATAGCCCTTATCGTCCTGCAAAGCGTATGAACGTTTTAATGATATAATAAATTCGAATTATCGTCGGGTATCGATGAAATTGTTTTCGAGCTCAGCCTGTTCATTAAGTTAGTATTTTCTTATTTATTTCATGCGAACGCGCGCTGAAACGTAGCAATTTTGCTGTACACAACTGCTGCTTGCAGTTTTGGGTCAAGCGCCCTCGAGCCTTTCAGAAGTAGTCTATTAGTGGTGAAGTGTAGGCCTAGTCGCAGCCAGCCACGATTCTGTTGCGAGACTTCAGATTGTTCAATTCGTACAAAATGGACTAATTATACTTATTCGCTTACTGATCGCTTTTATAGACAATGTAAGCTTAGGTTTTTACGGCAATAGACGGTTTGAAAATGAATCGGTAGTTTCAGAAAGAACATTAGTCCAAATGTTGTGTGATTGACTTATGGTATCCTTGAGGGTAGATCTACAGATCCCTATAGAAAGAACATTAGTCCAATGAATATCAATTGAACTACGTGGCACTGAAAATCTCAGTAGAAGCAGAAACAACATTAGTCCCACTATGAAATCAGTTTTTTATGTCTACTGAAAAGTAAGCAGATTATGACTAATGTTCTTTCTGAAACTACTGATTCAAATGTAAAAGTGTTTATGTACCCGACACAAAGTATTTCACGACAAATAAACTTAATCTTACCCCTCAGGCCTAAAACATTTTTGTTTTACAGCTAAATCAGTAATAGTTGAAATGTATCACAGTTTTCAAAGAATAAAACATGCTCATACAACTGTGTTTCGTATCATCTTCAAAGTTCGAAGTGCCGTTGCAGACCTACCCGCCGGCGAGGGTTCGGCGGGGTCTGACGGAATGCTACATAGTTTATATTGGACCCGGGCGGGTCCTCAGGGCTTGAGGGGTTAAGTGAAAATAATAACAAAGCAGAGAAGCCGCCACAATACGCAATAGTTTAATTTGATCATCTCTTATCCCTATAAGCTGCGTTACAGACATCCGCGTTTCTCAATAATGTCAACGACATTTTTGAAAGTGCCTAAATAGAAGCTCGTTGGCAGAAACAGTCGGTCGTAAGCAATATTGCGCTGACACTTGGTTATGTTAAGTATGGTAACGTAAAGGGGCCATCCATAAATACGTCACTCGTTAAGGGGGAGGGGGGCGACGTAGTTTGGCATTGTGTGACAGGGGATTACATTCTAACTGTTAAAACAAACAAAATGCAACTCTATCTGTTCCTAACTCTATAGAATCTCGAAAGAAAATCCATTTCAGAGTATAATGATAAGATTTCTTGATTACCGTCAACAACTTTATTGACGACCTCTGTGGCGTAGTGGTTAGCGCATCTGCTTACCATGCGAGAGGCCCCGGGTTCGATCCCCGGCTGGGGAAAAGAAAGAAACCCAGGTCTTGAATGTTTACATGTTTGTGACGTCGCTGTTTCTGGTTCCCACGACACACGGTATCCTAGTGTGGGACCAGAAGCAATGTATGTGCCTGTATGTAAATGTTTATGTTTAACTTTAAAACACCAGCTAGAATTGGGTATTTGACAAAATGTCAAATGAGTTACTTTTAAAACGGAATTTTGTATGAAAATACTTGCTTGTGACGTCACATTTCAGAGCACTCTTTTCATGTTTCATCTATTTAAAAATTGTAATAACTAGTATATGATTAAAAGAATACATTTTCCGAAACACTTTGTAAATTTTGTTTTAATCGAGCATCTCAAATAATTTATTGTTGATAGTGTCAAATACCGTATTCACAGTCATAATATGACGCTCGACACAACATTTTCGCATCCGAACCGCAACGGGTTCACGCAAAACACATTCGCGCTATTTAACGGAACACACCGGAACATACTTAACAAGTGGTGGCAATAGCCCAACATCTATTCGGGCCGTTGCGAAAATGTTTAAATGAAAATAACAGCAGCCCTCACGTTGATTGCTGCGATAACTCACCCCGAAAACCTGTCATTGTTGTCGCGTTCAGGGTTGCCAGGGTTGTCATTGCAAAAAGGACCAATTAACATAACAACATAACATTTACTTACAGGCACATACATTGCTTCTGGCCCCACACTAGGATACCCTATGTCGTGGGAACCAGAAACAGCGACGTCACAAACATGTAAACATCCCAGACCTGGTTTTTTTTTTGTCCCCAGCCGGGATTCGAACCCGGGACCTCTCGCATGGTAAGCAGATGCGCTAACCACTACCCCACTGAGGTCGTCAGTTCAATTCAAGGACCACGTAAGGTCTATGGGGTGCAAAGATTCTCGAGGGGAGACCACGTAGTGGCAAATGCTGTGACGCCCTCCAGCTCGCTGGACTAAGTAAGGGCTTTTTAAAATAAGGTAAACCACTTTGTACACTTGACATGTTTAAAAAAGTAAACCCCTTTTTTATAAATATGCAATCAACTAAAAAAATATTTCCGTCGCTATAAATTTGCATTACCACTGGCTAACGGAGAAGATAAACGTTGTGAGAAAAACTTAGGGTTTGAAGTTGTTGTAATTATAGCCAACCTCTTTTCGAGAAAAAGCCTGCCCCCTGCAGTGGTACGTATGTTTTCATATCACCAATTATTTTGGTACGATAATTATGTTTGTTCTAAAAAGTGTCAACGTCTTGATTCTGTCATTGCTTGACTTGTCCGTAACGGATGCAAAGGCCTATGATGATGACATTTTTTATTACTAAAATTCAGTATAGCTTAAATAAAATTATAAATAATGACCACTAGTATACACGTAATATACACGTAAATATCCACATAACGACCACAAATTATAAATAATGGCCCTAGAGAGGTCATTCAAAAGTATATATATTTACATTATATACGTAATGTCTTTAAAATCTTATACAGAGTAAAATTTGTGGTAAAATATCTGTTTTAGGTATAAGGATATTCAATAATTTGTATGTCCTGTATGTCCTCGGTGTCATACCTGTATTTAATCTCCTATGTAACTACTTTTTAATTAATCTTTAATACAGAGCAACGCTCTGAAACACAATAACCTCTCATGAAACATTTCACTTTTAAAAATAGAAGTTGTGTTCTTCTTGATTTATTTTTTGTAACATAAAGGATATTCTATATCTCATAAACGGGGCATTCTCGTACCCCTGGCGACCCTGGGGCGACAGCATGTACCGAATGGAATCAGCTACGCGTTGACTATTTGTAAAACACGATTTTACCCGGTACTCGCTCCACCGGGTTACTTTATAATTGGGAATTTCTTTCAATTGGCAGTGACACCATGATGAAATTGTGATTTGAACAGTTTTTTTATTGCCACTTTCTTAGCAATTCTGCAAATACACTCTACTGTCTTAAGTATCGGGATCGTGGCAGGTGGCAGGTCCCTGGTCTCTGCTTACCCCTCTGAGATGCAGGCGTGAGTTTATGTATGTATGTCTTAACCCCGATTCTGTTAGTGCATTACACTACCATGATAAATACACGGTGGTCACGGGACGTGTTTTTTCATAGCATTGACGACTAGAAGGTTTGACACGTGTGCGCGCGTTGATTTGAAGCGGCAATGAAACCAAATCGCCATGTCCATTTGCGAAATATTGAAGCTTGGAAAATCATGAGGGAGGCCTTTGTCCTGCAGTGGGTGTCAAAAGGCTGATGATGATTACGATAAATTGAAATAATTTTATCTTTCAGCTGAATACGGTCCAATCAGCGGGTGGTATTGTCACAAAATATGAGCAAAAGTTATTGCAAATGAGAATTAAAAAAAAGGAAAACTTGAGATCGAGAGGTCCGGCCATTGTTATTGTAAATTGTCGCCCGAACCGGAATGCCAACATCCCAATGAAGTTCCGGCACAGTCGCTTCAGGCTACAGCAAAAAGGCAGTTTAAATATTTGCAATTATACGCAGTTTAACTTTATTTAACACTGGCATGCAAATATTGACGCTCGTTCAACATGTGAAAATTCACCGCGGCCGAACTTTGGGGAACTAGCCTCCCGGTCGAAGACTGAGATCCAGCGCAGCTGTATGGCAGAGCGAACGGGTAACCCAGTGACCAGTGACACTCCCGTGGGTCGAACGGTATCACGTCTGCCCGAGGACGTGGTTTATATTCCCACGAGGGGCCGCAGTACATTTGTACAAACGGACTACGTCTGAGTGTATTTCGTACGTGATGTTTCTAAAGCACACAGTTTGAGAGAGGAGAAGTGATTGTGTTGAAGAAAGCTACGGGTAACTCAAGACATCCGTCTGAAAGGTACCTAGAGGTATGTACAGGCGAATCTACGATCTGGATCTTACATTCAAAGTGCCACAATATAAGTCTGACTACCCTTATCATTCGGGTTTTGTGAGGATCGACACTTTTTTTTAAACACCTTTATACACCAACATAATTTACAATACGGATTGATATTTTTCTTAATTAATGAAACCTAGGACGAGCAAATTCATGAACCTAATTGCTATCCGTATCTACAAAGGGCGAATTAAACGAAATATTGGCATGAATCTGTTGGATTACTTGTTGGTGTCGGTCCTTCAGCTATGCCGGATCCTAGTCTTAGTCCCAAATAGTTCCCAAAACTGTTTGGCCACGGAAAAAGTAATTGAATGAACGATTCGATGCTCGTCGCTGACAAATTAATTTATACATTTATTGTTTCACTCAGTGAATACGGGTTGGCTCGGTAGGCCCGAAAATCATGTGGTACCTACAAGATAAGATCAGATCACAAAATATAAGATAAGATTTAAGTTTAGAAATAATTTTGCAACATAAAGAGAAGTGCAAGATTGTGGGAGATGTCTGCAGTAGGACACAAACCCAGTTAACTAAAAACCAATTAATAATGTAACATAAATAAATAAAGACCGAAGTTTTACAAAAACAAATTTATGACCACACTACACAGTGTGCGTAAGAGGCGCGATCGTGCGTGTAAAATGTTCGGGCAACTAGTGGGTCCACAAAAACCCTTACTGCCTTTGAAATAAGGGGCATAATCGATAAACTGGAACGGTCATCGCTAATCGGTACTTTTGATGTCATTCATTGATAGCTGAAAACCGATTGTTTCAGACGCGTGAAATTGAAACGTTTACGCTTCGGGATTGTATTCTGCACCGGCCGCCGGCCTCTACGTAATTGGTCTGGCTTATAAAAAATATTGGCTGTAAAAATGGCCGTCGTTAAGCCAAGTCAGAGGCCTTAGGGCGGCTTGACAACTTCTGACAGTAAGACCATCCACTAGTCTTACGAGCCTCCACCAATCCGGACTTGGCCCCTGTGGTGGAGTTTGGCCTATACCTTCCTCAGGGAAGAGACCCGTGCCCCTCGGTGGGGACATAATAGGTTTATCTACATTTGTGCTTTGGTGAACTTTAATGTTTCCTTAACCTTAAGAAAATCCTAAAAATATTTAAAAAAACATGAGGAAATCTGAATGTCTGATTTGTTAGCAAACATCGGTGGCACGCGTGGTAATTAAGCCGTAGGCTCTGCTCTACAGGACTCGGAAGGTTCGATTCCCAGTGCGGACATGTACCTATGACTTTATTATCTAAGTTAGGTACATTTGTGAAGTTAGTAGCAATACCACTCGCTAGCTGGGAAGGAAAACATTTTGAAGATACCTGACTGTCTGAGCTGTTTACGTACCTGAGCGCTTGAAATCTCCCGTGGTGGGTACGAGGCGTGATTTTAAGCCCATATTCTCTCTTTCTCTCTGAGAGAAAGTCTGTGTCCTACAGTGGGACGTATGTAGGCCGCTTACAACTTACACCACAATTTAAACTGCCCCTGAGGTGTGTTTTTAGGAACCGTGTTCTTATATGCCGTAATCCATAGGCAACCAGAACCACCGGGTGTTTCAGATTGAGTTGTCAATCAATCGTAACTCTAATATGGAACATTTGTTTGTAAAGTTCTGTAATTGAAAAGTGAGCGCTGTACAGCGCTTTAAAGTCCGTAACGGTCTTACCTTTCGTCTAAATAAATAAAAAAAATGTATAATTGGACGTAGTTTAGCAGAAAGGTTCCAACCCACACAAAGTGACTTTTGAGATATTTGACTTTTTAGGTTAGAGCTGATTTACGCTCTCCATACTGTGGGTTGGATTAACATATGTGCCATAACAATGCACATACTCATCGGCTCGCTATGAAAGTCTTTGATTGTTAAAATATAGAGTAAAGTGATCCTTTTGGTATCATCATCATCAACCCATTATGTCCCCACCGAGGGGCACGGGTCTCTTCCCTGAGGAAGGTATATACCATACTCCACCACGGGGGCCAAGTCCGGATTGGTGGAGGCTTGTAAGACTAGTGGCTGGTCTTACTGTCAGAAGTTTTCAAGCCGCCCTAAGGCCTCTGACTTGGCTTAACGACTGCCATCTATCGACGGCAACCGGCACCAACTGCTTAACGTGCCTGGCGAAGCACGGAACCGCTCGGAAAAATGCCACTAGCGTTAGTCATAGACGGTGACCCATCCATGGACTGAACGCGCCGTATGTTGCTTAACCGTAGTGATCGTTTAAGATTACTCAGGCAGCCCAGGCTACGAGCGATTCCCTTTTGGTATATTTAACTCAAAAATAACTATGTTGTGGGTTAGAATATTTTCTGCTAAACTAGGTCCAATTATACATTTTTTTAAATTTATTTAGACGAAAGGTAAGACCGTTACGGGTTTCAATCACAGAACTTTACAAACAAATGTTCCATATTAGAGTTACGATTGATTGACAACTCAATCTGAAACACCCGGTGCCTTTGGATTATGGCATAATCGGATGCGATTGTTGACTAATAAATGTCCGTACGCCATATAAATCGACAGTGCGCTATTTCTAGTAGATTTGGCGCCGTTGGATCACTGTTGCATGCATGTATGTATATTCTACTGAAACGTAGACCCTATATTCTTCTAATGAGTACAGTTGTAGTATAATGCCAGTTGTATGAACGCGTCGATTTCATTTCATTGCCGATTCACGTCAACGCAAGCGCGATTATGAATAATTCTAGGCGTCGATGGAATTTAAAAACGTTCCAATTGGCCCGACCATGTAACTGTAATTGAACTATAATGCACTAACAGAATCGAGGCGAGACAAGCATAAGGCCCGACCACTTGCGGACATACACTGCAACTACGTCAGAGGGGTGCTAACGTGCGGCGAAGACTGTGATTAAAATTGTCAGTCATTTTCATGTCCGGTTGGTTCATTCGCAAACCTATCTTGGCGTGGATCGCCAACAATGCTGCTGCGGTGACGCGACCAGCGCGATATTGTAAAACCTATAAAACACTTAGCGCGGACACCCAATGACGACTGTCAACCGAAAAAACGAAAGCACGAGTCAAAACTGAATTTAAAGGGTTCTTTTTACTTTAAAGGACATTTTTTTAGCGACTCCGACCAGGTTTGCACGACGTGAGTATCTGGTGAGCAGATATGATAAAGCTCTTTGAATCAGAGCGAAACCGGGTCCGACTCTTCCGACAAAAAGTCAAGTGCATCCGGAATATAGTTTACAACGACTAAAAAGGTTTTATATTCAAAATTAAACTCTTTGGGGTTGTCCATTAATTACGTGGGGGGAGGTAGGGGGTCGAGTCGACTCTTACTAAATCTCACTTGGGGAGAGGGGGGTCTTGGCAATTATCACGTAATTTTTTTAGGAGAAAATGGTGTAAAACTGCGTGAAAATTAAGTTAAATTAAAGTTGAAAATAAAAAACATACTTTAATAAAATAATATTTTATTAAGATATGTTTTTTATTTTCAATTTTAATTTAACTTAATTTTCAGGGAGTTTTAAATCTGACACAATTATATTTGTCATATTTGTCTGAACGCCACAGAGGAGCACAGTAGCTCTTCGATTGAAAAATCTCACGTGAGATTGGGGTAGGGGGGAGGGGTCGAGAAAATCTTACATCTCACCGAGGGGGGAGGGCGGTCACAAAATCCTTAAAAATGCCTCACGTAATTAATGAACTCCCCCTTTCCCCAGTTCTTTTTATTTCGAAAGTGTATCAGTATACATTGTGTACTTAAAAAGTTAAGATAAGATAACAATATTCTTTATTGTACCAGGAAAATTGCAATTTTAAAAGTGTGATACTCATTTTTGCAGGCCAGTGTATTATTCATGTCCTTGAAAAAAAAACTAGGGTATTCGATGGCTGTCGGCTGATGGCTGGCTGTATTCATTTATAGCTCCCACATTAAACACAAACATCTACTTCAAAGTATTATGAAAATCACAGGCGTACAGTAAGCGTGAGCTTGTATGTGTATGAAAATTCGATGTTTTGTACATCAATTAAACCACAGATTAACAAAAAGGAGGACACAGTTACTTGCTACTGTCTAAACAAAAAGTCGTCCTAAGTGAAATGCCAATGATTTTATCTTTCAAACGGTTATTTAAAGCAACCAATAATTTATATTTCGTGCCCTGGATTTTCTTCAAACTTCTTCTTCTGGTGGAAATTATGTCAACACTCTCTCTGTGAGAAACGGCATGTGCCCTGCAGTGGAACGTTTCTAGACTACGTAGAAAAAAACCTATATCATACGGCAATCTTTTCCATATTAAATTGTATGTATCATCATCATCGTCAGCAATCTGGCGCCTTCTGCGTTTGGTCGAAGTATGTCTGCCGGTGGCGCCCGGCCCTTCCACGCATATTTAAAGTTATTACTATTAGAAGTTATTCATCATCATCATCATCATCAGCCACCAACCAGGCAAGGACGTCACCAACATGGAAAAACATCCACGGTTATTATAAAGTTTCCCGTTTTCCTTTAAATTGTCAGTATGGCATCGTACACCGTCTACATAATATATTATCAGTATATGTACACAATTGCTTAGGGCGAAAATCCTGTGGCGTAGAGACGGGCAGACCAATGACGAGACTCATTGGACGGCGAACCCCTGAAAAAGCAATGCAATGAAAGCAAAACAACCTCCGCTGCAGGCCACGTCAAAATACTCTCGGACGAAAGTGAAAAAGCTACTTGCAATAACGAATTTCAAATAAGATACTTTTTGGACCTGTTATCTCTATGCAGGGTGATTTACAGACACTTAACAGACGCCGAACAGGAGACGCGTTAGCAAAGGACAAGATTAAGGCTGTAACAAGGGCGAATGACTTTGAGCATTTGACCTCTGAGTTAAAAAATAATAAACTAGCGCAATCCCTTGAATGTTTGTTGTACTTCTTCAGCGAATACTTTAAAGGCTTTTCCATAATCCAAAGATTACACAGATAAGAGATGTGGCGGATGTTCGATGACGATTGTTCCCTGCGGTAATTAAGAAATCGTACAATTTTGTACTAATCACGCTTAATATTAACATTAAAAAATATATGAGCAGTTAGGATTGCAGATATTGATGTGGCCGATATTTGGATGAAAGATTTAAATGAAAAGCTACTATCGTTTACCAGCGAAATTAGATTCTGTGGAAAATAAAGGTTTTGGATTTTTTTTTTTTGCCGTCTAGACAGGTTAAATGCAATTTTTTTTCCGTACGAATTAGTCACATATATCCTTTATTACCAAAGATTTTATTCAGAATTTTTATTGCGTACTTTTGCCTAACATTTCAGTTAAAGTTAGCCAATTTTCAACATTTACCCTTGTTACATTCTTAAATGTAACCGAGACTGGCATGCGTGCAACGATTAATGAGTGTTTATTTTATTTATTTTTATTTTATTTCATTAAGGATCACCAACAAGTGTTACACAAAAATGACATAGTTTATAAGCCTAAAATCAAAAACGCCATGTGCACACTTACTTATAGGCAACCACAACATCCATTACTAATAAAGCAACATCATAAAAGACTATAAAGTGAGGAGTCGTAGGTAGATACCTAGATACCTTGATCAGGAGATGCTGATATTAAAATTATTTATTATTGACATAATAACATTACTGTAATTAAGTAAGAAAGAAAGAAAGAAGGAACTAGGAGTAATTTTGATATTCAAATGTCATCATATTAAAATTCCGTCCGACGGAAGTCACGGTCGTACATATCTACATACAAACATATGTAATATAAATATTAATTCACATTTTTTCAACGAGTTTAGGCGTTTAGTTAAGTCATTGACACCAGCTTTCTACGCAACTTAGTACAAATAGGCTATTTGACAGTGTGAAAAAAAAAAAGTATTATTTATAACGTACAAATTATGTGTCTGAAAACAGCTTTAAGGCATTTTAAGTAAAAAAACAATTATGATTTGTAAAAAAAACACAAGATAAAATTTGATAATTTGTATCTGCCGCTATTGTATCGAAAACGGCCTGGATTGGCCGTTTCTATGATGACGTCACATGTTAGTAAAATGGCGTTTGACATTAATTCTTTCCTACGTTCATCGGTTGGTTTACGGGAAGTGACGTCATAATTCCTATGCGACGCCATATTGCCTAAGATAGCGTTTTGCATGCACAACAACAGTGGAAACTAAGAACGCATTTCCGTGCAATCCTCTATTTTGACTATGTTCAAGCCACGAACGCACTCTGAACTGTGGAGCGCCCTCGAGCCGACAGGTTGGGAAGCCGTGCCTTACAGAATCGGATATTCGTCTCTAACGGAACGGGCGGACATAAAAGGAGCACGAGTAATTAAAATCGCGCTACGAGGCTCGGAATTAAAAGCTAAACTTCGTTACCGACGAGTTTTGTGTCGAAATTGAAAGAAACTTGTTACCTCGTCGTCGCTATGATTCCAATTTCAAAAGCGGATCCGGCACTCTGATTGGTTCCGTGAGTGTATCTATCGTGTCGGCGCACTTAAGGCAAAGGGCTGACAACAGTAACTAGAGATGGGCCGGGGCCGTGGTAGCGTAGAGATAGAACGCTGCCTTCACTCGTGCATACTATAGATACTATACAGTCTGATTTTTTCACCGGTACAAAAAATCAGCATACGTAATACTAAGTCCAAAATACAAATACAAATATTTTTTGTTACTACCCCGTTGGTACAAAAAAAACACAAAAATACCACATACTTATCCGCAAATCTTAAAGAAATGTGGACGCATTACGCGTGAGCATAACTAAACGCACGAACTGGCAACTGCGCGCGGGAAGGAAAAGAAGCGGCGGCGGCGGCGCAGCCAGTAGGTATGACTTATGTATGACGTAGCAAAAAAAAAATCTTACTTGATCCCAATTCTTCCTTCATACTTCATACAGGGCGTCGCAAAACTCGACGTCAAGCCGGAACCGGGTGAAAGGCAAGTCGTACTGGTTATCGGAAAAATATAAAAGACAAAATCTTTTTTTTATTTTCAGTGCATTAACAACTTTTTTAAAATTATTTATTCAGGAAATTTCACAAACATAATTAAAATTAAAATTGGGCAATCGTTTAAGTAATTTTTTTTAAGTCTACTTTTCTTCCAAGCTGGAGCAGCTGGTTATGGAATTTCGTTAACAGTTTAAAGAAGCATTGGCTCGGAAAAATGCCACTAGCGTTAGTCATAGAGGGTGACCCATCCATGGACTGAAAGCGCCGTATGTTGCTTAGCCTTGGTGATCGTTTAAGATCACACAGGCAGCTCAAGCTACGAGCGATACGAGTTTTTCTCTTTATTAAATATAGATTTTTTTTTTTAAAATCTCGTAATAATAATGAAAACATTGTGATGGACGCATTATCCGACGGCCACAAGTTTGTCCGAGACAACGAAAACAAATCGCTTTATTTTTATTCAATTTGAATCTACTCGTATGCGCCGAAACTAAATTCAAACACAACAAAGAACTAATAGAACAAAACTTTGATTTCGGTCCCGGGCGATGTCGCCATAATAACAGAGTTTATTTAATAATGTACTTGCGTACTACTGGACTCAGGTTGTAGTGTTGTATTTACTTACATAGCAGTGCCACACGATTTTCGACCAAGAAGTGTTTCATTTAATTTTTTAAATTTTATTAAGGATCACCAACAAGAGTTACCTAAAAATGGCATAGTTTATAAGCTTAAAATCTAAAAGACCATGTTTACTCTTACTTATGGGTAACCACAACATGCATTACTAATAAAGTAACATCATAAAATACTGTAAAGTGAGCAATCTTAAGGAATAAAAATTACAACAATAATTTGTGTAACTTAAGCTGAATGAGTAACAAGTACGACGTACGAGATTTATTAATTTAGGTAATAGTTAGAGTTTTACTACATAATAGAAGACTTGAAGAAAAATATCTCGGAAAAAAGAAGTTGTTGAAACGAAAACGGACAAACGGTGCACTTACATACATAAATTCACGCCTCTATCCCTCTATCCCAGGGGGGTAGGCAGACACAAAGGACTAAAGCTTGTCACGATCCTGGACCGAGATTCTATTAATGCATTGTGGTACTATCACAACTGCATGAACATGGCAATTTCGCTTCATTGCCGCTTTAAGTCTACGCGCGCACACATAACAAACCTTCTAAGCGTCAATGGTATGAAAAAACTCGTCACGTGACCCGACCACGTCATCGTACTATAATGCACTGACGGAATTGGGGCCCTAACAGATCACTTTCCCTTCATCGACATTCCTTATGCTGCCGCCTCACTTGGAGACGAAGATTCGTGTTCGCGTTGTCGCGACAAAATTTCGTGTTCGCTCTACGGCGAAGAGCTTGGCCACATCAAATAAACCTTCGCTACGTCGCGACAATCTAGAACATTGCTAAATTCATTTTGCACTTTGATGTGCGGTATTTTACCGACAGCAGCGCGAAGAGTGTTTGTATTCGCGATGATGATTCGCGATAGGACGATTTTTTCGGCCAGACATGTCGCGACAACGCAAATCTTCGCGTTATCGCGATAGTGTGGCCGTACCATTACTCGTTGCAGACACGCACGTCGTTTTCGGGTACTTTTCACTTCACTGTCTGCGAATCTATTGATTGACGCGCGATTTAACACTCGACGAATAAACATCGTTTCGCAACTTATTCAATTTCATTCACAAGGAAGACTCCCACACGAGCGATCTCAGAACTAAGAACGCCCTATGATTACGGCATCTAGATCCATATTGTACGTCAGATGGATCTCGTTACTCTAGGACGTCGTAGTAACCAGCTTTTACCCTTGGGCCGCACTCATCGCGATAACCCGAAGATTCGGGCTATCGTGATGTGTGTAGCCAAGTATTCGCGTATACTTCGGAGCTTCGTCAGGACTTCGCGTAGCTGTCGGTAAACTTTCACAGATCAAAGAGTTTTATTGCGATGAACTTCGCTTGAGCGGCCACACTTCAGTCAGCGTGCACCTGTCAAACGTGGCGGACGTGTTATTTCACAGAGTAGATGCATAAGCTGAAGCGTAACATGGATTGGAGTAATGATAAAATTTTAGAATTTAACTACGAATAAATAAATAATAACTACGACATAAATGTAAAAAATCATTATTTGCTGCCATAAAATACAGAGCAACCACGGCGTCCATTTTGTTTTTTTTGCATTGACATCGCTTGCACATCGCGATAAACTTTAGTGTGGCCGCGAGGATTCGCCGTAGACCGAAGACGAAGTTTATCGCCCGAATGTTATCGCGATGAGTGCGGCCCAGGCATTACTGAAGCAAAAGTAATGCTTTCACGTCAGTTTCGGTACTTTTTATTACTGGTATTTTTTTGTATGATTAAAAGCCCTGACGTAAAGTAAAACCGTTTTGTTAAGGCTCTAGTACACAATGGCCTGATGGGCCAAGCTTTGCAATGCACAACTGTAGGCTCGTTGCTGCCTGACAAAACACTTGCGATGCATATGGACGTGGAAGTATTAGGTTATTTGACAGTGTGAAAAAGTCAGTACTATTTATACGTATTCGTATAAATGACGACTCTTAAACTTCTTTAAGATATTTTAACAAAAAAAAAATATATAGTTCATAAAAAAAAAATTTACTCACGTCCGTTATTCCCGAGGGGGTAGGCAGGACTGGGCACCCTTTTTGCAATTATAATCCAATTATAACAATAACATTTAACATAACAACATTTACATACAGGCACATACATTGCTTCTGGCCCCACACTAGGATACCCTGTGTCGTGGGAACCAGAAACAGCGACGTCATAACATGTAAACATCGAAGACCTAGGTTTTTTTTGTCCCCAGCCGGGATTCGAACCCGGGACCTCTCGCATGGTAGTCAGATGCACTAACCACTGAGCCACAGAGATCGTCAATTAAGTATCTGCAGCCATTGTAACGAAAACCGACAACATCCCGATTGCGCGTCACGATTGACAAATTGTCTGCCACCATTACCCCTGTGTTGAATAGACTTTTACACAACATGAGACTAACCGAGAGCCCGCTTTCTGACTGTAAGACCAGCCACTAGTCTTACAAGCCTCCACCAATCCGGACTTGGCCCTCGTGGTGGAGTATGGCGTATACCTTCCTCAGGGACGAGACCCGTGGCCCTCGGTGGGGGCATAACGGGTTGATAGTGAAGAAGCGTAGCTCCGTTAAATACCAGACTATCGTCGCTTGTACAAGGTGCTTAGTGGAGCTTGCTTGGGCAAAGGCGTCCAAGTTACACAAGACTAATGCATATTTTAGTGGAACGCGCCGTTCCTAATGATTTATTCACTCCTACATTTCCTACTCGGGGGCCGCGATATTGACTCTACATAATGCATATAAAACTTGCTACTTAAGCGAACGCAGGGCTCATCCAAGGGCCCGGCTAGGGCGGTAATAGGGAAACCGACCTCGATCCTCAAAGTGCATAGTTAACACCCCATTTACATTGCATTGTAGGGCAAAGGCATTCTCTTGGAGAGAGAAAGAGACTGGGCTGTTGGTTATTAAATAAAAACCTGTCAAGTGAGACGCGGCCTCGCGCACGGAAGGTTCCGTAGCATCTGTAAAAACGGCAAAAAACAAGTTTTTTGTATAGGAGCCCCCGTAAATATATATTTTAATTTAATTTCATTACTTATTTTTAAAGTGAATAATACAACTCAATATTTTGTGAATATTTCAAGCGTATACCTGTTGCCGTTATCAAAACCGAGCAAAAACGAGTAAAAAATCACGTTTGTTGTATGGGAGCCCCCTTAAATATTTATTCTATTCTATTTTTTTGTGTTTTTTGTTATAGCGGCAACAGAAATGCATCATCTGTGAAAATTTCAACTGTCTAATTATTACTGTTCATGAGATATAGCCTCCATTATTGGGCAAAGGCCTCCCCCAGTTCAGATTAAATATGACTATTAAAATATTTTTTTTATTTATTTCACTTGTTCAGCAATTACATAGGACAGTAAAATAATTATCTGTAAGTAGTGTTTTAATAAAAATAAAATAAACGCGTGAGCGCACGGAAAGTAATATCGCCGCCATATTCAATCCCTTTCTCTAATTCCCAGGTAGTACTTATACATTGTATAAGTCAGTGCTGTTTTGCAAGATACCAGAACTTGGCTGGGCGCGAGCAGCTGGATAGGGCATATTTCCGCCCTGCATAATAGATGTTACGCTAAAATTTTAACAATATTCCCAAAGCATCTCATTTTAACGGACACTTTTCCCATGCAAAGATATTTACATTTAGAACATAAACATAAACATTTACATACATTGCTTCTGGCCCCACCCCCAGGGGTGGGCAGAAGCAATGTCGAGACAGCGACAACACAAACATGTAAACATCCAAGACCTAAGGTTTTTTTAATTTGTTTTGATTCGAACCTGGGACCTCTCGCGTGGTACGCAGATGCGCTAACCGCTGCGCCACAGAGGTCGTCAAACATGAGTCGTGTGCACAGCAACAACCAATGAATGCCGATGAAACGAAAGTGATTTGTCAGGATCGTGGCAGGTGGCAGTGCCTGGTCTCTGCCTACCCCTCTGAGATACAGGCGTGAACTTATATGTATGTATTCACTAGCTGTGCCCCGCGGTGTTACCCGCGGTTCATCGATTTTCCCGTAGGAATAAGATATTTCCCCGCGGTAAAACGTAGCCTATGTTTTAATCCAGGGTATCGGCTAACTCCATACCAAATTTTATTAAAATCCGTCCAGCCGTTTCAGCGCTAAAGACTGACAAACATATAAACACACACACAAACTTTCACGTTTATAATATTAGTGTGATAGACTTTTTCATAATTTTATTCAATAGCCCTCTATGGTAAGTAAATCATTGTCCTTCATAGAAGATCGTCGATTTTACGTAGCACATAGTTATCATAATTTATCTATTAAACAAATACACTACAGCAGAAATACAAAAAAATATACTATTAAAAAAATCGATCAAACTCAGATTCATCAGGTCATCCATCTTATATGAAGTGCAAGGAGCCAACATCGCCCACTAATACACCCTTCAGTCTCGACTCGACCACAAAGACCATCCATGCTAAGCCAGCGTTGCGGATGTCTATTAACTATTAATCCCTTGTCCAGACTACGTCTGATCGCCCAGTAGTGCTGAGACAACGGCCTCGAAAGCTACACACCGCTTGTTAACGTATGCATTCTCTTTATTAGAAACCTGACGTCCGATTGACGAGTGGGGGTGGGATGATGACCGGCGATATCTGATGCGGGGAGGCGGCAGGCAGGACGGCGCGCACCCAGGGCCCCCCGACTAGGGGCAGAAAATGAACTAAAGCCGTTTATGAAATACTACACGTCATGATTGTGTTTCAAGGGAATACAAAATAAAATTTATATAAAAGTTAGGGTTGTAAGGTTCCTAATGTATATTTTTTTCTGGTGTGTACAATATAAGTTATAATCTAATCTAATCTAAAAAGAAATGTGCAACGTCTTAGGTATTGTAGCAATCTGAAAATAGTTTCTTCAGTATTGATACTTAAACTGCATACTGCTTAATTTCATACCAAAGTGGCGAGGAGCTAATGGTATTTGATCAATTAATCTTTTATAACAAAAGAAGAGACTCACTGAGTGCTTGCCATTTTGAACTATATTAACAGTAAAACCTTTTCAGTTACGTCAAGTTGCTACCAAGGACAGTTATTCTCTAACTGTAAGTAAATACCAAATTATAAAACATATATTATTAATATTTATCAGATGCTCGCGACAGAAACTTTTCAAATCTTTAATTTTGATAATTTCGACAAAGACCTGAAGATGAACTGAAGCTTTCTGAGGGCCCTATTTTATGCTATTTCAAAGACGACTAATTCACAGATTAATTAACAAAATGCAATGCAAATCGAATTATTATATTGCACTACTAAATGCCGTTTCCTGAAACACGACCTACGTTTTAAATGTTGCTGCGGAAACACGGCAGGGGGGCGCCAAAAGCGCCCTCGTTTAGCAAACTGGGTCCGGCCCATCGAGTGGGAGTGGGCCCCAACAGCATTATCTTGGGAGAGCGGAGCAGTGCGATGGCGTGCATTTTGCATGAGCACCGCCGACGCGTGCGACCGGGTGTGAGAGGGACGCAACCACCTCTAGATCCACATTTAAAGCGCATTGTAATGTAAGCAAAGGCATTATTAATGTATCACTTTTAGTTGTCTGAGCCGAGCCGGTCGCCTGGCATGCGCCGTAGCGCCCGCCGGTTCATGTATCATGCATACCCCATTCATATTTGATTCCTTTTAATTCCGAACGTCTTTCGGAAATTACAACACCCCGAAACGTAGGTACCGACCGATGCGCGGAGGCCTCTCGCCTAGCGGGTAGTTGAGAACTTTTAATTAGACTTTGATCGATCGCGCTATCTAACCCAGAACACTTCACTTTGAAGTGGCTGCATAACTCCTGCGGGTCGTGAATGATCACTACGCTCGGTACTTTGTACTACGCTTGCAGGCTTTATTAAGTTTGCTAGAAACATTACCGATAGGCAGAACGCAGAGACTATAGGTACTGTATTAAATTAGCAGCTCAGCGTGGGTTGCAGGGCTGAAAATTAGATAGGCTACACTGAAATAGAGTTGAATATGATGGATATCGCCGACGATGCACATCGCGTATCGGCCTTTTGTTGTTAGTTTACTAGTCTAGTCTAGTTACGAAGGTAAATTGCTTCTAAGGAAATTACATTTGCCAGCTGTAATATCGTCGAGGCTAAGCGATGAATGATTGAGAAGAGTACAGTGGGTTTGGTGTTTGCACTCATGGGATCCTGTTGGGTAGGTTCCCTTACCAACTTAGATTTAAGGTGATTTGGGTAAAGATGGTCAGATAAAAGTTTTTTTTTTCACTAAAATTCGACCCGGTAGGATATAACAATAGTAATAGATTTAAGGAACATTTTGCTTATTAAAAAAAATAAGGCTTTTCTGCTTTGGGGTGGTGGTGACAGATAGATTGTGTTAAATATAATAAATTAATGGTAATAAAACACGAAAGGCTGCGACATTGATAAAGCGAGTTAAATAAATCTGACAAAAAACAGTAGCGCAAAACTTCAACAGGGAAACTTCAATGGGAAGAGGACATATTAGATTGCACATTTTAGGATTAGCACTGTTCATAAGCATATTAAATTATGAACTTACACAGGCACATGTAGCTATTAGTTAGACGAGGTTAGATAGTTAGCCCGCGCCGCCCCGTTTGCTCTATGCATGTCGGATAATTATAATTTTCAATCAAGCCTCGCAGGGCTTTCAGCACGGAGGAGCGACCCGGCTGAATGACGTTACTCAATACACGAGTCACTATCCAAAGGAAGAGTGGAAAAAGGGAGAAACAAATCGCGACACACGCGCCAGTCCCGTCTGCAAAGCCTCCGGCACAAAGGCGTGCACTCCACAATTTTCTCAAAAAAACCGCGGCGCGAACTGCGCCGAGAGCAATTCAAAATGACTCGACCCGCACCTACGTACATAAGTTATTAAAAAAAGTGCGCCTTTGCCGTTCGTTTTAATAAAAATAGTCGTCTCGCGACACTCTTTGTCAGAACATCAGAGGCACTGAGCTCTGAGCTCGCTTCTTATAATATGAGGGCGCGGTGTAAGGGTCGCTGCGCCGTACGCGCTCGCTCTGCCATTGCCCTAAATATTCTTTGGGTGGGTTCACACGCGGAGTTAGACGTCTTCCCAGAAGACAGAATAAATACACGATTCTCGTGACTACTCAAATTGCGCCCTCACCTTTAACTTATTTATAGGCTATACAGGACTAATTCAGACTCAAAGGAATCGATCGTAACGCCGGCTGCCTGACAGATCTTAAGCGATCACGAAGGTTAAGCGACATAGGGCGCGTTCAGTGCATAGATGGGTATGCTATGGCTAACTCTAGTGGCATATTTCCGAGTGGTTCCGTGCTTCGCAAGGCATGGCATGGCAGTCGTTAAACCAAGTCAGAGGCCTTAGGGGGCGGCTTGAAAACTTCCAACAGTAAGACCAGCCACCAGTCTTACAAGCCTTCGCCAATCCGGACAGGCCCCAGTGGTGGAGTAAGGCCTATAACTTCCTCAGGGAAGAGAGCCGTGCCGCGCGGTAGGAAGATAATGGGTTAGCGATGAAAGGACTCATAAAATAAGCTCATGATTAAGCTCTGCAAATCAGAGCGAAACCTAGTCGGACTTTTTCGACAAAAATTCAAGTAAGTGAATCCGGAATAAAGTTAATAAGGAGTAATTTAAAGATATTTAGGTACGCAAGCTTTATAACTAATTTTCTCATCCAAGTCTAGTGGCATGTTTCTCTATTCGTATTAAATGAAGAAACTCTGCGCCATTCTAAGACCGGTTCTCTTGAAAGAGATACCTGCGCTCAACCTAATTAATTGACTTTGTAAGCTTAAAATATTAATTAATTTGCAGTTCCTGCACTTCTTTAAATAAAAAACATGTTGACTTGGACTACATCGGACAGTAGAGGGCTTAGATTAAGTTAATTCGTTGACGTTTTACGGTTGAACTTTAAAGTAACGTATTGTTTATTCATGTACTCGTACACGGCTAATTTAAATAGATCTTCATATACAGTGTTTCAGTGCATTCCATGTGCTGTCCGACTGGGCTATGAAAATTCACGCAAGCATGAAATAATATGTTTTTTGTAAGTCAAATTATAATTATGTAATTATTATCATTATTTTATTATAAACATGATGTGCTATCGGCTGTATTGTCGAATTGTACTCTGCTTAGATACGCTACGGGAGACTGTATAACTATTGTGTTAGTACCTACACTTCATGGTAATAAAATGTTTTACTCTCGGTTTGAGGCTCTAATAAGACCAGGCCCTCGATTCTGTTAGTGCATTATAGTACGATGACAAATACAAATGGTCGGGTAACGTGACGTGTTTTTTCAGACCATTGACGCCTAGATTGTTTGATGTGTGTGCGCGTAGACTTGAAGCGGCAATGAAACTGAATCGCCATGTTCACGCAGTGGTCATCGTACTGCAATGCATTAGCAGAATCTAGGTCCAGGGCCTCGATACCGCTAAAGCATTGTAGTACAATGACAGTTGTATTAACGCGTCGATTTCAAGTCAAGTCAAGTCAACGCAAGCAGGCGTATCACTAATTAAGTTCGCGTATCACTAACTAAGAGGCGTCAATGGAATTGAAAAACTTGTCACGTGACCCGACTGTAATTGAACTACAATGCGTCAACAGAATCAGTTCGGTTATGCCCGGTTCCAATATCCACAAAACGCTTCGTATTTGCTTATGATCGGTTACAATTCCTACGAAATTCCTACGAACTGTCAATCAATTGTAGGGAAAACGGATCGTAGCCGGTAGGCGTATGTTATACGAACCGGGCATTAGTGCATTTTAAGTTGGTCGCACATTTATCCGCACCGTACGCGCCGCACTCGCCGAACGCGCCGCATTTTAGAATTCGTTGTATGCAATGATATGAAACCTCGCATATTTATCCGCACCGTACGCGCCGCATTTCGTAAAATACGGTAGGCATCCGAACTCCGAAGGAAGAATTCTGATGACGTCATATAATGCGGCGCGTACAGTCGACAGCACATCATGGTATACACCCATGCACTCTGCTCCGTTGTATTACGGGCGACTTTGCAACTAAAATAGGAAGATTGACGTGCTGTCGACTGTACGGGCGCGTGCTGCCACTCAGTGTTGCCTCATTCGGATCCGAAGAGCTGAATATGCTCCATATAAGTTCCTTTTTGAATTAATGTTGTAGTTGGTGGGTAAAGTTGGGGGCGGGGAGTAGGCGTTGGGGTGTATGCAAGGGGGCACTATAGGAAACCCAATTGGACGCAAAAAAGAAAAATCCTTATAAAAAAAATTTTTTACTTTTTTTTTTTTTTAATTCTTGTATTGTGTAGGGACAATCTATGGGAGCAAAAAAGGTCCCATAACTTGGTACCGTAAAGCGCACCGTTTTCGAGTTATGATTGAAATACGAAAATCCACGTCTCGAAAATTTTACAAGTGTCGGAAAGCAGTAGCTGTATAGCCTTGGGGGCGATTTTCTTTTCTTTTTTTTGGCTGGGCATGGATAAGGGAGGTCTTGAGGAGAAAAAAAGGTCCCGTAACTTGGTACCGTAAAATGCACCGTCAATGAACAAAAACGTATTATTTTAGCGTTTTAAACAGATTGCAAAAAGGAAGAAAAAAAAAGAAAAAAAAATTTGCAAAATTTTTCTAAGTCCTCGGCCCATAGCGCCCCCAAGGCTACATACACCCCAACCCAAAAATTTTTTCCATAGCTCAATGTCACCGCACCGTTTCACACCAGAGGCAAGAAAAAACTGCAAAAATGGTTGGCAACACACAGAAATGCGGCGCGTGCGGCGCGTGCGGCGCGTGCGGTGCTGATAAATGTGCGACCCAATTTTAAAATGCGGCGCGTGCGGTGCTGACAAATGTGCGATCACTTTAGAACGATGACGGATACACGGTCTGAGTGCGTATACTGAGTTTTGTCATTCACTTTCGATAGCGAGAGCGTTTGCGTTTTGCATAGGAGTGACAAAGCGCGCCATCTATTTGTCTCTTTGTTACTCCTATGCAAATCGCAAACGCTCTCACTATCGAGAGTGAATGAAAAAACTCAGTATAAGCACTCTCTCTGGTCGCGTGACGTGTTTTTTTATACCATGAACGTACCATGCCTAGATTGTTTGATATGTGTGCGCGCGTAGAGTTGAAGCGACAATGAAACCAAAGCGCCATGTTCTTGCAGGTGTCATTGTACTAAAATGTATTAACAGAATCTAGGACATTTCCGCAGATATGTGTAAATCAGCCATTTTATTCTTTTCCTTTTTCTTGTTACTAAATATAAGACAATAAACATAAGGACACATTAAAGACTCAGTCTTTTTTTTATAAGAAACACTTAATTCCCTTTTTGCCCCTTTTATTCCCCATATTTATGTATATTTATCATAACTATATAATGTAATACGTATGTAGTAGGTGTATTGCTATTTATGTAAGTATGTATATTAATATTCATTTCGGCTCCGACTACCCGCCCCCTTTTTCTTCGGAATTTTCCACTCATGTCTGAAAGAAATTGCCACTATCAATAAGGCCGCCAATCGTACTGTTACCTTGTAAATATTTTATTTTTGTGTATTTTTTTTTGTACAATAAAAACTATTCTTATCTAATCTTCTTATATTTATTACCGGGTATTTAAACTGCATGTGAGGAGCTGATTAAGAAGAATGTTGTTTTTGTAAATAACCACGTAGGATGCCTTCGTACGTCTGCTCGCCCTTCTACGAGGCAACGAGGGAATACAGGAGAGAATGGGGAATACCCAATCATATAATCCTTTACAACGCCGACGAATTTTAACAAAATTTCCTTCGCCATCGAAACGCTAAGAGGAGAAACCTTGACAAATGAAACTATCGTTTTGTGTTTAATCCCATTACACTTGTCAAACGCCCGAAGGCCGCGGCAAAGGAAGACGTGCCCATTTGCATGGGACAGGCCCCTAACGACAATGTTTTTTCATAGGGTCATACAATTTGCAGCAATTCCTAGTGACACAGCTTACGCGTCTTCACGGGAAGTGGAGGCGCGGGTGCCCGGCCACTAGCCACCTTGCGTCCAAGGCGGAAGGTCCACAGTCGCGCGCCGCGCCGCCTCACACATCACTTAAGATATTAATGAGTGCATCCGTAATAGGCGAAACATACATATGAAATTCAAATTTGTAGCCGGGCCGGGAGCGGCTCTTCTACATATTTTAGTAGGCAGCCGAGTGTGAATTTGAATCTTTTGTAAGCGCTTAAGGCTTGCCTGTCCGGTGACGAGGCCTCGGTCGGGGGCGCTGCAATCGCCAGATAATGTTTCACTAAAGAGAATTGTTGCCAAGTGAAATTTAGTTCCATTCGCCCACCGCATTTACGGGCTCTAACGCGGTAGCCGGCCTTTAGAACGTCGGCCAGAAAAACAATGGTGCAAACAGCGTTTACCTGACGCTTTATCTGATCGAATCTTTATTAAGAAAATTGACGTAGGGCAAAGAAACGGACGGCGTATTAAAGATCGGTAGCGCGATTTGCCACGCGAACAAACAGTACGTATAAGGTTTAGCCCTATAGATTATAGTAGGTGTAGACCGTGAGACTGCTGTAAAACTAACCACCCAATGAGTTGGCTTTGTAAGCTTGATAACCTAGAAATAGTTAGAAGCGCTTATTTTCAACTATTTCTTTTTAGGCCGACTTCGGGGAACATTCTGAATAAGAGTGAAAGTGAGTGAAAGGGCCGGTAAGGGACGCCCCAGGAAGACATACTTGGCAAATGGCTAAAGGCAAATGGATAAAAAGTGATCGAAACAGGTGCTCGTGCTCGTGCATGCAACGACTAATGAATGTCGATGAACCAAAGTGTGCATAGAAAAAAACAATTGACAGCTGCGGTTAAAAGTAGATTAAAGCTAAGCGTCCACTGGATCGGAGCCGGAGCGTACGCACCATACGAGACGTCGGCATTTTCAAAACACCGGAAGGGTGCGTCGACTGCATTCGGATTTTCCGTCTTCAATATCGGTATTTGTTTTCAGTTGAAGAGGAGAAAAACACAAGGAAACGAAAGATGGGTTCATAAAATAAACTTAAAGAGACCTATTTTCGGAGAAATTCACACATTGTATTATGATTTAGTAGAAGATGAAAAGAGATTTTTCGGGTACATCCATAATTATGTCCCGAACCAAATTCTTTGAACTTCACTATATTTTTCTATACCAATTTTTTTTTCATAGCTAAATTGTTTGTAAATGTCTCCAGATCTAGCTAAAAAGTGGCTAAAGTGGCAACACTGATCGGGACCCGAAAAGCGTCGGCTGCGGATGACGCTCTCAATATCGCTCTCCCAGAAATGCCGATCCAGTGCACGCAATATTATAGAAATCAATACAAAGCAAAAAATCCGTCCGCTCCGTACGGATCGATCTGATGCAGTGGACGCTTAACCCTAGATAACTAATCATTCGTTTACGCGACGACGCACCTTCCCGCGAAAGTCGAGTACACCTAGTTCCCCGCGCCACAAGCTTGCGAATCCTTTTCTACCTTCCTAATTAGTCAATTTAGTACATCACATGATGCTATTGCAATCACACGATAGTTAGAAATTGACCTACGGTCGTATCGTCGTCCGGCCGACGAAAGTTTAGTACTTACGCAAGGTTTTTTGCAAATGTATCTACAATACTTTTTTGTTATTTTTTCCTATTTACATGACAAAAACGAAATAGTCTTTATAATAGATATAAATTATCTATATTTGACTAATAACTAATATAAAATAATTATAAAAAGATGAAATTTAGTGTAATTTATATTAGAAAAGCTATATAGTTTTCTTTTTTGGAACTGCTTTTTGTTTCTTTAGAATTATTTAATTTGATGATGATTTGAGTGATGAATTATTGCAGTTGCTTTATAATTTTACTTTAGTAGGGACTTTGAGGCATAATACGCGAAATTCCTGAAAAAAAATTAAAAATCCATGTCTCGCGCTTTCGGTACTTCAATGTTTTGTTACGATGGTGCTAAGACATTAGTTTTGAACAAAGCTAAGTCAAATAAAGCTGGTTTTCTATTATCGACAATTCACGATCAGCCGAACATTGAAGAAACTACAGAAATAATCAACTTTTGCAATAAAACCAAGGGTGCAGCAGACACAGTTGATCAGATTTGCTCTAATATACGTACTAACAGAAAAACTCAAAGATGGCCGCTATGCATTTTTTATAATATACTGAATCTATCTATAATTAATGCTTATGCTACTTAAGTCGCAAATAACATAAGAAACAAGAAAAAACCCACGTCTAGGCACGATTTTGTAATGAAGATAAACAACGAACGAATTCAGATGGTAACGAATTCAGACGGTGACTGCGGCGTGACATCGAAGTCATGATACAAGACATTCTAGCCGATTCTTCTAATACAGAAGCTGCTGTTCCTTATGTGTCAAATGTGCGCAAAATCTGCTACCTATGTCCATCAAAGGCTCGTAGAATGACAAAAAATCGCTGCATACAATGCAAAAGTGCTATTTGTGGCTCCCGCAATATTGACATAATGTAGTAGCTATGTGGAGAACTGATTAATTATTATTATTCTTATTTTTAGTTCCTATTAAACCAAACTAAAGTGCCATGTAACATGTTCCTATTATTATTAAATACTTTTGATATTATTCACGTTTTTTACTGCGTAGTCCGCTCGACGAATGTTTAGTTACTATGTAACTGTGAATATAGTTTAGTTCTCTAGGGTTAACAGACTGTTAGCGGACGAAAAACACGGGGGTAAAGCCTATTTACGATGTTCAAATTCTTTACAAAAGGCGCTCGCTACTAAAATTTCAGTATTGTACATTACTACGAGTAGAGTACCTACACTCTATTTACTGAAGCGAACGAGTAAGTGTCAACATGTAAAAAATTTGGTTTTTCAATATGCCACATTTATAACACTGCATATTATTTAGCAAAGTTACACAAAACGATATGGCTAATAAATGCCAATAAGCAATAAACACAATACACTGTTATTACCTGATTTATCCCTCACTCGCAGTTTATTTAACTAAATATTTTATTTTATCATGAAAATACCATTTGCTTATGAGATCTATGCCCCATAAAATACCTAAAATTTCAGTGGTCCTCAAATAAAAGCGATCCTACTGCTGCCAAATATGTTCGCAACTAGCAAAGATGTAGGACTTTTGTCTATAAGCCGATTATGATTGATTATTTTATACTAATGCGCTACCTACGCGAAGTGTAGGAAGAAGTATGGAGAGCTGACTACGGACCTCTTTTTTAATTAAAGGCAAAAAAAAGTAAGATAGCCACCCCGACGCCATATTTACTCACGATTGACGTTGTTGATGCGAGTGCAACTTCTCTAAACTATTATATTTTCTTTTGTATTTGTTTTGTCTTGTCTTGTTTGGTTGTCTGTCTGTTTTCCTTAAACAGTAGGTAGGTACCTACCTAAACCTATGTGGGTATACGATGCAAGCAAAGCTGCGTGCATGAGCTATTTTGAGTGACATGTAAGTTTGAGAGATGCTGTGTCTTTGTTTACCTTTAGTCGTTCGCTTCAAAAAATAGAATATACTCGTACATATGGAGTCAAAGAATAACCGACTAGCGTCCACTAAAAATGGCCATTTAGTGACTCGACGGGCCGTAATTCCGTCCTCAGGGGCCGGTCTATCAAGCGTTATATTGTATGGAGAAAGTAATTAGTGTAGGAGCGAAAGAAATAACGTCGGAAAAAGTTATTCGACATAATTCATAACAAACAAAAATAACGGAAAAACCCGTTCGGCGCGGGTAGGCAATGAATAATTTTCTAACTGCCTCCCCCCTCGGCCCGCCGCCACCCCCCGCTCGCCCCTCGGACGCGCCGCCAAAAAAGTACACGACCCACTGGAGTTTTATGCTCAGGGCAGAAATACAGAGGTAGCCAAAACGTTCGCGTTTGCAGGGTGGTATTCGGACACCCTTTGTAGCAAAATTGCGATTTTAAGCGTAGAATGCTAGTGAATTTTGTGAGGAGTTATCGGTTTTTCGTGTGAAAATGAGGTCGAAGGTCAGATTGGTTGAGAAATTTATTGCTACATCTAATATCTTCTGAAGGTCAATTAATTCATTCAATTAGAACTACAACGTCGTTTAGAATTTGTCGTTAACAACAACTTTTTTCGCACAACGTTGTAAATATTTGTTTGTTTTTCTTTCGTCCCCTGTACAACAAAGAATTATCTTATCTTATTTTACGACTTTTCACAATTGTCTGTTTAATTTCTTTTTTTAATAAATATTTAAACTAAATAACTTATAAAAGAATAATTATTAAAGTATACAAAAAAATCAAACAAAGAAAAAAGTCTTAGCGTAAGTCTTAGTCTTGATCTTCCTTTTACCAAACTGTACTAATATCTAACATCAAATTGACCACTTCCGAGTCCGCTAAAAATATCCTAAAAGTGTAAAACAAATTTCCTGCATTTTTACGAGCCGTGGATTTGAAGTTTAATCAAACCAATATCGGCCGACCAAAAATTCTACAAGTTGAAAATACAGTGCAGTGCCGATACGTAGCCGAAGCCGGTTCGTAGACAAATTTGAACCAAGAAGATGTGAAAACCACCCTGTATTTATTGGTAGGTGCGGCGCATGCAAAATGTATAAAAAAAACTACAATGCAGCTCGCATGAATAAGTGAGAGGACTTCCATAGCTATAGGAAAGAGGAAACAGCAAAATAAAAAGACGTCGCGGTGGCGTTGGGGGTGCGTTTCGGGGCGAGGAGGGATTTTAGGGGGCGGGGGAAGGGGAGGTGCGCTCGCGCATTACCATCCCCGATGACTACCCAGGTCCAGAAAAGAAATTACGGAGTTGATCTACTTATTTAAACATCTAGGTAATTCACATAAAACAACATTTAAAACTTCATTAGGCCAGTTTGCCAAACTGCTAATGCAGTTTGTCAGCAAACAAGGTTACTGAAGCGTCTATAAGTTTAATTTTTCGCTTCATCGGCATTGATTAGTCGTTGCGTGCACGCACGCCGGCTTCAGGTACTTTTTATCTTGCCCTTTTTATTGAGATTTACGTTGATTGTATAAAGTTTAGAAAAATATTCTTATGCCTTTCTACCGTTGGGGCGAAAAATCCATTCATTTGAATTTGGCACTTATGATAGGAGGTAAGTAAGATTATTCTCACCACGTGGAGCGGTAGAGCTCCGATCGACCGCTTTCCCCAAATACGGGAAGAACCGAGTTCGATTCCCGCACACAGCAATTTTGTTTGCTAAGGTACATTACATGGTGAATTTGCACTTGAAATGCAACTCGCTGATTACGTAAGAAAACATCGTGAGGAAACCTGACTGAATGAATGGTCGCATATCTAAGGCGGTGGGAGCGCGTGGTGATTTAAGCTTAGAACGAGGTTTTGTAAGCGATAGACTATTATCTATACTAATATTATAAATAGGAATAGTTTTTAAGTTTTTAAGTGTGTGTGTAGGGAATCTCCAAAAGTACTTGTCCGATTTCAAAAAAATCTTTCACCAGTGTCTAGAATGAACCTTCAGGAGTTCAGGGTTGACGCGAACGTAGTCGCGGGCACTACTAGTATCATATACAACTTCAAAAATTGTAGTTTTATATTACCATTTTCTAGACCAGAAACCAAAGACACCTCGCTGGATACTATCCGCTATGCCAACCGGTGTCTTTAGTTTCTGGTCGAGTGGTTTCTAGAACTATGAAATTTGGTGAGTAATATCATCGTATACTACAAGATAAGATAAGATAAGAATATTCTTTAATGTACCAGGAAAGACAAATACAAAACATTTGCAAAGGCGCAATACAATTGGCGGCCTTATTGCTCAAAGCAATTTCTTCCAGATAACCGACGATGGAGAGTTGCTGAAGGAAAAGTGAGACGGGCAGTCGGTGCAAGTAAAAACATTGATATAAATACTTATATTTAATAATAATATTTTGTATAATAATAGCCTTTACATACTACACGGGTCAATATACGCTATTTGAATTTCTATGGTCCATGGACAAATATTATGTTAAACTTATTACATTATTGCGTCCGTATGCTTAAGCATTAAAGAATATGGTCTTTTATTTGGCCCACATAGTCTATTCACGATAATTGTTTAATTTAAGACATAATCGTTAAAAATAGTTGTAAATGTATACTCCTCTGGCCTCCCCATTTCTAGATTATAATGATTTTATGGCGAGATATTTTTAAATACGTATGCCATTATGTTTTTAAAAATATGATCATACGATTTTATAAACATCGAAACATATTTCATCAAAATATACAGTAAAAAGTTTTATTAATATAAAGAAAATAACTTACTTTCATGACACGTTACAATAATGTCACTTCATCTGGCGAAACTCAAAGAAGTAAAATTTGACTTAAAACCGCAAAGGTATGTTTTTGTCCATGAACTACGCGCATACAATAGTGTTAAGTTAGAAACAAGCTAATGACGTTGAGCGAAATTCCTATAATATAGCGTCAATTTGCAATTCACTGTAAGCTGAAAGCGTGTTTCTGCCAGTCGTTGGAGTATTTCCTCTGGCAAGTCTATGTTTTTGTATTTTATAGTTACGAAGTTGTGTATTTGCACAATGCAATGCTTATTATTATTATATGTCATGTATTACGTTATACGGTGATCAGAAAAGCGAGTGATATGTTTTTGTAGGTTTTGTGCGATTTTGTCACTCCTGTGGGCGTCACTGCTCTGGCATATTTCATATTTTATATAATACGTGTCCCCTTTCTCAGATATAATCAATGGCCTGTTACTTCCCTGCTTTCATTTGTGACTACTCTGCCAATAGTATCAGTCCTCTGGTAACACATTTTCCTCTGGTGCTTATAAAATTAAAAAAAATGGAAAATCTTCTGGCCCTCATCATTAAACATTTAAAAATTGTGTCAAATAGAGAAATTATCAATATTGAATGGAACAGATTACATTTCCTTCTGGAACACAAAAAAATCAAATACCGTATATTCACCCATACATACAATAATTATAAAAATTATTAAAATTACAAAATACAGGGAAATATCTGAAACTATACATTTGTAATTAAATAATTAAAAAATGTCTTGGATAAGATAAGATAACGTTTATTGAACCAGGAAAATCTTAAACAATTAAAACAAAATAAAATTCGGCTTATACAGAATATCTTACTAAAAGTTAGTCTTACGGTGTCTTGTATAGCATCTGCCGCTGAACTAGGTTTAGGTTGGATGGAGGTTCGGGAAAACCTCGGAAAAATTGCGAGACTCGGTTCCTGAGCTATCGTACAAAGCACAGAACCCTCGACGGGGGAATCCGACTAGCATTTCTCCGGTTTTTTGATAGATGATTTTATTACATCGATGCCTCACTATAGTCCGTTTTTTAATTCGATGCAAAAATAAAAATATTCGGTGTTACCGCTATAAAAGCTATAGGTTAACTCGGTAGATTTTTTTACCGTGAATAGAAGACTCATGTGACCTAAATCCTTATCACATCAAAGACATTAAAATTGAATTACTCGTAAGAGCAAAGTCTAAAAAAAACACCTGCGTAGCACACACAATTTAACTTGCAAGTAAAATGGGGTTATTTGGTTTTTACGTACTAGCAAGCAACATTCAGACATTGACAGCTGAAGAATTGTATGGAGATGACAACGTGACAATTTTTTTTTTTGCATTGAATGAAAAAACTGACTTTAGGACCTACAGTGTAGGTTGAACGAGCGAACCGGCAAGCCCATTGACACAGCAACGGGCTTAGAACATGAGAATCGGTCTGTTTACACGTTCAAATTCCAGCATCAGGCCGAACGTGCCTGTCCGGCTTTCCCGACATTAAGTGCTCACTCACCTCACGCAATTTATTCCTGCCCCGCAAGCAAAAAGAAAGCCCTTGCTTTCTGGAATTAGCCGGGCGAATGTCGCCCTCCAGGGTTACGCCGTGGTATTTAATCACTTTATTAAACCAATAAAGTGCGCGCCGCAGGCACAATGGTGGCCAGGCGTCGGCAATAAAATCTCCACGAAATAATCGAACGCTGCACCGGTGAAAATATCACTCGCTTCCAATATAATTACGGACGAAATGTCGACACGAGACGGATAAATTCATTCGATTATGCCGCGATTATGAAAATAAAAGTGCAATGTGAGCACAATAGGTGGCAGGGCAACAATGGTTAATTAAAGCGGTGGCCATACTTAGAGGCTTGATTAGCTTCTGAGTCCGACGGTCACGGTCACTCGCACAGTCGGACGCGACTAAGGCATTGGCCGCACAGAAAAGACGTGGGGCGCGCAAAAGACGCGACGAATGACCGACTTTCTGACAGCTCCTAAAAAATGGTTCCAAACTCACTACTAGATCGCGATGGTGTCTACGTAAGTAGTTTTTTTTAATACAGCTGAGAGCCCTTCATTGATCTGTGTTCTTACGTCACTGTCATCGCCATCTGTCATGAAGTTACTGGTAACTGGACTTACACAAATACGATCGGCACCAAGAAATGGAGAAACCGTATCGCCAAAACTGTGCGGTAAAATTTTGTACGAAGGCAGGTACTCAGCGTTCACAGATTACAGATATATTGTGAAAAAAAAAATCAAGTCTTTTTATCAGCCATCTGTCGCAGTTTCAAGAACTATATTTTTTTTAATGAGCTCTAAGCAAATCCCTCATTGTGTAGAGTCACTGTTCTCTCGCTCTGTGGTCAATCGCTCGCACCGCAGAGCAAGGACTGTGAACTCAAAGGTCACTATAGTGAAGGAACTCTCGAACCAAAACGACTGCAGTGAATGGCCGCCACCGCCACCGCCATCGAAACCGCGGCCGCGACCGCTTTGGTCTTTGAGTCCTTTTTTGGTACGTTGCCGCGATCTTGACACATTTCTTTCGCTTCGTCAACATTCCCTAGTCATTGCATGCGCGCACGCCGGTTTCGGGTATTTTTTATCTTGCCTTTCGCCAATACATGTCCTCCTGGGACGTCCCTAAGTAACAGTTCCTTCTCAACTCAAATAAGTAGGTACATTTCCTGTGTAGAATTTTATAATAAGATATATCGTATGTTTAAAATACTTAATAAGTTTAGGTAAAGATATGTAAGTCTATAGATTAAGTATGAGTATGTATCAATATTCAAATTTGCATCGGCTACCCGTCTTTCAAATTTCTCTCAGCAATTCGGAAGGTTGTCCGGAAGAAATTGCTTTTCAGCAATAATGCCGCCAATCGTACTATAAACCTTTGTGAATATTTTGTGTTTTTTTGTTCTTTCCAGTGTGCGATATTCTTATACTTTCTTGTATTTTTGAACAAACTGTACATGTTGATTTTAGGTACGCTTGCTTTGTCTTAAATATTATTATTTGTTTATTTTTTCTCTGTTTGTTTTATTTGTTTAAATTTTAGAAAGAAGAAGTTTTTGTTTTTTGTGTCTAGATGTTATTCTTTTTTTTTACATAATGCATTGTAAATTTTTGTGTATTTGTTACTGTTTTGTTATGTTTTGAGTATTGTGCCGTTGAATAATTTATTTCTCTCTCTCTCTCTCTTATATCTTATCTTACATCCTCTTTTTCCCGAGCTCTCTATTGCATCTGAGTCACCCAAGTATGTAATATACGAGTACATTACATAGAACAAGTCGACAATAGTCTACAAATATTGGCAACAACCTATCCCTCCCGCAAGATACGCATGGCGTATTTATTTACACGTTACAAAAGCGGTAATGAAATGCGAAAAGCGCGCCGTTACTTCGCCACTCCTAACAGCAGCTCAGTGGAATTTCTCCAACTTATTAAAATAGCATTTTAATGACCATAAACACAGGCGCAAGCTCCCATAACACTCGTACCTATCAGCTAACGGCTAGCTACAGTGTCGCATTGCACTGCGATGTTTAATAAAAATTACACGGAGTTATTTACAGGCATGCATTCCCGGGTTCCGTAGCGACACTTTAGTAGCGGATTTCTGTATACGGGGATGACATTTGATACGAGTATTTTGACAGTAGCCGTCGAGAGCACATCAACGTTTCAACATTTTTATTCGGCTTTTGTGTAATTCGACTCTTCGTAGCGAATTTTTGTGATCGGCGATGATACCAGATATTTTGACAGTTACTGTTGAAAGCTCAAACTCTGTTACTTGGCTACGTTAAAAATGGGCCGGTTACTGAATTGATAGCTATGACAAGACAGCACTGCAGTTAAGTAGTTAAGTACTTAGTGAAATTCACAATTCAGAAACTGGCCTTAAGCAACTAAAAAGTAAAGGTTGAAAGAATGTTATCGACTGTACAGCGACAAATTCAAAAGTCAGGGCCGAATTTCATAAAATACAATACATACATTTATTTTCACAAATCAATTCAAATGGCGTAGAAGAGTCTCATTCATTGACTTTGCAACGTGCATAGAACTGTCATCATCATAAATCCATTATGTCCCACCGAGGGGCACTGGTCTCTTACCTGAGGAAGGTATAGACCATACTCCACCAAGGGGGCCAAGTCCGGATTGGTGGAGGCTTGTAAGACTAGTTAGTGGCTGGTCTTCCTGTCAGAACTTTTCAAGCCACCCTAAGGCATCTGACTTGTTTTAACGACTGTCATCTATCGACGGCCGCCGACAACAACTGCTTAACGTGTCTTGCGAAGCATGGAACCGCTCGGAAAAATGCCACTAGCGTTAGTCATAGACGTTCACCCATCCATGCACTGAACGCGCCCTATGTTGCTTAACCTTGAAAACTTTTGTAGTAAGCAATAATTCTAGAGCCGGTGCACTAAATGACAGGTAGAAAACACAAATTTTTGACGCGGAGAGAAAATTTATTATAAAATTACTCTATAGCATTTTTGCTGTCTACTACACCAACAGAGTTGTCATAAAACAATGAATTGAACACACTTTTATTTTTACCAAAAACTAAGCAAACTACTATTAAAGTAAAACTACTAATGCGTAGAACAATCATTTTATAACATTCAGACTTACGTGCTTTAGTCCGCCGACGCTAGAATTTTAGTTCTATGACTGTTCACAGAACAGCAGCCTTAATAAAAACCAGTCGAAGCTTGTAAAGAGATTGCTGCGCTAAATCAAGCGTGGCTAAATGATCCCGCTCTATCCGCTCAGAAGGCCCGCGGAACTCTATAAAAAGGTGCAAAGTGAGCGAGCAAAAAATAACAAGTTCGCTTCAGCCGTTGTCGCCAACTTCCCTCTTCGCACTGTAAGGTGCACGCGATTTGCGAGTTAAATGAGAACAATAACGTACGTTTGCGCTGACGACAGAAAGCTTTTTAAATTTTTACAGCGTATTTAGCGGCTAAGCCTAATTTAGTGCCGTAGCCAACTTCCGCGTGCACAGTACTTTTTCACGCCGCTTCGGAGGCGTTTTGTTTGAACGCGCCTTTACAATCGCATCAGCGTTATTATCTTTACATTGTGTGGCAAATAAGCGTACTTGTGCGAAAGAATGTAGTCACACTGTGGGTACAGTTACTCAAATGTCACTGGTTCTCACAGCGGATCGGCTAGGCTTACGAGGATCGATACGTATGCAAATTCGGTTGCGGGCCGATTTAATAAGTTGCATACGAAGTTGTCGGCCGCGACGTCTGTCAGAGGCTCGCCAGCGAATGTAAAAAGCAATTTAGCGAACAGAAGCATACGGAGCGCGGCCCTCAGCCGGCCGTTACGTCCCATTCATCATGTTTTTTTCCACAATTATTCCATTCTTCTTCGAACACTTTTAATAAGGTTAATGGTTTGATTCGAGCCTCGGTAGGGAAGTTGCGCCGTTGCGAGTCAACGTTGATATTTATGACGTTTGGAAGTTGAAATGGTCCTAAAATGGCCGACGCGATAGCACGGGCAAGTTAGATCTATAAAGGAGGAGGGGACCTTCCAGGAGGTAGCCGAAATGAAAGGTTGCGTGAATCACGCCACGGCGAGGGGCTCAAAACAAATAGATTATATCCGCGATTGTCATCGCCATCGCTTTACATATATAGATTGAGAACACTTTAATCGCGATTAATGCGGCGCTTGACTACCACAACAGATGTCGTGAGTTCGATTCGCGCTGGAGGTCGCTTGTTTTGTACAAACAGCCTCGCTACGCAAAGTTTATTACAGTTTGATTTTAGCAAATTATTACAAAAAAGTAAACTTTATTGATATATAATTTATAAACCTTGCTAAAAGAAAGTTCATAACATTCTACGATTAAAATCTATTTCTAGATACCTACATTTAGAAAATTTTCTTCCTATATTTCACTTGGTTTGATATTTACGAGGGGCACTGTCAAGTTTGACTCGCTGTCACATCAACGGAATTAATTTTTGTCTAAGAGATTATTTGTGAGAACCTCTACGGTGCAGTCAAATCAAATTCAAATTCAACCTTTACAAAAGTGCATTGTACTCACTTACGAGCGACTTTGCAACAAAATTGTAATAGCGACATTTGGCAGCCAACTAGGTCTCTTAAAAAACAAAAATTGGTAAATTATTGCTAATTATACTACCAACCTATTTCAAATATTTTTATCTCGTTTAATTTGCAAGTTATTTGACAGAAATGGCAGTATAGTTTCATACCGCGGTTTGAGAAAAGCCCCCACAGGACAGGCACGGCCTAGTGTGGGGACCACTGCTTAACTGTAAGTCTTATGTTAAACTGAACTGTATACTAATTTTAAGGACAACGTTTGTAACAGATTTTGGGGACAAATAAATTTAATTTCAATTTCAATTTCAACCCTTCTTGACAAAGGTACGGACAAGTTATCCTATCTTTTTTTGTGTACGGAATGCTAAAAATGAGTCCTGGACACACAAATTCGTTGAGGCCTTGTCCACCACGGTCACGGAAGCTTAGTGAGAGAAATAAATGACACCTGCATAGACGATGGACTTTCCCTGACAAGCGTAACCATTCTCGATCACACGTGATGCACCAAAACAGGGAAGGCCTTTTAAAACGTCTGCGAGATAGTCAATGCTCATTATGACGGACCGAAGGCTTGATAAATTGCTCTCTGAATCTAAAGTTCTGGGATGGCGGCAAGGCTGACATCTAAGTGGTTTGGAAGCCGCGATAATGTTATTAATAATTTTATATTTATTTTTATAATCATTTACACACAGGCACATACATTGCTTCTGGCCCCACACTAGGATACCCTGTGTCGTGGGAACCAGAAACAGCGACGTCACAAACATGTAAACATCCAAACCTGGAGTTTTTTTTTCTCTCCAGCCGGGGATCGAACCCGGGACCTCTCGCATGGTAAGAAGATGCGCTAACCACTACGCCACAGTGGTCGTCAATTTATTATACAAAGAACGACGACGCGCCTCATCGCCCCGTCAGGCGAATCCAGAGCTGATAGGTACCTTGGTCAACGCATCAGCCTGGCCATTCAGAGGGGAAATGCTGCCAGTATCTCGCGAACTCTCCCCGACGGCAGCGCTCTAGAGATTTTTTTAATAATGTTATTTTATGTTTAGTTTAGTTTTAGTTTAATAATACATTTAAGGGTATTTATTTGTATCAAGTTAATAATATCAAAAATAAAATAATTCGTTTGCCAATTTTCATAATTGCATTACAGTCAAACTATTTCGTAATTAATTGCATGCTCTTAGTCAATACAAGTAACTGCATAGTGTGTACATATTTACTTGAAGAAAGAGAAGCACACATCATTATAGAATCGCTATACAATCACGCCCTGAAATGCACTAAATCATCAACATAAACATTTTGGATGATGATGTCAGTGAGTTAGCATTAAGAACAACAATACAAAACGCAACAAAATTACTGTTGCAATAGATTATCAATAACTTATTAAAAAGATGTCATTAAAAATCGAAATGTCATAATACGAGAAAAAAAACAAATGTCATGTGAAAAGCTCAAAATGCCATTTAGACCGCTAGATGAAAAATAAAAATAAATTTGTAATGAGAAATCTTATTTAAAAAAATTCGCGAAGTGCCAGAACGTTGACTAATGCCCGGTTCCTATAATATACGCCTACCGGCTACGATCCGTTTTCCATACAATTTATTGACGGTTCGTAGGAATTTCGTAGAAATTGTACCGATCGTAAGCAAAAACGAAGCGTTTTGTGGATATTGGAACCGGGCAAAAGACAATCAGAACATTGACCCAGTCTATCAGAACAGTGACCCGCGGACCCGCGGTACGCATATGGCTGGCTACTAATGGTTCTCATACTTCGCATAGATCAGATCCGATTTTTGATAGCTAACCATTGTTGAGGCATGTTCATTTTGCTGTGGCTTTCAAACCCTCCAAAATGTCCGATGTATGGTGATTTGTAGCATACAATTGACAACTGATCAATCTTTGCTTTTTTGCTTCCGAGTCGGCCCTAAAGGGGCTCTCGAGGTTCTCTGGCCCCAAGATTCTTTTAGAAGTTAACATAACAAAACTTACATACAGGCACATAGGTACATTGCTTCTTCCCCCACACTAGGATACCCTGTTTCGTGGGAACCGCGACGTCACAAACATGTAAATATCCAAGACCTGGGTTTTTTTTGTCCCCAGCCGGGATTCGAACCCGGGACCTCTCGCATGGTAGTTAGATACGCTAACCGCTGCGCCACAGAGGTCTTCAGTTTGTCAAATTGTTTTTGCGAAATGTGCCAAACATGTTATCATAATTTTAGGAGCTAAAAAACACAAAAAACTGAGCCCAAAAACTAAAATCACAGATCCTAGGGTATCCTAGCGTGGGGTCAGAAGCAATGTATGTGCATGTATGTAATGTTTATGTTTAGATTCACGGTAGGATCACGTGATATATTTTTCCCTTCCGCTGACCCGTAGAAGGTCAACACACTTGGAACTTGGAAAAAAAACATCATGACTCGAACCGGGTCTTTTGAAATCGACCCGAAACGGGTCCCCGTTTTCCCGTCAGAACTATCCCAACCTTGCAGGTAAACGCGAAATTTACCTCTGTATGTTATTATAGCAAATTTCAATTGCCTTAAAACACGGATAAAACAACGTTTTCTAAAAATGTAACCTAGTTAGATCAATTAAACGCCCCCGAAAGCATCTGCCTACAAAATTTCGTGAAAATAGCTGGAGCCGTTTCCGAGATTCTGATTATATATATAAATATATATATAAGAATTGCTCGTTTAAAGAGATTAGATAGATAGATAAACTAGACCAGGATCTTTTCGAACGTATAATGTATTTTTATGGCTTGACAACAGCGAAGCCCGAATCGCAGCCGACCCCAAAGCAAAGCGTTCCCCGAAAACACCGCATTGTACCTTGCGGCTTTCCCATTTCCCGATGATGCCAACAGCTGATCACAGAGGCGTGTGCCCGCTAAGGAAAAATAGGTCAACCTCACAACAGACCCAGAGATCGTACCGGGGAGTTTTCGCCACCCACGCCATTAACTCCGCGACACCTCCGAAGAATGCACTCCTAATAAGTCATCAGCTAAGTAGCGGCCCGGGGGAGGAGGGGTCAGGGGAGCCCTCGCTCAAAGACTGTTCCGACTCGACGCTCGTCAGACATAGGTCGCACATTAGGACGGCGAAAAGAGAGGCTATTGTAAAGTGTTACCATATCGTAGTGGCCTTCAACTGTGGACGTTTTTTATGGCGCAATTTGCTTCTTAATTAAATGGAACATTAATCGTGGTTGTTCTTAGTTGTAGGTCAAGGAAAAGTACCTTACGAATGTTGATTTCATTGGATATTGAAATTAAGGTTTTTCGCAGGATAAACGGCCAGATCTTTTTTAACGTTAGAAGCTTGCTTCAAAATACTGTAGAATTGTGTCATCATCATCATCGGCCTACGCTTTTCCACTGCTGGACTTAGGCCTCTCCTATTGCATCTATCCTATTGCATCCAGCTTGCTTCCAAATTTGTGTATACGGTTTTAATTTGGAAACCCTAAAAAATCACCATTTCATTTAACTTAAAGGTTCAGGCAAACCACTATAAACAGAAAAAAAGTTTAAACCTAAATAAAATAATGAAAAAATACAAAAATAGTTAAAAATCAGGGTTCGCGCTTTTTTGTGGCAACCATTTTTAATGAAGAGGAGTCGCAATGTACTCCGAACTTATATAAGACACAGGCTTTGACTACTGAGTCGCTGAGAGAGTCGGTTTTTGTTTGCGTTTCTAAGTAGTTGTTATGTCTTGCTAGCTTTTGTCGAACCCGCGTACTGTCAGCAATGTTAGACTTGCGAAACTCACCCTTAAGCATAGGTCTATACGAGCTACATTGCAAGCAGCGCCCTTTGCTAACTACACCGTGTTTAGAGGTTTGGCGTGAGAGTGAACTATGCCGGTTGTTTTTTAATTCCTCCATTTTGAGTCCCGTTGGGTAATTAACTAATTCTAGTAAAAATTAAGATTATGTACAATAAAATCATAAATTATATTTTAATATAATTTTTACAATACTTTTATAAATTTCTAAAAGTCGGTGTTTACCCCTCCGTTACCACCGCTCCTAATCCCGGCTTCGCACGGGCGGCAAACGTTTCCGTGGAAAAAGCTATATTAGTTCCGTGGAAAATTCCCGGGGTAGTAACTTTTTTACACCTTGGGTTACAATCTTCGAGATTTCGTACGGAACACCAAACTTTTTGAAAATCCAATATAGCCTATGTTACTCACGAAGAATGTAGCTTTTTAATTTTTTTTTAATTTTTGAAATCAGCCCAGTAGTTTCTTAGCCTATTCATTACAAACATACACACAAAAATACAAATCTTTATTCTTTATAATACATATTAGTATACAAGTATACCTAGATAGTATAGATGTATAGATATAGAATGATATCGTTGCGTCCACACGTCCACATGGGCCTTAATTGAGCCAGGGTCAGTTTCTAAATCGAGAATTTCTTTAGGTAGGTAACTACGAGTATAGTCTGTAAAATATAGCTTGCGCTCCGCGACAGCTGTCTTGGACATTTGAGTCCATGAAGTTTTGATTTTTTTTACAGAATATTTGCACTGTCCCAATCATGTGTTTTAAACTGTTACTTCTGCTTACTGAATAAAGATTTTATTTATTTATTTATTATTTATTTACTGTGAAAACTCCGTACTCTCACACTATTCGATGTCTAAGCAATATCGTAACCTAGCCCTGTCAGTGTGACAGCTGTCGTGGAGCTCAAGCTATATTTTACAGACTGTAGGTACTTAACTATGGTGCTATCTGTCCACACACACACAAAAAAATACAAATCTTTCCTCCTTATAATATTAGTATAGATAGATTGCAGTGTCACACACAGTGCCAGTGCATACATAGCAAAGCTCGACGTATGTGTGGGGGCGTCAAGAGTTAACTCTTCAGGCTGGTGTGATAGATAAGGCATTGTTCGCGTCACGAATTACTTCGCGCCGACAGCCTCAACCAATCTAGCTAAAAGTCCTCTCTGCAGACTAAGGGGAAGTTGGCAAGGAGGGTAAGAAGCCTCCGTACCTTTGTTGTTTTTTATTTTTTCTACATTCCATTTCAGGGTGTAACTTTCAGCTGTCGTAAAATCCCGCTGAAGGCCTCAGACCGCGTAATTTATATGAAAGGAAAGGCCTAAGCCCAGCTGTGGGCAGAGGGGGACTGATGAGGGTAATGACGATGATGACGAATGGAATTTTAACAAGGGTACCCTGTGTCGTGGGAACCGGAAACAGCGACGTCACAAATATGTAAACATCCAAGACCTGGGTTTCTTTTTTTTTGTCCCAGCCGGGATTCGAACCCGGAACCTCTCGCATGTTAGATGTGCTAACCGCTGCGTCACAGAGGTATTAAAAAAAACTACAATAATATCATAATTTGATTGTAATGCTTTGTCTATAATTCTGTTTTGTACAGTCATGAGCAATAGTATATTTTCGCAACTTGCAACGAAATAACGTCAAGAGTGGAGGGTAGTGCTACTTTATAACACAAAATTTAGACAACACAATTACTTGTCCCAAACTATATACACTGTCACATTTTGTACAATGTACACGTTTTGTTTTGTACTGCACGTGTGTACGACAATTTGTCCTATTATCATTGGGTACATAATTTAGGACAAATTGTTAAGATTTTTAGAAATATCCAGTGCTATGGTAACCAGGCAAGGACATTACAAACATCGAAAAACACCCAGACTGAGGCCATTTGTACAAATGTACGGCGGCTCCCAGTGGGAATCGAACTGACGACCTCTTTCATGGTAGCTCAGCGCCTTAACGGCTCAACCAACGAGGCAGTAACATATTTTCTCTATGTCTATGAAATCAAATTAATTTATTATTTATTGTATGAATGAATGAATAACAGAGACTAATGAATGTCGTGGCACGCGGCAGTCCCTCGTCTCTGTCTACCCCTCTGGGATTCAAGCGTGAGATATATAGATAGATACAATATTCTGTATGGTACTATAAATAAAATTTAGTTTATTTTTACAAATCGAAGTACAACTGACGACCTCTGTGGCGCAGTGGTTAGCGCATCTGACTACCGTGCGAGAGGTCCCGGGTGCGAATCCCGGCTGGGGGAAAAAAAACCCAGGTCTTGGATGTTTACACGTTTGTGACGTCGCTGTTTCTGGTTCCCACGACCAGGGTATCCTAGTGGGGCCAGAAGCAATGTGTGTGCCTGTATGTAAATGTTATCTTGTTATGTTAATTGGCGGCCTTATTACTATAAGCGATTTCTTCCAGGCAACCATAGACGGAGACAAGAAAGACATTAGAGGCGGATAGTCGTGGGTAAATGTATGCATGGATATCTATCTATCTATCTTTCTATCTAATCTCTTTAAACGAGCAATTCTTGTATATATATAATCAGAATTTCGGAAACTGCTCCAACGATTTTCACGAAATTTTGTAGGCTGATGTTTTTGGGGGCATTTAATTGATCTAACTAGGTTACATTTTTAGAAAACGTTGTTTTATCCGTGTTTTAAGGCAATTGAAATTTGCTATGATAACATACAGAGGTAAATTTTGCATCCATCTGCAAGGTTGGGATAGTTCTGACGGGAAAACGGGCGACCGTTTCGGGCCGATTTCAAGAGACCCGGTTCGAGTCATGATGTTTTTTTTCCAAGTTCTGTTTTTGTTGGAAAAGGATTATTTTTATTTTATATTACAAAAAAAGTACCGAGCAAAGCTCGGTCACCCAGGTACTAGTTAATAAATTAACGAGCAAATTCCCAATCAGCGCGCTAAGTATGAACTTAGCGCTTCATATGCATGAAGCCGTTCATATAAATAGATTGAAAGGAAATAAGTCGACCAAGAGCCCCGGCGGAACGCACGGCGTCTCTTTGACATCGAGTGATTACCAATTCAAAAGCGAAGGACTACTAGTTAGAGTGGGATTAATTAGAAGATTTTGCATTCATTGGGCGCGGAGATTTTGAGAAAAACGAGCTTGTTGAAACCAAAAACCCGACTGGTAATAATTGAAGACGTGAGTGGATGAAGGGATAGGTGCAGTTTTTTAGATTTTGAGTAAATTGCAGTTAAAGTATTACTACAATTTTCTAAATACAATTTTTTTCCACACAAAAAACACGGGCAACCGAAAATACAACATATCTTCTTCATCCACTCACCTCTTCAATTAGTAACCTTATTCGCGATATGCTTTCTTTTTTTTGTCTGAAGAGTCCGCGTCTCGCTCTGATTCGTGAACTTGATCATAGTGACTCTGACCGTAATAATTAAACTTTGTTTAAACAATAAACTGTGTAATTGTTGTCTGTTGCCGTTATAGCAACAATCATCATCATCAACCCATTATGTCCCCACCGTGAAGCACGGGTCTCTTCTCTGCGGAAGGTATAGGCCATACTCCACCACGGGGGCCAAGTCCGGATTGGTGGAGGCTTGTACATAGGACTAGTAGCTGGTCTTACTATCAGTAGTTTTTAACACGCCCTAAGGCCTCTGATTTGGCTTAGCAACAAATACTAAAACCAAATAAAATAAATAACTAAGGACATACAATAAAAAAATTTTTTTTTGCTGTGTTCATAGGAAGACGCTTGAAATATTCAAATGGTACGGAACCCTTCATGCGCAGAACGGACTCGCACTGGCTTGTTTTTTTCATTCAGTGGCCTGTTCGCTGTGTATTTGGTTGATCTCGTGCTTATCCTCGTACATAGACTCGTCGAGACTGCCTTTCTGATTTTTCAAGGTTTGCTGGCAAACGTCTCTTACTGAAATAAACGTTTTCGTAGTGGAGAAAAAGGCAGCGGGTGTGTTAAAAGAAAAAAAAACTTTTTAAACTTTAAAACTGCACTCTCACCATCTCTGGTGAGTCACTCACTCCACCATTGAACCCTCATTTCGTTTCGCAGTCGGATAGGAACATATTTAATTAGAGGCGGTGGGCAGGCTTGTTACCGATCTCATTCAAGGGCTCTCAGTGCGCTCAATGGCGGTCGCAAGACACTACTTGCCAATTATTACCAATCTGCCAGCGTAGTGTGGTGACACGGCAGGTAGACCGTACACCTGGGGCTCCAGAGGCGCTGGTTCGATACCCGATGCATTCTTCCTAATCGTCAAGGGGGAGGTTTTGGTGCGAAAGCAGGTGAAGGTAAAAAGAGCAAAAGATCGCGGAATGCCCCCTCAGCCAGGCCTGTTTCACTAAGCATTTGTTTGTTTTGTTTGTTACACTTTATTGCACAAAAGAAATAAAACAATACATAAAATCTTAAATAACAGGTATGTGTCGATGTACAAAGGCGGACTTATTTCAAAAGAAATTTCTTCCAGCCAGCCTAAGAATGGTTTTGAACAATAAAACAGAGAGAAACAGAAGCGTGTCGGTATCGAACGCGTAAGTACATGCGGCGACCACTCCGGAGTGGCAAATAGGTAGGAATTCAGGCGCCAGAAGAGGTAAGAGTTACGCGGTAGAAAGAGAGGCAACATGTAGGTGAAAATAACGTAGCTTTTTTAGCACCGTACGATCTGCATTGCACTTAATTGTATCGCTGCTAGAGTCCTTTTTTCTTCAATTGATTTTGCGGAGTGAATCTTCTGTACCTGTACTATTATGTATTCTGTGCCTCAGCTACGAACATTAGACGATCTATCTGGCGCAGCGGTAGCGGATTTGCCTACCGTGCGACCTATCGCATCTAAGACCTGGGGTTTTATTTTGTCCCCAGTGATTCCAACCCGGGACAGGTCCCCAGGACAGGACAAAATAAAACCCCAGGTCTTGGATTTTAATTTAAAAAAAATGCGCATTCTGAAGTTACTTTAAGTACCTGCTTATTACGTTTCATATAAAAAAAAAACTTTTACGTTTTTTATTTGTATTTATTTTTAGCCCTTTTTAGCACCTCTTTTGCTATATCTAGCCTTTTTAGCTTTTCCGACTGCCCCTTTTCACAAACCAAACCAACACTCAGAAGGCGATGGCGCGATGGCGTCTTTTTTTTTCTCGGGCGCGGGATGAGAGGATTAGGCGGGCTAAGATATAGCCCTCGGTGTCCGAGTCAGTCTTGCAATAGGCTAGTTGCCCTAAAAAATGTAATTAGTCCGTCTTTTAGATTATTCAAAAATAAGGGACACGTATTTTTTTATTTGTAAATTAGACCAAAAATGACAAAGATATAGTTAAAGTTACGTGTGACGTCACGCCGTGCTGCATTTTTTAGCACGGCGTGACGTCACACGTAACTTTAATGGGCTATATCTTTGTTATTTTTTGTTTAATCGAAAAAAGAAAAAATACGTGTCCAATATTTTTTTATAATCTAAAATACGGACTAAATAGAATTTATTTATTTTGACCCTGGAAACTACCCTAATAGGGTACCTGTTATTTCAGTAATTGAGAATGGACATGGTTTCCTTCATGGTTTTCCAAGTTTCCCGATCTTGTGCGTTATAAAGTTTATTTCTAGACTTTTGTGTGACTAGAAGTTTGATTCTACTGCCACCGCCCCCTTTGTCGTGGACGCATCCAAGGGCGGGGTCGATGATATTGTAATAACCGCTTCAGTCAATCACGAAATATGCGCTATCGATTCTTTGAAATACTCCCCTCAAACGTTTACTTTTGACTGCCTATCGCGATTAGGGCTGGACTGCGAACATTCGATTTCTTCGAATGTTGTATGATTTTAGCGGCATACCCGCTGTATGGACAAAATTATAAAAGAGTACTGCCAAGAAGTTTGTCAACTACTTATTTAGAAACATAATTTAGGTTAAATATATCATATGGTATCCTTGCTATGAGTTCAGGACAGCCTGTTGGAAGGTTATTCCTAGCCAACAAGTACTGTACAAGTAAGTAGCTCCCATACAATAATCGTGATTTTTTGCCGAGCGTCCTGGTATGCCGAAGCGGGGGTAAGCGCGCTGTAATAGTACGGACACTCGCGTAGCTTCGCTATGTGCCTGTATGTAAATGTTATGTTATGTTTAATGACAATTCTTTTTTTTATTTATTAATAAAAGTTAATATTAAGGAATGAGTATAATGACTACAAGTACAGGAAGCACAAGCGCGAGAAATAAAATCACGGTCGTTCCAATAAATTGTGGTACAGTACAGATTCATGCGTGAGCTCGACTCGTACTTGGCTTTTTTCGTTACCGTACCAGCAAAAGCGAGCCGGTCGCATTCCGAAGGTCGGCGATCGTTTCAGCGGGGGTGACTCTCCCTCCCTCCTTGTGTTCTTTTCTTTGTAAATCGTCGTATTTTTATTCGCTATGATAAATTGTAACTGCGGGGGTTGGGGGGCGCGGGCAGTCCCCTTTTGTTTTGGTATTTTTTACGCGTAATGTCTGGTGTTGCGCTTAATTGGTGGCGCGGCGCATTGTTCCGAATGTGGGTCAGAGGTACCGCGGCCCGGAGTGTGCCGGCGGCGTTTTGACACCGGCCTCTTTCGTTCCCGACGCTGATGTGGGAGCAAAAGACGAAGAAATCGCATAAGAATAAAAAGCGGCCAAGTGCGAGTCGGACTTGTGCACGATGGGTTCCGTGCCATTATCTATAACACCAAAAAAAAACATTTCTGTTGTATAGGAGCCCCTTTAAATATATATTTAATTTTGTTTTTTAGTATTTTTTGTTATAGCGGCAACAAAAATACATCATCTGTGAAAATTTCAACTGTCTAACTATCACGGTTCATGAGATACAGCCTGGTGACAGACGGACGGACAGCGGAGTCTCAGTAACAGGGTCCGCTTTACCATTTGGGGACGGATCCCTAAAAAGACAGCTCATCGGCAATCAGTAGGCTAATACAACCCCGCTAGAGTTAACTTGAGACTCAAGCAGAGTGGGCACTCTCCTGCCGACCTCCGCGCTTCGCTAAAAGGGTTATTAGATTTTTTAATTTTCCAATCCAGTCAATCACTAAAAAATGGACCAATGATGGATGTTTCTGTCATTACCGCGGGCTTACGTCATCCGCTAGAGTCTCTTGCGGATTGTACTAACATAAGACGACGTGGGGAAACCAGCGGCCGCACCACCTAACAGAGATCCAACTCAAACTGTTAAAAACGCCTTCAGCGCCACTGAAACTCGTCATGCACGCCATCAGGGACTAAATTCTGTTAAAGCATTGAAGAACAATCACAACTGCATTAACGTGGCGATTTAGTTTCATTGCCGCTTCAAATCTACGCGCGCATGTATATCAATAATTAACTTGAAGCGGCAATGAAACTAAATCGCCACGTTCACGCAGTTGACATTGTAGTACAATGCACTAACAGAATCTAGATCCTGGTCTTGTATCACGCAGCTTTCCACTCTATCGGGTTGTGGATTCAGACGACTCCAAAGTGTCTAAATATGTAGTACGTATTTAACAGTTCGGATCAGGCTAAATCAGGCCACTGCAGTTAGTGGTGGAGTTACATAGTAGCAGCCTTGGCCTCTTGTTCGGGAGCGACCTTCGCCGTCATCCCGACGGCTACACCTAATGACCTAAATTCTTGGGGCCGGTTTAAATGCCCTATATATATTTATTTGATTTAAGTAACTCACATGGCGTGACTTTATTTTCTAAGGGTTGGTTTCTCAATTGAGAATTTAACTAAGTAACTACTTAAGTAGCGCCTGTCACGCTCTTTTCTGAGTTTGACGAGATGGGACGACATTTAAGTGGTTACTTAGCAAAATTCTTAATTCAGAAACTGTGTAATCTTTGGATTATGGATTAGCCTTTAAAGTATTCGCCGAAGAAGTACTAGTTTATTATTCTATAACTCAGAGGTCAAATGCTCAAAGTCATTCGCCCTTGTTACAGCCTTAAGTGCTGTTGGTGAAAACGGGCATCAGTCCCGTGTCGACAAAATAACAATAGAAAACTATTGTTATTTTCAAGGTCAGGCCTGAATAGGTTAAGTAACGTTCGTTCACGCTCTTTTCTTAGAAATTTTACGAGACAGAACTACGGTTAAGTAGTTCTTAGCGAAATTCTCAAATACAAGTCTCCACCAATCCGGACTTGGCCCCCGTAGTGGCCTATACCTTCCTCAGGGAAGAGACCCGTGCCCCTCGGTGGGGACATAATGGGTTGATGATGATGTCTGTGCCAATAAATCATTCATTCATACGTACATTTAGTAACACGAATGCTAGAACCTACTCTGTACTCTGCGCCGGGTTTTCACAATACGAGTAATAGAGATTGTTCGCGGCACAATGAAATAGTTATATGGTACGTATAGGTATAATCACAGCAGTGTGGAGCCATCAAGTGGACGGCAAGCGTACAGACTCGGCCAGATGGGACAATGACGAACTTCACAACAAACAAGCGTTCCGTGGAATAACCCCATATCTATACTAGAAATAAGACTGCGATGAAATGTCTGTACAGTTATATTAGGTACATTTCATTTATTTATTTATTTATACATAAGGCACACCAACAGCAAATCATGCAAAAATATTATGGTAAACTTAATTAATAATAGTATTGGAACATACATGTTTGCCACTTATTGGTAAGCAAAACTTTGATTATAAGTTTACATAAGTTAGCTATTAAGTTAAGAACAATTAATTAGGACTAAATTAACAGGGCCCAGGTACAACCTTAACATAATTAAGGTTCCTCCTGTTAATGCTGAACTAATTTGGAATACTAAAGAAAAACTTGAGTTATTTCAGTCGTAAAATCACATTTAAGGTAACTGATTACAGCGACGACAGCGGTGACAGGCTTGCCAGTTGTCACGTTGGGACCTAAACTCGGCAAAACGTGGGTCCAGTTCTAGTGATTGGTGCCTCTGCCTACCCCCTCGGGGAGAACGGTCGTTAATTTATTTTTCTTTTTTATTTGATTACTGAGCACGTAGGTATGTAAAGGTAAAAGTGTTATTCATCATCATCATCGGCCTATGCTTGTCCACCGCTGGACATAGGCCTCTCCCACTGCACGCCACTGATCACGGTCCTCGGCTATTCTCATCCAGCTCTTGCCAGCCGCCCTGCGAAAATCATCGCTCCACCGAGTATGAGGACGTCCTAACTACGTTTATCGTTTAAAAGTGTTATTAACTGCACGGTAATGTCGTATCGAATAGTCGGCTCCAGAGCACCAGAAAAGTTCACCTTTTTTTTGTAGAGATTGTAGATATACTTACAATTCTATCGCATCGAAACGGTAGGGACGAGCACGGGCTGATTGATTAATCTTTCTAATTATACTTCTTGAAAAATTCGTTGTTGTGCAGGAGCAGAGTAAAAATTTCTTCATAATTAGAAAATTCTGTTTTTAGCGTCATACCTGAAGAATGGGAAAGGGACTATATTCCTAGATACCCTTGCAATGTAGGTCTGTCTGTCCTTTAAAAGGTTTTATCTCTTGAAGGCGGCCAGTAAGAATTTCACTGAAACCGCGATCGTAGTCGCGGGCCAAGCTTGTATTAAAATAATGGCGGATATCGCACTTTGCCCGCGCGCGGGTTACACCGGCAGAATAGTTGTGCTGCGTCTCATTATATTGAGTTTCCAGTAAAAAGTGAACACAATATAATGCGATACAGGATATTATGCTCGAGTATCAAAACTATTAGCGGTGAATGGCCGGTCATGCGAGCGCGGCAACCCGACGCGGCGCGGGCGCCTGGCCGGATATGGCGCCATTCATCGGGCCATTCGGACCACACGGTTAGGCTCGGCTCTCAGAAGAGACGAAACATTTGTCTACAACCACTTCAGGCACATTGTTACGGCTTCTACCACAAACTATTCGGAGTCACAGGCAGTGTTGACAGATGATCAATCGCAATTTGGGACCATCTAGAAAGATGAATTGGCGTTTAAAATAAAAAAATACATAGTAAATCTGAAGTTTCATGTATTTCTTGCGGAATCGTGTCTTTATTTACAGTTTTTCGTGGGTTTTTTCGATTTGACGCGGCGCTGTGAGGGTTAGAGAGTATTGAAAGCGGCCAAGGACGCTAATTAACGTTAATTTACTTAAAAAAGGTATTTTCACATTTCTAAGAATGATTGATAGAGTCATACGTACAAACCTAATAGCGCCAATATAGGAAATAAATAAAAACATAATTCCAAACCTAATAGCGCTAAAAACAGAAATTATTTAAACGAATAATTATCTTTAAATTCGATGCACATAAAAAATAAAAGTAAGGTCCCGACGAACTGAGAACCGCGGATCGGAAAACGTGGTGTCGGACGTCCTCAGACTCGGTGGAGCGATGATCTACGCAGGGCGGCTGGCAAGAGCTGGATGAGAGTAGTCGAGGACCGTACTCAGTGGCGTGCAATGAGAGAGGCTTATGTCCAGCAGTGAACAAGCGTAGGCCGATGATGATGATGAGATGTCAAGGATTCGATTGTGTTATGTTATAAAAACCAGAAAACCCGATTAGCGGAGACATAAAAAGTAAGTTGTTGACGTAGTTCCGTATTCCACCGGGTCACCAGGCACCCGGCCTTCGGCCAGTTCAGATCCCGGCACGTTCCTCTGGCAGCTCCACGACGATAATGTCGCAGCTCTCCGTGTAACCCCATTAGAACTGGTTCATTCAGCAGCGGCCGCGTCCGCGTCCCTCTTCATGAAATATTAAAAATTCAATTGCGCTTCCCTTTTATTTAACTCCCGCTTTGATACCAACACGGCAAGGCCCCCCGCCGCCCCCTCGGCCCCGCGCGCACCCCTCAAGTTCCCTTACACAATATAAAATGAAAAATGTATTCGGAAAAAATTAACGTTCGCCTATTATTTATAATTTGTGTTCAGCGTAACCCCCCTCCCCCTCGCCGGCCGCCGCCCCTCGCCCGCTGTTTAGGCGAATCAGTAAATCACATATTTTATTCGACGTGAAAAGTGTGTGAAAAGTATTTTGTTGAACGTCCGTTGTGGGCTAAAGAAAGTGCTCCGCATTTTCGTCGAGCCAATGTACTTTGTAGTGAAGTGTAGGTATAAAATTTCGTGAATGGTTTCATCAATTCGACTTGTTCTATAACGGTGAGATTCGCCAAGAAGTGCCTTGCGTTACAATGTGACTGTCTAAGCAAAGTAAATTTTAAATTTTTGGCTCACCAAAGAATGTTTTTGCGATCTCTACAAATTATCTTTGCATTTGAGAGAACAGTTTAATGTTATTTCGACTGTCCTAACAAAGTAAAACTCATAATCGTTTGTACGTGTAACTTGTCGGGTTTCTTCTTCAATCGCTCAAGTCCTTTAATCGCCCAAGTCCCTTTAATCGCCCACGTCCTCTTAATCGCCCGAGTCCAGCAACTAAATATCGTATTTCGAAACTCGCATCGATACCTAATTAATATTTGAATAGCTATCTGCGCTTTGAAAACCTTCTTGTTGAATTGATTATGTTGATTGTTTCTAAGAAACGCACCTTTGTGACTCAGTAACATATTCGCAAAACAGGCTTGTGTTATAATATTTTTTACATTTACATTTACACACAGGCACATACATTGCTTCTGGCCCCACACTAGGACACCCTGCGTCGTGGGAATCAGAAACAGCGACGTCACAAACATGTAAACATCCAAGACCTGGAGTTTTTTTTTCTCTCCAGCCGGGGACGAACCCGGGACCTCTCGCATGCGCAGTAGGTAGGCAGATGCGCTAACCGCTATGCCACTGAGGTCGTCGGATATAAACCTATTAACATCCTTTATAATCTATAAATAAATCTAATGTGAGTGGAAGGGCCGGTAAGGGGCGGACATACTTCGACCAAATATGGGATGTACAGTCATGAGCAATAATATATATACACTGTCACATTTTGTATGACGTACACATTTTGTTTTCTATAGTTTAAGTGTACGAAAATTTGTCCTAAATTATCTAACCATTGATTACATCATTTTGGACAAATTGTTGTACACTTCTTTCTAGATTGTTTTACGTTAAGATTTTTAGAAAATGTGGCAGTGTATTATATATTATTGCTCGTGACTGTACATTAACAAAAGTTTTTTTTTAAATCATCAGCGTTTTAGCTTGAACTTTTTATAAATCGAAAAAACTTAAAACGCCCACTAAGATTAAATAGTACTTTTTGTGTTATGTACCCTTTGCTCTGATTTCTGAATTGAGAATTTCGCTAAGTAACTACTCTAGTGCTGTCTCGTCAAATTTCTCAGAAAAGAGCGTGACAGAAGGTTCGTTAAGTATTTACTTACGTGAAATTCTCAATTCAGAAACCGCCCCTAAGTCAAAGTATGTTCGCCTGAGACGTCCTTTACCGACCCTTCAACGATAATCATTACTTATTTTTGATAAGTGTTTTTTGTAATTTATTTTCAAAGTATTGACCATTTTAACAAACTAAAATCGGTATTTTTGAATTTTATTCATTGTATTTATTTTTTATATTTTTTTAAAGTTTGGTGTTTGTGACGTCTCAGGCATAATTAAAGAGATCGTATTTGCTTGCTTACAAAAAAAGAAATGTTATTGTAATTATTTTTTTGTAAGTAAGGCTAAGGATTCATACTCATACATGAAGTCATTTTAGATCAAGGCTTTTTAAATATCTTAAAAAATCAGACAAATAGAAATTATACTGAAAGCATAAATTCTCGAAATGGTTTTGATATTTCCGTCCATGTTCAAAAATGTAGCATGGCTAAAACTTTCGTCAGCACAACACATTGTAAACTTTTAGTCCGGATCTACTTACGGCTGTTGTCGGACTCGTCCGATAAAACAACACCCGTAAATAGATCCGGACTAAAAGTTTACAATGTAGAATGGCCAAATACGATATTATCCGAATCAGAAACGGAACTAATTGTGGTCGAAGTCGCCTGCTCAGCCAGAAAAGAGTGCTTAGTTTTCTGCCGCAAATACCGTTGAACGTCGGTTCAGTGATAAATTAACAAACATTGGTGTGTCTAGTTAAAAGTTGCCCGTTTCACACAAGCCGTTTTATTTTCAATTCATAAACACGTACAGCAATGGAAAAAAAAATCTTACAAAAGAAACCCAACTGATAAAATAATCATCATCGTCATTAAATTTTTCAGACATTGTAGTATAAGCCATTTTGGATTTCAGGCATTTTGGGATTAAGGCAAATTGAAATATGGACAAATTGAAATGAAGTAATTTGAGATTTCAGGCATTATGGGACTAAGGCGAATTGAAATTTTTACAATGAAATCTTGGCATGTTGACATTTCGTCGTTACGGACCGGAGGCCGTCAGCCAGCCTCTGCCTGTTAGGTATAGGCCTTTTCCCACACCTCGTTGTCTCTAGCCATTCATTCCAAACAGATGAGGCTCTTCGGCATCCAGTCGGTGATAAATCATAATCATAAATTATAAAGCATTTATTTGTGGATCATAGGTACATTTACATTTGGTGTTCAGTCAGGTTTCAGATCGCTATGTCCTGCCCTAAACGCGTACACATATATTTTTTGTCGTACATAATATGAAAATCTATACCCAATAATTAGTTGTAGCATTTAAACTAAGTAGTTTCAATGCATATGACACTAATATTTTACACAAAATTACACTAAACTAAACGACACTAAATTAAAATTAAGCAGAAAAAGAGAAAGTTAATACTGATTAAATGTTGAAATTAAAGTTAATCAGATTATAAAATAATTTAAAAGAGAGAACACAATGATCAAGTAACAATAATAATAATGTGAAGAATAAAGAAAGAAACATACTAACAAATACGCCAAAGACACAACCCTGCCCTCTCGCAGTCGGGTAAAAAACGTTCATTAAGCGTCGTAGCGCGGCGAGCAGTTTTTATTCATGTTACTTAGTTTTAAAGTTAACCAGACGGTGTTGTTCATTTTGCATGGAAACATTTAAAAGTTAACTCTTACCCGCATAATGCTGTGTGGACCCGCATGTTCGGGTGAATTGCTGTATTTTTTGCAAACTTTTCACTTGAATGAGCTGCCATGTTTCAAGTGGAAATTTTGCTGTCTCACTTTGCGCGTTCTTTCAGAGGGAGATAGGTAATGGGGTTAAGCACCAAGCGTCTGTACCGCGGATCAGCAATTTGAAGTGATGAGGTATTTGGACGTCTCGTCTCATCTTTTCTTGTCTTGTCTTATCTTATCTTATGGCAAAACAACGTTTGCCGAGTCAGCTAGTTGTGTTATCATACACCGAAAGGCAAGTTAAGCACGAAACCTCAACAAAATTAAATTTCTACTTTCTTTACAGTCAAATGCTTCTTTACGCATTATATCGATGTTTACCTTGGCCTTAGTAGGTATAGCAACTACCAATAGAAAGAAAGAAAGAAAACAAAAAATTGAAGACACAACACTCAAAAAGAGAAATCACACAATGGAATTAAACAGTCAATAGAAAAGACAAAATCAGCCGAAAAGTGAGTAGCAGTGGAATAAGTAAAGCAAAGATAAACAATTAATTGCACAAAATCAATTACAGAAGTGTAGTTGATTTATAGCTGCTGCTACTACAAATTCACAAATATACCTAACACAAAGAAATAAATTATTGTCACACGCTAGCATTGGAACCTACGACCTGTCGAACGAACGCGCGTCCTGCCGACCCAGGCAACCACCCCTCCACACGCCCGCACACCAACGTTGTATTCTACACAAGAGTGTCCATCATACACGATTTTTGCACCACCCTTAGAGCAAAACTGGAGAAACGTCACCGAGTATGAATATAAACACGGTGCTGTCGTTACGTGAGCGACGAGTTCGTATCCTTTTAATTTTTTAGCACTCGAGCTGGAAATAGGGGCTTATAACCGCCACAAAGCGCGTAGTAGGCGATGGCGGCGAGACTTTTATATCTGTGAAGTGCGGGCGAAAGTGAGGGCACACCCCGGCGACGCGTAGAGGAGATACAGTAGCGGCGCAAGAGCATTTTGATTTGATATTAACATTTTTTTCATAGAAAACAATTTCGTAATTATCAACCCATTATGGACATATCCCCACCGAGGGGCACGGGTCTCTTTCCTGAAGAAGGTATAGGCCATACTCCACCACGAGGCCAAGTCCGGATTGGTGGAGGCTTGTAAGACTAGTGGCTGGTTAAAAAGCGAATTTAAATGCTATTCAAAAAGGCATTACCTACTTTCGCTTCGCTAATCTCTAGCCGAGCGCATTGAGTAATGCTATGAGAGTATTTGTTTCCCTAGGACAGCCATTGTCTAAGTGTGTCACACACACATTGAATACATTTTTAAAACCAATTGTTTTAATTGTCCGGGTTCCGTCAAGTATTCCCTTTCCAAAGGGGTTCCGTCACCAAAAAATTTGAGAGCCCGACACGATGTGACAAAGTAGCCAGTTTGATAGTAAGGCTGCAGTTCCACTGAGGCGGAGCGGAGCAGAGCGGACACGAGCAGTGCCGTGATTCACCCATCACATAGCGGAGAGGAAAAGACTTGTGGATATCAAGTCATGTGATTGGTGAATCACCGCACTGCTCGAACCCCTCTTCTCTGCTCCGCCTTAAGCTGGCTTCCCACTCTCCGCGATATCGCGGACGCACGCGGACGGCCGACGACCACGAGAGGCTCTTCTAACTGACCTGTCGTCTGTCTGTGCTACCGCGGACCGAGACCCTTCCCACGGTGTGTCGTGCGAGGTGGTCCGCGTCCGTCCGCGATATCGCGGACCGTGGGAAGTCAGCTTTAGTGGAACCGCAGCTAACCTTTCGGAGTCGAGGTGCCGCGGCCGCGCTATGGCGTCTGCTCTATCACCCCCGCGCACACCTCAAGTCTTTTTTTGTCGGAGTGCGACTCCGCTTGTGAGACGCGTCAATGTCCGACGGCCCCGTCACGTACCATGACCGTCGCACACGCGTAGAGTGGCCACGCATCTGATTTTGCCCGGGCATGAATAATACGTCGCCCTAATAGTGAAGAGAGCTATTCCACACTTGTGTGGTTCCGAGATAGAGTCAATTTAAAAAAAATAAGTGCCTAGAAAAAAATATTCTTTTGTCGTTCCTCCTCTAAATGTTCAGATATCCACATTAATGTGTAGAATTTGTATGACACCAATAAGTTGTGGTGAACAAATCTATGCAGCTAAAATTAAAATCACCACTGGATTTTTTCTTCCTCTTTTCATTTAACTCATTTCACATCTGATTGGAAAACAAACTGCTAGTTGAGCTATCTCTTAGATCTCTTCACCAAAACATCAAGAATCAAGAATCAAGAATTTATTTCAACGTAAAGAATTTACATTCTGCTTGTTGAATGTCAATGTACATACAGTTATGTATAATGTTAGCCGCTGCCTTGGGGCCGTCTGTAGTGGAGAAAAAGGCAGCGAAAAAAAAAACTCCACTCTGACCATCTTTTCTCAAATCACCTTAAAGCTAATACAAATAAAACATACAAAATAATATCTTGGATGTGTTGAACACTAGACACATTTATCCTCTGATTTAATTTAATATTAAACTACTATTTAATGGCATACGTCCTTGTCTTCTAAATAATCGTTGATTTTATAATAAGCTTTTTTGCAAAGAGTGTGCTTAACACAATTCTTAAATCGCGTTGGGGGTAACTCTAATATATCTTGCGGTATCTTGTTGTAGAACCTTATACAGTGCCCCATAAAGGAAGTATTAACTTTTGCAAGTCTAAATCGTGGAAATGACAATTTATGTTTATTCCTAGTATTAACGTTATGATGGCTACCAAGAGTTTCGAAGTCCTTAATATTTTTCCGAACGTACATAATATTTTCATAAATGTATTGGCTTGCAACTGTTAAGATGTTAGTTTCTTTGAAAAAATCTCTTAGCGAGTCCCTACTACCTAGCTTGTAAATAAATCGGATCGCTCTCTTCTGCAAGATGAAGATAGTCTCAATGTCTGCTGCCCGGCCCCATAGTATTGTACCATAGGACATAATACTATGGAAGTAACTAAAATAAACAAGCCTAGCAGTTGCAACGTCAGTAAGTTCTCGAATTCTTTTCACGGCATATGCTGCGGAGCTTAGTCTATGTGCCAATTTTATAATATGTGGACCTCATTGTAGTTTGGCATCGATTGTGATGCCCAAAAATACAGTATCTTCAACCAATTCTAGTTTATCATTTTCAATTACAATGTTGTTTTCAATTAATTTTACGTTAGGTAGGGTAAATTTCATACATTTTGTCTTTTTGAATTTAACAATAGATTATTTACTGTAAACCAATCAAGAACGTGCGAGAGAGCATTATTTGCTTCGTCAAGATTATTTTCCTGTCTCTTTAATTTAAAAACAAGTGACGTGTCATCAGCATATAGCACTATCTCATACATTTTTGTACCAAAAACGGTAAATCATTTACATAGACTAGGAAAAGGAACGGCCCTAAGATAGATCCCTGCGGGACTACCATTTTTACAAGTGAGCCTGACGATTTAATACGATTTATTTCTGCTTTTTGAACCGTTCCTTCTAAATATGATTTTAAAAGATTTAGACTTAATTTTTTTATTCCATAGTAACATATTCCATTTAACTTTGAGAGTAATGTTTTGTGGTCTACACAATCGAATGCCTTTGACAGATCACAAAATACTCCTATCGCATCATTATGATCCTCCCACGCACTGAAAATATGTTTAACTAACATGACCCCAGCGTCTGTTGTATTCCGCCCTTTAATGAAACCGAACTACTGACTATGGAGGAGTTCGTAATTATCGAAATGAATAAGTAATTGATCTAAGATAATTCTTTCAAATATTTTACTTAATACTGGTAGGACTGAAACGGGTCTAAAATTTGTTGGATCTTGTTTATCACCGCTTTTAAATAAGGGTACTAACCTACTATATTTCATGAGGTCTGGAAACACTCCTTCATCTACGCATTAATCTGTGCTAACGGCAAAGCTAATATATTTATCACTGAACTAACTATTGTTACTGACATAACCCCATAAGGCCTCGGTTTTTTTAAGATTTAATAATTTAAAATTCTTAACAATGTCATGGGGCTCAATGTAATTAAACGTAAAATCGTGTTCGCATGCGGGGACTTAATAATGTCGCCGCACGATCAGGTGACGAGTCTAACGGAGCGAAATATCTCGGTCTCCTAACTTTACTTTACCCGTTTCTCTATTTATTATGGTCCAAATTGTTTTTACTTTATTCGGTGATTGTAGGATTTTACCTTTTATATGATCGCATTTAGCTTTATGGCAGACGGCCTTAAATAATTTTGAATATTTTTTTACGTACTGTATGAAGTTGGCGTCATATGTATAAGTCTTTTTGTCATATAATTCATAAAGTGTGTCTCTGCTCTTTCGAATACCTGACGTAGCCCATTCACTGAATCCTACTCTATTGTCCTTGCTTTTTAGATGGCGCAATTTAAAAATCTTTTTAAAACTACCCGACACCACTTCGAATAACTCTTTGTAATGATCATTAGCATTTTCATAATTTTCTTGAGTCCTTATACTACTTTCTAGGTCTGATTTAAATGAAACTAATTTTTTACTTGTTACGGGCCGGCAGAGGATAACAGGTTCGGCCTTTTTTGTATCTATTTCAAAATGCACAACTTGACCGCTGTGGTCTGACTTTAGACAATTTACTGTAGAATAATCTGAAAAATCGCAATCGCAGTAAACATTATCTAGGCAGGTGGCAGTAGTTTCAGTTATCCTGGAAGGCTCCAAAAAAATATTTGCTAGATTAAACAACTTGAAAATAATTGTCAATTTTGTATTTAAAGCGGTGTCTGCCATCAAGTCAATGTTGAAGTCACCACAGACTATGACTTTCTTATTGCTGCTAGAAGCTACCTTTTTTACATCCTCTAATATGGTTTCAAATAAACTGTAATCACTGGTAGAGGGCCTGTACAAGGCTACTACAATGTGTCTAGACAGTTCAACACACGATATTTCAATTACTTTTTCAACAGAAAGTCTGCAAATATCATTCCGTTCTTTAAATTTCAAATTATTTTTTGCTAGTATCAAGGACCCCCCATGCCTTGCAGACTTTCTATTGAAGCAACTGGCTATTTGATAATTATTCACAGAAAGTTCATTTGAGTCTCTAGTAGCCAGTGCTCTGTGACACAAAGTATATCCACTCTGTGTTGTTCTAAAAACAACTCTAGTTCTAATAATTTCCCAGAAAAGCCACCCTGTATATTCTGATTAGCTAAAATAAGTTTTTTAAGGAGGGCTTTTCCTTTGTCTGCGCTGGCAGTTTAAATCAGCGGTCAAATTTAACCTACTACTAGTTCTTTTCACAACCTCTGAGTACAGAGGTTGGCAAGTGTCACTTGTCTTACAATTTGTATGACCTGGAGGTCCCTGTGCTATTGTATTAACAATAATAGGGTCATAAACATTGAATGCCAACATTTTAGCAATTAGTCGCTTAGAAGAGAGGGGCACACTCATTGTGTCCCGGGTTAAAATAAAGTCTTGAATAAATTTATTCGTATCAAAGAAATGGACTTGGTCTCTATGACCAAAGGTCAAATTATGTAATAGCCGGTTTAATTTGTATATCCGGTAATTTTGCAATACAATCTCTATTTAACGTAGAGTAGCGTGGTGTTCATAACTCAATTCGGTCAAAAGTGTGGCATAGCTCTCTTCACCACTAAGGCGACGAATCATCATCATCATCATAGTCAACCCATTATGTCCCCAATGAGGGTCAAGTCCGGATTGGTGTAGGAAAGCGACGAAGGCGACGAATAATGGCGCTTAACTACCAAGCCGGAGCTCGCGGATTCTATATCCATGGGGTACTTTTGTACAAATCTCCTATGGGTGTACTACAGTGTTTGTGATATCCTCGCCTGGTTACCAAAGCACAGGGTATCCTAGTTTGGGACCAACTAGGAGAGCGTAAGGTCAAGATAAAAGTTTTTTCCTGCTTTCGGGTAGCCGCATCTCGCTTGAATGAAGGTTCTTGATTGAATTAAGTAAAATGGTGCTAGCCATTGATGAGTTTTATCCTTAAAGAAGAGTTGGAGAATTTTCTGTGGGCCTTCGCTGACTTTTGTGAGAAAAGATTGTATCGCTGACTGAAACCCAAACCGTTTTCTGTTCTATTTCGAATTGCCATCTCAGTGAGAATGAACTGCGCAATTTTAAACGAGATCGACAGTTTTTTGTATAAAGGATAAAACACACCAACTCGGTCGCGGTCGTGACAGCGCGGCGGTCACTACAAAACGACCGGCGTAAATGAAGTCTGTATGATCCGCCACCGTCACGGCGACCGCGACCGCGATGGTGTTTTTTATCCTCAAAGAATATGCGAGTTTCTGCGAAGTGAGAAAAGTCTTTATTGCTGACTGTGGCCCGATTTCTGACTTGAGAATTTAGGCTTTCTTTTCTAAAGAAATTTGACGAGACAACACTACAGTTAAGTAATTACTAAGCGAAATCCTCAAATCAGAAATCAGCCCTAAGGGCCAGTTTCAGAAGTGAGAATTACGCTAAGTAACTGCTTAGCTGTAGTGCTGTCTCGTCAAATTTCTCAGAAAAGAGCGTGACAGAACGTTACTTAACCTCTTCAGTCCTGACTTTGAAAATAACAATAGTTTTCTATAGTTATCTTGTCACCACGGGACTGAGGAGGTAAAGATTAGATAAAATACGATAAGAATATTCTTTATTGCACACAAGAAACAAGACACAAAATAAAAGTTACAATTAAAAATATTTAGAAAAGGCGGTTTTATTGGTCACTTAAGTATTTTTTTTTTATTTGTTTACAAAGCCGGCCCTTTTAGTGCAAACAAGCAACTTACACACTACACCTACCTGCATTGTTTTAATGCCTCGAAATATCGCCGGCCGCTGAATTCTAAACAAGCCCGCTTTGATTGTGTCCAACTTACCTGAAACGGAGAAAAAAGAGCGCTATTAATAAAGGGAAATGAACAAAACAATCGCGAGTTTAGGTAGGTATTGTGCGAAACCGACCGCTATTTATAAACAGCTCGGTGAACAAAGTACCAGTTAATGATAAGTCGCCATTGTTTGGGGGGCAGGCAAACAAATTTTTATTACACTTTGTATTTTATTCAACGCGCTCATCTAATATTTACAGCAATTTTTTTTTTCAGAAATCATTAATTGATCTCTACATAGAGAATTTACACTGTGTTCATCATCAACCCATTTTATCCCCACCGAGGAGCATGGGTCTCTCGCATGGAAGGTATAGGCCATACTCCACCACGGGGGCCTAGTCCGGATTGGTGGGGCTATAAAACTAGTCGTTGATCTTACTTTCAGAAGTTTTCAAGCCGCCCCTTCAGGCCTCTGACTTGGCTTTAACAGTGGTTATATCTATCGTCGGCAGCCGGCACCAACTGATTAACGTGCCTTGCGAAGCACGGAACCGCTCGGAAAAAGGCCACCAGCGTTAGGCATAGACGGTCACCCATCCATGCACTGAACGCGCCCTATGTTGCTTAACCTTCGTGATCGTTTAAGATCACTCAGGCAGCCGAGGGGACGAGCGATTTAGCGAGTGTTAGAATGTTATATTTTACGAAGTATGGTTGGTTACACACGATGGATATCGTGTGTACTGTATACATTTCAAAGATAACCTTGGCAGTCACTGCTTGTACTTAATGGAATATTATTTCAACATTCCGTGGTTCATTCACTCTGCTGGGCGTAGACTAAACAGTCTGCTTGGTTACTTGTCAGTGTACGACGAGTTTTTATTATACATCTCATCACTAGCTTCAAATCAGCTATCGGGCAGTTAGTTGACTTAAAATTATTTTATAAGCACACTATTAGTACTACTTACTAACATTATAAATAAAATAACGCCTTTATTAGCCTATATTAGTAATTAACTGTAGCTAATGGATAGGCTATGTGTATATCGTATTTGGTTTTGTTATTACTTTGATTATTTGTGCTTAGAGGGTGTCATTTGTGAAGAAGGGAGAAAAACCAAATGCCGTGAATGGGAATTAGTTTAAAACATTTATTTTCTTACCTCACTATTTATAACTTTAGATTTAATAATATTTGTCATACTAATAAGTTTAATATCAGCAATAAAGGCTTATTTTATTTTATTTATTTTTTAATGGATAGGCTTAAGTTAATCTAAATATTTGGCAGATCCACGCTCATGCGTGCAGATCCATTGCCTGAAAATGTGGCTGTCAATCCTGTCTACAACTACACTTAGGACGCCGTTAGAGCTCCCCCGCTCTCAACGCAGTATTGAAGCAGTTTGCTTTCTAATAATAGAGAAGAAGTCATCCACCCTAGCTTCAGCGAACATACCTGACGCACTGCAATACCGGGGAAGACCCATCAGAACCCAGTATGCGTTATTATAGTGCCCGCGGAGGGCGTTTTAAGTCTTCTGCGAATACCGGGTCTACAGGCCGTAGAAAGACTGGCAAAAGGCCTTAATAAAAGGGTTACTTTTACATCTTTAGTACAGCGGTACCCGAGTTCTTTTGGCCACGGAACTTTTTGGTTCACCGTTTTTGTGCGGAAAACGGTTCCGCCCAAGTAAGAAGTAAACTAACTGTAACAAAGTAACAATACGTACTGGCTGCACGAATGCTTGATGATACCTAAACTGAATTTCGGAATAGGTACAACATTTTAAAATAAGACAATTGAAACTGATTACCATAAGATTACCATACTAAATATAGCAAAGGAGAAGAGAAACATCGAAATGTTGAATTTTGCGGAACCCCTGAGAGCCTTTTACGGAACCCCAGGGTTCCGCGGGACACCATTCGGGAACCGCTGCTCTAGTACACCTAGCAAACCTGCGCGCCAGCGCCCTCCTCTCCCGTTATATGTCAAACTCATCGGACAGGTCCTCCATCACAATGTGTCCCAGATATTTAAATTGTGACACTCTGTTGAGTGCAGTACCCAGGACCTTGACTGGAGGTACATTTGTGAGCAACTCAATTCTGTCGCACAGCGAATTTTGTGGGTTGTAGGGCGGTGCTGGATGAAGAAAGTAGATGGATGGTTAGGTCTTTATGAAGTTTATTTGTGTGCACAGTTACATTGTTGAAGACGAACGATGTTAATGAGAGGCAAAAGCCAATGGCGCGGTGCACAGTCAGCAATACGGGAAACCAGGAAGGTGTACGGTGCTAGTCATCATTATCAACCCATTATGTCCCCACCGAGGGGCACGGGTCTCTTCCCTGAGAAAGGTATAGGACATACTCCACCACGGGGGCCTAGTCCGGATTGGTAGAGGCTTGTAACACTAGTGGCTGGTCTTACTGTAAGAAGTTTTCCAGCTACTTAACGTGCCTTGCGAAGCACGGAACCGCTCGGAAAAATGCCACTAACGTTAGTCATAGAACGGTCACCCATCTATGCACTGGTCATGACCTATGTTGCTTAACCTTCGTTATTGTTTGAGATCACTCAGGCGGCCGGGACTACGAGCAATTCTCATGTCAACCAGATCAAATGTCTTGGATATATCCAAGAACGCAGCATACACCGGTGTTTTCTTTGTGTGTAGTACCTGACTACGTGCTTCAGTGACAGTATAGCACATTCCGTCGATCGGGTCGAAATCAGAATTGCGCATGATTCAAATTAAGATGATAATTAAGCTGTCGCTCAAGCTAGCCGTCAAGCACCTAGCCAGTACTGTGGCCAGCGAGATGCGCATATAGTTCCCCTTATCCGACATATTATCTCCAGTCTTATTAATAACATTTGGGATAACTACGGTTCTCTTTAGATCTGTCGGCGACAGTGGCTGATACAAAAATTGTACAGAAGCGATTGCGTGGTTACGCGTGGCCCAGCGTATTGTGAGGTATGTTTATTCAGTATTTGAAATTTTATTCTTGACGTCTTTTTCTTTAAAACTCCACGTTTCTTTTGTCTCGATTATAAAGAGCGTCACAAAAATGTAAAAAGTTATGTTACTCCAACAATAAACCTTATTTACATCTTCCTACAATTCTTAACGTTTTCTAATAAAAATGTACAGATACTTGTAACATATAATTGTACGACATAACTCAAATAACAAAATGAAGGTGTCATAGATATATAGACAAGAGATTTATAAACGTTTTGAGAAACACGAAAAGAGCATAACAAATATTAAATAACTAGCATAAATGTTTTTACTTGTTAGTCACTTCCCAACATAACCTATTAATTCTGAAACTACATGTTTGACGATCAAAGTAAACATACGCATGTACGTACTCTTGATGTTGCCCATCCGCGGTGGGCACGCGAGTTAATTAATCCCATACTCTCTCTGTGACGAGACAGCTTAAATCTTATTATTTGATTATGATACCGCATAGGGCCAGTTCTGAATTGAGAATTTCATTAAGTAACTCTTTATCTGTAGTGCTGCCTTGTCAAATTTCTCAAAAAGAGCGTGACAGAGCGTCACTTACGTATTAAGTGAAATTCCCAATTCGGAAACCGATATTTGAAAATGATTCCGCTTAGATTTCCAAAGCAAACGATCCATTGGCTTCCCACCGCGGGAGATCGAGTCGGCGCACAAAGCCGAACGCATTATTGCACTTGAGCGAATGTTTACGGGCAGAGGGAGGCACGCTGCCCAAAAACGCGTTGGCTCACTGCAAACAGGAATTCAGGAGGCCCTGACGAGCGGCCGGCTGCACGGCAGGTGGACGGAACAATCATCTAAATGCCTTATCGCATATTCCGATCGAGCGCGATTTGTGGCGAGATTTTCGAAATTTTCAGCTCCCAATCCGCCTGTAGGCCTTGTTAAGATTCTAACGTTGCAAGTGGAAATTTGAATGTGGACGGCCGCCGGCCAGCCGCGACGTGGATGCCCGTCAAATGCGATTGTCCATTCAATCCGTTCCTTTAGACGTGTGGTTACCAATCTGCGGTCCGCGGCCCATGCTCTTTGAGAGCATGGCTGGGAGTAGAAAGGGCAATTATAAAAAGTTGCGGGTAACGAACGAGACGAACTGACGACGTAGTATAAGTGGAAGGAAAAGACTGGAGGCCAAAAGTTGTATCAGTTTGTCTATTTATCTATCCATGCGTCCGTGCATAGTACTTGTTTTTCTATTCAATCTTACACACGATAACGTACCTACACACACACGCGCTGACATTTTGTACGATTTATCTTAATTTTGTCTTTTGCCTTTTTTTTTTAAATAAAAAGCACTCTTTTGCTTGTTTGTTAAGTTTTTGAAACCTCGTAAATGAGATTGGTTAAAAATTTTAGTCCGCAATTGGTGTACACTAATTGGCTGTTTTATAATGTTGACGCCATCGGTCCCTAGCCAACCTCGTCCATAGCTTCCTGACGGTTTTATAAATGTCATCGTCTCATCGAAATGCTGGTCTGCCAAGCGTCACTATAGTCCACTATTCATGCTTAAAAATATACGCATATATTTTTTCAAATGCAATTTGCGCAAAAACTCAGTTTCCCGACAAAACTATCAAGTGTGGTAGTCCTCCCTTGAGGGACCGTGGCTATGACTGTCGCCTGAGAGCTATCTTATGGAGAGAATCTCCCTTGCAGTGCAGCGAGGTAACGCTGCGAGCGTAGTGGGAACCTTATTCCATAAGTCTTACAATGTATTTGTTTGTTGTCTGGTGTGTACAATAAAGAGTTCTAATCTAATCTAATCTAATCCATTGCTGTCTCTCGGGCGGCTTATTTTGTTAGTGTTACGTTGTCTTTGTGCGTGTTTTCTTTTGTGAGTATTTTGTAATAATTTTCTCATTTTATATTTACCTAGGTTTTTCCAAATGAATTCATCAACGTGGTTCTTGGTCGACAAAAGCTTAGGAACCTCTGTTTTAGTCAGTGATGTTTAGCGGGTGCGCTAACTCGCGTCTATTGTCGGGGACTCGGATTATTATTTGGGCATTCCGTGATATTAATACAACTAACACGCAGAGCCTAGATAATAGGTAGTTTTCAAGGACAGTTTACCTACAGCGTGCACGTCTTGTCAAACTGTCTCTAGAGCTCTGAGGGTAGACAATGTTCTTACAAATTCCTGCCAACCGAAGCGCGGTGACGTTGTTTCACGCTCTAATATTAGAAAACGCATTGGCCTTCGGGTTAACAGAATATTGGCCTTCGTGTTTCTTGCAGGCAGCCGACCCCAGTAAAAATGAAATCAGAAATCAAATCAGAAATCAAAAATTTATTTCAACCTAAAGAATTTACATTCTGCTTGTTGAATGTCAATGTACATACAGTCATGTATAATGTTAGCCGCTGCCTTGGGGCCGTCTGTAGTGGAGAAAAAGGCAGCGAAAAAACAACTCCACTCTGACCAATGTGTCATTAGGTCCTAATCAGAGTTGTGTATTCTAGCCGTAGACTGTTGACCTCACATTCAGGAGGTCGACTGATCGAATCCCGGCAAAGAGAGTGGGGCGATGTCTACCATCAGAGCTTTAGAAACAGTAAAAATCGCTCGTAGCCCCGGCCGCCCGATCACGAAGGTTAAGCAACATAGAGCGCGTTCAGTGCATGGATGGGCTACCGTTCTATTACTAACGCTAGTGGCATTTTTCTGAGCGTTTCCGTGCTTCGCAAGGCACGTTAAGCATTTGGTGTCAGCTGCCGTCGATAGCCATTAAGCCAAGTCAGAGGCCTTAGAGCGGCTTGAAAACTTCTGACAGTAAGACCAGCCACTAGTCTTACATTACAACCCTACTCCAATCCGGACTTGGCCGCTGTGGCTCTACCACGGCCTATACCTTCTTCAGGGAAGAGGCCGTACCGCTCGGTGGGGACATAATGGTTGATGATGTTGAAGGAAAACATCGTGAGGAAAACCTTAGATACTGACGTGTTTCTAAGGCCCAACTGTGAGGCTAATTAGAGAAATCTCAGGTCCAACTAATTAACTAGGTCCTAATCAGCTCCGTGTGGAGTTTCTGGTCTTCCATCGGACGCATCCCCCGGGTGGCGGATAGGGGAACACCCTCCAGATATGGGGGGTACCGGCTTGCGCGGACCAAACCAGTGGGAGGGGGACGTCCAGTGGCTTGCTCTGCTAGATGTCCCGCGGGGTCCACTATGGGACCCGCACCCGTAACCCCACACTGAGTGAAGCCGGGGGTCTTCGGGCCGCGAGGAGACAACCTCTATAAAAAACACACGGTGGGGGCCCTCCTCTATGTCCCTCTGTTCAGCAGAGGGCATAGAGGAGGTTGAGGGAGGGTCACAGACGGCAGGTTGGGGGACCTGCCGTCCGATATCGTGACGGGAGAAGGGGGTGGGGGCCCATATCCCTTCTCCAGTGAGGGTGGGCCCGACTCCTTGCGAGTCGGGTCGACGTCGCCGGGGCGCCGCTGTAGCATTCGCACTGTGGTCTACCACTTGCGAGATCCGGCGGCGCCCCATTGCACGAGCAACAAGACGGCCCCCGGGGTGTTTTAGGAGGTATACCTCTCCTATTATTAGGAGAGGAGAGTCCGACACACGGCCGTCGCCCTCCCCAAGGGTGGCGGTTACGGTGCGTAAAGCATTTCACCCCGTTAACAAAAAAAAAAAAAACGTCTTAATCAGCTTGTAAGTTTCAACACGTGTAAGGCAATAAAACGTATCGTTTGCACCATGCGAGCGAACGTGACGGGACAAGGAAATGACACGTCTATCACGGACACGCCGGCATGTACAGTGGGCGGCGCAAAGGGCTTTGCAGAGTGAACTCTATTCCATTGCACTACGAGCGACTTTGCGAGGCGCATCGACGGTGCGGCGGACCTCACCTGGCCACCCCACGCAGTGTTGCCAGAAACGAGAAGAAAGGCAGCATTTTCAAAGTAACGGGCCTTTTAATTCTTTTTAGTTTCTTTGTTAGTTTCTTGTTAAAACATTTAAAAAAATAATAAATTGAACACCTAATAATTTTTTACTGCGCAATAACTTAGTACTACGATACATTATGTTCACAAACGTTGTTTTTAATTGTTTTCGTGTATTTCAACTGTTAATTTAAAAAAATAGGGCAAGACAGACATAAGGTGCAGGTATCGAAATAGGGTACCGTTGGCACTCAAGTACGAAATTCTAAAAGAGTAGCCGCCGTCGAAGTGTACCATACTATGACAATCGCTGCTGCACGTCTATAGCCTTTATTACCAGCAGCGTAAGTGCCGGAATCGAACCGGATCATTCGGCACATGATTTTCCTTGGCACAGCCTAATGCTAGACTAAACACGTCACGTTAATAGGTAGTTGTATGTGTTAGTATTTAAAGATAATATACAGGATACCTCGAGCCGTCATGTATAATTCCGCTACGCCAAATACACTAATAAATAACTTACTAACGTCCACGCAACTAGGCCACCCTGTATTATGGTAACCAGGCGAGAATATTACAAATACTGAAATACACCCCCTGAGGTTTTGTGTACAAACGGCGCCCAGAGGGAATTGAATCCATGAGCTCCGGCATGGTAATACAGACGTATTACTGCTAGACCGAGGCAAACGAGACAGTCGTTGTAACTGTTCCGATGTATACCTGCGAATTTTCTTTTTAGATTTTCGCGGATCAGGAATAGCAATAGACTTAGGGGTGGATCACACTCCCGGGACATGGAACGGGACTGTCCCAACATTGTCCCAACACGAGGCCAACATGTGGTGGATTTTCATGTTCAGATTTCTCATACTCTAGGAGTTTGTTAACAGACTGTAGATCAGATAGGGGATTTCTGAATTGAGAATTTACACTAACTTGTGTGTAGTTTCTGGTTGATCCGGTTTTGAAAATTTACATAACATAACATTTACATACAGGCACATACATTGCTTTTTGTTTTTTTGTTATTTGTCATTTTGTTTTCACATAACTGCTCAGTACGTTGCGAGTATATCTTTCTGAGGTAACTTTTAATTCGCTATAATTGGCTTGTCTTGTAATATTATACATACATAAGCTCAAGCCTGTATCCCAGAGGTGTAGACAGAGACCAGGGACTGCCACTTGCCACGACCCTGATAAATAACTTTCGCTTCATCGACATTCATTAGTCGTTGCATGCACGCACGCCGGTTTTGTGTACTTTTTATCTTGCCCTTTGCTAATACAAAAATTATCAAATACATAATTAGAAAAATTATTAATATTAAATTACAATAATTTTCTTGTCTATTCTAAGAATTAAAATAAATTTAAAAGCTGATTTCTTTCCTCCAAAATTAACTCCATTTAAAAAAAAAAAATATTCTCATGTTCTAAAGCACCTAGGTAAAAACATGAAGCCCGCAGGTTTGCTCACGATATTTTCATTCACAACGAATAGTATATTTTCTATTACAAAACAAAATCCATCATTCGATGGAGCACAAAAGCTATTGTGGAAACGGACAGACAAATATTGTTTACACACAGTATTGATTACACGATGTATTATGTTACAAAGTTTAATGTGAAATCCTTCTATTCCGAAGGTGTACACGATAATTTTAAAACATTAGAAAGCAAGCCTGGATAATTAAATTTATAATTAAATACTTATTCAAATACACTTTCAAATTCAAATCACTTTATTATTAACTATATGCACATGGAGAATAAACTTATAAATCCTCATTGCCGTCTATAGTTAAAAATAAAATGAGCTAAAGGCCAAGCAAGAAAGAACTACAAAACGGTAGCACGATTGAAAGAAAGAAAATCCTTGCACCCGTTTATCACCGAGAAACCTGAGATTCCTATTAGCCGTTGCAATCGTGTGACGACAAAACAGCCCCCAACGCGGTTAAACTCTGACAGCAATAGCACAGCGCGGGCGTCACAGTCGCTGGATGCAGACATCGCGAAATATCAAAGGCCTCAATTTCTACAGTGCGGCGTAGGAAACCCCAGCCCTTACGGCGCTCATGCATGCAAAATGACCTCGACAAATGTCTACATCAGACACAGAGTAATAGTAAAATTGTCTCTAAGCATCGCACCGACACCCCCGCGACCAGTGCCTAAAAGCGGGCGTGCCACCACCCGCACACACGCCCGCATCACCCCTCCTAATCTACAGGCTGCTCTGTTCTAATTCTAAGCTGTCCTTCGTTCCCATTCAGAATTGAGGTTAAAACTACATAAATGTATCTTACTGTACATACCTACTTTCTTTTGTGAAAAATCCGAATTGGCACTATTTAGAGTTAGGAAAATAAGGCTTTCGGAAAAATAAGAATTGGTAAAATTAAGAATTATTATAAAAAGGAATTCGTCCAAATAATAATCCGCAGAAATACATACTTGCAAAGGAATAAGGAACTAATCGTCGACATCTTTCACTTTGAAAAGGAATTTACATTCTGCTTGTTGAATGTCAATGTACTTATAATGACAATATTTGCCGCTGTCTTGGGACCGAATGTAGTGGAGAAAAAGACAGCAAATAAAAACTCCACTCTGACCATCTTTTCTCAAATCACCTTAAATCTAATACAAAGTTTAGTACGAATGTCCATCTACCTAAGAAAGTCAAAATTCAAGACCCATGAGTGCAATCAATACTTGCAATGTCAAACATTATTTGATATTCCTAAACAAGTATGAAAACACCAATGCTGCGGACACACGGACGGCACCTGTTCACGAGCATAACGCATTGATGATAATAACTTCTAAACAACACAATTGCTTGTCCTGGTCCCAAAATAAGATAATGCTAGGAGCATAGTGGTCGTAAGAAGTTTTGGAACGCCGGAAGCTAACTGTTCGAATTTTGAAAATTTATTCGATGCTCTCATCATGAACCCATTATTTCCCCACCGAGAGGCACGGGTCTCTTACCTGAGGAAGGTATAGGCCATACTCCACCACGGGGGCCAAGTCCGGATTGGTGGAGATGCTCTATAATTTTCTAATCTTTTGCTTCTCATTAAGCAGCCTAGCAATATTATTGTTTTGAACATTCAATTTTTTTAATTTTTTTTTCTTCTTTTCCGTCTCAAAGCTCATCCTGTACATTAGTATAGGCTGCTCTGTTCTTTTCTAATGCTGAGCTATCATCCACTTCACATTGAATATACTGACAGTATTACGTCTATGAACGACGACAGCGATACGACGAATTTTCATTTTGGTCGCAAAGCTGGGCATTGAAATCGATATAACTTTGACAAAAGCCACCCACTAGTCTTTTACAATGGCTTCGAAGTTCGAATTAAATCTGCTCTTTAAATAGTTATTGAGACGCAGATGGATAATTGAAAGCTTCTACGAGCCTTATTAAAATCATGAATGCATCTAACGTTAGCGGAGGCTGGGGATTTTTCCAACAATATTAGTTTCTTTTAGTTTGAGTATTATCATATTTTCTCAACTGCAACGACGGCCAGAAGCTCACGCCGGTCAGAAATTAGAACAAGGATCAAGTTGTCCACTTTTCCACATTCTTGAGAGACCTCTTAGCATCCATGGACAGTTAGTAGCAGTTACACGCGCGGACCGGTAAGCCGCCCTTCGCTAATAAAGTCAAGACTCACTATTCAGCGTAGTATCTTCAATTTGATTGAGCCTGATATCGCCGCAGCGGTAGAGGCGCGCACGCTGTAGGGTGCGAGTGTGTGCGTCGGGCGTCGCGCCGTGTTTATTTTGCAATAGGTTTGTCGGGGGAAGGGACATGCAGGTCATTAATTGTTGTGAACGCCCGCTTCTAATCGATAGCGTGCACCGTTCGATTCTAGTTTATATTAATGCTATTTGTGCAAACCCCCCGATCTATCTATTCGGCTGGGACAAGTTTGCACGAAGCTTACAAATCCGACAATTAGTTACGGGGGCCGGCCGTTTATTAGCAGTCTCGTTTGTTTTCTTCGAGTTTTCGTTTTCCGAAACATCTCCTACTAATTGAGATGTTTCGGAATAATAAACGCGGGAGTTATATGTACCTTGGAGCGGTGTTTTGTACAGAGTTACTTAGGAGACGTGGCTTCTTAAGCAAGCTCAAATTTAAATTGAAGAAAGTGCTACTGGAAAAACGCTATTCTAATTGAATGGAATATCTAACTGATCTAACGAAATATTTGTCTAATAACGAGTGTAGCCTATAGATAGAGATATATTGAGTTCTCTTGAGATGCTACTGATGCTCAAGCCATCTGCATGTTATTATTTCAGCCCTTTGTTGCACAGTTAAACTTGCCATTTTATTCATGTGTAAAAATATATTCAATATATTTTCAAACCTTCTATTTTGACAGGGTTTTGATATGTGTCATTTTAACAAATGCAATAATTTATATACTTGTTAGAATAGAGGCTTTGGAACTTAGACAGGTAATAAGTATATTGTGAAAGCATTATAGACTCACATCACTAAAGAATAAAGTTTGAAAACTGGTAAACATTTTTAGACCCCGACTGTACTGTGATATTTGACAGGTTGATATTGTTTTATACATTTTTTCCTTTGGACTGAATTTTAAACATAATTGACGTAAATATAGCGATATACTTGAAAGAGATATTTTTTACGACAAACAATGGTGGTCTCTCGAAAATATTTTGTAAGTCCCGATGAGCGAACCATGTACAGGACCCATTTCAATGCAGCGACCTTGTGTCTCGTGTTTGACAAATAAAATTAAATAATTTTTATCTTTAGAGTTAGCAAGCTAATTAGTCCGTCACGAGCGCTCAGCGCGCTTTTTGTCTAAATAATAAGAAAACGTCCAGGGCGTCCATTCTGTTAGTGTAATATGGTACGATGACAAATACACGGTCGGGTCACGTGACGTGTTTTTTCATACCATTGACGCCTAGAATTATTGATATACGTGATCACGTTGACTTAAAGCGGCAATGAAACTTAATCGCCATGTTCATACAGTAAAGTTGTCATTGTACTACAATGCATTAGTAGAATCTAGGCCCTATAAGTATGTAAAAATTCACTTTCATGGATTATTTAAATAAAAACAATGTACAGTCTTTTAGCTTTTAGAATATACGTCAACTGAGCAATCAAAAACCGATTATATTGCAATAAGGTAAGGTTTATTTTGTATTGTTATTTATAACTTAACATAACTTTTCAAAATACTGACGAAAAGTTTTATACAGAGCAGGAAGTAGTATTACACTCGTGTGCTTTCAGCCAAAACCGCAGCCTACTCTAGAGCCCGAGGTATATTCTAAAAGCTAACAGACTATACATTTCCTATTAATTTTCTAGAACATAGATCATAAAACCACGTTGGTTTAGTGCCGGGCTTTTATTTTTCTCCGCTGCCTTATTCGAATTCCTAAATGTCAACCGTAAAGTTCTATCTTAACTTGATCTTAACTGCATAAAATCAAAAAACTAAGTTACACATAAAATCGCAACCTCCTTTCAAATGTTAAAATGGCAGGTCGTTAGCGCAGAGACGCGTCTATCGAGAACTTCCGAAAGAAGAAGCACTCCGGCGTAGTGCACCAATTACGGGACAGTCAAAGGTGATACGAAGTAACTTTTTATGCTTTTTTAATTACGTGTTTATTCAAAACTAGCTTCGTTATCTCTGAAAGATGTCAACAGCCGTGTGCACGAGAAAACTGCACAGCTCGGCCGGCGCATGTCAACAACGTTCTTTTTTGTTGTTACAATATTGCATCAGACAATGTTATTTAGAAAACTGCAGGTAATACGCCGCGACGTTGTCTTTGTGGCGTTGAAACGTCAACGTGCATTTGTTTGTTGGTCGATTTCAAAACTGGAATTGAATAAGTATGTAATCACTTTTTCTCGGATTTGTATTCTAAACTTTCTTTGTTTCGAGATAACATAACAATCGCTGTTGTCACATTGAAAGTGGTAAGAGTTATGCATGTGTGCGAAGGTTAACGACGCATCGCTTTTCGGCTGCTTCACTTAGCGATGACCTTTGTAATCTAAATGTGCTGACTTTTGCGTACAATAAACGTACTTTTATGTACAATAAAGTGTTCTACCTATCTATCTATCTATCTATCTTAGTCATAGCTTTGAAAAAGTAAACGGGTTAAGAAAACACTCCAAATCGAGCTGATAGCTTCGGATATCCGAGTAGTTATGCACCTTTTTTTTTACACAGGGTGACTTTTAATTCGTCGTCGTTAACCGTTCTTTAATGGGACATTACAGAGTGCTTATACTGAGTTTTTTCCTTCACTTTCGATAGCGAGAACGTTTGCAATTTGTATAGAGACAACTATGTGCAACTATGTGGCGCGCTTTGTCACTCCTATGCAAATCGCAAACGCTCTCGCTATCGAAAGTGAATGAAAAAACTCAGTATAAGCACTCAGGTATGATTTAGAAACATCTAGTTACTACTTTAAAAAAAAAGTACAGTTAAAAAAATTCGGATGCAGCATTCAAATCGTTTCTAACATGATGCTCCAATCCAATAGCATAGGCGTGTAGTACAGAATAATATAAGAAGTCCCAATGTAGGGTAAGAAGACCTATTCTCTCCGACAGAGAGATATAATATGTTCAGTACCCAGTAACTTTATGTCACCAGTAAAGGTACGTATCAACGACTCAGCACTTGCTTCGCATTAACTGTTTAAAAAAAATGTAACCGTACGAGTAACTGACGATATTTTACTAGATCAGTGCATCTTTGGGAATTTTAACCTTTTGGCGATGTTTTCTTAGGCAGGAGTAAACACCTAATATTGAGGGGTCCGCTACGAAGTTTCGAGATCCGTTGTTGTTAAAAAACGTTCAAACGATTTTTTTCCACTGCCTTATAGGTTCGAAAGCTTATGGACTCGAATAAAGTAGTCGCGAAAGATGCTGTTTCGAAAAACATTTTCACTGCCTCATACGCCCGAATGGTTCTCATTTCGGTTAATTTAGTCTTAATTTGTATTTTAAAAAAATTAGGTAGTAATTATTAATAGTAGTAGTCATCATCATCAACCTATTATGTCCCCACCTAGGGGCACGGGTCTCTTTCCTAGGAAGGTACAGGCCATACTCTACCACGGGGGCTAAGTCCGGATTGGTGGACGTTTGTTAGACTAGTGGCTGGTCTAGTAGTAGTAATATGTTAATAATAATAAATGTTGATTGACGCTGAATTTGTTGTTTTATTTACTACTTGAAAATTTTGTTTATACAAATTAAGACTGAATGAATCGAAACGACCAGCATTTTAGCGTATGAGCCAGAGAAATTTCTTTTTCGAAACAGCGTCTCTCGCGACTAAAGTCCGTTTTAAATGCGATGCAAAAAAATGTCGCGGTGTTACCGCTATAAAATATATAGGTTTACTCGGTAGATTTTTTTTTACCGCGAATAGAAGACTCGTGTGACCAAAATCCTTATCACATCAAAGACAAAAATTTAATTCCTCATAAGAGCAAAGTCTAAAAAAAAACCTACGTAGCACAAACAATTTTTACTTGGAAGTAAAATGGGGTTAATTGATTTTTGCGTACCTACTAGCGACATTCAGACATTGACAGACTTTGGATTGTATTGAGATGTCAACGTGAGTTTTATTTTTTTGCATTGAATTAAAAAACAGACTTTATATCATACGAGTCCATAAGCTTTCGAATCTATGAGGCAGTGGAATAAAAATCGCAACAACGGTTGACGCAACAAAGACTATGGAAACTGGGTAGCAGACCCGATATTTACATGGAATAGTTATACGAACTAGACACATCAGCAGAAGCACTAAATTCCTTTGCGCGCATTTTGTATGAAACACATGTCATGTTTGCTTAGTAAATCCCCCAATCATTTATAAATCCCGCGTGGAATTAGCGATTATGTAATACGGCATATTAGAGTGCCAGCATCCCATTGCATCGCACGCCGAATTCGTGAGCGTGGAAACGTGATTTGAATGACGCTGGTTGGCGAGATACAATCTAGTACGTCCTAGCTATCACCTCTACAATATAGAGCGATCCAGCGCTGCCGAACGTTAATGACTTAAAATTCACATACTATGTACATAAATAAACTCAAGCCTATATCCCAGGAAGGTAGGCCGAGACCAGGGACTGCAACTTGCCACATTCATCATCATCAATCCATTATGTCCCCACCGAGAGGCACGGGTCTCTTCCCTGAGGAAGGTACAGGCCATACTCCACCACGGCGGCTAAGTCCGGATTAGTGGAGGCTTGTAAAACTAGTTGGTCTTACTGTCAGAAGTTATCAAGCCGCCCTAAGGCCTCTGACTTGGCTTAACGACTGCCATCTGTCGACGGCAGCCGGCACCAACTGCTTAAAGTGCCCTGCGAAGCACGGAACTGCTCTGAAAAATGCCACTAGCGTTAGTCATAGACGGTGACCCATCCATGGACTGTACGCGCCGTATGTTGCTTAACCTTAGTCATCGCTTAAGATCACTCAGGCAGCCCAGGCTACGACCGATTCCTACAGATCAATACGACAACACAAGGTTTGCCGGGAGATCCAGTATATTTGTTTGTTTATCGTACTAACATCGAAAAACACCCACACTGATGTCATTTGTACAAAAATAAGGCGTCTCCTAGTGGGAATCTACAATCTCTTTCTTGGTTGCTAAGCGCCTTAACGGCTCAACCAACGAGGCTGTGAAATGAATGTTGATGAAGCGAACGTAAGCTTTTCACAAACTACTCACTCAAATAAAATAAAATCATACGAACCTATGAAAAAACGATGTCAAGGCTCTCCTCAAAGGTATTTTAAATGAGTCTGCGGTAAAGGGGAAAACGTAACCAAAAGCTTATTTAAACAGCATCCGAGCGGTGTTTCAGAGGCATCGGGTTTTTACAAATAAGACCTGTACATTTTTTGTTTTCGGGTCAACAATTAATTGCACCGAGCTTACCCGAACACGAGAAACGCTTGCGAGAGCCGAAACTATTTCGCTCATCACAGGCGCGGCAAGCTATTGACACTGGGTGGAGTGATTAAACCCGTGACGTCATCGGGATTAGAGGAACAGAGGAATAGGAGCCGGCCAATGCAGGAATCGGGATAGATCGATAATATCCCGTCGATAATTGGGCTCACATCCGCGTTCCTGCGGCCTCGTCTAGCAATTGTGTTTGTTAATCAACGAATTGCTTTTCAATTGCAACCTAAACATCTAGTGGCACGTATCAGCCCCCCCCTTTCCCCCGGACCCTCCCACCGCCCTCTCTCCGGTGGCAATATCTTTAAGTCTGATCGTACCTGTATGCAAGATTGGAAGATTTGTGGCGTCAAAATCAAAACGTGAGGTTTGCTCATCGTTTCGCTGATAATGGTGTTGGCCGAATCGATGATTCTGTTTCCGCGGTTTCGTCCTAGTCCGTTTGTGATTATGTAGATGGCGCATAATCACAAACTTCGTCAGGTAAAAGTTTGTTCGTTGAGTTTTAAGGGGGGCTGGCCTTGGGGTGAATTATACCGTTTTTACGGTTAAGTACTTCCTCAAAGGCGGACATTCTTCGACAAAACATGGGATGAATTAGCAAGCGGCAAGTACCCAATCGCTCTTAGCCCCGGTCACCTGAGTGGTCCGTAATGATCACGAAGGTTAAGCAACATAGGGCGCACTCAGTCCATGGATGGGTGACCGTCTATGACTAACGCTAGTGGCCTTTTTCCAAGCGGTTCCATGCTTCACGGTGCCGGCTGCCGTCGATAGATGGCAGTCGTTAAGCCAAGTCAGAGGCCTTAGGGCGGCTTGAAAACTTCTGACAGTAAGACCAGCCACTAGTCTTACAAGACTCCACCAATCCAGACTTGGTCCCCGTGGTGGACTATGGCTTATATCTTCCTCAGCGAAGAGACCCGTGCCCCTCGGTGAGGACATAATGGGTTGATGATGATGAGTACCCAAGGGTTCGTGCATGCAACGAATAATGAAGGGTGATAAAGAGAAAGACATTTGTCAGGATTGAGGCATGTGACAGACCCTGCACTCTGACTACCTCTCCAGAAGACAGGCGTAAGATTAATTTAATTTGTAGAAGGCTACTCGGTGGAGGAAAAATTCACGAGGAACGTCAGCGCTTCAAATTGTCACTCGGCGGTGATTACAACTACAGTTCGCGTATATAAGCTGCATTATTTTTACATATTTTTTTATAATACGGTCTGTAAAAATTTCAATTGCTACTTACAAAATTAAAAAAAAATTGTTTATTCATTAATTATTAATATTAATTATTATTTCTAATTACAAAAAAAAACGCATTGAACTTGCAAAGCGTAACTACTTAGGTATAGTCACGATCAATAATATATATATACACTGTCACATTTTCTAAAAATCGTTACTTAAAAAAATCTGGAAAGAAGTTAACGACAATTATGATACCAGCTTAGATAATTAAGGACAAATTTTCGTACACATGTGCAGTACAAAACGAAATGTGTACATCGAAAAAATGTGACTGTATATATATATATAAATAATTGCTCGTGACTGTACGAGGCTCCATTTACACCTTTCAAGTACTACGACTGGTATTTAACTCCCTTGGTGAGCAGAGCAACCTTTAACTTTCGGAGTGCATTGACCACTCGTAGCGCGGTCCGCGTAGGCGTGCTACGCCGCTACGCCACCGCTACGCGCCCTCGTAGCACCTGCTGCGTAGCGTTACTCCTTTCATTACTCAGATATTGTTAGGGCAAGTAATGTCCGGCCGCTGGGAGAATATGATCCTGACAGGTCATGTTAGAACGGACTACGTAACCTTGAACTGGCGTTAAATTTTCGATTAAAATATTTTTAGGTCCTATTTATCCTGCTAGCAAATAATTGTCATTGAAACTATATCATTGTGTTAACTTACAATCAATGTTATATTTTGCACAATGATTTAAATGTTAAATAAGAAGAAATCAATATTTAATGTTCGTGCGTAAAATCCTTACTACGCTGTCACAAGGTTATGTCAACCGTATTTTTTTTGTAGTGACGTACCAAAAATAACGAAAATAATAACGGTCCCTTTAACGATACCAAGTTGATGAACAGGCTTTAGAAAATGATCATCGCGGTCTCAGAATCTCTCCGTACCACTGCCGTACAAAGCGAATGAGCTGATCTGGGCTCAAATAAAAGGTCGCACAGCTCGCCACAACCCTTCACCGCCATTCGGCACAAAAAAGATGATGACCCTTCTAAAATGCCTGCGAAAATGGCACAAGAGATGACTGAGTGAAGGTCGTCTAAAAAACAATACTACTTAATCGTGAGTCAGTAGCAAAAGCTAGTTAAGAATAACGTAAGGAATGATAACGTTGATTTTCTCCCATCACTAGTCATATGTGTCAGGATCGTATACTCCCAGCGGCCGAACAATAGCTAATTTATTAGATACTTAAGAGATCTATGTATTTAAGTGGATATATACTTTTTATATTAAATTATTATTGCTCATGACTTCGATCGCGCAATTTTAGAATGTCCAGCCCATGTCCATGTCCTGAACGAAAATTCGATATCTGATTGGTAGTAATGCAGATTACATACAAATTTGCAATTTCGTATTTGTTTGCAATATTTTGCTCCAGTCCATCCTAAGTTTCTCTGAAAGATATCACTTTTAGTGATGACGTGACACCAACATGACATTGAGGACATTGAAATGTTTACTTCGAAACGCAATTAAAATAATCGAAATAAAATACTCGTGGGCCCAGTTCTAGTGATTGGTGCCTCTTGGGGATAACGGGCGTGAGTTTATTTTTTTTATTTTTTTTTATTTTAAATACTCGATATAAGTGGCCTATAAGTCGTAGACTCGGAACGACTAATTTTTTACGCTCTTTAATTTGATGTGCATTTCGTTCGAGTCTACCGTAGGCCGGGACTATACTATTAATATTGATAACTAGCTTTCGCCCGCGACTCCGTCCGCGTGGACTTTAGTTCAATATTTTGCAACCCCGTTCACTCTCTTAAGGGTTAAATTTAGAAAAACGGTGAAACACGTGTTCAATCAATTGTGTTGAATAGTATTTATTTCAAGTTTCAAGAAAATCAGACAACATTTTTTATACCTTCCATACAAATTTAGGCAACCCTTTTCGACCCCTTAGGGGTTGAATTTAAAAAAATCCGTTCTTATTCCTTGCCTACATTATATACAGATCCTCTGTGCAAAATTTCAGCTTCCTAGTTCAAACGGCTTGGGTTGGGCGTTGATGAGTGAGTCAGTCAGTCAGGACTTTGAATTTTATATATATAGATAGAAGATATCTTATATCTTTTTATCTATAACATATTATGTTCTATTATAAAGTACCCTAAAGTTAACCCAGGTACTTGCAGTCTACAGCGATTGAATGTTCATTATCTAGTGCAAGTGTTTCTTGCCCCATACGCTTTAAAAGTCATCTAGTACGGTGCTACATTGTCGAGGGACAATAAAACCAAAAGTGAATTTCATGGCGCAGGTATGGACGGTATTGGATGGAAATTTCGGTCGGTGCACAAAGACTTTGTGTGCGCATCCGAATGGGTCGAGGCACAAGTTGTTTTGTGTACAGCTCGACCAGGATTGGGGAAATATCACCGTGAATTAAATAAGGGCCTAGAGAACTACACGATTAAATGAACTAAATGTTAAATGAGTGACGTAAAGCATGAGTAATTTAAAAAAACGTCTCAGTGCGAGTCCGTACCATTATCTATAAAGACGGCAAAAAAAACGTTTTTTTTCTATTAAAAACTGACCAACGAACGTCTGTTGTATAGGAGCCCCCTTTAATATTTATTTTATTTTCATTTAATTATTAAATTTTAACATATAAAAAAATACATAACTAAATTTTCTGTGAATAGTTATTTCAAGCTTACCTGTTGCCAATGTCAATATCGAGCAAAAATGAGCAAAAAAATCACGTTTGTTGTATTGGAGCCCCCTTTCATATTTACTTCATTCTGTTTTATTTGATGTTATAGCAGCAACAGAAATACATCATCTGTGAAAATTTCAACTGTCTAACTATCACGGTTCATGAAAAACAGCTTGGTGACAGACGGACAGCGGAGTCTCAGTAATAGGGTCCGTTTTACCCTTTGGGTAAGGAACCCTAAAAACAATCAAAATCCGCCAACAACCATAACAGGCTCTCGAGACCCATTTTTTAAAATTTTTGATACGTTTCGTCCTGATATTGTAGTTTTGGGTAACAAGAATAAATCTTATTTGACAAACAATATTTTTCATTGTGATGTCGCTGTTTCTGGTTCCCACGACACAAGCATCCTCGGGCAGAAGCAATAAAATAACATTTCCATACAGGCACATACATTACTTCTGGCCCCACACTAGGATAACCAGAAACAGCGACGTCACAAACATGTAAAAATCCAAGACCTGGTTTTTATTTGTCCCCAGCCGGGATTCGAACCCGGGACCTCTCGCATGGTAGGCAGATGCGTTTACTACTGCGCCACAGAGGTCGCAATGTCTGTACATTTACATAAATGTTTGTTTGTTTGTAGCAATCAATATTCGAATTCGGAAAGTCGGCTAGAGGTGCGTGGTTGGCCTGTAACGGGCTACCACGTCCAGCCCCGTAGATTATAATTTAATCTCACAGTCAAAGGAGTGCGCAGGCGACTCGGGCCCGGTATAGCCCGAGCCCTATTAGCTCTGATTTATTGATGTGCAAGAGCATTTTAGACTAGCGCCAGCTCTTACTGCAACAATGTCCAGGCATTGGCTGCATTGAGCCTGAATAAGATCCCGGTAGGCCAACCTACTAATGAGTTGTAGTTGAGTTGTGATGGTCTTAGATTACAATCACAACATGTACGCGGTTAATTTGTTTTTTAGTGATTGAAATGTAAATTAATGTGTCAAAAGCTACTCTTTCAAAGAATGCCTATTAAATCCTGTTGCAGCGTCTTTAAGAACACAATACCCTACGATACAATAAACAGTATCCGTCTGGAGTTTGTGATCGCAAACTTAACTGGTCGAAAAAAATAAAATAGAAAATACAAAGAGACTTCGGAACATTGTGCCAATAAAAACGCAGTAACAATGAAAGACTTATTATACTTGTAGCTATTGCAGAAGTATATCGCTTATTTTCGACTCGGTGCACAAAATGTAAGTACGTGCTGGTCTGGAACTGAGCATAAAATATTTCTGCAATACTTGTACATGTATTTCATTATTACTGCATCATCGTCACTGTATCACATCGACCCGATCCACACTCCGACTTCTGTAACAGCACGATATCGCTCGACTAGTCTTCAAAGACTTTCGCACAACGTTCACGCATAGTATATATTTGAAACTACCAGCCCGAAAGCGTCGTGTTGTTAAAGTTTCCGGATAAAGTGAAAACGTCCGTTAATAAGCCTGCACGTGGAGCACGAATAGAATTAAGAAATCCGATAATACTTCAGCTGGCAATACCAATGAAGGAAACTACATTTTGATCTGCGTGATCCAATCAAGAATGAGGAGATCCGCAGAAGAACAAATGCAAAAAAATAATTACGCGGTGTTACCGCTATAAAAGCGATATGTTAACTCGGTAGATTTTTTTTACCGTGAATAAAAGACTCATGTGACCAAAATCCTTATCACATCAAAGACATTAAAATTGAATTACTCGTAAGAGCAGTCTAAAAAAAAATACCTGCGTAGCATACACAATTTAACTTGGAAGTAAAATGGGGTTATCTGGTTTTTACGTACTAGCAACATTCAGACATTGACAGCCTAAGAATTGTATGGAGATGTCAAAGTGACAATATATTTTTTTTTTGCATTGAATGAAAAAACAGACTGTAGTACAGTTGGAAGAATTGTTTGGACTATGAATAAAAATATTTGAATTGAATTGAATTGTTCACTTGATGAGGCAGTGGGCGGGGACGTAGATCGGAGAACTGATGGCCGTTGGAGCGGAAAAGTTCGGACCTGGTGACCGCGGACCGGAGGACGCAGCGTGGGCAGGCCCACACCAGATGTTCTGGTGACCTGGTTACAGTGGCAGGGAGTCTCTGGAACCGGGCGGCAGAAGACCGGGAGACATTGAAAACCAGGAGGGGACGCCTGTGTCTTGCAGTGGGCGTCAAATGAGTGATGATGATATTTTGAACTACGTGAGGAACCCGCACACATACGGTTTGATAAAGAGCTCCAATGCTTGGACACAACAAGAACGAGAACCAACTTTGCCGCCATACATTTTTTTTAGTAGGACGCAGCGTAGTAGTATATTTTTGGGTGTTGCTAGTAAAATGGATTGCGACAATTAGTCTATTTAAAACTGAAGATGCGTACATAAAAAGTGAAAATTATTTGCTAAATTCCGCCGAAATCCCACTGCAGTTAAGGATAACTATCTCTTCTCTATTATATAAAATTCTCGTGTCACAGTGTTGGTGCGCATAGTCCTCCGAAACGGCTTGACCAATTTAGATTTTTGATAGGTCTGAGAATAGGTTGTTATCAATTTTCATACCCCTAAATGATACGGGTAGTCCACTAGAAATATTTTACCTGGCAAAACAACGTTTGCCGGACCAGCTAGTAGGTATTGATACCTATATTATATCTAATATATGTATAATAATCTCGTGTCACCACTCACCGTGTTAGGGCACAAACTCCTTAAAACGGCTTATTTTTATGAAATTTTATATAGTATCTTCGGTAGATCTGAGAATAGACTGTTGTCTATTTTTCATTCTCCTATCTGGCAAAACTACGTGTACTCGTAATCACCATTTCAGTGTTTGCCCAATACCTAAAATACAGTGATTTCGAGAGAGAAGGCTCTACAGAAAGCCGCTTCTCGGTAATTGAGCAACCTGAAACGCTTCTATTATGTTTCTAATTTGTGAGTTTATCGAAACGTTCCATTGTCTGGGCAGCGCACTCGCAGGTACGGAGAACCACGTGAGCCAGCCTGTTTGCTTTCGCATCCGGCAATAATTAATTAACGAAGAACAACGGTAGCCGACGGCATCGTGCCCTCTACGGATCTCCCACTGAATTATTGTCGGCGGCACATGTTTTGGAGTTCAACTATTCAGCGCGTAATCAGGCCGGCTTTTCCCTGAGATTAGTCGCAATGTCCCATTCGCAAATGTTCCCTCGTAGCAGAATGTTTTTGGATGAAGTCTTTCCGCAGATTGGTTAGCATTGTCACAAAAAGTCTACGGTAAAATATAAATAGGTTCATGGTGCCTTAAGAGGCAATTTCCATAAACCAAGCCTATGATCCATTTAGCTTGCATAAGAATTTGTTTATCATTTTAAGGCTGCTCCTTCTAAGGCTTCTACCCCGTTTTCTGGAAGTACCAGAAAACGGGGTGGAGTGCATGTAATAATAGTATCGAAACTAGCAAGATCGTGGCCAGAGGCAAAATCTGATGGACACCAGGAGGTAAGCAGAGGCCTACCCCTCTGGAATACAGGCGTGAGTATATGCAATGGAAAGCTGCTGCTATTCTTGTTATTATGAATACTCTCATTATTATCATTAATTTTCACTTTTTTAGGACTTATTATAAATGAATTATTAAACAGTTGCTAAGCCAAGTCAGAGGCCTTACGGCGGCTTGAAAACTTCTGACAGTAAGACCAGCCACTAGTTTTACAAGCCTACACCAATCCGGACTTGGCCCCCGAGGTAGAGTATAGCCTATACCTTCCCAAGGGTGCACTCCTGCCCCTTGGTGGGGACAGAATGCGTTGACGATGATGATGAATAATTAAACTAAACTAAATATGAAATATCACTATCAATAAAATTACAGTAAAATATTACCTACTTAAATATAATATTTTTATTCTAGACCGCTGAAATTGGGGTGAGTTTTCAACATATGGGGGAATTCAATTGAAAAAAAAAAACACATTTATAAAAAAACACACATTTTTCTTTTTTTTTCTCCCACTCTAACGTTTTAACAACAACATTAACACATACATATACCCTTTTGAGTATGAAACAAGTTTGGAAGAAGACATAGGTCGCTCTGCGTCTAAGCGTTCATCGAATCGCCGTCGCTGAAAACTATCTACAGGCTTTTAGCGGCGTGGTACATGGGGGTGGGCTGACAGAGCTGCGCTAATCAGCTTCTACACCAGGTTTCTCGCAGCCCGGCCGGGCGTTGTCATATGCAACAATTAGATCTCATGACAAACAAACGCAGTTATCTCGGTGGTATGCCGCTGATCGAGTATCCAGCTACCGCCCACGTGACCTATGATAATGATTTTGATACCTATTTGTAATGCATTTACATTTCTGTAGTTGCTTTGCCAGATAAAATATTTTTAGTGGACCACCCTTATCATTTAGGGCTATGAATAATAACAACCTATTTAGGGTTTTCAAAACAGGTTTAGCTTAATTAACAAACTTTCAAACTTAAAAATTATTTGTCATGCATGTGTTGAACACTGAACACAAATACTCCTCTGAATATATTTAATATTAATCTACTGTTTAACACCAGACATCTTTGTCTTCTAAATAAATCTTTGATTTTATAATAATTTTTTTTTGAGTGTGCTTAACACGTTTATTAAACCGCGTCGGAGGTAACTCTAATATATCTTGTGGAATCTTGTTATAGAACGTTGTACAATGCCCCATAAAGGAAATATTAACTTTTGCAGGTCTTAATCATGGAAATCACAATTTGTGTTTATTTCTAGTTTTAACACTATGATGGCTACCAATAGTTTCGAAGTCCTTAATATTTTTTCGAACGTACATAACATTTTCATAAATGTATTTGCTTGCACCCGTTAAGATGTTGGTTTCTTTGTATTTTGTTTCTGGTTTCCTTGAATGTCAGAAAAGTCTGTCGAAATATATGAAAACTTTGGAATGTTATTCGCTGTGTAAGCAGTTTTATAGTCTCTTAGCTTTTAGAATATACCTCGGGCTCTAGAGTAGGCTTCGGTTTTCGCCGAAAGCACACGAGTGTGATACTACTTCCTGCTCTGTATAAAACTTTTCTTCACTATTTTGAAAAGTTATAAATAACAATACAAAATAAACCTTACCTTATTACAATATAGGTTTTATCCGATAGTGTCCGAGGTATATTCTAAAAGCTAACAGGCTGTACATCGACTGTTCATGCTTCCTGACGGCACATAGCCCATGCTACGTGTGAACATAAAATCGAGAAAGCCTGCCGCCAATTATTGCCCCACAATGACACAATAAATTAATGTTGCCGCAATATTGCCGGCATACGCCCGATACGCATTCCACGGGAGCCGCCTCTTTAACAATCAATCCTCTTTAGAAAATTACTTTTGGAAATTTTCAGCCTGTAAAGTTTTATACAATAACACGAACGCTATTCGTACATAATAAATGTGACTTAAAAGTATACCAGTACGATGTAGGGCGGAGGGGTTAGGGTTACCAGCCGAAGGATTCCTCCCGATATGTCGTGATTTTTAGGCAACTGGGACTATGGCTTGTTACTGGTCACAATCCCGGAAAATCCCTGCTTCATAAAAAAATAGTAGCGGCTCCATACACGTATGCTGATTTAATTATTGTCGGGAATTATTTATTGTTTACGATTAAGAAGGCTTATTCTCCAGTTGGTTGTTAGAATCAACCAGTATTGTAATAAACGACAAAACATAGTTCTTATCTGTTAGGTATTATTGATACCGTATGCGTCGTCGTTTTAGTAAGATGTCGAAAGATCGTGAGGCGTGGATAATTGAATATACAGCCTTACGGTCCTGTTTTAAATATTAAATTCCTTAAAACTCTCCAAAAAGCCTACAAAAATAGTCTGTGGTGGCGATTTTCCAAGGAAAAGATATAGCCACAGATTAAATAAACAGAGTTTTAGATTGATCTTAGAGGAATTATCTTCTATATATATATATAAAAGGAGAAGCTGACTGACTGACTTAGAATCAACGCAGAGCCCAAACTACTGAACCTAGGGGGTTGAAATTTGGCATGGGAGTTCCTTAGGGAGCCTAGGGGAGCACTAAGAAAGGATTTTTTGAAACTCACCCTCTAAAGGGGTAAACGGCGGTGTTAAAGTTTGTATGGAGGTATAAAAAAATGTTGTCAGATTTTCTTGAAACTTGAAATAAATACTCTTCAACACAATTGATTGAATACGTGTTTCACGGTTTTTCTAAATTTAACCCTTAACGGGAGTGAACGGGGTTGCAACATTTTGAACTAAAGTCCACGCGGACGGAGTCGCGGGCGAAAGCTAGTGTTTTTATAAATAGGGCGTTTAATTTTCCTGAGATTTTCGAGAAATTATCAGTTTGTTTCAGGATTAAAATAAAAGGGACGATTTGTACTCGCTATCCGATAGATTGCCATGGCGATTGACAGGTTAGGGTTGCCGATCATCATGACCGCCTCATCGTGTTCGAGATTTAGAAAAAAAACACTGATTTTATTGTCTGATATTTGAAAATGTAAATTCTTCTCTATTGTGCATCTTATATACGTATCGTTAACATTCTAGGATATTCGTGAATTTTCGTTTTGTCCAAGTATTCTATGACATTATCAAAACAGGATTTTCCTCAGGACTTTCCAATTTACCAATTTCCAAATTTCCTATTTCTGTTCTACTAGCATAATTTTATAGGCTGGCTTTATTGATGATCTGAATAAATAAATAAAACTAAATAAAAAAATTAAAACCTGGCAACCCTAGGCGGGGTGGCCCTGCGAAGCAGCACATAAAATTCATATAAATAATTCAGCGCCACCATTACCCACGGCGAATCGAGGATCTCGCCAGCAAAGAAAACTACTCCGATAAATATTTGAGCAGTGACGTTATTTGTATTACAATTTCCATTAAACATTAACGTCGATTTCAGGTAGGCCGGGCGCCGCGGCCGCCCCGCAGACAAACATTCATACATAACTTATGTCAACGCTGCGCTTCTATTCCACAGTTAATCTAAAGGGAGCACTAATGCGCTAAGGCATACATTTTGTATGAGAGCGAACCTCGGCCGTATAATTATTTATTGCCTCGTTCCAGTGTTTAAATTGCCGCTGCTGTGCGGCCTGATTCACCACTTTCACTATTGACCCTTTCCTTTCCAGCTTGTGATACATACAACTTAACTACTTAACTTACTTTTTAGGTTGTCTGGAAGAGATCGCTTTTAGCGATAAGAACGCCAATGGTACACGAGAAAACTTAGATTTACAATATACGAGTATAATGCTCCTAATATATTTGTTTTCTTTTCTCGTGCGTACAATAAAGAATTCTTATCGCCGCAATAGAACTAGTTACTTCTCACGCGAGGACATCAACTTATCGATACGCTTACTTCCGGTAATAATGTAGCCCATCCATATTATGCTTTGTGACCTGGGTATTACAGATGCAAATGAGTTTCTAATGGATATAATTTCGTAACTGCGTCGTAAGCTAATATTCAACAAACATAATGGTTATTTCCATCCTTTAAAGAAAATTGTTTTTTTTTATGTAGTATATTAGTTTTGCTTCGTTTTGCCCGTGCTTCGCAAAGCACATGAAGAAGTTGATGCCGGCTACCGCCAATAGATGGCAGTCGCTAAGTCAAGTCAGAAGCCGTAGGGCGGCTTGAAAACTACTAACAGTAAGACCAGCCAGTAGTCTTACAAGCCTCCACCAATCCGGACTTGGCCTCCGTTGTGGAGTATGGCCTATACCTCGCTCAGGGAGAGACCCGTGCCCCTCGGTGGAGACATAATGGGTCGAAAATGGGCCAATTTTCAGAGCCGTAACGTCAGGCTCCAGCTTGTATGGGAAATGGGCAAGTCCTTTAATGTCTGCGAATCGGAGCGAAACCTGGTCGGACTCGTCCGATAAAAAGCCAAGTAAGTTGATCCGGACCAAAAATTTACAACTATAATATTTGATAACATTACGTAGTAGTGGCTGTGTCCCCACACAAGGCTGAGCCTGTATCGTGGGTGACGATATTTGACACGGAATTTACCTTTACATCCAGCTTTATCTTTGACACATGAGCCCGGTAGCGCTTGTCAATAGGAGAACCGGAGTGTCAATGGAGTCCCTAGCAAATTTCCTGCTACAAGCTTTGTACCAGGGCTTCCAGGAATTAGATGTGCGACGCAACACCCTAGAGCTCCGGAGACAGTAAACAGGTGTTCAGACAGTAAACAGTATTTAGGTGCTCACATGCCGAGAAATTAATGTTTACAAGTTACCCGCAATCGCCAAGTTTTAAAACTAGTATTGTTTCTCGTCTGCTGTCATACCCAGGCTGAGTCTGAAAAACAGCAATTATGCTGAGCCTCTGTCCTTTTCAACACAAATATCTGTTTTAAGTGTACTTATGTACCTTATATGCATATAATAATACATATATAAAAACTTGTATTTTAATTTCGTGTAGTAACGAAAAGAGTCCGATTTATTCATTTATTTTCAAACTCAAACTCAAATATTTTATTCGTAGTACAGACAAAATGTAAACTTTATGAACGTCAATATTGTTAGTTTCACAATTAATAGATTACATGGAGAAGAAACTAACAAAGAAACTCCACATTTATTCTTTTCAAAACAGTTTTAGCCTAATTAACAAATTTCAAACTTAAATAATATTACTCTTGGATGTGTTGATAACTAGACACAGATATCCTCTGATTTATTTTATCTCCTCACCCCAGAGCATAATGCGGCGGGATATTCTGACTCTTTTACAGTGATTGGGATTCGCTTGTGGAACAGCCTGCCGCTGGACATTCGTCAGGCATCAACCTTAGACATCATCAAAAAGAAAGTTTTAATTTCTACTATGATCTGCAGAATAGCCAGTAACTTATCACCAGTTATTTTAAGGTCATATAAGTAATTGTTATCTGTAATTAATTATTTACAACATGAATGTACGTATTATTATTATTTTTTATTTGTGTGATATCATCTATGTAGGCTGTCGCTACACATAAAGGTAAAAGTAAAGGCTCTTTCTATCGCAAGACGGAAAAACTTGGCAGCACTGCCCTGTGATTCATATCCACTCTCGGTACACGGTCTCGGTTTTTTGAACGGTTTTGCCCCGGGTTTGAGTACCGGTTCTCACCACAACGCAGACCTATAAAGTCCGCCGCAAGCACTGCGAAAATTCACGACCCCCTACCGTAGACGATAGAGAATCAGGAAGTCCACAAAAAGTGTAAAACACTCGCCCCGGGCGTAAACAAACTGTAAGCCTAATTGAGTGGCATTGTTTTATCTTCGCTCGAAATGCCCATTGATTTAGATGCCGGCTTCACCGATGCCGGCTTGATTAGCCTCACTAATAGAGCTATTTTGCCGGCGCTCGCATCGCCCGATGCCGGCCGTTCTCGATACGGCACTCGAACTTTTCACGTGATTTCACAAAGGAAACTTTGCATAAACGCCAGCGAGAAGCGACTACAATAACGCCAGCGCGATGCCCGCGCCATTCTAAAACGGCTTTGACATTAAAATGGCGTCTATTGCCATTGTGCGTAAATTCATCACTCCCATAGTTTCACAGCGCCGCTGGTTTGAAAAGGCGGCCGAAGTGAAAGGCTTTGATGTCTTTCATTCCATCGGGAGTATCCCGTCAAAGAGCCGCCGCTTCTAGAAAGAACCCCGGCGGTTGTCTGCATTACGAGAAATCAATGCGTACATATTCGATTGTTTTATGTACATACTCAATGCGCACGTCGTCGTTTTATTGGACTGGCATTCGGTATAAATGTGTTTTGTTTTGGTTTCAGTGAAGTAGAAGAAGTAGTGTTTGGGAAAAACGTCCAAACAAACTCCCTTCTCTCTCTCTCTCTCTCTCTCAAAGGAGACATGTGTTCTGCATTATAAGACAAAACTACCTTAGTAAACAAATTGAGGCATATAGAATCAAAGGCTGCTAAGTGCCATACTTTCCAAATATGTATCTAGTGTATTTCGAGTTTAAACTATGCATTTTTACAATTTAGTAACAAAATCAGCAAAAGACCACTTAAAACCTCATACGAATCTCATATTGGGTTCAGAGGCTGCTAAGTGTTACCGCGTTGGAATCAAATACGGCAAGTTTATTTTGTGGTACTTAGAAGCCTTTGATTCTATATGCCTCAATTAACTTAATCAATTAGTTAAGATTATAACGCCGTCGGGCAAAGGAAAACCAAAAGGACAGTTACGGTATCGTTTCGGCGGCGGCATACTAACATCGCTTGTGTCGAACTTGCAAAGTGATTCCTCCTCCAAGTAAAAATCACATATTCTCCCTTCATCGGCAGCCAATCAGTTTGTAAATTCAAGCGACGTCATTCGTATTCTGAGGTTTTCCGTGCATCAGTACTCTAAAGGCGACATGGCGACCAAATGAACGCCACGTACGCGCGGCATGAAGTAGACATAACGAATGGCACTGTTTCAGTTGTTAATTTCAGCCCTAGATCGCATGCATAGCGAACGGAGGACGGCGAACAATCTGCGTGCATCAATATTTGCATTTCAATCCGCGTGATTATTGGAATTAAATTATTCCTCGAGCTTCTGCAGGACTCGGGACAAGCTGGTGATCACGAGCGGGCAGACCGGGACCTAATGTGCATGGAAATTCGTTTATGCAGTAAGGGCAGCGCTGTCGGCGGGTTTGGACTGAGAATTGAATTGCTACTATTATAGGCGAGCCGCCTACTACACTAGCAATTTTTGAACCAAGACTTTCGTAAGCACGAAACAATAGTAAAAGAAAGAAATGAAATTTTATACATCCGTAATTAATAATATATATCTTTTTTTATCATTAATTTATTGGTATTGTAAAATAATTCTCCATTACTGTTATTCTATAACTACCTAAATCAAATTCAATTTCAATCTAATAGCTATGTATAAAATTAATCCTGTTGCTGGATTATTGTCAAAGTTCTTTGTGTTAGTAATACTGCATGCTGCTTGTAAATTGATGTGCCCTAAGTGGGTATGAGACAAACCCTAAATTCAAACCCATTTTCATATGCCTAGTTGGTTTACCGGTAAGTTGTGGATTGCACTCCTTTCCTAAAAGTAGCTTAAGCAGCATTCAACTAAAATTCTTCACAAAAAAGTCGATTTAAATGCAGTATTAAGTGACATATAAGAAGTGGTGTAAGCTGGCCTTAGCAGCGGTCACAATGCGCGACACTTTCAAAATAATGACTCGAACGTAAATACTTGCTGTGGAAAAATTTAAAAACTACTTATTCTAATTCGGCCTTACTAATAAATACAGTGCCACCATCTTACCTGTTCAGGTGATAGCGGCGCTAGTGGAGAATTTAGTAGTGACATTTAATAAATTTACTTAGAAGAATGAGATTATTTTAACCCGTCTTTAAATTTTAATGAAAATGTATCGATAAATCTTAGTAAGTGAATAAATGAGACAAACAATGGGGAGCAGGATTTACTATTAGATAGTTAGTTACTCTGTCAAGAGTGTACGACTAAGAAGAAGAAGAGTTAGTTACCATTTTGGCCACCTGAACAGATAACTTGGTGGCGCTGTAAGTTATAAACTCTGAATAACTATTTGACGTACATCAATTTATACTGGTTTAATCGCATTTAGATTTAGACTTGCAAAAGTTAATACTTCCTTCATGGGGCACTGTAGAAGGTTCTACAACAAGGTACCCCAAGATATATTAGAGTTACCTCCAACGCGATTTAAGAATCGTATTAAGCACACTCTTTGCAAAAAAGCTTATTGTAAAATCAACGATTATTTAGAAGACAAGGACGTATGGCATTAAATAGTAGTTTAATATCAAATTTAATCACAGAATAAATGTGTCTAGTGTACAACACATCCAAGATATTATTTTGTAGGTTTGATTTGTATTAGCTTTAAAGTGATTTGAGAAAAGATGGTCAGAGTGGAGTTTTTTCTCGCTGCCTTTTTCTCCACTACAGACGGCCCCAAGGCAGCGGCTAACATTATACATAACTATATGTACATTGACATTCAACAAGCAGAATGTAAATTCTTTACGTTGAAATAAATTTTTGGATTGGAATTTGAATTTAACGTACAAATAACCAGTTTGTCAGACCTCGCATAACGGCTGTAACCTTTATTAGTAAGGCCGATTATGTATGATTCAGTGTGAGACACTTACAGGAGTATACACCTTTCAATATTGTGTGTTCAGTAAAAATAAAATAGTTCTTAAAAGATTGAATTAAATAAATTACCTATATCAAATGTTGATTAAAATAATTTAATGTTTTAGTATAAATTAAAATTTGGAATAAAATTTCAAAACCAGAGTTCACCAGGATCCCCTAGGGGATCAGGCTAGGGGATCCTGGTGGACTGGATGCTTTTTCAAACATCTGAAAAATATATTTAAATCTTTAACTTTTCCTAAGATAATTCTGGTGCATAATGTCGTATGTAGGCTTATAGTGACTTGTAGGCACGCTCTCCTGTAAAGTATAAAAATGACAAATCTGACCAAATGCTTTTGACGTCGAGAACTATTCATAGTAAATGGAAAAGCATCAATTTCAATTTGCGGACTAAAAAAGGCTTTTAATTGTACTTTTCAAATTCATAAGCTGAGAGGTTAAGGATGACTTATTAATTGTCACTATCGGAGGAAACTAGCGAGCGAACCATGTTTACTACGACGGACTATCCATTTTTAATTTCAATCAGTCTATTGTACGTGTTTGTTAGGTGTAGGTATATTATAATGTTGTATTGGAAACAGTTTTCAGTTTTTCATCTTGGCCAAGCAACATAAATAAAATTGTGACCAACTCTCTTCGATAAGATTAACAAGCAATAGGTCACGATTACTACAATACAATGTTTATATCCCCATTTCCATGTCAATTATATTAGTACCTAATTAATAAGTGACAAAATTCGTTGTACTTGATTGTTCATTAGTAGGAGCACCAGGAAATGCTTATCCTTATGCTCCTACCTGTAGGAGCATTATGACGTTTTCAGGGTTACATTTAATAGATAGGTAATTTATGTAGGTAACTATAGTATGTAAATCGTTCGCGCATTGCCCAAGCCTTCTTCTTCCGCTTATCTTCATACCAAAGGTTGACCGAAAGAAAATGCTATTTAGCATTAAGTACGCCTGTGTACGAAAATATCTTCCATGCAATAGTATTTCAATAATAATAATATTTAATTTAAAACGTCGTTGTGTTTCGATTGGGATACAACCTTATTAACTTTATTCCGGATAGGCACACTTACTTGATGGGCGAACCCGAACCCTGGTCGGACTCTTCCGACCGAAAATCAAGTAAGTGTATCCGGAATAAAGTTGACAACGATGTAGTGCCTTCAAAAGTTTTTATACATAATATGTGTACATTTAGTACGTCTGAGAATAGTCTCAGACCTACTAAATGTACACAAAAACAAATCTGAGTAGTTCTATACGAGATTTTTATACATTACTTTATTGTCAAAGTAAAAAAAACGAAATCGATCGTAGCCTGGGCTGCCTGAGTAATCTTAAACGATCACTAAGGTTAAGCAACATACGGCGCGTTCAGTCCATGGACGGGTCACCGTCTATGACTAACGCTAGTGGCATTTTTCCGAGCGGTTCCGTGCTTCGCAAGGCACGTTAAACAGTTGGTGCCGGCTGCCGTCGATAGATGGCAGTCGTTAAGCCAAGTCAGAGGCCTTAGAGTGGCTTGAAAACTTCTGACAGTAAGACCAGCCACTAGTCTTACAAGCCTCCACGAATCCGGACTTGGCCCTCCGTGGTGGAGTATGGCCTATACCTTCCTCAGGGAAGAGGAAGCGTGCCCTTCGGTCGGACATAATGGGTTGATGATGAGAAAAAACGAAAACGGCGTGCGTGCATGCCAAATGAATGTCGATGAAGCGAATGTGATTTGTCAGGATCGTGGCAGGTGGCAGTTCCTGCTCTCCGCCTACAGGCTCCTCTGGGATACAGGCGTGACCTTATATATCGATGTATGTGTTGTCAAAGAACCCTTCAAATAACCTTCGTGCATGTGCATGTACATGTAATGTAAGTTCACTCGTTACCTGTCTTGCTAATTGCGAATGAATCGATTTGTCCGTCCAATTGCTAGGGCAGCTTTATTGGATTGGAGATTATGGCGTTTATTGTGTCTAAGCTGACTCATACAGGATAGCCCCGGAAATGTGCAATTCCTAAAACAGTCAATTACGTAGTCGACGTCAATTACGATGACTACCACTTTTAACGAAATAAATAACTTTGAAAAAGATAGATAGAGAACACTTTAATTGTTCAAACTGTACAAAAAAAACTTTATTTGTATAGTATGTTATCGCGGTTGAGAAACTTACTGAATTGTATAATTTTTTTTTTTTTTTTTTTTTTTTTATTTAGAGATCTATGGTGAACCAACAGCTATTACAATAAAATAGTATATAGTGTAGGGATTTTATTTTTATTTAACTAATTTTTCATCATCAACCCATTATGTCCCCACCAAGGGGCACGGGTCTCTTCCCTGAGGAAGGTATAGGCCATACTCCACCACGGGGGCCAAGTCCGGATTGGTGGAGGCTTGTAAGACTACTGGCTGGTCTTACTGTTAGTAGTTTTTTAATTAAGTAATTTAATAAATTATATTAACCAGGGCCTAGATTCTGCTAACGCATTGTAGTACAATGACAACTGCATGAACATGGCGATTTAGTTTCATTGCCGCTTCGAGTCTACGCGCGCACTCAAATCAAGCAATCTAGGCGTCAATGGTATGAAAAAACACGTCACGTGACCCGACCATGTAACTGTCATCGAACTGCAATGCACTAACAGAATCGAGGCCCAGGTAACTTCAACTGAGCAATCTTCGAGCAATATTAGTAACTCATGTTCTTCTGCGAATCTCGGTTATTAGATCACCTGAATTTGAGGTCTAACAACTAGTCCAAAAGCGTCATAGCTGAGTGCAGCGTTAAGTACTTTCTTCCCTCAGCTGCGTCGATTATCAGGGGTCTCATTACGCGCACAAAGTCTGTCGAATCCAGAAATTAGTATGGAATTTCACAGTAAGACAATTGCTATCGCCCAGGCGCTGCCCGTGATAGGGGCCGATCAGAGGGACAATTATGTGCACAAAGCGCTGTCGGCATCCTGACGTTTGCTATAGGTGTTGGGTATGGGTTTGACAGTTGAACAATCGGAATCAGGATTTGATGCGCATAATACAAAGGCATCTCAATGTTTCAATTATCTGTCTCTGTCACTGTGATTAGAGCACGAGTGTGCCACCACACAACAGAATTGGTTAACAGGTGATAGTTTAGCAGTTGCAAAAAAAATTAATTTGCCCTCAGGGGTTGATTTTTACAAAAGTGAACAAGACCGCCTTTCAAAGTTAAGCAATCAATTAAAATTAAAAAGTAAAGTAAGTAAATATTTTCTTTATGGACGTCAAAGTTGTTAGTTTCACAATTATTAATAGGTCACGTGGAGAGGAAGCTAACAAAGAAACACATTTCATCATCAACCCATTATGTCCCCACCGAGGGACACGGGTCTCTTCCCTGAGGAAGGTATAGGCCATACTCCACCACGGGGGCCAAGTCCGGATTGGTGGAGGCTTGTAAGACTAGTGGCTGGTCTTACTGTCAGAAGTTTTCAAGCCGCCCTAAGGCCTCTGACTTGGCTTAACGACTGCCATCTATGGACGGCAGCCGGCACCAACTGCTTAACGTGCCTTGCGAAGCACGGAACCGCTCGGAAAAGGGCTCAGCTACGAGCGAGTCATTATTTATAAACACATTTATTCTCTTCAAAACAATTTCAGCTTAATTAAGATTAAAATTATTACTCATGAATGTGTTGAGCTCTAGACAGAATCGTCCTCTGAATACCTTTAATATTAATCTACTGTTTAACACCAGACATCTTTGTCTTCTAAATAATCGTTGGTTTTACGAGTATAATAAGCTTTTTTGCACAGAGCGTGCTTAATACATTTCTTAAGCCGCGTCGGAGGTACCTCTACACTGAAAAAAAATGATCACCCATGTTATGGCAATTTACCGCTGAACATAGCGTCATTGTGTATTAAAATCTCAAAATTGTATTGTTTGTTCAGGAAAAACTGTGGAGTTTGATAGATATTGTGGTGTATGAAATAGTGGCGTCATCTGAAGTGAGGAAAAAAATATTTTTTATTTTAGGGCCATTTACTAGTACAGTTGGGGTCTGAAAATGTTTACCACCTTAAGGTTCATAATTGTACTGACGATTATTACGACACAAGGTCGATACTTGTATGATTTGATTAGATAAAGCTCAGAATAAAGAGTAGAGTACCAACCTGTCAAAGTTTAGAGCAAAACTTCTTCGCTCACTCAAGGAGGTTTTATAATAACGTATAGAAAAAAAAACCTTCCATTTTGACAGATTTTTGATATGTGTTTTATTTTTTAATTATTGCATTTTAACAAATGCAATAATTTTAAATTATGAAATGAGTTTAGATACTTGTAAGAATCAAGGCTTCTGAACTTTGAAAGGTAATAAGTATATTTTTAAAGCATTATAGACTGTAATGCACATCATTGTGACAAAGAATCAAGTTTGAAAACTGGTAAACATTTTTAGACCCCGACTGTACCTACTGAAGAAATTTACTTGCCATTTAGATAAACACGGAGGTATTAAACCTTCATGTGATGACGTCACTATAAAAAGGAAAGGCAGGCGCCATCTTGGCTTGTCTTTTGGCGGGCAGGAAATATTGTAATTTTGTAAATTACTCGAGTAATAATTTGCTTACGTTCACTGTATAAGTGCGAACTAATTGAGAATGTGACACGTTTAAAAATAAATGTGAGTGTGTCTAAGTATTTTATTCCAAATATTTCCATAGTCAAACATATGAAGGTCCCTCACCATACTAAATTCGCCACGGTCTATGAAATTTAAATGTATGGAGGGGACGATACATAATGTGTTTCGCGATTTTTAACTTTTCCCAATAGTGGACGGCCTTTGACGCTTCCGTAATTTTTTGTCTTTTTCATTATCGCCTGGACGCTGGGATTATGTTACACCCCATATAAGTAGAACTTTTCGGGAAGATGGGCCCTATTTAGTTGCTCTCAAGTTCGTGTGTTGTACAGCATGCACATTGCACGGGCTGGGAATGGCCGTTTTTGGGTGTAGACACAGACGGAGCGCTAGCTAATTTGAAATTCAGATGCTACACAAATATTGAATCACAAAGGATTTCCTTGTAGCACGTACTCGGCTATAGCACGGGCGAGGTCAGAAAATATTCATCATCTAGGATCACAATGGAAAACCTTATCTGAATGGAGAGCCCATGTCGAAAGATAAATTTTAATCATCGTGACAAAGATTTTGGTCTGCGACTAAGTTTATTGCTTTCACACTGCTCTATCTAAGTCGTGGTCAAAAACTAGGATAGCTCGTAAGGGTCGCAGTAAAAAAATCCTCCGAAGCGGCGTCGCCGATTTTATATTTTTTTGTGTATATTTGATAGGTCTGATAACAGGTTGTAGAGTAATTAATTCGGCGAAACAACGTTTGCCGGGTCCCTAGTAATATAAAAACGAAGAGCATGAAATTCTTGCCAGATACGAGAATGAAGTGGTTTTTGACACGGTCAACAATAAATTATTTGATATGCGCGGTTAAAGCAAAATGTACAAAATATTTCGGAAACTGCATCTTTTTTAGTCATTTACTAGATATTACAATTTTTAAATTATATGAAACATAAAAAGAGTGCTCCGAAATGTGACGTCGTAATTCAGTATTTTCATACAAAATTCCGTTTTAAAAGTAACTCATTCGACATTTTCTCAAATACCCAATTAATGAACTGTATTGTGAAGTTAAAGATAAAAGATAAAGATAATAAACTCACGCCCGTTATTGTTATTGTTGTTATTGTGAAGTTAATAAACTTTTAAAATATGCGTTAATACCATTATCTTACTATGTTTCGAGTATTGAGTACTTTGCTGTACCCTATCGGGTACTTTTTCAATATTTATTTCAACTTAACGGGATTTTTTAATCATGCCAATAATTATTTTTAGGACCCATGGTCGTGAGCCTAAAACACCTAGGATGAAAAGCAAAAACGGCCATTTTCGGCACAAATCCTATCTAGTACCAGGTTCCAAATCGCTGTTAACATGATTGAGATATTTTACACCACACACGTTTTGGCAAATATGATATGTAAATAAAATAATTATTACATTTTGTCATTTGTGGCACTAGTTAGCCCACTGGATTCCCTTAACAGAACATTGGATCTCATTGGTTTTTTTTTAAATTGCCACCAAGGCAAAAATGGCTAGACGACCTAAATGCATTCTTACCGGATTGGTGCGAGGTGGCTGGAGAACTTTGAGAGACCTTTGGAGAAAGTAGGAGGGGAGGCCTTTGCCAAGCAGACACAAGAGGTTATGTTAAAAACTTTAAAAAAGCTGTCAGGATCGTGGCAAATGGCAATCCGTGGTCTGTGACGTATCCCCTCTGGGATACAAGCGTGAGCATATGTATGTAGATATAACTAATCCGCTGCACAATCAAACTTTGTACTCTAGTATAGAGTAACTATGTCCTTAATAGATACTTTGAATATATGCACGCCACGAATATGCCAAGCTAAAATATGTTGGAAAATAGTATTGACTTATATCATCTGATCAATGTGCCATATTTGACGTGAATAATTATCTCGTATCTTGTTGCAGAGTAAAAATTTATACGATATTTCGCCATGCGTTTTCTGTTTCGTTGCAAACAATTTCCAACTGCATTCATGCTACCAATTTACTGCGAACATCTTTTTGCAATTTTCCGTTCGACACAACCTTTTAGCAAAAAGTCTCCGTCGAGAGTCTACGCCTGTGGTATGTGGGGTTTAGAATAGCGATTTCCAATTTGAATATCGGCTCAAAACTTACGGACTGTAACAAGCGTAGCTAAGGCTCTTTTTATTACCCAACTGCAGCAGAAGTAGGGCTGTTTTTAGAATGTATATTTGTTAAATTTATTCCGGATACTTGCCTGACATTTTGACGGAAGAGTCCGACCAGGTTTCGCTCTGATTCGTAGAGCTTAAGATTAAAGGTACAGGCACCCTTGCAGGAACAACGTGATATTTAGAAAAAAACATTTTTTACTCTACATAATTATTTAGAACCGCCACAACGAGTTCTTTTTTCAGTAGAAGGGCAAATTTTATTAACTCCGAAAACGCCGGAATGATGAGCGAAAGAGACACTGCATCACGTTATAGCGCTATCTCTTTAGCTAGCGATAACGCTAGTGTTATCTCTCCTGTAAAGTAAGAGTTTCCGATGTTGTTCTGGCAAGTGTGCGAAGGAGCTCGCGCCGTCCGTTGCTCGTCTCTGACAAATAAGTGTATCTATCTATATATATAAAAGGAGAAGCTGACTGACTGACTGACTGACATATCAACGCAGGGCCCAAACTATAAGGGTTAGAAACTTGAAAATTTGCAGAGAGGTTCCTTTTGTAACGTAGGGGAGCACTAAGAAAGGATTTTAGAAAATTCATCCCCTATGGGGGTAAAATGGGGGTTCAAAGTTAGTATGAAACTTTGCCGTTTTTGAAGTTATTCGAATGAATTATGAAACACGTGTAAAATAGTTTCTTAAAAATCATCCCTTAAGGGGGAAAAATGGGGTGCAAACTTAGTATTAAACTTTGCCGTTTTTGAAGTTATTCAAATGAGATTCGATATGAAGGTACTTCATTAAAAGTTATGAAAAACATGTAAAATAGTTTTTCGAAAATCATCGCTTAAGGGGGTGCAAAGTTAGTATGAAACTTTGCCGTTTTTGAAGTTCGCATGCGCTAAAAGTATCCCTATCTTATTTGCAAACACTTTACTCAACTAAAGCCCACGCGGACGTAGTTGCGGGCAACAGCTAGTCAGGAATAATTAATAATGTGTAGTGATTACGAAAGTCTTAATTTAAAATGTATATTTGTCAGTATGAAAACAAAAATATTGTTAAAAAGTAAAAGCTTATTTATCGAGTTTGAAAATGTTATCTTTACAATTTTTTGCGGATTCGACTTTTTTGTATTTTCATTTTTTTATTTCACACTTTTAACTACACATACAATGTACATAATATTATTATAATTTTACATATATGTTGCAATCTAAATTTGAACTATTTCCAGTATTGAAACACGGATATTTCATACGTCCCACAGAGGATCAGCCTTCTTTCAGAAGAAAGACAATTAGCCTAATCATCGCGCCGAATAAATATGAGTGACAATTTACAAGCGCTCAATAATTATTTGCGATATTACCGCAGTTGTACAGACAGAAATTAACCTGTGAGGGCCAAGAAATGAGAAATTTATTTCATCGTAAAGGATTAAAACTCTGTTTGTTGAATTTCAATGTGTTTATAGTGTTAATGTTAGCCGCTAACCGCTGCCTTGGAACCGAATGTACTTAGTGCAGAAAAAGGCAGCACGAAATAACAAATCTCCACTCTGAATATTTTTAAAAAACCTTGAATCTTAACACATACGTCCTTACGAATACCATTGTCACCTCCGTCTACTATCTCGCCGATGTCCGAATCCGGCCTGTCCCACTTCTTGTCTTAATTTTAAAATTCGAACGGTCTTGTGCGGACTAACGCTCTATTTGCAAATTTAAAAGTGCCAACCAAAATAGCACAAGCAAATTCGGTCAATTTGTAGCTGGTAACCCAGCGCGTGCAGGGAGTCTATTCGAGGTCCAATTTTATATTGTATGTTGTATTTTATATATTATGCTGTCACTTTGATTCTAAAACTTTGTAACTTCCATCTACACTCTCAGATGCCCGAATTTGGCCAGTCCCACTTCTCGTCTTAATTTTAAAATTCGAACGGTCTTCTGCGGACGAACACTCTATTTGCCAGCCAGTTATACATGCCAAATTTAAAAGTGCCAACCAAAATAGCGCAGGTTAAGTCGCCGAGGCAAATTCGGTCAATTTGTAGCTGGTAACCCACCGCGTGCAGGGAGTCTATTCGAAGTCCAAGGTAAGTTTATATTGTACGTATGTTGTATTTTATAGATTATGCTGTCACTTTAATTCTAAAACTTTGTCACCTCCATCTACACTCTTCGATGTCCGAATTCGGCCTGTCCTACTTCTCATCCTAATTTTGAAATTCGAACGGTCTTCCGCGGACGGACGCACTATTTGCCAGCCGTTTATGCATGCCAAATTTAAGCGCGTCCACCAAAACAGCGCAGGTTAAGTCACCGAGGGCAAATTCGGTCAATTTGTAGCTAGCAACCCAGCGCGTGCAGTGAGCTTACGTTACGTTAACAAATCAAGTTGGGAGCGGTACGGGCGCATCCCTTGATAATTTGTTCTAATTGAAATTCAAGTCAATGACATGGACGGCGGGCCTAATCGAATTTCTCCAACCACGTCCGGCGTACGTCTGTTCGGCTGGGTGTATGCTGGCGCTGATATCAATTTGACGTAGTCAAGTGGAGTACAAGTAGCGCTGCGGTAGGTAACGCTCGTCCGTTACGTGGCTAAGCACCACCAATTAGAAAAAGACATATCTCCGTTTATAACCAGTTCTCGGGAAAAAAGTGTCGCATATAATAGTAACATTTAGTAGGTTTCTAGTGCGTAGAAGATTTAAGTTACGCTAAAACGGCCATTTTATAACCAAAAGTAAATTGCCATCCTATCACTGAATAAACCTCCTGAGTCGTCAACTTCAAAATAACTATCAAAAACCTGTGTGGTGGTCAGGACACATATCGCGATATCGAATCATAAACATAAAAGAAACATTTATGTACAGGCGCATACATTACTTCTGGCCCCACACTAGGATACCTTGTGTCGTGGGAACATGGACGCATGTACCATGCATGCATGAGGCATATATCATGGAATCATAGAAATCAGAAATTTATTTCAACGTAAAGAATTTACATTCTGTTTGTTGAATGTCAATGTATTTATGAAGTTAGGCGCTACCTTGGGACCGAATCTAGAGTTAAAAAAGGCAGCTAAAGAAATTCCACTCTGACCATGTATTCTCAAATTACTTTAAATCTAGTACATAAGTTGGTACGAAAATCTATACACCTAAAGGCCGATTTCTGAATTGAGAATTTTTGCGAAGTAACTACTTAACTGTAGTTCTGTCTCGTCAAATTTCTCAGAAAAGAGCGTGACAGAACGTTACTTAAGTATTTACTTAGAGTAAATTCTCAATTCAGAAATCGGCCTTAAGAAGCCCGTGTCCCTTGAGTGCAATCCATAATTATTGCTATATCAAAACAGCAGGTTTGTATGCAGTCAATGTTCGTGCCAAATCGGACTTAGATGAGATAAGATAATATTTATTTACTTCTCTTGCCGAACTAAATCTAGCAACTCTCAATTGTAAGGCTGGCTATCTACCGATGAACTACGACGGCCGTTTTCCTAGTGTTCTCAAATTCCCTCTACGAGCTTGATTCGTACTATTCAGTTGGCTAACGAACGAGATTATTGTGTTGCCAGACGAAAATCCAGCTTCGCTCTGGTTATAATTTCCTATGTACCGATATTTCACCAGTAGATATTTCTCTTAAATCTATTATCCAAATATTTATCAAGACTCTCTGTCTCAAAAACAAAGAACTTAGACCTTAGAGGTCACAATGGATAACAGAATACAAACCTGTGACGCGTGATGACATGACACTAATGTGACATTGAGGACATTGTCATGTTTACTTAGCAACACCATTGTAATTATAGCAATTATATAGGTAATTGATAAATTTTTATATTGAAGATACTAGATAGTTCGAATTTTCCGCCTGTAAGTTGTCGACTCGGATCGACTTTTTTTACGCTTTTCAATTTGATGTGCATTTCCATCGAGTCTATCGTAGACCGGTACGAAATTATTAATATGGTATATGTTCAGCTGCCAAGGTGAAATTCTAGTAACGCCACTGTATCGAGTATGACTCTTTCACGTTTTAATATCTTTAACGTACCAAAGGCCTTCTGGAATCGCAAATCAATAAAAATTATGAGTTTTACAATTAAATTACATGTAATATAATGTATAATATTTGGACAGTAATCGGTATGTCATAAAGGAACTTAAAGACCAAAGTTGTAAGAAAAAAAAATCTACTAAAATAACTAATAACATGCATACATAAGCTAGGTCAGAGGCCTTAGGGCGGCTTGAAAACTTCTGACAGTAAGACCAGCCACTAGTCTTACAACCCTCCACCAATCCGGACTTGGCCCCCGTGGTGGAGTATGGCCTATACCTTCCACAGGGAAGAGAAACGTGCCCGTTGGTGGGGACATGATGGGTTGATGAACTATACATGAGCTCGCGCCTGTATGACAGACGGTAGAAACCAGGGCTAGACTTCGAGCGAATGTGAGTGGAAGGGCCGGTAAGGAACGCCCCAGGCGGACATACATGAACCAAAAGGGCGAGATAAAAAGTACCCGAAACCGCCGTGCAAGCATGTAGCGACTAATGAATGTTCGATGAAGCGAAAGTCATCTGTGGATCGTGCCAAGTGGCAGGCCAAGTTCTCTGCCTAACCCTCTGGGATACAGGCGTGAGCTAATGTTTGTAGGTACAAAAAGAAACACATGTTACGTCGACGATATAGGACAAATAGGTACAATAATATTTAGTTTAAGCATAGAAGAAAAACCTAACCTAACCCAACACATCGTGCTTTCTGTTCTCTAGAGAACAGAATACACGCTGGCAGCATTACCCCCTGCACCGCTGAGAAAGAATATTCTTTGTCAATGAAATGCAATTTTGGGAATGGGATTGAGTACTTTCTGAGATTACCCTCCGCACACAAACTTATAAAAGTTTTCTCAATAAAACATCTTGACGTCAAAAGCATTTAGTCGGATATGTCATTTTTTTACTTTACAGGAGAGCGAGCATAGAAGTTGCCTACATAGGTCATTATGCATCTGAATTATCTCAGGAATAGAATAAGATATGTTTCAAGAAATATGTTTCGCAAATTAGAAAGAGCTCGACGAGCTGAGATTGAGAGAATCGCTCGTAGCCTGGGCTGCCTGAGTCATCTTAAACGATCACTAAGGTTAAGCAACATACGGCGCGTTCAGTCCATGGATGGATCACCGTCTATGACTAACGCTAGTGGCATTTTCCCGAGCGGTTCCGTGCTTCGCAAGGCACGTTAAGCAGTTGGTGCCGGTTGCCGTCGATAGATGGCAGTCGTTAAGCCAAGTCAGAGGCCTTAGGGCGGCTTGAAAACTTCTGACAGTAAGACAAGCCACTAGTCTTTCAAGCCTCCACCAATCCGGACTTGGCCCTCGTGGTGGAGTATGGCCTATACCTTCCTCGGGGACGTAATGGGTTGATGATGAGCTTAGATTGAAGGTATGAAAAAGTCAATTTCGTCGGAATCGAACATACGATCCTATGCTCCTGACGTCGAGATATTATTATATTCAGGGCCGGATCTACCTTACGGCTTTTTAGGCTTCAGCCCAGAGCCCCGTGGATGGAAGGAAGGGCCACCAGCGACGTCAAGTCAAAGTCAAAAATAGACGATAACGCGAAAAACTGCATAATTTTATTAAACAGATCGTAAGATTTGCAGCCCTGCAGATCCTGTGATTAATCAAACCCATTCAATTCTTTTGATTCAAGGCTACGATTATAATCCAAATAAAGTATTTCATTTTCCCAATTATTTTCCAACACTTTGAGTAATTAGGTAGGGAGGGCCCTAAGTAGTATTAGATCCGGGCCTCCCAAACTCACGGTCCGGCCCTTAGTTATATTATTGTCTGACCGTCTGTGTGTAGATTTCTTGTAGATTTTTCAATATACCCATCTGTCGCCGGCGTCTTCGTTGAATGTGACTTCCCAGGACAAAAATCTATCCATGTGCAACTCCAGACCTCTTACTCAAATTTAATCAAGATCCGTCCAGCGGTCTAGCGCGACAGAGTAACAATCATCCATCCACCCAGACTTCTGCATTTATAACAGTTGTAGGTATGATTATTCGTGCGAAAGCGGGACCGTGGAATGAAAGCCGTGATAATAGCGTGCGTGCGGCCGGACCACAAGAGGGACCGGTAACAGGTTGCCGCCGCACTATTTTTACGTGTCCCGCGCGCGAGTAGTGATGCCGTGACACGCGTCACACCTGTTGGCGATGTCGACGGAAAAAAGGTTCGATGAAAAAAAAAAACAAAAATATACTGGCCGTTTTCGTGATTCAATAGCTATTTACACTGGCGCTTTTTCCGACGTGATGGGCGCTCGCGCCCGGGAATGTTCGCGCGGTTAGGGTGAAGAGGCTGATGCCTCGACCGTCACTGAAATTCTGCGGCGAATTCGCGGAGGGTTAAGACTAAAAACTTAGCTTAGGAACGATAAGCTGTTATTAACGCCAGAAGGTTGTCGCGGTGACGTCAGTGACCCGGGGAAGCGTGTCGGTGTGGATGAGTCTAATATTTAGGGGGTGAGACGCTAGCGCTCCATATAGTAACACTCAAATCTCTTTTTATAGATCGATTTGCAAAAAATCTGTACAATCTTTGAATCGTGTAATTGTTTTCTAGAATCTACGGCCAGGTACCAAGGATCACCGATCTGGGACCTTCTATTCCAGAGATCTTTTATTCTATTGTTGGCGGTGTGTTACTCTATAGATCCTCTTTAACGACGAATGAGTTCTATCTAGAACCACCTACGAAAAACAATTTCGTTTCGTAAGATGTGTGAGGTCTATTTAGACACTTTTGTAAAAACTTTTGTAGTTACATTTAGATCCTTCAGCCTAGATAATGACGCATCCTACACTTTTAAATCTGGTTTCAATGCGATAAGCTTTTTATTTAGGTAAGTTATCGATTCATCCCGGTGGGGCGAAAAATGCGAAATAAATCCAAATATCTACCTATTTCACAGGATTCATTCGGAAATACTTTCTCTTAAAGCGGAATACCGTTGAATATTCAATAACCTGTCAAATTGAAAAATGCGCTTTGGTATTAGTTGACGCTAATTTTTCGAGATTACTGCCTCCGAGTCTCAGTCTATTGCGTCTCGCGCTAAAATCTAAAAATACTTCCATGCAATTCACGCGTTTATTGTCAAAACAAATGGCACATTTTGTACATGATCCTGGACCGGACGACGCAGCGCTGGTATAGTCTGTTAGCTTTTAGAATATACCTCGGCTACTATTGGATAGAATCGGATATATTCGTGTAATAGAAATATCAGAACTAATATGACACTTACTTCGAAATCGGAACTAATATGACACTTAATTTCGAAATCAGAACTCTATCATCAGTACCAACAGACTGTAAGCCCTCCAGATGGTCTTACGACGTGGTCACTACTTTCGTCCTTACCATCGTCCAACGCTAGTGCTACTTTCATCCTTACCATCGTCCAACGCTAGTGCTACTTTCATCCTTACCATCGTCCAACGCTAGTGCTACTTTCATCCTTACCATCGTCCAACGCTAGTGCTACTTTCATCCTTACCATCGTCCAACGCTAGTGCTACTTTCATCCTTACCATCGTCCAACGCTAGTGCTACTGTCATCCTTACCATCGTCCAACGCTAGTGCTACTTTCACATATAACTAATACAAACAAGGAATCGGAGCCCTATTCTAACTACCTAGCCGTTTCATAAGCCAAGACAAATTTCGTCCCCGTGGCGTCCTTGTTCCTGGAATTTTGCCTTGATAACTTGAAGGAGACTGTATTTTGTGTTATGCATTATATCGGAAATACCTTGCTTCCGTTTCTATTAGTCGGTGTTGAGGATCTGCGTACGGCAAAGGACCCTTTGAGCTCAAGAAATTCTTAGAATCCAGCGCGACACCCACATCTCAAACATTCCAATACGCTTAGACATAAACCTTTAAGCAAGTGTATTGGGGTCTGCTCATTATAGAAGCATGAAGATATACCACCTTTAAATCGTAGCGCTATTTCAATACTAAAAATATGTTAATGCAAACATTAAAAAATACATTAACGGGCCAGTAACGTGCAGACTAAAATACGAGTGCAGACTAATAGTAACGACGGTACAGACTAAAATAAACCTTAAATATTTAAAAAATAGAGACTAGAATATAGGGGCAAATAAGGAAGGACACGCGCGGCACAGCGAGGCATACGGGAACGGAATTTCCTTGCACTTTATACCTACTCTTAATCTTCTTATGTATAAAGAGGTATAACTGGCAGCCAGCATACAGTAGTGAAGAAGAATAAATAGCATATGTCTGTCACATCGCAAAAAAAAAAGAAAACAGCGGCGGTCGTCATCGATATCGACAAATAAATTGATGGCGCTCGGCGAGAATCGACACCGCCGCTGAATTAACTTTTGCAGTGATTTTGTGACGGCCGCGTTACCTCCACTGGCTCACTAGCCAATTAAACGTTTTTACACACCGCACATTTGCTCTGAGCCACGTCGGACTGTGAAAAGGGGAAAAGCGATTTTAATTAATACACCCCGGATGGATTTTTGATGACATTACGCTCGTTGATCCGTTTTGGTAATGAGGTGTTCGCGCTATTGTGTTAGCGTGTGGCTTTAAGGGCCGCTGGCTGACTAAACAGAAAAAGATCGGGCAGATAAACACACAACTAACAATTCTGTGACGTATAATAGTCACAATTAGATTTTTCATCGTGGTATTGGGCAGGCCCTGTAAACTATGATAGCCAACCAATCAGAAATAAGAAATTAATTTCAACGTAAAGAATTTACATTGTGTACATAATGTAGTGATAGTGTTAATGTTAGCAGTTAGCCGCTGCCCTGGGGCCAATTGTAGTGAAGAAAAGGGTAGCGGAAAAAGAAAACTCCACTCTGACCTTCTATTCTTAAACCACCTACATCTAATACTTAAGTTGGTACGAAATAAATTATGGCTTTTGAAATCAATTGTTTTAATAATAGGGCCGAATGTAGTGGAGAAAAAGGCAGCGAAAAAACTCCACTCTGACCATCTTTTCTCAAATCACCTTTAATCTAATACATAAGTTGGTACGAAAAAGTATATTCTGAAGCTCGTGATCCATGAGGGTAATCAACACTGTTATTACAATACACTAATAGCACAGTTTTTGTTATGCTATATATAACTATGAACTTCCAAGGACTAGCTTGTTGTGGAATTAGTTTACTGCCAAGGGCTTTTATCTATCTATCTATACAGGGCGTCTCACGGCTATGCCACATGGAGGGAAAGTACCTTTAATATTGTAGATGGAACATTTTACTGAAAGAAGACATTATTTTAATTTCAAAAACAATCTAAACTGCATTCATAGATTTATAAATAATCACACGGTTGAACCGGGAATCGAACCCGCTACACGAGAAAAAAAATTACCCTGTAGCTTTATCACACCGATCGGAAGGCTTCATAATAAGGATTGTTTTTAGCTTAATAACATACTATCAGAAATAAAAGGAAGACTATGAATTTTAACATTTTTAACAAAAAAATTATCAATTTATCAAATGCTCAAAATGAGTCCCCTCCTGTAAATACAAAGTTTTGATTATTTCACTCCCTGTCGATCTTTTGATCTTGTTGTGATGGATATTCAGAATAATACGTCTAGGTAAGTTCTGTTTGTAGCTCGTGAACACTTTCATACTGGTTCTTGTAAACTAAACTTTTTACTTAACCCCATAAAAAAAATCAGTTGTATGTCCTTACGGCAATGTTAGCTTTTAATTATTCTGAACGAAATTTCACATCAAACGTTTAAATTCATGGTCTTCCTTTTATATCTAATAGGATGTTATTTAGCAAAAAATGATCCTTATGATGAAGCCATCCGATCGGTGTGATAAAGCTACAGGGTAATTTTTTTTCTCGTGTAGCGGGTTCGATTCCCGGTTCAACCCTGTAATTATTTAAAAATCTATGAATGCAGTTTAGATTGTTTTTGAAATTAAAATAATGTCTTCTTTCAGTAAAATGTTCCATCTACAATATTAAAGGTACTTTCCCTCCATGTGGCATAGCCGTGGGACGCCCTGTATAAATAAAGTTCAAAGTCCTGACTGACTGATTCATTCACTCATCAACGCCCAGCCCAAGCCGTTGGACCTAGGAAGCTGAAATTTCGCACAGCGAGTCCATATATAATGTAGGCAGGGAATAAGAACGGATTTTTTAAAATTCAACCCCTAAGGGGGCGAAAAGGGTTGCCAACATTTGTATGGGAGTTATAAAGAATGTTGTCTGATTTTCTTGAAACTTAAAATAAATACTCTTCAACACCATTGATAGAACACGTGTTTCGCCGTTTTTCTAAATTTAACCCTTAAGAGAGTGAACGGGGTTGCAAAATTTTGAACTAAAGTCCACGCGGACGGAGTCGCGGGTGAAAGCTAGTCATTTATAATGTCAAATGATATATTTACCTTGGCTAATCTGAATTTAGATGAGGCAAATTTGTTTCTGTTTCTAGTGTTAACGTTAAACAGGCATGTTTAGCTTAGAGTTTGTTATGTTTTTAAGTACATACATTATGTTGTCGAATATGTATTCGGGAAGCTAGCGTAAGTATTCCTGTTTCCTTGAAAAACTCACGTAGCGAGTGTCTGGTAGGCAAATTATTAATAGCACTCTATACAATCGGACATACACACATACGAGCCAAAACATTACCTTCCTTTTCAGTTCCACTGCAGTCGGGTAAATTTAGGTCAGAGTGCGTATACTGAGTTTTGTCGTTCACTTTCGATAGCGAGAGCGTTTGCAATTTGTATAGGAGTGACAAAGAGACAACTAGGTGGCGCGCTTTGTCACTCCTATACAATTGCAAACGCTCTCGCTATCGAAAGTGAAGGAAGAAACTCAGTATAAGTACTCAGGTGAATCATTTAGTGATCGCACACGGAGCTCTAAAATCGAATGTTAATTAAACGCAGACAAATGGTCCGATTCACGTCATTTTGGAACACCTAGTTGGACAATCAGTACAGAAATAAACCTAATTTATAACAGACGGGCAATGCAGTGCCGCTATCACAAATGTGAAATATTAAACCACCTCTGTTGGGATGGACTGTCATAGCAGTAAGCGAAGGATTCCTATGAATTTTGCACGTAAAAATGGCAGCATTTAAGAAAAAAAAATGTGTCCTATTGTGTGTAGTTTTAGTAAATCATCATCATCATCACCATCAACCCATTATGTCCCCACCGACAGGCACGGGTCTCTTCCCTGAGGAAGGTATAGGCTATACGGCCAAGTCCGGATCGGTGGAGGCTTGTAAGACCAGCCACTAGTCTTACAAGCCTCCACCAATCCGGACTTGGCCCCCGTGGTGGAGTATGGCCTATACCTTCCTCAGGGAAGAGACCCGTGCCCTTTGGTGGGGACATAATGGGTTGATGATGATGAATTCAAAACACTATGTGTCATCAACTTGTACTATACTCTGTAAAATAAAGCTTGGGCTCCGCGACAGCTGTCACACTGACAGGGCTAGGTTACGATATTGCCTCAGAATAAGGACGATATTGCTTAGACATCGAATAGTGTGCAGTAAGTACGGAGTTTTCACAGTACAAATATTCTGTGAAAAAATTCAAAACTTCATGGACCCAATTTAGATGACAGCTGTCGCGGAGCTCAAGCTATATTTTACAGACTATACCAACAATTCTACAGGTGAAGACCGAAGCTCGGTGGCTCAAATTAACCCTTGTACTAACATAGATTCGAACCCATGACGATGAAGTGCAATTATTTTGTGATAGCGAGTACGACGTTCTTCCCGCGGAAACTCAATTAATTCATTCGCACCAGCTCGGGTGGAAATGATGACTCTTGATTGACGCAATCATGGAACCACTCACTAACAGGGGTATTGAAATCGAATTAAAATACAACGCAAGTTTTTTTTACCTCGGTATTCTTGTTAACGACAAATAATGTTTAACAACCACATTTATTAAGAAAGGAGAAAAAGGAGACGATCCGTCATCCTCCAGAAAGACTTACGAAAACAAACATATCGAGCGAATGAGTGGAAGGGCCGGTAAGTATAATGTAAACATTATCGGTTGTGTTAGCAAAGGGCAAGATAAAAATCACCCGAGAGTGCATGCATGCGACGACTAATGAAGTCAGGATCGTGGCAAATGGCAGTCCCTGGTCTCTGCATACCCCTCTGGGATACAGGCGTGAGCTTACGTATGGATAAAGAAAGGAGGTTCACGCTATATCCTGGATCTCCCATTTGTCTTGGTAACCTAATAATTTACTATTGACGACAGTTTTTGCATGTAAACAGTCTACATACAGTGGACTTCTTGTGGCTGAATGATGATGATGATTATGAGTCTAGGATAGGCATTCTCTCAGAGAGAGAGAGAGAGAGAGATTCATAGCATGTCACGTGAGCGGAACTTGTAACTGTAATTGTACTATAATGCACCATGAAGTAGTTGAAAGAATTAGGTTAAAATAAATCAACCGTTACCTATTGTTACCTACACATTATTACAAGCTAATCTTAGCGAGGTAACAAGTGGTTGACCAAAAAGGGACCTGGAGGGATTGGAAACAGTAATTTTTTTATTTGAATTTTTTAATCCCTGGTATTTTAGCTTTGTTTTGGTCTAACCAGAATATTTTTAGGTGCCGTAGTTATTTTTTTATGATTATTTTGTGAGCCGAGCACGAGTCGAAACCTATAGAAACACGAAACTTCAAACGCGATTTTCTCGATGTCAATTATTTTCCCTTGAGGTTCCTTTTTGGTCAACCACTCTCATTGGCACTTTCTACAAGGTGTATAAAAACAGTGACCAATGAGATTAGCCTACTCATTAACAGTTGGCAGCAAAAGGTATCTGCGCGGGCCGTCTGACCGGGGTTCACGCCCTCTAACGGCGCGGATTTTCAGCTCTGACCTTATTTACAGCTAATTACTTAAAACTTTACTTAATTAGCTATCCTCAGACCTACCAAACCTATACAAGAAAAATCACATAAAAATTCAGTGAAGCCGTTTCGGAGAAGCTCAATAACGAACACTGTGTCACGAGACTTTTATTATGTTAAAAGAAAGACGATTATAATATTTTCCGACTGCCACCGTAAAGTGCAGCTCGCTATGTGGCCGCGCCGCGCAGAAACTAGCATTACAATCGCTTGACACATATTGCCGCGCGCTCCGTGCACCCCTAACCCGAGCCAATATATAGGTAGGCACGTATAATTGCTAAAATAATCGATGCCCGCACCCTTCGAGCGTCTGCCGGGGTCGTTATCGACCAACATTTTTATGATGCATATTTTTTTTATTTTTTTTTTCCTTCTCTCAACGCACCGCCCGCGCTCTGTGACTGCGGGTGCCAGCATTAAATCAATATGTAGTCGGGCGCTGTAGCACTTCATTTTGCACGCGGGGGCCATTCTAAGCGGATACCAGGCAGACAACAGTGATTTCTAGCTAATGGAATCCACCTCGTGTGCTGTGATCTCTTTGCGGAGTAAAAAGACAGCTCCGTACGAAATTCACACTTCTAGAGCGCGGGTTAAGGACTCGGAGGCGGGGGTTGTCGCGGAGTGTACCTATGCACGCAAAACGCCCAACAAAAGTGGGATATTTTTTTGCATTAATGCATGTGGGCTGTGGGAGTTTGAGGACGCTCCTTTTTTATTATTTTCGGGTAGAGCCCCCAAAAATGCGTCTAACGCTGCGCTTGGGCTACGTAGGCGTCTATGGTAAAGCAGCGGAGATTCGATTATTTAGATTCATCGCTCACTTTCAACACTACTTCGCGGATAAGGAGCGCTGGCTATTGCGATTACGATGGACGTGGGACCTATAGGAGCTAATTTTAGCATCGCAATACTGCTTTCGTGATGCCTTGACGTTGTTTGAAGGAGAGTTCAATGATTTGCGATTGACAGTAATATCCAGTAAAAGACTAGCGGCGGAAGCCAGAGATTTTCTTTAAATAATATGTTCAGTGAAGGAAAATCTCACGAAAATAGCCTGTGTTGCGTTTTAGGACTAGAGACGTTCGCATCGGGCTGAAGTCTCGGATAGTGTTTTTCATTAAAACATGTTAAAGACACTTTGATTAACTTTTGAACTTGAGAAGGTCGAAGTAGTCTCACTCTTGTCCACAAAAATAAAAAAAACTCAATTTTTTTTACGGATCTCTATTCTGCCCTCGTAAGAAAAAACGCAGTATAATCGTAAAAACGCAGTTTTGAGTAAATAGCGAAAAACATATCACAAACATAAAATATTATCATTTCATGACATAACTGCATATTTTCTTACTGACATTTCAGGTTTCTATTATACCTACAGGCACCATAATTTTTTCACCTATAGATACCAGGGAGCTCAATTTTGCATCCAAAGTAAAAATACAGTAATGGCTATTACTGCGTTCTTCCTTACGAGGGCAGTATTATTGTGTCCCACTGCTGGGCAAAGGCCACCCCAGTTCAGTCCAAAGTTTTCGGTCCTGGGCCACCTCAGACCACAATATTATTAAATTAATAAATTGAAGCGTTTTAAATACATGTACATTCAAAATGAAGCATCATTTGTAACTATTAACTTTAGCAATAAGCCTTTTACCTTTTAAATATTTCATGTTTGTATTTTTCCCCTCGTGCACAATCAAGACTATTCTAATCTTATCTTGTTGTTAGTACTTATGCCAGAGGCCATTTTCCACTTAAGGCAATGAACAGCCCGACCTCGCACCATTCTCTACCTGTCGTCCGAGCCATCCACCCATTCCATCAATATACCGCCTCAACAATACACTAGATCAAGCGGACAGTTGTCTAATTGAGCCGGTCGGGCCATCATCTCGGGCACGTGAAGCCGAGCGTGCCGCGTGGGCAGTGTTCCGCCACCTTTATATTCAGCTCAACTATTAAATAACCTGCTAATGGGGACATCCTCGACGGTGGTTAGTTCCTGTCACGGCACTGACCACTTATGCGATGACCCGCGATTGCGTAACGCGGTTCTTTCCTACGTCGTGTTGACAAGTTGAGCCTGGCCGGTTTTAGTCACGCTGACACTCGGCGCTGACCAGGCCGATTTGTACTACGTCCTAAGGAGCGTTTTAGAAAAACGCCGACCGTTCAGCGCTGACCAGCTATACGTTTTGTCTATCAGCGCTGACGGTCAGCGCGTGGTCAGCGTGACTCTAAAACCAGCCGTAGGCTACGAGCCGCGGCCGCAAACTCCGGGAAGGCGGGACGGGTAACTGAGTGCAAACGGTACTTGACACTATCAACAATAAATTATTTGAGACGATCGATTAAAACAAAAACTACAAAATGATTCGGAAAATGTATTTCTTTTAATCATTTACTAGTTATTACAATTTATAAATAAATGAAACATAAAAAGAGTACTCTGAAATGTGATGTCACAAGCAAGTATTTTCATACAAAATTCCGTTTTAAAAGTAACTCATTTGACATCCTGTCAAATACCCCTTGTGATAGCTTTCTTAATCATTAAAATGTGAAAATTACTTTGCTATACGGAGTGTTTTTGGGGTGACGGTTACTTGTGAGCCTGAGGATCCCTCTTGTTAGAGGCGAAACGCGTCGCATTTTCTCACGCAAGCAGCGGTGTTGGTGGTGGTGCGTTCGTATCTTGCTTCTGCTTGAAAAAGTGGGAGGGAGGGCGGTGCATTAACTAACCGCATGGTGCTTCTGGGATTTTGGCGAAATTCAGCGAAGTAATTTTCACATTTTAATGTTATTATGAGAATCGCTCGTAGGCCCGGCTGCCTGGGTGTTCTTAAGCGATCACAAATGTTAAGCAACATAGGGCGCGTTCAGTGCATGGACGGGTGACCGTCTATGACTAACGCTAGTGGAATTCTTCCGAGCGGTTCCGTGCTTCGCAAGGCACGTTAAGCAGTTGGTGCCGGCTGCTATCGATAGATGGCAGTCGTTAGGCCAAGTCAGAGGCCTCAGGGGGGCTTGAAAACTTCTGACAGTAAGACTAGCCACTAGTCTTCCAAGCCTCCACCAATCCGGACTTGGCCCCCGTGGTGGAGTATGGCCTATACCTTCCTCAGGAAGAGACCCGTGCCCCTCGGTGGGGACATAATGGGTTGATGATGAAATGATATTACGGACTTTCGCAAAGTAACTCCTGATTCCATACAATATATTTCTTAATCAGTTGCGTTATGACCTTGAGAAGGACAATGAAACAAGGCCCACCAAAAATTGTACAGGTTACGTGATTTTTTTTGTGATCTAATTACGGCCCACTATAGGATACAGGCCTTCCCTCGAATAGAGAGTATAGGCAGGCCTGTGTCACTACGCGTGTCGGTATCGAACGCGTACCAAGAAAGAGGTCGTGGGTGCGATTGCCACTGGGGGCCGCCGTACATTAGTACAAATGACCTCAGTCTGTGCTTTTCGATTTTTGTAATGTCCTTGCCTGGTTACCGTAGCACAGGGTATCCTAGTTTCGGACCAGGTCAAGTGAGATTTCAGTACGTGAACACTTGAGACTCACGTTGATTTAGATCATAAACAGTACATTGCTTCATGCGGTCATAGACCTGCGTTCCATCGAGAGAAGAGCGAACAACAGAGTGCTTAGTGCGAGTTTTTTCATTCACTTTCGATAGCGAGAGCGTTTGCAATTTGTATAGGAGTGACAAAGCGCGCCACCTAGTTGTCTCTTTGTCACTCCTATGCAAATTGCAAACGCTCTCGCCATCGAAAGTGAATGAAAAAACTCGCACTAAGCACTCAGAAGCTAGATGAAAGGAAGAAATCACCTTAGCCTCACAAAGAAAAAACAGTAGCTTGATCCTCCCCTCACGAAGTAATGCTTAACGGCGGTTTCCATGAGGATCAGAGGTTAGAGAAAAGGGCAGGTATTAGTCGGTATTAGCATTGACAAGACACCAGTCAATCAAAGTAAGATTCCGACATATCCAGGCTAAACACCTAAGCTTGTTGAATACAGTCTGTTAGTTTTTAGAATATACCTCGGCTAAGCAATCAAAACCGATTATAATGTAATAAGGTAAGGTTTATTTTTTATTGTTATTTATAACTTTACATAACTTTTTAAAATAGTGAAGAAAGCTTCCGGCTCCTCACTAGGATACCCTGTGTCATGGGAACCAGAAACAGCGACATCATAAACATGTAAACATCCAAGACCGGGGGTTATTTTTGTCCCCAGCTGGGATTCGAACCCGGGACCTATCGCATGGTAGGCAGATGCGCTAACCGCTGCACCAAGAGGTCGTTAGAAACATTTGGCCAAACATCCTTGGACAATGGACATAGAAGACAGAGAAGACGGATTGCGGTTCTAGTTCTGGTCTAGTCTAAAGGCATTCTAGCTGCATTACCTTGAAATTAATTCACACACTTGTGAGGGGTGGCAAAGTACTTATACCAGACTATAGACATCATTTTATTGTACCTATTTCATACTCTACCTACTTTCCATATGCACCCTTAAGCCTAGTGCGATAGGAACCACAATCGTGTAACCATGAATCTCGCTGACTACATATTTGAGCTTATACGTAAGTAATATGCCGCTACTTGCTTTTTATTGTATTCCCACCCTAGTTAGACATTGTTTGGAAAAAAATTAAACTTCTGCGTTTCCCCCACGTATGCTTGGTATTTTACCCGGCAGATAACATGAGCAAAAATTCGCGTAACCGATGATTTTGCGATGAACACGTAAGAGTATTTTTTATCATTTTTTATACACTATACACCTATAATTAAAAATAAAAATAAATAAACTCGCGCCGTTATCCCCGAGGGAGATAATAATAATAACTCTTAAAGAGCGAAGAATCTGAATACGTACTTATAAAGCGAAGTTATAGTCTGTTAGCTTTTAGAATATACCTCGGGCTCTAGAGTAGCCTTCGGTTTTCGCCGAAAGCCCACGAGTGTAATACTACTTCCTGCTCTGTATAAAACTTTTCTTCACTATTTTGAAAAGTTGTGTAAACTTATAAATAGCAATACAACGTAAACCTTACCTTATTGCAATATAATCGGTTTTTGATTGCGTAGCCGAGGTATATTCTGAAAGCTAACTGTAGTCATTTATTCAAGTTAGTTGCCTTGCATTGACTGCCCCGGTGATCTAGCGGTTAACATGCTTGACTACCAAAACAGAGGTCGTGGGTTCGATTCCCACTGGCGACAAACGTGATTTGAAACATGAAACATTTACATACAGGCACATACATTTCTTCTGGCCCCACACTAGGATACGCTGTGTCGTGGAAACCAGAAACAGCGCCGTCACAACATCCAAGACCTGGAGTTTTTTTTTGTCCCCAGCCGGGGATCGAACCCAGGACCTCTCGTATGGTAAGCAGATTCACTAACCGCCACGCCACAGAGGTCGTCATTTGATTTGTATACATGACCTCACTTTGGGTGTATTTCCATGCATGTCATGTTCACGCCTGGTTACCTTACCAGTGGATATCCTAGTTTGGGACCTAGACCTAGATTCTGTTAATGCATTGTAGAACCATGACAACTGCATGAACATGGCAATTTACTTTCATTGCCACATCAAGTCTATGTGCGCACACTATCAAACAATCTAGGCGTCAATGGTGCGAAAAAATACGTCACGTGAGCCGACCATGTATCTGTCATCGTACTATAATGAACTAACAGAATCGAGGCTGGACAATTGATTTGTTTGGTCAAAGTTTGTCCGCCTGGGACGTTCATTGCCGGGTCTTAAGTTAGTTTTCTTGACGACCTCTGTGGCGTAACGGTTAGCGCATCTGCTTACCATGCGAGAGGTCCCGGGTTCGATCCCCGGCTGGATAGAAAAAAAAACTCCAGTTCTTGGACGTTTACATGTTTGTGACGTCGCTGTTTCTGGTTCCCACGACACAGGGTATCCTAGTGTGGGGCCAGAAGCAATGTATGTGCCTGTATAAAAAAAAACTTTCGCTCATAGTCGCTTTTAAATAACCAGCAATGAAATAGATCATTAAAACGGCACTTCTAAAGGTCAAGGTTACTCCTGCCCTTACCGGTCTTTGAAGTGTGAACATGCCTTTATAATCATCAATAATTAATGGTCGGTGTTCATTCTGCAGCTTTTATTAGTATTTTCTCCATAGAGCTATTAAATATACCTCGTCTGTCTGTCTAGATACATTCGAGAGGTTGTAAGGGTATTCCAGAAGTATTCTTTACTAGCTTTCGCCCGCGACTCAGTCCGCGTGGACTTTAGTTCAAAATTTTGCAACCCCGTTCACTCCCTTAGGGGTTAAATTTAGAAAAAACGGCGAAAGCTAGTAAGCAATTGTGTTGAAGAGTATTTATTTCATCATCAACCCACCAAGTGGCAATAAGGTGCACGGGTCTCTTCCCCGAGGAAGGTACAGGCCATACTCCACCACGGGGGCCAAGTCCGGATTGGTGGAGATTTATTTAAATTCAAGACTTCTAAATAGCACCTGCAATAGGGTAGTTTCCAGGGTCAAAATAATGAAATTCTATTTAGTCCATATTTTAGATTATAAAAAAATATTGGACACGTATTTTTTCTTTTTTCGATTAAACAAAAAATAACAAAGATATAGCCCATTAAAGTTACGTGTGACGTCACTCAGTGCTAAAAAATGCAGCACGGCGTGACGTCACACGTAACTTTAATGGGCTATATCTTTGTCATTTTTGGTCTAATTTACAAATAAAAAAATACGTGTTCCTTATTTTTGAATAATCTAAAAGACGGACTAATTACATTTTTTAGGGAAACTAGCCCATTCAAGAACAGCACCTGCCAAAAATATCAATAGGTGCTGAATCTGGACTAGGCCAGGTGCCATTCGTGCAGGTGCTATTTAGGCGGGCGCTCAAACTGGGCTACCTCATACTGATTAGAGTTTAACCAACTTGTGTCCAGTCATGTCGCACACTTGCAAGAACAACGTGTTATTTCGGAACCCTTACGTTATATGAGAGCATTTTTTTTAAGGTTTCAAAGTAATGGCCGAAAGAGATAGCACTATAAAGTGATGCAGTGCCTCTTTTGCTCATTATTCCGGCGTCTTCGGAGTAAATAAAATCGCGTTAAAAAAAATCTATAAATAAAAAATTATTTTCTTCGAAATATCACATTGTTCTTGCAAGGGTGCGATGTGTGTCGACTTGGAGAATCCCATTCCGTCAGGCCCCGAAGACCGGCCGGCGGGCGGGTCGAACGAAGAAATCGTTTTAGTTCAAATGAGTTCTGTCTACAAATAATAAAAGTAGGTTTCAGCCTAGGGTATTAACCCTTGATCCATATCAAGGCTAAAGTAAATACACTTACATGAAAATGTAAGAAGTGAGTCGGTCACGCCAAACCACAATAATTGTTTGTAGGTATTATTTGTTTATTTGTCGTTCGAGCTTCAAGTGGCGTCAGCCAAATTGTAGGTCAGATATTGACCTGCCGGTGCATGTGGCAATACGACAGAAATGAAATGAAAACCTAGTGATTTGATAAGCCTTAATTTACTATTCATAGACATGAGTTATAATTTATAAATTATGTACTAAGTTACCATACACATCTCTAAGTACATACATAAGCTCACGCCTTTATCCCAGAAAGGTAGGCAGAGACCAGGGACTGCCACCTGCCACGATCCTGACAAATCACTTTCGCTACATTGCACCGGGTCCATGCGAAAACCACATCAAACCAAATATGCACAAAAAAAATAAAAAATCGGACCCGTTTCGGGGGTGTTCGATGACAAACACTGTGACACGAGATTTTATAAATTAGATGTATGCATTTCATAAAAAATACAAAATAATCTTAGCTAAACCGTTTATATAAATTGTAATGTCAATCAACACACAGATTAACTTAATAGAAAGAGTCGGCTACCCATTGCCATCAATTGTCATACATACATAAATACACGCCTGTATCCCAGAGGTGTAGGCAGAGGCCAGGGACTGCCATTTGCCACAATCTTGGCAGATCACTTTCGCTTCATCGACATTCATTTGTCGTTGCATACAGATACGTCGGCTTCGTAGGTACCTACTGTCATAATATTCTAATTTATGAAACAATGTCTGCTTGGGCTCTTTTTAGATGCGTTTTGGATTAAAAATACTTCGTTCTACATTTAAAAATATCATTTTTTTGATTGAATTACAAGGGGATTGTTTATGTTCAAATTGCGTGACTATCTGGCGTTGAGAAGGAAGATTAACAACTTTAGTAAGCACCCACCTAGTCATTGGCACAGTGAGTTTTACACACAAATATTAAGAATTAAAATTTCTTAAAGGGCATTTTGGTAGTTTTTTATAATTAGCATTGTTAAGTACAACACATACATACAAATTATAAGTGCCAATGACTGATATTATTAGTGACAATGTTTATACCTGTAATGCCAATGACTGTAGTTTTGGAGACATTTTCAAATTATTATTATTTTTCTTAAGTAAAACTATGACAACAAGCAAGAATTATTTTTTATTTCCAACCTATACTCATATTCTAACAAATAAAAATGGTTAATAGTGATTGAATATGAAATTGAATGCTTAGGAAGCAAATTAAGTCAAGGTTTTGCTTAAGGTGCCAATCAATGTATAGTTTAATTTACCCTATTGTTTGACTGATACACTTACTCTCCACTTACATACTTTACGTCTCTGCTCACCATGATAAAGCTCTGCGAATCAGAGCGAAACCTGGTCGGACAGTTCCGACAAAATTCAAGTAAGTAAACCGTAAAACGTAAACCATAAAACATAAACATTTAAACATAAACATAAACATTTACATACAGGCACACACATTGCTTCTGGCCCCACACTAGGATACCCTGTGTCGTGGGAGCCAGAAACAGCGACGTCACAAACATGTAAACATCCAAGACCTGAGTTTCTTTTTTTTTTCCCCAGCCGGGGATCGAACCCGGGACCTCTCGTATGGTTAGCAGATGCGCTAACCACTACGCTACAGAGGTCGTTATATTTTGTTTGACGGATACACTTACTCTCCACTTACTTTACGTCTCTGCTCACCATGATAAAGCTCTGCGAATCAGAGCGAAACCTGGTCGGACAGTTCCGACAAAATTCAAGTAAGTCTATCCGTAAAACAATATCTAAAATGAACAACTTTTGAACTAAACCTTTCGTAAGCCAGAGACAACTTATGTTCCTTTCAACAGCATACAGGAGCCTAGCGTTGCCTGCGCAGTGTGCAGGTTTCCCCACACTGCGCAGCCGGGCAGCTCGGCAGGCCGCGGGCCGCCAGCTCGACCCCCGACTAATATTTTACATTAATTTTACAACCCCGATGTTAGCTCGCACCCATCGCTCGACTGCACAGCCACTGGAATAGGTAGTGCTATTGGGGGCTAACATGTTCGTTCTTTAACCTCCTCCAAAAAATTCAAATCCATTGTTATTTTCAAGATAAAGAGTGTGGAGGTTTGGAATGGAATAAAATATTTACTTATTGGGAAAAAAACATTAGTTCAGAACTTATACCAAAAATGCTACTCAAATGCTTTACACGAAATTAACGATTAGCTTCTGACGCTGCGCTGGGTTATAACACGGTTTAGTCTATATTAATTGATTCCACTGATTCGTTCGCGGTGGATTAGAATTTCCGTCTTGTGATCTAAATATTTTTGCTGATCAATTAATATTTGTCCATCATTTAACCAATCCGGACTTGGCCCTCGTGGTGGAGTACGGCCTATATCTTCTTCAGGGAAGAGACCTGTGCCCCTTGGTGGGGACATAATGGGTTGATGATGATGAATTAATATTTAAAGAATATTTTTTAAGTGGCTTCTGATGCATTCTAGAGTCTATTAAGCAGGTTTTTTACAAATAATAATTTCCTACATAATATTTTACTTAGTTCTGGTACAATTTGAACCGCATAACATCGAGAATCGAGAATTCATCTTGAAAGATCTGAGAAATAAACTATCATTCTAGTTTGAGCTACATCACCACCACGAGTACCCACTAAATATAGACGATTTCAAGTTTAGTGTGGGTTTTTTTCACAGAGGTCAATGAAATTCTCCAATGAGCTCGACCACTCTTACTCTCCCAGGTTTCCGGCCAAATGCCGCGCTAAAAGTCGCGCTGCTATGCCTATTCCTACTAGTTATCAAACCCAACCACGTTTAATCGTTGGGTATTCCGGAGAGCATTTTATTGATGCACTGCACTGTCGCCTACATGGGGACACTCTAAAATAAAGCTTTTAAAGATATCGAAGGACTTGTTACAATTTTTAAACTAAGAGTTTCGTAGGCACTAGACATTGCTTCTGGCCCCACACTAGGATACCCTGTGTCGTGGGAACCAGCAACAGCGACGTCACAAACATGTAAACATCCAAGACCTGGGTTTCTTTTGTCGTCCCCAGCCGGGATTCGAACCCGGGACCTCTTGCATGGTAGTCAGATGCACTAACCGCTGCGTCACAGAGTTCGTCGTCAGATTAACTTTATTCCGGACCAGGTTTGGTCCATTAATTCAACATTAACAAAAAATTTAGTTAATGAACCAACGTCAGCTATTAGTTTTAAATTTAATAGAGACGAAATTAACACAGAAAATCCTACTAAAAGCTTTGATTGTAAGTAACCGTAAAAGTCCCACTATGGGGCACAGGCCTTCTCAAAGAGTCGCCATCATTGGTGATTAAGCCCATACTCTCTCTCAGACGGTCAGGGTTTCATCATGATGTTTTCCGTCACAGTTATCGAGTGGTATTGCTACTATAACTTCACAACTGTACATAACTTCAAAAACAAATTCATAAGTACATGCCCGCATTTGAATCGAACCTGGGGCTCTCGCTTCTAAGTCCATTGTTCTACCCATATTTTTTACCGCTCCGGTGGTAGCCTGAGCCTATGCGCACACTTGACTAGGCGACACGCGACAGCGACAGTTCGGCGACTAGACGCGACAACAGGCTAAGGCCGACAATTTTCATATATTTTGTTCGAATCTCCGCACACTTGGCGTCAGAGTCGCGGAGTCGCGACGACAAAACGCCAGAAGCAAATGACAACGTCGCGTCTGACGCGGCGACAAGTCGCCCTGTTTGCGATGGCTCTAAGCCAAAGAAACGGCTTTTATTAGATCAGATTATTACTCGTTATTGCACACCATACATTACCAAAGTGCTTTGCTTCAGTTGCGCTTATTAGAAGCTCGTCAAACGGTTGCCATGAGGGATTAAAAATAAAACCACCACCAAGCAAAAGGCATTCACGCAGTGTTCTGCTAATTCGCTGAAGGACCTCAACTGAAAGGGCGAATTTCGCACTTACCCCAATTAGCGCGAAAGTTGACATTCCGCGTCGACCAGCGATGTAATTTAATGAGAGTCTTTTCAGAAGGGGTCGGCCCCTGAATGACGTTTCATGTCATCCCCGACCGTCAATGTAAGCAACAGCGTCAGTGCAAAGTCAATCATCACGTCCTCAATACTAGGACTTCAATGGACATTGTCCTAGAAAATATCTGTTTTTTTTATCTTGTTTTTAGGGAGTCCCTACAATGGACATTATCCGCAAAAATATTTCTTTTTCTTCGGGAAAATAGGTAATTTTAATCGCCTGTGCCGTTTTGAGAACTGGGCTATTTCAATTGGTTTTTAAAGCAAAAAAAGTAATGTGAGGCTTAGAAACTGGAAGTACGTCATGCATGGAAGAAAGTCATCGCAACAACTTTATGAAGAACTTAAAAAAACCTTTTTATGGATGAACATGTAAAGTAAACAACACCCGTAAGATGATCCGGACTAAATGTTTACAACATGTAAAGTTTAACATATTTATCCTTAATATCTTAGTTGTAATCAACTTTGAACTTGTAACCCATCCATGAAAGAATCAACATGATTCCACTAAACATGTGTAGCTACTTAGCTAGTGTACATAGGAAATTTTTAGTGGTTCTGTGAAGATTTTCCCGTGTATATTTTAAGACAACATTAAATGGATTTTTAAACATAATAAGATAAGAACATTTGACATTTATTTTTTTAATTTAAAGTTTTGGAAAAATACATTTTCTATGTAGCTTTTAATCCTTTCATTGCATTTTTACGCTGCTGCGTGTCAAGCCAAGTTCAAATTGAAAAGTGAAACGTTCTACGACACGAAATTTGAGAGCTACTTTGAACCGAAACTCAAAATATGTTGGACTTTTAAACGTATTTTTTTCGTGTTTATTACGTACCTCTAATAATTTCACATTTGACAAACAAAAGTTATAGTCTTATCTACTTTCAAAACAGGTGAATCAAAGAAAATTATACATCCCAAGTAATCAAAACATACACTTCAAACAACCGAGTCCTAGCCAAGAGCTCAGTCTTCCGTCGCGTGGGAAAGCCCACTAAACATAGCACTTCCCTTCGCAAAAGGTTGTTACTGGAAAGCGGAAGCGAGGTGCGAGCGACATTATAATAGACGCCGCGCCGACTACCGAGGCGAGGATGTACGAGTATAAAGGTGAAACATTCGACGCGCCATTAACAACTTACTTTACTTGCCTCACGTGGAGCACTCGAGGCCGCGCGCCAAACGCTTTGTCATTGTAAACGAACAACTCACCAGCCGCGCTAATGTCGCCCACATTAAAACACCACGCTGACAACGCGACGCGAATTATCGCGACAATATCCACCGTTCGCTTTGGGTTTGCGCTCTAGGCTTATATTTCTCTCTCCGTTAAAAACTTGGGTCCGGGACAAAAGTGCGCTCGGTTGCGAGCCGCGCGGATGAAAAGGCCGGTTACATCCGACGCGTTATAGTCGTAGTTATTAAAAGATATGCAGCGATACACCCTGCATATAAACACGCTCGCCGAGGAGAGCTCCGGCAAAGCGGATAAAATAAAAGCCTCGGCACACCAAGAAATGAAAGGGGTAATTGAGGCAACGCTCACAAAAAGCCGTGGCTGTAAACTAAAAGAAGCTGTTAGCGCTAAAGTTGTGGGACAATCGGAAAGCGTTTACCACGTGCTTACGTGGAGCCAGACGCGTGCGAGGCGCGGGTTTTATTTATATAGAGGTCCTTTGTGGCGTGAGTCGCTAAGCGTCGACGCTGAGGAGTCGCTTTGCGCTGTTTGAGAATTGGAGAATATTTTATCGCAGCCCTGCATTAGTCTGTCGTGTACTTTTTACGTTAATTCTTTCGAGTATGTCGAGAGAGCTTACTACGCTCGGGGCTGAGGCGACGCGTTGGAGCTCCGGTGACGGTGACTTACCTGGGAACAAGGAAAGAAAAGATTAGTAAGAATGAGACGTGGGTATATTATAGACGTGGAGACGCTTCTGCAGCTAAGCTCAATCGTTAGCGCGCTAAGTGCCCTTTATTAAATATACGGACCTCTTTTTCCTGCAGCTAAATTGAGTCAGTTTATCTCAAGGTAATAGAGACAATAAAGGTTACACTAATAGAATCAGTTTCTCGCCTCTCCTTTGAGCAGATACAGAAGAAAAATCTTAAAAATATTGATAAGGTAATGGTAATAATTTCCATGCACCATCATTTCTCCGGGTCCTATGCTCGGATACCCTATGGTGCTATGGTAACGACAAAAACATCTAAATCATCCCATACAAAGGCCAGTTTGAGAGAGAGTAGAGTCTTAGGCCCGCTTGCACCACAGACTAAAATCCATTTGACCCCAAGTTAAACAGAATTTTGACGGTTCCGCCATACTTCATCTGTCAAAATTCTATTTAACCTAGAGTTAAATGAATTTCAGTCGGTGGTGCAAGCCGGCCTTAGTAATTAAGTTTTTACCCTTGGGTACGTAACCCTAAAAAGAAATTTAATTCAGGCGAATTTCCGACAACGATGATTAAAATTTGATTACTTGAGATTTTCGGATGACTTTTTTCCCAAATTTTGGCCACACTGGCCGGCTAGCCGGTGCTAGCACCTGGCAACACTGGTTGAAAAAGAGACACAAAATACTGTCTCCGAGATAACGGACGCGTGTCGAGCTAAGAAGCAGCGAGCAGGCGCGGACCCTTCAGTGCCGGGACGACAAAGCGCTTGGCTCTATGTAATTAGACCAATTTAAATCTTAATTAATATTAATTGTCTGCCGTCGGTACGAATCCGCCGTACGCGGACACTCGGCGCCAAAAGCGCTTACACTACGGATGTCATTTATACAAATATATCGAGGTAAACTGCGTGGAAGGGCTGCCGGTAAGAGACCTCGCAGGCGGGGCAAATGGGCAAATAGAATATACTCATCATCATCATCAACCCATTATGTCCCCACCAAGGGGCACGGGTCTCTTCCCTCAGGATAAAATAAAAGGTGCCCACGATACAATAACGATATTCTCGTCGTTCTTACGTTCATTGGTGTTTGTTTACTGATTAGTGATGTCACTGGTTCCTGTGCGATGTCATATTTAATTGCCCAAGATCTTTTTTTAGAAGAAATACACGAAATAATTAACTCTTGCTGAGTTCTCAATTAATATAAACAAAAACTCTGAGATAGTTTTTAGAAACCTGTCAAATAGCTTATTCCTGGTAGTATTGCAATCAGACATGAAAACACCTTCCTCGTCTCTAATACTCAACGGAGGTAGAGTCGGGAAAACAGTGGGGAAATTTCCTTGTGGTAGTATTATCAGTCAGTATTTTGTGTGTTCTCAAGTGAGAATTTGGTTTTTTGGTTTGGTTTGGTTTTGGAAAAATAGTAGAAACCTCTATTAAAATCACGACTACTATGAAAACACCGATGCTCTTTCTCGAGGACTTTTCAAGGTAGGTCCTGAGTTCGAGTCGACTCGACATCGACTCGAAGGAAATCTATGACATAAGCATAAACATTCGCATACAGGCATCCCACACTAGGATACCCTGTCGTGGGAATCAGCACTAACGACATCACAAACATGTAAACATCAAAGGCCATTTTTTTTTGTTCCCAGCCGGGGTTCGAACCCGACACCTCTTGCATGGTAGGCAGATGCGCTAACCGCTGCGCCACAGAGGTCTTTATGACATTTTACAATTCTGTTTTCCTCAGTCGACGAAGAGTGGATTCGAGCAAGGCGGTGCCCCCACGGCCTGTCTTGGTAATCAAACGTGTTACCGCTTAATCAACGAGGCAGCCATGTAACTAAGTGCTTTAAGTGCCAAAACACATATGAACTAGTTTTGCGACGGCACGGAAACTACATCCGTGCCATTTTGCAATTCAAACAGCTTGCAAGTCAAATAGAGCCCATATGTTTTGGCCCTAGCCTGCAGGTAGGTTTACCATCTATTCGAATTTCTCCGGACATCTTTTTTTATTTTTTCAAAAAATCTCTTGATTTGAATTTGAGATTTGATGATCACCATCATCATCGAATCCATCACCGAAACCGCCCACCGAGAGTACCGTACATATTCTGAAGTAGGTTTTTGCAAGTTTCTCCCGAAATGTCTGTGTGTCACCAAGCTGTATATCATGAACCGTAATACAGCTAGACAGTTGAAATTTTCACAGACGTATTTCTGTTGCCGCTATAACAACAAATACAAAAACCGAATAAAATTAATATTTAAGTGGGGCTCCCATACGAAGTACGTGAATTTAAGGTTTCCGAACCACAAAAGAAAAAAACATAAACAAACATAAACATTTACATACATGCACATACTTTGCTTCTGACCCACACTAGGATACCCTGTGTCGTGGGAACCAGAAACAGCGACGTCATAAACATGTAAACATCCAAGACCTGGAGTTTTTTTTTTCTCCCCAGCCGGGGATCGAACCCGGGACCTCTCGCATGGTAAGCAGATGCCATAACCGCCACGCCACAGAGGTCGTCAAAACGGAACGGAACTCTTATAGGATCACTATGTTGTCCGTCCGCCTGTCTGTCAAACTCGTTCTTTCGGGAACGTGTTGAGGTATCGATTTGAAATTAAAACCACACACATGAAATTAAAATCAAACTTCTAAATTAAAGTAAAAAAAACAAGAAACGGCCGTTTCAAGGGAATCAAAAATCAAAGGTTCCTCCCGTTGACCTAGAACTATGAATTTGGCAAGTAATATCGTCTTATACTACGAATACAAAGAAAAATCTGAAAAATATACTTTTGTGATTAAATCTTTAAAAAGAATGTCTTTGAAGTGCGGGAAAAGTTCTAAAAAAAACTGTGAGTACGGAACCTACGGTGGGTGAGCCCAACTAGTTTTTCAATTCGTCTTGATAGTACGGAAATAGAAAATCGTTTACCACCACTGACAAAAAGAGCGTTGCACGTCAAATTACTGCTGTAATTTTACGACGAAAATATACGGATTTCTTACACGTCCGGCTTTTGTCAAATCGTTCCAAACCATGGCAACTCTACCAGCCGGCTCACTTCTTCATCTGCCAAACTGTCGCCAAAAGCTCCTTTTCTACCCGACTGTACTGCTTCACTGGCGTTTAGTCCTCCTCGAGTATATTGAGTGAACACCGTCGAAACGGTGGCCCATTTTCTCTTAATCCGGATGTTGACATTTATAACCTGCTCGGTATGTATTATTCAGTCTTGTCTGTGCTATTGTATTCCTATTGAGGGTCTTTCTCAGATGACCTCTTCCTTCCAGCCGCTGTCTAATAAGTTATTTAGCTACGGCGTATATTGATGGAAACGTAACTGTGCCACGCGATTAGTTTTGCTTAAGTAGATGTCTGTGTGTCCAGTCAGATCACAAATAAAGTCCAGTGCTGGGCGTATGCCTCTAAAGCCAACCTTCTTTGCTGAATGTGCACATTAATTTTGAGTCAGTTTCACGATTTAATCTTCAACCAGCTAATTTAGTTTACAGATTAGTTTATTTATTAAACTAATTAAGTGTCAATTAAGTTTCTATCATATTATATTCGTCGTATTTAGTGAAAAAAAAGTATCTAATTCAATTAATTTGTGCAAAACATGTAACATTAATTAGTTTAATAGAGTGTTAATTAAGTTTTTTCATTTTATATTCGCTGTTTTTTCAGAGAGAAAAATGTAGATATTTAATTTAATTTCATTGATTGGTGTGTAAAACGTGTAACATTAAATCTATAACATACAGAGAAAGCTTAATAGTGTAGAACTAGAATGACAACCTAAGCGTTTAGCACGCACTAAAGCACGGGAGATCAGGAAAATCATGAGAGGACTTATAGTAATCTAGTCATCGGCCTTACTAATAAAGGTTATGAGCTGTGTATACAGCCGTTATGCGGGGTCCGACAAACTCGTTATTTGTACGCTAAATGCGATTAAACCAGTATAAATTGATATACGTCAAATATTTATTCAGAGGTTATAAGTTATTTATTAGTAAGGCCGTAATATTTTAACAAATTTAAAATCCGAGGAGTAAAGGTAAGTGCGGTGGAGGCGTAATGGGGTTAACCCTTGCTTCTCGATCATGAGGGTCTGGGTTCAAATCCCGTATGTACCAATGACTTTTAGTTACGTACATTTGTTTGTTTGTACAGCAACACCATCCGCTGATAAATTGTGCCCGGATAACAGCGACAGGCTTGCCACTTGTCACGTTGGGACCTCGGTAAAACGTGGGCCCAGTTCTAGTGATTGGTGCTTCTGCCTACCCCCTCGGGGATAACGGGCGGGAGTTTATTTATTTACTTTATTTTTATAAAGGTAAAGTAATTCTTTGACAAAATCACTCTGTCACTTACATTGTTACAAGATATCAAAACATTTAGTGTCAACATCTCTATAATTCTGAGCAGAATTATTACGAATACTCGTAATAATCAAATTGGTCGTCGGGAAAATCCAAATTATTCAGCTGAATATCCCAAAATGCCTGCCTCTGTCTCGATTATACGCGTCCATTTAACAGGACTAATCGAAATTGTTTACAGTGTAATCTCAATTACTGTATTGACCGTTAAAATCAAGTTAAAATCACAATTATATGAACATTGCGAATCATTAAAAATATTAGAAACAATCTATCCTTCATGATCGAATCCCTATATGCTAAGCCATATTATGTGAACTTAGTTATCATCACGGTCACTTGTGATAGACAATCATTCATCAGACATCTTTGGGGTAAAGTCGCGTTTAATTGTTGTCTGATATTGTTATTAAGAGTGCACCTGTAGAAGTGTAACGTGTTGGGGTGAATAACAATGCAGCATTGCATTAAAATGGCGTCCGCGCCGACAGATGCCTTCTTTTTGTCGCGTTAACGGAATGTATACCTCATCAACGGCAGTAGGACAATAAGACCCCGCGCTTGACGGGCCGGCCTATGTATCACTATGGTGAGCCTAGCATGCTGCCGGAGAACTTGGTTCTAGAATCGAGACAAGAATCGAATCGATAATTCTCGACCCGATTCTTTGAGTTGATTCGTTGAGAAAGAAAAACGTATTAGTAGTCAAAATTGGACGCGAAATAGATTGGAGTGATAATTTATTTGTATTGATTCCTTATAATAACAGCAAAATTAAAATTAAATAAACAGCGAATATTATCTTACAAACAGTAACAAAACTAAAAAAATTAAATGGCAAAATACCAAACATTAAGTTGCTAGAACGATAAAAGTCTTTCAGATTTTAGAAATCAGACAGTTTTCTAATGAGATTATAAAAAAAAGATAACTTTAATGCATACTTCAAGTATTGATAAAAAAGTCTCACATATGGTTTTGCATGTAGTATTGAACCGCACGGGGTAATATTTATTAGCAGAAACAGCTTACCTTTGTTTATTTCATCGAAACTTCATAGATATATTACACTCTACGTATATTATTGCGATACCTATTTGCAGTGAAAATTACAGATTGCAGATTAACACATCATTATAACGTATAATACGACGATGGCGATGACGATTATATCAAGACGAGCAACCGATGAGTGAGCCATTTCTACTCACCATGATTAAGCTCTGCGAATCAGAGCGAAACCTGGTCGGACTCTTCCGACAAAAAATCGAGTAAGTGTATCCGGAATAAACTTAATACCATTATCATTTCCATAATATGACAGATCAATTATAATTATGTAGGCAGTGGATGTATCATCGCTTGAGGCGCGTTTGGAGCTATTCTATTAGGAGTTTAGAACAACTGACGGAGCGCAGGGAAACAACAGACACGAATGTGAGCACATCGCACCGTCAAATCGAAGGAATCATGTCTACGCGGTGTGGGTGGCGTTCTAGGGACACAGGTCGTGAAGAAGTGCACCTATTATGTAGGCCACACGGGAAAAAAGCTACGTCCTGTCGCCATTTTAATTAGAGGAGACGGCACAATTATGGCTCTTATTAAAATATGCCCATGGCACTAGGGGGGGGTGCTAAGTAGGCCGTTAAATACGCGCTGAATAAGTTATTGTTTTTCGAGTAGATATATCAATCCATGGAGCAGGCAAATGATTGGTGTCAACAAACCCCGGTTTGTCGAATGATGAGAATCGTCATCGCAAACAGGGCGACTTGTCCCGCGTCTAGTCGCCGCGTCAGATGCGGCGTTGCCATTGCTACTGGCGTCTTGTCGTCGCGACTCCGCGACTCTGACGCCAAGTGTGCGGAGATTCGAACAAAATATATGAAAATTGTCGGCCGTAGCCTGTCGTCGCGTCTAGTCGCCGAACTGTCGCTGTCGCATGTCGCCTAGTGTGCTCATAGGCTTAGGCTACCACCGGAGCGGTAAAAAATATGGGTAGTGCCGGCCGTAGCCACCGAGCTGTCGCTGTGCGCATAGGCTTAGCGTCCATTCCGGACGATTTGAGCAGTGCCTTGCAACAGAATCACACTTTTTGAAATGACTAAAAAGTCAGATTTCAGAGACCCAGGTTCGAGACCGTTGCGACGGACACAATTTTAGTGTAAAAGTTTTGTATCGGAGGGCAAGAGCTACGCGTACTGCGTCTGGCGTACGAAAAATCGGTGACAAATGTCACAGGGGTAAAGGTCACTTGCAGTTCGTCTCGTGTATGTGTTGACAATGAAATCATCTGGTTTGCTTTGGTCATATACTATGATTAACGAATGACTAACGAACAGCAATCCTTTTTCATGTATAAGAAGAAGATAAGAATAACACTCGCTATCAGCGAAGGAATTAATTGTACAATAGTGAAATTTTAACCCCAGGGGCCCCGATTCTGTTAATACATTACAGTTCAATTACAGTACATGATCGAGTCACGTGACGTTTTCTAATCCCAATGAAGCCTAGAATTATTGATACTCGTGCTAGCGTTGACGTGAAACGGCAATAAAATGAAATCGACGTAATCGATGCAGCAGTCATCGTACTACAATGCGTTAGTAGAATCTAGACCCGTAAGCCGACCCGCGTCACGTTCCGATATAGTTGTTAGCAACTACGGCAGCTAATAACAAATCGAAACTACCAAGAAACTGGCAACATTCGACACGGCGACACTTAATGAGCGTCAGAGAAAGTGGACCGCGACGCAGTGGAATAACAAACAATACCGAGAAAATTGTCGACACATAAACAGTGTTCTAAATAAGCCTAAGTGCGGTGTTAATTATTAGTTTATTTATTTAAGTACCCCATAAAGGCGGGACGAGGAAACTTTCGTTTCGGAACGCAGTGGCGGCACGCAGCGCGTACGCAGCTGGACCAACAAAACCCTGTTTCGTACAACTTCAAAGTTCGGACAGTTTTTGCCTATGGTTAGAGCTACCATCACGGCAAAACTCCCGGAAATTTTGACGAATATAGTTCTTTCCCCGGACACCTCTGAAAGAGTATTTTTTGCAACAAAAACAAATGATAAAAACTATAAAAAAAAAAAAAATCCAGTGACAACAAAATAACGTTTTTAAAACCCCTGCCGGACGGCCCCCGGACGCCCTTCAAAGTAGGACAATACGGGGAATTCCGGACGGGTGGCAGCCCTACCTATGATAAAGTTACACTAGGATTTCTATTTCTAGAATTTAGTATTAAGGTAGTTTTTAAGTCACTCGTGTACTTGCTTAGAGAGCTTCCAACTTACAGTGTTTCTTTAAATAGTGGAGACTTTTAATTGGCCATCTTCATGTTTTTTATTGTCTGTACACCAGGAATTACACACGAAATTTGAAAATAACATAGTACAGTACAATTAGTGGCCTTATTACTAAAAGTAATTTCTTCCAGACAACCATTGACGGAAAAAGACAAAGAAGCTAAATGGCGGCTAGTCGGTGCAACTAGACAATATTAAACACGATATTTCTATATATAATACACATACATAAGTATGAAATAAATACGTTAAGCAGTTGTTGCCGGCTGCCGTCGATAGACGGCAGTCGTTAAGCCAAGTCAGAGGCCTTAGGGCGGCTTGAAAACTTCTGACAGTAAGACCAGCCACTAGTCTTACAAGCCTCCACCAATCCGGACTTGGCCCCCGTGGTGGAGTATGGCCTATACCTTCCTCATGGAAGAGACCTGTGCCCCAGTGCCCCTCGGTGGGGACATAATGGGTTGATGATGATAGAATAGAAGTGAAATGTAATTTTAATTGTAATATTAATTTGCCCGCATTCGTGTCCCGCCCGGCATGCCGGTATTGATACAATGTATTATAGAGGGGAACAATATAAAATATACTTTAATTAGTTAACGACCGCGGGCGGGCGCGGCCATCGACCCCGGCCTCCTATTCTACGAGTATAGCAACTAAAACGTCATCTTAATAAGCACAAGTTTTTTTAGCCGCGATTCTTATTAGCAGAAGTTTTCAGCAAGGTCCTGAAATGAAGTTGCGCCCGAATTTTGGGCCCCCTTCAACTGCGTTTTAGTAACGCAACTGCGTATCTTAAAATTAATGAGGCTTTAAAATACACGAAGTGGAGAGTACTAGGCATACAACTACCTGGTACGAAAGAGAGAGCAAAATCTGTATATGATTCATTTTTCTATACTTGACATTTTACGACGATAAACCGACAATAAATCAAAAAACTTCAGCATCAGAAAACTCGATACCGTTTGCAAATTTAGTACTAGCTAGCACTAACCCCCTTATTCATAAAAAAATTTAAGCATTGGTTAAGTAAACAACTGATTAAATGTCATGCTGTCCTTGACAGATGTCATTGAAATATAAAGGACAGCATGACATTTAATCAGTTGTTTACTTAACCAATGCTTAAATTTTTTTATGAATAAGGGGGTAAATTTGCAAACTGTTTTGAGTCCTCTACCGCTAAAGGTTTTTGATTTAATGTCGTTTAAAGTCTGAGAAAAATGTCAAGTATAGAAAAATGGATCATAATAAATAATATAATAATAATAAAAAGGCTTTTATTTCGTATTTTAATTCAAGAAGAATTACATTAAGGCATTATGAAGAATGATTCACTATTAAGGTATTGATATTGCATTTAAAAAATAAAAAACGTTTTTGTTACATATTCACTTTAAAAGTAAATAATGAAATAAAAATAAAACAAATATTTAAGGGGGGCTCCCAGATATTTTGCCATTTTATAGATTAAGACGTAAGGAACCCTTCGTGCGCGAGCCCCTCCCTCGCACCCTCCACCTCCCTCCCTCGCACTCACCCTCTCTCCCAAGGCGTATTTAGTCTTCTAAAGCCGCGTCCGCTGCTCCATGTTACGCGTGTTACAAAAAATGTAACATGTTACGGTTATCGTTATGATTATCGGGCTGTTGCCCGTCTGCTGCGACTTTCTACACCTTATTTACTGAAGCGAACGAGTAAGTGTCAACATGTCAAAAATTTGGTTTTTCAATATGTCACATTTATAGCACTGCATAATATTTAGCAAAGTTATACAAAACGATATGGCTAATAAATGCCAATAAGCAATAAACACAATAACACTGTTATTGCCTGATTTATCCCTCACTCGCAGTTTATTTAACAAAATATTTTATTTTATCATGAAAATACCATTTGCTTAAGAGATCTATGCCCCAAAAAATACCTAAAATTTCAGTGGTCCTCAAATAAAAGCGATCCTACTGCTGCCAAATATGTTCGCAACTAGCACAGATGTAAGATTTTTGTTTAAAGGCCGATATGATCGATATTATGCTAATGCGGTACGCGAAGTGAGGAAGAAGTATGGACAGCTGACTACGAACCTCTTAATTAAAGGCAAAAAAAAGTAAGATATTTACCCCGACGCCATATCTACTCACGATTGACGTTGTTGATGCGAGTGCAACTTCTCTAATTTATTTTATTTTCTTTAGTGTTTGTCTTGTCTTGTTTAATGGTCTGTCTGTTTTCCTTAAACAGTACCTACCTAAACCTATGCGGGTATACGAGGCAAGTAAAGCTGCGTGCATGAGCTATTTTGAGTGACATGTTAGTTTGAGAGATGCTGTGTCTTTGTTTACCTTTAGTCGTTCGCTTCAGTAAATGGAATATAGTTCTGTTATGTTACAGTTTTTGTGACACAAACAAAATGAGTTCCGACGAAGCAGACGTGTCTGCTATTTTGTCCCTTTAGGCTTATCCACTTTGTATTCACTTGTTCTTTTGAAATTCCTATTATTTCTGCTTTATCACTACATGAGGCTTCCCAAAGCACTTGTCTGTCTCGAAATAATCGTATGATAAACAAGGTATTTTCTTTTTTCCACTCCATCACCGAATCGCGAGACGTGTACGTCCGGTGAGCGCTAACACAAAATGAATGACTTCATGTAGTGATAAAGCAGAAATAATAGGAATTTCAAAAGAACAAGTGAATACAAAGTGGATAAGCCTAAAGGGACAAAATAGCAGACACGTCTGCTTCGTCGGAACTCATTTTGTTTTTGTCACAAAAACTGTAACATAACAGAACTAGAAAGTCGCAGCAGACGGGCTGTTACGATAACCGTAACATGTTACATTTTTTGTAACACGCGTAACATGGAGCAGCGGACCCGGCTTAACACGTAACATGTTATACCACGCCCCATTATAACGTGTTACATTTTTTGTAACACGCGTAACATGGCGCAGCGGACCCGGCTTATCCTCGTAAGGCCCGACCTTGAAAAGAACAATTGATTTTGTGATCACATGAAGACATTGGGCCTCACGAGGTTAATGTATCTTACAACTCTTTTGCACAAAATACGCATTTAGTCAACTTCAGTTCCAGCTGTGTCGCCGACGTCTACAGGCCAAACTAGACTTTATTAAGTGCGTATAAAATAACAAATCGCCGATCGCAAACCAAAAACTTACGATCCTACGAAGCGGAAATGCCGCAATCAAATGCCGAGTCTCATCAACGGACAAATAGGAATCATGAAGACCTCGCAATAGGGTATACTTTCGAGTGCCGGCAAGTAGGCAATTATGACCAATAAATTATAGAAGTCTGACGTCTAGTATGCTGGGATGAGAGGTTAGCCTGGTCACATTACGAGATTTTGCACAAGACTATTTGTTGGTAGGTAATCTTATAAATAATTTTGTGTCTTTGTTGTCACGGTTTTCTGTGAAGAAAGTCATCGTGAAGCCACCTTAGTGTGTGAGGTACTACATACCTCAGCACTTGAGATTGCCAACGCGCGATGGCCACGCGTGATGATTAAGCCCATTCTTTCTTTCTGAGACAATGTAATTTCGTAAAATTACATTTCATTTTCAAAATCTTTGATTAACAAAGTGTATATTTCAATAAAAAGACTTATCCAGATTGATTACCTTTAATTAAGTACATAAACTCAGGAAGTATAATAACTTTTACACCACACAATCACTAGTCCTCATCTCAAATTAAGTCACCCTGTGTAAAAGTAACCAGGGGACATCGCAAAGACCCAAAACTCCCAGGCAGAGGGCTTATGCATAATACAAGTGCAGCGGCCTCCAGTAGGAACCGAAGCCACGACCTCTGTTTTAGTAGTCAAGCGTGACAACCGTTTGAGACACGAGGCCAACGATTTCAGATTTGAAAAGGTATTGTAAAAAATATAATGACCATCACTCTAAAAAGACCACGCGAACGCCCATAATGAAATTAGCGTCAGACAAAATATTATTATACGTATGAATTACATTCACAGAAAAACCCATCCGTCTGTGACTACATCCTAACATACCTAATTTGTTATAAGCCACATTATAATCACACATTGTGCCGGATAATAAATAGTTAAAGCGACAATAGGAATAACGAGTCACAAATAGGCACATCTAATGATGAGATTGAATTACATGTAAATACACGTTGCGGTGTGTGGCTAGCACGCGCAGCATCCGTAGGACTATGGGCCAATTTCAGAATACGGTATTTGACACTATCAACAATAAATTGTTGGATATGCTCGATTAAAACAAAAATTACGTAATGTGTCGGAAAATGTATCTCTTTTAATCATTTACTAGTTATTACAATTTTTAAATAGATGAAACATAAAAAGAGTGCTCTGAGCTGTGACGACATAAGGCAGTATTTTCATACAAAAATCCTTTTTAAAAGTAACTCATTTGACTTTTTGTCAAATACCCAATTGAGAATTTCGCTAAGTAGGTAGCTGCTTAAGTAGTTTGTAGTGCTATCTCGTCAAATTTCTCAGAAAAGAGCGTGATAGAACGTTGCGTATTTATTTAGTGAAAATTCTCAACTCAGAAAACGTACCTGCGTTTCATAAAATTACATTTTATAGTCAGTGGCGTAGCTAGGCGTGGTTTTAGGGTTAATGACTCGTGACGCTCAGTTACGTCTTAAACATACACAGTTATGTATTAAACGCAGCTGGAATACAGGAGAATTGAATTTTTCCTTACAAATGATCGCAATAAGACCCGTTTAATATATCTCCAAATTTCACAAATCACACACAAAATGTTTGCACACACTCACACCTTGCTAGATTATTTTATTGTATAACTTTTACATTTTTTAATTAATTGCATTCTAAGAATACTTTTTCTTTACTCATAATTTAATTTAGCGCGAAACTCGCCATTTTCAGTATTTTGTTAATTTAATAGTTCCCTTTATGCTCTTGTGGAAAAAGTATCGAACTGAATCCACTCTTGTTTTCTTAACTATTCCAATCAAAACAGGAGGGCTTTCCGTAATGCAGGTTTTAACCTAGCCACCGAAATTTACAATTTAAGAGGGTTTTTACCTTTTAGTCATTGTAAATTTCGTAACTAATTTTAACCACAGTTAACCTTGCCCGCAGTTTGAGACGAACAACCGACGACGCGGGCTCCGTCTCTGCTCACGATGATTAAGCTCTGCGAATCGGAGCGAAACCTGGTCGGACTCGTCCGCTAAAAACACCCGTAAGTAGATCCGGACTAAAAGTGTACAATGTGTAGTGCTTACGAAGGTTTTAGTTCAAAAATAATTTTAAGCAATTTTACTTCACGAACCGGGTACATGCTAGGCGGACCGCCACTACGGTTTCTCGGTTCGTCGGACCGTTTAATGGTGTGCGTCGCGTTATCAATCCTCCTGACCACCGACCTAGGTCGGTTCCTTTTACTTGCTTACATGCTTCCGGGGGCCTCGATTCTGTTAGTGCATTGTAGCACGATGACAGATACACGGTTGGGTCACGTGACGTGTTTTTTCATAACATAAACTCTTAAAATAGGCTATTCGACAGTGTGAAAAAAACAGTATTATTTATACGTATTCGTATGAATGATAAGTCTTACAACCGCTCTAAGGAGTTTTAACTACAATAACAAAACTATGATTTGTAAAAAAACACAAGATATGCATCTGCAGCCATTGCATCGAAAACGGTCTGATCTGACTACCATGCGACAGGTCCCGAGTTCGAATCCCGGCTGGGGACAAAAAAAAACCCAGGTCTTGGATGTTTACATGTTTGTGACGTCGCTGCTTCTGGTTCCCACGACACAGGGTATCCTAGTGTGGGGACAGAAGCAATGTAGTGCCTATATGTAAATATTATGTTATGTTATGCTACGGCCGATTCTGTGATGACGTCGCATGGCAGTAAAAATGGTGTCTATCATTCATTCTTTCTTACGTTCATTGGTTGGTTTTCTGGGATCTGACGTCACAATGCCTGTGCGACGCCATATTGCCCAAGATAGCGTTTTGGCGGCTTATTTGAAAAGTAAATTTTCTTTTGCCTTTTTTAGAAGAAATACACGAAAGAATTTAAAATGACCACTTTCTGAGGACTCCATAAACACCAACAAACAATATGAGATGGCTTTCAGAAATCGGTCAAATATCCTATTGTGGATACAATTACACGTGTTTACGTTGACTTGAAGCGGCAATGAAACTAAATCGCCATGTTCATGCAGTTGTCTTTGTAGTACAATGCGTTAGCAGAATCTAGGCCCTGGATCCAAGAACCGTATTCCACGACGTTCCCCAAAGTCTCTTCCATTCAACTCAATTCCCAACGGCGTGGAGTCGCAGAAATAGTGGACAAGTTTTTGGTTTTTTTTCGGCAATGATGATTAGCCTAATTTTCTTACCCCAAATGCAGCTGAACTCCACCTACTCGCTGGCTTTTCTATGTGCTGACCCCGTTGCAGTTTTGAGTCTACTGTTTTTTTTATTATTTGTTGGGGAACAACAGGATGAGTTACAAAAATAATTATTTTTATTATTATTTACTATTATTATTATAATCTACATTTTATTATTATTATTATTATTATCTATATTCATTTGTATAAAGGGAATACACAAATGAATAAAGTAAATTAACACATCCCTTAAGCCCGCTTGCACCACCTACTAATTTCCATTAACCCCAAGTTAAAAAAATTTTTTTAAACATTTATTTGGTACCAACAGAATTAGATAAAAACCATCATGGTTTTGCGTGTAACTTGGGTTATACATTGCGTACTTACGAAAATAAAATAAAATAAGAATTAAGTAAATGGCACCAAAATGGCCGCCGCTCAGCTTTTTCCCATGATCGTTGAAGACCACGCTGATTTTCAGCGGTCGCCAAAAATAACAACAATAATAATAATAATTAACCTAAATATCAGAAAAGTCACTTAGGTATTATATCAACCTAACAGCATGAGTACAATACGAACAGAAAGTACACTAATCTCCGTATGACTTAACGAAGTAGAGTTCATTAAATAAATATTATTTAGCCTGTACGTGAAAACTAGCCAAGTCAAATCTTGAGCTTGAATTACAATTACATCTCTAGTGATCTTGTTCATGATTTTCTACAGAGAACTTGGCAGCCCATATAGATCTCAATTCTTTTGTCGGCGAAGTCGACACCGACGTCTGTTCTTAATATTGAACTTGGCTTTCATTCACATTTATGTTTTGATGGGATTTATATATTCGGAATTTTTTCAAAAACTTCAAAAAATGTCGCTTACACCAAATAGCCTTTCACCCGTCGAATCATTAGAAGATTTTTGACAAACTTTTACTAGGAATAAGACTAATTTATCATTTAATTAATTATTTAATTCAAGCTCCTTTAATTTAGTTACCTTGGAAACTGTATGCGTGCTACCCGAATCGAGAAAGGAGTATGTTGTTAAAGTGATAATTCTCACGTATATTACGTTGGACAGGCCACTGATTGAATCGAGCGCAGAGGTGGGACGTTCGCCCAAGGCGCATTAGTCCCACAAATAGAGGGTGTACCGTACGTCCGCGTCTGGCCTGTGTCGAGCAGTGTTAATATGTTAAAATGTAGATCAGGGTTTCTTAAAGTGGTCTGTAATCTCAATGAACTCTTAAGAAAAAGTCTGAAAGTTATCTAAATCCTAATTTGCTTGACCACTCTCGCTGGTTATTATCAAGCGGCGCGAGGCGAGAGGCGAGAGCAAGTGATTCTTTAATCTTTGTTTTTTTTTCCACAAGAGGTAAATATTCATATATTGACAGGGGGTCCGTGGCGTCGCACAGGACTTAAGACGTCACTTGTCAGTAAACCAACCAATGAACGTAAGAACGAATGAATTACAGACACCATTTTTACTGACATGTGACGTCATCATAGAATCGTCAATCCAGGCAGTTTTCGATACAATGGCTGCAGAATACATAATTATCATTTTTTTTACAAATTAATAATGGTCGGTTTTTAGTTAAAATGCATTAAAGCTGTCTTAAGACTCATAATTTATACGAATACGTCTAAATGATACTGTTTTTTCTCACTGTCAAATAGCTTATTGTGTCTAGTGTTCAACACTCAAATATTCAATAGTAATATTTCTTAAGTTTAAAAGTTTGTTAATTAAATTCAAATTCAAAACTTCAAATTCAAAAATTTATTTCAACGTAAAGAATTTACATTCTGCTTGTTGAATGTCAATGTACATATAGTTATGTATAATGTTAGCCGCTGCCTTGGGGCCGTCTGTAGTGGAGAAAAAGGCAGCGAAAAAAAACTCCACTCTGACCATCTTTTCTCAAATCAGTTTAAAGCTAATACAAATCAAACCTACAAAATAATATCTTGAATGTGTTGAACACTAAACACATTTATCCTGTGATTAAATTTGATATTAAACTTCTATTTAATGCCATACGTCCTAAATACCTAAACTAAAACTAAGTTCGCAAAAGTGCATACAAAAAAAAAACTATTGACAGCTGTTAACAGTCGATTAACAGAATATTATTCAAGAAACCGGGCGTTAGTCAGACAACTATGGAGTATGTACTGTATGGACAGTAGAGGACTCACGTGGTCACGTGAACCAGTTGTTCTGTACTGGGACCATCGCTTCGTTACCCGATCATTTGTTAATTTAGTCTGTTAGCTTTTAGAATATACCTCGGGCCCTGGAGTAGGCTTCGGTTTTCGCCGAATGCACACGAGTGTAATACTACTTCCTGTTCCGTATTAGTTTATTTCCGTGATATTAGTTCCGATTTCGAAATTAAGTGTCATATTAGTTCCGATATTTCTATTACACGAATAGGTATATCCGATTCTATCAGATATTAGCCGAGGTGTATTCTAAAAGCTAACAGATATTATTTAATATCTTGCATAAAAGGTTTATAAATAAGTTTGAGACTTCTGTGGTTCATTTCACACTTCGAAATTAACTACAAAGCATAGTATTATATACATAGTATTATTACAAGTATTAGTAAGAATTTTTAAAAGCTAACAGACTGTAATTATTTGTTGAATGCCAGGGAAATCTACTCATCAATCAATAACAAAATACTCAACATTTGAGCTTCATAACATGGGCAAACAGATTACCGCGTAATTGCACACCAATAAATTAAATTTTAATAATTAATTACTTATTAATAAATTCATCTGTCATAATAAAATAACGCGATTCCGCGCGTTATAATTTGTACTTAGGTACATAGTTATTTTGTACTAAAATGTTTCCAGCAGTGAAAAAGTTTTCATTGGCTCTCTGTTTGTATTAGGTAGAATGGTGAACTTGCGTCTCACTTATCTAAGTTACTAATATCACTCCAATCAAGATTGGTTTGTGACTTTGACATTGCTTTTAAACCATAGAAGAATTAAAAAATATTTTTAATGTTATCACAATAATGTGCAAAGTAATAATAATAGTAACTAAATAATTATATCCACACAACACAATCACTTTTCCTGAGCCTCAATTCTACTAGTGCATTATAGTTCAATGACAGATACTCGGTCGGGTCACGTGACGTGATTTTTCGTACCATTGACGCCCAGATTGTCCGCGAGCGTAGACTTGAAGCGGCAATGAAACTAAATCGCCATGTTCATTCAGTTGTCACTGTACTATAATGCATTTGTAGAATCTAGGACCTGGTCTTAACTAGGATACCCTGTGCTATGGTAATCAGGCAAGGACATTACAAACAAGAAAAAACACTCGCACAAACACATACATTTGTACAAATTCACGGGGCCCCCAAGTGGGCATTGCACCCAGGACTTTTATCTTTGTAGGTAAGCGTTTTAACGGCTAGACCATTGAGGCAGTCAAACATCGTTTATAAAACATACAAGTTTTTTTTTTATTACGCAAACTGTTATTTTATTAATTTGCTTTATATAGGACAATAGTTGAATAAAATTTAGACCTATGAGCTTAAGACCGCCGACCCTGTGACCCATTTTTTAAGTGTATTAAGTAAAGGTGTTGATTTGATAACCAGCATAGCTACTGTTTCCTTCGCTGTGAAGTCCCGTGTTGTTATCACCTTTTTAAGTGGGATTGTTTAAATAAACATAACGTTTATACCGAGCCAGACAACCGGGTAAAAAGTAGGTACCGCCACGGTATCCTCTTGTATTTTTAATATCGCCCCCTCCCGCGTCGGCGCCCGCTTAACATTATATAAAATTACAAACGATATGAATCACGATAATGCTGCCAGCTAGGGTTGCCAAGCGCGCGGCCCAAATTTTCTCGTTGGACGCGAAAACTAGCTTTATTTGAATAGGAAAGTCCTGCAGAACGTTCGACGTTCTGTGGGACGTCCAAATAACTACAGGCGGTCATACTTCGACTAAATAGGGTTGGTCAAAAAGTTCCTGGAACCGATTTGTCCGTATAAAACCACTCATTAATGTTGACGAAACGAAGGGGATCTGTCAGAACTGTGGCGATTCCAAGATAAGGGCGTCTGTTTACATTATGTAAAAATTAAAATGCCAAAAAAAAAAACAATCTCCAATCGAGTAGTTCATCTTATTAAGAGCTAGAATCCAGGGATTTCTGTAAGGGTGCGGATAGATGTTCGATAGGTAGATTTTAAAATAGCTTCCTAGCTCTGAAGCCCTGGCTGTTCTGCACCAAATTATTAATATTATTAACAATATTATCCACAAATTTACTGGAAAAATACCCATTAGTCTGGCAACCCTGAGAGCGTGGCCAATCCGCGGATTCGCCGGGTGAAACAAAATTTCAGAAGCCGCCAACGACTCAACGGATTTACAGTATATTTTGTACTATGTTTTTTCTAATAAGACTTATTTTTTTCAAACATATTTTCAAGCATGATATAGAGGATAGTAGAGTTCGCGGCACAAGGAACAGGCCTGTGCCCTAAGGTAGTGCTAGTTTATGAATGATAGACGTATTTAATAGTTATGTTGGTTCTCCTAAAGTTCTTCTCTGCCCTTTTGGAAAAAAATAGTCTTTTAACTTTGATGAGTAGACATATAGTAGGTATGATGGTGGAAAAGATTGTTCATATCCTTTTATCCTCCTCAGTCCCGTGTCGACAAAATAACAATAGGAAACTATTGTTATTTTCAAGGTCAGGAAATAATCTTTTTTAACCTCTTCAGTTAAAAAAGATTACTTATTCCTTTCTCAAAAGAAGCATATTTCAGAAAAGCTGTTTTGAGTGACTTTTTTAATAATTCATTTTCCAAAAATGTTGAAATTTCAAAATGTATGAAGTTTGAAATATGGACGTTTGTTCGCTATTTTTATATATTCCAGTTATTATTACAGTCCATTATTATTATATTCCAGCTATTTTGATGGATTTGTCAATATGGTGGTTCGCTCACGCCACTTTATCAAATTTTTACTTTTACGTTTAGTTTAAAAAAAATTATTTTAAAAACAGCGTTTTTGAAATGCACATCTAAAGAGAAAATAAGAGAAAAAAAAATTATGACATAGTCCAGGTGCCGGTTGGGCTTTATGAACTATTTAAAACAAAAAAATCTTAAACATTAAAAAAAATTTTTGATAATTCATACTTTGTAGTCCTCTGATTTCTTTCACGGAATTGACATTGTTTTGTTAAATCGCCAAAAATAAGCTTCTTTAATGAACAACTGATTGCTTAAACTAACTTGGTAGTATTTATTTCTTACAGGGCCTGCAGCCTCCGATTTGCACCCGGCTTTCTTAAAACTCATTTCACCGAAACCGGGTAGCGGTACAGCGCAGTAGCGGCTCGTGGTAAAACGGCTATTGGAAACCCGCGGCTGAGGCCGCCCCACAACCCCACCCACCCTGCGCCCGCAAAAAAGAAAACTTTTATTTTTATAAGACAAGAAATTTATTACAGCTGATGTTCGCGCCGAATCGCTTTACTGAGCTGTTTCATTTTGACAATTGGTCTGCCGCGATGTCGCAAAAGAGAACGCAGTCTTTTAGTAGTTAAATATAACCTTTAATGCAATGTTATTTTATGTCCTTTATGTTGTTTACATTTTATCATGTGTAAGTATATAATAATGTGTAAGTTTATTCATATTCTGTAAGTTACAAATGTAATTAAATAAACAATAATAAATAATAAGTCACAGGTTATGATAATAACAATATTAAAGTGGTCTACCATACGTCCTACATACGTCCAATTGTAGGACATAGGCCTCAACAGTATGGGTTTAATCGCCGCGGATTAGCAAATCACAAATACGGGATGAGCTATAAACATCTCAGACATTTCACCACGCGTGCCCACGATTTTACAATAAATGTACAAATGTTACACAATACACATACATACATAAGCTCACGCCTGTATCCCAGAGGGGCAGACAGAGACCAAGGACAAATGTTCCAATCTAAGTATCTAATCAGCCCGTAAATAGAGCCCACTTGGGCAGAGGCCTCTTCTCTTTCACGCCAACCCATCCGGTCCAATGCTAGTCTCGTCCAATGTTTCCCAGCCCAACCGGCCGGGGCTGTGAGCGATTCTATGTTACAAAAATATTTTTTAATCGAACAAAGTGACAGACCAGACGTGACATAATCTTGGCTATTGCTGTGTTCAATGGGCTAGTTGCCCTAAAAAATGTAATTATAATTAGTCCGTCTTTTAGATTATTCAAAAATAAAGGACACGTATATTTTATTTTTAAATTAGACCAAAAATGACAAAGATATAGCCCATTTAAGTTACGTGTGACGTCACGCCGTGCTGCATTTTTGGTTTTTGGTTTAATCGAAAAAAGAAAAAATACGTGTCCAATATTTTTTTATAATCTAAAATACGGACTAAATAGAATTTAATTATTTTGACGGTGAAAGCTTCATTTTGTAACCGTCATCCGGAAACCCCCTGTCGGGGCGTTATAGTGTCGCCGAATCGATCGCCGCGCCATCGCCATCGCACGACAATGGCGTTTAAATTGGACTACGTCCCGACGACGTCGTTTTAATAAGACAACGTATGCTCATGCAGAACGCCCGAAGGGGAAAGCAGAGACACTAGCCCTTGCATCACGTCAATTTCCACTCTATCGGGTAAGATAGATGGATAGAATACGCACACTTGCAAGAACAACGTGTTATTTCGTAACCCCGTTACGTGAGAGATTTTTTATAAGGTTTCAAAGCAATGACCGAAAGAGATGGCGCTATAACGTGATGCAGTGTCTCTTTTTCTCATTATTCCGGCGTGTTCAGAGTAAATAAAACCGCGTTAAAAAAATCTATGAATAAAAAAAGGGGTTTTTTGAAATATCACGTTGTTCTTCCAAGGGTGCGAATATGCAATGTAGAGTGTAGGTACAATAAAGCAATTTCTTCACGTTAAGCATTTACCCGCCTCCGAACATAACAAATCGATGTCAAACATAAACTTTAGTAGATATGTCATCATCAACCCATTATGTCCCCACTGAAGGGCACGGGTCTCTTCCCTGAGGAAGGTATAGGCCATACACCAGTACGGGCCTGGTCCAGTTTGGTGGAGGCTTGTAAGTGGCTGGTCTTACAGTCGGAAGTTTTCAAGCCGCCCTAAGGCCTCTGACTTGGCTTAACGACTGCCATCTATCGACGGCCGGCACCAACAGCCTAAGGTGCCTGGCGAAGCACGGAGCCGCTCGGAAAAATGCCACTGGCGTTAGTCATAGACGGTCACCCATCCATTGCACTGATGTAATCTATGTTGCGTCACCTTCGTAATCATTTTAATATCGTAAACTTTTAGTCCGGATCTACTTACGGGTGTTGTTATATCGGAAGAGTTTACAATGTTCAAAGTTTACAATGTGTTGTGCTTACGAAAGTTTCATTTTAAGATCACTCAGATGTACAGATGATGTACAGTTTGGAGTGAGCTAAACCAGACTACTCTATGCAGTGGAGGACGTACGTAGTAGCGCTGAGGGCAGAGTTTCATTAAATTACAATTCATAGTTCTCGACGTCAGGAGCAGATGGCCGTATGTTCGCTTACGACGAAAATGACTTTTACACCTTTAATCTCAAATGATTGTCAAGCTTTTTCATCAAACATATCAACATATTTCCATGGCGCAGCGGCTAGCGCATCTGCCTACGATGTGAGAGGTCCTGGGTTCAAATCCCGGCTGGGGACAAAAAAAAGAAACCTTTGGATGTTTACATGTTTGTGACGTCGCTGTTTCTGGTTCCCACGACACAGGGTATCCTAGTGTGGGGCCAGAAGCAACGAATGTGACTGTATGTAAATGTTACAAGTAAAAAAATGTTCTATTTTAATTATATCACAATAATACAAAAATTTACAGAATGCCTTACAGTTTTTTAGAAATCAAGTGGATTTAGTGCAAAAGTTTCTTTTTGCTTTCCAATAAAGTATCACAATGGCAAATCCGACCGAATGCTTCTAACGTCGAGAGTATTCTCCACTGTCCCTAAACAGTGCTTTATAATTTTAATTTTATTTTAGATAGATAGATAGATAGATAATCATTTATTAAATTCCCACAACACACAAAGATATACAATTGACAGGCATAGCATGCTAACAATAATATTCAAAATAAATCATAATAATAAGATTTTCCTAAAATAACGATTAGCTTTGTATCATGTGTTATGGCAATATAAAAGGTACCCGAACTCAGCATATGCTGCAGTTATTGCAAAGCAATGGCCTGCAGCGCTGGTTTTCAGTCGGGACCTCTAAGAGACGCAGCGAGGGCCAACGGCATCGTTGAGCTCTCTTTCCTTACTAGGGCTTAAAAAACAAAATTATATAAAACAAAATTAAATTACTATTGAAATTAAATTAAAATACCTTTTATTGTATTAATCGTATTTTTTCGAAATCACTTAAACAGAAAATTTTGAGACTGTTTCCTAATCGTCGCCAAATGTTAAAATGTCAACCTACTAGAGCAGTCCCCCACTATACCTACAGACTATACCTAGTCTAGTGTGGGGGTCGCCGGTAAACACTGTCATAGTATTCTTAACATAAACCTATTAATTCTTACTTTCTCCTATTCTATGTAACATTGTGTAAAGTAGTTTAAATAAATATTTTTATGTTTTATGTTTTTTATGTTATACCATGACAGTTAAGATAACGATTTACTTATTCATCAAAAATCACGGACATAGTACAATAACATAGGTAATATGTAGAGTACATTAAGTTCCCTCCCGGAACATAGATTTGACAAAGCGCTTTCTAACTGATTGGTTCAAAAATGTATACACATACCTACAGTGTGAATGATTACTTTAAAACATCTTTCAAATCCATCTACGACATCTTACGTTCTATTAATTTTGTAATCCTAATGTTAAATTCTAATATTTGTATACCATATAATGGTGCTACTAGCTTGTCCGTAACAATGTATTATATAAAACCTACATGTACCGTGTTTGCTGACAAATATAGACTTGATTGATTGATCAATTGATTAGAGTACACTTTCGACGTAAGATTACAGGGCTTACACTTACATAATGAATGCCTGATGTCTAAACTAGAGGGGCTTTTGTATAGAGCACCAGTGTGTATCAGAGTACATCGCGTAGCTATCTTGGCACTTATTAAGCTGTGGGTTAATTGGCTTTGCGATGCATATCGAACTGCCACAGTGGACCACAAACCGTATCATCTCGATGAAACAGGCCCCAGGCGACTCCGCTCTCTATACACGGTTTGAAGACATGGGCACTTTACCTTCTGACTGGCTTTAGTTTTTGAAACATCCAGTAGGCACTGCACTAATTATCTTGCCACTAGCAACTTGCCATTAACTTGATCACAATTACAATTTCAATTGCAATACAACTAAAACAAATTATCGCGCCCTCGACAGAGTCAAACCAGTTATACTCTGTAGGTACCAGATAAGCGTACCCTAGGTGTAAGCTCATCATCAACCCATTATGTCCCCACTGAGGCACGGGTCTCTTCTTTGAAGAAGGTATAGACCATACTCGGGGGCCAAGTCCGGATTGGTGGAGGCTTGTAAGACTAGTGGCTGGTCCTACTGTCAGAAGTTTTCAAGCCGCCCTAAGGCCTCTGACTTGGCTTAGCGAGTGCCATCTTGCTAAAAGGCTAGGTAAAAAGTAACTGAAAATAGCGTGCTTGAATGTAGCGACTAATGAATGTCGATGCAGCGAAAGAGGTCTGTCAGGATAGTGGCAAGTGCCTACCTCTCTGGGACACAGGCGTGAGCATATGTATGTATGTATTCAGCTCATACAAAAGATTGGGAAGTCGGCAACCGACCAGAGTCCAAAGACATAGAATGATGGATTCACGTTCGCCTCGGCCCACATTTCCACGTTCGTCCATCAATGCCTCTTTTGCTGGCCGCTGCAGTAATGTACTATACCACGTGGGTACATGCAAAGGCAGTTTTCTTTCCCGGTTTGCGCTTCTGTTACAGATTTCTGATACGTTACCACGTACACTCTCGCGGTGTAACAGGTACAGCGCCACCATGCTATCTGTTCAGGTGGGCAAAATTGTAACTAACTAATTAATTGTAAATCATGTTCCCCGTTTTTTGTTTTATTTATTCACTTACTAAGATTTATAGTATATTCTCATTCTTCTAGGTAAATTTCTTAAATGTTACTACTAAATTCTCCACTAGCCCCACTATCAACTGAGTAGATAAAATGGTGGCACTGTACATAGACATGTCCTGTCTTCGCATTCAAAAATAAAAATAAAATAAATCGAAGTTCATTCATCACTACACGAAGTTCAAATACAAGTTTTGATATAGAAACATAAATTCACTTCAAATAGACATCATAAAGATAAAAGATTTTTATTTGTCAAACATGCGTATTAAAAGATGGTACATTTTATGTTGTGTCCTACATGCTTTGCCATTGTAGACATACTACAATTATTCTTAGGTGAGACAGCGCCTTGTATGTATGGACTTGTCTTAAGTTTTCTTAGATATTTTTATAAGTCTTGACAATAGTCTGAATAAAAATAAATAATTAAATTAAGTAAGCTAAAATTATCTGTATTAAAGTCAAGTTAAATCGTGAGTCAATGTCTCTTTGAGGTCAAAAATTCTAACACACTATAATAACATGTATGTGCCTGTATGTAAATGTTTATGTTCATGTTTTATTTGTCAAGTAAGATTTTTTTCAATTTATATTTAAACAGTTTTCATCCGGTATGTCAAGTCCTCGTAGATTTCTGGGTACCTATTTTGTTAAAAATTGTAGCACCCAAGCAGATGCATGCCCTCCTCCTCCTCATCATCATCAGCCTTGTTTGAAGACAAATAAACACTTTCTATTCTATTTTCTGCCACTGTTGAGTATAGGTATTTTCCCCATGAGACGCCATACCTCGCGTGGATGCCTTATTTTCCCGTGGATGCTAAAATAGATATGCTATTTGATAATTGCTGTTTTACAGACTTCGGTTTTACATTATCTATATATCTTTTAGACTTCAATATGGTGGCTTTGGTATTGAAGAGTGTTAACGCAAAATCTTACGTTTTGAGATAATGAGCAATTACGTTACTCGTGTCAGTGCAAAAACACTCATCTGCTCATATGTTGCCAGTTCATTTAACCCTCATAACCACTGTTATTATTATTGATTAAAATACTTTGGTGGGTTGTCCAGCAGTAACAATATTTTTATTCTCATTCTAATTGTGCTATTAACTCATCTTCTATATATATAAAACGAGAAGCTGACTGACTGACTTAGAATCAACGCAGAGCCCAAACTACTGAACCTAGGGGGTTGAAATTTGGCATGGGAGTTCCTTAGGGAGCCTAGGGGAGCACTAAGAAAGGATTTTTGAAAATTCATCCCCTAAAGGGGTAAAATGGGGGTTCAAAGTTAGTATGAAACTTTGCCGTTTTTGAAGTTATTCGAATGAAATTTGGTACGAAGGTTCTTCATTTAAAATTATGAAACACGTGTCAAATAGTTTTTTAAAAATCATCCCTTAAGGGGGAAAAAGGGGGGTGCAAACTTAGTATGAAACTTAGCCATTTTTGAAGTTATTCGAATGAAATTCAGCATGAAGGTCCTTCATTGAAAGTCATGCAACACAGGTAAAATATATTTTCAAAAATCATCCCTTAAGGGTGTAAGAGGGGGTTGCGAAGTTAGTATGAAAGCTCTTTCGCATGCGCTAAAAGTATCCCTATCTTATTTTCAAGCTCTTTACTCAACTAAAGCCCACGCGGACGTAGTCGCGGGCAAAAGCTAGTTTTGCATAAATTCTCTTCACTACAAAAGCGATATTTGGACCAGTGTATCCGACCATCTGAGGAGGGAGGTGGTGGTCAGCATGGAGTGTTCCGTTGTGTTTATGTACATATGAGCTAGCCGCAGCGCAGACATTGCCGGTAATTGCCGGAGTCGCCATAATCGCACTTAATTACAACTATACACCTCACAATCGCGCCCGTTTCAAGCATTCATTATTAATATTAATTCGCGATAAAAACGGGTTTTGCTCTCGATTCCCCGCTCGAGTCAGCGTCGATTATTATTTTCTTAATTCTAAATTGGAATACATTGCAACTGTATAATAACATCCGCACGAATCGATTATTATTATACCCACTGACATTTTATTAACCGACTGGGGCTATGGGCGACGGAATGGTGCAGGAAAGGTCGCGGCGCTCTCTCAGGGAACATTTTTAACTTAAAATTGAACGGTTCTCTAATTTGAAATGTAATGTATTGAACTCCATTGGCACAATTAGCCGCCGCTGTGTACTGGCGGTTTCTCAAACACGATACGAATATCCGTTCTTGATTACTGCGAAGCAGAGGGAGAACCGTCCTAATAGTTCCACTTCGACGTAATATAATTGTAGGCGACAGACTTTTTTTATTATCTAAATTACTCTAAAAATCAATGCTTATAGTATTGATTTTTACTATTTCCATTTTTTAATTTAGTTTACATCCTTTGAGTTCAGTGTCTAGATCCTAATGTCATCGAAAAGTGTCAAATTAACAACAGCTAAAATGTTTTATTTTAAACTAGCGCCGAGTCCCGGGTTCGCACGGGTGGCAAACACGTATCCGTAGAAATAGCTATAATAGTTCCGTGGAAAATTCCCGGGGTAGTAATTTTTTCCCACCTTGGATTACATTATTCGATATTTCGTACCAAATCCTAAACTTTTTGAAAATCCAATATAGCCTATATTACTCGCGAAGTATGTAGCTTTCTAATGGTGAAATAATATTTAAAATCGGCCCAGTAGTTTCTGAGCCTATTCATTACAAACATACACGCACACAAAAATACAAAAATATTAATCTTTCTTCTTTATAATATTGGTATAGAAAAGTAACGGCACTCATACGCTGCCTATATTAATCACAGATGGTCTTGAGTTTTGAGCTTCTTAGGTAGATGGACATTCATAACAAATTTGTATTAGAGAAAATAAAGTCAGAATGGAGTTGTTTTTTTTTTTTGCAGCCTTTTTCTCCACTACATTCGGCCCCAAGACAGCGGCTAACAGTAGCATTGTTAAGTACCTACATTGACATTCAACAAACAGAATGTAAATTCTTTACGTTGAAATTAATTTCTGATTTCTGATCTAACTATTTTAGTTCAGGTATCGGTGTAGACCTAAGCCATTATTGTCTCGATTCCTCGCCTTTCCGATTTACTAATACTGCGAACTGCCAAACGCAATGTAGGGTATCGCCCATCCACTCGATGGACCGATAATTTGAGGCGGATTGGCGAAGACAGATGGAATTGTCGTGGCCATCTCCAAAGGCCGATGTGTAACAGTTGACAAGTACTGGCCGATTGATCCTCAGGACATATCCACTTGAAACGCAGTGCGAGTATTAGCAACGTCCCACAAAGGCGAAATTGCTTAAGCCGAGGATAGACTTCCATGTGACTGTCACACTTAGATACCCTCAAGACCTTATCTTTCTCTGCTATAGAGTGGAACAGATTCTCAAGCCTCAACGAAACCCAAAAGTTTTGCGAGATTTTCTTTATCATCTACACCGGCATTTATGAGCGCGGCCAACGATTCCGCGCTGCGCACCAAACAAAAGTGGGACGCAAATAAAGAAAACAATAAAATTAGAATACATAAACACATAAAAAAGGCATCCAGAGCAGACCGCTTCGCGGCGGCCGGCAGCCAAGCCGCGCGAGCACAATACAATTCGTTAAATAAATTACAATCAGAATATCTGAAATAGAATATGAACGGATGATGTCTCTCGACTATATTGTCCGCGAGCGTCATCAGTACGCATTCGTACAGTCAACATCAGATTTAGTAACAAAGATGCCCGTGACCTTACTAGAGAGCGCGGACTAAAGGTTGATGATACAGTCGAGAGAAGATTCGAAAACCAAGTCGCCCGTATATAGGGTTACCAGATGACAGGAATTTTCCTGACATGTCCGGAATTTCAGCCAATTGTCAGGGAAACAGAGAAAGTTATGCAATGTCAGGATTTTTTATAGGAAATTTAAAAAATACAAGTACAAATACTAATAGATATTTATTGGAAAAAAATATATAAACATAAAACATAAACATTTACATACAGGCATATACATCGCTTCTGGTCCCACACTAGGATACCCTGTGTCGTGGAAACCAGAAACGGCGACGTCACAAACATGTAAACATCCCAGACCTGGAGTTTTTTTTTCTCCCCAGCCGGGGATCGAACCCGGGACCTCTCACATGGAAAGCAGATGCTCTAACCGCTACGCCACAGAGGTCGTCCTAAAAAAGGGAATAATCAACGTTTAATAAACCACTACATGTGAGTAATTTCACATTTGTTGTACTCGATACTACATTTAATAAATGTTGATAATTTATCACATTTAGTGGTTTTGAAATTAGAGTGTACTAAAAGAAAAGCTCTAAAAGATACTACCGTTAGAGGATTTCGCTCTTTCGTCTACTTACAAAGTCAGGAATTTTATCGGAAAATCAGGAATTGAATTGAATTGTAACTGAGCAGAGCGCGCACTCGTAAAGTTTGACGTGCTGTCGACTGCATGCAAAAATACAGTGCGGCAATTAGCAAACTGCCAGAGCTAGAAATCCGACCTAGTCGCTTTCGGTAATTGGGTTTTCCAAACAACCACGTCAAAAACCGACTGCGTGGAAATACTCACTTTTGCTTTAAGCATGAAAGCGCTTTGCCTACGACTGACTAGTGTGTGTTGACCCCTCGGCCCATCGACAGCTCTATCTGACCTTTCAGTATTTATATTGTATTTTATTACCCAATTGCGTGGAATAGGTTTATATTTAAATCCAGCCCACTGAGTGCAGTAGCTTTCAGGTTTTCAATAGTATTTTTACAGTCACAATCCTCTTACAGAGTTATCTTTAGAGATTTCTGAGATCCGCTTTTGATTGTTTATATTAGTCGATTGCGAAGTGAAAATCGTGTGGTAATAATTATTTTATTGTTGTAGTGGCCGGCCGTAATGGAAATTTGTATTAATGCCCAGGCTGCATCTGATCACTGTTTTAAAGCGGATTGTTGCAAGAGGATTATTTTATTTTGGTTGATATTTCATGAAAACACGGCTTTTTTAATGTTCTTATTCCAAACATTAAAACAGATTTCACCTACTAAAGTATGTTTTTTAATACGATGCAAAAAAATGACGCGATGCTACCGTTGTAAAATATATAGGTTTACTCGGTAGATGTTTTTACCGTGAATAGAAGACTCGTGTGACGAAAATCCCTATCAAATCAAAGACATTTCATAAGAGCAAAGTCTAAAAAAAATAGGACTATAGGTACTTTTAATACCAAGGACAACTTAATTTTGGAGTGGCAATGAAGCTTCTCATGTAGGCTCTGATATATTAAGTTTTGTTACTTTTCTTCCCCGCCATTTCCCGACTACAAAAATACACAATATAGACAAAATGATTATTTCATGAACGTCAAAGTTCTTCGTTTCACATTTAATAGTTTATGCGGAGCAGGAGCTAACAAAGAAACTCCTCATTTATTCTTTTGAAAACAGTTATAGCTTAATTAACACAGTTGTTAACTTAAATATTAATACTCATGAATGTGTTATACACTAGACACAGTTCTCCTCTTGATACGTATAATATTAATCTACTGTTTAATAGAGGAATCCTTGCCTTTTAAATGACCATTGATTTTATAATAAGTTTTTTTTGCACAGAGAGCTTAACGTGTGTGAGGGTGTGTGTGTGCAATTACGTAAGACTCGACCACTGTGTGGAGTTGTCTGATTTAGCCCTTTTGCTCCCGGTATGTCACACCACCTTATGTCACACTTACGTTCTGGGACTTTTTTCCAGTTGGTGCCTCATACTCCTACTCCGAACTGTCATATACATTATTATTTTGACCCTTTCGAGTTGTCTAAATGCTAAACCCGATAGAGTGGAAATTTACGTAATACATATACCTACTGGTCTCTGCCTATCCCTCTGGAATACAGGCGTGAACTATTGTAGGTATGTATGTGCGTAACACTTCTTAAACTATTCATTCAGTTCCATTTTACCTGCAAAGCCTGGCCTGGCTGTTACCGTGTTCCCGATGAAATTATTCAAATGATACGATCTATTGTGTCTCAGCAACAATGTAAATAATATTACTATTACCTATGTATTGTAAATCTTTATGTAAGTAGGTTCGCGGCTGTATAAGTGGCCTCATAATAGGGAGCTATTTGTATTCTCCTGATTTCGAATTACAAAATAAAGACCCAGATTGTCTGAGTGTCTAGTCTGAGAATAATAATAATAACGCAATCGTCTATAATCCTTTTATCTATACTTGGCATTTTTTCTTGGCATCTTGACACTGAATTAAAAACCTTTAGCGGTAGAAAATTCGATACCGTTTGCAAATTTAGTACTAGCTAGCAGGGATTATCACGTTGTCAGACTACGAGAAACTGGTGGTTAGGGATAGTTTTCCGTATCCCAATGTCGTCGTAACGACAATGCTTGTAAAATCAATACACATTTAGATAGGACGTTTTAACAGAGCACTTAGTAAAAAGTTATCCATTGTTTCTTGGCACTTCCTCCGTTCTAGAACAGGGATGGGCAAAGTGCGGCCCGCGGGCCAACTCCGGCCCGCGAAAGAATTTAATTCGGCCCGCCGAAGGTCTATCGACACGGATAGTACATGGCCCGCTATAACTACCATTCGGCCATGAAATTGCGGAAAAACTCAACCAGAAACCGATTGACTGATGAACATTTTTTCGCACTATTGAAAGTTGCTTCGTCACAGCTGGAACCTGCTTTCGGAAATATTATGAAATATCAAAAATGATTCCACATGTCTCACACGCCTACCATGGCAGAGCCTTCGAATAAAAGTTACATTAATTATTATTTAAGGTAGAAGGTAATTAGAAACATTGCTGTAATGTTTTCATAATATTATGATTAAAAGCTTTAACACAAAATGCATTTCTTCTATAATTCTGGCCCTCCTCCAGAATTTCTTAAACTTTGTGCCCCCCCCTTAAAAAAGTTTGCCCACCACTGTTCTAGAACAATCGTTTCTTTTTTATTATAATATCGCCGTTCGTACGGGGGAAGAGCGGTATAATAAATTCACGTTTTATACATATTGAATAGAACTAACTGCTATTAATCTTATTATCTGAGTAAGTGTAGACTACAACGGCTGGACTATAAAAACGTAATTGCCCGTATTAGCTGACTGTACAGAGTGATTTCGAAATAGTTTGCAGTATTTTGATGGAATTCTCTTTTATTTCGGATACAGTTACTTGAGTGTAAGCTCTGTGAATCAGAGTGACAACTGGTCGGACTCTTCCGACAAAAAGTCAAGTAAGTGAATCCGGAATAAAGTAAAATGTCTAGTGCTTACGAAAGGTTTAGTTCAAGAATACTCTTTTCATTATAAAAAACCGGACAAGAGAGAGCTGGGCTGTCGGGGACCGACGGTTCCGTACTCGTTGTTTTTTTCCAAGCTATTGCCGCAATTCAAAGTATTTTTTTCTGTTTTAATTACAAAAGGACAGTTTACAGAATTTTTCTTGTAAAATATTAGTTGCCAAATTACATACTTAGATACACAGTTCTAGGTCAACGGGAAGTGCCCTATAAATTTTGTCGAAATATAATTATATTTATGAAAAGGCTTGTCCGGCTCTTATTTAGGTACTCGTGTATTATTAATTAGGTTTAAATTTTTACGAATTTTTGGCTTTATTTCGTTGGTCTTAAAAATGACTATTATCGGTACTAAAAGATTGGTCCCACACTTTTAACAGAGACGTTCCGAAAAAAAACCGAATTCTTCTTTCAATGTCAGCGCTTAAGTCATTGCAAGGGCCCCCTTAACATCGCCGCGCTGATGTGTGAGGGAGCGCCCGCACACACCCGCCCCAATGTGTGGGTGAGCAATAGCACGGAGCAATAACATGTTCAAATACAGGATCGCAAAATGAAATCGACCTTCGCCACGTAATGGTCGCCGCTGGTTACTTTTTATCGTATAATCATCGAGTAGGGAACCGCAACTTATTGGCTTTAACTTCGCTTGCGCCTTGAAGGGCTGAGGTATAGACGGGAACAGGCTGGGGAAACGTTATCGGTAGCGCCCTATGATCGAGCCTTCAACGCTCAATTCACACTGGCGCAAAGTCAACTGTTCTAAATTTATCTCTATTTCTCTATCAATACGGTACGAATTGGTGTTGCGAAAATTAAAAAACGGTCAGGCGAAGACGCGCGCATTTGCGCGCAGATGCGCGTCGCTGAGCGTTTTCAAATTTTGGCAGAACAAATTCGTACCGTATTGATGGACAGATAGAGATGAATTTAGAACAGTTGAAAAACGTGACGCTTCGCTTCGCGACGCGACGCTTCGACTCTGCGCCAGTGTGTATTGAGCCTTAGTGTCAAACGAATTTTAATATGAAAAAGAAGAAGAATTTTTATTTACGCGGCGATTTCATTTCATTGCCGCTTTTAATCTACGCACGTACGTACCAAACCTTCTAGACGTCAATGGTTTAAAAAAACATGTCACGTGACCCGCCCCAATATTTGTCATTTAACTGTAATGCACTAGCAGAACCGAAGCCCTGGTCAAGTGATTATGCTGTGTGAAAGGTTTTATTATTATTATAGTGTGTTAAATAATAGTACCTGGGTGACTTTTTTTTAATATAAAATATGTAATATATAATAATTAAAATAATCCTCTTTCAACAAAAAAAGAACTTTGAAAAAAAAACATCATGACTCGAACCGGGTCTCTTGAAATCGGCCCGAAACGGGTCACCTGTTTTCCCGTCAGAACTATCCCAACCTTGCAGGTGGACGCGAAATTTACCTCTGTATGTTATTATAGCAAATTTCAATTGCGTTAAAACACGGATAAAACAACGTTTTCTAAAAATGTTACATAGTTACAATTAAACAAATTAATTAATTAGTTACAATTTTTAGATCAATTAAACGCCGCCGAAAGCATCTGCCTACAAAATTTCGTGAAAATCGTTGGAGCCGTTTCCGAGATTCTGATTATATATACATATATACAAGAATTGCTCATTTAAAGAGATTAGATAGATAATTATAGTATTTCAGGAGTCTAAGCTATGCGCACCAAATCCTCAAAAATTCCAATGAGCGATTTTCTGACAGCTTCTAAAAGATGGTTCCAATCTCGATGCTAGATGTCGATGGTGTCTACGTACGTAGTTTATTTTTAATACAGCTGAGAGCCCTTCATTGATCTGTCTTGGTACGTCACTGTCATGAAGGTACTGGTAACTGAACTTCGAAACTTATACAAATTACGATCGGCATCAAGAAATTTTCGAAAATAATGTAGAAACTGTATCGCCAATACTACGCGGTAAAATTTTGTACGATGGCAGGTACTCACCGTTCCTCGGGTACAACTTCGCTCAAAGTTAAATCTTCTGTGGTGGTATGCGATATCCATCATTATCGTAAATATACTTTGAAGTAAAAACTTTAAATGTAAATATTCTTTACAGTGAAAACTAAATTCCAAAGTAATTTCAATAATATAGTTTCCAGTGATTCTCAAATCTATAAAACATATTTTTTATTTAAATGTTACGAAGCTCACACATTAATTGGAGTACACATGATTTATTCCAGTACATCTAAAATGTCTGTAGCTCTTATTAAACGCCCTAAGATATTGTTAAGTTGATTCTGTATGTGTTTTCCGTCAATAAAGACTATTATTAGTATCGACTGCCTTAGCGGCTGCAGGTCTTTTCCAATAATTTGTTCCCAGCTTAATGTCTATTACAGGATTAATTAAAACCGGCGTCGTGTGAGGTGGTGTGTGTGTATGTGTATGTGAGGGTGTGTGTGGGTGTGTTGCGTGCGCGGCAGTCATTTGTTACAAATGGCCTATACAATATTTTTAAAAATGCCAAATGTCATGTTATTAAGTTGCACCCGAAATAGGTACATGCACATTCTAATTTAGGCGGCAAATACGCTGGGGTCGGATAATTCAACTCCACAGCGGTAATAGGTAAGGGAATACTCGTTCGTTACCCGTGTTCTAGAATTAAAGGGTTTTAGACTTGTATGTTATATTCTATTGTTAAGTGTAGAAAAAGCTGTTAGTTTTAATCCAGGACGGAGAGCAAGAAGTTACAAATAAATTATTCAATAGGCGCGGCAGTCACCGACGTCGCCACGTTTTATAATACACTGGACCTTACGTCGTAAGAAATAAGAGCTATCGCAGCGTACCTCCGCCTTTTGCCAACCGTACCGCATACACAGTTGAGAGATGCTATTAGCACAATGTAATAACAGAGCTGTTGTCGACTCGATAAATTTCTGTAAATATTAAATTACCATACAGTCACAGTACAATAAAATATACTACATGAGGACTCATTATAACTGCAACAAGTAAATGCAATTTATTTCATAGAAATAATTGCATTGAAAGAAATGCGCAGGTTTCCGGCTGCGCCGTTAAGGCGAAGACTGCTCGAGATTGAGGTAAAAACTATGATGTATCGCCGACACAATGAATGACTGCATTATTGAATGAATGACTTTATTTATTGCTCATTTTATGCCAAGTTAGTGTACGTAATTACCTAAGTATTTATTTAAATGGATATCAAATGAATATAATAGGATTGTGGAGACCACGAAAGGCAAACGCAGCTTAGGAAGTCCACCAGTTCACTGCATAGACGATAAAGAAAGAGATAATTATTTATTTGTGAAACATGTTTGTGCATTGCGGCTTTTACAAGGACAAAACATGTACAGTTTTGTCCTTGTAAAAGCCACAATCCATTCAATTGGCCATGCCACAGTTTTGAACATGAACGGAAATCTCAAAACCATTTCGTGAATTATGCTTTCAGTACAATTTTTATTTATAAATTAGTAAATAAGTGTATAATATTTTTTAACATATTCAAAAAAAGCCTTGACCTTAGGTATATGACCTTTCTTTGACGTCACAAAAGACAGTATGAGTATGAAACCTTTGCGTTTACTTTAAACAAAAATTACAAATGACAATTTTTTCATTGTCTCACATTCACTTAAAAAATAAGAATGAAAAAAAAAATTTATTAGGGCTCCCATACAACTAACGTGATTTCTTGCCGTTTTTCCTCTACGAAAACTAGCGTACTAGCGTCTTAGAGTCTCTACTAGCGACTAGTAGAGCTAGTTTAAAAAAAGACGAAGTCTTATCGTCAAAAATAAATCACGACACCCCTTAATGAAAATAAATATATTAGATATTAATTAAGCGAACGTAGGCAAAAAGCGTAAGCGCGGCGCACGCAAGCCGGCGACTCTCCTTAACTAAAATACTTTGTTTCAATAGTATTACTTCGCATGCAACTATTTATACAGTATTGATAAAAAACTTATAATAATGATCTTCCACGCTGCGCGCGCGCACCTTTTATTGTTGCACAATGGATGTTGTAGTGTCGGGTTGTTGCAGTGAAGGCTCGGAGCGCGGGCGCATATCGAATTGCGCGCCTTTTATTGCATTAAGCGGCTTGTAAGACTTTCTTAGGCTTCAGACTCATAAACTATTGATGACTAACTAATGAGTTGTGTCCACTTTATCAACCCTACCCCGCTCTCTTTTTTTTTTAATGTTTAGGCTGACTTGAAAGTGAAAGTGAACTACACATCGCTCATTTGCGACAAGAACGTGACAAAGTAAAAATCTCAATTTGTGGTAAAACGCATTTGAAAGTTTAAAATTCCTGTAACTTTTTAATTATTATGTTTAGACTATTCAGCTCGATACAACATAACTTCAAAGTTTCCGTTTTTTTAGATCAATTGCATTCAGACCTTTAAGTCAGTTATTAAATTTATTATGGTTATTTATTTAAAAAAGGGTCCTCCTTGTTGCGTTGTTCTTGTAAAAAAATTGCAGTATTGCAAAACAAACAGATATGTATCATTTATTCTTAAAAAAAAATTTGAATAAAAATCTAAACCTTTACAAGTTATATCGTATTGTTACGTTTTTATTGATAATCTGTAATCTAAATGTATGGAACATTTTAATTAAGACACGTTACTGTCGTAGAAATGTCTTTATTTTTGTATTTTGTTTTACAAAATGAAAGATATTTTAGCGAAGTTATTGTAGTTTTGCAGGTGTTGTTTCTCCATTAGTGCTAATCTGTACGTCTGCAGGCGGTAGTTGATTTTTAGATGCCATTGCTTCATCAAGTAGTCTTTTTTTTTGCAGGTGTTGTTTCTTCATTGGAGCTCATCTGTACGTTTGCAGTCGGATATCAATTTTCAGATACAAATGTTGGTGTTTCTTTTCCTGTGGGCGCGATGCTTGCAATGGCATCCAGCATTTCTTGTCTCATTTTATCGTCATTTCCTGTCATCATTTGTTTAGCTGTGTTATCTATTTCATCATTTAAAATCGTATTTTGCAATATTTTTGTTGTGTTCTCATTTTTTTGTTTCTCATCAGTCTGTAAGTATAGTACATAATTATCAGTCTTATTAGGATATTCGTTGTCGACCATAATTATATCTTCATCTTCACCTTCACTAGAACACTCAATTCTTTGTTGATCTTGAACTAGTTCGTAGCATTCCTAGTAAATAATAATATTGTTGCTCATTGTGATTCCCACAAACCTACTCTTTGAAAAAAAATAGTATACTTCGTGATTTATTAAATGGTTTCATTAGTGTGCACTGTGAATAAAAATACTGCTTTATTGTTATAAGTGAACATAGTATACCTTCACTAATTGATGGTATTGATGATGTTGTGCTGCTGCTCCAAGAACTAGTCGAGTCGCAACGAGGCCGGTTACATTGCAGTTGTTGTTTTTCCTGTGCTGATTCACATGCTAAAAAATAAATTGATTGTTTAATTCATTTGTATTTCAAGAATCGGTATTATCTTTTCATTTCTACAACTTATATACATTAATTCCTTGGACTAGATTTACAATCTTCCTAGACCGTGATTCCATATGAAAAATAAATTTTAATTAGACAATGTTTTTATCATTTATAATGCAACATTGTAAGCTATTCGTTGTAAAAATGTACTATTTTTTATCAAGAATGTGTTAACTTGAGATAACCAACATTAAGACCAAACATTTTGTACTTTTATTATCAACTGTAACGTAACATCTTAAATTAACCAACAAAAAACATTGTTTATATCAGCAACAACGGTACAATCCTATGTAAACCATAGCGTGCGACTACTATTTTTACTATAATAATGAACCCACATACAAATGTCCCGTTATAGCTGCAAAAATAAATCACTAAAAAACAAAAATCTGTATTTACCTTTTCATCAAAACCGTGACACCATAAGCTGTTACGTTTTTGCCGCAATCGGGCAGCACTTTCCTCCTCAAGCGAGATTGCATTAAACCGATCTTGCATTAAACTTAGGGGCGGAAAGAGATGGCGCTAAGCCGATAGTCACAGACCTTTTCCCTCATTACTCGGTCATTTTCGGCGCTAGAAATATCGCGTTTTAGCAGCAAGTAGAGCGCGAAGCGCCGGATTCTACTTTATCATTATTCCATAACGATACATATTTGCGTTAACACGTTCTTGTCGCAAATGAGCGATATTGTCAAAACACAGATTAAACACAAATTTTGCAAATATTAGATTCCAATAACAAAACATAACCGAGTGAAAAAAAATTTATTTTGAAATAAGTCCGTCTCTGCACGTAATTTTTATGACAAACAAAAACAACATGTTATTTTATAATTTCTTTTTATGTTATTTTTTTAAATGTACAATAAAGTGTTGTTGTTACAACTAAATTTAGTCTTAGTGTGGATTATGTTAGTATAGAAAAGAGAACATTTTGATGTATATTTCTCGTATGTTTGTTATCTAAGACCTGTTCCAACAAAATGATGATTAATCTACATATTTCTACAAAGGTATAATGATACATTTGTCTTTATTTACCTTACCGTACTTACGTATAATACGGACTTTCCTTTTAAATTCTTATCTGCCCAGCAGTGGGCAGACGTAGGCTCATTATTATTCGGTTACAACCGATACAACCTACCGATGGTTTTATAATTTATTTTTTTAACAGTACATAAATTCATTTTCTCGTTTGTTTTTAATATCAGCAAAAATGTATTTTTTATGTTGTGAGTTTAAAATAAAACTCGCAACATAAAAAATACATTTCCATGTAGAAGTGCAGCTATGCAGAAAGTGTTTTTGGTGCCACTTTTTAGGTTTTGCGTGATATGTACTTCAAATAGTAGACTGGTATTAAAACCGCGTTTTGGAGACCTTATAAATAGCTGACTGCCAACCTTTAATGATGAAGAGGCACTTTAAGAAGAAAAAAAAGATAATAAAGATAAAAATATAAAGATTATTTACTTGAATCTCTTGTGCGGCACATTCTAGGTCACTGTGTTTGGCATGTTTACCATGAGTGTATAGTTAATACAGATCAATATTATTAAATATTCATCAGTATATTTGAGCAATTCGACGAATCTGGCCGATCCTATGTTTGGCTACACGCCGTTTTGACTGCAACATGCGCGCACACACACGAACGACGCACACACGCGCACACAGGCTGCTAATGAAGAAAGTTACTTGTGAGTTGTGAACCGATTCCTAAAGTAACGAGGTGCTCCGCTCATATAAAACAGTGGGTGCAACTAAATTAAATTTCATACATAACTACATACATAAGCTCACGCCTGCATCCCAGAGGGGTGGGCAGAAACCAGACAAATCACACTAGTAAACAAATAGTTTAATGAAAGAGGTAATGTCTTATCTATCAGCATTTCTTTAAGTCTATATTTGCACATTTTTGATGCAGGGGATGCGTAGAATATAATACTATTTAGGGACGGTGTTCGTTAGTAAATTACTCACACCTACAGTCTAGACGGGTAGACAGAGACTGTTTTGTCATCATCTTTCGTTTCATCACCATAAAAGTATAATAATAAAAAGTAAAAGAAATAATAATAAGAAATTAAATTAGGCTAGTTAGTAAGTAAGAATTTAACTTAATTGTATTAATCTTGTTCGCATGATTCGCATCTTAAGTTCGCAATCCATGGTCGGACCTTTTCGAACAAAAATTGATTCCGGAAGCAAAGAGTGTGGCATATACATCAGTCAAAATGTTTAACTATCAATTTTATAACCTATAAAAGACCTCTCGACGACCTCTGTGGTGGCGTAGCGGTTAGTGCATCTGACTACCATGCGAGAGGATCCGGGTTCGAATCCCGGCTGGGAACAAAAAAAAACCAGGTCTTGGATGTTTACATGTTTGTGACGTCGCTGTTTCTGGTTCCCGCGACACAGGGTATCGTAAGTGTGGGGCCAGAAGCAATGTATGTGATTGTATGTGCCTGTATGTAAATGTTACGTTATGTTATAAAGTATAAGCGGCGTCCAAGAGTACAACATAACGTACATTTTTTATTTTAAGTTGTAAATGTAAATACATCTACAATACAGTTATTTTATAAATGTTTTATACATACTTTGTAGTTTAATGTAAGCAGGAGCGCTGGAGACTGAGCGTTCGATTTTAGACCTTACCACCACAGGCAGAGGAACTTTTTAAAGTCGTTGAACATTTAGTATGCCTCAAGTAATTTGCATGCGGCTGAACATATTTAAAAGAGATATTATAATAGCTCGGGTTCTATTACAATTGCAATGTTGTATAAAATTGCATGTATAATGTTAGTGTGGGAGCGGTCGGATCGCTGGACCCAGAACTTGGTGCATTTATCAGAATTCGCTCATGAAACTGATCGACCCTGGACTCAAGGGCGACGTGGCAGAATTCCCCGTTTCCAGGTGGTCATACTAATTTGTCATATCAGTATGACTACGAGGATATACATGTCTTCCTGGTCATACTAGTCACTTTTCTGAACATTCTGTAGAGGGAAAATCAAATGCCAGCAAATAAAATTACAAGTAAATACTACTAGAAGTAGAAGTATTTCCTACTTTTGGTAGAGATTAAAAGAGCGGAGGTTTTTCTCTTGGTAATTTTTTTCCGAATCCAATCAACAATCTTCGTTACCTTGGTACAATGTAACCCTAGTACAATGATGATAAATACAGGTGGCGTTGTATGACATAATTACAATGATATGAAAGAGATGGCGCTGTCGTCAGACAGAAACAAAGGGCAGGTTTGTCAGGATCGCGGCAAGACCCAACCTCTGCTGGCCACAATCCGGGTTGGCCACGCTTCTTCTTTTTCCACATAAAGAGCAAATCAATTAAAACTTCTATTCCTGTTTTCTGAAGAAAATTCTTATCTTGAGGCACAGGTCCAGCCAAATAAAATAGCTACGAGAACTAAAATAATAATGAATAGTGCCACACGTATGACGGAGCATTATTTTGGTACGTCTCTGACAATTCCACTGATTTTTTTGGTTTTATCCTTAAATACTAGGACAATGTCTGTTAATGGCATAAATTAGTAATTATACCTAATAGGTAGGTTAAATTACCGTAAGACTTAAAATTAAAAATTTTAAAAGTTTAACATAAAAATAAAGGACATATGGACTACGAAGTGAGAAACTGCGCCGAAGACGGAATAAGTCTAATTAAGTTTAGCGAGGGTCGATTACAGCTATTGCCCTTTCAACATCGCCTAAAGGGGAAAAACGATGTAATTTTTTCCATCAACCTTTGTGTCCTCTTTGGCACTAAAGGACCGCACACACACGGGGTCGGCGGGCCAACGGGCCAAACATAAACTCACGGAGTTAAAAACAAATACAAAAGCGGTTATTACAATAAATTTCACGGAGCAATCATCGAAGCAAACAAAGGTAGGCCGGGCAAGACGACGACGCAACGAGCGAGCACTGACTCACAATAGCGAATTAAGAATTATTTTAAATTGACCTAATTGAAAAATATGCAGTCACTCGCCCCGCGAGCGGCTCACATAAATTGATTCATCTATACATATATATAATGAAACAGTCCCCGATAGAATGTCTGTGCGATGAATTTGAATTAAGAAAAATATGGGATTCACGTTGCAAATGGATGGCCAAATTCAAGATGTCCCTAGGTCCAATTTCATAGATTTGCAAAACGACGGAGTAAAGTAACTTTTTGCCTATTGAAACAATACTAGATTACTGAGATGCATGAATTTCGATAAAAACTTACTACGGGGCATTACAATTTGAATGTTTTTCAATACAAATCAAGTTATAAAGAAAGAAAAGGTGATGTTATAAAAAATAGTGCATAAAATCCCCAAATGGACTTGGTGACATCTTGAATTTGGAAGAAAAGTGAAAAGTGAAAAGAATTAGACTAACATAGATTTTTTAGATAGCTGTTTAATATAAACTTACAAATTAGAAATCACAAATACAAATCCCTCTAAGGTTCCACGATGAACGTGACGTTGCTAAGGATCGCTGAAAATTATGTCCGCAGAGCTGACACAATATTCACCGTTTTTTTTTTATCTCGGAACGAACAAAGTCGCGGGCCCCGCGAGTGCACAATATATTACGCGGAGGGCGAACTGTCTGTCAGGCGGCCACGAAAAAAGACTGAATAATATATTGTTATTGACTTACAATGAGCCAGTATAGATATGTATGTGGAGCGAACTTCCTTTTTAGTCTCAGTTATACGGGGTTCAGTCCGAGGCACAAGTTCAGCTGCCGCTTGAGCCAAGTACGTGGCAAAATATTATTCTGTACTGTCAACAGCACATGAACGTTTACACACATGCTTTCCTGTCAGTGTTAATCCCTCAGGCCTAGAACATTTTTCTTTCACAGCTAAATCAGTTATTCACAGAGTAATATTTGAAATTTATCATTTATTCGGGGTCTGACGGAATGCGCCGTAGTTTACATTGGACCTGCCGGCGGGTCCTCAGGGCATGAAGGATTTAGTACGACTTTCCCACAATAATGTAAAGGTGACCGACCGACAAGGTGATCCAAAATAACAAGAAATGTTTTTGCAAAAACTATAAAATAAGCCGAATCAATTTTAAACGAACTGTAAAATATGTGAAGCTCTTTTAATGAAAATAAACTACTTATTTATTTACTTTTATAGTTTTAAAACATAGTAGGTAAATTAGGAGAATGCGTGATCCTAATTTACCTACTGTGAATAGGATGAAGTGGAGAGAATTTACCTACCGTGAATAGGATGAAGTGGAGAGAGAACATGCTGACGACATGCTGAGAACACGCGGAGCTCACCCCACCACCATTTGGGACTAAAGCTGGAAAGAGATTTTTTAAATTCCAATAATCTAAATAAACATAATCTTGAAGAAACGTGCCACTCGCGTTAAAGTGATATTGACATTAGTCACGGGCTCTACCACACAGAGCAAGAAGTAGTCTAGAAAGCATTGGTGTGAACGCGACGCTGCCACAAACCTAATCATTGATATCGTAGCGCCTTTGAGAAATATACACATTGCAATATTGGGCAACTATTTTATGAATGATTCCAAAGTTGACTCCAAAATGATTTTGAAAATGTGTTCGGAAATCAGGTACCTGCTGTCGTCTTTCTCCAAATTTGTGATGAGCGAACGCCGATGGTTTTTTCAAGCGAATAAGAACGAGACAGTGAATGTATCGGTGAATGACAGATTTTCTCGAATGAACCAAACATTGACCGAATGACATTCAAGATGAAAATGATTCCCAAGAGAGAGAACACGCTTACAGAAGTGTAGAGAGCAGTAATGTAAACGCAGCACTCGCGTGCGTGTTCAAGCGATTTTGTACGGACACCAACGTGGATTAGTCATCTCGCTCTCCCTAACTGCGTAGAGCCTGATGCACGATTCAAGTCCGATCGTCTCTACCAAAACTAAAAGGGCTCAGTTATTTTACTGGCCATTCATTGGCACAATTAATTAAACAATGTCACTGACATCTTATTACTCGTTGAGGGCCGAAAACGTTTTAGAAACTATCAAATATGTTAACACAAAATGTAAAGAAGAATTTTGGCGGTCATCAATGCAAACAAATTTAGTTAAGAGGACATTACTGAATAAACAGATGATAGTGTTATTCGCTTTTTATTTTACGTAGTATAGTCGTGGAAGTAATCTAAGTCGCCTCTACATCTTCGGAGAGATTACAGGAGAGGAAAGTTAACGCAAGTGTGTGAACACGCTCCTTCGTACTTTGCCATCCTATTGTGACTAGCTTAAAACGTAGAAAACAAGCGCCAGATATTTTTTACCAAAAAAGGGTCCGAACAATCTCTTAATTATGTTAATAGTGATTTTTGGACCCATTAGATCCGTTTTAGGGCCATCGAACCTAAACCAGAAACCCCAAGATTAGATAGCATTACCGCTAAAAAACGGCCGTTTTTGGCAAAATAATCCCAGATCTTATCCCAGTTCTTAGTCGTGGGTCTCAAAGTCACTATCAATATGATTGAGAGACTGTACTGAAACTTCTTGCAAAAACGATTTGTAAAACAAGAGTTTCATTCTCATTCATCTCTTGCGGTTGACTAAAAAATACAAAACCCTTCCAGCATTAAGCCGGCCGCATTGGCATTGCAATATTTACCGGTGCAATAAACGTATAATAACCATAATATGATTTTTTCCCATTGATGTAGCAAGTCTTATAGCATGGAGCTCCTTAAACTTGGTGCTGCCGAAGCTGCAGCTCAGCGTGCTCAGCTGAGCTGGTCACCAACAAGGCAAACAATAAAACGTTTGTAATAGACATGCACAAAGGATATAACTTAATGTTATCAAAATTATAGGTGTCCGCGATACATGCGAAAATGATCACCTGCGTCAATCCTAACAACAAAATATAATATGCTATTTGACTGGTAACTAATAATTATCTAATTTAGTAGTGCCTATAATAACGTAGCAGTCCACTCCAAATACAGTGCCTATTATATTGATTCTCTATTCACGAAAATACAATCTAACCCATTAGATCATATTCATACGCTGCTGAACATCGGTCTTTATGAAGCCACGCCACTACCGCACATCATGCGATCACAACGGCCGCGTTGAAATTAAAATTCATAGCTTATTTTGACTAATCGATGAATTTGTACGCAATTTGTATATTGAATTGTAATAAGCTCTGATTCGTATTTTTGTAAGACCTCTCTTGGTCAACCAATTATGAGCTTATTACTGACGTATCGCGGGGTGGTAGAGCAAGGGTAGACTGCCGACCTCACATTCGGGATGTCGTAGGTTCAAATGCATGTATCAATCAATGTGAAACGCTACATGTGAAGGAAAGCATCGCGATCGGATCTGCGTGCCTCAGGATTCAGAAACCTCGGAGCTTTAAATTACCAATCCGTGGTAATTAAGTCCATATTTTTTATTGGAGAAAAGGCTTGTGCGTTAGGGGAAATTGTAATGCAATTTGTCCCCTAGTGATGTTGTATGGTTTCCCTGTTACCTGGTCCGCGGTGGCTGCAATGGATCCGGGACCCGGTGATGGTGCTGGTGGTGTTAGTGGACTACTTAAGCTAGAGATTAGTTGAGGAACGCGACGTATTAATTTCAAGGACTTATTTTCGGACCAGCGAGATAGCGCGCTTCACGTTCGGCCATCGATCAAAGTTTTTTTTTTAAATAGGTGCGTTTAGAAACTGCATCGAACGATTGTTAGGTTCGTAAACATCGTTTGATATGTAAAAAAAGGAAAACTAAAGAAAAGGAAAATCCAACAGCTGGTACACAGACGCGTAGACGCACAAATATAGAAAGTACGACACAGCCCTGCAGTTAGACGAATGTAGGCCACATAAAAGAACAGATGATCTGGGCTTCTTATCACGCATTCTACCTATTCTCCAAATATACACAAAAAATGATAACAATCGGTGCAACCTTTTTAGAGTATTCTGATAACAAACATTGTGACACGAGATTTTTATATTAGATGCATAGCGCGTAATATGTACCGCATAATCGCGCGCCCTCGCGTGATATCCTCCGGAGAGTGTAGCCGCAGGAAATAGTACGCAACAGGCATGACGTCATCGGCTGGTCTACATGATAAGGCTAATTTATCTGTGAGGATTAGAGCACGGGTAAGGATGAAAGGAACGGCGCTCGGGCCAGAAACGAGAGACAACGAGTTATTTAGTTTAGATTGTGTAAGTTGATTTTATCATCCACGCTTTGCGATTGCAATAGTTGGGAACTGGAGTAGAATTATGGGTGTTCAAGCAGAGAGGTTTTAGTTTTGGGACAGAATACCGGACCTAATTAATTAGTTCATTACGAACCTTAAGGAATATTTTTTGTTGGGCATATTAAATGGCAAACCTTGTTTTGACGAATTAGTTTGATTAGCCAGCGACCTATTAACAGACGTACCAAATATACACAAAAAATAATTGTAATAACCCATGACATTTTTATATGTTATAATAGATATAGCGAGTGTCAAGTTTTTAACTATAGGCCACTCTTAAATTTCACTGAAGTCGCCATTTTCGGTTGCCTCGTTGGTATAGCCGCTAAAGCGCTCAGACAGCAAGAAAGAGGTCGTGGATTCGATTCTAACTACGGGCCGCAGTACATTTGTACGGAGTAATGTAATAAAGTAGTGCAACTAGGCCTGAGTGTTCCTTATCGACGAGAAGACCCATTTTACTCTTATTTAGAAAAACTCGATCCCTCAAAAATATTCTTAAGACGGAAAAAGCGAAACGCAAAAAAAATGTAATATGATTATCTTAAACTGGCTTTTAGTTAAAGCCAGTCTAAGGAATTAAGAGTCTTAAGAGTGTTTTAGTGAGATCTACTTTCATAAATAAGGCTATCTTACTTTTGTACATCCGGTATAAGGCCTGACAGCAACAATACACGCAACATTAGCAATCATTTTAATACAACAAACAATGGGTGTTCTAATCTAATAATAATCAACACGAAACAAATATTATAATGAACATCGCGCGCACAAACTGCAGCCAAAGACAGCGCAGACCAACCGGCGCAATGATACCTTTTTACATTGAATTTCAAAATGTTAATAACACGGCACGCGGTTTATATTGAACATAATTACAGTATTTCACTGGCCGCTCCGCCGGCTTAGATCGTTCGATCGGGGATATACAATACTCCGCCAGTCAAAATAAATACAGCTTGTGCGGCATTTGGTCTTACATCCTAACAGTTGTTCCAAGGATTAGGGCCCCCGCCGCCCGCGCATCTCGCCGCGCAACGAAAACAATAATAAACCATCGGAATTATAATAATCATTATTTTATGTTCCGATGGGTGATGACTAACTTGACCGACGGTAGACGTATTATTTCGATGTAGTATCATCATGCCACCAATTATCCACCATTTCAAATTAGAACTCTAATTTGAAAACATCCACGCGGCTAATGCGATATTTTCTCTATGATTACGCTCGATGCGGGCAGTTCTTTATATAAATATTATTCTGAGAATATTTATGAGTTTCTCGACGCTTCGATTTGATAAAATGTGCGCGCGGGACACGTTACATCGATAAGAGCGCAGTGGTTCGGCTGAAAACTACTTAAAACCTACTTAAAATATAGAACTTCGTCTCTGTGAATTCATTCTTCTTCTTCTTCGTCTACGTTCTTATCTCAAAAATATGAAAAACAATGGAGATAACTTCTTTAAAATTTAATATTTCTTCAATGAACGTCCTACGGCTTGGTTGATGATCAAACAACAGAAGTATCAGAGGGGATTGGAGCGTTGCATTTTTGTGCCAGGATACGAGTACTTGGCTCTTTCGGGTTTTGAAAAGAATAAATGTGGAGTTTCTTTGTCAGTTTCTTCTCCATGTAACCTATTAATTGTGAAACTAACAACTTTGACGTTCATAAAGTAAATGTTATATTTTTATTATGAATAAAATATTTGACTTTGACTTCGACTTTAGGCCGGTTTCTGAGTTGAGAAGGTTCACTAAGTAAATACTTAACCTGTAGTGCCGTCTCGTCAAATTTCTCAGAAAAGAGCGTGACAGGACGTTACTTAAGCATTTTACTTAGTGCAAATCGGGCGTTTATGGAGTAAAATTTACTTTAAGCTGCGTCCTCCAAGCGCTCGGATTCGCATGGGAGTTTTTAGTCGCTTCGCGAGCGAAAACCCAATTAAAAGTAAGCAATATTCAACCGATTTATTAAAAAAAAGATAGAAGTGTATTTCGTCCAGTCTACCCTTACAAGGATGATTGCACATCCTTTGATCGCAAAACAGGAGCACTAGATGCGTCTCGTATTTGTAACAGATACGTACAATGTTTGTACATTGAAAATTTACAATATAATCGTAAGTGTAGAACTGTAGATTGGGTTCGAATAGTCGATCGCCTTATGAAGCTACTCTTAAGATCCGCAAATACCACTGTACCATATAAGTGATATGTTGTAACTGTATAAGATTCTACAACAAGATTCCCTGATATAAATTAGCGTTACCTCCGACGCGATTTAAGAATTGTGTTAGGCACACTCTGTGCAACCAAGCTTATTATAACATCAACGATTATTTCAAAGAGAAAGATGTCTGGTGAACAGTAGATTAATATTATAAAAGTATTCAGAGGAGAATTGTGTCTAGTGTTCAACACATCCATGAGTAATTTTTACGTTTGAAAGTTTGTTAATTAAGCTAAAACTGTTTTGAAACGACTAATTGTGGAGCTTCTTTGCTAGCTTCTCCACATTATCTCTTAATTGTGAAACTAAGAACTTTGACGTTCATAAGAAAAAAAATTTGTTTGTTATTGACACTTAAATTTATTGGTCATTCGGCGGAATCTACTCATGCGTTTCTGTTTTTATAGAACCCCGTCATCGACCTTATTTCAAGAGGGAGTTTTTTGCCCCCGTCATGTCTAGACCAAGAACTACCTAGAGCCCCAGAGTCCCATAAAAACTGACTGGGGTCCCGCAAATAGCCTTCGCCACTGGATCGTTGCATTCTATCCTACCTATATAAACATGTAATAAACATTTACATACAGGCACATACATTGCTGCTAGCAGCACACTAGGATAGCCTGTGTCGTTAGAACCAGAAACAGTGACATCACAAGCATGTAAACATCCAAGACCTGATTTATTTTAGTCTCCAGCCGGGGTTCGAACTCGGGACCTCTCGCATGATTGGCATGCGCTAACCGCTGCGCCACAAGAGGTCGTATTATGCATCTAAGCAGCCCTTGAAAGACGGCCATTGTTGGGGATAGTCTCTTTACCGTCCCACCAACCTCGCCGGTCCCCTGACAGTACTAATCTATTTAATTGATTTTAGTTCTATTATTTTTGTCGCCCCACGGACATGATACAAGGCAAAGGTGAAATGCCGAAAAACCGGTGGTCGATCAACTGGAAAACACAGCGTAGGGCAATTAGGACGCTGGACATTCGATATTAGTTGTACTGCCGGCGGGCGGTTGGATGAGAATGGCGGAGGTCAGCGGAATAACATTTTCATACAAGCACATACACTGCTTCTGGTCCCACACTAGGATACCCTGTGTCGTGGCAACCAGAAACAGCGACGTCACAAATATGTAAACATCCAAGACCTCCAAGGTTATTTTTTCCCCAACCGGGATTCGAACCCGGGACCTCTCGCACGGTAGTCAGATGCGCTAACCGCTGCGCCGCAGAGGTCGTCAATCATTAATTAAAAGAGATTGTTAGTTAGACCATGCAGCCATCAGTAGTATCTCAGTGTGAAGCGGTCGATTAAACAGCCATTGGATGGTAATGGCGCCATTTCTTACATCGCAGTAGCTGCTATTTATAAATGAGAAAGTTTGGAATTGTTTTTTTATATAAATTTTTTTGCAGAGCCTGGTCGAGCCGTCAGGACGCCTACAAAGACAGAGGTCGTGGGCTCGAATCCCACTAGAGGCCGCTGAGGAGTTTCTTTGTTAGTTTCTTCTCCAGATAAACTAACAACTTTGAAGTTCACAAAGTAAACATTTTGTTTGTATTATGAATACAAAACTTGAATTTGAAGAATAAGAAGAAAAATTTAACACCACAAAGAAAGAAAGAAAGAAAAGAAAGAAATATATTTATTGCAGCAACAAGACACATCTCAGAAACAAAATAAACACACAAGTAGTACAATATAGTAACACAATTACACAACAGACAAAGACAAAAGAAATAAATTAAGACATAACAAAAAATATAGTCTGTGGTATGTCGGGGTTGCCACAAAAGGCAACTGACTCAGCGTTGTGCTGAGGGTGTGAACCCTCAGCGCTGATTTTCAGTCAGTGCCCACGGTAACTGACAAAGACATAAAGACTTGTGATTTAAAAGAAACAAGATAGGTATAATAAAACAAAAAAAAATCATAACAAAAAGGGACCCAGGGTAAGTCTATGCAGCGATAAAATGGCGTCGATCTCAGTATATCATCGCCTGCAAATAGGCAGGAATAAATGATACGAAGGAAATTTTAAAATTCTCAATAAAATAAGCGCAGGCAGATAAATCAAGCACTTTTTTGCTGCCTGTATAGCCGCGAGCGAATATATCGGGTGTAAACAATTATCCACACACATCCGGTAATAAGATACTCTCACTAGTCAATATGAACAGATAACGGAAATAAACACACGGTTGGCATAAAAGAAACGAAAAATAAAATAGATATTTGAAACTAAATCATCATCATCAACCCATTATGTCCCCACCGAGGGGCACAGGTCTCTTCCCTTAGGAAGGTATAGGCCATACTCCACCACGGGGGCCAAGTCCGGGTTGGTGGAGGCATGTAAGACTAGTGGCTGGTCTTACTGTCAGAAGTTTTCAAGCCGAACTAAGGCCCCTGACTTGGCTTAACGACTGCAATCTACTGACGGCAGCCGACAACAACTGCTTAACGTGCCTTGCGAAGCACGGAACCGCTCGGAAAAATGCCACTAGCGTTAGTCATAGATGGGTCACCATCCATGGACTGAGCGCGCCGTATGTTGCTTAACCTTAGTGATTGTTTAAGATCACTCAAGCAGCCCAGGCTACGAGAGATTCGAGCGATTTAATACTAAATAGTGTTAGCAAATAAATTTATATGACATGTAACTACTAATTATTACTACTAATTACCGAAATCCCATAACACCTCTATGCCCTCACTTGCGAGGGTACAGTCTGTTAGCTTTTAGAATATACCTCGGGCTCTAGAGTAGGCTTCGGTTTTCGCCGAAAGCACACGAGTGTAATACTACTTCCTGCTCTGTACTAAACTTTTCTTCACAATTTTGAAAAGTTATGAAAAGTTATAAATAACAATAATAAATAAACCTTACCTTATTGCAATATAATCGATTTTGATTGCTCAGCCGAGGTATATTCTAAAAGCTAACAGACTGTATATACTCAGGCTACCTTACATTCGGTTCTCGGAGCTAACTTTGCCATTTAGAGACTCTGGGTCTTGAGAATTTAGCTTAGTAACTACTTAACTGTAGTGCTGTCTCGTCTAATTTCTCACAAAAGAGCGTGACAGAACGCTACTACAGTATTTACTTAGTGAAATTGACAATTCAGAAACCGGCCTCTACAATTTGGCAAATCATTACAGCGATAGTTTTGCTTTGTTTAGGGCTGATTTTTCAATAGTCAGATAACTTTTATCTGAGGAATAAAAATGGCGGTTTAACAGCTTATGTATGAAAGTTATGTCAAACCGCTATTTTTATTCCTCAGATAAAAGTAATTTGACTATTGAAAAATCAGCCCTTAGTGATAAAATTTGGAACGTTATAAAAGAAAATATTTTACTACCATTGATTAGAGTTCCCTAACATTTTGATATGATCTTTGATGATACTCGTATTGTTAAGTTGTGTTTACCTTTAATTAGTTTTTGTATCAAGATTTAGCCTATACTCTGATTTTTTATTCCGTAGAATTCTGACATTTCATAAGTGTTGCTACTGAAAAAGTCCTCCACCGAAAAAGGGACAAATTTGACCCATTTGAGGGCAATAAAAAACAAAATGCTACGTATTTTTTATGTTTTACCTACAAAAAGGTTAATCTAAATATTTACTTACACAAGTGACCTAACACAAAAATAACAAATATTTCAATATCACGAACAATATATCGAATTAACTTTAATTACTTTATTTCATTCTTTATCTGGCATACGAACACTGCCTACGAATTCAAGGTTTCGAAAACCTTTTTAGAAAAGTGAAGTATACCGCTGTTAGCTCTCATAATAATTCATGTCAGCGATGATGATGATGATGAAGATAGTGATTTTAGTATTAATGATGATTAAATATTTTAATAAAAATATGCTTTCTTTACTTGTACTTTTTTACTGTTTGTGTGATGCAAGGGACACAATTGTCACTCGCCTTAAATTCTCTTTTAATTTGGAGCTCCACACTTTATAAAAGGGATACATTCACTAACAATTTAATTGTGTAGACTCAGATGTTCACACTCGTATTGAAATTAAAAAATGTGCCTGGCCAAAAAAGGTTTCTAATCTCTGACATGTCAAAAAATGTTAACTGTCAGAATTCTACGGAATTAAAAATCAGACTTTAGATAAGTTCATTTTAAGCAATGCAGCTACAGAAAGTGTTGGTAGAACTAAAAAAATTAACAAATATTTATCTTCTTATAATCATCATCATCGATTAACAAATAATAATAATCATTAAATTTCTCAGCAGTAGCTGACCGAAACTTGACAATAAAATTTACTCGCTATTAGTGGACAATTTGAGAGATCTGCTGAATCCATTTTGAAATTTCTTTAGTTTTTCAGAGATTATTTTTACTGCTATATAAGTAAGTACAGGCCTTCTCTCAGAGAGAAGAGTCACTTACATGCATACACACATACACACATACTTAATCGCCACGCGTGCTTTGCGGATTGGCGGTTTCCAGCGCTGAGGTATGTGGACACCTCAAACACTCATTTTACCTCATAATTGTACCAATTCTGCAGAAAAGATTTTCATTGCTGACAGACAATTACAGTTAATCGCTGAGCAAGTCGAGTATTTCGCTGAATATTCTATTTGAACGATAAACTGTGCTGCCGCCGTTTCGCGCGACAATGGAATCTAAGAAGCTGATCTTAAGGGCAAAGTTTGTCTATCCAGTCACCAGTCACTTGGTGGGGGCTGTCCATACAACCAGCTGCACCGAAGGGTAATTTATTACTTACTTTAATTAATCAGCGTGTGACGTCACAACCGCTGAATATCTTTTTATTGATTCAACCTATTTAATTCTTTGACCTTTCTGAACTAGGCTTGGTGCTCCGTGTTCGTGAGGTGAGAATCCGAATCCCGGCGTGTTACTAACGTTTGTGAATTTGATGCAATCGTGGGTTCGATCGGTTGATCAGTCGGGAATCGCTCGTAGCCTGGGCTGCCTGAGTGATCTTAAACGATCACTAAGGTTAAGCAACATACGGCGCGTTCAGTCTATGGATGGGTCACCGTCTATGACTAACGCTAGTGGCATTTTTCCGAGCGGTTCCGTGCTTTGCAAGGCACGTCAAGCAGTTGGTGCCGGCTGCCGTCGGTAGATGGCAGTCGTTAAGCCTAGTCTTACAAGCCTCCACCAACCCGGACTTGGCCCCCTGGTGGAGTATGGCCTATACCTTCCTAAGGGAAGAGACCTGTGCCCCTCGGTGGGGACATAATGGGTTGATGATGATGATGATGATGATGTGGGTTCGATTCCTACTTATTTCAAAGTCCGACAGCACAGGGCATCTTAGTTTGGGACCAGGGAGCGATAGCGTAAGTCCTCCTCTGGGAGTTGTCTGATTTAGTCTAATTCGAACTGTCAAATGTATACATATTTTGATACTTTGTAGTTGTCAAAATGCTTAACTCAATAGGGTGGAAACATACGTAATAAAACGGCTGGACAAGTGATTGTGTTGTGTGGAAGTTGTGAAAAAGAGAGAGACTGAAAAATATGATATATATATATATATATATATATCTCTCTTTTGTATCTTTTTATGTATCATTTATGTATATCTTTTTATATAATAATATATATTTTTCTTCCTCTCTCTCTCTGATAGACCCAAGTAGACATATAATGGAGACCATTTGATGCTTAAAATTTCCGTGCCGACTCTCCATTTTCCTGTGATTTTCCGCACTCATCCTCTACTTGTTGTAGCTATATTACTGGAAACTATTAGGCAGATGTTCTATAACAACAATATACGTGTGTTGAAGGCGGAATAGCCTCTAGTTGGATTTTCGAGCCGGTTGACAAAGGAATAACATTGTACTTGTATCGGAAAAACAACATTTCGTCGGTTGTGCCATCATAGGTTGAAACAGAAACCACCCGTGCCAACACATGTTCTTTGAAAACATCATAATTAACACTAACCGTAACGTATATTTTTAAAGAGTCCTCAACGAAGCCCCTAACTTGTCACTCCCAACGCACATTGGACCGTAATACGGGAGCGATTGAGTTCAGAATCGACGAACGGACGAGTGTTAAAGCGAGTGGAACTTAAAAAAATATTACTTTGCACCAGAGCGGGTTAAATAAAAAGGGCATTAATTTGTTTTAATAAAAGTGTTTTAGCAACATTGTAGGCGGAAAGCCTATCTTTAGGAGCGACTAGAACTCCGCTATCGCACGGAGCATCAAGCGTGTTCAGAGACAATAAGGTCCATTTTACGACGGGATTGTAAATTAATTTGTTTTATTTCAATGTTTACTGGCGTTCTTATGGAGCTACAAAGGAAATAGCAGCCGCGTCTCATGTTGTAGAGTAAACTCCGAGTTGAAATTTAACTTTCTTAAATAAACAAGTTGAGCTTTGTCGCTGTTGTTTGAGCGCGGAATAAAATATAAAGAATCGAGGTCGGCTAAACAACGGGAACGAACGACTGCATTATCTCGGGATTCGTATAAACGTGCCAATGCGGTAATGAGACTGGCGGCCCGGCGTTCCTGGGTTCAATTCCCGAATAAAAGCTTTGGCTTTCGCATTTACGTAATGAGATGACTTATGCAGCCTCCAGTGCCACCTTCAATCGCAATTGAAGGGTGAATAGACTCGGACGTTGCAGTGCTGCAAGAAAGCATCGTGAGGAAACCCGCGGATTGGTAGTCTCCGTATCCCCTTCTCGTCCGCTACGTGAGCGCAGGAAGGGGATGTTTCTACATTATTCTCGCGCGCGGGATAACTAAATAAAGGATTTTTGACACACCTTGTATAAAAACGGAGCTCTGATTCGAAAACGCCCGTGATTTAGTTTGACCTGAGATTTTCGCACTTAGCTAACAGTTGAGCCATTACGTAGCAAGCGCTGAGCTAGGTAAATACCTCAAACAATGGGCTCTCCTTACGCTGTTTTCCTTCAAATTTAGCGCGTGGTGTGCTACTAAAGCTTCACAAATCACAAAACAAATGTCACAAATTTGTCACAGATGTACGTCACCACCAATCCGGACTTGGCCCCTGTGGTGGTATATGGCCTATACCTTCTTCAGGGAAGAGACCCGTGCCCCTCGGTGGGGTCATAAATGGGTTGATGCTGATTCCACTGCTGCACGTAACAAGCCCCCGATTTCTGGAAAGCTAACAATCTGTTAATCTACTGTTAATATTAAGATAAGATAAACATAAGACATACATAAACATACAAACAAATGACCTCACACAGAGATACATAATATTATACATTCAACTTTTATTTTTGAGATTTAAACACGTCCTCTACGCCTGTATTTCTTGTACCTATATTGTATTATGTATAAATGTAACGTGAACGCGCTGAAAATCGGCGTCGCTAGTTTTTTTTTTCATCTTACGACACAGCTGAGGGCGCTTCCTATTGCAAAAATGAAATGTTTTTTAAAACTAATTTAAATTTATTTTATATATTTTTAATTTTAAGTTTAGCTATAACATTTAATTCCATGTTTTGCATGCAATTTTTGGCATGTTCTTATTCTTAAACGATAAGAATAGTCTTTATTGTACACGAGGAAAAACAAACATAAATGGGGACTTTATTGCTAACAACAATTTCTTCCAGACAACCCCATGATGACAAAATTCTGGAGACGGGTAGTCAGTGCAAAACCGCCAACTGAGAGCTGTTAACAATAGATTAACAGACTGTTGGCGTTCGAAAAACCGGGGGTCAGAAAGCGAAGTCTTCGTTTCATGCCAGGATTCGAACCCACAAGCTCCCGAAATGAGAAGCTGGCGTTCTATAGCTCCGTTTCAACCGCTCTTGACGCCCGAGTGAATCTAGCGGCTAGAGCAGTGATGGGCAAAGGACGGCCCGCGGGCCAACCCCGGCCCGCGAAAGTATTCAATCCGGCCCTCCGAGGGTCCATCGACATGGATAGTATATCGTCGCTGTCATTTCAAAAAGTCGTATGTTAGATTTTTGTGTCGCATTTTTACAAAAACCTATGACGCAGCTTGAATTTTGTTACAATAACATCATACCTACATAAATAGATACAGGAAAAAGAAAGCTAATCCCATAAAAAATGTTATCCTAGGTCCAAAAATCGCAGAAAAAATGAGTTTTTTGTGTTTTCTGAAAACAGTCTGTTTTCACATACGACTTTTTGAAATGACAGCGACGATATGGCCCGCTATAACTACGTTTTGACGGTCGAGAAGCATAAAGTAGATTCTACTTAATAGAAAAATAGATGCATAAGCTATAAGTGAAGCTAAACTAGCTGCTAGCTTTCTATAATTCTAGCCCTCCTCTAGAATTTCTTAAACTTTGTGGCCCCCATTAAAAAAGTTTGCCCACCACTAGGCTAGAGGAATAGTCCGGTCCCCTCTCTATCATTATTACAATACAAAACGAAATGTAAACACTGTGCTGAGACACAATGTTGTTTGTAGAAAAATAGTACAGTCGAACATAACCCTTTAAACTTTAGTTGTAATTTCGGTTCCCTTTCTGACACGTGAACACTGAGAATGGGGCCATCCATAAATTAGACTTAGTTTAGCAAAAAGCTTCCAACCCACACAAAGTGAGTTTTGAGATATTTGAGGTTTTAGGTTTAAACAGATCTACGCTCTCCATACATTTGGGTTGGACTACCATGTGCCATAACTTTGCACATACTCATCGGATCGATACGAAAGTGTTTGATTCTTAAAATATAGAGCATAGTGATCATTTTGGTATATTTAACTAAAAAATGACTATGTTGTAGGTTGGAAACTTTTTGCTAAACTACGTGCATTTGTAACTATTAACTGTTCCTAAGTCAAGCCAAGTCTTAGGGCAGCTCGAAATCTTCTGACAGTAAGACCAGCCACTAGTCTTACAAGCCTCCACCAATCCGGACTTGGCCCCCGTGGTGGAGTATGGCCTATACCTTCCTCAGGGAAGAGAAACGTGCCCCTTGGTGGGGACATAATGGGTTGATGATGATGATGATACCATATGCGAAAGCCTATTTTTAGCTTTTAGTTAAATCAAGTATGTGATCATTTGTAATGTAAGCTGCAAGTTTCCCAAAAAACTAAAATAAATAAGTTGCTGTCGCCCGTAGCGTAGCTTGATTAGTTTTCGACTGTACGGCTTGAGGATCTTCACTGCCAGTGGAAATACGACCCTATGGCTTTTTGAAGATCATAGAATTCGAATAAATTACATAGAATAATATGTATACTAATATACTTTAATCAGTTGCGTTATGACCTTGAAAATAATAATTAAAACCCATTGTTATGGTGAGCCGATCGGCTCATTCTCATTCTCACTTTATTTGATTTAATTTAATTTATTTTATTTAATGAAATTTTATACATCTGTGATTTATACTTTTCTTCCTCTTTTTACACAATTTTAATTTGTTTTATTTAATTTTAATGAAATGTTATAAACCCGTAATAAGAATTTTTTTTTAATTATTATTATTATTATTAATTTATCGACCTTTTAATTTATTGACATTGTAAAATAATTCCATAATACCTAAATCAAATTAAATTTAAATCTAAAATCTATGTTTAAAATTAATTATGTTGCTGGATTATTGTCAACGTTCTTTGTGTTTATAATACTGCATGCTGCTTGTAAATTGCTGTGCCCTAAGTACATGGTACCCATCATGTATGAGACAAACCCTAAATGTATACCTAAGCAACTCCATGGTCGCAATAAAGTTATGAATTATGAAACACTCCACAGGTTGCACAAAAAAATATTTTTTCGAAGGTTAGTATTGTGCGTTACAATATTTCTGACCAGTCCGTATCAGTCTTCGAAAAAAAAGGGCTTATCGTACATATCGTAGTAGGCCTCCAACTAAACCTGCAGCTTGCGGCGTGGCAGGAGCACCCTTCCTACACTCCGCTCGCCTAGAACGCTGTTGTACAGTTTTATAGCACACTGGAAAACTAATTATACTACGCTTTTGTAATTTAAATTTCGTCTAAATTGTAAAGAAATTTAAGATTTAAAATTAAAAACGTGTTATAGAAAATTTTATCACTTATCAGCTTTCTATGAAACTATAGTAAACTGTACAAAATGTGGCTTTTTTGACTCAAAAAAGATGAAACAATAAAGAAGCAATTTTTAGTTTAGTATTAAAAAATTCAGTTAACATTTTATAAGTACGCTTTACATCTTATTTAATTTTTAATAAATTCCTTTGTATTTCAAAAGTATATCTATGTACTTAAAAAGTTATTGCAATTTTAAAAGTGTGATACTTAGTTTCAGCCCATATATTTTGAATAAACCTTCAGAATAGATGTAGGATGCCGGAAAAACAGGGAAGCGTAAGTAACATAGAACTCGAACGTACAGTTTAATAAATAGATTTCAAATGGAAAATCTTTCACGAATATAGTAGTTGGTTGGTCGAGCGAAGCGGCGGGCACAACTCATCATCATCATCAACCCATTATATCCCCAGTGTCTCTTCCCTGAGGTAGGTAACAACGGGCACTAGTGAACGATAAAGATACAAGATCGTGTGCACCGAATTTCGGCACAGACCAGACGGGGCAGGCACCCCATTACAATAATCTGCGGGAAAGAGACAACCGCCACATTAGAGTGTAACAAAACACTGCTGCCATTACACGATATGAAAAGAAAAGTTATTATATTTTTTATTGGAGCGGGCCCGCCACCCTCGCCCGTCAAGAGGGTTATTTTTATTTTATTTGAAAAGTTTATTTTCCATTTGTTTTAACTTTTATTGTTGTGCGATACGAGGGGTGGTTCGGCCGGGCGCTCACGCACGGCCCTGCCTCGCTAATGCGTACGCCTTCATTATATTTTATATTTAAACTTCGCCAGGAAACGACATTAAAATGAGAAAAGTTGGGCCCGTATTAAGCGCTGTAGCTTTGTTCCGCGGTGCCTTTGTTTTTACATTGGGGTCGTCGTATCAACACTTCAACTGCAATGAAACTGCCAGTGGGAATTGGCTGTGAATCCACTGGTAACAAACTTCGACTTCGTTAGCTAAAACCAAACCAAATAGGTATCCATGGTTCGACAGAGTTTATGTACTGCTATTTCTAAACGGCAATGAAGGAGACGAAGACAACTAATGCCCGGTCCCAATAACCTATCTACAGATAACTGACAGTTAGCTGTCAACGCGATATTGAAATGTTCCGTTTTTCTTTTCTATTGAGTGGCCTATCGCTAGTTAACATTTTAACTGGTGGTAGCTGGTTGGTAGGTTATTGGGACCGGGCATTAGAAAACAGTCATTGATAACGAACTAACACGTACAGTCGACCCCACATCATCCTATTCATTCTCTACTTCTCATACTCTACTTCGTTGCCGTTATGTTATGGCAACTAAAATATGAAGGTTGACGTTCTGTCGACTGTACGTGTTAGTACGTTACGCTTTATTGCACAAAAATAAAAAATATATAAAGTACTTAAATAACAGTTAAGTGTCGATGCATGCAGGAATTTTCAAATAGTTTGTTAGTTAACCCATTGAGCCCCGAGGACCCGCCGGCGGGTCCGATGTAAACTACGGCGCATTCCGTTAGGCCCCGTAGACCGGCCGGCGGGTCGGTTTTGCAACTGCACTTTGAATCGAATTTGGAAGATGATATGACCACAGTTGTATGAGCATGTTTTATTCTTTGAAAACTGTGATTCAAATATTACTCTGTGAATAACCTGTGAATAACCAAATATCCTGTGAGGAGTTTTTAAGCACTTATCAACATAGTTTTAATTTTTTTTCTCTGTAACTTCAAATAAAATTAAAAAAAAATAATAATAACCTGCGACTTCCCGAAAACAAGTCCAGCGTTCTAATTCTAAAATGTCCAACACATTGATATTTTTTTATAATTTTATTATTTATACGTCAAAGTAACCGATGCGTTTATTATCAATCTCCCCCAGTACAAGGATCACATGGAGTCTACAAGGCTAATGGGCAAACAACGACTGAGTGGTCACCCCGACCACAAGTTGCATGCTGGGTACAGACCAACCGAACTATATTCCGTGCTAGGACACTCGCCGATCGGCGCGAAGGAAAGAAAGTGTATGAGTCACTGTGGTGTGAACTAGTGGTGTGCATCGACGCCATGAACTGGCTCAATTCTGAGTGCTTATACTGAGTTTTGTCATTCACTTTCGATAGCGAGAGCGTTTGCGATTTGCATAGGAGTGACAAAGCGCGCCATCTAGTTGTCTCTTTGTCACTCCTATGCAAATCGCAAACGCTCTCACTATCGAGAGTGAATGAAAAAACTCAGAATACGCACTCTGCTAGTGCATTATAGTTCAATGACTCGGTCGGGTCACGTGACATGTTTTTTTATACCATTACCACCTAGAAAGTTTGGTACGTGTGCGCGCGCAGATCAAAAGCGCCAATGAAATGAAATCACCGCTTTAATGCAGTTGTCATTGTAATGCAATGCACTAACAGAATCTAGACCCTGGTCGCTGGTGACGCAGGAAAATTTGCTTTCCCTCCGAATAAGCCGCTTTTTGCCGATCTGAGACGTTGACAGTTCAATAAATAATCAGAAATCAAAAACATATTCCAACGTGAGGAATAGGGAATGGATGAAAATATCAAAAGTGCTTGATATTTTTTTCGGTGATAGGAATAACCTTCCTTAACGCGAGAAAAAAGTTTTAATTTTTTTGGCTTCGTAGTTAATTTTTAAATAATCTTAATATTTTTCCATTCGTAGTTCTGGGCTCAGTACGGCTTAACAGACATATTCCTTGGTCCGCTACGTATTAAAAAAAAAATCTGTGGTGACATTGACAGATTTTCAAGGTGGATTTTTTTTCATACGTAGCGGACTAAGGAATATGTCTGATATGCCGTACTAAGCCCAGAACGACGAATGGAAAAATATTAAGTATATTTAAAAATTAACTACGGGGCCAAAAAAAATTTAACTTTTTTCCCGCGTTAAGGAAGGTTATTCCTATCACCAAAAAAAATATCAAGCACTTCTGATATTTTCATCCATTCCCTATTATGCAATATGCTATATCCGCTGACTTAATCGGGTCGAGTGGTAGACGGGAAAAAGACAGTGAAAAAAAAACTCCACTCCGATCATTTTTTTCTCGAATCTAATACATAAGTCAGTACGAGTACCTACCTAACAAGATTCTATAACTACAATCAAGCATGAACACGGGGATTTAGTTTCATTGCCGCTTCAAGTAAACGCGAACACGTATAGCAATCATTCTAGGGGTCAGTGGTATGAAAAACACGTCACGTGACCCTACCGTGTACCTGTCATCGAACGACAATGTACTAACGGAATCGAGTCCCTGCACAACAACCCTTAGACTCTACTCAGTTACTTTAAGGGTGAGTTTGCAACTAAAATGTAGTCGTAAAGGTAATTATAATGACAGGGCCGGTTTTTGGATTGAGAATTTCACTACGTAAATAAGTAACTTCACTCTTTTCTGAAAGGCAGACAAATGTTATTTTACCACTTCATCATAAACCGATTATGTCCCCACCGAGGGGCACGGGTCTCTTCCCTGAGGAAGGCATAGGCCATAATCCACCACGGGGGCCAAGTCCGGATTGGTGGAGGCTTGTAAGACTAGTGGCTGGTCTTACTGTCAGAAGTTTTCAAACCGCCTCTGACTTGGCCTAACGACTGCCATCTATCGACGGCAGCCGGCACCAAATGCTTAACACTTTCCGGGGCAGTCCGCCTGTCAACGTTACTGTCATGGAGAGTGTTATGACAGCACGGCCGTCGACGTTTAAGAAAATAATAATAACTTTGGTTTGCTCTAACTGACAAACCGCCTATAGCCGGTCCTTGTTAATAGCGCTACTGTGGAGCACGTGATCTGGTGTCATATCACGCTCATCGATTTTGAGTCAGGTGCCGTATCAAACACTACAAAAAGCATTCACTAACAAACACTTTTGCACAAATAAATGTGGCAGTGCGATGTGTCGTATCAGACCGTCGAGAGCCGTAACCTTTTCATTCATTCATTGATGGGATTGAATTGGGCGGTCCGTCACATCGCGAAATGTTCGATAACCATGATATGACGGACCGCCTATAGAAGGTGCTCGAAATTGTATGAGATATTTAAGTGTCATATCGCAATTTCTGTAAGAAGCCAAGTGTCCCGGAAAGTGTTAACGTGCCTTGCGAAACACGGAACCGTTCGGAAAAATGCCACTAGCGTTAGTCATAGACGGTGACCCATCCATGGAGTGAACGCGCCGTATGTTGCTTAACCTTAGTTATCGTTTAAGATCACTCAGGTAGCCCAGGCTACGAGCGATTCGTAGCCACTATTTCGCATAAGATACTGTTTCGTTCCCTTTGGTTCGTTCTCATCCGCTCGCTCGGTCCGTTCAAGACAAATGTTAGCATACCCTTTTAACAATAACTAACTCTCACTGCCGTTCTTAGCTCTGTGTTTGCCAAAGGAAAATAAAGTAGACCACAAGCATTTTTTTAACAAGCCGACCCGAAACAAAAGTTGGCCCCCAACAAAGAAAACAAGTCTGGCTACCTATTTACTATCCATTAATAGAAACTTACATTGTGCAGGTAGGCACATAATAATAATAAGGGTACGTAAGACGCGTCTAATTGATATGAAAACAAGTCGATTTTCAAACAGTGTTCGATTTAAAAAGTAATATTCTCAAGCAATAAAGCAGCGTTCACATGGGAGTGTGAAATATTTTGACTAATATTATAAGTAAGTAAAGGCTGCCCCGCTCGGACTGCGCCCGCGCGGCGCGAACGATCTTGATCCTGGACTTTGGTTTGGCGGATTGGTCAAATACTAATCGAATTTTTTTCAGCAGTCAGTAGACCATCCACTGCAGAGATATTAGGGCACTGCGATATGCCTACCGCTACATTTTCCGGCACAGTCAATTTGTACAAAAAATAGCTTAAATAAATAATTGTAAATAAACCTGTAGAGTTTTTCGTGGACCAATCGGCTCACCATAACCATTGTTTTTCAATTGTTATTTTCAATGTCATAACGCAACTGATCAGTGGATAATAACATTAAAATAACATTCACATACAGGCACATAGGTACATTGCCTCTGGCCCCACACTAGGATACCCTGTGTCGTGGGGACCAGAAACAGCGACGTCACAAACATGTAAACATCCAAGACCTGTTTTTTTTGTCGCCAGCCGGGATTCGAACCCGGGACCTCTCGCATGACAGTCAGATGCGCTAACCGCTGCGCCACAGAGATCGACAAGAATATGTACATAAACTAACAAATACTATGCATACATATTTAATAAAATACTATAATAGATAGTTTTTTTATTTGATTCAAATTTAATTAGGATCGCAAGTCAAACGCCCAGGTCAAATACTAGTTCGCGATCGTGTTCGAAATAAATCAAAGTGTGTTTCAACTTTGCAAATAGTTAACTATAAACAGTGGTCTATGAGCTTTCAACCAGGCGGCTAAAATAACCGTATTGACTCTTGTGTAATTTTTCAAACGTTTATCTAAGACCACAAAAAAAATCACACAACATTACCACCTACGCCGATGAGGTTGATCTGTGGATTGGGTTCTCTAGTCTCTATCGTAACAAACTGTTGGCACTAGTACTATGCTACTATGCTTGGCAGATAGCCTTTTGACGATTATTTGTGATGCACGTGTAATGCGCATACTGTCCGATCTCCCTAGAAAATTAAAAAAACGATTGCGGTCTGCATCGTAGGCGTGCGGTGGTCGCAAATGAGGCAAAAAGTCTTACGCGCGACGAAAATGCAAAAAATATGAAAAAGTAAGTCATTCACCAACACCATGACATTACTTTTTCGATCGAAACTCGCGTTTATACCGTTTGTGATAAGGACAGTCGTCCGCCCCTCTGTTGGTGACTGCTCCCATTGTAACGTTGGGGTGATTTCTTTTTGTTTTCGCGTGCCCCCTGCGTGGGGTGTAGTTGAACGGTTCTAAAAGAATGATTGTCGGGTTTCCTTAACGATTTTAGATATTATAACCCGTTTACGAAGTAAGGTTACACCATCATCACAGGTCTACCTCCTGCAGATTGTTCAATATTTAGACGACGGAAACGTCTGGTGTTAAAGAGTAGATTAATATTAAATGTATTCAGAGGAGAATTGTGTCTAGAGTTCAACACATCCATGAGTAATAATTTTTAAGTCTGCTAATTAAGCTAAACTGTTGTGAAAAGAAAAAATGTCGAGATTATTTATTGGCTTCTTCTCCACATTATCTATTAATTGGGAAACATACAACTTTGAAGTTCTTAAAGTAAACATTTTTGCTTCTATTATGAATAAAACATTTGAATTTTTGTTAGAGTGGTGTGCATCTCTGAAAAGGTTAAAAGGAAAATACTGCGATTACATTTTGTACAAGACGTCACAGCCCGGACGCGACCGAACCTAAAACCGTCAAGTATCAAGATTTCGTTCGCTTTTTCTTCGAGCCTACTGTTTTTTTTTCAATTAGATGTTAGTAACATTAACAAAAGTCGAAGGGCCTGCTACTTACACACCTACGGAGCAGAACAGACAACGCTTTTGTATTACCTATTGTTTGTGAATACATTTAAATGTGATCTTCGAGTTTCTGAGAAGTTCGACCGCCACCGTTCCACAACATAGAACGGTTTTACATTTAACGACGCCCGCGACGACACAATCTTCTCACTGGTGGTGTAGTACATTTTACCAAGGTTTTAGTGCGAATGTACTGTCAACGTTGTGTGATTACTAAAAAAACGATATCGTGCTGTTACGGTGACCGTATACTGTGAAAACGTCAGTGGGGTAGGGTGTGATCTTTCAATCACAAATACAGTAGATGAGATTACGCTCAGCAATTACAAAAATAAAGGTTTATACACACAGATATTTTGGACCAGTAACGAAACCTTTCCATACCTTCTCTAATGATAGCAAGAAGTTTTCTTTTTTGCACCTTATTTAAAAAAACAATAGGTTCGGCCAGGGCGGCAATGGCCGAGGCGTTCTTCAAAAAACGAGCTACCCAACAGAAGTTTTTATCGCTTAGGTGTGACCAGAGAACTGATGCCACGTTTGCACGAGTTGTTAGAGCGTGACTTAATTTTAAACTTAATTTCAAGCGGTTAGACGCAAATACGCAATAAACAAAAAAAAACAAATTAAGTTGACATCGCAATACTGTTAACATCCTCAAATACTTGTGTAATCCTTTTTTAAGTACAATAATGTGTTCTCTATCTATCTAACATCAAGTCGTACAACGAAATAGATTTTAGAAATTTCAAAAGTGTCGATTAGAGCAAAATGGCCCTAAAATACGGCAAAACCAACATAATATTGAAGTTGGATATTAGTCTCCACAAAAATACAAATCGGTTAAGAAGATAAAATTATGTTATATTGAGCCATTTTATTCAGTTCCTAATATTACAATACCAACTATCTGCATTTTCATTTTCAATGATCGCCTCACTCAAAATTAAGTTTAAACTTTGTTGAAGTTTACTGGCCTACTAAATCACTCGACACGTGTAAACGAGGCGTAAGAGATAGTCGCCGGTGAGGTCCAATGTATCTATAATCGTGTTGAATATGACAATAGGGTGTGAGAAGAGTGATCAAATTAAGACGTTACATTTGTTTGACAGTGTACTGTTAGGCTTTACGGATAAACGGCCAATGGTAAATCCGTGGTTTCTAATAGGAAATGTACTTTAATCGTATTGTGTTCTAAAACACTCCTGAAAAGCAGTTTAAGTAGTATGTTGTAAAGGAGAAGACTAACTTACACTGCGGAAGGAGAGTGTTATATATCATCATCATCAACCCATTATGTCCCCACCGAGGGGCACGGGTCTCTTCCCTAAGGAAGGTATGGGCCATACTCCACCACGGAGGCCAAGTCCGGATTGGTGCAGGCTTGTAAGACTAATGGCTGGTCTTACTATCAGAAGTTTTCAAGCCGCCCTAAGGCCTCTGACTTAGATATATATTTTTTATATGAAACGGGGTTTGAAACGAAATACAATGAAACGATACCGGCGTGCGTGCATGCAACGACTAATGAATGTCGATGAAGTGAAAGTAATTTGTCAGGATCGTGACAGGTGGCAGTCCCTGGTCTCCCTCTGGGATACTGGCGTGAGCTTATATATGTATGTATAAATATAAAATGAAATAAAAATCTGGTGTTAGATTTATCAGATTAATCGGACTCTTCCGACAAAAAGTCAATATTCGGAAACAAGTTAATAATATTTTTTGCACTGACATTGAAGGATGAAATAACAGACCAATATTTTTATTAAAAAAAAATCTCTTGTGCTTACAAAGATTTTACTGACATTTGCAAACACGATCTGTACAAAAAAGTATCTATACATTTTTCCATCCGTGGCGCCAGTGTTCCTTCATGGGGTCCCTAAAGACATTCTGTCAAGAGTGCTAATGTAAATACTTACACACTCGCACCGCAAATCGTCGCCGAGTTATTACTGTCAACAGTCCGTCCGGTACAAATAAACCGACAAATTAACTTGATACTAGTGAGGTGCGAATGCCGTTGGCAGGGCCGGATTGTCCTAACCCCAAGGGGCCCACAAGTCAGATTTTAGTAATAGAAAAGTAGCCAGAGACGAGCAAAAGACGCCGCGAGCTACGTCTCTGCTCACCATGATTAAGCTCTGCGAATCAGTGCGCAACCTGGTCGGACTTTTCCGACGAAAAGTCAAGTAAGTGTATCCGGAATAAAGTTTATAATGTCTGGTGCTTACGAAAGTTTTAGTTAAAAAATGGAGAAGCAATTTAATTTGCCGTATTAATTATCCTATGACAGATGCACCGTTCACATTATTCCAGTAGCATTCCAGTCCAGCGCTGGAATGCTACTGGAATAATGTGAACCTGCACTGGAATGTACCATTCCAGTGATCAATCCAGTCCAGTTCATTCCAGTACATTTCAGTGCAGGTAAATGCTACCGGAATAATGTGAACCGGGAATTATTGCCAGACCTACCCAATAAATACGAAACATTTCAAAAAAATCGGTGAGCTCGTTTCGGAGGAGTTGGATAGCAAACACTCTGACACAAGATTGATAAATGTTAAATTAACCCGAATTTCTCGAACGCTAACGCCCGGTTTCTAGAAGAAGCTGATTTCAGCCAATCACGTGCCTGTATTTTGAATTAATCTTAGATTAATCTCTTGTTACATTTGAACACTCTTTCAGAAACTGAGGCTTACTCTGTTAATCTGTTGTTAACAGCGGTCATTTTTTCTTGTTGTAAGCACTTTTGCCAAATGACTGCTGTTAACAATAGATTAACAGACTTGGCGTTCGAGAAACCGGGGGTACGACAAAAGACAAAGGCTCAGCGTTATGCAAATGTCGCGTTACCGCGGCGCCAGCGCAACGTTTTTCTTTTGGAAAAAAATCCCAACTGTAATGAAAAATACTTATTGTAGTTGAAGTAAAGCGAGCAGCTATCACATGGTCTTATTATTCTAATGTGTTTTCCGTCGATGGCTCCATAAGAGTTGCGAAAATTTGCCAAAATTTGAAAATTTTCTGGAAATTTTAATAATTGGAAATCATTTACTAGTTATTTTCAATAAAATATTAATATAACAGAAAAGTAATTACATACTACATATTTACAAAACTAAAACTAATAACAATATAAAAAAAAGAAAAAACTAAACAAAAGCTATTTTTTAATTTAAATAGAATATTGGAGCCAGATCGCTGTCGGCCGGAAGGGTTCCGAGAAGGCTGGCGGCATTGCCTCTAATAATACAAGAAAGAACGTTGCGTTGGCGCCGCAGTGACGCGACGCTTGCGCTGTGTAAGCCCGCGTTCGGTAGACGGTCAGCCCCGGCGCGTCACCGCGGCGTCGACGTTGCGTTGACGCTGGCACGACAAAGATACTCGAAAGACGCTAGTGGGGGGGAGAGGGGTCTCTAACACGCACAAATGGCCTTAGTCGGGCTGTTCTTCCTTATCTGTGATGTAATGTTACTTCAGAGTTAATTCAGCGGAAGGGAAATGAGAGGGCCTTACATTACTAGCCCGGTCCTGCACACGATTATAAAGTTGAAGTTATGGGACATGAAGGGAAAGTACCTTAAATATCTTAGATAGGGTATTTTGCTGAAAGAAGACTTAAAATATCTACCTAATTGATTACGGCAGTTTCAGGTATGTTTTTGATTTGATTAAAATGATTAATTTCACGCTGTTCCTTTCTTTTAAAATACTATGTTACTTAAGAAGAGTTATTATTTCTTGGCCATTCTTTCGATTGGCATCATAAAAGTGGGGGTGGTTTTTTTTTTTTTTCATTTAAGTCGGTTCGATTCCCAGAAGAGGCAAGTAATTTTTGGAAAATCTTTGAATGCAGAATTAATAACTTTTGCAACGGCCCAGTTTAGGGTCACACTTTGGGAACCTCTGGATTAGGGTATGTTCTAGACTGAGCCATCCAAAACTCTCTCCTGAGAAAGAAATCCAAAACAAATTATTTAGGAGGATTTTTTTTTTCACTTAAAATATATATTTCACGCTAAGCAGTTATGCCGGCTGTCGTCGATAGATGGCAGTCGTTAAGCCAAGTCAGACACCTTAGGGCGGCTTGAAAACTTCTGACAGTAAGACCAGCCAATAGTCTTACAAGCCACCACCAATCCGGACTTGGCCCCAGTGGTCAAGTATGGCCTATACCTTCCTCAGGGAAGAGACCCGTGCTCCTCGGTGGGGACATAATGGGTTGATGATGATGAAAATAAATATTTGAAATATTTTTCTTTTAATTAGAAACACTAACCTAAGAAAATAACAAACTCACTGCGCTTCGTAATAAAAGTTTAAACAGTCATAGTTATTTTTAAAACGCGCAAACCTCGTGAAACACGTCAATTAGTGTTTATTATCTGTGGAAACTTTTGATCGCGGTCTGTTTTAATGGCCGTTTTGTTCCTATTGTAATAATTATTACGTTTTATGAAAACTAGTAAAAAGCTTTCTCATAGGGTTTTTTTTTTCCCAAAATTTGTTCGGCGGAAGATCACATTGGCTTTAGGTAATAAGCTGTGCGTCCCAAAAATAGTTATCATAGTCGTTACGGCTTCTGCTTCAATATAACGCCCACCAAATCCTGCACGATTCCAATCGGTCAGTCAAAATCAGTACTGATTGCTGTCGTCATCATCATCATTCAGCCACAAGAAGTCCACTGCTGGACATAGGCCCCTCCATGGATTTCCAAAAAGACCGGTTGGAAGCGGCTTGCATCTAGCGTCTCCCTGCCACTTGTATGAGATCGTCTGTCCATCTTGTGGCTGGTCGTCCTACGCTGCGCTTGCCGATGTGTGGTCTCCATTCAAGAACCTTTCGGCCCCATCGGCCATCAATACTTCGTGCTATGTTCCCCGCCCACTGCCAATTCAAAATTTCTGTCGTAATAGTCTGGATGCCGACAGCCTTTGAAGAAGGAGAAGGATAATAAGAACAAGAAGGAGTACAAGAAGAAGACGAGGAAGAAGATGAAGACGGATATGATGAAGAAGAAGGATAAGAAGTAATTAAGCCTCTGCTCCTTCATTACTTACGCATATCCAATCCTGAATAATTCCCAATCGTCTGTCTAAATTAGTATGGAACCTAGACGATTGGAATAGAACAGGATTTGGAGAGAATAATTAGGCCCACGGTGTTCTCTTCAAGCAAAAATGTATTGTAGAAGAAGATACGTTATTCTTCTATTGGTGGTGTTAGCTTATTGAAGATGGCAACAACACAGCAACAAATCGGACCAATTGACCTTATTTTATAATTCGCCTTTTATTGTGCTTTGTTTGACGCAGCTTTCGAACTGGGTACCGTAAATTATTAGCACACTCATAGTGATATTTTAAGATTTAATTAACAGAGATTACGCACTCTGTGTACCACGCTTTGTGCAATTGGAACCAAGACGTTCGCTCTTATTGCAAGCTCAAGAAGAGTGGGTTTCGAGCGAGAAGTTATGTCAGAGAGTGGTCTTGACTGTAATATCGACGTTCGTGCTGGCTGTGAGTCATTGTGAGGCCGACTCATTTTCCACATCGTGTTCAAGTTTTCTACGTTAGGAGGCTCTTATACGAGTACATGACCGTACATTACTGATACACGAAATTGAATCTCAATGTTAGTTAGATTGAAATAAATTAATTTAATCATAATTATTTCCCAATCAACTTCGAAAGTAAGGGGCCGATTAATAAATTCACAAATTGTACCACTCATAATTATTTTCCATGAATAACTTATTGTTCGTGAGACAATAAAGTTATTGTGCTTTTTGTGACTCGCACCGGCCGACCTTGACTCGATTTTCCTTTTTATTAACACAATAATTGTTAATATAAAGGAAATTGTAGTAGTGCAAAACCACTCGCTGACGTTGAAAGAAAATATCGTAATAATAGGTATATTATACATAAGCACACCTCGGCTCGATCAGGCCATAGATTCTGCTAATGCACTGTAGCGTACTACAGTGCGCTGGCAGAATCTATGGCCTGATCAGTTGTCATCGTAATGACAACTGCATAAACAATGGCGGTTCAGTTTCATTGCCGCTTCAAGTCAACGCGAGCTCGGGTATCAATAATGAGGGCTTTGCAATGACAGCTGTCAGTTGATTTCATAAAAAAAACTAGATGGCGCTGCAAGGAGAACAATATGTCAATGTTGTACATCGTTAATAATCTGTGATAATCTAAACATCTCTTTATAGTCTGTGATCTAAACTAGACTTTGTTTGTTTCGAAACTGTTGAAACTTGAAAGTTATCGAAGTATTTTTACTTTGTTCATTTTAGTCATATGTACGTGAATTGTATCTTTACTCATGGCTAGCCCATGCATTGTGCATTTTTGTAAAAACATAGGACTGAAACCACAGAAAAGGTACAGTGATATCATGTCAATTTCGTCATCTTATGGGACGTCAGCACCATCTATAGGTAACTTGCGGTACTATATTTGTTTAATGACAATACACGTTACAACCTGACCGTGTATCTGGCATCATAATGCACTAAAAGAATCGAGGCCCAGCGGTGGGCACGCCTGGTGATTAAGCCCATATTTTCTCTCTGAGATAATGGGACGTACAGTCGACAAGTCGACCTTTGCATAGGCGCACTGTGGCAACAACAATGTACAGGTTGACCTTTAGAAAGGTTAGAAAGATCTAGAAAAAGCCATATATTTTACGGATCGCTTTTGCAAAAACTGTCAGTGCCATCTCTCAATTATGATAATTGAGAGATTCCACAGGTTCGTAGGTAATTTAGTATTAATAAATAAAAAACGACCAAGTGTGTGTCGCCACGCGCAGTGTAGGGTTTCGTAGAAAGAGGAGGTTTTATCTGAACTAACAACTTCACCAAAGTAAATCAATGGATCAATGGATTTTGTACGAAGTTTCCCTTCTATAAGTAGGTCGTTAATTAATCGTTGACTTGTAAAGCCTACTTAGCCGTGGTACGTTTCATTTGAAGTTCAGTATACATATGTGCCATTACCAACCGATTAGCCACAAGGGGATGGGGACAATTTTATTGTACCGATTTGTCGGCGTTTCGAACTAAAATTCTCGTTTTTATAAATGGACTGTTAGAATATTTTTTTATGTATCCTGTATGTGGCACTGCCCCTAAATTGCCCTAATACCAGGCCTGTTTCACTACGCGTGTCGGTATCGAAAGCGTAAGTACATGCGGCGACCACTCCGGAGTGGCAAATAGGTAGGAATTCAGGCGCCAGAAGAAGCAAGAGTTACGCGGTAGAAAGAGAGCCAACATGTAGGTGAATATAACGTAGCTTTTTTAGCGCCGTGCGATCTGAATTGCACCTAATTGTATCGCTGCTAGAGTCCCTTTTTCTTTAATTGATTTTCTGTACCTGTACTATTATGTATTCGGTGCTAATACTCTTACAGGAATTCTCTCAGAGAGGGAGTGAGTGTGAATTCAATTGCCACGAGTGCCCGAGGATTAACAATTTCAAGAGCTTCCAGCGTTGATGGTGTAGAAAAAATGTTCACCGATGTGCAATACAATGAATGGTATTGCCTCCAAAAATTTAACTTAAAAAATAACCTACGTACCCGGGGCTCGAACCTATGACTTTGACCACCACGAATGCGAGGTAACCGAACGAGCGTTCTACCGACTGCGCTTCTACCGCTTATATTTGACATGGCCGCTGTAATAAGATTTTTTTTAACATAAACATTTACATACAGACACATACATTGCTTCTGGCCCCACACTAGGATACCCTGTGTCGTGGGAACCAGAAACAGCGACGTCACAAACATGTAAACATCCAAGATCTGGGTTTCTGTTTTTTTTTGTCCCCAGCCGGGATGCGAACCCGGGACCTCTCGCATGGTAGGCAGATGCGCTAACCACTCCGCCACAGAGGTCGTCAAGATTAAACGATTTTTGTGCAACTGCTTCTATGATGGTCCGGCAGCGTGTTTCAACACCATATTCTGTGCTCAGTTTGCCGTTTGCAGCAAGATTACACGCTCAGAGGCGAAGGATGAATTTCGTCCAGTTATAAAAGTGTACTAATGTTTATATAATATCGTGAGGGAACCCGTGGTGTCTGAGGTATTTACACACCTTAGCAATGGCCCACTATGAGGCTAAATGCGGAAATCTCAGGTCAAACTAGAACCATTCACGTCAAAAGTATTTTTCATTACTCTTAATGCTCACACATTCTAATGTGTGACAACGTTAACCCCCTGTTTCTAGAACGCTAACAGTCTGTTAACCCATGGTTAATAGCTGTCAGTTGGCAAAAGTGCAAAAAAAAACTGCTGTTAACAGCGTGTTCCGCGCATATTGTCCAATGGGCTAGTTGCCCTAAAAAATGTAATTAGTCCGTCTTTTAGATTATTCAAAAATAAGGGACACGTACCTATTTTTTATTTGTAAATTAGACCAAAAATGACAAAGATATAGCCCATTAAAGTCACGTGTGACGTCACGCCGTCGCCGTAATGGGCTATATCTTTGTTTTTTTTTTTAATGTAAAAAAGAAAAATACGAGTCCAATATTTTTTTAAATCTAAAATACGGACTAAATAGATATTAATTATTTTGACCCTGGGAACTACCCTATGAGATGCGAGTGTTTGGTTCGCTAGAGTTCGACTCATGGAACGGAGTGCAGTAACACATATTTTGTACAAATTCCGTTTATGTACCCACTTCTCCAGAGATAAAGTCAATCAGGCAAACAGACAGACGTCGTAGGCACATTAAAAGATTCCCACTTAGCTCTTTTCGAGTACATAACCCTAAAAACGAGCACCCACAGGCAGACGTAACTTACGATTCATCATCAACCCATTATGTCCCCACCTGAGGAAGGTATAGGCCATACTCCACCACGGGGGCCAAGTCCGGATTGGTGGAGGCTTGTAACACTAGTGGCTGGTCTTACTGTCAGAAGTTTTCAAGCCGCCCTAAGGCCTCTGACTTGGCTTAACGACTGCAATCTATCAACGGCAGCCGGCACCAACTGCTTAACGTGCCTTGCGAAGCGATCACGATTGCGAAACACTAAAATCGATTTCCTAATACCTCCTTCCTTATTAATATTATCTTTTCAAATGTATGGAAAAAATATTAAACACCCAATTACGACATAATTTTAATTAAATTACCGAAAGCAACCCGTTGCCGTTTTTGTAACTCTTCAGTGGAGTTACGCACGAGTGGGTGCCTAGCCAATAGCTAAAACAATACATATTAAGTGAATTTCCGGACAACGAGACTTTATAACTGTATATCATCATCATCATCATCATCAGTTCCCGTTATCCCTCGGGGACATATGGGTCTCAAAACAGACTTCCATAGCCGCCGATTTCGCGTTTTTTATTCAAGCCCAACCATCAGCGAAGCAGAGAATCACTCGTAGCCCCGGCCGCCTGAGTGATCTTAAACGATAACGAAGGTTAAGCAACATAGGGCGTGTTCAGTGCATGGATGGATGACCGTTCTATGACTAACGCTAGTGGCATTTTCCCGAGCGGTTTCGCGGTTCGCGTTAAGCTAAGTCAGAGGCCTGAGGGCGGCTTGAAAACTTCTGACTGATCTTCTGAAAGATCAGAAGTCCAAATCGGACTTGGCTCCCGTGGTGGAGTGTGGCCTATACCTTCCTCAGGGAGGAGACCCGTACCCCTCCGTGGGCACATAATGGCTTGATGATGATGAAAAAAGCTATTTGTAGTTATTTTTTTCATAAATAACTTAGAGAAAGCCACGGAATTAAGTTTAACTTTTAACAATCAGGAATTAACAACCATAAATCGATTTTGACACAACAACAGACTACATAAGAATGAATTCTATATAAATAATTTCGTTCCGGTCTACGGTAGACTCGAACGAAATGCACATCAAATCGAAGAGCGTAAAAAATTTGTCGATGCGAGTCGACAACTAACAGGCGAAAAATTCGGATTATCGAGTATTTTCAATGTAAAAACGAATTAAAAAATTGCTGTATAATTGACGTTGCTAAGTTAACGTGTCAATGTCCTCAATGGCATGTTGGTGTCACGTCATCAAGCGTCACAGGTGTCACAGGTTTGTATTCTGTTTTCCTTTGTGACCTCCTCAGTGCTTTGTCAATGTTCTTTGATTTTGTGACAGAGACGATTACGAGAAAATATGTAGTGGTGAAATATCGATACATGGGAAATGATGACCCGAGCGAAGCTGCGTTTTCGTATAAAACCGTTGAGGTTTTCAGTCCGAGTCAAAGTCAAATAATTTAATTTGACAAAATGAACAAGAACATTTTATCAAAATAAAGTACTTGATTTGATTTTGATTTGTTATATTATACGACTATTCAACAATGCATTCTGGAGTGCCGCCCCAGGGCAGCGGGCACAGCTGCGCGGGCGCTGACCACAGCGCATGCGCTTCGCTGCTCGCACTGATCACCGGGAGACACGTAATTACGAACCATTAATTACGTTTATGTCACTTAACAAGCCTGACCAATCCCGTGAAGCTTATTAAAAAAAAAAAACAATTCGACCGACCGTGCTCTCAAAAATCAGAATTTATTTCAACGTAAAGAATTTACATTCTGTTTGTTGAATGTTGATGTGCTTTTATTGTTAGCCGCTGGCCTGGGGCCGAATATAGACCATATTTTTCTCAAATGACCATAAATGTAATAGATAAGTTGGTATACGTCTAACTAAGAAGCTCAATACCCAATGAGTGCAATCAACACTTCATCATAATCATCATCATCAGGCTATATTAGTCCACTGCTGGACATAGCCCTCCCCTGATGAGCGCCATAGCGCCCTGTCTTCAGTTTGCCGCATCCAGCATCTGCCTGCAGTCTTTCGCAGATCGTCATCCCACCTGGTTGGAGAGCGTCCTAAACGTCCCACATGCCCAGCAGTGGACTAATATAGCCTGATGATGACGAACCCATTATGTCCACACCAAGGGGCACGGGTCTCCTCCCTGAGTAAGGTAGATCATACTCCACTACGGGGGCCAAGTCCGAAGCCCAACTTACTTCTACACCAGCGGTTTAATGATATGGCTGAGGGTTTCTGAATTGAGAATTTCGCTAAATAACTAGGTGCTTAACTAAAGGGTTGTTTCGCCAAATTTCCCAGATAAGAGCTTGACAGGACGTTAGTTAAATAGTTAGACAATCATTCAAATTATTTATTTATTAATACATTTATTGCGCATAAGTGGCAGTGGCAATGCGGCGGTCCTAAATCGTGATTTTCATTTGCAGCTAAAGCTGAATAAAGATATTTTTATTTTTCTATAAGGACCTAAATTGTATTATCAGTCATGATGTGTCACCTCATTAGAAAATCAAATGTCCTATGGGCTCTGGGAACATACATACAGACAGGCTCGCGAAAAACCTACGCTCCTTTACTTTCACAATCGGTTATAAACGCGGCGACTGTTAACTATTTTCGCTGGTCGGTAAAGCATGTATTATACCACGATTTATAAAGACCTTGCCACTCAGGACATAAGTGTTAGTATCGACTGAACGCGTTCACTTCCGCCCGGCTGTACAGTCGATGGTTGACCGACCTTCGGCTTTTCGTTGCAAAGTCGCCCTTAGCGCAACCCTGCAGAGTACAAGTGGTCAAATGTGCACTGTCGTTCGTATCTCGGAGCAGACGGTCCACCGATCAACCAGCGCATTACCGTCTCTATGTCGTTCCATTAATTAGTATAATTTCATGTCGGCCCGTAGTTTTCATTGTGCGATTGAATATTTTTCTGTGTGCGGTACTGGCCGCGACAATTGCCCCACTACAATGATTATCGTATAAAGAGTTTGGGTCACGCTACTGCTTCTTTCTACTGGCATTAGGCCGTGAACACACTGGATGTATGCGGACGTCACGGAAGTATTATCGACGCGGAGAGCTCAGCCCAACTTCCGCTAGAGGGCGCGAGCATCTGGCTTGTAGTACCTACAAAAATATATTTTCATATTCAAAACTTGAATAAAAAATATGCTTGGGATATAGTGTGCCGGCAGCCTGAGCCATAACTCGCACGATAAACGACGTTCGCTGTATCTCATGACAGGTGCTAGATGTGACTCAGTACTACCGGGAAGGGAAAGGAGAGTATGTTATCAATCAATCAACCCGACCCCATCTGCTACTGAACATGCGGAGTATGGCCGAGGATAGTTGCGTGTCTGTGGGGAGCCACAGGCACGCAACTATCCTTGTCCATCCCCATCCAACCACTGCCAGCAATCGGCCTCAGATCGTCTATTTTGTGGTGGAAGTGTGTTGAGTAACATAACTGTTACGTTGTCTTAAAAATTCGGCGGGTGATCGTATGATTGTAAAATATAAATGTTAACTTATTTTTTATACATGTTTTTATCATTTATTTTCAAAATATTGACCATCTTAAGAATTAAGAAGAGATTTAATATATTTCTAAAATGTTGGTGCTTGTGACATCATCAGAGCTTGACTAGCGATAGTCTTTGCCTACATAAAAAAACAAAATGTCGTTTGTAATTCTTTTTTTTTTGTAAGTAAGGCAAGGGATTCATACTCATACTACGTTTGCTGACATATAAGGTCAAAGCTTTTTATTGAATATCTTAAAAAATACCGACTAATAAGTATAAATTGTATACAAATCTAATAAGTATAAATTGTACTGAAATCATCATTCTTGAAAACGTTTTGAGATTTCGCACATTGAACTGTACATCGTGCATCGCTGCACCGAGTTCATGAGATCGTCGATCGCCGCGATGAAAACACGGTCGCAAATCACCAGTGGGACGACGCCTTTATGCCCCAAATTGTTGTCGCATAAAATGAATTATTCCGCCGTTCTGTCCGGTTATTTTTAGATCGCGCGTTGCTGTGACGACTCGATATTAAACTAAATAATTATATAGAATAGAATAATGGGACGCCTAACAGTTAATTTTCTTATGACAATGACAAATCTGGCAATTGAGCGGTATTTCGTCGTGATATTATGTATTTTTTTGTGATTTCGTGGCAAACTAAATAAATGTTGTTTTCGTTCATTTCTTTTTGTTAATATCAACTTTTAGAATTCCTTCGTAAATTCCGATGATGCGATTTTGTAATTTACTAGCATTTGCGGACTCCTAGCGTGGAACTAGTGCCGGGTCCCGATAACCTATCTACAGATAACCGACAGTTAGCTGTCAACGCGAAATTGAAATGTCCCTTTTTTCTTTTCTACTGAGTGGCCTATCACTAGTTAACATTTTAACTGGTGGTAGCTGGTTGGTAGGTTATTGGACCGGGCATTAGTGCAGTAAAGTAAAAGTGACGAATATGACAAAAGCGTTAATTTTAAAATGGAATTGTTAGTGAAATAATCTTGTACATGTCATCATCAACACATTATGTCCCCACCGAGGGTAACGGGTCTCTTCCATGAGGAAGGTATAGGCCATACTCCACACGGGGGCCAAGTCCGGATTGGTGGAGGCTTATAAGACTAGTGGCTGGTTTTACTGCCAGTAGTTTTCAAGCCGCCCGAAAGCGTAACATACATGGGGGTGATTCGGGTACCCCTAGGGGTGCTCTATCGCTGGACTTCCGCTTGACACTATTTTTTGGGACCCCTTTATAGGTATAAACACAAAGTTGTATTACTTTATTCACAAACGCACGTAAAAGCTTCGCAAGGCACGTTAAGCAGTTGATGCCGGCTACCGTCGATAGATGGCAGTCGTGAAGCCAAGTCAGAGGCCTTACAGCGGCTTGAAAACTTCTGACAGTAAGACCAGCCACTAGTCTTACAAGCCTCCACCAATCCAGACTTGGCCCCCGTGGTGGAGTATGGCCTATACCTTCCTCAGGGAAGAGACCCGTGCCCCTCGGTGGGGACATGATGGGTTGATGATGATGATGAAGCACGTACAGTTGAAAACGAAGTCGTCAACACGCCGGGATTCGAACTCTCGACACCTCGCAGGTGAGGCGAGCGTTTAACGCGGCTACCGTAGCGTCGATGCCTGTCATCGCTCATTTCAATTCACAACTTATGCGGTCCACTAAATGCCATTATCGCGGCGGCAGGCCTCGTAAGGTTGCATTTGCATGAATTTTAGCTAAAACACGGGGTGATTTTTTGTTGAGTTTATTTTTGCCCGACTGCGGAGCCCAAAAATGGTAATGCGCTTGGCTCCTATGTATATATGTATGTCGGGTTTAAATTCTATGTTCCCCATAACCATTCAACAATGATCAGATTATTACCACAAATATATTCCCCCTCGGTGGGGACATAATGGGTTGATGATGATGACATTATGCGGTTTTTTGAAATTTTCGATTCCTCAAACATGTAAAAAAAAAATTAAATATCGTTGCGATACGGTATTTGACACTATCAACAATAAATTATTTGAGATGCTCGATTAAAACAAAAGTTACAGAATGATTCGGAAAATGTATTTCTTTTAATCATTTAGTAGTTATTACAATTTTTAAATAGATGAAACATAAAAAGAGTGCTCTGAAATGTGACGTCACAAGCAAGTATTTTCATACAAAATTCCGTTTTAAAAGTAACTCATTTGACATCCTGTCAAATACCCAATTCTTAATTTTTTATGGCGCTATTCATCATTCAGATTCAGTGTCAGATTGACCCACAATTGAGTTTGTCTCTGCAAGGCTTTATTTTGTTTTTTGGAAAAAAAATAAAGCATTTTTCTTAATAATTCGTGGCTCAGTGGCCAATGTCTTGTAGGTAGGTCAAGGCGGGACGAAAAATAAGAATAAAAGTGACAGCTGGAACACTACGATAAATCGCGGAACATACATTCGGTGATTCGGGTATCCTTAGAGGTGCTCCATCTATGGACTTACGCATAACACTATTTCTTGGGGCACCCTGTATACCTTAGGGCTTGGAATATTATGTGCTTTTTTTTCCTGTGTGCAATAAAGAATAAGCATCCTTATCTTTCCTTATCTTACAATGCCCCAAGTATGAAGCTGTACCTATGCAGAGATCTCATGTCTAACTAGACCAAGAAAGCACAGATTTTTTTCGCCTCTTGAATTATAAACGTGATCTGTCTCTATGCGATTCTCTGAATAAAATCCAGACTAGCCATAGACTTATATATGAATTGAAAATTTCAAATAATGAGACGTTCCGTTTTCCTACTCAATTATGTATTCGTGTCTATGAGCTGTTTTTAATCAAATGAAAGTTCACGATCTCCTATGCGTGTATTCTCTCTTGATTACTTTGAAATATTGTAAAAAATAAAAATAAACTCACGCCCGTTATCCCCGAGGGGGGCGGGAACCGGACCCACGTTTTGCAGAGTTTATTAGGCCCCTTTTAGGAATTCGACATCTCTAAAGAAATTCACGGACGGACAAACAGACCGACATAAGATGTCTGTCGTAGCCGTAAGTTGGTCTCCCTTAGGTAACATACCGCAAAATGTGATATAAGCGACCCAATGGGAATCGAACCCACGACTTCCGGCATAATCAGACGTGCTACCGCTAGACCAACGAGTCAAAATAAAAATTGAAATATTATTTCTCATAATAAAAACAAAAAAGATTTATGAAGATTTATGAAGTTGTTAGTTTCACAATTAATAGATATGTGGAGAAGAAGTTAACAAAGAAACTCCTCATTTATTCGTTTCAAAACAGTTTTAGCTTAACTAACAAACTTTCAAACTTAAAAATTATTACTCATGGATGTGTTGAGCGCTAGACACAATTCTCCTCTGATTACATTTAATATTAATCTACTGCTTAACCCATCCATGCACTGAACGCGCCCTATGTTGCTTAACCTTCGTGATCGGTTAAGATCACTCAGGTAGCCGGGGCTACGAGCGAGTGCCCCATAAAGAAACTATTAATTTTTGAAAGTCTAAATCGTGGAAATGACAATTTGCGTATATTTCTAGTGTTAACATTATGGTGGCTATCAATAGTTTCTAAGTCTTTAATATTTTTTCGAACATACGTAATATTCGACCTCTGTGGCGCAGTGATTAGTGCATCTGACTACCACGCGAGAGGTCCCGGGTTCGAATCCCGGCTGGGGACAAAAAAAATCCCAGGTCTTGGATGTTTACATGTTTGTGACGTTGTTGCTGTTTCTGGTGCCCACGACATAGGGTATCCTAGTGTGGGGCCAAAAGCAATGTATGTGCCTGTTTGATGTTTATGTTCATGAATCACGTCGCTTAGACGTTGACGCTAAATCAAACGTTGACAAAGGCAGAGTCTACGCTGTTAGGGGTCTCGCCATAGATAGTCGAGGCGATTGGCAATTACCTCGCGTGATGACCTCGGCCCGCTCCCTAACCATTATCACTTGCTACCCGGCCAGGTGAAAGCAATAACTAATAAGCGGATCCATTAACGCTGGCTAATACTTAAAACTGCGAAATTGATACCCTATGTGCGATCAGCCGACGGCCCTCGCTTTCTATTATGCGGTCATTAGGATGGGAAGGCTGTTACAATGCAACTTACCTATGGGTGTGACGTAGGCCTGTTTTATTACGAATTTATTTTATTTACCCTTCTCTCTTTTCCTTCAGCAACTTTCCATCGTCGGTTGCCTGGAAGAAATTGCTTTAAGCAATAAGGCCGCCAATTGTACTGTATCTTTTTTATGTTTTGTATGTGTTTTCCTCGTACAATAAAGAATATTCCTATCTTATCTTTATTTGCTGACCATACAACTCTGAGAATTCAGAATTCAGGCTGAGCATCCCTTGAATCCATGGTTTACTGATATTTCTATTTGTTTTGCAAAGTTCATCAAATTCTCCAACCCTAGTAGCTTCAGTGGACGTTCCTTTTTCACGCTTCACGCAAAAGCGGCCAAGTGCGAGTGGGACTCGCCCATGAAGGGTTCCGTAGCAGCAAGTAACATAATATAAAAGTTCTTGTAGTTCGGGAGCCTCCCCCCGCGCGCTCCGCACCCGCTACCAATTAAGCCACGCCCCGCGCGAATTCTAATTATTATTTACTTAGGCACCTATAAAAAACCTAACATAATTATTTAATTTTAATAATGTAATTTTATATTAAAAATGACTATATTGAAATATGATGAAATGTATTGATAGTTATGTTCAATTGATTATTTTCATTACTTATATTATTGATCAAAACTTATTTACTTTTAGAATGCATGAATGACATAACATATTAATTATTTAATTTTAATAATGTAATTTTATATTAATAATTACTATATTGAAACATGATGAAATGTATTGATAGTTGTTATGTTCAATTGATTATTTCGCATTACTTATATTATTGATAAAAACTTATTTATTTTTAGAATGCATGAATATAATTTGAAATGTATAATGTGTGAGGTAAAATGGCTAAAAATAAATAAATATATAAATAAAATAGGCACCTGTTACAGTTTTATTATTAGAAAACAATGGTTCACGGTTTATCATAAGGTTTATGTTTATGAATTTTGTGTTTAAAATTTTTATATTTGAGTTGATTGAATGAAAAATAAATCGCGGTTTACGATTTATGAGGTATTAAAATTAAATTAGAAGCTTCAATATCATTTTTGAAGACCTATTCATAAATACCCCACACGTACCTATGGGTTGATTGTTATTTTTTTCTATTTTTGTGTAACAATCTTAATGCGGTTCACGGAACGGTTACCAATTTTCAATAGTATCCTAGTTCTTATAGTTTCAGAAAAAAGTGTACGTACGTACGTACATACGCGACAGACAGACATGATGAATCCATAAGGGTTCCGTTTTTTTCCATTTGGCTGCGGAACCCTAAAAGCCAGCCAAGAGCGCGTCGGAACCAAATATTCGCGTCTCATTGGTCAATGCGCGCGGCTAGAGATAAACGACACAATAAGCGAAGACGGTCCGGTGGCTATTGAAAGGTCATGCATTAACTAATGGGCGCACTTGGACAATTTTCTTTAGGAGCTGGTTTCGAGGAACGGAATATCTAAAATTCTCCTGTCACAGTGTTAGTGTGCATACTCCTGCGAAACGGCTTAACCGATTTTGATGAATTTTTATATAATCGGTAGGTCTGAGAATAAGTTAATTTATTTTTCCTCCCCCTAATTGGAAAAGCAACGATTGCCGGGTCAGTAGTAAATTATAATATTCTTTTAATAATTCGCGATGCTCATGCATGGTTGTATATTCATCATCATCATCATCATCATCATCATCATGAGCCATTTCGCGCCCACTGCAGGACATAGGCCTTCCTCATGGTTTTTTAAGTTTTCCAGTGATACAGGAATTAATTGTTTGTTTAACACGTTACTCAGGCACTATAAACGCGTCAATGAACTGGGATATTCGAGTCTACTGATAGCCGGCCGTTCTTCCTTCCGAAAGCGTTTATCTATCTGAACCATGTGTTGCTAAAACAACTCAAATCCATTCAACCAAATTTTTGGGGAAGAGGAAAAAAGGATTTAAGATTCAGAATCCTGCTGTATTTTTACTTTTTTTATAACTAAACCGTTCACGTACCTACCACTTTTAATGTTGAGTCACATTTTGTAAAAATATTTTAGTGTGAATGTTTTTTTTTGTGCATTTTATGAACTGGATATGTGTTGCTTTGCAAAAACACTACTTATAATTGAAATAAAAGGTCACAAATTTATTACTAGAAACTATAACTTATGAAATAAGTATGTACTTAATGTAATTAAAATCTAAGACACCTCTACATCGTCTTTCTCTGTGTTTGGGCAGTTGAAAATTTCTTCATAGAAGTTTTTAATATGGTCCTCGTCCGGCAAGTAACTCTTTAATTTTCTGTTTTTTTTTTTTTTTTAAATATTTAATGGTTTCTTACTCAATGCCATCATCTTACCGGCCCACATTGATAGTCTATCAATGTGGGCCGAGACGGGACGGCGGCGGCGGCCGTCTGGCCTTCACGGGAGGGTCAAGGCCCCCGTTTGGGTGACAGCAAGGAGGTCGCGGCGCGGCGTCCCCCACACTAGGGCACTTAAAGCTCCGCGATCGATCCGGACCCGGAAATCAGCCGATTCGCGGGCACTTGTGTTTTTTTTAATAGATTAATTAGGGTTCAATAGGGTAGTTTCCAGGGTCAAAATAATTAAATTCTATTTAGTCCGTATTTTAGATAATAAAAAAATATTGGACACGTATTTTTTCTTTTTTTGATTAAACAAAAAGTAACAAAGATATAGCCCATTGAAGTCATAGTACGACAGAAAAAGCAAGCAAGTGACTCCGGGGCTTAGTTTGTTTGTGAGTTTTAAATGTGGAGTGCTTACGAAAGTTTTGACAATATAATTAATTACTCGTTGATCGAGACGATCTCGACCATCATCTGGCGGAGTGGTCTGAGGTGGCCCAGGATCGAAAACTCTGAAAATCTTTACCCTGCAGTGGGTCTAAGCAATATAGTTTTTTTTTACGTAGCAATATTACCTAACAGACTACGTAACAAAAATAGATGACCGGAAAACCTACGACGTATTTTCAGGCAAGTCAAATTCACACAAAAAATATATAATAATAAATCCGTGCAGTCGTTTCGAAGAAGTTCGAAAAGCACTGTGATATAAGATTTTTATATTTTAGAAGATGTCTGATTTAGTAATGCAAGTGGCACTTTCTACCAGTCAGCCCGTAGTATGTACAGGAGACAAAAATTGGGGCAGAGACGTGAAAAAAAGAAAGTCGTAAAATGTGTTAAAGTGTTAAATGTAAAATGTGTTAGAATGTGTTAAAGTGGATGTGTTCTGATTTCAGGTCAACCACGGAGGGTGCCAAAGGTCAGTATTCTAGTAGGTTTTTATGACCGTATTGATTATAATAAATATTAGTTATATCAACCGATTATATCCTGCCTGCAATCCATTCCCTTTTAAAGTTTGTCTCGAATCAATCGATCTAAGCGATAAGAAGTTAATTGTATAAAGGCCCCGATTGACCATACGTCCAATACTCCAAATGGTCTGCTAGCATTCCAAAATCTGCTCGTAAATGTAGAAAAAGCCGGCAACTTTTAAGACTCCGTCCAAGAATTACCAATCGGATGTAAAAGCCGCCATTGACGATGCGATCAACACTTTATATGGACTGCTAGCATTCGAAAATCCGCTCGTCAGTTTATATTGATGATTTTTTTAAATTCATATACCTAAATGAAAATAGGGAAAACCCTTGTTTGTGGACGAATATATTCTGAGGTCTTGGACGTTTACATGTTTGTGACGTCGCTGTTTCTGGTTCCCACAACACAGGGTATCCTAGTGCGGGGCCAAAAGTAATGTATGTGCCTGTAAGTAAATGTTTATGTTTAATAAAGATAATAATATAATTCTCGCTCTTCTGACGCTACAAAAAGACGAAAGTCGAAAAACGGTAACGTAAATTCTGATACTGTCAAAAAAAAATGCATCATTGATAAATCTTTTTCAAGCAATACCGGACGCCGCTGCCGCCGTCCCGCCAGATGCACCGTCCAGCTTAAATTCAGCATGCATCTATTTGGATGCATCATTACTTAGATATACGAAATAATATTTTGTTATTTTTTTTTCTTGCTGTGCAATAAAGTTGTGAGGTATTTCGATAACACGCGATATACATACAATGTGTTTTACTCTAGTGTGAAGCATACCGTGTTTGTATTGTCACTATCATTAGGTTTGTTTAAAAATTCAAGAATACGGAAATTATAGCTAATAACACCTTGTTTGCGGAGCATACATAGTACAGTTTGTTGAAATAAGCGGGGCGGTTAGATAAAATGTTTAGGAAAAGCAGACCTTATTCTTTCTATGTAAAAATATCGTGTTTATTGGTTTTGGGTAGTATAATAGATACGTACGCCGAGGTAAAAATTCTCACATTAGCCAGGTTTTTCTGTCATAACTACCTCCATCTATTGATGGCAGCCGGCACCAACTGCTTAATGTGCCTTGCGAAGCTGGGAGCAGCTCGGAAAAATGCCACTAGCGTTAGTCATAGAACAGTCACCCGCTAGTTAAGCCAAGTCAGAGGCCTTAGGGCGGCTTGAAAACTTCTGATAGTAAGACCAGCTTGCTCCTCCTAAGACTTGCAACTAGTCTTACAAGCCACCAATCCAGAATTGGCCCCCGTCGTGGAGTATCGCCTATACCGACCTCAGGGAAGAGACCTGTTTTCCTCGGGGGGACATAATAGGTGGAAGATGACGAAAGGAGCAATGGAGACAGCTGTGTTAGGAGTTTCACTGCGTGATGGAATCAGGAGTCCTCACTCGAGAACGCGGGTTCGCCTGCAGATCTCCTCAGATCTGCAGGCGAACCCGCGTTACTTATACTGGGTGTTGATTTGTACAGTTAAATCCGACTCAAGGGTGGTTATTTACACACGGAGCCGCTCGGAAAAATACCACTAGCATAAGTCATAGAACGGTCACCCACCCATGCACTGAACGCGCCCTATGTTGCTTAACCTTGGTGATCGTTTTATATCACCCAGGCAGCCGGGGCTACAAGTGGTTCGAGCCTATTACTCGTTTACATGTAAAGCCTAAACCACAACATGGTATTTTTTTCAGTTAAATATTCCAAAATGATCTATGCACTATATTTTAAGAATCAAAGACTTTCATAGCGATCCGATGAGTTTGTGCAAAGTTATGGCACATGGTAGTCCAACTCACATGTATAGAGAGCGCAAATCAGCTTAAACGTAAACTCAAATATCCCAAAACTCACTTTGTGTGGGTTGTGACCTTTTTGCGTAACTACGTCCACTTAGGCTCGATGTTTTCCTTTCAAGTTAATTCATATGTGCTACTGCTCCGAATTTTTTCACTTCTCTACAATCAACCGTACAGCCAGGGGCGTGCCGCATTAGATTAGATTAGAACTCTTTATTCTACACACCAGAAAAAAAATACATAAAATACTTCCACACTACACAATCAATTGACCAGGGGTGCAATTACGTAAGACGCCACTGTATGGAGTTGTCTGATTTAGCCCTTTTGTTCCCGGTAGATCGCACCGCCTTATGCCACCCTGTTAGGTACATTCTGGGACTTTTTTTCCCAGCAGGTATCTCGTACTCCTACTCTGAATTGTCATAATAATATAGGTACATTCTTATTTTTACTCTTTTGAGTGGTCTAAATGCTTAAGCCGATAGAGTAGATAGTTACGTAATACTCGTATAAGGGTGGCTTTATAGCTAACGCTAGTGGCATTTTTCCGAGCGATTCCGTGCTTCGCAAGGCACGTTAAGCAGTTGGTGCCGGCTGCCGTCGATAGATGGCAGTCGTTAAGCCAAGTCAGAGGCCTTACGGCGACTTGAAAACTACTGACAGTAAGACCAGCTACTAGTCTTACAACCCTCCACCAATCCGGAATTGGCCCCCGTGGTGGTGGCCTAAACCTTCCTCAGGGAAGAGACCCGTGCCCCTCGGTGGGGACATGATGGGTTTATGATGATGATGATAAGAGCTGGTCCTAAACTAGGTTACCCTGTGCTATGGTAACCAGCCAAGGGCATTACAAACATGGCAATACACCCAGACTGAGGCCATTTGTACAAATGCACGGCGGCCCCCAGTGGGGATCGAACCCACGCCTTGTTTTGGTAGGTGCCTCAACGGCTAGACGTCAAAAATTTAATCTAATAATGGAGAATCTTTCAAATTTCTGGCTACCTGTCACGGCCCAAAAGGTCTTTATAGGTCAAACAGACAAACAGACCGACGCCATATTTGTTCGGCACTCTTTGGGTGACTGACTTTGGGCCTAACTCTAAAGCCCATTACACAATAAAAAAAAAGGTATAAGAAATAAGGAACAAGGAATAAGAAATAGCGGAATCCAGCAATGGCAGCACCGTTGAGCAAGACACAATTCAAGAATAAGGAAGACAACTGATTTCTGTGCTATTCCTTATTCCTGGTTCCTTATTTCTTATTCCTTATTCTTATACCTTATTTTTTTTCATTGTGTAATGGGCTTAAGTGTAAAAAGAAAATGGCCGGCCCATATTTGAGACAAATCGTGATTAAGATAATACAGTACTGATAAGGAAAGCCGAGTTATATTTGATCGTGTGGATTACCCAACAGCACATACGGTCAGCAGCTGATCGAGCAGCCTTATGCCAACCTGTTAAAGTTGATTTTAGATTGTCACGTACATTTGCGATAGTGTGAATAGCCTGTATTTGTCGTGTACGTAAGTACCTAGAGTTATCGTTGTTAATATAGTTAATCTTTTGATTAACATAAAAAAAAAATGCATAACATGAAATAAAGTTTTAAATTACAAATTACATTTCAGTGGACCGTTAATTTTAATATTCATTGAATATATCTTTAATTTCACGCTTAAATAAAATATTAATAGCTTCGGCCGATAAGAACGAAATGAGTTTTATTACAAGAATATCTATGGAAAACATTTTCATCGACATGTTCTAAAATAGAACTAGAAAATACTCAGTCTTATTTTATTAAACAAGGAAATGAATTGATAAGAAAAATTGTAGAGTTATGTTTTATCGACGGACCTAATCCAAATAGGCTATTTGATAGTACCATCTAGGATTTTTGTTGATGTTCATTGATTGCTCATACAGTGGTCATTTTAAATTATTTTCTTTCGTGTATTTCTTCTAAGGCCTTAGGGTGGCTTGAAAACTTGTGACAGTAAGACCAGCCACTAGTCTTACAAGCCTCCACCAACCCGGACTTGGCCCCCGTGGTGGAGTATGTCCTATACCTTCCTCAGGGAAGAGACCCGTGCCCCTTGGTGGGGACATAATGGGTTTATGATGATTTCTTCTAAGAAAAGCATTAATTCACTTTTAAAATAAGCCGCTAAAACGCTATCTTGGGCAATATGGAGAGCTCGGGAATCAGTGACGTCACTGGTCAGTAAACTAACACCAATCAACGTAAGAATTATGTGAATGACAGATGCCATTTATTGACCTGTGACGTTATCATAAATTCGGCCAATGCAGGCCGTTTTCGATAAAAAGGCAAATATTAACGATATAAATTAATATAGAAAGTAACAATGTAATGTAATGGTTTGTGATAGCTTACAACACCGCTCAAGTCGAAAACTGGCGGTTTTCACATTTGAATGCCATTCGATGGAGCTGTACATTGCGCGTCTAACCATTGGTCACACCTGTGAAGTTGGTAAAAATGACTTGAGCGGTGTTGTAAGTTTTATTATTTTAAATGCCATGAGTACTCTTACTCAGATACACACAACAGTGTTACTAGTAAGTGCCTAGTAATAAAAAATACTATAAAGTGGGGAGTCCCGCATAATAAAAATTACAATGATTTAATCATTTATGAACCATAAGCTGAAGGAGTACCTTTTCATTTTGATTCATTTATTAAGTGGCCAGAGCTTGATTAAAAGAACACTTCAAGGTGTTAAAACTAGAACATAGATACATAAAGTCACGCCTGATTCCCAGAGGGGTAGGCTGAGACCAGGGACCGCCACATATTACCATGACAGATCACTTTCGCTTCAATGCCAGTGCTAACATGAAAACAAAATGTTCACTAGACGACACTGACAGTGCTACCTTAACCCCTCTGGCCTAGAACACTTTTTCTTTCACAGCTAATTTAATATTGAAATTAATGACAGTTTTCAACGAATACAACTGTGGTCTTTATCATCTTCAAAATTCGATTCAAAGGGTCGTTGCAAGACCGACCCGCCGCAACGGCACTTCGCCGGCCGGTCTACGGGGCAAACGGAATGCGCCGTAGTTTACATCTGACCCGCCGGCGGGTCTTCGGGCTTAAGGTCATTCCTCCATTCTAAGACTCTTCAAAAGTCTCCTCGACCCAATATTCAACGTAAGTGAACTCGAGAAGACCGAAGAATATCTTGTAAGACCAAGGGCCGATTATTGAATTCAGAATTTACACTAAGTAAATACTTAAGTAACGTGCTATCACGCTCTTTTCTAAAGAAATTGGACGAGAAAGGACTACAGTTAAGTAATTACTTAGCGAAATTCTCAATTCAGAAATCGGCCCCAAGTCGGGTGAATCATGCGCCGATTTAAGCATATGTACTGCAAGCAGAGGTACTAACCTCCATAATTAATGTTATCTTTATTACCCTTTATTACTCGACGCCGATTGTTTTGGTATGTAGATTAGAATAAAGTATTATAAGCGCAATAATTGCGTTCAATTTAGTTGCAGGTGCCGCCCAACTGAGGAGAGATTATAAGCGGTACCGCGTGTGGGGACTTGCGTCTCGCTTAGATTGGAGTGACATTGCTTTTATACCGTAGAAGACGTACATATAAAGAAATAAGAATTTTCAGGGTATTCGAGATCTCAAATAAAGTGGAAAATAAAAGTACAATAATAAAAAATCATATTACATTCAGTTTATTCATCTATATAGAGGGTGTCGATTTGTACAGTTAAATCCGACTCAGGGGTTTATTTACAATAATTTTTTTTTAAATATATTTTTTGCTTCAGCATCATGTAAATAACCACCCCTGAGTCGGATTTAACTGTACAAACCAACATCCCGTACACTGTATAAAATTATGGTGTCACAGTGATACTGCGCATACTTTTCCGAAATGGCTTGATCGATTTTATGAAATTTTATATGTAGGTACATATATTCGGTAGGTCTAAGAATAGGTCGTTATCTATTTTTCATACCCCTATCTGGCAAGACAACTTTTGCCGGGTCAGCTAGTATAATGTATATAATACAATATTATTATTATATCATACAAATATGTGAAGTTATATTGCCTCTACCTTCATCAGGGAAGAGACCCGTGCCCCTCGGTGGGGACACAATAGATTGATAATAATAATACAAATATATATTACGTAAAAATAGTGTTATGTGCCTTATATTTTGGGATCAGTAATTACAAAATTAAAAATAGTTTTGTCAAAGTTCGGTATCCTCAAAAGCTTAAGAATCGCTGCGCCAGAAGACTCGGCTCACCCTTGAGCAACGCAGCCCATGACCCACGTTTACGGGTGTTTTTGTAACGAGGTAATGCATAAAACAGGCCTGTAAAACTCTTGACACGCAGGCAAATGCCACTTCCTCGGTCCCAGCCGCCTGAATAAGATAGATCATGCAAATGGTGACGCATGAAGGTTTCAAATAGGATCAGCGACGCTGCGCCTGACCAAAGCGACGCGCAGTGCGTTCACATCGGCCTCGTACACAAAGCCGGGTCCAGACCGTTGTAACATGTAATGTAATCCACCGTCTAATGTAACACGAATTCTACGTGTGGACGGCACTACGAGCATTAAATGTAACTCTCGTAGTGCCGTCCACACACAGAATTCCTGTTACATTACACGGTGGATTACATTACACGTTACACTCGTCTGGACCCGGCTTAAAATTTTAATTTTAAGACAACATCCTGCGCTGTGTCTGAGTGTCTACATGTATAATTCATTCGATTACGTATTCGTTTGGATAAATAATGTAACGGCTCCGTGTCGGCCGCGGGGACGGAGTTGTGATGTAGGTCTGTAAAAACAATTTCTCGATACAGGCACCTCGAAGAAAATGGGGGCCGTTTTTTTTTAAACATAACATTCACATACAGGCACTTACATTGCTTCTGGCCCAACACTAGGATACAGTCTGTTAGCTTTTAGAATATACCTCGGCTACTATCGGATAAACCGACTATATTGCAATAAAGAAAGGTTTATTTTGTATTGTTATTTATAAAACTATAACTTTTCAAAATAGTGAAGAAAAGTTTTATACAGAGCAGGAAGTAGTATTACACTCGTGTGCTTTCGGCAAAAACCGAAACCTACTCCAGAGCCCGAGGTACCTATATTCTAAAAGCTAACAGACTGTACCCCATGTCGTGGGAACCAGAAGCAGCGACATCACAGACATGGAAACATCCAAGGCCTGGGTTTTTTTTAAGGCCGGGGTTCGAACCGGGGACCTCTCGTATCGTAGGCGATCATGACGCGCTAACCGCTGCGTCACAGAGGTCGTCTTCGCGATGTACTTCTGATACGAAGCTAATTAATCATGGGTAATTAAAATTCCACCAATCTGGACTTGGCCCCCGTGGTGGAGTATTGTCTATACCTTCCTCAGGGAAGAGACCCGTGCCCCTCGGTGGGGACATAAGGTGTTGATGATGAATTCAAATTCAGATTCAAAGTGTCTCAATGTTAGTGCGCATATATTCTTCCGAAACGGCTTGGCCGATTTCGATGAAATTTTATAGGCGATTTCAAGCGCTGAGGTATTGAAAAGGTTCCGCAAGATTTTTCCTTCTCCGTCAGCGAGTGATTTTGCTACTACGAGTATAACTTCACAAATGTATATAACTTAGAAAACAAAGTCACAGTTACAATAGGGTAGTTTCCAGGGTCAAAATAATTAAATTCTATTTAGTCCGTATTTTAGATTATAAAAAAAATATTGGACACGTATTTTTTCTTTTTTCGATTAAACAAAAAATAACAAAGATATAGCCCATTAAAGTTAAGTGTGACGTCACTCCGTGCTAAAAAATGCAGCACGGCGTGACGTCACACGTAACTTTAATGGGCTATATCTTTGTCATTTTTGGTCTAATTTACAAATAAAAAATACGTGTCCCTTATTTTTGAATAATCTAAAAGATGGACTAATTACATTTTTTAGGGCAACTAGCCTAGACCGCACTGGGAATCGAACCCGGGCCTCCCGTTTCCAAGACCTTTCTTCCCACTAGACTACCATCGCTCGCCGTCGCAAAGTGACAATTGGTAGGTAGTCTGTTAGCTTTTAGAATATACCTCAGCTACTATCGGATAGAATCGGATATATTCGTGTAATAGAAATATCGGCACTAATATGACACTTAATTTCGAAATCGGAACTAATATGACACCTAATTTCACTTATACAGAGCGGGAAGTAGTATTACACTCGTGTGCTTTCGGCGAAAACCGAAGCCTACTCTAGAGCCCGAGGTATATTCTAAAAGCTAACAGACTGTATCTAAAGAAGAAAAGCCAATCTATATTAATAATTTCGTACCGGTCTACGGTAGACTCGAACGAAATGAACATGAAATTGAAGATCATAAGAAAGTCGATCCGAGTCGACAACTTATAGGCGAAAAATTCTGATTATCGAGTATTGTCAATATGAAAAAAAAAAAGTTCATTGTAATAAGTACAATGGCTTTGCTAAGTAAACATGTCAATATCCTCAATGTTACGTTGGTGTCACGCGTCACGTCATCACGGGTGTCAGTTTTGTATTCTGTTATCCATTATGTCCTCCATGGTCTAAGTTGTTTGATTTTGAGACAAAGACAGATTTAAGAGAAATATCAGATCACACACGCACGAGGCCCTACTGTTGAAATATCGATAGGGACCTACATAGGTTAGCTCTGAAGGTTTTTGTGCTAACATTGGGGTTGGGAATATACCTTCGTCAAGTTTATTATTAAACTAGATGTAAGCCCGGCTGCACACGGCTAAAATGTAGTCTCATAATGATATTCCACATTGTATGGACCACATATTTTTATTCAGCATTGAATTTTTGGTCTTTTCATCCTTTATGCTTTTTCATTTTAACAAATTAGACCTTAATGTTCACAATGGACACCTTTGACAGGTGATGACGTGACACCAACGCAACATTGGCGACATTGAAATGTTTATTTGTACTGTATCTTTGTAAAACATTTACACATGTATTTGTTTTTCCTGGTACAATAAAGAATATTCTTATCTTAATTCGCAACGCCATCATATAGAAATATCATTTTTATATTGAAAATACTCGATAATCCGAATTTTCCGCCTATAAGGTTGTCGACTCGGATCGAATTATTTTTTACGCTCTTCCATTTGATGTGCATTTCGTCCAAGTCTACCGGGGACCGGTACGAAGTTATCGATATCAATATAGATATTTTGGACGTTGTGACGGACCGCGCATAAAATGTGTTATCTCTAATTAAAATTGGTTACCTACTTGAAGTAAATGGAAACCTACGTAGCGCGCTTTAAGTAGGCAAATAACGCATAAATGCTTACCTTATCTGCTCCTGGCTCTATTAACTCAGCAGAATTAATCAAACATCGCCAATAATAAATACGGTGTTATCGCGAGGCATAAATTAATCTCGGAGCTAATACATATATTTTCTTACTTTTTTAATTACGCTGGTTAATTGAAATACGCACGGACCATGTAGGTATTTTGCACACTTATTAATTAGTTCGAGGAACGTTAGATTGGGGAGGACGGGGCAAGAAGTACCTATAATCTATTTATCTATACTTGGAATTTTTTCAGACTTTAAACGACATTAAATCAAAAACCCTTAGCGGTAGAAAACTCGAAACAGTATACAAATTTAGTGCTAGCTAGTACTAGCTAGTACTAAATTTGCAAACGGTATCGAATTTTCTACCGCTAAAAAAAAATACAAAAAAAATGCCAAGTATAGATAAATGGATTATACGTTCGTAAGAAGTAAGTCAATTTTCGACCCCTAGAATAATAATGACGACCGACGGCGACCTCAGTGGCGCAGCGGTTAGCGCATCTGCCTACCATGCGAAAGGTCCCGGGTTCGAACCCCGGCTGGGGACAAAAACCCAAGGTCTTGGACATTTACATGTTTGTGATGTCGCTGTTTCTGGTTCCCACGACACAGGGTATCCTAGTGTGGGGCCAGAAGCAATGTATGTGTCTGTATGTAAAGGTTTAATCTAGGTACAGTCAGTACAAAATGGTTAGTAAATTTTGTGACTAAGAAATCTCCGTCTCTTTCATAGAACTACCATTCATGGTTTTCCGTGACAAATCGATACACACGTACGTACCTAAGTTCATTCGATGTACATTGCAAAGTCATTTAACCCACAGATTAACAAATAGACTCGGCAAAGCAATGTACAACTGTCACACCTAATAAACTACGAATAAGCCACGAAGTTTGTTCTAGTCTGTTTTTAAGGATGGTGTTTTTTTTTTTAATTTAAAAGATCTGCTTAGTTTTTTTTTGCATTATATTTCTTTACCACACAAACCTTGCAAATTTCCATTTCTATGATGACAAACAATAAAGCGACGATCACATAACTTAGATACAAGGAATGCGTTAATAAAATAGTGAGGTAAATAACTAACAATTTGCAAAACGCTTCAAAGGGCTTGCGCAACCATTTGAGAATCTTAAATCAAGCCCTCAAGCAATTAAGTGTTTTGACATCTATAATGTGTGTTTTTCATTGGGATTTACAGAATATTCACTTAGAATAGTAAAAAATAAAATAGACGTCTTTTATCGTTGAAGTCTTTTATTGTGCAAGTTATTTTTTTCCTACAGCTGACTATTCATCTGAATATTTTATTAGTAATCAGCTGCGCTTTGACATAAAAAAGCTTTTTTTATTATTATGTTTATTGAGCGTATTTTATTTGTTTCGTTACTTCTTTGTTCTGTTTATTGGAATTGTCGTCCCTAATAGAATTGTTTTAGATACAAAACACCTACGTAAAAATTAACCCTTCACATCTGACCTTCGTCGATTCGACGTGCGCGACAGAAAAATTGTAATGGGGTGATTGCGCGTGTAACCGTGGTGTCTATTATCAACTCTTTCTTCGACATGCCTTGATGAGAGGCAATGAATTCCGGCAGCTAAATACTGTTTTATTAACTTTATTCGGGATACAATCACCTACTTTAGTTCTTTTCCGAAGAGGCCAATCAGGTTTACAAGAAAAAAAACAAAAAGACTATTTTTTTTTATTCTACAAAAATACGTACAGTCGATAGCTCATCATCCTATACACCCATGCACTCAACTTCGTTGCGTTACGGGCGACTTTTCAACTAAAATGTGAAGGTTGACGTGCTGTCGACTGTACGACGTACTTTGTGGTGAACATAAAATTATTTTTTGTACTGAATGAGCGTAAACGAAGTTAAGTTTTTTTCTAATGTCTACTGTTTAAGTGTGCCCTAAATGAACAACTACTTCACGAGCTGAGGCGGGTTTTTATGATGATTAGTGATGACCTTTTCTCTGGTGTACCTAGTACCTAGAGGGATGATAGTGTTGTACGAGTATCACAATCATGGCAAGTATGATGTGATGATGATGTTGCTTTAGATATTTATCCCATCAAAAACATAAATGTGAATGATAGAAGAGCCAAGTTCGGTAGGCATTAAGAACAGACGTGGTTATCGACTTCGCCGACAAAAGAATTGAGATCTATATCGGTGCTGCCAAGTTCTCTGAAGAAAATCATGAAATTTTAGTTACAAGATCACTGAGATGTAAATTGTTATTCAAGCTCAAGATTTGACTGCTAGTTTTTACCAACAAACCAAATTTCAGAAAAGTCACATAGGTATTATGTCAACCTAACAGCATAAGTACAATACACACAGAAAGTACACTAACCCCCGTATGACTAAACGAAGTAGAGTTAATTAAATAAATATTATTTAGCCTGTACGTGAAAACTAGCCAAGTCAAATCTTAAACTTGAATAACAATTTACATCTCTAGTGATCTTGTAACTAAAATTTCATGATTTTCTTCAGAGAACTTGGCAGCACCGATATAGATCTCAATTCTTTTGTCGGCGAAGTCGATAACGACGTCTGTTCTTAATGCCTACCGAACTTGGCTCTTCTATCATTCACATTTATGTTTTTGATGGGATATCACTGCTTTTTGTACAGAGATTATTGGTATTGATCACTAATAAATACATCTTTACAGTGCCACCATCTTATTTGTTCAGTTTATAACGGCGCTAGTGGAGAATTTAGTAATAACATTTAAGAAATTTACTTAGAAAAATGAGATTATTTTAACTCGTCTTAAAATTTTAACGAAAATGTATCTATAAATCTTAGTGAGTGAATAAATAAAACAAAAAATGGGGAATAGGATTTACTATTAGTCAGTTAGTTACAATTTTGGCCACCTGAACAGATAACTTGGTGGCGCTGTATTAGCCTTGGGTAACTCAGGAGCCAGATATGATAGGACACATATCTCCCCAGTCGTCAAGTGTGTCCCTGTTATATCTCGGAGATTTCAATTATATCTGGCTCCCTCTCCTACTAAGCTCCTGCTACTTTATCCAGCTCATACACAGTGCGCGAGATCGAGATCGAGATCGGCTGTCATCGGATACATTCGGCCGCATTTCTCGTCGTAGTAACAAACGAGCGACGAGAGAAAGATCACCAGATTCTTAAGAATTTATTAAGAATTAAGAATAAAAAAGCAATTAAAATTAGGCACAAATGCGAATGCATTGTTTACGTAAATACTTGTTTTGAGTTAGTTTGCGATTGAAGGTCATCAAGCGATCTGATTTGACGTGATTTTAAATATTTTTAATCATTGTATATTTTCAACTTTTAAATATGCCCACCTCAACATGTTTCACAGTCTAATTTGTTCGTATATTTGCTACTAAAGTGATACATTTATATTAACTCTGTTCAGGTTGTCAGTCCTAAGTCTGTAAAGTATGAAGAAAATTTGAAAATAATAGAAGGTACAATCTGTTGTGATTATGAAAATAATTGTGAGCTGGATATAGTAGGAAATAGGTAGACTAGACTCATCACTTGTGTCGCACGGCTCTTATCTCTACTCACACTCTGTTGTACGTATGAGCTAGGATACAACGGTGAGTAAGATATGATTGGGATATAATGTGTCCCGGTGATCAAAGATATGAGATATAACAACTCCCTCTAAGGACACACTTTGCGCAAGTCTACGCTGTATTTTTTACTGCCAAGGAACCGATAACCGATGAGTTAGAAATCGGCTACGAACATACGACTTTTCAGAAACTCATTTACATTTTAGAGAAACATGCTTATGCATAAGTTTACAGATATTATATAGTATCGGTTGAGACCAAACCATACCGCGATATAGAACTAAAAAGCGCCATCTATTGGCAGAATTTGGAACTAAATACTATGAGTGTATTAAAATCAATAATTTTTAGTTTTTAGATTGTTTCCTTTGTATATGCCCAATAGTCTACCTTGATGCCAAATATCAAGCTTCTAGGTCATCTAGAAGTGGGTTAGGTTTTTGATCTATAAGTGAGTCAGTCAGTCAGTCATAAAAATGCCGGTTTTTAAACGTTAATATATCTATAACTGTTTGAGCAACATTGATGAAACTTTGGATTCTAGGCAAGCTAATGGACTTTAAGAAATGTGCCAAATTTCATATACGTAGGTTAAATAGTTGTAGAGTTGTGAAGGGGTCAAAAGTAGCTCGAAGTGATTCCTGTAATATCACACACGGCTGCTGCGTCGCCAGTTCCTTTTTTCCCGAACTTGGCTGGACTCGCTAGCGCGAGTCTAGATCGTAGGTACGAGTGCTCGCCGGAGCGGCTAATAGTAGGTAGATACCTACTGAATAAATTTACGAGTAAAGTAGGTAACGCAATTTTGTGAAAATGCTGAAGGTTTGGGCCCTACAACTTTTTTTTTTCGTAAGGATGACGTCGTTGCTCCGTCGCATTGCATGCTTTTTTAAATAGAAATAAAAATATGAGTAGGTATATGATAAGAACCAATTATTATAAAAATATATAATAGGTACCTACATATGCCTGAAATCTCCGTGCAATAGGTAGGTATAGGTACCAAATAAAAAAAAAATCATTTAAAACTTGACACTTAAAAAAATTGTCGTCAGATCGAGGAATAAGTAGTATTAAAAACACCTAAGTTTAACATAATAATATGGTACCTATTTAGGTACATAAGTTATATAGGTATATGAAAAACTTAAATAAGTAGGTAAGTATCAACATATCTATGGCTTACAGAAATCTCGCCTCAGTAGCATACAAGAATGTTTCAAATATTAAATAAAAATATGTCATTAGTCCTAAAGTGATGAAAGGTCTTCTTGGAGCACCGAACATTATTATATCGCAAGCGAGTTTACCAAATGTCGTAGGAAAGGAACTATCATTATATCAGTCTCCTTAGCAGACACCTAGCTCAACAATGACCTTCCCATGTAATCGGTTGGCCTTCAAATAACCGCAAATTAACTTTGTTATACAATTCTCGCAACAACTTCTCTCAACAACAACTCTTCCATTTGTTCCGCGCCTTATTTCGAACTATACCCGACTGAAATGCGGATGTCATACGGCAGTGGCCAATTATTTCCCTGAACATTTCTTGAGGCTGTTAATTAATTTGGAAGGAGTGCGATTTATTTGACATGCATAGCCGACTAACTCCAGCGTCTCGGCTTCAGGAACCAGCTCGGCAGGTGTTGCAATCGCAAAATAAAATATTTTATATTCGTAACGTAATCCGATACAAAGTGGAAACTTTGGCGTGACGCGCCGGCGAAGGCGCGAGCGTTTGGGGCGGGGGGCGCCCGGCGGGACTCTCCAAGAGCCGGGGGCGCCGCGCCACCCCCGAAAAGGGCCGCCTGGCGCCCGGCGTGACCGCCACCCACGCGGGCGCCGCGCCGCCGACACTTCCGAAACAACACGCAGCGTTCATTGAGAATACAGCCTATATTATGCGCACCAAATCCGGACGGATCTCTGACGTTCGCTAGCGCAATTATCAAGGCATTTAGGTACTTTTGCATAGGCCGAAAACTTTCAGGTTTCGGCGCGCCAAGTTGCGGCGCGGCGAAAACAATTGTATGAAGCAAGTTAAGACGTCTGCGGAAAGTGCAACAAGCGCTTAGCTAAGCCCACGGTGGCGAGGCCGAAGGGCGGCAGAGGACAGGCGACTTACCCTTTCCTCCTCGCGGATCATCTCGGCGATGCCGGGCCGGATGTCGATGTCGTCGGGGTGCAGCGGCGGCATGGCGGAGAGCGGCACCGCTGGCGGCTCCGGCGGCGGCGCGGCGGGCACGGGCGCGGGCTCGGCCGGGCTGCGGCGCGGGCTGGCGGGCGAGCGCTCGCCCGAGAGGCGGCGGCGCGCCTTGCCCGCGGCCGGCGCCGGCTCCTCGCGGCTCGCCGGCCGCTTGGCCGCGTGCACCTCCGGCGCCGGCTCCCCACTCACGTCCGCCAACCCTCGGATCTTCAGCATGCCGGCCACCTTCAGCAGGGCCGGGATCTGGTCCTGAAGCACGTTTATCTCGCCGCGGTACATGAAGTCGACCACAGCCTTCAGGTCGCAGTACTTGACGTCGCGCATTATTATGATCGGGTGCTGGCACGGATTGTCCATGAACAGGGTCTGGAAGTAGGGGCTGCACGCGGAGAGCATGACCTTGTGCGCCTTCAGGCTCTGGCCCTCGCAGGCGAGCGTGACGTCGACCAGCGACTCGGTCTGCAGGAGATGGTCGAAGCAACTGGTGAGGTTGGACTGATACTTGTTCCAGCGCAGGCAGAATTGCTGCGGGGCGCCGTCGTCGTTGCACTCGCGGCCCTCCATGGCCGCGGCGGGTTCGTCCTCGGCCGGCATTGTTAACGGCTCGCTCGGACTCGCATCTGCAGAGGACGAAGTGAGAGCGCGGAGCGTCGGACGTGCACGCCGAGCGGCAGAGCGCGGTTGACTGAGCGGCGGGGCGCGCGCGGGCGGCGGGCGGGCGGGGGCGCGGCCTGCCGCTGCGAATGGCCGCCGCGCGCCGCCCCGCGCCACGCCCCCACCCGGCCCCGCGCCCCGCAAGCCCCACGACTGCGCGAGCGCACGCCGACGCGCACGCTCACTCTACATCTACGGCCACTGACCACTGCCACTACCTTACGCTGGACAGCGGGATTTTGAGAGTCCTCTTCTGGATTTGAACGCTTTGTGGTCAATTTTTAAGTCTGTACTAACACAGAACTAAAAAGTGCTTTAGTATTACTATTGTCTTACATGCACTAATGCAGTTCTGGGCCAACTAGGGTTGGGTATGGCTCTGTTCCAGAAGATCACGATAATAACCATGACAAAATAATAATGCGAAAACGGGAACATAGGATCTCAAAGTAAAGTGCCTGTAGATGTAGAGTCAGTCGCCTTGGTGTTGTTTAAACTACTTAGTTCTTAACGCGAGGGAAATAAGTGCGAATATCGAATACGATGATAACTTCTTGTAGGTAAATTGTCAATAAATTTATTGGATAGACATGATCTATACGTACAGCTTTAAAGCACCTATGAAGTATAAGTAGCCTAGTGAGTAGAACAATGGACTCGGAAGCAGGGGACTCAGGTTCGATTCCCAGCGCGGGCATGTAGGTAGGTACCTATGAATTTGGTTTCCAATTAAGTACATCTGTGAACTTATAGTTGCAATACCGCTCGCTAATTGTGAAGGAAAACATTGTGAAGAAACCTTAACGTCTGAGCTATTCAATAGGTACCTCAGCGCTTTAAGTCGCTATACTACTAGGTACCTACTAGTACTCTCTCTCTCTGAGAGAAGGCCTGTGATTTATATTAACTATTGGTTAACATTAGCATTATAAGTAGGTAGGTACAGACTCTACATTGACATTCAACAAACAGAATGGAAATTGTATACGATGAAATAAATTTCTGATACCTATAGAATATACGCGCCACTGTACTTAATCAGAAATCAGTAAGCTGCTTACGCAGTAAAAGTTGTGGAAAGTTAGTCGAGAACTTTTTTTTTATCTGCCATCGGCATTCTTTCAGTGACGCATGTAAAAAATTGTATTTACTTGCTGGTGTTGGTTTTAAGGGTGGCAAGCTCATTTCTCGTTCTTTCCCCGGTAGAGAGGGCAATGCCTGGAACAAAGAAAACAAGTGATGGGGAACTTGCGCTAGAAAAATTGTTTAAAATTTGTAAATGTTATTTATGAGTACAATAAAGAATATTCTATCTATCTATCTATCTATCTCATTGGAGAGGCCATATTAAGAGACATGGTGGTTTTTTCTTTACGACTATCATCATCATCAACCCATTATGTCCCCACCGAGGGGTACGGGTCTCTTCCCTGAGAAAGGTATAGGTCATACTCCACCACGGGGGCCAAGTCCGGATTGGTGGAGGCTCGTAAGACTTGTATTTATCATGTGTAGGTAATACTGCATTGCTTGCGCGTTGGAGGAATGTTGGAGTTTATAGTGCGCGCGTAGATTTTACATGAGCTCGCCACATGCACTGTCCCTGTTGCTAATCCCATTCTCTCTCTCTTAGAGAAGGTCTGTGCCAAGTGGTAGGACACGTAAGGGCTCCAACAGACTAGCGACAGCTACTCAGCGACAGCACGCGACGCCGGTCACGCGACCGCCGCCGATAGTCGCGCGACTAGCGCCGCAAACTGTCGCTGGTTTTGCAACGGCTTGTATGGCTGGCGACCCCCAGCGAAGGTCGCGCGACTGTCGCCGACCGTCACGTGACTTTAGGCGGCGGTCGCGCGAACGTCGGCGTCCGTCGCGCGACAGACGTCGCGAGCTGTCGCTGACTAGCTGTCGCTACTCTGTTGGAGCCCTAGAGCCATCGCAAACAGGGAGCCTTGTCGACGCGTCTAGTCGCCGCGTCAGACGCGACGTTGTCATTTGCTTCTGGCCTCTTGTCGTCGCGACTCCGCGATTCTGACGCGGAGTGTGCGGAGATTCGAACGAAATATACGAAAATTGACGGCCATAGCCTGTCGTCGCGTGTAGTCGCCGAACTGTCGCTGTCGCGAGTCGCCTAGTGTACGCATCTAATAGAGTTAGTGATATAGGTGACACGTATAACATACTGGATACCTATACAGAGGATGCAGCGTGAGTTGGTTGTGACTACCGGGCCTTGGGACCGGCTTGGGACCATGAGACTTGGAAAACTTTGAAGGAGGCTTATGGTCTTCAGGGCTTCAAATTTCTGATGGCGACGATTCGTTGATAAGAAGCACTGTGTAGAAAACCTGCCTCGTATACCCAAGAATAAGAATAAGAATAATTTATTTGTCCCCAAAAATCATATAGGACGTTTCTTAAATTAGAATTATGCTATGCTACATTCATCAAAACTAAATATAGTATCATCTGTTGCTAAACTAGGTGTGAACCTGTATTTCAGCAAACAGCGCCCCATCCGGCAAAGATACATACAGACAGAACTAGCTACAAAGTAGTTTAGATTAATATTGTTTTATTTTTTCAATAATTAAAGAGGTTTTAGGTCCGAATCCCGGCACGCAACGACTTTGTTTGCAAGCCGGTGTGGAGCGTCTGATCCATTTAGACAAGTGCCACGCCGCCACAAAGACAATGATTTAGGACGCGATAGGTCTCGAGATATAAAAATATCCCGGGACGGAGAGTCAAAGTTAAAAGGAGTTGAGAAAAGGAAGGGCAGGGCTTTTTTCTACGAAGAGCAAGTGTGTTTAGTCAGGGGCATATAAAAGATACAGAATAGAGTGAGCCCTCCTAGCACACAAACAAACATTCGGGCTGGCCGAGCCGTGCGCAGACGTGGGAATCCGACAGAGGCCCCCCAACCCTTTTTCATACGAAAGTTTGGCGCAATACTTCCTTAACATTAAGGATTATTTAGAAGACAATGGTCTCTGGTATTATATAGCAAATAAATATTTAAAAATATACATAATATAATTATTAAGGTAAAGCAACATTCGCGCGTTCAGTCCATGGATGGGTCACCGTCTATGACTAATGCTAGTGGCATTTTTCCGAGCGGTTCCGTGGTTCGCAAGGCACGTTAAGCAGTGGGCGTCGATAGATGGCAGTCGTTAAGCCAAGTCAGAGGCCTTAGAGCGGCTTGAGAACTTCTGACAATAAGACCAGCCACTAGTCTTACAAGCCTCCATCCGGACTTGGCCCCCGTGGTGGAGTATGGCCTATACCTTAAAAAGACCCGTGCCCCTCGGTGGGGACATAATGGGTTGATAATGATGATATTATTATTATTATCCAAATGGCCACAAAAAGTACCCGAAACCAGCGTCCGTGCATACAACGACAAATGAATGTCGATGAAGCGAAAGTGATTTGTCAGGATCTTAAGCAGGTGGCAGTCCCTGGTCTCTGCCTATCCTTCTGGGATACAGGCGTGAGCTTATGTATTGTTTGTTACATAAATGTTATAAATGTATTAAATTAAATGGTATTTGGCAGACAATTGTGTCTAGTGCTCGGCACATAATTATTAAGTTGAAAACTGTTAAATTAAAACTTTATTGAAAAAAAAAAGAAATGTGGAGTTTCTTTTCTTCTTACTTAACTTCTTCTCCACATGAGCTATGAATTAATTGTGAAATTGACAACTTTGACGTTCATTACGGAAACATTTTGTTTTTTTTAATGAATTAAAACTTTTTGTTTTTTTTAATGAATTAAAACATTTTGTTTTTTTTAATGAATTAAACATTTGAATTGAATAGTTAGACAACTTTTTATTGTAGAAAAAAAAGAAACAACACAGATATTGAATAGGTTGGAAATTATAATATTTTTCATCTTCTTCGGTCCTTTAAAACTCTTAGAGGAGCATATGCTCCTAAACTACAGACGATATAATGCTCAGAAATATCTAGGGAAAAACTAGTGTACCTATCTCCTCTTTTATGTACGATAACATGTTATGACAAAGATGTCTGGCATTAAATAGTAGTTTAATATTAAATTTAATCACAGGATAAATGTGTCTAGTGTTCAACACATCGAAGAGTATATTTTTTAAGTTTCAAAGTTTGTAATTTTAAAATGTTTTAAAAAGAATAAATGTAGAGTTTCTTTGTTACTTTCCTCTCTATGTAATCTATTAATTGCGAAACTAACAACTTTGACGTTCGTAAAGTAAAAATTTTGTTTGTACAGTCGACAGCTCGTCAACCTTCACATTTTAGTTGCAAAGTAGCCCGTAATGCAACGGTGTAGAGTGCATGGGTGTATAGGATGATGTGCTGTCGACTGTAGGTACTATGAACAAAGAATTTGATTTTGATTTTATTTTATTTTATTTTATATAGGTATATTTATCTATATACGCCCTACTATAGGCAAAACAAAGCCATTACATGCCCGCACTGGGAGTCGAATCTGAGTCTCCCGTTCCCGGTATTGAATAGCTATAATACAATATCTAAGTAAATTCTTGAGTCTACAATGAATTAAAATATTTTAATTGATTTGAATTGAATCGCAAATAGATTATATGCGAAAAGTAGAGTTGACTGCAGCTCGCTCGTGCGCCAAATTGAGTGCTACGAGGGCTGCTACTTATGTATGCGGAATAGAAAAAATAAACAAATGTATATGGCTAAATATGCTTTTATTGTTTTTCAAAGTATTCTCCACTATGATCGATGCACTTTTGCATTCGATGAAACCAATTTGTAAAACACTTTTTCCACTCTGATTGAGGTATCCCCAAAACGTGCTGTTTGAACGCATCTACGGCATCTTCACAGGTCGAAAATCGTTGACCACATATTTTCACGAATATTTTCACGAGTGAGTTCCATTTTTTCAGCGATATGACATTTTAAACCCAACAAAAACAAAACACTAACGTATATAAGAGAAAAATATTAGCCGCCAGTATTTAAAAAAAGAACGAATTTGACCATTGAGGTCGGACATTGCGTTTAAAATTATTGTAATCCCAGATTCCGCATACATAAGTAGCAGCCTATGTAGCAGTAAACGTAATGCCATCTCTAGCCATGCTTAGCGCTACAAGGAGGGTGGAAAAATGTGCGTTGTTGACCGACGGCAAATATTTTAATAGTTTTGCCTTTAGACAAATAGACCGGGCATTGTTCGATCGAAGACGTGTTTTACTATAGACCACCATCTGAGAACACATGGCCGAGTTTTTAAAAGGAATATGTATGTTTCTAAGCTTCGCTGCGGCTTTTGATATGACTGTAGACGAGCCAGGACGAATAGATTTATACAGCAATGCCGATTTATACAGGGTGGCCGATCGGGTGACGTTATTTTTTTTTAGATAGCCCGTACCGAGACCTATCCAAAACACCCCCATGTATGTTCAGCGATTATTGTTTTTTTTTTAATTTAGAGTTTTTCAAGAAATCGTCACTTTATGATTTTAGGTGATTTTTACTAAAAATATTTTTTTTTTGTTTTTTTTTGCTTCAGTATCGTGTAAATAACCACCCCTGAGTCTGATTTAAGTGTACAAATCAACACCCAGTATTAAAGACAAGCGTTTCGGACGCTAGCAGGAAGATTGTAACTGATTCTTATTTAAACAATGCCCTAGGGGTGCGAATGGGTCTACGCAACGGCCGAGCGTAAATCAAGTGGCGAGCGTAAAAACCGGTACATTTTCATTATTTTACAACATCAGCCGTAAAAAACTGTGACGACAAGCCGGTCACGCAATGGTACAAGCAATTATATTGTAGCACATAAACTGGCGACGAAAATCATAACATCAAAAACGACGCCACCCGACATACGTTATTAATTAAGTTATAAAAAAGTCATAGCTTAATTAGCATATTTATGGATCAATAAAACTATGAAAGCCTCGTGTCGTGCCGAATGGTCGACAAATTGACAATGACTGTGTAGGTGGGTACGTGCGGCGGGATCAATATTTACATTCGCTCTTGCAGCGAAGGTGTAGAGTTGAAATTAGGTTGTCGGTTTCGTGATCGGTGATCTGTCTAAGCTAAGTTGTTTATGATGGTAAACTTCCTTTTAATTTCGTGATAACTGATAAGATAGGCAGTATCTTAGGAGTGCCGATAGGTATCCAAGGGACTGCAAACGTGTCCTTCCAAAGATTACAGTAAAAACTTACTCAACCGCTAAAGTTAGTTTCTAATTTAGGCCTAGTTGTAAGGCCTTATTTATAAAAACACGGTTACTCTAAAATCGAAAAAAAACCTCCTAACTGAATCTTATCAATAATTTACATAGTTATTTAATGCATTGAGTATTAGTTTTAGAAGAGTAATATACTTTTTATAAGGTTCACTGACATTGTTATGTTTACTTAACAACGCAATTACATAGCAATAAATTAATTCATTTTTACATTGGAAAACACTGGATAATCCGAATTTCCCGCCTGTAAGTTGTCGACTCAGATCAATGAATATTTACGCTCTTCAATTTGATGTGCATTTCGTTCGAGTCTACCGTAGACCGGTACGAAATCGAATATTATAAAATTCTCGTGTCACCGTGTTAGTGCGCATACTCCTCCGAAACGACTTGACCGATTTTGATGAAATTTTGTATGTATATTCGGTAGGTCTGAGAATATATTTTACTTCTAGTGGAGTACAATAGTGCGTTACCGTGCGCGAAAATCAGCGCTGGGGAAGTGGGGTTCACACCCCAGCGCTTTTGTGGCAGCCTACACTCCACAGCTACATCTATGGCTTCGTTTTGTTTTCGTTAATTAAATTGTTAATATTTCTTTTGGATTAAGATTTGTTTTTTTTCTCTCATATTTTAATTGATTTTTGTTTCGTTTATTTTTAATCGATCTGTTACAAATTAGTCGTCTGTTTTAAGCCCTCTTTACATTATGTACGCATAACATCTCAGGGAGAAGGCAGTGGCTGAAAACCAGCGCTGCCCACCGCTGTCCGGGTCTGCACCAGCTGAGCCACTACCTTCTGACTTATTTTAAACCTAGTTCAGTCTTAATTTGTTAAATTTTATTTAGAAGAGGCAATAAATATTTTTTTCACTCCATCTGCTCGAAATTATGCATTTTGATGCCCAAATTTAGGACCCAAAACACCCTATTTAATTGTGTTCCAGCTAAGATGCATCAAAGAATAGACTCAAAATTCAGTTTTGAATTTATTACTAATGCACACATTTAATAAGAAGTTGGACTTCTCTTTCACTCTTGAGGGTTCGTCCTATATCTATTTCGCTCCAACCCAAGCAATAAGTTTTAAAATAGAGTTTGAACTCTTCCTGAAAACCTCCAAACTCTTTGCTGTAAAACTTTTAAGTACCTAATTGTTAAATATTTGAAATTGGAACGCAAGTACGCATTTTCATTCCTCTCAGATGGTACAGTCGAGAACACGTCAACCTATAAATTTTAGTTGCAAAGTCGCCCGTAACGCAACGGAATAGAGTGCATGGGTGTATAGGTTGATGTGATCTCGACTGTACAAGCAGAGTGTTCTACACGGGCGCATATAATTTTTGGTGTCGGTAGTGTTGAATCATTTCACAACCTCGACGCAAAAATTTTGTTTGCGCCCTTGGTGAACGAACAATCTACTATTTATCTTTATCTTTCTCTAACAAATAGTTCCTCTACGTCCAGGGAAAAGTCGAATGGAATAAAAATAGGTCGAGTTTCCCTGCCAGCGGAACTCATCAAGGTGACGAGGCAACATTATAAAATACGATGTATGTAGGTGCTCAAAACGCAAACAGAGTCGGCACATTTGACTGCGAGCGTTCTCGGAAATCTAATGTTGAGTATAATTAAATGTCTTTATAAATACTGGCGGCAAATGTTAGTTTCCTTCGCTCTTTGTTTGTGGTGTGGTGCCTGGGCTATGTTGGCCTGGGTTTGTTTCACTGTGCTTGCAACAATCTGGCTAACCCAAGAAGGTGACGTACTATTCGACATTGCATTCGAAATATATTATGAATGTAAAATTACATATTCGCTCATAGCCCCGGCTGCCTGAGTGATCTTAAACGATCACGAAAGTTCAGCAACATAGGTTCAGTGCAAGGATGGGTGACATTCTATGACTAACGCTAGTGGCATTTTTTCCGAGCGGTTCCGTGCTTCACAAGGCACGTTAAGCAGTTGGTGCCGGCTGCCGTCGATAGATGGGAGTCGTTAAGCCAAGTCGGAGGCCTTAGGGCGGCTTAAAAACTTCTGACAGTAAGACGAGCCACTAGAATTGTAAGCCTCCACCAATCCGGGCTTGGCCACCGTGGTGGAGAATGGCCTATACCTTAATCAGGGAAGAGCCCCGTGCCTCTCGGTGGGGACATAATGGGTTGATAATACTGATGTAAAATTATAATATATAAAATTCTCTTGTCACAGGTTGTTATCTATTTTTCATACCCCTATTTGGCAAAACAACGTTTGCCGGGTCAGCTAGTATTTTCATCATCAACCCATTATGTCTCCGACACCGAGGGGCACGCGTCTCTTCCCTGTGGAAGATATAGGCCATACTGCACCACGGGACCCAAGTCCGGATTGGTGGAGGATTGTAAGACTAGTGGTTGGTCTTACTGTCAAAAGTTTTCAAGCCACCCGTCCTAAGGCCTAAGTTTTAAGTATTGAGCGCTCAAAATGGGCCCGACTCAGCATAATATTCAACAGAGTGATCCGCTGAAACGCTGATTTCCAGTCGTTCAGAGTGCAACACGAAACAAATTGATCAGTCATACTTGGTCATACCTATTAAAACCTAAACATTTTCATACAGGCACATACATTGCTTCAGCCCCCACACTAGGATACCCTGTGTCGTGGGAACCAGAAACAGCGCCATCACAAACATGTAAAAGTCCAAGACCTGGGGACTAAGACTTTTAAGCCCGACGACGATGAGGTCATCTGCAGCTGCGAGCGAGGCTCGGGCGGCTTTTAAACCCGAGATCTCTCTCATGATAGGCAGATGCGCTAACCGCTGCGCCACAGAGGTCATCCGAATTGCGTCCAATGGAGCCCTTTCCAGTTCCGTTCATTCGGTGCTCGGAAAGCTACAGTTGTATACAGCTTACCTTTATGTACTGTATGCCCCATCAAAATAATCAAATAAAACGTCATAATTGCAGGTTAGACAGGTAGGTAACGGCGCTCGAAAACCGGCAGCCGGCGTCGCCGGGTTATTTCTTACAGGGCCCGCAAGACGAAGGGTCTTGCGGGCCCTGTAAGAAATAACCCGGGAAATCATCATCGCCACCGAGGGGCACGGGTCTATTCTCAGAGGAAGGTATAGGCCATACTCCACCAAGGGGGCCTAGTCCGGATTGGTGGAGGATTGTAAGACTAGTGGCTGGTCTTACTGTCAGAAGTTTTCAAGTCGCCCTACGGCCATCTATCGACGGCAGCCTTCAACAATTGCTTAAGCCGGGTCAGCTTAGCTGGTAACTTAGCTTAGCTTAGTTAGTAACCCACCCGGTTACCACTGTAACTATGTACTACGTGATTTTGAGAAACCGCTTTGAGTTATTCAAATATCTCGCAGCACCGTGGCTGAAACTGGAAAATAATCCTCAGCGGGTGTTGCTAAAAACCTCGCAGCTATATCTTCCGGTGTAGCTAATGATCGATATATAGTGCCATTGAATGTCACTGTAAATATCTACATTGAATTTAGAAGGAAATTCAATGATATCTACTAGGTATTTACTTGGTATTTTGAGACGAAATGCAAAAAGTTTTAAATTCTCAAGGATTAATTTTTAGATACTGAAGAATTATTAATGTACTGTTTAACACCAGACACCTTTGTCTTCATAATAATCGTCGATTTAGATAGATAGATAAGATAGATAATCGTTTATTGCATAAACGTTTATAGATAGCTAAGATAGATAAACGTTTATTTAAATGTCTTTCTAAGATAATAGAGAGGGCAGTGTGTGATCAACTGTCGAAATATCTGGAGGAAAATAGCATAGGTACTACCTGAATTGCAGTCAGGCTTTCGAAAAGGTCGAGGGACAGTAACAGCCCTTCTTGATGTTGTGGACAACATCTTGTCTGATCTTGATCAAGGGAGAAGCACAATCCTGGTACTGCTAGATTTCTCCAGAGCTTTCGACTGTCTGAATACCTCCCTCTTATTATGCTCATACGCTGAAACCGGAAAACAATCCTCAGCGGGTAGTCACCGCTCGGTACAGTAGGTAAAAACCCCGCAGCCATATCCGCCGATGTAGCTAATGATCGATATAGAGCCATTGCATTCGCGCCCACCCGGTAATCACGATAAGGGATGCGGGCGGCTAATCGTTGGGACAAAACGAACGACAAACATAAGTACTTACTAAACCAACAAGGGAACGCTTCGCATGAGGCTCTACAGGGTGTCCGTGGAAGCTTTCAACCTGACTGCGGTTCCACCGTGGAATACTACAGATACGGCAGTACGAATGGTTTTAAAACCAAAGTATATACACATACATACATAATCTCACGCCTGTAGGCAGAGATCAGGGACTGCCACCTGCCACGATCCTGGAAAATCACTTTCGCTTCATCGACATTCAGAGTTTAAAGAGTCATTCTTTATTAATAACTGTATTACATTCGACCAGAGAAATCAAGATATTTTTCTAATTTCTTGCGGAACCCTACAGGGGTAGGTATCGTGGAACCCTAGGGTTCCGCGGAACACACTTCGAGCTGGTGCTAAGGGGTTAGGTGAAGGAGAGAGGTCATAGTGTAAGGCAGCCTTATACTATGACCTCTCTACATCACCTAACTAACCCCTTAGCACCTGCACCTTTAAAAGAAAGCGTTTACAATTCAAATGAAAAAAGAAAATAAGTTTTTTAATATTACAACTTGTAAGTCTTCTATGATACAAAAGCAACGTGACCCCAACCCAAGTGAGAAGCCATTCCCTTTGCTGCTTGAGGTACGCCCCTTAATTCTATGAAATAATTAATTTGCACACAACGCAATTAGTTGTTCTCATCGGAGAAACGAGACCCTACCGAATCAGTTGGCTTGGTCACGTGCAAAGAATGGAAAAGAATCGAGCAGTGAAGAGAGCATACGCGGGGCTTCCAAGCGGCCAAAGACCGGTTGGCCACCCCAGACAAGGTAATTCACATTGAGCACCCGCCTAAATAGCACCCGCACAAATAGCACCTGGCCTAGTCAGCACCTATTGATATTTTTGGTAGAATAAATACATATGAGTTCACTAACAGCACCTGCCAAAAATATCAGTAGGTGCTGAATATGGACTAGCCCAGGTGCTATTTGTTCAGGTGCTATTAAGGCAGTTGCTCAATGTGGATTACCTCTCCCAGACATCGTTGGAAGGAATTGGCGACCGGCGCAGTACGTTCATCATCAACCTATGACGTCCCCACCGACGGGCACGGGTCTCTTCCTTGAGGAAGGTATAGGCCATACTCCACCATGGGGGCCGAGTCCGGATTGGTGGAGGCTTGTAAGACTAGTGGCTGGTCTTACTGTTAGAAGTTTTCAAGCCGCCCTAAGGCCTCTGACTTGGCTTAATCACTGCCATCTGTCGACGGCAGCCGGCACCAACTGCTTAGGGTGCCTTGCGAAGCACGGAACCGCTCGAAAAAATGCCACTAGCGTTCGTCATAGACGGTCACCCATCCGTGCACTGAACTCGCCCTACGTTGCTTAACCTTCGTGATCGTTTACGATCACTTAGCCAGCCGGGGCTACGAGCGATTCAGCGCAGTAAGTAAGTAAGTACCTACAATCGTTCTGGTCCCAAACTAGGATACCCCGTGCTGTAGTAACCAGGCATAAGAACATTAAATACATGGAAATGCATCCAAACAGAGGACATTACATTAAATTAGGAGCGGAGATAGCCTAGTGGGTAGAACAATGGAGTCGGACGCGGGAGACCCCTGTTCGATTCCCAGTGCGGGAATTTATAGTAGCAATACCATTCACTAACTGTGAAGAAAGACGTCGTGAGGAAACCTGAGTTTCTAAACTATTCAATACTCCAAATCGCCAATCCGCGGTGGACACGCGTGGTGGTCAAAGCCCATACTCTCTGTCTGAGAGAAGGCTTGTGTCTACATTGTGTGTATATCAGAGGGGTTTATTATACGAGCCCCGATGCAAAATAGTTCGTCTAGTATGAAAAGTAGTGCAAAGCGTAAAATATAGAAAGTAAATATTGGCAAAATAATTAAGAACGTTTAATAAAAAGTAAACCACAATTTGAGAAACATTTTAAAGTTTATTTTAACATAACTGAAATTCTTTCATGACTTTACATAACATAAGAAAATTAAAAAAATATTCTAAAAAACATAACGCAAAAGTATTCGTCTACCCTTGTCACTCACGCAAAATAGTTCGTCTACCACTTAGTTGTGTCGCCTTTGCTCCCAATGGCAGCTTTAATGGTTTCAACCAACGCTGCACACTCTGAGAAGTTGCTACAAAATAAATAGTAGCAGTACCTAACTAAAAAAAAAAAAAAAAACGCTGCACACTCCTCAGGCGTAATTGACTCCCAGACAGCCAAGAGTTTAGCATTTATCCAAGAGTTTAATCGCTCTTCGATCTGAATGGATTTTTACGGAGAACTTTTTTCATTTTCCACCATAGGGTTTCGATTGGCAACAAGTCCGGGCTGTTAAATGGCCATTCGATTGTAGGGATGCTTTTCTCCAGTAGCCACGTCTTTGATGCCCTTGCAGTAGGACTGGAAGCACTATCCTGTTGAAAAATGAAGGAATCTTGATGGTTGAGTGACGGAATAGAGGGCAGTAAATTCTCTTCGAAAGGGTTTTGATACCTCGCAGCATTGGTAGAACCATCCACAAACTGCATACCGCCATAACATTGTGCAGACATGCAGCCCCATATCATAAGAGACGCCGGAAACTTCACTTTGCGTTTGAGACAATCGGTATGAAATGCCTCATTTTTGTTCCAAATCACTTTTTTCCTTTCATGGCCGACTGTCACTACAAATTTGGACTCGTCACTCCAAGTGATACTACGCCACTGATCGGAAGTCCAATTTAAATGATCACGAGCAAATTTCAACCTTTTTTTCTTTTGTAAAGCAGTCAGCAGTGGTTTCTCCTTAGCGATGTAAAATCCCTAACCCATTATTTTTAGGACTCTTTTGCAAGTATTAACTGAGACGTCTTTGTGAATCATGTCGTCCCATTGCACCGTGAGTTCTCCAGTTCGAGCACGACGATTATTTTTAATAATTTTCTTCAGGATTCTGTTTTCTGCTGCTGCTGCACTCGTGATGCGTGGTCGACCTGTTTTCTTCAAACAAGAAGTCGTTCTATTCTTTTTATTGGACTGTAGATCTGGGACGTATCAAGTCTTTAGATATTTGGTACCTTGATTTGCCAACATCAACCCCACAAACTATTCGCTTTCGAATCTCTTCACACACGGGTTTGCCACGACCCGTTGTTATTTGAGAACTAATGAAAGTAACTGAAATTTTCAGAATGTATACTGTCTCACTGTACAAATAGCACAGAATTACTTTTACAAATTAAAATTATGCAACATAATTGTACATAGAAGGAAAAATCTTATTTAACTCACCGATAGACGAACTCTTTTGCATTGATTACCAATTGGACGAATTATTTTGCTTATTGCTTCTTCGAATTTAAAGCCGAATATGTATAAATTTAAAAAGCTAAAATAGTTTATTGGTTCATAATTAAAAACGGGCATAAGTAACGCGATATGCGATAGTTGAAAAGCTAATATTTTATTTAAATATACAAAAATAATGAAGTTAGAAAAAATCTCACAGAGAAAATTTCATACTAGACGAAGTATTTTGCATTGGGGCTCGTAATTGCGTGGGTTAATTTTAATTACCTTCATAAGGGCATGCAACTATTTATGAATGTTAAAGCGAAAGAGAATTGTCAGGATCGTGGCCAGTTGCAGGCCGGTCTCTGCCTAACTCTCCAGTATACACACGTGAGTTTATGTTATTCTTTATTTAATAAGAATGACTACTAGGAAAAATAGTTACTATTACTTCCGTTATTTTTATAATGCCTAGGAGTGTATTCAAATAGGAAAAGTATGAAATAGATTCCGCGACAGTAGGCAGAACATTCGGCCACCTTGTATAGCGCGGACGGCACCAATATTATGCCACCATGTCGCACCAAAACCGCACTGAGGGACTATAGGAGCAGGTATACCTGCTAAGTGCGGCAAGGTTGCTTCGCGTGCGCGTGTGTGCGGTGCCCATAGACAATAGGATGGTCAAGAACCCTCGGGAGCAAGTTTCTATAATATACCATTTCGAACAAGGCTATAGTAAAATATTGAGCCAATAACAATTAAATTTAATTATGAGCTAGACAAATAAAAGCAAATGTCTTTGAGTAGCAATAACTCAAATTAAAATAATTTTTAAAAAGGACCAAAAAAATGGGAATAGGTTTGCATGTACATATGTGTGTGTACGCGTGATTGTGAAAGTGTAGTGCAGGTCTATGTGTCTATAGTGTAATTAATTTTTAGCCCGCCTAGTTACAAAAGTTTCTGGATACCGCTATGGTTTGAACAGTGTGTTATTCACATAGATATCCATCGGGATTCTGCTACCGCCGCGCCGTCGGCAGTCAGGTATTTCATTTTCATCAGCTATTTTAAAACATATTTTACTATCTAATGGTTAATATCAAATTTCAATGTTCTATCTAGAGACGGCGATTATTTTATAAACTTTATAGCATATTTATAGCATAAAAAATCTCTTTCATCAGTCTAAATTATCACTAGATATAGTTTATATTTGAGCTGTACCTACTGGGTTGTGGGCAGTAAAAAAAAAATACGAAAATGACCACCACTGACGCTGTTAGTGACGTCAGTTGTGGAAATTCTATTAACTAAATGTGTTATCTATTTATCTAACCGGATCACCATTTCTGCTGTGATTGATACATGCATATCGTCATCATCATCATGAATTAAGTACTTAGCATAGTCACAAAACATTTAGTAGGTGCGCTGTAGACAGTACCTCCGAGCAGAATTCTACATTATGGTAGTTCGCTCTGTCTGTAACGTTCTAACTCTACGGCGCCGGTGGCCGAACGCGAATGTCGTCCCTATGATGAATTAAAGATACAGGGAAAGATAACTTTTATTGTATCGTATACAAATGAGTCATGAAATAAAGGTAATCACAAGTCGAAAAGTACCTACGACGCGTCGTGTTAATTAAGCAACTTTTCCCCTTGCTCGCTCAGTTGTTTTGGGAACATTGAACATTGTTTAGATTTTTTATTAGTTTTTCTTACCGGTGGGAGGTGCATTGTAAAATAGCTTTTAATTCGTGTAGGTTATTAACTTAATTTAAACTTAGGGTCGGTTTCTGAATTGAGAATTTCAATAAGTAAATTAACTAAGAAATTTGATGAGACAGCACTACAGTTGCCTATCATGATCAACCCATTATCTCCCCACCGAGGAGCACGGGTCTCTTCCCTGAGGAAGGTATAGGCCATACTCCACCACGGGGGCCAAGTCTGGATTGGTGGAGGCTTGTAAGACTAGCGGCTGGTCTTACTGTCAAAAGTTTTCAAGCCGCGCTAAGGCCTCATGACCTCTCTAACGTGGAGAGGTGACTTTATAAATCATAATTTAAGTTTAATTTATTTTGAATCATAATAAAATGTCTTGAGCTTACGAAAGTTTAAGTTCAAAAATCGTAATTAAGTTACCGTCTTAAGAATCGTTCGTAGCTTAAGCTGCCTGAGTGATCTTAAACGATTACTACGGTTAAGCTATATACGGCGCGTTCAGTCCATGGATGGGTCACCGTCTATGACGTTAGTGACATTTTTCCGAGTTCCGAGCGGTTCCGTGCTTCGCAAGGCACGTTAAGCAGTTGGTGCCGGCTGCCGTCGATAGATGGCAGTCGTTAAGCCAAGTCAGAGTCCTTAGGGCGGCTTGAAAACTTCTGACAGTAAGACCAGCCACTAGTCTTACAAGCCTCCACCAATCCGGACTTGGCCCCCGTGGTGAAGTATCGCCTATAACTTCCTCAGGGAACATAATGGGTTGATGATGATGATGTCTTAAGATCGATCTAAGCCTCACTGAGTGCAATTTTAGTGGAATCGTTTTCTTTATAAAAATAACACCGTTAGACTATAACGCAAACGAAAAAAGTCCGCGACTGTTCGAGCGCGTTGCCATGCCAACCATGCAAACCAATCGGGTCGTCTGAGCGCCCAACAGGACACCGTCCGGTATTTCATACTTCCGAAGCACACACAAGTGGTGTGAACATGTCGCGACATATGACATGAAGTTAATTGGGAAGGGCGACAGGCAGACGGATAGGGTTTTTAGGCAACCGTAGGAGAGGGAAGTATGCTGCAATGTTTTTATGTTTGACTAAAAAGGGGCTTCAGAAAATAATTGCCCGGCCACAACAACAATATTTTATTGCAACTGATGGCCGAGCAATCTATGGCTGGGCCATGTGTTGCAATAGTCTGCTATAATATGGCCCACAATGCCGACTCCTAAATGAGCTACAAAATGCCAATGCCATAACCATAGAGAGCGACAGAAACACCAAAAAAACACGCTGGGCATATTGCATAAATATCGGTCGCTCAGGCATCGTTCGGCAACCTATAAAAATAATACCGGCCATATGTGGCCATACCAAAAATGTTTAGCTACATGGCCGGGACATTACTGCAATATTGCATAGTATGGCTGGTATTTCACGAAATGTTGCAGGCCACTGTATTGCAGCCACAATTCGCAGTAAAACATGGCCCGTTTTGAAGCCCCATACGAGACATGCCAAGGTACACGAGAACTTGAGGAGCAAAAGTTACTCTGACTCTATAAAATCATTTATCCTGGGCCTTGATTCTGATAGTGCATCGCAGTACGATGACAGTACACGGTTTTGTCACGTAACGTATTTTTTCATAGCACAGACGCGTAGAAGCTTTAATATGTAGACTTCAAGCGGCAATGAAACTAAATCGCCACGTTCAGCTGTCATTGTACTACAATGCATTAGAAGAATCTAGGTCATGGTCCCAATCGAGGATACTCTGTGCTAAAGCTGAAGAGGTACCCAGAAATGGTACCTCATATGTACATGGAAAATGGAAATACACCAGACTAAGACCCTACACAATTTAAGTACGGGATTACCTCCAATGAGTATTGAACCGGCGACCTTTGTTTTTTAAACAGCCAAGCGTTTTAAACCCTAAAACAAACTTTAAAGAGAATTGCCTGTGTAATCTCCGCATTGAACACAGGAGGAGATTTTCATCGGTCTTTTCCGTTGTTTTAGGTTCAATTGAAGTACTCCCATAGCCGCCCTCTGTACACAGTTGTGTACAGCCATAGAACATTTTTTTTTATTGTGACGCGTGAATAATTTTTAACTCCTACTACATTAATTTAAAAACTAAAGCTGTTAAGTACCAAGAATATTTTTTTGTTGAGGGTAGATTTGATTTACATGTTAGTTCTGTGAATTTATAGTTGGCGATCTGAAGTCCGTTACAAAAGGTAAGATATTTTTTATTCTTTTTGGATACCGGTACAGCATTTTCCAAAACTTATTGCTTTTACAATAAAAGTAAGACCTGTTCTGTATAATTCAAGTCAAAATAATTAGATTTTATTTGGACTTTCACATATATCATCTACTTTTACGAGCTGTACACAAGCGTGTACAGTGGGCGGATCCATATCATATTTTTCCACAGTTTATGAAGATGGCTAATAGAAAGGGTCTGACTAGGCTAAACACCTACACAAGGCTAGAGGAAGCTGTTGAAGCCATAATGGCTAAAGAAGATGAAGCCGACTTTGATATGGTGTTACTGCCTCCAGATCCAGCCGTTATAAGTGACGAAGAAGAAAGTCCTGAAGACGATTTAGCAGCGGCAGTACTTCCTAGAGATGTCCGAGGTACTATAGAGTTAACGGTTCGTGACTCTGACCATGACGTTTCAGATTAGGATGACAGTGATGATGAGGTATTGGTCAATTTATCCGTTCTAACAAAACGAGCTAGAGTGGATCAACTTGCTGAAACTAAATGGAAAAAATGCCCATTGCTGACAGTGAAAGAAATGAAGAAAAAGCCGACGGCTGAGTATGACTATCGGTTTGATACAACAAATGAAATAACGTGAGATGGAAGGACAACAACGTCTGTACTATTTGAACCAATAATGATGGAGTCGAGCCTTTGGGGAAGGTGAAACGATGGGTTATACCATTGGAAGAAAAGGAAAAGTTTTTTTAACATTTTTTTTGTGCTTCCTCATCTGTTTTCCTGGAGTTTCTCAAAGAAATAATGGACCTGAGATACCCAATCATGAGGACCCAATCCTGTGAAAATTAAAAACCCATTGAGGTGTGTTGTTTATCGTATGAGAGACAGCTGGAAGTGTTCATTGTGCCAGAAAGCATCGAGAGACCCTGCTTTGGTGAATTCCACTCCTGAATCCGCCCAGTGTACACAACTGTGTACACCTTCCAAAGTCAACAATATAAAATATTTTTTTTTTTTTTTCGCCATTTTTCTTATAAATAACGTTTTTTTCAACCAATAAAACCAAAAATATTGATGATATCATGTGTAGTTTTTATTTGGGCGTTAATGGGTTAAGCATCAACATTTTTTTTCTCACTGTTTTTTTAAAGCCTTTGCGCTAGATTTGAACTAGGAGCTTGGAAAGCGTGTGTCTAGCCGCCGCATTGCTGTTTTGTGAATAGTAAATAATGTTTTCACATTGCAAGTGTTGATTGCTTTTATAGGCCTTGAGCTTCAGATAGATAGGTATTGGCACCAACTTAATTTTATTTTAGTATTATTCGTGCTCTTGTGAAATATTCGTCAAGTCTGTTTTCAAATAAATTCACCGAGCCGATACTATTTACGTTCTCTAGTAGCTTATGCTACGTATTCACTACACAGTTCGGCAAAGTGTTCCTTTTTGGGATTTGTGGTCAATAGTCGCTTGGCCTAGTTCAGCGAAGGCCCACTTCTAGATTTTCACGTATTCTCTTTGTATATTCAAATAGCGAGGTCCGGTAATTATAGGAGTTGAAGATCCCTTTTAGGCTTTCGCTATACAAGACTTAGGGCGAAGACGCGGAAAAGATGAGACGGGTTGTTTATAGGGCGTCCCACGGCTATACCACGTGGAGGGAAAGTATGTATCTTGAATATTGTCGATGCAACATTTTGCTGAAGGATGACATTATTTTAATATAAAAAACAATTTAAACTGTTTTTTAAACAATTACATGGTTGAACCGGGAATCGAGCTTTATCATACCGATCAAAAGGCTTCATGGTAAGGATTGTTTTTTGGTTAATAACATAGTCTCAGAAATAAAAGGAAGACCATGATTTTTAACGTTTTTAATTAAAATTTAATCAATATTTGATTTCATTTTTCAAATGCTCAAAATGTGTCCCATTCTATTGAATACAAAGTCTCTTTGATTATTTCGCTCCTTATCGATTTTTCGATCATGTTGTGGTGGATATTTAGAATAAAGTTCTGTATGTATCCCGTGGACCTAGGAGAAATGCATCAGTTAGCAGATTTAACTCAACAATTTTCAACTGATATTCAAATGGAGTTTAATATTTATATGTGTAAAATACAATCAATACACAGAGGCCGGGTAGAGAAAAGCTCGTATGATCTTAATGACGGTGCACAAATATGCCCAGTCGATAATGACATTGGCTACAAACACTTAAACTATATTTTCAAACACAACTGATACGATAAAAAGTTCAGAGAGAGACTACGCCATACTAAATTAGAAACTAAGCGCACGAAATACCATAAAAGCTATAAATACATTTGCTATACCAATACTGACATATTCATTGGGAATCGTCAACTGGTCCCCAACGGATTTGATTAAACATCAACGCATCATCAATACTATGATGACTGCGTTCACAGCGTTCAAAGGCTTACACTTGGAAAAATTTAAGGAGCAAGAGAAATCATTGAATTAAAAATTCAAATTTAACAAATTTCTTTCACTCGGGAGCACTTAATTCAATTTCACATAATGCTGTTGTAAGGGCAGACATTCAGCATACACAGACAGCAGACACAGAAAAATGACGCTACTACCTCAACGCAACGCAAAATTGATAACTGGGGCACAAAATCCCTTCTCGGTAGACATCGACTTGTCTTGAGCAATCTTAACGTCGACAAAATTGCGTGGAACGCTTGGCTCATGAGAGGTGAGTTGTTCCCTGACATTGAAGGGTTCATGATAGCCATACAGAACCAGGTTATAGATTCGCGGAACTATAAAAGCTCATCATTCACGATATAACACTTACCAGCGACATGTGTCGACACTGTCACTGCAGCTCCGAAGCCATTCAACATATTACAGGAGCATGCTCATTAATCACACAGACAGATTATAAACCCCGGCATGACCAGGGTGCATCTATCATACCTACGAGTACATCAATAACTCGCGATCAAGAATAAACTTATTCAGCAAAGAACAGCTTACTGCAATTACGCGCCCTAGACTATTTAAGAGTCTGCAAACTACAAACTTTACTGGGAATGAACCATCATTACTGACAAAACCATACCTTACAAAAGACCAGACATGACACTACACGATTAAATCAACAAAACGGTATACATAATAGACATTGCCATCAACAAAACGGTATACATAATAGAAACGTCTTTCAAACCACCCAAAAACAATGTGTACTTCAAAATTATCGACATAACAAAGTACTGGTTTAGCCACGTAATACGGCTAAAGTTGCAACCCTCTTATCTCCGTTGCACCAAACTTTACAGAGTGCTTAGTGCGAGTTTTTTCATTCACTTTCGATAGCGAGAGGAGTGACAAATGGCGCGCTTTGTCACTCCTATACAAATTGCAAACGCTCTCGCTATCGAAAACGAATGAACAAACTCAGTATAAGCACTCTGAGTGCTTAGTGCGAGTTTTTTCATGCACTAAGCACTCAGAGTGCTTATACTGAGTTTGTTCATTCACTTTCGATAGCGAGAGCGTTTGCAATTTGTATAGGAGTGACAAAGCGCGCCATCTAGTTGTCTCTTTGTCACTCCTATGCAAATCGCAAACGCTCTCGCTATCGAAGGTGAATGAAAAAACTCAGTATACGCACTCAGGAGGCACAAAAGGGATACCGCCGTTTAGCCAAAGTATTTTTCGCCAAATTTTACTTCCCAATAAACTTATGGCATCAGTTTCATTTCCCAAATGAAACTTTAGCAAGTTTTCATTTCGCATTTTATTCATTTGGTCAAATTATCATTTCGCATAATTTTACTGCGTCAAGTTTGATTAAGACAAACGTTTATTATGCGAACGTTTTATTTTGGCAAGTGTTATTTTCAAATAATGGAACGGGGGGTCGGCGATGTAAAGAATACGTGACAACAGAAATATAGGTGCGACGACGCGCGTAGCGAAGCGGAGCGCGTCGGAGCGTTAGGTTCTCTATGTAAGATCGAAAACAGACTCGACTTTGATGCGTTCTTACCTTGCCTCTTGTTGCCTCTTTGGTAAAATGAATTTTGACCAAGTATTTATTTGGTAAACAATAACTTGCCATAATAACTTTTGCTAACTGTTTATTTGCTTTAAGTTGTTTTGAGAAATGTTTTTTGCCAAGTGATAATTTGCGGAAAATAGTTAGGGAAGTAATACTTTGGGAAACGATTTTTGGCAATACATTAGTAAACCGGCACAAAAAACTTCACCATGGAAATATTATGCACGAAATCTATGAAGGCTTGCTCTGATTTTCACTTTTGTCGCCGAAAGTTAAACATATCAACCTAACAGCGGAAAAGAATGTGTGATGTGTGAAAAAAAAACGGGAATTCAAATCGTCATCTTCAACACCGGCGAATACGTGGTCTACGTTAAGAAAAATATTTTAATTATTTTACGTTTAAATTTTACTTAAACGGACTTTTTTTAAATTAAGAGTTTTGCTATGAGATGCGTCCAGAAATTTACTTTCTAAAGATGCAAAAAAAAATCATTTGAAGAAAATAGAATAGAATAGTATTTATTGTATGTACACCAGGAATTACACATTAAATGGAGTTAAGAGGTTTATGACTTTAGCCAACGGTATGTACTAGTTAGGCATATGTATATGTTGTTGTCGAGCCGCTATTGCTTTTCCTACAGCACACAAATATCTCTTTGGTACATTGTGTCCCCCTCGGAGCAGAAAAAACGAGGTGCGACGGGTGCCAGCGGGCCGCCCCTCCCGCTGTAACATTTCACTCCATAAAACATTTTAATGGAAAATCGATGGTGTAATTCAATTACTAGATTGCAGAAGAAAGCAGCCAGTCAATTTCTTTGTAAGGAAAAAAGGGAGGAACAAACGCGGCTAAGATAGCTAGCTGTCGCACCCTACCGCGCTGGCTTCTTGAGGTCCCTCGGACTTCCGCGGGTTAAGCCGGCGACACACGGCCCTAAAATCAGAAGCAATATCGGGAAAGTTGTGCGGAGCGCCTTAGATCGCCTCGTGTGTAGGCAAATCGTACCCTAATTAGTCGTTACGGACCGGAGGCATTTATTATTGATTCGGGCGAGGTCACGATTTAGAGCCGATTATCGTCCCGATATCGCCACTGTTTTTAGGACCGTGTGTAGCCGGCGGTTCAGGCGGAAGACCGAGTCAAATCGTGGGTTCGATTCCCAGTGAGGGCCGTCGTATATTTGTACAAAAAGACCTCGGTCTGGGCGTATTTATGTTTGTGATGTCCTGGCGTGGTTACCGTAGCATAGGGTATCCTAGTTTAGGATCAGGTCAACCGATTGTGTTGTGTGGAAGTTATTATTAGATATTAGATTGTTATAGTCAGATCACCAACGGCCGTTTTCTTACTTTGTGTAAGACACTATGTGTATTCTAATATTGTTAGCACTCGCGGGATCGTAATAATTTACTGCAGATGTCTGTGGTAATAATGTACCGAATAATTAACATTTTCCTTATTTTGTACTTTATAGCAAATATAAAAGAAAAATGCGAATAAAAACACAAAATTCGCGAGAATTAAAAAATGCGTACATGTTTCATGTGAAATCTCGTCCAGCCAACCCTTGGAGAAAAGACGGTCAAAGTGAAGAGTCTTTGGTGCCTTTTTCAAATTCAATCTTCACGTTCGTTTACTATTTACTTATCTATTTACCTATTACCTATTTACCTATCTGTAATTACCCAGTACCTGTAAAAGTTACTGTTACCTGTAAATAGTATATTTGGTTAATATTAAAGTTGCACCACAAAACTTGTGTTTCAATGCAATAAAGAATTTTAATAATAATAATACCTATCAGTGCTGCTTGATACAGCCCGGATAGTCCGGCGTATTCTCTCGCTGTCGCCTTGACCTCCGGCCGCTTGGACTCCTCAGCCGGAGGGCGTCCGTCTGGCCACTTTGGTCAGACGAGATCATTAACTTTTTTTCCCCCGCATAATACCTATTAAATAAATTTACCTATTTTGGTGCAGTCGTATGCATTACCGAAAGTAGTCGTTTTCAAAATGGCCCCTGGTCATCCGCAGTGAGTGAGGCAGCATTATGCACCATTGGCATTTGATTGGCTTGGGGCTGACACGCTGCAAACTATATCAAATTCCAGTTCGCTTTTGTGGTTGTCGATTTTCGGCAATAATATTACCCTAACAGATGTATTAATATTTCAAGTAAATATTAGCATTTCGATGAAAAACTAATAAGGAACAAAGTGCACCAGCATTAGACCTAAGGATTTTTCTTTAATAAAAATTTAAAACCGACTATTAACTCATTTTTTTTACTTTTATATTTGTTACTAGCGACCCGCCACGGCTTCGCACGGGTGGCAAAACGTTTCCGTGGAAATAGGTATTAGTTCCATGAAAACTTCCCCGGGTAGAATTTTTTTACACCTTGGGTTACAATATTCGAGATTTCGTACGGAACCCTAAATTTATTGAATACCCAATATAGCCTATGTTACCCACGAAGAATGTAGCTTTCTAATGGTGAAAGAATTTTTTCAATCGGCCCAGTAGTTTCTGAGCCTATTCATACAAACATACACACAAAAATACAAATCTTACCTATTTATAATATTATATTATAGTATAGATATATGTTGATAGCATAGATATAATAAAAAATATTAATTTCACGATTTTTTGTGTTTTCCGGAAGCAAATTAATGGAGCACCGAGTTAAGTTTGTGTGAGAGCAGCGCTAACAAATCTCACTCTCGTTGGTGATGCAGCGCCAGCACAATGACAGCGAAAGTCACTATAAAAATACCCAAAATAGGTTTAAGTGTGCCTTCGGAATTTGATGTTCGCTCCATTTCTCCAGGGTCACATCAGCAGGCCCTGACTTGATGAGTGGCACCACATGTGAAGTGTACCCTTTAAATAAAAAAAATATTTCATAATCGGTCCTCTCGTCTTCGAGTAATCGGGCAACATACATAAAAAATATTAAAAAAAGACCTATAAACTGAGAACGTCCTCAATTTTTTTTGTCGTGTATTATTGTAAGCGTCAGGACCCCTGGACCAAATGCGATATTTGATGTTTGAAAAACATTACATTACAGTACCTTTTTGGTACTATTTAGTACCTCAATTGAAATATTTAGTACCTCAATACGTACTATTTTGTGTTACACCAAAAAAAGCAAAAAAAAAAAATAAGTTGAGGTACTAAATAGGTACTAAATATATCCAAAGAGATAAATTAGTTATATGGTTTGGAACTACGTTAAACAAATGTGGTCCAGACATCCTGACGTCAGAATGTCTGGCCACTTTCTTTGCACGTTTTTCGCTGTTTAGCGAGGTACTAAATATTTCAATTGAGGTACTAAATAGTACCAAAAAGGTACTATAATGTAGTTTTTCAAACATCAAATATCCCATTTGGTCCAGGGTTCCTGACGCTTACGTATTTTTCCGTGATTTTTAAACGACGCCTACACGGCCTCTGAAGAGTGTTTCAAGGATGTTTTGTAAACAAACTCCAAAGTTTTTCTCCAGAACAATTAAGTACTTGAAAGTGACTTTTGAAAGGTCCCGCTGTACAAAGTTTAAATGGTTCTGTGTTTCACAATTACACAAGCAACCATGTGAAACGTAAACCTAAGGCTTCCCTGTTTCGCTACGAGTCTCTAACACCGATGGAAATTGTCGCATTTTAATTAGGTCTGTTTCCTAAAGCGCCGCGTTTGCCGCCCTAATGCTGTTATGCCAATCGATGTTTTTTTATATCATTTTACTTTGATTAAATGCCGGGGCCGGCCGCAGCACCCTCACACAAATGGCCGTTGTTTGCGCTGAACGCATCCGCCTGGATAACTTTTTACCCGACTGCAGCGAAGCTCAAGAGGAGAACTTCCATTCTAAAGTAGGTGATCGACGGGCGAGTAAAACCGCGGTTTTAAATACCGACGAACTTGGCTCGCGGCTCGTTGGCGCTGATCGAGTAGGGAGCAAAACAGTCGCAAACATGTCTGGTTCCGAGTCTGAAGCAGGTTTTGCATGGCGAGCCGAGTGAATAATATAGCATGACGACGAGCAGCGAGCCAGGCTCGGCGGTATTTAACACCGCGGTTTTGTAATTATACTTTTTATTTATTTTATTTTATTGTGGCAACAATGTCATGAGTCTTCTATTTACGGCAAAAAAAATCTATCGAGTAAACTTAAATATTTTTTTGTGGTAACACTGCGTCATTATTTTTTTGCATCGAATTATAAAACGGACTTTAGATACACCATAGATACCTATACTAACTGACCACGAAGATAAAACTGCAACACACAAAAAAAACCTCTTTAAGACAGACCTTTTTTTCTCGCGTACAGTCGACAGCACATCATGGTATACACCCATGCACTCTATTCCGTTGCATTACGGGCGACTTTGCAACTAAAATGTGAAGATTGACGTGCTGTCGACTGTACACCAAAGTGTGAGGCAACGTTTGAAAATATTTTGGGGATACGCAAATCATTTAAAGATTTTGGGATCCGTTTAAAATATGAAGCTTTAAAGCGCAATTTTCTAATTGGCTGTTCGTCCTCCTCTCTCGCCTGAGCGGTTGATTGGGGAAACGTGAAAAGAAATTCAGGTCTTTAGAACATTATATTATAACACAATAATGAACTTAAAAACAAAACTACCAAGGCTAAGTAGGCTTCACAAATTAAAGAGTAATATTATGCGACCAACTCATTAAAGTAAAACTAAGTTTAAAATCCATTAAAAATTACTTCGACGAAGTTGTTAGTTCTATGCAGCTAATAAAACCCCCTCTTCATACAGAACGCTACACTGCGCATAGCGACAACATAGCAACTTGGCTCGCTTTTGCATTTACAGGACTTATTGTCCGAAGCGACCGCTTTCTCCACATGGTAGAACCGGCCTGGACGAACTTAACTAACAAAAACGTCGACTAGACTCGCTAGACAGACGAGCCAAAGGAAAAACCAACCTAGAATATGTGTGGGATTTTTTTGTAACGAGCAATCGTCATTTTGTACCTTTAGCAAGTGCAGTTGGTGGGGAGGGGTGCACTGCACAGCGCACTGGCGAAATGTTTCACTCGAGTAATTATTGCCACGGGGGTAGGTGGAAGTGAAAGCGAAGCAATTGTGGGCCTCTCGTCGATTTATTGTTTTTAATAATAACGCAAAACCGTCAGAAAAGAGAACAAAACGAGCGAGGCGCCTGTGCACTACACTGCGCCGGGCGCGGAGTGTGCGCCCCTTTGCCCGCTGGATGCGGCATTATGCGCGATGCTCTGGTAAAGTCTGTTCCCTACCATAGGGTCACTTTGATATTTACCGCCTCGGCACATGGCGGCTTTTGACAAAAGAAACCGACGCGGCGCAAACACGCCAGTGAATTTTGCTCGCAGCTCGTCTCATTCTACTATTATGTAGATCATGCAATTAAAGAATTAAATCAATCAGTATTTTAGAATGGATTTATAACGAAACGGTCCTGCATCACTTACGTAGGTACCTATTCTAAATTCCGGTGGAGATGAATATTCTGAGGACACTTCGAGTGATGAAGAGTAGTGTTTTATTTTGTGCTTCATTAGGTATATTGTGTACCATGTTTTTTTTTTCTATTTAAAGTGTCGGCCGTCTAAGTTGTATTATTGATTATTTGGCCATCTAAGTTGTATTATTGAAATAAATGTTTTATTACTAAAAACAAGATTGCCTTCGTGTGTACCGACACTATCTAAGCGAACGGACTTTACCAGCCCGGGTCTGACGACGCAAGACGCGTCTTGATGTAAAAAGTAGATACAGACTGTTAGCTATTAGAATATACATTTGTCTATACTTGGCATTTTTTTTCAGAATTTAAACGACATCACTAGATCAAAAACCTTTAGCGGTAGAGGGCTCGAAACAGTTTGCAAATTTAGTGCTAGCTAAGGTCAGATTTTTAATTCGAGAGACTAAATTGACAACTGTTTGTCGGATAAAGGGTTAATTAAATAATAAATAGTGAATAGAGAAAATTAAATAGTGACGTAGCCAATATCGATAATTAATATCGACTTGACCAATTGGTTTGCTAAGTCGTAATAATTAGCGAATATTATAATTTGCAATAAGCCCTTTTCAGGTAAGCTTTTTTGACAGTTGTCAGTTGGGTTCACCAAAATTTATCAAATGGTGCTGTACGCAACCCCGCCTAGGAACAGTAAGAAGCAAGGAGCAACACAGCGTATCCACCACGAAATAGTTTGAATAACTTCGGCTGGCCTTTCTTCATTCAGATAGGAGTTGCATCAGCGCCATCTATCGATCAAAGGAGTAACAATTTTTTTTAAGTTTGAAAGCCGCCATCCTCTTAATAGATCCTTAAGTACTAGGTTAGAAAGAAGAAAGCAGTTTGAGTAAGCGGAGACACAACGATGTTTTATTGGGAGTACCATTTATGATCCTCTCATTTCATCATCATCAGAGACGTTTATAATAAATCGAACGAATACTAATCAACGTGGTTGACGCACTCTTTCCATGAATTTATGTATGAATGTTCGTATGTTATGTGTTAATCTGTTCCCTCACAGAGCCTAAACGACTGATCCGATTTTGACAAATGAGAATCGTTTAAATTTTCTCAATTAGCCAAAAAATTATATATGGCAGTTGTGGGGTTCTATAGTGAGACTTCAAAAATGAAAATTATCGCATTTTATTGTCACGGGTATCAAATTAAAGGTATTTAATAGACCTTTTCAAAAATGTATAACAAATGTAGGGTCAATATAACAAGGAAAAATAAAATGTATTTGTTTTGTCGTTCTTGGTAGAAGCTTTTCGAATCGTCCAAAATTACTTTGATAGTAAAGAAACTTAATAACAATTAAATTATGCGTCATATAAATTTATTGCGGAGAATATTTGCAACTCATATGAGTCGCATGGTGATTAAGCCCCATACTCTATCTCCGAGGGAAGGCCTGTGTCCTGCGATGGGACATTATACGTTATTATCTTATTTTTTGTTTATTTAAACCACTTTACACAATGTTACTTATAATACGAGAAGGTCAAAAATTTAGGGTCGGTATCAAAACGACTGGATTCTCAAAACGACCAGAACCACATACAGACTTGATCGCAAAACGAACACATCTCCAAAACGCCTTTATCTCGTGTACATTTTAAATTAATTTCATTATGTCATCATAACAAATGGATAAATACCAATGGTTACCAAAGCCGATATCGATACCAAATCCGATTAAAATATCGACAAGAACAGCACTTATAAGCCACAACAGTACAACTGAAACCCAGAGGTAGTTTTAATACATTTATTTCTAGATAAGGAACACTCTAAATCACATTGACACTCACAGCACTTTTATAAAACCTAAATCTCAGTTTAATTCTTACTCCGATACTTTTGATTCTGCACACGGATTATAATATTCTAACAGGTGATGAAACTTGGGTGTACTGCTTTGAACCAGAAAGGAAAAGTTAATCGGCGGAATGGGTCTTTCCTTTGATGAGTTGCCAACGAAAGTCAAAAAAAGCCGCAGCACTGGCAAGAAAATGGTTGCTTCGTTTTTCGGCAAATCAGGCCATTACACCACTGTATCGCTTGAAAACCAAAGAACCGTAACTACAGATTGGTATGTTAATACGTGTTTGCCTGAAGTGTTTGACAAAATACGCAAAAGCGTCCCCTTAGCAAAATAGTCCTTCATCATGACAACGCTTCGGTACATTCCGCTACGGCAACGAATGCGTATTTGAAGGCTTTAAAAGTAGAATTAATGACTCATCCGCCATACAGTCCAGATCTAGCACCCTGTAATTTCTTTCTGCTCCCGAATATTAAAGATAAACTCAGAGGTTTACGTTTTACAAGCCCGGAAATGCCTGTGAATGCTTTTCACAAAGCCATCGAAGAGGTCCATAAGGAAGACTGGACCCACTGCTTTTCACAATAGTTCCAGCGAATGCAAAAATGCGTAAATAGTGGGGGTATATACTCTGAAAAACAATAAATGTGTTATAAAGATAATAGGTAGTCTTGTTTACCAGAATCCAGAAACTTTCAGTATGGCCCACGTATAAGCCACAACAGTACAACTGAAACCCAGAGGTAGTTTTAATACATTTATTTCTAGATAAGGAACACTCTAAGTCACATTGACACTCACAGCACTTTTATAAAACCTAAATCTCAGTTTAATTCTTACTCCGATACTTTTGATTCTGCACTCGGATTATAATTTGTATTATGTACATAGAATTATTAGAATTATTTAAGATAATTTGGCAGCATGCCCGCTTAACCAAACGATTCGGACGGCGGTCACAATGATAATGAATCGACGATTTGAGCGCCACGTCTCGCCTCGTGCTTCGTGTCGGCCGCTGATTGGCCGCCCCACTCCGCTCTCGTCCGTCCGCCGCGTGTCACGTGCTTCCGCTACGGCACAAGTCAAGCGCGCAACCTGCACCGGAAGTCCGGGCGCCAACACACTGGCCTGACTATTGCGACACTTCTGCGAAATGAACTGTCGAATTGGTATCTCGAATTATGGATTCTACTATACATAGTACTAAATTTGCAAACGGTATCGAGTTATCTAACGCTAAAGGTTTCTGATTCAGTGTTGGTTGATGTCCAAAAAAAATGCCAAGTATGGATAAATGGATTATACCTCGGCTACTGTCGGATAGAATCGGATATATTCGTGTAATAGGAATATCGGAACTAATATGACACTTAATTTCGAATTCGGAACTAATATGACACTCAATTTCGAAGTCAGAACTCGATTAGTAGTATTACACTCGTCTGCTTACGCCTACGACTTACGCTTACGACGCCTACTCTAGAGCCCGAGGTATATTCTGAAAGCTAACAGACTATAGAAAGATAGATAACACTTTATTGTTCAACCACGACAAAGAATTAATGAAGTTTTTTTATAGACATACAGGGGCCTGTTGTTACATGTAGTTCTCTGTAGTTAGCTACATAATGTACCTACAGCTTTAGGCTATTTAAAGTGACTATGACGAGGGCTTTAAGGAGGAAATAGTGGTTTTATAAAAAAGACTAAGTTGTAAATTTTTGATCCGGATCAACTTACTTGTGTTGTGTCCGATAAAAAAGACACACGTAAGTTGATCCAGATCAAAAATTTACAATGTGTACTGCTTAGTTTTCGTTCAAAGACTAAGTTGTTTGTATTTTGCTTATATAGGTCCCAGTGCAGGACACAGGCCTTCTCTCAGAGAGAGTTAGAGCCATCACAAACAGGGCGACTTATCGCCGCGTTTAGTCGCGGTGACAAGACCCAGACGCCAGAGCCGCGCTCTACTCGGATAGAGATATATCGGATAGTCAGGAGTATGGTGCCCGACAAAGTGATAGTGCAAATTCTGACGAGGCACGGTGGGTTCGCCGAATATCTGCATCGTTTCAAATTTAGGGCGGACCCATCGTGCACCTGTGACCCAGATAAGCAGGAAACACTGGAGCACATCCTCTTCTCTGCACGGAAGAGAACGATGTGATGCAGAAATTGAACTGGGAATAGGCATCACCACAGAAACCGCTCACAAAATAATGAGCGAAAACGGAAAGCGGGATGTGTTTCTGGAGTTCTGCCGAAGGTACGTAAGAAAAGTAAATAAAAGAACAAGTAGGTGCAAAAGAACAAGTAGGTGCAAGAGTAAAAACAGAGTGCAAAATAGGTAAGAAAACTGAAGGATCCGCAGAGCTCCAGAAACATACACGTGATAAAAAATCTGTGATAAAAACATGTATACTGTGTCTGTTACTGTTACTGTGTTGGTGTTAGCGTTTGTTTTGTCCAAGATATTATAATAAGAATAATTTTACGAATAATAATAATTAACAATATAATACAACTTTTACAATTTTAATTTTAATTATAGACCCTACTTTATTGAGTATAGTATAGGAAGCCATGACAAAACATGTCACGGAATTATAATTCTTGTTGAAATCAAATAATCGGCAAAAACGGACTCTATCTCCGATAGACTTACAATTAAAAAAAAACGTCCAACCAAAGATCGAATCCCGAGGCCGACTTTGCTGTTTCGCACATCGCTGTCGCTTGGAAGTGGGCTCTAGTATAGGCAGCCCGTGGTCGCAATATTAACATTCGTACTTTTCATCAGAAGGGGTGGCCTTTACGCGATTGCCCCGATATTCCGAAAACCGTTCGCCTCCAAAAAACAACGCATTCAAATACACAGACTATCTAAAATTATTGCACAAATTCAGAAAGACCGGGTCTCGTAGGAAAGCATTGTCGATACCGAGGCTGTGTTCCTTAAGTATAATCCATTTATCTATACTTGGCATTTTTTTGGACTTTAAACGACACTGAATTAAAAACCTTTAGTGGTAGAAAATGCGATACCATTTGCAAATTTAGTACTAGCTAGCACTAAATTTGTGAACTGTTTCGAGTTTTCTACCGCTACCTATAAAGGTACAAACGGCTCGATGGGAACGTCCCACCTGGCTCTACGTTCGGTGCGTTCTGACAGCTATAGCCTCTGCTAAAGAAACATGGACTCTATTGACTTTATTCCTGATACATTTACTTAATTTTTGTCGGTAGAGTCCGACCAGGTTTCGTACTGATTCGCTGAGCTTAATCATGGTGAGCAGAATTGGAGCTCGCGTCGTCGGTTGCACGTCATACAAAAATCAATTAAGTGTATCCGGAAAGTAATAGGAAATTTGTAAAGTCAATAATGTGTAGTGCTTACGAAAGTTTTAGTTAAAAAACATGGACTCTCGCTGTAAACAAAGTACAAGTGAACGTGGCGAGTCTTTGTACTTTGTACCAAGTCTTTAATTCTCCTTGTTTGTACTAAGCCACTTCAGGAGAACGGAAAGGCCGAATATGCTTTCAATGAAGATCCCTCTGCGACATCTCGCCCTTGCAACAAAGTTACGGATATCGGCAGTAAGTTGCATGCACCTCCTCCTCCTCTTCCTTAAAGGGCTCCCACACAAAACCTCGAATATCTACGAACTCGCACGAATGCATCGCAAGAACTTCCGATCTCATTCGCATCGCGGATTCATGCGATGTTACGTCATACTTGGTGTCGCCATTTTATTCCGTTCTGAGACCTCTTAATTTACCTGATAGTCAGTCCCAGCATTTGTAAAGGCATAACAGGAATTCTTCCCTTGTACGATCGTTTTTGTAGGCATGGTGATAATAAACTCAAAAGCTCTTCAAATGAAGATATGCTAATTCTAAAATAATTAAAAAAAAATCTTCTTCTGTTCTCAACCCATAATACTTTCGAGTAAAATAATTCCCATCAGGGTTAATAATCGTAATAAATGGACGAACCCAAAATCTTATTTTTCTTTTATATCTATTTAACAATAACAGTATTGCAAAAATCGTTTTACGATCCATCTTACGCTTCCTAAAAACACTTCCAATACCGCTGACTACCGCTGAAGGTATGGTTACCCTAACCGAACTTTTGCCGCACAAAATCGTATCGCAGCAATTCGCATCGTAAGTTCCTGCGATGCGGCATCGTATCGCATCGCATCGTGGTTTTGTGTGGGAGGCCTTACAGCAAGTTCAGTCAAGTCAGTCAGTTCAATTTATGTTAAGTATTTTTATTAGTAATTCCAATTTAATGTTTTCCCTATGCCTACATATCGTCTGCTTACTGCTAAAAACGAATAAATGCAGTTTCGGATGTTTTGAGTAAATGCGAATTGAAAGTTCAAACCCAATTTTATCTATGTTATGTCCCTGAAATAAACAAATGTACTTAAGAAAAATTGTGCATACCACTTTCAACCTTGTAAATAATAAAGTTTTGATTGATTTTTGTACAATATAATAGAAAAAAAATACACAATTATTGTCGAAGTATCTGCATATATCCGGTTTTACCAGAATTTCAAAAATATGTAATAACTCCTTAAATCAGTGCTGTAACTTGCTCTTTTAATATTTATTATGTTAATAACTAAATCATGGTCTTATTAGCAGAAGAAAGACATTCCTTCTCTTATTTTATTCTTGGAAATCACAACTATTTATTTATTTATTCGTTTTTACTTGTACACAATTTTTGTTAATTTACACTTATCAGAAAATTATACAAAAAATCACTCTTATAATAAACAAATAACTAAGGATCTTCTTGTTGTTCGATGATATTATCAATAAATTATAGTTGGTGAAAGCCATTGATAAATAAAATGCATTAAAAACTTAAAGTTTTTTTTTTTTTTAGTAATAAGGTAGTTATACAATTGGATAACAAAAAAATATCAATCTTATCCTTGGGAGTTGCTCCTCAACTAAAGGTGACTTCATAGCCGTACTGTCATTAGGTACTTATTTTTGTTCTTCAGAAGATTCTTCATCAGCTGCAGGCTCGGAAAACCAACCGTGAAGCTCTTCAGGAATGATTTTTTTATTGCATAATCCAATGAGATCCTTCTTTTTGGCTTCACTTATGGATACAGTATTCGTTCCTTTAATACCGAACGTATTAAAGAGACTATAGAGCGGAACAAAGGCTCTAAAGTGTTCGCAAGAGACATGTCTATTGGGTAAAGCAAGCTGACGAAGCTGAAGAGAGAAGACGGCAGTATAGCGTCGACCAAATCAGAGGTGCTGAGGAAGATTGAGAGCTTCTACGGACTGCTATACCTACACCTCAGTCGCAAAACCTATTAGCAGTTTGCACAAAGACCCAAGAGCCTAAATGACCCAACATTATACCGAAGATATCCCGGACATCAGCCTGTACGAGATTAGGATGGCCCTGAAACAGCTCAAGAATAACAAGGCACCAGGAGAGGACGGAATTACATCAGAGCTTCTGAAAGCCGGTGGAACACCGGTACTTAAAGTCCTTCAGAGGGTCTTCAATTCCGTCGTGCTCGAAGGAATACCTAACGCCAGAAGCATGAAACAGAAGCTTAGTGACGCTGTTTCTCAAGAAAGGGGATAACACTCTGTTGAAGAACTACCGACCCATCTCGCTTCTGAGCCATCTTTATAAGCTGTTTTCGAGGGACCTGACGAATCGTTTCAAACGCAGGTTTGATGACTTCCAGCCTCCCGAACAAGCCGGTTTCTGAAAGGGCTATAGTACCATAGACCACATCCACATGCTGCGGCAAATTATACAGAAGACTGAGTATAATTTGCCATTATGCTTAGCGTTTGTGGACTATGAGAAAGCCTTCAATTCGATCGAGACATGGGCGGTGCTCGAGTCTCTCCAGCGTTGCCGTATTTACTATCGGTATATCGAGGTGCTGAAGTGCTTGTACCACAATGCCACCATATCGGTCCGAGTACAGGAGCAGAATTCTGAGGCAATTCCATTGAAAAGGGTCGTGAGACAGGGAGATGTCATATCTCCGAAACTGATCACGAACGGACCGGAAGATGCCTTCAAGCTTCTGGAATGGCAGGAACGCGGCACCTTCGATTTGCCGACGACATAGTAGTCATGGCAGAGACGCTGGAGGACCTCGGCATAATGCTCGAAGACCTCAGTCAAGTCGCAAAATGAACATGGACAAAACGAAGGTCATGTCGAACGCAGGGGCAGGGGTTTGTGCCCACCCCAATAACAGTGGGGAACTCGACTCTTGAAGTTGTAGACGAATACGTCTACTTAGGCCATACAGTCCAAGCCAGTCCAACTTCGTGAAAGAGGTCAATCGTCGAATCCAAAACGGCTAGGCAGCATTCGGGAAACTTAGAAAAGTATTTTCCTCCAATATACCTCAATCCCTCAAAACAAAACTATACAACCAGTATGTGTTACCAGTGATGACTTATGACACTGTAACGTGGTCTCTTACTATGGGCCTCATAAGAAAGCTCAAGGTCACGCAACGAGCTATGGAAAGGATGCTCGGAATTTCGATGATGAGGTCCGTAGACGAACGAAAGTCGTCGACATAGCCCAGCGGATTAGTAAGTTGAAGTGGGAGTGAGCGGGGCACTATCACGCAGAACTGATGGCCGATGGGGCCGGAAACTGCTCGAATAGAGACCACATATCGGCAAGCTCAGCGTAGGACGACTGGCCACAAGATGGACAGACGATCTCATCCAAGTGGCGGGAAGACGATGCAAGCCGCGTCCGACCGGTCTTTTTATAAATCCATGGAGGAGGCCTATGTCCAGCAGTGGACTTGTGGCTGAATGATGATGATGATGAAGCTCGAATGAATAAAATATGCCAGTATCGGTTTTTACCAGTAATAATTTTGTTGTATGCAGTCCTGTAATACTTACGGAAAAAATCTTAAACGACTTTATTGTTTTTTAATTATAGAAATATTAGAAACTTGAATGAATAAATGCCAGTATCTGTTTTTACCAGTTGTTATTTGGATAATCATACTCGGCACCATTACCAGAAAAACGTTTTAAACATATTTATGTAGATTTGCCTGTAAAAAATTTGACCATTTAGATGATAATGTTATTTATTATATTAAACCACTATGATTTTGGTCAAATTTCATACACTTATCTGTTTTTAAGAATAGTATCTTCGCTACTATTGGTTCTATCGTTTATTGGGTTTTACCAGTGGGAAGCCCGTAAAAAATTACATATAACTGCATTTATAACTCAATTTTGGAAAAAAGTGTATTTATTCGTTTTTAGCAGTAAGCAGACGATATGTTGTTTTGGCAATTACCTGTTGCTCTATCACGTGATTTCATTAGGTTTTTGTAATAAACACCTGTAATAAAATGAAAATGTACATTTTCGATCACTTTTTAACCGACATCGAAAAAGGAGAAGGCTCTTGTTTTTAATTTTATTTTTTTAAGAAATGTTCCTCGTTTTTTTGAAAACTTCGGGGCCGAATACCCTTTTCTGTTTGAATGAAAAATAAAAACCTACTTCAAACTCTATAGCATAAAAACACTGTGTTTAGTACCGTAGTGCAGTCGGTTTTAAAATTGTATTCAAAACTTTTAAGATTATCTTTAACTCCTACGTACACGGCATAATTAGACTTTAACTAAGCTATTCAATATAAATTAGACTCAGACAATTAATTTAAAGGATTCAGGGTTGCCGAATCGCCAACAGCATGTTTGCCCAATTTCGGTTCGACTGAGAGCCTTTTTGTATTTTGACCTCCATTTTGTATTTTAACCCGCTGCATCATCATCAAACCATTTATGTCCCCTCCGAGGGGCACGGGTCTCTTCCCTGAGGAAGGTTGTAACGAGGTGCAATTCGCCTCGTTGCTTTTTATTATTTTTGGCCTTTAACTATTCTAAATTTAATTACTTTATGACATTTCCCACCGTGGCTGGATATAGATGAGCCAGATTATTCTCAGCTTCCATGGATGGTGGACCTTAAACGTCATTATTTTACCATATTTATTTATTATGACCCGGCTTGGCCTATTCAATATTGTCTATATTAATCATCAACAAATATTTAAAAGCAACGTAATCATGTGCATTTCTTTTACCTTTTATATCAAATATAGTTATACTCTACATCTGGATATAATCCTATCTTTCATTGTTACGACCGCCCTCTCGAACCCTATTTTGCGACATTGGCGCCCAACGTGGGGCGATAGAGATATAATATAGATAATATTGGAGAATAGGCCAAGCCGGGTCGTAATAGAAGGTCCACCTTGCATGGAAGCTGAGGATAATCTGGCTCAGCTACGTCCAGCCACGGTGGGAAATGTCGAAAAGTAATTAAATTTAGAATAGTTAAAAGCCAAAAAAAATAAAAAGCAACGAGGTGAATTGCACCTCGTTACAAGGTATAGGCTATACTTCCACCACGGGGGCCAAGTCCGGATTGGTGGAGGCTTGTAAGACTAGTGACTGGTCTTACTGTCAGAAGTTTTCAAGCCGCCCTAAGGCCTCTTTTTTCGTTAGGTCCTCCTCCCCTACCTGGCGTGCGTGCATTGAATGTGGAAGAAGAGATCTGTCAGGATCGTGGCAAGTGGCACTCGCTGGGCCTCGATTCACGGCAGATACACGGTCGGGTCACGTGACGTGTTTTTCCATTACACTGAATGACGCATAGATTGTTTGATACGTGTGCGCGCGTAGACTTGAAGCGGCAATGAAACTAATCGCCATGTTCATACAGTTGTCATTGTACTACAATGCATTAGTAGAATCTAGGCCCTGGTCCCTGCCTACCCCTCCGAGATACAGGCGTGAGTTTATGTTATGTAAGTTCTTTAAATCAGTCTTGGGTATCTGGCAGCCCTTAACGTAGGCGCTGCAATAAATAGTACTTCATAGCGTTCCGAAATGCGTGAAATTAACATTTAATACCATACGAGAACGTTTTTGCCTTTTTTGAACTAAAACTCTCGTAAGGACTAGGTATACAGTATTAAGTTAACCAGAAGATATTTCTCTTAAATTTTTTTTACCCAAATAACCTATCACGTCTCTGTGTCAAAATCAAAGAACTTAGGTCACAATGGATAACAGGGTACAAACTTGTGACACTGGTGACACTTGATGACGTGACACCAAAGTGACATTGAGACATTGACATGTTTACTTCGCACGTCATTATATAGTTCAATCAGTTAATTAATTTTTATATTGAAAATACTCGATAACCAGAATTTTCCGCCTATAAGTTGTCGACTCGGATCGACAAATTTTTTACGCTCTCAATTTGATGTTCATTGCATTTCGTTCGAGTCTACCGTAGACCGGTATGAAATTATTGATATACTGACTAGATGAAAACTCAGCTTCGCTCGACTATAAATGTGACATTGGTGACATTGACATGTTTACTTTGCAACGCTATAATACAGAAATTTCTTCATTTTTTATATTGAAAAAAATAAGTGGTTGACTCAGATCGACAAATTTTTTACGCTCTTCAATTTGGTCTACGGTAGACTCGAACGACATGCATCGTCTACGACGAGTCTACCGTAGACCGGTACAAAATTATTAATATAGACGTACAGTCGACATCACATCATCCTGCCACATTGCTGCGCAATCAGTATTTTTGATATGACTGTCGTATTTTTATAGCAACAGGAATTTATTTGTGTCGCATTATAGGAAAAAAGTAATGTAGTATTGATGAACATTTTCGAATTATCTGGAGTACTAGTTTTGCTAAACATTTAGTTTATTTGTTGTGAAGTAATTTATTTGATGTAAAAAAGAAAATAAGTGATGAAAATAATTTGATGTAAGATTGTTTATTTGATGTGCAATTAATAATTTCCCATTAAAATTGAGTATTGTATAACTATAATTTTAACATTTTCAAAGTCTTTATAAATTACATAATTAATAATTTTAACGTTTAGTTACGATCTGAAATATCTGCTGTTCCTTTTTTGGAAGTGACTAGGTTGTACGACACAGGGAATCCTAGTGTGCAAGTTATGGTAAGAAAATGACAAAGGTGTTAAATCAAAATATTACGATATTATTATTTTTGTGATGAATTATGATGTTATTTGTTGTTGTTACCTAATTTTTTGGTTTTTAAAATAAACAATTTGAATTTGAATCCTTTAAGCCCATGCACTCTACTCCATTGCATTACGGGCGATTTTGTAACTAAAATGTGAAGGTGGACGTGCTGTCGACTGTACCTATCGTTTGTACTTTTCTTAGGGTTCCGTAGCAAAAGGGTGCCAAGGAGTCTACGCTATCTGTCTGTCTGCCTAAAGGTTTCGATAATGAGCTAGCTATTACGAGGAGCGGTAGTAGCCTAGTAGGTAGAACAATGGACTGGGAAGCGAGAGACCCAGGTTCGATTCTCAGTGCGGGCATGTACCATGACTTGGTTTTCTAAGCTATGTATATTTGTGAAGTAATAGTAGCAACTAGCTTTGCCCGTGACTCCGTCCGCGTGGACTTTAGTTCAAAATTTTGCAACCCCGTTCACTCCCTTAGGGGTTAAATAAAAAAAAACGGCGAAACACGTGTTCAATCAATTGCGTTGAAAAGTATTTATTTTAAGTTTCAAGAAAATTAGACAACATTCTTTATACCTCCCATACAAATTTTAGCAACCCTTTTCGCCCCCTTAGTGGTTGAATTTCAAAAAATCCGGTCTTATTCCTTGCCTATATTATATACAGACCCTCTGTGCTAAATTTCAGCTTCTTAGGTCCAACGGCTCGGTCTGGGCGTTGATGAGTGAGTCAGTCAGGACTTTGAATTTTATTTATATAGATAGATAGATGTCTCGTTAACTGTGAAGGGAAACATCGTCCCACTATAGGGCACAGGCCTTCTCTCAGAGAGAGAGAGTATGGGCTTAATCACCGCGCGTGCCTACCGCGGATTGGCGATTACAAGGCTGAGGTATTGAATAGCTCAGACACTCAGTTTTCCTCACTGTACTTTCCTTCACAGTTAGCGAGAGATACTACTACTATTCACAAATGATAACTTAGAAATCCAAGTCAAAGGTGCATGCCCGCACTGGGAATCGAACGGGTGGGTCCCCCGTTTAAAAGTAACTTTACTGACAATTTTGTTTTTGCATAGGGTTACCAGATGAAAAAATCAAAAGACCGGAGAAAAGGCCTGATTTCCATGGAAAAGTCCTGAGATTTTATACACTTTGAGAATTTTCTCTCAAAAACATATTATGAAATACGTATGTTACCAAAAGAAAATATTTTGAGTTGGCTTAACTTTTAATTAAAGAGATCTTAATTAGAGACCTGTTATAATAGGTATATTATAAGCAAAGTTGGATTTTATGTGGCGGTCAAATAAAGATTTTTCATTTTCATTTTCACTTTAACATGTAACTAGTGTTTTATTGAAAATCTTGAGATATCACGAGATTTGCAAAATCCGGTAGCAATCCTGAGAAAAGTCGAAAAATCCTGAAATCTCAGGACAAATCCTGAGATATGGTAACCCTATTTTTGCAGCATAATAATATTTGAAATAACAGCATTAGCTTTGTAAGGAGTTCTTTGTTTATTAAAAACCTAGTGATTTCATGCAAATAAAATTAAAAAAACATAAAGACAAAGAAAAAAGAAATAATAAAATTGTTCATTCGGCCGGCCGTGGTGAGTAAACAGCCTATTTATTATTAATACGTTTATTGCGCATACGAGTTATAAAGGTAATGCGACGTATAGGCTCTACAAGGTGACTTTAAATTATTCGTTGGACGCTTTTCAAAGGGGCATTCAAAATTCAAACCGTAGTTAAAAAACATAGGATAAATATTATATTATTTAATGCACACAAGAAAGAGGAGATAAAAAATGGTTAAAATAAAAAAAAATGGGCGGCCTTATTCATGAACATGATTTTTGAACTTTTTATATCTCCTGTTTCTTGTGTGCAATAAAGAATGTCTTTATCTTATGTTCATCAACCCATTATGTCCCCACCGAGGCGCGCGGGTCTCTTCCCTGAGGAAGGTATAATAGGCCATACTCCACCACGGGGGCCAAGTCCGGATTGGTGGAGGCTTGTAAGACTAGTGGCTGGTCTACTGGAAGTTTTCAAGCCGCTCTAAGGCATCTGACTTGGCTTAACGACTGCCATCTATTAGTGATTGTTTAAGATCACTCAGGCAGGCATATGTTATACAAAGGTGTATGTGTAGTAATAATGTATAATACTGTTTGTCACAATGAAAAAAAACATTCTCTCATAATATTTCTAACGATTTCGAAATCACGCTGTAGTTTTATAATATCTACCTACTTAACAAACAAGGCACTTGGGAAAATTCACTCGCTAATAATCATGCATCATTTTATTATTAAAAACAGTTCCTTCGCTATTCCGCGGCATCCTGTCTAGTTCTCTACCACGTTTACACTCCGTCCCTCGCGCTCGTCCTTCTGAATTAGCATTGTCATAAAAAATGTTGTGTTTGTTTTTCGTACTTCCTTTTATATTTTCGAACGTTAAACTATTAATCTAACAGCTGTCACTCGAAAAAAAAACTGACAGCTATTAGAATAACTATATAACAGCTATAGACTGTTAGCGTTCGAGAAACATGGGGTAAGATTTCTTAAATTAATGTTTAGAGCGAAAACAAAGAATCTGAGTTTCCGGTACCGGAGTTACGTTATCCGTGGAAAGGCCTCCTAATTGGTGCAAATGTAAAGGATAGATTATAAATAATAGAAAGAGAAAATGGCTATTTTTCTTCAAAAATGGTTAAACGAAATAATCGGTAACAGATTAAAATGACGATTTTATGACACATTTTTGACATTTTAAATATGAGGACAAAAACGTATGTGCCTCAACTTGTAACTAATGTGCACCAGTGTGCAATTAGTTGGCGATTTTGTTGTTGAATGTTGGTAAGGTGAAAGTGATCTGTCAGGATAGTGGCAAGTGGCAGTCCCTGGTCTGCCTACCCCTCTGGAATACAGGCGTGACCTTATGCTGCACTTATTACTAATATACATAGCTGCAATCCGGTATACTCACTGATATACTCGTATATCATGTTTGCACAGATTAGAATACCTTTCAGTATCGCTTGTTTTCATGAGGAGCATCCATATTCTTGATGTCGTGCCTACACAAGTACACACGTACTGAATTTGCTGCAGGAGCAATGTAAACGCGTCATTTAAAATGCTTTTCTGCATAATTATGCGACAGTTCACATGAAAAGGTACCTTCTGGATGGTTCTATAGTTTCCGAGATATTTAATGTTTTTTAAAGTGCGTCAATATTTTTTTTCATTTTTCTATGACTTTCTATGACTTTTTAAGTTTATTCCGGATACACTTACTTGATTTTTGTCGGAAGAGTCCGAGCAGGTTTCGCTCTGATTCGCAGAGCTTAATCATGGTGAGCTGCGACGGAGCTTGCCACGTCGGTTGCTCGTCTCTGCCAATTGACTCTCTGGCAAATTTTCCTTTTATTTTAATCTATACAGGGTTACAGAGAAAGTCGTACACAATATTAAAGGAGGTCATTATTTAGGTCATTTCTGATGGATTTTATTCTATTATATAGGGTCCGAAAATTAACCGTTATGGACTGATATTGACTGTTAAAGATTTTAAAAAAATATCAAATTTTTTTGGCTTTTTGATTGATTTTTTCTCAGAATAGAGCTCATAAAGTGTTTTTTTTAATGTATTTAGTTAAAAGGCATGTCAATTGATAAAAAAATATCAGCAAAAGCTGCACCTACTACTAACAGCTTTAAAAAACTGCTCGGCAACGGTTAGAATTAAATATTTTTTCTCTAAATATATTTCAAATCGAAACTCTTAAAAAAAAAATTACGTATGGAATTATTCTGCAAATAATTTTAAAAACTTCTACGACTCTCTAACTATTCAAAAAGGTATAACATTTAATAGGTATGTGCATGAAATTTTAAAATAATGTTATTTGAGTAGGCTCTAGTGGTAGTACCGGCATAACTGAACTTCGATACAAAAAAAATCTTTTTACTTCCTGGCACCTTTAAATTATGTAAAAAGGTCAGATAGGCTTTTTTGTGCTCTGGAGACATGCTGTCTCAGGTGTTCAGGTACCTACCTATTTCAGTATTTCTTTTTTAGAATATTCTATCTATCTATTATTTTTGTGTTAGTCTGCTCGTGTGATTCTTCCGTGGTAGATGTGTTAATACGTGCTCGATGGTTCGATACTTGAGCATGAAGCTTCTCTTTTTTTTCGAAAAAACACGATTTACCAAAAAAAAAACCGAGCAAGGCTCGGTCATCCAGGTACTGTCACTGATACTCGTAGGCATAAAATAATTGCTTGATAGTTTTGTAGAATAGGTAATACCCTGTGGCACGCTTGCTACGAAAACTGGTTGTCGCGGAATGTTTTTATTTAGTTTTAAAATTTACCCTTGCTCCGCAATTGAAGAACAATTCTGAAATTGAAGAACAACTCCGCAAGAACAATTGAGGCTGTGAGCGCTGAAACAGTATAGTAGGAAATCCTTCAGCCGTCCGGTCTGATGAAAAAAATTGCGTCATAAAATTGGAAGAAATTATAGAAATATAAGAATATTAGCTGACCCGGCAATGTTGTTTTGCTATTCATTCGATTACGACCAACAGAAATATAAAAAATATGAAGCCATTTTGGAGGAGTTCAATAAAAGTACTTAACAGTTCAATCCGGACCAATCCGGACTGGGCCCCCATGGTGGAGTACGGCCTATACCTTCCTCAGGGAAGAGACCCGTGCCCCTCGGTGGGCACGTAATGGGTTGATGATGAAGAACAGTTCAATAATAGAGTTCAACATTGTCACAATACAAATAATTGTTTCTAGAAAAACTAAGCATGTTTGCACCATTTACAAAACCTTCAAAATATTAAACATTAACAATTAACATTAAAGTAAGTAAACCTTAGTTCAATGTATTTAGTACAGTTGAATTTTAGGGATTACATTAACGAATACAAAGCTGTTAGTAAAATATAATGAAAATTGCGAATACAGCAGAACTTTTTAGTTTTTACCCCAGAAATTAAAAAAACTGTTCTGTGTTTTTTAATTTCTGGTGGTGACCATTCTTTGGTGGCGACTTTCTTCTCTGTGTATGTATAGTCGACGGCATGTGTTCACTTTCTTCAATCAAGTTGAGGGCGACGTTGCAGATTATAGGTATGCGCAATTGTGCATAGCTCCATACCGGACACGAGGTACATTTACCCACGGACTGTCACATAACATAATATTATTATGATTCCAATGACAATAACTCTTAATATTTAATACCCACTACCTGCCATAACTAATGAAACGTTAAGTAGGAAGGATAATAACACATCGGATAGTGGTTTGTTGATTGTTAGAATATATATGATACGTCCAAAACACCAGCTATAATACAGCGTTGTTTTGAAATCGGGGAATATTTCAAGGAATACTTTAACCGAGGTCTATTTAACCTGCAGTGGGCGCGCGCTAATTGGCCGTAATGATGATGATGATTTTTAGAAAATATTTTTTCATCTAAACCTGGTCGGACTCTCCCGACTGAATCGCTCGTAGCCCCGTCGCTTAACCTTCATGATCTTAAACGATCACGAAGGTTAAGCAACGTAGGGCGCGTTCAATGCATAGATAGGTGACCGTTCTATGACTAACGCTGGTGGCATAGTTACGAGCGGTTCCGTGCTTCGCAAAGCACGTTAAACCGACGACGGGTCGGTGCTGGCTGCCGTCAATAGATGGCAGTCGTTAAGACAATTCAGAGGCCGTAGGTCGGCTTAAAACTTCTGACAAAGACCAGCTATTAGTGTTACAAGCCTCCACCAACCCGGACTAGGCGGCAGGGCGACAGCGAAAGAAAACGCCGGACTATCCGGGCCACAGACATCTCAGATATCTATGATCCGGGCTGTATCAAGCACAGTGGCGGATTTACCCTAAGGCCCAGTAGGCTCGAGCCTAGAGCGTCAGATATTAGGGGCGGCAAATCGTGACAAAAAAATCACTGATGATAGCAAGAAATAACTCAAATGCAAAGTACCTAAATATTTAAAAGGCTGTGCATAATTATGGCGGGCCGCACTGCACTGCAACTAATAGCAATTTTTATAGGTTTGCGCCACTAAATTCAATATGTACCTAGTCTAGCGTAAATTCATTATGTAACTAGTCTATATGATAGGTGCTGCGTGCTGTGCTGAGAAAGGGGCGGCACATGGCTTGGGGCCTAGAGCGGCCAAGACTGCAAATCCGCCACTGATCAAGCAGGACCGGACTGCCTTCTGCATGAGGGCCAGAAGCATGCCAACACGGAGTTCCAACCGCCTCAGATGGTTAGCAAGACTGGTTGGAACTAACCCATTCGCGGACAGGACTATAGGAACGATTTCGGTCGACACCACCCCCCACATGTCGGTTACATCGTGCGCCACGTCCAGATATTTGGATTTTTTGTATTATTATTATTAATAATACGTTTATTGCACATAAGTAAAAGTACCTGGGTGATTTTATAATAAATGCATGCGGATAAAGGTTAAGTACCTGGGTGACCGAGCTTTGCTCGGTACTTTTTTTGTAATATAAAATATGTAATATAAAATTAAAATAATCCTTTTTCAACAAAAAAAGAACTTTGAAAAAAAACATCATGACTCGAACCGGGTCTCTTGAAATCGGCCCGAAACGGGTCGCCCGTTTTTCCGTCAGAACTATCCCAACCTTGCAGATAGCCGCGAAATTTACCTCTGTATGTTATTATAGCAAATTTCAATTGCCTTAAAACACGTATAAAACAACGTTTTCTAAAAATGTAACCTAGTTAAATCAATTAAACGCCCCCGAAAGCATCTGCCTACAAAATTTCGTGAAAATCGTTGGAGCCGTTTCCGAGATTCTGATTATACAGGGCGTTGATTTGTACAGTTTAACCCGATTACGGATGGATAGTTTACGTATAGCTTGTAACTAAAAACATATTTGAATTTATCCAAGCATAAATTTGGCTCACAAAAGGTCGTATTCACTTAGTCTTGGAATCATTATAACGTGTGTTCACACGTTGCGCGGTCGGTCCGCCAAGCGCGCGCGCGCCACTATCTACTGCACTGCGGTGGCAGCGACACAGAATAGGATCGCTTGATCGTAAAAACTGAAACGGTAGGTATAGTAAACACTTGTTTGATTCGCCTTTCCCTTCATACTTTTGCGGGCTTAGGACCAACAAAGTTATTGAGGCCGGTCCCTACTGTAGCAATTGTAAGTACTTAAAGCACGTTAAAGTCCAAGATGGCTTCCTACACTGGGAGTCCAGTTTGTACTCTTCCCTGTGCATGACTTGGTGTATTGAAACTCCCACACTCTCGCAAGTTAAAAACAATAGTTCTTGCGTTGTAACAACTTACGGCCGGCCGATTAGGATATCGGATAACCCGCCATCAGCACGGGTTCGACACAAGCAAGTTACGTACATAAGTCGGGTCGGGTGCGGACACGAGTGACACGCGCGCGCTCTCTATGCCGGTAGCTCGCAGACCACAGAACACACCTACTAAAGAAGAATGAAAACTACATACAAATAAAATCATCTGTCTCACTAGCGCCACCTAAAGTTTGCCCACAGCAACTATTGTATGGCGGCAATATATGAATTTTGGACTGTCAAACAGATTTCATAGTATACTCAAAAGAAACATTCTGAATGAACAGGCGATTCCACTTGTGAACTCACCATTTTTGAGTTTACAAGTTAAATTTACCTCTTCATTCAAAATGTTTCTTCTGAGTACTGAATGCAGTTGATATTTAAGATTTGGGAGGACTTTATGGTGAAAATTAATAAACAATTTTCCGATATGAAAACATTCTAATTGTGTTTCAGATTTAATACAGTATAACAAAACAATATACCGAAATAGCTGTACGTCGTCTGCTTCCGTTGATTTACCGCACTTGCTACACTTTTCCCCTACGATTTTCGTTGTTATCAGACATGTTTACTGTGATAGTCACTATTTCGTTTGAACCCCGTAAAACACTAGAGTCACTATCTTATTACACTTTAACACACAAACGAAGGAGTAAAAACCCAAAAGAACGCAAATAATTAGAAAAACAAAGCAAACGTGCCTTGTTTACAAAATGAAAATTCGTCGCCATCTTGATAGTAGATAGTTTTTTGGTGTTGCCGTGATTTACACCTTTACTTTCTACTGGTATGGTATAGTTTATTTTTAAAATCTTAATGTGACCTTAATACTCCTAAGTATAAATAGTTTAAATGAAATTTAATGTTACTTTACTTTTTTTAGTTTTATTCCGTTAAAAAATAAACACTTTTTTTCAAAATCATTAGGAATTAGCGTCTCTTAAATTCTACCAATCTACAAAGGGTATAGTTTTTAGAAAGTGGCAGGCAAAACATTGCCCACAGTAGGCATTTTGGTTAGCCTATACAAAGTTAACACCCCCTGTCGCAAACTGACTAGTGCCGAGCGCCAACGCCACGCCAGCCAGGTGGGGGGCGCGAGCGCACAGCCTCGCTACGGCCCGCAACACCCGACTCGCGTGCAAGCGATAGAGGCCATATAACTTTATGATTTTTAGGTGATTTTCACTTTAAAAAAAATTTATTTTTTTTGGTATTTTTTTTTGCTTCAGTATCATGTATATAACCACCCCTGAGTCGGAGTAAACTGTACAAATCAACACCTTGTATATAAAATATATATACAAGAATTGCTCGTTTAAAGAGATTAGATACAAGAATTGCTCGTTTAAAGAGATTAGATTAGATTTACAATGGCAATGCGGCGGACTTAATGCGGATGAAATTAAGTTCTTAATTTCTCTCGGAAAATATATCAGAAATGTTTCTTTCTTTTTCTAAAAAAGCAACGTGTGTGAAACTAACCGAGATTATTTACTCAATGAATGTTGAGGAAGAAAAAGTCAGGGTTATAGTAAGTGGCAGATCCTGGTCTGGCCTATCCCTCCAGCATACAGGCGTGAGTTTATGTATGTAATTTAATTTAATTGTTAAGGATTTTGCGTTTGAGTTTCGCTACGATATATATCTAGGAAATGGGTATTACTACATTTTGAAAATGAACGGAAATCTCAAAACCATTTCGAAAATTATGCTTTCAGTACAATTTCTATTTATCATTTATGTATGTAAATAAGTCTATATTTTATAAGATATTCAATAAAAAGCCTTGATAGATAGATAGATAGAGAACACTTTATTGTACATAAAAAAGGAAATTACACAGGTATTTCTTAATCTAAGAGTACAGACGGCGGCCTTATCACTAAAAGTGATCTCTTCCAGACAACCTTTGGATGGACTGGAGCAAAATATTGGAGAAGGAAGCAGATGTACAAAATAAGTAAAATAATAATTACTGAGAGATATCAATTTTATTATACATGCCTAGGCAACCAAACTGTTATAGTTATAAATATAATATATGTAAATACTATACTCGTATAATATCAATATGAACTATCAATAGATACATACAAATAATATACACAAATAAATAATAATGTAAAAATATATATTATATAAATAGGTACATAAATTTATAAACCATACACATAGGACATAAATGAAATACCAACAACAGCAACAGTCTTACAGTAAACCAGCGAGATAGTGACCCTTCACCATAGTTTTAAAAATTGGGAGCGATTTGGCTTTCCGCACCTCTACCGGTAGGTCATTCCAGAGGCGGACTGCTTGCACTGTGAAGGAGCAGCTGTAGAAAGTGGTGCGATGGGATCGGATTTTTAGGAGAAGGTTTAGGGAGGAGCGAAGACTAAGGACATGACAAGAATGAAGGAATTCAAAGCGCTCTTTTAAATAAGAAGGAGTTCTTGGGTTAAACAGTATGCAATAGAGAAGAGAGAGTATGTGCGTATTCCGGTGGAGGCGGATTGGGAGCCACTTGAGCTGTGAACGAAATTCGGAGACGTGATCATATTTGCGCAGACCAAATATAAACCAGATGCAGAAGTTTTGAAGACGCTCAAGTTTATTTGAGGTTTATGTGAGGTCGAGATACGATGTATCAGCGTAGTCGAGAATAGGAATAAGGAGTGATTGTGCTAACGCAACTTTGGTAGCAGTGGGTAGAAAATTACGAAGCCGTCTAAGAGAGCTCGCAGACGCGAACATTTTCCGGCTCACCATTTGCAGCTGCGATACCCAAGATAAGGTACTATCAATGATAATACCGAGATTCTTAACAGTCTGACAAAATGGAATTGCTGTCCCCTCGAATATTACAGCCGGAAGCATGTCCATGTCAACCCTAGATATACATTGTCGACCACCGACGATAATCATCTGTGTTTTACTGGGGTTGACCGTGAGACCGTATCTACTACTCCACTCCGATATTTGAGAAAAGTCTCTGTTAATAGCAGATATGGCCGCATGCAGGTTATTTAAATTAGCATGTGTGTAGATTTGGAGATCGTCAGTTCATGGTGAGAAAATGACTTAACTGGGAATGGACTAGGCGTTCGAAAGTTACTCTGTGAACAGACAGGCAAAATGTCATTCCGTTTTGACAAAGAAAAGAAAGTAATGTAAACATTGAACTACACGGTGGTTTATGATAAACGAACACAATCAGTGCACTGAATCCATAAAACAGAATTGAGTTGAGTTTATAACCGAATACAAAGTGGAGAAAAGAAGGTGGAGCAACAAAAGTAAAACTAAGGGGAAGAAGAATAAGAGTACATAAAATAGTTACTTCCGCGTGGATCTGACTGGGCGTTCCACAGTTGTCTTCTGTGCCTTCCCCTTCCTCGACGACACGACAGCGGGCTTGTCAACCAGTGATGCACTTGGAATGCTGCCCAGCTCTGCTACTGACACTATTCGATGCCGTGAGCCATCCGGTGCCTCTACATACACAGTCCCGTCGCGTGTCCAGCAGTTGGTCACACCGAAGCGCTCCCTCGCCGCCATGAAGGCATCGTGACGTCGCCTCGTCAGGAATTCGGACAATGTGGTGCCTGAGCCCTTAAGCCGAGTCTTACAAAACCAAACATTGTCTCTCACGCTTATGTCACGGAACTTCACCAGGATCGGTCTGCACTTGCCACTGGAACGACCCATCCTGTGACAGCGGTTTATGCTGTCTCCACTGAAGTTGGCTACACCAAGCTTGTCCTTCACCAACTTGACGACAGCCGCTGTTGTATCCTCCTTCTTGTCCTCCACTACACCGTGGACGAGGAGAATCTTCCGTCGTCCCCGCATCTCCAGCTGGTCAGTCTCCCGGGCCAACATCTCCACCTGCTGCTGGAGTAGCTGCACAGCCTTCATAATGAAAGCCCTGAAGCCGGAAAACTCAGTTGCAAGTGCCGTTGGATTGGACGTTGTAGCCGGAACCGGGCACTTTTGAAGCTCCTCTTCAAAGACCGCCATCCGATTATTGAATAGCGCCATCATGTCTTCAAGGGACTCCTTTATTGAATCCATAGTGCTAGTATGTGTTGTGTGGGTGTGGGTTCAGTGAAAAGTTATCAATGCACAGAATGTGTCCCTCTCTGGATTTAATGATTTGCTGGCAGGTAAATGTCCAGTGGTGTTAATAGAGCATGTAAGTAACAGTTAATTTCTGTTGTAACTATTTAAAATTAAAGTTTTTTAGGAGCAAAATTTGTGCTGTTTACTTTTTGACATCTACCGCCCAAAAAACAGTTTTTAAAAAAAAGCTTTGACCTTAAATTACTTTATGTTTACCACTAGGTATATGTTTTTGCTCAGCATTATAAAATTTCAATGTGATTTTGTAACTTTCAATAACATTGTTTTTAATTATTCGTTCCGAAGTCGCTCACTTACAAATTTGGAGGGTGTGTCAATAAAGATTATTACAATTACTTTTCTATAACGAGCAAATACGAATGAATGCTTTGCCTTACTTACAAAACAATATAATTATTGTCATTTTTTTTTGTATGTAGGCAAAGGAGGTAATCCATATTGAGCACCCGCCTGAATGGCACCTGCACAAATAGCACCTGGTCTAGTCCAGATTCAGCACCTATGGATATTTTTGGCAGAATAAATACATTTGATTTCACTAACAGCACCTGCCAAAAATATCAATACCTAGGTGCTGAATTTGGACTAGACCAGGTGCTATTTGTGCAGCTGCTATTTAGGCGGGTGCTCAGTATGAATTACCTCAGACAAAGACAATCTGGTCTGCCTCGAACACAAAAAGTTTGCGGAACGCTATTCTAAAACAAAGCATCGGCTTCCCATATTACGGCGTACCCCTATACGATGATTAGCGACAGCTACCTCGGCCGATAATTAAACCTAACTCATATTTATGTGGCATCAGATTATAGCTTCCGTTTAGCAGCGAAGGAATTACGTCTGTGTTTAGCCGTACAACAATACATTTATGCATGGAGTGACTTATTTAATACACACATGCATAGGTAGGCGACGACAAACGCGGGTTGTAGTACCAGTGCGTTTTAATCCACTACGGCAGTGAGGGTAATGTGTTTGGCTTCAGTATGTGCGTGCGTGGGTTACGCGTAGTGGTGCCAACCCTACTATATAATATAGTATCTTACTATATTAGGGGCCCAAATAATATATAACGTCCTAACAAATCAAGCGCAAATATTTTAAGGGCTGATAGAGTAAAAGAGAAATAACAATTTAGAATGTTCAATACATCAATTAAACAATTATTATTACGAATAATAGGTCGAATAAAAAATCGATTATCCATACTAAATAAACACCTTTAAACAATGTACACGAACACATAAGTGCCTCTTGCACTACGTACACATGTAATAAATGTCACATGTCATTAAAATACTTCAATGTATGTGTGCATGAAAATAGGATGATATAAAATGAATTCGTTTGGAAGTATTAATTTTTGTTGTAGAAAAAAATGAAGCAAATCCTTTAATGATCATATTTTTTTTGCTCAAAGGTATTATTATATTTCTAAAAAACGTTAATTTTTTTTACGTTTTCAAACGCTATATTTATAAAAAAAAATAGCAGGCGAAACTACTATATTTTGCGTTAAGCGGAACCCAGCCTTAATGACTAATCTTTATCTAAAGCTCGCTCTTCAAGTCAAATAAAATCAAACAAAAAAAAAATAAAGAAAATATTCAACCACATACTATTTTTTACTGTTATTTGGCCATCTACTATATTTTTAGAGGTAATAGCTTCGAAAATACTATATTTGTTAGAAAAAATTTTACAAATTATTAAAAATTACTAGGGTTCACCTTTCTGGGCGTGTACTTCCAAGGTCTTCCCAGTGATTAGGTGATATGTTGCAGGCCTTAAGACGTAGCTTGAGAACTATATCGTATATCGTTCCTTTGAGGTACAAAGACAGTAAGTAGCATGGACGCGTCGATTTCATTTCGTTGTCGTTTCAAGCTTACGTGAATCAATAATTCTAGGTGTCGATGGATTTAAAATAGAATGTCACGTGACCCGACCGTATAACTGTAATCACACTATAATATTATAAACGTGAAAGTTTGTGTGTGTGTTTATATGTTTGTCAGTCTTTAGCGCTGAAACGGCTGGACGGATTTTAATAAAATTTGGTATGGAGTTAGCCGATACCCTGGATTAAAACATAGGCTACGTTTTACCGCGGGGAAATATCTTCTTCCTACGGGAAAATCGATGAACCGTGGGTAACACCGCGGGGCACAGCTAGTTGAACTATAATGCACTAAAAGAGTCGAGGCATAACTCATTGGAGTTCCTCAATATTTTGACCTTGTATGCCATGAGACATGTTGTTCATGATTAAAAATATTTTATTATTTCTCTTCCTTCATGATCATCATCATCATTCAGCCACAAGAAGTCCACTGCTGGACATAGGCCTCCTCCATGGATTTCCAAAAAGACCGGTCGGAAGCGGCTTCTCTTCCTTATTAGAAACTTATTCAAGTGTATGTTGGGTGACATTTGAATTGATTGTTGACTCTTGTGAACTTGAAATAAGTAGGAGTACCTATTCATGTCATTACGATTATAATTGCATGTTCGCATGAATATGGAATGGCTTGATTATTAAGCCTTAAGACACTTTTTATTTATTAGGTACCTATGTTCATTAATAAATAATTCTTATTCTTAGTAACTACAATTAAAATGTTATTTTATGTATTAGCTTGCGACAATAAATGTTTTCGAGTCATCACTTATTTTTTAATTTATTTATTTAGTTGACATAATTAGGTTCGAATGGCGACCACATGTCATATCGGCAAGCGCAGCGTAGGACGACCAGCCACAAGATGGACAGACGATCTCATCCAAGTGGCAAGAAGACGCTGGATGCAAGCCGCTTCCAATCGGTCTTTTTGGAAATCCATGGAGGAGGCATATGTCCAGCAGTGCACTTTTTGAGGCTGATTGATGTATACAGGGTGTTGATTTGTACAGTTGACTCCGACTCAGGGATGGTTATTTACATGATACTGAAGCAAAAAAAATATAAAAAATATATTTTTTTTAGTGAAAATCACCTAAAAATCACAAATTTACATGGCTTAGCTTCTATCGTTTGCACTTGACGGGTCCGGCGGGGGTTTCGCGGGGCGGGGCTGGAGAGTGCGCCCGCGCGCTCGCTTCCGGCCCCGCAAAACCGGTGATTTTAGGTGATTTTCACTAAAAAAAAATATTTTTTTTATATTTTGTTTTGCTTCAGTATCATGTAAATAACCAACCCTGAGTCGGAGTAAACTGTACAAATCAACACCCTGTATAGGTAGAGGTTAAGTGGATTTGGACCTCGTAAAACCACAACCGGTTTCTGTCGAGGTCCATGTCTTCATACGTTAAATTACTCTTATGTTGAGCTATCAACTACATATACTGACAAATAAATACTACACCATGTAGCCGTACTTGTTAGAGGAAATGTAATCTCTTCACCAAAACAAATTTCATTTTGTCAATCGGTTCTTACCGTAGCAATAAATACCTTTTTAATTTACGGTTAATTGTTGTAACGTAATGTAACTGTTCTGCGAATGGTTATTTATTGCGACAATGATGCTCGGTGGCTAACCGGTCATCGGTCGGCACGGTCGGCACTTGATGCGAGTTCCCAGTTAATTGCATACCTACCTCTGTTCGGGGCGGCTTATTATCATTCTGTAACATAACATAACAAAGACCCATAGATAGATAGAATATGTATTATTTATTGTACTATAGCGATACTTCTTTACAGTAGCTGGCCGGCACAGCTGTCTACGGCGATTTCGAATTATTGAAAGGGAATCGCTACGTTTAGGTGTAGTCGATCCCTAGCTAGTGTAGGCGATGATCTACTAAAAGATAAATAAAAAGTATTTTTGCATAGTAAGCAATCTTTCTATAAAAGTAGAGCGCTACAGTCGTCAAATTACATTTACAGATTTTTTACAAATCGAAGTAGGTACCTACAATTGGCGGCATTATTACCATACTATATTGGATTTTCAAAAAGTTTAGAGTTCTGTACGAAATCTCGAATTATATACTTTCCTCAGGGAAGAGACGTGCCCCTTGGTGGGGACATAATGGTTGATGATGAGGCTCTGTATAAAACTTTTCTTTACTATTTTGAAAAGTTCAAAGTGTCACATTAACTACCTAGTTCCTATATTACTATTACAAAAATATATCCGATTCTATTTGATAATAGCCGAGGTATATTCTAAAAGCTAATAGACTGTACCAGGTGTAATGCGACTGATCATCATTTTTGCCCTCGTCCAGAAGGGCTGGATTCGCACGAATCGTCTCGCGCGATTTGAGACGAGTTGGCGAGGTGCGGAGCTGTGTTATGTAAAATTCTTAGTTTTTTATCACAATTTCATAGGTACTTGTGTTGTATATTTTCGTAATTCATACTGTGACGACCTCTGTGGCGCAGCGGTTAGCGCATCTGCCTACCATGCGAGAGGTCCCGGGTTCGAATCCCGGCTAGGGACTAAAAATCCCAAATCTTGGATGTTTACATGTTTGTAATGTCGCTGTTTCTGGTTTCCACGACACAGGGTATCCTAGTGTGAGGCCGGAAGCAATGTATGTACATTACCCTATTATTAGGATACACTATGCCAGTGTGTAAATATTTATGTTTCATATTATGTTATTGTATATTGGTAGTATTTAGTACGAAAAGAGTATTCATACTTGTTAATTAGTGGATTAATCACTCAATATACACTGGATAAACCACGAATTGTAGTTTATAAAACGGGTCCCTCAGCGATAACACATCGCCTCTACAACCGACGAAAAGTTTAAATAAACGACTCAGACTGACTCTCGACAGTCACGTTTCTCAGACTCACTCAGAATTGCACTCAAAACTCTCAACTCTGGGTCGAGAGTTGTGTTTCTCAGACGGATGAGTCTGAGTCTGAGAGTCGCTTACCTAAAACTTGCAAAGGTATAAACCTCATTACAGATTTTTTTCGATATTCCTTTCATTCAGTCTTATGTTTAAATCACAATTTAAAATTACATCACCCGTTTTTAAATTTCATTTGACATCAAAGTAAAGTAGGAATCTACTTCACCTTTTGCCGAGGTTATGAACTGACAACTTTCTACTTGCTACGAGTAATTATATTTTATTTTGTTCCTTTCTATTTTTATCACTTATCATCGAAATAAACCACAGTTTATCGAAGTACGACTTCGACTGCAATTTATTCATTTAAATAAAAACCTCTCAAAGTCACTACTAAGGGCCGGTTTCTGAGTTGAGAATTTTCGAGACAGCACTACAGTTAAGTACAGTCTGTTAGCTTTTAGAATATACCTCGGGCTCTAGAGTAGGCTTCGGGTTTCGCCGAAAGCACACGAGTGTAATACTACTTCCTGCTCTGTATAAAACTTTTCTTCACTATTTTGAAAAGTTATGTAATTTAAGTGTCATATTAGTTCCGATATATCTATTACACGAATATATCCAATTCTATCCGATAGTCGCCGAGGTATATTCTAAAAGCTAACAGCCTGTATTACTTAGAGAAAATTCTCAACTCAGAAACTGGCCCTAAGAGTCAAGAGTCGCGTCTCTCAGACTCACCCAGACTGACGACTCGAATCGCGCGTAATTGTCGCGAATGGACCAGCCCTCAGTCCGCAATGCTAATATTAAGCCGGGTTTTCACGGTCTTGTTGCGCTCGGACCGAGTTTACTAAGATGACTACTAAGATGCTACTCGTATCGCGTACACTGGCCATTTTAGTGCACTCGTATCAAAATGCCAACTCGGACCCCGCTCTACTCGTCTTAGTTGACTTTGATGCAATAACAAAAACAAAATGGCGTCTTCGCTAGAAATTGCTGTACCGCGTAGAAGGAAGTGGTCAAAAAGAGATAATTTGCAGTTTGTGGAGCTTTACGAAAGTGAAAAAGTGTTGTGGAATGTGTGTTTGGCATCATATAAAAATAAAGACGCCAGACAAGCCGCGCTGGAGTGGATACGGAGAAAATTGAGCGTGGAAAGCAGTATAACCGAAGAAAATGCTAAAATAAATAATATTCGGAGCACTTATGCTCAAGAAAAGGCCAAAATAAAGAAGTCTTATTTTTTTCTTCTTTTTTTATCCTGCTGCTGTTGTAGCTCGACGATAAGCATATCTGCCACCACTTCTATGCCTTTCAGCAGTAAATCGGTCATTTCAAAGCCACTTCAAAGCTGGTTCAAAGTTTTTCAAGTTTTCACAAAGTTTTTCTTGACATTAGCCACTGACCACAGACAACATAGCGCGTTCAAAAATGAATAAAAATCCATGTCCACTAAAATGTGTGTAAACTACCATCCGAGTGGCTTACAGTTTTAGTTGACTAAGAAGACGCGCTCGGTCAGAGTCCACTAAGACCGTGAAAACGCGGCTTTATAATCAATGTATGTACGCGACCGACCGACAGTTCGGATATCAGGAATCTCTCATTCATATGCGCGACCACTCGTGCTGGCCGAGTTAGAATTATTAATTGCTGCAATAGACGCAGCGAGCTTACACTATTTGCTCAATGCTCGCGGGTCGCGGTTCATTCAATCAATCAGGAATTAATGGGTTCGCCGACCTTACCCCTAAATAATGTATTTTAACTAGTAATTATCTTTCTGCTGTCTACTAAATCCTTCGTTTTGTTAATTTTAGCTGTAAGTTTTCCACAAAAAAAAAAAAACTCAATCTGAAAACATGTACAGTCTGTGAGCTTTTAGAATATACCTCAACTGAGCAATCAAAAATCGATTATATTGCAATAAGATAAGGTTTATTTTGTATTGTTATTTATAACTTTTCATAACTTTTCAAAATAGCGAAGAAAAGTTTTATACAGAGCAGGAAGTAGTATTACACTCGTGTGCTTTCGGCGAAAACCGAAGCCTACTCTAGAGCCCGAGGTATATTCTAAAAGCTAACAGACTGTACATTACTTTTCAATTTTCCATCAAGGGCTGTCAGTCGTTATTTTTTATGTTTTTTTAAACATAACACTTAAAAAAACATTGCAAACTTGAGTCTTAATTATCACTAGATATGGTTTTATTGAGTTGTGCTAAGTTGAAATAATGACTACTACTGAATGTGTTAGTGACGTCGATCTTAAAATTCTATCAAATTATTTCTGTAATCTCAAAAATGCCTCCTTTACCCAATGAGCCGTTTTCAGAAGAACTAAAAAAAAACTAATGGCTGTCAAAGGAATGCAATTTTGGACCTCAGCCCAATAGCCATGTGTGATGATACATCATCGAATAGGTTTCAGTAAGCTGAATAAAAGGTACTATGATTATGACTAAAATTTTTAACACAATATAACTCCGAAAGGACGAACATTTGGCTGTTGGCGTCATGGTAACTTTTATTCAGCTCGCTGAGACCTATTCGATGATGTATCACACATGGCTATTGGGCTGAGGTCCAAAATTGCATTCCTTTGACAGCCATTAGTTTTTTTTTTTAGTTCTTCTGAAAACGGCTAATCACTTCAATACTAGAAAATTCGAGAGTAGGTAATCTAACAGGCTCTTCAAATATACAAGGATCCTGAGCACAGTGTAATAGTTATTTAAAATTGTATCGCATGTTACCAAAACACAGAGACTACGAGCTGCCCCAAATTGAAATTTCATTCGTTCGCCTTTACGAATCAGTGCATACGCGGAACATTTCCAAATTTTAGGGATCACCGCATTACGCGGCGTATTTCACTGAGTCACTGAGTATTTCACCGCAGTATTTTTGACATATAATACACGTATGCAAGGTATTTGATATTCTAACTAAATAACCTTAAGGTGAGCATTGCCGTAACAAGCGGTATGCGTCAATGAGAAATAGTAGTATTGACTTTTGACTGACACCGACAGAGTCGAGCAATCCGAGAATCAGAGCGAAACCTGGACGTCAATTCTGTTCCTTAATTACAGTACGATGACAGATACTCCGTCGGGTTTACGTGACGTGTTTTCCATACCATTGACGCCTAGAACTATTGATATATTGCTCGCTTTGACTTGAAGCGGCAATGAAACTAAATCGCCGTGTTCATGCAGTTGTCATTGTACTACAATGCATTAGTAGAATCTAGACCCTGGTCGGACTCTTCCGGTCAAAAGTCAAATAAGTGCATCCGGAATAAAGTTAATAATGCCTAGTAGTCCAGTCATTTAATCCGAAAAAAAGGCAAATAAAAGAAAATGAATTTGCGGATCTAATTTTTTGATATGTTGTAGGCGATACCTAGAAAAGCTTAACTTGAGTTTTTCGACCAAGCTTTCCTATGAGCTTTCGCCGCCATCTTGAAAAAAGGGGTAAAATTTGTTTTTCGGCAACAACTCGGCTATCCGATGAGATTCGAAAATTTTTGTAAGACACTTTTTGTAGCTTTTTTTGTGCTCTACAATAAAGTCCAGACCATTTTTAGCGTATCATGAATCGTTATCGAGATATCGATCGATAAAGTCAAAAATGTAGGACATAATAAACATAAAAAATTGTAGAATTCAAACTTGTAGAGCATATTCAGACCTAAAATTTCCTTCTTGGAGTTTTTTATGTTGGACAAAAATTACGATCTCCAGCGCGCCGCAAAGTCGGTGAATCTACGCTCAGCGTCGAGCGAGCTGCTCGCTCGGTTGTATCTGCATGTCGAATGTATTGGGAAATTGTTCAGGAAATTGATAGGATAAAAAATAAGTACATAGACCAACAAATTAAAAATTAAAGACACTAAAGTAATTTATTAAACACATAATTTGTGCAGTAAAAAAAAGGTTGTCCAGTACATTTGAGCGAAAAAAAGTACAAAACACAAGTTAAAATGAATAAAAGATTGTCTCAAGTTACTGTTGTAATTTAAAAAAATGCAAACACACTCGTCAAAACGGATGTCAGGTTTCTCAATAATTTTTTTCTATACAAAATAAACGTATATGGAAAGAAAAATATTTTTTTGTGCACTCGAGACACGAACGATAGACTTTTTTTCATGTCTTTTTTCGCTTGGATGATCCAGGCTGAAGGTCTTCGTCCTCCGTAAACTCTTCGAGTTCTTGTGTCTGTTGAGACGTTGGAAATGATGCTGGTTCGTTGAGAGCATCGTCATCATCATCGTTACAAACATCGTCGTCGTCAAGCAAAATGTCGGCTCTGGCGACGTTACTGCATGTTTGCCCACTGCAGTGCATGCAAATAACGGATAAAATTGCAAATCCCAAATTTCATTTTCTAAATTTTATACTAAAAAACAATTATTTGTTTAATCAATAACTTTTGTATGATCCTTAATTTGTTGCTCTATATACTTTTTTTTTATCCCATCAATTTCCCGACCAATTTCCTATTATATGATTAACATCTAACAATCTAGTATCACAGCAAGTGTCTATCTATAAAACAGAATTATTTTTTACTAGCTTTCGCCCGCGACTCCGTCCGCGTGGACTTTAGTTCAAAATTTTGCAACCTCGTTCACTCCCTTAAGGGTTAAAATGGCGAAACACATGTTCAATCAATTGTGTTGAAGAGTATTTATTTTAAGTTTCAAGAAAATTAGACAACATTCTTTATACCTCCCATACAAATTTTGGCAAACCTTTACGCCCCCTTAGGGGTTGAATTTAAAAAAATCCGCTCTTATTCCTTACCTACATTATATATAGACCCTCTGTGCAAAATTTCAGTTTCCTAGGTCTAACGGCTTGGGCTGGGCGTTGATGAGTGAGTCAGTCAGGACTTTGAAATTTATTTATACATATATAGAAGATAGATGACAATGCCCAAGGTATGAATTAAGTAGAATCGTTCAAGATTTGGTGCGCGTAATACATACATATATATACAAGTGATCGTGTTGTGTGTAACAAATTACGTTATTATATTATTTATTTGTACACAACTCGCTAACGTTCATCGTCTCGTTGGCTCCGCCCAAGAAGGAGGCTTGATTGCCCGACGACTCGCCACTTCACCTATTCACTCGCATATTCATGTAAATCAAAATCAATAACCATATCGGGTTCAGTTTATATTTTTAGACCACGGTGCATTGGAGCAAAAAAGGGAGGGCTAAAAAACCCAAGAGCGATTGCGTTCTGAAGAGGAACATTTTGTTTAAAGAAATGAACGTCATGTCAGCGGATTTGATATGACATTCATTTCTCTAATTTTTTTAGTTGATTAATTATGTGATTTTATTAAAATTGACAATAATTGTATATTATGCTGTTCATCTGATTTGATTTAAATAGGCCATCTACCGACTTTTGTATGCCAGAGACTGGCGCAGACATGTATGAGCGATCGAATTGTAACTTTTAAGAACTCATTGTACCATGTTTGCCTACAAATAAATTTTATTTTATTTATTTTATTATTTATTAACGTTTCGACGAATTTTTGTTTGCAACCAAGAAGAGCAAAATAAAATAAACAAAATAATACTCTATAAGGAAAGAAACCGCTCGTAGCCCCGGCTGCCTCAGTAATCTTAAGCGATCACGAATGTTAAGCAACATAGGGCGCGTTCAGTGCATGGATGTGTGACCGTTCTATGACTAACGCTAGTGCAATTTATCCGAGCGGTTCCGTGCTTCGCAAGGCACGTTAAGCAGTTGGTGCCGGCTGCCGTCGATAAATGACAATCGTTAAGCCAAGGCAAGAGGCCTTAGGGTGGCTTGAAATCTTCTGACAGCAAAACCAGCCACTAGTCTTACAAGCCTCCACCAATCCAGACTTGGCCCCCGTGGTGGCGTATGCCCTATACCTTCCTCAGGGAAGAGACCTGTGCCCCTCGGTGGGGATATAATGGGTTGACGACAACGAAATAAAAGTGATCTGTCAGAATCGTGCCAAGTGGTCTATCCCTTTGGGATACAGGCTTGAGCTTATGCATGTAGGTTACTCTATAAGAAACATATATACCTATGTACATAAACTATGAGGGAGGCCTATGTTCTGCAGTGGGCGTCAAATGGTTGGTAATGATGACTGATGATACATAAGCTCACGCCTGTATCCCGGAGGGGACAGCAGAGACCAGGGACTGCCACTTGCCACGATCCTGACAGATCATTTTCACGATATACGAGTAGAGTAATGTAATTTTATTTCGTTCTTTGTTGCAAGTAAAAAATGCGTTAAGTCTTCCTCTTCAGAACAAAATCGCTCTCTCTTAGGACCAGGGACTCTATAAATGTGCATAAAACACCATTCTTTAAAATGCTTTATAACCACGGTGGTAAATAGTCTACAGTCAGTGGTAGAGATTTCAAGGGAAAGACTTTGGTACAGACGGTTTATCCCGCTTTTAAGGAGTGTTTTAAAAGTATCGCGCTTGTATAAATAACACCGAAAATGGTTAATCAAATCAAATATTTTTATTCATAACAAAAACAAAAAGCACTTTATGAACGTCAGAGTTGTTAGTTTCACAATTGATACATTACGTGGAAAAGAAGCAAAAAAAAAAACACCACATTCATTCTTTTCAAAACGGTATTAATGTTAGCAAAGTTTTAAACTTAAAAATTATATATATTCATGAATGTGTTGAACACTAGACAGAATAAATTCTCCTCTGAATACCTTTAATATTAATCTACTGTTTAACACTAGACATCTTTACCTTCTAAATAATCGTTAATTGTATATTAAGCTTTATTGCTAAGAGTGTGTATAACATATTTTTTAAACCACGTCGGAGGTAACGATGTTAAAACACACTTAAAGGCGCCTAATAAATAAATGCTCATCAAGAGTGCGTCCAGCATTAGAAATACAGTGTATTGATATTGTACCTTTTTGTTCTAACGCCAAAAATAGCCACTTCCTTAGTGTGAAAATCTCAATGTTTTCCGGGCCAAAAGGCAGCTTATGTACTATTCCAAACCACATTCTATCTATGTGCCAAATTCCCTCCAGATCCGTTTAACCGTTTATCCGGCGGTATTATGTAACAATCATCCAACCGTCCGAACTTTCGCAGTTGTCATAAAAGTTAGCAGGATTACAATTATATCATGTTGGATACACATTAAAATGTAGGTACTTACGTCTGTGTTTTGCAAAGTCTTGCCCGACATCTATTCAAATGCCAAATTATTATTGTTGGCAATTGGCTGAAGTGTGACCTTTTTAAATCTAATAACTTGCTGTCTTGTCTGTCATATTTTCTTTTTTACAATGTCAGTTGTGATTGTAGCAAAAATCTGTCTGTACCGATATTGAAATTGTGCTTTATTTTTATTAAATTAGTATCTTTTAATCCACATGGATTGCATCAATATTCATAATAGTTTTCCCATACAGTCCACCACTAGATATCAATTATTTTTCCTTACCTGATACTTTGACGTTAGAGAGCGTAGCGCGTAGAGCCGTGGCGTAGATCGTAATAAGTGTCTGCACGGTTCGGCAGTCTCTTCCGCAGTCCGGCAATCTCCACCGCAGTCCGGCAGTCTCTGCCGCAGTCCGGCAGTCTCCGCCGCAGTCCGGCGGTCTCCGCCGCAGTTCGGCAGTCTCCGCCGCCGACCTGCAGTCTCTGCCGCCGATTTGCAGTTCTGCCTTCGACGTGCGGTCCTACGAAACTTCGCCACAGCTCCGCGTGCTCTTCTAGATGGAGAGTTTTTAAAGTTTTTAAATACTTTTATAAGCGCGAATCGAATTAACGTGGATTTTTGAGGATCACAATATTGGTGGCTTGCACTTTGTCGGTTTTATAGTCTAATGCAGTTGTAAGCTGATAACTTATAAATTACGGTTGCTCGTAAACTAACAAGCTGTTAATCTACTGTTAACAGCTGTCAGTTGGCCAAAGTGCATACGAAAAAAACGTTTGATAGCCTGTTTACATTAACAGTTAGTACATTAACAGATTGCTAGCGTATGAGAAACCGGGGGTAAGGGAGGTGGCGGCGGAGCGGTAAAAAGCCGGCCTTACAGTCGGGAGGTCGTAAGTTCGAATACCGGCATGTACCAATAATTTTGTTCAAATTATTGTTAAAGTTGTAGCGATACCGCTGACTGTGAAGGAAAATATTGCAAGGTCACCCGAGTGTCTCACGTTAACACAGCGCTTGAAATAGCCAATCCGCAGGCACGCGTGGTAATTATGCACATACTCTCACTTGGAAAAAACCTGTGCCCAGTATAGGTAGTGCGACGACGCGAGTCGCGCGCCCCAACGTCAAAAGTCGCGACTTTCCAGTACAGTAACTGTCAAATTCTGACGTTTTAACGCCACAAAACGTGTGACCCGCGTCTTCGTACTACCTATGCTGGAGTTAGACGTGCTACGTAAAAAATACACTGCACTCCGTTCCATGAGTCGAACAATGTATAAGGCATCTCATTGGTCAATAGGCGCGGCTACAAATAAGCGAAAATAATAAACGAAGACGCTTCGCTTCATAGGGTGGTCACGCGCATTAACGAATGGGCGCACTTGGACGATTTTCTTTGGGATCTCGTTACGTGGAATGAAGTACACGTTCTTACCTTATTTAAGCCTGATGTCCGACGATTTGCCACTGCTCCACCACTTCATGGGCTACCACTGTAATTCTGTAATGAATAATTTGTCCATTTAATTAACGGACTACGGAGTGTTTCTAGAATGAAATACACCAACGCAGTCGCGGTGGGGCGCGGGCGGTTCAATTAAATTTAAATACGATTCTATTAACTATATTGGTATGACATTTTAGTTAATAATTTTATTGCTACTATGTCAATTTTTTTATGTAATAATAATTCTGTGTCTGACATTTTTTTTTTTGTTATTTAATTTTGTATTGACAGTTTCACTGTAGCTTAAGTTTTTAATTTAATTTTAGTTTGTTTTGAATTATTACTTAAATTTTTATTGCCATTTTTTATTGAATTTTAATTATAATGCATTACTGTGGACATGATTTCTAGGTGTGCCGCGCCCACTGGGCCCGCCAAAAAAAATAAAACTCACGCCCGTTATCCCCGAGGGGGTAGGCAGAGGCACCAATCACTAGAACTGGGCCCACGTTTTGCCGAGTTTATTAACGTGAATGTAAATTTTAATTAAACATGAAATTAATTAAAACAATCAAAGGTGCATTACTTGTAAACCTGTGGGTTAATCGACTTTCCGATGTACTTCGAAATGTCATAGTAAACCACAAATTGTAGTTGTACGAAACCGACCTCAGATGCTAAATAAACGTATGCAGGGAGTGATATTAACATTTGGCTCTTTACCCATGGCCAACCTTAACTTAATGATAAACTATAGAAATTAATACAGAAAAAATAATATAGATATGAGAACAATTTATTGGACATAAAAAAGGAGATTACACAGGTATTACTTAATGTAAGAGTACCTACAGGCGGCGGCGGCCTTATCACTAAAAGTGAATCTGCTATAGATAAATTTTGTCCGGAAAAATAGCATGTTCATGTTAAGATACCATGATGCAAGCACGATAACATACAGTTATTGCTCATTTTTCATTTTATCGTTATCGTCCTCTAATGCTTAAGTATAATGTGTTAAACTAAATTTCACTATTCCTAAATGAAAATATCAGAATTAGTCAGAATTTATATAAGTAACTAGCTGTGCCCCGCGGTGTTACCCGCGGTTCATCGATTTTCCCGTAGGAATAAGATATTTCCCCGCGGTAAAACGTAGCCTATGTTTTAATCCAGGGTATCGGCTAACTCCATACCAAATTTTATTAAAATCCGTCCAGCCGTTTCAGCGCTAAAGACTGACAAACATATAAACACACACACAAACTTTCACGTTTATAATATTGTGTGAATGTGAATTGTGTGATTATACACACATTACATCACAAAACATATGGTAATGGCATGTCCATGTTATGATGTCATGGTGCAAGTACGAAAAATCAGTACACCTACTCCGGTCACTGTTCATTACACATGCCTAACCAACCAAATCATATAAACTATCAATAGATATTCTAAAATATTATCCGGATTCACTTACTTGATTTCGGAGCGAAACCTGGTCGGACTCTTCCGTTAAAAATCGAGTAAGTGTTACGGATAATATTTTGGAATGGGTAGTGCTTACGAAAGTATAACTTCAAAAATATCAATAGATACATACAAATAATAGTATACCTACACAAATCTGTATTAATGATTTCGTACCGGTCTACGGTAGACTCGAACGAAACGGATATCCAATTGAGGAGCGTAAAAAATTAGTCGATCCGAGTCGTCAACTTATAAGCGGATAATTCGGATAATCAATGTAAAAATGATCTTTCTTTTATGGCGTTGCGAAGTCGCGTCGGTGTCACAGGTATCCATTGTGAACTGTAAGGCCAAATTTGTTAACTTCATGGTGCGTGGGACACCGTGGCATCCAAGAAGGTTATTATAATCTGTTTATCAACTAAATTTTATATAAAAAAAAAGTGGAATATAATTGAAGGGTGTTTTGGGAACACAACCAAGGTCAAGTTTTGTAAAAAAAAATTTTTACCTAAAGTATAGTGAAGTACAAATAGTCCATAGAGCAAAAAAAAATTTACAAAAAGGTAACCTTGGTTGTTTTTCCAAAACACTCTTCTCACTTCTCACACACTTCAATTATGACTCTAGATTTTAGCCGAGCGAAGCTATGTTTTCATCTAGTAAATAACAATGTGAAAATATATTCAGGACACAAATAAATAACACAACAGTACACCAGCGAGGTATTGACCCTCTACCATACTCTTAAAAATGGGTAGTGACTTGACTTCCCGCACCTCTACCGGTAGATCATTCCAGAGACGGACTGTGCACTGTGAAGGATCAGCTGTAGAAAAGAAAGTGTATCGTATTGTAGCATTGTAGCACAGGAACATAAACAAATACCGAAGTGACCCGAAAATAGTAAGCTCTAAGGCCTGCGAGGCCATTAAGATTAAGGGCGCATCGTCTATTACCGGTAATTGCCTATACGCTACTAAATCTGAGGTCAGGCGTCTAGATTGAATCCGGCGAAGGTGGCCGGAATCCCGGGGGCTTCCCAATTATTCCGCACCTAATCGAATTCCCGTGTCCGAATCGGACAAGACGCCCATGGATGTAGGGTTGACAGCCCACGCACTTTCCACTTTGATTTGCCCATAAATTGCAGCCTAAATACGTCGCAATTCCTAAGTAAGGTGCTATGTAAATACGTGGTAAGATATTGTAAACGAGACTGCTCCCACAGTCAAATCAAGCAATTGGTTTTGTTTTTTTATGCTTATAAATACAAAAAATGTAACTAGTTCTTTTTATTAATAAATACAATACACATACAAAATTCTGCAGGCCACAAGCCTTCTCTCGGAGAGTGTGGGCTTATTAATAAAAGCGATGGCAGGCAATCGTAGATTCAAACCCTGGCATGAACGCATATGAAAATTGATTTGTCTCCGCTGCACTGCACTACGATATAAAGAAAAAAAAAAACTGAAATATTTTATTGGCGCTTTAAAAAAACAAACATTATAAGATGAAAATAAGATCAGACTTTGGTCACATTTGACGAAGAACAGACAGTATATTGGTTACAGTCGACCACTTAAATATCTAATCTCTTTAAACGAGCAATTCTTGTATATATATTTTTATATAATCAGAATCTCGGAAACGGCTCCAACGATTTTCACGAAATTTTGTAGACAGATGCTTTCGGGGGCGTTTAATTGATCTAACTAGGTTACATTTTTAGAAAACGTTGTTTTATCCGTGTTTTAAGGCAATTGAAATTTGCTATGATAACATACAGAGGTAAATTTCGCGTCTATTTGCAAGGTTGGGAACTATCCCGTCAGAACTATCTGACGGGAAAACGGGCGACCCGTTTCGGGGCGATTTCAAGAGACCCGGTTCGAGTCATGATGTTTTTTTTTCCAAGTTCTTTTTTTTGTTGAAAAAGGATTATTTTAATGTTATATTACATATTTTATATTACAAAAAAAGTACCGAGCAAAGCTCGATAAAGGTACTTAACCTTTATCCGCATGCATTTATTATAAAATCAACGATTATATTTAGAAGACAATGATGTCTAGTGTTCAACACATCCATGAGTAATAATTTTTAAGTTTAATATATTGTTAATTAAGATAAAACTGTTGATTGAAAGGATAAATTTGGAGTTTCTTTGTTAGCTTCTTCTCCACATAATCTACTGATTGTGAAACCAGCAACTTTGACTTTAATAAAGTAAGCATTTTTTTACTGTCAATAAAATATTTGTATTTGATAAGATACGTGAAGAACGTTATGGCAACAAAAAATAAAGGTTGACCAGAGGGCTACTTATTCGCACAAAATCCTGAGCGGTTCTAATCGTCTAACTATTTAATGAGTATGGAATTTGACAGTCCGATGTTTGGAATAGCTTAGAATTTGGCGCCGATATGGTCAGTAGGTACTGTAGCGATTCATCTTTATAGTAACTGACCGGCACAGCCGTCTATACTCTGATTTTTAATTAGTTGGACTACACTGACAGTTGGTGTGTTGCCACTTAAGGGAAAATAAAAAATAGTGTTGTGCTCAGAGTGATCGAATAATAAATATTTTCATTCAATCATTCGTTCATTCAATTGCAGACTGGTGTATGTAATGTAACTCGCTCGCCCGGCCCTGAGTGATTTAAGATTTAGTTTTGGTAATTCTTTAACCATATTCCTAAACCTTTAAATTTGTTCTAATTTGTTAAAAATCTTTTAAAAAATTTGTTAAATCTGAGGCTAGATAAGTTTAAAACGTCACATTTGGGTGACATTCTAGATCTACTCTATTAAGCTCTCTTAATATTCTTATATCTTATCTTATCTCTCTCTGTATGTCATATTGATTGTTTGTTACCTGTTTTCCACTCCAATAAACAAATTAAATTACATTATAATCTCTACGTACGCACACGAATTACTAAGCTGAAATGGAGACGGGCGGGACATTTGGTTAGGCGGGAAGACGGCCGGTGGACTAAGGAAGCCACTGAGTGGTGGCCAAGAACGGGTCGACGGTTGGTGGGCAGACCACCAGCCCGATGGGCCGACGACATTGTGAAAGCGGCTGGGAGACACTGGACCGGATGGGTTGGCGTGAAAGAGAAGAGTCCTATGCCCAACAGTGGGCTCCATTTACGGGCTGATTAGATAGAATAAACTGTAAAATTAAATGATACTTAAGTTAGAGGATTTCGTGATAAAATTATAAATTTATAACTTAACAACATGACAGACATACCATATTCATTCCTTTCTGTTTTGGAATAGGAAAAAATAAAATAAAAACTAGATTTAAAATTTTAATCACTTTTAAAGTCTTAGGACGAATTGCACCTCGATTTTAAAATGCGTTAGCGCTTTGTATTGTCAAACTATGCAAAGACTTCACATTAAAATAAAATTAGCATTTGCACGTTTAAAGATTTTTGTGCAAGCTTCGTTTTGCTTAGCTAATAAATTTATTGAAATGGAAAATCAAATAGATAATATGAAAAAAAAAACGAAAAATTTAATACTGAACAAAAACATGTGGTCGATACAATAATGAAAGCTGTAATTCTACATTGAGAAAACAGCTTTCTCCTTTTTCCTAGATGGCACATGTGGATTATTGTCTAAGTCGCATATTATGTCGTTAGATTCACTGGCTATTAGGTTTATAAATCTATTTATTGTTTTTAATTTGTGATGAGGAAGCGCTCGTAGCCTGGGCTGCCTGAGTGATCTAAATCATCTAAACCTTATGAAAAAAAAGTTGATATTATATGTCTAGTCAGTTTGTCATCTCGTTACTTAAACGAAATATTTCCTAAAGTTTGTGGGTTTTTCAGAAGTAGGTATGTTTGTTTAATTGGTAGGTATTTAATTATTACGATTAAGTTAAATTATTTTCCCCAAATAAAGGAAGTAAAATTGAAGAGTGAATGATTGAATGAAATCGAACATTCAATGAACACATCAAGTCACATCACTACGATCTTGATCTGGCAACATTTTAAAAAAATAAGAGCTTTTCGAACTGTCAGTTTGGTCCACCTAATTAAAAATCAAGGTATAGAATGATTTTAAAATGATTGAAAGACGCGTGATGGATGCCATGACATCAATGTGACATTAAGGATATTGACATGTTTACTTAGCAACGCCATTATATAGCATTTTTTTTTAATATTGAAAATACTCGATAATCCGAATTTTCCGCCTGTAAGTTGTCGACTCGGATCAACAAATTTTTTTACGCTCTTCAATTTAATGTGCATTTCGTTTGAGTCTGCCGTAGACCGGTACAAAATTATTAATATACCTCTAGATAGTAAATTACCCTCGCGAACTGTGAAGGATAACATCGTGGAAAGGACAGATTGTTTTTTCGAAATAGGTAATATTATTTATCTCGGGACAGAACGCGAGTTCTGACTCCCTCTTGGCCGGTAATCATTTTTCAATTGTCTACATTTTTCGCCTTGTTTCCCTGGCAACCCTACTTGGTGGTCGTGTCTCAACCACGTCGCTCGCCGCGCATCCGGCGTGCCAATCATCGCCTTCGAACCTAGACAATACGTGCTATTTTCCCGAGACGAGTCCGGCTTATGTGTGCGGCAGGGATACCAAGTGGACAGTTTGACACAAACACAGAGAACTAAATGGGACATGTATGATTGTGGTGTCTTGCACTGGATTCCCCGACCGACTGGATTAAAAACAAATTGGATGTGTGATTCGATATAAACTTTAACTCGAGCTGTTCTACTAATAAATAAGTACCATGTAAACACCATTGCCGTGTCTACTTATTTCCAATGCAGAGTAGACTCGAGTTAACAAATTATTGAACTGAGAGCCACTTTAGATTTACAAAATAAAACAATATATAGTATGAGACGTCATGTTACAAGAGATTTGTTTTTAAGTTTAAGGTTTTTTTCTCTACGATTAATACTGTTCACAATAGGTACAGTCTGTTTGCTTTTAGAATATACCTCGGGCTCTAGAGTAGGCTTCGGTTTTCACCGAATGCACAACGTAAAACACAACGAGTGTAATACTACTTAATAATGTAATACTAAACCTTATTTACTGAAGCGAACGAGTAAGTGTCAACATGTCAAAAATTTGGTTTTACAATATGTCACATTTATAACACTGCATAATATTTAGTAAAGTTATACAAAACGATATGGCTAATAAATGCCAATAAGCAATAAAAACAATAACACTATTATTACCTGATTTATCCCTCACTCGCAGTTTATTTAACAAAATATTTTATTTTATCATGAAAATACCATTTGCTTAAGAGATCTATGCCCCAAAAAATACCTAAAATTTCAGTGGTCCTCAAATAAAAGCGATCCTACTGCTGCCAAATATGTTCGCAACTAGCAAAGATGTAAGACTTTTGTTTAAAGGCCGATATGATCGATTATATTATGCTAATGCGCTACGCGAAGTGAGGAAGAAGTATGGACAGCTGACTACGAACCTCTTTTTTTAATTAGAGGCAATGAACACTGAAAGGAATTAACAATAGGTTAACAGACTGACTGCTAGCCTTTTAGAAACCAGCAAAGGTAGTATGAGGACGCGAGTCGCGACTTTCCAGTACATTAACTGTCAAATTCTCGCGACTTTTGACGTTGTCGCGCGCGACTCGCGTCCTCATACTACCTTTGCTGGGGTTAGTCGCAGACAAGAAGGTTGTCAGAGAGAAATTCTAGTTACGTCACGTGGTACAAAAACTCGCCGGGCTCAAACTATGATGTCACAAGGTTCTCGTAAGGCCTTGTTTTACCTTGTTACCTAAATTTATTTAACTTTAAATTTATTTTGTATTTATTTAACTTTCATTCTCTAACTAACTAACCAATACACAGAAAATCAAAACCTTATCTAAACATTTATGTATATTTTTTCGACTTTCATTTATTTATTAAAACCTACTTTTATTGCAATTTTACATTTAAAACAAAAATATAGTACAATGCGACTGACTTAATGTCATGAGCATTTTCTCTATTCCTACATTAGGCTTCTAAAGTAGGTCGAAGCAAATTGCCCGTTAAGTTTGAAGCAAATTCCCATTAGAAGCATAAATCTACAATGGCCGTTTCCTTCGACAAAACCAAAACAAAACTTTAATTGCCGTGTACTAATCTCCATCTATATCGATTAGAATTTGAGCTCCTGCCCGCACAAACGTTATAATGCATAAATCGGCCAATGCACCCTTTGTACATTGGCCTACTTAAATGGAACCCCTCGATGGCCCATCAAGAATTCGACTTTACGTCTTCGATAACACACCTAGTAGTGAGGAGGCACGCGTGTTGTAGTGCTAAAATGTCACAGTTTGACAATTAATGTACTGGGAAGTCATGTTTTATTAGCTTTATTACGGATACCATTACTATTACCATCAACATCTGAGTCGTGACTTCCCATTATTAACTTACTTGATTACAAGTTACAGTTGTTACAGTTGATACAGTTACTTGATTTATTGTCGAAAGAGTCCGACCAGGTTTCGTCTCAGTCAGAGACGAGCAACCGACGACATCGCGAGCTCCGTCTCGTCTCGACATGATTAAGCTCTGCGAATCAGAGCGAAACCCGGTCGGACTCTTCCGACGAAAAATCAAGTAACTGTATCCGGAATAAAGTTAATAATAGGAAGTCACGAAGATGTTAAATCGCGCTACATCGTGCTACTCCAGCTGACGATCTGAATTGAACTTTATGACTAGTCTGAGTGACGGAATCTGACAGTGGAATCCGACTGAGACAGTGGAATTCAAAAGTTAAATTATTGGCATCATTCAGGATTTGGTGCGTGTAATGACCAGTCCAGCAAAACGGTTCCAAGACTCGGTTGGAACCGAGGTTCAAGTCTAGTCGATATGATTTTGTTGCTGAACTAGTAAGTAATACGTATATATTGGGTAGTGTTTGCATTAATATGATATACGTAAGCAGATTACAGTTTTGCAGTCTGGTAAGCAATATAGGCCATTTAGCGTAAGCGTAAGAAGTTATTATAGCAGTACCTGCTATATAATCAAATCAAAGCAGCTTACACCAGCAACAGCTCTTTTCACAACAGCTTATTTAACAAAGTTTAAAATAAATAAATAAATATTACTCATGAACACTAGATGCTAGATAAATATTCTCTGAATACCATAAATATTATATTAATCTACTATTTAGCACCAGACATTTTTGTCTTCTAAATTAAGATATCAAAAATTGAATTTCAGTCCCTTTCGTAAAACCGACGCAAATTAAATGGTGACTCTTATGTCCACTATAATATTGATGATATCACGCTATATAACATATATTGCACTGTAGTAAATATCAGAGACGAAAAGTAATTTTAAGCCCCATAATTCTACGACAAAGTCCTTAGATACATCCTTTTTGCACACAGACACATACATAAAAAGGTACACAATCAAGTCGCTGGCACGTAAAGTGCAGTAATAAAATTGTAAAGTAGAGCTCGTGATAGGGCCCCAGGGGTCGCGGGCCGTGGGGCTCCAAGGACCCTCGTAACGTTGCGTGGGTCACACAATACAATTGTGCATCCATTGGTAATACGGGAGTTTTCCAATATCTGGCAAATATGCGGCGAGGACACGGGAGCCAGGAAGATAAATTAATTTATAAAATTTAACCCAACCGGTAAAAAAACAAAACAAGACCTATTTAGGTGATTTTCCCGCTATTTAGGCGTTGTGATCAGACATTTTTTTATAAACTTAAACATTTACATACAGGCACATACTTTGCTACGTCATTGCCGCATTACATTGATACAGCGACATCACAAATATGTAAACATCCAAGAACTGAGGTTTTTTTTGCTTAGTTTTTTGTTTTTTTATGCTTTTTTTTATACTCCTCTTGCTCCCCTGACCAAATTCCAAGGGCAGGAATCCCTACCCAAAGTGGGTATTGGCCTCAAGAAGCCAGTCGCTGGTCATTTCATCCTTCCAGGGATATCTGTGGGGGTCAACAGGTCTTTGGCCGCTTAGCAGCCCTAGGTATGCCCTACTCGACGCTCGATCCTCTGCCATCCTTTCTACGTGACCGAGCCAACGGATTCGATGGGATTTCGTTTCTTTGATGATGTTGGGTTCGGAGATTACCTTTTTTTCTTGGTCCTTTAAACTCCTCCCTCCTCGTTGGAACCAGAATCTTCCTCATGGTTTTCATCAACCACAACCAGTAACTTATTTTCCTCCTTGAGTCTGAATATCCAATCCTCGCTGAGGTAAGGTTTTTGTGGCGTTTCTTTTATAAATTTAAAAGTGTTTTCAGACTTTTCTTTCCCCATTATCTTTACAACGCAAGAGTTACGGTAAACCAAAAATACTTCTTCGTTGTTTACCTCAAAAATAATGACCACACCTAACAAGCATATTGTTAAAACAAAAAAAATAGTTTGTTCAAGAGTCAGGATTGTATGAAAAATAACAAAATATTACAACATGATTACTAAAATTTTTTTGCAGAAATAGTTTTGAGGTTCTACGATATTTTTATAACACGTGGTATAGACATTGCCACACTCTCGAACTAAATAACAGCCAATGACACGCACCCGATTGTAGCAAAAGAAAGTTTTAGCTTCACTACGGTTATTTAATAAACGAACCAAATAAAACCACAACTGAATTGTTCGCTAAAAAAAGTTGATACTTATCATAGAGTGCACATCGTATTACAATTACAATTGCGCGCGTAAAACACAATCTTCTTTTATTTTCGCAGTCGGGCGAAAGGGAAAAAATATTGCGGATTTAATTAAAAGTGATGATTGGTTCCGCACTCAAAAGGTTGGGCTTTTATGTTGGGCTCTTGTCTATACTCTATTCTAGAGCCTAGAAGTGGTCTCGAACCCTTTCTTCTTGTTTGTTAACGTCTTGTTTCGTTTATGACCTACTGTGACCCACGAGGGAACATCCCCTATATTATGCGTACGAAATCCAGAAGAATAACGTTGGCTATCTCAATAAATTATAAAGCAATTTATGTAATAAAATAACAATAACTATAACAACTCAAAAGCTGTGGGTTCGAGTCATGATCTCTTATGTATCAAGGAACTTGAGTACTTATCTGAGGTTTTTAAGTTCTTCAGTGCCCAAAATTGCCAGTTGCTATTAAGCTCATACTCTCTCTCTAAGGCCTGGCCCTGCAGTACTTCATCAACCCATTATGTCCCCACCGAGGGGCACGGGTCTCTTCCCTGAGGAAGGTATAGGCCTTACTCCATCACGGGGGCCAAGTCCGGATTGGTGGAGGCTTGCAACACTAGTGGCTGGTATGTCCGAGGCTGCCCCGCGAGGCTGCTTGCTCAGTGAAAGTGACTTCTAATAAATATAAAATAAAAAACAAGTGGGACGAATATGCTACATAAAATATAAAATATATAGATACCTACTTTGGGCTGTTTATACGCTAGGCTGCATTATTATATTGTATTCTGCTTTTGATAACGCTTAATACCCGTTCATCTCGGCAATTAATTAAAGATTCGACAGCGAGACGGCTGGCTGTATCATTATTTACGAGTTACAACTGCTGCCGGCCGAACAACCATCCGTCAGTTACTTGAAGAGAGATCCCTTAAATATTTACACGCCAAAGGAACTAAATATTACGGATAGGAAAGGTATCTGTGTATTCCGTTTCAAACTGGTGTCAGACAATATCTCCTAAGACCACACCGAGACGTAGTTGAATAAACTGTCGGCGTGTGTCTAAACACGTCGCGACTCTAAGCCTAGGCACACACTTGCGACACGCGACAGGTGAAAGCTCGGCGACTAGACGCGACGACAGGCTACGGCCGTCCATTTTCATGTATCTTGTTTGAATCTCCGCACACTTGGCGTCAGAGTCGCGGAGTTGCGACGACAAGACGCCAGAAGCAAATGACAACGCCGCGAAGTCGCCCTGTTTGCGATAGCTCTAATAATGCCCGATCCCAATAACCTACCAACCAGCTAACACCAGTTAAAATGTTAACTAGTGATAGGCAACTCAATAGAACATTTCAATATCGCGTTGACAGCTAACTGTCAGTTATCTGTAGATAGGTTATGGGACCGGGCATAAGAGACGCTATGTTCGGGCGTGCCCATTTTTATTACAATATTTATTACGTAAGAGAGAGCCACAGAGGAAAAAAGTAAGAATTTAAGGAAATAAATATTAAACGTATGCTATTTCTGCTCACCACTCAACTTTAGGGACCATTTAATTAGAGCAACAGTTATAGTATAATATAATCCATATCCCCGTTAGATTTACAAGCTGCTACTGCAGAGGGCACCAAAGGCATACGAAGCATTAAAGATTAAGCGTAGACTCGAGACGAAGTACGTTTTAATATTACATCGCCCTTTAAGGTAGGGCCACACTGATACTACGAACACGCAATGACGATGTAGGGCGCAATGACAAGTCGAGAAATAGTGGCGCACTTGTCATACGTGACGCGTATTCGGCATGAGTTTCGACATCGTTATCAATCCTAGGCAATTGTTGTACTTTACGGAAGGTCCCCATGTACTATGGCTCATTTGTATTGCTTGTTTAAATTTGACAGCGTAGTGGTATACATGACTTTTGCCCGAAGTTTCAATCAACATACCACCCAATAACCAATCTTTACATCATTACATGGCGACCCTGCTAGGCCGGCCTGCCAGAGGCAGTGCCGGAAGGCATAAAAAATAAATACAAATACAATAACTATATATTAAAAATAATCATACCTTTAAAATCAATAAATAATAATTAAGCTAATAATCCAATAATAATATTAAAAGTGTACCTACAATTAAACACAACAAGAGACAGTACAGTGGTAAAGTGAAATGCAGAAAAGGGGAGAGAGAGCAACCAGAAAATTTCCTAACATAAAATGTGCAGAAAAATAAAAGAGGAGCCGCCGGTGCCGGGAGATACGCTCAAGCCTATGATGCGAGTCTGATGGGCAGGCGCCGGGAGTATCGCAGAAATAGTGAAAAAGTGATAAAAATGTGTGACAGTGTTATTTTAGTGTATTTTGGGTAATTTTGTATTTGAGTAATTATTCAGTATAAAATAAAATATTTGTCAAAAATAACTAAATGCTAATAGCTGCTTGTTGATGATGCAAATTCTTATAATATTTTAATAAGCCAATTCTTTTTTTCGTAATAAATCATTAAATTCTTTACGTGATTGTACGAACTAAACTTAATTTTATTGCTCGATTCAAGTTAGCAACAATACCTAGAAGCGCAGATGCATACCTTACCAAATAGGTCGCGCAGGTATCGAGTGACAAGTAACATGCTGCATTGCAATCGCTAATCTTCGATGCAAGTGTCCTAAGTTATGTTTTATTAGCAGCAAAGTAATGTTATCTGATTCGCATAGCGACTGGTTAAGTGTGAAGCGTTTATAGAATATGAAATGTATTGAACGAACATTTATAACATCAAAGCTAAGGTTTTACGAATGTAATAAAGGAATGTACATAAAACGCATGTGAATACGAAGGTTGAGGAGTCTTAAGTGATGATTGGTTTGATCACCAAAAAGTTATTTAAAGTCTTTCTTCCCTGAGTTTGTATAGCAAATAGACTGATCACCTAAATGTTATAGAAGTCTCAACACGGGTTAAAAACCGAAGTTTCAATTGAGGTTTGTGTTTTAAAAATGGTTAAGAATGTAGATACATGATAATGTAGTTTAGCGAGTCTGATACGTTAATGTATTAAAGTCATTAAAGAGGTACACATAAAAAAGTTAAAGGTACAGGGTAGATGTGATCCTTCTGACTGATTATGGTGTCAACGAGTTTTGCTCTGTAAAGAAAGTTGGTGAACTTAGTTCTTAAACACACTATCCACTATTATACTATTGTTGTGCACAAGCATGGTGGTAATAAGACATACTAGTTTTATTTGAGTCGACTCTTGTTATTAAATGTACCGCCCAGGAAGGGTTAAATAAATGTATCAAAAGGGAGCGCGCGCCCCATAAGTGAAATGTGTAGCAATGCCTCTATAAAATATGTCAATAAATGAATAATAAATGACTTTGTTGTAGTAATGGTTTGTTTGGTTTTGTTAAATGATGGAAAATGTTTATTGAATTAAAATTGTATTTTAAAAGTCCTGTAAAGTCAACTTTAAATATGAGAGATACAAGTATGACCAATTTGTCAATATGTGTAATAAATGGGGCCAGTAAAGTAAATAAGTGTTATGAAAGAAATATGAATAATAAAAGAAGTAAATAAATGATAAAAAATATGAAAGGTAAGGCCAGCCCAAATATATTGTAAGTAAATGACATGAGAGGTATCGTAAACATAAAAGGACTTTGAAATTGGAAAAAGGACTTGTATTAATAGTTTTAAAATTAATTTTAATATGAGTACAGATTAAAACGTAAGTTAATGAAAAAGCATCGTCGACAATGCGAGAAAATTGTAAAAAATAATAGCAGTTTATAATAATTATTTTTTTTTAATAAAAAGGGGGGAGGTGTAGTGTGGTGACACCTCACCCACACATTCATAGTCATATAAGTATGTAACGCTCTCTCCTCGACAGTAGAATACAAAACGTTACTCCATACAGTCGCCGTTTCAATAAACACCCATTACTAAATAGTTACAACATTACAGTACGAAAATTACATAATGTATTGTGTAGTATTCTGTATAAACTTTTGACGACCTCTGTGGCGCATCGGCTAGCGCATCTGCATACCATGCGAGAGGTCCTGGGTTCGAACCTTGGCTGCGGACAAAAACGCCCAGTTCTTGGATGTTTACATGTTTGTTATGTCGCTGTTTCTGGTTCCAACGACACAGACTATCCTAGTGTGAGGCCAGAAGCAATGTATGTAAATGTTTATGCTTATGCTTATCTTTATAAAATGTGACATATGATTTGAGAGCAAGTTTGAAATCTCTTCATGGAGCAGGTCATTTTAAACGAATACCTATGCGCTTGCCACGAAAATAAAAAGAAATAGGATATTTTTCATTAGTTTTTTTTTCCATTTTATAATATAAATTACCTCATGTCGCCTCACCAAATCATTGAGTAGTATTTTCTCCAATATCGAGCAATAAAACACATAAAACACTGGTGCCACACCTTTTCCTCTCCACCTTCCAATGCGGATCTACCTCGATACATTGCTTGAAAACATTGGTTAAGTTTGTTCTAAGCATACAAAGTCAAGCATGGCTGCACGTAGCATCAATGTATTGCTACCTTTACCGAGGTGTAACCGGGCTAGGGTTGCCATCAACGCGGGGTTTCCTGAACATATCAATGGAATGTCGCTGTTTGTTAGACAATTGTATATACAGTGTGGCCCTGGATAAAGTGCAATCCCGAAAGGGGATGAAACTAGACCATGAATCATTGACTAGAAAAATATAAAAAAAAATTATAAAAAATTATTGTCGGATTTATTGGTATTTTAAGATTTTCATGTTTCATTAAGGACTCTATGTACAAAAGTATTGATTTCTTCCAAAATAATGGGTCTATTTCTTTGAAATAAAAAAAAACAGTATGCCTAATACCTAAGACCCCGTTCTCACGACGATGTCATCTCAGACGTAGCAAGCCATGCAGATATAAGTAGGTATTTTCATCTGTTGTACTACGGCGGCCCTCGCGGAGAATCGAACCTCGTCGTCCTCTGAATTGATAATTAACGGTGCTATCGATGCAGTCAGTATTATTTTGGCCTGGCAACCCCGAGTACGGTGCAGCACCGAGTTTGCATGTAAATAATAGAATTGCCTCTTTGTCCAGCACAGGTTTTGGGGCGTGGCGAGTGTCGATTGTTCTAGATTCAGACTTGTTATATAAATAGGTATTAGTCCTTATTGGTATTTAGGCAGCCTATAATACGCCCCACTCTAGGGCACAGGCCCAAAAAGAGTGTGAAGTCGGAAATTTATTACAACGTAAAAAAATTATATTCTGTTGAATGGCAATGTACTTACAGCGCCACCAATTTATCTGTTCAGGTGGGCAAAATTGTAACTAACAAATTAATTGTAAATCCTCTACCCCATTTTTTTGTTTTATTTATTCACTTAGTAAGAATTATAAATATATTTACATTAAAATTGAAAGACGGATTAAAATATTTTAATTTTTCCAGGTAAATTTCTTAAATGTTACAACGAAATTCTGCACTAGCGCCGCTATCAACTGAACAGATAAGATGGTGGCACTGTAAATAACGTTAGCCGCTGTCTTGGGGTCGAATCAATCAAGTGGGGGAAAGGCAGCGAAAAAAAACTCCAGTCTGACCATCTTGGGCTTAATCACCACGATAATCCTTGGCAATAATTTTGACTTCGGATCTCATTGCCGCATCATCATCATCAACCCATACGTCCCCACCGAGGGGCACGGGTCTCTTCCCTGAGGAAGGTATAGGCCATTACTCCACCAAGGGGGTCAAGTGCGGATTGGTGGAGGCTTGTAAGACTAGTGGCTGGTCTTACTGTCAGAAGTTTTCAAGCCGCCCTTAGGCCTCTGACTTGGCTTAACTAGCGGGTGACCGTTCTATGACTAACGCTAGTAGCATTTTTCCGAGCTGCTCCCAGCTTCGCAAGGCACATTAAGCAGTTGGTGCCGGCTGCCATCAATAGATGGAGGTAGTTATGACAGAAAAACCTGGCTAATGTGAGAATTTTTACCTCGGCGTACGTATCTATTATACTACCCAAAACCAATAAACACGATATTTTTACATAGAAAGAATAAGGTCTGCTTTTCCTAAACATTTTATCTAACCGCCCCGCTTATTTCAACAAACTGTACTATGTATGTATGCTCCGCAAACAAGGTGTTATTAGCTATAATTCCCGTATTCTTGAATTTTTAAACACTCAACTGTTTTGCGAAGCATGGAACCACTGGGAAAGATGCCACTAGCGTTAGTCATAGACGGTCACCTTTCGATGCACTGAACGCACCCTATGTTGTTTAACCTTCTTGATTTCTTGATCATTTAAAATCACTCAGGCAGGCAGGCTACTAGCGATTCTAGCCATAATAGATTTAATAACCTTAAGTAATCTCTCAATTATAGATGTAACAATGTCAATAATAAGTCTGATGATCTAAACGATTTTTGTATGAGAGTGCGTAAGCGGGCAAGACGACCGCAGACACGTTCGCATCAATTGTACTACACTGACAACCGACCACGCTAAGTATGCCAGTTCGGCTACCAAAATGAATCCTCACTTTGGAAGACCGCGGCCATCATAGGCCTTTGCGTCTGAAACGCATGCACGTAGAAAATTGAGGAAAACGCGCACGTAACTTTGAGGAAGCTTTTAATTCATGTTTTCTGTCTGAATCGCATTGACAAAGTAATAATTCTATTTTAAAAAATTTGACATATCGCAAAAAGGGAAAAAATATAAAAACATTAAAAAAGGTACATTGGGCAACAGCGTCCGTTACGGACGATTAGGAAGTGCTTAAGAGCTTGACACTTTTTCGAATGACTAAAAGTCTATTCGAGAGTGGTCGGTCGGCCGCCATACTATTTGTACACATAAAGGAAACTACGGAGTCGGGTCGGTAGAGATATGGTGGCTAGTCTTGGCTTTTTTGTGCGCCAGTTTCGAGTACCATACATAACATAAGATAACGTTTATTGTCATAAACATTGTACAAAGCTGTTAAATTACAATCAGCTTTATGTAGGTAGTTGGGTAAAATAAACAATTTTAGCAACAGCAGAAAGATGACTTGTACTACTGTGTTGCGGCAGAGTAGCATTCGAGTATAATAGGTATTTCATACAAGTATATGGGTATTGCATACAAGTATCGAACTCCACTACACGATAAAAACATGCAAATATGGTGCTATCTATACTTCGTCGCAAGACTTCCGGTATAATAATTCTAATGGAATAATCACCTCAAATTACCTCAAGCTACAGGAACTTTCGGAAACGCCCTGTGCAAGCATTAAATAAATAAGGCTGTAGAGTCGAATAGATCGATGTACCGCCGTGTAAAGATGGGCGTTTTCGAATAATACTAACATTTTCGAAAATGACACTTATTCAAACCGTTCGAAAATCTTCGTTGTTATTCGAAAAAAGTTACTAATTTAATACATTTCTAAGTGTGTGAAAGTCACCTCACAACCTACAATATTGTAAAGATAGCAAACCTCACAGAACACCCTCAACCTCACGAACATTAGTTTGTTTATTTACCATTCACTAGCAAAGTAAAACAACAAAACGCGTGTGTCGAGACTCGTGTTAACTCGTGTCATTCCGCCACGAATCGTGTTTCCGAAAACCGTGATGCTACACAGCTCAAGCGTTTTCGAAATGACTCATGTCTCTCCGCCACGAATCGTGTTTTCGAATATTGTATGCATTCGTTTTGAATCATTCGAAAATGGTGCGCTTTCATTCGCAGAGGTTAGTAAGATAATAATATGTTTGTAATTTCCTAATATCGTATTCGAAAATAAAATTTATTAAATTCAAATAATTCGAAAAGGGATGTCATTCATAATCGCCCATCTTTACCGCCGTGTATGTAGATGTAGGCACCTAAGTCCACAGAGTTACCATTTGTTAGAGGGAGCGCCTATGACGCACGGTAAGACAAACACCAATAAAGTAATACTTTATTGCAGCGAGCGCCCGTTTGATCATTAACATTGCTTAGCACGGACCGGTCAGCTCGCGCTTTACGGGTTATTTGCGCTCGATAACGCTCAGTGTGAGCGGCCTTTAAAAATTATTAGTAACTGTAGGAGTGCATGTAGTGTATGTTTTTCGTTCGTCGGAGTGTCATGGTTTTCGAGATATGTGATATCAAAGATTTTTCTTTTCATTATTACTTTTTCGTGTAAAATCTACAAATGAAAAAAGATCTTTTAATTTAGACTCTTATTTATTTTTGTGAATATTTCTGACCTTACGTGCTACTGGCCTGTACCTCATAATTTTCAAAAAATTCTCATAAATAAAAAAAAAAATATTTCATCTCAAATATCTCGAAATCCACGACACTTTCACTAAACCTATTTTTTGTTTTTCTGATAGAGGAAAGTCCAACCCGTCACCAATTACCGATTGCACCCCATAACGGAACACCCCGTACGTGTGTAGTTATGTAAAAAATAATGTCCCAGGCACTCCAGCAAGGCAGTGGTACCTTATCCCGTGTAGAAGCTACCACTAGACGCCGTATAAATCATCAGATCACGAAGACGCAAAGGCCAAAGTTTTATAGAAAACCGGGCGCTGAAAAGCAACGTTAGGTATGTCTACCTGACCCCACTCCCAGATTGGAATGGGTTCAATTATAAGAGTTAATATAAGTCATTGGGTATAAGACCAAGGTGCGGAAATAGAAGCAGGCGGGCGCGCCTGGCGCGGATATGAAACGTGCAGTCGTGGTTTTCAGACATTGGCTAGGGACTTCCGACTTTCCGAATAGGCATAATGTCGGGATTTCCGAATATCGACAGTTTGATGCGCGCGAGATCTCAGTTTTTGAGCCGAGAGGAGTTCCCAAATACTTGATTATTAGCAAATCGTGCGCGACTGTAAAAACGACCCGTGCGTGTCGAGTTAAACGCTTTGTAGAGTTTCGTAGTTTGGTAGTCAAATTATTATAGGTAATAATATAAACCTAGAATGAGAGGTTTTTAATTGCTGTTACGTACATTAACTTCCTGCTTCACACAACTAACGACTTCATCGAAGTAATTTTCAATGGAATTGTTCTAAGTCGCTTTCAAAAATTGGCTAGATACTAAGATATGAAACGTGGAATTATGGTCTTCAGACACATGGACTGGGACTTCTGACTTTCTGTGTAGCCATAATATCGGGATTCGTAATATCGACAGTTCACTGCGTGCGAGATCTCAATATTTTGGCAGATTCTTAGGCCCTTCCTTAATATTCATAACCAATTCTAACAGCTTGAACTTATTATAGAATATTTTGATCATTTCCGGTAACATAAAATAATTTCATTTAAAATCGTGTAAAAAATAAATAAATGTTATCATAATTAACTATGAAAAGAAACATTCCGATAAGTATGCAGCCGGATTTCGAGGACTAAATTCAACATAGCACCGAGATCTCGGTATTTCGATATCTCTGTGAATTAATATAGCAATCACTACGCATCGATCATGCTCCACGATTATATCCACTCATTTACTTGGTAAGTGTCTGCTATGCTCTTTTATTTATAGGTACCTACTTCGTTTTTACATAAAAGGCGTGTCCTTTGATTTGTCATTGGTCGCTCTGATAAGCTTCACGGGAAATAGAATCCATCTCGCCATCTCAACGTTATTCAGGTAATATTGCGCTTACCTAATGCTAAGTAGGCTTTGAAATGAGACACTAAGGGAAATTTCTACGCAGGGTGTGAAAGGGGACCTCAGAGACTGACATATCCATCGACCGCCATATAGTTTACTTTAAAAAAAAAACAAAATGGCTGGTTGATGTGCTAGCTTCCATAGAAAAATGCACAAACCCCATTTTAAGGACGGGCGTTTGGTTAGCGAAATGATTTGTTCGGGACTACATCTGATATATTCCTAACATAAAATACAGATTACATTGGCATGTAGGTACGCAGCCTCTTACAGTTATTAATAATATTATGTGATGCCTCTGATAGTTCTTGTGTCTACGGTGATATTTATAAAAAAAACAAGATTCCTTGAAAACACTCCTCAAAGAGACGACGCGAGCTTCGTCTCTGCTCACCGTGATTAAGCTCTTCGATACAGAGCGAAACCTGGTCGGACTCTTCCGACAAAAAGTCAAGTTAGTGTATCCGGAATAAAGTTGATAATGTCGACAAATGAGCGGAAAACATCTAAAGATGGAGTACCTACGTAGGTACTCTTAGTTGGACTGATCGTTAAAAATATTGTGGGTTTAGGAAAACCATTTTCAGTTTTAGAAATTCGTTTGCGATATATTATGCTTGGACATTAGTACATTAGTACGGCGGCCCCCAGTGGGAATCGAATCCAAACTTGGTAGCTAAGCGTCATTATTATTCATCTGTTCTTACAGATAAAATATAAAATAAAAGAAAACGAAAATTACATAAAAATCATCTTAAAGGCGGTTCAAAATGTTGTTAAAGAAGTTATTCAGGAACAGCGCCCTTCAATAACAGAGGGGGTTATATGATAAAATTACAATATTTAATGTTTACTTACTAAAAGTGTTGGTGAATATGGTCATCTTACTGTACATACACAATAGTATTTTTAAAAGTTACTATTTGAATTATAATGAAAAATGACTGAAAGTGGAGCAAATTTTGGAGCAAAGTAGGATCACTTTACGGTAAGGATTGGATGCGCGTAATACACTGGCTGAGATTTAGATCAACCACGCGTCACCGCGACCACCGAACCGATGAACGCGACAAAATTCCATAACCAAACACGCAGAGGCGATTGGTCCCCACCACTGTGGCGTCGCCAACGCAGCCTTGCTATTGGTGGTTAGATAACTTGATTTAATTTAAAGATTGTCACCTCGCGGGCGGAGATTTAAGACTTATTGCAATTTGTTTCGGGGGGAACCGCGGCGCCTTATTTAATTTGCACGCACCGGCGCCCGCTGATGACGTATTAATACATAAATATTGGCGGCAAACCGCCCGATAGGTATATGTAAAGGTGCACGCACGTTTGTGCCTTCCGCACGTCCGCGCCAAAAGAATCGCCTAATCGTCGGAATTCGTCTTAAATTCGGGAGGACTCGACTTCTGCCCTCGTAAGGAAGAACGCAGTAATAGCCTTTAGGTACTACGTTTTTACTTTGGATGCAAAATTGAGCTCTCTGGTGGTACATCTATAGGTAAAAAAATAATGGTGGCTGTAGGTCTACTAGAAACTTGAAATTTCAGTAAGAAAATATGCAGTTTAGTCATGAAATGATATGTTTGTGATATGTTTTTCGCTATTTACTCAGAACTGCGTTTTTACGATTACTGCGTTCTTCCTTACGAGGGCAGACTTGGTGTGCGAGGTTCTATAGGATTTTCTGGTAAGATTTCTAAAATTTGTTTCGTTAGGCGTGGAAAAAATGTGCGCTCACCTTGGAGCTGTAAAAACTTTTTAAAAAGTCATGGAAAATGAAACTGAGCTCGCTATTGTGTCGCTTGCTTTTTCACGCACAACAAAAGAAGTTTCGGAAAATTCATCAAAAAGAGGTTGCGGGGCTTCAAAGCTAATTCACGTTAGGAAACAGTTCCTGGCCAACACTAGGCTTTGTTCTATACAAACATACATGCTTCTATACCTATACCTAGTTACGGTATTTGACACTATCAACAATAAATTATTTGAGATGCTCGATTAAAACAAAAATTACAAAATGATTCGGAAAATGTATTTATTGTAATCATTTACTAGTTATTACAATTTTTAAATACATGAAACATAAAATGAGTGCTCTGAAATGTGACGTCACAAGCAAGTATTTTCATACAAAATTCACTTTCAAAAGTATGTAACTTATTTGACATCCTGTCAAATACGCAATTGTCGTTTTTTGTTCTTACCTACGGAATATTCAGCACTTACGATAAAATTTTATTATTATTATTTCTTGTTTCGATGGCAACCAGCCGATGTCGACAAATTCTACCAAAATCAAGTCTTGACACGAAATGGGCAATTTTTTTGTAGCTTAATAAAAATTTGTCGCCACATTGACTTCCAACTTTTTTTTCACAAATACATAAAATAAGACCACTGTCACAAGATTCATCAACACTAGCGTCTGACCGAGGAAAAAAATATTTAATATTTTTAACGAATTTGCAAAAAGTGTCTGCATAGCCTCTCAATCATCTCAGTACATTGTTATATGTAACAGTTATAACAGTACATTATTATATGTAAATCTTTTACTTCTATTTTTATCAACTTTTCTGTTAATTGGTTAAATAAAACACAGTTGGAGTTGTACAGCATCAACATCAACCCATTATGTCCCCACCGAGGGGCACGGGTCTCTTCCCTGAGGAAGGCATAGGCCATAATCCACCACGGGGTCCAAGTCCCGATTGGTAGAGGCTTGTAGGACTAGTGGCTGGTCTTACTGCCAGCAGACTTGGCTTAATGACGCGCGTATGTGAGGGCTCATCTGGCCAGGCATCCACGATAAAAGTACGACCTCTGGTTTAGTGAAACTTTGCTGAAGAAGCTCTGCAAACTTCTTGCCTAGCACTCGCTAAGTAATAAGCAAGTGCAAAGAAGCAGTGGACAAATAACCCGCATCGCCCAGCCCATTAGTTATGGACGAAACTATTTGCGTTGGCCCGGCTTCCGTGGCACTTCTCTAAACAATAATTGCGGGTAGAAATAATAATGTCCGCAGCGTAGCACGGAGCTGTATCCGCTCGCAATAAAAATGTAAAACGGCCCGATAAGCGGCCGCGCTACGACTCCATGTAGGCCGGCTAGGGAGGGGCGGCTGCCGATGTCGATGGAATACGGTAAACTTCAAACTCAGGGCCAGTTTCTGAATTGAGAATTTTGCTAAATAACTACTCAACTGTAGTGGCGTCTCGTTAAATTTCCTAGACAAGAACATTACTTAAGTAATTTACTGAAATTCTCAATTCAGAAACCGACGCTCAAGACCGAAGTCTTTTAACATCTTCAGTCCTGACCTTAAAAATAACAATAGTGTTTTACTGTTATTTGTCGACGTCAGGACTGAGGAGATCACCAGAGCTCGTTAAGCCAAGTCAGAGGCCTTGGCGGCTTGAAAACTTCTGACAGAAAGATTAGCCATTAGTCTTACATGTCTCCGCCAATCAGGACTTGGCCCCCGTGGTATGACTATGAAGTATGATCTATACCTTCCTCAGGGACGAGAGCCGTACTCCTCGGTGGAGGCATAAAGGGTTGATGATGATGATGCGTCACCTGAGGGCCCTTGCTGAAAATCAGGGCGTTGGGTCCAAGTCTTCAGCTAATACTGAGCATGAGGCCTTTTTCCGCTGCATCGACATTCAGCGTCCACCTACTGAAACTTTAGTTCTCTCTTTTCTTTATTCTATTGTAGTTTCACTTTTCTTATGTGTTTGTTCTCTTGGTTTCAAGTTTTTACTTTGTAATGTCCTATTTTTATATTATTATGTAGCTGTCTATGTCTTCTTACTTCTTATTCCGGGATAATTTCCCGTGACCAAACTATTCTACCTGTTTTCTTTTTATACTTCTATTAACGCTTCTTTTCATTGTATGAATACAATTTTGATCATTTTTGGCTCGAGCCGCATCGCCGTTTGCAAAACGCCTAATGACTGAATCAAAAATCTGAATTAACTAAAATGTATTGTACTAAAAACTGTAGTCTATCCCAGTAGTCTACAGTTTTTAGTTACTTAGTTGAATACTTCTGACGAACACAAAACATCGTGAAAATGTAGCTTCATCGATAAGGCGTTCCGCGACTGTTTTTGTCGACGCCCGCCTCCCCTTGCGCCCGGCCCTAGGCAAGAGGGTTGTTTGAGTTTTTATGTCCGGATCAAACTGCGAGGTATTTTGTCACAAAATATAAATGTAGCTCGCTTCCTTCCTTCATTGGCGGAGTTATCTCCGTGATTAATCATGCCGCGCCGCGAGCCGGCTTTCAGCACGCTATATCTGAATTTAATATGTGAAACATTGGAAGGCTGTGTTGCGATGCGAATTATTTCGACTTGCATGCAGCCCGGCTTGTTAGCAGCCTAAGTCGCGGTTACATTTCGTCGCTTATAGGTACTTCAACAGCGCGAATATGCTTTTTTCCATTAGTAGAAACTTAGTTATAGAGTTGAGGATAGAGAGTCGTCCCGCGCATGTTTTGCGCAAGTCAAATTCAAAATTTTCGGCTTATTTATTTTACTGTCATTTATTTCATTCTAGAAAAGAAATCATTAAGTTTATGCGTCTCCTGTCTAAATGCATGTTCGCGGTGTTGAAGTATAAGCGCCGATTTGTATTTAGACTGCTTTTACTTCGACTTTGGATCGTTTTCTTACACTTAAGGCAACTTGCACCACGGTTTTTAAATATGTTTAGCGGCTAAACGTATTTGGGTAGATGTCTAACTATTCAAACACGTCACATTTCACATTTAAATAAAATTAGCAACTGAACACGTTTAAGATTCTGGTGCAAGCGGCCCTTAGGGCCGGTTTTTTGAATTGAGAAGAGAAGTAACGTTCTGTCACGCTCTTCTCTGAGATATTTGACGAGACAGAACTACAGTGAAGTTATTTAGCGAAATTCTCAATTCAAAAATCGGCTATTAGAGAGTTAAGAAACGCTGGAGAGAGTTCTTCTCCGGCGTTTCTTAACTGTGTAAACAAGAAGAAAGCTTGCTCAAACAGTGGGATTTTATATCGGGTTCGAAATCGCGATTGACAGTATTTTAATAAAATAACTGTACATCGAGCATGCAGTTTAATTTAATTCCACTCTCATAAATTAAGAAAAAAAAAATTAAGAAATCTGATTTTATTCATACACCTAAATAGAAAGGACGACGGTTATAGGAAAAATCGTATCGAAGCTAGTGTTCAAAGTCCGGTTTGGGCCCCCTTGTGAGATGCTGCGTGACGTGAATGTTGATGACGGAAAAAAGATGTCCTGGCCAACCCCTCCAGTACACGGGCGTGAGCTTATGTTATATACGACGACCTCTGTGGCGTAGCGGTTAGCGCATCTGCTTACCATGCGAGAGGTCGCGGGTTCGATCCCCGGCTGGGGAGGAAAAAAAACTCCAGGTCTGGATGTTTACATGTTTGTGACATCGTCGGTATCCTAGTGTGGGGCCGGAAGCGGTGTATGTGCCTGTATGTGAATGTTTGTTTGTTTGTTTATTATAAATCATGTCAAGGATATAAAATGTCTGTTTTTCAAGAAGGGTTTTATAATCATCGACACTATCTTGGCGGTGGTAGCGCAGCGGTAAAACGCCGGCCTCACATTCGGGAGGCTGTGGGTTCGAATCCCGGCATGTACCAATGGCTTAGTTTTCTAAGTTACATACATTTGTGAAGTTGAAGTAGCGATACCACTGGATAAGTGTGAACAGAAAATATTGTAAGGAAACCTCAGTGTTTGATGTGTTAACATACCTATTGTCGGTCCAACGGTTTATTTAACTTTTGACAGCTCACTTTAGTGATGTTCAATGAAGTTCCCGATTCGATTTTTATGACATAATCGATTAATTTACGTTAAAGTTGGAGCGAGATGAACTTAAAAATTATACAACGGGTTGTCACATTTATTTTTAACTTATTTTATTTATTAAACTAATTTCTTATAGTATAGATCTTTGTACTAAGGTTTATATTTTTAACGTCTTCGATACATTAATCTACTCGTTAAAACATCGTAGCTAAATACGTCGCGTCACTATTGTGATAAAATAAATTTGTCCATGATGTGGTAAATTTTTCGCCTGTGGTTTCCTGTCAAATAAATAAGAAACTTCATGGATGTGCATCTGTCAAAAGTTAAATAAATGATTGGACCGATTATAATGGACGTATAAAATGAATGCATGCTCGGTGATGTCAATGCCAATATAATTAACTTTTTTTTATCATAACATTTACATACATTGCTTCTGGCCCCACACTAGGACACCCTGTGTCGTGGGAAACAGAAACAGCGACGTCACAAACATGTAAACATCCAAGAACTGGGTTTCTTTTTTTTTTGTCCCAGCCGGGATTCGAACTCGGGACCTCTCGCATGGTAGGCAGTGCACTAACCGCTGCGCCACAGAGGTCGTCAAATTAGTTCTCCAAATTAGTTCTAAATTGGTTCTCTAATAAACACAAACCACAACGTAGACAAATATAAGTAGGTATGTAACAAACAAAATACACCATAAAAAAAATACATAATTAAAACAAAACATTATTTTTCTAATAATTTAATTGGAAATTCCTAACATGTTCTTTCCGCGATCGTTTTGTTTTTTTTTACTTTTTTGTTTTGTTGACTTCCGTGTATTTGGTTTGTTACATACTTGTGTACTGGGTCTTTGTGACAATTTTAATAAATATCCACTTTCTTTCTTTCTTTCTATCACCGCTGGCGCTTGCTAAGAAATAATAAAAAAAAATATAGTCTGGTTAGTTGGTGAAGCTAGAATTGAACGTCGATTATATTTTATGTGAATAGCCTGAGCTTATGTCGATGCAACTCAATTATAGGTAATCAATGAATTCAATTAATACAAACACCAAAACCCGACTGCTAAAAACAAAGTTTAGAGGAGTCTGTTGAAATGTCACCCTCGGTATGGCACCTCATATTAAATTTCTATTAATAAATATTATTTTTTATTCACGAAAGATTTAACTGGACACTGCATAAGAAGCGGAAAATGTAGGTAAATCAGGTGTTTTTGTTTTTACACCTTCTTAATGAGATTTTTACACAAACATACATACATACAAAACGTCGACGACCTTTGTAGCGCAGCGGTTAGCGCACCTGCCTACCATGCGAAAGGTTCTGGGCTCGAATCCTGGCTGGGGAAAAAACCCCAGGTCTTGGATGTTTACATATTCGTGATGTCGCTGTTTCTGGTTCCCACGACACAAGGTATCCTAGTGTGGGGCCGGAAGCAATGTATGTGCCTGTAGGTATATAAATGTTTATGTTTATAAGCTCACGCCTGTATCCCAGAGGGTAGGCAGAGACCAGGGACTGCCACTTGCCACGATCCTGACAAATCACTTCCGCTTCATCGACGTTCATTAGTCATTGCATGCACGCACGTCGGTTTCTGGTACTTTTTTATAAAATCGTGATAAAGAGAACCGGTACCTACACTATTAATACCTACATAGGTACACGCAATGTATAAGCAACTGGATTCATGATAAAAATAAAATAAAATTGTCTTTGCTGCATCTTAAAAACATAAAACAAAGTATTACTATGTGAAAAACTAAGAATATAAGATACAAATAAATTAAAAAATGAAACAAGTACCTATTTCAAATGTTTCATTTTATCACTGTTCAAGTTTTTTTTTTACACCAATCATTGGGTACCGACAGTTAGTGATTCCACAATTACTGATTAATGATAAAATTTAAAACTTAAATCTGGAAGATTACCCAGTGATTGGTATTACCTCGAAAGTGTAAAAATCATACACATTACACAAACATAATAATATGCGCGCAAATATATACTCCTTTGCATAGGTAGTCGGTTAAAAAAATTTTTGTTATGCCCAGCAGACTTAAGTGATACAACGTACATTACACTGTCATCAACAATGACTTAGGGGTCCATTAGACGGTCATGCAATCGTCAGTCAATTCCATCAATCATGAATTACTTTTGATTGTTGGTGACTGACGGAATTAATATAGACCTTAGACGGTCATTCTGACTGATCGTCAGTCATACCCAAAGGATACAAGGGATACCACGTATTTACGCAAGATAATAATGGATATTCATAAAAGAAAAGCCTGTGTTGGAATTTCGACTGCGATGTTGGATCTGACATCTGGCATCAAATTGGAAAACTAATACATAAAACAGTAGTCAATTCATCCAGTGTTAGTTTTATTAAAGATTTAATAAAAATTGTCTATGAATTGAATTATTATTATTATTATTATTGTTGTGTGTGTTTATTATATTAATTTTGGCGACCGCTGAAAATCAGCGTCATGGTCTCCAACGATCATGGCATAATGCTGAGCGGCGGCCATTTTGGTGCCATTTATGTCTTATTTATGGTAGTAAGTACTCTAATAGAACCTAAGTCATTATGTCTACACGCTACACCATTATTGTTCTTAATTTTATGTTGATCCTTTTGGTACCAAATAAACGTTTTCTATTCTATTCTATTCTATTCAATTATTGGCGTTACAACCCACTAATAACCGAAAGCCACCAACAGATGCAAAAATAATAAGAGACAATTTTTGTTATTATGATTTCAATAATGAGGGTAAAATATAATTATTGTATTATGTATGTGCCTGTATGTATATGTTATGTCATGTCATGTCATGTCATGTCTTGTCATGTCATGTCATGTCATGACATGTCATGTCATGTCATGTCATGTCATGTCATGTCATGTCATGTCATGTCATGTCATGTCATGTCATGTCATGTCATGTCATGTCACGTCACGTCACGTCACGTCACGTTATGTCACGTCACGTCACGTCACGTCACCTCATATCACGTCACGTCACGTCACGTCACGTCACGCCACGTCACGTCACGTTATGTTATGTTATTGTAAATGAAGTAGCTATTATAATTTTTAAAAATCTATTTGGATGCTAAAAATTGCACCCATGCCTCTAAATAGTTTTTTAAATTGTCCTTAGCACGGGTTAGTGCAACAAAAAGAATAAATTATTATAATCTTACTGAGTACATAGTGATAGTAATTTTTAAGTAAATAAATAAGAGTTGGGCGGCGGCGCCGCCTTTTCGAATCATTTTCGAATTCATCAATCAATTTCATACAACCATCAGTCACCGCATTACACGGTAGGTTATTTGTCAGTCACAGCCATGACTGTGGTAAAACTGACAGCAAAACCTATCGTGTAATGGACCCCTTACATTGTCACCAAGGATAGAATAAACATAGGTATACATAATAATTAATGCCTGTTATTAATGCATGAGTTTCTTTAGACACCAGATGGTGATAAAGGAATTATTTATGTACATAGACTCTACAACGTAGGTAGAGCACGTAAAAACGCTTTCTCCGATATTTCCATATTTATATCAACACAAATAACACAATACGCGGCGCGCTGCGCGCTCTCAATTATAATTACTTAAACAAAAACTAGCTCAATGTAGTCCACGTATACAGGGTGGCTTGAACGATGCACATTACCTGAGCTGTAACGCTTCACTATAAGAGTTTTTTAACAGCTTTTATAGGTTTTGTTTTTGTAGTTAGATTAGATTAGAACTCTTTATTGTACTCACCAGAAAAAAAAACATTAGGAACATTGTATACAATTCATATACAATTGGCAGTCTTGTCGCTAAAAGCGATCTCTTCCAGACAAGCTTGGCATGGATAGAACAAATGTAGAGAGAAGATAGGTAATGTACATGAAAGGTTAGGTTTTAGGTTTTTTATACTTATTACATTTCTTTAAAACTTTATTACATTTCGACGAATTCAAAAATTCATATGCAAAATGTAACAATTACATTGCAACCTCACATAAAACATAGTTGTAGGTTGTGGTTATATGAATATTCATTCAAACGGCCTTGTTCAGAAAAACACGTTTCCTCTAAAACCAATCTAAGACGCTGTTTATTGAATCTGTGGCTACATCCGTTCCTCGTAAAATCTCCACCACACACACAGTTTTGCAGTGTTCTGAGGAGCTGAGTTTTCATTAGTAACACCAAAAGACTTGAACTTTTACTAATAGATAGACTGCAAAAAAACAGTTTCAAACCTACTGACTGAAACAACGCATTTTCAGGAAGTGTGCATTTTTTAAATAACCCTGTAGCGAGAATATCGAGAGATCGTGAGAAACGCCGCTAAACATATCAATTTCGCGATACACCGCTTTCGCCGCGCGTGCTCCCAACTGTTTATTATAAACAAAAAGGGCCGGCTAAGTATAGCTAGGGCCGTAGCATCCACGTTATTTATTGAAATTACTTACGATTTGATTGTGCTCGTAATGAGCGGGCAGCGGCGCTCGGTAGCGGGCGCGCTCGTTTTTGTTTTCCAGATCGGCTCGAATTAGATACTTTACATCTATACGATTTGCATGAATTACCGGGATCGTGATCGCCCGCCGTTAGCGGATGATCGGGCCGCCATCATCATGGGAAATTGGCCGGTGCTCCCGTGGTCCGCTGGGCACCTAGACGCGCGGTGGACCCAAGCCGCCCTTTTGGACGGCAGTTCGGCGCTCACATCACTGCTTAGCTAGGCAGTCAAGTAACAAGTAAGCTCCTGCGGTTGACTGGTAGAAAATGCTTATGGCAATAAGTCCGCCGCACTGTACTACTTTAATTTTAGTTCATTTATTCACAGAATCAGAATCATTTATTCATTCATGAACATAGGTAATATCCGTATTTAAAGAGTGTATGAATATTAATGCAAAATTCAAACATGCAATAATAATCGCAATGACAATAATAGGTACTTATTTCTAGTCTACAGGAGTCGACAATAAATTAATACAAATGTTACTTAACATAACTACACCTTGATAAGTTACCAAAATTAAATCAGAGCTGTGCTGGATCCTTGTATAAATACAGGTATTTTATGCATAAAGTGTCAGTATCAATAATATTAATAGTATTTTGAAGACAGCAGACACAGTTGGAAACAACAAAAATAGATTGAAAATTACCTTAATTATATTACCCATCAAACTCGAAATATACTAATTTTATTAAAAACATTGGCAACGTTAGAAAGTGCAAGTAACTTGCAAGTCAGCAAGTTAGGTGTAGGAACAACATAAATCAGTTGCTCAGATGAGCCAATCGGCCCACCAAAAATTGTACAAGTTAGGTGACACTTAACCTCCTAATGACCTTATAAAGGAACAATTAAAAACCATTGTTATATCGGTCCGATCGGGCGATTTAGAACTTTACAGACTACGAATTGGCTATGCTACTTATTTTTGATATAAGATAAGTATATTCTTTATTGCACACTGCAAAAACACAAAATATTTACAAAGGTATAAGTAAATATAAGATGATGATGATATGTTTTTAATCATTTATTTTGAATATATTGACAATCAATTTCGGTATTTTTGAGTTTTATTATTTCTATATTTAATATTTTTCTAAAGTTTTGGTGTTTTTGACGTCACCTCTGACGTCAGAGCGTGATGAACGGAACAGTCAAATAAATAGTTCATACAAAAAAAAGTCATTTGATTATGTTTTGGTATTTTTCTTTATGTAAGGCAAAGTATTCATACTGATACTGTCTTTACAGATGTCATAGAAAAGTAATTTAAGGTCAAGGCTTTTTATTGAATACCTTAAAAAATATAGAATTATTTACAAATCTGATAAAATGTTTTTTATCAGATTTGTCACGGGGCCATAGGGCGACTCCTCTTTGAGGAGATCTCGTCGCGCCTAGTTGACGCCTCTGGAGATCCGAGGGCTGGTGCCTACTTTGGCCAAAGGCTAAGCCTCGCCATACAGCGAGGCAATGCCGCCAGCCTTCTCGGAACTATACCGGCCGACAGCGATTTGTCTCTAATATTTTATTTGAATTAGAAAATAGATTTTTTTAAAATATTATTATAAGTTTTAGTTTTATAAATACCCTACCTATAATTGTATTAATATATTACATAACCGAAAAAAAAACATTGTTCTGAAAGCGTAATTCTTGAAATAGTTCTGAGATTTCCGTTCATGTTCAAAAATTTAGCATGGTCAATTGGCGAGTTCGCCAGCCGGCCTAACTGCTCGTATCATTGATTTTACTAAACGACCCCTTGAACAAAGACTTTGTTCCGCACTGGGTCACTAAAGAGCCCCTAACAAAGGTAATAAGAAAGCAAGCACGTAACGAATATTATAAACCCGCGCATTGGAACTGACTGCACAAATAATATGTCATTGATTTGTTAATGCGCCCCCACTGCAATATGAAATTGCATACATTTCGTCATGGCAAGCAGGCCGTTCGTAAATTATTTAACACTACCAGTGGTCGGGGATTGTTAGTCAGTGTTTCCAGTTTAAAAATTTGCTTTCCCCACGCCTTGAGATTCCCCCTTTTCAGGACTTTTTCCCCTCAAAAATGATTCTGCTGTAGTTTTGGCGCTAGGGGGGCCTCCATAAATTACGTCACCCGTAAAGGGGGAGGGAGCGGCCGGCGTTGTGTGATATTGGGTGACAAGGGGTCTTAAATTTCGTGACGTCACAATTCAAAATTTATTATCTAATGTAAGTGTTAAAACACGAACTTTGAACTATTAACTAAAAACTCAAAAACATTTGTTACTCTATCTGTTCCTAAATCTATTTGCAACTTTATCTTATCGGAAATAAAACTAATTTTGGAACGGCTGCTTTAATTCAATAATTAATTACAATATTTTCCAGATGTTGCACAATATGTGACGTCACAGTAGGGAGGAGGGGGGAGGGGGTCTCACAAATGTGACCAGCTGTGACAAGGACGAATGGAGAAATGAAGAAATTCGTTAGACGTAATTTAAGGATGGTCCCTGTAGCAAAAATATGTTTAGTGTCGCCATTGTTTCTTTTATACGGTAACACTAATGTAAAATTCGCTATTGTAAAAAAGGTAAAATTTCCGCAGTACTTTATCCAAGATTTCCCCTTTTCATCTCTTTCCCCTTTTTCTTTCCCTATGGACCATAATTTCCCCTCAAAAAGGGAAGTTTCCCCTCATCGTGGTAACACTGGAAACACTGTTGTTAGAGCATCGATGGACATCGTTGGTTACAGTACCTACAGTTAGTTTCACTCATTGTGTCGTGTGCAACAAGGCGAGGCATCGGTCGGTAATTGGCGTTCTTTGACTGTAGCGATCGATTGACTTGAACTTAGATACGCGTACCGCGTAGCGTCTTCAATGTGTTTTTTGCTTCTGTTGTTTTTAAATGCACCATTTTTTACGTATCCCAGTGCGGTGATTCCAGACTTTCCACTCTATCGGGTTAAGCATTTAGACTACTCGAAATAAGAATGAATGACAGTTCGGAAACTGGGGAAAAGGCCCAGAATGTAACAGTGTGACATTTAAAGGTGGTGTGACACCGGGAACAAAAGGGCTAAATCAGACCACTCCATACAGTGGAGTCTTACGTAATTGCACCCCTGATGATGTGTTATTATATGCTCTAAGCCCTGCCAAAATCCTGACGTTGAAAACCAGGACCTCGATTCTTTTAGTGACGTTTTTTCATACCATGACGGCATTGTTTCTAATGGTTTGATATGTGTGCTAACTTTCACTCCGTGTTACCTTTATTACCCCATTCATTTATGTTTTATGTAACTTTTTAAAACATAACAATAAAAAATTATATATTGGTTGTTTTTTACTATATATTAATCAATGCGTGACTTATTTATACGTAGGTATTTTGTGCTGTTTGTTTTCGGTATCTCGATCATAATCGTGCCATTTCCAAAACTCTTTGTTTCTCTACTGGAATTAGTCTTTTTGTGACGGATAAAAAAATAATTTGATTTGTACATGCCGTAAGTGATTCTGAAATCTTCAAAATTTCCACCATTCGGCATACTTAACTCAAAATCGTATTTTTGGAAATGTTCCGCTAATGATTCCGACCGACGATGTATGCACGCGCAGACCTTGAAACTAAGTGGCCACGTTCATGCAGTTATCATTGAGCTACAATGCACTTACAGAATCTAGATCCGGGATTTGGGCGCGTCCTATAGGAGCCGATCATTATAGGTCCGGGCACAGACCAAGCGGAGAGAGGGGGCCACGAGGGTGTTTATTATTTAATTACAATCTACTCAGCGCAGCTAGAAACAGGACGAGTAATTAGATTTCAGTGCCGTTTGGCTCCCAATATATTCGGGATGACATAATAAATCGCTACAACGGTGGGGAGTATCTAGATAGGCTTCCTACATCGATGCTAGTTCATTTGAATGCTGTGTGAGCCTTTAATTGGCAATCTTATGAGGCTAAAACTGTTTAATTTTAATTAAGTGTAAATGTTTTATAAGAGGGCCGTTGGCTTACCTACTAAATAAAAATAAAAATTAAACAAAATTAATGAAACGTCCACAGAAGGTACTTACAAAAAGTTCACCCGCTGCGAAATACTAAGGGTGAGTTTCTGAATTGAGCATTTCCCTAAGTAACTACATAACTGTAGTGCTGTCTCGACAAATTTCTCAGAGAAGAGCGTGACAGAACGATGCTTAAATATTTAGTTAGTGAAATTCTCAATTCAGAAACTGCTGGCCCTAAAGGCTCTATTGAGAATTTCGCTAAGTAACTACTTAACATGTAGTGCCGTTTGATCTGTAGCTGTCTCGTCAAATTTCTCAGAAGAGCGTGACAGAACGTTACTTAAGTATTTACTCAGTGAAATTCTCAATTCGGGAACCGCCCTATGATTGATTCGAGGAAATACCTGTGGGCTGGGAAGCTGGGAACCCCTTATGATAATGTCAACACCAATTACTTAATCCGCGGGTTTCATCGTGATGTCTTTTGTAATTATTATTATTATTATTTTTGTCTTTATTTTATTTAGAGGCTTTGATCATTTTGTAATTATGAAATCAGACAGAAATTTATTTCAACGTAAAGAATTTACATTGTGTTTGTCGAATGTCAATGTCCCTACTTATAATGTTAGGCGCTGCCTTGGGGTCGAACGTATGAAGCTCTTGAAATCACCCAACCGCTTTGGGCACGCGTGGTAATTAAGCCTATACTGTCGTTCTCTCTGAGAGAAGGCCTTGTCCCCTAGGCTTTGGCCTTATGCCGGCGCCAGACCTAGCTTCACATATTTGAAGACTTTGCAAAGACTTGAAAACATATTTGAACACATATTTGCGCAACCTGCCCGACATGCTTCGCAAACACTTCTCTCCACAGTAGAACGCTTTGATGTGCGCCAAAAAACCCAGCTTGTTACTGATATTGTCACTGAGCTCTGTGGTGGCATCAAGAGTATTTGCAAAACATAACATTTACATACAGGCACATACATTGCTTCTGGCCCCACACTAGGATACCCTGTGTCGTGGGAACCAGAAACAGTGACGTCACAAACATGTAAACATCCAAGACCTGGGTATTTTTTTTTGTCCCCAGCCAGGATTCGAACCCGGGACCTCTCGCGTGGTAAGCACATGCACTAACCACTGCGCCACAGAGGTCGTCAAAACAGTGGGAAGATCTGGTGAAAGCCGCAAATAATGTTGGAACAACTTAGCAACTAGCTCTTATATCCCACATCATAAGTGTCAGTGTCGACTGAGCGGGGGTCGCTCACTATGGCTCGCGGTGCGTACTAATAATACATGTTTGGTCGTACGCAAACGCATGTTCTGATCAGTATTTTAACTGACGCGATGCATCATAATTTCTGCGGCAATCACTGACTGGCTACTGGGTTTAAAGAACTGTCCCGCCCTCCCCGAGTTTTAGGGTTCGCGTGTCAATGGTCACTTGCATCAAACTTAGATTCTGCCCTGCCTCGTAGCGAGCGTAATGCCATTACTGGGTTTTTACTTAAAGATATGACACCAAGTAGCTTAATTTTGCATCCAAAGAAAAAACGCAGTATTGGCTGTTACTGTGTTACTCGTTACGAGGGCAGAATTATTGTGTCATTTTTTTACCAAATTAATCAGGTGAGCTTGAAAAGCTCACGCGTTATGAGCTTAAAAAGAACAATTAAAAATCAATATTATGGTGGGGCTATCGGCCCACCAAAATTTTGCAGATTAAAGACAGAAAACGTGTGTCCACAGGTCTGCATTTTATTTTATTTAAATTAAATAAAATTTTATTCAATTTCAATTAAAATTTTATTAATTTGTAAATTGTTTGTATTATTGGGTTATTTACATATATTTGTATACCAGCTGCGATGGTTCATCACGCCTGTGCTAATGATAAATTAATTATAAATTGCCATCAATATGAATGTACCGTTTTGCTGACAAATAAATGAAATTTTAATCTGAATCTAAAATTAAAACATTAGATTTCACTTCCAGTTTCCAAATAAATTATTACCAAGCTGAGATTTTTTCTATTTATAATATTTTTCAAAACTACATGCTTCAAATGAGGGTAACCTAAATTTTATATTAAGCGTTTTATTTCAAAATTACCTTCGACCAGCTAGGGGATGTATCAGCAAAGGGCAAGGAAAAAGTGCCCAAAAGCGGCGTCCGTGCTTGCAACCAAAAATAATGAATCAACAGTGATCACAGTCCCTGCTCTCTGCCTCTCTGCCAACCCCTCTTGGATGCCGGCGTTATTTATGAATGTAATACCCAGTACCATATATATCTGAAGAGTAAAGATGTCTGTGCCCAGTACGGAACCCTAGTAGTGTGTGGTTTCGATTCTCACTTGGGCATCGTTGTTTATTATAGTTTTTATTGTAACTCGAAATAATAACCGAGGCGAGTTAGCTGCGAGCGCTCACGGTTTGCGAAGTGGGAGTGGAGAGCTTCCCCGGATGAAGTTGGCAGCGGACTTAACTTTTTGAAACGCAACGTAGTACAGTTCAAAGTTCAATTACGATCGACTTAACCCTTTATAAGGCTAGATCTAGTTTAAATTTTCATTGGTTTTGGACTCTATTTCAATGCAATAAAGTTCAAATTATGGTGGCCATATATGGTACAGAGCCTTATAAAGGGACTAGCTGTGCCCCGCGGTGTTACCCGCGGTTCATCGATTTTACCGTAGGAATAAGATATTTCTCCGCGGTAAAACGTAGCCTATGTTTTAATCCAGGGTATCGGCTAACTCCATACCAAATTTTATTAAAATCCGTCCAGCCGTTTCAGCGCTAAAGACTGACAAACATATAAACACACACACAAACTTTCACGTTTATAATATTAGTGTGATATGGTCCGGATCAACTTACTTGATTTTTATCGGAAGAGTCCGACCAGGGGGTAGATTCTGCTAACGCATTGTAGTACAATGACAACTGCATGAACATCGCGATTCAGTTTCATTGCCGCTTCAAGTCCACCCGAGCACGTGCATCAATAAATTGTAGGCGTCAATGGAATTAAAAAACATGTCACGTGATCCGACCATGTTACTATCATTGAACTATAATGCACTAAGAGAATCGAGGCTCAGGGCCGCAAAGTTTTTTATTATCCATAGATAGGTTTAGCACTTAAGTAACAAATAACAATTTCATCACAAAAATAATAATCATCACACTAATATTATAAACGTGAAAGTTTGTGTGTGTGTTTATATGTTTGTCAGTCTTTAGCGCTGAAACGGCTGGACGGATTTTAATAAAATTTGGTATGGAGTTAGCCGATACCCTGGATTAAAACATAGGCTACGTTTTACCGCGGGGAAATATCTTATTCCTACGGGAAAATCGATGAACCGCGGGTAACACCGCGGGGCACAGCTAGTATCTTAATATTTCGATGAATAGCTTTGTCACTGACACTCTCTTACCCCAACTTGCACACTAGGATTCCCTGTGTCGTGCAAGCTAGTCTCTTTCTTTCTTTCTAAACAGTCGACAGCCAACTCACACGAGGCTAGAATCACCCCAAGACCCGCGAAATCTAATCCGCTCACCCCGTATGAGGTAAGTGGAGAGGTTTCGAATCACCGCCCGCCCCAAAACCGCCGACAACCGAAAGTCGGGCGAACCAGGAACCCTGCGGCGTCGGGGATGACTTTGAACGCTCGAGGAGGGTCCCCGAGACCGCAGGGCGTACTCTGCGGGTTATTTTTTTTATTAATTCACAAATTAAATCACACATTCGAATTTTAAGCTAACGCGCGGCGCCCCCGTCGCGCCGATTTGAAATTGCGAGTTTTTGCCCGACCGCCGATGAAGTGTTATTCGGCCCTTAATTCATGTATCTGTCTTCCCCTTCGGAATACAGGCCTGAGTTTATGTATATGATGTACATACTGTTATAATTTATTAATATGTATTAATTATCAAACATCGAGAATTTACATTAAATGAATAGTGTGTCTCTAACCCATTTTTTTTTGTAGGCGTCGTAGCATCAAAATCTCAAAGAATTTGAGTTTTAATTCACGTCACATTACCAAGCCGAAGGTCGTGGATTCGATCCTGCTGGGGGCCACCGTACATTTCTACAAATCAGTTTGTTTTTTTCTCCAATTAATGACAGTGGTTATTTATTGCGATTTATTTTATTTTACGCACAGTACGAAAACTTAATCCTAAGAACGTATTTTCATGTTCAGGTAGGTATACCTTAATAACTATGTAACTGTATAATATACCTACGTCATCAGAAGGCTTAGTCCCAGTTTGTCAGTTCCATCCGATTCATTCTTTCATTCTCCGACTACCATAATTCCTATATAGTTACCTACACGTAACCAATAATATAAATACAAACTAACTCTGAAACGTGCAATGCGGTATTTGACACTATCAACAATAAATTATTTGAGATCCTCGATTAAAACAAAAATTACAAAATGATTCGGAAAATTTATTTCTGTTAATCATTGACTAGTTATTAGATACAATTTTTAAATAGATGAAACATAAAAAGAGTGCTCTGGAATGTGACGTCACAAGCAAGTATTTTCATACAAAATTCCGTTTTAAGAGTAACTCATTTGACATCCTGTCAAATACCCAATTACAAAAACTCTTCTTTAAAAGTTCGCCGTTTGTCTATTTACTAAATTTTAGTTGATACTGGCATTGTGAATAAATCAGAGTATTTTCAATATGTAGCATACCATAGTAAGTAGGTACATACATAAACTCACGCCTGTATCTCAGAGGGTTAGGCAGAGACAAGAGACTATTACTTGCCACAATCCTGACAGATCCTTTCGCTCCATAGAGATTCATTAGTCGTTGCATGCACGCAAAGTATGTGAGGTTGACACATCTGTTTTGCCATTAAGAAACAACATGTGAACAAACAAAACACACTTTTCTGTTCTGTATTATTCATGATTATCATAATTATTTGCTTTCATACGGTGAATATTTTGCATTTTCATAATTGTCTTGGTATTTCTCGAAGTGTGTCGAAACGCGACTGTGGCAAAGTGGGAGCGAACCCGGAGAGCCGCCCGGCCCACCATATAATTCTATCTCATAAATTTCTCCAGCAAATAATACATATTCGCGCGCAAATCGCACCGTTTGATTGATGCCAACTCGTTGCTATAATATTACGAGTTGCGAGAGGGCGCGTGAGTACCTACAAATCGTTGCGACTAAACAGAACTTGGCCTGTTATTACACGCGACGCCTTTGTGACAACGGGTGATGGATCTCCGACGCTAGATTCCTTGAGACAGTTTCGACATACTGTAGTGTTTTCTGGCGTGATACTGGGGCGACGAATTTAGTTGGTCGGAGCTGATTCTCGCCCATGCGAATTGAAAGCGTAGACGCCAAACATTCGAAGGATTAGACATTTGTCGCATAAAAATCAGTTTCATGTATTTTCACAAAGTCGTATTCGCAAATTTGCAAAAAAAAATTAATAATTTTCGTTCGCTTTGAGGTGTCATCTTGTCGCATGGTTATTACCATGCGACTCGCAAAAGGCGTATGAAATTTAAACGCATTCATTGATAGTTGAGGGTGGGTGTATTCCGAAATGCGATAAAATCGATTACAGCGCGAATCCACTTAAGTGCAGTAGGCACAAAAACCCTACTACGTGCGAGATACTTTGGGACTACTAAATTTGGTCGGATTCGCGCTGTAATTGATTTTTACGCATTACGGAACGTAGGGCAAGTCCATTTGGACTCGCCCTACGTTCCCTCGTTGACGTTTCGTTATAAGTAAAATTTCAGTTTAAATTTTAAGAGTTAAGTGTATTAAACTTTTAAATAACGTATATTTTGTACCTAAACAGTTTCTTAGTTTATAAAATGACACTCAAAGTAATAATTTGCCGCAAAATGTATCAATTTAAAAGCGAAATTGTAAATGTTTTAAGATTCGACTAATTTTTATTATTATTATATATTTGTTTTTACAGGGCCTGTACGAAACTTTAGCCCTAACGGATGTTCGGAAAACATTTGTTACAAAAAATTGAACTTTACGCCATGATGGCTGAAAACGGACCTCAGATTCGACTAACTTTCAATTTACAATCGAGAAAATGGAACGTAGGATTCACAGATTACTGTTCTAGTCGTTAGACATTTCTTTTTTCATTCGAATTCAATGTCGCATGGTGTTCAGAATACAGAATTTGGGTGTCGTTCGACTTTTTTATGTAGAATTCAAGTCATACGCCTTAGAGTCGTATACGTCTTATTTGCTCATGAAGTGAGAATTGGCCCCGAGTGCAATTATGTAAAGCCGGGTCCGCTGCGCCATGTTACGCGTGTTACAAAAAATGTAACACGTTATAATGGGGCGTGGTATAACATGTTACGTGTTACGTAACACGTAACACGGTAGCCGCGGCGAATGGATAACATCCCCCACGTTCGCCTGCGGGGGGGTGAAGTCATTCATTTTGTGTTAGCGCTCGCCGGACGTACACGTCTCGCGATTCGGTGATGGAGTGGAAAAAAGAAAATACCTTGTTTATCATACGATTATTTCGAGACAGACAAGTGCTTTGGGACGCCTCATGTAGTGATAAAGCAGAAATAATAGGAATTTCAAAAGAACAAGTGAATACAAAGTGGATAAGCCTAAAGGGACAAAATAGCAGACACGTCTGCCTCGTCGGAACTCATTTTGTTTTTTTCACAAAAACTGTAACATAACAGAACTAGAAAGTCGCAGCAGACGGGCTGTTACGATAACCGTAACATGTTACATTTTTTGTAACACGCGTAATATGGAGCAGCGGACGCGGCTTAAGACTCCACTGTGTGGAGTTGTCTGATTTAGCCCTTTTGTTCCCGGTATGTCACACCACTTTATGTCACACTGTTACATTCTGAGACTCTTCCCAGTAGGTATCTCATACTCCTACTCCGAATTGTCATACACACTATTATTTTGACTCTTTCGAGTTGTCCAAATGCTCAACCCGATAGAGTGGAAAGCTACGTAATATTTATAAGGGCTGAGCCTGGTTTGGTAAAACGACAATACACAGTTGGCCATCCTACCTAATTTGATATAATACGATTTTAAAAATTTATTTTGAAATTATTGACCATCTTAACAAAGAATTTTGGTATTTTTTTCATTATGTCTATTTTTAATAATTTTCTAAAATTTTTGTGACGTCATCAGAGCATGACTAAAGAGAAGTCTTCGCCTGCATACCAAAAAAAATTACATTTATCTTTTTTTTATAAGTAAGACAAAGGATTCATACTCATACAGTGTTTGCTGACTGCTCATCCTAAACCACAGGTTACTTGGGGAGCAGGGTACCATCCCTTAGTCATAAGGTCAATGTATAATTGTTTTCTTGAATAAAATATCTTTATCTTATCTTATACAAAAGTAATTTACGGTCAAATCTTTTTAGTAAAAACCAGAAATTGTTGAAACGTGAAATTGAAAACTGAAAGCATAATTCTCGAAATGGTTTTGAAATTTCCGTTCATGTTCAAAAATGTAGCACGAAAATTTACTACGAGTATTACTAGCGATGTTAGTGCATCGGTAGAGCGCTTGCCTCGCGTCATCGCGGTCTGGGGTTCAATCGCCGAGTACACAATCGCAAACGTGAAAACCGTGACGTCGAACAAGAATAAAGGACTGGGCGAGCGATTGTGTTGTTTTGTGCGGTTGTTATGCTCCAGACAGATACCCGGTTCCCATGGAGAGGCGGCCATAAAACATTTATATATTATTTATAAACTTTAATAAAATATAATTTCGACGTCAGAGTTGGAATGGCGGATTTATTGTGTGAGTTCGCGTGGCTTGGCCGTCGTTGCGAGACGTGTAATTTTAAACAAATTATAGCTGTGTTGCAGAGAGGTGAGCTCAGCGCTCGTAAGCTGTCTAAGGCCTGTTTGCACCACCTACTATTTATCCATTCAACCCCGAGTTAAACAGAAACGTGGGCCCAGTTCTAATGATTGGTGCCTCCGCCTACCCCCTTGGGGATATAAGGCGTGATTTTATTTATTTTAAACAGAATTTTGACAGATAAAGTATGGCGGAGCTGTCAAAATTCTGTTAACTCGGGGTTAAATGGATATTAGTCGGTGGTGCAAGCAGGCTTAAGAGAGTTTCTTTAGAAACTCCCAAGGATTTTGATTTAAAAAATTTAATCCTGTAACTCCTTTATATTTCATCATCATCATCAACCCATTATGTCCGCACCGAGGGGCACGGGTCTCTTACCTGAAGAAGGTATAGATAGACCATACTCCACCACGGGGGCCTCGTCCTCAGTAATAGGGTCCGTTTTACCCTTTGGTCACGGAACCCTAAAAAGCTTGACCCCATTGCAGATGCCAGTATGAAACGAGTGTTTATACAAACGCAGAGCTCACTTCTCGGCAAAATAATTACTGCCTGGCAGAACCCCGATATTTTAGGTACCTAGGTATATGTTGCGTCAAGCGCTTGCCAATATACGGACGGTCCTAGCATAAACCTAACTATACATTTCCCCTTATAGTTCAGGTCATAGAGTCGACAGATGATCGGTCGGTGTGATGAACTACATTTTGGAATTGAAGTGAATACATAATATCTTGAAAAGTTGGGGATGGTCTCCTAGGAACGTCTTCCTCTAACTATAACGATTAAGGTACCTGCCCTTACTGACCCGTCTCAAAAATCCACCCTGTATACTTTCTTTCTTTCAATTTCAGATTTGTATGTATCTATTGATAGTTCATATTTAGATATATTATACTAGCTGACCCGGCAAACGTTGTTTCGCCAGATAGGGGAATAAAAAATAGATAACAACCTATTCTCAGACCTACCAATTGTGTTTATAAAATTTCATCAAAATCGGCCAAGCAATTTCGGAGGAGTATGCGCACTAACATTGAGACATGAGAATTTTATATATTAGAGATAGTATAGTATTTATATAACAGTTTGGGTAATTAGGCATGTATAAAAAAAAATATCTCATCAATTTTTATTTTTATTATTTTGTACATCTGCTCCCTTCTCCAATATTTTGCTCCAGTCCAACCAAAGGTTGTCTGGAAGAGATCACTTTTAGTGATGACGCCGCCGTCTGTACTCTTAGATTAAGAAATACCTGAGTAATTTTCTCTTTTATGTACAATAAAGTGTTTTCTATCTATCTACCTAATATTGGTATGTACTCACAATAACTTAATAAGTAGGTACATACCACCCACGTTTTAACTTATAACGAAGTAGTTATCATGAACATAATGGAAATCAGAAATTAAGTGATTTTCCAAATCAATTTGTAAATAAAGGAACTATACCTATAGACTGCCTGGTTGGTCTAGCCGTTAAGGCGATTAGCTACCGTGGAAGAGGTCGTGGGTTTGATTCCCACTGGAGGCCTGGGTGTTTTTCAATGTGTGTAATGTCTTTGCCTGGTTACCATAGCACAGGGTGTCCTAGTTTGGGACCTGGTCAAGTGATTGTGTTTTATAGAAGTTCTCATTATTATTTTAATATCTACCTGAGAATTCAACGGCTTAGGTACAACATATTCAAAATCACACAATGGCAACTAAATTTCATTTTCACAAATATACATATACCTACCTAATACCTTTTTAAAAAACTAATTCTAGTGTTCTAATTTAGAAAAGAAGTTGTAGCTGAACCAAATAGGGTCATTACTTAGCGCCATCCGGTAGATAAGCTTGTTTTACAAGAACTCGATTTTCAAGAGCCATTAGCGGCATCTAGTGGCTTCACCTGGCAAACGCAGGAAGGTTCGGACGCCTTTCCCTACCTAAGCTTTCTACTTTTCAAGCTTATTGTGAAGCACAGGGCTGCCGACCCTAGTTACAACTTGCTGCTTGGGAATACTGGTGGCGCCATCTGTCCCGCAACGGGGTGACTACGGCCAGTGCCATAGATTAAACACCGCAATAACATAACAGAGAAATACTGTCCTCTGAGATGCTTCGCATGCAAGCTAAAAATATCAGTAATATAAAATCACGATTTCTTAAAATGCAAATTAAAAATAAACGCCGATTAATATTTAATAGAGTCTGTGGTGGAGAGCTTACAACAAATCAAATCATTGTTGTTTTTATTCCATCGTAAAGAATTTAGGTAGGTACTTGTTGAATGTGAAATAGTGTATCTACTATGAGGCTTTTGTGCCTTGTGTAGTGGAGAAAATGGCAACGGACAAAAAAACTCCACTCTGACCATTTTTTCTCAAGTCATCTTAAACCTAATAAGTACATCAATAATTATTGTAACCGATAAAAGATTCCATGATTGTAATTAATAACTTTAAATGCCATAACATTAGTAAATTTTCATGCAAAAGTAGAAAAAAATATCAATACCTACTGCCGCCAGACACATGAACATCACCCCTTCACGAGAACAACGCAGGAGTATCCTGGCCATGGCCAAAGCGCCACCATTCGAATGACTTTTACCAAACCCGCAGATTGAGTTCTTGTCTATTATAAAATGTTAGTGTGATAGTCATTAAAATGCAATTATGTCGTCTGTGTTGATTATTAAATGAGTTACGATATTAATTAAATAACAATACTCGTAGTCGAATTGGTTTCCTGCCAAGGACGTCATTCATGTCGTTACCATCTCAACCTGGTTACCATAGCACAGGGTACATCCTAGTTTGGGATCAGATCAAGTTATTGTGATGTGTGTAAGTTAATATAATCATTACACATAGATTAGTCGTTTTTACAGAACGAATTTTTCATTAATGATTTGAATCTAATCTAATCTCTTTAAACAAGCAATTCTTGTATATATATTTATATATTGTCAGAATCGGGGGCAATTAATTAATCCAACTAGGTTTCATTTTTATAAAACGTCGTTTTAACCGTGTTTTAAGGCAAAGAAATAACTGCTACACTACAAGAAGGTAATTTTCGCAACCATCTGTAAGGTTGTCATAGCTCAAGTAGGAAATAGGACGATACCGTAAACAGAAGACCCTGGTTCGAGACTTGATAATAATTTTTCTTTTTTTTTCAAGTTCCTCCTTTTGTGTGAAACCCTACATACCGAGCAAAGGTCGGTCATCCAGGTATTTATTTTTATACAACGATAGGTACATCTGCTAGAATTTTGTTGAAAAAGCGAACGCAACATATGATTTATTTAACTTGGCCTTTACGCACGGCCCTATTTAATTTGAACATATTTATATTATTATCTTCACGTATGGCCTATACCTTCCTCAGGAAAGAGACCCGTGCCCCTCGGTGGGGACATAATGGGTTGTTGATGATGGTATCTTCACAGACGCACACTATCGAATATTAGCTGACCCGGCAAACGCTGTTTCGCCATTTAAATTAGGTATTTATTTAGGGATTTTTTTTAATTGGAGCAGAACTTCGCATCCGAGCTGATCACTTCAATGGATATGTTAATGATGCTTAATCTTTGACGACGATCAGGCTCACGCTACGCTACCTGCGCCGGCGCCGACGGCGGCGCGGCGCCCGCTTCCCTTTCGCTCAAGGACACTACGGCTCCGGGCGAAACTGACCCTTACCCTTATTTCCGCAAGGCAGCTTTCCCCTCCGCCAGAATCTAGTTTTTTCTTACTTATGCATACCGGGAGCGTCAGAACTTGGCTGGATATTTTATCTAGCCATTCTTCGATAACGGATTGGTAGGACACTTAGATACTAGACACTGGATAATTAAGTAAATATATAAACACTTCTCCAGAGCTAGGCTAATAAATAGGGTTGTCAGTCACACAATTTTTACTATGGATAGCTCCGTGAAATGTCATGATGATGCAATTTATTAATTTAAGCGCTGGATATAACTTAGGTACCCCGTGGATAAACAGATAAACATACATGTCAATAGCCTCTTGGCGTTAATGCTATAGCACCCGGTTCGTGATCCTAGGTGGGTGGATAATAAAAATCACTGTCTATACTGTCATGATTGAGAGATTATACCTACAGACACTTTGCAAAAACATACCTACCTATGATTTATTCCTCAGTGGCGCTTGTTTCACTCAGTGACCAATCAATCAATCCGGGCGAGTGATCAACAAAAATTTAATGTTCTCTATCTAAAGGTCGACCTACCTTGTGATGAGTGGATAAAAGTAGTGAACAATGCATCCTTATCGAAATTCAAGTAGTACATACTTTCAACAACAGATTCTGATAAAAGAGCGGTAAACTGTGAGACAGCGCAGCAACAGCAAAAATCTTCTCGCAATACCTACCTACCTAATCTACTTATCGTCGGCTTATTGCAAGAAGTCATTAACTGCCAAAAATCATTAACTGCTTTTTTTAAAGGTTTGGCCGTATTGTGACATCCTCTACAAAATTTAGATAATTTATCTAATTTAGATGGAAATAAGTGAGTTTTTGCATTTTGTAGACGATGTCAAAATACGGCCAAACCTTAAAAAAAAAGCAGTTACTGATTTTTGGCAGTTAATGACTTCTTGCAATAAGCCGACGTTATGCACCAGACACCGACGTCGCCCATTCAATTCTCGCTCCTAAGTCACGCGTGATATGCGTTATCTTTCGGGAGGGGGGTGGCGACTGCTTTGTAAGTAAATTTCCAAATGTCACGAGTAGATATAAAATGCTGCAATACGGACAAAGTTCCTACCTACGATACGAAGTCTAAAGAAGATGAAGATAAAGTGGAATTGAATGCTTAATACATTTTTGATAAATTACATTAAATGTGGCTTCGCAAAGTTTGTAAGGATCTGCCAATGGCGAGTATCAATCGCAAGGAATTTTTTTCCGGATTTTGTTTTCTAAAAGCTGCCGAACGAAGGTAGTCGAGAAGCACAAGTGAATTCGCACAAAGTAGGTACCTTCACTCAGAACGCGAGGCAAATAAAAAGCCACCACAAACAACATCTGTTGCCAATGTCAAATGTCAGTTTTAAAATCGCAGCGGCACGGTATCGTTGTTTTAAATCTAGTAGACTTACCGAAATGAGGCTTCGCTCGTAAAACAGTGCACCGGGAACGCTGGGATGAGGTTGCGGCGCGTCTCGCCTGTCCGTCCCTGTCGCAATAACAAAATAAAGGGGCGACGGCGGCGGCGCGGCGCCCGCGCAGGTGGCGGCGCCCCCCTCCCGCCCCGGTTGCCTGCGTCTGACCGCGACGCGTCGGCTGCCCGCCGTCGTCCTTATTACCGACCGACCGACCGTCGCGCGCCGGTCGATTATGCGCACAATAGGATATTTGACCGATTTCTGAAAGCCATCTCATATTGTTTGTTGGTGTTCATGGAGTTCGTGTATTTCTTCTAAAAAAGGCAAACGAAAATTTACTTTTCAAATAAGCCGCCAAAACGCTATCTTAGGCAATATGGCGTCGCACAGGAATTATGACGTCACTTCGCGTAAACCAACCAATGAACGTAAGGAAGTAAGAATGACAGACGCCATTTTTACTAATATGTGACGTCATTATAGAAACGGCCAATCCAGGCAGTTTTCAATACAATGGCGGCAGATACAAATTGTCAAATTTTATCTTGTGTTTTTTGCAAATCATAATTGGTTTTTTTTTTATAGTTAAAATGCCTTAAAGCGGTTTTTAGACACATCATTTATACGAATACGTATGTAAATAATACTATCTTTTTCACACTGTCAAATGGCCTATCCTATTTTACTCGTCTACAGCATTTATTGTTCGTCGAACCCTTTTTCTTGGTTATTCCCGTCGTGCAGCCGTAAATATTGTTGCTGGATAAAATATGCTATTTGACTCTTTCAGGGTTCCGTACCTAAAAGGGAAAAAACGTAACCCTTGTAGGATCACTTCGTAGCTCGTTCGTCTATCTATCAAGAAGTCTGTGCGTCCGTCCTTATTTCGGGAACACTTGGGCGTAGAAAAGTTCTAAGCTTCTAAGATAACGTAAAAAGACACGGCCGATTATGCCGCATAAAAGGTATATTTCGATACTGAAAAGGGCGATACTAGGCCTATTTATATTGAAAAAAATATTTTAAAAAATAATAAAAAAATTGCTTTAGGTTTTGATTTTTTTGGGTACCCCATTTAAAGAAATTCTTATAACTTCGTTCTGATTTAGGTAGCAAGCTCAAAAAAAATTCTATGTGATCCTAAAAAGTGCGCCGACATAATAAAACTACAGTTTTATACAAAAACCACCATTATCTATGAATAAAAAATATTATTCCAGAAAAAATGTATTTTTTTAGTTTATTTTAATAGAACCAAAATTTCTCAGAATAAAGTCCTGTCAAAAGGATAAAAAAAATTAAAAAATCTCAAAACCTAAAGCAATTTTTTTAAATAGTTTTTGGCGTTGGAAATAGGCCTTTTTTCATATGTGCACTTTATAAAGAATCACACTGTATAATCTGCAAAACTTCAATAAATTCAAGTCTTCATGAACAGATAAAAACGCTGTCAACCATGACGCCAGATAGCTTGCAAACTAGCATGCGTAACCATGGCGATTCAATTTTTAACCGACTTCAAAAAAGCAGGAGGTTCTCAATTCGACAAGGATATCCCTTTTTTTCTTCCTATATCATCGGAACTCCGTCAAATCTTAACCGGGGGTCTTCTTTTTTCGTTCGATCTAACATAGCGCCCCATTGGACCCACTTTAATTTGTTGAAGATCTGTCCTTGTATTACGTAGCTTACCACTCTGTTGGGTTAGGCAGCTAGATAACTCCAAACCACATCAAATTGAAGAGCATAAAAAATTAGTCGATCCGAGTCGACAACGTATAGGCGGAAAATTCGGATGAATTTTCCGCCTATACGTTGTCGTTATATTTTTACATTATGTTGTATTTTTACATTGAAAATACCTACCTATTTTTAATGTAAAAATGATCTTCCTGATAATGGCGTTGCAAAGTAAAATGTCAATTTCACCAATGTTGCGTTGGTGTCACGTCATCACATGTCTCAGGTGCCCATTGTTTAATTTGTTGAAATCAAGAAGCAAATGGATATGAAAATACCAAAAATTAAATGCATAAAAAATATGTGGTTGATACAATGTAGAATATCATTATGAGACTACATTTAGCCGAGTGAAGCCGTGTTTTCATCTAGTATTTCATTATTTTTGCGTTTTATGGTGTAGTGTAATGTTCTGAAGACGGTTTTATTTTTTTACATTTTAGGCATATTGCTTCGTAGACGAATCGAATAGATACAAGAATGTTAGGGGAATGAGATTTCAAAGTGGAGTAATAAAAAACTTTTACCTATGTAATTCAAGTAATTTAACTTAGTACTTAACTCAATAATTTAATTCTAACTGGCCATTGAAATATCCGTAAAAAATTGTAATTTACTTTACAAATTTATTTATACTCGGATATTATAAATAGCTCAGGAGCTTATTCTTCAACTTCAAAGACCATTTTTTTTATGATTTAAATCCAAGTTTATATTTTTCCAAATTTCATAGCTCTAACTCAACGGAAAGTACCCTATAAATTTATGTTCCCTTGAGTGTCGAAATCACAGGTCGAAATACACCAAGGTTGTTCGCTGCATAGACAACCGTATCTTTGTTTTACGTTAACTTAGAATTTTGGTTTTCTTCAAGGGACTGTAAACCTGAGTAGGTAACTATATATCGTTTTAATTTTAAATCGATACCTCCATGCATTCCCGGCAGTGGCGGATTAACACATTTGCCGCCAGTAGGCTATTCAAATTTTGCCGCCCCTTCTGACCTCTGCATTTCGACAAAAGAAGGTTAAAGAAAATATTTTAGAATTAAAAGACTAATTATTCATTGTTTTTAAAATAATCTGTATCTTATGAAAAAATAAGAACTGATTAGGTATACCTATTGATTAAATTATTAAATTTTCTAAACTAATAATATTTATTGTAAACCAGTTTAGTAAATTTCCTGAACTTCGAAATAATATAATCCATGAAATCGATAAATACGCACGTACAGCAGCATACGAATTTTTAGTAAGCAAGATACTGATATATTATAACACCATTGGATACCAAAAATACCTGCACGGTTTCTAAATAATTGGTATAATTCTCATCACAAATATTGCCAAAAAAAGATAAATGAAGTAATTTAATCTCTGAGCTAAGAAAAGCTCAATCATGTATTCCATACGAGTATACAGGGCGTCCCAAAATTATGGGACATGAAGGGAAAGTACCTTATATATCGTAGATAGGGTATTTTACTGAAAGAAGACTTTATGTTATTTTTAAAAGTTAGTAATTCTGCATTCAAAGATTTTCTAAATAAGATTTCTTGCCTCGTCTGGGAATCGAACCGACTTAAATGTAAAAAAAACACCCCTACTTTTATGATGCCAATCGAAAGAATGGCCAAAAAATAATAACTCTTCTTAAGTAACATAGTATTTTAAAAGAAAGGAACAGCATCAAATTAATTATTTTAATCAAATTAAAAACATACATGAAACTGCCGTAGTCAATTAAGTGAGTATTTTTTTTTTTTTGTAAATTAATTAAATGCTCGAAATTTGATCCCTCTTGCTTTACGCAAATTTCGAATATTTTAACTAGTCCACTGCCTGTTGATTTTAAATTTTCATTTTCAATATTGACTACGGCAGTATGTTTTTAATTTGATTAAAATGATTAATTTCATGCTGTTCCTCTCTTTTAAAATATTATGTTATTATTTTGTGGCCATTCTTTTGATTGGCATCATAAAAGTAGGGGTGTTTTTGTTACATTTAAGCGGTTCGATTCCCAGACGAGGCAAGTATTTTTTACAAAATCTTTGAATGCAGAATTACTAACTTTTAAAAATAACATTAGTCTTCCTTCAGCAAAATACCCTATCTACGATATTTAACGTACTTTCCCTTCATGCCCCATAATTTTAGGACGCTCTGTATTATAATGCTGCATAATATTATTAAGATACTTTGGTCAGTTATATTTCTAGTGGACGTGGACGTGTACACCCAATTTTTTTTTCGTATGATGCGTTATTGCTGAGTTATGAGCTTTTAAAAATTTACTAAGAATAATAAGATTATAACCTATAATATAAAAGAAATATAAGATTCTTATAGTAAAAAAGTAGAAGTTTTTAATTTTTTTAACTTTAATTAAAGCTTTAAATGTAATTCTTCACATTTCTTTGCATTTCTTGGCATGCTTTTCTTCCCATCAACGAGGGCTTATGTGTAAAGAGCTAGTGCAAATAGTAAAATTGTAAAAATTACAAAATAAATCTCTCTATTTTCATAAATACTGTTTCAATCTCAATTAATAAAACCGCTTTAAGTCAAACTATTGGCGATTACGTTTTAATTTTTTTTGTGAAGAATTAAAGAAATCTTTTAGTTTTATATTTTTTTATGTACAAACGATTCATGTTAGAATGAAGGAATAAAATATTAATAGCGTAGTATTTCAGCATGTTAGCGCAAAAACCCGATTGCTTAGAAAGTGCTCGTAGCTATGTGTGTGTAGGTATCATGTAGGTATGTACTCTAATTGTGCTCTAAGTCCTAAACTATTGGTGATATCGTTTTAATTTTTTTTGTGAATAGGTATTTAGTACCTACTTACATAAAAAGCTTTAATTCAAGTTAAGAAAAAAACCCACGTTTTGCCGAGTTTATTAGGTCCCAAACGTGACAAGTGGCAAGCCTGTCGCCGTTATCCGGGCACAATTTATCAGCGAATGGTGTTGCTGTACAAACAAATGTACGTAACTAAAAGTCATTGGTACATGCGTGGTTCGAACCCAGACCCTCATGATCGAGAAGCAAGGGTCAACCCCACTACGCCACCACCGCATAACGTGGGTCCAGTTCTAGAGACTGGTGCCTCTGCCTACCCCTTCGGGGATAACGGGCGTGAGTTTATTATTTATTATTTTATTATTATAAGAAAAAAAAAAATCCAAACTTAACCAAGTTTGGATAAACTGATGTCGCAGCTTTCATTCCGGCCAGATACTCTTAGCGAATGACCATGCCATTTGTTTCCGCACCGCGCGCTGCCATCAAACTACCTACGCAAATATGTAATATAAAAAAGTATATTAGCAGATTGGCAAACGTCAAATTTCCCACTTTTCAGGTTAAGTTAAATGGTGAAACCTAATAACACGCAGGTATTTGTTAGAACTGTCTGTCTGTCTGTCTGTTAAAACTGTTTAATTTTAATTAAGTATTAATGTTTTATAAGAGGGCCGTTGGCTTACTTATTAAATAAAAAAATAAAAAAAAATAGACAAAAAACTATTTTTGGGGCAAATTTGCCGCCCCCTAAATCCACCTACGCAAATATGTAATAAAAAAAGTATGTATTAGCAGATTGGCAAACGTCTATTCCCACTTTTCAGGTTAAGTTAAATAGGGAAATCTAATAACATTCAGGTATTTTTTTAATTTTTATATCCGTAAGACAAAAAAAAAATTTTGGGGCAAATTTGCCGCCCCCTAAAATCTACCGCCCTAGGCTCCAGCCTACTCAGCCTATTGGTAAATCCACCACTGATTCCCGGGACAAGTGTCTTGAAACAGCAGTTGTTTTTCCTTTTGAGGCCAAAAACCCTAACACTAAAGAATATCAACGTTCTGTAGCAGTTTTTAATAAAGTGGTCAAGAGTCTAAAGTGGTGTCATCGAATTTTAATAATTTGTTTTAAACCTTCACAAAGGATACCACTTAGTATTTAGCGGCCAGAAAAACTAAAAACCTAAGCAAAATAGTTTTACTTTTAAATAAAATTCTGCTAATTATAATTTTCTGCTTATTGCCACATTCATGGCGAAAATCCTTCAAGTAGAAGATGGGTTTTCCGCCTGTGGCCAAAGGTGTGATTCGTCGTCTGGTCAAAGGTGCTTTTGGTCAATTAAGTTTGTCAAAACACCCTTTTTGTCAAAGGTGTCTTTGCACGGTCGGTGTTTCTTCCGCCACAAGTGTTCGGGGATAAGAGCTCTTGACTTTATTGTTTTTTTTATTATAATAGAAAGTTGTTATTACATAATAAATAGATTTACCGATATTCGGCCAATGAAAACGAATCGATGGATGTAATAATCATCATAGTCAGTATAAGTACCCGTTTGGCCTTTAGAGTGACTCAAAGGAACAAAATTAATTCCTAGATAGACTGTTAATAAAACCATTAGTTACTCCTCCCACACGCCGCTTGTATAATCTTTGACCAAAAGCACCTTTAGCACCTGACAAATGGCCTCAGTCGGGGTGTTCTTCCTTTGTCCTTACCTGGTTACCATAGCACAGGGTATCCAAGCTTGAGACCAGGGACTCGATTCAGTTAGTGCATTATAGTTCGATGACAGATACACGGTCGGGTCACGTGACGTGTTTTTTCGTACCACTGACGTGTAGATTGCTCAACTTGAGAACGCGCGTAGACCTGAAGCGGCAATGAAACTAAATCGCCATGTTCATACAGTTGTCATTGTACTACAATGCATTAGCAGAATCTAGGCCCAGGTCAAGCGATTGTGTTGAGTGGAAATAATAATAAAAATTCATATAGAAACAACAAGGATGCGAAAACAAGACAGGGAGTTCGGGGGAGGGAAAACTAAGTAATATGAGAAAAAGTTATTTATTTAAACACTGTTGTTTCAAAAAATGGATTACATGGCTTAATGACATATTTTTATAAACGTTAATTAATGCGCCTAGATAGTTAAATTACATTAATTAAAGACCTTACTAATTACAATTAAGATTATTTTATCAATCACATGCAGTGAATTGATGTACACGAATACGAATACGCGAGAACCTTGACATTATCACTTGCTAAGAAAACAATACAGCTACACAGAGAAGTCCAATAAGTTAAAACTAACACTGTTATAATATTGATAGATGTTCCTGGTCAGGGGCGTATCTAGGAATAAATCAGCGGTGTCGGCCAGGGCCGTCTTTGGGGCAAGGGCCCCTGATCCGCCGCTGACTCAGAATGACTCAAGACGAGCTAACAATAACACACAGACAGAGCATGTACCAACGCCGGCCCACGGTCACGGCGTACCTTCGTGGAAACTTAATGTATTTCGATTACATTTATACCTAACATCCAAACAAATATACATTGAGTTGCAAGAGAATTATATTTAATGCTTATGCTTGTACACATTTTTACTTTAGCAGAGTGACGAAAAATTTACATTAATAATTTAAGAAAGAAGATCATTGGCCAACGGATCATGCGGCAACGGATCTGTGGCATAAACCAGCCCGAGATTGGGTCAATACGTCCGTAATAAAATACAATCGAAATAATTGGAACATTTCAAATAGTCACATAATTCATATCGTTATAATAATATCATAGTCAGTTATAATATTCATTAACAGCTGATATTAGATGCGATTTAGCCGCGGCACGGTCCCCGTTTCAACCCCGATATATTCAGTAGCCATCTTTGCTTCACGGGCGAGCGAGGGGTCGTGCTGCCAAGCAGATACAATAAGTTTACTTGAGACAATATTGCTTTTCAAAAGCTTACATTTAAAAGATGCCAGCACCGAGAAGTGGGCCGCGTTTACTGTTATACAGTACACAGTCTTCAGCTCATTGATAAGCTGCGGAGCGAGCTTTGTTTTTCTTTCTGGAAGCGAGTGGCCGGGGGCGGTCCGCGGCGTGCAGACCCGATGCACGCGGCTTTCGCCCCTATGGCGCACAACACACAAGCGTTTTCGGCCCAAAACGAACAGCCGTCGCTAACTGCACGGGGCGACCCCCGCTGCGTTACGGTCGGAGCTCGGAAGTCGATTCGGTATCACTTAACATACTTAGAACAGTGGTCCGTGTGCAACTGTACTATCCTATTGTCAATTCAACTTAACTGTCGCAATGTTCCAACTGAATTGTCGCTTGGGAGATCCGGCAATAAAAGGTTCCTAAAGCCCTATAGTGAAGCACTTACTTCTTGAATAACTTATTCCACTGTAAAGCACCTTTAGGTTTCGCGCCTGAAGTGGACGGCTGGGATGCGTCTGTCTGGCCCAGGAATCCTGCAATGGAGACCAATGGTTACCGAGTGATAGGATGACGTACCATGGTACATGGACAGAGATACTACTGTCTATTGACAGTTACGGCTGTTCTTGCGTGAAGCACGCCGACACCCACAGAATCTGTCAATTTTAATGATTGTTATGGAATGAGTATGTACTCTTTTAATAAATGTAGTCTGTGTGTTTGATGCATAATTAAATTAAGGATATTTTAAATACATTTTAGTTTTCCTATGCCTATTTTATAAATAAACAATAGTCCAAAATCCAAACTTATAGATGTTGGCATCAAATTTTCTCAATCAAAAAATTTGTACATGATAAGAAAAATATGCCTTAAATATCTAATTCAAATCCTCAGATAACATTTATCAAAGATATACTCAATTTATAACAATCACCAAGGCCTCGAAAATCACATATCGATCGCTACATAAAAGTGGAGTGGCAGCGGGCCTAACCTTTATCGGCAAACCTTTGAACAGGCATTTATCGAGCCGGATGGACTCCCATTTGCTCCGACGCCACCCGGCCAGCACTTTTCAATGATTTGACTTACTGTGGAGGCTAAATAAATAAACTGTAATGGCAGCCGGACTCACCTTTATCGGCAAACCCTTTAAACAGGTGTTTGTCGGGCCGGACGGACTCCCAGTTGGTCCGACGCTACTCGGCCAACTCCCGTTCATTGCCGGCGCCGCTCTTGTCTACGATGCAAGAACGGGCAACCGACGCGAACAGCCTGCCAATGGGAGAGTTACAGTTAGTTGCAGTAGAAGGTCATACCGTTCAGCATGGTAAGTAGTAGTAACACGGTAAAGCGTTGCTGGCTTCCAATAATAATTAGTAATTACACTAACAGCCTGCCGATGGGACAAGCTTTTGAGGCCGCTGTTATAGTCAGTCTTAGTGAAAGCGAAATAAATTAATTTGACTGACAAGTAAAATCGTTTATTTTGACAGAGAAACATACTTTTACAAAGAGTATACCAGCAGACCAGGTAGCTAAATGACTTAAATTTCCAAGCACTACGTACAACGTCTGTGTCACTCGACATTATGTAGTTTGGGTCTTAGTTGCCAAGACTATGACTTTGACTTAAGACTTTGTCAGCGATATGGTGACCTATAGATGTGCCTTGCTAGCACGTATACTCATAGTTGAGCTATTTAACGTAGCAAAGCTGTGAGATTTATTCAGCCAGCCCATAAATGGATCATGGAAATGTCCAGTGGATTACAGTACAATGACATGTAGTCGGGCCACGTGACGTACTTTTTAGACCACTGACAACTAATAAATACAAAATTTAAAACCAACAAGAATTTCAATAGTATTAAGCCCGCCTATTGTACAATATGCATGGTGCAGTAAAGAATTTCAATAATAATAACATTACTCAAAATGAAAAAAACATTTCATTATATTGATATGTTCGTTTCAGACATAATGAAATATTCTTCCCTAGCTTCGAATATTGCGAACGATTTGCAAAAATACGCTGCGAAATGTAAAAAAATAAACCGGCCAAGTGCGAGACGGACTCGCTCAAGAAAGGTTGCGTCATTGCGTGCCATTATATATACAACATTTGAATATTTCAAGCATCTTCCTGTTGCCTATCGAGCAAAAACCGGCAAAAAATAAATATGTCACATTTATTTCATTCTGTTTTTAGTATTCGTTGTTATAGCGGCACAAAAATGCATAAACTGTGAAAAGTTCAACTGTCCACCTATAACTGTTCATCTGATACATCCTGGTGACATACAGACGGGCAGTCCCTAGCCCATTAGCTACGGAACCCTAAGAGAGACCCGAAAAGAACAAAAACCACTCACTTCTCGATCTCAGGCGCGCAGTGCACGAAATCGTGGCTCCAGAACTTGTACAGTGGGTTCTTGATGAGCTCAATAAAGGTGATGAGAAGCCCCCAAGGGTGGGGCCGGTTCACGATCAGCCTCTCTAGCAGCATCCGGGTTATTTGCTCCTGCACCGCTTCGGAGTTGGCCTCGGCGAACAGGTAGAGGAGGCAGCAACTGAAGTAGTGCGTGTGGCTGTTCGGGTAGCGGAGCTGGTTCGCGATCGCGTTCAGGAACAGGTAGCTGGAAGCGGGGTCGCGATTTGGAACACAGAGTCGGACGAAAGAGACTAAATTCACAGAATCGACAGTCCCTAAAACGCGATTCCTTAGAAAACCTAACAAACTTCAATTGAAATAGTCTCTGGCGGCGATATTATAAGGAAAAGGCGTAGCCACTTATTCTGTATTTTTATAAATTCCAGAACATTAGGCTGGAATTATATGCGTCCCCGCGACCGAGCGGTTTGGCCACAGATTCCAGCGACCGCGGCCAAGTCGCTTTTTGATTTATATGAAGCGGCCCGAGTGACTCCGCTCTCCACACGTTCTCACAAACATGGTCACTTTACAAAAGAGCGTTCCGTCCGCTTTAAATGCACCGATACAAGTGAACACATTGAAACTCGCCGCACGAAGACGCGACCGCGCCGCTATTTAAATAAATCGTCACACACAATTTGCTTGTGATTTCGTGGTGTAGTGGCCGGGCCGCTTGGTCGCGCGGACGCATTTAATTCGAGCCTAAGCTATTTTTTAAATCGTAGGTGTTTTTAATTTTCGCATGCTGTGGACACCAATCACTAAGGTAGCATTATATCTTTGGGGCACGTTAATAATATAATGTGCAACTGTAAATAAATCAAATAAAAGATATATTACTGTCGGGCTAGACGCCTATCAAATGTGTAGACATCTAACAGTGGTCAGCAAGACGGCAATACAATGTTGACAGGTTTCCAGGACAAATTTCTACAGAGCACCATCAGTGACAAGCCAATATCAAAAGTGCTCACCGGCCCTCGTAGTCGAAGTCGACGGTGAAGTTCTGGAAGATGTCCATGTGGGCGGAGTGGGCGATCGTGGACATGTTTGGCGTCTGTCCCTTGGCGCGGATGTGCGCGATGGCTTGCGTTCCCACGTAGAGGACGACGGCGTTCATCAGTTGAGAATTGTAGCGACGTCCGGGCTCATTCAGGACCTGCGAAAAGGTGCGATTATTTTATTTCTTCATCATCATCCCATTATGTCCCCACCGAGGGGTACAGGTCTCTTCCCTAAGGAAGGTATAGGCCATAATCCACCACGGGAGCTAAGTCCGGAGTGGAAGAGGCTTGTAAAAATAGTGGCTGGTCTTACTGTCAGAAGTTGATGGTCTCGACAGAATATCAGCGTTGTAGGCAGATACCTCGGTGGCTCCTACAACACATGCTGAGTCGGGAACCATTTCAGGGGCTCAATACTTTAAACTAAACATAGGTGTCGTCACTCATTATAATATATGTAGCTTGTCCAGAAAAAGTAGAAAATTAAAGAGTACGGTTTTGCTCAGACTTTTTGTCTGTGTTTGTTAATAGCTTACGTTTACAAGCATTATGTAAATTAACAACTTTAGCTATTACAATGTAGTAAGGTATTGTGCTTCAATAAAATATAAGTAGGTAATGTTTCGAGTTTTCAATAAAACTATTAGTAAACTTTCAGTTCCGGTTTCTTATATTTTAAGACAAAGTGTTCAGTTTTGAATATTATTATATGTTTGTTTTTTTTTCTCTGTTTGTTTGTTCATTTGTTTAAATTTTTAAAAATAAGATAGTTTTTGTTCATGATGTCTAGTTTTTATTTTCTTTTTTATGTATTGCAGTGTATATGTATTTGTTGTTTTGTTATGTTTTGAGTATTGTGCCGTTGAATAAATTATTTCTCTCTCTCTCTCTCTCAAAGTTTTCAAGACGCCCCCGCCCTAAGGCGTCTGACTTGGCTTAACGACAGCCATCTATCGACGGCAGCCGGCACTAACGGCCTGCTTAACGTGCCTTGCAAAGCACGGAACCGCTCGGAAAATTACCACTAGCGTTAGTCATAGACAGTGATCCATGGACTGATCGCGCCGTATGTTGCTTAACCTCAGTGATCGTTTAAGATCACTCAGGCAGCCCAGGCTACGAGCGATTCTGTTCTTATTTTATTTATTAACAGGGAAATCAACAGCTACCATTAGTATCTACTATGAAACGGCGCGAAGGCAGCGGCTATCGTAGTAAACTGACATTCAACAAACATAATTTGTATTCTTTACGTTAAAATGAAAAGAAATAGTTCGATTGCATTTGAAACTGAAGAAAATATTTATATGAATTTATATTTATTGAAAATATAAATGTTACAAGAGGGTGTTACCTCCACAGCGCCAAGGATTGTTCTTTGTTCCATGAGACATGAGGGTATGACATGAGGGTGTTTTCTCCACAAAGCCGAAGACTATTATTACCTGCATGTTGCTTCTAAGCTCCGAGAGAAAGGTGACAGGCGCCCGCGCCTTCAAATAAGCGTCGAGATCCTTCTTGAACTGCGGCTGCGGTATGAGCGTCGCGTAATTGATGACGGCACGCGGCGGCAGAGCGATCTCGGCTAGCAGGTCCACCTGTAGACAAAACTCGTATAGTAGCCGCCACGGGAAACGGAATGCCTCATATGGCAACACCGGCGAACAATCGCCGTTTGGACCATCTCGTTCTAAAGATAAAATTCTGAATTGTATCCTCCGAACTCTATGACACAATGTTAAATGCAATTTTTTATTTTTATTTATAGCTGTACTTCAATTCAATTCTGTTTTATGGACTCAATGCGCTGATTGTCCGTACAATATAGCCAATGCCCCGTTTTAGAATGTGAATGTAATGTAATTATATATTAGGTAATATTTATTGTCGTGTAAAAAATCTTCCTCAAAAACATTCCTAGGTGTACTTCAATAGTTGCCGAATTTCGTTATGTCTGTTGCGTTACATACATCATGTTACTAGTCTGTTCATTATTTTCTGCGATGTGTCTTTTTGGGATAATACATGTTTTTTTCTTCCTCTTATTCTAACTAAGTAAATACCTTCAGGTTGGGCGTGAATGGGTCGGGAAGTCGCATGTTTCGCGGGAACGCCGACAGTATGAGATTCCGCATCTGGATGCAGTTGGGCGGGATCTCATCGCAGAAACCGTAGTGGTAGTCGCACAGGAACTCCGGGAAGTCGTGAAGCAAGACCAGCAGGACTTTTAGGGTCCCCTTGTAGAGCACCATGACGGGCGCCGCCAGCTCAGTGTTCCGGAGGAAGGGGTCCAGGAATTTGAACAGGTCTATCAGGAGCGTCGAGTACATCCCCCAACCCTGCAGAGAGAGTTTAGTTTAGTTGCTGTTGTGGCAACACTCTGATCGCCACAACATCAACTATTGACACCAACTATCGGTATAGATGTGTTATGGTGTTCGAGGCTTCCCTGACGAGAAAGGACGTGGGACGAGGGCGCCGTTAGTTCAATTAGGTCACAGGCCGCGAGTAGTATAGACACCACTGTATCGATGGCTTAGAGTGAATACCCCGGATAAGCAATTTTAGGTGATTTTGTAATATTAAACGCCGTTGGATCGATATCTTTAAATAGGTATTTGAACAAACCATGTAAAAAAACATTGAAATTACATTTAAAGGTCTACTTTTGTTTTATGTGGGAACCAATTTTTTTCAGTATACAGTTTTTTGTGCCTCCTGAATCTATATTAATAATTTTGTAGCGGTCTACGGTAGACGGGAACGAAACGCACATCAAATTGAAAAGTGTAAAAAAATTGTCTATCCGAGTCTATAATATACAGGCGGAAAATTCAGATTATGGAGTATTTTCAATATAAAAATAAATTAATTAATTGCTATACAGGGTGATATTTTCACCGGTACAATAAATCAACATACGTAATACTAAGTCCAAAATACAAATACCAACATTTTTTGTTACTACCCCGTTGGTACAAAAAAACAAAAATACCAATGTCTGAACTTATCCGCAAATCTTAAAGAAATGTGGACTCCATTACGCATGAGCACAACTAAACGCACGAACCGGCAACTGCGCGCGGCTTGCGGGAAGGAAAAGAAGCGGCGGCGGCGGCGCAGCCAGTAGGTATGTATGACGTAGCAAAAAAAATCTTACTTGATTTCAATTCTTCCTTCATACTTGCACGGGCTTAGGACCGTCACCGGCGTGGAATGCTTGCACTGGTTGGTAGTGGTATGAATTTCCACACCACGTACTGGCTAACGCCGAAGTGCGCCGTGCGTACCGCGTCGTTGGTGCTCCTTCTGGGGTCTTCCTCGAAGAACGCGAATATCTGTTCCTCGATCTCCACGGCCAAGGGAGGTCTTCCTCCTCGGCCTTGAGCGTGCGCTGGTGCAGTGAACTGTCCGTAGTCTAGCAAATGCTGCTTCACTCTCATGAATGTCCTGGTGTTGAGTATTTGAGGTTCAATAAAACCGGCATTTATCAGGCGGGGCAAACTTTCTTCAGCTTATACCCGCCGAGCTGCACTGTATTTTCCCCACTGAGAAAGTAACTACGAACCATTTCGTAATACTCGCGGTTTGTAAACATCGTGTTGCGCGCGTAATTTTCGACTGCAGGAAGTGCGGAAACGGCGCACGTGCACTCACCCCACCCCGCCGCCCTCTGCCTCGCACCGCGATGACACCTTGTAATGGGTGTCCATGAGTTACGGATAAGGATAAATTAATGAAAATGAAAAAAAAATATGGTAATTTTATTCGATAAATGTAATCTATTATCGATACCAATGATATGGTAAAATTTATTGCACCGGTGAAAATGTCACCCAGTATAATGGCGTTGCTAAGTTAACATATCAATGTCATGTTGGTGTCACGTTATCACGCTTCACAGGTGTCACAGGTTTGTATTCTGTTATCCATTGTGACCTCTATCTATATCTACTGGTGAAATATCAATACATTAGAAAATAATGACCCGGTATAAGACGAGGTATTCAGTGGCGGATTTACCCTAAGGCCCATAGGCCCGAGCCTAGAGCGGCAGATATTAGGGGCGGCAAATCGTGACAAAAAAAAATCACTGATAAAGTGATAAATAACTCAAATGCAAAGTACCTAAATATTTAAAAGGCTGTGCATAATTATGGCGGGCCGCACTGCACTGCAACGAATAGCAATTTTTATAGGTATGCGCCACTAAATTCATTATGTACCTAGTCTAGCGTAAATTCATTATGTGCCTAGGGCTATATTATGATAGGTGCTGCGTGCTGTGCTGAGAAAGGGGGGGGCACATGGCCTGGGGCCTACAGCGGCCAAGACTACAAATCCGCTACTGGGTATTCACTCTAAGCCAACAATATAAAGCCGGGTCCGCTGCGCCATGTTTCGCGTGTTACAAAAAATGTAACACGTTATAATGGCGCGTGATATAACATGTTACGTGTTACGTAACACGTAGCACGGTAGCCGCGGCGAATGGATAACATCCCCCGCGTTCGCCTGCGGGGGGGTGAAGTCATTCATTTTGTGTTAGCGCTCGCCGGACGTACACGTCTCGCGATTCGGTGATAGAGTGGAAAAAAGAAAATACCTTGTTTATCATACGATTATTTCGAGACAGACAAGTGCTTTGGGACGCCTCATGTAGTGATAAAGCAGAAATAATAGGAATTTCAATAGAAGTGAATACAAAGTGGATAAGCCTAAAGGGACAAAATAGCAGACACGTCTGCTTCGTCGGAACTCATTTTGTTTTTATCACAAAAACTGTAACATAACAGAACTAGAAAGTCGCAGCAGACGGACTGTTACGATAACCGTAACATGTTACATTTTTTGTAACACGCGTAACATGGAGCAGCGGACGCGGCTTAAGGCGTCACGACATTTCAACGCCCCCGCCCCACGTCTGTCCAGAGCTAAACTGTCTTTAAGTTATTGCTTTTTCGATATTAAAGTACGCGCGATAATCACGTGCTTATTTCCATGTGTATAACAAGAGAGTAAAACCTATTGACAAAAATGGAACACCATAGATGAACAATTAGCTAGTAATTACAACGAGACAGTTGGGTGTAAGTGGGGTCGATGATGGAAACATAGATTTGGCAGGTGTTGATTACTGAAGCATTTCTTCGAATGAAGCTGGAAAGGTTTCCGTCTTCAATGAAACCTGATTCGACATAAAAAAAGATTTTAGAGATTTTTTAAAAATAATGTTACCTCGCACTGACCTTATAGTACGATCCGTGTATTGGCTCATAGGGTCCAAGTCCCAACTATCGAGGCAATGTAAGATAACAATATACAAATAAATTTTGATGCCTGTATGGTATTCAATTAAGGGAAACAGCTCGTAGGTCAAACACATATTTTTGAATGAGTCAAGTCAAGACGAAAACCCTAAGGTCAATGCTGAATACCCTTCAGTACATCAGCTACAAACATGCATCCAGATCTAAAAAATCCCACCTTCTCATGGAAGATATTCGGCAATAAAGTATTAACTGTCAAGATATGTCAGTGATTATGTAAAGATGGCCGCGCGGACTTCTGTTCCCGGCCTAAATTATTTACGTTGAAATAAATCTCTTTTGAAATAATTTAGAAGGGCGGTGGCCGAGGGACCTCATTTCGTACCGAACATGAACAACAGGGGTAGAATCTCAACCATTTTGTGTATTGTAATTGGAAGGATCGCAAAAGTGCACCAAAAAATCTATAATAAAACTAATGTATAAAAATCTCGTGTCATAGTGTGTTATCACTATGGTTATCGAACTCCTACAAAGCTGCTTAAACGAATATTTTTTGTCTATATTTGGTAGGTCTGTGAGAAGGTCGGATGCTGTTCTTAAGGCTAACCAACGTTTGCCACTAAAAAATAAAACCTTGTCCTGTGAACAAAATTGTTATTCCCTACATAATCTTACTTATTTGAATACAAGGATAAGTACAATAAGGTGCAGATTAGCAATAAGACAAACAAGGCAGGTCACAACACAATTAAATACTACAAACAACAATACAATGTTCGCTGGAATTCTGATCACAAGTGAACTCTCGAGTCTATCGGCATATTCAAGTGCAAAATGAATGAAAATGAAAAAGCATTTATTTAGTGACAATAAATTATGGTTACAATCTTAGCCTACTCAGTTTCTAATTATATTACTTGGTTTCCGAACTAAGTAATATGAGTAGCCCACTGCGATTACAGTTGAATTTAGATTAATGGGGAACTTGGCGCGAATAAAATCTAAATTTCGTGTCAGTGTTTGTTAAGGAATATTGAACTATTCTGTGTATAATATTTGGTAGGTCTGAGAATAAGTATTAGGCTTATTCAAAACAGTTGGCGAAACTATGTTTTCTGAGTCATTTAGTTAATAAATGTGGACTTTTTTCTTTACACCATCAACATTTTCATCGTATCAAATAAACAGTCATTTATTTTATCCTACTTTTATCGTGGCAACATTGTTTCACGTTCTGATGTTGTCATTATTGTAAATTAAGTTCGTGATTTGCCCCTCCACGGTTTCTTTGTCTTATAACATAGTCTAAAAATCGGTTTCATCGGCCCCATACATGGGGCTGGAGGAATATCGCGACACCCGGCTGCTACACCCAATCATGTTTTTCTTATGTTTCTGGGATGTTGAGATTAATGGATGGATGCATGTTCAGATTTGTCCAGGACGTTGCATTCTTTTAAGCTTGCAACTGTAAATTTGTGATCAGATTGTGTTCTCTAAACGAACACGCGACATACATTAAAATTAATACATTAATTGAGAGCCTTACTCATATACAGACCACTTAACTACAAGGGTGTACAATCAGAGACACGACTAAGTCAGGCGCAAGTTCCCCACTAATCAGCGTCCCCCAAACAGCCCCCGTTTGACCGCGCGGCAGTGAGCCCACACATAAGAACGCACCTTCTGTTGCGGCGTGACGGCGAGCACTCGGTTGATGAACGCGCGATGCGCGACCAGCTCCAGCCAGGCATAGCAGAAGCCGGGCGCTGCCGAGGGCCGGACGATCCGCAGCGTGTGACAGAACGCCGTCAGAACCTGTTAAATGGTAAATGAATGTTTATTGTCACAGCATGCTTACAGAATAATTAATATTAATAATAGTTATTATATAATATACAGCGTGTGACAAAGGTGCTATTTCAACATTTGCTGTTTCTATTTGAAACAGGGCTGGTTTTCAAATAGCATAAAAAAGACACAGCATGCAGGTAGGGCGATAAATCAATACAATTTAACTACAATTTAGAATAATACAAATTAACTACAATCATTGAATTTAGACAACAATTTAGAATATTACGAATTAATAACAGTACATATTCAATAATACAATTAATAGAATTAATTAATTAATAGCGAAATCAATAATGTCATGGATAAAAACCAATAACCTGGCGATGGGCGCGCCCGTGAGACAACAGGGAAATATACAGCTCAGACCAACGCTGGTCATATCTAGCCATATCACTTCCGGACACCGTCGGAGGTTGTCGCACATTTGTATATGGGAGCAAATTTTTTTAACTGTTATTTTAATATTCGAGAAGTTATTATGATCAGTTGAAAAAAACTATGGGCAGATGCAACATTATTTTATGAACTCAAATATTCGCTTTAAGTGGCGTGACGTCACAGTTGAAGGCCGATTTGTATTTTAAACAGATTATATTATAAAACGTATTAATCGAAGAGAAAATAAAATACCACGTTTAAATATCTTTTAACATATCCTCTCCTGTTCCATTCAAACATTTTTTAGTGCAAGTTCAATAAAACAGGCCCCAGCTGACTACTAGCTGTGCCAGAACAAGACTCACCTGGAAGTTCATAGACTCCAGCACGGGCTCAGCCATATTCATATCGAGGAACAGGATGAGCAAAAGCCGATGGTACGGCATCTGCTGGAAGTTGGAGCCGTGCTCCTCGTGATCTTGGAGTAGGCATCCGGCTATGATGCCTAGGATCTGCAAATGAATCGGTAGTTTCAGAAAGAACATTAGTCACAATCTGCTTACTTTTCAGTAGACATAAAAAACTGACCCCTCAGTGGGACTACTGTTATTTCTGCGTCTACTGAGACGTAGTCAACCACGTAGTTCAATGGATATTCATTGGGCTAATTTTCTTTATATAGGGATCTGTAGATCTACCCTCAAGGATACCATAGACAACCATAAGTCAATCACACAAAATTTGGACTAATGTTCTTTCTGAAACTACCGATTCAAATGTGGACGTCAGAAAAATGCCGTTACACAAGGAAAGTTTCTCGAACACTAGCGGCGAATTCCTCTAGACAATCATGAGGTCGGGTAGCGTAAACCTTGGTAAGGCCGCAAGCCGTGTCGCAGTTAGAAGGTTTGATGGTGCGATCCGTAGTAAAGAAAGAGGGGTATCCAGAGGCACGATAGAACTTCTATTTATTTAAATGTAAAGGAAAGGCACATTATGTGCCTTTGAAATATTTTATTATTGTTTGATCATAGTAATACGGAGAATAGGATAATCCGGGTCGTGATAAAAACAGATAATAATGATGTTTTAGCCCACCTTGGATGGAAGCTGAGGATAATATGGATCAGATACGTCCGAACAGTGCAGCAAAAGTCAAATACTAATTAAATTTGGAATAGTAGGTGGCCAAAAATAATAAAAAGGCAACGAGGCAAACGCACTTCGTTACAGCCTATGTCTTGCAGAACAGAGCGATCCGATTTATTTACAAGCTAGGTAGTAGGGACTAGCTACGAGATTTTTTATAGAAACTAACACCTTAACAGTAGCAAGCCGATACATTTATGAAAATGTTATGTACGTTTGAAAACACATTACAAAGACTTCTAAACTCTTAAACCCTTATTAGGACAGCACAATGTGCTATATCCCAATTTATGTTTATTCCAAACTACCACGTCATGGTGTCTTACTTTGGGACCAGGCCAAGCTTTGCGGACGTATCTCCTATCCAACATACCTTATTGAGTAGGTTGAGTTTGGGCGTAGGATTGCTGCCATCTGCTGTGTTCTTGATGAGTAGCGAGACGAGTTTCACGAATGAGTCGCACATCCCGTAGAGCTAGACAAAGACAGCTACCGTAAGTTATCGATGTAGTTGTTAGAGTCATCTTGAGCTGACAAGATGACTCTAACAACTACACTGACGGATTGGTTCATACTTTAGAATAAAGAAACTTTTGTTCCGTGTGAAAATAAAACTTGAAAAAATTACATTGGAACCCCAAATCTATATACTGCCCTCGTAAGGAAAAACGCAGTAATAGCCATTACGGCGTTTTTACTTTGGATGCAAAATTGAGCTCCCTGGTGGTACATCTATAAGTGAAAAAATAATTGTGGCTGTAGGCCTACTAGAAACCTGAAATTTCAGTAAGAAAATATGCAGTTATGTCATGAAATGATATGATTGTGATATGTTTTTCGCTATTTACCCAAAACTGCGTTTTTACGATTACTGCGTTCTTCCTTACGAGGGCAGTATAGTAATTAGCTGGTTAAATCTTTATTTTCTTTTCTTCCCGAATACTTGATAGATTATGTTTCAATAATATAAATGTGTTGGTAAATATCTACATCTACTGTAAAGTCTAAATCAGTAATCCGATTAGTCAGAATTGAGAATTTGCCCATTTTTTATTTCAATTAATTTTTTCTTTCTTACCCCAAGAATACAGACAGCTTGATCACTTAAAGTATGTATGTACAACGTAAGTATACAATACATACAGTTTAAAAAATGTGTCGCTTTCAAAAAAAAAAAAAAAAAACATGATAACAAAGCCGTACCTTGTCGCGTTTGAGCGGCGACGGTGGCGGATTCATCCGCTCCTCGGCGAGTTGCTGGTACAAATTCTCGACGCACATCTGCGTCGCGATACGAAAGAAGCGCGTGATCATGTCATCGGACTTTAGTAGCCCATTCATGTTCATGCGGTGAACGTAGAGGTTAAAGTTCTGCGCGACCTCGATCTCAGTCAGCGGACTCAAGAGCACGCTACGCCAGTCACGGAGCAGGGTCTCTGTCTTCTCTTGCAAGCCGGGCGGGTCGTCGTAGTCGCGAGCCTGGTTGTGGACACAATCGGGAACTCGTAAGCAGCCTATGTCGGGTGTCCCAGAACTCAACATCAAGCCGGAACCGGGTGAGAAGGCAAGTCGTATTAGATATCAGAAAAATGCAAAAAAAGCAAAAAAAAATTTATAGGCATTTAAAAAAAAAACTTGTTGCCACAAATCTTTACTTTTTCCAATATTTTTTTTTGTTCGTAAATCTGAATAATGCTTCTTTAAACTGTTAACAAAATTTCAAAACCAGCTGCTCCAGCTTGGAAGAAGACCTTTTAAAAAAATATAAGTTAAAAACTCCCATTTTCAATTTTAGTTTTTATTGTGTTAGTGAAATTTCTTGAATAGATAATAAAAAAAAATATTGTACTTAAAATTTAAAAAAAGATTATTTTATATTTCTGATAAACAGTATGATTTGCCTTTTCACCCGGTTCCGGCTTGACGTTGTGTTTTGGGACACCCTGTATACGTCCCAGTACAGGGCACAAGCCTTTTCTCAGAGATAGAGAGAGAGAGAGAGAGAGAGAGAGAGAGACGGGGGGGAGGGAGGGAGGGAGAGAGAGAGGGGGAGGGAGAGAGAGAGAGGGGGAGGGAGAGAGAGAGAGGGGGAGGGAGAGAGAGAGAGAGAGTGAGTATGGGCTTTAATCACCACGCGTGCCCACCGCGGATTGGCGATTTCAAGCGCTGAGGTATTGAATAGCTCAGACACTCGATGTTTTCCTTTACTGTTAGCGAGTGGTATTGGTACTATAACAATACTACTCGCGAATATGCTATTTGACAGGTTTCTGAAAAACCATCTTAGTTTCTTTGTTAGTGTTCATCGAGTTCATTTTGTTAGTGTTTACATGTTTGTGACGTCGCTGTTTCTGGTTCCCACGACACAGGGTATCCTACTGTGGGCCCAGAAGCAATGTATGTGCCTGTGTGTTAATTTTTATGTTTTTGTGGGGGGTTCGGGCCGGACAGTCAAGGTACTCACCCGAACTTGCATGATGCCCGAGTGAATGTGCGCAGTGGGACCCAGCGGCGACCTTTCGCCGAGGTACGCGCTAGGGTCTTGGTTCATGCGCACCATTTCGATGAGAGTCGCCAGCCCCTCGGGCGGCGGCTGGCGCGAATGCGTCGTGATCCTAATCAGCATGTCCGTAGTGTGATAGAAGTCGGACTCGTTCGCGTATATGTTGTTCCGGTCGTCGACTAAGTAAAGCTGGACCAGTTGCATGGCGAACGCCACCGCCATGTAGTTGTTGCCGTTATCCATCATGTGGGCGAGGGCGATGTCGTACTGTTGGACGGAGCGAGTTGGGATGATTTCGTAAAACATAAATCTGTGGCCTGGTGCTAATAGGGCCAATGTCAGTGATCCCCATACTCGCTGCAGCCCTTTTAAAACTAACAATTTCTACTATACCGGTAGGAAGTCATACACCCTATACATTGGCCGCTTTACGTCTCATCGTTGAAAATATTCTCGTTGCACTTACGCCCTTTTAGCAGAAATAACTATAATTTTTCAATACTTTGGCATCAAAAGCTGATTTTGGGCTAAATCTGACTTTGGACCTTTTAGCACCAGGCCACAGAAATGTAGCTGACCGTCCGGCGTCCTTGACACGCCTAATCGGTAAAATTACATTGAATCTAATTGTATTATAATAACATCTCTGTACACAGATGTAATTTATGGCAATAAATATATTGATTGATTGATTGATGAATTTCTGCTTTATGTGGCACATTATACGGTGTTAAATGTTAAACAGGCATTCTAGTACGAGTGCCCTTCGTCACTTCGTTTTAGAGAAAATGAGAGATAAAATAGATCTGTTGAATATGTCGGGACGGGAATTACAAGTTAAAACATTTATTGAGTGCAATGTTGCTTCAATATTTCAATGATTTTCTAGACTGAATACGTCAGAAAACTCATCATCTCGATCTTAAACATCCACTGAAACATATGGAGGAATACATTCAAACAGAAGAAGACACGAACATTATTACTTGAGTAATGTACTCTACAAAATTACAACCGCGTCCCCGCCAAAAAAGCGAAAAGCCAATATGGCGCCAATCTTTATTTTTATAGTGACGTCATCACACAAAGCTTTTATGATTAGTGTATCTAATCGGAGTGCAGCAGTAACAAAACGTACCTACATTCTACACCGTCCGCTCGATGACCTAACTTTTACTGTCAAAAATTTATGAAAAACAGCAATGGCAGGACGCAACACTTCGCCGCTGTAGCCTTCGCGTTGTGGTCACACCACTTGCGAAATCCAGTGGCGCCCCATTGCAAAAGCGGCAGGACGGCTCCCGGGGTGTTTTAGTCAGTACGCCTCCCTATCATTAGGGGAGGTTAGCCTGACACAAGGCCGTCACCCTTCCTCAAGGGTGGCGGTGACATAGTGCGTAATTGCATTTCACCCCGTAAAAAAAAAAAGGACGCAACACTTACCTGCAGCAGGTTGACCAAGTGGTTCCTGATGAGGCAGTCGATCGCTTCCAGATTGTACCGGAGGTCCTCCCGGCACTCGGTAAGGCAGCAGGTGATCTGCTTCACAGTCCACACGTGGCCGTAGACCCGTGCGTCGTCAAGGAGCTTCAGGACCCGAAGGTGGATGTCTCTGTAGCGTGTCATCATTTCCACTTGCTCGGAGCTCAGGCCCGGCTGAATTATGTGCCCATCTAGTATGCCTTCGACGGCCTGCGGAACGAATTCAGTATAAAGTTATTCATACGAGTATAAGCACAATTTTAAAACATTGACAATATAAAAATAGTGGTTGGACAGATAGGACAAAGCAGAGATTTTGATCTGTCTCGTGGAGGAATATTGCCCAGGAACATAATATTACAGTGGACATTTATAGCCACTGTAATATTATGTTATCGTATGAGCATCTCACTAAGAGGAATGGCGAGATTCGTCATGAGGACCACGACCCTTCTGTCAAGAGCTCACCGACCACGAAGAATTAATGTTGTTACAAAGTCCTTCAGAAAAAAAAACACTACATTTTTAAACATTTGAGAACTCGAGAATTCTTAAGAAAATGTATGGGCGTGAGTGAGTGTGGGTATGTATGGTCAGTTAGACTGGCAAAAGTGCCTTAAGAAGGACACCAACAAGATGTTGCAGCTGGTGGCAGCATGTACCAGGCAGTCCACATGCCGGAAAAAGTTTGGCTGTGTATACGAGCGACGCATGGTCGCCATTCTCAGTTATGACGGAAAGTCGAAGAATTTAAGACTGGAGATTTCCGCAGTTAGATTCAAAGTAGGCAATCGCAGTACATAGCAGCCACCAGCCAGCCTATCTTGGTCTAGAAAGACAGCAGAGAATCGTAAGTGGGTTTTGGATTGGTTATTGATTTATCTGGAAAGGAAGAGCCGATGATCGGGCTCATTGGCGTCTCTGGGAGGAGGTCAGCAGTGGACCGACACCGGCTGATTATGGTGGTGGTGGAGGATAGTTTTTTTGTAATTTTGATGTTAGACAAGTTTTAAAGGTACATGGTGACATGGTAAAAGTATTGGAGCCTGCCCGGTTACCATGGCACAGGTATCCTAGCTTGTGGCCAGGACGAGTTAAGGTCACAGCACACATATCAACTCGGAAAGGGATCGTCACCGTATCGCCTCGAGCGGTTCAGCATTGTTTGTATGAAACTCCCTACTTCAACGCACACTGATCGGAATCGTAACGTAATCGCCTCGGCTCGGAACATGCTCCGAACCGCGATGCGGTGCGTGGTCAACTTGCAGTTCCCGCGCTTACGGCTCGTCGTCCCCGCGCTTACGTCTCTCCGTACCCGAGCTCACGTCTCTTCGTCCACCCCAAGTATTACTTAGCAATCTGGTAGGTTGCTAAGTAATGGTCAGTGGTAAGTGGTCGGCGAGCCGTAAGCGCGGTGTCGCCTAGCCGTAGCCGAGTTGACGTGCAGGAGCTGCTGATACGCTTTGGTTACGATGCATACTTCAGGTTGACGCCTGGTTGACGGCGAGGCGAAAGGCGATACGGTGACGATCCCTTTCCGAGTTGATGTGTGTGCTGTGACCTTAATAGTGTTGTGCCACTTTTAGCCCACCTTCTGCAGAAGCGTGCAACCGGAGACGATGTCACGGAGGCGTCGCGCCATCAGAAGGCACTCAAGAAGGGAGTGCATGTTGGCAGCTTGTACGGCGAGCGAGCCCGAACCGAGCGTGTTCGCGAGGAACAGCTCCGCGGCGGATATGAGGGCGGTCATCTCGTCTGTGCCATACATCTGGGTCGGATTGATGACCTGCTGCAGAGGGGAGGTAGAAACGGTCTTAACTAAAGCATGATTTCTCATTTCCTCCTACACATACCGAGTATGCGGACGGGGAGTCCCTCTCTCGAATAGGACTTTTTAAACTCAATAAAAAAAACTAAAGTTTTAGAAACCATACGAGTAGTAACGTCGTTGGTAGTATTTTTTTAAGGCCGCCGATGACGACGATGAGAGACACTTTTAAATAGTCCGTACTTATGAAAAAAAAAACTTAATCTTACAATTTTAACCGCGATAAAGGGAAAAATAAACACAGATTAAGTGTTTTAAAAAAAAGAACACTTTGAACGTTTCAGTGAAAAATATGACATAACATAACATTTACATACAGGCACATACATTGCTTCCGGCCCCACACTAGGATACCCTGTGTCGTGGGAACCAGAAACAGCGACGTCAGAAACATGTAAACATCCAAGACCTGGGTTTCTTTTTTTTTTGTCCCCAGCCGGGATTCGAACCCGGGACCTCTCGCATGGTAGGCAGGTGCGCCAACCATTGCGCCACAGAGGTAGTCTCTCAAATGCGAGGTTTACCTGGCTAAAAGTGAGCGGAGGCATCGGCTCAGGCACCGCGGGCTTCGGAATAAACATGCCGGCGTCCCGCACCGGCATGAAGCCTGGAATGTTGCAGGCGAACTCCTCGTACACGGAGATCTGTCCGTCCGTCGGGCCGCCGACCCGAAGCCGCACCCGCTCCTGTATCCGCTCCGTTTGGTAGGTCAGCACTATGGGGTCGTAGTACCGCCTGCCCTCTTGACGGGCGATTTTACGCATTTCGTAGTCGTTCATGAGCCGCTTGTCGAGTTCAGGCAGCGCCTTCTCGACGGCCGTCTTCTGTATGAAGGCGCAAGCGAGTTCCATGTTCTCGGTGGCCAGAACGGCGGCGGCCGACTCGACGATCTCCTTCTGCGGGACGGCGGGACTTCATGAGGGCGTTGACGGCGAAATCGGACCGTGGTACGCAGAAGCGTTTTAATCCACATCTTTGTGCTAGATTGTTCCGCGTTTTGTTTAATTTAGACGTTTTATATCATAATAATCATATGATCACTACGACATTAGAGACGTCCAACAAAGACGTGAAAAAAACAACACGCTATGCATTAACTTCAATTCCGGATACACTTACTAGAATTCGGACAAAAATGTAAGTAAGTCAATCAATCGTAGTGCGTACGAAAGTTTTAGTATTTTATGAAAACTCACCCAATGCGTCTACATGGCTTTTTTTCGCATGTTACGTATTGTAGGTGAAATGATTCTGCGTAACATAGTCCAATTGTTCCAAGCAGCCGTGTGCACGCTTGTCGAAGATGTGTTTGTGTGGTAGGGAACTTTGTATAGATCAAAAGTGATTGTAATTTGGAAGAGATTGTTGAATTAAGAAATTATAATTCCAAAAACGTAGAGATTCTGAAATTCAGTTTCAGGAAAGTGACATTTTTATAATACTCTTTTGTTATTAGGAACGGATATTTCCCATCCAGATAAAATGGGAAATCGCCGTTCAACAGACATGTCTGTGAAGTGTATGTTCCGGATTTGGGCTTTACGAACTGATAGTTACACGATTTACTTATTACATAACAAGCAATGTGTACTATCTACAAATAATAACCACAGCAAGCATACTTTTAAAACAAAAAGTGAACTCAGTGCTACACAGTACCGAGTTGGTACCTTAGAGAATTAAACAAAACTGAGAAAAACTTACATCGAACAAAAGTAATACACTTAAATAATTGCAGTTTTTTTAAGCTAGAAAAAGAGATCAGATTTTGAGAGAAGTTCCTGTTATAAGCCGGCATTAACTCCGTCTTAAGATAAGAATATTTTTTATTGTTTTAGTGGGATCGAATTTTTGTCAATAAGACTGTTAGGTTTTATTATTTGTCAGGATCTAGACTCATTATTTTAATCATTTAGTTAAGGCCGAGGATCTGTCCAATGCGTAATAATTTTGTGCTAATTTGAGGATATTGATCCCTAATCTTTTTTAAGATCTCAGTGCATCAGCTTGTATAGAAAAAAAAACATGTCTTTACATGTCCACACAGTAATAGTTTCAAAAAGGATTTCAATTTGCAAGCTACACTTTCAGCAAAATAAAGATGATAGCGGGATCGTTAGAACAGTTTCTTTTCTTCTTTGACTTTACGCCTAAAATGATGCTAACATAGGGGACTACTGTAAAGCAATTATATTACGCCTGAGATGATGAATATTTTATCTTTGGGTATGAACTCTTCTTGTTTATGATTCTGCCAATTTCCACACCGAGGTCCCGTAAGATCGATCGATCGAGATCCTGTTTAAGTTTACCGGTTTACGGTTCATTTGGATATGTTTAGGGACATTTCGTTTCATCACGCCAATCGAAAATTTTGTCAACATCTGTCTGCAAATAGGGAAGGGATCCTGCATGATTTTAACTCTGGAAAATTTCAGTACGTAAGCGTAAAAAGCGCCTTGAGTGCTTGTAGGGTAACGTTATGAAAATAAGGAACAGGAACGGCCCCAAATGCGAGCTCTGGGCAACGTCAGAAGATATTATTGACAGTTTGTTCTAAAGCCGGCAGTGGCAACCGTCTGCGATCTATTCAAATATGTAACTCTGAAACCAACGCAAAAGCGACCCATGCACACCAAGTAGAGACATCAAGATTCTGTAATCGACAACATCAAACGTCTTACTAAAGTTGGTGTAGGTCTGAATCTCATAGTCTCCATCCAAGGCTCGTAAAATGGCTGCAAACAAAGTTAAGTTGGTTGCAGTTGATCTCTTCGGTAATAATACATGCTGCTCGAAATCATTGAGGGTTTCAAATGGCAATAAAGTCGTCGGTCTATATTCAAACAATATAGCCAGAGAGCAGACAATCGAAACTGGTCGATATTATTCAAGATTTCCAAAAACCGGGCATCTATCCCTTGGAATACGAACCACATTTTTTCAGTTTTCCATCTATTAGGGAATTATCGAGGAATAAGAAGTAAATTAAATAAAAAATGGAGCGGCACATTTATAATCAAATAACCAGGGCTTTAGGGATCGAGATTAGCAATGGTTTCGGTGACTAAAAGTTCGGTATTGAAAAGCCCCCGAAAGGGGGCTTTTCAATACTCATCTTTTCACAATAGGTGTTAGAGAGTGCTTTAGGCACTTTTCTTTTTGAGAACTGTTATTTACTTAGGTATGTCATCACAGTTTCCAAAAGTTGTTTTAACAAAGGTCCAGAAAGCTTTAGGATTCTTTTTATATTCTTTCTCATTTTCTGCCTGTATTCGATCATCTTACGAGCATCGATACTGAAGGGCTGTATTTAGGATAAGCAAGGGTGTGATAACAACAAAATAGAAGACAGAAGAAGGAAGTTGACATGATTTTACTGAGCGTTACAAAGATTGGCCCACAGCAGCGTTGATGTCCCGATATATCCCAGGATAGACGACCAGTTAGCGGAGTTCAGTTTGTGACATGTGGATTCGTAAATTGCTTTGTAAAAATCAGGTTATTTACCCTTAAGTCCTTGTGTCTTGCATGGTACAAGTTTCACTAAAATGTCTAAGGACAGGACAGGATGGTGTTTGTCTTCAGGTGAGATGGGTTTCATAGAACCTAACTTGGATAGTATAAGATCTGTTGCTTCAGATTGTTTAGAATCCTTAACAATACCGTTGCACTGGGATTGATGGTAATAATAGCCTTCAACTGAAGATGACGTTGCAGTGGAGCTATAAGATCTCTCAGCCAGCACCCATGAGATTTAGGACGGATTAGTCTCCTACAATGACAAACTCGTGCTTATTGGTGCCACTGCAGGCTCTATCTAAGTGATTTCAGTACTCCACCAAATTAGCTTTTAATGGCGGAGGAAGATAAGCCCTTTGTTCTTATCGCTCAGGTAACAGAAATCTAAAGACGTTCACAGCCGCATTTTCCGCCTGTATTGCTATAACTTATTTTTTAAGAGCAATTAGCATCAGCTTCGGTATCTTGCTTAATGTTCTTTCAGGCCTCCAAACGTGATACCACTTATCAAAGCATTTATAGTCATATACAGAGGCGTTCAACCATGTTTATGTCCAGATGATGGTATAGTACCCAGTTACCATTCTTTGTCATTTAAGTATTCTCTCCTCGGCTGTTTTATTGTTCCACGACATTCTCAGTATGGCGTTTTGATATGAAGTCGAGCTACACCCAATGTTGACTCTCTGGAGTTGTTCAGCTTGTGCCAAGCTGAATTCTAATTGGAAACAGTACAAATTTATTTTTCAGACAAGAGGTTATTCTTTATTTCATCTACTTCGCTTATGACAAAATCAGTCTTGGTCGTTAAATCTTGCTTTAGTTTCTCTGTGATAGCTTTCACTTCCATGAACCTTTAATATAGACTCACAAGCTATGTTTTGATAGACTAGGTGAGTCAATGTTTTAACAGACTGGGTGAATCAATTACACTTATTTCAGTTAAATTCAAAGAAGTATATTGTTTTACTTATTAAGTGGTTGATTGTACACATTTTAATTCTTAGCTCTGCAAATGTTCTGGATGCCTCCAAAAGAAAATTATATACGGCTTTATTACTAGTGTATCGGTTAGGGACACCATTAGCCTGTTGGTGTCCCTAAATAAAATGTCAGACAATCTTGAAGCAAATGGTAGACTATGTGTTAGCGATAAATTCGGTATGGTGATGTTTACACAAATGTGTTCAGTAAGCTTTTTGTGCATTGTACACGGTGGAAATTTGAGATCAGATGAGATCCGATGATTGCACTGGAAGGTGGGTACAGGAGTATGGATTTATTAAATAAATATGATGCTAGTATGGATATATTTGATATCATTCTTGCTGAAACTCGATGAATGATGAAACTGCAAGGTGAATATGTATATGATCTCAGGGCACCGTCGAATTTGGACTTATTTTATAGGCACTGATCAAATTATTTGTAAAAAAATATGACCAGCTTTGTTGATGCCACCAAAACTGATGTTCCAGTACACTCCGAGTTTGTGCTTATAAGATAGGTCAAGATCAGATCAGATAAGATCTGGTGACTATTGCTAGGGTTTGTCTGAATGATGCCCCTGGGAGAAAGATAAAGGAAGTTTAAATAAATCTTTAACCTATTAGGGTTTACTCGTCAAGTCCGTGTTTGTTTTAATAAACCCTATATTAAAACAAGAGCGAACTTGACGAGTTTACTGTAACCGATTACGGAGATCCAGACCTTCCAGAGGTATCATCAGACTCTGTCCTTGTATCACAGGTCTTACGTCTAAAATACATATATCTAAAATAAGTCTATGTTATTAGGCTTTTTGACTCAGTATGATAATCTACATTAAAAGCATGATTACCGTAAATTATGATATGCAAGAAAAACTCAAGCCGCGCAAAAATTACTGAAGCCTCAAGCCGTAAGTTTCACAAAAAGACGACATGAAAAGGAACCTTTATTTGTATGTTCCACTATAATACGCGGCTGGAATGACGTTGAATAGGAAACTTAAACTAAATTATGCTATTGGATTGCAAGATATTGGCAAGGAACTTGAACTTACCTGTTGTTGAGTGGCGGGCAGGAGGGCCGTGAGGAAAGCCGCCTTCAAGTTAGTGCTGATAGTGGTAATGATCTGCTCGCGGCATGTGATCATCGCCATGCCGGCGGTCAGGTTTCGCATCATATGGTGGGCACACGTCCGCATTCGCACCTCATCGGGGTCCAATGCAAAGTCCTTACGTATTATCTGCTCGCAAGTCGTCAGGGCGTACTTGATGGACCTATCCACGACCGGGTGGATCCACTCCTGGATAGATCGCTCAATTGCGGGCTTGACGAATTGCTTCAAATGCGGGTAGCTTTGGAATAGGATTATGTGCGGGTTGTAGCAGATGTTTTGGCCGAACGCCGAGGTGGAAGAGACGTTCACATCGAGGTAGTTGAAGCGCGGTTCGGGCAGGCCCACGACCGTCATGAGACCCGGATCTACCGGGACTAGGCCAGCAGTGGGAGTGGCTACGGGCGCGCTCATGTCTTCGGCGGAGATTACCGCGCCTTGAGGCGCGATGAGAGGCATCTGCGGCGTCTGCACCAACGGCTGATTCTGCGCATTGGTATTGGAACCTTCTTGCTTCTGCTTTGGCTGCGATAGCTGGTACTCGATTTGCCGTATCTTCTCCGGATCTTTCAAGTATAGCGCTGGCTTCACATCGGCTATGTCCAGGTTCAAGTTTTTGCAGAGCACTTCGATCTCGAACTTAAGATTAAGCTTCAGGTCGGGTTCTTGGTGGAGCTCGGCCAGCACGCTCATGAGAGCCATGGTCCACGGGTTTGGGGGCTTGAAGACCACACTTTTGGCGCAAGACTCCAGCACTTTCGCTACAAACGGAACGACGTACAATAGCTCCTGCTGCCCCTTATGATAAGCTTCGAGAAGCAATGCTTTGAGATCAATGTCTATCTGGAGGATGGGCTGGCTTCGGGCGAGTGTCAGCATGCCAAGCCAGTGGCCGAGGTTTTTGAGCAGAGAACGGTCTGAGAAGTTAGCAATGCCCTTGTCAGATCTGAGCAGCACTTTGATGTTGCGGTAAGTTTCTTTAGTGACCATACGATAGACTTCGCGCGCCTTGAGGACGTCAAGGAAGTTGGAGTAGAGTGCGTGGAAGTTGAGCTCGATGGATGCTCTCTTCATGACGAGATATTGGGAGAGCCACGGGTAGTGTTCGTCGGTGATGATGTCCTTGAGTTCCTCGCACTTGGTTTGGAGATTGAGTTGGCTGAGGTTATTGAAGATGAAGGCAGTTTTGTCCTGTATGACTTCTGGTGGGGCGCTGATCTTCTCATCACGGTCGGTGGCGGTGAGGAGGGTGTCGATGTTAGTGGCATTGGCAATGGATGGCCGAGAGCTCGCTGCGGATATCTTGGACATCACGGATATCGACGCGGGCGCAGGCGGCTGTGCCCTGCGGATGTAAAATATACTATGATATGGGATATTCTGATTTTGAAAAACAACTGGGGATTTCATATAAATATGTGGTTTAATATGACAGCTCGATAGGTATACAATGCAAGTTGATTAAGTCACAGATAAATAAGTACTCGACTATGCAGTGTCATAATGTTCTAGGAATTATAGTTTTTAAGGAAAACTGTCATGCATGGAAGTAAGTCATAGTTTTTTTTATTCTAAGGAATACTCAGATGTTGAACAATAAGTGGTTTTTTGTTAAAAAAACATTCTTTCATTTGCATGTGAAATGGACTTTAAATAGCGTACGAAAGACACAGTACACTTATTTTCAAAATTCCTGCCTGAGATCAAAAACTCTGTGGGATATACCATGGTATACTTATAATAATTCTCAATGTCCATTCCTGATTTTGATATTATTCCAAAAAGGTATGTTTGCACTTTGAAAGAAACGGAATAATATAAAAATAACTATGTATGATCCACTCGGGGTCAGAATGAGTATTTACTTTGTATTAAAAATGTGGTCTCAAGGCAAAGTAGATTTAGTGTTGCATTCTGGTCTGGAAGAAATAATAGCCTATCCAGGTTATGACATTTTTTAAGTTAAATAAAATCCAATGCAGTCGCAGTCATGGGGAATGGCAAAAAAACCCTTTTTGCCTTACTTACGCTACATCGTCCACTGTCAGACACAATTCGTCTGCGCTATACGCTTACGGTATTTTATAGAAAACTCGTTTGATATAAGACAATTCATAATGCACGCACCTGTAGGTAACTGGCACGGACACAATGGGTCCTTGATTCAGGAGGCTCGTCGGTATCACGGTGCCCTGAGGTTTCGTTGGTGGCTCCTGGCTTTGCAAGCCATACTCGATGTACTCGATCAGATGGGATGGGAACTCGTTGAAGTGCGGGATAGCCCTCACATGCTCGCAGTACTTCTGGTAGTCTTTAAGCCGCGACTTGAAACGGTCGAGGGCGGCTATGCCGAAGTAATACATCTTAGAGCCTTCGGGCTTCCGCAGTGCTTCCAGCACGAACCTCAAGGCCAGGCCCAGAGATACGTAGCTGGGAACGAGACCTTTCTCAATGATGCCACCGAAAAGTTGGGCGGTGATGTGCAACTCTTTGTCAGGATACTGCGGGAAGAATTTATATTCTTCGAAAAGGTTGCGCAGCATGCATGTGAACACGTCGTGCTCCCGCTTGTTGGGAGAGTCGTGAAACTTTTTCAGCATGTCGAGCACCTCGTCGATCGACAGCGTCGGGTGAGGCGGGTGGTTGTAGATACGCTGGAAGTATCCGTTGGCTTCGTCCTCGGTCTCCTTGGAGACAGGTTGAGCCATCTCGGGGAAGTTGTTCGGGTCAGGGAGGCGTGACTTGTCTATGGCAGCGACGGGAGCCATGCGGGTCAGAGTGCCCATGTTGGCCACGTTAGCGTTGTGCTGCATTGGCATCATGGCGAAGGGGCTATTCGGCCCCGCGCTCATTAGGCGCGACGGGGAGGCCGGTGTAGTCACCAGCGGCCCCAGAGTGCCCGGCATAGCAAAAGCATTGTTGGACGGTGCGCCTAAATTCATGTTGGCCACATTGGGTGTCAAGTTGGAGATAGAATCCACGTGCGGAGTGAAAAGCTGCCCACTCATCCCGGCCGGGTTGAACGGCGTTTCCAAACCGCGGTGAGGGCGAGAAATACTCAATTGTCTGGTCTTGCTCAGTATGAAGCTTTGTCCGTTCGTTATAACAGCGTAGATGGCTTCTTGCAGTTCTGGCACAACGTTTTGCATGCAAAGTTGCAGACACGTCAACATGGTGGCGATGGTTTCGTGCGGTAACTGGGCAGCTTTCGGAAGTTGCTCCTCAGGTATTTTGCCTCCGATGACCTGCGGGCACCGCCTCTGGAGAAACTTGACCATGGCTGATACAAAGGGCTCCCCATGATCACGGATTTTGTCCGACAGCCATTTGTCAAGTTTGAGATACTCTCTTCTGGACGCCAAGCATGCCAAGTCGATGACGAATGGGAATGACTGTACGTTCAGGAGGAGTGATAAGGCTTTGAGATCCTGCGCCACATCCAGGATTCTGGACAGCTTCGACTGGTCGCTCTCGCCGCGAATGTACCAATCAGCCATCGCGTGCATTATGATTGGCTTGATGTTCGGAGTCTGCGTATGCCAGGCGTGGTGCAATATGATTCCTGAATTGGGATGGTTTCCAAGGAATATAGGAATCAGCGTGGTGAGAAGCTCCTGTCGAAAGGCGGTCATGGGCGTGCTTATTTGCAGCAGCGCCAGCAGCAGTATATCGGGGCAGTGCTGCATGGGGAATTTTAGCAGGTCGTGGATGATCGGCATGAAATAGCCGCGATCGGCCGCATAGAGCAGCAGTTCTACTAGGTAGAGGCATCTCCAGGTCGCGATTTCTTTGTTATCAGTCTCTGGCGGCGACTTCAGAATGTCGATGGACACCGGGTGGAATGGGTAATCAGCGAAACTGAAGACGTCGGGGTGTTTGAGGATGTTGGTTATCAAGCTCATCTGGCCTTCCATATTGGTCCATCGCCGGCAGAGATACTCCACCGGGAATATGTTGGCCGGGTAGCCTGCGCTCTGCAGACCGAGTCGGAGGATCGTGAACAAGAGGCTCAGCCCTTGTCGGTCCGGGACTATGAACTCGGGGTGGTCGAGTTGCAGTATGACCTCCTTCCAGTTGAGACTAGAGGCCAGCTCTTTCAGTGTCTGTACGAAGACTTCGGCATTCCAGGATTCGCTGCCGTGGCCGTGAGAAATCGGGTCTTTCTTGGGCTCGTGGCTCATCCAGAAGTTGCCTGGGGTCTGTATTTGGGGGCCGTCTTGCACGGTGGCGTGGTAGCGCACCATCATAGAGATGAGGCGCGCTACGTCGACGGCGGTGGGTTCCCGCGCGCCGAAGTTGAGCATACTACTCTTGCACTCCTCAACCGAGGCCGTGAACGAGTAGCCGATGTCGCGAATTATCTCTGCTAGAGAGTTGTCCATCATGGCCGCTGCCATATCGTCAGCTGTGGTCATCTCCTCAAGCGGAGTCTGTGTGTCGTCAGGGTACAACAGGGGCGCTAGTATTATGGGCACTACTTCGCGTGGAAAGTCACTGCGGAGTCTTTTGAGAAACAAGTCTTTGGTAACCGTGGCCAACCGAAAGTTGTCGTGAGATATACTGCTCAGAAGTATTTGCAGCACTTCAGGGCTGCATTCCTGTAGTCCCGCGCGTTCTGCTTGATGGCCGCGTTCTGTCGACCAAAGTCAAAAATTAAAAGGGAATACTAAAGCTTGTATTAAAAGTGAATACAGCTTTGATGAGTATCTGAGGCTGTGTAGGTGCAAGTTGGTGACATTGTGTCCTAGTAACACGCACACAGCGCCGCGGGGAAAACAATTGAGTTAAGTTTTAAATTTACATACCGGCATCCAAGTAGCACTGTACGAGGTCAAGAAAGCGCTTCTTGAGGTGCTGCTTAGCGAGCGCAACGATGTCTGGCTTCGATGAGTTTCTTAGCACCAGCGAGAAGGCGACATCCTCCGCTGTGGTCAACTTCAGCAGCCTCGAGAGCCGATTCAGAAGAGTGTTGGAGGGCTTCAAGATCTGTAAAGAGTTTATTAAGGGTGAAGCTGTACAACTACCGTTCTATGCGATGTCTTTTTTTGTGCGATAATGTCCATTTTATATCTTTTCCTTCTTCGCGTTTCTATGGAGCTAGAATCGCCCTCGCAGTCAAGGAATTTATTGTGTTGTGAGAAAATTATGATAAGGATTCGTAATAATACACACTAACAACTGCTTGCTTCGTTTCATTCAGACATGATAAAACGGTATAATCGTCTAATTTTCTCCACACATCAGAACTCACAATCTATATATATAAAACGAGAAGCTGACTGACTGACTTAGAATCAACGCAGAGCCCAAACTACTGAACCTAGGGGGTTGAAATTTGGCATGGGAGTTCCTTAGGGAGCCTAGGGGAGCACTAAGAAAGGATTTTTGAAAATTCATCCCCTAAAGGGGTAAAATGGGGGTTCAAAGTTAGTATGAAACTTTGCCGTTTTTGAAGTTATTCGAATGAAATTTGGTACGAAGGTTCTTCATTTAAAATTATGAAACACGTGTAAAATAGTTTTTTTAAAATCATCCCTTAAGGGGGAAAAAGGGGGGTGCAAACTTAGTATGAAACTTAGCCATTTTTGAAGTTCATCATCATCATCATCATCATCGGCCTATGGTTGTCCACTGCTGGACATAGGCCTCTCCCATTGCACGCCACTGAACACGGTCCTCGGCTACTCTCATCCAGCTCTTGCCAGCCGCCCTGCGAAGATCATCGCTCCACCGAGTCTGAGGACGTCCTACACTACGTTTACCGATCCGCGGTTTGCGATCTACCGATCGCGGTTTACCGATCCGATTTTTGAAGTTATTCGAATGAAATTCAGCATGAAGGTCCTTCATTGAAAGTCATGCAACACAGGTAAAATATATTTTCAAAAATCATCCCTTAAAGGTGTAAGAGGGGGTTGCGAAGTTAGTATGAAAGCTCTTTCGCATGCGCTAAAAGTATCCCTATCTTATTTTCAAGCTCTTTACTCAACTAAAGCCCACGCGGACGTAGTCGCGGGCAACAGCTAGTTAAAAATATAATTGTTCGTATTTACGAGATGTGTTGCTTGTTGTATTTGCACATCCTCTCCAAGACACTCGCGACATTTTCATTGTTCAACGCTTTATTATTCAAAGGAGACTTTGCTGTGTCTACACCATTATAACAGAACATGTTTCGAAGTAAAAAAAACTAAATGTAAAATAACATTGTAACAGGGTAATGGTGCGGTGAGCAAGCGTTGTGATAAGGCCATAATCTTTCTCTGAGATAAAGCATACTCAGGCCCCGCAGTAGAGGTTTGAGGCTACATAAAAAAATTGCCCATCAATTATTAAGGCTACTTATGGCAACACGTTTACTAAGTAGAGATTAGCAGACTTAGCAGCAGGCCACACTGAGCTCTGGAGCACTAAGGGCTATCGGCACTGACTAAAAATCAGTGCTGAGGGTTCACCTCCTCAGCACTTTGCTGAGTCAGCTGCCATTTGCAGCAGCAGAGAGACACATTGTTAAAGTGTTTTGTTTTTTTACTGTCCATATTTTGTTTTGTTTTAAGTCTTGCTTTAAGTGTGTTCTCTGTTTTTGTTATAGATGTTTCTCTTTCTTTCTAAGATGTCCCTAATATTGTCAAAATACTAAAAAATCAAAACTTCGGTACGGGTTTCCTGTTTTCAGACCTATCTTAATCCATGGCGAGAACTAGTCAAATAATTAACACTGACAATTTTAGTTCTAGATAGGTACGTGCCAGCACTACTTAAGTATAGTTTTCCGAAACAATGGAGAACTTACTCTAAAAAATGTTTTATTGTCATGTGAAAACCCAGGCCATGTAAAAAGATAACTAAACGCTGTTATTTTTTTCTCTACCTCTGATACATTTCATTATATAGTCAAATACACATTCTAGTCGCGTGGTACAAATACGTTCAAATACAATACGTTCCCGGAGTATGACGTCCCTCGGTCGACGAGCCCGACTCCGAAACCTGGATGTCTAATTGGTGTTAATTTTCCCCATTTTTTCAGTTGTATAAAAGCAATATCGTTTACATTTAAGTTTCTCATTGTGTGCTCTAAAAAAAGACATGAGATCACGCCTACACCCCAGAGGGTTAGGCAGAAACCAGGGACTGCCACTTGCAACAATCCTAACAGATCACTTTCACTTCATCGACATTAACTAATCGGGTACTTTTTATCTTCCCTTTGCTAATGCATCCCTTATTTGGTAGCTAAGTACTAAGTAGGTACCTACTAGGACTAGTAACTAGTCTACTAGTACCTAATTCAAGTGCGATGATACGCCATGTTCTAAAACCTATAATGGACACAACACTTCTCGTATTAAAACATAAAATACCCACTTAGTTATCTTAGTGATAAAGTTCTATTTAACATAATTATAAAAATCTCGTTCATTATCAAACTCCTTCGAAACACCTTCACTGATATTTCACAAAAACTTCGTTTAATATAAAATGTGTTCATCGCCTTCTCTAAAATTGGTCATTTTAACATTGAATTCTCAACATACCTTCTGCAGGGCACGGTTGGGCTGGTCAATAGCTCGGCAGACAACTGTGGACCTGGCCGGATGGTTGAGCAGCGAAGACAGGTACTGAGCCAACAGGGACGTGTGTACGGTGCTCGCAGAGCTGGTCCGGTCACTGTCCCACGAAGACTTGGCTGCCTCGTTGAGCAGACACCTCAGTAGTTGATTCTCTGCTTCCAATCCATGTATACTGACCAGCTGGAAGCGGTTTACGCCTTAGTTAGATTGTCATAAAAAAGAGACGCCTAGTCAAAGGAAGAAGGACTTCTGAGATCGACAAATCTTTCCCAGATGACCAGTGCCCAAGGCCTCGATTCTGTTAGTGCATTATAGTACGATGACAGATGCACGGTCGGGTCACGTGCCGTGTTTTTCCATACCATTGACGCCTAGAAGGTTCTATATGCTTGCACGCGTAGACTTGAAGAGGCGATTAAACTAAATCGGAACGTTCATGCAGTTGTAATTGTTCTACAATGCATGAACAGAATCTAGGTCCTACGTTGCTGAAGGACCGCTGAGGACAATCCGCCTATCTTGACTCGGACGTCAGTCTAAAGCATAGGATTTGGGCTATAAACAGAGATGTCTACAATTGTAGGCATCTTCAGTCATAACATCGCGATGCTGTCATTGCAATGAACTATGAAAGCTGACAGTTCAGTAACCATGAGCGTTCATAGTTCAGTCATTGCAAGGTCTCTCCAGCATGGGTAGTACGATCACATCACGCGTTTCGTGGTACAACTTAACAATTGACGTGCTGGAAAGCCACGAATTGTCACATTTAAAACGCGCGACTAACGTCGTCATACTAACCGTGCAGGGGCAATTAAAACTACTGCTTTCTGCTGAGCCGATGAAGGGACATTAACTTCATAATTTTATTTCATAAGTAAAACTTACACCTATGAAACATATGCCCACGTCATATCAACTGAAATAAAGACAAAGAGCCAATAACAAGTTTACACAGACAGAGCACATAATAATCAGATTATCCACAAGCATAAATTCGACATTGCATCAGTGATTTCGCATCGCAGATTATCGCGTCGCTTCTGGAAATTTGGCTCACTAATGGGTATCCGAAAGGCAACTCTTATTGTAAGAGACATAAGTGCGATTATAGAACCAAATTGGGATAGCCAGCAGTGAAGTCCATAATATAGTTTAATAAGCAGCAAAGTAAGCTAAATAAGTAGAGACATCTCTGTTATTTAGATCCGATTGAGCCTTTGTAACAAGCACTTCACAATGAACACTTCAGATACTTGGATTTTCTCACGACGCTTTCCTTCAGGCTTCTTTTAGTGCCTTTCCACTACTGGAGGTTGGCCGTCAGCTCTGCATATTGCTCTCTTCTCTTCACATTTAGCAAAAAATATTTCTACTACAAATGTATGTACATTACTTAGTAACCAAAGCCAGAATTCGAACCTACGGCCCCACGCATTTTAAACAACCGCTATACCGCTGCGCTACCACCTCTTCGCAAACTATATAAATTACTTTGCTACAAGATATCATTCAAGAAGCAACACTTGTGATGCATAGATTTATATAAAAGAAGATATAGGTGGAAAACCGTGTTGTAACTGTTGTATTGTCAAATCTCAGGTGCATTTGAATATGAAAAATTAAGAATTTCATAGGTATATTAGCTTACTAAAGCCCGAATACTGAATTGAAAATTTCATTAAGTATTTACCTTAATAAACATTCTATAACACTCTTTCCTGATAAATTTGACAAGACAGAACTACAGTTAAGTAGTAGTGAAATTATAGTATACTTAGTGAAATTCTCAATTCAGAAACCGGCCCTATGGCTACATTTCTAGTAAGATAAGAATATTCTTTATTGTATACAAACATACATCATCAACCCATCATGTCCCCACCGAGGGGCACGGGTCTCTTCCCTGAGGAAGGTATAGGCCATACTCCACCACGGGGGCCAAGTCCGGATTGGTAGAGGCTTGTAAGACTAGTGGCTGGTCTTACTGTCAGAAGTTTTTCAAGCCGCCCTAAGGCCTCTGACTTGGCTTAACGACTGCCATCTATCGACGGTAGCCGGCACCAACTGCGTAACGTGCCTTGCGAAGCACGGAATCGCTCGGAAAAATGCCACTAGCGTTAGTCATAGACGGTGACCCATCCATGGACTGCACGCGCCGTTGATCGGTGATCTTGGTGATCGTTTAAAATCACACAGGCAGCCCAGGCTACGAGCGTTATTGTATGTAGCACACTAATTTTACTAAAACATGCTGAACTGCCTATGCTAACTAGTCATTGACTGACACCTCAACAAAAACGTAGCGATTCCCTTTCAATAATTTTAAAATCTTTCTTGACAGCTATGCCAGCAAGTTACTTTAAAGAGGAAGGAGAGGAATCGCTACAAAAACAATTACACGGACAAAAATTACAATAGAAAAGTATTTGCTGTTATAGCGGCAACAGATATACATCATAATAGGTGAACATTTCAACTGTCCCACTATAACGGTTCATGTGATACAGCCTCATGACAGACTGATAGAAGGACCATGGATTAGTAATAGGGTCTCTTACCCCCTTGATGTACAGTCACCAGCATAAATATATGACGGTGGGCAGTAGTGCAAAAATATCTGATTCACCATTGAGATCATAAGAATATGATGACACTTTGCCGGTAAAAATATGTGATGCTTTGTGGGCGGTGTAAATATCGTATCTCACTAATTGCATAAATATCGGACCAGGTAGGTAGCTTAAAAATATTTGATCACTGCTAAAATCAAAATTATGTGACTGCACTTGCTGGAATATTTATCTATTAACTATGAATTAATAAATATCGAATGATGGCAGGCATCAAAAATATGTGTAACATAAACACAAGCAAAAATATGTCGATTTGTAATTGTTCATTATCCGTGTAGGTACCGATATCGTTTTTTACTGAGATGACATTTATATTAACCTCCTTACAGGCAAAACTTTACTGACATCGTAAAAAACATTTTATCCGTCAACTATCTAGTCTGTCAAAATAAAATATATATCAATATATACAGGGTGTCCCAAAACTCAACGTTAAGATACCGGGTGATAAGGTAAGTCATATTGGTTAAAATGGAAAAATAGAAAAAAAATCATTGTTTACAAAATTTAGGCATTTAAAAAATTTAAAATCCTGTTGCCATAAATCTTTACTCTTTCCAATTTTTTTCGTAACTCTGAATAACGCTTCTTAAATTGTTAACAAAATTTCAACACCAGCTGCTCCAACTTGGAAGAAAAGGAGACTTAAAAGAAAATAACATAAAAAATTTGCCCATTTTCAATTTTAGTTTTAATTATGTTCGTGAAATTTCTTGAATAAATAATTAATAAAATATAATTTTGTACTAAAAAAAAATACTTAATAATTGCAGAAGGCTACACTAGATATTGATATCAAGACTGCGCGATCAATTTCGTTGTTTTTTAACAATAAAAAGTATTTTGGCTAAGAAATATAGTTTTAAAGTAAAGAATATTTTAGGTTAAAATAAAAAATATCATTACTCAGTATCTGCAGAGTTTAATTACAATTGCAGCATGTAAAATGGACCATTCGGTACCTAATAGGTGTATTTTCCAAGACAAGACCAGCTGGGTAAAGCTCGTTTTTGTGGAAAAATCACACAGGGTATCCTAGTGTAGGGCCAGAAGCAATGTATGTGCCTGTATGTAAATGTTATGTTATGTTATGTTAAATGTTCCTATTTATTCCTTCTATCGATATGTATTCCTTCATAGTTAATAGATAAATATTCCAGCAAGTGCTGTCACATAATTTTGATTTTAGCAGTGATCAAATATGTTTAAGCTACCTGGTCCGATATTTATGCAATTAGTGAGATACGATATTTATACCGCCCACAAAGCATCACATATTTTTACCGGCAAAGTGTCATCATATTCTTATGATCTCAATGGTGAATCAGATATTTTTGCACTACTGCTCACCGTCATATATTTATGCTGGTGACTGTACGACCCTAAAAAGGACAATTCCTGCAGAAAAATAGGTACCTACTTGTTTTAAACAATATTTTTTCAAAATATTGTACTTCCATTTTCTACTACTGAACACAACAACGAGGTTTGTCTCTACAAAACATGGCAATGGAGTAATGAGGTGAGGGTGTGTAGGTAAAGAGTTTGAATATTGCAGTTTATCCTTTGTATGCTGAAAGGCAAGCCACAATATGAATTGTTGATTGATGTCACAATAAAGAGCACCATTATTAAATAGAATAGAAATAGAATATGTTTGGAGACTACTTCATGAACCTAATTTAACAAAAAAACTCATTAGACTATACTATAAGTCACTAGAGATATTTCTGATAACACCCAGTACTCACTTGTGTTTATTGTTTGTAGACAAAGTACTTTAAACACGCGAAAGATTTTCATTGCTAGGCGAGCTAAAACCAAAATCATGTTGGACAATAAACCAATTGCTTTGCGTGATGCACAAAAAAAAGAAGACGCGGTTTGATACGCACAGGTACACGTTCGCTGTGCAACTAACCTATTTTGCTTGCTAGCTATTTTATTGATTACCAGGATGACCATTCGCCCGTTTCGGAGAGCATTCGGAAAGTAGGGCAGCGACGTTGCAACGTTCAAAAACTAAACTAAACGATTATCGCCACCAACAATCATTTGCCAAATGATTTCACCCCCGGTTTTTCATACGCTAAAGATCTACTGTTAACAGCCGTAAAATGTTTTTTTTTCATATAGTCGGCTAAAGTAGCAAACCTCTTAACTCCATTTTTTTTTGCATCCTTAGAAAGTAAATTTATGTACGCATCTTATAGCAAATCTCTTTTGAATTAAATTTCGAAAAAAAAATGGATTTAAGAGGTTTGCGACTTTAGCCGACTATATGAAAAAAAACATTTGACGGCTGTTAACAGTAGATCTTTAGCGTATGAAAAACACATATAATATGTAGAAGTTACCGGTGTAACTAATATAAGCTATATTCTGTGAAAATCGATTTAAACTGAACGCAGCCGTAGCGAGGTCGGGCTGGGGACTGTAGTCACCTTGGACAGTTGAAGAAATTTGACGTTTGGGGAGTATAGTCCCCACGGACATTTCAGTGGTTAGCGTACAAGAAACCCGGTGTCAGAGTTAAATTTTGTAAAATTTACGACTTGTGGCAAATATAACGATAACGAAATGTAGCAAATAAAACTAATGCAAGGTCCCTGAATAAATAAATCAGGGGTATGTAAGGAGAGTAATAAAATAATAAAAAATATAACGATAACACAGTTTCGTTTTAATCAATCAAACAGCCCGTGTCCATCCACAGCTGGTCATAATATCACAAGGCACGCCATTTCTTTGTGCGAGGACAAAGAAGGCGTACTCAATAGAGTATCTGTTCTTCGGCACACGTTCTGATACACTAGTTTATTAGATACACGTTTAGATCTACTACGTAACAATCAACCACAGTCCCTGCAATATTGACAATAATTGCTTGGGCATGAATGTAGGCAGCAGAATGTGACTCATTGGTGCAAGCGACATTATATTGCTTGCGACAGCGCCCTAATGTAATGTAATGTAATGTAATGAAACCAATCGTCAACTGTCTGTCTTACTGTCAAATTTGCATGAAATTTGACAGTTGGGCGGTCTGGATTTGGTGAGCATAATTGGGTTATGTATAGGGCTGCCATCACCTAAATTGCCGACGCCGGATAAATACGACATAAGTCCCGGACATTTGGGGGAAATATGAATCGCTCGTAGCCTGAGTGATCTTAAACAATCACTAAGGTTAAGCAACATACGGCGCATTCAGTCCATGGATGGGTCACCGTCTATGACTAACGCTAGTGACTTTTTCCGAGCGATTCCGTGCTTCGCAAGGCACGTTAAGCAGTTGGTGCCGGCTGCCGTCGATAGATGGCAGTCGTTAAGCCAAGTCAGAGGCCTTAGGGAGGATTTGGTGAGCATAATTGGGTTATGTATAGGGCTGCCATCACCTAAATTGCCGACGCCGGATAAATACGACATAAGTCCCGGACATTTGGGGGAAATATGAATCGCTCGTAGCCTGAGTGATCTTAAACAATCACTAAGGTTAAGCAACATACGGCGCATTCAGTCCATGGATGGGTCACCGTCTATGACTAACACTAGTGACTTTTTCCGAGCGATTCCGTGCTTCGCAAGGCACGTTAAGCAGTTGGTGCCGGCTGCCGTCGATAGATGGCAGTCGTTAAGCCAAGTCAGAGGCCTTAGGGCGGCTTGAAAACTTCTGACAGTAAGACCAGCCACTGGTCTTACAAGCCTCCACCAATCCGGACTTGGCCCCTGTGGTGGAGTATGGCCTATACCTTCCTCAGGGAAGAGACCCGTGCCCCTCGGTGGGGACATGATGGGTTGATGATGATGGTTTTTTCCCCTGACACCTCTGAAAAAGTATTTTCGTTCGATCGTCAACTATTTTGCCGAGCCTTCTTGAATGCAGGTTATTGTGGATAAATTTTTAACTACGATTTATTTCAATTTATCGCTTCTATAACAAAATTGGATTTGTCCTCACAACAAAAGTGTAAGGGGCACAGAGGAATTTTGTTTTATCTTTTTTTACAGATTGAGTTTGCAAAAAGTGTCTGTACAATCTCAGAACTTTTGGAGATTAACCTCAAAGCACAAACTTAGAAACATTTCCTCTTTATGACATTAGTATAGTATAGACTGATAAGCATCTTGTTTTTACTTTATTTATTGAAGGAGAAAAAACCGAATTAACCAACTTATAAAATAAAAAATAATAACATCAACATAGTAAACACTTTGCCAATTCCTAAGAATTTTCCCACAGATCATAAATAAATAATGGCGCAATAAACAAAATATATAGTTAGGAACAAAAAAATAATTATAATACATAAATGAAGCAGGTGCTTTGGAAAGAAACATAGGTAAATGTGGACATAATTACATACGACCGTAACAAAAAATCAATACAGCTCATGACTTTAACAGAATTCTTGAGAACATTTGCTTGCAGCTCTGCTTTGACTTATGAAACAAATCAACTTATGCTATGTTATAACTATCGCACATTCTGTTGAGGGGAGCTCTTTGCCAGCATTGGTTCTAGGGACTCCCAGCGAGAAAACACTTTTGTTCCTTATAGATCGAACAGGAACGCGAAAACATACTTGAGCCAATAGATTACAGTCTATTTTGTCATTCAATGCAAAAAAAAAAATTGTCACGTTGACATCTCCATACAAATCTTAGGCTGTCAATCTCTGAATGTTGCTAGTACGTAAAAACCAAATAACCCCATTTTACTTCCAAGTTAAATTGTGTATGCTACGCAGGTGTTTTTTTTAGACTTTGCTCTTACGAGTAATTAAATTTTAATGTCTTTGATGTGATAAGGATTTTGGTCACATGAGTCTTCTATTCACGGTAAAAAAAATCTACCGAGGTAACCTATAGCATTTATAGCGGTAACACCGCGTCATTTTTTTTTTGCATTGAATTAAAAAACGGACTGTAGGTTTTGAGCTCATTGAGCTCAGATGTACATAAAGCCGAAGAACATTCATGTTGGTCAAAGTCCGGTGTTTTCTTACTGACATCATAGTGCATTTGACTAATAGACAGTGTAGGAAAGTTTAGGGAAGCCCATTCGGTAGTTGAGAGCATGCGAAATTTCTTTTGTATCATCTGTAAGTGCTTCTTACATTATCTATCACATATAGCGGATTCCAGACCACTGATGCATACTCCAAATAAGATCTATCCAGTGCTCGAAAGAGAGTAATATATGTATCAGATTTCTTAAAATCTTTGCTTATGCGCAAAATAAACCCACGGTTATATACCCAAAATAAACATACGGTAAGATTTATTTACAACACTCTCTACATGAATATCACATAATAGTAGAATAGTAGAGTCGAAGTAAATCCCCTAATCACGAATGGTTTCAAGTCTACCCAGGCTACAGCCACCAATTTCATAACGGTTCAACAGGTTATCTGGCCTCCTAGAAAAGGTAATGACGTTATAATTGTAATGAGCAAGGAAGATGTTACTAATTCCACAATAGTCATGGAACCTGTTGAGATCTTCCTGTACAAGTTGACATTCAGTAATGTTTTTTACCTGCCTATAGACCTTTAAGTCATCCGCATAAAAAAAAACTACGAAAAGTAATAATAATAATAAACGCACGCCCGTTACCTCCGAGGGGGTAGGCAGAGGCACCAATATCACTAGAGCTGGGGCCATGTTTTACGGGCCCACGAAAAGTAATGGTCCTAAAATAGAGCTTGAGGTACACCAGAACTAATAGTAGAGATGCTTGATATGTAGCCATTCAATCTAAATGTCTAATGCAAAGCAAACCATCTAAGATTTCCCTTCATTATGTTGAAAGACATTTTTTTGTATAAAAGAGGATGGTTGACTTTATCAATTGCTTTACAGAAATCCGTATATAGAGCCTACAGATGTTACTATCTATGGAGAAGAACACTTTTTTCAGATTTAAGAAATGTAAATAAACAGACAGTGCCTGTGTTTATTGAAAGTATGAAAATTTTTAATGTACTTCAATATGTCTGTAAACATTTTAACTCGGTAGGTAAAGTTCATGAACCAGAAGGTTGACATGCTGTTGACTAAACAAACAGCACTATTTCTCTTTATTTTACTATTCACTGCACTAATACATAAAATTAATTCGCATGATTTTGGGTCGCACAGCTATCAACCACACAAAAATTTTGTGGCTGACCAATCTAACCATGACATTGAAGAGATTGAGAAAAAATTGGTGGTTGAAAAACTAAAGAACCTGCTTTTGTCATTATGGCACTAAAAAGTAAAAAGACATTAACCACACCTATTTCACATGTGAAGAGTGCAGGGAAAGAACAAGGAATGTCACTTTTTTTTCAAATTTGTTTTTTGGTGGCTACACATTCATTGTCTATAGTAGCATTGTTTACAATCTCAGACTACTGAAATACAACAAGGAATATCGCAAAAAAATACGTGTCTTGATTGGTCGGAATGGATTTCTCAATACAAATGTTCGTACTTTCAAACTTTAGAAAGCGTTTTTCGCACAATTAACTCAGGTGGACATACCTTGTTTTTTCCCTGCACCCTTCATGTGTAATGATAGGTTTTCCTGATGATGATGAAAGCCCTAAGACAACCACTTGAGCAATCTTTGTTTCTGAACTAAGCAATTAACAATTACCAACCCCTTTAGCTCTCATAGGCCTTGTCATCTGTGCACTAGCAGTCTGATCTTGACATAAAAGCACTGCAAGCAAATGGCCATGATAGAGATAGAAAGGGCATTATTTATCGCTGTCATTGATTTGAGCTATATATTTATTTGTTGTCTATGTATTTTATTTATTTATAGAGGTATTTAGCCTGTGGGTATTTGTTTTGTGCATAATAAAGTAGGTTATTGTTAAGGATTTTTGTAGTTTATGTACCTAGTTTATTTTGTTCATGTACTAATAGAGACCAGTTATTTACAGCGGAGCAGTGGCTCCGACTCTCCAAGTTTTGCTGGAAGAAGTCTCTTACAGAGATAAGCTCGCCGTTGTACATGTTAACTCTTTGTTTTGGGTGCAATAAAGTATTATAGTTTAGCTAGCAACTATGGAAGGACAATATGAAACGGATATGTATAATTCAATTGGCAATAAAATATTTTTTACTTTTACTTTTTCATTATCCTAAAGCAGTGTTCTTCAACCTGTGGGTCGCGACCCCCTGGGGGGTCGCGAAGCTTCTGTAGGGGGGTCGCCAGAGGTCGAGAGAACTACTTCAGTAAAAAAAACAATAAATATTAAAAAGATTTATTAAGTAAGAGAATTTCAACAAAAGACCCGATGCTAATACAAACAAATTAACATAAAATAAAATCCTAAGACTCATGTTAATGGGAAGGTTGTGCCTGTTTTTGATTGATCAATTTCTCCCATCGTGGATCTGTATTTGCTTCACATAGAATTAAATCGTTTTCCAAATTTAAGCGATTTGTTCTTGTTTCCCAAATATAATCTCTGCTAGGTATATCTAAAGCCGCTGGTAAAATCAAATTATCGGCTATAGTGTGAGGTTTTCCTGCTTTGGCCACACGAAAAGCTATTCGGTAACTAGCAAGCAACGCTTTCTCATTTAGGTTGGACATTTGTAATATACCAGTTTTTTGATGTTGAAGAGCTTGTAATTTTCTCTCAAAAAATTCCACGGGCTTATTTTTTTCATTTGGATGTTTTGTGTTGAGGTGACGTGTTAACTTTGATGGCTTCATGCTTTCTATTGATAAAGTTTCAAAGCAAATAACGCACTATGGTTTATTCTTAATCACAGTGAATCCGAATTTCAAATAATTGTCGTTATAAAGACGTTTTTTCTTTGTTTTACTTCCACTACTCTCACCAGAAGTTGATGGATCTGTTAATCTTTTCAGGAATTTATCCATTTTTAATTATTTCAAATCACTTCAAATGCGTAATTATTACTAAAAGGTAAAAACAATGTCTTACGGTCGTCAAACAATTGAACCGTCGACGTGAATCTCGGAGTTACATATGATTACATACATAATAAAAAAGCGAAGGGTCGGGGGGTCGCGAAATATTTTTTCATACCAGGGGGGTCGCATCATGAAAAAGGTTGAAAAACACTGTCCTAAAGCAAAACATTGACAATAGTTACAAATACTTAAATTAAAAGGTATAATCTATACAGTATCAGCAATGTTGAGAAATAGTTCTTCATAAAATTACATAAGACATTTATTAGACCACTGCTGGAATATGGTTTTGAGTTCTGGTGTCCCTATCTGAAGAGATATTGAGCTCTTATAAAAGGTACCATGAAGAACCACAAAAATGATAGTTGGACTGCGCCCGAAATCCTATGAGCACCGACTGGAAGCACTTGGGCTCACTGCACTTGAGCAACAAAAACAATGTGGACTTCATAGAAACCCACAAAATCCTCACTTGGTATTATGACATGCACCTACAGACATCTACATTGTGAACCAAAATGTCCACCTAAGAGGCCACAAACTTAAACTAAGCAACTATCTGTGTGCAAGTAACCCTTAAATAATATAAGGCCAGCGAAGATAATGTACAATTATTAAGTGATAATAATATATATATATATATTTATTGATACTTTTATTGCACTTACATTTAAAAACGAATAGTACAATACGGCTGACTTAATGACTCAAAATAAATGATTTAATGTAGTTTTGTGAATAGGAATGTAACTACAGTAGGGCCTCGTTAATCCGGACTCCCGATTGTTCGGTGATCTCTGTAATCCGGCCGGGCAATGGGGTTTGCGGGGCTGGCGGGTGTAGGTGCGGGGGTAGCGGGTGTAGGTACGGGCTGCCATGAGCCAAACCATCGTCCGTCTTTTGTTTACCGCCTTCTGTCTACAGTCTCAATTTAGCGCACTCGAGTAATTTTGAACATGTGCATATTTGTCTTTATGCTTCAATTTAAAAATTGATTAAAGAAACTCTAAGGTTAAACATGTGTTTTAATACATGCCATACTATAATCCGGACGCCTCGGTAATCCGGAAAGGGTCTTGTTTTTGCCTCTCCGGATTAACGAGGCCCTACTGTAATTTGTTCTTCAAATGCGAATGAAATTACCTTTGAAATTTTTAGTGCAGTGGTAGCTAAGAGGTGTGGAAATTACCTATAACTCTGTTTACCAAGTTATTTACATTTGTGAATTTATAGTGCTAGCAATACCACTCGTCAATTGGGTAGTTGACAAAATGTCAAATAAGTTACTTTTAAAACAAGTTTTGTATGAAAATAGCGGTTTATGACGTCATATTTCAGAGCACTCTTTTTATGTTTCATCTATTAAAAAATTGTAATATCTAGTAATTGACTAAAAGAGATACATTCGAAATATTTTGTAATTTTTGTTTTAATCGAGCATATCAAATAATTTATTGTTGATCGTGTCAACTACCGTATTGTGAAGAAAACATAGTGAGGAAACCTGAGTGCCTGAGCTGAGCTGACCTCGGTGCTTGAAATTGTGCATGGACGATTTTGTCCGGACGCATGGTGATTAAAGCCCATACTATATTTCTGGGAGAAGGCCTGTGCCCTATAATGGGACATATAGGCTGCTTACATTTTTGTATTCCATAAAAGAAAACAAATTTATTTATCTTTCATGTTCGTACAAATGAAAAGTCTATTTAGTTTTGTTCACTTAAAGAGTTCTTCTATTGGGCCATGGTATCCCTAGAAACTGACCGACAGTAGGATTGCAGTTGATGATGTTTTTCTTGCATGATGTACTTCCGGTTTCAGAGTCTATCTGGTTTATTTCTGCTTAAAAAAATATTAAATTAGCCCAAACTGAGATATTCAGCCTGGCTCAATACAGGCTAACCAAACCATTATGATTTTATATTGAAATGCCATTTTTCCTGTGTATAAACACAGTTATAAAACTGTAATTTGCAAACGGCCTCACCTTAAGTGTGACAGTAGGTATGAAGGACAATCTTCATATTCTATCATTTGTAAAGATAGTTGCGAGTACAGGATGGCTAGATGCCATTATCGATTGTGAAACAAGGATGGCTGGTTTACTAATAGCTAACAATACAATTAGCAATGAAATGGAAAATCACTGAGACAAACAGAAACAGGCTTAACACTAGAAACACAGGTAATTACAATGACGCAAGTTTGTATCGAAAATAGAACAATATGTTATGTAAATAAAAACATACCATTTATACGTATCGTACATTAGGAGTGGCGACACTCAAAAAACTGCTCGCAGGGTCATCCTAACCGTTCACGAAATACTTTCATCCTTTCTTTTACCAGCTAAATTTCGCATGATTGAACAATGCACAAACACTATTACTGTGGCATTTCATGTTATAATGATTGCTTTCAAATATTTTACGAATGATTTCCAAAGAGCACATGATGCCATCGTCTACAATATGGCGACAGTTAAAAACAAAGATGCAAAATTTCGCACTCACCTGGGTCAACTCTTGGCTTGTCTGCTTGAAATTCTTCTTGGTTAAATTCGCAACGAGAAAATTTATTTGATATAAGCTAAAAGTTAAGGGGTCCAGGTTCATAGTTCCATCTAAAGCGAAACCGAAAGCTTCAAACACGTTTGAAGCTTTCTTGATTTTTGACGGATTACTACGGTAAAAGTGTGTTCTCTAACAGTTTTTTTACGAAATAAAAATGAGCCTGAGGCCAACATCACCAATACTGTTTATCACTTCATTAGAACCACATAATCACGGGACACAGATGTCTTTGAAAACGCAGAAACGAGAAATCGCTAATATCTGATGATGACGCATATAACCGAAAATGCCTTTTTCTTTTCATCCAGTGTGACCAGATTTAAATTGGTCATTATGCTAGGCACTGTGTCAAAATCTGCTAAATTCTGCTAAACTTTTCGTAAAAACTGTGAAAATTCTGCTATTTTGGAAAATACCTTAATAAATTTATTAATTAAAAACAAATGGTTTCTACAGTAAGTTTAATCGATATTTTTATATGGAGTAGCCGATTTAGCTAATGTTCAAAAAATACGAGAAACCGGAAGTGAAAGTTTACTACTTGATTTATTAAAAAGTCTAAACATTTACTATATTTATGGAAGCACAATACCTTATTATATCCCTTCGCTTGGCAAACGCCCGTAGCGGGCAGGCGGTCATTGTTTACCTATTGTTATGCTAATTACCGCCATTAGAAGACATATAGCTCAAGTTTTTACCTTATATAATGATTGTAAACGCAAGCTATTAACAAACACAGACAAAAAGTCTGAGCAAAACCGACTTTCCGACTTTCCAGTACATTAACTGTCAAATTCTGACATTTTAGCGCAACAAAACGCGTGACTCGCGTCATCTTTCTACCTATGCTGAAGTCAATACAGTAATAAGATAAGAAAAAGCTTTTTCATTCGGTTGATTCGAGTTCCGTTAAAATTTAAACTATCGGGAAATCTCCGAATTGGTCAGCTGTGTTGCCTACGACGCTACCTTCTTAAACCATAAATTGATAGACATGCCAACCGACTTGCCTACACAATCTAGTACAAAATACGTTCGCATGCACCTTGATTGCAATCAGGAAAATTAGTCAAAAATAGCTAGAAGTTACTAGATATTGTTAAGTGGTTAACAGTTTGTTTTGTAGCTAAGCCCGTCGAAAATCGGCTAGATCTAGCCAAAATGTGGCCAAACTGGGTATATTCCTATACTTGTTTTCGCTTGCGACTTGTATGTATGTAGTGTACAAACAAATACTCTGTATACATAGAACTCGTAAGTGAAAACAAGTATGGGGATTTCCCTCAAAATAATACCGATGAAAGAAACATTTTTCTAGAAATTAAAAATGGTCATTGTCAGAATTCTGCTAAATCTGGTCACACTGTTTTCGTCTGTCCATCTCCGTTTTTTTTCGCCCGATAGCCAGTGTTGCCAACAAAAAAAAATATAAGCAGCCTTGCATGTTGTTTCCGCTTCAAAGGCCTACACTGGGGAAAACGTGGACGATATCAATCAAGTTCGTACAGTAAAGACAATAATAATAATTCGTAATTCGTAGAAAGAAACGGTCTAAGTTTTATGAAACCCACCATACTAATAGAATCAAAAAGTTCTTAGACCACATTCTTAAACTCGAGGAAGAGCAGGGCAACTGAGGCTACAATCTATACAAGAAATATCAGAACATCTATAATAAAATTATCTTTGAACAGAGACTTGCGATGCTTCAATACCGATTTAATTGAGGATACACTGTTAAAAAGAACAAGGGCTCTAGCTCTCAACCACTGACGAGTAATTTTTTACACTACCACTGACGTACAGTTTAAGTACGTTATTTTGAAGACCTTCTGATGCATTAATAAAGTGTAAATTTGATGATAACTACAATATATTAATTTAGACACATTCAAATGAAATAGGAATAATAAAAAAATTGTTATAATAATAATTATTATTACATTTTTTTTATTATTCCTATTTCATAATTATTATTATTATTTTATAATTATTATAGAAGAAGATTAAGATTAAGCGCTATGGCGCTCATTAGGGGAGGGCTATGTCCAGCAGTGGACTAATATAGCTTGATGATGATGATGATGATGATAGAAGAAGATTATTAAGCAATAACCATAGAGGTAATCAAAATTATATATACATTTTTAAAAAATCAACACAAAAAAATTTTTTAACAATAGGAACTTCGTTTTATTGGTTTCAATTAATACTAAGGACGGTTCTCACTAGGAAAAAAAACACAATTGTCATAATTCACAGGTTTAACGCACTTTTTAACGAAAAATTTTGCTGATCATTTTACAATGAGGGCTTTTTAATGACAGCTGTCAGTTGAGTCCTTAAAAAAAAACTAGATGGCGCTGCAAGAAGACCAAAATGTCATCGTGTTTTTAGGTCTGTGGTTTTAATCGTTATTAATCTGTGAATGTCTAAACATCTCTTTGTAGTCTGTGATCTAAACTAAACTTTGTTTCGAAACTGTTGAAACTTGAAAGTTATCGAAGTATTTTTACTTTGTTTATTATGTACGTGAATTGTGTCTTTGCTCATGACTAGCGCATTGTGCATTTTTGTAAAAACATAGGACAGGAACCACAGATAAAGTACAATGATGTCATGACGCCAGCACCATCTATCGGTAATTTGCAGTACTATATTTTTTAATGACGCTCTGAAAAGCCCTCATTCTTTAAATCACCGTCATGCGTCATTGTGTCGATTCTGCATCTTCTGAAGACGACATTCCCTTGTGGTGACATTAGAAGATGCAGTCTTTAGAAGATGAAGAATCCAAATCACAAGCAAGAGCCTCTTCACCACCACAATATTTTGTTCTCGAAAGACACAACGCCATGCGATTGTATGTAGACATTTTCGTCCGCCGATGATTAGTCGAATTCATAAAGCAAAGATTCTATTATGCCTTTGTTGTTGACTTATTTCACTCGGACACGTGCTATCTATCTATCTATATATATAAAAGGAGAAGCTGACTGACTGACTGACTGACTGACATATCAACGCAGGGCCTAAACTATTAGGGTTAAAAACTTGAAACTTTGCACAGGGGTTTCTTTCATAACGTAGGGGAGCACTAAGAAAGGATTTTTGAAAATTCGTCCCCTAAGGGGGTCAAATGGGGGTGCAAAGTTAGTATGAAACTTTGTCGTTTTTGAAGTTATTAGAATAAAATTGAATATGCAAGTTCATCATTTAAATTCATGAAATACGTGTAAAGTATTTTTCCAAAAATCATCCCCTAAAGGGGTAAAAAAGGGAAGCAAAGTTATTATGAAAGTTTTTCAAAGTTATCTCAATAAGAAGTTGTATTTGGGTTATAAGTTCTTAATAATGAGTATTTCTGATATCCTTTTTTATTAATTCACCCCTTAAGGGGGTTAGAAGGGGGTACAAAGTTAGTATGAAACTTTGCCGTTTGTGAAGTTATTCGAATGAAACTCAGTATAAAGGTTCCTCATTAAAAGTCATGAAACACGTGTAAAATGTTTTTCCGAAAATCGTCTCTTAAGGGGGTAAAAGGGTGGTGCAAAGTTAGTATGAAAGTTCTGTGATTTTCAAAGTTATCTCAATAAAAAGTGGTATTTGGGTTATAAGTTCCTAATAATGAATATTTCCGATATCTCTTTTTGTGAATTAACCCCCTAAGGGGGTTAAAAGGGGGTAAAAAGTTAGTATGAAACTTTGCCGTTTGTGAAGTTATTCGAATGAAAATCAGCATGAAGGTTCCTCATTAAAAGACATGAAACACGTGTAAAATATTTTTCCGAACATCGTCTCTTAAGGGGGTAAAAAAATCATCCCTTAAGGGGGAAAAAGGGGGGTGCGAACTTAGTATGAAACTTTGCCGTTTTTGAAGTTGTTCGAATGAGATTCAATATGAAGGTCCTTCATTAAAAGTCATGAAACACATGTAAAATTGTTTTTCGAAAATCATCTCTTAAGGGGATAAAAGGGGGTGCAATATTAGTATGAAGCTTTGCCGTTTTTGAAGTTATTCGAATGAAATTCAATATGAAGTTCCTTCATTAAAATTTATGGAAGACGTGTAAAGTAGTTTTTCGAAAATCATCCCTTAAGCGGGTAAGAGGGGGTTGCGAAGTTAGTATGAAAGGTCTTTCGCACGCGCTAAAAGTATCCCTATCTTATTTGCAAACACTTTACTCAACTAAAGCCCACGCGGACGTAGTCGCGGGCAACAGCTAGTATTAGATATAGATGGCATAGAATAAGAATTTAGCCGCTTACGGTTCATTTTATCTGCCGACAAACATAAAAAATCTATTTAAAAAGACACACTAACATTGACGCTACGTACCACATACGTCGGGTAGTCAAACTCACCTGCTGGACGTGGCAAATGTCCGCTCCCCATCGATGCACACGCGTTTCTGGTGTCTAGGAAACTACCAAAAAGGACGCGCAGAAATTCCCACGAAAAAAGAAAATTTGAACGGAAGACCGTTTGAGTGACGTACAGCGCCACCGAGTTATCTATTCAGGTGGGCAAAATTCTAACTAATTTATAAATTGTAAATCCTGTTCCCCATTTTTGGTTTTATTTATTCACTTACTAAGATTTATACATATATGTTCCTTAAAATTGAAAGACGGGTTAAAATATTCTCATTTGACTAAGTAAATTTCTCAAATGTTACTACTAAATTCTCCACTAGCGCCGCTATCAACTGAACAGTTAGGATGGTGGCAATGTACTGTATACGTACGTCAGTGCTTAAGGGCTAGAGTATTTTCTATAGATATCTGTGTATAAAACAAAATGCGATTAGAAACTTTATATATTAACTTTATTGTAGCTAATTAGAAAAATGCACATACATTCTGTTATAGAACAGAAGGCAGAGAGCGATATGGCCGAGGGCCATAGACAAGCTTATTTTAAAGTGTTCCAAGCAACAAATATTAATTAAATCTAACATTATTAATTACAAAATATTTTTATAAAGCTATGTTCAGACTTGTCTTGAACATAATTGGGCCGGGCGAGATGAGCTAAATTTACATTAGGTAGAGATCATAAGTTAACACTTAATTTAACAAAATAATTTATTTATTTAGTCTAGAGGTAAGGGACACAATTTGGTAACAGGTCTGACATACAATTTTTCCCCCATTTTCACCTCGGCCACTCTTACTCTATCATCCTTGCCAGGAAATATCATAACTATACGGGCCATAGGCCAACACAGTGGAGCAGTGTTTAAATTTTTAACAAGAACCAAGTCACCTACTTTTAAGTTTGGTACGTCATCTTTCCACTTGGGACGACTTTGTAACTGAGTAAGGTAGTCTCTAGACCACGTTTTCCAGAAATCCTGTTTTAATCTGGTTACAATGCCCCAAAACTTTCTTAAGCGATTAACGGGAATGTCTGTTAAATCAACATCAGGGTAACTTGTTATCGCCGTGCCAATAAGAAAATGACCTGGTGACAGGTATTTGCCCTCATTCGGGTCCAGGGTCAGCAAAGGTCTCGAGTTCAAAATACCTTCAAATTGAACGGCCGCCGAATATAATAAATTCCTCAAAGGTCAAGCAATGGTTGCCAACTACCCGTTTTAAATGGAATTTGACACTCTTAACCCCGGCTTCCCAGAGACCTCCAAATTGAGGTGCGTAGCTTGGTATAAACTTAAATAAAATATATTTTTTATTACAATATTGATGCACAGAATCTCTATGTTTATTTGAACATTGTAAGTTGTACAATTCTTTAAGCTGGTTTGCAGCACCTTTAAAAGTTTTAGCATTGTCACAATAAATGACAGTGGGCATGCCACGTCTAGATATGAAGCGATCAAGACATGCTAGGAAGGCTTCAGTGGTAAGATTCGACACCAACTCTACATGTATCGCTTTCGTGGCGAAACATACAAAAAGAGCAATATAGCTTTTAGTTACAAGAGGCTTACGTATTCTAGCAATCTTCGTGCTAAATGGACCACAAAAATCAACCCCTACATACTGAAAAGCTCTACTAGCTGTAATTCTCTCTGCAGGTAGCGAGCCCATCAACTGCTTTGCAGCTTCAGCCTTCAGACGCATGCACGTGACACATTTGTTCACTACCTTTTTTACTTCCCTAATCCCATTGATTATCCAATATTTTTGAGCTAAGGAACTTAGAACAGATCTAGCACCTAAATGCAAAAGACGCAAGTGCTCCCTTTTAATCAGCAGCTCGGTGAAAAATGAACCTTTCGGGAGAATAGGAGGATGTTTTCTAGCTTGCGAAATGTCGGCATTTTGCAGCCTGCCGCCTACGCGAAGAACACCAAAGTGGTCCACGAAAGGATGTAAGTCAGCTATGCCTGATTTCAGAGACTTTCCTGAAAGTAACGTTTCTATTTCGTTCGAAAAATGCCTCTTCTGCACATTTTTAATTATGACAAGCATGGCGTTTTGTAGTTCCTTAGGGGTCAGTAAAGTAGAGTCGGCTCTATCACCTGATTTCGAAGCGTTTTTATAAAAGCGATAAATGTACGCTATAACATTTTGAAGTCTATAGAGACTAGAATATTTTTCAAAAAGATGAACTAAGGAATCGTCCCGCTGACTAACGTTGCAAGGTACACCCTCGTTAACATCAACATCAATTTTTTTATCATGTAGGACATGACTGAGAGCCTTGTTATCAAATACAGGATGTACATAATCCCGGTGTGACAAATATTCAGGCCCGGACCACCATATTTGTTTTCCTTGCAAACTTTGCGGCTCTACGCCACGAGAAATTAAATCAGCAGGGTTATCGCAAGACTTTACATAAGACCACTGGTCTTGATTAGTGAGCTCAAGCATTTTCTTTACTCTATTATTAACATAAGTATTGATTTTTGTTTTTTCAGACTTTAACCAGCACAATACTATTTGTGAGTCACTGTAGAGATATGTGTTATGCGGAAATCTAGCTTTGAGCTTTTCACTAACTCTAGATATCAGCTGAGCCAGTAGTAGAGCGCTGTTAAGCTCCAGCTGTGGAATTGTAAGGCTTTTGGCTAGTGGCGCCACCTTTGATCTGGCGCAAAGCAACCTTGACTCTACACTTCCGTCTAATTTAAAAGCTCTTACATAAATGCAACAACCAAAAGCTTTGAAAGATGCATCTGCATAACCTACTAACTCTACCAACTGACATTCGCGGTAATTCACTAACCTAGGTAATGCAACTTTACCCATTAATTTTAAATTGGCAAGAAATTTGTTCCATGCCTCAAGTTGAGCATCCGGTAAGGCTGTATCCCAGCCCAAGGGCAGAGACCACAGAACCTGCATAAATATTTTAGCAGCAACTATAATAGGAGCTATGAGACCTAAAGGGTCATAACATTTCCCAATAAATGAAAGAACTTTTCTCTTAGTATGATTACTGTCCTCGTTATAGAGAGGACTCTCAAAGGTTAAGGTATCTGAAGTAATATCGTACTTTAGACCTAAAGTTTTTATAACATTGCTCGAATCAAGATTTATTTGCTCAAAATATTTTAAATTTTCTGGCAAGTCGTCCAGAACAGCTGGGTAGCTAGAGCACCATTTATGCAATTTGAAGTTTCCTAATTTAAATAAATCGATCAACTCATTTTTAAGCTGGTGAAGATCATTGATATTATCTGTCCCCGCTATCAATCATCAACATAGGTACTGTTTAAAATGGCTTGGGACGCAAGCGGGTAATTACTTCCAAATAATTTTACAAGCTCTACTAAACATCTGGTAGCTAGAAATGTAGAGCTCTTTAGACCATACGTAACGGTCTGAAGCTGAAGGCAGCGGATGGGCTGGCCAGGATTGTCCCGCCAAAGGATGTTTTGAAGACATCTATATTCAGGGTTGATGAGAATACACCTAAACATTTTTTGAACATCACATATCAGAGTGAATAAATATGTTCTAAACAAAATTAATATGTCAAACAACTCACCCTGTACCACAGGTCCATTCAGCATGACGTCATTGACAGAAAGCTTGTTTTTAGATTTCATGCTACCGTCCATCACTACTCGAAGCTTTGTGCTTTTACTGGCCTCATTGAAAACTGGATGATGCGCTAGAAAGCTTACTGGACCATTAATCATGTCATAAGAGTTAATATTAACCTCCCTAGCATGACCCATCTCCACATATTCATCAATAAATGTTTTATACTGCTCTAGCAACTCTACATTTTTCATAATTTTTTTCTCTATTGAGTAAAATCTTTGTAAGGCAGCTGAAAAAGAGTTACCCAAGTTTAGCTCACCTAAAGGGTGTTTAAGTGGTATGTCAACCTGAAATTGGTTATTATTCAGAGTGACAGACTCTTGAAATATTTTTTCAGCCTTTTCAAATTCATCTGAAACCTTTTGTTGGGGTTCTGGCACTTTTTCAGCTAGCCAAAACTGACACATAACATTTTCTAATTTTGTACTGTCACTAATTGCAAAATTTGTTACTAGAGCAGTGTTTGTGATTTGACCTGGATGCTTTATTTTACAACCTACAATATAGCCAAATACAGTGCTTTGCAAAACCAGGCCTTCCGGCAGTTTGATACAATCATTTAGCAATGACTCAAAATATATATCAGTTGATAGCAGTAATGAAATTTTTGATGGTGTATTAAATTTATCATCAGACAGTTTGACATGGCTGGGAAATTTCAGCTTTGAACAATCAATATATTGCTGCGGCAAATGTGCTGTTACATCATCTACAACATGGCAGTCAACATTAAACTTTACATCTTGATATTGACAAGACTCTACAGGTATAATCACTGACCTATCCATTATGGTGGATTGTTTACCGATACCAATTATATTTTCACATTGTGCCTCAGTGACAAAACCTAGCCTTTCTACAAGAGAAGTTGTGGCAAAGGATTCACTTGAGCCAGTGTCAAGCAATGCGCGGCAGTAAACATTACGGCCAAATTTATCAACAATTTTTACCTTTACTGTAGGTAATACCTTTTTATATGATGTTTTCTTGACACATGTCAGAACAATGGATGCCGCCTCAGATTGCTTGGCATCAACGGCATCCTCAGTATGCAAAAGGGTATTATGGAGCCCTTTACAAATTTTACATTTAAACTTGTACTTACAAGGTTTATCAGCATGAGAGTTGATACAAACATTGCACAGCTTCTTCTCCTGCACAAAGGCCAGGCGGGCCTCGACGGAGGCTTCCTAATATTTTACACAATTATAGATTGCATGGCCAGTTTTTGAACAAAATTTACAAGCAGGCAAAGCTGCGGCCACATTAGTAACCTTAGGGTAAGATATGAATTTAGAAGCACCTACATTTTCATTTGGGGTACTTTTTTGAGGTAAACTATCCTTCAGCGCTATAGCACGCCTTTCTAAAAATGAGATAAACTCTGACATCGTTGGCAGAGTTTGTGGGTCTCTCTCTAAATGGAAAGCCCTGCTAGTATATTGATCTAGCTTTCTGGATAAAATTGAAATGAGTAGCATATCCCATTTATCAACAGGTTGGTTAAAAATTTTGAGTGCATGTACCTGCTGCTGCACTTGTGATACAAATGACCTTATAGAGGCCGCTGTTCCCTTAGTCATACATGGGATGTCTAAGATTACATAAATATTATTAGCCTAGCCTTATTGTCATAACCCTTTTTTAACAAATCTAATGCCTCTGGATATGAGGCGTTCACCAAGGGCAAATTTACAATGACAGATAGCGCTTCATCTGACAAAAACTTTCTTAAATAGAACAACTTCTGCACATTTGATAAGGTTTGATTATTATCAATCACTGCTATAAACATTTCATAAAAGGGTTTGAACAGAGTAAAGTCCTTACCGTTGTACACTGGTATATCTACATGGGGTAGATAAACATTAGTAGATTGTGTGGCTTCTGACCCTCTTAGAGACCTGAGGGACTCGTTAATCTTGGCTATCGTGCTAAAGTAGCGGTCCTCAAAGACACCTACATCCTCTGTATCCTTATCGTCAAGGCTTAAAATGTCCAGCTGAATTGCCTCGTAGTCTTTGAGGGACGTAGCCAGCTTCTCCTTCCGTGCCTCCAAAATGTCCAGCGAAGCGGAAGCTAAGCTATTTGCATTGTTTACAAACTGCTCGATACGAGTCATTGTTGCCTTAACTTGGCTACGCATAAGTTTTAACTTCTTGAGATCCGACATGGTCGTATTTCACGAAAAAAAACGCTTAATACCACGAGAAAACCTTTCACGCACTAAACCGCACTTGAATAACGTTGTTTTGATTGATTTCGCAGTTGAATGTCGAAAGTTTACCAAAACCGTGAGCGAAAGCTAAGAACCGGCTGACAGATGACACCTTTGACGTCTAAACGTCACTTTTACCGCCAACTCCGTAAAGACAGGTTCACACACTCTGATCCGTACTACCAACCTTACGATCTAGTCCCACCTGAATTGACAGCTTGTCAAAGAGTTTTGGATGTACCGCTCAAATAAACCGCCGGTACTTGCACAAAAATTCCTTTGTGCCGATGAGTTAGAACTTTTCTGACGATTATTGCAACACGGAGTAGAACAATTTCGGGATAATTCCAACCGAAATCACGATGATAAATTCACCCACACTATGGGCTGGGTGAGGTTGCGGCGGGCGGCAACAAGATATAGCAAGTCACCTTCGCCCAGCCAGCAACAAATTACGTAGTAAATCCACTGAATCACTGATTCTAAACTTATAAAACACTCGAAGGACCAACAATCGCATGTATAAAACAAAATGCGATTAGAAACTTTATATATTAACTTTATCGTAGCTAATTAGAAAAATGCACATACATTCTGTTATAGAACAGAAGGCAGAGAGCGATATGGCCGAGGGCCATAGACAAGCTTATTTTAAAGTGTTCCAAGCAACAAATATTAATTAAATCTAACATTATTAATTACAAAATATTTTTATAAAGCTATGTTCAGACTTGTCTTGAACAATCTGTAGGTATAGTAGCACCGCCTCTTGTTTTAAATCTTAATATTCTGAGAAGTATGAACAATCGATCGCGTCGCACCAGTACAATACAGCCTGATTTTTTCACCGGTACAATAAATTTTACCATATCATTGGTATCGATAATAGATTACATTTATCGAATAAAATTACCATATATTTTTTTTCATTTTCATTAATTTATCCTTCATCCAATTTGTAGCTCATGGACACCCATTACAAGGTGTCATCGCGGAGCGAGGCAGAGGGCGGCGGGGTGGGGTGAGTGAGCGGGCGGGCGGCGGGCTGGCCGGCGCACGATTTGGCCAGTCATTCAGTCCACGCGCATTGACCTAGGTGAGTGCACGTGCGCCGTTTTCGCACTTCCTGCAGTCGAAAATTACGCGCGCACGATGTTTACAAACCGCGAGTATTACGAAATGGTTCGTAGTTACTTTCACAGTGGGGAAAATACAGTGCAGCTCGGCGGGTATACGCTGAAGAAAGTTTGCCCCGCCTGATAAATGCCGGTTTTATTTAACCTCAAATACTCAACACCAGGACATTCATGAGAGTGACGCAGCATTTGCTAGACTACGGACAGTTCACTGCACCAGCGCACGCTCAAGGCCGAGGAGGGAGACCTCCCTTGGCCGTGGAGATCGAGGAACAGATATTCGCGTTCTTCGAGGAAGACCCCAGAAGGAGCACCAACGACGCGGTACGCACGGCGCACTTCGGCGTTAGCCAGTACGTGGTGTGGAAATTCATACCATTACAAACCAGTGCAAGCATTCCACGCCGGTGACGGTCCTAAGCCCATGCAAGTATGAAGGAAGAATTGGTATCAAGTAAGATTTTTTTGCTACGTCATACATAAGTCATACCTACTGGCTGCGCCGCCACCGCCGCTTCTTTTCCTTCTCGCAAGCCGTGCGCAGTTGCCAGTTCGTGCATTTAGTTGTGCTCATGCGTTATGGAGTCCACATTTCTTTAAGATTTGCGGATAAGTTCAGAAATTGGTATTTTTGTTTTTTAGTACCAACGGGGTAGTAACAAAAAATGTTGGTATTTGTATTTTAGACTTAGTATTACGTATGTTGATTTATTGTACCGGTGAAAATATCACCCTGTATATCGGTTAATTCGAGTGACGACGGTAGTTGAAGTACCATAAATACGGCGGCGGCGGCGCGACGGGGAGGTGCCCATCTCGCCCCAGCCTACGCCTGCGCGTCTCGTACTGGCAGTGCATTGACCACTATTTGCTAACTATAGAGAAATAGTCACAGTGGAGGTATTATCGATCAGATTTGTCCTCTTGAAATTGCGAGTGTGCTAAGAACATTTATTTGCAGAGTAGAAAATTTCCACAAATATTGAACGTTCACTCATTTCGGCAACAAAGAGCAACCGCACATTGAGCCACTAATCATGGCCTTTAAAATCAACCACTAATGGCCCAGTCGAGCCACTAGACGTAGCCACTAATCGTGGTGGCTACCAGTCGCCGCCACTTAGTCTCTACTTTTGGCTGAATTTCATTAATTTCCGTCGAGAGCTTGCAGGCAAAGAATGCGTTTGTGAAATCGAAACACAATTGATTTCGTTGTTAATGACTTTATTATACTGAGACGTAGAAACAGTCACAGAATTAAAAACCATTAATGAACAATAATTCATAATCGTTACTACTGGGTTTATCCAATTGAAAATCTCTTTGCGTTGCGTGCTTGCAGGAAAATGCCGGCAACTGTGGCGGAGTGCGCACGCGATGCAGCGTCACAAAACGCGGCCACAAGTAGCAAGTGACTCCCACAGCCATAAGCTGCCACACAAGCAGCTAATAGCCACAGCTCGTACGCTCAGTTTGTATGAAAAATCTTGTCCGCTGCTTATGGTTGCGTTTAGTGGTTGCAATAAGTGAATCAATGTGCGGACGCTCTTCATGAATTGATTGAAGCAAATCCGAGGCTAGAAGTTAAATCAAATTGGTAAATATCTGTTTAACAAAGTTAGAATCGTTGTAATTACGCCTGTTGTTAGAGCTTTTATAAATTGGAAGATGTAAGCATAAAATATTTTGAGAGCTTCAAAATATTTTGGAGATAGGAGAATCCTGAACATAGGAGATAATAATAATATTTTAAAGTCGGGTTTTTCAGGTTTAATTTCCAAAATATCGATCCTAGAAGAAATGCCGGGTATCCTTACAAATCTCAAGCACAGATTTTTGTAAACATGCAATGTATTCTAAATCGTCGGCAAATAGGCGAATACGAATAGCCAAGTGTGGTGTCAGCATTGTTAATATTATTAAGATTACCAATATTCGCTCAAAAAGCCGCAAAACGTGGTAATTTACATAGCTATGGCAACAAAGCTGAGCCGCCAACAAAAGTTCAGGCCTATGCCTGAACTTTTGTTCAAACTAGACTAGAAAGATTTTGACACAGAGAAAAGCAGATCAACCTGCATACAGTGCCACCATCTTACCTGTTCAGTTGATAGCGGCGCTAGTGGAAAATATAGTAGTAACATAATCAAGAAATTTACCTAACAAATTAAGAATATTTTAAGTCAAAGACCCGTGTTTTAATTTTAGTGCAAACATATATAAGTCTTAGTAAGTGAATAAACAAAACATACAATGGGTAACAGGATTTACAATTAGTTACAATTTTGCCCACCTGAACAGATAACTTGGTGGCGCTGTACTAATGTACTATTGCTTTAGAGTCTGACAAGCGAGTCCTGGGACGCGATTTATTTCGAATTCTTCATATGGCCACACTCTGACTGTCAAACTTAGGTATTTCAGCTGCAAGTAGTACAGCCCAAACAGTTTGATACTCGTCCTAGATTTAACAAGAAAAAAACTTTTGTTTCTAATCAACATAATTTTACCTTTTTTTTTTTTTTGTTAACGGGGTGAAATGCTTTGTGCACCATAACCGCCACCCTTGGGGAAGGGCGACGGCCGTGTGTCGGACTCTCCTCTCCTAATAATAGGAGAGGCATACCTCCTAAAACACCCCGGGGGCCGTCCTGTCGCTCGTGCAATGGGGCGCCGCCGGATCTCGCAAGTGGTAGACCACAGTGCGAATGCTACAGCGGCGCCCCGGCGACGTCGACCCGACTCGCAAAGGAGCCGGGCCCACCCTCACTGGAGAAGGGGCATGGGCCCCCCACCCCCTTCTCCTGTCACGATGTCGGACGGCAGGTCCCCCAACCTGCCGTCTGTGACCCTCACTCAACCGGCGGCGCAAGGTCCGCGTGGCGTCCCCCGCGCCACCGGCTCTCCCGGCGGAGCGGCGCGAGCTCCCTAAGCCTCCAGCTACCGAAGACCCGTTTTCTGGCCCTCTGCCAGGTCTTCGGCCCCGTCTGGTCCTTCCCTCCCTAGTCCTCCCTTGGCCAAGGACCATGGGGTCCTCAATCCCTGGTCCCCGGCCCCCCTCCCAATGTCCCTCCCGGCCCGGCTTGCAGAACTCGCGCCCCTCCCCTCGCCGTCCGGCCCTCTTCCTTGCCCTCTGCTGGACAGAGGGACATAGAGAGGGCCCCCACCGTGTGCTTTTTATAGAGGTTGTCTCCTCGCGGCCCGAAGGCCCCCGGCCCCGCTCAATGTGGGGTTACGGGTGCGGGGCCCATGGTGGACCCCGCGGGACATCCAGCAGCCCAAGCCACTGGACGTCCCCCTCCCTCTGGTTTTGGTCCGCGCCGGCCGAAGCCGGTACCCCCCATATCTGGAGGGCGTTCCCCTATCCGCCACCCGGGGGACGCGTCCGATGGAAGATCCAGAAACTCCACACGGAAACATAATTTTACCTATGTTTTAGTATGTACATACGAGTAATAATGTTTTAAAGCAAACATGAATTATTTCTTGTTGTAAGGTCTGTCGGATGACGAAAATGTTAAACGTCAGATCGAAGACTTAGTCAAAGAACTCAAAGATGTTGAGAAAAAAGATAAGAATCAGATTTTGATTATGGTTCAACATTAATAAATGTTTATAAGTTTATTTGGTGCATCTTTATTATGCCTGTTTTTGGTGGAGTGGAAATGTTGGTTTTGATGTAGTTAATATTTTCGTTTTGCTTATATTTATTTAAGTTTGGACAAAATTCATTGGAGACTCCAAACTAATTAAACAAAATAATCAAGTTAAGCAAAAGTATCAAGATGGTTTATGGCATATAGATGCAGGGTTATCAACTAAAAGATTTTTAAATTTCCCGCCAAAGGCTTGAGCAGGGTTGGATTTCGTACTATAATTATAGTATTTTATACTCTTATTTCATGCTTCGTACTATATACTATCCATAACTGGGGAGAGTACAACAAAATACTATAATTTTAGAACAGTCTATAATTAGCCTTTTTCCATCATTTTTCGTACAAAACGCCTCTTGTTTTTTTTCTTTGGATACTTTCCTTTTATTTATTATTCTGTTGGTACGATTGTGAATGAAGTAGTGTCGTCGTGAGTGCATTTTTTTGTGTGAGTGCATTCATTTTTCATGTTCATTCGAATCGAAATTGAATCGAATGAACGAAAAACGAAACGGTGGGTAAAGTTGAGGGCGGGGATGGAAATGACGAAATACCGAGAGTATCCACGCCTAGGAAAAAACGTCCGAATAGAGGCGATATGGTCGAAAAACAAAAATACTATAATTTTGTACAAAATACTTGAAAATACTATCTTTTTTGTTTTTTTGTGCTCTCCCTTTCAACGTACCTAAATCCAACCCTGGGCTTGAGCCACGACTCACTTGTCGCACTCTAGTTCTTATGGTAGGGGAGCCCAAAGCTAAGCGTCCACCGCATCGGAACCGCTCCGTACGGAGCGGGCGGATTTGTTGCTTTGTATTGATTTCTATGGTGCTGCGTGCACTGGGTCGGCATTTCTGCTTCGGAGTGCGATATTACTGCCGATGACGTCATCCGCAGCCGACGCGCCATTCGGATTCCGAACGCTTCGAGTTCTGACGTGTTTGCGACGCTTGTGCATGAATGACTGAAGGGGCCAAATTCGATAAACAATAAACGTAATATAATGTATGAAATTCTCCAAACATAAGTCTTTTTGAGTTTATTTTATGAACCCACATATTGCGTTTCCTTTTGCTTTTCTCCTCCTCAGCTGATAACAAACAACTAATGACAACAATATCTTCGTCACTATCCTCCATTGCGAACACACGTGCACAAGCGAACTCTATTGCTTTGAAAATACCGATACTGCCGACGGCAAATCCGAATGCAGTAGACGCACCCTTTCGGCATTTTGTAAATGCTGACGGCGCGTACGGTGCGGACGCTCCGATTCCGATGCGGTGGACGCTTACCTCAAGAGGGGATTTCGGGGGTTACTAAAGCGCGGCAAATTAACATACAGGGAGATACCTTGTACCAGGTAAAGTACCTCCACCAAATATGAGCCCCATCTAGATGGTCGTCTGTCAAGGATAAAGGATCAGATTAGTAAGAAAAAATTGATCATCAGAAATTCTCGAGCTCTTCAGATTAAGTTAGGGTGAGTTAATTACATGCTAAAAAGTGTATATTCCACTAATCTGACAATTTTCGTGTGACGTAGAGAAGTAAGAGGGTTACAAACTTGTAAAAAAAAACGTTATCTCGACTTTCTCGAGCGTGGCTAATTTTTATTTTTATTTTGAAGAAAATAATTCAAGTATAATGAAAAATATATAATCTGACGATTTCCATAAGCCGAAGTAAGAAAAAATAATAGGTAAATTTTAATGTGTGTAATGTATGGGGAGGATGAGGATGGAATCGAGCCAGAGGACGAATATGATTCTACCGATGAAGAAGATGACGATTAAAAAAAAACTACGCAAAAAAATTTAATTTATTATAATTATTTTCTTATAAATACAAGAATTATACTTAAAAAAACCTGTACTTTTTTATTTGCATGCTATTTCTTGAGCTTTTCGATTAATTAAGTTCAATGATTTGAAAAAATAAAACAAAAAAATTTTTTTAATTGTCAGATTAGGCGAATCTCTCTAGATAATCTTCAGATTATGAGACAGCACGTCTAGGGCACTAAGAAGAACCATATATATCTTAATCTGACGCGCTCGAGTATTTCAAAATGGCGAATTTTTTTCGCACATTCTAATAATGGCCGCGAGTTTTGCGTTACATCTAAATCGTCAGATTATTATATAAGACCTTTTTTTAGGTGCAAATAACATCCCCTTAGAAAATCTGACGCGCTCGATGAAATTTTTTTTTTCATTTTCAAGCCTACGTACGACCACCCCCATCATTGAGACAATCAGATTAACATACGTACATTTTCAAAAATACACAGGATGCTATCAATATCTGACGCGCTCGAGTATGTCCATGCAACAGTTTTTTTTACATATTTGAAAATCTATATTATATTATATGACATTTTTTTCTTCTTATCATCTAAACTTCACAATCAAATAGGTCTCTATGACGCTCGAGTAAATCTCGATTTAGCATCATGGGCTCCCCTACTATTACTATCCCCTACTCCCATACTTTGGAGTCTTTCCTATGGATTGTGGGTTTGAATTTTTATTTTTATTACGAGAAACCTCGTCCGTTTGATTTTAATCGTATTGTACAGGTCAGTTAAGTAAAGCTGGCACGTTCAACACATTCACACGTTGCGCTTGTGTAGTGTCTGTGAATAAGCGCGCGGCGTGACGTGTACTGCATGCGCATCATGAAAAGTCTGCCCGTCTCTCTTGCGCGCGGTCTAGCCAAATGAGCCGTCTTCAGAAGAAATAAAAAAAAACGAATGGCTGTCAAAGGAATGCAATTTTTGACCTCAGCCTAATAGCCATGCGTGATACATCATCGAATAGGTCTCAGCGAGCTGAATAAAAGTTACTATGAAGTCAACAGCCAAATGTTTGCCCTTTCGGAGTTAGGTATATTGTATTGAAAAAAAACTAACATTTTCAATACAATATACCTAACTCCGAAAGTACAGCCATTCGTTTTTTTTCCTTCTGAAAACGACTCATTATCTAATCTCTTTAAACGAGCAATTCTTGTATATATATTTATATATAATCAAAATCTCGGAAACGGCTCCAACGATTTTCACGAAATTTTGTAGGCAGATGCTTTCGGGGGCGTTTAATTGATCTAACTTGGTTACATTTTTAGAAAACGTTGTTTTATTCGTGTTTTAAGCCAATTGAAATTTGCTATGACAACATACAGAGGTAAATTTCGCGTTTATCTGCAAGGTTGGGATGGTTCTGACGGGAAAACGGGTGACCCGTTTCGGGCCGATTTCAAGTGACCTGGTTCGAGTCATAATGTTTTTTTTCCAAGTTCTTTTTTTGTTGCAAAAGGATTATTTTAATTTTATATTACATATTTTATATTACAAAAAAGTACCGAGCAAAGCTCGGTCACCCAGGTACTTAGTCATTAAATGGCATTTTTAAGAGAGCGTTTTTGTTTTTCTAATGGGAATTGCCAGTTTATTCTGTGGTCTTTCCTCTTTTTTTTGGCTCTTGCATTTGATTGTGATTGGACTTCAGACAACTGCTACTGGTACAGAAAAAAAAGTAGGGTACCTAATGAACAGTTTTCAGAAGAACTAAAAAGAAAAAATCTAACGGCTGTCAAAGGAATGCAATTTTGGACCTCAGCCCGCCAAACTTAAACTAGAGTCGCATTTTGAATCAAAATCATTTATTTTTAAACATACTGTATAGTGAAATTGCATAAGTGTGAGTACTGTGAACGTGCCAGCTTTAGATAACTGACCTGTAACGATATTGATAAGTGTATTTTTTTTATACTAGTTCGAGCCTCCTTGTCAGGACATTTTTTTGTCAGAGTACTCAATCCTCTTTGATTATTACATCCATGCTTCCCGCCAATGAAAAACACCACAGATTACTAACTACAACTTCTCAGTTGGCACAGATTATAATAACCTTCTTGGATGCCACGGTATTCCACACACCATGGAGTTAACAAATTAGATCAAAGGGCCGGTTTAGATTATCTTAGTGTTTAGGAGAGTGCTTTACTTTACACTCTGTTGCAACATTATACTGAATCGGGCCCATTTTGGGGGCTCAACCTTTAATGTATTTTATTATTATTTTAATGTTGTACAGTTTATTTATTTTGTCGCTTTCTATGCTTTCTGTGTTATTTTTTTATTATTGTACGCACTCTGTGTGTGTGTGTTTTTTTGTTTTGTTTTGAGTATCAAATAAATAAATTTTCTTTTTTCTTTCTTTCTTAAGGAGAGTGCTTTTGTAGAAACGTGTAAGCGCCACTTGCTTTACTACGTTTTACGGTATAGTACGGTTCTAGTTGCCTTTCAATTAGAATCAAAATAGAATTGGTTTCTATTGTTCTATCCAGTAACACCTGAGCGCGTTACTATCCTCGTTACTTATCTGTGTATAAGCTGAAAATTTAGTGAGAACTTTAGGAGAGTGCGCAAGTGACCCGTGACGGGTGCGTGTTGTTTTCAATAACTCGAATTATCAAACTTACCTACTTATGTGTTCCATTAAAACTCATAGTATTTTGAGTAGGATAGCGCATATTTCGCGGCGTCGACGAAGTGCACTCTACTGGAAGAAATATAAACGTTCACTCGAACGTCTAGTAATGTACTAATGCATTGCCTCTCTAATTGTATTATAGCACTCTCCTAAACACTAAAATAATGTAAACCGGCCATAACAGTTCACAATGAAAACTTGTGACACTAACACTAACACAACAATGATGACATTGACATGTTTACTTAGCAACGCCATTGTTGAATTTAATAATTTTTATATTGATGCTGCTCGATAATACGAATTTTCCGCCCATATGTTGTCGACTCAGAGTGCGCATACTGAGTTTTTTCATTCACTTTCGATAGCGAGAGCGTTTGCGATTTGCATAGGAGTGACAAAGAGACAACTATGTGGCGCGCTTTGTCACTCCTATGCAAATCGCAAACGCTCTCACTATCGAGACTGAATGAAAAAACTCAGTATTTTATTACGCTCTTTCATTTGGTGTGCATATCGTTCGAGTCTACCGTAGACCCGAACGAAATTATTAATATAGATTATTGCGTTACTACTTTAGCAGGCTCTAGGAACAGAACGATGACCTTTTATTGATGCAGGTCCTTAGTTTATTATATATTTATTTTTACAGGGCCTGTACGAAACTTTAGCCCTAACGGATGTTCGGAAAACATTTGTTACAAAAAATGGAACTTTACGCCATGATGGCTGAAAACGGAATCCTGCAGGTCCTTAGGTTATTCTGAGTAGTGATGGGACTCGAATCAAAAATGACGATTCGAATCGATTCAAATCACCCGGAAGATGATTCGAATCATGATTCGAATCAGCCCTCGATTCGAATCAATATCCTGATTCGAATTGATTCGAATCATTATTACGATTCGGATCGATACGATGATTTGAATCAATACGGATACATTATATGCATTGAAAATACTGACAAAATGTACCTATAAAAAATAATCATTTTCAGTGTAAATGTTTCAATACACTACCCAATTATTTTTCCATGTTTTCATCAAAATTTAGTTATTATTTTAATAAGTAAAGGTATGTGTCCATTATATGAATTTTATTTATATGTTTATTTATTTACTTGTTCCAATAGCATAGGTAAATACATTCCAGTTATATGAAATTGGCTGGTGTTATAGTTTGAAACGTCGTTTAGTTAGTTACCGACTCCAAAATATTCTAGCTGTTAAAGTTCCTTTATGAATGTGACTATTTTAGTGAACTTGGTTTTGATAATTTTCTTAACCCGCATTGAAGAAGCATTAAGTATTGAGTTGTTCCAGTAATCGTCTGTGTTTTCATCATCAGATTGATTTTAACTTACTTTTAATACTTTTCTAGAACAAAATCAAGAAATATAATATACTGCATACTAGAGGTTAATTACAAACATCCTAAAACTATCCCAATTATATCCCCAAACCATTCTAAACACATATCAAAACCGTCCCAAACACATGCAAAAACCATCTTAAACGCATCCCAAAACCATCCTAAATTCATTTCAAAACTATCTAAACACATCCTTAAAAAACTAATAATACATCCCAAACACATTTCAAAGCGATCAAAACAAAAAGTTGTAATCGAAAGTAGGTAACAATTGTTGGCGACAGATCTGGCAACCCGGTTGCTGTGAGAATGTTATAAAAACTTACTTAGCAACCGGGTATCGGCCTGGATCGATTTCTGTTTTATTGTCCTTTTTATTGTTTAATTTGTTATAAATATAGCTAATATCTACAATTCGGGCTTTCAATTTTCGGCGCTAACATCGTGGTCCTTCGAAACGGATGTAAACCAGCATTTTTACATTTTTCCAAATTCCAAATTTTCTCTTCGTTTGAAAAATTGAACAACATTGAAATGTTCACTAAGTCTCAAGCCCGAGACAATAAAACCGATCCAGACCCACGTCCCAATGGGTCGAACAAGCCCCACTCAGCTTCCTCCTCTACTTCGAGTGCTGCGAGAGGGGCTCGTCTGAGGGCCGCGGAAGCGGCGCACAGGCTGCATCTCGCGCAAATCAAGCAGCGGGAAGCGGTAGCTGTCGCCGACGCTGAGCGCGCAGAGGCGGAAGCAACGCTGGATGCTGAAGTATGCCCAGTGGTGGGGGGAGTGGTTGCAGGACGGCGGCGCAGCAGAGAAACAACAGGAACGGTTGATCACATTTTAATTAATACATCGTTAAGACTCCAGTCTCTTAACACTCTTATTCTAGTCTTACACGAGCTTATATATAATAATCCTACGTGCTTTGGGAGGAGTTGTCTATATTTCAGATACGTGAAGGCATGTGGCGTGATGATGTTATTTGCCTATCACACCTCCCCTGAAAAGGTAGGGATTCCCTCCCCTGAAAAGATTATTCATAAAATAATTTTAATCTATTCTTATGCACTAAATAGTCCTTATTGTCTTTATCTATTCTTACATTAGTTCCGGCTATTTCTTTTATTCTAAATGGTCCTAAATACAGTTCATCTAATTTACTGCTATTTTCGTTCTTAATTAATATTAAATCTCCTACTTTAAATTTTACAACATTGGCTGTTTTATCATAATAAATTTTTCTCGTAGTCTTATTTATTATTAAATTATTTCTAGCGTCTACATGTGCTTTTTGCAGTCGAAATTTTAATTCAAATGGGTAATTATCGTATACATACAGTGGTTCAACTTTATCTACAAGATTACTAGGGATATTACATGGTTTACCAAACACTAGTTCAAATGGTGAATACTTTGTGCTGGTATTTACGGATGTATTATAAGCAAAACACCAATATTGAATCCATGTACTCCAGTTTGCTGAATCGTTTTTTGTTTGAATTCGTAAATAACTACCAAGATGTTTATGCCAATTTTCTAATGACCCTATGCTTTCATGGTGGTAAGGCGTTGAGTTTAGTTTCCCAACATTCAACAGTTTACAAACTTCATTCAAGGTGGAATTCATGAATTATGTACCACAATCCGTAGCTATAGTTTTTGGTATCCCATATCTTAAAACAAAATTTTCCACAAATGCTTTGGCTACAGTCTGAGAATCTTTTCTATCTAAAGCATAAGCCTCTACAAATTTTGTTAATTCACACTGTAATGTTAAAATATATTTATTTCCTGCCAAGTCTACATCTAAAGGACCTACAATATCTAAGTACACTTTCTCAAAAGATGTTGAAGCTGTGGTTGTTATGACCATATTGTCTCGAACTTGCCTTGTATTGAACTTTTGTTTCTGACAGTCCTTACAACGTCTGACGAAATCTTCTACGTCTTTACGCATATATTGCCAATAGAACTTCTTTTGAATACCACTCAACATCCTAGTGATACCTGCATGCCCGCTAGTGGGTAACAAGTGATAATCATTTAGAATTATTCTAATCATGTCACGATCGGTTACTTTCGTTTTTCCTTGTATTATACATAATCGCGGTAAATTACTTTCTTTACTCTGTTGGTAATTACGTATTAACGTTTCTACATTTGATTTGTTAAGCTCATTTTTAACTATTACCAACTCTACTATCCCTAAACTCCTACATAGATCTACCAGGTCTCGTAACGATACGTCTAAGCGTGCCTTCGTCAATAGAGAATCCTGATTCAAATAAACCGTAGAGTCCACAATAAGTACATTATTCGCGGGTCCGGACCGCCTTGTTTCCAACATTAGTTTCGATAATTCTCTATATACTTTACTCGAGCAAATAATCAATTCCGTATCTCCTTGTGTCCCTTTGATTATGTCAACTACTTTAGGCTGGCCGGGCACTAAAGGTGACAACCCTGTATCGCGGGGAACGTTTGTCGTGTCACTCTGTGTATTCGGTGAGCGACTCATAGAACGCGTAATTATACCTATAAAATCCGAACTCAAGGATTTTAGTTTGTCTGAAGTTATTATGATCCTTGATAAGGCATCTGCAGTTACGTTTTCAGAGCCCTTAATGTATTCTATCTCAAAATCATACTCTTCTAAACTTAATCTAAACTTAGTCAAACGACTACTAGGATCTGTCATGCTAAATAAATGTACCAAAGGTCGATGATCCGTAAGAATTTTAAACTTCCTACCAAACAAATAAGGATGGAAATGCTTCACTGCCCAAACCACTGCTAATAATTCTTTGTGAATAGTTGGATAATTAATTTCTGACTTATTCAGCTGCCTACTAGCGAAAGCTACAGGCTTGTTATTAGCGTTTGACAAAACGGCTCCAATTGCTACTCCTGATGCATCTGTTTGGAGACGGAAAACATTGTCATCTGATAAACCTGGGTAATCTAGAACTGGAGGAGAGCTAAGTACTGATTTAAGCTTCTTAAACGCTATCCTTCGCCCAATGTTCGCCCAAATTGAATCGGTTATGCAAAATGAACGTGAAATTCCACGTTCATTTTGCATAACCGATTCAACGGATAAACTATATCTGCAAATCCATTTACAAATTTCCTATAAAAATTAGCAAAAGCTACAAAACGACGAACCTCATCTGCTGTTTTTGGTGAAGGATAATTTTTCAAGACGTCAATTTTACTACTATCTGGCAACACTCCACTGGAAGTTATTATATGCCCTAAATAATTAATCTCTTTCTTGAGGCAGACACATTTGCTTGGATTAAGTTTTAAATTTACTTTCCTAAACCGTTCGAAAACTTTGATAAGGTTAACGTTATGCTCACGAAGATTTTTCCCAAAAACAATCACATCATCTAAATATAAGAAACATGCATCATAAGTCAATCCTGATAAAGCTACTGCCATTAGTTTTGAAAACGCACTGTGACTAGTTTTGAGTCCCATGGGCAATCTCTTCAACTGGTACTGCTTATCCGCTGTAAACGCTGTAAACTTCCTACTCTCTGGAGATAAACTCAACTGATAATAACCAGAACTCAGATCCAAATGCGAGAAATAAATACTACCCGACAAAGAATCCAGTATTTCCTGTATATTAGGCAAGGGGAATTTTTCATCTATTATTTTCTTATTTAGAAGCCTATAATCGATAACAATGCGCCATTTTTTTTCGCCACTACTATCGTCTTTTTTTGGCAAAAGCAATAGAGGTGAAGACCACTCACTAGCACACTCTTCAACTACACCTTCTTTCACTAACTTATCGATCTGCTTCGTCAATTCCTGTTTCTGCGAAAATGGTATCCTGTACGGCTTCACGTAAACTGGAGAAACATTTTCCTGCAACTTAATCTGGTAGTCGAATAAATTCGAAACAGACAGTTTATCACCTGGCATATGAAAAATATCTGCGTACTTAGCACAAATGCTTTCGATGTTACGACTTCCTTCATCGTCAAGATATGATCTTAATTTCAACAACCCCAAAAGCTGCTTAACTCTGTCTACAGACTTTGCTCCCTGAGATTCAAGAGAACAAACAAAATAATCTGTCAACCTATGAATCTTCGGACAAAAATTACTAAGCTCCACATCACTATCACGCGTATTCAGAAAACGCACAGGAATCTTCCCATCAACCGATAACGCGATTGCTCCCACTACAAATACACCTGTGGAAACCTCGTGTGGAACTATAACACACTCTCCTTGCAAATCTGTTGGGACAAGCTTAACTATCTCACATCTACCAGGAATAACTGCTGAATTTCTCGCTTCAAAACCCAACTTCAGAGTCAACTTATTCCCTGATGCAAGCTGAACACTCCATATCCCCAATTCATAATCTATACTACACTTATACCTATGGAAGAAATCTTCTCCTAAAATACCATCACCCTTACAACGTAGTCCTTCAAACACATAAAACTTGTGAACAACAGTCTGCTCCTTTATACAAAGCTGTAAATCGACATAGCCTAGAGATTGCAATTCTCCGCAAACGCCTCGAATACTTAACCTATCCGGAACTATATGTAATCCTAATTTACTAATCACTCCATACTTTATAATCGACACATTAGCACCCGTATCTACTAACAGCGACAAATCGTTATCTAAAGGATCAGTATCCCGAGGCTGCCAAGTCCAAGATCATTACATGGACGATTTCCTGGGATCTTTTGATAAACTGGAAACTGCTACTCGCGTAGCAGCTGATATTGTCCATGTACACTCACAGTGCGGCTTCGAGATGCGATCCTGGGTGTCCAACGTCCCCAAAGCGCTCAGCCTAATTCCTTCACATCTTTATAAAGAAGACACGACCAACGTTGATCTCAATTTAGTCAGCATCCAACAGAATGCAGATATCCGTGTCTTGGGAATGCATTGGAATCCCCAAGATGACTCATTTAACTTTAAAATTAAGATCGACGTTCCTTTACCCACACAGTTCACTAAACGCCAAGTTCTCAGAGATCTTATGCAAATTTACGATCCACTAGGACTCTTACTGCCTAAGGTCACTAAGGGAAAGATCCTGTTTCAGAGAACATGGCGTCTGGTTAGTTCGTGGGACGCCTCACTCCCAGTTTCCGAACGGGCACAGTGGGAAGAGTGGTACTCTGACATAAAATCAGTTCAAGCCTGTACCATTCCTCGCGCTTACAAACACTTTTCCATTTTCGTTGAGCTGGAGCTTCATATTTTTACGGACGCAAGCGAACTGGCTTACGCGTGCGTTGCGTACTGGCGTTTCACTTTACAGAAAGGCGACGTCCACCTCGCTCTAATTGCGAGCAAGTCCCGGGTCGCGCCTCTTAAGCCAGTAAGCATACCGCGGATGGAGCTCCAGGCAGCTTTGCTGGGAGTGAGACTAGCTGAAACTGTACAGATTGAGCACCGAATCCAAGCATCGCGCAGAATTTTCTGGTGTGACTCTAAAACCGTTCTCGCTTGGATTAGGAGTGACGCTCGAAAATACAAAGCGTTCGTTAGCCATAGGTTGGGCGAAATCTCAGACCAAACGCGAGTAGATGAATGGCGTTGGATTCTGACTGCTTAAACGTTGCCGATGACGCCACGCGTGCAGCAAACGTCTCTCTGGAGAGATGGTGGACTGAGCCCTCCTTTTTAAAACTTGGGGAAGATACTTGGCCACAGGAGGTGAATCCAGAGCCCATCTCTCCTGAGGATGACCTCGAACTCAAGCGCCAGGAAACCTCTATTCATCTGATTTCTTTATCGGCAGACCGGTTCTCCGATTGGCGGCGGCTACTACGCGTAACCGCACGCGTATATCAATTTGTCCGCCTGCTACGGGACAGCACGGCGCACTCCACCGACGCTTCGGGCGGTGGTCTAAGTCCGCTGCTCACACGGGACGTCAAAGATGCCACAGCCCACCTGCTCAAGGAGTGACAGCAGCAGAGTTTTGCAGAAGAACTCGCTTGTCTGAGTGAGAACAAAGCTCTGTCGAAGAGGAGCCGACTGCACAAATTATCTCCAAAACTCGGTGATGACGGTCTACTCAGAGCGCACGGAAGAACGAGCTCGGCCCCTGAAGCGACATCAGAGACGAGAGAGCCAGTCATCCTTGACGGTCGATATACTATCGTACAGTTGTTGATCGCGCGCTACCACGCTTGGGCCATGCACGGCAACAATGAAACGGTTGTGAACACGCTCCATCAAAAATACGTAATACTGCATCTAAGACCCACAGTTTGCAAGATTGCCGCCACATGCCAGGCTTGCCGCATCCGGAAGGTTATGGCTTCCACTCCACCCATGGGCGACTTACCCGAAGAGCGCCTTCAACACCATCACCCGCCATTTTCCTTCGTCGGGCTAGATTACTTCGGCCCGGTAGAAGTAGCCATGAAGAGGAGTCGGGAGAAGAGGTATGTGGCTCTATTTACATGTCTTGTGACCAGAGGGGTCCATCTGGAGATAGTGGGAAGTCTCTCCGCAGACAGCGCCATAATGGCTCTACGCCGCCTTATAGCTCGCCGCGGATGCCCTAAAAAGATACTGTCCGACAATGGGACAGCCTTCATTGGCGCAAGCAGACTGTTGAGAGAGGCGTGGGCTGCCATTAACCATACACGAATTCTTGACTTCGCCGCATCCCACGAAATAGAGTGGCATTTCATCCCACCCGCGTCGCCATTCATGGGGGGCGCATGGGAGCGCCTGGTCCGGAGTGTCAAGCGTGCCCTCTCGGTTACCCTCAAGGAAAGGGCGCCGAAGGAAGAAGTTCTTGGCACGCTTTTAACCGAAGCTGAATTCATCATCAATTTTAGACCCCTCACACACGTTCCTGTGGCACACGATGACGAGCCCGCCCTGACGCCGAACCATTTTATCCTGGGGTCGAGCTCGACTTTACCCTCACCAGAAGCCACGGACGCGGACCTTATCAGCCGAGAAGGTTATAAGAAGGCGCTGCGATTGGCCGACCACTTCTGGGCTCGATGGGTAAGGGAGTACCTCCCCGACCTTCTGCCAAGAGGCCCCGGGTCCACACATACTAATCTACGAGAGGGTGATTGTGTCCTGATCGCCGACAGTAACATGCCGCGCGCAGTTTGGCCTCGCGGCAGGATCGAGAAGGTGTTCCCAGGCAGAGATGACGTCGTGCGGGTAGCGGACGTACGGACTAGGGCAGGGGTGCTGCGCCGCCCCGCTCGAAAGCTGATCAAGCTAGACCTGTGGCCTTAGTTTTAAGACTGTTCTCTTACCAGGGGGGAGGATGTTGATCTGGCAACCCGGTTGCTGTGAGAATGTTATAAAAACTTACTTAGCAACCGGGTATCGGCCTGGATCGATTTCTGTTTTATTGTCCTTTTTATTGTTTAATTTGTTATAAATATAGCTAATATCTACAATTCGGGCTTTCCATTTTCGGCGCTAACAACAATAATGCAGTTGAATGTGGGAATGGAAAGAACCAGTTGACAAGTTCGGTTGGTCAGGTGGAATAAGCCCTTTAAACACCAATTCACTTTAACCACTTTCTAAAAAACGTCATAGTTTAACATAAGAAAAAGTTAATACCGTATCAGTAACATAGAAGCAAGACAAAACTAATAAAATAACTGTTTTAAATAGAATAAAAAACTTCAACAAATCCTACTTGTCTCATCGGTCAGGTAAGATTGCCGCGCAATGAATGATTCGAATAAAAAAACTGATTCTAATCCACAATCTGATTCTAATCAACAAACTGATTCGAATCAGCGATCTGATTCGAATCAACTACTGATTCGAATCAACTCGACCATTAGAAATCAAGCTATGATTCGAATCAACTTAAATTCTCATTCGAATCAAGTTTTTGATTGATTGAGGTGATTTGAGTGACATCACTAATTCTGAGCCAGCAAAACCTGGCAACTGGCAACAATAACAATGTACTCTGTGCTGGTAGGTGAATTAAAAAAAACGGTAAATTGAGTACATATTGATTGTATTTTCCTTTCTTTATTTTCATATCAATTTATGTCATAGATTTCATAGCAGATACCTAATATTAAGTCTAGGTGAGTAGAGATTAGCTTCATCTGCAGATATTTCTGCGTAAATCCAAGCATCCGATAGGTTGTTTTGTTTAGCTATGATCCAAACTGCTACGTTCGGATGTGCCACCATTTCGATGAATAGGTCTAAATTAATCTGTAATCCTTTGCATTGAGTACTAATATACTTAGAGAAAAGCTTATTCAAGAGTATTAAATTGTAAGCTGTGTGATAACTTCTTGACTGTCTTGCAGTTGTGATTAACACTGCTGTTACATAATGCATCATACTTTTACAAATCAGGTTAATAACACAACTTATTACTTGTAGGTCTATGGCGATTGTGGGTTTCCTGCGTAGGAACTTCGTGAGCATCGCATTTCCTGTCCTGTCACTCACGGCCATCTGGGCTGACTGGTCTCACACGAGGAAGTGGAGAGAGCAGCAAAAGCGCTAGACATGGCTCTTTTTGGCATCACCGCGCGCTACATTTGGTTTGCTGTCCCAATCAGCGGCTACCTTCTTGGTAAATACCTGGACGATCAAGAAACCCTAAGGATGACCAGCTTTAGGGATCGGTCACACCTGTACGGAGGGCGGGTGAAGGAGGGTGATCCACCATCCTGGCCTTGAATTTGGATTTTTTGCAATGGAGCTATGTAGGTCATGTATGAGTTCTAATTAAATTATAGTTATAATCAGATTATTTGGTTTTTAACTTGCCTGTAGTTTTAACTGTGTGGTTAACTGGTTGATCAGATCAACATAATGGTTTTCACTTGTTCTTTTCTAGGTCATTCCTAAGACAACTGATCAAAATAATGTACTAAATTTCTTGCTTAGATATCAGATGAATGTTTAGAACACTTCTCTTCCATGTAATATTTAGTAACAATAAAAACTAATTACATAAAAAAAAACATTTATTGAACCAAGATTAACATTATTTAGTTAAGAATAAGTTTCATGATTATAGAGATCTCTTAGCCATGGAATACCAAACGATGAGGAATGGTGTCCACAGGCCTGCACCAAAGAAAATTCCAAAGAACATTGTTGTGAGAAACCTGAAACAGAAGTGTGTGTAAAAGTAGGGATGCTCCATTGCCCACTACTGGGTACATAGGAACTTGATATTCACATCCAAACATCCCACTGATCCAACAATAGACAATATTGTCTGACCATCTGGTTGTTGGACTGCCACTGACTATTGGACTACTATTATGATGGATAAGTATTCAATTCAATTCTGTTGTATCCCAACTTTACCACACTCTCGATGGACTGAATGGCTCAATGGAATTATGGACTCAATGCACCAATTGTCCAGTACTACACTTTGCCAATTTCCCGTGTTAGCCAATCACAAGCGAACTGGGATGATGGATATTATAAAATATGAACAAGGTTCAGTGGTACCTGCTGGTAACCCTGAAAGGCATGTTGTCAAATGGCTGTGGAAAATCATCATGGTGATTATGCCTTCGGGTCATACGGTTCGGATAGTTTATTTTTGTAAGTAATAAGGGCCTGGAACGTAGCAGGCCTGCTAACAGAAAACGCGCTGGCAACATCTTGAGACTACAGAAATTGCTTTGAATTATTTATTTTCAGTATGTTTTTCGTACCTAACTCAAAAGACAAATTAATTGACAACATAGTGTTTTATTCTCTTTGATTGACAAGATACTTTTTTGGTGACAAAGCCTTCTTTACCTGACTGCGGCGGAGCTGAAAAGCACATAATTCGCCCTGTCTTTGGCTCGTATGGATGTATGTAGTATCTCTGGCTGTAGGTATAGTTTGACCAGAAAGAGTAGAAATACGGTATTTGACACTATCAGCAATAAATTGAGATACTCGACTAAAAAAAAATTACAAAATGATCCGGAATGTGTATTTGATAATCATTTACTAGCTATTACAATTTTTAAATAGATGAAACATAAAAATTGTGCTCTGAAATGTGACAAGCAAGTATTTTCATACAAAATTCCGTTTTAAAAGTAAGTCATTTGACATCCTGTCAAATACCCAATTAAAGAGTGCGATTTTGCTAATACTCTTATTTTCCATACCCGAACTTTTAGTACTAAAATACATAGTCTAAGAAAGGAGAATTAACAGTCTCAGTTACAATAATTGTGCATATATTAGAATAGAAGATGGCCTGAAAAGTTCGTACAATATTTAGTTACACTTCACTTCCGTTTTCTGGACTTTAAGGACAGTCTTGTGCCCTTGGGTATTTGACAGGATGTCAATTAGTTACTTTTAAAACGGAGTTTTGTATGAAAATACTTGCTTAATGACGTCACATTTCAGAGCACTCTTTTTATGTTTCATCTATTTAAAAATTGTAATAACTAGTAAATGATTAAAAGAAATACATTTTCCGAATCATTTTGTAATTTTCGTTTTAATCGAGCATCTCAAATAATTTATTGTTGATAGTGTAGTTGATACCGTAATTTTTGGCTAATATTATCTCAACCGATAGGTCGTGTTTGCGCAAGTGTCATAGGCTCTAATGAAATCAGCATAAATCCTACAAAATTTGAAAAATACAATAAAAATACCAACAACCCGATTGCTGAACATTAACTTTACTATCAGCAGGCGGAACCCAAATTTAACAAGGTCATTCCGAGAAGGAAGGGAGGTTCTCAACTCGTCGGCATTTTTTGAAGCATGTTTGCGGATTACTCGAAGATGCGTGGATCGATTTGGAAAATTCTTTTTTAATTTTTAAGGGTAGACTTCACAGGTGGTCCCATAGTCACCAAGTCAGTATCTGATTATGGGATCCTGGAGAACTCTAGGTACCTATTAAAATTTTATAGGCACACTAAGCGATTTGGTTGTTTTTTAGAGTGACTCATGCAATTTGCTTTCGGAAACCCCATTTTGGGTGATATTCTAAACAAATCGTGATACAGTTTATCCAAAAACACTAGAAACCGGAAGTGAAACTTTACTGATTGTTTTATGGAGAAGTCAAAACATTCCCTACATTTATTGAAGCACAATACCTTATTTTATGTAATAGCTCAAGTTTTTAATTTATAATAATATAATGCATGTAAGCGCAAGCTATTAACAAACACAGACAAAAAGTCTGAGCAAAACCGTACTCTTTAAATTCTACTCTTTCTGGACAAGCTGTAATGTATTTTAGATAAAAAATAAAACAGGCTGTAAAAAACACTACCCACAGCAATAAAACAGAGAAATAATTTAAACTTTTATTTTCATAAATTCATAGTTCATACCAAGGAGAATTAAATACTTTAATTCTCCTTGGTTCATACCCACGCGGCCAGAGATTACCGACCTTTTTGTTGTAGGACCAAACAATTCGGTGATAATTTAAATCCGTGGGGTTAACAACTAAAGATTTTTAAATTTCCCGCCAGAGGCTTGTGCCACGACTCACTTGTCACACTGCGGCCCCAATCCGCAAAAGTATATGGGCATTTGGAAATCTGTAGAAACTTCTGTCGTAGAGGGAATGATTTTACCACATAGTAGTTAAAGTGTATTAAGGAGTATTTTAGAGCAATCCTGTTTTTTATACAAAGCAAAGCACTAACGGTGTTATTTATAAAAACACGAACCTTTATACACTCATAGAGATACAGTAAACATCGGCTTAATACTTAGAAAGAGCCATCTTGCGACGAGTAGTAATAAATCTAGTTATAAACTATTGGGATAGGTACCTAGCGCTGATTTGTTGGTTTCGTCACGTTTCTTTACAAAACACAATTTTTAACAGAAACGATAAATATTAATTTTTTTTTTTTAATACAAACTGACCAACGATTGACCCCGATCTTACCTGATGGTAAGTGAAGATGGAGCCGACGATGTTCCTCGTTGGTTCAGTAAGAACCTATTCACTCTAGCCTTAAAGGCACCCAAATTGTACCTTTCCGGAAAAACAGAGGAAGGGAGCGAATTCCATTCCTTAGCGGTGCGCATTAGAAACGACGAGGCGAAACGCTTCGTGCGCACAAAAGGTGTCTGTACCACATAAGGATGAAGTCGCTCCCCTCTCCTGGTTGTCCGGTGATGGAAAGGAGATGGCGGGATAAGATCGTGTAATTCCCGTGCGCACTCTCCAAAATGTATCCTGTAAAATACCGCCAAACAGGCTACCTTCCGTCGGTGTTCGAGGCTTGATTTGTAAAGCCTAGGTTACACAGTGGGAGCTGGCATGTAGTCACTTACAGAGGTGCAGCTACACGCACCGTGTGACCACATCATACGAGTTACTGTCATGTGCGAGTGGGTCAGTTACTCGCGTCCAAGTTACTAATTTTTTTTTGTTTTTACTCGCCTCTCGCCTCTTCCCACCACGCCACAAGCATTGGCTCGCACGCCGCTCGGTCGTCAACTTGCACGATTTTGCGAAATTACAGTAGTTCGTACATACAGTTTGTCCAAAAACACTAGAAGCCGGAAGTGAAAGTTTACGAATTGTTTTACCGAGAAGTCAAAACATTTACTATATTTATTGAAGCACAATACCTTATTTTTATGTAATAGCTCAAGTTTTTAATTTATACAATGCTTGTAAGTGCAAGCTATTAACAAACACAGACAGAAAGTCTGAGCAAAACCGTACTCTTTAATTTCTACTCTTTCTGGACAAGCTGTACATCAAAGGAAGTATGCGAGTACACTGGTGCAGTAGCTGTCTCCTGCGACTTCAGCAGTTTGCATTGGCGTGTCTGACCGAGCGAGGCGAGTCGGGCTACTGTCACATCATGGGAGTACACAGGCACTGATATGTTGGTTTAACATGCCCTCTTGTGATGAATAGTAGTACTATAAAGTTAAACATTGATGCACTAGGTGGCGCTATCAAATAGTTTCCGCTTTTTGTCAATAGCCCCTTTCCTTTGAGCTTTGCCGCAATGTCATTTCTATGTGTCCAACGCCTAAGTAGGCGTGACTCACTTAGGAAGGACGTGGAAAAGACGCGACGCGTTATATTGAGTCCGCCCCCTTGTCCCGTTCCTTAAAAAAAACAATCAAAAGAGTGATTGCGAACTGTGAAGCACTTTATTACAAAGACTGAATCCGAAGAACACGAAGATGTAGGCTGCCCCGCGCCGCTCAGGCAGGGAAAGGTGACCCCCAGCCTGCCTCGACGACCATGAGAGGTAGAGAGACTCCTATGAATGTCGTGTTATTTAAAAATATGGAAATATAAATAGAAAATAGACTTTGTGTTCCTACACGATTTCTTTCTGTCAATAGTGTTGGGGCTTTAGTGCATCGGCCTTTTGGTTTTCGGGCTTATGAACGATCGGGCTATTGATGCTTCAGTAAATTAACAAATCGGGCATGTGTCTTCGGGCATATGTTATTCGGCTATTGGTCATTCGGTCTTACGTAGGGAACCCCTCCCTGGGTAATAGCTAAATGTGGAAAAAATCCCTACCAGTAGGGATAGAATTTTAGTTGGTCCGTTAAGTTGATCGCACATTTGTCAGCACCGCACGCGCCGCACGCGCCGCATTTTAAAATTGGGTCGCACATTTGTCAGCAACGTACGCGCCGAACGCGCCGCATTTCTGTGTGTTGCCAACAATTTTTGCAGTTTTTTCTTACCTCTGGTGTGAAACGGTGCGGTGACATTGTGCTATGGAAGAAATTGGGGTGTAGCCTTGGGGGCGCTATGGGCCGAGGACTTAGAAAAATTTTGCAAAAATTTTTTTATCTTTTTTTTTCTTCCTTTTTGCAATCGGTTTAAAACGCTAAAATACTACGTATTTGTTCATTGACTTTTTTTAGTAAGATTGTTTTTTTGTCGAGTTATGACTTCGAAAATTTTTGCAAATTTTTTTCTTTATTCTTCCATAGTGTAGGGACGATCTATGGGAGCAAAAAAGGTCCCACAACTTGGTACCGTAAAACGCACCGTTTTCGAGTTATGATTGAAAAACGAAAATCCACGTCTCGAAAATTTTACGAGTGTCGGAAAGCAGTAGCTGTATAGCCTTGGGGGCGATTTATTTTTTCTTTTTTTTGCTGGGCATGGAGAAGGGAGGTCTTGAGGAGCAAAAAAGGTCCCGTAACTTGGTACCGAAAAGTGCACCGTTTTCGAGTTATGATTGAAAAACGAAAATCCACGTCTCGAAAATTTTACAAGTGTCGGAGAGCAGTAGCCATGTACCATTTACTAACATTGGGGACACAGATAACAGTGTACTGCGTCGGCAATTTCGTCGAAAACGGTGCATTTTACGGTACCAAGTTACGGGACCTTTTTTGCTCCCCAAGACCCTCCTTACCCATACCCAACCAAAAAGAAAAGAAAAAAAAAGGATTTTCGTTTTTCAATCATAACTCGAAAACGGTGCGTTTTACGGTACCAAGTTACGGGACCTTTTTTGCTCCTCAAGACCTCCCTTATCCATGCCCAGCCAAAAAAAAGAAAAAAAAAATCGCCCCCAAGGCTATACATATACAGCTACTGCTTTCAGACACTTGTAACATTTTCGAGACGTGGATTTTCGTTTTTCAATCATAACTCGAAAACGGTGCGTTATACGGTACCAAGTTGTGGGACCTTTTTAGTCCAAAAAATTTTTTTTATAAGGTTTTTTTTTCATTGTTGCGTCCAATTGGGTTCCTATAGTGCCTCCATGCATACACCCCAACGCCTACTCCCCGCCCCCAACTTTACCCACCAACCACAACATTCATTCAAAAAGGAACTTATATGGAGCATATTCAGCTCTTCGGATCCGAATGAGGCAACACTGAGTGGCAGCACGCATTATATGAAGTCATCAGAATTCTTCCGTCGGAGTTCGGATGCCTACCGTATTTTACGAAATGCGGCGCGGATAAATATGCGAGATTTCATATCATTGCATACAACGAATTCTAAAATGCGGCGCGTTCGGCGCGTGCGGCGCGTACGGTGCGGATAAATGTGCGACCAACTTTAGTAAGTAAAAAACATATTGCATTTTCTGATTCATTTGAGTAGTTGGTCAGATAGGAAAGAAATCACACATTGAGTTCCACTCTGAACAATTAGTTGGTCAGTGTAGTTGGTCAGAGTGGAAAAAGGGATAATTTCTATCCATTAACTATTGTAGTAGTCTTGGATCAATTGTTTCCGAGATTTATTTTAGAGTTTGACATTTGTCAAAAAATCTATGAATAATCAATCACATGTTTCGGTATCGTCACTTGGGCTTGTTACCTACTTGTTGAAAGTCATGTGTTTTTTTGTTTTGGGATTTAACAATTTAAAGTCGTAGGTATTTTTTATTAAACGGAGTAAACTGACGTTTACTGGGTTGTCAGGTTTTGACGAAATAAAAATAGTGTTGTGAACAAAGTGAATGAATGAAACAATGACATCAATCTTTTACTAGCTGGCGCCCGCGACTTCGTCTGTGAAGGATTAGTATTTCGAGTAGCTCGTTAGCGTAGCGTAGAAAAGAAACATTATGACATTAAAATTATCACATAAATATTTTTTGGGTCGCATTTGAAAAATATAACAGGCTGACAATGTTGAGATGTTACAGTGTAAGGTAACAATATTGTCAACATAAGAAATACGGTAATTAAGCAGAGCCTTAATCATAGACCTATAGGTAGCTACTGCAGTATGCTCCTATAAACTATATTATGAGGTTCACTGTTTTGGCTATAATGGCTTACACATAAGATAATAGACAAACACTGTGTTGGGCTTTTTTGTAGGACTATTTACGAAAAACATTTAAATCAAATTCAATAAACTCATCGTATCATCTTTGTCTGAGGAAATTAAACCAATTTTTTTTTGTCTAAACTGTAAAGTTGTCAAATTAGAGATAGGATTTTACCCAGAATTATTAAAAATTAGTAATAAAATTAGCCAAGCCAGAGACAAGTGGCGACTTCTTGTATCAGAGGCCAAGATCCACTTAGGGTCGCTGAGCCATCGCAGTAAGTAAGTAAGTAATACAATTAGCCAGATCACAATCGACATGTGAAATTGGTTCGTCAACAGTGTCTTCTAATAATAATATAGTGATTAAATTAGGTATATTAGAGCAAGAATTTTACTAATTTATGCTAATTACCGCCATTAGAAGGAATATTAGATATAAAATAGATTATAAAGAGGAAAAGTTTGTATGTAAAGGGTAATATCCGAAAGTAGATATCTAATTTCAAATATGGTTTCACGAGTGTTTAGGATGAAACTTCAGGGTGGACATAGGCTAATCCTGTGGCTCGAAAAAAGTCGCGGGCACTACGCGTAACATATAAATATCGAATAAAAATATACCGGAAGCGGCGGATGATGTTCTTAGGCCACTTCATTGTGTATCATCAAAACATTATGTCCCCACCGAGGGGCACGGGCCAAGTCAGGATTGGTGTAGGCTTGTAAGACTAGTGGCTGGTCTAACTGTCAGAAGTTTTCAAGCTTAGGCCTCTGACTTGGCTTTACAACTGTCATCTAGACGGCAACCGCCACCAACTGCTTAGCGTGCCTCGGGAACACGGTACCGCTAGGAAAAATGCCACTAGCGTTAGTCATAGAACAGTCACTCATCCATAAACTGTATGCGCCCCTTATGTTGCTTAACCTTCGTGATCGTTTAAGATCACCAAGGCGGCGCCGGGGCTACGAGCGATTTTTGTTTCAATAAGGTAATGTAACGAAGTATTCATTCATTCCTGTGATTGAACAAAACTGAACGCATCACTATTACATTGAACATGGCAACATTATTTTTCAAGCTACTGTCAGTTTACTCCGTTTAATAAAAAATCCGACGTAGAACATAAAGCCAAAAGCCGGGTCCGCTGCGCCATGTTACGCGTGTTACAAAAAATGTAACACGTTATTAAAACAAAAATGGGGAGTGGTATTAACACTTTACGTGTTACGTAGCACGTAACGTAACGTTATGTAACACGTAACGTGATATACCACGCCCCATTTTTATTATAATTACGTGTTACGTTTTTTGTAACACGCGTAACATGGCGCAGCGGACCCGGCTTAACACTGGGCCCCTAACTGTGCCTGAAAGAGTTTTACCCTTGGTGTATATTTTCCCATTTTTCCATCAAATCCCAGCACTACTAACGGTGGTATGGTTCCGTCCCACCCTACCCCCAGGGGTATGGCTAGGGGTATGGTGGGTCCGGAGGGATCAATTTTAGTCATTGTTCCAATGGGCAACTTGTGTCTCACTTAGATTCGAGCGACGTTGCTTTTATACCACAGAAGACAAATAAAAACCTAAGAAAAATTAAAAGATAAAGCCCTTTTTCCATGGTTTTTGGGATCACAAAAAAAAATTACGTATGTAAGTGTAATAATAAAAAAACTTTCTCTGAATTGTAGACGTTGTCTTATAAAGGCGGCGATGCACAACATTATTTTATGAGTTCACTCAAATATTGAAAAATGCTTCATGTATCATGATATGTATGACGCGTTACTTGAGGGAGTGACGTCATAGGCAGATTTGTGCGGCGTGTTTTGAACCACAGATCTATAAAAACTTTTCGACTGGTTATATTATGAAAAGACTGTATCAGTCGTAGCAAACAAACAATACCACGTTTATTTATATTTTAACGTGTTCTTTTAAATAAATTCTAGTGCAAGTTCTCCATTGTTTGAGAAGTTCTCATACTTTCTCATACCCAATTGCAAACTATACACTTATAGTTTGCAATTGGGTATTTGACAGGATATCAAATGAGTTACTTTTAAAACGGAATTTTGTATGAAAATACTTGCATGTGACGTCACATTTCAGAGCACAATTTTTATGTTTCATCTATTTAAAAATTGTAACAACTAGTAAATGATTAAAAGAAATACATTTTCCGAATCATTTTATAATTTTTGTTTTAATCGAGCATCTCAAATAATTTATTGTTGATAGTGTCAACGAATTTATATCGAGGGTCATGAAACCCTCGCAAGTATAAAGCTCCAACACTCCCTAAAGTCATGATTCAGGGTCGGTTTCTGAATTGAGAATTTCAAGTAAATACTTAAGTAACGTTCTGTCACGCTCTTTTATGAGAAAGTACCTGGGTGACCGAGCTTTGCTCGGTACTTTTTTTTGTAATATAAAATATGTAATATAAAATAAAAATAATCCTTTTTCAACAAAAAAGAACTTGGAAAAAAAACATCATGACTCGAACCGGGTCTCTTGAAATCGGCCCGAAACGGTCGCCCGTTTTCCCGTCAGAACTATCCCAACCTTGCAGATGGATGTGAAATTTACCTCTGTATGTTATCATAGCAAGAATCAAGAATCAAGAATTTATTTCAACGTAAAGAATTTACATTCTGCTTGTTGAATGTCAATGTACATACAGTTATGTATAACGTTAGCCGCTGCCTTGGGGCCGTCTGTAGTGGAGAAAAAGGCAGCGAAAAAAAAACTCCACTCTGAACATCTTTTCTCAAATCACCTTAAAGCTTTAAGAATTTAAATACAAATAAAACATACAAAATAATATCTTGCATGTGTTGAACACTAGACACATTTATCCTCTGATTTAATTTAATATTAAACTACTATTTAATGCCATACGTCCTTGTCTTCTAAATAATCGTTGATTTTATACTAAGCTTTTTTGCAAAGAGTGTGCTTAACACAATTCTTAAATCGCGTTGGGGGTAACTCTAATATATCTTGGGGTATCTTGTTGTAGAACCTTATACAGTGCCCCATAAAGGAAGTATTAACTTTTGCAAGTCTAAATCGTGGAAATGACAATTTATGTTTATTCCTAGTATTAACGTTATGATGGCTACCAAGAGTTTCGAAGTCCTTAATATTTTTCCGAACCTACATAATATTTTCATAAATTTCAATTGCCTTAAAACACGGATAAAACAACGTTTTCCAAAGATGTAACCTAGTTAGATAAATTAAATGCCCCCGAAAGCATCTACCTACAAAATTTCGTGAAAATCGTTGGAGCCGTTTCCGAGATTCTGATTATATATAAATAAATATACAAGAATTGCTCGTTTAAAGAGATTAGATTAGATATATAGATTTAACGAGACAGCACCAGAGTTAAGTAGTTAGTAGTAATTACTTAGAGAAATTTTCATTTCAGAAACTGGCTCTTAGGATCGGTTTCTGAATTGAGAATGTCACTAAGTAAATACTTAAGTAACGTTCTGTCACGCTCTTTTCTGAGAAATGTAAAGGGACATCAATACAGTACAGACAGTTCGACGAAAGTTCAGACGAAATCGTCAATTCGAAAACTGGCCCTCAGTCATTAGAATCCTTCACTTGCTCATGATTCCTCGTGATGCTATGGCCCTCGCTTTAAATCTGTCCTTTGTTTTTGCTAGTTGCACAATTATATTATACACAATTATAGTACCTATATTATATACTACGTTTGTCTTTTGCTAGCTTGTAAAAACACCCAATTGCTTGAGCCATCAATAAAAAAATAAATTTAAAGCAAAATGCAAAAACATGAACGTCATGGAGCCCTTGTTATATGTAATGGTCGTATGCAGCAAATGTTTCAAGGGAGGCAGATAGGTCTTGATAAGTAAAATTCCTAGGTGAACAACCGAAAAATATCAAAAAATCTGAGAAAAGTTCACCCGGTTAGCTGGAAGAAAATACTTTCTAGTTTTATGCTCACCTTTGGGCGGATATTTTCTTGTGCATTATTTTCAAACTAAAAAGGAGCACCCGCCTAAATAGCACCTGCACAAATAGCACCTGGCCTAGTACATATTCAGCACCTACTGATATTTTTGGCAGGTGTTGTTAGTGAATTCAAATGTATTTATTCTGCCAAAAATATAAATAGGTGCTTAATCTGGACTAGGCCAGGTGCTATTTCTTCGGGTGCTCAGTGTAGATTACCTCCAAAAAAACCCTTACAAGTTGTTGTAACACAAACCCCCGGTTTCTCGAACGCTAACAGTCTGTTAATCTATTGTTAACAGCTTTCAGTTGGCAAAAAAGCAAACACATAAAACAACTGACAGCTGTAAAAAGTACCTACATTAAGTGTTAGCTGTTAGCGTTCGAGAAACCGAGAGACAGTTATGTTCACCTGACAAATCATGAGGGTACATTCGGTGAAAATGTCTTCAACCCATTATGTCCCCACCGAGGGCCACGGGTCTCTTCCCTGAGGAAGGTATTGGCTATACTTCACCACGGGGGCCAAGTCCGGATTGGTGGAGGCTTGTAAGACTAGTGGCTGGTCTTACTGTCAGAAATTTTCAAGCCGCCCGAAATTAACGTGCCTTGCGCAGCACGGAACCGCTCAGAAAAATGCCATTACGGTCACCCATCCATGGACTGAATGGGCCCTATGTTGCTTCACCTTCGTGATCGCTTAGGATCACTCAGGCAGCCAGGGCTACGAGCGATTCGAAAATGTCTAATTGTCGCTATAAGAAACAAACAAAGGAACCGCTTATTATTACAGCTTACTTACAGCTAGTGGGTGAGGGAAATCGAAAGAATACTTTCATTTGTTTTATTCATTTCCAAGTACAATAACATCTATACATTGTTACGCTACGACTAACTAATTTAAATATATTGACACAATAATTCGATAAATAAAACCAGAACGGCAATAAATTAGTCAACTAATAATTTAATAATACATGGCAGAAGGTTTCACTGCGTTATATGATAACAAAAATTATTAGGTGATGGTTTTTTATTACCTATACAGTAGATATTTATATTTCGGGTCTACTGGGTACCCGAAATATGTACACGGGTACACGCTTAAAATAAATTGGTTAATTATAAAATTGCTGGATTGGTTAGGTCTCCGTCATCCGACTTTTCTTAAGGGGCTTCTAATCAGGCCATGTCTTGCTGCAATATTTGGCTGCACTTTCAGAAAATTATTGCACAGTATGGCTGGTATTTCCCGCAATGTTGCCGGCCACTCTATTGCAGCCACAAATTGCAGTAAAACATGGCCCGTTTATAAGTCCCTTTAGACAAAGTTGGCTATTTTCTCGAATGTGTAACAAAATTCCTGTATCTATTCGAAATTGGGATATTCTGTTCGTCAATAATAGTACAACCTAGGCAAATAACACATTTCCTCGTAAGTGCGAGGCCCTGCTGTCTGCCTACCCTTCTGGGATACAGGCGTGAGCTTATATCATATTCCTCGTTATTCTAGCTGAAACCTGTAAAATTGCCAAGCCCTGGTCTTGGGTGCGATGCACGCTGGGGGTCGCCTAATTTTGATTTGTATATTCTATTCATGGTTAGATGTTTTGTAATGTACTTATCTGGTTATCATATCACATACCTTTGAGAGGATGTTGTTAAATAATCATGTTTTCCTGTGCAGATAATCTGTTAGACTTTGAGCTTAAAAATATCAATAAAAACCATTGTTAAAAGGGGGGGTTCCAGATGTGCTATGTTCCAATGCCGCCGCTTGTCGGAACTTTATTATAGATTCTTTTCTAGTTGGAAGTTCAGTAGAAGTTGTAGAACGCGGAGGATCCCCCTTAAGTGAAGCTAAGGAATTTTTACACTCTGTATGTTGTGGTTAAATATTCTAGTGAAAATCAGGCCTTTGTTCTGATATTTAGCGAAAACCGAAATTCATAGCAAAGTTGATTATTCTCGGTGAAAAAGGCGAATGACCTTTTTCCACTACAACTAATACGGAGTTCTGGAGCTCAATTCAACTATCCATAAGAAATAAATTAAAACGGTAACAAATAGGAAGGTCCAAAGTAAAAAAAAATACTATAGTACAACTCGCTCATCAATGTATAACACCTCGCTACCACGGAAAATAAAAATGGTGACATTTCTTCATCTCTTTCTTCTGTTTTAAACAACCGTTGTTCTGCCTTTATTCATTAACTTTATTCTGGATACACTTACTTGACTTTTTGTCGGGAGAGTCCGACACCTGGTCGAAACCTATCGCGCAGATCAGAGACGAGCAACCGACGAAGCGAGCTCCGTCTCTGCTCACCATTAGGCTGCACGCACACGTCACACTTTTTGTAGGACCGATAATCGGGCAGATTTTTCCTCCGATTCTTATGACCGATTTTATGACTGACTTTATCGGCCTTACTAATAATAAGTTATGCACTCTGAATAAATATTTGACGTATATCAATTTATACTGATTTAATCGCATTTAGCGTTCAAATAACCAGTTGTCAGACCTCGCATAACGGCTGTATACAACCTTTATTAGTAAGGCCGTTTGTCTATAGCTTTCAAGGGAGTAGCTCGTCATGGACTGAGATAACGTATACCATGTCTTTGATATTAGGAGGAAGGTAGATATACAGATATTCATTGACACACACAACGTCCTTCCCCGGCAAGTGCAAGTCGCAGATAAGAATGTATGTCAGCCGTCTGTCGGTGAGCAGTGTGCGTTAACGCATACATTTCCAGACGTTCCATTTCTCACCGACAATCGGATCGGTCGGGATGCACCGATTTTATTTCGGACCGACTTTTTGTAGGACGTGTGCGTTATACTATTGCAATCAGAACGTTCTAGTTTCCTCATCGTGACCGACTCACCGATTGTCTGACGTGGGCATGCAGCCTTAAGCTCTGTGAATCACAGCGAAACCCTGGTCGGACTCTTCCGACAAAGAGTCGTGTATCCAGAATAATTTTAATAAAGTGTAGTGCTTACATTGATGGTCAAGCTTTAGATGTCTAATTCTATCACTATTTAATAAACACTAGAACGATTGCACTTTTAAAATAAACACTAATAATTTTATATTTACAATTCTCTTCTCGAAAAAATCTCAAATCTCAAAAAGAAAACTCAGTTTATTAACGGCGCAGACCAATTTTATGAGTAGTTTCTAATTACATTCTGATAGGATTTATTAGGTAAGTTCAGGTTCAGGTATCTAGATCGTGTTAAAGATATTTATTTGTGAAACATGAGTATGAATCGATGCTACAATAATGCATGTCAGTTCTGCATATAGTGTCATTGTAGACATGCGAATTATAGGAGAGAGTATCGAGTGTACGAAATAAAACAGCAACATGACAACTCTAGAGCGACCTTAGAGGTAGAGCACTTTATTAACCCTTATTAAGCCATAGGGATAATAGTTCCCACTTTAAATTGAACCTTATCGCTTTGAGATAAAGTCTAAAACCAATGAAAAAATGGCCGTTTAAGGGTTAAGGTACTCCAGTAAAGGTAGTCGACGACGCGAGTCGCGCGCCATAACGTCAAAAGTCGCGACTTTCTAGTACAACCAGTACCTACTCCAGTTTTCACTACTGTCAAATTCTGACGTTTTAGAGCCACAAATCGCGTGACTCGCGTTATCATACGACCTATGCAGAGGGTAACTCATATCTTATTTTACAGATCGATTTTGCAAAAAAGTATCTGACAATCCCAAAATCATGATGATAGTGATTTTTTGGATCTTTGGGCGAGAACTGAAAAACCTAGGACTACATTTCTAACGCCACAAACGACTGTCTAGAGTAACATGTTCGTGATCCTACGTTATTTGTCGTGTATTATTAAAGTCACTGTTAACATGGTTGTACAGAGATTGTACAGTAACATTTTGCCACAACAATCTGTGAAAATACGAGATTTTTTTTACTCGGTGGCACCAACACCCAATGGGGCTCCATTGGGTGTTGGTGGTTGGATTAATACGGCCATTACGTTCAATAAGGCTGCTCTTACATGGGAGCTTGTCTCACTCGTACAATTTAAATTTTTAGTGACTTAAAATGAGCAAGCTTTTGATAAATTTGGTCTGACGGTTAAATGCATAATTCAAATTCCGGACATTTTAAATTAATTTATGTTTTCCATTCCCAATGAATTGCACTATGATTACTTTTTGCAAAAGCGTTTTATAAAAGAAGATATTATGTTCTCTGTTGTTGGCGCTGAATGGCACTGGGTGGTAGCCTGTTATGGCGCTGAGTTGACCTATGAGATAGACGTCATTTACGGTATAGAGGACGAGCAATGAATCCAGTTGAAAGAGACATTTCAGGAATTACTTGAAGACCAACAAAAAATACGTTCAAACAACCTTCTACGAGTATCTATACACAAGATTGTTATTAAAAGATTCTTCTTTAAAATTCGGTCGACTCACCTGTCTTAGTTAAAATATTTTACAGATTAATACTGAGTATAATATCACCATTCATTATTCATTAATTTGATATATTAGACATTCATTAAACTAACTTTCGACTGATAAAAACGTCGACTCGCGACTTATTTTTTTTCTCGAGCTTGTAGTACATAGGAATTTATAAAGTTATGTTTTTGCAATAACTGTTTTTCAGCTTTTCTCGTCAGAAGAGCGTCTTAAAAATAATCGCAAAATATAAGAAGGGCACCCAAAATTTAAAATACACCCGACATCCCGACACCCAAATCGTTATTGCAAAAATCAACTTTTTACATTATCGACTACTCACCCATTTTCTTGTTATATTACAATCAATAAAATCCAATTATTCGAAACCTAAACAGATAAATAATTCTACTTATATAAGAGTACTATTTACAGAGATTTAAAATTTTGGTTAGACTAGTCTTTGCGGTAACCCGTTACAATATTTGATCGCCTAATAGTTACGTGGTACTATATACGAGTACCTAGGTAGAGGGAAATCGGTGCCCACCGATTTGCTTGATTTTGTTCATACAACATTGAATTGTGATCTAAAAATCGAGCAAGTTTCTGGCACCTTTATCACGCAAGTTCACTTCAGTGGCCTCGAGCTCGACAAGAAATATTTTCACTACAAGCTTAGAGGACAAAATGTAAGAGAAAAACTTATGGACGGCGCACTGAGCTCGGATGGATTCTGGTTCTATCCGGTTTTACTACAGTGGCGTCTCCTTGTTTATTAAGTCAGACAAAAAAATACATGCTACTGGAACTAAAACAGATTAATTAATGCTGTATTAACAGAGCGCTCTTACCTCTGACATCGCTATCGAGTGCCCATTTCAAGTGTCGGTTCCTGAATTGAGAATTTCACTAAGTAAATACTTAACTAACGTTCTGCCTCGCTCTTTTCAGAGCAATTTGACGAGACAGCATTACAGTTAAGTAGTTACTTAGCGAAATTCTCAATTTAGAAGTTGACCCCAAGCCCCTATGTTCGATACAAAACATCAACTTTACGCACTCAAGACCGATCTCAGACGTGCGTGCGCTTTATTAATACCAACCTTAGGGTCAAATTAATAATGCACTCTTACCCTTGAGATCCGTCTGGAGTCATTCCTTATTTCCAGGTGCTAATAAAATCAAAACAGCTACTCAACGCCCGATCCCAAAGCTGAGAGCGCTTCATTAATACCGACCTTAGACTGCGCACTGTATTTCTACCAAACGTCAATGATACAATTTTATTTTTAGGGAATTACCCTCGAGGCCACTCAAGCTGCGTGTGACAGAGCGACCAAGGAGGAACAGACCTCCGTGGCCTCGACTGCTTAGATGGCAGGTCATGCGTAGTGGGGGTAGGATCCCAGGTGTGACGTCACGTGGGGCGGCGCCATCGAGTGGGGCGAATACAGGTTGCTGCCACCGCCTCCCCAGTTGCTCCAGGAGGCCGACGGGAATATCGAGGCTGCAACAAAGCGGTCGGCCCTTGTAGCGAGGCCGGCGGTCGGCCTCGCTCCGGGAAGCTAGGCCACTGGCCAGGGTCATTGGGGTGAAACATTTGGGGAGAAAATACGGAGTCTAGATTCTGTGAATGCATCGAGTACATATACAACTGCAAGGACGCGTCGACTTAGTTTCATTGCCACTTCTGGGCAGCCCGCGCGCGTGTCTATCGGCCTAGGCGTCTAAGGTATGAAAAACCATGTCGCGCAACCCAATTTCGTATCTGCAATTTCTACTGAATGCACTTACAGAATGCGAGCTCAGATCCTTGCAGGGGTGAGTAGCAATCTCTGTACTCTGTACCATTTTGTTGATGTACTTATTTGGAGTGGAACAGAGCGACGAAAACCATTATATAGTTTGAAACGTTAGGTTGCGAATTAAACTTGTTGGCTTAGCTTTTTTATGAAGAAAACTTAATTTTATAGTCACAATGTTAACTAAGCTCAAAATACGCTAAGTCACCAAGATTAAATACTTGTTATACAGAGAAAAATTGACGCGATAATTCAAAGTAAGTGATAAAAGCTAATTAGGGCTGCGTTTCATAAAATTGTTGACGAGTATGACAATTTGTTGTACATTGCGTGGCCGAGTTCCCATCAATCGGTGGATCTTCGCAATGTACATCGAACTGTCAAACCAATACATGGATTGTAGTTCTATAAAGAGGCCCTAGAGAGTTAGGTCAAACAACGCAGATTCTTATACCCGTGTAAGTTGGGTTCTAGGCACAAATAAATTCGCACAAAACTGTTTAAATAACACAATTCGCTGGCAAAACGGTCCCGCATATTAGTTGTATGTTTGCATTCACTTTCAGTCGATAGCACTCCCTGGCTGAGGGCCACTCGTGAAATGCCGTAGACGATATGGAAATGGGTGGTACACGCAAACGGTCGATGCATTGGTTTGACTACGGAAATACTGTAATATTAGACATGCTACTTATTTTTAATAATATGTTTTTTATGATTTATTTTGAAAATATTGACCACTAAGAAACTAATTTCGATACTCTTGAGTTTTGACGTAGTTTTAGAGTAGTGACGTCATCATAGAATGATTAAAGAGAGTCTTTGACTAAATACAAAAAATTACAAATGTCATTAACGTCAGTTTGGTCAGATATGGTTTGGTATTTTTTTTTTGTAAGTAAGGCAAAGGACTCGTACTGTCTTTGCTGACGTCAATGAAAAGTCATTTAAGGTCAAGGCTTTTTATTGAATATCTTAAAAAACATAGACTTATTTACAAATCTGATGAATAGAAATTGTACTGAAAGCATAATTCTCGAAATGGTTTTCAGATTTCCGTTCATGTTCAAAAATGAATGAACGAATGGATGACTGAAAGGAAAATGAAAAAAAAAAATCTCTATTTTACAGATCGAATTAGCAAAAAGTGCATGTACAATCTCTCATCCATATTAATAGTGACCTGTCAAAAAGATATGATTTTATTTCCTCGGTGGCGCTAGTGTTGCCTAGTGGATCCCCTTAAGAAAATTTCGTTCAAAAACTGAAAACTGTGATAAGATTTTATCGTATTTTCAGAACCCGGAGTAAAATCAAGGGCGGCCTCCAGTGAAAATCTAGCCACATCATCTTGGCCACACATCTTAAGGCCTCGCCAAACAGAAAGCATAATTAGCGCGCGTGAGGGCGCTAACGCTAAAGCGCCCTAACGTCCCACACTTTGTGTGTGACAGCTTCGACGCCATTCAGTAGGCGCTAACTAATATTCTGTAATAAAATACAACGCGACGTCATGACGCGGCGCTAGAGCGTCACGTACTGGTAGCGCGCTAGCGCTGTTTGACAGGTTATAATCTGTTCAGTACAACCAAGGATTCTCCTTGGTACAACCCAACTCTACGCCCTTACGCGCGCTTATTACGCTTTCTGTTTGGCGAGGCCTTTAGAGGGAAGAATAGTACGGGCTGGTCCATACAAAAAGAGAAAACGTTTTTCCACTTCTAAATGTTTTCCAATCTCCATGATTTTTTAGTATGTTATTGACACAATAAATGACTAGGTTTATAGCTTTTTCTTTTTTCAAAATTTGCCATGGATTCAATTTTTTTCATTTCAATTCACTTAAATTCCACATCATATTTTGGAGATCACTCGTGTAACCCGCGACATCCCGCGAGACCAACGAGAAAGATTGAAAATATTTTTTATTTGTAGGTATTTGATAAATAGATGTATACCATAGCAAAATTTTTAATTATTAGTCTTTTTTCCTTACGTCATGTTTATGCTACATTATAATAATAATATGACTGAGTTTTAATTATAATGTACAAGTTAGTATATCACGTAAATAGGGATAACCACTATAACTAAAGTTAAAGTATGTTTTAGTTAAAAGAATTGTTAACACCAGTCTAACACCAGATTTATAATATCAAATTTTTGTAAGATAGGTATAAATTATTTTCAATGGTGGTGCCAGGTCCCGTCCACTCCTTAACATATCTGTCAGTTCTCTCTTAACTAATACGTTTGATACTAAATTGTGTGTTTGTTTATTTAAAAAGAAAAGAAGAAAAATCTCGCGTAACAGTGTTTTCAGTGTTTCTAAACCAAATGCTCTTTAAAGCTTCACCGATTTTTATGTCTTTTTTGTGCATATTTGGAAGGCCAGAGAATAATAAAGCTATTGGAAGCTAATGAATAATCATGGAAAACTACGCAAATATTTTATTTTTTTATTTTTACTTAGTGGCCATCCATAAATTACGTCACACGAATTTCATGATTTTTGACCCCTCCCCCCGTCCTTGTCACAGCTGGTCAGATTTGTAGGACCCACCCCCCCCCCCCCCCCCCTCCCTAGTGTGACGTCACATATTTTGCAATTTCACATGTAGATTTCTACTGAATTAAAACAGCAGTTCCCAAATAAGTTTTATTTCCGATAGAGTTGCAATTTTCGTTGATAGTTCAAAGTTCGTGTTTTAACACATAGATTATAATAGATTTTGATATGTGACGTCACAAAATGTAGGACCCTCTCCCTACCCCCTTGTCACACAATGTCACACTTCGTCGACCACCTCCCTCCCCCTTAACGTGTGACGTAATTTATATGGATGGCCCCAAATTTACAGCTAACATTACAGAAAAAATATCCTATTAATTCTTTACGTTCAAATGCCCGGTTCGCGATATGCCCTCCCGGGTGCAGCACTAGTCGGGCCCGGTGTCCCTGCCTACCCCATTAAGTCAAGAGACGTGCCGCTGACGGCGACACAGCAAGTCGAGTACACGGACAATATTTGCCTAGGGATACGGGTCGACACGTACATTAGCGTCGAGAAATGCAGATTACACTTTCGGCACGGAACGGGGATAGCCGGAGATACGGCGCGAGTGAAGATCGGGAGAAACGGGTGACGAGATGGTGAGAGATTTAGTAATTGTTGGGGACGGAATTGGGGGTTGAGGCCGCAAATTCCAGTGCTGCCTAGGTAAAAGTTTAGTATAATTGCGGTAATTATTAACAATTAAACAGAAAAGTAATGTTTTTTAGGCGTTGGTATTATTATTGGAACGTGATAGACGTGTTTACTATGTGCTGTTTCTTTCTCTTTTAACGTGTGATGCTAAGTGTACGTGTGTGTCTTATGGAAATATTTTTTTATCTATCTATAATTACAAGAAGAGCTTTTGGCTTCAGTGAAAACTTAATCTTCCAAGTTCAAGTGAAGTAAAAAAAAAAAACCGACGGTTAATTTGAAAATAAGAAAGAGTGTCTGAAGTAAATGTATGAGAAAGTAGTCTGTCGGTTCACTAGGAGTCACCTCTGGGTCAGTATTAATAGAAAATCTTTTTAATTTATAACTTTGACTTTGAAAAGAATATGGGCGCGGCCAACAGCCACGACATTGTTTGCGTGGTTTTCATGTGTACTTTTTGGAGACAAAAAACAGCCCATGCACTATCCCAGACTATAATCTACCACTATGCTACAATTCACATAGATCTGTTCAACCGGCCTTATGTGATAGAGTACCAAACATCGCATTCAGATTATTTCTCTGCCGCGTTAGTCTACCCATTAAGCGCTCAGACAGGGGTCGCGGGTTTGACCACCACTGGGGGCCGACGAGCGTTTGTACAAAGGCCTCAGTATGATGTATTTCCAGGTTTGTAATGTCCTTGCCTGATTATCATAGCACAGGGTATCCCACTTTAGGACCAGGTCAAGTGATTGTGTTATGTGTAAGTCATTATTATTATTATAAATTGCCATCATCCGTTGCTTGCCAGGGCCTCGATTCTGTCAGTGAATTATAGTTAAAACTAGCTGTGCCCCGCGGTGTTACCCGCGGTTCATCGATTTTCCCGTAGGAATAAGATATTTCCCCGCGGTAAAACGTAGCCTATGTTTTAATCCAGGGTATCGGCTAACTCCATACCAAATTTTATTAAAATCCGTCCAGCCGTTTCAGCGCTAAAGACTGACAAACATATAAACACACACACAAACTTTCACGTTTATAATATTAGTGCGATTTATTTCACGAAATATTGGAAGTCTACGTACGGTTGAGACGCTTTTCTTCAATTCTCGATTTAAAAAAGGATTCTCTTTTGAAAATGTTTCCAGCATTCCTACAAATAATATGCGGCAGGGTGTCTTTCACTGAATTCGCAGTACATTCGCGCTTTATAGCAAAACGTAGAGACAGGACAAAGTACTGAAGCGTGTTAATTTATCTCGAGAGGCACTTAAAATATTCTGTAAATCTATTTAGGGTCGCCAATACACATAAACATTTATATACAGGCACATACATTGCTTCTGGCTTCATTCTAGGATACCCCGTGTCGTGGGAACCAGAAACAGCGACATCACAAACATATGTATAAACATCCACGACCTGGGTTTTTGTCCCAATTCGAACCCGGGACCTCTCCCATGGTAGTCTGAGGCGCTAACCGCCACAGAGGTCGTTTAGGTCAATACATAGGAGATGTTATTACATTGCAATAGCAAAGGGCAGGGTAAAAGTACCCGAAACCACCGAGCGTGCAACGATTAATTCTAACGATTAATTACGATTAATCTTATTTATGAATTTATAATGTATTTAAATTACTTTAGTTTCTAAGTTAAGTTTAGGTTGTTAATGTCTTTTATTTGTTAGGTACCGGCAGAATACCAGCGTTGCAGAAAGCCCCCTTTCTGTAACACATGCTAAGCTGGGTCCTTTTCACAAACGCAGTACATTGACACTGCCTTTCATTTTTCTTGTGTTCGATCTTACTATTGTTTTTTTAGCTCTTAGTATCATTGTAGTGTGTAATTTAATTTGTAAATAAAACTTTTTCTATATTATTCTATTCTAATGAATGTCTGAAGCGAAAGTGATCTGCCAGGATCGTGCCAAGTCGCAGCCCCTCGTCTCTGCCTATCCCTCTGGATATCCCTTTTGAAGGTTACGCGCTTAACCAACTATTCCCGACGGAAAAACAATATTTTCAACCATCATCATCAACCCATTATGTCCCCACCGAAGGGCACGGGTCTCTTCCCTGAGGAAGGTATAGGCCATACTCCACCACGGGGGCCAAGTCCGGATTGGTGGAGGCTTGTAAGACTAGTGGCTGGTCTTACTGTCAGAAGTTTTCAAGCCGCCCCTAAAGGCATCTGACTTGGCTTAACGACTGCCATCTATCGACGGCAGCCGCCACCAACTGCTTAACGTACCTTGCGAAGCACGGAATCGCTCGGAAAAAATGCCACTAGCGTTAGTCATAGACGGTGACCCATCCATAGACTGAACGCGTAGTATGTTGCTTAACATTAGTGATCGTTCAAGATCACTCAGGCAGCCCAGGCTACGAGCGATTCCCCAGGCTACGAGCGATTCTTTTCAATATTCTATTCGATATTCTTTAATATTCTTCATACATGTGTAATTTTCTGACGCTTGTGAATAGAATGCACTACAGCTTATTCTATACTACACCTCATTTCGTGGTGTCAGACAAAAACAAGTCCGATAAATGTAAAACGTTTCCGGCAGCAGCTATTCAGCTGAATAATTCTTAGTTATTTGTGAAGAAACATGAAAAAGGACATTTTACTGTCCGGAACATACGTATACAATAGTCCAGAATGACTGCCTCTTTGGCTAGCGGGTAACCCGCTTATTACCAAAACCGAGGTCGCGGGTTCTATTCCCACAGCAAACCACCGTATTTGATTTCCACAAATGGCCTCAGTCATGTCTGTGATGTCCTAGCCCAGTTACCATAGCACAGGATATCCTAGTTTGGGACCAGGCCAAGTGATTGTGTTATTGAAAGTTATAGCCATCATCGTTCTTTGCCAGAAAAATATGACAAATTTACTTACTTAGGGTATGATTTGGTAGCTATTTCACGAAAGGTAGTTTACGTTCAAATATGATGCTTGTGATTGAGTTATGAGGAAGTTATATTACGTGCTTCACGAGATAATTCAACCGCGGCAGTTTCCGAAATAATACAGAGACTATAATTACCTGTGGAGGTGGGCATAGCTGCGTGTGGGGCCATGAAAGTGGAGAGTTTCGCGCTGTGGTGGTACGAGCTCATGAAGAGATCGCTCTGGTATTTGTAGGCTGGGTCGCTCGCCGCCGGTTGCGTGGCCGCAGCCAGGCCTTGAAAGTCGAACTTGTAGGCATACCTTTTCCCATGCACTTTGGTCATAATATTCTTGTCGTAGTAGTATCTGCGTTAGAAAAATCAAATTGAGTACTTAAGCAGGAGTTTTTGGCAAGCACATCGCATGTCAGAGCGTTAGTACACAGTCGCTAGCGTGAAATCGGGTACCCGAATTCGCAAAGGCATCGCTAGCGTGTAGGATGATTCTGTTGGAGCGGCGAAGCGCATGGAATGTCGCCCGTTCGGTTCGTGGCCACCCCCGAACTTTGCATATCAAGTGTCACTGTCACCGTATTAACACCGAAGTGCTTGTTAAAATCTACTCTTTTCAAAAACGTGGGAAATTTAGCAGGCCTAGTTTATACTCTGGAATAAATGGCCTTTTAAATAGTGGAACTTAAAAGGCAAATCATTCAATTGAGTTTCTAGAGCAGTAAACTGCTATAAACATAATATGCATTCATTAATGACGTATTTGAAACGTCAAGTAACGAGCGTCAAACGATATGCAAAGGACGATGGCTTAAAAAAGTAGAAATTCTATACGAAATTCAACTCTCGAAAAGAACCAAGAACCGAACAGAGTGACGTCGGTCTTAGCGGCAGACTGACAACATAATGAACGTCATTGGTACAATGTAAAGTTCAAAATTGAAGACGTCACCCTTGAATTTAGTAAAAAGTACCATGACAATACTAGATGCAAAATTTAGTACAGATTGTCCATCATAAACTGCTTTCCAAGCACGAGAACTTTTAATGTCTTACAGAACTACTAAGATAGTGTAGCCTGTCGTTTAGCATGTGACCTTCGAGAAGAGCGAGAATGGACAAAAACGGGAGACGCATTTCTAAACTCCTTCATGACAAGAGAACCGATTAGGATTACCTACTAGAGACCTTTCAATTTCGAACTCTACTTGTGCCGACCACATTCAATCCCGCCATTCCGCAGCCAAGCCGTGCCATTCTTCGTCACGCCATGCTTATCCTGAATAACCTGAGAATACGGCAGACTAATCGAGAATTGGCTGACCTGTACTCTTGGTTTGGCTCGTGTTAGACTAACCTGAGTGCGCGGCTTAGCTTGTCGTAGTTCATATTAGGCTTGGACTTTCGCTCTCCCCAGCGCCGTGCCACCTCGTCGGGGTCTGTCAGCTTGAACTCCCCGTTGGTGCCCTCCCATGTGATGCAGCCAGCGTTGGAGGAGTCACTCAGCAGCTCCAGAAGGAACTGCCACAGCTGGATCTGCCCTGAGCCTGGCAAGGACCGGCAAACAGCTGTTAGTAGATTGTAGAAATTATTCTAGAATATTTAGCAAGACTTCACCAATCCGGACTTGGCCCCCGTGGTGGAGTGTGGCCTATACCTTCCTCAGGGAAGAGATCCGTGCCCCTCGGTGGGGACATAATGGGTTGATGATGATGATGATGACTTAGCACATTGGCATAATCCGAATGGGAGTATAAATAAAAAAATCGATGACCTCTGTGGCGCAGCGGTTAGCGCATCTGACTACCAAGCGAGAGGTCCCGGGTTCGAATCCCGGCTGGAGACAAAAAAAAACCCAGGTTTTGGATGTTTACATGTTTGTGACGTCGCTGTTTCTGGTTCCCACTACACAGGGTATCCTAGTGTGGGGCCAGAAGTAATGCATGTGTCTGTATGTAAATGTTATGATATGTTAAATGTTATAAATAAGATCATGGTCTAACGCTGTCTCCCGAAATACAGGATTACACCTAGTTTAGGAGACGGAGTAAATTTTTCGTAATACCTCACAACCACCACAATAATAAATTGTATACTCTGGATGTACTTCATTGTTATTTACTTAGTAATATGGTGTGGTGTGAAAAAAAACTTAATTTCATTATTTTTTGACATGTTAAAAAATATCAGTTTATTGTGATCAGTGTTCTTTTTACGATTGCTATTTTTTGTGCCCAAATCGTACAGTCGACAACACATCATGCTATATACCCATAGACTCTGCTCCATTGCATTACGGGTGACTTTGCTTTGACTTTGAATGATGTGGTGTCGACTGTACATGACATGTGGAGAGGATGAAGGAAGAAAAACTGACGAAACTAATATTATCGAGTGAATGTGAGTGGAAGGGCCGGTAAAAGACACCCCTACAGGACATACTTCGACCAAACAGGGGATTTATTAGCACAAGCAAGATAAAAAGTACCCGAAATCATCTTAAATCTAATACTGGTACTAATATTGAGAAAACTGTTAATCATAAATAACCTGAATTCAGATTAAAGTATGGTGAATTCACTTTAAGGAAGGAGTATAGTGATATCACCAAAATTACTGTGATAATACGGTTTCTGATGATAACGGCATATAGGATGACGTGTCACGGACTTTAATAGGACGAGAATACATTATAGAAGAGAATACATTAGATAATATAGGACAGTGAATCATTTTCTATTCAATAATGTTATTATTTGAAAAAGGAAACTATTATTTTATGTGATTAATTTTTAAGATGATGAGTATCATAATACTTCGTTATTTACCCAAATAATTCGATTCCATCTTACACATTTCAATGATAGCGTAATATTAACCTATTCTTTATTTTAGGAGAACGCACCTATTTTATACTTATGTCATGATATTTTAAGATTACGCCAAAATGACATCTTTTTCAGTGTAACATCTTATCGAGTCCTTTCCCGAAAATATAACTTCTGACTTTCTAGACTTAGCCAGACTCAGACGGGCGTAGACACGCCACGCTAGAGAGGGCTCGAGAACCTTCCTCGAGGAACAAAGGCAGCAGAAATCGATTCGGAAATAGCATCCGAAAACTGTCGGTTGCGTTACACGGGGTCTGTTAAGCGGTCGAAACACCCCACAGGCGCGGAGGACAATTACGTCACATTATTTCAGCGCCATAAAGCTCGCGAGCTGTATGCTAATTCCCTTTCACTTTGGAGGATCGAAGGACTTAATTGTAAAGCAAAAAACCCGACTGACGCTTCGAGTCACACTACTAGGGAACCGAATCATCATCATCAACCCATTGTGCCCCCATCGAGGGGCACAGGTCTCTTCCCTGAGGAAGGTATAGGCCATACTCCACACGGGGGGCAAGTGCGGAGTCAAGTCCAAGTCCAAAGTCTGGTGGCTAGTAAAGGTCACGACATTTAACCAATGGACGATTTCCTTTGGGCGTGTACGCCATGGAGTATGGCCTAAACCTTTCTCAGGGAAGAGACCCGTGCCCTTCGGTGGGGACATAATGGGTTGATGATGACGCGTACGCTCAAAGAAAATCGTCCATTTGTTTCGTGGAAGGCGTAGAGAAGTAATATCGTTTGCCTCGTTGGTCTAGTCTAGCGGTATCACGTCTGATTTCCTTGCCGGAGGACGTGAATTCTAGACAGTTATTGATGTCGTTCAGAATTTACATTAAGCTACAATCCGGTATACTCACTCATTGTATACGGTATACGGTATACGCCCCATTCTTATTCTGATTCTGATTCTGATTGTAAGAGTAAGTTGTAGGAAAAGTATGAATTACTTTAGTTCTCTTGACAACTTGTCTCTTGTACTATCACCTTTATTTTGCTTCATTGGTTATATTTCAGCTTTTTCCTTTATTTTCTATTTGTTTAATATTCTGTAGCTGTTGATGACTTTGTGGCTTTAAATTAATAACTTTTCTTTCTTTCTATCACGCGTGGTGATTAAAGCCGATCCCCGCTCTCCGTGAGTTGACAACGAGATCCTATGAGCTATAGTTAGTCTTGAGACAATGTTTAGAAGAAGGGCACTGATTTGGCCGAAATCAGGTGCATAAACAAAGGAGATAAAAGTCTATTAAACACTTCAAAAACAGAAGTTTATTAGCAACATTTTTCTACAAATTGTAACCATAATTGTCATCAACAGTCTTTGCAAGAGTTCTCCTGTTCTCTCTTCGCAGTTGGGTAAAAATACGGGGAATGATACTCAGGATGCAGCAAAAGGGATGGGAGGGAGCAGCGTACGCTAATTGAGCTTTGGAGACGTCAAGAGCCGCTTATCGTCATCAACGCGTAATTTCACCACAATGACTTCACGCAGAATGGTGGTAAAGAATCCGTGGTAGCCATCAATTGAATCGCGACAATCCCCTTGACTGCCTACAGTCGTCGGCATGTAATCTCAACACGCTGGATTCGCACACCCGAGATATCTTCCTACATAATAGGCTTCCAGCGTAGCCCGGGTCGACGTGAACAAGGGAAACGTCTTGTTCCTTTCACGCCACGATAACACAGGCAAAAGTGCCCAACCAATAACTGGCTACAATGCCGCGGAATCCGTTCGATACGCGCACTTATGCCCTGCGCAATAAAGGCGAGGGGAGGCGCTGGGTGTCGAACCCGCGGTTCAGTCGTGCATAACGGTAGCACGCGCGAAAACACGCGCCTAATCGCGCCGGCATGCTCATGCGGAATACAATATTTTATATTGTATTGTTACACGATTGTTGCGGACTTATGTGCGAGGGGGATTGTTGAGGTAAACGGGGAAAATATACGTGCCTCAATGTTTGGTGACACGGAGTCCGTCAGGCTTTAATCTGTAACTTCTTTACTGTTCGGACTCATCCGATTTATCGACTCAACCCGATATCGATAGTTTCACGATTCCTTTAATCAATATAAATTGATAGATAGATAGATAGCTATCTAGTTAGTATTTAGTGTTTTTGTTAGTAGTGCACTATACCTTAGAATTAATAACATTCATTAAGGTGACAACCCTACCACCACTACCTACCTACTACTACATCTGGGAAAATTTCTTTCACGCGTAACTTTTTTGTGATTCAGCAAAAAAATTTGAAAAAAATATATGTTGAGGTACTAAATATATCCAAAGAGATGAATTAGTTATATTGTTTCGAACTAAGTTAAACAAATATGTGTTCCAGACATTCTGACGTCAGAATGACGCCACTTTCTTTACACGTTTTTTTCGCTGTTTATCGAGGTACTAAGTATTTCAATTAAGGTGCTAAACAGTACCAAAAAGGTACTATAATGTAATGTTTTTCAAACATCAAATATCGCATTTGGTCCAGAGGTTCTAACGCTTACACACGGGTAAACGTCAAATGTACATATTTTCACACCTCAGAAACATCAAAATGGAAACTGCCTGACATCTCGAAATCCCGACTGACCCCCCTGTCACAATGTTTACGTGGCGTGGCGCCCCCGCACTGTCATGGGCTTGGTCCCTAGTGGGAAGAAAAATTAGGGCTGCACCCTGCCCTTTTGGTCTCAACGTCGATAAATGATCCAAGCGACATTTTTGGCCAAATTGAGTTATATACATTGTTAGAATCGCCTCATTTTTTTGCGCTTTTGGTCTTACTCACGTCCTTCTATCGTCGTGAGTAAGACCAAAATCGTCCTTCTACGACGACTTTTGATGTCGCTTCGACATTTTGGAGTTAGCGGGATTCCACTTTTTTTTCCTTACTAACCGACAAAATTTTCGACCATTTTTGAAAATTTGGTGGTTGTCGTAATTGTGAAATGCTAAATTTGCATTTGGTCAAGTTTGACATTTCTGTTCGTACGGTAATTATTCAACTTAGTTAATTTTTCCAGTATTTGGCAATATAGTGTTAGCACATGTAATTTATGTCAAAATTACGAAAAAAAAAAAAATTCAATTAATATTTAGTTTCCACATGTTCTTTATTTTATTAAGGCAACTTTTACTCTGATAAAATTCTAAAAAAAGATACGTATTACATTTTTACTGTACCTTCCTTAATCAATGCTTGTCGGTTAGTCAATTTTTCCCATCTCTACTTAAGGGAAAATTTTACTAAGCGACACTAACTTTAAAACTAAGCATTATTTTTAATATTTACGTATAATATTAACGTAGATAAAAAAATTTATAAATAAATTTATAAGAATTAGGCTTTTTAGACCATTACAAGAATTCACACCATTTTTTTTCCGAAAATTCAATCTTTAAACAGCTCTACTATAAAGTTAGTCTGATGTAGCTTGGATATTTTTTCCTTTCCAGCGTCGATATATAGTTCAAAGTGTTCTGTACTTAAAATTTGTCGATACTAACATTTGCGACCAATTAAATGTTTAGCCATTTTAGACAACTCCATGATGAAATATTTATCAAATAATAGCTGACCCGGCAAATGTTCTTTCGGCATGTAAATTATTTGTAGGGATTATTTGAAAAAATTGGGGCAGACCACCCTTATCACTTAGAGCTATGTAAAATAAATAAAAAACAATTGTCAAACCTACCAAATCTATATAAAAAATTTCATCAAAATCGGTCCAGCCGATTCGGAGGACTAGGCGCACTAACATTGTGACATGAGAATTTATTTCTTAAAAATATTTGACAGGTAGGAGTCACTCACATCAGAACACGGCTCGATACAGTGGAGAGTTTACGTGATGGCGCTCTTGGTCTAGTGACTCACGCAACAACCTATCGAGACTGTTGAAATATTAACAGCTGTAACACAATCCGATATGGTACAATTCGGTAGGATACGATACAAGACAATAAGTAGAATCTACGTGATTCTGTGATGTACATGTGTTACTACACCAAATGTCTTTTCCTTATTTTTTTTTTCAATAAAATTGGACAACCCTATGCTCTTTAGATCGTCGGGCTTATGGCCTGCAATGAATACCGCGCTTTGGGAATATTGTCGGTGTCAGCGTTAGACACGTGCGATTCCGGTCGATCGGTGATTAATAGTGGTAATTGTTTACTCATGTTTATGTTCTGCCATCATAATAAAAATGGCCATAACTACCATGACCTTGATTTCGAGCAAAATGAAGTTCAGTGAATAATTAAATTTCAAACATGTCTGTTATCTTGTCGTCGGTGATTCGTATTTGAAAAACCCAAGAAAAATGCACATATTTCATTATTATTTTAATGATATTATTTCATAAACTATTTTCTAAAATTGTTATTCATACAGTTTACTCTTTCTCACTAGTAAATATTGAAGTTATGGCCTTTCTTCAGCAGGCAGTAGTAGGCAGTATTATAATTAAAATATGCGCTGTAGTCCATTTTTGAGCCGTTTTGGCGGTCTAAGACTGGCGCAGGGTGAAAAAGGATAGTTTCGACCACGCAGTTGGTAGATACGTCACCAGAGGTTGTACTTTCTGCACTACATGCGCAGTTTAGATAGATAGATATTAGTACACTAGTGTATTACATTTAACCCCTCAACCCTAGAACATTTTTTCTTTCACAGCTGAGTTAGTTATTCACAGAGTAATATTTGAAATATATCACACTTTTCAAAGAGTAAAACATGCTCATACAACAGTTGTATGAGCATGTTTTATTCTTTGAAAAGTGTTGATACATACCACAATACATACTACATACCAAATGATACATACCACAGTTACTGTGGTATGTATCATCTTCGAAATTAGACTCAAAGTGCAGTTGCAAGACGGGGCCTAACGGAATGCGCCGTAGTTTACCGATGTAAACTACGGCGCATTCCGTTAGGCCCCGCGAGTCCGATGACCCGCCGGCGGGCCCTCGCGGCTTGAGGAGGTTGATTAGAGCAAAGAAGTTCAGAGTGAAGTTTTTTTTGCTACTTTTTCTCAGCGACATTCGGCTCCAAGGCCGAACATTTTAAGTACAGTCGACAGCACGTCAATCTTCCCATTTTAGTTGCATAGTCGCCCGTAATGCAACGGAGCAGAGTCCATGGGTGTATACCATGATGTGCTGTCGACTGTACATTGACATTCAACAAGAAGTACGAATTATTAACTTTGTTCGGGATAGTCTTCACAAAAGTCAAATGACTATGAGTATGTACGCAGTAAAGTTAGTAAAGTTACGAAAGTTGTAGTATAATAAATCTGAATAAATAATGTGTTTGAAATGAAAAGTTGAAATAATTTTCTGATTGCAGCTTTTTTCTCAAGACATCCGCCGGCTTCGGGACCCTTTTCTAATTAACAACCACGCAACGAGGTAGCCCGACGGCGTACAGTAGACCTACTCGTGGGAAACTTTTGTACACTTCGTAATTAGTGTGGCAAGTGAACAAACCGGCACGTGTGCTTGATTGACTGGCGATGGCGTATGTGCGAGCGGCTTGCGTGAAAACCCCGCCCTCAGGTCAATTTATCAATGGGCAGGTACAAATAATAGAGTCACACGGTTCATTCTAATTGATTAGTAAGCTAAAGCCCGTTTTTCAATTCGATGCAAAAAAAATTACACGGTGTTACCACTTTAAAATATATAGGTTTACTCAGTAGTTTAAAAAAAAAAAACTGTGACCAAATCCTTATCACATCAAAGGCATTAAAATTTAATTACTTATAAGAGCAAAGTGTAAAAAACACATACGACGCACACACACTATTTACTTGGAAGTAAAATTGTGTTATTTGGTTTTTATGTACTAGCAACGTCAGACATTTGGCAATTTTTTCTGCATTGAATTAAAAAACAAACTTTAGACGTTACAGACTTCATTCGCGGGAGTATTTTTCCGGGACAAAATGTTGCTTATGTATTATAATCTTCAACGACTCGGTATAATCTCTATCTCTATGAAATTCTCGTGTCACAATGTTAGTGCGCAAACTCCTTCGAAACGGTTTGACCGATTTTGATGAAATTTTGTATGTATATTCGGTAGGTCTGAGAATAGGTTGTAATCTGTTTTTCATTCCCCTATCTGGCAAAACAACGTTTGCCGGGTCGGCTAGTATTAGGTGTAATATTATCAATTTGTTTCTATCCTTTTGAAGCTACGATTGACTAATTCTACCGGATAATTGGCAAAGCAGAACAGAAACAGATGCGAATTTGTGATAAGTTCATTCATACATACATACATAGCTTCCGCAGGGGTTGGAAGAGACCAGGGACTGCCACTTTCCATGATCGACATTCGACATCGACATTCACTCATAACCTAGTTTTAATTCACACGGTATCAACAAAAAAAAAAGTCTGGAAAATAAATAATTCTTATTCGTAAGACAGCGCTATCTGAACAACTTACAGGCGTTCAATGCCTTGTATAGTGGGGCAACCGATGGTAGTTATTATTTATCGACATTGTATCCCCGGCGCGCATAAAACCGCTGTAGCGGCGCCTCGATAAAGGTCTATCCACCTTACAACAGGCCGGCCCGCGGCGGTATGGGTTTTCAATGTAAACTAATCCCTGAATTACCAGTTTAGGGGCAGCAAAAATTAAAACTTCCAAACAAATTCATTTTATATCATTCTGTTTTCATGCACACACACACACACACACACACGATTGAAGTCTCTGGCAGCAAACAATGCAAATTTTAATGACATGTGACATTTATGACATGTGTACGTAAGTGCGGCAGCACTTATGTTGTTGTTTAAACGATGTTTATTTGGTATGGATGATCAATTTCAAGAATCGCTCGTAGCCTGGGCTGCCTGAGTGATCTTAAACGATCACCAAGGTTAAGCAACATACGGCGCGTTCAGTCCATGGATGGGTCACCGTCTATGACTAACGCTAGTGGCATTTTTCCGAGCGGTTCCGTGCTTCGCAAGGCACGTTAAGCAGTTGGTGCCGGCTGCCGTCGATAGATGGCAGTCGTTAAGCCAAGTCAGAGACCCTAGGGCGGCTTGAAAACTTCTGACAGTAAGACCAGCCACTAGTCTTACAAGCCTCCACCGATGATGATCAATTTTTTATTCGACCTATTATTCCTAATAATAATTGTTTAATTGATGCATTGAACATTATAAATTGTTATTTACCTTTTACTTGATCGGCCCTCAAAATATTTGCGCTTGATTTGTTAGGACCTTATATACAAATTGAACACTATTTAAGTTTATTTGTCCGTATCACTGCGCCAGGCGCTTGTCCGCTGTACTGTGGATAGTTCTTTAGTCTGTGGCGTGCTTAGATCGGCACGACTGGCCCATTAACATTTTGACTTTCAGGAGGGTTGATCGGCGATAGATAGGCAGTGACTTGCATGGTAGGGCTCCCGGTGTCGGCTGGCCACAGGTGAGCGAAGTGGCGCGTTATCGCCGTATCTGGGGTGCGTGCTTGAGTACAGTTTATTGCCGGAGTAGCGACAGGCCTAACGCATGGGAAAATCGGGATCCCAGCAGGAATTCGACTTTAACAATCGTTCGTGTGTGTTGGTATGCGTGAGAAAGTGTTCGCGGTTGCGCGTGCTTGGGAGTGTTGTCTGGGGATAGGGTTGACAACCCTACTATACAATATACTCGTAGTATCCTACTATATTAGGGGCTCATCGACTATATTTAAAAAAAAACGATATGTTTAAAGTAGGAGAAACTACTTTATTTTGCGTAACGCGGAACCCAGCCTTAATCTTTTTCTAAAGCTCGCTCTTCAAGTCATATAAAATAAAATAAAGAAAATATAGAAAAGAAAATAACCACATACTATTTTTTTACTATAAATTTAGAAATACTACATTTGTTAGAAAAAAGTTGCCATCCCTATCTGGGGATTGTGAGGTTGAGGTATGATTCTTTTGAGCACTCCCCAAAGGTTATTTTATCTGTGGCTACGTTTTTTCCTTGGGAAATATCCACGACAGACTGCTTTAATTGGTGTTTTAAGGAATCGGGTTTTTATAAAAAAGAGAAATTCATATTAATGTTTCAGTTAGTTTCTTTCTAAAGTGCCGCTCGCCTACTTCGTTGCATTCCTAGTTACGAGTATGATCTTGATGATCAATTCTAATATAGGATTCAAGTATAGACATAACGTAAGATGCTATAAGCATGTAAATATAACTACACTCTGGAGTGTCCTAAATATTTCAGAAATCAATAATAAATTTCAATCAATTTATATTGTTTTTGCTGAATGTCAATATGTCAGCCGCTACTTTGGTGTAGGCCATATTTGTAGTGGAGAAAAAGGCAGCGTGAAAAAAACGTCCAATCTTTTTATCTTTTCTAAAATCGTCTTAAATGTATTATTAACATTGAGTCAATTTTTTTTTTAAATAAGTTTATTTGCGTAAACACGAGTATTTACAACATGCAGATGTTACATAATGAGTTCGATCGTGTTTTGCCATTTCGGCGTACAAATTTAAAATATGCTTATTAAATACTAGATAGTGGATCGGTCACAATTTTCACGCATCATAAAAAAACTAAATCTATTTTAAGTATTTTCATCACATTCTGAGTATCAAGATTCCAAAATTTATACTAGTCCTAAATTAATCTTACATTTAATTTCTGTAATGTCCAAATATATAATGTCAAATGTATAATGTCAATATTATTAATGTAATGTCAAGTAATAAAGATTATACAATAAAGATTAAAGTTTGTCACCCAAAAAATCGTTCACTGTGATAAGACACTATATGATAAGACTTCATGATTGCCATTAATTACTGATTTATTTATATTTTAATTGTTTATTTAATACTAGCGACCCGCCGCGGCTTCGCACGGGTGGCAAAAACATTTCAGTGAAAATAGCTATATTAGTTCCGTGGAAAATTCCCGGGGTAGCAATTTTTTCACACCTTGGGTTACATTATTCGAGATTTCGTACGGAACCCTAAACTTTTTGAAAATGACCTATGTTACTCACTAAGAATGTAGCTTTCTAATGGTGAAAGAATTTTTAAAATCGGCTCAGTAGTTTCTGAGTCTATTCATTACAATCATACACACAAAAATACAAATCTTTGCTCTGTATAATAGGTATTAATAATAAGTATAAGTATAGAAGTATAGATATGACGTTGTGCTTCCAAAACCGAATAACGAAAGTGATTTGTCAGGATCGTGGCAGGTGGCAGTCTCTGGTCTCTGCCTAACCCTCTGGCATACAGGCGTGAGCTTACGTATGTATGTTGTACTTCCATGTACTACACCCCGTTTAACCAGAAAGCTGAAGTTTAAGCGGTCAATGGCCAGTTCTCTAAGCACGATGCGTTATCGCGTGGTGGCGGTGGCCCCTGACTAAGCGTGGCCACCCCCGGGGTAACCGTTCGACTGACCCCATACACCTCCACCTTTGACCTGCTATTAAGTTACTTACACTGTTGAGCTTAGACTAAAGCGTATTTGGCGTGAGAGGGGAGATTGCCGGTAGCGCTCGGTTTTTGATTCCTCGCTTTGAGTGTATTTTCATGTTTGTGATGTCCTTGCCCGGATGCAACGTAGCACAGGGTATCCTAGTTTATGATCAGGAGAAGTGATTGTGTTGGGCGGAGTTTAGTTAATGCTACATTTACTTTCTTCATTATTTAAGAAATCATTTTGGTTGACGACCTCTGTGGCGCAGCGGTTAGCGCATCTGCCACATTACACACATACACTTTTCGCCAAAAAGATCTGTAAAAAATGATATGTTCTCCCTTTTCCTTCACAGTTTTTACATGATATGGTTGTCTGTAAGAAATTGCTATTAGTAATAAGGCCGCCAATTGTATTGGCGACCCCTGCGTTATGCTCGTGAACGGGTGCCGTCCGTGTGTCTGGCCGCAGGATTGTTGTTTTCATACTTGTGTTAGAATATCAAATAATGTTTGACATTCCAAGTATTGATTTCATTGTACTCATGGGTCTTGATTTTAGGTAGATGACATTCATACCAAATTTGGATGGTCAGAATGGAGTTTTTTTGCTGCCTTTTTTCCACTACATTCGTTCCCAAGGCAGCGGCTAGCATTATAATCACATTCATATTCAACAAACAGAATGTAAATTCTTTACAGTAAAATAAATTTCTGATTTCTGACTGTTACCTTGTAAATATTTTATGTTTGTGTTTTTCCTTGTGTACAATAAAGAATATTTTTATCTTATCTTATGTTTTTTCTCCTTGGTAAAGCTAGTGCTACTTTAGAACCAATTGGTGCGCATGTAAACAGTAGCATTTGTATTTACCTGAGTTCGCTAGGCGACTGCTCGTAGGTCCAAACATCTGATATGGATCTGTAACAAAAAATATCCGTTTGTATTGTCTAACATTTAAAAGTAGGATAAACAAACTTCAAAACGCGCCGAATTAATTTAATTGGCGCTTTAGTCTACGCGGGTAGACATACATACGCTCCATACATACGTCATTCAACGCAGAAGTATTTTGTATGTATATTCGTTAAGCCAAGTCAGAGGCTTTAGGGCGCCTTGAAAACTTTTGACAGTATGACCAGCCACTAGTCTTACAAGCCTCCACCAATCCGGACTAGGGCCCCGTGTTGGAGTACGGCCTATACTTTCCGCAGGAAAGAGACGTGTGCCCCTTAGTGGGGACATAATGGGTTGATGATGATGACTTCCACTGTTGGACATACGCCTCCACAGACTTTTTCCAATCATGCATCTTAATCTAGTTGCTGGTCAACATCATCAGTCTTAGATTGGTCCAGAGAGCTAGCGCCCTTCAATGCGTGTGATTGTCCGTGGTCTCCACTTGAGAACCTTTGCGCCCCATCAGTTCTTGACGAAATTTGTGGCGCAGCGGTTATCGCAACTGCCTACCATGCGGGAGGTCCCGGGTTCGAGTCTCAGCTCTGAACAAAAAAAACCCAAGCCTTGGATTGTTACATGTTTGTGATGTTGATGTTTCTGGTTCCCACGACACAGGGTAGCCTAGTATGGGGCCATAAGCAACGTGCCTGTATGTAAATGTTATAAAAAAAATATTAACGATTCTTCGGTAGATGTGACTAGCCCACTGCCACAAAAACTTGCTAGTGTTATTGTAGATGTCAATTACTGTGTTTCTGGCGAAGAGAATTGTCTAATATCTTATGTGATCTACTAAAGAAACTCCGAGCAGAGCCCGCACACCGGGCGTTTTTGAATCAGGAGACGAGTCTTACCATCTGTATCTACGGTTCGCCTCCAGAGGTCATATCTGGCAGGATTAATGTTTGCATGTAGGCCAATTTCAGGTACTGGCTTCAAATAAAGGATCTGGGGCGCGGATGGGACAGTCTCGTCAATGCGGGCTTCGTCCCATAGCTTCAGTGGATTCGGAAGACTACGCATCTTTTCCACGCCGTCACCCCGACGAAGAAATAGACCACAGGGGGGTGAGTGCGGCGACAGAGCGCTGTCTGCTAGCGTGGAACGGCCTATCTATGTAAATCCAGCGATGCAGGTCGCCGCCTCATTATCCTCACTTGAAATGCAATCTATGCACTCCATCGGCTTTTTTCGGTCGGGCCTGTTGTTGCTGGTGCCGTCGCCGTGGCAACGGCTATCGCGCTATCAGCTGGAGTATTTCCACCTTATCCGTAGTCTCGGATCGGTAAGACGGTTTGTTACGATCATCGTTCGAGGTTGACTCTTCGGTTGGTCAAGTTGGCACGTGTGTAGTACATAAAATCAGGTTTCTACCATTCGAAAAAAATAACATAATGCTGATGGTGGCATGTTCTTACGTAAAAGATAAAGTTGACAGAGGGAGGGTGTGAATTTCGCAAACTGTATGCTGGGATAACGTATAGAAATTTTCACCAAAAGTGCTACCGAAAATAAGAGTGATCAAACTAGCTATTGCTTGCAGCTAGCTACAAGTATTGCTTCCAGGAACGTCAACTTCAGAACTAGAAACTAGACTGACTACAAAAAGTCGAGCTCAATAAATATTCGTGCTCCAGCTCACCCCCTTGTGGATCTACATCGGTCTACGCCGAGAAAGGGTGTGCTATGCAACATGGCTTCTTGAAATAGGCCGCGTTTATCTCTAATAGCCGCCCAACTGCATAAAGTTATAGGTATAGTACGAGATCATAAAAACTTCGCACCCCTAGTCATTTAAAATCACCACCCTACAAAATTATTTCGGCAGTTTCCACGCCACGAATTGGTCTTTGTTACTAGGCCCTCAAGAGTTGCGGGGTCATTCGAGAATATATTTGCTGACAGCTGTAGCAGCCGCAACGCGAATGTCGCAATAATTTTAGTGCCAAGTTTGAAACAAAGGGGGTTCCTTTTGTTAATAATTATAATGCTCAACTAATTGTTAATAGTTCCACGCTATACATTCGCGCGATAAAACACGAGCGGTAACGAATTGACGAATATTTAACTGAATTTCTGGGACGAAACTTTGGCCTTTGCATATATATAGTCAGAGGATTTGTACGCGTCCGTTGCACCTTCATATTATATGGGTAAAGGGACCACTCGGATATTGCAACGCCTGGGACATAGTTTTTGATGGAGTAGGTTTGCACCTATAGCATCCTGGGAGCTTGTCTTTCCACTGCGCTAGGCTGATCAAGATGTGAGGAAAAAATACAAACACGCTTGTATTCTGGAGGGTTGCATGGAGTCGTTGGTTTTGCTATGTGATACGATCTTGATAAATCTCTCTAGTTTCAAGAATAAAGTTGTATTGGGATGCATTGCAAAATACTTGTTGTTAGAGAGGGGATATTACTGCGACATTTTGATACACTATGAAGCCCCATGTTGTAAATAGAATGTATGTTACTATGTTTACTGCAAAACTAATTAAAACTTATGAAACAATTTTTTAAAGCGTTTACCAGTGATAAACTCTAATTGGCGTGCTTCAGGAAGGATAACCCTGTAGAGAATGGGGGAGAAAAGAAGGAAAAAAAAAATTAAAAATGGAATTATTTAGTGATACTGTGAATAAAAAGCGTGGTAAATGATGCACCACAGCGACCAAATATTCGAGGGCAAAATAAAAAGTTACCGTAACTAGCGATCCAGTATAGAGCTGCTAATGAATGTCAATGAGCTGACACGATTTGACAGAATCGACGCAAGATGCCGACCGTTAAGTCTCGAGAGTACAGGAGTAACAATACGGATGTATATTTGACATATTTGCCAAAGCTAGAAGAAGCGGGCTCGCAAGAAACTAGAGCTCTTCTTAGCGTGTCGATGGCAAACAAATATTTTTTAAAGTCTACTAGATAGTTGCGGCCCAGAACTTTGCGACGCTGACTGCTTTATCACTTGCAGTCATTAGGTCCTCCTGAGTGCAGGTGTTAGGGCACGCAGGGCACGATGAGAGGTGGTCCATCGTCTGGGTAGTACCGCACAGGCAGTTCAAATTGTCGCTGGCGGGATCCGCAAACCCCCACCTTGACATGTTATCCTTACTTCGGCCAGTACGAGTTCTACCCCACAAAGAGAATAATAACTACCTAGGTATGTTATTACAAGGTTACATTGAATTAACCAATTAATAACATACCGAAGAAACCATTTTCATTTCACGTCAGCATAGTTTATGACATAAACGATAAGAACCCAAAGTTACGGCAAAATATTTTACGCGAAAATTGCAACTTCAACGTGTAAATCATAGGTAACGACCCATTTGCTTTGCTACTTTGCAAAATTCAACTTGGTTATGGAAACCACTACGTCGGTCAAAAGTAACAGCATAACTTTGTAGCGAACCGAAGGCTACATTTCCGGAGCTATTATGTTAGCATTTGTTAAGTATATCCGACATTGACATTGGCTACTTGCATGTTGCGCGGAAATCCGTCGGGCTTAAGCCAAGGTTAACTAAACGCACGCGGTGCGCCAAGCCAAGTTACTTGCGAGCCCGCATTGCATTTTAAAATGATGAAGAACATTTATATACCAACAAGACACATCACAGAAACAAAATAAACAGACATGTAACACAAATAAATGTGTACTTCAATAGACGATCAGATAGCAGCCATTTTCAAATTTCATCTTCGAGGGCAGTCGATTTTAATCAGCGTGTGACTGGTTTGATGCTGAGAGGTAATACATATGTAGTTTTTCGGATCTTTGGGTACAGGGGATGTTACACAAGGTGAGTTTCTCGAAAGCAAGTGGTGATTACTTCTAGACAATAGTATGCTCCCCTTAAATTGAAAAGCTGAACGAGTAACGTACATGTGCTTGGGTATTATACATAACAATAAATTCGAGAAATTTGAGAGAAAAAAGCTTTGCTTTGTTTTGACACCCCTGCTGTAAATAATGGTGTAAGAAATAGAGTTTGTATTCTTTTTGAGCAAAATATTTCGAAAGATGATTATGATTATGATTGCTTCTCGTCATCACTTGTTGGAAGATGTTATCTTCTGTAGTGGATTCATCGCTCCATCTAGTATACCATTGAATTTAGAAAATTCAATGTAGTATACGTCATAATTTGTTTTTGTCAGAATTGTAGTTGGCCTAACATTTGCTTTTGTGTTTTGGTGGGTAATAATAACGTCTTGGATCACGCTACCAGTTCCACGGCTGCCTGTTTATCATAAATGCACTTGTTTTACTACTTAATCACCTTAGTTGCCGACTGTCTGATCTACGGCTCCGTTTTCGTAGAAATGCCCTTTTCTATTTTAAAAATAAAAACTGAAAAAAAATTAAGCATAGTCATCCGCAAAATACAACTCGGGTCCAACAAGTTGGTGGAGAAAACAATAAACATTTAATGCCCCTTCAACCAATCACTGACAGGGCAGCGGGAAATTACCATTATAGGAATGTTTTAGAATTACACTTATTTCGGTGCAAATAATGCAGAGCACGTACACGTTTTGTTTTCATTATAGATTCCCGTTTTTGAACCTGGACTTACAGCCCTATCTCACAAGCAATTAGCGTGGCCAAAACGTGGCGTCATCGCTGCGTATTCGGCACGCGTTCGCAGCGCAATTGCGGCGGGCTCGCTGCGCCATCGTATAACTTTGAAATCGCTAGTGTGATAGGGCTCTTACAAAAAGAGGAGTTCTTCAATTCACGAGTAACCCGTCATCATCAAAACCAGTCCACAAGTCCACATTCTTTTACAACAGAACACTATGATCATATTAATTCCTCTTTGGAAGCAGTTCCCGTAATGATACGTGCACAGAGAAAACAACGAACAGTAACAATACAATACGATTACATACAAGTAAAAACAACAGCCACCTCCTACCCCAGCGATGATCGATCAGCTGACGTGGCGCTTACGGCAGACAAGGAGTCGATTTAAACATTTTTTACAATAACTGTTAAATCGAGGGTGAACTAACTGGCCCCTTCACTGAGGGCTGAGTCGATGCAATCATGATGATTATGATAAATGATCGCACTTCTTACGAGCCAACGCCTCCGACAGACGCTCCGCCATGACTGTGATTTGTGTAACAATCGGCAGGGTGAGCGAAATGATTGCGCTGTGGGTGTGTTTCGACTGCCAGTGACGAGAGAAGATAGGCGTGATTAACTTCCTTTAGGAATTAATGATAGGTCCTCTTCAATAACTTTATTCTTCGGAGTCGAAAGCATTAATTCCATTCATTAGAAGTTTCGTCCCAAAACGAACTCAGAATTCGTAATGGGATTCTCAGTGGAGATCAACACTCTCCAAGATTATAAATATGAAGTGAGAACGATTTCAACAATTGACCAATCCGGACTTGGCCCCCGTGGTGGAGTATGGCCTATACCTACCTTCCTCAGGGAGGAGACCCATGCCCCTCAGTGGGGACATAATGGGTTGATGATGATGATGAGAACGATTTGGGTAACGGGTCTCATATTAAGACTGAGAAAATGCGACGCAGCGTAAGACGCTTATTCGCTAATGCAGCTTACATACGTCTCAATGTAGGGCACAGACTTTCTCTCACAGAGAGTGTATGGGCTTAATTATCACCGAGGATTAGCAATTTTAAGCGCAGCGGTAATTAAAATCTCAGACATTCAGGTTTCCTCCCGTTTCCTTCGTCTGTGAGATTACCGAAGCGAAAAAGGCAAGATTTGAAAAGGCAACAAATCAATCATATACACATTGGGGCCTCCCCGAAGCCATAATTGACATTAAACATCTTTTTTTCTAAGTTCTTGTTGTTTTGGAAGTTTAAATATTTAATAGGCGCTTTACTATTTTCAATAACTATTTTTTCCTCTACTTATACACATAAAATCATGCCTGTGTCCCAGAGGGGTAGGCACAGACCAGAGACAACCACTTGCCCCTATTTTATCCGATATGAAAGTTAAAACGGACCCCTCAATAGGGCATTGCTTTTCTGTACTAAAAAAAAAGTCCACTTCAACAATAGATAACAATAGACGATAAAAATATCCCTGATTGAAGGAGCGAGGTAAACGAAGTTATGTCATAATTATTATGTATATTTACGCAATAATTCACCTTTCTCATGCTTATTAAGGGCAGCGCGGCAGACAGATAAAACAGACCGCGAAATTATGAGGGTCCCACGACACAGAGTATCCTAGTTTGGGCCCAGAAGCAATGTATGTGTCTGTACGTGTCTGTATGATTATTATTGATAAAGGTCGGGGATTCCTCGCAAGACAGCGGAACCCTCGAGGATCATAATGATGCGATAGGAGTATTTTGTGATCTGTCAAAGGCATTCGATTGTGTAGACCACAAAACATTACTCTCAAAGTTAAAACACTATGGAATAAAAAAATTAAGTCTAGATCTTTTAAAATCATATTTAGAAGGAAGGGTTCAAAAAGCAGAAATAAATCGTATTAAATCGTCAGGCTCACTTGTAAAAATGGGAGTCCCGCAGAGATCTATCTTAGGGCCGTTCCTTTTCCTAGTCTATGTAAATGATTTACCGTTTTTGGTACAAAAAATGTGTGAGATAGTGCTATATGCTGATGACACGTCACTTGTTTTTAAAATAAAGAGACAGGAAAGTAATCTTGCCGAACCAAATAATGCTCTCTCGCACGTTCTAGATTGGTTTACAGTAAATAATCTATTGTTAAATTCAAAAAAGACAAAATGTGTGAAATTTGCCCTACCTAACGTAAAATTAGTTGAAAAGAACATTGTAATTGAAAATAATAAGCTAGAATTTGTTGAAGATACTGTATTTTTGGGCATCACAATCGATGCCAAACTACAATGGGGTCCACATATTATAAAATTGGCACATAGACTAAGCTCCGCAGCATATGCCGTGAAAAGAATCCGAGAACTTACTGACGTTGCAACTGCTAGGCTTATTTATTTTAGTTACTTCCATAGTATTATGTCCTATGGTATAATACTATGGGGCCGGGCAGCAGACATTGAGACTATTTTCATCTTGCAGAAGAGAGCGATCCGATTTATTTACAAGCTAGGTAGTAGGGACTCGCTAAGAGATTTTTTCAAAGAAACTAACATCTTAACAGTTGCAAGCCAATACATTTATGAAAATATTATGTACGTTCGGAAAAATATTAAGGACTTCGAAACTCTTGGTAGCCATCATAACGTTAATACTAGGAATAAACATAAATTGTCATTTCCACGATTTAGACTTGCAAAAGTTAATACTTCCTTTATGGGGCACTGTATAAGGTTCTACAACAAGATACCCCAAGATATATTAGAGTTACCCCCAACGCGATTTAAGAATTGTGTTAAGCACACTCTTTGCAAAAAAGCTTATTATAAAATCAACGATTATTTAGAAGACAAGGACGTATGGCATTAAATAGTAGTTTAATATTAAATTAAATCAGAGGATAAATGTGTCTAGTGTTCAACACATCCAAGATATTATTTTGTATGTTTTATTTGTATTAGCTTTAAGGTGATTTGAGAAAAGATGGTCAGAGTGGAGTTTTTTTTTCGCTGCCTTTTTCTCCACTACAGACGGCCCCAAGGCAGCGGCTAACGTTATACATAACTGTATGTACATTGACATTCAACAAGCAGAATGTAAATTCTTTACGTTGAAATAAATTCTTGATTCTGATTCTGATTCTGATTCCTGGCCCGCGCACCTGGCAGAGGTAGCGCCGACAAATCCAGTTACGTCTGCCGAAGTCGACAAATAGAATTGTCGAAAGTGATTACGTTTTCCATTTGGGCTGAAAATTGGTAGGTCGGCCGGCGAGGCGGCCGCGGCGGGGGGCGCCCGCCTGCCTTTATGTTTTAACAAAAATAATATTATGGTACGATTTCTGATGGAATTGCAACAGATTTCGATTTGTATTAGATGATCAATCCAATTGCAGCGCGTCCGCCTCCCGTGTTTTTCGAAAGGAGATCCCATTTCTACTACAAGAATTTGAAATGTTAACTTTATTGCAGATACATTTACTTGACTTTTTGTCGAAAGAATCAGAGTAACACCTGGTCGGACTCTTCTGAAAAAAAGTGTAAGTGAATCCGGAATAAAGTTAATAATGTGTAAAGCTTGAATAACAAGTAAATATTCTTCTTTTAAACTTTTGTAGTTGTACAAATGTATAAATAATGGGTTTACAATGACCGTAGTGCTGGCGACGGTGCCAAAATGACAGGAACTCAAATGATCAGTTGTTCAAATCGTTGTTTCAACAAATTCTAACATCTCTTTTATGTTTCTTCACCTTGAATTCAGGTTTTTATCAAATGTATTCATCTAAGGACTACCTATCCTATCTGACTAACTATCCTATCCTACTATGTATACCTATCTGAAATCAACACTTCTTCATATTCATCACTAATATTACATAGACGTAAAGTTTGTAAGTTTGTATGGAATTGCTCGTAGCCCCGGCCGCCTGAGTGATCTTATAAATATGAAATTTCATCAAAATCGGTCCAGCCGTTTCGGAAGAGTTTGCGCACTAACATTGTGACACGAGAATTTTATATATTAGAAGAAAGAAAGCAGATTAGAAAAGAAAGATGATTAAGCCTCACTTTCTGAAAGAGTGTTCAAATGTAACAAGAGATCAATCTAAGATTAATTCAAAATACCGGCACGTGATTGGCTGAAATTAGCTTGACGTGAGATTAACATGAGATTAACATTTGATCGCTCTTCTAGAAACCGAGCGTAAGTCTGAATGAATTTTATTATTAATTTAAAACACAGGTAAACGACATCAACGCGTCTCCGGAACTTCTGTCGCCACGGTTTTTCCATTAATTTACCTTACGAAATCAAAAGTACTTGACACGATAATCAGCCGTCATCCATATTATAATAAAACGAGGCACTTTTCTACACCGGTTCTTGAGCATAAAAAGACAGACATTCACGCATAAAAGAAGCTTGGAAATACTACAGTACACACCTTTTCGGGCTAACAGAGGTGTAAAAGTTACTTATTTATTCCTTCAATTCATGATTCACTGTGTGAATCCCACGCGCAGTAGGTACGATCAACGGTGTTCTGTTGACCAAGAGGGTGTCCAGTAGAGATGTAATGAGGAAGAACTCGATGACTAGTTAGGCCCGTTACACACTGTGACTTTTAGCATCGATGCAGTCGCGATACAGCATCGATGCAGTCGCAAATGGTCCACCTTTACACACTTGCGCTACTGCTGGTGTTGCGAAGCTGTCGCGCATTTAATAAATGCACGACTGCATCGATGGTAAAAGTCGCAGTGTGTAACTTCCCTTAGATAAGTAAAGTAATAAATTGACTATGCTGACCCAACCAGTCATCGAGGAGTTAGGATAATTAGATTTTACCTAATAATTAATATACTAGTTAGTATAATGTTGCCATCTTTAAGTGACGAGTAGTGACAGGATAGGAATAGTACACTAACACAAAAATAAACCTAAGCGCACACTAGCGACACGCGACAGGCGACAGCTCGGCAACTAGACGCGACTACAGGCTACGGCCGTCAATTTTCATATATTTTGTTCGAATCTCCGCACACTTGGCGTCAGAGTCGCGGAGTCGCGACGACAAGACGCCAGAAGCAAATGACAACGTCGCGTCTGACGCGGCGGCTAGACGCGGCGACAAGCCGCCCTGTTTGCGATAACTCTAAGATCCCTAAGAAACTTGTATGAACTTTTATATTTGAAATAAATGAATTCAATTTTTTTTTAAATAATCGTGACTGGTCTAGTTTAACATAAAACTAGGTTCAAATTTCATGAGCTTTAAAAAGTCTTAGTGAGTGACATCGTATCGTTATAGTGACCTTTGTAGAACAGTGGTTAGCGCTTAGCAGTGGGACACATGACAGTAATAGAGGCTATGTAAGAAAGAAAAAAAAAACATTCAAAACCTACATACTCCCATTACCATCATCATCAACCCGTTATGTCTCCACCGAGGGGGGCGGGTCTCTTCCCTGAGGAAGGCATAGGGCATACTCTACCACGGGAGCCAAGTACGGATCGGTGGAGGCTTGTAAGACTAGTGGCTGGTCTTACTGTCAGAAGTTTTCAAGCCGCCCCAAGGCGTCTGACTTGGCTTAACGACTGCCATCTATCGACGGCACCCGGCACCAACTGCTTAACGTGCCTTGCGAAGCACGGAAGAAGCATTAGTCATAGACAGTGACCCATCCATGGACTCAACGCGCCGTATGTTGCTTAACCTAAGTGATCGTTTTAAGATCACTCAGGCAGCCCAGGCTACGAGCGATTCCCATTACCATAATATGTTCAAATCGCCTGTATCTCAGAGGAGGAAGCAGCAAATTGAGGTCACCAAATATAACTTACTAAAGCTCAAGGCGACCGACACTTTATACAAAACACCGAACCCCTTCGGACACACATTAACCGTGATTGCTTCTCACCAAATGAACCTTACAATGTTAGCCTTTTCTACTATAATTACGCTCCCATTACCAAACACTAATCTTTCGCCGATGGCGCGCCACACTGCTACCAGTCGTCCCACCGTCAAACAATTTACAACCCTAACTGTGGAATGAAAGAGCCGACTTTGCTTGAGCAACCACGGTCGTCAAAGGAGAGGAAGTTTTTTTTACAAAAGGGAAATAGTTCTTATTCCTTTAGCTATGAAACGAAATTCGCCGATCATGCGTGAAACGTTTCGTGAGTTTGTGAACTGGTCTTTATCCTAGTTGGATAAGGTGGGGTTTTGCAGGTCCGCCGGCGTATGACCAGAGGCGGCTTGAAGGAGTTAATATGTGGCGCACAAAAGGCCAAATCACGGCACTTGCAAGGCGCGACACACACCAGGGGTGACTTCTCGATGATAAAACTCTAAAAAGTCATAGTCAAACGACTGTACTGTCTTTGACGGATGATTTTTGTTAACAGTATGATAGTCCAGACTTTAATCTTGTTAGGAATTAATGCAAACTCTATGTCTGGAGTTTCAAAAAGTAAAAAGGCGTAGTCACGCTTCAAACTGACATACAATGAACGCTCTTACCGGTTTTGGTTCGATTTATTTCTGTGTCCTGTTGCTAAAAGGGCCAAAGTCAGATTTTGCCCAAAATCAGCTTTTGATGGCAAAGTACTGAAAAATGTTTATATTTATTTGTGCTAAAAGGGCGTAAGTGCAACGTCAATATTTTCAAAAATGAGATGTAAAGAGGCCAATGTAGGGTGTATGACTTTCTACCGGTATAGTAAAAATTGTTAGTTTTAAAACGGCTGCAGTGAGGATGGGGATTACTGACATTGGCCCTATTAGCACCAGGCCACAGATTTTATCACTAACCCATTTACCCGATTTTAAGTTTATCACTAAGCCACTTACCTTGTACATAAATAATACTTTTTTTCACACTGTCAAATAGGCTGTTCCAGATCCGATTATGTGGTCTTTATTGACGACATCTGTAGTGCAAAGCGCATCGGCCTACCATGCGAAAGACCCCGGGTTCGAACCCCGGCTGGGGACAAAAAAATAAACCCCAGGTCTTGGATGTTTACACGTTTGTGATGTCGCTGTTTCTGGTTCCCACGACAGAGTGTATCCTAGTGTGGGGTCAGAAGCAATCTATGTGCCTGTATATAAATTTTTAATTACCAGTCATACTTGAGACTGTTGAAAAGCGCTCAATAGAGTCTACATAAAGTCGCCGCGCGCTGTGAGAAAGCCAGTGAAGGAAGCTAGGAAGTGGAGGCCATAAAATAATAATAAAAGGATAATTAATCGATCCGTGCGCATTATTCTCCGGGTTATTCCCCCATACGCGCAGTCGTTAGTGCAATTACGGGCAGCTCCCCTAGACCATTAGCTGTTTGATTGCGCCAGAGTCTCCCCAGTCGCGGATTCAATAAACCTCGCCCCGTAGATGTGTTTTGACAGATCTCTATTTGTTAAGACATACGATTATTGGTCGGTAATAGTTTCGCTCGGGCCATTGGTTCGGTTGCCGTGTGACCGAGCAGTTCGTCATATTGCCAATTCGGCAGAATGTTATAAAGTTGTAGGTAATGCAATAAAGAACGTCTGTTCGGGTGGTCGCTTGGCCTTGTCTGTTTGTCAGGGATTGTTTTCGGTGCAATAGTTGTTATACAGGGTGTCCCAAGACTCAACGTCAAGCCGGTTCCGGGTGAAAAGGCCACTCATCAGAAAAATATAAAAAAAATCGATTTTTTCATTTTAAGTACAGTAATTTTATTTTATTATTATTTATGCAAGAAATTTCACAAACATAATGAAAACTAAAATTGAAATTAAAAATGGGCGATTAGAAGTTTTTTTTTTAAAAGTCATTTTTTTCCAAGCTGGAGCAGCTGGTTTTGAAATTTTGTTAACAAATCATTATTCAGAGATATAAAACAAAAAAGGAAAAAGAAAAGATTTGTGGCAACATGATTTTTCAATTTTTTTTAAAATGCGTATAATTTTTTTTCGCGCAATTTTTTTTTCTGATAACCAGTATGACTTGCCTTTTCACCCGTTTCCGTCTTGACGTTGATTTTTGGGACACCCTGTATAATATAGTCCCACTCTCTTCTCTCGGAGAAAGAGAGAGTATGGGTGCCCGACGCAGATTTCGATTATAAGCAGTGAGGGATGTGAATATTTCGGATACTCAGTTTGACTCACGATTTCTTCACGGTATTTTTATGTCTCGCAATACTCGTGTAGTCGTTAAAAATTATTAACTTTGTAGATGAATAACTACTTTGCAAGCCATTAGCTTATGTCCAAAGACCTACTGACACTGATAAATTGAATTAAACGTGCATTGACACTAAAATTCAATACAATAGTCGGTTGGCTAACACAAAATCAATCTTAGCTCTTCCCAAACGCCCCGGAAAGGGCAGCTATTGGAAAAACATTTGGAATGTCATCACGTCACGGCGCCGGCGCACGCTCGCCTGTGAAAACAATCGAATGCTTTGATTTCCAGTGTTTTTTGGCCCCTTGTTTGCACCGGTTGTTTGGCTATCACCGCGGGGACACGGGCGTGAAGGTTTGGCTTGGGTTTATTTGAATCAGCTACTCATTTATTGTTGCTCATTCATCGCTTACGATCTCAAGGGGGTCGCCGTAGCGCTAGAGCCACCGATGGAGAAAAACATGTACTAGTCAAAACAAAATAGGGAGGTGTTCTTTTGGTGTGAAATTAAAACAATAGAAGTAGTAAATATTTAGAAAAATGTAACATTAAAACAATGGCCGTAGTTTTTAATTAATTAAGGCTAAGATTACTTGAAATTATGTTTACTTGGAAAAAAAACCAACTTAAGGAAAAAAGAAAACTTTCTAAGGAAGAAAACGCAAAAAAAATATTGCACGCATTGTAACTTTTTTCGTGTTAGTAATAGGTACGTCCTCTTCTCTTAGTTACGCACTCCTGAAGCCTGGATTGGATGCTCTCGAGCAGGATTGGATGCTCTCGAGCAAGTGTCTTCAGCTGGAGTCTAATCCCGATACTTTTAACCCTTAAATGCATCTTGTTGCCAATTGTCTACAAATCGATTTTGTCAGTTGAAAACATCACTCGTTCTAGTTTCTGAACGTGTCTCTGATGGAATTACCTTGTTGTATGTTGTATTACAATGAAAAAAAAAATACTCGCAAGTTTCCATAATTATGATGTTTGTAATTATTGCCATTTGTCTACATTATGCTTTAGGGCCTCATATGTTTCTTACTTTGTGATTACTTTCTCAACTTCTGGTGGAGGTGTTTTTAGCCACTTTTTTGCTTTTTTTAGAATGGCTGAGAGATGATTGAAGGGAAAAGATATTGAAGCTGTGCTGCTCGCCTTAGAAAATAGTGACGTTTCAGAACATGAAGAAATAAGTGATGATAGGGGTCGACGCCGCCCATGTGAGCATTGTAGTCCTTGATTACTTTTGGGCATTGTATACTCACCTGTTTCTTCTCTTTTTTATCAAACCTGTTGACAGTTCCTGCTGGCTCACAGCCTGCATATGTGGAAGCTAGTGTTACAAGCTTATTGTCTTTCCAGCAAGTAATGTCTACTCCTTCATAGCCAGCCATTCGCCATGATTATTATCATCGTGATAATTCGATTTATTATTATCCGAATGGCTGGCTATGAAGGAGTAGACATTACTTGCTGGAAAAACGATAAGCTTGTAACACTAGCTTCCACATATGCAGGCTGTGAGCCAGCAGGAACTGTCAACAGGTTTGATAAAAAAGAGAAGAAAAGTAATCAAGGACTACAATGCTCACATGGGCGGCGTCGACCTCATGGATAGTTTCTTGGGAATAGAAAGCTTATGTTATTCACTGAAGGCATACGGATAAAGAGCAGAAACTAGTACATTCGTCTGTTCTATAATCAAAACACCTTTGGCAGTTCTTGGGTGCTGAACAAAAAGGCAAATGAAAAAGAAGGAAATGCCAAAGGCATGAGCCAATGTGACTACAGGTTGGATTTAGCAGAGACATTGTGCAATTATAAGAGAAGTACCGAAAATAAGAGGTAAACCATCTAGCAGTACAGTGGAGAAGGAACTAGAAGCTAAAAGAAGTCGAGGTCCAATGAAATATGTTCCCCCAAAGGATGTAAGGACTGTGGAGTTGGTCACAACGAGGATCGTTGATCGAACAAAATAGATGTAAATTTCCAGGATGCAAAGGATTCGTAAGGATAGAGTGCATCAAATGCAAAGTAGCTCTTTGCCATACCAAGGACAGAAATTGTTTTTCTGCTTTTCATTCATAAATAAATGGGTTTCTTTCGTATTTTCGTTGTTTGACTACAAATACAAATTTTTTTTTATTTTTTTTTATTTCAACGTAAAGACTTTAGTGACTACCTACTATATAGGAATATATCGTAACGCATACTGTTGCCAATTGGCAACATAGATATTTTTTTAAAATTTACATTAAAAATATGAATTCAGATTTTTTTTATATTTTTCCTTTAATCTATCGGTATATCTATGGCGAAAAATTATTATCTTATTCCGAAATAAAAAATCATGCATTTAAGGGTTAAAGCATGAACCAGCTACTGATGGTTGTGAATCGTTCACTCTCTCTAACCCTATGTTTCAATTGATCCCACAAAAGCTCTATTGGATTTAAGTCCGAACTGTTTGCTGGCCACGACTTGGATATGAGGCTTATCCAGTACTGTCTGGATTACTGTGCTATGTGTGGACGAGCATTGTCTTGCATTAGGACGAACATGGTAAGTGAAGCTCCATCTTCACTTACCATCAGGTGAGATCGGGGTCAATCGTTGGTCAGTTTTTAATAAAAAAAAAAAAACCTAGGACCCACTCGCTGTGCAAATGGGATCAGATGAGCTGTGATAACCTCCCCGATGTATCGCTGTGCAGTTACGCTACTTTCCTTCAGTATGGCGAGCTCAGTTTTGCCGTGTAAGCAAATCCCACCCCAAATCATTGAGTTGGGACCACCAAAACGATCAACTTCGTGGATGCACTCATTCGAAAATAGCTCGCCGGCTCGTCTCGACACCCTAATACGCCGATCGTCACTAAACAATTTCACTTTACACTCCTCCGTAAAGTGCAACATGCCCCACTGGTGTATTATCCAGTACAAATGTTGCCGAGGTAACCATAAACAGTTTGCAAATTGAGCCCTGGTCAAAGGGATTCGAATTACTCGTCGTCTCGATATTTGCTGGTCTTTGTGTAAGCAATTTCGATCGAATCGTTTGATCACTGACACAGGTACCCGTTGTTAGCTGTAGACGAGGTCGTAATTTCCGAGCTGTCTCTGTCCGATTTAGACGAGCACTCAAACGTATCTATCGGTCCTATGAAGCGGTTGTAGCCCAAAGTCTACAGTGCCCGTCTCTTGGAAACGGTTCCAAGCATATTGGATAGCTCTGCGAGAGAATGCTGCGAATGTTCTGTTTGAACGGCTCTGGTTGCAGTAATTGTGTCCAAAAGCCTTCGTACTCATATGAACTTAAAACAGGAATTTCATAAAAATATCGATATCTTGATGACAAGTAAATGATCCAAAGCTAAAAAAAATCCAAACAAAACGCCATACATATCGAATATGTAATTAAGATTTCTATTTAGGTTATTGAATGAAAATTATGGCCAGCTTTTGGTCACAAGCACAAAAAGAGTTTTAGTAATAAAGAGTTCGTAACATCGGTTTTTTGCTACCTATGTACATAAAAACTAGTTTTGCTAAATAAAATTCGTATAAATGGAAAATTAACTGCCATATTTCGTTTTGATTAATATAATTTTTTTTCGATATCTAAGTAATAGTACTTTTGTGAATTTATAGCAACAATTTCGCTACCTAACTGTTAAGGAAACTACCGCATTGAATCCTAAGGACAGGTTTTTGAATTGAGAATTTCGCTAAGTAACTACTTAACTGTAGTGCTGTCTCGTCAAATTCCTTTAGAAAAAGCGTGACAGCACGTTCTTAAGTATTTACTTAGTGTAAATTGTCAATTCAGAAATCGGCCCAGAGTAATTTAGATTCAAACACCTCAGTCCTTGAAATTAGCAATTCTCGTTGGGCACTTTCTTTCAGAGTGAAGGCCTAAGCCCTGCAGTGGGACGTATATAGGTTACGTTATGTGATGAACTGGTGCGAATAGCCCTCCTGAGACCGCACGCCCCTCGATTAGGCCGTGTTGTCACAGAGCGGCCCGACAACGCCGCCGATTGACAGGAGTCAGGCGCGGCTCTATTTCATTAAACGCAGCTCTCCTACCTAGGGCTGCCACAAAAAAAAGTCAGGCGAGATTTCTGAAGAGCCGCTTTTATGTGTGTTCCTTACAAATCGCACACACTTAATTTATTTTTCTAGAAAATAAATGCTTCTGATAATTAAGCACAAATTAATTTCTGTTTAAAATTTATTAACATTTTAAAGATTTGCTAGTACTCGAATATTATTATTATTATTAATACTTTTATTGCACATGAGTAATAATTACAATGGCAATGCGGCGGACTTAATGCTACAAGCATTTTCTACCAGTCAACCGCAGGAGGTGTATGAAAATAACTGGTAGGCAAACTGTAATTTTAAATTAGTATATAATATAACATAATATAATATAATATAATATAATATAATATAATATAATATAATATAATATAATATAATATAATATAATATAATATAATATAATATAATATAATATAATATAATATAATATAATATAATATAATATAATATAATATAATATAATATAATATAATATAATATAATATAATATAATATAATATAATATAATATAATATAATATAATATAATATAATATAATATAATATAATATAATATAATATAATATAATATAATATAATATAATATAATATAATATAATATAATATAATATAATATAATATAATATAATATAATATAATATAATATAATATAATATAATATAATATAATATAATATAATATAATATAATATAATATAATATAATATAATATAATAATTATAATATAAATACGATATAATATCCTATAGTATAATATATAACATAATAATAATATAAATATAATACATAATATAATGTACTAAAAACTTGTGACAGGAAAATGTATACTACTTATAAAGGAGAGGAAAAAAAAAACATATTAATAAAAATACAGTGAGAGATGGTACATGTACACAGCTGACATCCTCCTCGTGGGGGAAGAGATCAAGGGGAACTGGATAACACTGATCCAGAAAGTGTTTGCGGACGAGGGCTTTGAAAGCATTCTTAGTGGGGGCTTTACGAATGCATTCGGGAAGGGCGTTCCAAAGACGAACAGCTGTTACAGTAAAAGAGTTTGAGACAAAACCAGACTGGTGAAAAGGGGTGCTAAGGAGAAGATTCTGAGAAGATCGGGGCGGTCTGCTGTGAGTGCTAGACAAGAAAGCAAATTGGGACTTTAGGTATTGAGGTGTATTCGTATGGAAAAGGACGGAGTACAGAGTGCAAAGAATCCTAACATTTCTGCGATCGCGAATGGGAAGCCATCTCAACTTGGCACGAAAAGCTGACACATGGTCGTATTTCCGCAAGCCATAGATAAATCCGATGCATGTGTTCTGCAGACGTTCTAGTTTGTTAAGGTACTCCTGGGAAATATCGAGGTAACAAACATCGGCGTAGTCTAGAATTGGGAGGAGAAGGGAGTTGACAAGAGATGTCTTAATGTTGATCGGAAGAAAGTTTTTTAGACGAAGTAAGGGATGGAGGGAAGCGTAGAATTTCTGCGATACGGCCTTAATCTGCGCATCCCAGCAGAGCTTCTGATCAATGATGAGGCCGAGATCAGTTACCGTTGGCAGAATTGGTATCCGGCTGCCGTTAAAAAGAAGAGGGTTTAGCGAGACAGAATCCACCTTGGCAAGCTGCCTCGAGCGCCCAACTATAATCGCTTGGCATTTTGTGGGGTTTACGGTGATTCCGAAACGATCAGACCACTCTTGAATACGCCTCAGATCGTCGTTGAGGCCCGAGACAGCCTGGCAAAGATCGTTTGCACTGGCAAGCCTGTAAAACTGCAGGTCGTCCGCGTACAGATGGTAGAGACAACAAAGATTGGAAGTGATCAGATTAATGAATATTGAAAACAATAAGAGGGAGAGAATGCCGCCTTGTGGGACGCCAGCATTTGAGTTGATCCAGTCGGACAGGTCCTGGCCGAAACGCACCGCCTGCTGACGTCCCCGAAGATATAGAAGAACCTGGGGGTGTAAAATGGGGACTGAGGTAAAATGCTTATTGAGATCGTTTAAAGTAAAAGGGATTTTAGTCTCACCGATTATGGGCTTACCCACTCCCAAGGATCTCAGAAACTTCCACAGACCCGCAGGCGTAGATAGTTCTATCTGCTCAGATATATACCGGCGTTTAGCATTACGACACATCTGGTTGCATCTGTTCCTGGCAACTTTATACTCCAACTAGTTGACGTCGGATCTATCTCGCTTGTACTTCCGAAAGGTTCGGTCTCTCTTCCACATCGCCATACGAACAGAGTTCGTAAGCCATGTAGTAGGTCGATGCTTAAGTTTCACCGGCTTTATTGGGGCGTGTTTGTCAAATAACCTTATGATCTCAGCACACAAGAAATAAACCTTGTCATCAACGGTAGGAAGATCCTGCATATCATGCCAGCAGACTTGAGACGCATCGCTTCTAAGCTTATCCACATCCATACGCCCAAAACATCGCTGAAATACGATGGGCTTGGGTTTGACGGATCTCAGTTTGAATGAACAGAAAATTAAATCATGAAGAGAAAAGGCAGGAGCAGGGAATTGACCATGAGATGCAATAAGGGAGTCATCAGAGGTAATGATGAGGTCTAATAGAGTGTCTGAGGTTCGAGAGTGGTGTGTAGCAATAAGCGGAAGGAAGGTAAGGTTGACAGATTCGACCAGGGAACGAAGCTTACTGGAGCGTTGATCGACGGAAAGAAGGTTGGTGTTGAAATCACCCATAATCAACTGAAGCGGGTAGGTGGAAGAAAGATCATCAAGACAGAGCTCAAAGGCTGAAAAGTAGTCGATAGTGGGAGGACAGTAAACTACGCCGATTAGAAGTTTGACCCCGAGATCGATTGCTATAAAAAGGAATTCGGCAGTGGCCGAAGCTGGCGGGGAACGGGCAATGACCTTAAAGCTCAAATTACTTTTGAGGTAAATGGCCACACCGCCACCTCTCCTCCCGACCCTGTCGTGACGAATCAAGATGTAACCAGGTAAGGAAAAGGCCGTAGAGGGAAGTGACGGCTTAAGCCAACTCTCAGAGATGAGCAAAGCTTGCAAGTTGCAAAAAGGGAAAGAAGCTAAAAGGTCATTGTAGTGACTTCGGACACTTTGGGCATTGATGTGGCAAACATTGAAATTTTTAGGAAAATTTAAAAACTCTCTGCCCAGACTGTCACTAAGGCTGAGAGGACCAGAATCAATGCTTGCAAATGACGAATCGGATTCAGCAGTGTGGTATGAATCATCACTCTGTACCATATAAGATGATAATGAATAACTAAATAATAAGTAAATACCAAAATATTTGACTACAAATAAAATATATAAAAATATAAATATATATATATATAAAGTATAAATTACACTTTATATATAAAGTATAAATTACAAACAAAACAGAAAAGCAAAATGTGCCGGGTTGAGTGGTGAGCGGACATAACATAACTAGTTCTACAAGTTAACTTAGATGAATTTGAAACGCACCCGCCCTAATCTATAACATGAAACTAACACTACTAGTATCCAGACCAAAATCTTCTAAGGGCCAATTTTTCAATAGTCAGATAAAACTTAACTGGAGAATAAATTGAATGCTGTCACTGTCTAAATCATACGACAAGACAGTGACAACATCAGTTTTATTCTCCAGTTAAGTTTTATCTGACTTTTGAAAAACCGGCCCTAAGATGAATAAGATGTGTGTCAAATTAAATACGTGTTTAAAATGTTTAAATATGCATATTATTATAGTATAAGCATTTTTCTTAACATACTGCAACTATGTATGTAATTAAAACTACTCACCGAACCCGGATAATTATAGTGTGGACCCGGAATCCGGAAATGAACCATTCAAACTCGTACGACCTTATTTATAAAAATACGGGAGTTCATTGGGAGATAATGTAATCAGCCTATTTTTGTAAGCACTAGACATTATGAACTTTATTCCGGATACACTTCATCATCTAGCCATTATGTCCCCGCCGAGGGGCACGGGTCTCTTCCCTGAGGAAGCTATAGGCCATACTCCACCACGGGGGCCAAGTCCGGATTGGTGGATGCTTGTAAGACTAGTGGCTGGTCTTACTGTCAGAAGTTTTCAAGCAGCCTTAAGGCCTCTGACTTGGCTTAACGACTGCCATCTATCGACGGCAGCCGGCACCAACTGCTTAACGTGCCTTGCGAAGCACGGAATCGCTCGGAAAAATGCCACTAGCGTTAGTCATATACGGTGACCCATCCATGGACTGAACGCGTCGTATGTTGCTTAACCTTAGTGATCGTTTAGGATCACTCAGACAGCCCAGGCTACGAGCGATTCGGATCGGATTCGGATACACTTACTTGACTGTTAATTATCGCCTATTTTAATCGGTGTTTATCGAGTATTTTTATCGTATTTTTATTAATAAGACCAGTAGACTCAGGGTCAAACCCGGAGGGGGCAGCCCTAGACGTATAGCAATCGCTTCGTGTTTGCGCTCGTGGCCGTCGCGTGTCTCGCCCACGCCACGGCGCGCGCGATATTCGCGTAGCTTTATAGTGGTGAAACAGTCACGGTTTACTTAAACCACAGAGGAAGCGGTGTTAGCGGGTTTGTAGAACGCTTCAGTAGGCGCGAACCTTTATAAAGCGCGGTCGGTAGAATGCTTATCTCACACTCGCGAAGTCATGGGTTCAATTTCGGTGCATGTACCTAATTTTGTAAGTTATGAACGTTGCGAATTCCTAGTAGAAGTACTACCTACTCGCTATTAGTGAAGGATACATCGTGAGGAAACCTGAGTAAATCTGGAATCCGTCTCTGTCTTTGTCATTGGCACGAGGGCCTGTGCCCTACAATGCCTCGAAAAATTACATGTTTTTGTCAAAAAATACTTTTTAGGAGAAATAGTACTTTGAAACGTAGGTTATTTGCTCCAGTTTCTAGGTCCAAAAATCAGAAATGTATTTTAACGTATAGAAAAAATTGGGTTTTTAGGTGAGTTTGTTGAATGTCAATAATTGTACCTATAATGTTAATGTTATAATGCTAGCCGCTGTCTTGAGGCCGAATGTAGTGGAGAAAAAGGCAGCGAAAAAAAAAACCACACTCTGACCATCTTTTCTCAAATCACCTTAAATCTAATACAAAGTTGGTATTAATGTTAATCTACCTAAGAGGGTCAAGACCCATGAGTACACTCAATACTTGCAATGCCAAAAATTATTTAATACTATTTTTAAAAAAGTAAGAAAAAACCAATGCTGTAGTATTTTTATTAATAAGACCAGTAGACTCAGGGTCAAACCCGGAGGGCACCCTTTCACGAGCATAACGCAGCAACTTAGTAATATTAATGACATTTCTGTGAAGCACCTTTTTGCCTGTTGAATTTAATACTAAGCAAAACAGAGTAAAAATTATTTATTTATTGATATTGTAGGTATCTCTGAAATTTCTTGACTAAGTATTTAGGTATTTCTTGTATTTCTTGGTTAAGTAGTAGCCAACGATTATGAAAGTTAATTGAATTTTCATAAGAAACAACGTAGCAAGATCATTCACGGCTTTCTTGAGACGAAGATGCCAACTTCCACTGGTCGGGTCGATTCGAGTGCAGAGAATTAATCTGCTCTCAGTAAAAGGGTCACGTATTGGTCGAGAGGGGCTCATTTAGCTCGATGGTCGTTAAGGAGCGACCTTAATGAAAAGCTTTTCTTTGTTTGGACATTAGAATACGGTACGGAGTATTATCATTTGTAAGGTAGATCTTTGCATTAAAGGGGACGTTGTGACAGAAGATCGAGGAAAAAGTAGCAGCTTCTCAGCAAGTGTATCTTTTTTTTAAACTTTGGCATTTGTATCTATGAATTGATGGCTGTATCAACTCAAAAGAGATGATTTGATGATAATTATGTAATTTCTCTTAGTTAAGGATGAAAGGACTTTGAAAAGAGTAAACTTGGTCATGAGTTTTGTGAACTGAGTGAACTTTCGAATCGAACGAACGATCACGAAGGTTAAGCAACATAGGGCGCGTTCAGTGCATGGATGGGTAACCGCTCTATGACTACCGCTAGTGGCATTTTGTTGAGCGGTTCCGTGCTTCGCAAGGCACGTTAAGCAAGTGGTGCCGGCTGCCATCGTTAAGCCAAACAGAAGCCTTAGGGCGGCTTGAAAACTTCTGACAGTAAGATCAGCCACTAGTCTTACCTCCACCAATCCGGATTTGGCCCCCGTCGTGCAGTATGGCCTATTTCTTCCTTAGGGAAGAGACCCGTGCCCCTTGGTGGGAACATAATGGGTTGATGATGATGATGAGGTCATCTTAGCGCTTATAAATATAGTTTTGTACAATACACATTCGTAAACTGAAACTAGTTATTACCATCGTTAGCTGATCTGGTTCTAATGTCCCCAACTGCCATCTTAAACGCCAACGGGCTCCTAGCGAGCTTTCAGAGTTATTTTCCTGTGAAAAACAGGCGCCGTGAAAGCTAACGAACTATGAATGGAGGCGTTCGACGCCTCGGGATGTTCGGCCGAGCAAGCCAAACCAAATAGGTGGCCAGGCCAACTAAACTCTGTACTAGTCGAAGGTAGTCTAGATACATAGTAGAAACGTTTTATTACAAACAATAATTTGACAGCCTCGCAGACACATACTGCTATAATAATTAAGGTTTTTACTTTTTGCTAAGGCTTTTAATTCTTAATTGGTGAGTAGATATTTAAATAACATCCTATACGAAAATTAAAAAGAAACAATGTTTTTTGAACTAAAACTTTCGTAAGCGCAACACATTGTAAACTTTTAGTCCGGATTTACTTACGGGTGTTGTTATATCGGAAGAACAATGTTATTAGTTATTACAATGTTTCTTTTTAATTTTATATCTTATTCTTCTTAATGGAGGTAGCGGATTTCTTTCTTTAGTTAAAGGGCCGTAATATAATGATCGTTATTGTGAAGTAAGAAAAAAAAAAAAAGTATTATTTATTTAAATCGGTTTAATCATTGTGTCATCATTGAAAACGCTTTCACCCAGCAGTGGGCAGCGGTAGGCTGATGATCATGATGATGATGATGTATCATTGTGTATTCCGTCTTTATAATGTCCTTGCACCCCACTCCACCCCGTTGCCAGTCCGCACCCAAAATAAAGAGTCCTGTGTAGGGCTTACGAAAGTTTTAGTGTTTCAAAGTACTTAGGTGTCTGTTTTTTAGTTCAATGCAAAAAAATAAAACTGTCACGTTGACATTTCAATACAATCCAAAGGCTGTCAATGTCTGAATTTTGCTAGTACGCAAAAACCAAATAACCCCATTTTACTTACAAGTTAAATTGGTTTGTGCTACGTAGGTGTTTTTTTAGACTTTGCTCTTATGAGGAATTAAATTTTAATATCTTTGATGTGATAAGGATTTTGATCACACTAGTCTTCTATTCACGGTAAAAAAAAAACTACCGAGTAAACCTATATATTTAACAGCGGTAACACCGCGTCATTTTTTTTGCATCAAATTAAAAAACGGACTTTAATTTCCAACATTTACATCTGCGTAACTCCCGCGTGGGCAGAGTGTAACGGCCAATCCAAACAGATGACCAGTCAAGCACGGGAGCGTGTTTGTCCGACACGGTCAGTTACTCGCGGCGTATGAAGCTTTGTTTACCGCCGAAACCTATTCGCTGGCGACACGGAGGGCGGCCATTGATTTTTCCTATCCATACGTCCACCAGCGCAAACAAGGACGGCGCGATGGAGCGTGATTATACAAAGGATAAGAAAAGAAATGCAATGAACTTATTCATCTGGCTTTGTCTCAACTTTATAACGCGGTCGCCTTCTGTTAAAACTAAACAGGGATATCCAGAACTTTATTTCTCTTACTGGCTGGAAATAAAGTTGCATACATACATATTTCTTAGGTAAATAGATATTCGCACCAACTTATGTATTGTTTGCCGAAGTCAGTTAAGATGTGACGGAGTAATGTGATAAAATTGCCCAAAGAAATATGTACACGCGTCGAATTGATAAGCTCGCCCTTTTTTTAAGTTGACTGATGGAGAATGACCGAGTAGGTATAGAAAAGCGCACTTGCCTGGCTGTCGTAAATGCGTGTGCGCATCCAGCGTCGACTTGGACATAGCAGACAGAGAGTTGGTGCCATAGCCTGAAACAAAAATATTTATTTAAAAAAATACTCACTCGTCTGCCTCGTTGGTCTAGCCGCTTAGGCGGGAACTACCAAGACAGCGTTCGTGGGTTGGATTCCCACCGGAGGCCGATTTTTAAAAGTATTTAGAAGCAATATTTTGGGGCAAAAATGTCGTTAATATTATAAGGAGTATTATTTATAAATTAAAAGTAATTGTAAAAGATGCAAATATTCGTGATCTTAGACCAATTGTTAGAAACTGTTACGGCAAGGTTCAAAATGTTATCTGTTTGTTAAAAGATGAATGGTTTTTCTCGCTTAGTATGAGAAAACATTAAAAAGCAATCCAAAGTTGGCAGGTGACGCCCACGAGACGCTCAACACATAGCTTTTTAGATGTCTTCCAGGCGCGGCAAAGTTTGTTTTTGTTCAAAAGAAGTAATTTTGTGAAAACATATTATTTTTTGACGCGCGATTTCTTTCAAGACCGGTCACATTTTTCCCAGTCGCGGTCTGAATGTGCCCCTAAAGAGCGTCAAACCAAATCGCCCAGTTGCTACGAGGTTTTGGTCGTCATAAGCATTTTAAGAGAAACTCGCCTCAAGACTACATCGAGTCTTTTAGCCTTTTAGCCCTGAATTTTTAGAGCCTTTTAAGCCTTTTAGTCTTTTAATCGCCTTTTTTGAATTTAGCCTTAAGTCTTTTAGCTCATTTTTATTAAAACTCAGCCCAAAGAAAAATACTTGAGCTTGTTAGAATCGAGTCGCCTCAGGAGCTCCGAGCCGAGAGACGTACATGGCTGTTAAATCGCAGCCGAGGCGATAGATTGACGAGCTTACATCGATTTACATAGTAAGTTTTCCGCGTTTTTGGAATTCCACGTGAATAAAAATAATAAAAGTATCACACAAAAATACTAATTTATTGTAGAGCTTCCGCCCTATAAAACCTTATAGGATTACACCTCAGTCGCGAGTGGTTTAAGAAAAGGCTTGTGGCGTGAGTCTTTCCTTAAAAAACTGTAGCTTTATAATAAAAACCTCGAGTCTCGAGCCTTATTCTAGGCTCGAGTCCCCAAAATAGTGGCTAGCCTTAATAATAAAGGCTTTTAAAGTCTTTTCATCACTACCCGTATTCGTAGCGGAGCCGCTCAGCTCAAGGCGCGCCGATACTCCGAGGGTGCGATAAGTGTATTGTAATTAAAATCTCAGCCACCTCGTACCGCGACAACACAAGCGCATCAGAATCCGTTCACAGACAATATTAGCCATTTGCTCCTTTAGGGATGAGCCGCAATGCTGCCGACGCCCCAGGCAGCATGGGGGACGGTGCTCGCGCGAATCTGGCCCGTCTAGCAACGACAGTTAGAGTCGCTTTTCCACTGCCGTCGGCGTGGCTCGACAACCTGATTGTTCTCTTTGATGCTCGCAATCAGATTTCACGCATTGTTAGTACTAGAGCAACATCGTGGAGGCTCCTTTTGATTTCTGCCGAGTATTTTTGATTTCATCTCTTACGGTCCTTGATTTTGGGGCCCTCGCGAAGCTTTATAGTTTTTTTTTGTCACAAGGTAAATGTGCGTTTGTTTCTGTAAAGATTTGTAACGCAGTTTACTCGAGATCTCGTTTCGTGCTCAGTTTGTGTGTGTTTATGGCAACACAAATATATATTAATGTTTCCTCTTGTTTTGTATCTCTGGTTGGCAAAACTGTCTCTCTCTCTCTCTCTGTGACCGAATACCATGGCGTGTTTGTCGTGTTACGAATAAGTTATCTGATTCTTAGTGCTGTGACTTTCAACTCTATAGTCCACTATGACCACCCAAAGCCAGCGCTTAACAGTGTGAGATTTACACTTGAAAAGTGGCTTTAAATCAGGTCTACATTCTACATTCAAGAATATACATTCACACATCGCAATCCCTTGTCTTGGCCCCACCCAGATTACCCTGTGATCGTATGTAAACAAGTATACTACAAAAATAGAGCAATAGCCAGGCTGTACAAAGCAAAGTTCGGCGGCCCCCAACGGAAGTTGAACCCACGATCTGAATCCACTGCATGTTATTGGTCGACCAATAAGGCGATCAAACCCAATTGCTACTAAGTAATATAGATAGATAGATAGATAGAATATTCTTTATTGTACTCATAAATAACATTTACAAATTTTTATAAATCTAAGTACAATCGGCGGCCTTATTACTATAAGCAATTTCTTCGAGGCAACCACAACATAGCAGCCACTTACAGTTAACAACTGACAGCTGTTTACAGTAGATTTACAGACTTTTAGCCTATGCGCACACTAGGCTACACGCGACAGCGACAGTTCGGCGACTAGACGCGACGACAGGCTACGGCCGTCAATTTTCATATATTTTGTTCGAATCTCCGCACACTTGGTGTCAGAGTTGCGGAGTCGCGACGACAAGACGCCAGAAGCAAATGACAACGTCGCGTCTGACGCGGCAACTTGACGCGCCGACAATTCGCCCTGTTTGCGATGGCTCTTAGAACCATTCTGGACCCACACTGTACGTTTTAGAATTTTAAAATTGTACATCTATGAAACAGCCGCCAGGTGAAAACTGTGCAAAGAAATACAGTAAAAATAAGATCAGAGCAGTATCGCGGTCGCTCCGACCACAAGAGGACGCATCAATCACACGGGTAACCCGATAGCGGCAATACGGACCGCGGTGCGTGTAAAAGCTCTATCGATGGCCAAGCAGGCGCGGGGTTACACTAGAATTTTGCGGCCGGAATGAAGCTGTTTCAGTTTGACATTGACTTTACGACTGCCCAGACAAAATATCGACCAAGTGCGTTTACTTTATACTGTAACAAAAATTTTGGCTTTAACTCGTAGAAGTTTTCGTGGGCCGACCGGCTCACGATGGATATGGCAATGGTTTTAGTTGGTATTTTCAAGGTCTATACCGCAACTGATTACCGCTTGATTACTATTAGAATTAAGGTCAAAATTTGTACAGTTACCCTGTAAATATTTCATGATTGTGTTTCTTCCTCGTGTACAATATATCGTCTATCGGAGACAGTACTGGAACATTTCAAAATTTACTATACTCGAGTAATTGGCAGTCAAAGTTTTGATCTTTTAGGACTGTAATGGTTTTAGTAATTAAAAAATAAATAAAAGGAGTGTTCGAGATATTCGTATACTGCACTAGATTGCAGCGGTCTAGAGCAGTCTATTTTGAAACCTTTGGTGTAAAAACTGGATTTTCAAAATTTTGGATATGTTCCAGTACTGTCTCCGATAGACGATATGCTTACTTGTCGTCGTGTCTTATCTTAATATTTTGCCAACGGATCCCTATAAAAATATTTTTTTCTACACCCACAATATTTTTCAATTTCACGTGCAATGATACCCGTAATTTTTATCACAAACATGTTAAGTTATATTATGTTATTTTTCTAATTGTGCAATAAAGTGTACAACCACAGCCTCACACTATGGGACATTCAGAAAAAACATCTCTGATTTAGATACAAAGGAGTGCTATATTTTTTTTTAAATTTTGTGCTATTATTGCCTTTTTGGCGTAAATAATATGCACACCCATGTCAAATTTCCAGTTTCTAGCTTAGACTATTAATTAACCTGTGGACAGACTTGATGGTCGGGCATGGCGAAACTATGCTGAATAGAGAGCCTTATTTATTTTTATTATTTATTTAGCCTTAACGTATAAACTTTTCTGCACCTGATCCAATAATGTATCGGAGACATAATATATTTGACCACCTTTGTAGCGCAGCGATTAGCTTATCTGCCTACCATACGAGAGGTCCCGGGTTCGACTCCTGGCTAGGGACAAAAAAAACCCCAGGTCTTTGTTGTTTAGGTACATCTTTATGATGTCGCTGTTTCATGTTCCTACGACAAAGGGTCTCTACTGTGGGGCCAGAAGCAATGTATGTGCCTGTATGTAAATCTTTATGTTCTAGAGTTTTTGTTTTTCTTACTTATATTTTGTCGTTCTGAAACAGCGTCATTGCGGGCGTATTTTATAGTGCCATGAATTACGCCGGGGTTTATTGTGGGGCCGCGGTAGGTAGCATACGACCGTGGTTAGGGTCGAAATTTTGTTTTGCAATAGCTGGTAGTCTGTCTTAATAATGACACTGGTCGTACAGATAATAGTCAAAGAAAAAGTGTCAGAGTATTAAACTATTTTGAAACAAAAAGCCTCGATTCTGCTCCACGGCTGGGCGAAGGCCTCCCCTCCTCCCTGTCTGTGGCTTTCGCCAAACAGGAAGAAAGGTGGAGAAGTAGTCCGTTGGGTTTGCCACTTTTGGGATATTCGCCGCACGGCGCCCAGTCAGTGGCAAATTTGTCCACCTGTCTGGGTCAGTTTGGCTTGCATGGCCCATAAAATAAAAATAAAATACTTAATGCAAGTTAATACCTGTTAAAAATAGTATTCGGAATAAAAATTCACAATATTCCAAGGAGCACTATGTCATAACCACGCGTGGTGCACCAGTGTTAGTCTCACTAAAATTCGAGAACGGCAGGACCGATTTTGACAAAATTTTTGGTTTTTAATATTTGTGGAAGTGCATGGAATGTTTGAATGGTGAGAAAATAGAAAAATTACGAAAAAATTGGCGATACGAAGTTCGCCGGCACAGCAAGTTATGAATAAAAATATTTGATTTGATTTGGGGACGGTTTGCTTAACATACTTTTAAGTATAACCCTTCTTCAACCGCCCAAACCAAATCTAATTCGAATCATTTGCCACACCGCGCGCCGACAAAAGCCCGGTGCTAGAGGCGTGTCGCCGCCGCCCGCAGAATTACATCTCTCATTACAAGAGATCAAAGGATCCAAAGGCCAGCAAAACTATGTGTCAGCGGCGCTGGTGCCGCCTAAATAATATTATCACGGCGTAAGGCGTGAAGGATGTTGATGGAATCAGGGTGAACTGCGTCTATATTGACTGCCTCGTGGATCTACAGTCTGTTTTTTTAGTTCAATGCAAAAAAATAAGACAGTCACGTTGACATCTCAATACAATCCAATGTCTGAATGTTGCTAGTACGCAAAAACCATTGTTTGTGCTACGTAGATGTTTTTTTTTACTTTGCTCTTAAGAGGAATTAAACTTTAATGTCTTTGATGTGATAAGGATTTTGGTCACACAAGTCTTCTATTCACGGTAATACGTACACTATGACGTGACGTCATAGTGTAAGGCCAATTTGTATCAACTTTTCAACCGGTATTTACGAAAAGTATTACTCTCAGACAAAAATAAATACCACTTTCATTTATCCTTTAAAGCGTCCTCTCCTACTCTATTAAAATATTTTAGTGCAATATCTCTATCACGAAGGTTAAGCAACATACGGCGCGTTCAGTGCATGGATGGGTGACCGTCTATGACTGACGCTAGTGGCATTTTTGTAGGCACGTTAAGTAGTTGGTGCCGGCTGCCGTCAATATGGCCAAACCACTTTTGCCGGGTCAGCATAAATACATAGATAACCTCACGCTTGTATCCCACAGGGGTAGGCAGAGACCAGGGACTGCCACCTGCCATGATCTTGAAAAATCACTTTCGCTTCATCGACATTCATTAGTCGTTGCATGCAACCACGTCGGTTTTGGTTACTTTTTGTCTTCCCCCTTTCTAATACATCCCCTATTTGGTCGAAGTATGTCTGGAGCGTCCCTTACTTAATATTACTAGCTTAATCCTACTAATATTATAAACGCGAAAGTTTGTAAGTATGGATGGATGGATGGATGGATGGATGGATGTTTGTTACTCTTTGTTTGCTTGTTTCACGTAAAAACTACTGAATGGATTTTAATGAAAGCTTGCAATAATATAGCTTATACATCAAAATAACACATAGGCTACAATTTATAAAGATTTTGTGTGAATTGTCCAAAATATGACGATAAGTGTCAAGTAAGCAGGAGAAAATCTACCATCTGCGAGCAATTCTGGCGTGCGCTGCCAAAACCGCTAGAGTTACACATACGTACCTATGTAATGTATGATGGAAATGTTTATCTTAAATAGTCCCACAAAAAAAGCCCCCCACACTATAAATATCTATACCTGTCTTATGTGTAAGACATTGTGTCTTATGTGTAAAATAAAATAGTGAACCATAATTACAATACAAATTGAACGAAAACGAAGTTGCGGGCGAAAGCTAGTAAAGATATAAATGGATCACCGTTTATTACACACCGGTATTTTAAAACTTGATCACGCTCTATCAGAGCGAGCCTCAACGCGGACGGATAATGAAAATGTCGAAAAAACTTGGATGAACGAAATGAAAAGCGATTTTCTAGTGGACGGCACCCGACGCAGTTTTTATTACGGAAAATGGGAAGTTGGATTTCCATTTGAATGTCCATTACTGGACACGGCTTGCATTAGTGTCTGAACAGTCAGACACGAATCGACAGCGATTCGCTGCACTCAAACTGAATTAGCCTTGGAGCGGTATTGATCGTAAGTTTTGAATTGGCGACCTCTGTGGCGTAGTGGTTAGCGCATCTGCTTACCATGCGAGAGGTACCGGGTTCGATCCCCGGCTGGGGAGAAAAAAAATTCCAGGTCTTGCATGTTTACATGTTTGTGACGTCGCTGTTTCTGGTTCCCACGACACAGGGTATCCTAGTGTGGGGCCAGAAGCAAAGTATGTGCCTGTATGTAAATGTTATGTTAAATTGGAGTTCTTGCAACTTGCAGTCGGTCATCCGTTTTTGTATGAGGAAGCCTTACATCCTAGCGCCTCGATTCTGCTAGTTCGTCGATAGTTCAATTACAAGTACATGGTCACGGAATATATTCATTAATTCCATTAACGCGTACAATTATGAATCCGCGTGTGCGCGTTGTTTAAAGCGTACCTGTAAAAGCGTACTTGTAAACCTGTAAAGAAATACCTGTGTAATCTCCTTTTTTACGTACAATAAAGTGTTCTCTATCTGTCTATCTACGAGTACAATAAGAAATACTGTATTTCGCCCGATCGCGCCTCCAAGTCGCTTCCTAGATCGGGGTCCGCCCCGAGTCAGCACAAAGCGTCGCCTCGAGCATTTAAACTACGACGGCGTCTGGCGTCAACAGATTTTCATGAGTAAATATAATACCGTCCACTCAAGCGAGTACGCCGGCCGAAATTGCACGCTATTGCCGTTGGGTTTCGATTATTATTCAGTGTTTTTTTAAGCGCGGCTTGGGGCGCGTTGAGGTGAGCCAGATAAGTCACCATTGTCAACGGTTGTCTGCGAGTGGCGTATTTTGCCCTATGTAGATTAGCGATTTGTAAAGTGTGAGCTGGGCGAACTATTATGACGCCTTGCTTTGAGGTTGTACATTTTGTCCACGCACGCACGCTTACACACACACATACATACTATAATACATATGTAATTATACTATTACTCTCAATAATATATACATAAATCACATCCTGTTTTGAAGAGCAGAACATAAGAATATTCTTTATTGCACTGTGCATGGCCTTACCAGACATTTCCTTACTTCTTACTTCTTCCAGACAAACTTGAAGGTTGCCGAAGGAAAAAGAGAGACCGGTTGTTGGCGCCTATGTAAATGTAAATATAATTTTTAATGTTGGAGTCATATAAAAAATAAGCTCTGGAGCATTTTAAAAATTGCATAATAATATGATCGGCATTGTAAAATTATTTACCACAATTTTTTTATAAATTATTGTTCAGCCGACAATTGGTTGCTGCAGCCACGTACCTTTTTGGTTCTTATACATAGGTCGCACTAAAAGTGGGAATTGGGACCGGAATTGGGCATTTACATAAACAATATCTAAAAAGTAATAACAACATTTGAAGATGGAACTCTTTGGCTGTAGAATTCAGTTTGTTTCATCTGACTGTCAATTGTTTTTACACTGTTTCGCCATTTTTAAAAATGCGTGTCTACATTAACATGGATTCAACTCGGGAGAATTTTCGTAGTATGATTTTCTACAATTTTAAGTGTGATTTGACAGCTCAATAGAGCATCGCTCGGTTTCAATCTGCTTTTGGCGATGAAGCACCATGCAAGGCGACTATTTATAGCTGAATTGCAGAATTCAAATGCGGTCGTGTCAATCTCAGTGACGAATCTCGCGATGGTCGCCGGTCCACCGGTGTGAACAACAAAAACATCGATGCTGGGCGCCGTATGATTGAAACAGACAGGCATGTAACCTACCATGAGATTTGCACATCCTTAGACATAGACATGAGTCAAATACAATCAATCCTACACAAACATTTGGGTGTGAGAAAGCTGTATTCGCGGTGGATCCCACACAATTTGACCGAGGCTGAAAAAACGGACCGCATCACTTGATGCAGTCCCATGTTTACCAGATTCAACGAAGATGCGTCAAATTTGGTGTAGGACATAGTAACAGGTGAGGAAGCATGGATTCCAAAACAAAGCAGCAATCGAGCGCATGGGTCTTTCAAGATGACCCGAAACCAACCAAAGCGGCGCGCGTGTAAAGTGCATCTAAGCGAATGATTCCTTATTTAAAAAAAAAAAACTGAAAAAAAAAAAAAAAAACACGTGGCTACTGTTGCTTTAGAGAATCGTCGTACGATGAATAGTGACTAGGACACCACCATCTGTTTGCCGGGAATTGTTGACGAACTCTGTAAAAATAACAGTAAACGCCGTATCCTCTTGGACCACTTCAATGCTAGTTCCCACACGGCCAGACAGACAAACGGATTTTTGAAGGTGAAAAACGTAGAACTTATGAGCCATTCTGCATACAGTCCCGACCTGGCATCTTGTGACTATTTCATGTTTCCAAAAATTAAGAACCAATTACGCGGTCAACGATTTTCATCCCCGTAGAGGCTGTCGAAGAGTATGAAAAACACGTTTCTGAGGTCACCACAGACGAGTGACACAAAAGTTTTTAAAATTGGTTAAATCGATTGAAAAAGAGCATTTACGCAAAGGGAGAATATTTTGAGACACAAAAAATTCATTTTTTACCTTTAATAGTATTTTTTTCATATTAATTCCGGAAACTTTTCACGTATAAAACGGTATTTGACACTATCAACAATAAATTATTTCAGATGCTCGATTAAAACAAAAATCACAAAATGATTCGGAAAATGTATTTCTTTTAATAATTTACTAGTTATTACAATTTTTAAATAGATGAAACATAAAAAGAGTGCTTTGAAATGTGACGTCACAAGCAAGTATTTTCATACAAAATTCCGTTTTAAAAGTAACTCATTTGACATCCTGTCAAATACCCAATTGTACTTATTTACTTTGGGCTATGGAGCGGGCCATGTTAGGCATCACACTCGTGTGCAAAACGTCAATATTCGACAAAAACCTAAAGTCAAAGATGTGTTCACACATGAATTAGAAACCTAAAATGGAGATGGGTGGGACTTTAGGTTAAGCGGGAAGATGGCCGGTGGCCTAAGGCAGCCACTGAGTGGTGGCCAAGAACGGGTCATCGGTGGGTCGGTCGATGCACCAGCCCGATAGCCGACGACATTGTGAAAGCGGCTGGGAAACACTGGACGAGACTAGCACTGGACCGGATGGGTTGGCGTGAAAAAGGCCTATGCCCAACAGTGGGCTCTATTTACGGACTGGTTGAATGTACTTATTTCCTATGCTTATTTCTTCGCCCCGGCTGCATGAGTGATCTTAAACGATCCTGAAGGTTAAGCAATACAGGGCGCATTCAGTGCATGGATGGTGACCGTCTATGACTAACGCTAGTGGCATTTTTCCGAGCGGTTCCGTGCTTCGCAAGGCACGTTAAGAAGTTGGTGAAGGCTGCCGTCGATAGATGGCAGTTGTTAAGTCAAGTCAGAGGCCATAGCGGCTAGCCACTAGTCTTACAAGCCTCCACCGATCCGGACTTGGCCCCCGTGGTGGAGTATGACCTATAGTATAGGCCATACTCCACCAAAGGCCCCATACCTTCCTCAGGGAAGATACCCGTGTCCCTCGGTGGGGACATAATGGGGTGATGATGAATAACCCCTCGAAGATGTCGACGTGATGTTCTTTGTCTACGTATTTTCCGATATTGTGAGATAAAATTGACTTAAGTTTTGCCCGTTTCCATTTAGTACTTGTGTGAAACGTGCACAGACAGACAGACAAACAAAGATAATAAAACTACTATATGTATAGAAATAAGCGTTTAGAAAAACCCCATAAATAAATTATATCCTTACTTAACTGTATTACTTACTTAACTTGGCTAAATTCAAAACCAATGTCATTGAAATCATTATCACAAGTAATATTTTAACTTATTATAAGTAGTATTCACATGTATCGTACATCAAACTATCTTATCAAAGTTGTAGATTCTATGTAGATTTATAAATTTGAGTATGTATTTATTTAATATCATATGCCGTATTTGTTTATATACGTAGATAAAAATAGTATATTTAATATTCTAAGTTGCACTACCTGTAAATGCTTCATCACTTCCTAGGTTAGTTGGAAGAAAATGCTAATTAGCATTAAGCTTGCCTATGTGTAAAACTGTGTTTTCATGTAATAAGGATAATAATAATGTATTAGCTTTATTTGCTTTTTAAAATTTAAGTCATTTGGACTTTTATAATGATTTAAATTTAATTTCTTAACTGCCCGTGTTGAATTATTATTAGTTTTATTAGAGTATGTTTCATATAAAAATAAACCTAGGTAAACCTAAATAAAATAGGTATCTTACTTGTCTAGAATAAACAGGTAACAATAAGTCAAATGGACCCCACCATTAAAATTACATTTTTTTAATGAAAATGAAGTCCAAAAAATGCACATTTTATTCAAATATCGAATAGCTATAGAAAAACGAATGTGTACTCTTCCGTATTATGCAGTTTTTCGGGCAAGATTACTTCAGAAATTCTCGGTTAAATTGTACAAGTTCTATCTCACTTAAGAACGCTACGTGTAGGTACATATAGGTAGCTAGGTAGCGGAATTCAAAACAACCGGGCGTCGACTGCCTTCCTTCCTTCCCCTGCCCTTCCCTTGGCGCCTGAAGCGATTACTTCTCACGTTCCTATCTCGTTTCCACCCGCCGGCGAGTCAATTAGTTAGAGCGAGAGGGACGCGGCTGACATGAAAGGCACTTGGAGCTAATTTTCGCAGCCACCGCTTTCCATTGCGTTCATTTTCAGTACCTACACTCGGCGAGACCCCTCCTGCCCCCACATTCAATGTTCCAAATTTAAATTAAGGGATCAGTTTTTTTTCCTGCGCTTTTGTTTTCTTTTTGTGGCCAGCCAGTGGCAGAGCCGTTTACGATATTAAAAACTTAGGTTGAAAGAGGTTCGAGGCAGCGAGTGTATTTTTTTTCGTAGGTACATAGGCATAGAAAACCCACTAACTGGGGGTTGGTTGACTTTTACATAAGCACGCGTGTCAACGGCTGGTAGTTTGACGTAGATGTAATCTGTAGTTGATCGAAGGGTTCTTAAGTAAAATTTTGTCCAGAGTTTTTTTTGTGACTCTGAAATTCGGTGGTGGCGCATTGGTAGAACGCTCTCCTGACATTCGAGAGGTCCTGGTTTAGATTAAGGCATATTACATCTATTTTTTTCAAGTAAGGTATCAAGGTAATGTCAAACAAGGTATCAACGTCATTTTTAAATTTATAGTGATACCACTCGCCAATCCGCAGCGGGTCGTATACTCTTTCTTTGAAAGTATGTGGTGTCTGTAAAGTCAGATCTGGCTTTTATCTTAAAATATTTGTGAAAATAAAAGGAAAAAAAAACGATAGATACATTTAATGTAAGTTCAGAATTCCTGAGCCAACTAGTTTATTTACAAACTACGTAAGTCCACGCAGTCAAATTCCACTTTTACAACCTGTACGACAAACAATAAAACATTAACGACTCAAAGTTTCTCCAAAGCTTATAATTATAAAGAATCGGCGCGCCACCTCACAAATCTCAGTTAATGAATTTCGCTTAGTTTAAATAATGCTGTAGGTTAACCAATTACGGTTCATTATACACGCATTGGGGTGAATAGGGTGAAAGGGGACTGGGGTTCGAGTCTCTTGGGAGCGTTCAGCGAGTCGTTTGTTACATTTAAAACTATTGTTTGAATGCATTAACACCCTACATCGATTTTGGACACGGTGGGTGATATAACGACCTGGCCCCGGCTCCTGCAATGCGACTTGCGATTGGAATGAACAACTGAAATATTAGCAGATACGAGAGTACTTTAAGAAAAATCTGTGCGATTGATATCTTTAATTGAATATTATTATAAATCGCTCGGATATTATTATAAAACGCTCGGATATTATTATAAAACGCTCGCCTGGTTGCCGAAACACTCGTAACCCCGGCTGCCTGAGTGATCCTTAAGCAACGTAGGACGCGTTCAGTGCATGGATGGGTCATCGTCTAGGTCTAACGCTTGGCGGATTTTTCCGAGCGGCTCGTGCTTCGCAATGCGCGTTAGGCAGTTGGTTCTGGCTGCCGTCGATACATGGCAGTCGTTAAGCCAAGTCAGAGGCCTTAGGGCGGCTTGAAAACTTCTGACAGTAAGAGCAGCCACTAGTCTTACAAGCCTCTACCAATGCGGACTAGACCCGCGTGGTGGTGTATGGCCTATACCTTTCTCATGGCTTCCCGTGCCCCTCGGTGAAGAATGGGAATGGGTTGATGACAAACCATTTTTATTTTAATTTATCGCGTAGTTTTTCTTTATGTAATGAAGAATTTTGTTTGCTGCGGTTTGATTGACTACAAAGTTGACCGGACGGCATCGGCAGAAGCAATCATTGTACAGAATGTACTACAATGCACGCGATTACATTACGCAGATCGCGTACTTGTATTTCGTTTTAGTCGCAGGTCGAATCTTTTTTTATTAGTCGCAAGACGCGTCACCAAGAGTGTCATCGTGGCGGCTTATATGTAGGGGTCCGATTTGGTATAATTTTAGAGCTTAAGTGTTTTAAAATGAAATAGCTGTGCTTTTATTTGGCTGTGTCTACATTCATAAAACGAGTTCCAACGTAACACGAATTGCTTGAACATGAACATCAACATTTTTACTAAAAAAGAAATGCAAGTTTCTAATGAGTTTTCTGTTGTTTTATTGTCATACAACTGATTTCAACTGATGTTTTACCATTTAATTAAAAATAAAACTGTTGGAAGTTAAATTATTCGTCATTGGACAATGAGTTAATCATCCAAATCGAATTGGATTGATCCGTTAAAAAAAGTACCTACTGATTGATCGATTGATTAGATATGTAATAATTAATTGGTCATATAAGGTATTACGAGTACGTTAACTTCTAGTACGATGGCGCGATTCACGCGTGGCTCTAAAATATCAGAATTTTACATTTAATACTGTTGTTAACGTTGAAACGCGCGACAAGCGTCGTCGTGCATCTAAGGTAGCAGACAAGACTGACCGTCGCAGCGGCACCGAATCTCCATTCACTAATTCAGCGAACGCAGAATCACAATGCGAAGTAACGGCGCGCCGATCGCGACAAATGAAGTCGAGAGTCCGACGGCAGTGACAATGGGAAGCGAGCGAGCGTGCGCGCGATAATGCGCCCCACACGCCGCTCTATGATAATCATCGAAATATTGCATCACTTACTGAATATTGTAACTGTCAATCATGAAATTAAGTCGGTATTGTGCGCGCGGGGCGGCGCGTGCGGGCCGCGCGCCCGCTCCGCGCGGCTGCACCCGCTCCGCTGTTTTGATTGTTTTACAAATAAAAAGCGCATTTCTCCTTGGGTGTGACGCGACGCGGCTGAGTCATGCTTCGTATTCATTTATTAAGCGAACGCTTAGAGGAAGGAGACGTTTGCCGGTAGGATTAAACACAAGAATACAACGTAAACGGTGTTATGTTTAATAATAGGATTCCCTAGGTACACCCGGTTTAGATAATCTGTGATAGTCTTTCTTTTGTAACGTTTTGTAACGACACAGGGTATCCTAGTGTGGGGCCAAAAGCAATGTTTGTGCCTGTATGTAAATGTTATGTTATGTTTCTGCCACAAAATACTTATACGGTGCGTAGACTACAAGTTTACTTAAAAGCGAAAACCCACGAAAATATCGTTACCTATTCTTTTAGACCATAAATTGGGAACCTACAAGGTACAAGACGACGACAAATTTTGTCTTACTATGCTAAAATTATTTGAAACTGTTTTTAGAATGTAATAAGTAAAACAGTCACACAAACTTACTTATCAGTAAATGAATTGATTGAATAACAATTAATTCTAAAGGAGGTCAAAAATAACTTTTTGTCGTTCTACATGTAATTTGTTTGAGAATTTTGATTTATTTGTAGACATAAACCTATAGTTCTATTTATAGTAAAATATTTATATTGAAACATAAATAATTGTATTAGCAGAATGTAGAGTACATAAATTTATTTACCTAATTAGGTATCCATTTATACATTCCACAAATAAAGGATTGTGTATTTTGGTAAATATTACACCGGCAATTACTAATTATATCGTCAAGTTGGGGAGCATTGCCACACTGCACCACCTAGAAAAACTTTGACAAACCTTTCTGTTTGTTGAATGTCAAAGTACTTATAATGTTAGCCGTCGCCTTGGGGCCGAAGGTAGTGGAGTAAAGGCCAGCAAAAAAAAACTCCACTCTGACCCTTGGAAATTATATAGTTCAAACTCACCCTGTGTTCCCTGCGACGAGGCATGAGTAGACCATGAACTTTTGTACGACGCATCTGAAAAATAAACATAAACATTTAAATACAGGCACACACATCGCTTCCGGCCCCACACTAGGATATCCTGTTGTGGGAACCAGAAACAGCGACATCAAAAACACGTAAGCATCCAAACATGTTAATGCATTGTAGTAAAGTGACAACTGCATGAACGCGGCGATTTCATTTCATTGCCGCTTTTAACCTACGATTAACTCGATTAAATTGAGTTACCCAATTGTTTTGGACGCTATCATGTAATAGACAACATACTGGCATACGTTGTTTTGGTATATTGATTGGCCTATCATCAGACCTACCTAATATATACAAGAAAATCATGAAAATTGACGAAGCCGGTTTAGGTCTATAACAAATACTGTGATTTTGTTCGACGACAATGTTTGACCTTGCGATGAATTGTATAAATCAATACATAGATGTACAGATTATGTGGTGGAATTTAAATCAGGTTTCTAAAACCTCAAGAATGGTGGAATTGTACCGATTATCGTTGTCTGGAAGAAATTTCTTTTAGTAACAAGGCCACCAATTGTACTATAAGCATGTCGATTTGTTTAACTTCTGTTAATGTAGTTTCAGTGTAAAATAAATAATATCCCATCAGATCGAACTATCCAATGATATGTGAAACTTACGCGACTATTTTGTGTTAGCGTACTGAACATTTACCAGTCCAAACAGAACATTTATTTTGCGGCAAAATTAACATCAACATTTTTACATATAAGCACATAATTGTGTGGTTAGTAGTGTATTTCGCTATCCAGGATGCGTAGCCTCTGGGCGGCACGTCAGTATTTTAACATCCAACATAATTAACAAACATTGATCAATCATTAAATAAAACAAGCAATGTACTCCATGCCGGAGGTCATGGAAAATATTCCAATTGGCGGATAGCTTACCACTACGATATAGATACTGTAAATAAACTCTGTACATAAGTGTAATTTTTACGGTCACCCAACCTAAGATTATTATTATTTTTGTTTTAAGAATAAATGTATTCAATACATATACTCCAATCCTCCACCCCACGTTGGGCGCCATTCTAGAATTGATGTAGATTAATAATTTTAAAGATATGAAGTCAGTGAATATTTAACAATACAATATTAATAAATTAATGGTATTGAAAAACTCAAGAGGATTAAAAAAATGTAACAATAAGAAATCGAATAAATGTGGTTTTATTTCGATGTTAATCGATAAAAATAGAAATAAACTAAATTTATATAATTAGCAATTAGAAAGTTGTCCTATCATGATCTCGTCAAAAGGCAAAGTCGAAATGATTGTCAAATGAAATCTAGAAATGGGTGACGAAATTTTGAATTTTGATTTAAAAATTATAGACAAAATGAAATAAATATAAAAAATTGGTTTAAAAAGGTTTACACCGTTAAAATTTGTACAAATATCCTTAATGTGGCTGTATGTACGTTTCCGTGTTTTATATTTCCTTGCCTGGACACAAGGTATCCTAGTTTGGGACCAGGGCAAGGGATTGTGTTGTGTGGAATTATTTTTCGAAATAATCTGATATTGAACATAATGAGTACCTTCAAGATCACGATTTTGAATACATTGCTAAAAGCATAAGTATGTTGGTAAGGTTAGGTATTCTTGGATCTGATTACACTTTATCTCTATGATTACCCTATTTTATCTTAAGTGGTCGTGTCGAAGTGTGATCTGTTGACCCCCAACATATCCCACTTCTACCCATTGTAATCTGTGTGTCTGCCCTATGACCTTACACCTCCTAATCGAAGATGTACTCTAAGTGGTAGGTTACACAGCACACTCTTAAGGATAGGTTTCTAAATCCTCTGGTTTGTCATCTTGACACAACCCCATTCTGTGGAATTGTTTCCCTGTCGAGAAGTGTCCCGTCAGAGCACCAGTATGCGACGGACGACGCTCCACACCAGAGAGGACGACTTTGCGCGAGGATGCCATCCTCCCATCTCTATTCTTATTGACCATGGCACTTAGACCGACATGCACCACTTCTTAAATGTCACTTAAGCGGCCATTATAATTGACTTTTGTATAAAGCATTAAATGATGTTAAAGCTACATTTTACTGGTGCAATTGGCCAACAGTAGAGAACAATAGAGAGGCCAATAGTAGAGAAATTTGAATGAATGCGATAAAATTCAATATTACTTAGAGAAAGGTTAGAGATACTTCAGATAAATTTATTACAAAGGTCCCAGTACGAGTATAAACAGTGTGGCTTGCAGTGTTATGTTGCTATTCCCTAACAAGTAGATACTCTATCGAATTAGAGAACTTAGAATAATATTTTCAATGACATAGATTTATTTTACCTTACTACGAACTCATTTCAAAAAGAACCACCTGTTCAGGAGTATAAGGGAAAAATCTTAATTAGGTACTGTTCCGCAGTTTTTATTAGCTGTAAGCAGTAGTTAATTTTATAACGTGTATTGATTTTTCATAAGTATTTTAATGTTAACCTATTATTGGGCCTTATATCGCAACTTTTTCATGTACTGTTTAGTCTTGTACCGTGTCTATTGGTTTCCTACACAGACATCTGAAGTAAAGGAGACCGGACCTATCGCCGAATTTGTATGAAAACCGGGTGTCGCAAGCCCGAGTTACTCACACAACGCTACGAGATGTGCGCACACTTCATGGTACGCACCCACACAACCACACTCTAGCTGGGACAGATTTTAGTCGATAAGTTGTCGATAATTAGGTGCATCTAGTAGCCAATTTCTGTGTGTCTGAAGTCACGAGAAATTTAATTGTTTATGCAAACATAAAATATGTGCGTGGCGCCTACGTTAGAACTGAAAAATATGTGGCAAAAGGTTGAAAATAAATAACACGTCTAGGCATTTCTCCAGAAGAGGCAAAAATGGCTGACTTCGGTGGTCGTTTTTTTTTTCGTCTTTCAGGAATTTTATCGATTGTTTTGGATAAAAGGCTAAAAACTGTAAAACATGATATATTTTGGGTAGTCAGATTCTCGGCTATAAAACGAAATATTTAAATCACCGAAATCAGACTACACCGAAATCACCGAAAAACTAGGCGAAAATAATCAATCAACTTGTTTATTGTAATTCTCATACATTATTAAGCGCCAAAGTACCTCCTTCAATAGGTACTTCTTATACCGAAAATCTCATTTTTTCAATCAGCTTTTTCTCATCTATCAGCTCGTCATGCAAGCGCCAAAAATCTAACACGAATTGCGTGAGTGATTTCTGGCTAACTATTTTAGAACGAAAAATAATAATCCCTCCAAAAAAAAAATGGTAAAATTTTATCAAAACACGCAATAAAGTCAAATAATTAAGTATGTTAAATTATACATTTTTGTCTTTAGCCTTGTCTATAGCCTTATCTTTATAAAGTGACTACACCAGAAACAAAAAGCAATTTAGTTTAGTCATACGGAGGTTAGTGTACTTTTTGTTTGTATTGTACTTATGCTGTTAGGTTGATATCATACCTATGTAACTTTTCTGAAATTGATTGTTGGTAAAAACTAGCAGTCAAATCTTGACCTTGAATTACAATTTACATCTCAGTGATCTTGTAACTAAAATTTCATCATTTTCTTCAGAGAATTTGGCAGCACCCATAAAGATCTCAATTCTTTTGTCGGCGAAGTCGATAACGACGTATGTTCTTAATACCTATTGAATTTGGCTCTCATATCATTCACATTTATGGTTTTGATGGGATACATCATACACAATGAATCTGGATACGGCGGCGGCGCCGGCGGCGGAAGTACATATTTAATTATCGATATTGACTTCCTACATAATTATCTCCTCACTAGTTCCGTCACAAATTGTTTCTGTCTTTCTCACGCTCATCCGTTTAGAATGAGAAAGTAACAAAGAAGTGTCTCCATGGTTACGCTATCTATCCGTTGTTGTATCATTACGACAAAAATATTATTTTATTAGAAATAAGTGGTGTTTTAGGCATTTACCTGTAAAATGAAGTTCCATCGGTCTGGATGTTGTTTTTGTCACTGTGTCTTTTGCAAAAAAACGATCGCACAGGCCGGCATTTCTAACAAAACGAAATTGTTTCTGACACGTCTGACGCGCTCGCTCAGATGTCCCAAATGAGGTTAGCGTTTGCACCCTGTGCAAGCTTATTTCTCTAGCCTTGGAACGGTATGTCCAATCTCTTTACTATTCAGATATCTATGGTTTCCTAGTAAATAAAAATAAAATAAAATAAGTATAACATGAATAAAGAGGTAACAAAAATTAATTTGAACTTTAAATGCAATTTGATGAATATATCGTTGAAAGTAATAATAATAATAACTTTCATACAACATAATCACTTGACCTGGTCCCAAATTAGGATTGTGGATATTACAAACATCAAATAACATCCAGGCTGAGACCTTTTCTACGGCGTACGGCGACCCGCTAAAAACACAATGTACATTACTAATTCAATTAACTAGCATAATTTTTTCATTGATTTTGAACTTTATTCAAGTGATAAGGTTCAATTTGAAGTGGCAACTATTATGCTCTTGCCTGGCAAAGGGTTAAACGTAATAATAATATTTCAATACCAATTACGTATCCAAAAATTAACTTAGTTAAAGTAATATAATGTTTAATAAATCAAATTTATTAAAACGTAAACCATGCCCCTCAATCGGTTCGGATAGTAATCGACATTCTACTTTAAGTACTATAATAATCTTTCAAAAGATGATTTTATGACACCGGATCTTAAAATAACACGCGAAATTTAAATCAGAAAAAGCCGTCGTAGAGAAATAATAAGAGCCACTTAACATTTCAATCTTTATTAAAGTTTCAAAACCTTCAACGGCTACCGTTGGATAATAAAGACCCCGTTTTTTATATGTCACTTCAAGTACTCACAAAACAAACCTAAATGTTATTTGTATTGTTTTGCATACTACTTTTCAAAAAGGGTCTCTTTAAAATTACAGATTATTTAAATGGTAAATAAGTATTGCATTAAAAACTGGCATCAAAACCAGTGCTTTGCAAGTGTTCCGAGTCTTACGGTAACACAAAAAAAATCAATTCTGTTAGACCTAATTTAAGACTGGCTATGGAGATCCTTTGTCCATTTTTAGTCTACAAAAACGCAGCTATTTTCATTAAATCAGTGTTTTTGCACTGTATAAGATATAAATTAAAGATGTTGATCGATTTTAGGTCTTAAGACGCTTTTTTTTGTCTCATTGGATGTCCGCTGCATTTAGGTCCATGGTTTCTGCTTACCTCTCTGGGATACAGACGAGGGTTTATGTACGTGTGAGTACGGATACGTATTTATTTCAAAGAACTTAAAATGTCGAACTCATGGAGATTGCTACGCGAGGTGCTACGGTGCTACGGTGCTACGAAGAATACGACGCTACCCTCTACGGGCTACGAAAGATATGAAATGAAATTAAAAAATATAATATATTATATTACAACGTAATCAATTTACATTCTGTTTGCTGAATGTCAATGTATTATGTTAGTCACTGCCTTCGGGCCATCTTTGGAGTAGAGAAAAAGGCAGCCGGAAAAAAAATCAACTCTGACTATCTTTTTCTCAAATAATTTTAAACTCCATACATCAGAGCCTATACGATAAGATACCATGATTTCCATTGAAAACCTTAAAAGTCAAAACATTAGTGAATTTTCTTTAAAAAGTAGGAAAACATTAATATTGCGGCCAGACACTCGTACAGGACCCGTTCACGAGAATAGCGTGGATGTTAGTCATCACCAGTTTCAAACATTTTAGAGGGAGCAACCACGCCACCATTAGAATGACCTTTAGAAAACTTGGAGGTCTTGACAGTTATAGAATATGTGATATTGTTATTCATCTAGTGTGGTAACCAACGTAAAACGTGTCATGTTTATCCTTTTTTAAAAATATTTTTTAATAAAAAAAATTGTAATATAAAATCACGTCGTCTGTACACTTTTAAGAATTAAATAATTGACATTAATAATGAAATAACAATGAAATCGCAGTGGATCGTTTATATAGTCGTCTATTGCTTTTTGCATAACGAATTTTTAATAAAAGTTTTAAAATTATTTTCTGACAAGGATAGAATATGTTCCGGAATTCCGTTGTAAAATCAAACGCAATAGCCTGCAAACTATATATTCACATTTATTAGATTACAACGATAGACCGCTTAGCTTGGTGTCATGTGTTGTTTGATAACATAACACTTAATAACATAACAATAATATTATAAAGGTGAAAGTTTGTGAGTGTGTGAGTGTGTATGTTTGTTACTTCTTCACGTCTAAACGGCTGGAGCGATTTTATTAAAATTTGTTATGGAGTTAGCTGACACCCTGGATTAACACATAGGCTACGTTTTACTGCGAGAAAATATCTTATTCCTATGGGAAAATCGATGAACCGCGGGTAAAACCACGGGGCACAGCTAATCTAATATGTATATAAAAATCTCGTGTCACCGTGTTTGTTATCGAACTTTTCCGAAACGACTTCACCGATTTTTATGGTTTTTTCCGTGTATATTTGGTAGGTCTGAGAATTGGTCGTAGGCTAATTAAGGGAAGTCCTGATTCCTTCCTGACTAGGTACAGTGTGCGTGGGTCCAAAAAAATACTGTCCATAAGATAGATATTATACTTTTTTTCCATTACATATATTATACAGTTACAGATATTATACAAATTTTTTTTCATACTTTTTTCACATTTTTTCAAATTCGATCTGTAAAAAAGATATATTTTTTCTCGGTGGCGCTAGTTTCAATCAGTAGATTTCGCTAATATGGCAAAATAATGTTTACCGGGTCAGATAGAAGTTTAAAAAGTGTAATTTTTATTTCTAACCATTTTTTTTTATCAGGCTGCTACAGTAAAGTAAACACTATATTATAACAGCAAGAAAAATATCGTTGGATTAGTATTTGTGAAGGAGCAAAACACGTGTACGCTTAAAAACCGGATAATCTGAGCTCAGAGGCGCAGAAACTGACTTTCTTGTGCGAAATATAATATGTTTGCCAACTCAGACAAACGCAAATACAAAGGTGTCGCGTGTTTGACAAATATAGCTCGATAGCAAAAATGTTCGATATTATTCAAGAAAAAAACGATTCACTCCAAACGTTCCTTATCTTGTTAAACCAAACATTTCCAACACGCCCTCAATACCACCAACCACTAATTACTAGACCGCGTTTGACTCAACGGCGTCGCGGCCAAATTACAATACACACGTCACGGAGCTCTTAACGGCAGCCCCCCAAACTGGAGCCCCATCACCACATCACTGCACATCACTAACATCACACAGAAGAAAAATATTCACCCGCAAAAAGCATAGAGAAGTTGGTAAACGTGCCCGACCGACTGAGGTAGTCGGCTGAGGTCTTGATGTCGAGCATGGCGCGGGCGTCACGGCGGCGGCGGCTCGGGCATGGCTGTGCCGCCGCCGCACCGCCGCCGCCGCGCCGCCGCCGCGCCGCCGCCGCGCCGCCGGGGGCGCGGCCGGCCCACGCCCCGCCCGCCCACGCGCGTCCCGCCCGCCAATCCCGGCTCGCCGCGGCTAATCTTTACCCGTAGGCGAGAAAAAAAATAAACAGTCACGCCGGGGAGATAATGACGAGGAGCTCGGGCGGTGATCAGCGCGCTTTGTGGCCCGCGACAGCCTGTTAGCCGCCAGCTTATCCAGCGCTCGTTTGGCGAAAAATGAAAAGCGTACGCTGTCGCCGCGGCTAAATAGCGCCGCTCTCCGCTCGGGAATTCATTTTCAGTAGGCGTCGCGGCTGTTGTTTGACTAGCTGCGCTGAAACTACCTCCATTCTGTGAGGAGACTTTTGGCGAGCTGTATTGGCGATGTGACTGAAATGCTCTCCGCTCCTTTGTGCCCGCGCGGCTGCCCGGCGGCGACCGCTCGTTTGTCACGGCTGCATATTGTTTATATTTTTTAATGCGCGGCTTCCAATTTCATTTTACTCTCTCGTCTGTTTCGGGACATTGTGCGCCCGCTGTCGCTTTTTTGTCTGTTTTTTTCTATAGGTAAATTGTTCCACAGTGCAGCCTATTGTCCCACATTGATAATTGTCCATATAATTGGGTGAATTTAGGCACATTGTTTCTGCCGCGAATATTGGTGGCTTTGTTTTTTGTCGTCTGTCGTTTCGTCCAAAATGAAATCGGAACAGTTTTTCTCTGAAGCGTCTGTGAAAAGGAATAAGCCTCTCCCTCGTAGGCTGAGTACATGATTCGTTTTGCTTGAGTTAAGTTTATTTTTGTTTCTGTAGGCAATAATTCACTATTGCCCTGGCAGTGGTGGTGCGGGGGCGAAGGCCGAGGGCGGCGGGCGCTCCGGATCAGCGCCTGGGTCAAAGCTGGCGGCAGACCGTGACCCCGGCAGGGAGAGACGGGGGTGGCTAGTGGACTTGAGGTGATTTCTTTGGTAATGCTGAAATCACTCTATTATAAATAACTAGCTGACCCGGCATACATTGTTTCGCCATATATTTTTATTTTATTTCAAAGAATAGATAACAATCTATTTTTTGCCGTTTATGAGGAGTATACGCACTAACACTGGGACACGAGAATTTTATAATAAAATAGCTGACCCCGCAAACGTTGTTTTGCCAAATAGTGGTATGAAAAATACCTATATAACAAGCTATTCTCAGAACTACCAAACTAGTCGTTTCGGAGTATGTATACACACTATCACTGTGACACGAGAATTTTATATATTAGATTATTTTGCTTATGTAAATATTTTGCAGTACCTATAACTCTTTAAGAAGAAAAATGATTGAACAGTACTTCTCTGTTGAAGCTATGTATTAAGTATTGAACCTCCCATTGTTTAGAGGTTCAAATGGGATAGTGTAAAATCACTCTTATAAGGAGGCCTATTAAACAGTGCTATAAGAAAGGAAACAATATTGATTGTAGCCTAAGAAGCAATAATACTACTTGGATATGACGTGCGAAGGTTTGGCGTTGGTAGGTACATAATTACACACCAACTAACCAAATCAAATCAAATTTGTTTATTCACAGAAACAATTCAAGGTGTAAGGTATTAGGATTTACGACAATCGGGTCATACCGCTGTTCATACCGTATTAATTTCAGTCTCTTCCTGATGGCGGCAAATGATAATCTGTACAATCGTCAGTAGTAACAAACATAACAAAAACTAAGGCCAGCATCATCAATAAACCAGAAATTAAATATTATATTGGTTAGTACGAAATCGTCGGTGATTAAATCTACTCACATTTATCTTTTTTTAAAGTTCTGTTTTGTTTTGACAGCAGCTATGTGTAGGTTGATTACTACGAAATGCTACGCCAGGCTTCACTCGCGCGTAGCAGACGTGCTACGCGAGGTGCTACGAAAAAAGCCTACGAATAACTGCTACACGTCTGATGATCTCATATGTAAATTACTGTACTAACACTTTCGTATGCACAAGACACAATTAACTTTATTTTTTACCGGATGAGTCCGTCCAGGTTTCGCTCTGATTCGCAGAGCTTAATCGTGGTAAGTAGAGACGGAGCTCGCCTCATCGGTTGCTCGTCTCTTAGGCGAGAGAACGAAACCTGGTCGGACTCTTCCGACAAAAAGTCAAGTAAGTGTGTCCGGAATAAAGTTAATAATAATTATTGTGTTTACAGGTACATTAATACATATTGTGCTGTTGATGAAGGTGCTTATAATACGCTTGCCTATAAACTGCACTTGCACTTTCGCAAAATAGTGTAATTCTCGATTGCTGTTCGTTAGTCTCACTAAAACTCGAGAATGGCTGAAGCGATTTGGCCAATTTTTGTTTTTTTTATATTTGTAGATTTCCAGGGTATGTTTAAATGGTGAGAAAATGTGGAAAAATTGCGAAATATTTCCATATTTTATGAATAAGAAAACATTTCAGTCCAATAGTTCGCGCAGTATTATTTGAAAAGAGGTTTTCATTACTCTATTTTAGGAATATGGAATGTTTTAATTATTTTACACAGACTTTAAATATTTTGAGGTTACACCCACGGTTTTGCTGTAGTAACATTAGGGTTTTAATAAGTTGAACTATTTATTGAAGGCTAAGATTTGAATCTTCATCTACTTATTCTATTAATTAGCTGTCCCGGCAAACGTTGTTTTGCCATATTAATAAGAGTACTACCTATGTTTAGACCTATCAAATGTACTAAAAAAATCATAAAAATTGGCAAAGCCGTTTCGGAGGAGTTCGATAATAAGGACTATGACATGAGATTTTACATATTAGATTAGTAATCCCAAACGAGAAACTTGAAACGAATTTAAAGCTACAAAATCCAATCAAATGCAAGTTACGCTATTGTGTAAATTTATTTAGCGTTTATATTTATTACTAACGTATCCGACAAACGTTATTTTGCCGTGCCACGACCTATTCGCAGACCTACCAATTAAATAAACAAAATTCGGCAATACTGTGGCACAAGATTTATCTTTATATAATTATTCTATAGAATGACTATTGAAATTTGCACTTTTAAAACAAATGAAAAAGTACAAAAGCGAACTGAATGCTAACAGCGTTATCTACTATTCTACTTCTAATTCAGAATTGTTCTGAAAGTGGTAATTCCATTGACACATAACATTTGTGTTTTAGAAGTATTTCATAAACCTTAGGCTTGGAAAGGCTAGCTGTATGTTAAAACGTGATTGTACCAGACATAAAGAGGAATCGCAACATTTTCCCTCCGGTTATCGTTAAATATTGATAACAAGTAAAATTTATCCTAGCTAAAACTTCAGTAACCAAACGTCAGTCATCTAAATAAAAACATAGCGATTCAATTTCAATCATTTTGAAATCATCCTAGACGGCTGTGCCGGCAAGTTACTTAAGCCTAGGCGCACACTAGCGACATGCGACAGGCGACAGCTCGGCGACTAGACGCGAAGACAGGCTACGGCCGTCAATTTTCATATATTTTGGTCGAATCTCTGCACACTTGGCGTCAGAGTCGCGAAGAAAAAGCAAATGACAACGTCGCGTCTGACGCGGCGACTTGACGCGGCTACAAGTCGCCCTGTTTGCGATGGCTCTTAAAGAGGAATCGCTATGTTACAGTACACACCCTTAGAAAAGTACATGAAAAATCTTAAATAAGGAAAAGATCATCTAACGCAAAAGTGAGCGATCTAAGCAATGAAAAAGGATCAATTGGTACGCAAACACAGTGTTTCCCTCGAGCCAAGTTCTCGAGCGGATTCGCGGATGATACGAGTGCGAATGTTTACCGTCTCAGAACTTTCACGTGCAATTTGCATACGATAATACGTCGATCGTGCAGAAATCTGTCAACGGTGACGCTTTACGTTTTTAGGAATTCAACCTCGAATGGTGCCGGCCGTGTCGAAACCGGCAAAACGTCTCTGGTGAAAAATAACAGTCGGAAAGGAGGACTATAATTTTGTACTACTTCTTATTGATTGACCTGCAGAATTTTTGGTTGGCCGATTGGCTCATCACCGTAATAAAGGTTTTTAATGGTTTTTTTGATGTTCAAGGTCTGAACCTGATTCATCAAAGAACATAAAACAAATAAAAATATACCTGGTATTTTGCGTTTTGCAATAGATGCACAAAGCCAAATATACCTAGAGTCTGACAAGCGAGTCCTGGGGCGCGATTTATTTCGAATTCTTTATATGGCCACACTCTGACTGTCAACCTTAGGTATTTAAGCTGTTTGATACTCGTCCTAGATTTAAGCAAGGAAAAACCTTTTGTTTCTATTCAACATAATTTTACCTATGTTTTAGTATGTACATACGAGTAATAATGTTTTAAAACAAACATGAATTATTTCTTGTTGTAAGGTTTGTCGGATGACGAAAATTTTAAACGTCAGATCGAAGACTTAGTCAAAGAACTCAAAGATGTTGAGGAAAAAGATATGAATCAGATTTTGATTATGGTTCAGCATTAATAAATGTCTATAAGTTTATGTGGTGCATCTTTATTATCCCTGTTTTTGGTGGAGTGGAAATGTTGGTTTTGATGTAGTTAATGTTTTCGTTTTGTTTATATTTATTTATGTTTGGACAAAATTCATTGGAGACTCCAAACTAATTAAACAAATAATCAAGTTAAGCAAAAGTATCAAGATGGTTTATTGAGATTATAATATGCAGGGTTATCAACTAAAACATTTTTAAATTTCCCGCCAAAGGCTTGTGCCACGACTCACTTGTAGCACTCTATTTAGTGAGGATTACGATACATATGAAAAATACAAATATTGATATTTCTTACCAGAATAGGCTATTTGCCCGATTTCTGAAAGCCATCTCACATTGTTTGTTGGTGTTCACGGATTCCTCGTGTATTTCTTCTAAAAAAGGCAAACGAAAATTTACTTTTCAAATAAGGCGCCAAAACGCCATCTTAGGCAGTATGGCGTCGCACAGGAATTATGACGTCACTTCCCGTAAACCAACCAATGAACGTGAAAAAGAATGGATGACAGACGCCATTTTTACTAACATGTGATGTCATCATAGAAACGGCCAATCCAGGCCTTACAAATTATCAAATTTTATCTTGTTTTTTTACAAATCATAATTGTTTTTGTAGTTAAAATATTTTTAGTTTTTAGAAACATAATTTATACGAATTCGTATAAATAATACTGTTCTTTTCATACTGTCAAATAGCCTATTCTTGAATCTGTAGAGATTCAAGGAGTCTAAAGTAAATTTTAGGTGTCGTAGGATAAAGTCCTTCGCGCAGTGTGTATGTGTGCGGGACTGCTTTTTACTCTCGCGTGTGTCAATACAGCGCTGCGATAGTGAGAGTCAGGGATGGGATGGCACAGCGGCCGGTATCGATGTCGATGTAGAAAAAAGGCTGTGTTTTTACGAATCGATTAACATTAAGTTTGTAGGTTTTAGAATTCTGTACCCACTGACTTGATTAATATTTATGAAATTTCTGTCTGACCTATAAAGGGTTTTATTTTAGGGTCGTATTACGCAACTAGTTTATGTGATTAAATAAGCGTTAAGTGGATTGACCAATAAAAATACTTTTTTTTTGTTTTAGCGTCGTAACAAGATAATGTAAATCGTAACCCTATATCTATGTTAATAGATGATGAAATAAATAATTTACTAATATTTAATTTTTCGTCCGCTGAAAAAATGTTAAGAAACTGTTGATTTTGATATAGCAACAAAAACATCATTCGTTAGGGAAAGCATCCCAAAAAAAATTTACCTCAGTGATGCTCGATACTCGCGTTAGGGCCGGATGGTAATTCCACACTCTTTCAAAGAGAAACTGACTGCCTCCTTGGTCTAGTCGTTATGAATATTATATATCCTAGCACAGAATATCCTAGTTTTGGACCAGGTCAAGTGATTATGTTGTGTGAAAGTTATTATTACTTCTAAGAAATGATTTCTGACCGGTGTTAAAAAACTGCCATGCGAATGGTGGCGCGGTGGCCGGGTCGCCTATCTCCCTCTAATATGGTTGAGACTGGTGATGGCTGACCTCTGCGTTACGCTCGTGAACGGGTGCCGTCCGTGTGTCTGGGCGCAGCATTGGTGTTTTATTACCTTTTAAGAAAATTAAACGATGTTTGACTTTGCAAGTATTGATTGCACACATGGATCTTGAGATTCTTGGTGTACAAACACTCATACCTAATTTGTATTAGCTTTAAGTTGATTTGAGAAAAGATGGTCAGAGTGGAGTTTTTTTTCGCTGCCTTTTTCTCCACTACAGACGGCCCTAAGGCAGCGGCTAACATTATACATAACTGTATGTACATTGACATTCAACAATTAGAATGTAAATTATTTACGTTGAAATAAAAATTTTTGAATTTTGAATTTTTGAACTGTCGATAAAAAAAGGTTACAGAAATCCCATCATTATTCTAAACCTAGACAATGCAGCGCGAGGTCAGAGCGTTCGAAGCGCTTAGAATTTCAAGCAATTTCCAACTGCAGCTTCAAACTAAGCGCCTTTAGATTTTATATCGAGCTGTATCGAATTGCTAGCAAGATATGTACCTTTTTTATGGTTTAATGGCAATCAATAATTCTGCCAATGTCAGTGTTGCTTAAAGTAACAAAAGGCATTGTATCCGGAAAAATGTGGATGAACTATCCAACTCGAATTGAACTGGAATGGTGACGTAACATTCTGAATTGAGTTTTCATTTTTGATTTTTCCTAAAACATAATAGCTATGTAAATATTGTTCAAACTTTTGACTCAAAAAATGCATGTTTTCTTCCCAACTTACTTGCCCACACGAGATTGTATAATAGGAATTATAGGATTGTATAATTTGTTACGAACCGAAAAATAAATCCTCATCGAAAATAGTCATATAACGGATCTTAAAGATTAAAGATTCTCAGGAACTATAATACGCTACTTGCCTCGTATCAAATTTGACGCGATAAATGGATATTTCCTGTAGTATCTAACGTAAGAAACCGAAATATATTGACTTTTCTACATAAATATGCAGGATGGCTGCAAAATTTGCAAATTAAAAAAATATTTTTCGCCTTTAAATCGGAACGGTGAAAACACTATCCGCCATCTTGAAAGCACCTTTGGTTGTAAACAAACATCTGTCAGTCGTGCGTGCGTAGGTTCGATTGTGATTTGGATTGGATTTAGTGTTTTAGCAAACACTCTTCTTGTGCAGTTAGTGTATTATCATTTTATTGATAAGCGCAATCATGGACGCTGGATTCGTGGAAGCTGATAGTACCGATTTGCCAAAACCAAACTAAATCAAACCAAGCATTATTACAGCTAAAAACAGTTTGTGTATATTGATATTACAGGACTTACATTGAAGTGATCTTCACATAAATACACCCAAGTTTCAGTCGATAAAGAATCGGGGTCTCTCTTGGCAAGTTTGAGCCAAGTTTTTCGTATGTTTATTTCACTGGGTAGTCATCCGCGACTTTCCGGCGGTCTTTATTGACGTGTTTTTGCGTTCTCGAATAATGTTAATTGATATATTTTGCATGTAAACTCGATGAAATCATGAATGCGTTGTTGTTATTTCACTATGCTCACAGATCACTAACAGATTTTAGGACTAGGTAAAGATCGTTTCACCAAACAAGTCCCACGGTAAAATCCCTAAGGCCATAACAATAAAAGCCATTCATTAACTCCTACTTCTTTCGTGGCACGAACTCTACTTAGGTTGAATGTCAAACTTTGCTAGTGATGAGACTCGAATCACCTTTGATTCGAATGATTCGAATCACGACGGTAAAAACTTGATTCGAATGAGAATTTAAGTTGATTCGAATCATAGCTTGATTCGAATGGTCGAGTTGATTCGAATCAGTAGTTGATTTGAATCAGATCGATTCGAGTCAGTTTGTTGATTCAAATCAGATTGTGGATTCGAATCAGTTTTTTTACTCGAATCATTCATTGCGCGGCAATCTTACCTGACCGATGAGACAAGTAGGATTTGTTGAAGTTTTTTTTTTAAACAGTTACTGTTTTGGTTGGTGTTTAATTGGTGTTTAAAGGGCTTATTCCACTCTGACCAACCGAACTTGTCAACTGGTTCTTTCCATTCCACATTCCACTGCATTATTGTCACCTACTTTCGATTATAACTTTTTGTTTTGATCGCTTTGAAATGTGTTTGGGATGTATTATTTGTTTTTTTAGGATGTGTTTAGATGGTTTTGAAATTAATTTAGGATGGTTTTGGGATGTGTTTAAGATGGTTTTTGCATGTGTTTGGGACGGTTTTGATATGTGTTTAGAATGTTTGGGGGTATAATTGGGATAGTTTTAGGATGTTTGTGTTTAACCTCTAGTATGCAGTATTAGAAAATAATAGAAAATCTTTTGTTTTGTGCAAACATGGATATAGCCGCAGACGACCGCTTAAGGCGTTTTAGTATGTATTTGGAATGGTTTTGAAATGTGTTAGCAATGATTTAGGGATGGATATGTTTAGGATGGTTTTGGTATGTTTTAGAATGGTTTTGGGATGCGTTTGGGATGTTTTTTTATCGATGATTTCTATATAATTCCAAATATAGTCCAAAACCTTGCTAAACATTATCTGAAATCAAATAATGTGCAAGGATAAATTATGGTTTCAAAATATTCCAATACGATGGTATTGGAATATTCTGAAACCATAATTTATCCTTAAACACATTTCAAAACCATTCAACACAAATACTTCCCAAAACTACCTCATATCTCTGTTAGAAATAAAAATAGTAGTAGAGTTTTAGTTCATAGTTCAGTTGGTCAGAGTGGAATAAGTGAAAGAGTTGCGCTGTATAAGTTTTTTCAGAAGACATTTTAACACGGTGATAACGAAACAGCGTTGAAAAAAAACACATTACATTACATGCTTCAAGTATCAAAAATTTGTGACCTTAAGTACTGTAGGTGTGTGAGTGTACGCGTGTAAGTGAAAATCAGTGTTTTAAATGTAAATGTTTCATTTACATTTAAAATTATTATTTTTATAGGTACATTTTATCAGTATATTCAATGCATATGATGTCTCCGTATTGATTCGAATCATCGTATCGATTCGAATCATAATAATGATTTGAATCAACATATTGATTCAAATCAACATATTAATTCGAATCAGCATATTGATTCAAATCAACATATTGATTCGAATCAGCATATTGATTCGAATCGAGGGTCGATTCAAATCATGATTCGAATCATCTTCCGGGTGATTTGAGTCGATTCGAATCGTCATTTTTGATTCGAGTTCCATCACTAACTTTGTTTACAACGATTTGGACTTCAAACCATAGACAAAAATGGCGGACCGCGTTTTTGGCTGTTTAGCAAAACAACGTTTTAAAACAATGTTTTTGTTGCTTTTAGGTCCTCAAAAAAAATACTAAAATATTTTTTGGTCTAATGAAAGAGATATTTAGCATTTAAGGCTTACTTGAAAAAAGAGTCAAGTAGCGGATTGCTAGAAGTATGCATTTTGGGTCTATATGCCTGGAAACATTAATAGTACTGTAATTTTTCAAACCTGTAAATTAATCGACTTCAAAGATAAACAGATGTCGAAAAGCGATACAATCAGTTCGTGCACAGAGCGAGCATGTCGGAAACTTGGCTTACAACATTCAGTGCGCCTAGATAATCGCCAAAGATCAAGAAAACCTACATTAATACATACATAAACTCACGTCTGTGTCCTAACACTTGCCGCGATCCTTACAGATTACTTTCGAAGAAAACTTACTTAAAAAAAATGTATCAGTGACTTAACTTCTATTATTACACTTTGAGCGTAGTACATACAAAGTGTGAGAAGAGTCAGCTAGAGAGAGTCACTCGTAAGTGTGTGTGTCGCTTGGTAGTGTGCGTGGCTTCAAGGGTGATCGATGCGAGTGCCTGTTGCCATGACGCCGTTTCCGGTGCGCGCTGCCTGCCTCTCCCCGTCTCACTTGCGCCGCGTTCACACCGCTCCCGCCGAGTGAGAGGAGGTGGGGAGGTAAGTGTGAAGTATGAAAGAAGTGTATCGCCGCCCCCGGAGAATAAAATGGCAATCGCCCAATCACAACATTTCAGGAAATATAAAAACCTATTTTCGTTGATTGCTGCACTCATTGAACAATATTGTAAGTGAATTAGCTCAAATGAAAGTTATTTTTAAACAAAATATTTTTAAACGTAGTATAATTAACACTAGTATAATTAATTAGGATATTGACAAAATAAGATATTGATAAAAATTAGTCAACGTCAAGATTTTTCAGTGTCCGTTGTCTTTTTATTCTCGGTTCATCTAAGCGGAAACAAATATTGCAATCATCATCATCAACCCATTATGTCCCCACTGAGGGGCACGGGTCTCTTCCATGAGGAAGGTATAGGCCATACTCCACCACGGGGCTAAGTCCGGATTGGTGGAGGCTTGTAAGACTAGTGGCTGGTCTTACTGTCAGAAGTTTTCAAGCCGCCCCTAAAGGCCTCTGACTTGGCTTAACGACTGCCATCTATCGACGGCAGCCGGCACCAACTGCTTAACTTACCTTGCGAAGCACGGAATCGCTCGGAAAAAATGCCACTGGCGTTAGTCATAGACGGTGACCCATCCATAGACTGAACGCGCCGTATGTTGCTTAACCTTAGTGATCGTTCAAGATCAGGCAGGCAGCAATCCAATATTGCTTCCAATATTGCAATATTGGATTGTAATTTTATTCAGTGAATATTAACAGCTCAATCATCGAAATTTAATATCACTTATCATTGTATTCTCGTAATATTTTTTGCATTTTTGTATGGTAATAGGACTTTTTTGCACGGGAATATCGGGGCTATCCACCTCGTGGTGGGTGACATAGTAAGTATTTAAAGGTTATTGTTTATTATTTTAATTCTTTATTGCACTAATTAAAAAGTAAATGTTCAAGGGCGTGCTTAATGCAAGAAGAATTATTTTTCACCAAACCAAATAGGGTACAAATTATTTAAAATAATCAATTGGTATTTGTGATCAATTATAATGATAAAAGATTTCAAATTGACAGAAACAATCCACTATAATGTGATTCAGACAGAGTTATGTTAGCAAGCCCATTACAACAACAACTACGTGCTTATTTCCACGATTTAGAATTTTTGGTGTTCCAATGCATTTTATAAATTTCATAATAAACACCCATACTGTGTGTGGCGTAAAGAGTCGGAAACCAGAAAGTTTATCCTGCATCAATAATTGCTTGCTAAACTTTTCTGTAATAAATAAATAAATTTCAATTCTACTCACTACACATAGAATTCAGCAAAAGAATTAAATGATATATTAAAAAAAAGCCGAAAATATAATTCTTGAATCAGCAAGTAAATTGTACCTACTATACAAAATATGTTTTTTTCACATTTTGCTTGTTAGAAGTGGTCGAATAAAACTAATCAATATAGAAGATATGACTTTTAGGTGCCTACGCCTCTCTATTTGGGTATTAACATATTGGTTTTAACACTCGCATAACAAACGTCACAATAATTTTCTCAATATAAACACTACAGATAGTAGCTGCAGGAGAGAAAGCAAGGAGACTAAATGCAGCACCGCAAAGGGGATTCTCACACTCGTGCCGATGAAAATGGGAGCGACCGGCGTGTTCGCCTCCCGCTCTCAGGGCTAGCGTGCGAGCGAGAAACAAATATGGCTCTATTTTCCATTCTGTGACTGTGCGTACTGTATTATTTAGAACTTTTGTCTAGAAGTTAGCTTCGCGTCTCAACGAATCTCCTGCGCGTTATCAGATTCGTCTCATCTTGTAATTTTTTTAATGAACTGTCAAACGCCATACGCGAAAAATCTGTGCCAACAAAGGAATTAAAACGTCATTTGCTCGGTCGCGAGCTGAAGAATCACTGTCTGATAACGAAAAGATTAATATTCACTTCGACACAACGCAATCACTTCACAAGGTCCCAAACTAGGATACCCTGTGTTATGGTAACCAGGCAAAGACAAGGACATTACAAACATCGAAAAACTCCTAGACTGAGGCCAGTTTTTATCTAGCGCGGAGGGTAGAATAGAAAAGAATAGAATATTCTTTATTGTATGTACACCAGGTATTACACATGAGATTTGACAATAACATGGTACAGTACAATTGGCGGCCTTATTACTAAAAGTAATTTCTTCCAGACAGAAGGTGAATGACGGAGGGTAGTTATTGCTCTTTAGACTGTTTCCTATCCGATTGACCCAATTATTTCTTATTTTGAGTACCTACTTACCTAATTTTCAGTTTAAAACAACAATTTTTTATGATACTGTTTACGATGTTCACTTTTATGAAACTGTCTACATAAGTTATTGTTCTATAGGTACTTAAATAAACCTCTGTAAACTATTTAACAGTGTGAACCTTCATATGTGGCAATAAACGATTTGTATTTGTACTCATTTTTATTAATTCACTAGGATCGTACGGTTAATAGCATAATATTCACCAGATACTTCTCAATAGGTGTTGGACCTCACAGGGCAGATGGGTCGACCAGGTGCGTAGGTGGAATTAGGCTACAGACCCTACCTGCACTTACGGAAAAGTACAGACCACATGTAATTTATGAGCACAATAAGGAATAATCTATCTATCTAACTATTACTGATAATTATCCACTAAGGTCCATAACAAGACTCATTGGAAAATGCCCAAAGCCGACGCGGAAGTGACCGAGTGGGTTGATAGCGTGGATGAATGTATAATACTTTAACTTTAACTTTTAACCTTTACATACAGGCACAATAGGCACATACATTGCTTCTGACCCCACACTAGGATATCCTGTGTCGTGGGAACCAGAAACAGCGACGTCACAAACATGTAAACATCCAAGACCTGGGTTTCTTTTTTTTTGTCCCATGCTGGGATTCGAACCTGGCACCTCTAGCATGGTAGGCAGATGCGCTAACCACTGCGCCACAGAGGTCGTCTGTGCACAAACTCTGCTCTGTCAAGTTACGAACGATGTGATCAAAAATGTGATCTATGAGCCGCTGTAGACTGGGCATGAACTAATGGCGCTGTTACACCTACGTAATAGCACGTAATAGAGGGGTACGAGTATGTCAGCCATTATCGGTTGTAGCAATGAAAGAACATTGCAATAGGTATCAAAAGGAAGTGACGTCACCCGGTCACGTGAGTGGCCCCTGGGGGAATTTCGCATAGTGCCCTAGGGAACTAATTTATTATACTATTTATTTCTTCGATATCCTACTTCCTACTATCCTACTAATATTATAAACGCGAAAGTTTGTAACTATGGATGGATGGATGGATGGATGGATGTTTGTAACTCTTTCACGTAAAAACTACTGAACGGTTTTTAATGAAAGTTTACAATAATATAGCTTATACATCAGAATAATACTTAGGCTACAATTTATAAAGATATTGTGTGAATTGTCCAAAGTATGATGATAAGTGTCAAGTAAGTAGGAAAAAACTCGAAATAGTAATCTTGCGCAGACGAAGTCGCGGACAGCAGCTAGTGTTATATACTTTATTGCATACGAAACATGGAATAAAACATTATATAAAAAACAATATGTACAAAGGGGAGCTTCTACTTCGATTACGAAGTAGAAGATAGAATGTAGAACTGTAGAAGTAAAATTATTTGAACAGTCCTAATTATGAAGTTGATTCCTGACGAATTTTGATGAAACGCTGTACACACATAAATCAAACTTATAAGTAGTCGTAACTTAAGTCGTAACTTCTGAATTGAGAATTTTACTAAGTACCTAAATACTTAAGTAACGTTCTGTCACGCTATTTCCTGAGAATTTTGGCGAGACATAACATAACATAACATTTACATACAGGCACATACATTGCTTCTGGCCCCACACTAGGATACCCTGTGTCGTGGGAACCAGAAACAGCGACGTCACAAACATGTGAACATCCACGACCTGGAGTTTTTTTTTTCTTTATCCAGCCGGGGATCGAACCCGGGACCTCTCGCATAGTAAGCGCGCTAAGATGCGCTAACCACTACGCCACAGAGGTCGTCAAAGACAGCACTACACTTAAGTAGTTAGTACCTGGGTGACCGAGCTTTGCTCGGTACTTTTTTTGTAATAAAATATGTAATATAAAATTAAAATAATCCTTTTTCAACAAAAAAAGAACTTGGAAAAAAAAAATCGTGACTCGAACCGGGTCTCTTGAAATCGGCCCGAAACGGGTCGCCCGTTTTCCTGTCAGAACTATCCCAACCTTGCAGGTAAGCGCGAAATTTACCTCTGTATGTTTTTATAACAAATTTCAATTGCCTTAAAACACGGATAAAACAACGTTTTCTAAAAATGTAACCTAGTTAGATCAATTAAACGCCCCCGAAAGCATCTGCCTCCAAAATTTCGTGAAAATCGTTGGAGCCGTTTCCGAGATTCTGATTATATATAAATATATATACAAGTATTGCTCGTTTAAAGAGATTAGATTTAGAGAAATTCTCAATTCAGAAACTGTCCCTAAGAGGCATATCAGATCCTCGTTAATGATTTAGTTACCACCAAAAGGCACAATTTCTAAAATCACAATTGCAGTTTCATGTTTTATATGACAGTTTGCTTCGAAGTAATGTTGTCTGATAGAGAATGCATTAAGCCGTTTTAGAAATGAACATTTTGAATATTAATTCCTCATTTATTGAGCCACCAGCTCTGAGAGGAACAAAGCGGCATTCAAATCAAATCACATCGAGCGACGAAGGCTGCGCCGCCACGCTCCGTGCAGCCTCGCGCCACCCTTATTCGTACGTTTGACAGCGAACATGGATTTATCCGGACTTAATTTAAAATTAATACAGTCAGGCTGCACGGCGGAAATGAGCTTAGAGGCGGCGAGGGCGGGCGGCGGGGGCGGCGGCGCGGGGGCGGTATCAAATTAGTGCCAATCGACGGATAATTCGATCAGAGGCGAGTAATGCTTGGCAACTTGGCAAATCGCGGCGGCCGATTGGTTTGGAATATGCTTTGCGTTTTAGGTGAAAATTGAACATCTGGAGAAAATAATGTTTGACTTGAATTTTGTTAAGGGATTGATCATTAAATAAAAATAAAGAAACAGATTTCGACATACTTTAGACGAACATACTCACACGTCTTTTAGACCACTTAAAATGAAAAAAAAAAGATCAATTTCGGTGCTGTTCAATCTAGCCACACCCTCCGTATCTCAAAAATCGCTTTGAATTTTTGAGTGACTCGCACAGTCGCACCCTGCGATCCGCTCAGAATCGATTGCTGAAGACACCAAGTCATTCGACAAGGTTCTTCAGCAATTCCTTCACTATCTAAGCTGTGCGACTGTGGAACGATCTGCCTCTGGACGTAAGGTTTTCTCCTTCCCTTTCAATATTTAAGAGCATAGTTCAAAAACATTTTTTTTTCCTTATCTTAAGTATTTTTTTCCTTTTCTCTCTAGTATTATGTAGGTATAATTATCTTTTCGTTCATTACCTTCCATATGATATATTTTATTTATGTATGTATATTTTATTTTATCTTTGTATATTTAAGTATTTAATATTTATGTACGGTTTATGTATGTGTATTAGACATAAGGATATCTTATTTCATATTGTCTAATTGCACCGACTATTTATTTATTTATTTCCGGCAATAAGGCCGCCAGTTGTACTGTACTATGTTATTGTCAAATCTCATGTGTAATTCCTGGTGTACATACAATAAAGAATATTCTATTCTATTCTATCATTTCCATTGAAAATAGTTTTTGTGATTTGTGGATCACGTTATGAAATCGTTGCAAAAATTTCAAGTAGCCAACACCTTTCCTACAGTGCCACCATCTTATCAGTTGATGGCGGCGCTAGTGCAGAATTTCGTTGTAACATTTAATAAATTTACCTTACTTTTTATCTTAGAAAAATGAGAATATTTCAATCCGTCTTTCAATTTTAAGGTATATTTATAATTCTTAGTAAGTGAATATATAAAACAAAAAAATGGGGACCAGGATTTACAATTAATTTGTGAGTTACAATTTTGCCCACCTGAACAGATAACTTGGTAGCGCTCTACACTTAGTCATCCAAATGAGTTGACGTGGTAGAGAATTACTCATGCAAACTCTTTTGCATTAATATTGTTTTATCAAAACAACAACTTATTTCTGTTACTTTATATTGGTGTTACAACAGATTTCCACCAAAAGGGCGAATCCTCTCTTTCTAGTGCAAACCTAATGAATGAAATCAGACAATGATAAAGAAGTAAGAATTAGCTCGATGAAGAATTGTCGCTGAACATAGATTAAAATATATTTTTTGCTAGGGTAGAGTAGAGAACACTTTGATTAATTAAATAATATTATCATGTACTGTCCAACTCGCCAGCTCCAGAGAATACAATGACAAATTAATGCAATAACACAACTTTACTGGAAAATTGAAAAACTGTTTTAATGAGATTACTCCTTTTGGGTCTTAGGTAGGAACTTGGGAGTTAGCTTAAATGATATTAAATTTTTAGTGTTATCGTTATACTTAGTTGAAATTATAAAAACTTACACTGAACTCGAGATAATTAGGAAATAAAACATTAGAGTTAATTTCACAATAGCTTGTGTTGCTAACATGGACTTATAATTTTTTTCAGGTTTAAACTTCATTCATTCGAATATTGTTATATGGTCCTGTCACGATCTTCTAGAATCGATGAATTCGCCAGCAATGTCAATAATGTCATCATGATATTTCAATCCAATATATTTGGCTAAGTATTAGCAGATGAGCACAGCAAATTTTGGAGAGAATAAAATGATGAAGTGAGACGCGGTAGTTATTATTTACTAGAATATTAAGGTAACAGCAGAGGTTATGCGTAGTTCATAAAAATATTTTGCTAAACCAATGTTAGGGTGTAAGTTTATTCCCTCTCAATTTTATTATTATGTATATTCAATTATTCATATATACATAGAGATACAGATCATTAGATATTTTTTAAAAGTAAGCCATAGTATAATATAGTCATTTGTTTATCCTACTTATTAAAATCAAATCAAATCAAATTGATTTATTTGTGAATATTATTGTTTACCTTATATTACGAACACAGTTTTTGTTAGAACTATGCTATGCTACCAGAGTGAAGTAAAATAAGTCTTTGATTAAATTGTAAAAACCATAACCGGTAATCGTAATGTCCAGCCTTCCTCTGGTTACCGCCAGCCGCACAGATTTACATTTACTTAATGCTTTTTCTTTTTAATAACTTTTTATTATTATTACTATGTATGTATGTATGTCTATTAATTCAAATCGCACACTTGCAAGAACAATGTGTTATTTCGGAACCCTTACGTCACATGAGATCATTTTTTAAGGTTTATAAGAAATGGCCGAAAGAGATAGCGCTATAACGTGATGCAGTATCTCTTTTGCTCATTATTCCGGCGTTTCCGGAGTAAATAAAATCGCGGTAAAAAAATCTATAATAAAAAATGTTTTCTTCAAAATATCACGTTGTTCTTGCAAGGGTGCGAAATATTTATGAACGATATAGGTAAGTTTATGTAATTTGGCTAGTCATAAAAATTATTCTTAATTGCACGACTACTCGTCTCAAATTTCTTTCTTGTCTCCGCTATGGTTGTCTGGAATAAATTGCTTATAATAATAAGGCTGTCAATTGTACTTCCATTTATAAAAATTCTATAAATTTAATCTGTGTACTATAAAGAATATTCCATCTAAGTACCTACTTGGATGTACTTAGATGGAATACCACGCCTGTATCCCAGAGGGATAGGCAGAGACCAAGGACTGCCACCTGCCACGAATGTCGTAACTTAGGTATTCAAGTAATTGGTACAGACCGAGAGTTGAACCCACGACCTCCCAATGTGAGGCCGGCGTTTTACCGCTGTGCTACCACCGCTCACCCTCAAACTTACTTACTATAAGCCTCGGCTCCATTTAGACCGTTTTGCAAAGATAGTCAGCGAGATTACTTCAATAAGCCAAGCATACATTATAGTCTTGGTGACGCAACTTGAGACTAAAAGCGGGAAAACTGAACATCTCAATGCTCTTTGTGCTAATTCAGGTCAGATATTATCCGTATGCACTGGATTGGGGAGATAAGATAGCGGTGCGAAGACACATGAATAACTGAAGCCAACAACGCCAACGCATCAAGATCTAGAGGCTAAATAAGCAAAGTTATTTATATCTGGTGAAAGCACCGTGTCGCATTAAAGTGGATAAAGGGTTGTAGTGTCTCCTTGGGTAATGATGCTGCGGAGGAACTCTTGAGAAGAGGCTCGCCCAAGTAGCATTTTACTCTTTTTTGAACTAAAACTGTTTACAAAGCATTTTACTCCATTTAAGAGTACACATTTAGTTCCCATGTGTACTTGAAGCATTATTACAGTTCACTCGTGATGTATAATCCGCATTATTGCGATTAATAACACCTATACCTGTATAAGGGACTTATAGGAGTGTAGAGTTACACTTTTATACGATTGTTGGTGTTATAATACTCTAACAACCATCCTTTAGTTAACCGTCTGACTAAAAGCATTATAGGAGGGTAGAGATACGGCAACCGCTGTTTAACGGCCTAGTTGTATGATGTTGTAGAGCATTTTAATAGTACACACGTGGCCATTTATAAAGCCAAAGGTGGTATGTTTACTTGTTTTAGACTGTAATACAGCTAGTAGCTGTAAACTACTGTGGAAGGGCCCGAACCTCTGCAGTCACTCCCTCACAACCAGTTTCGAAAATGGTTGAGGTCACGAACGGAAAGCCAGCATGCTGAACGCTGAGGAACACAAACTAAATGCAGACAAGCCAAGGAGGCTCTACCAATAATCTCGAAACGTCTTTCACGTAGCCCGCTTCGTCTGAGAAGCGATGAACTGTGGCAATCGTAACACTGTTCACTAAATAGACATTTCCACAACATTTGCCGGGGATGCCTCAAAGAAAATGAAACACCCGCACCCGAAGAGCAGAAATACTAACTAACTAATTCTAGTTCGGCCTAACTAACTACCTAGCGAAATGGTGTGAACTTGTTGAAAACATCTTTGGTTAGGATTACGTATAGGGTCAAGAGGCAGACATAACAGATATTCTGTTGCCGACGAAAAACGAAACAAAAATAATTTGAAACCGCGACCGGCACGACCGCTCAACTAATCGAATCGCAATATCATAGAAATGATACCTACCTTATGAGTTAAAGAAAAAAGTTAGAGAGAGCATAGAAGGTAAAGTGATATGGTTACAATAAGGTAAGATAAACGTAAATCCACTGAGACATTTCAAAAATAGGTTTACGTAATTTTCTTAGCATTGTTGCACTTATACAATTTTATGTTATCTTCATTAACAAATGTTTCTGTGTGGTCTCCGTGATAGCATAACAAGATTTGATTATAAGCATAAAATAGTGTTCCATCACATTATTCACACGTCGTCAGACCCAAGACAAGATTTTTTTGCTTTACATCGAAATCATTCGAACTGTCATCGACATTGCGATTAGGACCGTTTTTGTTAAATAGTACCTTACGATTCCTTTATAACAGGCAAAAGGAAGGAATGCCAAAAGTAGTATACACTCTGTATGCTTTTAGAATATACCTCGGCTACTATCGGATAGAATCGGATATATTCGTGTAATAGAAATATGTATCGGAACTAATATGACACTTAACTTTACATAGCTTTTCATAATGGCGAGGAAAAGCTTTATACAGAGCCGGAAGTAGTACTACACTCGTGTGCTTTCGGCGAAAACCGAAGCCTACTCTACAGCCCGAGGTATATTCTAAAAGCTAACAGACTGTACCAGCTCCGATTCATTTTAACGTTGGAAAACACAGACAACTAATTACTTTTTACTGACGACGGTCTTTGTTCCGCGTTGTAGCTGTCAAACGGTATTGTTTATAGAAATTAACGCCAGTATAGTGTTTTTGTTGTTATTCTTCTCAGTGTTTCCCCGGACATGGGGGGGAAGGGGCGGGGGACGAGGGGGGAGGTTCAATCCACGTCGGGACAGACAAAAGGCGCAACGCCCCGATAGGTTCCCGAGAACTCGCTGGGAGCACTTTAATTAGTTTACCCAGGCCTTGTTCCACAGCGGCATAGGACAAACTTGTGTAGTGCCTTTGTTGTGAAGGCCGCTCGATGTTTAAACAACATTGCGATGGAATAGATCAGAAAAAACTGGATGGAACGGGACGGAATGGAACGGTACCGAACTGAATGCACTCAATTCCGTAGTTCCAATTAAATAAATTATATCGAATGTTGATTAAAATAAATTAATACACAGTGTTAGTGCGCAAACTCCTCCGAAGCGGCTTTACCGATTTTGTAAGTATATTCGGTAGGTCTGAGAATAGATTGCTATTTATTTTTCATACTCCTATTTGGCAAAACAACGTTTGCCCGGTCAGCTAGTTTTAGTATAAATTAGAATCTATCTTTTATACAGGGTGTTTGGTAGGGAGCTGTACATACGCCTAGGGTAGAAACAAGGGATGGTCTGCTACCTAACCCCGCCCATTATATTGACCTTGGCCTCCAGGTTTTATTTTAATGATTTTTTATTTTTATTTAGAAAAAAATCGATTTTTTTTACTAAAACTATCTGTAGCTCAAAATCTGTCCATAGGACAGGTCTGCTAATGGTCTTGTTTTAATGGTTAGAATCTTAGTGTACAGTAAAAATTTAATTTACACCAGAAAATTGTAGAGAAGAAAAGTTATGGGGCCTGAAGTACCGTAATAAGGTAAAAAAATAATTTTAAGGGCAACTTTCTATGGGGTTTAAAAAAAAACAAACAAGGTTGGAGTTCTTCTGATTTTTCGAAAACATTCCCAGTCCATAACCTTTCTACCGATATGCTAAAAGTGTTATTATCACTTTTAGTTCCGAAGTTACTAATTTTTATTTGCAATTAGGGCACTTTAAGCAACAATTTCAACTAATGAAAATTAAATGTGTAATTTGTTTAATGACTAATTCAATTACAAAATTTGTTCAAATTGGTGACCATTAACTTGTAAACATGCTCGGCACCTCTTCCTCATCTCCACGGTCACCGTTCCAAGCAGCTGTTCCTCGCGCATCGTATTGAAAGCGGCGTGGATCTTGCTTATCAAAACCTCCCTTGTTGGTACTTCCTCTGCGTACACCAACTCTTTCGCCCTTCCCCAGACGTAAAAGTCGAGCGGGGTAAGATCAGGCGACCTTGGAGGCCAGTGAATTGGTCCGCCCCGACCCATCCAAGCATTAGGGAAGGAGTTGTTTAAAAACTCCCTCACTGCTAGGCAATTCAAAGTCCTGACTGACTGACTGACTCACTCATCAACGCCCAGCCCAAGCCGTTGGAGCTAGGAAGCTGAAATTTTGCGCAGAGGGTCTATATATAATGTAGACAAGGAATAAAATCGGATTTTTTAAAATTCAATCCCTAAGGGGGCGAAAAGGGTTGCCATAATTTGTATGGGAGGTATAAAGAATGTTGTCTAATTTTCTTGAAACCTAAAATAAATACTCTTCAACACAATTGATTGAACACGTGTTTCGCCGTTTTTCAAAATTTAACCCTTAAGGGAGTGAACGGGGTTGCAAAATTTTGAACTAAAGTCCACGCGGACTGAGTCGCGGGCGAAAGCTAGTTTGGAATAAAATTAATCACGTCTTAAATTACATTAATTTGCACGCATATTGAATTGTTTATGCTTTCAAGCGATCGCTCTGGCTTCGGTTGAACGTTTTAGATTCAAAAGTTGACTTTCCCGGCCTGCAAAGTCTACGGCCTGACAGCGCCGCAGTTACTCGTAGTTTATAAAACATCTGCCTGCGGCATTGATGGAGATGTTCTGTAAAATAATTATTGTGAAGTCTGTTCTCATTTCAATCGTCGGCAAAGTTGTCTCATGATTGGTTTTCGCCCACTGAATAGGCTATTAGACAGGGTGAAAAAAACGGTATTATTTATACGTATTCATATAAATTATGTGTTTTATGACCGCTTTAAGGAATTTTAACTGAAAAAAAAAACAATTGTGATTTGTAATAAAACACGAGATTAAATTTGTTAATTTGTATCTGCCGCCATTGTATCGAAAACGGCCAGGATTGGAAGATTCTATGATGACGTCACACATACCAGTAAAAATGGTGTCTGTCATTCTTTCTTTCTTACGTTCATTGTTGGTTTACCGGGAAGTGACGTCATGAACCTGTGCGACGCCATATTGCCTAAGATAGCGTTTGGGCGGCTTATTTGAAAAGTAAATTTTCGTTTGCCCTTTTTAGAAGACATAGGTACGCGAAAGAATTTAAAATAACCACTTTCTGAGGACTCCTTGAACACCAACAAACAATATGAGATGGCTTTCAGAAATCGGTCAAATAGCCTATTGTATGAGTCCGTCAAGGCTCAGGAGCCTAATTACACGCCAAAAATAATCAAAGAACTTAAACATTACAGGCACATACATTGCTTCTGGCCCCACACTAGGATACCCTGTGCCGTGGGAACCAAAAACAGCGATATCACAAACATGTAAACATCCAAGACCTGGTTCATAGCTTATCTAACTGTCATTCCATACAAAATACAGTCGGTTCATACCGGGATTCAAACCTACGAGGCAGGCGTCCTACTGATGAGATACCATCGTTCTTAACATATATGTGATGATACAATATGTGATATGTACGTGTGTGTGTGTCTTATGGAAATAAACCTTCCTTCTAAATTCAGCAACATTTATGCAGAATGGTCATGGATTTCTATGAACGAGTGCGTGTGTGTAGGCAAAGCCGTGGAGATCATTTGCTCGATGTGTTATTCCATAAGTAACCCTATCCTTTGCACTTTATGGTTCAATAAAAAAATTACAATCAAAAGACTAAAAACTTTATTTTCTATGTAAGTCAAATCTCGCGTTAATTTTGGGACACCCTTTACAATTGGCGGCCTTATTCCTAAAAGCAATTTCTTCCAGACAACCTTTCGATGCAAAATTAGGAGCATGCCCGTTGCGCTGGGAGCCGCTCAAGTACTTAAATGCGAATGCCTCTCAAACAATGGGCAGATCACAGATCCGCACTAGCTAATCACATTATCGTTCGCAGTTAGATTAGCGGTAGGAAGATATGAGGGGCCTATTGTCATAGTTGCGGCGCAGCGCCGGCGGAAGCGGCCCCCGCGCCCCGCGCCGCATCCCCGCCGGAAGCGGTGGTGGGGAGCGGAGACAGCTACATCCGGCGAGGTGAAACGGACGGCAGTGGAGTTCAGTTGTCGCCGTGCCTTTGTCCTGTAAGCACTACGGACGGCGACCCACTTTTCGGGAATTGGCGCCCGCCGCGCCAATTGCCTGCCTTCGATTGCTGGACATCTTTTGTGGGTAGCGCGATTGGAATGTTCGCCGCGTTGACCACTTTAAGCATAGTTCACACGAAGCCAACACTGGCTGCCGATGAGACTGGCAGACAGCACTGGCTTGGCCAAGCCAACGCTGGCGAGAATAGAACGCCCGTCTATTTTTCTAGCCAGTGACCTCCGCCCGCATACGGCCGGCGGCCTCGTCTAAACAACAGGGGCAGGCCAACACTGGCTTGTCTGCAGGACTGGCGCCAGCATTACTGGCTTCGTATAAGCTATACTTACGGGTGGAACACACCAAACGTAAAGATGACGGTCGATGGTAGCAAGATAGTAGTCCACTTTTTCATTGCTTAAATGAAACCAAAATTAAATGGGCATTTTGGTGTGTTAGACATGGTTTAGTATTACGTTTAGACATAGAGATTAAGACACAAATTGAGATAAGATTTTACATTAGAAACGTAAATTGACAATTGACGTAATTATAAACATGGTAATGTAAATCCATGGATGGGTCACCGTCTATGACTAACGCTAGTGGCATTTTTCCGAGCGATTCCGTGCTTCGCAAGGCACGTTAAGCAGTTGGTGCCGGCTGCCGTCGATAGATGGCAGTCGTTAGGCCAAGTCAGAGGCCTTAGGGCGGCTTGAAAACTTCTGACAGTAAGACCAGCCTTACAAGCCTCCACCAATCCGGACTTGGCCCCCGTGGTGGAGTATGGCCTATACCTTCCTCAGGGAAGAGACCCATGCCCCTTGGTGGGGACATGATGGGTTGATGATGAATGAAAAATGTAAATACATAATTATTGTGTACGTAATTTGTTTGGTCCAAAAAGATTACGCATTTACGAGTATATTTTATTTTATTCTATTCATTTTAGACATAGTTTAAAAGTAACATTTATTTCTTAAGATCTCCACAATGGATAACTAAATGGAAAATGTGTTAGTTTTATTTTCAAACTGACAGGGTTCGTTTCTCGAGCTGAAAAGGGATTTTTAAATATATAAATGCATTTTTTCTTTTTATTTAAATCGATGACATGGTTCCTAAGAACAGAAGAAAGTCGGAAAAGACATACAGAACAGACTGTTTGTCTTTTCCGACTTTCCCGTAGTGACTGCTCTAAATGAGCCACCCTGTATATTACGCCCGAACAACCTTCAATGATTCCCAACGCTGTTAATTCCATACTAATTATTATCGCAAACGACGACAGTATTCCAACAGTATTTAATGAGCATAATTAGGCTTCTGGCACTAGCAAGCACACCGTGTCCACAGTATATCCCAAACCAGTGAAAACACAGGGCTAAGGCCAGTTTTAGAGTCACGCTGACACTCCGCGCTGACAGGCCAATATGTACTACGTTTAGAAGCGTTTTAGAAAAACGCCGACCGTTCAGCGCTGACCAGCCATATATTTTGTCTATCAGATCAGCGCTGACGGTCAGCGCGTGGTCAGCGTGACTCTAAAAACCAGCCTAAAACGTAGGGCGCCCTCTACAGGCGATGCTAGGAAGCGGTTAGAGGGCGCGGAGTTCCTCCGTATTCCCGCTCGCCCAGATAAGGGCGCTAGGCGCTGCCTACTGCCGATGGCGCCCTCTCCTGTGATTCATCTTCACGAGCTTAAAGGGTAGTCACGTCGCGCGCTGGGGCTTGATTTGTCGAGACTTGATGCAGGGGCGATAGTGCTGCCCTTATTGGCCGCGCGCTTTGTTGGTCTAGCGGTAACTTGCTTGCCAAAAAAACAGAGGTGCTGGGTTTGACTTCCGCTGGGGGATTACGTTCTTGAATGTAATTCGGCTTCAGAATGAGTGTTTCCATGTTTGTGGTATGGTTGGAATGAATGGTTGTGAAATTTAAATAACTACTTACATTATGTGTTGTTTCGACAAAAAAATACAGGGGAAAAAAACTTAAAAACAGATTGAGGAATCTCGTCAAGAAAATTACATAAATAACAGAGACATTATTACCTTGACATTTTTTATTAAATAATGAATGTTATAATGTATAATAACGGGCAAAGGGTCGTTAAATACATTACAACATATAGGGACAAAAATGTTTTTAGAAATGTTGTCCAGAATAACATTTTATTAGGTCCGTGGTCTCTGCCAAACCCTCCAGGAAGCAGGCGTGGGTTTATGGTAAGTAGTGATAGTAATGCAATTTGGTTAGTTTCCTGATTTGGCTGAAAAGCTCGTTTTGTAAGTCGTATGGCTCTATTAGCTTTAAGCTTCTTGGGCTCATCAATACCTATTTCCCACATATTGACGTTCGACACCGTTTCAAAAAGATATTTTTTAGTTACTTCGAAAGTGTTTTTTAGTAAACAATATAATGTTTTTAGTAACATAGTATTCTTTTTTTCAGTGTTTATTTCGTAATAAAAAAATGCGTTAATTATTTCAGACCACATTTAGAGCTCACTGAAAATCTTTAACAAACGTCCACGTATTTTTTTCCTACTTGACGATTGACCTAAAAAAACACGTGTCACCGTGTAAGAGCGCGTACTCCTCCGAAACGGATTGACCGATTTTGGTGAAATTTTATATGTATATTCAGTAGGTCTGAGAATTGGTTGTTATCTATTTTTCATACCTCTATCTGGCAAAACAACGTTTGCCGGGCCAGCTAGTGTTAAATAATTTTAATTCCTGTGCGATTTAATTTGCACTGGTCCCAAACTAATACCCTATCAATCTAATCTCTTTAAACGAGCAATTCTTGTATATATATTTATATATAATCAGAATCTCGGAAACGGCTCCAACGATTTTCACGAAATTTTGTAAGCAGATGCTTTCGGGGGCGTTTAATTGATTTAACTAGGTGACATTTTTAGAAAACGTTGTTTTATCCGTGTTTTAAGGCAATTGAAATTTGCTATAATAACATACAGAGGTAAAGGAGAACCGGCAAACATGTATGGAGGCTGGTCCAAGAACCAATAACGACGTGACATATGTCATTAGAAAGGTTTTTTAATATACTACAATAGTTACTATGGGACCTCACTTCAAATAATTGTGTAAAAAAAGTTATAGCGACATATACAATATTTTTTTCATAGACGATTTTTAAGCAATAAAAATAATTATTTCGTATATGATGACATTATTAATGGAAGTTAAAACATGTTTATGAGTATTTCTCGGGATGCAGAGTGCAGAGTGATGGTCAATCTCTATCAGAACGTAAAAAAAAAAAAAGATAAAATATAGTTTTTATAAAACCAAATAAGATAAGATAAAACCAAAGTCATGATCAATGGTCACATTGATTCAATACCGGTCATCGTACATGGTCACCTTCTCGAAATCGTTTCCAAATACTCTTCATCATCATCATCATCCTATGGTTGCCCACTTCTGGACATAGGTCTCTCCCATTACACGCCACTGAGCACGGTCCTCGGCAACTCTCATCCAGCTCTTGCCAGCCGCCCTGCGAAGATCATCGCTCCACCGAGTCTGAGGACGTCCTACACTACGTTTACCGATCCGCGGTCTCCACTCAAGAACTAGTCTACCCCATCGATTATCAGTTCTTCGGGTGATATTTCCGGCCCACTGCCACTTACGAATACACTTACCTTGGAAGGATTGGTCCTTACCGAAAGGATTGGTCCACCAGTTCAAAGTCGCTCAGCGAGCTATGGAGAAAGCTATGCTTGGAGTTTCTCTGTAGGATAGGATTCGTAACGAATACATCCGACAGAGAACCAAAGTAATCTTCTTCAGCTTGGTAATTCTCTAAGCTATATCAGCTCAGAGAATTAGCAAGGTGAATTGGCAGTGGACTAGCTGGCCATATTTCGCGAAGAACCGACAACCGCTGGGGTAAACGTGCTCTTGAGTGGAGACCGCGACTCGGCAAACGTAGTGTAGGACGCCCTGCGACCAGGTGGGATGACGATCTGCGAAAAACTGCAGGTAGATGCTGAATGCGGCAAGCGGAAGACAGGGCGCTATTCGCTATTCGACTCGCCACACACAGTTGACGCCGGTGGCCGCCACACGCTACAATCGTCGCTGCTCGCTTCTTGTGGGTCGCACCGGCCACTAACGTCGACACAAAGTGCCGCCACAAACCACTCGCGCGATTCCGCACCCCTCTCTCCCTTACCTCAGAGTGCTTAGTGCGAGTTTTTTTAACTACTCGATTGCGTTAACGTAAACTCATATTCTATAGGAGTGACAAAGCGCGCCACCTAGTTGTCTCTTTGTCACTCCTATACAAATTGCAAACGCTCTCGCGAAAGTGAATGAAAAAACTCGCACTAAGCACTCAGTTAACCTGTTCGAGTCGACGGCAACGCCACGTAGTCTGTTGTTCATTTAAATAAATATGGATATAGAATTATTTATATCAGAGATTCAATCCCGTCCTGCGATTGCTTTGGTTAAATAAAAAAGTAGCGGCCACCGACCTCAAGTGTAGGCCACCGGCCACAAGTGGCCGCTTCTAGCTTTTTGTGGCGGCGTTTGTGGCGGCGTTTGTGGCTGTGGCCTTTAGCGACATTTAGCTCGCCTTATCGGGAAGTTCTACTTAATAATTATTATAAGGCTTCATTAGTTTCAGGTAATAATAATAATAATAATAATACTTTATTCAGAAAAAAGAATTTACATGTAAATTGGCTTACGCTAAGTGGTACAAGAGTAGGTTGTTTGTCCAATTAATGAGCGACTGCTGCTGAACTAGACGAATAGTCTGTGTTTCAGCATTCAGTTTCCCTTACATGGAAATAATCATGGTTAATCATATCATTGTTGTTATTATTATCAATGTGAGTAACAAATAACGGTTTCTTATGTTTAGATAAACAAAGGTAAAACAGATTATGATATCGAGTCTAATATAGGTAAATACCATTTTCAATAGGTAGTAAGAAACGACACTCCAGTAACAAGGGTCAACGGAAAAGCAAACAAAGTACAATATCAAAGTCTGATCAAAAATTATCATGGCAATCAAGAATACAATACTCCACCACGGAGGCCAAGTTCGGATTGGTGGAGCCTTGTAAGACTAGTGGCTGGTCTTACTGTCAGAAGTTTTCAAGCCGCCCTAAGGCCTCTGACTTGGCTTAACGACTGCCATCTATCGACGGCAGCCAGCACCAACTGCTTAACGTGCCTTGCGAAGCTCGGAACCGCTCGGAAAAATGCCACTAGCGTTAGTCATAGACAGAAACCCATCCGCATGTTGCTTAACATTAGTGATCGTTTAAGATCACTCAGGCAGCCCAGGCTACGAGCGATTCTACGAGAATACCGTTTACATCAATCACGGCCTATAAATTGTTTCAGGTGCTTCTTTTTTGGGCAATTGGGCGTGCTACCTGCAGCGCGTGTAGAAGGGAGAGTGCTTTTAGCGCGTCTGAATATGTTTCCATATTTAGCATACTAGTATCGATCAGCAGCTCGAAATTGATTCGATAGGAATAAAAAGGAATTAAATTTTACTAAAAAATGTAACGAATGTGTTGATTCGATAAAAACATTATGTCTGAATCGATTATTACTCTGATCAACTGGTTGATTCGTTCAGTTAGTCGGAGTGGCAAACGCGTCTCAATCATGTTAGCAATGATTTCTAATACCCACGACCGCGAATCTAGAATCTCGGAGCTTGAACTAGATAGCAATTATTATGTCAAAACTCGGTTTTTTGTGTCACGTTCCTGCCACGGGACCTAAAATAAACTATCAACAAGATTGAGTGATTGTTCAGGTAGTTTTTGTAAATTTGACCCCGTGAAGCCACTCAAGAATTGCTCTGTGTTGAATATTATTATTTGTTTACTTTTTCTCTGTTTGTTTGTCCTTATTGTTTAAATTATAAAATAAGATGTTTTTTTTTTTTTTTGTAAATTTTACTTATTTGTTGTTTTGTTATGTTTTGAGTATTGTGCCGTTGAATAAATTATTTCTCTCTCTCTCTCTCTCTCTCTCTCTCTCTCTCTCAAGAAGCTGGTAATTTCTGTATTTGAATGAAAATCGATTTAATCGCAATAAAAAAAGCTGACTTTCATAGGTATCACTATTTAACAAGACTAGGTTTTACTTTTTCTTCTTTTTCTTATCCTCTTTTATCTTGAATTCCAGATGGGCCTGCAACATAGCCATAAAGTCCAAATACTTTTGGCCCCAAGGCGAGTACGATAAGTACCAATTTTGGAACACCTCCATATCAAACCGCTCTGTACATGTGCCTCCTTCAGTGTCCAGTATTTGGTTCAACAACTCGGTAGGGTCTAGAGGAATGTAATGTAGTTTTGGTATTCGGTCCGGGCTCAAGGCAGTTTTGACGGCGTTCTTGATTGTCTCCAAATCATATCCTTGGACTGTCTGCGCTAGGCTGTGTACGTTAAACTCACGGTTGACAGCATGGTATTTCATTAGAATTTGCTTCAACAGGAGCGATATGCTGCCGTAGTCTGTCCTCGGTATGAGAGTCAAAGTTGGGAACGCTTTCTTCAACGGTTTTGCTTTAGATAGCCAAGGCTCTGTCGCAGTCCCTATCACAAGTATTTTATCAGTCTTAGCAATCGGTTTGATTATTTCCTTAAACAAGTCTTTCACAAGTCGCGCGGGTTCTAGAGGTTTTTCTTCTTTCGGTACTCGTTTGTAGAATACTTTATCTACGTTTTCGACTAATATTACTGTTGGCTGCATGATTTTGCTAATTTTGCTGACAAAAGTAAGAACTTTCTTGAGTTCTTTGCCCGGGAACTTGCCTAGAAACCGCTTTGCGGAGAGATCTATGAAAGTGGCGTTGGTTTCAGTGGCGATAGCATAGACTAGGGTTTTTTTGCCTGACGATTTCGGCCCGACAAAGAGGTGAGCGCGCTCGGCGTTTGGACATGAGCAACCGAGCGTCAGCAGGCAGCGCACGCGAATTTGTTCACGCACGTCTCCCATGCATGGAAGTGGGAACTTCGGACTCCATGGAATGGCTCGCATATCTGCCGCTGCAAAGTTTCGGTCACCAAAATAGTCTGCCATAGTCACTTTAGGACACTCACGTACCAGCCCATCGTCGTACAACTTTTGTAGCATTTGGGCAGGAGTGATCTTTTCCTTCTTCGGTGGCTTGGGCTTTTTTGGCTTCCTACGCTTTTTACTTGGTGGTACATCTACGCCAGCCGTTTTGCAGTCCACCTTGAGTGCCGCTTTCAGTAGAGCCAGTTCTAGTCTCAACATTTCGTCTACAATAGGGCGTAGTTGATACTGGACCTCTTGGTACGCGTCTTCAGTTACCATTTCCAATATGAATCCCTGAACAGCTTCTGTTGGGGCATCTTCTACGTCGATATCTCTCCATTTAGTTTCGTAGTCAAACCAGGCTTTTTTCAATGCCTCTAACACTACGCCTTCAGTGATATAGACACCAGGGTCAGTTTTAGGATTTAGTCGCTGTTTTTTGTAGTCTGCTAGTCGTTTTTCTGCTCTCAACTTTGCGTCTAAGAGAGCTTGTTTTTTCTCTGCCCGCGCAGCAGCTTTTTCAGCTTTAATTTGATCCTTTGATTTTGGTTCAGCACCCTGTTTCTTTTCTTCTTCCTTCCTCCAATGATGGTATTCTTCTATAGTCAATGTTTCTCCACGTACTATAAGTATGGACCCACCTTCTTGAGGATAAGGAAACTCGTCAAAGCACCGTATTTCATCATACCATTCCTGGAACCATTGACGAATTTCGGCTGAGATATCTTCCATAATAGAGCCTTCTTTAAGTATGAGTACATGGGTCTTTTCCTTGATGTTGGCCTTTACCCAGGCTTCGTAGTATTTCTGTCTATAATTCCGACGAATCTCTTGGATTTTTGCCTCATCTGCTTTCTGGACGACAACCGTGACTGATGGCATAACCATACCCAACTTTTCTTTAAGCTTATTTTCTCTGACCTTTTCCCTTTTCAGTTCCATAAATTTCCTGTAAATACGTTTAATTAACGAGCTGGCGCGATCTCTCAGCTCTTCGGCAGCAACAGGTTTCCTCAGACCGGCCAGTTCTAGGTACATGAGTGCATTTTTGTTGCGTTTTTGTGCTAAATCAAGCGTGATGCTGCGAGCTCTCTCCATTCGCTGTATGTTGGACAAATGGAGATTGTATTCGTCTCTTAATCTTTTTTCTTCTAATTCAGCAGGTGATAGAGCTGGAACATCATCTTCGTCTTCAATATCTATACCCATGGCTAGCCTCCGATTGAGTTCTGCTTCTTTTTCTTCCATAAGTTTGCGTTCCTCCTCAGCGCGGGCCTCCTCCTCCCTTTCTATCTGCGACGGCGTGGGCGTGGGGTCGCCGAGTCGGTTCCCCGACATTATCTCATCTCTTATGTACTGCATCTCTTGCTGCCTGATCTCGAAGGGATAGTAAAAGGGGCACATTATCTCGACGTCAGTTGGTATCATGATGAGTTGTTGCATCGCATTGTCGGCGTAGGTAAACTCGAACTGTTCGACTTCCTCAAGAGTGCGCTTGAGCTCGAGTATGCGACAGGAGAGTACTTCGATGATGTCTCTGACAAATGGGCGTCTCTGCGCTTGAAGCATTTGATCGTAGAAGTCGCATATTTTGTTGTATAGTACACAATACTTGCAGTAGACCCGCGCTACGATCTCCACCGCCGTCGATTGCGGCTTAATCCCAATACTCTTTTTGGCTAGTTCTTGAAGTCGTTTATCTTCGCTGAGGGTTTTCTCAAATTGCTCTTTCCATATTAACCACAGTTTGAAGTACTGTTGAGCCATGCCTTTCATTGCCCAGTAGGGAATTGTTAGACTGGATCAGGCATGAAAGCAGGCGTAAAAAATGGAAATATAATAAGTCTCGAAATATATTTATTTGTATGAAAATAAGAAATATAACTTAACAAACCAAAGTAGTAAACAAACATAACAGATAATTAAAATCTGTACAACTTTGACTCAGACGTCATTCGTAAAAATAATATTTATAGAAAAGAGTTTGGTAGCGACATCCAGAACAACTTTTTTAATGAGCCAAAATAAGGGGCATGGGTTCCGTTCCTACTGCAGGCGCCGTACAAATGACCTTTTGCATGTATTCCCAAGCTGAAGGCGCTTAACTACCAAGAGAGAGGCCATGGATTCGATTCCCACTGGGGACCGCCGTACATTTCTACAAATGTCTTCAGTCTAGTTGTTTTTCGATGTTCATCATGTCCTTGCCTGGTTACATCATAGGGTAGCTGAGTTCGGCACCAGGACAAGTAGATTTTTGTAATTCAGCTGACCTACATGGTACCAGCGCTGCCACCATCTGTGCTTCTTTCGCTTGCCATTTGAAGAGTTTCAGCCCGTGCAGAAACAATGACAGCCAGAAGCTAGTACTGGGGGTGGGCACAATAAAACGTTAAAGTGCGCCCCCGTACGTTCCATTGAGCACGCTAGACGCACGCGCAGATCACTTCCGGCGCACGCCGGCGCGTGGCGAGCCTCCTCCATCGCTCCGCGTCGAAAATGCAAGTTAACAATGATTTATACGAACCCCTCCTCTGTATTCATTACTGGTGTAGAAATTTAAGCCATTTATTTTGTTAACTCTGTCTTGGGCAATAAAGTTTGTTAAGGGGATGATGCGTGGGGACGCGCCGCGTAAGGATTACAATGTTTGCGCTCCGTTATTAGGAATGAAAATAATTTCGTGTTTGTGGGTATTTGTGCCACTAAACTGTAGAGCTTATAAAATTATTATATACCGTAAGTTTTGTTTAGGAGCTTAGGGGCGTAGGCCTTGTTTTATAGAACTACAATACATATGTGTTTTTCTATGATAAGTCGATGGGCATTACAAAGTCGATTAACCCACAAATTAACAGATAGACGCTGCTACGCAATATACCTCGAATTGTCATAATAAGCTACGTATTATAGTTTAGTGAGACACTGGTCGCCAATAAACTCGTCGCCGATGTCTCTGGACAAAAATTTTCACCGATTGAGTGCCGTTCGATGACTACGCGGAAGCTTACACTTAGACCCTTTCTCCACTGCTCCGGTCCGGCGTCGGAACCGGAATCAGTCATGAGAAAAATATCGGATGCCGGATTATGCTTCTCCACTTCATCCGACAATAATCGGCAATGGACGTGACGCAGTGCTTTATTAAAATTCCTCGGTTTTTCTATTCAAGGCGGGGCACGTTTTCCACACATTCTATTAATGTAAATTAAATAGTATGGAAACATTTTTGGGTCAAATGCGTGGTGCAAAAACGTGTATTGTTTTTGTACGTCGATCACTTCGGACCGGTAAAATACCGTTCCGATCTAGCAATTTATCGGCCCGTTAAAAACCGGATGCCGGAGTAGTGGAGAAGCTTATTAGTATTCTTGTGTGTTTCTCAATCGGATTGGTAATCAACGTTTGCCGGACCGGAGCAGTGGAGAAAGGCCCTTATGCTTACAAAAGTACGTCTTTTCTTCGTCTATGCTCAATCGCATAATCTGGAGTCGACTCTCCTCAAATATGCATGGTCTTATTGGCGGAGATCGCGAGTTGTGATTTAGAATACTTCGTCAAATTACTTAACAAATAATCCTATTAACACAATGTTCCATCAGGCGCCATCTTAGGGCTTTGGCTGTTGCGTAACTTCCTCCTTAAGAAATCCCTTGAGTAATCTACTTTTTTAACTTTCTTTTTTCTTATATGTATGTAAAAAAAAGATTGCTATCCGTTAGTCTCGTCGCTCGCTCGAATCGCTCGTAGCCTGGGCTGCCTGAGTGATCTTAAACGATCACTAAGGTGAAGCAACATACGGCGCGTTCAGTCCATGGATGGGTCACCATCTATGACTAACGCTAGTGGCATTTTTCCGAGCGGTTCCGTGCTTCGCAAGGCACGTTAAGCAGTTGGTGCCGGCTGCCGTCGATAGATGGCAGTCGTTAAGCCAAGTCAGAGACCCAAGGGCGGCTTGAAAACTTCTGACAGTAAGACCAGCCACTAGTCTTACAAGCCTCCACCAATCCGGACTTGGCCCCCGTGGTGGAGTATGGCCTATACCTTCCTCAGGGAAGAGACCCGTGCCCCTTGGTGGGGACATAATGGGTTGATGATGATGATGATCCGTTAGTCTCACTAAAACTCGAGAACGGCTGGACCGATTTGGCTGATTTTGGTTTTTTATGTTTCTAGAATTCCAGGGAAGGTTTAAATGGTGAGAAAATATGGAAAGAATACGAGAACTTTGGCAGTACGAAGTTTGCCGGGACAGCTACTGTACAATAAAGTGTTCTCTAACTATCTATCTATCAATTCTTTTGAGTCCATAAGGCCAGACAGAACGTAAGGCAGTCGCGCGGTAAAGCGCGGTTTGCATGTGTTAAAATTTAGTTTGTACTTTGTATTAAAACTTTCATAAGCACTAGACAACACATTATTTTAAAAAACAAAAAAAAGTCTTCGTTTGTATTAGTTGGGAAGTAAGAGTTACTTCGAAAACCAATCCCAACTACATACCAGTTTTTTGGACAAATTATGTGCTGTTGTGAGTATTTTATTTAAAGTAATTAGATATTTTAGCCGTGACTTTATTTATTTATTTATTTTTATTTTTAATTAGATATTGAATTAACTTATGTACAGTCGACAGCACGTCAATCTTCATATTTTAGTTGCAAAGTCGCCCGTAATGCAACCGAGTAGAGTGCATGGGTGTATACAATGATCTAGCGTCGCACATTTTGCTTACGCGTTTAACCTACTTTTACCTACATTAGTACGCATTAGTAGGTAATATTATATAATTTAGTCTATCGTATACTATACTAGAGAGAAGAACCGTCAATATTCTACTGTACTTACTATCTGTGTAGATTTACCAATATATTTCTTCTACTACTGTTGGTGCGAGTTTATTCTACTTCTACGTCACTTAGACTCAACTCAAGTGTAGCAGTACTGTAACTGCCTACTACTGTATAACTTTCCAACTCCGTACTACACGGTCTTCGGTCACGAATACCATTCCTGAACCAATAAAGCAATCAAACTCGCCGCCTAATTATCGTCCGAACAGACGCACAACTCAATGAGGCCAATTATGACGCAACAAAGGACCGTGTCTTGACAGGGAGGGACCGCGGCAGGGTGGACGCCGTGACGGGGTGGTTCACGTGACGAGACGCGCCAAGTCCGTGACAAATTAGCGCATGAGATCGCGTCTGATTCGGAGCTAGAGCTGAGAGAATACAGAAGGTCCACTCAAGGACAAACTGTGAGCTGAAACCTCAAAATAAAAAAAAAACATAAACATTTACATGCAAGCACATCCATTACTTCTGGCCCCACCAAACCCATACCCTGTGTCGTGGAAATCAGAAACAGCGACATCACAAACATGTAAGCATCCAAGACCTGGGGTTTTTTGTCCACAGCCGGGGATCGCACCCGGGACCTCTCGCATGGTAGGCAGATGCGCTAACCGCGCCACAGACGTCTCAATTAATAGATTACATGGAGAAGAAAAGAATCGCTTGTAAGACTAATGGCTGGTCTCACTGTCAGAAGGTTTCAAGCCGCCCTAAGGCCTCTGACGTGGCTTAACGACTGCCATCTATCGACGGTAGCCGGCACCAACTGCTTAACGTGCCTTGCAAAGCACGGAATCGCTCGGAAAAATGCCACTAGCGTTAGTCATAGACGGTGACCCATCCATCCATCCACTGAACGCGCCGTATGTTGCTTAACCTTCGTGATCGTTTAAGATCACTCAGGCAGCCCATGCTACGAGCGATTCGGAAAAGTGTGCTTACGAAAGTTTTAGTTCAAAAATACCCCATAAATAATTTAAATAAATAAATGATAAAAAAAATAAGGGAACTATAAACTTTTGCAAGTCTAAATCGTGGAAATGACAATTTATGTTTATTCCTAGTATTAACAGTATTTCGTACGTTTTTCTAAGAAATAAAAAAATTACGTGATGCTTCTGTGCGTATTGAAGCTGAGGCCGGGTCCGGCTCCACCCCGCCGGTTACCGAAGCCGGTCGATCCGCCTCGGCGCCGGCGCCGACGCGTGGACGGAACCAAACGCCGGAATGATTGACTGTCGGATAGAGTGCTGGGCCTAGCGCGCGTTCGATATATAGATGAATAGATGAGTATATAGATAAGAGAGAGATAGACACCGCTTTTTTGTACATAAAAAAGCAGTATACTACGGTATAATATAGTACAGTATTATAGTGCATTCCATTTACATTCTGTTAGCTTTTAGAATATACCTCGGGCTCTAGAGTAGGCTTCGGTTTTCGCCGAAAGCACACGAGTGTAATACTACTTCCTGCTCTGTATTAGTTTATTTCCGTCATATTAGTTCTGATTTCGAAATTAAGCGTCATATTAGTTCCGATATTATTTATACTACACGAATATATGCAATTCTATCCGATAATAGCCGAGATATATTCTAAAAGCTAACAGACTTTATTTTAAACTAGCTGTTGCCCGCGACTTCGTCCGCGTGGGCTTTAGTTCAAAAAAGTGTTTTCAAATAAGTCACGGATACTTTTAGCGCATGTGAAATAATTAAAACAATAAAGTTGTGTGCTCATTAACATTCATATCTATTACATAATTTACATTTTATTGAAATAAATTTGAAAATCAGAGAACTATCATAATAACGTTGCACGCCCTTTTACCCACTTAAGGAATGATTATCAAAAAATATTTTACTCGAGTTTCATGACTTTCAATGAAGACCTTCATACTGGATTTCATTCGAATAACTTCAATAACGGCAAACGTTCATACTAACTTTGCACCCCCGTTCTAGTCCCGTAGGGGGTGATTTTGCAAAAATCCTTTCTTAGTGCCCCCCTACCTTAAAAAAGGAACCCTTGTGCAAAATTTCAAGTTTCTTACACTTCTAGTTCAGACCCTGCGCTGATATGTCAGTAAATAAGTTAGTCGACTTCTCTTTTCTAAATTTGCACCCGTTTTTTACCCCCTTAGGGATTGAATTAAAAAAAGGTGTAGGAATAATTATTATTAGGAACTTATAAACCAAATACAACATTTTATTTTAAAAAACCTTGAGAGAACTTTCATAATTACTTTGCACCCCCTTTACCCCTTAAGAGATGATTTTCAGAAAAAATATTTTACACGTGTTTCATGACTTTCAATGAAGACCCTTCATACTGAGTTTCATTCAATTAATTTCAAGTTTCATACTAACTTTGCACCCCCTTCTTACCCCCTTAGTGGGTGAATTCACAAAAAGGGATATCAGAAATAATCATCATTAGAAACTTATAACCCAAATACCACTTTTTATTGAGATAACTTTGAAAATCAGAGAACTTTCATACTAACTTTGCACCCCCCTTTTACCCCCTTAAGGGATGATTTTCGGATAAATATTTTACACGTGTTTCACGACTTTCAATGAAGACCCTTCATACAGAGTTTCATTCAAATAACTTTAAGTTTCATACTAACTTTGCACCCCCTTTTTACCCCCTTAGTGGGTGAATTCACAAAAAGGGATATCAGAAATAATCATAATTAATAACTTATAACCCACATACGACTTTTTATTGAGATAACTTTAAAAATCAGAGAACTTTCATACTAACTTTGCACCCCCCTTTTACACCCTTAAGGGATGATTTTCAGAAAAATGTTTTACACGTGTTTCATGAATTTTAATAAGACCCTTCATACTGAGTTTCATTCAAATAACTTCAAAAACGGCAAAGTTTCATACTAACTTTGCACCCCCCTTTTACCCCCTTAAGGGAAGATTTTCGAAAAAGTATTTTACATGTATTTCATGGCTTTTAATGAAGGAACTTTATATGAATTTCATGTGAATAACTTCAAAAACGGCAAAGTTTCATACTAACTTTGCACCCGCTCTTACCCCCTTAAGGGATGATTTTCGAAAAACTATTTTACACGTGTTTCATGACTTTCAATGAAGAATCTCTATTCTGAATTTCATTGTAATAACTTCAAAAACGGCATAGTTTCATACTAACTTTGCACCCCCCTCTTACCCCTTTAAGGGATGATTTTCGAAAAAAAAATTTACACGTATTTCATGATTATAAATGAAGAACCTTCGTACTGAATTTCATTTGAATAACTTCAAAAACGGCAAAGTTTCATACTAACTTTGAACCCCAAATTTACCCCTTTAGGGGATGAATTTTCAAAAATCCTTTCTTAGTGCTCCCCTACCTTACAAAAGGAACCCCTGTGCAAAATTTCAAGTTTCTAACCCTTATAGTTTAGGCCCTGCGTTGATATGTCAGTCAGTCAGTCAGTCAGACAGTCAGCTTCTCCTTTTATATATAGATTTTACTGATTGTTTAGGTAGTTGGAGACCTCTGTTTTGAAGTGCGGTTAAATATAACCCTATCTAAAGCTGTTAGTTACACATTTCTGCATCTTTTTATTTTTATTGTACACCAGAGAAAATATTTTTTTGTAAACGGCACTATAACTCTATTTATCTCTACGATTGGAATTGTAATTTAACAATCCTTGTAATGACTGTTTGTTGCAAAAAAAAAAGTAAAGTATTTGAACACCGGCCACCTGAGTGATCTTAAACGATCACGAAGGTTAAGCAGCATAGGGCGCGCTCAGTCCACGGATGTGTGACCGTTCTATAGCTAACGCTAGTGGCATTTTTCCGGGCGGTTCCGTGCTTTGCAAATCACGTTAAGCAGTTGGTGCCGGCTGCCGTCGATGGATGGCAGTCGTTAAGCCAAGTCAGAGGCCTTAGCGTGGCTTGAAAACTTCTGACAGTAAGACCAGCCACTAGTCTTACAAGCCTCCACCAATCCGGACTTGGCCCCCGTGGTGCAGTATGGCCTATACCTTCCTCAGGGATGAGACCCATGCCCCTCGGTGGGGACATGATGGGTTGATGATGATGAATTTACATTCTGTAAACGCTTAGTCCCGTAACACCCGTAAGTAGATCCGGACTAAAAGTTTACAATGTGTTGTGCTTACAAAAGTTTTAGTTCAAAAATTTACATTCTGTTTGCTGAATGTTAATATAGGTACTGTGGCCATACCTGTAGTGGAGAAAAATGCAGCGGGAAAAAGGCTTGCTCGATTGAAATGACTAGAAAACATTTTTAATCATCCAGTTCACAAGCCTCCTATATTTCTTGCAATTAATTGCAATGACAGTCCGTAAAACTGATAACAAACATATTCGTTGAGTGAACTCTAAATTAACAATGACGTTATTAGTAGGTGGAAACATACACCATGAGAAAAAATCACCGCCCAAATAGTTGCCACCGCAAATTGCTTAGTATAGAGAGGATAGAGTAGCGTTGGAGCCGACACGGGAACTGTAAATACGAATTACTGTTCTGCGGTTCTTTGTTAGCTTTTTCTCCGCATGATCTAGGTATTAAATAATTGGACTAACTAAATTGTGAAACTAACATGTGTTACGTTCTTTAGGTAAACATTTTTTTTGTAATGATTTTTTTACTTTGGCCTAAAATAATAGACCTTTTTTTCGTATTAAAACTTACGTATGCACTTCACAAAAAATAAAATTAAAAAGTGTATCCGGTGTTATGAAAAAAAATTAATGGCTACTTTTAAAATTACTCCTGTATCCCAGAGGGATCGGCCGAGCACGCACTGCCACCTGCCACGATCCTAACACATCACTTATCTTTCCCTTTGCTAATGCATCCCCTATTTGGTCGCCCTAGGCGGACGTACTTAGATCCACGGGGCGTCCCTTACCTTCCCTTCCATACACATTCCCGCGATATATTTCAAAATTACCTATTATACTTATTAATTTATTTGTGGAGTTACAAATCGCATCACGAACAAGGCTGCGTCCCCAGTAGGCAAACTATTCGCCGCCGACTGAGTGAGCCGCAAATTTGTAGCCAACTGAAATTCGACTTAGCGGCGTACTCAAAGCAAACTAAAACTATTTGGCCGCCGAGTGGAACAGGCTTTTCTGTGAGTCAGCCGCCCACTGAGATAGTCGGCGCGCGTAACGCTGCATATTACGTAGATTGAGCGCAAAACTAGCAAACTGAACACTCCATTTAAAAGTATATGGAAGGGCATAATAAACCTTTACGCCGCTAGCTCAGTCGGCGGCAAACTGTTTGCCAACTGGGGGTGCGGCCTAACGGTGTCTGGAGTTCCGCCACTGCGGATCCCCTAACAGCGTAGCCAAAGGGTGCCACGCGCATCGGTCGCGGCTAGGAGTGCTCATGGGCATAGGGCGCCCTGTACCCACGAGCACCCTTAATTAACGGCATACCATGAGACGCCACGTGTTGTCATTTAGTCACGGTGCCACTTAATGGGAGCTCGTATATAATTCGACTGTGATTTTGCGAAAAGACCAGCCGGAGTGGTTTATTAGGCGCGATAGTGCCCTCGATGCTTTTTGGATGGGATATTTTGAATGGAATATGGAGTAGGCGCCGCGTGAGTGGTACTCTGCAAAGTAATTTGTGTTGAAATTAACCCCAAAGGCGTGGGGAATAGCGACTTTTTTTAATAACGCCTATGGGCCTGTCGAGCTGAATAACATAAAAACATTTACATACAGGCACATACATTGCTTCTGGCCCCACACTAAGATACCCTTTGTCGTGGGAACCAGAAACGGCGATATCACAAACGTGAACAAAGTCCGATTGATTTTTTAGGAAACCTTAAATTTCGGTCAAAAATATTTATTTTCAGCAGCAACAGTGCTTTAAAATGATTTAATATTATTCAACACTAATCAAGCTAATAAAACACAATAAAAAAATATATTTCCAATAAAATTTTGCGTTATTAGCACTTAATTGGAAAATTGGGCCCAGTTCTAGTGATTGGTGCCTCCGCCTACCCCCTCGGGTTAACGGGCGCGGGTAATATTTTTATAATTGGAAAATTTTGTAAAAAAAAAAACAATCAGACTTTGGCCAAGACAAATATGGCTCAAAACGTTCTAGATGGTCTGTAGTAACACCCCTTACGGCTTTGCACCCAGCTTCGAAACATCCTGTAGATATACATTAACAGTAACAGTGTCCGTGTACTAGAGAACGGGGTTAGAAAATTTATATTTAAACTCAAACGCACTTGAAAAGCCATGAGTCTCACCTCGGCGGTTCCGATAGGGCCTGGATTTAGCGCTGAGGTGAGCAAAGGGGGCCTTAGATATTGTTTATCTAGATGTAAAATACATTATCATTGTTACAGGCACAAAGCGGGCAAATTTATTCATGGCATGTTTTGTGATGTAAAACACCTGGGCCTCAATTCTGTTAGTGCATTATAGTTCGATGACAGATACACGGTCGGGTCACGTGACGTGTTTTTTCGTACCATTGACGCCTAGATTGCTTGATATGAGTGCGCGCGTAGAATTGCAGCGGCAATGAAACTAAATCGCTAAGTTCATGCAGTAGTACTATTACTACAATTGTTGAAACCATGCATTGGCCATGCTACATCTTTGAACACGAACGGAAATCTCAAAGCCATTTCGAGAATTATGCTTTCAGTAAAATTTATATTTATCAGACTTGTAAATAAGTCTATATTTTTTTGATTCAATAAAAATGCTTGACTTTTCAATGACGTCAGCAAACACTACGAGTATGAATCTATTGCTTTACTTACAAATGTCTTTTTTCTTTATTTAGGCAAATACTGGCAAAATTTTACAGTAGAAGGTTATAAGTGGTTAGTTAGTTTAACATAGGTGCTTGCTATCGCTGCTGAAATTGCAATAAAGTTTTAAGTTTGAATGAGCGACATGACATTAACAGGCCCATGAACGTCTGAGGACTTAAGTGCTTATTCCAGCCGGTGTATGGCATAAGAACAATATTTGACTGAGCATAAGATGCGCTAAGCCGTGGCCTAGACTGGCAATGCGGAAACTAAGAATGTACTAGTTTCAAGTTCGAGTTTCCTTTGCCAGCACTGCACAATGGCAGCTCCAGATCGAGTCGCGGAGCGCACTAAACGACGCTTCAACAACAAAAGTAGACAAGTTTTAATTGGGCGCTTTCCTTCCAACCGAGATGCCTCGGCCAGATAGAAAATAATCGGTCGGGCAACCTTTGAGTTCACGGGTGAGTTAGCGCACTTAAATAATGTCTCTTTGTGGTCGCCCCACTCGAAAAAGATTGGTGGCATTAGGCAGAATGTTGCATTATTTTCCGCGTAATTATTTTTGGAGGGAAATCCCTTTGTTGGCCGTAATCGATTGTAAAGTAGGTGGGTTGGCATTATATAGGTGGTATCGAGAGCTCGTGAATTATCGCTAATGACATCGGAATCAGCCTTGCCAGACGTATTTCAGGAAGATCACAAGTTGTTCAATACACAATCTTCTTCTACTGTGTTGGACAAAGTAAGGTAGATTCGGCTTTGGGTTTTCTTCCCTAAAATAACAAAAACAATAAAAAAGTCGTCAAGTTGGCCGCATAAACCCCACAATAAGTAATGCGCGGTGACCGGAATAGGTAGAGTATATTAAATGCTCACACTTGGCGAAACTAAGCTCCGTTTCGTCTTGAAATGCAATTGGGGCTAGATCACAGTGACTGCTTTCATGTGTCTTTTTTTCTAGCATAATCTCCTCTTGATAATATTTTTTTTAAATGGAAAAATAATTTAGTAGATTGTATACTCCTTTTATTTTGTACTTCGCGTTTGATTAAGAAACATAGCGTGAGAAGTACTAAGTCCTTACAATGTTTTAAACTAAGTTTAGTTGAAAAAAATTCTTCAACATGAAATTAATATTTCTAAAATGTCCCGGCAAAATCCTTATTTGTCAAAATATGCAAACACGGTTTATAAGAAGTACAATTAAATGAATGAACATAAGTTACATTTAGCGGTTGTAGTTTTTAAATCCCCATGTTGTACCTTTTCAAGTGTTTACACTTATTTAGGAAAGTATTTACAATTTTTTTTACTAGTTACTATGGTCCGCAGTACGCACTGTTTATTTATCGCCACCAAATGTAGGTATTTATTCTCTACCTAGTCCGATCGCTAGTAATGTGTCTTGACAGCCCCCTACCTATAGCGGCAAACAAACCTTTATGTTCGCTCACCTCGGCAAATGTGCGAGCTGTTTGATAAACATAAACACATCATCGTGTAGGGCGGCTCCTTCCCCGATCCAGGGCTGATTTCGGAGGTTTCTTTCATAGCAATAATTGCGTAAAAACGGAGCTTCATGCAGGACTTACCAGCGCATTTAGTTCCGCGTAGAGTATCGGTGAGGCTAGGCGTCGAGTAGCCTTTCCCAAGGCTGGATAACTTGTCTGTGCCTGCCAATCAGAAAATCACTGATTAAAGAGCGATTTACCCCTGGAAGGCTGTTTGTAGTAAGAGTTACGCAGGAGGTCGTTCGATTCCCACTAGAGGCCGCCAGAGGCGTCTGGAAAGTAATGGGCAAAACTTTTCAAAACCGTGATTTTTTGTGGAGACTATGTGATATAAGTCACTAGTCTGTAAAATATAGCTTGAGCTCTACGACAGCTGTCACACTGACAGGGCTAGGTTACGATATTGCTTAGACATCGAATAGTGTGCAGTAGGTAAGTACGGAGTTTTCACAGTACAAATATTCTGTGAAAAAATTCAAAACTTCATGGACGCAAATGTCCATGACACCTGTCGCGGAGCTCAAGCTATATTTTACAGACTATAGTCACCTAACCTAAGAACGGCATAACTAGAAAATGACAACAATAACATCCAACCATTTTCCACGCTTTCGAATAAAACAACTAATGTATAATTTCGCAATAACCCTGTCTGCACTACACAATATGTTGAGAGTCATTTATTTGCCGAAATAAATATGTCAGGGCACTTTTTCGGGCGGTCACGGCGTCAGAATAAATCACGCGGGCACGCCGAGTGGGGAGCGGCTGAAGTTATCATTACTGGTGTTGCTGTCAGACAATTAAGTTCGCATTGTCCCGCGTCGAGTTCCCATGAAATGGCAAGCATAACAAACACCCCACTCGTGCGCGGGATGCGCGCGCGCACCGCGCACGCGCGCCATCTATTATCAGTCCGCCGAACTACAGAAACGATGTCGGCGAATTTAATGCGTAGAGCGACGGCGCATTATTGCCCTGATTTATACTTCATCTCGGGTGAGTGGGCATTGATTGTGCAATAATTATTTGTTTAGGCGACTCTCGAGGGTTTAATGCGTGCCACTCGATGGGGATGGCCCGTTGTGTGAATATTTTTATGATCCCCTTTGTGTATTGTTTATTGGCGATTAGCTCGGTTGGCTTTGCGGCTTTGCATTCCAATTACTGGTACTCGACTTATCTACATGTTGCGGGAGAGGTTAGTGGATTAAAATACATTTTCCTTTCATTTGACAGGTGGGTGTATATACGGTATTTGATTTTTTTGTGTCCCAGAAGGAAATGTAATCTGTTCCATTCAATATTGATAATTTTTTTCTCTATTTGACACAATTTTTAAATGTTTAATGATGAGGGCCAGAAGATTTTCCATTTTTTTAAATTTTATAAGCACCAGAGGAAAATGTGTTACCAGAGGACTGACACTATTGGCAGAGTAGTCACAAATGAAAGCAGGGAAGTGACAGGCCATTGATTATAGCTAAGAAAAGGGACACGTATTAAATAAAACATGAAATATGCCAGAGGAGTGACGCCACAGGAGTGACAAAATCGCACAAAACCTACAAAAACATATCACTCGCTTTTCTGATCACCGTTTAACGTAATACATGACATCTACACACAATAAACATTGCATTGTGCAAATATACAATTTCGTAACTATAAAATACAAAAACATAGACTTGCCAGAGGAAATACTCCAACGACTGGCAGAAACACGCTTTCCTACAGTGAATCGCAAATTGACGCTATATTATAGGAATTTTACTCAACGTCATTAGCTTGTTTCTAACTTAACACTATTGTATGCGCGTAGTTCATGGACAAAAACATACCTTTGCGGTTTTAAGTAAAATTTTACTTCTTTGAGTTTCGCCAGATGAAGTGACATTATTGTAACGTGACATGAAAGTAAGTTATTTTTCTTTATATTAATAAAACTTTTTACTGTATATTTTGATGAAATATGTTTCAATGTTTATAAAAGCGTATGATCATATTTAAAAAAACATAATGGCATACGTATTTAAAAATATCTCGCCATAAAATCATTATAATCTAGAAATGGGGAGGCCAGAGGAATATACATTTACAACTATTTTTAACGATTAATGTCTTAAATTAAACAATTATCGTGAATAGACTATGTGGGCCAAATAAAAGACCATATTCTTTAATGCTTAAGCATACGGACGCAATAATATAATAAGTTTAACATAATATTTGTCCATGGACCATAAAAATTCAAATAGCGTATATTGACCCAGGTCGTGATTATAGATGGATAATCATATACGGAATTTGACACTATCAACAATAAATTATAGTGGAGTTCATTAGAATCCGGCAATCATAGACAAGATAATTATTTGTCAGATGTCTATGATCGATAGACAGTGATAGTGTTGTACCTATACTGATGTCAAAGTGAGTGATTGAGCATTGATCAATGAGATATTTGATATGGTTCACTGTTCGTTGGTTTATCCTAAATATTTGAATGAATTTGAACTCATTTTGTCGTTCAAAACATAAACATGACGGTTTGTTGTGGAAGAAAAAAATGCCAGATTTGAAAAAGCGAGTCGTCATGGGTGATAAAAGTGGCAACAGAAAATTGTTTGTTATTAAAATAATTACGCCTTAAAGTTAGAAACCCCACTGTGCTAAGTTTCAGTTTCAATACCTTTTGCTTTTAAAAAAATCACGCAATTCGCAACTAGAGTTTAGCCATAATTATATTAAAGTTTATTTTTTCGAACTGACTTTGATTCAAATATTGAAACATTTGAATCAATGAGTTTTAAAATCAATTCAAAACATTGAACAACACTAACTTTCCAAAGACAAATAAGACTTTGATGAGTAAAAAATAATATGTCAGCTTTACAAACTATTGAAATTTTCGTCGTCCGAGTATTTTTTATCAAAATAACTATCCTAAAGAAGTTATTTGGTTTAAAAATGATTGTAAGAACAATGAATGGTTCCTTGAAATGTGATTATGATCAGGATTGATATTCAAATGTAAGTAATTACGGAGTAATCGTGATTGAATTGGTTTGTTTACACGATTGTGAGATTCTACAGCAAGCTGGTATATTTGAGATGCTCGATTAAAACAATAATTACAAAATGATTCGGAAAATGTATTTCTTTTAGTCATTTACTAGTTATTACAATTTTTAAATAGTTGAAACATAAAAAGAGTGCTCTGAAATGCACAAGCAAGTATTTTCATACAAAATTCCGTTTTAAAAGTAACTCATTTGACGTCCTGTCAAATACCAATTTTGTTACTCTGCACTTTCATACATAAAAAATAACTTCAGCATGCATAGAACGGTCCTAAGTATTACTTAGAATTGTATTAACTAAGCCCTTTTACCTTTAAGCTTAAGGAACGGAGGTATAAGCAATGGTATAAGTAAGTTATAAACATAAATCAAGTAAGTGTATACTTACTTGTTACTTTTGTCGGAAGAGTCTTCGGTCAGAGACCAGCACAGCAACCGACGACGCGAGTTCCGCCTCGACTCAACATGATTAAGCTCTGCGAATCAGAGCGAAACCTTGTCGGACTCTTCCGACAAGACATCAAATAGTAATTGTATCCGGAATAAAGTTAATAATGTGAAGTTCTTGCGAAAGTTTTAGTACAAATATATTAATTGAGAAATGCAATTTGCCGAAGTAAATTTTGAACTCTTGCTCTCGATCTAGGAAAACCTGAGGTCAGAGTGCTTAGTGCGAGTTTTTTCATTCACTTTCGATAGCGAGAGCGTTTGCAATTTGTATAGGAGTGACAAAGAGACAACTAGGTGGCGCGCTTTGTCACTCCTATACAAATTGCAAACGCTCTCGCTATCGAAAGTGAATGAAAAAACTCGCACTAAGCAATCAGGAGCAAGTGCTCAGTTCCCGTAACTAGCCGCGTTTTCACAGTCTTAGTGCGCTAGGACCGAGTGCCCCATCCGAGTAAACTAATGCTTCTGATTGGCCATTGTAGTGTCGTGACGAAAAACCGTCCAATCCGAAGCACGAGTTTACTCGGATGGCGCACTCGGTCCGAGCGTACTAAGACCGTGACAACTCGGCTTAAGGGCCGGTTTATGAATTGAGACCTTCGTTAAGTAACTACCTAACTGTATTGCTGTCTCATCAAATCTCTCAGGAAAGAGCGTGACAGAACGTTACTTAAGTATTTACTTAGTGAAATTCTCAATTCAAAAACCGGCCCAATATGTTACATTTAAATGACGACCTCTGTGGCGCAGCGGTTAACAATGTGCCTACCATGCGAGAGGTCCGAGTTCGAATCCCGGCTGGGGACAAAAAAACTAGGTCTTGGATGTTTACACGTTTGTGATGTCCCTGTTTCTGGTTCCCACGACACAGTATCGTAGTGGGGCCAGAAGCAATCTATATAATGTATATCATATAAAATGCAATTTAGTGTTCAACATAGTTTTTTTACCTATAAGCTGAAAGAAAGGCAATATAGGTAAGTTCACTAAAACATTTCGACAGCCCTGTGGGAAAATGAAGTGCTATGACGGCGCATTTTACGAGGCATTAATATTATTGACGCCTCGGTGTCCTAATGTTGACGGGCAGAGCCCGCGGGGCGCCGATACTCGTCGAGTCATGCCGAACTCCCAGTGCTTGGGTCGGACGGGAGTAAATCTTATTGCGCTTAAGTTAAGGTTTAAAAAGGCATACACGGTTTTGAACGGCTTCTTCTCGGATGGAACTTGTTATATCGTGAGTCAGGAACTATCTTTCTAAAACGCTTTTGTTACCATCGCTTGTATTATTGGCAAACTAACTCAGTCGAAAATATATACGAGCTGGCTGGCCCGGCAAACGTTTTGCCAAATACGGGTATGAAAAACAGATAACAATCTATTCTCTGTCATACCGGATAAACACATAAAATGTCATTAAAATCGGTCAAGCCGTTTCGGAGGAGCATGCGCACTAACACTGTGACACGAGAATTTTATATGTTATGAAAAATAAATAACAACCTACTTTCATCATCATCATCATCATTCAGCCACAAGAAGTCCACTGCTGGACATAGGCCTCCAAAATAGATTTCCAAAAAGACCGGTTGGAAGCGGCTTGCATCCAGCGTCTTCCCGCCACTTGGATAAGATCGTCTGTCCATCTTGTGGCTGGTCGTCCTTCGCTGCGCTTGTGGTGGTGTGTGGTCTCCATTCGAGGGCTTATCGGTTCGTAACGTTCGATGTTTTTATTTTATTTTATTTAGGTAAACAAACAATTATAAAATAAGTGGTTACAACAGCATTAAGTAACAATGAAGTATTTTAAGTAGTTCTACAACCAGCAACGCTTACCACGAATTGGACAAAATGAAAAGAAAGGCTTCAGAGAGGGGTCATTTCTGAATGGTTACTTGGTTAACACGTATGTTCGTAAACAAATGTGGTGCACACACTATTTTAGTGGAATCCTACTATAATAATATCGTTTTCATCGTTATCCAACCGTCCCAGCCAGTCCTCTTTGACCGAAAAATTCGACGCATCGACCGACTAATATAAATGGCAAAACAACAAACCAGCCCTAGCCCTTTTGGTTAATGCAATAAACATTAAAAAATCAATATACGCATATCAGGCCAGTTGTAAATATGATTTATTGATATATACTATCACGATATGATCTAAAGTACGGGCGCATAATTGATGACAACAACCGTGGCACATACAGGGTGATACACTGCCCGATAGCGGTGCTAAATGCTGTTTTAAGGCCGGCCTACACTCCGGGGAGTAGGGGCGAAAGATGTTACACGTAAAATGTGTTTTTTCTAAGTTAATTAAGTCATCTGTAAGGATCGTAGCAAGTGGCAGTCCCTGGTGTGTGCCTACCCCCCTGGGATACCGGGGTGAGGTTATGTAGGTATTATTATTAGTGTATGCGCCTTATACTTTAATTATGTAATTAAAGTACAGTCGACAGCACATCATGGTTTACACCCATGCACTCTACTCCGTTGCGTTACGGGCGACTTTTCAACTATAATGTGAAGATTGACGTGCTGTCGACGGTACAAAACGCATGAACTAGTAATAATAATTCACCATGGGTATTGTCAAGGGATTGCATAGAGTTTTCTTACATTTTATATTAAACTAGCCTTTGCCCGCGACTCCGTCCGTGTGGACTTTAGTTCAAAATTTTGCAACCCCGTGCACTCCCTTAAGGGTTAAATTTACAAACAAACGGCGAAACATGTGTTCAATCAATTGTGTTGAAGAGTATTTATTTCAAATTTCAAGAAAATCAGACATTTTTTATACCTCCCATACAAATTTTGTCAACCCTTTTCGCCCCCTTAGGGGTTGAATTTAAAAAAATCCGTTCTTATTCCTTGCCTACATTATATAAAGATCCTCTGTGCAAAATTTCAGCTTCCTAGGTCAAACGGCTTGGGCTGGGCGTTGATGAGTGAGTCAGTTAGTCAGGACTTTGAATATATATATATATATATATAAAGAATAGAAGATGTCTTCATTGCAAGAGTAGTTTATCCATTATATAGGTAGTTTTATAATTTTTCATTGGGTTTACAGTAAGAGGTTCCGGCGACTGAATCCTAAATGTGGGTCAACATAAAACTAAAATTTTATATGAATATAAAAGAGAGAATGTTTATATATTTGTCTTTTCCGCGTTTTTATTTGCGATTTTGAGGTGTACCCGGTAGTAAAAATTGTTCGGGTCGATGAGTAAAATACGAATTCAACACATTATATATCTAAACCATCGCAGACCTAGCTAACAGTCTGCTAATTTATGAATTGAGAATTTCACTAACTAAATACTTAAGTAACCTTCTGTCATGTCTTTTTCACTCACTGTATTATGAGTTAGTAGTATTATTATAGAGATAGAGCGCTTCGTCACTAAATTGTTTTGCAGTTTGGTGAAATTGTGTAATTGTTTAAGGTTTTTTTATTTAAAAATAAATAAATAAAAAATAAGTTTAAATATATTTTTTTAATTAAAATTAAAAATATGTTAAGAAAGAAATAACTTTTATTAAAATCACAGAAACACAAGTAAGTAGTTACGTAGTAACAAGTAAGTTAAGTAGTTACGTAGTGAAATTATCAATTCAGATACAGGCACAGTGTGTCGTTGCCCTAAGCTGGGGGGCGGGCGTGGGGCTATCATTCTCGTGTTAACAACTCTTTAACTAAGCCCTTGGGCTTATAAATTTTAATACGCTCCTCTTAATGACTGCCAGATTACGGACGACTCGTGCCGTTTTGCAATCATTTGAATATTATGTAAATTCACGCGAAGCGACCTGCTGCTTTTGAGAGAAAGAGAGTACTTACTGTAAAACGGGCTGATTGCAAACTGGTGTTGAAATAGGAAAAAATGATTCTGTAGTGAAATATTTTTAGTCGCGATTTTCTATTAACTTGCATAGGGGTTTTAACATTCTTACACATTTCTTTACACCACAATCACTTCACCAGGGCCACGATTCCGCTAGTGCATTATAATACGATGACAGATACACGGTCGGATCACGTGACGTATTTTTTCATACCATTGACATCTTGATGGGTTGATATGCGTACGAGTCTACGCCCCGAAGCGGCAATGAAACTAAATCGCGATGTTTATGCAGTTGTTATTGTACTACAATGCATTAAGAGAATCTAGGTCCTGGTCCCAAATTGGGATACCCTGGGCTACAAAAATTGTGCAAATGGCCTCAGATCCAGACGGATGTTTTACAATGTTTGTGATGTTCTTGCCTCGTTAAGGTGGCCCCTAGTGGGAATCGAACCCACGACCTACGTCTTTGTAGTTAAGCGCCTCAACGGCCAGACTAACGTGGCAGTTTTTTTTTTCATTCCGTCTATCATTTGTAAACCTAGAAATGGGTATTGCCGTTAAGGAGCTTACTACGAGGTACTTAGTGGGTCTTATTTCTACTGGGGCCCGCCGTCCATTTTGTACAAATAGTCTCAGCCTGGGTGTAATTCTGTGTTTGTGAAGTCCTCGCGTGGTTACCATGTCACAGGGTATCCTAGTGTGGGACCAGAGCCTAGATTCTGCTAATGCATTATAGCACAAAGACTGCATTATTATGGCGATTTAGTTTCATGGCTGCCCATAGTCGACGCGCGCACGCGTATTTAAGTGTTAATGGAACTCAAAGACATGTCACCTAACCTGACTATGTAACTGTAATTTAACTACAATGCACTAAAATAATTGAGGCCCAGGACAAATGATTTGTTGTGTGGAAGTTATTATAATATCAGGATCGTGGCAAGAAGCAGGGCAGGTATCTTCTCGTTGGTATAAGTATGCAATGCAGAGAGCATGCTTGAGTTGATGTGGATGTTGGTTTGTGTGTTCATTATTCAATCCAGTCAGCCAGTACGAGTATATCATGCGTACCAAATTCAACACATTCTATACAAATTGCTCTCGCATAAGTCAGGATTCCAATAGGATATTGTTAACTGGGTCCTTGAACTGGCCATAACATACATAACTGTGCAAGACAATTTTCGTATCAATCGCTCGTAGCCTGGGCTGCTAAATGATCACTAAGGTTAAGCAACATACGGCGCGTTCAGTCCATGGATGGGTCACCGTCAATGTCTAACGTTAGTGGCGTTTTTCGAGCGGTTCCGTGCTTCGCAAGGCACGTTCAGCAGTTGTTGTCGGCTGCCGTCGATAGATGGCAGTCGTTAAGAGGGAACATCACCGGGCTAGAGAATTGAAAAATAGGTATTTGTAAAATCTATTGCTGTCGCGCGATGCCCGAAGAAGCGAGCTATCAACGTGTGAATGGGACTGGCAATGTGTGCGTGGCACGCCCGCCGCCGCCGCCGCCGCGCCCTGCGCCCGCCACCACGCTCGCGAGCGGGCCGGGCGTAGTCTGCAAGTTGATTTCGTTCGGCGTGTGCGGAGTGTTGTTTCGTCTTATTGTTTTACCTACCTGCTCTTTGTTTGACTCTGGCTATTACTTACTGGACATTTTATTTTGTGGAGCTCAGGCTTACTTTACGAAAAAAACAAAAGAGAAGATGTATTTTGGCAGAAAATCGATCTGATATTAGAAACTTTTTATATCGATTGTCTGTTACCAGATCGAAAAATAATCCGCTCGTTTTTTATAGATCCAAGTTCATTATTGATCCGATTCCCATTTCACTCAATATCCGTTTCAACTAATCCCCATTTTCCCATTCCCGCCACGGTCGTATACCTACCACGAAATTTAGCGCGCTCCGGACCATTAGATAGGTACAAGTTTTTTATAGATCAGAGAGAGAGAAACGGTTTGACTACTGAATAGTTTTTTTTATACCTAACTTTAGATGTACTTTCAACATTATTCTGCCATACTAAGGGTAAGAGCAGCAAGTCGGAAATTTCAAAATTGAGTCAGAGGCCTTAGGGCGGCTTGAAAACTTCTGACGGTAAGACCAGCCACTACAAGCCACTTACAAGCCTCCACCAATCCGGACTAGGCCTCCGTGGTGGAGTATGGCCTATACCGTCCTTAGGGAAGAGACCCGTGCCCCTCGGTGGAGACATAATGGGTTGATGACGATTGGTCTCAAATACGGCCCTCTTTTCTGGAAGTCTTAAGTAGTGAATAACGCTGGATTGCTGGTACACTGGCCTTTCATTCCCCCGTACCACCGAATTTCCCAAAGTAGAAGCGCCACTGCGAATCGCAAACGATCTTTTTTCATTACATAAATCGCAACAGGGCGGAAGAGGTCGAACTTTTTCAGTTAAAATGCAAGGTATTTCTGCCAAGATAACAATGGAAACAATTCTTCATCGCGAATTTTTCATTTTATGAATTGTGAACGTTTTAATGGCAAAAAGGAGAGACTTTTTTCAAGAGGGCACCAGACACGCCGGTGTCGGCCGCTGTCGGCCGTTTATTCCAGCGACGGAGAGTTTCGGACGAGAATGATATGGATATTTTTGCAACAATAATATCATCTATCTATACTAATACGAGTATTATAAAAAGGAAATATTTGTATTTTTGAGTGTAAGTTTGTAATGAATAGGCACAGAAACTACTGGGCCGATCTTAAAAATTCTTTCACGATAAGAAAGCTACATTCTTCGTGAGTATAGGCTATGTTAGATTGTCAAAAAGTTTAGGGTTCCGTACGACATCTCAAATAGTGTAACCCAAGGTGTAAAGTATTACTACCCCGGGAATTTTCCATGGAAACGTTTTTGCCACCCGTGCGAAGCCGGGGAGGGTTGCTAGTACTAGATAAAAACCCAGCTTCGCTCGCCTATAATGTAAGTAGTCTCTGTAACAGTAACATGTTTTTCTTCAGCATTTAATTATCGGTATTTTTCATTGCCATTTGCTTTTTGATTTCAATAAATTAGACCTTATGGTTTACATTGGGTACCTGTGACACGCGATGACGTGACACCAACGCAACAACGCCATTATTATAGAAAGATAATTTTTACATTGAATATACTCGATAATCCGAATTTTCCACCTATAAGTTGTCGACTCGGATCGACAATTTTTTTACGCCCTTCGATTCGGTGGGCATTTCGTTCGAGTCTACCGTAGACCGGTACAAAATTATTACTCGTAATATAGATAGCGCAGCAGCCGCTGGACGCTAGTTAAACAAAAAAACACTAAAATAAAAGTTGTGAGTCGTAAATACCATCGAAAACTAAACTCACGAATTTATGCATCTCCGCGAGCCACGAACCGTGGTATGAAGCGGCCCCGCTATAAATGCAAAAATACCCCTCCATAAAGAGTCCTCATTAAATCCCGGGAAGGCAGCGCGGCTCCCCGGGTTAAGTTTTGAAATAATGAACTGAGATAATAAAATTCTATTTTCACGTCACAACTAGTAGAGGCACCATTTACTAAGCCTCCGGGGCGAGGGGGCCGGGGAGAGGGGAATGGGGGCGGGGAGCGTTTCCATGGCAACCGGGGAAAATATCCCACACGCCCCCGCTCCGCACCCTTGAGCGATTGTTATCTGCGACTATAGAAGGTGCCGCACCCCACCTTCAGTTCGCGCTTCTACCTACAGCCTCTGATCGCCTAATCTGAAAGCGTAAGCGCTTGCATTCGCAACCCTATACCACGGCGCTAAGACCGACTATTGTTTAGCCAGGCGCGCACGACACGTTCGTACGCAGATACTGTCGCAGTTCTTTGTGCCGCTATCTGCCGCGTAACTCATGTTGTTCAACAAAACGCTGTGGAATATGGTTCGGTATCGACCGGCCCCTTATCGCGGCCAGCGATAGCAGAATCGCAGCGTTGGTGAATGGAAGGGTAGCGTTGGAATTGTCTACTCGTGAAGTTTTTGTGGATTTACTGCGGAAGACGCGGAAGCATTCGCATCCGCGGTTTGAAACTGGGCTTCAGTCATGGTTTTCCAAGTTACGTGAATCAGTAAAGTTGTAGTAGGAATGCAAAGTACGAATACCCAATCATCATCATCATCATCATCAGGCTATATTAGTCCACTGCTGGACATATCCCTCCCCTAATGAGCGCCATACTGCCGTCATAATAAAAAAAAACCATAACAACCATGAACTTGATTTCGAGCAAATTGAAGTTTAGTGAAAAACTAAATTTCAGGCATGTTTGCTAACTTGTCGTCGGTGATTCCTATTTAATAAACACAAGAATAATTAACATATTTAATTATTTCATTAGCTATTTTTTTAAATTAAAGAGTTATTCAAATACAGTTTCCTGTTTCTCACAAGCAAAAATTGAAGTTATGGCCTTTCTTCTTATGACGGCAGCATAGCGCCTTGTCTTCAGCCCAATACCCAACACTACGATAAATGCCCGATACTTTATGGTGTAATGTTTAAACATGACCAAGTTAAATAAGCTAAAAAAACTGGGTTGTTACTACTTTGCTACTTTGCAACCCTTCAGACCGCATTTGTCAACTGTTTAATCACTGCTAACTCTATCTACAGTCTGTTAGCTTTTAGAATATACCTCGGCTACTATCGGATAGAATCGATTATATTGCAATAAGGTAAGGTTTATTTTGTAATTTATAACTTTACGTAACTGTTCAAAATAGTGAAGAAAAGTTTTATACAGAGATAAACTCACCGAGCGATTTGCCTTTATCGATAGACCCCAGCATGGACTCGTCTGTCCTGCCCGCCGTCCTGCCGAAGCCAAGGGTAGCGCCTCCATCCTGGAGTTGTGACCCATAAAAGTCCCCAAACGCCGTCGCAGTACCGAGCAGGCTGGACCGGTCTTGAAGAGCCGCCTTGGCTTTCTCCACGCTTTGCTTGAGTTGCTCGAAGGTGGACTGGTGGAGTCGGTAAGGGGGCCACTCTGCGGCTGGCCAGGGCTCCTCCTTAAGGGCGCTCCGCTTCAGTTCCAGGGCACCGGCGTAGGAGCAACTGCTTTCGTACATGGCCGCTTTGACGGTGGCGCGGAGAGCGCTGGACCTCTTCAGTTGGCGGAAGTCGAGCCTGGAAATGGAGGCGGCGTCATTTGTGTTCTAAGAGTGAATTCATCATCAACCCATTTTGTCCCCACCGAGGGGCACGGGTCTCTTCCCTGACGAAGGTATAGGCCATACTCCACCACGGGGGCCAAGACCGGATTGGTGGAGGCTTGCAAGACTAGTGGCTGGTCTTACTGTCAGAAGTTTTCAAGCCACCCTAAGGCCTCTGACTTGGCTTAACGACTGCCACCTATCGACGGCAGCGGGCACCTACTGCTTAACGTGCCTTGCGAAGCGCGGCAAGCTAAGAGTGAATAAATACGTTTCATTTTATTTTATCTACATATTTTGTCTGACTATCTTAATATCTGATTTGACTGCATTGATGGTGCAGCAGTTAAGACGCTAACTACCAAGACCGAGGTCGTGGGCTCGATTTCCACTGGGGGCCTCAGTGTGAGTGTATTGTCGCACGAAGTAGTTTTGAAGGGTGCGGTCCGTAAAATGAAAAGAGAGGTATCCAGGGGCACGGTAGAATATTTATTTAAATAAAGGAAAGGGCACAATTATGTGCCTTTTGTAAATATTTAATGATGATTTATATAATAACATTGAAAATAAGATACTAAGGGTCGTGAAAAACAGAAAAAAGAATGACGTTTAGGTGCAGCTTAGATGGAATCTGAGGATAATCTGAGCCAGATACGTCCGAACACTGCAGCAAAAGTCAAATACTAATTAAATTTGGAATAGTAGATGGCCGAAAATGATAAAAAGGCAACGAAGCAAATGCACCTCGTTACAGTATTTATCACAGGGTACCCAAGTTTAGGATCAGGTCAAGTGATTGTGTCGTGTGAACGTTTTTTTTTAAATCTGAATACGAAGTGTTATTGAAAGAAAGCAAACTGCAATAAACCACTTCCAAAAAGTAAAAGTTTTTGCTTTAAATTTATGTTGTGTTATCTTAAGTTTGTACGAAAAACTAAGAAATGTCCTTGTGGTAGAGAGAATGACCATTATAGGTTTATTAATGGTGACTAGGGTTTTTAATATTATGCTTTCCAATTCGAATATTTCGAATAAAATTTCAAAATATTGTCCGGATCCACTTACTTGATTTCTATCGGAAGAGTAAGCTCTGCTAATCAGAGTATACTCATATACTCTCTTCCGATAATGATGAAGTAGTGCTTACGAAAGATTTATTTCGAATAATAATAATAATATAGAACTTTGTTTCCTCTTTGCATGCTCAAAATTACATTTATAAATTATATATTCAATCTAAATAAATAAATAATTATACGAATATATTTAAATTATATTTCAAATAATATATACTATACTTCATATGTTTAGGTACTTAACTAAAGGTTAAACAATCTGGTTTTACAAATTAAAGTTGGTAATGTGTAAGGATTTTGGTTTAATAAGTGTACATATAAATAAAAAGCGTATCAAGATTTTTTAAGTTTACATGTGTACCTAAACATGTGGAGTCTATAGCAAAGGTTTATTAGCAACAGTGATTTACCAAAACATTTAAAATTCACTTGTATTATCTTTAAAGGCGAAGGTTACTGGCGTTTTTCTCTTTCAGCCTAGCCTTAATACATAAAAACTTTTTGGGGAATAAGGCATGAAATAAAGGCTATTTTTCTCCAAACATAGGTTATCCGTTTCAGGATGTAGCTATTCACTGGCTATGAAACGGACGCTAGACCTTGACTGCTCATTTGTGTGTCCGTTTGCATGAGCTTCCTTTAGATAAACGTCATTTCATTGAAAGTATTGCAATCATTTAGTAACGTCGGTATAGGAGCGAAATTATTTAGATCTTTTCATCGAAGCGGGTGAATCGCTCGTAGCCCCGGCCGCCTGAGTGATCTTAAACGATCACGAAGGTTAAGCAACATAGGCGGGTTCAGTGCATGGATGGGTCACCGTTCTATGACTAACGCTAGTGGCATTTTTCCGAGCGGTTCCGTGCTTCACAAGGCACGCTAATCAATTGGTGCTGGCTGCCGTCGATAGATGGCAGTCGTTAAGCCAAGTCAGAGGCCTTCGGGTGGCTTGAAAACTTCTGACAGTAAGACCAGCCACTAGTCTTACAAGCCTCCACCAATCCGGACTCGGCCCCCGTGGTAGAGTATGCCTATACCTTCCTCAGGGAAGAGACCCGTTCCCCTCGGTGGGGACATAACGGGTTGATGATGATGTTGATGGGTGAAATTAATGAGTAGGGGACTAAAGGCTAAAATAGACTGTTATGGTCGCGACGCGACCGACACCACGTATCGACATGCGATGTGCATCGTGCTCATTCCAACACGCGTTCCTTAATATGACTCTGATCATAAAAAATATTAGATTCGATTTGACTCAACACGCGTTACGTTGCGTCGGGTCGCGTCGCGTTTCAATAATGTGTTGTTTCAATGCCTTACTTTGAATGACACTAATTTGAGTTTGTATTAAAAATATGTATGTATGTCGTTAAACAATCATTTAGTATTATTTGAACAATCTCCACATTTATTTTTTTCAAAACAGTCTTCTTTTAAAAATAACAAATGTGGAGTTTCTTTGTTAGCTTCTTTTCCACATAATCTATTAATTGTGAATCAATTTTGACGTTTATGAAGTAAACATTTTGTTTTTACTGTGAATAAAAATATTGGAATTTTAAATTTAATTTATTAATGTTTGCGAATCAGAGTCCATATCCAAAGTTAAGTTAATAACAAGTATGTAGTGCTTAAGAGAGCTTTAGTTCGAAATTATTTAATAAAAAACTGCGAGAAACATCAGCCAGCTGCAATATTAGAAAACTTAGTTTTTAAAGGTGAACCAAACTTTTGCCACGTTGAAGTACTATAAGCCAACACTTTAATGTAGTTGGTAATATTTTAGTTCACCGAAATGAACCTGAGTTCACATACCTAGACACATTTCGACCAAATAGGTCATGTATATATTAGCGATGGGCAGGATAAAAAGTACCTGAAACTGGCGTGCTACGACTAATGAATGTCGATAAAGCGAAAGTGATCTGTCGGGATCGTAGCAAGTGGCAGTCCCTGGTCTCTGCCTACCCCTCTGGGATACAGGCGTGAGCTTATGTATGTATATTTTGTACTCTAAATGAGATGGGTTCATGCGCCGGATCTTGTCTCGGGATAAATGTTTAGATTCTACCAAGAAAGAGGTATCTGCGTCACATACAAAAACTATTGTAAAATAGGACGAGGAAAAGAAACATCTGAAAATCCGTCGATGACCTCTGTGGCGCAGCGGTTAGTGCACCTGCCTACCATGCCAGAGGTCCCGGGTTCAAATCCAGGCTGGGGAGAAAAAACCTCATGTCTTGAACGTTTACATGTTTGTGCTGTTTCTGTTTCTGGTTTACACGACACAAGGTATCCCAGTGTGGGGCCAGAAGCAATGTATGTGCCTCTATGTAAACGTTTATGTTTGTCCTATAGTCTCACCTCATATCGGAAACGCGTCTTCGTTTCGGCCGTTGCACCTCGCTCCTGTTATCCTCCGTTGTGATATCGAATGGTGGTATCACACGTCGTGATACCACATTATTTAGAGAAAAAATACACAACTTTCTAAGCCAGTATCTTGGAGAAGAGATCAAGTCACGCTTAGTAATTTCCACATGTTAACTATGGTAAATTTTTGTGAAAAGTCACTTCACTGAATTCGTTCTTAAATTGCCAGTAAACTTTAATTTTAACGACTCTAATACTTTGGTACAGTCACGTATAAATGTAACACTTTCGCGGGTTTCCAACAAGCCAGTGATGATAAAAAAAAATAAGACAAAGGAAAAACCAGAGAGAGTCACCTGTCAGTTGTCACGATTCAAAACTCGAACTGACACTTCGCAATTGGAAAAGCAGATTGTCGCAAAATTCGAAGTGTTTATTTGACTTTTGATGGTCTTCGTCTAACTACTTTTATAACCCAGAGGATCAACAGTCAAACCACAGCTAAAATCTCAAATCGTACCAAACTTCGACGCGACGGCAAATGTCGAAATTTGACATTTGACTCTCTCACCTATGCGCACGGAAACCATAAAGCGCCACTCGGAAACTCAAATTATACTAGCAATATCTAGAGGTAGCTTCCTGAGGTAAGTATGGCCGAGCGGCCGCGCTCGCGCCGACTGGCGCGCCAGCGCCGTGCGGCGGCCAAATTGACTCCATCCGGGACAAGGGAAATATGTCGAGTAACCAATTTATATTTACAGCTCGATTGGGCTGCGGATTGTCGGTTTTAACCGACTGAATATGCCGAGATGGTGCGCCCACACCTGCCCAGGCGCCGGTGATTGACAACATAGTATCACGAGGTAGGCCAGTTTGCGCACCCGCCTAAATAGCTTCTGCACAAATAGCCCCTGGCATAGTCAAGATTCACTAGCTCCAATAAGAGAGATTTTTCAGCTGTTGATATCTGGAATTTTCTCTCACGTCCCAACAATTCAGCATTACCTATGCCAATGTAATCAAACCCAAAATGGCCATTTACAAATCATAAATTACAATAATCTGCATTGTAATATCATGTTTGCTTAGTCACTAGTTTTCCTAAATATTAAATAAATAAATAAAAATAATCTGTGTTGTCTTTAGATTATATGTAAAAGGTTGTCTGGAAGAGATCACTTTTAGTGATAAGGCCGCCGTCTGTACTTTTAGATTAAGAAATACCTGTGTAATCTCCTTTTTTTGATAAATAAAGTGTTCTCTATCTCTCTAATTTATACAAGACGATAAACAGAAAATCCGGCACACCGAGAGGTCTGTGCGATCGCGTACTTAATATAGCTGTTAAGGATTTTGCAAAAATACGTGCCCTTCATTCAGTTCAGATCGCATTTTTTGTATTGACAATTATATAGGTTCGGCACAACGGGACGGTAATCAACATGGTATATGTTGGTTACTTGTACTTTATACCGTTTTTAAAAATAAAAAGAAATGGCTCAGGGCTGGTCCGCTTGGCGAGAAAGAGCGATTTCCGCGCCCAACAGTGGGCTCTGTTTACGGGCTGATTAAATAAATAGAGAAAAAGTCACGCTTGTATAAAAACTGAAATAGTAGATTGAATCATAAGGGAGCAAAATAATATTTTTACGGCGACTCCGCTTTTTTGAATCCAGAGTCAAGTGAGGGATCCTAGAGTAGAATCCTGAACGTAGCGAGGGATTCAAAATACTTACGCCGCCCGAGCCAAAAATATATTTTGTGCCTGAGTGATACCCACATTTTACACTCTACTTCTCATCACCCACTATGAGAAAATAAAGGGATCCTCATATTTTAATCCTTCTCATTTCTTGCGTCAGTCAGTACTAATACTTTCGGGAGTTAATTCTATACTTTCACTGTCAGACTTTTATCACACTGTTTCACACTTACAAAACCATGAATTTCTAACAATCCGTGAAAATAGACGAAAACGCGGGAGGTAGTTCGCGCGTTTTTAATTTGATTTAATTTCTTTTTTTTCAGCCGGCGGCACGACTATATGCCGTCGTACCAGCCAGTCTTTATTCAAACAATATTAATTGCGTTCGATTTCTTTGGCGCTGAACATTATGATGTTCCAAATTCTAAATTGCGCGGGAAAGATAATTTTTGCGGCGCACTTATAAAGAGGATCCAAAACTCATTACTGTCCGCAAAAAGTTTCTAGAGTTGACTTGATGAATTAGCCTTCTTTTGGGACTTGACGAATCGCATCTAAATATTGACTTTACGAATTGTCTCCTAAATCTTTCGTTGATTTCGAGTCTACCGTAGACCCGAACGAAATTATTGATATAGAAAGATAGAAGAAAGATTTAACAAACGTGTTTAGTAGACTGGCCTTCCCAGTTCGTGCGTTGTTGTGCGCTCGCGCCGGCTGCCGGCTCGCGCCACTTGAACCGCAGGAAGTCGGCGTATTACCTTATTATATGCGGCAAAAAGAGTATCCGCCGTGGGCCGCGGCTCAGCTCTCAGCTCTGGACTTTAGCCTTCAACTTGACCTCGAGGCCGCTAATTCTACGTCTAAAATCTACGCATAGCTTAAGAACGTGCTAGTTTAGATATTATATATATATTTCGATTTCATTTACGCACCAAAAGGCACATTTAAACATTTGGGTGTAATTAAAATTAAATAAACGAGTCATCTAATATCAAAGGCGGCAATATCCATTTCGTCGGTTATATGTGAACACTGCTTTAAAAAGGCCATATCCGTTTAATAAAGCTGTGGAAAATGATCATTCTCATTGTAGCTATATTATATATTTAAAAAATATCAAAGTTAAGTGACTAATAAATTTCACAATACGCGTTTTTATCACTTTACACAAAATCCAACAAAATGGATATTGCCGCCTTTAATATTAGATGATTCGAACATAAACATTTACATACAGCACTAGGATACCCTGGATCGTGGGAACGTGAAACAGCGACATCATAAACATGTAAACATCTAAGACCTGGAGTTTTTTGGTTCCCAGCCGGGGTTTGAACCCAGGACCTCTCGCATGGTAGGCAGATACGCTAACCGCTGCGATACAGAGGTCGTCTTTGACATGAAAAATGATAACATCGACATTGCGGAAAATTCAATCATTTCAATGACATTATTTATAATTTTACATCCTATTTTACATTACATTTTATTGACATCGATTATAAATATCATAAAATGAAATTATTTAATGTATGTAATAATACTAATTGTACTGTATCTTTGTAAAGTCTTTGTATGTAGGTATTTGTTTTTCCTGCTACAATAAAGAATATTTTTATCCTATCTTAATTTAATTTGAATCATTATTTTGTACAAAGAAAATGATTATAACAATTCTGAATATTTCCATGCCTAAAATAGGCAAAATATGTTGGAAACACTATTTAATTATAATATATTCAATGTACCTACAATATTTGACGCAAATAAATATCTTTCTTATCTCTATCTCCAGAATCAAAATCGTCAACCTAAGTACAAACTTGCAATAGGTATACCGAATAGCATAGAAATGCCAACATATCAGTTGGTAAATTGATCGTGAAATCGTGCTTCCATTCGTCTAATGCTCCTTTCGGCTAAACAGACATACCAAGACTCTTCACTCGATAATGGCACTTCTGTGCTCAGAAACAAGAGCTACGGGGCAACGAAAGTGTTGCTGACCGTAGTTGTACATTTAGGTATATGTAAATTGATCGTTAGTCTTATCCTGAGTCTTACATTTTGGTTTCCAATTCGAGTTTTGGGAGGAGATTACGGGTCGAGTTTGAATGTTTTTGCAGAAACACTACACATACTCGGCCATGTAACATAACATATACATACAGGCACATACATTGCTTCTGGCCCCACACTAGGACACCCTGTGTCGTGGGAACCAGAAACAGCGACATAACAAACATGTAAACATCCAAGACCCAAGTTTTATTTTGTCCCAGGCCGGGGTTCGAACCCGGGACCTCACGCATGGTACGCAGAAGCGCTTACCGAGGTCGAGGTCGAGAGGTCGTCAAACGTTAAAAAATCTCTGTGTTTGAGACGTTAAGTGACGCGATGCGTACGCACTGTGATTAAACCCAATTTTTCAATACTTTAATTAATTTAACTGAAAGACAATAAAATATAGGCAGTCAGTGATATAATATACACAATGGCTTTTAAGTTTTGCTGACTTCTTTGTTCATTTACTGAGAAAGCAGTCGTGGATTCGATTCATCCATTTATGCCCGGTCCCAATAACCTATATCGGGCGTCCTAAAACTAAACGTCAAGCCGGAATCGGGTGAAAAGGCCAGTCATAATTGGTTATCAGATAAATACAAAAAAATAATGCTAGTATACAAAATTAGGCATTTAAAAAATTGAAAAATCATGTTGCCACAAATCGTTACTTTTTCCATTTTTTTTTGTTTCGTAACTCTGAATAATGCTTCTTTAGACTGTTAACAAAATTTCATAACCAACTGCTCCAGCTTGGAAGAAAAGGAGACTTTAAAATAAAATTTAAAGAACTACCCATTTTTAATTTTAGTTTTCATTATGTTTGTGAAATTTCTTGAATAAATAATAAAACAAATGTTGTACTTGAAATTAAAATAAAACTATTTTTTTTTAATATTTTTCCGATAGCCAGTATGACTTGCCTTTTCACCCGGTTCCGGCTTGACGTTGAGTTTTGGGACACCTGTATACAGATAACTGACAGTTAGCTGTCAACGCGATATTGAAATGTTCCGTTGTTCTTTTCTATTGAGTGGCCTATCACTAGTTAACATTTTAACTTATGGTAGGGTTGGTAGGTTATTAGGACCGAGCATTAGTGTTTGCATGTCTGGATATTTTATGCCTTGTTGTATTTTCTACGTAATTACCTTACCTAGTTACCATAACACAAGGTATCCTAGTTTGGATCAGGATAGGGAGGTGTAGTGTAAAAGTCATTATTAATTTTGTTTCTTATCTTATATGGTCTTTTAAAAGCCGACGTTATAGTAAGCGGTAGTAGCGGAACATGAAACATAGTGTTTTAAAAACAGTCTAGATAATTATATAAAAACCAAAAACACTCCAGTGCAGTGATAAGACATACACGCATCAGCTAGGGACTTCACACACGGCAGCTACAATATACATTACATCCTAGGATGTTTAGCTTAGAGACCGCTCAGTACCTTTAAGATACGAAGATGTAAAGATGTATATTATAGCTGTCGTGTGTGGTCTCCTCACAATTTCTATGTAATGAGATATATCGTGCTATAATATACATCTTTACCTTAAAGCCGCCGTGTGTGGAGTCCCTAAGCTGCTAGAGTGTATTAAATAATGCTAACATTTGTAGTTTCACCACATGAGTCTGAAAAATAATTTTTCAAGCAAGTGCCCAGCTAGATTTAGGCATCGACAGCTTTCATCATCATCAACCCTTTACGTCCCCACCGAGGGGCACGGGTTGCTTCCCTGAGGAAGGTATAGGCGACACTCCACCACGGGGGCCAAGTCCAGATTGGTGGAGGCTTGTAAGATTAGTGGCTGGTCTTACTGTCAGAAGTTTTCAAACCACCCTAAGGCCTCTGACTTGGCTTAACAACTGCCATCTATCGACGACAGCCGGCATCAGCTGCTTAGCGTGCATTGCGAAGCACGGAACAGCTCGGAGAAATGTTACTAGCGTTAGTCGGTCACCCATCCATGCACTGAACTGATGTATGTTGCTTAGCCTTCGTGATCGCTTAAGGTCACTTAGGCGGCCGGGGCTACGAGGGATCGACAGCTTTAAGTTCTAATAACGGCCACATTGACGACCTACTGACGTTTGACGAAATAATTCCATTGCTCAATTATATCGCCATCAACAAACAATCTATTCAACTTACGATGAAAAACATGCGCCTTTCGCTTTGCAGCCAAACACGGCATAAGTAACTCCCGCCGGGTAACGAATCGCTTAACTAAATGAAACAGAATAAAGAGTTTTTTGAAAAATAAAAAACCGACTGCTAAACTTTCTTATACTAGCTTAGCAGGCGAAATACTAGTTGGATTTTATAATAGTTCGTTTTATGGTTTCGTACCCAAAAGGTAAAGGCAACAGGATACTATAAATTAATTTGCCTTATGTATGTCTGTTAGACCTACCTTTATAGGTTCACAAGCTACAAAACACAATGAACCCCTTTAGGTTACATTCGAAATGTTCACGGAATATTTATAAAATGGGGAGCTTGTGAACGAATAATATTATGGCAAATTGTATGATAAATAATAAAACAACAGATCAAATGTAAGTATATTGTCTCGAACCGAATAAAAACAATCATTTTTTAAAATAAAAATCATATTTTTATGGCACTAAGAAACTTATTTGCGCGAGTCCAACTCGTAATTGCCCGGTTTTTTTACAAGGTACTGTTTGCGTATCTGTATAATGACACTTACCACTAATCATCATCATCATCATCATCATCATCAGCCCATCATTTTCCACTGCTTGGTGTTAGTCCATCCCTCAAATGCCATTCCACCAATACCGGCCTTTGATTTCTCAAAGACCTAAGTAGTTTTAATTATTATTTTGAAGCAGGCTTTTGTCATTTTTTGTTTACGTGTTTCGAGAGCCTAGTTTTGTATTTTTCGCTGTATTTTGCTATCTCACGAACGGGCGTCGAACTTTAAGGCAAGGGAAGTGTAGATTTCACGCAATTGAGGAGGAACAGTATCCCCAACCTGAAGATTAGATTCGACAGCTACATTTGAGAGAGGCTTACTGGATGCGTTTTAAATCACAAAAAATATATTAAACTGACAACAAAATGGCCCATTCTTGTAAACAGATTGCCACCTAATAGGCAAGAGAAAGGAAAACAAAAAAATAATAAAGGCATTTTTTTTCTTTTTTTTTTGTTATTATACATACTAACATACGTGCGCTACAATAGGCTAACCCTCATTTGCTTCCGCAGTCGGGTGGACGGCCAACAAACAAAATGAAAGCGTGCCATGCAATGTTTTCCAAATTACACCCGAAATTGATATTTATGTGTCAGTAAGTGGTAGCGGTTTGGTAATATGCATGTTTCTGGCACATAGCCCCGGCGAATATGCGCGGCGATACACATCAATGGAACAACTGCGTACAGTCCGACTCATTTGAGTCCTATTTTCTGACTACTTGAACCTTTCTGGTATTGCAGGATTCCACCCCGTACAGAGTTTAATCACTCGTAGCCCCGGCCACCAGAGTGTTCTTAGACGATCACGAAGGTTAAGCAACATAGGGCGCGTTTAGTTCATGGAACTTTAACTTTTACATACAGGTACACACATTGATTCCGGCCCCTCGCCAGGACACCCCGCGTCGTGGGAACCAGAAACAGCGACGTCACAAACATGCAAACATCCAAGACCAGGGTTTCTTTTTTTGTTCCAGCCGGGATCCGAACCCGGGATATCTTGCATGGCAGGCAGATGCACCAACCACTGAGCCACAGAGGTCGTCAACCTTGAGTGAGTGATCTTAAGCGATCACAAAGGTTAACATAGGGCGCGTTCAGCGCATGGATGGGTGACCGGCTATGACTAACGCTAGTGGCATTTTTCCGAGCGGTTCCGTGCTTCGCAAGGCACGTTAAGTAGTTGGTGCCGTCGATAGATTGCAGTCGTTAAGCCAAGTCGGAGGCCTTTGGGCGGCTTGAAAACTTCTGATAAAATAGACCAGCCACTAGTCTTACAAGCCTCCATCAATCCGGACTTGGTCTCCGTGGTGGAGTATGGCCTATACCTTCCTCAGGGAAGAGACCCGTGCCCTTCGGTGGGGACATAATGGGTTCATACTCATGAATGCGTTGGACATTATACTCAATTATCCTCTAAATAATTTTAATATGAATCTTCTGTTTAACACCAGATATGTTTTTAATTTGTTAAGTAAGCTAAAACTGTTTTGAAAAGAATAAATTTTAATGTGGAGTTTATTACTAAGCTTTTTCACTTAATACCTATTAATATGAAGAATTTAGAATTTTGACGTTCATAAAGAAAATAATGTGAACATAAAGAACATAAAATATTATTTTGTCAAAAATATTCAATTTGATTTGACATAATGTTGTATTTTTATAGTTATTTCGGCGCTCATACCAAAAGTTCCGCATTTCGTTTTTGGTATTTTTTATATCCATTTGCATCTTTATTTCGACAATTAAACCTTAGAGTTCACAAAGGGCACCTGTGACACGTGATGACGTGACACCAACGCAACATTAGTGACATTAACAATACTAACATGTTTATTTCGCAACATCATCATATAGAAAAATATTTTTTACACTGAAAATACTCTATAGACTAATTTTTGACGCGCTTCTATTTGATGTGCATTCCGTCCGAGTCTACCGTAGACCGGTACGAAATTATTAATATAGAAGATGTAGTGAGTTTGGGACCAGCACGGGTCTTGAGTGGACGTTTTTATTATTATTAAGTTGCTAATAGTTTAGTCGTATACAAATTCCTCTCAAAATAACCACCGATATTTGGTTTTAGACCTAAGAAAACGGGCTACAAAATCTACTTAATATTTCGTAGCACGATCTCACAACGCTACGAAGTCCCAGTTTGCGTAGCGCTACGAAGCCGTAGCAAATCTGTCTGCCCTTATTACTTTCTCGAAACTTAATACTTAGATATAGAGCCGATTTCTGAATTGAGAATTTCGCTTAGTAATTACGTAACTGTAGTGCTGTCTCACAAATCCCTTTATAAAAGAGCGCGACAGCACGTTAATTAAGAACTTTCTTATTGTAAATTATCATTTCAGGAATCGGGCGCAAGCATAATAAAAAACCGGCCTAGTGCGAGTCGGACGCGCATATAAAGGGTTCTGTACCATTATTTATTACATAAATAGAATAGAAATAGTTTACTACCAAAACACAATTTTAAAACGCAATAATATGAGCTTACATATTTTATAACTTTTCAATATTTCAAGCGTCTACCTGATGCCGCTATATTATAACGAATGTCGACGAAGCGAATGTCTTAGGCGATACAGGCGTGAGTTTATATATGTATATTCGTGTGTTCTTCAGTGAGTTGTGTCATTACAATGATTTGGCGGTGGCAAAAAAATGTTTCCCAAGAAACACCCAGGTGGGCAAAGACGGTGACCGTGGGTAAGAAATCGAACCTGACCTCTTGAACATGAGGCGAGCTCCACCGTTGCGCTGCCACGGCTCGGACAGGTGAATACCGACAATTCTCGCTCGTTAGGTACGCAAATGTATGCATAGTACATTAGCCATTACATTTCCATAGAGGCATAAATCCAGCGCGGTGAGGTTAGGTACACGCCACGTCAGTGCTGTACCACGCGCGTATAGCGCGCTACCGAGAAACAGTACTCGCAGCCCAACTTTCGTTCAATACTCGCACCTATGGCGTGCAAGTTAAGAGCTACAAGTGAAGCAGGCAACTGCGAGGCGTGCTGTACATACAGCGTTGCATAATACTCGCATAAATCAGATAGGAATTAATTATTGCCTCCGACTACGTTGCGCCCTCGTCGATGTGTACGACAGCATATCATGCTTCACAGATGATCTCTATTCGACTCTATTGTGATCACAATAAGGCAGTGTAAGTACAGTGAAAAACGGTTCCTTTTGATATTTGCTACATTGGCTTGTGACTACAATAATGTTATAAATATTTATTGTCGAGCTCTGTGGTGCAGCGGTTAGCGCATCTGCCTTCCATACGAGAGGTCCCGCGTTCTTATCCTGACTGGAGACAACAAAATACAGGTCTTGGCTGATTACATGTTTGTGCCATCGCTATTTCTGGTTTCCATGACACAGGGTATCCTAGCTTGGGGCCAGAAGCAATGTTAAGGATAAGGGTGGCCCATGGTTGGTGGTATCCTGAAATAACTATATCAATAACAAAAATGGCTCTTTCGGGCGTGAGGAGAGTGTACTTCTCAAACATCCCATCATACCTAGTTCTCTGTTTACTACTTCGCAAATGGCCTATCTCACAGCCTGATGTAACTGGCGGTAACCCTCTTGGTTGCCAAACCAAACATAAACATAAGCATTTACATACAGGCACATACATTCCTTCTGGGCCCACACTAGGATACCCTGTGTCGTGGGAACCAGAAACAGCGACATCACAAACGTGTAAACCTGTCGCATGGTAAACAGACGCGCTTACCGCTGCCTCACAGGTCGTCATTGACGTCATTGACGTTGACGTCAAAAAGAAAAAATAAGACACTTGGGATACCGTTGTTGAGTAAAAGCCTCGAATCTGAATATTTTTTTTTATCCCTGCTGCCCAAAACCGAAATTTCAATTATTTGTTGATAAACTGAATTTTGAACTGTTGAGTATTGCAAACAGTTGTCCTAGCAAATTTTTGATATTTTGACGTACTGACATTTTAAGCATTTGCTTTAATAAAACGTTCATCTCACGGTATTTGTATTACAATTGTTGACATTTTAATTTTTTTATACAGAAGAGAACCCCTTCGAAGCGAGTGTTACAGACTTCTTTAAGCTGGGCTCAATTGAGGGGAAGAAACGCTTAGGTAGATAAATAAATTCTTGGCTTCTTAACATCAGAGAATAGGCAGGAGTGGCCAAAGTCGAGGATCTAGTTCGCTTGGCAAAGACAAGAGAGGAATATGGAAAGCTGACTATCGCCGTCCAGTATTGGAGAGGCACTAAAAGAATTATGAAGTAAAGCGGTGCCATTTTCATCAAGCATTACGATATACCCTACACTTTGTTTGCTTTGGCACAAAATGTATTCATATGTATTTGTCTTTGATATAGAAGAACAAGAAGAAAGACATTATGTTTTTAATATAAATTTAGGATTAGAGATTCGCAACGAAGATTACATAGGAGGAAGAGTAGTTTTAGGAGTCTTAACAAACCGCTTGTACAGTGAAGGCAGTAACAAAAAGATATCAGCAATTTCACACTAAAGTTTTCAAATTAAAACGTAAAGAATTAAAATGCATAATAAGACAAGGATTATGTTAAATCCGGGGCATCATATGCCTACAGATACTAGATAATGAAAGTTGTATGTGGGATGCAGTCACGTCCCATAAGAGGATAGGACCACTGAGTGTCTCACCTTTAGCAAAAGCACGTGTCTTTTATCAATGGCGCGTCACAGAGCGCCGCGCGGGGCACGGCGGCGTCATTCGAGCTGGCACTGTTGACACCAATGTCCATCTTGCTCCGCGGAGGAGTCGGGTTAGCGCGGCCGGGACGGGCCGGGACGAGCCGGGACGGGCCGGAGACGGCGCCGGACACGCCGGAAAGCGCGGTCGCGGCACGGCACTCGGAAGGACGCTCACGTCCGAGCTATTTGTCGTCGGAAAAAATAAACAAATCGATATATCGGAGGAGCCGAGGCGGGCGTTCGCCGACAGGAAACCGGTATAATAGCGAGGAGTCGCGTCCGGCGAAGACAGCGGAGATGGAGAGAGGCGGCGGCGCGCGCGCGACAGGGAGCGCGGCGCCACGCCCCGGGGCGGGGCCCGCGTCCCCGCCCGCCCCGCCCGGCCCCGCGCTGCAGCCCGCTCCGCTGCACAGCTCATCCCGCGCGAGGGAAACCCGCGTGGGGAAACCCGCTGAAGAGAGCTAGACGAACTGGCGAATGTGGCCGCTGACAGCGACAGACGCTCGCCCTTCAAATGGGACGAAATACCCGGATATTTCCAGTTTGCACGTTTGAAGATGCCAGCCTAATTTTATTTCTTCAAAATACGATGGTTTATTTCATTTATATTACTAGATTTTGATCATCGCACTGCTACAGACAAACATTGCTCTAATTTTGACCGGGCAAATCTAGTTGAGCATTGTACAGGCAGCCAAACATACTGTTGCTCGTTTGATTTTCGGACTTATTCCGCTCGTATCAAGACTACTCAGACGACTTCAACAGTGGCTAGATATACACACAACAGCTGGTTAATTTTCCCATGTTGGGTCTGTAGACCGTTCTATTAGGATATAATTCCGATTGTCATATTAAGACTCCCCCACGCTAATCGCTCCGGCAAAACGTGGGGGCACGCATCGACCTTCGCTGTTAGCGACCTTACAGCCCCCGACAAAGGATTCACGTTTGTTACGAATTGTAAGTGCTTTTAACTACCTGAGTAGTGGTACCCTAGTAGGTAGAACAGTGGACTCGGATGTGAGACCCAGGTTTGATTCCCCGTGCGGGACTGTCCGACTAGTTATACTGTTTGTTATACGATATAACAAAACGGACAAAATAAATCCAGGGGTATAGCCAGGGGTGGGTCTGAAATTAATGAGCTTCGACATTCGAACTCCATGTTGTATTGCTAGCATGCTACAACAGCTCATTTAGTAGGTATAACTACTTGGACATAGCTCACCTAACTAATCCGAATCCGATTAGTTATACTACACAGTATAACGAATCGGATTTATTTTGTCCGTTTTGTTATATCGTATAACAAATAGTATAACTAGTCGGACAGACCCCCCGTGCGGGCGTGTACCCAATCTTTCCACTCCACTCCACTGAGTTGACACCATCAGTGGTGTCATACGGAAATACTGTTCCGTTTTACACCACCCTAGTGATGTCTTGTTTATTTTAAATTTAACTGTTAATTACACAGTGAACCTGCTTTTATTACTACAGAGTATCCGCTTTTAACCTTTTGAACGCCGCGGTGGCGTTCGTGATGTGTTACTCTCAAGTTACTGTGCTCTGTACGCCACGGTACAAACTGTCTAGTAGATAAACATGGATCATCATCATTATAAACCCTATATATCCCCACTGAGGGCCACGGGTCTCTTCCCTGAGGAAGGTATAGGCCATACTCCACCACGGGGCCTAGTTCGGATTGGTGGAGGCTTGTAAGACTAGTGGCTGGTCTTCTTTCAGTATAGTTTTCAAGCCGCCCTAAGGCCTCCGACTTGGCTTAACGACTGCCATCTATCGACGGCAGCCGGTACCAACTGCTTAACGGCCTTGCGAAGCACCGAACCGCTCGGAAAAATGCCACTAGCGTTAGTCATAGCCGGTCACCCATCCATGCGCTGAACGCGCCCTATGTTAACCTTTGTGATCGCTTAAGATCACTCACTCAAGGTTGACGACCTCTGTGGCTCAGTGGTTGGTGCATCTGCCTGCCATGCAAGATGTCCCGGGTTCGGATCCCGGCTGGAACAAAAAAAGAAACCCTGGTCTTGGATGTTTGCATGTTTGTGACGTCGCTGTTTCTGGTTCCCGCGACGCGGGGTGTCCTGGCGAGGGGCCGGAAGCAATGTATGTGCCTGTTTGTAAATGTTAAAGTTAAGATAAGATAACTTTTAAGTATACTTTATTCACCCTCGGAACGAAAATATAATGACGTCCCGTTGTCCCCGTAACGGGGACAAGACTTACGGGGGACAGCGGGACTACAGGCAAACAATGATGCCAGCTTCAGAAATAGAACTATTGGAAATTGTAAAAAATGAAACCGACTTCCAAAAAGCTACAACACTAAAAAGTTAGAAAATTTTTAAGAGAATATCTGTAAATTAGAAGTACATATACGGGATGTATTGTAGAAGTATAATTTGGAGTCGGTACCCAGTTTCACCACCAGCACATATATTTTTGTGCTAAAGAACACTACGATGGTACTATGCGCCTTTGTAAGTATTTTGTGTTTTTATTATTTTCCTGCGTGCAACATAGAATTTTCTCTCATCTTATCTTATCACAACACTGCCTAGACTTCTTGTGGCTAAATGATGATAATGATGACATTATTAATTTTTCCGTATATAAACGACTTGTAACAACGCCTTGTAGTGACCGTTATAATGGCGGGACCATAATGTTAAAGCCATGAGATTTGAAATCCGTCTATCTCATAATTTAGTACCATTTTCGTACCTATTCGTACCTACAATAAAAAAAATCTACCTCTTGCAGCCTACCTACAATTTAACGAAATGCGTAGTCCCGCCGTTATAACGTTGGATAATGGCGGGACCATATGAAAATACTATAGTTATGCAAAATCAAAGCATTGTAGTTTATACTACCTAATTTCTACCTCCCGAATATTATCGACTTTTAGTTTTACAATCAATGTGAGGTTTGTAACAGCGAGAAGAAAATTTTTAAACCAGCAGAATATAACTCTGTCTATGTCATAATTTCGTACCTTTTTCGTACCTATTCGTACCCGCAATAAGAAATTTCTACCTCTTGTAGTCTTCCTACAATTTAACAAAATGTATGGTCCCGCCATTAGCACATGGATGATGACGGGATCAATGAAAATACTGAAGTTATTCAAAATCAAATCATTGTAGGTTATTCTACCTAATTTCTACCTCCCGAATATCATCGTGTTTTAGTTTTACAATCAATAGTAATGAATATATTGGACAAAATCCGTAGTTCAGAAACACTAATTTATTATATACCTCGGTCGCTGGGAGAATACCCTCCTGACACCTATCTATTTCATGTGACTAGTGATGGGAGATTATCAACGTTAGCATTCCTTACGTTATTCGCTTAGCTAGCTTTTGCCAACGACTCACGATTTATATTCAAATATGTAAAAAAAAACAACAAAACTATGTTACTTTACTTTTTATTGTACAAAACAGTAACACTAAAACTTAATTAAATTAACTTAACCTAAGTGAACATAAAATAATTACGTTCACATCGTTATGCACGTTATGCGTTCGTATTTTCGTTATTTTTGGTACATCACCAGAAAAAATACGGAACCTTGGTACAGCGTATACCACGGATTTTATGCACGAACATTAAATATTGATTCCTTTTTTATCTAATTTAATCACCACGCAAAATATAATATTGGTTGTAAGTTTACATAGTGGTATAGTTTCAATCATAATTATTTGCTAATAGGACAAATAGACCTTAAAAATATTTTAATCGAAAATTCAACGCCACTTCAAAGTTACGTCGTCCGTTCTATCGCGAACTGTCAGGATCGTATTCTCTCAGCGGCCGGACTTTAGTAATAAATAAAATTTAACACCACAGACTAAGTAACCTGCATAGACCACGTCACAGTGACAACGGGAGGTAGACAAGCTCAATAGGCACCGAACCAACGTAACAAGACCTCAGTTAAAGTTGCACGGTTTTCGAAATATTGGCAATTAATTTTTTTTCTAACTTTTTACGATTTTTAACAAGTAGAATGATATAAATGTCTTATCGTAGCGTGAGGCAATGATTTTTATCTGTTACCGGTGGCTTTCTGAGTTCCTAGTTTTAATCGAGCATTAAAAATTCGTACATTACTGAATTAAGATGCATGTGTTATACCATTTTGGATTGGTATAATACATGCATGTTTTTGGAGTTATTTGTTCGTAGTAATTTTTTTTTCACGGCAAGTGGTCATAGTTGAAAATAATTTTTCAATACAAAATTTATTTAAGTTTAATCCTGTATTTTTCCATATCGTACATAGGTAGTTATCGACAAAGGGTCATCTTATTTAACTATTCGATTCGAATACAAATAACAAAAACAAACCCGAGGGCTATCTAACTTAATGCTACTAGCATTGAGTTAGACTCAACTAGCTCAACTTGTTAAAAAACCAATTGGCAATATCTCGAAAACCGGGCATCTTTTACTGAGGTCACGTTAGGTTTTTTCGATGCCTCTTGAGCAGGTCTACCTTCTTTTCACTGTGACGTGTCAATTTTGGGACACCCTGTATAATAAGTGAATATTGACAGCTGTCAATAATCTATTCTGTGTTTATGAGCGAAATCACGTTATGTAATCACGATCTCTTCTCAGGTCGATATAAACCGGTTTGATAGCACGCGCAAACCGACTTACAAACAGAACCGCAAAAATCTATGTAAACCGGGATGAAACAGAGCTACAAGCCACAATTAATGACACAGTCGATGCGAGGCTGCGATCTGCAGTGGCACGGTTTGCGTCGTCTTTAACCGATTCGGCGCACCCGTGCGAGGGTTTGCACCGATTTGGCACTATCGTTCGGTTTGACGACGTAAACCGTGTCGCCGCGGTCCGCACGAGCTGACGCTAATTTGGTTTCACGACGATACCGGAATTATGAACGTTAATTTAACTCATGCGCTTAGTTTCGTTTTCACTAGAGACAAAGAACTAATTACAATTCAAAATCAACTTTTCCAAGTCTCAGAACTTCTTTTCATAGCCTTCATCATCAACCTATTATGTCCCCACCGAGGGGCACTGGTCTCTTCCTTGAGGAAGGTATAGGCTATACTCCACTACGGGGGCCAAGTCCGGATTGGTGGAGGCTTGTAAGAATAGTGGCCGGTTTTACTCTCAGTAGTTTTCAAGCCGCCCTAAGGCCTCTGACATGGCTTAACGATTGCGATCTATCGACAGCAGCCAGCACTACTTAACGTGCCTTGCAGACCACGAAACGGAAAAATGACACTAGCGTTAGTCATAAACAGTCACACAACCATGCATTGAACGAGCCATCCGTTGCTAAACGCTGTTTAAAATCACTCAGGCAGCCGGGGCTACGAGCGATTCGTTTCAAAAGCCTTGAGGGAGTTAAAACAAAGAAATAATATTCTCACATGTATTTTTATTCAGATCAAGAAATACTAAATAATTTGTAAGTATTGAAAGTAATTGTATCCGTATTCTTGGCGAACCGTGGAGTGTCGGCTAAGAATAGCACTCCCCCATATCTTCTCGTGGGTGTCGTAAAAGGCGACTAAGAGAATACCCGTGCATATTATTACCCAGCACATACGGGTCGTACCGGTGTCGGGCAGCAGCGACATCGGTACGTATACGGTCTGCGATTGCCAACCCGCCTGCTCAGCGTGGCAATTACGAGCAAATCCTTCCATGGAAAGCCAAAACGGACCACGGCCCCCAGTTCCCGGTCGCCCTGCTATTCCTGATCAAGGCGGCGATCGCGGTAACGGCAGGGTAGGGGGTGCGAAGAATCCCCGGGTTACGAAAGGCTGCCAAAAACAACTGACCTTGGCGACGTATAATGGACGCACATTACGGCTGGACGAGCACCTGGCACAACTGGAAGTCGAACTCGAGAAGGTAAAGTGGGATGTTCTTGGGTTATCTGAAGTCCGAAGAGAGGGGGAGGACACCGTAACCCTTGAATCAGGCCACCTGCTATACTTTCGAGAGGGAGATCAGCTATCTCAGGGTGGCGTAGGGTTTCTGGTAAATAGAGCTCTCCGTGACAACGTTGTAGAAGTTTCCAGTGTGTCGAACAGGGTTGCGTACCTTGTCATTAAGCTAACCGAGAGGTATAACCTTAAGGTTGTGCAGGTTTACGCACCGACCTCGACGCACTCGGACGATGAAGTGGAAGATATGTTCGATGACATATCAAAGGCCTTACACTCCACCACCAAGGCCCACTACAACGTTGTCATGGGGGATTTCAACGCCAAAGTGGGAGTACAGAATTGCAGCGAATCGGTAGTAGGATCCCATGGTTATGGAAACAGGAATCATAGGGGGCAAATGCTAGTCAACTTCCTCGAAAGGGAGGGGTTATTCTTGATGAATTCATTCTTTAAGAAAAAGCCCCAAAGGAAGTGGACATGGCAGAGCCCCGACACTATGACAAAAAATGAGATCGATTTCATCATAACGGACAAAAAGCGTATATTCAGAAACGTCTCAGTGATCAATAGGTTTAATACCGGAAGCGATCACCGACTTGTGCGAGGCTCTCTGAATATCAATGTTAAGCTCGAACGTGTCCGTTTGATGAAATCCAGGCTCCGACCAACCCTGCACCAAACTATAGTGGGATCTGAAAAGTTCCAGTCTAACCTGGAGAACAGATTCGCTGCCGTGGAAACCACAAATGACGTTGACATCGACCAGGCCCTCGAGAATGTAGTCGGAATTCTCAGGGAGGAAGGTGTGAGATTTTGCGCAATGCGGCATAAAGGGACGAAGTCTAAACTTTCGGAAGAAACACTCAAGCTTATGGAGGAACGACGTGAACGCCCACCAGTCACTGCGTCAGAAAGGCATGCTCTGAACAGGAGAATTGGCAAACTAATTCGACGCGATCTCCGACGCTCCAACACTCGTTCAATAGAACGAGCAATCGAGCAAAATCGGGGATCGAAAGTGTTTGTCCAATCTCTTGGGAGAAGCCATCTGACAAAGTTGACCACCACGGATGGAGTGGTTGTTTCCTCCATACCAGAGGTTCTTTCGGAAGTTGAAAACTTCTACGGCCAGCTGTACTCTGCGCATGCATCTCGGCCAGATCCCGAAAATGAGGATTCCAGAGCTACATTGACACGCCACTATACTGAAGACTTGCCAGAAGTCAGCCTAGACGAAATCGCGATGGCTCTTAAACAGCTTAAAAATGGAAAAGCCCCTGGAGAGGACGGTATTACTACTGAGCTCTTGAAGTCCGGCGGTAAACCCGTAATGAAGGAGCTCCAGAAGATCTTTAATGCTGTCCTCTTTGATGGGAGAACTCCGGAGGCGTGGAGTGAGTGTGTTGTCGTGTTGTTCTTCAAAAAGGGTGATAAAACCCTCCTGAAGAACTACCGACCCATTTCACTCTTAAGCCACGTCTACAAGCTGTTTTCAAGAGTCATCGCGAACCGTCTTGCGAGGAGACTCGATGAGTTTCAGCCACCTGAGCAGGCCGGCTTTCGGTCGGGTTACGGCACCATAGACCACATTCACACAGTGCGGCAGATTATACAGAAGACCGAAGAGTATAATCGGCCCCTGTGCTTAGCGTTTGTGGACTATGAAAAGGCCTTTGACTCGGTCGAAACCTGGTCTGTTCTGGAATCTTTGCAGCGATGCCAAGTCGACTGGCGATACATCCAAGTGTTGAAAGGTCTATACAACGCCGCTACTATGGCCGTCCAAATCCAGAACCGGCAGTCTGAACCTATCCCCATACATCGTGGTGTGAGACAAGGGGATGTTATTTCCCCCAAATTGTTCACAAATGCTATGGAGGATATGTTTAAGACGCTGGACTGGAAGGGGTACGGCATTAATATTAGCGGCGAGTACCTTTCACACTTGCGGTTTGCAGACGATATTGTCATCATGGCGGAAACGCTGCAAGATTTACAACATATGCTGAGTAGCCTAGCTGATTCTTCTCAACGCATTGGTCTCCGGATGAACTTGGATAAAACCAAGGTTATGTTCAATGAACACGTAAATCCGGAGCCAATTGCAGTTCAAGGCAGTACTCTCGAAGTTGTAAAGGAGTATGTTTACCTCGGGCAAACCATGCAGTTAGGTAAAAACAACTTCGAGAAAGAGGCCAATAGAAGAATTCAGCTGGGCTGGGCAGCTTATGGGAAACTACGTCGAGTCTTCACATCGCCAATCCCACAGAGTCTAAAGACGAAAGTCTTCAATCAGTGCGTCCTACCCGTCATGACATACGGTGCCGAAACGTGGACACTCACGGTGGGGCTGATCCACAAATTTAAAGTCGCTCAGCGTGCTATGGAAAGGGCTATGCTCGGGGTTTCTCTGAAAGATCGAATTCGAAACGAAGTCATCCGACAGAGAACCAAAGTCACCGACATAGCCCACCGAATTAGCATGCTGAAGTGGCAGTGGGCCGGCCATATCACCCGAAGAACTGATAACCGATGGGGTAGAAGAGTTCTTGAGTGGAGACCGCGGATCGGTAAACGTAGTGTAGGACGTCCTCAGACTCGGTGGAGCGATGATCTTCGCAGGGCGGCTGGCAAGAGCTGGATGAGAGTAGCCGAGGACCGTGTTCAGTGGCGTGCAATGGGAGAGGCCTATGTCCAGCAGTGGACAACCATAGGCCGATGATGATGATGATGATGATTCTTGGCTTAGAATATCTCCTAAAATACTTGTTCTAGCTAACTACCCTATTAGGGTAGTTTCCAGGGTCAAAATAATTAAATTCTATTTAGTCCGTATTTTAGATTATAAAAAAATATTGGACACGTATTTTTTCTTTTTTCGATTAAGCAAAAAATAACAAAGATACAGTCCATTAAAATTACGTGTGACGTCACTCCGTGCTAAAAAATGCAGCACGGCGTGACGTCACACGTAACTTTAATGGGCTATATCTTTGTCATTTATGGTCTAATTTTCAAATAAAAAATACGTGTCCCTTATTTTTAAATAATCTAAAAGACGGACTAATTACATTTTTTGGGGCAACTAGCCCATTGTGTCTTGCAGCACTATTAGGAACTATTGATTGATACACAGTTTGGTGGCGTAACTACTTGAAATTACTGAAATCGACCACGTGAAAGTTACTACGGGCACAAGTAATTACTAAGTAAGTTACTAAGTTTATGTCTAATCGACGGCGCGACGCGACACAAGTTCCAATCCAAAGTGCAAACCTTATCGCCCGCGCGGGGCCGCGCTCTCCACAGGCGGCAAGTCTCGCTACACAACGAGCATGAGTGAGAGAGAGTCAGCAATATCAACAAACCGCTCGCTCGGCGGGCTCAGCTCGTTAAAGATCGGTTTGATGTCGGCCCAAACCGAGTTATACGGTTTGTGGCTCAAACCGGTTTGGTAGATCAAGCCTTTACATCCCTAATGGACATGCCATGGCACCATTACCACAGTATGAAAGAAATTTTTAATGGGAACTACGGATTTTGTCCAATATATTCATTACTATTGATTGTAAAACTAAAAGAAGATGATATTCGGGAGGTAGAAATTAGGTAGAATAATCTACAATGATTTGATTTTGAATAACTTCAGTATATTCATTGATCCCGTCATCATCCATGTGCTAATGGCGGGACCATACATTTTGTTAAATTGTAGGAAGACTACAAAAGGTAGAAATTTCTTATTGCGGGTACGAATAGGTACGAAAAAGGTACGAAATTATGACATAGACAGATTTATATTCTGCTGGTGTAAAAATTTTCTTCTCGCTGTTATAAAGCTCAAATTGATTGTAAAACTAAAAGTCGATGATATTCGGGAGGTAGAAATTAGGTAGTATAACCTACAATGCTTTGATTTTGCATAACTATAGTATTTTCATATGGTCCCGCCATTATCCAACGTTATAATGGCGGGACCATGCATTTCGTTAAATTGTAGGTAGGCTGCAAGAGGTAGATTTTTTTTATTGTAGGTACGAATAGGTACGAAAAAGGTACTAAATTATGAGATAGACGGATTTCCAATCTTATGGCTTTAACGTTATGGTCCCGCCATTATAACGGTCACCGCCTTGTAATAGATACAGAATTGACGGTGACAGCACCCGTATATCCAAACTGTACCCACGTAAGGCTGTCGGCCACAGAAGGCATGCGCAGAAGGCCTGTACGGTAAATAATTAGCAAAGCTCAATAAGCCTAACCTGAAGGGTAATCGGCGGATGGGCGGGGCGCCACCCCCTCACCCTCGAAGCCAACGAGGGAGATTATGTCACTTCTACAGCTTAGAACCATTCACATCACTTGAACGCGAGGACTACGGTCTGGATAGAACTCTTGAATACGGTAGCGCTGATATTAAAGTCGACTGTTCACACGACTCTCCTTGCACTTGCTTGTTGGCGCGGAGTGCTTAAAGGTATATTACTTAAAATAATTAGAATACGGTTATGGTCTTTAGGCCTGGTTTACATTTGCTTTATTTTCATGCTTTTTAGCATTCTTTCCATAGCGGTGGAATAAAATAGAGACGGCAAAAATGTATGCCAATTCATAGCTTTTATTACGCACCATAATATTTTAAAATTACTTTAAAAAAATTCTAAATACATAGTATACAACAAGGAGAGTCTTTAATACTCCTTGGTATACAACCAACCATTACCGATTCATTATTTGCTTAAGTAGTTATAAAATAAATTTTTGTCTCTCTATTCTATTCGAGCTCTATAGAATTCATGCTAAAAATCATAAAAATAAAGGGCCTTAGATAAAAAAATAAGATCAGACAAAAGATATGTATAATTTTGTCATGATTTTGACCAGTTTTAGTAAAATTCGAGATGCGTTTGACTATTCCGCCATTAGTTTTCATTGATATTAGATACCAATTATTTTCCTGGATAACATTCAACGTCAAAACGTAATAAGTGTTCAATTAGATAGTGTCATTGGACGTACATCCATTCAAGATATAAATGAGCAGATTCTAAGGTGGTGGCTCTGCTGCAGAGCACCACACCCAAAATCGGAAGTGTCAATGTCACTATTCAAAAGTAACCAGTCGCTAGATTGGCAATGGCTGAGATGGGGCACAACAGAAGTGCACGGAGGAGGAATCATCTCTTCTACATTCTTGGTAGTACTTGGCATTGAATTCCTTCTAAATTCAATGTACTTGGTTACTGGCTCTAATAGTAAAATGTTTATTTTCCGACGGGTTATCTCAGGAAGTCTTTGCACGGTGACGAGTCTCGCTTAGATGTACCTATCAGGATAGGTACAGTCGACACCACGTCAACCTTCACATTTTAGTTGCAAAATCGTCCGTAATGCAATGGAGTAGAGTATACGATGATGGGCTGTCGACTGTACCTAAGCGAGATTCGTTACCGTGCATGCCTTGGGCACCACAAGGCACGTGGCAGACAAGGTAGGCAGAGGGTTTAGTAAGCACGTTACACACAACAGAAATATGTTTCTATTCTCTCTTTGCCCGTGGTATGGTCAAAGTCAAGTAAGTGTATACGGAATACAGTTTATAATGTGTAAGGTCTGTTTTTTAATTCAATGCAAAAAAATAAAACTGTCACGTTGACATCTCAATACAATCCAAAAGGCTGTCAATGTCTGAATGTTGCTAGTACGCAAAAACCAAATAACCCCATTTTACTTCCAAGTGAAAATTGTTTGTGCTACGTAGGTGTTTTTTTAGACTTTGCTCTTATGAGGAATTAAATTTTAATGTCTTTGATGTGGTATGGATTTTGGTCACACGAGTCTTCTATTCACGGTAAAAAAAAATCTACCGAGTAAACCTATTTTTTTGCATCGAATTAAAAAACGGACTTTACCTATTGCTTATGAAAATTTTAGTAAAGAAAATAATTAAGATGATCATGATAATGATTTAAATCCTAGCAGATCCAAATTATCATGATACTAAACACGTGGCATGCATATTATCAGTAGCGTGACTAGACGGGGTGCGGCATAAATAACATGCGTGCTACGCTAACACCCTCTTCCCTGGACAAATTAATACACCGGAATCGTTTTCGAGACAAGTATAATTAATTTTAAAATCGACGGCGCAGTTAGCTGCCTAGCGTCTAATAAAATAAAACATAAAGCTATCGTAAATCTAAAATTTAAATAATGTTTATACGCGTTCAGAAGTCTTGAAGATCTTGCCTTTGTAGTGCATCTGATTGCCATAGAAGACGTCATTTAAACATTCATGTCTTACACTATACATCCGGGAACATAGTCAGTTTAGACCTTAAGTACCGACGTGCGGTCTGAGAGGCCCCGGCAGCTACTCGAGTTGTTAGTTTACCCCTTTCCCCGCACAATACCGATCCCTGCTTTTAAGTAGCTGGAAGATTAGTGCCCACGTTGGCGTCGGATCAGCCGGTGTTGTCGTTGCGCGATTAATTAGTGTGTAATTATACGCTTTGAAATTCCGACGCGGCCTCTCAGGCCTCACATTGGCACTAACGTTACATAACATGCACGTCGGTACTTAACCTTCTGACTACTGAGACAATTTTTATGCTGCGATCAAGTTAATATTCACAAATTGGCTTCAGAATAGGGTTTTTTCTAACTAAAAAATGTTGAAAAAAAAAAAATCGAACGTTATTTAAAAAAAAAATTAAATTATAACTAAAATTGTAATTCTAATTCTTTTAAAAAATCTAATTCTAAATTTATTTCTAATTGTAATTTCTAATGATATCACTAGTTGTACTTTCGCGCAAATCATTTCAAACCAAAGGGGATATTTTTTTCTTGTTTTATGTTTTTCCATTAGGCCCGGTTTTTTGATCCGTAGTTAACGCAACTAATTTTAAAAAAATGCTACCAGTGGTTAAATATCAGCAAAACGTGTTTTTTGACAAATGGTCAACAACACCAGTAGTTAGATTCGTAACCATTGGTTAAAATATCTAACCACCCGATTCTGAGCGGTTAAACAATATGGCGGATAGTTAACCGGTGACTCCTGTCAGTTGATATTGAAAAATAATTTCGTTGTGGCTATAATTTTCAAAATAAATATGGATTTGAACGTGGCAAGACACTTTAACGAGTCAGAAAGTTCGTCAGATGAAGATGTTGTTATCCAGTACGTGCTGATGAGAAGACCGAAAACATTCAGATCACGCAACCCACCCCTAGAAATATGGGATGATGAAGACTTTTGCCAACTCTATCGTCTTAGTAACGCAAATCGTTAACTTTAACGCAAGCCTTTATAATCACCGGGAAGAATGCGAATAAGGCGCAGGCACGATGTAATTAATGTTAAGTATTAAGGCACCATTTCAAAATCTAGACTATTGAGATGTAAAACAGGGCAAATAAACTTCAGTTCAACCAAAACTATCCTTTATTCGTAAAAAATATTAGATAACACGCCATCGCTGTCAACCACAATAAAAAATTACTCCGCCTCATCATCATCAACCCATTATGTTCCCACCGAGGAGCACGGGTCTTTTCCCTGAAGGTATAGGCCATACTCCTCCACGGGGGCCAAGTCTGGATTGGTGGATGCTTGTAGTGAGACTAGTGTTCGTCTTACTGTCAGAAGTTTTCACGCCGCCCGCGCCCTAACCCTAAGGCCTTTGACTTGGCTTAACGACTGCAATATATCGCGGCAGCCGACACCAGCTGCTAAACGTGCCTTACGTAGCACGGAACCGCTCGGAAAAATGCCACTAGCGTTAGTCATACAACGGTCACCCATCCATGCACTGAACGCGCCCTATGTTGCTTAACCTTCGTGATCGTTTAAGATCATTCAGGCGGCCGGGGCTACGAGCAAGCGACTCTGCCTTTCAGCTGTTAATACAATTAAGCCTTTCAAGCCTTCCTCATAATCAGCCTGAGGTGCACTAGAGGGTCCAGCACCTTCTGGAGTACATTTTATAGATCGTTTATTTTCAGGTCGCCATTTCACCCTCAGAGATAGCCCAAATGGCGATAAATATGTGCGTGTGGATTGAGTGAGCACCTTTCTAAAAATAGAAAAAGGATGCTGTTCATTTAGTAAATATTCTAAAAGAATTGTAAAAGTAATATCTGCATTTGTAAAACGATACAAAAAAAATTACAGTATTTAACGTGTGCTCACTCAGTTCTCCCAAAGTACCATCGAAATCAGCGACTGTATTAATTTAATATAATATATTTATATACTAGTCTTTAGTAAATAATAATAATAATAACAACAAATGAAGATATCGCTGCAGCTTTCGAACAGTTCTTCACTAATATACCAATTGCAACCACAGCTCTGTTGAACTCGTCACCTGATCGTGCAGCAACGTTATTACAAGATCATGTCCCCGCGTGCGAACACGATTTCACATTTAATTACATTAAGCCTCATAACATAGTTAAAATTTTTAAATTATTGAATCTCAAAAAAACTGAGGACTTATGGGGTATGTCAGTAAAAATTGTTAGTTCAGTGATACATATTCTAGCATCGCCGTTATCAGAGATATTCAATAAATGCGTAGATGAAGGAGTATTTCCAGACCTCATGAAATACAGTAGGCTAGTACCTTTATTTAAAAGCGGTGATAAACAAGATCCAACAAATTTTAGACCCGTATCAGTCTTACCAGTACTAAGTAAAATATTTCACAGAATTATCTTGGATCAATTACTTTTGCATTTCAATAATTACAAACTCCTTCATAGTCAGCAGTTCGGTTTTACTAAAGGGCGGAATACAACAGACGCTGGAGTCATGCTACTTAAACATATTTTCAGTGCGTGGGAGGATCATAGGGATGCTGTAGGAATATTTTGTGATTTGTCAAAGGCATTCGATTGTGTAGACCACAAAACACTACTCTCAAAGTTAAAACATTACGGAATAAAAAATGCAGGATTAGATCTTTTAAAATCGTATTTAGAAGGAAGGGTTCAAAAAGCAGACATAAATCGTATTAAATCGTCGGGTTCACTTGTAAAAATGGGAGTCCCACAGGGATCTATCCTAGGGCCGTTCCTTTTCCTGGTCTATGTAAATGATTTACCGTTTATGGTACAAAAAATGTGCGAGATAGTGCTATTTGCTGATGACACGTCACTTATTTTTAAAATAAGGAGACAGGAAAATAATCTTGACGAAGCAAATAATGCTCTCTCGCACGTTCTAGATTGGTTTACTGCAAATAATCTATTGTTAAATTAAAAAAAGACAAAATGTATGAAGTTTACCCTACCTAACGTAAAATTAGTTGAAAATAACATTGCGATTGGAAATGAAAAACTAGAATTTGTTGAAGATACTGTATTTTTGGGCATCACAATCGATGCCAAACTACAATGGGGTCCACATATTGTAAAATTAGCACATAGACTTAGCTCCGCAACATATGCTGTAAAAAGAATTCGAGAACTTACTGACGTTGCAACTGCTAGGCTTGTTTATTTTAGTTACTTCCATAGTATTATGTCCTATGGTATACTACTGTGGGGCCGGGCAGCAGACATTGAAACTATCTTCATCTTGCAGAAGAGAGCGATCCGATTTATTTACAAGCTAGGTAGTAGGGACTCTCTAAGAGACTTTTTCAAAGAAACTAACATCCTAACAGTTGCAAGCCAATATATATATGAAAATATTATGTACGTTCGGAAAAATATTAAGGACTTCGAAACTCTTGGTAGCCATCATAACGTTAATAAACTAAATAAACATAAATTGTCATTTCCACGATTTAGACTTGCAAAAGTTAATACTTCCTTTATGGGGCACTGTATAAGGTTCTACAACAAGATACCCCAAGATATATTAGAGTTACCTCCAACGCAATTTAAGAATTGTATTAAGGACTCTCTTTGCAAAAAAGCTTATTATAAAATCAACGATTATTTAGAAGACAAGGACGTATGGCATTAAATAGTAGTTTAATATCAAATTTAATCACAGGATAAATGTGTCTAGTGTTCAACACATCCAAGATATTATTTTGTAGGTTTGATTTGTATTCGCTTTAAGGTGATTTGAGAAAAGATGGTCAGAGTGGAGTTTTTTTTTTTCGCTGCCTTTTTCTCCACTACAGACGGCCCCAAGGCAGTGGCTAACATTGTACATTCAACAAGCAGAATGTAAATTCTTTACGTTGAAATAAATTTTTGAATTTGAATTTTGAATTTGAAAAAAAAAAAAAAAACATCGTTTATTGCCATATAAAATTATTACAAAATATAGTGTACGGACCCCAACCTATGCTAACTTACCTTTGTAATTTATGGATCACCTGGTAACGTATTTAAGATTTTACAATTAATTTCTTATGCTCACTCAATCCACACACTTTCGAAAATCCGATTTCTAATGAAGAAACTGAAAAATTAAACTACTAGATGTGTCTATAGTCAAGTAAAATTAATATGGGAATTCGTAAAATAGATAACAAACCATTAACGCGGCAGGTTTTTGGATAATAAATGTTTGTGTGTGCTCACTCAGTCCACACATTAAAAGTTAGTTAAAAATGTCAATATCTTAAGATTTGTAGTATCACAGAAACTTTAAATTAGTTCAACTTGAAATAAAATATTTTACTAGAGATCCACCATCTAATATTTTATATTCCTTGTCTGTTTTAAAAGATATTCAATTATATATTTTCTCATAGAAATATATCATTTGGGGTGACCATACTACATTGTATTACGGTAATATGGAGATACGATTACCTATGATTACCTACCCATACGACGACCTCTGTGGCGCAACGGTTAGCGCATCTGACTACCATGCGAGAGGTCCCGGGTTCGAATCCGATCATAGGGCGCGTTCAGTGCATGGATGGGTGACCGTTCTATGACAAACGACAGTGGCATTTTTCCCAGCGGTTCCGTGCTTCGCAAGACACCTTGGTGCCGGCTGCCGAAGATAGATGTCATTTGTTAAGCAAAGTCAGAGCCTTTGGGCAGCTCGGAAACTTTTGACAGTAAGACCAGCCACTAGTCTTGTAAGCCTCCACCAATCCGGACTAACCCTTCTTCAAGGAAGAGACCCGTGCCCCTCAGTGGGGACATAATGGGTTGATGATGATGATGAAGCAAGAGAATCGAAAAAGTGAAGGTTATGAAGTCGGTCCAGATAAATACCTATCTAAACAATAACAAAACAAAATTTTCTTCTGGTAAAATAATTTTTTTTCTTAAAAAAAGTATTAATTCCTTACAAAATAATTAAAATCATGAAATCTCTCTAATGTATTCATTCATTTCAGTCATAAAAAAAGAAAGCTATTTTCTGGTACAAAACAACACAATAATATTATAAATAATGAGAGAAATTTAATATGAGGACATTCTGTCGGCAAGATCAACGTCAACCATATTCCCGTTATAATTTCGGATATGCTGGATAATATCAACATCATCATTAGGTTCCACCGAAGTCAGCATAATAAGTAGTTTACTGTCAAAATATTTACTTCGTCAGTGCAATTTTTTGTCTTCTAACACCAAAACCAAAACCTGCGAACTACCTCTTTCGTTTGCATTGAGTTCCCGGTCATCCGTGAGAATGGATTGAATTGGTGCCTTTAATCTACATTTTGATAATAAGCCCGATAAACCTATTCCTCTTTCGAGCAGTTATTCAAGTAGCCTTACAATGGTAAAACACCTATCGAAGTAAATGATATGCCCAGGTGCCAGACTAGCCAACAAAGTCAAAATAGCTTTTTCTGCCAGCTTTAACCCAGAGTCTTTATTGTCAGGAAAGGTTTCCTTGGTACACTTCGAAATCACAGGTGACTCCATCTAGGTTAGCGAAATCAAATATCTTAAGTCCTTCGGGATTCGGTTTACCAGTTGCTAGCCAGTAAATGGTACTACCATTTCATCGATTCGTATCAGCCAGTTTGTATTCTATCAAAAAGCGAGCACATTTCACATGGTTGGTTTTTTGGATATGACACAATTTAGTAAACACATTAAGGCTGTAACAAGGGCGAATGACTTTGAGCAGAGCAGACCTCTGATTTATAACATAATAAACTAGCGCAATCTCTTGAATGTTTGTTGTACTTCTTCGGCGAATACTTTAAGGGCTAATTCATAATCCAAAGATTACACAGATAAGAGATGTGGCGGATGTTCTATGGCGATTATTCCCTGCGCTAATTAAGAAATCGTACAATTTTGTACTAATCACGCTTAATATTAACATTAAAAAATATATGAGCAGATAGGATTGCAGATATTGATGTGGCCGATATTTGCATGAAAGATTTAAATGAAAAGCTACTATCGTTTACCAGCGAAATTAGATTCTGTGGAAAATAAAGCTTTTGGAAAAAAAAAATTTTTTGCCATCTAGACAGGTTAAATGCAATTTTTTTCCGTACGAATTAGTCACTAATATATCCTTTATTACCAAATATTTTATTCAGAATTTTTTAGTGCGTACTTTTGCCTAACATTTCAGTTAAAGCTAGCCAATTTTGCAACATTTACCCTTGTAAATGTTGCAGGCTTGACCCGCCGTACCACCGCCCATACTCCCAGTGGTAGGTACGGTGGGTAATTATTTCAAAAACAATACCATGGTCACCCTACCTCATAAATGTACTAGAAAAATTATAACTGAATATCTGATAAACAGACAAGGCATATAAAATATTAGATGGTGGATCTCTAGTAAAATATTTTACTTCAAGTTGAACTAGTTTAAAGTTTCTGTGATACTACAAATCTTAAGATATTGACATTTTTAACTAACCTAAAATGTGTGGACTGAGTGAGCACACACAAACATTTATTATCCAAAAACCTGCCGCGTTAATGGTTTGTTATCTATTTTACGAATTCCCATATTAATTTTACTTAACTATAAATACATCTACCAGTTTAATTCTTCAGTTTCTTCATTAGAAATCGGGTTTTCGAAAGTGTGTGGATTGAGTGAGCATAAGAAATTAATTGTAAAATCTTAAATATGTTACCAGGTGATCTATAAATTACAAAGGTAAGTTAGCATAGGTTTTACTAAAGACTAGTGTATAAATATATTATGTTAAATTAATACAGTCGCTGATTTCGATGGTACTTTGTGAGAACTGAGTGAGCACACGTTAAATACTGTAATTTTTTTTGTATCGTTTTACAAATGCAGATATTAATTTTACAATTCTTTTAGAACATTTACTAAATGAACAGCATCCTTTTTCTATTTTTAGAAGGGTGCTCACTCAACGCACACGCAATAAATCGCCTAATCTGGCACAACTGATCAGAAAGAGTCATGAAGGTCCTTGGTCATGAGAGAGTAAACCAAGTAAACAAACAACGACAAGATGTCAATGTCATGCGAAATTTAACGTAACATTCATGGTGTTGCTACTCGAAAAAAAATTACCCACGCTGAATTCGGAAATCTGGGTCATAATTTCACTGGCAACAAAATAACTAATGGTTACCATTGACTATGGTTAGGATATCAATCAAAAAATGCAATTTCGATTTAACCATTATTTAGCCTGTAACTAATAGTTGAGATAACAAAAGGTTAAAGTGTATTTAACTACGGATCAAAAAACCGGCTCTCAGTCACTCAGCGGTCAGAAGGTTAAAGGTTAGTTTAGCATAACGGGTTAACTAAAGAGTAAAGTACACCAACGTCACAGTATAATGAACACCAGTTGGGAATGTTGGCCGTCCGCTGGGTTTAACTGCCTACTCGATCGGAGTAGGCGCGACAGGGTTGACGCGCTTTTATTTCGAATTCGACACTGCCAAATTTAAATATTGTTTTACTAATGTACCCTCTGACACCAAATATGAAATAGTATCCTAATATGGAATACCTTCATTTCTCTAAGACTATAAGTATGAAACGCAACAATCGACCATCTTCTGTTTCATTCGGTCTACTAACTATCGCACTCACACCATCGAGTCAGTTGCGCGAACGCTTCACGTGTGGCAGGCGTGTTTTGTTTTGTTGTCGTGCAGAAAATTTTAAAGGTAAGTAATAAATGAGTATTACTAGCTGTTATGTTTGTATACATAAGTGTTATACTATTTAGTATATCGGTATTATGTTTATTTCACCATTTTGTGATCTTTTGTCATTAAAATATTGTGACTTGAAAAAATATTTAGAAGAGTTTGAACTAGTATAAAAATCCAAATATGGACAGTCGTCGGTGTCTAACTATGGAACATGATGAGTTGATGGACCAAGTACCTCCTGACTCTGCTGATGCAGAATGTATGTTCTGTTCAAGACTTTTTTCCATGGATAAAAGTGGAGAAAGCTGGATTAAATGCTTGATGTGTGGGCTCTGGGCACATTATGATTGTGCTGGTCCAGAGTTTGATACTTGGATCTGTGACTTTTGCAAGTAATTATGTAACTTCTCTCATTTATCACAATATGTTATATTCATTCAATTGATCTCTAAGATATTAATGTCCATTTTTGTTATTGTTATGTTGATTTATGCTTATATTCCATATATGGGTACCTATTCCATATTTGGTTACTCATTTGTGATTTTGTTTTTTGTGTTAGATTTTGATTTGATAACTAATATATTTGATTAAAGGCTGTTAATTACTACATATAAATGTATGACTGATTAGTAAAAACATTAAACTGATTTAATTTATAAGAAGTTTTTTTTTTATATCCCAAAAACAAAATGGTATTCCATATTTGGCGACTTTCCTCTACTTTGATATACAAGTAGTTCTAAAAATATAGTTTTAACTTTATTTTAAACCACCTGCTTATATAGTCTGGAATAAAGTTCTATTTATTATTATTATTATTTACGGACCGAATTTGCAAAAAGTGTCTGTGTCATCTCATACCTTAAAATACCATTAAACACCTTTTTATTAGATTAAAAATGAGACAAAGCACAAGAGACTAATAATAACGTTTTTAACAGGTAAAAAAAAGACTTGCGATGTGGTTTTCTAAGCGACTTATAATAATCCTGTGTGGATAGATAGTACTCAGTCCCTTAAACTTGGGGGCGCAGTTCGTCAGTTCAGTAGACCCTGATGACCGGGGGTATGGTCTGAACCTCCTTGGGGTCTAAGGTCGCGTCCACCACTGCCCGGTAGTGGATATGCACTTTCCCGGTGTCGATATCCACTTTCGACAAGCTGTGCTTACGCCAGTGCTTCTCCATTGGCAGCGGTGTCTGTTGGATGTGTACATAATAATTAGTGCAACGCAGTTCCAAATTGAGTGAGATTATTAATATTTAAAAAAGTATCGGAAATTTTAACTGTCCAAAAAAATTAGTTCTGGCTGTGTAGTTTTTTTTTCGATTAATTTGTAATTAATTTGCAAAGCGAAATAAAATATAATCTGTCATTACGATACAAGTACCGTCGTAAGTACGTCGTGCAAGGTAAAACGTCATCAACAGAGATCTGGGATCTGAGCTGTCAGTTTCTAGTGATATAATTGCTCGATACAATCGATGTTTGTATATTCTTGCCTGGTTACCTTAGCACAGGGTATCCTAGTTTGGGACCAGGTCAGGTGATGGTGTCGTGTGGAAGTTACTACTATTATTATAGTAAAGTCTGTTCGCTATCATAGTGTCACTTTGATAGCGAACAGACTCGGCACATGGCGGCTTTTGACAAAAGAAACCGACGCGGCGCAAACACGCCAGTGAATTTGGCTCGCAGCTCGTCTCATTCTACTATTATGTAGATCACGCAATTAAAGAATTAAATCAATCAGTATTTTAGAATGGATTTATAACGAAACGATCCTGCATTACTTAGGTAGGTACCTATTCTAAATTCCGGTGGAGATGAATATTCTGAGGACACTTCGAGTGATGAAGAGTAGTGTTTTATTTTGTGCTTCATTAGGTATATTGTGTACCATTCTTCACTTCACTTCACTTCACTATCTAAGCGAACGGACTTTACCTGTCCTTCAGTGGGTTTTGTGTAGTCCAGCTCATCGATACGTTTCGGGAAGTCGTCGCGGAAGTGTGCCCCACGGCTTTCCTGTCTGTTAAGCGCGCAAGCCACCACCTGCGACATGTAGTGCATATGAATCAAAAGTTTCAAGTCACTCCCATCTATACGTTTTTTAACACCTAAAGAGACGTAGAAGTTTCTAAAACGCAAATCATTTGCAGAGCACGTATTAACACATCTGCCACGGAAGAATCACACGAGCAGACTAACACAAAAATAATAGATAGGTAGAATATTCTAAAAAAAAAATACTGAAATAGGTAGGTATCTGAACACCTAAGACAGCACGTCTCCAGAGCCCAAAAAATCAAATCTGACCTTTTTACATAGTTTAAAGGTGCCAGGAAGTAAAAAGATTTTTTTTGTATCGAAGTTCAGTTATGTCGGTACTACCACTAGAGCCTACTCAAATAACATTATTTTAAAATTTCATGCGGATACCTATTAAATGTTATACCTTTTTGAATAGTTAAAGAGTTGTAGAAGTTTTTAAAATTATTTGCAGAATAAGTTCCATACGTAAATTTTTTTTTAAGAGCTACCTGTGAAAAATATTTAGAGAAAAAATATTTAATTCTAACCGTTGCCGAGCAGTTTTTTAAAGCTGTTAGTAGTATGTGCAGCTTTTGCTGATATTTTTTTATCACTTGACATGCCTTTTAACTAAATACATTAAAAAAACACTTTACGAGCTCTATTCTGAGAAAAAATCAATCAAAAAGCCAAAAAAATTTGATATTTTTTAAAATCTTTAACAGTCAATATCTCCATAACGGCTAATTTTCGGACCCTATATAATAGAATAAAATCCATCAGAAATGACCTAAATAATGACCTCCTTTAATATTGTGTACGACTTTCCCTGTAACCCTGTATATATTATTACTATATATTATTGCTCGTGACTGTACATTGACAGACAACAAGCAGAATGTATAATAAATTCTTATCGTTGAAATAAATTTTTGGTTTCACTGGATTGGCTTTGCCTCGTATCGTATAGTCCGTTACTAAATTGTATTATTTGGTTAATAATCTAAATGTATCTTTACATATTTTGGTATTACTCCAGCGCTACGACGCCTCATTTTTAATTTTTGTCAACGAATTTCTTGTCTAATGGCTCATACTGAAAATCTAGCGCCGATCGGTGTTGCATGCATCTCCGGGCGGCATATCGCTGAGCATGGATCCATTTATCAAAACAGTTAATATAAGTTTGTTAATAATGTTACACTAAAAATATCTTATCTTATTTTATCTATATTATCTATCTACTAATAACAAGACCTTTATGTTATGTTTTTTTTAATCTAATGTTTGCAGCATTTTTGTTTTGGCAATAAATGGCACTTTCACTTTCACTTTCAATCCTGAAGTATACAGTAGGTCCAGTACGTCCAGCATGCCTTGGCAATTGGAAATGTCCTAAACATTCAGCATATGTGAGTGGTTGACCAAAAAGGGACCTGGACGGATTGGAAACCGTTATTTTTTCATTTGAATTTTTTAATCAGTAGTATTTTAGCTTTGTTTTGGTCTAACCAGAATATTTTTAGGTACGGTTGTATTTTTTTTATGATTTTTTTTGTGAGCCGAGCACGAGTCGAAACCTATTGAAACACGAAAGTTCAAACGCGATTTTCTCGAAATCAATTATTTTCCCTTGAGGTCCCTTTTTGGCCAACCACTCACATATTATTTAAAAATGATCCTTAATGACTCTTGACTGGCTCGTTGGTCTAGCCGTGAAGGCGCTTACCTACCAAGACATCGGTCGTGGGTTCGCGTCCCACTGGGGGCCGCCGTACATTTGTACAAATGGCCTCAGTCTGGGTGTTTTTCTATGTTTGTATTGTCCTTGCCTGATTACCATACAAGTAATACTACTACTAACATAATTTAATTAAAGTAATACTATCATAATACAGTAGACTTAAAGCGGCAATTAAATTAAATCGTCATGTTCATTGTACTACAAAGCATAACAGAAGTAGGCCCAGGGCGTCTTAAGTCGGCTTCCACGGTCCGCGATATCGCGGACGGACGCGGACCAGCTCGCACGACACACCGTGGGAAGGGTCTCGGTCCGCAGTAGCACAGACGTCTGTGGCGGTGCGCCGTACCGGTCGTGGATACGTGGTCGTATCGATATCCGCAGAATCGCGCACCGTGGGAAGAGCCTCGTGCGTGGTGCATGGCTTGCGTGGTCGTCGGCCGTCGGCAGAATCGCGCACCGTGGGAAGCCAGCTATACCTGTACAGCCTGTTGCAGCATGTTCTGGAGCTCCAAGGTCTCGATGAGGTCGGTGTTGAAGTTCATGCGCCGGTCCGTGGTTTTAATGTCCTTGAACATGGCGTACTGGTTTTGAATCTCCTTGTTGCCTAAAACCACAATTATCAATCAATCTTCTTCTATTCTTTGACTTTGAAACTTAGTCAATCGGAGCTGGACGCGAAGAGAGAGCCTGTAGAGCCCGTCCACATGCTACGCTCAATTATAATTACGTTGACGGTATGCTTATATGATGTCTGCAATGTAGCAGAGCCTTTATAAAAAAGGTTGGCTATGCGAGCCATATGCGAGCGCACCAACGCCACCAAAACAGGAGTTGAAGCAGTCGCCGTGACAGGACTTTCATCATCATCATCATCCTCATCATCATCAATCAATCAATCAATCAATCTACTATTTGACTGTTCCTGAAGCATTTAACTTGTTTCTTAAGTGAAAATATTTTTAAGTTTCTTGTGTAAAAATATTTTTAAGTTTTATAAGTCTGGAAGGTAGACTTATTTTTATTTATGTTATGTTTGACTAGCTGTTGCCCGCGACTACGTCCGCGTGGGCTTTAGTTGAGTAAAGTGTTTGCAAATAAGATAGGGATACTTTTAGCGCATGCGAAAGAGATTTCACACTAACTTTTCGCAACCCCCTCTTAACCCCTTAAGGGATGGTTTTCGAAAAACTACTTTATACGCCTTTCATGACTTTCAATGAAGGACCTTCATGCTGAAATAACTTAAAAAATGGCTAAGTTTCATACTAACATTGCACCCCCCTTTTATCCCCTTAAGAGATGATTTTCGAAAAAGTATTTTATATGTGTTTCAAGACATTCAATGAAGTGATATGTAACCTTATTCTGAATTTCATTCGAATAACTTCATAAACGGCAAAGTTTCATACTAACTTTGCACCCCCTTTCACCCCCTTAAGGGATGATTTTCGAAAAACTATTTTACATGTGTTTCATGACTTTTAATGAAGGACCTTCATATTGAATATCATTCGAATAACTTCAAAAACGGCAAAGTTTCATACTAAGTTTGCACCCCCTTTTTCCTCCTTCAGGCATGATTTTCAAAAAACTATTTTACATGTGCTTCATAATTTTAAATAAAGAACTTTCGTACTTAATTTCATTTGAATAACTTCAAAAACGGCAAAGTTTCATACTAACTTTGAACCCCCATTTTACCCCTTCAGGGGATGAATTTTCAAAAATCCTTTCTTAGTGCACCCCTACGTTACAAAAGGAACCCCTGTGCAAAATTTCAAGTTTTACTTTTATTACAAACTCACTCGAATTAAGTAAGAATGCTGGGTGCGCCTTTAATTGGCAACCTTATGAGGCTTTCGCCACAATTTTTTTTAGTTACTGCTATGAAAAATAGATAATAACCTATTCTGACACTTACCGAATATACATATAAAATTTCATCAAAATCGGTCAAGCCGTTTCTGAGGAGTATGCGCACTAACATTGTAACACGAAAATTTTATATTTTGTTAAAAATTAAATAAACTCACGCCCGTTATCCTCGAAGGGGTAGGCACGTTTGGGACCCAATAAACTCGGCCAAACGTGGGCCCAGTTCTATTGACTGGTGCCTCTGCCTATATTATGATATTTATTATTTACGTGTTCACTTTGTTTATGTCATGTGTTTAGGTGCGTCTACGCTAAGCGAGCCGAGCACGAGCCGAACACTCGAACGACGAAGCCCAGAATGGCTCCGCTCGTGCTCGGCTCGCCTAGATACGCACCTTTACACTTAAATGTGTTTTATTTCTAGGAGCGCAAATTTGCCTTCGCTCGTAGTCTGGGCTGCCTGAGTGATCTTAAACGATCACTAAGGTTAAGCAACATACGGCGCGTTCAGTCCATGGATGGGTGACCGTCTATGACTCACTCTAGTGGCATTTTTCCGAGCGGTTCCGTGCTTTGGAAGGCACGTTAAGCAGTTGGTGCCGGCTGCCGTCGATAGATCGCAGTCGTTAAGCCAAGTCAGAGGCCTTAGGGCGGCTTGAAAACTTCTAACAGTAAGACCAGCCACTAGTCTTACAAGCCTCCACCAATCCGGGCTTGGCCCCCGTGGTGGAGTATGGCCTATACCCTCCTCAGGAGACCCGTGCACCTTGGTGGGAACAAAATGGGATGATGATGAACTTTACCTTCCTCCAGCAGCTTGGCGGTGCGGAAGACCTGGCACTTGGACTGCATGGTCTCGCGCATCATGGCGCGCAGTTCGTGCGGCGGCGTCGAGCCTTTGGCGTGCCGCACCTGGTCCAAGTTGTCGAGGGTCGCGTCGCAGATATTCTGTTGACCGGCGTATTTATGACGTTCGACGGGACGCCATGTGGTCAACCAGTGGACCACGCGTCGTCAACCAGTGGACCACGCGTCGTCAACCAGTGGACCCCGCGCGGTCAACGAGTGGACGTCGCTTGTTCGACGAATTTTGGTAGTTCGGAGAGTGGCAAGCGGCGCATCGGCAACTTATCGTCCTCGCGTGAAGTGAATCACTCATGGGCAGCACGCAGTCCCATCTGAACACACGCGTTGTCGATGCACAGTTAACGCGAGGCAAGCATGCGAGCAGCGGGTGGTCACCCAGTGGTCCACCCGCCGTCCGCGCGTGGAAGGCTTACGACCGAGGCGAACCGGTGACGCTACGGAGTTGATGTAGTGAGCGCATACCCATACAAATCGATGTAAAGAATACTAACTGCACGAGGCGAGGCGGTGATGAGTGGGTGCCGGGTGGCTCTAATGAGCTTTGACCTTAAAGGCGGAAACACAATAATGTGTTTCCGTTCAACACTATCAACACAACAAATCAAATCTACTATTTTGTATAATCAGAATCATTTTGGGCATCGCGTGTTGGCAATGTGTACGATACACAACGAGGTGTTCATAATACGTGGTGTCGCGTCGCGTTTCAATAGTCTGTAGGCCGCTTAAGAATGAGCCGTGGTCAACAAAATTTGATGGGGCCCAGAGTGGAGTTGCCATCAAGACTGTCACGGTTACAATGCAGAAGTTGTAACTGCTTTATCTAAAATTGTATGTTGTTCTTTTGCATTTTTCTGGTTAACGAATACTGTGAGCGTAATAGATAAATTAGTGGACATACTATTAGTAATATTACTGGATAAATATTGTGAATTTTACGTTTATACACTGTATATGTTCCAAATAAAGAAAATACATAAAAAAGAATTGCCGTACTTAAATATAATACAAGTGCACAAATCATTCATTTGCATTAGATACGTTGAATATACCCAAATGAAAGACCGACTGATTTCTCTAGTGTATTCTCAAGTCTTACATCTTTCAGATCGGGCTGGGTTTCACCAGGCTTTGATATGCAGGCCAGATTGAGGCCAACAGCTCGGCCAAACACCACGATGTCCAGGATGGAGTTGGCGCCAAGCCGGTTGGCCCCATGACAGTTGCTAACGACCTCGCCACAAGAGTGGAGACCAGGAACTGGCTTGTCGACGCCGTTCTCGTTTATAAGCACCTAAATATTAAAACGATGTTAGTGGTTTTCCTGCATTTTATTTAAGTTTAACCCCTCAAATTCAAATATTTTATTCATAGTACAAACAAAATATTTACTGTATGAACGTTATAATATTACTCTTAATAATATTACTCTAATAATATTACTCTTGGATATGTTGAACACTAGACACAGTTATCCTGGGATTAAATTTAATATTACACTACTGTTTAATGCCAAACATCTTTGTTTTCTAAATAATCGTTGATTTTATACTAAGATTTTTTGCAAAGAGTGTGCTTAACACAATTCTTAACCTTTGACTGGTGACCTGGTCCTCGTACTACATATCTGGTGGGGTGGTGTCTGAAGGACGTAATGTAAAATTGGACAAAACTAAATCAACAGTATGCAAAAACGAAACATTTGGTTAATGGATGCAAAGTACACTTATTCTTTAATAATATTTATTAAATAAAAAGAAAAACAAACACAGTTTTATCATTTTATATCAGTCTTTATTTGGGCATGGCACTTTTGCTTATAATTAACAAGGAACATAAAATGGGCTCTCGTACACCGTAAAATAAGTTTTTGAAAATAAACAAAAACGTTTTTATCTCTATTTATGAACTATTTAACAAAACCTTATGAACAGTTTTCATCTAGAACAAAAAATAAAAAAATGAGAAGATACAAACATCAGCTATTCAAAATGATTACTTTTACATTCATCACATATTGGCTTACCATTTGAGGCACATTGGTATATCACAAGAGGGACAAGAGAATCTAGTTCGTCTTTTTAGACGGCTGGGACATAATATGGCACAAGTTTTTTTCACCCCAGGGTTATTTTAACCAGAAGCACGTTAGGGCTTTGGTTATAAATCATGAACACCAATTACTCTCTCGATTGTAGAGCGTAATTCGCGAGGAAGCTTTTCATTGTAAGCCCGGAGTTAATAATTCTTCTTCTCTTACCGGATCTCGTATGTTCCTCGTGAGACATTCTAAAAAATAAACATGGTATATCGTTACTACTGATGTGACGTTCTTCAGACACTATGTAATTATCTACATATGTAAAAAAATACATTAGCACTGACCTGACGTCTGTGAGACGGCGTAGGCTCGACACTGGCGGTACGGATGTCGCTATGCAGGAGCAACGCACACCGATTGAAAGGACCAGAAAAATGCGGAAGGTACTGAGACGCACGGGGGGTAACGTCCAAAAGGACCGAAGATATTTCATACTAGCTGTGCCCCGCGGTGTTACCCGCGGTTCATCGATTTTCCCGTAGGAATAAGATATTTCCCCGCGGTAAAACGTAGCCTATGTTTTAATCCAGGGTATCGGCTAACTCCATACCAAATTTTATTAAAATCCGTCCAGCCGTTTCAGCGCTAAAGACTGACAAACATATAAACACACACACAAACTTTCACGTTTATAATATTAGTGTGATAAACTAAGCGCGGTGTCTGTGAGACGGGCAGGTCACCAGTTAAAGGTTAAACCGCGATGGAGGTAACTTTAATATAATATGTACATATCTTGGGGTATTTCGTTGAACAACCTTATACAGTGCCCCATAAAGGAAGTACTTATTAAGTTTTCCAGACCCTTGGAGTCTGTTTCACAATCTGCAAATAAAGTTCCGGATAAGCTACCCGCAACCAGGGCTGCCTTTTGTTCTAAATTTGAAGCCATAAACGCAACATAGGAAATTTTATTTAGATTTAGAACAAACAGCAGCCCTGGTTGCGGATAGCTTATCTGAAACTTTATTTGAACATTGTGAAACAGGGGCTAAATCGTGGAAATGACAATTTAAGCCCCGAGGATCCGCAGGCGGCCGGTCAGTCTTGCAACTGCACTTCGAGTCGAATTTTGAAGATGATATAGACCACAGCTGTATAAGCATATTTTTTTTCTTCGCACTATTGGTTGTCATGAAAATATACGTCACAAAATACTTTTTTATTAAAGCTATATTTAAGTCAATGGTCTTGGTATTTTTTCTTTTCATTACTTCTTGGCTGTTACCCCTTATTTTTTTTTATTTTCATTCCATTCCTTCGCTTCCTCATTCGCTTAAGCAGTGATCTGAACAACGGATAGTTAACTCAAAATTTCCCATCCCATCTTTAACCCTCTCCGCATTATTTTTTATTATCATTCTGTGTGCAGTTATAACCTCTCCCTTAGGATTGATGGGGATCCCACCCATGGTATAATGCACCGTGGGGATGATAGGCACGGGCTCCGTGTACACGTCGACCCCGGCAAAGGTCTTCGCCGTCTCCGCTGAGCCGGGCAACTTGGTCCGCAGAGTCTCCGCCCCCAAGTGGAACAGTTGGAGGTACATGTGGTCCTTCTTGGGGCCGACGCCGCGACCTGGAACGACCATTAGCCCTGGGTTACATTTGCTTTATTTTCATGCTTTTTTAGCATGCTTTCCATAAAGGTTGAATAAAATAGAGATGGCAAAAACGTATGCCGATTCATAGCTTTTATTACGCACTATGTACCTCAAAATTACTTTAATTTAATCTTAAATACATAGTATACAACCAACCATTACTGATTTATTATTTGCTTATGCACTTATAAAAGGAATTGACGTCTCTATTCTATTCTAGCTCTGTGTAAAGCATGCTAAAAAGCATGACAATAAAGCCAATGTAAACCAGGACTCAATCAAATTGAAATTTCTTTATTGAGAAATGCAATGTGCCAAAAATGCGATCCAAAACTGGCGCCAACGTGCATGCAACGAGTAATGAATGTCGATGAAGCGAAAGTGATTTTTTTGAACTAAAACTTTCGTAAGCATTGTAAACTTTAAGCGCAAACAACGGCAAAAAATCACGTTTGTTGTAGGGAAGATCCCTTCAATATTTATTTTAATTTAATTATTTATTTTTAAATTAAATATACAACTTACTATTCCGTGAATATTTCGACGGTCTACCCTGTTGCCGTGGCCGCGTGTGCCGTGTACCTGTCCATTATTAATACCGGAAAAATTAAAGGCAAACAAATCTCATTCTGTTGTGTGGGAGTAACAGAAACACATCGTTTGTGAACTGTAAACTGCTACTGCCTAGCGAAGACTTACAGACGTAAAGTGAAGTCTTAGTAATAGGGTCCCATAGGCTTTGGATTTTTTTTTTATTAGTTCACGTTTTACCTCTATCAAAAGATAGTCCGTTTTTGCAAAAAATGGATAATTAGTTTCAAAATTATTATAAATTCGCGACATGATTTGTCAGATATTTTCTATTAACATTCTATACCTAAAAAGTACAGTCAAAATTTAAAAAATAACATTGTAGAAGTTGTAAATCCGAGACAATACAAAAATTACTAAACACTAAACGCAGAAATTTATCACAAAGTACCTACTCTAGTTTGTCACTGATTTAATCACTTGTGTGTTTCTGGAGTTCTGCGGATCCTTCAGTTATCTTTCCTATTTTCTGCACTCTGTTTTTCAATAAAAACAGTAGGCAGAACCTACTTATTCTTTTTATTAACCTCCCTTACGATCCTTCCGCAGAACTCCAGAAACACATCCCTCTTTTCGTTTTCGCTCATTATTTTGTGAGCAGGGCTTTGGATATTAAACCCGAAACCCTAAAAATTAATAATATAAACCTTCTAAGATCTCAGTGGCGATGGAGCGGGAGACCACGTCGCGGCTGGCCAGCTCCAAGGCTTTAGGCGCGTACTTGTCCATGAAGCGCTTGCCTTCGCTGTTGATGAGGTACCCCCCTTCTCCACGACAGCCCTCCGTCATCAGTATGCCGGGCCCGTAGAGGCCTGCAGACAACCGCAGGAAAACTTCCTATATTGTATTTACTCAAGCGAACGACTAAAGGTAAACAAAGACACATCATCTCTCAAACTTACATCTCACTCAAAATAGCTCATGCACGCAGCTTTGCTTGCATCGTTGTACTATTATGTATTCTGTGGCATCGTATACATCGGTTTGGCAGAATCAGCATTGGGTCCGGCTCGCTCGCCCATATTTTCCGTTTCGTAATAACAAACACAAAAGTATAAAACAACTGGACGATGGACCAAAAAAACTTTACCAATACCTTATTTACAATGATGAACTGACTAAAGATAAGTTACAATACGATTAAAATCAGTTAACACTTCGGCTTTTCTCGGATATCATAGCCTAAATCCGGAGACGGAAATGACACGAAATACATTACCGCTATTTCTTTTACAGTCTATTTTTTGAAGCGAACGACTAAGTGTCAACATGTCAAAAATTTGGTTTTTCAATATGCTACATTTATAACACTGCATAATATTTAGCAAAGTTATACAGAACGATATGCCTAATAAATACCATTAAGCAATTAACACAATAACACTGTTATTACCTGATTTATCCCCCACTTGCAGTTTATTTAACTAGTATTTTATTTTATCATGAAAATACCATTTGCTTAAGAGATCTATGCCCCAAAAAATACCTAAAATTTCAGTGGTCCTCAAATAAAAGCGATCCTACTGCTGCCAAATATGTTCGCAACTAGGAAAGATGACGGACTTTTGTTTAAAGGCCGATTATGATCGACTATTTTATGCTAATGGGCTACGCGAAGTGTAGAAAGAAGTATGGAGAGCTGACTACGAACCTCTTTTTTAATTAAAGACAAAAAAAAGTAAGATTGACGTTGTTGATGATGGGAGTGCGACTAAAGAAAATAAAATAGGTAACTTATCTTTAGTCTGTTCATCATTGTAAATAAGGTATTGGTAAAGTTTTTTGGTCCACCTTCCAGTTGTTTTATACTTTTGTGTTTGTTATAACGACACGGAAAATATGGGCGAGCGATCCGGACCCAACGCTGATACTGCCAAACCGATGTATACGATGCCACAGAATACATAATAGTACAACGATGCAAGCAAAGCTGCGTGCATGAGCTATTTTGAGTGAGATGTAAGTTTGAGAGATGCTGTGTCTTTGTTTACCTTTAGTCGTTTGCTTCAGTAAATAGAATATAGGTAGCATTCAATTTGAAGTATAGCACCTGCTAAGATGACATTACTAACCGGTAGACTTAGGAAATTTATTATGCAGAAGCGACATGAATTTGACTGATCTGAGAGCTTGTCGTTTTCCTTCAAAATTTTTAACACGCTGCTTTTCGAAACTCCGGTTGCTTCAGAAATCCTGTCCAAAATTTTGCTTTCCTCTTTTTTTAAATAAATTTACTTCTTTTCTAAAATAGTTATATTCATTATTTACAATTTCACGAGATTGAGCAACAATTTTTTTACCACGCTTTTGTTGAAGCCATGATACATAACTATTGTAAGTTAAATATATTCATCATTTACAATTTCACGAGATTGAGCAACAATTTTTTTACCACGCTTTTGTTGAAGCCATAATACATAGCTATTGTAAGTTAATTGTTATAAAATTTGATAAAATCGAATATTTTCACGAATGAAATTAGCGTTCTTAGACATAAATATATCAGATACGTCAAACTGTTTTTATTGACACTAAGAAGGCAGACTCTCAAAATAGTCAATTTTTTTTTTCTTGTTTCAATAAAAAGGTTGGTGTTAGTTTTGAGCTCCATAGGTTTTGTTGCTCATATCGTTCTTGTATTGTATTCAATGAGACAACGAGTTATATAATTAAAGGTCATGTCTGTGAATTGATAACTCTATGTGAAAGACGACGGATTCACGACAATTACCGAGGTTGGCCGAATTGTTAACTGATTTTAATCGTATTGTACCTATTTTATTTTCTTTAGTCGCACTCCCATCAACAACGTCAATCTTACTTTTTTTTGTATTTAATTAAAAAAGAGGTTCGTAGTCAGCTCTCCATACTTCTTCCTACACTTCGCGTAGCCCATTAGCATATAATAGTCGATCATAATCGGCCTTTAAACAAAAGTCCGTCATCTTTCCTAGTTGCGAACATATTTGGCAGCAGTAGGATCGCTTTTATTTGAGGACCACTGAAATTTTAGGTATTTTTTGGGGCATAGATCTCTTAAGCAAATGGTATTTTCATGATAAAATAAAATATTAGTTAAATAAACTGCAAGTGGGGGATAAATCAGGTAATAACAGTGTTATTGTGTTAATTGCTTAATGGTATTTATTAGGCATATCATTTTGTATAACTTTGCTAAATATTATGCAGTGTTATAAATGTGGCATATTGAAAAACCAAATTTTTGACATGTTGACACTTAGTCGTTCGCTTCAAAAAATAGACTGTAGTTTGGTTTTAATTCTAGACCCGGAAGGAATAAGCACTTAAGGGCTGATTTTTCAATAGTCAGATAACTTTTATCTGAGGAATAAAAATGGCGGTTTGACATAATTTTTCATACATAAGCTGTGAAACCGCCATTTTTATTCCTCAGATACACAAGTTATCTGACTATTGAAAAATCAGCCCTAAGTCAAAAAGAAATGGATGGCAAAATTTTACAGTAGAAATTTTATAGTGGTTAGTTAGTTTAACAAGGTGCTTGTTATCGCTGCTGAAATTTCAATAAAGTTTTAAGTTGGAATGACCGACATGACATCAAGTGGTTCATTAACGTCTGAGGACTAAAGGTCAGAGCAGACAGCTCGCTGTCAGCTGTCAGTTAATTTATGATGCCAATGTAAAATATATCTAAACAGCAATATTTAAAGCCCATATTTGAATGATATTATTTTTGCCGGGTGGGAGCAGAGTCGTGTAAATGGGCTATGACCTTTAAGTGCTTATTCCAGCCGGTGTATGGCATAAGAACAATATAGAATTTATATATGACATGCCAGAATTTTGCATAGCCTCGACGAGGACAGGTGATTGTCTTGTGTGGAATTTATTTATCTATCTATTTTTATCCATTCATTCTGTCCGTCCGTCAGTCTGTCCGTCTGTCCGTCCGTCCATCCAACCATCCTGTTTCATCATCATCATCAACGCATTATGTCCCCACCGAGGGGCACGGGTCTCTTCCCTGAGAAAGGTATAGGCCATACTCCACCACGGGGGCCAAGTCCGGATTGGTGGAGGCTTGTAAGCCTAGTGGCTGGTCTTACTGTCAGAAGTTTTCAAGCCGCTCTAAGGCCTCTGACTTGGCTCTGATCCTTTTTACTTATATTAATATTTCGTACCGGTTTAAGGTAGACACGAATGAAATGCACATAAAATTGAAGAGCGTATTATAAATATTAGTCGATCCGAGTCGACAACTTATAGGCGGAAAATTCGGATAATCGAGTATTTTCAATATAAAAATGATCTTACTATATAATGGCGATGCGAAGTAAACGTATCAATGTCATTGATGTTGCGTCATCATGTGTCACAGGTGTCCATTGTCCAACTCTAAGGTCTAATTTGTTGAAATTAAAAAGCAAATGGATATAGCAAAATACCAAATACCAGAAATTAAATGATGAACAAAAATATGTGGTCGATACAATGTGGTATATCATTATGAGAGTACATTTTAGGCGAGCGAATCCGAGTTTTCATCTAGTAGTATACGGGGTGTCCCAAAAATGTCACGTCACAGTGACACCGGAGGTAGACCTGCCCAAAAGGCATCGAACGAACCTAACATTCGGCTATTTACGCTAAGTTAGTAAGTTCGTAACCGAGTACAAATAAAAAAAACCAAACACGAGGGCTATCTAACTTAATGCTAGCACTAAACTTATTAAAAAAAGTGAAAATTTAGAATAAGTTTAAACTGGCCATATCTCGAAAGCCGTGCAACTTTTACTGAGGTCATGTTAGGTTGGTTCGACGCCTCTTAAGCAGGTCTACCTCCAGTGTCACTGTGACTTGTAATTTTTGGGACACACTGTATATTTAACAGACTTTTCTCTGTATTTTATAGTATAAGATGACATCACTGGTCATCATTAGGCCGCCTTTTTTTACGGCATAAACAGCCGCATCATTTTTTACGTTAACTTAGAAGTTTGATTATTTCACAGCCTCAAGAGACCGTAAACTGATTAACTGACAGTAAACCTTACATAAACCTTAAAAATACACAAAGTCTGATTCAGAAAGCTAGAAAATAAAATTTTCCACAACAGTCAACAAACAAAAAATACTACGAAAAAAGAAACGCGATAATAGAACATTTAGATACACCCCCACCTTTTTCCGCGTCCCAATGAAAAAATATTCGACATACTAAAAAAAATTTAAGGGACCAAAATTGCAAGAACTTTTATTTCAAACAATTTTGGTTGGAACAATTTTTCGTGTAAAATTGCATATAAATGTAATACTGCAATCATAAGCTCTTACTCCCACCTCTTCTTTTGTAGTAATCGAAAAATATCGATAAGATGAAAAAACTAAACGGACCGAACTTGTACAGAATTTAATTTTACACAGAAAGCTGAATTTCATGTAAAACTTCATATAAACAAATTGTTGATAAAACGAAAGTTCAACCCGTCTTTTGGGGTATAAAGCGGAAAATATCGATCCTAGGAAAAAAAAAACCAAACAACTTTTGTATACCAGCTTGCTTTAGAATCCCACAATCATGTAAACAAACCAATTCAATCACGATTACTCCGTAATTACTTACATTTGAATATGAATCCTGATCATAATCACATTTCAAGGAACCATTCATTGTTCTTACAATCATTTTTATACCAAATAACTTCTTTATGATAGTTATTTTGATAAAAAATACTCGGACGACGAAAATTTCAATAGTTTGTAAAGCTGATATATTATTAAAGAGAAAAATTATATAGTATTTTTAGATTATAATGAGTGAGGCGCATATTCTACTAAATTTTCTAAAGAGCCTTGCCCTAAGTTTTGAAATATTGCAAAAGCCCTTTTATAAATTTAATTTATGTACTGAAAGCCAACATAACATACATAACAACGTATTTTAATGCATATTAGGCCGTTATAATTGATATATTAATGCATGGTGATCGTTTATCATGTTTGTGCGATAGTCACATAGTTAAATATTCCCATTAAAAATTTGGACAAAAGTGAATCCTGATTTTATAGAAAAAAATCGATAGGTACACAATAAGTGTATCTTGATTTGAATTGCTTCATAATCATTTTGGATTTATTCAAATACTTAGGATAAACCAACGAACAATGAACCATATCCCATATCTCATGCTCAATCACTCACTTTGACATCAGTATAGGTACAACACTATCACTGTCTATCGATCATAGACAACTGACAAATAATTATCTTGTCTATGATTGCCGGATTCTATTGAATTCCACTATACTTATTCTTTTTCATGTGAATTGAAAATACATGTACGCCGTCTCACCGGTGGGGTGTATTTGTATGAACTCCATGTCTTGAAGGGCGATGCCAGCGCGCGTGGCCATGGCGCCGCCGTCGCCGGTGGCAGTGTGCGCGGCCGTGCACGAGAAATACATTCGGGGATAACCTCCCGTCGCTATCACCGTGTTGTTCGCTTGAAATCTGCAGAGTAAATGAGTCATTTTCAAAATTAGTGTACATATTCTCATTTTTCTTTGTCTTCAGTAAAAAATATATTATTATGAAGAATATGTTGCCTGTAAAATAAATTATCTTCGTTATACATTTTATTTATGCCTTAACCTGGCCATTTACACTCTTTTTAACTTCAGGTTCTTCATTAATGCGTAGATGGATGCAATAAAATATATATCTTATTTTCCTTCCCATACAATATTTTAGTGTCTCACTCTACTCTTGCAACTAAAAATATATCCCCTGATATCGAAATCTTTCAAATTTAACTATATTTAGTTATAGTTTATCTGGTGGGACATCAATTTAATCAAACAATACTAAGATCATAGAAAACCTTTAAAAAATGCTTAACAGAATCTAATTTAAAACATGTCTACTTTTTTAATACTTTGTGTAACACCTTTGTGTAACGACAATATCCCAGGTTATTTATTTATATTGAACGTGTCCTTAATGTTTTCTAGTAAGGCAATACTAGACGATACTAGCAAATTAACAAAAATTACAGCGTGGCCATAATTTTTCACTGATCTTTAGCCAAACGTGTGGTGCTCGAGTTTCGTCGTTATTTTTTTCCTGTTGTGTAACGTGGATTTTACGGGTAAGTGAATCTTAATAACATCAGAACTTAATTAAATGATTAATTTTGATCTTATACAACAGTAACAAAACTTAAAATATAACTGATTCAAGAAACATTTTTGATTAACTTGTTTCTGATTATGTTGACGCCATCAAATTCGTTCTTATGTGTAACGAACAACGTCACACAATTTTTTGTCTAACACTGTGTAACGTTACACAGAGGATAAAGCTGAATGCACAATGAAGTGTTATTTTATTTTAATTCCTTACTTTTAGGTGACTAATGCAAGGACTTTGCCAGAAAGTTATAAGAGATCATTCAAATTGGCTCAAAAACTAAAAGAACCGGCCAAAAAAAGAAATCGGGTACCTAGAGCATATTATGTTCCCAGATATTTTTTACTATGACGTGAAACTTGCACACAAAACTCCTGAAAAACAACGTTTTGTATGAACAGTTCTTTACAATTTCTTTTGTGTAACAAAGTTTCTTTTGTATTACGAAGGAAAAAAAAATCCATTGTGTTTCTTTTGTGTTACGTACACCTATTTTGAAAATAGCTCAAATAAATAAAGTGCATTCATTACGTCGTTCATTCATTACACCAGAATCGCTCGTAGCCTCGGCCGCCTGAGTGATTTTAAACGATCACGAAGGTTAAGCAATATAGGGCGCGGTCAGTGCATGGATGGGTGACCGTCTGTGGTCTATTTTTGCGAGCGGTTCCGTGCTTCGCAAGGCACGTTAAGCAGTTGGTGCCGGCTGCCGTCGATAGGTGGCAGTCGTTAAGCCAAGAGGCCTTAGGGCGGCTTGGGAACTTCTGACAGTGAGACCAGTCACTAGTCTTACAAGCCTCCACCAATCCGGACTTGGCCCCAGTGGTGGAGTATGGCCTCAGGGAAGAGACCCGTGCCCCTCGGTGGGGACATAATGGGTGGATGATGAGTCTGTGGAACAAAGTATATCGTCAACTTACCTGTGCAAGTTTCCGGTGTCGATGTCTAGAGCGAGACAACCGATGAACCTGCCGTCTTGCTTCAGCAGGTCAAGCACGAAGAACTCGTTGAACATATCGACGTTCTTGAACTTGGTGCAGTAGCCGTAGAGCGTGTGTAATAAGGCGTGCCCAGTTCTGGCAAATAACGGCAAAATAAGACGACCTCTGTGGCGCAGTGGTTAGCGCATCTGCCTACCATGCGAGAGGTCCCGGGTTCGAGTCCCGGGTGGGGACAAAATAAGAAACCCAGGTCTTGGATGTTTACATGATTGTGACGTCGCTGTTTCTGGTTCCCACGACACAGGGTATCCTAGTGTGGGGCCAGAAGCAATGGCCCCACACTTGTATGTAAATGTTATGTTTTAAGTCAAGCCTGTGCATCGAAATCCTATTCGACGACAGACTTTTTTGTGGGGAAAACTTTTTTTTTTATTTACCGTTTTCTCCGCAGCGAAATAAATGGTCTGGGCCCCCGGGTACGAGTAGTACTGACTACTGGACCAAGATTCTGTTAATGCATTGTAGTACAATGACAACTGCGTGAACGTGGCGATTTAGTTTTATTGCCGCTTTAAGTCTACGCACATGCATCAAATCTTCTAGGCGTCAATGGTATGAAAAAACACGTCACGTGACCCGACCGTGTATCTGTCATCTAAATATATAAAAGAAGAAACTGACTGACTAACTGACTTAGAATCAACGCAGAGCCCAAACTACTGAACCTAGGGGGTTGAAATTTGGCACGGGAGTTCCTTAGGGAGCCTAGGGGTGCACTAAGAAAGGATTTTTGAAAATTCATCCCCTAAAGGGGTAAAATGGGGGTTCAAAGTTAGTATGAAACTTTGCCGTTTTTGAAGTTATTCGAATGAAATTTGGTACGAAGGTTCTTCATTTAAAATTATGAAACACGTGTAAAATAGTTTTTTTAAAAATCATCCTTTAAGGGGGAAAAAGGGGGGTGCAAACTTAGTATGAAACTTAGCCATTTTTGAAGTTATTCGAATGAAATTCAGCATGAAGGTCCTTCATTGAAAGTCATGCAACACAGGTAAAATATATTTTCAAAAATCATCCCTTAAGGGTGTAAGAGGGGGTTGCGAAGTTAGTATGAAAGCTCTTTCGCATGCGCTAAAAGTATCCCTATCTTATTATCAAGCTCTTTACTCAACTAAAGCCCACGCGGACGTAGTCGCGGGCAACAGCTAGTCGTACTATAATGCACTAAAAGAATAAAGGCCCTGGAACGCCATACGACGCGGTGCACACTCTTACCCTGCGAGAAGTCAGAAAAAGAAGAAGAAATCCATAGTTAGTGGCCATAATATTTTACTGTTTGATGACAATTTTACCTAAATTTTGACGATCAATGAATGTAGGATGAGTTAAATTTTAAGCGTACTGAGTTAAATAATTAGAAGCTAATAGAATATCTTTTTTGATTTCACATATTAATATTGTAGAAGTTTACTGCTGGAATGCATGTTACAAGATGCTAAAAAATAACTACCATGCCGAGTTCTGTTTAGAGTGAAGCTTACATAGAAGAAACTAGTGGATATGATAGTATCATTCACACGCTCGTTAATAGGGAATGGATGAAAATATCAGAAGTGCTTGATATTTTTTTTTGGTGATAGGAATAACCTTCCTTAACGCGGGAAAAAAGTTTCAATTTTGTCCGCTACGTAGGTATAAAAAAAAATCCACCTTGAAAAGCTGTCATTGTCACCAGATTTTTTTTTTCATACGTAGCGGACCAAGGAATATGTCTGATATGCCGTACTGAGCCCAGAACTACGAATGGAAAAATATTAAGATTATTTAAAAATTAACTACGAAGCCAAAAAAATTGAAACTTTTTTCTCGCGCTAAGGAAGGTTATTCCTATCACCAAAAAAATATCAAGCACTTCTGATATTTTCATCCATTCCCTATTGTGTCTGACTCTACCTACGCAGTTTCAGCCTGACCGCGCGCAGTTTGTCTTTCCGACTCTAGGTGTCGCTTTTCGTAGGGAACTATTTTTGGAACGCCTTATCCTATGCATTGCAGTTCAGCTCCGAGATGAGGGCTAGTAATATTTTATACATCAGTGGATTCAGGAGACCAACAGATTCCGCGCTGCACCTGCAGATAGCACTATAAATTGCACTCTTACAGCGCCATCTATCGAGTGTGCTACACAACAACACATTGGCACGAGAGGGCTAATAGCGACGCGCTTGCGAAACTGTAGTCTCCATCAAAAGCATCCCTTGTCGCGCTCCCCAACATAGAGGGCAGTGTAACGACAGTGACTTTAAACCCCCCCTCCCCCCCCCCCCCCCCCCCCATTTAATCGATGTTTTTTTGCAGAGGTGACCTGCAAAAAAACATCGATTAAATCGAATGAATCGATACGGACTTCAAACATTTGTTCATCGAATGCAGCTATTGTGAAAAAGTACGTATAGGTACTGTACTTTTAATTGAGTTCCATTGAAAATCAAATCAAATAAACAATTATTAATCAAAACCTTGTCCCATTATTGTCTAACCTAGATTTTTAAAACAAAATAAGACGTATACAGGGTGTTTATTTGTACAGTTTACTCCGACTTAGGGTTGGTTATTTACATGATACTGAAGCAAAATAATATATTAAAAAAAATTTTTTTTTTAGTAAAAATCACCTAAAATCCCCGGTTTTGCGAGGCCGGAGGCGAGCGCGCGGGCGCACTCTCCAGCCCCGCCCCGTGAAACCCCTGCCGGACCCGTCAAGTGCAAACGATAGAAGCTAAGCCATATACATACGTGATTTTTAGGTGATTTTCACTAAAAAAAATATTTTCAATTTATATTTTTTTGCTTCAGTATCATGTAAATAACCATCCCTGAGTCGGAGTCAACTGTACAAATCAACACCCTGTATAATTTAACCAAGAAAAAATGCATTTGTTCACTAGAACTAATAGAATTATAACGAGTGTTGTCATCGTCATCACTGCTGTCCGCTCTCAGAGATATAATTAATTCTTCTTCGATAATTTTGTCTATCTCACATCTCGTTCAAAATTATCGAAAAATATTTTCTTTGTCTTCTTGACGACTTTGCCAAGAACATTCTACGAGTTTTTGTTTTGCTTAAAAGTGTAATAATATAATAAAACGGGGCTCGGCCTTAAAAAGAAAAATAAGTCTAAAAAATTTTTACAAAGATTTGCTCTCGGCCTTAACACGAAAAATATATTTATAAAACACAACAACGATTTAACTTTGGCCTTCTACAAAGAATTACCTGTATTGACAAGTTGTCTTCGGATACAGAAAAAGGAAAAACGTTAGACCTGGCTGCACGGATGAAAGTCCTTTGCTTATTCTGCTATTAGCAGAAAAACAAGATTAAAAAAAAAATATATATAATGAAACGGATTTTGTTTCTATTCAATTATTTTTCTATTGTTTAGATTATTAAAAGTATAATATAATAATGTTTTTCACTTCTCATGCTATAAAAGTTCGTCTTTATGTGATGCGTAGGTACTAGTTGTACAATCTACTAATCAAATTATCACAATGTGGAATCATGTATGGCTATACATTCCTATACAAGTAATCATTGCATTCAATTCAACTTTTTGACTGATGATTCCTTTGATTTTTACGGTAACATCCCTAGTTTTTAAAAACAAAAAGGGTTGACCGACATAACCTTGTGATGAAGTTCAGTTTCTTAGGACAAACATTGTTTATTAAGTTTAGAATGGCTTATTACTCAAAGTAAATTATAATAATGCCTTCTTTTGACATTATTACAATAAATATGTATTATTAACTGAAAAAAGTGAAGCAATTGTGCAGATCTAACTTTGAAAAAATAAATAATATTGTGTGCCCTGCGTTACAAGGCTACGTTGATGAAGTGTCAAATGTGACCTATTAAATTGGCTTCACTTTATATCATCGATATGTACACCTTAATCATTTTCGAATTGTTATTTTGCGTACAAAAGTTCGGGATAAAAGCTATCCAGACCTCAGATGCGAGAAAGTTCGTTCCCTGGTGACAGATCCGGATTAACCTTAAGGCAGAGTAGGCAACTGCCTAGGGGCCCAGGATCGACAGGGGCCCGGATTATCATTTTTATGGATCGAAAATGATAATCAACAATATATTCTTTTTTTTTCAACGCAAGTAACACATTATACATACAGAACCATCTAGTATCTAATATTATAACTAATACCTATAATCCTTCGGAACGCAACTGGACTTCATTCACCTTGGGGGAATCCCCGATTCGTTGGGTGCGTTCTGTAAGCTTCCGTAGCGTGATAATAATTTGTAGCGTAATCATTCCGAAACTTTCGAAATACATACGTTAATTACAATATGTGAGTTTTGCGATTGTAAGGTACCTAAATTTAAAAAAGTTTTAGGGCATTTCTCCAGAAGAGGCAAAAATGGCTGACTTCGGTGGTCGTTTTTTTTTTCGTCTTTCGGGAATTTTATCGATTGTTTTGGATAAAGGGCTAAAAACTGTAAAACGTGATATATTTTGGGTACCCAGATTCTCGGTTATATAACGAAATATTTAAATCACCGAAATCAGACTATACCGAAATCAGAAAACTGTACACCGGAATCACATTTTCACATTTTCAAGTTAACGTAGGCACATAGTTGCTGCTGCAGCAGTTTTTAATGTGACTGAACTCAATTATGACAGAAACGGCATATTTTTGTAGTTGCTGCTGCAGCAGTTTTTAATCTTTCTGAAATCAATTATGACAGAAACAACATATTTTTGTCGTTTGTCGTTTAGTAAAGAAAATATCTACACGTGTAAAACTATTCGTAGGTTTCCACACGATGTTCTCTTTCACAGTTAGCGATTACTTTTCCAAAAAAACAAATGCACATATCCTACTTGAAACTCACAAGTAAAGAATCTGACCTCGGTTCTTTGAAGTCGAACGAAATACACTGAAATCAGGCAAATTTGACTTCGGTGGAAGTTTTTCTGACTTCGGTGCTCAAAAAGCCTCCGAAATCAAGCACACCGAAATCAGAAAAGTTAGTTTTTTCAAGTGTTCAGTGTTATACAACACCACGTATCAACCCCAGCTCAAGGCACTAGAAAGTAGTCACTGAGATAAATTATGCAGTAGGCACTGGATTTTACAGTCAATAAGTATTCTTCCTAATAACACCTCCACCGAAGTCAAAGTGTGCCCTGGACCAAATCTGAAGAATGAATTACTTACCCTGATATTTCCCAAGACTTTCATTCAATCACCCGTCCGTTGACCTCGGGCGCTGCGGGGTTAATGACATAGTGGCTGGTCCACACCGTGAATTCCTAGAGTAATCTACGACCGAAGAAACGCTTGGTTCATAAGTGCCACCGAATTCAGGCAGAAGCAAGGGACACTCAAACATCTTGCTATTGTAGGCGAACTATTGATTAGATTCTTATGATATTTAAATGAGAGGTAGGCACTTTAACTATCTGACAATATGTGAACATAAATAGATTCCCGGAACACAGTCTAAGTTTTATAAAAATAATTATAAATTGGCAAGTTTTGTGTTGGGGACAAGCCACCGAAGGTCATTTTCAGCCATTTCAGATTGTTTTTCTCTAAGTTGCAAACGGTTTTCAGCAAAGTTTGCATGTTCTCCAGGTAGGCGAGAACCTAGATGACACTGTAGTATTTTTTACAGGGGTATATTTTGATAATCTGGACATGTTATGCGCCGGGCCGTCAAATTCGGACCCCTTAGTATGCCCTTTAGTATGCTCCGTGTTTGAAGACTTACGAAAATTACGGACGATCAAATCAAAGAGGCTTGTACAAAATTTTGTGAGCATTATTCCGAGGACATTGAGCATGAATTTATAAACGAGATGGATGGTGCAGTTCAAGTACTTCGTCTAATTTGTCAAAATGAAAATTACTAAAAAATTCTCTTCGAGCAACAATGTCTCAACATCGCTTAAATTCATTGTCGATAATGGCAATTGAAAATGATGTATTGGAAAAGGTCGACATTGAAGAAGTCGTAAATGATTTTATATCTAAAAAAGTTAGAAAAGCCCATATTTAAATTAACAGAAGGTACTGAAATTACTTCACTTTTTGTTTGTTTATTGCGTTTGGTTAAACTATATTTTAAACTAAAAATAACTAAGTCGCGTTAAATTTTTCAGTACCTGGGTGACCGTACTTTTTTGTAATATAAAATATGTAATATAAAATTAAAATAATCCTTTTTCAACAAAAAAAGAAATTGGAAAAAAAACATCATGACTCGAACCTCTTGAAATCGGCCCAAAACGGGTCGCCCGTTTTCCCGTCAGAACTATCCCAACCTTGCAGATAGACGCGAAATTTAGGTACCTCTGTTTGTTATCATAGCAAATTTCAATTGGCTTAAAAAACGGATAAAACAGCGTTTTCTAAGAATGTAACCTACTTAGATCAATTAATCTGTCAAGCATCTGCCTACAAAATTTCGTGAAAATCGTTGGAGCCGTTTCCGACATTCTGATTATATATAAATCTATATTAATAATTTCGTTCGGGTCTACGGTAGACTCGAACGATATGCACACCAAATGAAAGAGCGTAAAAAAATAGTTGATCTGAGTCTACAACATATGGGCGGAAAATTCGTATTATCGAGCAGCATCAATATAAAAATTATTAAATTCAACAATGGCGTTGCTAAGTAAACATGTCAATGTCATCATGACAAAGTTACGATAAGTATCCGAGTTTCGCCTTGCATTCCTTCGTGAGTAGCCAGAACATGTCCAAAAGAGCAAGATTGGCTATCCGTAATAGTGTGCTGGTTCCAATACTGATGTAAGCATGGTAGCGAGATTTGGGTATGGCAGAAGAATCATGAAAGTAGGATTAGTGCAGTACAAATGAGATCCTTAAGAAATATGTGTGGTGTTACTTTGAATGACAGAATACGCAATAGTGTGATCAGAGACCGAGGATGTAGAGAAAGAGGATGTAGTGAGTGACTAGAATTGAAAAAAGGAATGTTGCGTTGGTTTGGAGATGTGGAGAGGATGAACGAAGAAAGACTGACAAAGCAAATATATCGGGCGAATGTGAGTGGAAGGTAAGGGACGCCCCAGTTGGACATACTTCGACCAAATAGGGGATGTATTAGCAAAGGGCAAGATTAAAAGTACCCGAAACCGATGTGGGTACATGCAACGACTAATGGATGTCGATGAAGCGAAAGTGATTTGTCAGGATAGTGGCAGGTGACAGTCCGTGGTCTCTGCCTATTCCTCTGGGATACAGGTGTGAGCTTATGTATCTGAATGTATTAAAAGATTTATATCTACTGGTGGTTGATAAATACAGAGGCGTCACCATATAAAAAAAACATAGTGGAATATTATTTTGCGTCTACATTTTACCCGAGCGAAGCCAGGTTTTCGTCTAGTCAATATAAATAAAGAAAGTCAGACACGATTAACACGTCTGATTTTAAACATTATTCATCAAACAGGGCTTAAAAATGTATAAAAAAGAAAATATATAACAAAAGCTCATTTCTGTCGCTCCGAGTCTTTAATGGGCATGTTCTGATTTTATTATATTTCTTCCTTTTTTATAAATATAGGTACGTAGATACGAATCAAATACGAATCAGATACGTTCCTTTTATTTCAAGTTCAAAGAAAAGGAAAAAAAATAACGATTTGGTCTCGAACCGGAGTCTTCTGGTCGGGGCCGGCTGATTTTCCGCCTGCACTAATATTATGACATTACAGATTGCGATGAAATTTACTTTCGTATTTTAATGATATAGTAGCAATTTTTAATTATTGCCTGCAAACACGGATAATACATCGTGCCGATTTCGCGGAGCTCCATGAAGGGAGCGGAAAAAAACTACATTAACCATCGTCTCTTCTTCATCTTAAATCAAATCACCTTAAATCTAATGCATACGTTGGTACGAATATCTATCTACCTAAGAAGCTCAAGAGCCATGAGAGTGCAATCAAAACTTGCAATGTCATTATTTACTAACATTATTTAGTTACTGTCGTTACGATCGTGACAAATAACTTTCGTTTCATCGACATTAATTAGTTGTTACATGCACGTACGCACGAAAGTTTCGGGTTCATTTTATCTTGCCCTTTGCTAAAACATTCCCTAATTGGTCGAAGTATGTCCGCCTGGGGCGTCCCTCACCGGCCCTTCCACTCACATTCGCTCAATATATTTGTTTAGTCACACTTGCTTCCTTCATCCTCTTCACATGTTCAAACCGACGCAGAATTCTTGCCTCAATTCTAGTCTCGCTACCATACATGACCGTTGGGACCAGCACACCATTATGCATAGCTAATACTGTTCTTTTCGAGATGTTTTGGCTATTCACGAAGGAGGGCAAGACACTATCAAAACAATTTCCTGTTTTACACTACTATTTTTTTTTGTCGTAAGCAACAAACTTTAATGGGCATTGTCCGGAATATTTTATTGTGCATTTTTTTTTTATTTTTTGTTACGGATTAGATAAAAACTTTGATAAAAGGCTCCTCTTAATTTAAATTAAGTTAATCTTTTTTCAACAAAGAAAAGAACTTGAAAAAATAAAATACATTATCATGATTCGAACCGGGGTTCTCCTGACATCGGCACGTAACGGGCCACCCGTCTTCCCGTCAGGACTACCCCTACCTTACAAACTGACGCGAAATTTACTTGTATATGTTATTATAGCACATTTTATTTGCCTTAAAACACGGATTATGAAACAACATTTTGCATAACGACGTAAGTCCAAATCATGATTTTTGGACTTACGTCGTTTTGCAAATCTATGAAATTGGACTTGGTGATTTCTTGAATTGGGCCATCCTTTATGGTCTTTTTTTAAGCATTTTTTAACCCCCCCTCCCCCTTGGTGATATATGGTGAGGTTTGAGACTACCCCCCCCCCCCACCCACCCAACATCACGTGTATTTTTCGTATCTACAAAAAATCTTAAATTTTTTAGAACTAGAATTGTCTTGCGCGCGCAAGCGCGCGTGTTAGAGGCGTACGCGTTTGAAAAAATAAATACACGTGATATCTTACTACACCCCCCCTCCCCCCTTGTGACATTTCGTGATTTTTGTCAAACCCCTCCCCCCTTTTCAAGCCTCACGTGATTAATGGACGGCCCCTTAGGTGGACTAAACTGACAGTTCAAAACGCTCTTATTTTTTTAAAATGTTGTCAGAGCAAGATCGTAGTGATGTGACTTGATGTGTTGATTGAATGTTCGATTTCATTTAATCATTCGCTCTTCAATTTTATTTCCTTTATTTGGAGAAAATAATTTAACTTAATCCTAATCATTAAATACCAACCAATTAAACAAACATACCGACATCTGAAAAACCCACAAGCTTTAGGAAGTATACTCTAATTGTAGAAAAATCCAACCTTTATAGGAGTATACCTACTTGAAAAAATATGCACCTCTAAATTATCACATAGTTGGTAGCACTGATGACGCTCAAAGCGCTTCATACGTCTGCCATTTTCGTTGTCAATCGGTTGCACGAATATCTCTTGCGCTTTTTCCGCCGGATTATATTTTTGTTATCTTTCGTTGTTACTTCTTACGTTGTTTTATTTGAGCGTTAAGTTTTACTGTTTGTGGTTTTTTTTGTTACTTGAGTTACCCAGATGCTATCTGGGTTTTTGGACGCAAAATAAAGAAGTCAGTAACAAGTTCTAATTTTTCGAAACAATGCGACTGTGGGGTTTCGGTTTGTACGAGGGCTGCTACTTACGTATGCAGAATAGAAACAATAAACAAATGTATATGGCTAAATATGCTTTTATTGTTTTTCAAAGTATTTTCCACTTTGATCGATGCACTTTTGCATTCGATGAAACCAATTTGTAAAACACTTTTTCCACTCTGATTGAGGTATCTCCAAAACGTGCTGTTTGAACGCATCTACGGCATCTTCACGGGTCGAAAATCGGTGACCACGTAATTTATTCTTTACATTTGGGAATAAATAGAAATCATTGGGCTGTACGGTGGATGACCCATCAATTCTATTTTTTGACCATACAAAAATGTAGTTGCTTCCTGAGATGTATGACAGCTGGCATTGTCATGGTGAAGTATGATTCTGCGTCGATGGTTGTTTTGGCGTATTTCTTCAAATACTTCCGGCAAACAAATGGTCGTGTACCACTCCGAATTAACCGTTCTGCGATTCTCCAGTGGTATTGTAGCCACATGGTCATGAATACCAAAAAAGCAGGCCACCATTTGCTTTACAGTGCTTTTTGCACGAGCCACTTTCGTAGGGTTCGGCTCATTTTGAAACACCCAAACTGTTGATTGTTGTTTAGTGTCGGGATCGTACGCGTAGATCCAGGATTGGTCACCTGTGTAGATATTATAAACAGATTTTGAGTCGCCTCCGTTGAATTTTTTTAAGGTTTTCTTGCACCATTCGACGCGAGCATCTTTTTGATCCTGAGTTAAGTTGTGCGGGATCCAACGCGAACAAATTTTTTTTACAGACAAATGTTCATGTAATATCCTATGAATGCTCGTCATACATATGCCCAGAATAGCCTCTATCTCGCGATACGTAACATGGCGGTCTTGCATTATTAGTTTTCGCACAGCCTCAATATTTTGTGGCACAACCACCGATTTCGGGCGACCTTCTTTAACTTCGTCCGTGAGCTTACTGCGCCCTCGATTAAACTCACTAAACCAGTGATACACAGTCGTTTTTGATGGAGCTTCACCACCAAAAGTCGAAGTTAATTGATCTACGCACTGTTGTTGCGTTAAACCACGTCGAAAATCGTAATAAATCATAGCACGAATATTTTCACGATTGAGTTCCATTTTTTCAGCGATATGACATTTTAAACCCAACAAAAACCAAACACTAACGTATATAAGAGAAAAATATTAGCGGCCAGTATTTAAAAAAAGAACGAATTTAACCATGGAGGTCAGACATTGCGTTTAAAATTATTGGAATCCCAGATTCCGCATACATAAGTAGCAGCCTATGTATGTGTGGTGTCAGTTTTCACACAGTTTGACCAGAATGTGTTTCAGTAACTCTTTGTAGTGAAAACCTAAACATTTACATAACACACTAAGGCCCACTTGCGTCTGCCCGGTTTAGCTCATTTAACTCGAGTTAACGGGTTATTTCGATAATTTTGACAGATTAAGTATGGCGCAACTGTCAAATTCTATTTAACTCGGGGTTGAATGGATTTTAGTCGGTAGTGCAAGCGGGCCTTAATACAACACGTACAAAAAAACGAAACAGCATAAAAGGAGGTACAGTGGATAGGTGAAACAAATCAAAGAGACAAACATAACAAATCGAACATAACAAAACGTGCAAGGATGTAAGGTACGGTATGTACCTACATCAAATACTACATAATATTGCTGTGGGTGCGGCAAATGCAAAATGGTACTGACAGTTAGAAATAAAAGTTGCAATTAAAAAAAAGTAGAATGGGCGGCTAACAGTAATTTCTTCAACAACCTAGTAACGACGTGAGGTTGCCGAATGAAAAAGGGAGACGGGTAGTTGGTCCGAATACGAACTTACTAATACTTTTTATAATGAATTCAACTGGATACTTTCGTAACGTTTACCAGCTAGTATTTACTGTATACAATCTACCTATTATACTTAAATACAATTGGATATTACTACTTACCCAAACCCATACTTATAAAAAGCGTTATCTTTTGTGTGAACCGGACACAAATGACATAATATCAACATATCAATGAAACTCATATCTAAGAGGGTGAGGGGGGGAGCTAAATGCGTTCTTTCCTTTCTTTGTAACAAAATCTGTGTACCTACCTACTAAATACATCCACACGTTTATGAGTAATTAATAACGCTTAAGTTTGAAGGTTTCTTAATGAGCCGTTTTCAGAAGAACTAAAAAAAAAAAATATATGGCTGTCAAAGGAATGCAATTTTGGACCTCAGCCCAATAGCCATGTGTGATACGTCATAAAATAGGTCTCAGCGAGCTGAACAAAAGTTACTATGACGCCAACAGCCAAATGTTTGTCCTTTCGGAGTTATATAGTATTGAAAAAAAACTAACATTTTCAACAAAATATAACTCCGAAACGACAAACATTTGGCTGTTGGCGTAGTAGTAACTTTTGTTCAGCTCGCTGAGACCTATTTTATGATGTATCACAAATGGCTATTGGGCTGAGGTCCAAAAATGCATTCCTTTGACGGCCGTATTATTTTTTTTTTAGATCTTCTGAAAACGGCTCATTGAGCTGAAACTGTTTTGATAAAATGCGAAGTTTCTTTTTACGAAGCACTAGAAACTAACAACTTTGACGTTCAAGATGTAAACATTTTTTTCAACTATGAATAAATATAAAAATTTGAATTAACTACCTACATATTATTTCACAAAAAATGATTATTAAGTTTGAATTTCTAATGGACGGCTCGCCTACTGTGTTAATCTGTGGGAGTCCATTTTTGGCTTTTGAACATCGTTACTATGCTGTTAGTTTTCCTAATAAACATAAAATAAAAAAATTACGTTACTTCTTTAATTAACAGTGTTACAATTAACAATACGATAACAATATTAGTTGACTTTCAATTCTATTCTTGCTTACGGCACCCCTGAGACTGAACAGTAACATTTTTGGGTTTTATTATCAAAATCAGGAAATCAGAGCTCTATTCGCCCAGCATTCCGTGCATTGCATCCAATTTTTGGCATTCATTGCCGTCCAGTGCACAAGGGTCTTTCTGCGACATCAATTAGATGGATTTTGCGTCAAGAGTTGGGTTCAATTAAGTCAAAAGCACGTGTCCGTACCTATAGTTGGCTTTCACGTGGTCGATTTCAGTACTTTCAACTATGCCACCGAACTGTGTATTAGTAGTGCCTAATAGTGCTACAAGGCACAATTAGCTAGGACAAGTATTTCCGGAGATATTCAGGCGACTCACTGAGGCAGCCAACTAGACGTCTACTTAGCAGACACATCACGAACTGCTGTACATAGAGTTATTATGATTTGTATGCCAGATAATAAATTGTGCCCTAATAGTGCTCCCTACATGCCAAGTTTCCAGAATAATGCTTCAATACAAGCTGAGAAAACATACCCTATTGTTGAGGCAACCAACTAGACGCTTTTTCTTACTAAAGTTCAAGTTTCATCAGTTTCGAAACAAAGTCTAGTTTAGATCACAGACTACAAAGAGATGTTTATACCTAAAAACATGATGACATTTTGGTCTACTTGCAGCGCCATCTAGTTTTTTTTAATGAACTCAACTGACAGCTGTCATTGGAAAGCCCTCATTGCCGCCCTGAAGGGCAACATAACGCGCGCTCTTCGTGAAATTGAGCGCCACTTATGCGAAGATGTCATCCAAAATTGGACGACCACGATACACCACCTACAGCGGAGTCGCGGCAGCCATTTGGCTGAAAATATATTCCATAATATGAGTAATATCATGTCATCAAATATCTTTTAAAATAAAAGTTCAGACATTGGTATTTTTGTTTTTTTGCACCAACGGGGTAGCAACAAAAAATGTTGGTATTTGTATTTTGGACTTAGTATTACGTATATTGATTTATTGTACTGGTGAAAAAATATTCCTGTATATCTATCTTCTATCTCTATCTAATAATATATAGGTAATTCTCGTGTCACAGTGTTAGTGCGCATACTCCTTCGAAACGGCTTGACCGATTTTGATGAAATTAGGGGAATAAGATTGCAAAGCGGAATAAAAAAAGTTCTTTGCTGTACTAGCCTCTCTCATTCGCATTTCAAGTCTTCTGAGCCTTCATAACACATTCCAAAACGTCTAGACTGGCTGGAAAAAAATTCTTTAGAAATAAGTCCGCCTTTGCACGAATTTTTTTCATCATAAACCTGTTATTTAAGTTATATTACGTATTGTGCTCAGGGGCGTGCAATGAGAGAGGCATGTCCAGCAGTGGACAACCATAGGCCGACGATGATGATTAATTTTTTATTGTGCAATATAGTGTAACAACAACAACCTTTCATACACTATCGTTTGTGCAATAAAAAAAAAAAAACAATTAAAAACTTTTTTAAAAAACAATGTTTTACTCCACTTTGAAACCTTACTTCCCGGATTGTTTTGAGCTGTATATTTTAGGTAAATTAAAATATACCTCCCTGAAAGAGTTTTAGGGTCTGTTTCACAATCTGCAGATAAAGTTCCGGATAAGCTATCCGGATAACCAGGACTGCCGTTTATTCTAAATTTGAAGCCATAAACGAACACACGCATTATAGGAAAATTTATTTTAATTTTGAACAAACGGCAGCCCTGGTTGCGGATAGCTTATCTGGAACTTTATTTCAACATTGTGAAACAGGGCCATAGAGTCACTGACCTATCTTCCGCGGCACAGGTCCTCTTGGCCGGCTTCTTGCCGTTCTCTATTGAGGCTCCACCAAAGGCCCGCTGGTAAATCTTTCCGTCCTTGGTCCTTGAGAACGCCATCCCCATATTCTCCAGCTCGAAGACCGCGTGGGGCGCTTCACGTGTCAGGAAATGAATCGAGTCCTGAGGGACAGAACAGAGGTTTGTGTGGGTACCTAAAAATACATGTACCCTTAATCGGGCATGGGTAGTATGAATTTTTCATTGGTTTTGGACTTTATTTCAAATTGATAAGGTTCAATTTAATGTGGGAGCTATTCTCCCACGGTTTGATTAAGGGTTAAGAATTTACCACGCCGATGCGATATTAAACTGCATTGTACATCACTTCGAATGTTCGTTTTGCGAATCCCGTTACAGCAAATGTTTTTGTGAGCGACTTATAGCGAATAGCGTTATTGCGAATGTGCGCTGCAGCGAAAGCTATGGTTCTGATGCTAGTCTCGCCATAGGCATAAAGTATACCTCATCATCATCGACCCATTATGTCCCCACAGAAGGGCACGGGTCTCTTCTCTGAGGAAGGTGTAGGCCATACTCCACCTCGGGGCCCAGTCCAGATTGGTGGAAGCTTGTAAGACTAGTGGCTGGTCTTACTGTCAGAAGTTTTCAAACTGCTATCTATCGTTCGCAAGACACCGCTCGGAAAAATGCCACTAGCGTTAGTCATAGAACGGTCACCCATCTATTCACTGAACGCGCCCGATGTTGCTTAACGCTCTTAATCGTTCAATATCACTCAGGCAGCCGGGGTTACGAGCGATTCAAGTATACCTTACCGTTAGTTAAGAATTGTGTGTTATGTTTTCATCTGGACTAGCGAAGGTAATTACGTACCTAATAAAACATACAATATTTATTATCTTATCTTATGCCTATATTTTCACCAAATGAATAGAGGAACGTTGCGATAATTGTGCTCGTAGACTTGAAGCAGCAATGAAACTAAATCGCCACGAACATGCAGTTGTCATTGTACTACAATGCGTTAGCAGAATCTAGGTCTTATCCACGGCCGCCACTCTGTGATTGCCCTGGTCCACCTGCCACCGCCTCGCCTCGTCCCGTCAATTTCAATTTTAGTCTCGATACTTTTCTATCTTTCCACTCTTTCGTACTAGATTATCATCATCATCATCAACCCATTATGTCCCCACCGAGGGGCACGGGTCTCTTCCCTGAGGAAGGTATAGGCCATACTCCACTACGGGGGCCAACTCCGGATTAGTGGAGGCTTGTAAGACTAGTGGCTGGTCTTACTGTCAGAAGTTTTCAAGCCGCCCTAAGGCCTCTGACTTGGCTTAACGACTGCCATCTATCGACGGCAGCCGGCACCAACTGGTTAACGTACTTTGCGAAGCACGGAATCGCTCGAAAAAAATGCCACTAGCATTAGTCATAGACTGTGACCCATCCATGGAGTGAACGTGCCGTATGTTGCTTAACCTTTGTGATCGTTTAAGATCACTCAGGCAGCCCAGGCTACGAGCGATTTTAGATTATGTTAAGTAATAAATGACGACCTCTGTGGCGTAGCGCTTAGTGCATCTGCTTACCATGCAAGAGGTCCCGGGTTCGATCCCCGGCTGGAGAGAAAAAAAAAACTCCAGGTCTTGGATGTTTACATGTTGTGACGTCGCTGTTTCTGGTTCCCACGACACAGGGTATCCTAGTGTGGGGCCAGAAGCAATGTATGTGCCTGTGTGTAAATGTAAATCTATATATATAAAAGGAGAAGCTGACTGACTGACTGACTGAATGACTGACTGACTGACATATCAACGCAGGGCCCAAACTATAAGGGTTAGAAACTTGAAATTTTGCACAGGAGTTTCTTTTATAACGTAGGGTAGCACTAAGAAAGGATTTTTCAAAATTCACCCCCTAAAGGAGTAAAATGGGGGTGCAAAGTTAGTATGAAACTCTGCCGTTTTTGAAGTTACTCAACTGAAACTCAATATGAAGTTTCTTCGTTTAAAATCATGAAACACGTGTAAAATAGTTTTTCAAAAATCATCCCTTAAAGGGGAAAAAGGAGGGTGCAACGTTAGTATGAAACTTTGCCGTTATCCAAGTTATTCGAATGAGATTCTATATGAAGGTCCTTCATTAAAAGTCATGAAACACGTGTAAAATAGTTTTTCAAAAATCATGCCTTAAGGGGGAAAAAAGGGGGGTGCAAATTTAGTATGAACTTTGCCGTTTTTGAAGTTATTCGAATGGGATTCAATATGAAGGTCCTTCATTAAAAGTCATGAAACATGTGTAAAATATTTTTTCGAAAATCATCCCTTAAGGGGGTAAAAGGGGGGTGCATATTTAGTACTAGTAGAAACTTTGCCGTTTTTGAAGTAATTCAAATGAAATTCAATACGAAGATCCGTCGCTGAAAGTCACGAAATACGTTTAAAATAGATTTTCAAAAATCATCCCTTAAGTGGGTAAAACGGGGTGCAATGTTAGTATGAATGAAACCCTGCCGTTTTTGAAGTTATTCGAATGAAATTCACAATAAAGATCCTTCATTGAAAGTCTTGAAACACATGTAAAATAGTTTCTCGAAAATCATCCCTTTAGGGGATAAAAGGAAGGGTGCAAAGTTAGTATGACACCTGCCGTTTTAGAAGTTATTCAAATGATATTTAGTTCGAAGGTTCTTCATTTAAAATCATGAAACACGTGTAAAATAGTTTTTCAAAAATCATGCCTTAAGGGGGAAAAAAGGGGGTGCAAATTTAGTATGAAACTTTGCCGTTTTTGAAGTTATTCGAATGAAATTCAATATGAAGGTTTGTCATTAAAAGTCATGAAATACATGTAAAATAGTTTTTCGAAAATCATTCCTTTCAGGAGGTAAAAGGGGGGTGCAAAGCTAGTATGAAACTCTGCCATTTTTGAAGTTATTCGAATGAAATGCAGTATGTAGGTCCTTCATTGAAAGTCATGAAACATTGTGTGAAGTAGTTTTTAGAAAATCATCCCAAGGGGGGTGCAAAGTTAGAATGAAAGCTCTCTGATATTCAAAGTTATTTCAATAAAATGTTGTATTTGGGTTATAAGTTCCTGATAAAGTTATTGATTATTGCCGACAGCCCTTTTTGTGAATTCAATACTTATGGGGGTTGCAAATTTAGAAGGTATAAAAGTTCTTCGTATTTACTTCGTATCGTCGCTTCGATTATTAAACATTTCGCTGCGATTTTTGAATTGAATTTCTTTGTGCTTCCGTGTGTTTAAATACCACCTTAAATACTTGCTTACTTTTTTTTTCATATTGGTCGTCTTGAATAAATTTTCTCAATTCTTCTTATTATTTCTCCGTTCATGTGTTCATAAATATTTCTCAGTTATTTAAAATACAACCCATAGTAAACAGCCTATACGAGTATATGTCCCACTGCAGGGAATAGGTCTTCTCTCAGAGAGAGTAGTATAGTTTTATTTATTTCGCATGCGCTAAAAGTATCCCAATCTTAATTGCAAACGCAAACACTTTACTCAACTAAAGCCCACGCGGACGAAGTCGCGCACAACAGCTAGTGTTTAAATAAGTTTTTTTTCTTCTTTGTGTACAGTTAAGACAATATAAAATGTATTTGCAGTGGATGTAAACAGACAATTTTTAAGTACCATGAACACCATGAATCGCTTGTAGCCCCGGCTGTCTGAGTGATCTTAAACGATCACGAAGGTTAAGCAACATTGGGCGTGTTCAGTCCATGGATGGGTGACTGTCTATGACTAACGCTAGTGGCATTTTTTCGAGCGGTTCCGTGCTTCGCAAGGCACGTTAAACAGTTGGTCGGCACTAGCGATGTGCCGTTCCCGGGAACGATCCCAGAAGTGGGAATTATCGTGGGATCGTTGCCGGGAACGATCCCAAGAGGTGGGAAATATTGGGAACAATGCATTAGTTCAAGTGTTAACTAAGATTGAGCCTATGTTCTCGCATATAGCATTAATTTTACAAAATATGTATTTTATTACTTTATTCGTTATAAAATACAATCAATCAAGATAAAAAAATATTTTAAAGAAATGTAAAGGACTAATATAGCATTTATTATAAGATTTATCTTTCAATCAATTTCAATGTGACTACAATGATACTTGCAGCGACATCTATTTTCTTATATAGTGCACGAAATCTGAGATGTTTTGACTGACCAGTCATTGTCCGGACCACAGACCTACTAAATATATGGACCGGTTGTACCTACAGAATACGGGTGCCAAAAAGTTGTCGCAATATATGGCCGCCTTCTAGTGCCTCGCCAGAGCTATCGAAAATATCGATATCGATATTAGCGGCTGCATCATCAGCAGTGCTCAAGCAGCACTGTCACGAGTAGGAAATTAATGTTTACCGATTATTAGCCACGAAATATACCATTGTGGTGTTGGTGTTATATACAAGACCGCGGCTTTGAAGTAAATTCGGGTTGTAAGAATTACTATTTTGTGGTTTTGTCACAGGTGATAATTCGTAAAGTAGATCGTCGCAGTCGAACAAACACCGTTGAAACTCACAGATACTTCTATATTTAAAAAAAAGTACGTCCATGGATTGAAGAAATAATTTAAAATAAGAAAGGCGCTTTATACTTTGTAAATTAACTTTTACATTTACATATCGGCACACACATTATAAGAGAATATTCTTTATTGTACCAGGAAAAACACATACAAATCATTTGCATTTAATTATTCTGAATATTTACTTTTATCATTGGAACGTAAAGATTTCGATTACCAGAAGGACTTATTAATTATATGCAGGTACTCCACACAAAACACTACAAAATCACTTCAAGATTCAAAGCCAAATAAAAAAACAGTGCCAGAACAGATTTTATTTCCTTTCTTTTAATCTTCATTATAATGTAAAAGTGCAAACTTCCTATTTCTTTTGCACACTTTAGCATTGAAACATTGATCTAAATCAAATTAAGATAGCGCTGACAATAAAACAAAAATAAGTCTTTATAAAATACGTCAAAAATACCTCTTCACTGGGGTTGTCAGGGTTCAAATCGATTGACTGTGATAGGGCACGGCAGAGCTAAGTGATTCCTGCAAATTCCCTTGTGGAATTAAAATTGCCCGCAAATGTCACTGCAGAGCTGAGTGGACATTGTACATTGTGTCGATCAAATAAAACGGCCCTTTTCTTTACTGTAGTCCTCTGCGAAAAATTGGTGCAATGTCGTTATTATTTCAGTTTTAAAAATTTAAGTTTTAGGCAATAAGTACATTATTATAATATAATATTAAACAGAAACACTTATTTGTAACATTATGTTTTTAAGCTCTCACTATGTGAAGCAGATCACGTAACGAGACTCACCACAAGAAAATGGAGGGAACAGCATTATCACGCAATCTCACCACATCAAGTGTTCTGTTGAAGGAGTCCGCGTTAAAGTGCAGCGAGCAGACATATTATTGCTTGTGTCGTGAATTTAAGGATCTTAAGGCTTCACTACTGGGAAACCTAGAGAATGGTAATAATATGGTTATTTAGTAACTGAATTATTTTAGCTCTACTGTTATAACTATTATCGACGTTTTATGTTCCATCCAATGACTTTGTCCCCGCACTACGGTTTGATAACAAATCATAACAAATTAAATATTGCTTTATTTACGAAAATATCGGGTAAATGAGCAGTAAGAAACTAAAATTTGTCTCAGAGGTTTAAGGTGAGACTTGAGGGCCCTAAAACGACCAGATTGTACGACATTTCTCTAAAAACCAGATACTAACCTATGAAGAGTCTACTCCGGTCGATTTTTATTCTTTCGCAAATTACACTGCACAATAGAACATACAGGCATATTATTTATATATGCCGCAACAACCCCACATCATAAATAACTGCCAGTAGTATTGACTTCACAAATTGCAAATAACTCTCGACAACAAAGCAATTTGACAGCTAACATACCAGGAAACTCACAGATTACTAGAGAAAACTTGTCGCAAAACATGGCGATTATGGCACCCGGCAATGGTATGCATATAGACGAATAGGGCCTCTCCATAGGTTTCCTTCCTCATTGGTCCGGACTAAAAGTTTACAATGTGACAATCTAAACATCTCTTTGTAGTCTGTGATCTAAACTAGACTGTTTGATTCGAAACTGTTGAAACTTGAAAGTCATCGAAGTATTTTTAACTTTTTTCATTACATACGTATCTACGTGAATTCAAACTCCAATTCGTGACAGAAACCACAAAGAAGGTACAGTGACATCATGTCAATTTTGACATATTATGGGACGTTAGCACCATCTATCGGTAACTTGTATTTTTTTAATAACGCTTTGAAAGGCCCTCATTACTTGTAGAATCAAATTTCCTACAATTTTTGTTTGCACGGTTTTACTGTAAAATCAAAAATGGCCAAGTTATTCAAGAAAACACCGTTTTTTTGGAAAAAACACATTTTTCGAATATACGCAGGAGTCTGATCCAGTCTCCTTTTTGAATTTACACTCCCCCCGAGAGAACTACGAAAAAAAAATCCAAGAACTAATTATTGACGGGTCAAAATCTATAATGAAATGATTATAAATAAAAATAAAAATAATAAACTCACGCCCGTTCTCCCCGAAGGGGTAGGCAGAGGCACCAGTCTCTAGAACTGGACCCACTTTTTGCCGAGTTTATTAGGTCCCAAACGTGACAAGTGGCAAGCCTGTCGCCGTTATCCGGGCACAATTTATCAGCGAATGGTGTTGCTGTGCAAACAAATGTACGTAACTAAAAGTCATTGGTACATGCGTGGTTCGAACCCAGACCCTCATGATCGAGAAGCAAAGGTCAACCCCACTACGCCACCACCGCTGTTTGTTTTGTTAATGATTATGAAATGATAATTACTGAACTAATTTAATAAAGAGAGATTACTTGGTGGAAATTATGTAACAACGTCTAAAATACTATAAAAACTAAGAGCGTAAATTCAGAAGTTGTTATAAAATGTCAAGGCATATTCCATTGTAAAACCAGAGTTGACACGCAGAATACAGTGATGGACAATCATATCAGCTGAAGAACGACTAACAATAACCATAAGGTAAGAAAAACCAAATACTATGTTAATTTATTATCCTTATAGTTTTTGCACTGTGGTATTGACCCCCGATCGATTGAACACAATGTCACTCGAAACTTGCTGTAGCGATACAAGCGCGCGGCTGTAGCGATACTAACGCGCGCTTGCATCGCTACGGTGGCGCGTTAGCAGCGCTACAGCCGTGCGCTTGCATCGCTACTGACGCGCGTTAGCAGCGCTACGGCCGCGCGACGGTGGCGCGTTCGCATCGTGACAGAAGCGTGGTTACGTGGGCGAGGGCACACAGCTAGCGACCGCATCGCGGCTGTAGCGCGGCGAACGCGCCACCCGCGCATCGCTACTGCAGCGCTACAAAAAGCCGCCGTGGGCGAGGGCCCTTAAGCGCGCCTTTGTACAAATATTTCTGTTGTGTAATAAAGAATGCTTACATTATCAATTGGAAAGTTTCCATTTTGAAAGGACCAACTTTCTCTTCCTAGATTGCACCACCCTCGCCCGCTTTCCACGAAGTCTGTAAAGGCCAGTTGCTGGTGGAAGTAAACGATACTGAGAAAAACTTTCCGGTTTCGCGTTACTTCGATTGCATTGCATTTTGCATTCAAACTACAAGCCATGGCTTCAATTGAGAGGATCCAATGCCCAGCTCTTTATTACGCGCAACCAATTCTTAAGCACTTCCAATATCGAACTCCTTCACTACCTTCACTGGCCTTTGCATCTGTTGCAGATCATTTTGCAGCATTTTTTGAGCCCGCGACTAAAAAGTCCTATTCGAGAAAGGATTCGGCAGGCGCCAGCTGGAGTTTAAAGCCTCAGTAGTTACCAAATTTTATACTAACGGCTATTGCAAATATCAAGGATTTTGACAAGATTTGGTTCGCGTAATGGGAAACTTCCGTCAAACTTTAAGTGAAGGGTTATTGCTTTTCTACCTTAAGAAGCGCAGATTATTTCAGGAAAAATAAAAAACCGAACAAAGGCAAGTCGAGATTGACTACCAATAGTTCCGATTTTTCCGATCTTATCTCGATTTTCAAAGACAATTTTGTTTATGACTTAGTAACAAACGTATGGTTTGATAAAATAATTCACTTAGGTGGCGTTATACTTTGGGAACGTTTTGTATGGCGCAATTTTATCCCCCGTGACCAGATTTGACTGGTTAATATAATGAGAAGTATTAGAGGTCGAGAAACGTTTACAATTTACCACGTTTATTTATCTTTTAACACGGCCTCGTCGATTACAATAAAACATGTTTTAGTGAAAGTTCTCCATCGGGACTCTAAGAGCTCAGAAGCGAATACGCGCAGCTCGTGACTACCTGCACAAAATTCAAATTAAAATGTTTTATTCACAATACTTACTTTATGAACGTCAAAGTTGTAAGTTTCACAATTAATAGATTACATGGAGAAGAAACTAAGAAATAAACTCCACGTTCATTATTTTCTAAACAGTTTTAGCCTAATTAACAAACTTTCACTTAAAATTTATTACTCCTGCATGTGTTGAACACTAGACACAAATTATCCTCTGGCGAAATTTAATATTAAACTACTCTGTTTAACACCAGACATCCTTAAACTTCTAGATAATCGTTGATTTTTTAATAAGCTTTTTTGCACAGTGTGCTTAACACATTTCTTAAGCCCCGTTGGAGGCAACTCTAATAAATCTTGTCCCTAAGATTTCCCCCAATATTTATCTTGTTGTTTCTACTCATAAGTATAAGACCAGAGTCAATATGGCGTTACCGGAAGTGGTCAACTGTTCAAGGGGTACGAACCTGGTCCCCCAGCCAGTCCGAACCTTTAACGGTATCGTAGAAGTGCCATCGCCAGTCGTCCTCGTGCATGCTCCCTGGGAAAAAACAAACTAGCTTAGGACAAAACACACCGATGACGCGGTTGCGGTCGCGGTGGCGGTGCATACATGCTAATTTTGATTAGCCACAGCGGAGGATGCAATGAAACCAGGAATACTTTATACCTTATTTAATTAAATTAAATTAAATTATTGTAATAGTGGCGACTCGACCGATGTTATTAGACCTGTGCCCTGCTGCCGCAATATAGGGCGCTCATACAAGTGCATGTCGATGACAGCCGTCAACGCGCTGACGCGGATATTTTTGATATATTTTAGCGGTTTTTGCATATTTTGGCAAATGTCTACATGATCTCGATCTCGTTCCGGAAATGTAAGGAAAGTACAAGGAAAATCTGTCTCATTAATTCGTTGATGCCCCAGCTGTTCCTATGTAAAATCAAAGACGAGTTTGTTTCAAAATATAATTGAATGACAACCTAGCGTTTGAACCCTTACGTCACCTCAATTCAATTCAACCCAAACACCTCAATGGACGTAGAATGCTCCTTTGCCACTCACAAAAAGATATAAAAGATTGTAGACACAATTTGTCTATGGAATACTTAGAATAGTACTAATCAAGTAGATTTAAAAAGGTAAATAAAATTATTTCAATTAAGATTATATTTTTTCATTTATACTTCAGCAGATATGTATACTATATGATATAGACTTATGTCTCATAATGTTTTGTTTGTTTTTCTGGTGTGTACAACTTTTTAAACTAAAACAAGGACTATTTTATTACTTCATCTTGCATATTGAGGCCATTTTTATGGATTTTTGTGTATATCTTCGCTTCTATTTTTTCTTGGACTTTTTATGTCCGGTATACAAATCCGGTCTCTACTTTATAACATACCGATAGCGGCATTCATCCCGCCCTGCGCGGCGATGGTGTGCGAGCGGGTGGGGTAGATCTTGGAGACGAGTGCGACAGAGAACTTGGCCTCGGCCAGGCCAATGGCGGCGCGCAGGCCAGCGCCGCCCGCGCCGATCACGACGCAGTCGTGCTTGTGCGTCTGGACCTCGTACGAGGCCCGGCATCTGGGCACTGGAAAGGTGGCACGTTACATAGAGGGTGTCCCAAAACGGTGAAAAAGGGGGTGAAAGGGCAAGTCATGCTGGTTATCAGAAAAATACATAAAAAAAATTGAATGCATACAAAATTATAGGCATATAAAAAAAATGGAAAATCCTGTTGCCACAAATCTTTACTTTTCTCATTTTTTTGTAACTCTGAATTATTTTCCCTTAAACTGTTAACAAAATTTCAAAACCAGCTCCTCCAGCTTGGAAGAAAAGGAGACTTCATTTTTAATTTTAATTTTAGTTCTAATTATGATTGTGAAATTTCTTGAATAAATAAAATATAAAAAAATACTGTACTGAAAATAAAAATAAACTATTTTGTTTTATATTTAACTGATAACCAGCGCTGTGAAAAATAGATAAAAACCTATTCTCAGACCTACTGAATGTACGCATACAATTTTATCAAAATCGGCCAAGCCGTTTCGGATGACTATGCGCTCTAAAACGGTGACTCGAGAAAGAAAAATACTAGCTGACCCCGCAAATGTTATTTTGCCAGTTAGGGGTATGAAAAATAGATAACAACCTATTCTCAGACCTATAGAAGAAGACAGATTAACCTACTCTTGTAGCACTCCGCACGCTTAATTAGGTATCACTTATTAGCTAACAACACGGAGTGCTAGCCAGAGACCACGCTTAATTATGTATTTCTTACCATCTGACAAATGACCTTTCGGATCACAAAGTTGAATAGTCATAAAGTTTATATCCCAAAATGTATAATTTCCCAAAATGTTAGATTTTTTCAATTTCCCAATATGTTGAATTCACACAATGTTGAAATCTCGATAAACATAATTTCTCAAAACGTTGGATTTTTTAGTTTTGCAATATGTTGAACTCTCATAAAATTGAAATCCCGAAATGTACAATTTCCCAAAATGTATTAGGTATTTTGTTTACGAAAAATGTTCGTTGTAATAATGTTTTTTTAAAGATTTAAGGTCATAGCTCATTAGAGCCACCCGGCGCACCCACTCCGCACCGCCTCGGCGCAAGGCCTCCACTCGTTGTTCACGGGTGGACGCCGAGTTATAACGCGCGGTCAACCAGTGGATCACACGGATCACACGTTTTCAACCAGCGGACCCCGCGCCGTCAACGAGCGAATGCCGAAACTCGTTCGAAAGAAAGGCTGGGAATGAAGGAAGGGAGGGAGGTGAACATAATATCCTAACAAATCAAGTGCAAATGTTTCAAGGGGTAGTCATACATAGTGTAATAATAATAATACATTTGAGCAAATCGAATAAGGTCATTAAAGGATTTGCTTTAATTTGCTTTTTTCTACAACAAAAATTAAAACTTCCAAACGACACACACACACACACACACACACACAAACGATTGAAGTATGTGAAGCGGCCAAAAAGCCTTTTATTTTAATCTAAAGAGTAAAGTCCGTTCGCTTAGATAGTGTCGGTACACACGAAGGCAATCTTGGTCTTAGTAAAAAAACGTTTATTTCAATAATACAACTTAGACGGCAAAAATACTTTAAATAGAAAAAAAACATTGTACACAATATACCTAATGAAGCACATAATAAAACACTGCTCTTCATCACTCGAAGTGTCCTCAAAATATTCATCTCCACCGGTATTTAGAATAAGTACCTACTTAAGTGATGCAGGAACGTCTCGTTATAAATCCATTTTAAAATACTGATTGATTTACTTCTTCAATTGCGTGATCTACATAATAGTAGAGTGACACGAGCTGCGAGCCAAATTCGCTGGCGTGTTTGCGCCGCGTCGCACAGTGATTCGTTTCATACACGCTAGACGAGGGAAATTCTGTTTTGGATTTTTTGGGTTTAGAATGATGTTTTTATCTTACTTTAGTGAAATTAAATTATTTTTAGCTTATTACTGGACTTATAAGGTCCCGACGGAGATTATATACCTAGATAGATTTAAAAAAAAACCAATATAACCGAACTTTAACTTTAACTACAAAACATTAACTACAAAAAATAGAGTACTAAATTAAGTACTCATTATCATTAGTACCAACCTATATAGGTACATATTTAGCATTATGGGTTATTATAATGAAACAGTAGGTGTGTTATCTTTTGTGGATCATTTAATTGTGCATACATTTAGGCACTTATAATACAGGTTTTATTTACACAACAACTTAACTAGGCATATTTACAGTTGAAACTAATAATTTACTTAGCATGCACATAACATTAATTCAGTACACAGTACTTCAGTCAGATTCGTCTGAATCATCCTGTTCGGTACTGTCAAGTGCCAAATAATCTTCCTCAAAGACATGCAATGGAGCTGACGACTTCGGAGTTATCTGGGGTTGGATGAGGAAGGACAGAACCTCAGCAGAAAGACTATCCCGAGAATTCCGAAGATTCTAGGAGGTCTCGAACTTTTTCACGCTTCACGTTTTCACTGCAGTCCTCGAAGTCCTTCTTCGGCCTCCCAGGTATGGTACCTATAGCGGTGTTATACCTGCAGACTCGTCTTCAGATGGCATGTCCACCGTAGTAGGAGAACACGTGAATCGGCCTTTTTCAAGCCAATCAGCATACTTCAGAAGAAACTACGAGAAATAAAATTATACTTTGGCTATGAAGATATTTTTTTCAGCTATGAATAAATATATAAAATAGCAAAATACGAAAACAAAAGAGATACATTCGTAAGAAAAGTATTTGAAATCAAGATTACCTTTCTTTGCGGCTTCCGGCTGACTTCCACTTTTTTTCAATTTTATTGGAATATAGTCCAACTTTATTTCTTGATTGCTTCAAACTTGAGTCTTTCAGATTTGTAGCAGGGATTTGCGATAGGACGAAGTCTAAAAGTCGAGACATCCGCTCCAATTTTGATGCATTGCACCAAACTTCAAAAAACTCCGTCAGCGGCAGTGATACAGAATCACCTATGAAAAAAAAAAAGAAGGTGATGCAATCCCGTGCGAAGCCAACCAATCACAGATTTTGAAAATAGACAGTCCAAACTTTAATATATAAAAAAACTACAGGGGTATTTTGGGATAATCATGTTTAGATAATCTAACAAATGTGAAAAAAAGTTTTTTTTTTCTCTTAAAATTACCCTTATTGAATATTTATTATTAAAGACATCTTAAATGTTGGTGAAATGAAAATAATACATGAGATAGTACATACCTTGAGAAATATTCTCCATAACTTTCACAATAGTTGGGTACTTGGAACTTATTTTAAAATATTATGACACTTGGGCTCGAAAATAGCAACTGCATTATTGTTCCCAGCAATACTTCCATTAAATACCTTTGGATCCTCATTAGGCTTCACTGGATCATCTTGTAATTGATTGCAATGCATTATTAGGGTCCCTGGGTATCTGAGAATCGATTATAAAACTCAAATTTGAGTAATTAGGTCATGAATTTCCCTCGTCTAGCATGTATGGAACGAATTACCGTGCGTCGGCTTCCTTTAATTTCTTTTTTCAAAAGCCGCCACGTGCCGAGGCGGTAAATATCAAAGTGACACTATGATATCGAACAGACTTTACCGACGTAGTGCGGCGGCACTTATTGTGCGCGTGTACATTATTTAAAGGGTGTTTATTTAGTATGGATGATCGATTTTTTATTCGACCTATTATTCCTAACAATAATTATTATATACTTTTTTGCACACGAAACATTAAACAGATTGTATTAGAGATTACATTAAAAAACAACATGTACAAAGGCGAGCTTATCTCTGTGAGAGATTTCTTCCACCAAACCTCAGCGAGTCTGAGCAGCGGTAAAAAACGGGTATATAGTTAGTAAATAATTGTTTAATTGATTGAGATAGAGAACACTTAATTGATGTATTGAACATTCTAAATTGTTATTATCTTTTACTCTATCGGCCCTTAAAATATTTGTGCTGGATTTGTTAGGACCTTATACAGTACAGGAAGAAACCGCTTGTTGGTCGTGACTCGTGGTACACCTCGTGAGTTCATCTAGGTGATTCAGGACCAAACAAATTGTGTTCGCGGGCCACCTTTGTCCACCTAGATCATCCACAATTTTTTGTCCGTAGTTCACTTACTGGTTATGAGTGATCTTTATTTAATTAACTGCATAATCCGCCCCCGGAGAACAAAATGATAATCGCACATCTATAAACTGTTTTGGATACACTTACTTGACTTTTTATTGGAAAAGTCCGACTAGGTTTCTTGTGGATGGATGTGTTTGAATATTTTTTTTTAGGTTTTTTTTCTTAGACGATTCCATACAATCAATGCTGTTATTAATATGACGAACAAAATCGACAAGAAAAGTATGTTTGTTGTATGGGAGGTCATCATCATCATCAACCCATCATGTCCCCACCGAGGGGCATGGGTCTCAAACCTGAGGAAGGTATAGGCCATACTCCACTACGGGGGCCAAGTCCAGATTGGTGGTGACTGGTGGCTGATCTTACAGTCAGAAGTTTTCAAGCCGCCCTGAGGCCTCTGACTATCGACGGCAGCCGGCACCAACTGCTTAACGTGCCTTGCGAAGCACGGAACCGCTCGGAAAAATGCCACTAGCGTTAGTCAGAGACGGTGACCCATCCATGGACTGAACGCGCCGTATGTTGCTTAACCTCACTCAGGCAGCCGAGGCTACGAGCGAGCGAACCAAGAACTATACTTTTCACAATTATTTTCTTTTTAAAGAAACGGTAGACCACCAACAAAAAAAATAGTTCGTGGATCACATAGGTGAACGGGCGAGGTCTAGGTACCACGACCAACAACTCGAAGAAAAGTATATTTACCGTTTATTGGAATCGAAGGCTTTCTTGCGACAATGCGTGCGGAACGCGGGAACAGTACCTGCAAGCAATGAGCAACCGATCTGTGTGTATTGAAGTGGTGGTGTACGTTTACATCGATGGAGACGTATGGGTAAATAACAGTTTGCGGCTACGAAGCGCCGTAATAGGCTTTTTGACGGGCTTCCGAAAACCATCTCAGTTTCTTTGTTAGTGTTCATTGAGGGCACAGGAAGTGGTTATTTTATTCTTTTGTGTATTTCTTCTAAGAAAAGCAAATAAAAATTCACTTTTTAAATAAGCCGCCAAAACCCCATAGAGCAATATGGTGTCGCACAGGAATCAGTAAATGTAAGTACATTTTATCTATTAGATCGATTATCGTAATAATAAGCATTAGTGTGTATTGTATTACATTATTGTTTTATTACATGACCCGCCTCCCCTCCTATACTACATTTGGGTGCTTTTAAGTATTGTAGGTATCTTTCTTTTTCGCACGCCTACCTCAATTTTTGCATCTCCTGGACCTCCTGCGGGTTGACTGGTAGAAAATGCCATTAGCATTAAGTCCACCTTTTGTACACTATTTTTGTTTTGTGCAATAAAGGATTAATAATAATAATCATGACGTCACTGGTCAGGAAACACAACCAATGAATGTAAGAACGACATGAATGACAGACGCCATTTTTACTGAACTGTGACGTCATGATAGATTCAGCCAATCCGGGCCGTTTTCGATAAAATGGCTACAAATAGAAAATTATCAAATTTTATCCTGGATTTTTGGATAAACGATCCATTTTTTTTTAAGTTGAAATGCCTTAAAGCAGTTCGAAGACTCATAATTTATACGAATGTATATAAATAATACTTTTTACCCTGCCAAATAGCCTATTGGCGTGCAACATATCAATGCACTTTTATAACACTGACTTCATCTATGGTTTTGTTTTCATTTATTCGTTTTTTTTGTTTGTTGCGTTACATAATCGCTCGTAGCCTGGGCTGCTGAGTGATCTTAAACGATCACGAAGGTTAAGCAACATACGGCGCGTTCATTCCATGGATGGGTGACCGTTTATGACTAACGCTAGTGGCATTTTTCCGAGCGGTTCCGTGCTTCGCAAGGCACGTTAAGCAGTTGGTGCCGGCTGCCGTCGATAGATGGCAGTCGTTAGGCCAAGTCAGAGGCCTTAGGGCGGCTTGAAAACTTCTGACAGTAAGACCAGCCACTAGTCTTACAAGCCTCCACTAATCCGGACTAGGCCCCCGTGGTGGGGTATGGTCAATACCTTCCTCAGCGAAGAGATCCGTGCCCCTCGGTGGACATAATGGGTTGATGATGAATTACTGAGTACCTGGTTGACCGAGCTTTGCTTGTTTTTTTTTTGTGTAATCCGGTTTTTCGAGCTCCCAATAATAGTTTTTCTCGCAAAAGAAGGAACTTGAAAAAAAAGGAGAAAAAAAGTCATCTGGATTTGAACCGTCTTTACAGGACCGGCCTATTTCCCACCTGAGCTATTGCAACCTTGTATGTATATTGTTGCGAAAACCTTCGTAATCTGCGTGAAAACGGAGCGCCTCGAGGATGGTGGAGTGGGGAACGGAGTTGAAAGCGTTGGCTATGTCGAAGGACACAGCCAACACTCCGTCCCCAGCGTCCACGGCCTCCTTCACCTGGCCCTTTAGCAGGGCCAGGGCGTCCACTGTCGAACGCCCAGTCCGGAAACCAAACTGAGCGTCCGACAGGTCTGGCCCGACCGCCCGCAGGTGGTCGTTAAGGCGGGCGGCGATGATCCCCTCGAACATCTTACCGACCTCATCGAGCAGAACGATGGGCCTAACCTAACCTAACCTAACCATGTTAGTGCGCATACTCCTCCGAAACGGCATGGCCGATTTTGATGAAAATTTATATATATGATTGGTAGGTCTGAAAATAGGTTGCTATCTATTTTTCATAGCCATAAGTGAAAAAAATATATATATGGCGAAACAAGGTTTGCCGGGTCAGCTAGTATTCTTCTAAAATTTTGGTGTTGGTGACGTCTTCAGAGCATGGGTAAAAAGAGATAGTCTTTACCTACGTACAAAAAATACATATTCCATTTGTTTTTTTTTTTGCCGATCTACTTATCCTCTCCCAGGCAAATTTCCCTCTTGTTTACTTACAGGTAAATTCCTTGCAGACAACAATATCAAACTTTAGTTAAAAAAAATACCTACCTAAAAACACTAAGCTTTCCCCTCTTTCCCCTCTTTCCCCCTTGCCCGAGCCTCTTTCGCTTGTGATTAGCTATAGTCTTGTTTAACGCGGGACATTGGTGAAGTGCACTGGACAATCAGTGCACTGAGTCCGTAAAACAGAATAGGATTGGATTTTTTTTGTCAGTAAGACAAACAATTCATACTCATACTGTGTTTGCTGACGTCATAGATAAGTCATTAAAGTTCAAGGATTTTTATTGCATATCTTAAAACAATTATAAACTTAATTACAAAACTGAACGCATTTTTGAAACCTGATGATTCGATTTTTATTATATCGAACACGATGTGTCGATAATTCAGTGGCGGGTTTTTAGTGGGACAAAGACAGTGTGACCACGAGTCATGAATCGTTTCTCATCGATTCTTTATTGGTGCGATGTAACGATTGTGCGAAAAACCCAGTTGCGGTAATCTCAAGAGCGACTGCTCCTCATCATCATCATCAACCCATTATGTCCCCACCGAGGGGCACGGGTCTCTTCCCTGAAGAAGGTATAGGCCATACTCCACCACGGGGGCCAAGTCCGGATTGGTGGAGCGACTGCTCATTAGTTCGGAAATTAATTAGCTCGATACTTAGTACGCCGATTCGAAACGCATACCTGCTGTTGTCCATAGTACTGTCCGGTACAGATATTTTGTATAATTCCAAATCCTATCTTAAAATTAAAACCTATCATAGTTAGGAGGTTAATAATATAGTGTTTAGAAGTAGTAAGTGCACTCAAAATACAATGCAGGGAGGGTAACAAAAGAAAATACAATGCGCAGAGGCCAGGCAACTTTACCCACCAACCCAGCTTAGTATTCTAAGGGTGACTTTCTGCCGACCTTGGATGTGGGTGAATTTAGAAAACCTGACATCTCGCAGTTTCATTTTAAGAAAATCGTAGAGCTGGTGTCTACTTACATGAAGGGATAGCATTTCTCTCTATTCTTCCGATAGAGCTACGCTGGATCAATTGCCTGTCGAAGTAGGTAGAAACGCCTGGAATACGAGAAATCCTTCAACTTGGATCTTCAATGAAATTTTAAAGTTTTCGTCGGAGATCAAACGTCAAAATGGAAGTTTTTTCTTTAATTTGTGGTGCAAACCAGTGTTATATTATTTCTATTAAGGAGGTTTGTTATCGGAGTTTATTTATCAATGCCGTTATTTAATAATTAAAATTATCCTCCTTAATTTCTAATAACCTTCCTGCTTTAAAAATGCTGTCTAGCAACTGACCTTCTTGGCGACTCTAAGTAGGTCAGCGTATCACAACAATGCTTACGGAAAAAAAAATTAGGAAAATAAGCTCAGAAATTCTGAGAAACTAAGGCATAATTCATTTATCTACTAATATTCTGTAATTATTGAGCAAATTTAATGTTGGTAGAAGGGGTGAAGCTTCACATGAAGCATGGTTATTTTGATGGTATATTTCCTCTTCAGCCCACTGTGCGTCGTCGCAATGCGTTGCCAGCGCCACCAAGCGGCGAAAGGAATGGTGTACATTTGCTTTATTTTAATACTTTTTTAGCATGCTTTCCATAGAGCTAGAATAGAATAGAGACGACAATTCCTTTTCTAAGTCAACAGCAAATAATACACCAGTGGTTGCTTATATACTATCTATCAAGGAGAATATAGGATTTTTTAGAAAGTAGTTAGGTACTTTTTTTACAATATATGGTGCGTAATAAAAGCTTGAATCGGCATACGTTTATGCCGTCTCTATTTTATTGATTATGTATGGAAAGAATGCTATAAAAACCATGAAAGTAAAGCAATAAGCCAGGCCTAAGAGTGCAGTTTAGGCCACGGTTTCACCTCAACCGCCGCGGTTCTAGCAATGCGCTAAAATCGTTGATTCCCGCTTAGTTGACGTTTGTTTGGTATTGGTATTTAACCACCCCTGTGAAGTGTGCCGCGCCCTCCGTGAGTGCTACTGAAAAGGATTCGATTGAGAAATATCTTAAGTTACTGTTTGTGTGAGTGGTGGGCCCACCGCGGCAGCTAAGCTAAAGGGGTCACGTCTCTTGGGCGCTGCTTTGCGAGGTATGTGGTGCGTGTTCCCGAGTGCGTATACTGAGTTTTTTCATTCACTTTCGATAGCGAGAGCGTTTGCGATTTGCATAGGAGTGAAGAAGAGACAACTATGTGGCGCACTTTGTCACTCCTATACAAATTGCAAATGTTCTCGCTATCGAAAGTGAAGGAAAAAACTCAGTATAAGCACTCTGAGTGCTTATACTGAGTTTTTTCATTCACTCTCGACAGTGAGAGCGTTTGCGATTTGCATAGGAGTAACAAAGAGACAAATAGATGGCGCGCTTTGTCACTCCTATGCAAAACGCAAACGCTCTCGCTATCGAAAGTGAACGACAAAACTCAGTATACGCACTCTGTTCTCACACTTAATTTCCTCATACCCTTGTTCAGCTCGTATCTACCTACAGTCTACTTAAATCTAAGAAAACTTTATTGTTTGGCGCGACCATTAAGTTTTGAATAGATTATGGCCGGAAAGCTTTAGCTTTAAGCTGGCTTCCCACGGTCCGTAATATCGCGGACGAACACGGACCAGCTCGCACGACACACTGTGGGAAGGGTCTCGGTCCGCCGCGGCACAGACAGACGACACAGGTCAGTTGGAAGAGCCTCTCGTGGTGCGTGGCTGTCCGCGTCCGTCCGCGAAATCGCGGACCGTGGGAAGCCAACTTAAGAGCCACTTAACCAAAGACCACTGCTTGGAATGCAGCCCTAATCCCCTGACTTTGTCGACAGCATGAACATCCATAGTGTACCGCCTCTGGATCGGACGGCGCAGATGAACCTGGTCCTCGAAGAGATCCTGATTGTGGGTAGCAAGACGGGACAGGTTAAGTTCTCCGAGATGACTATCGACATGTTCAGGATCCTGCAGACCCTGAAGCGTAAGCCGGAAGCGGAGCACCAGTTGATAGATTCCCCACGCGTTCACGGCTTCCCATCTACGCCGGGCGCGCCCTCTGCTAGAAGAGGTAACTGGATAATTATTATAGTTATTATAAGGTCCTGAAAAATCAAGTATTAATATCCTCGTGAGGCCCAATGTCCTCAGGTGATCACAAAATCAATTGTTCTTTTCAAGGTCGGGCCTCACGAGGATATATATGTACTAATATATATGTTATATATTAGTATATATGGTAATTGTTATAAGAATTATTAATAATATTATCAGTGTTGCCAGATACGAAACCTGAAAATGCGGTACTTGTACTTTAAAAAAAGCGGATTTTCAGCAAAAAAAGCTGATTTTTTTTAACATCATAATGATATTATACAATACCGATTGTTCTTTTTCCGTGTATAAGTTTTACTTGTTTATTCATACCAAGATATAATTCATAAATAAGACGGAATATGTCAGTGAAAAAAAAAAGGTCTTAGTGTAAAAATAACAAATGTGACTTTTATTCGAAGGAAAATACATCTCCAGACGGCTTAGTCGCAAAATGTCTGCTTCGCAAAATGTCTACCAGGCGCAAAATGTCGCTTTCTCATAATGTCTCTTTCGCAGAACGTACACTTCGCAAAATACCTCTTTCGCAAAAGATCTCTTTCGCACAATGTCTCTTTCGCAGAATGTCTTTCGCAAAATGTCGCGATTGGGATCTTAGAATAATTTCAAGCTCTACAGACAAAAAATATTTATTAATAAGATACTTACCTAATAATTTCTAGTGTATGTAGGTACCTATAGCCAATCAGAAAAAGTAAGTTTTTTTTTTGCTGAAAATCCGCTTTTTTTAAAGTACAAGTACCGCATTTTAAGGTTTCGTATCCGGCAACACTGATAATCAGTGATCGAATAATCGGATGCATATTTACCTAAAGTTATTTTTTGGCTCAGAAATTATGGAAGCGGCTTCTTAAAACATATTTTTTAAATATAAATCCCGGGATTTCAGAAAATTCGGGAATGCAAAACTAATCGCATACGTAGCATGGAGACGACTTATTTAGCGTGTAGTATTATGAATTTAAAAAACCCGGGACTCTGGTATTACATAATTATTTATATGTGTCTTTGTTTAAAGTTTATTTTAGCCTCCGATGCAAGTATGTATGTGTGTGTATGTAGGGTGTAACAGGAAAAGTAGTGTGTTAGTTAAAAAAGAACATTACTATAAAATAATACTTTATTGTACATTTACAGGATAAAAAAAAATAGATGTTGAAATAATTAAAATATACATAATTATTAATAATATATTATTTAAATTAAGTACCATATGTGTAACAACTGTAATCACTATCTATAACTATAATTTGGTCACTGAAATCTGACGTTAATATTTCTCTGTCTGTCTGTGTTGAACATGATGGTGTTACGTCAGATTTCAGTGACTGTTCTAAATCTAAACTGGTAACTTCTGTTTCATTCAGAGAATTGTAGTAAATAATTATAATTTTCTCGAGATTATCAATTTTTAGCCTATTTCTTTTGACATTCAGGATCCACTTATATAACGAAAAAGATCTCTCCACATCTACAGATGTAAGTGGCGCAAATTTGTAAATACTAGCGCCACTGTCTTGAGTAATATTTTCACTTATTGACCTAAGGAAATCAAAATCAGGGTTTCTATCCATAAATTGCTCCATTTTGTTGATTAATATATTATTTGATGTCTGGTTTACAATTGATCTTACATCGTCAAATATTTCAAATGTTTCAGTTATATTAAGGTCGCGTTTTTCTATTTTTACAATTGCAATATCGAAAATTTCGGAATACTCGTATATATACTCCAAATCTTTCTTTAAATTAGGTTTTCTTAATACTTCCTTAGAATTTCTAATAGAGATGGCTTCATTGCTATCTAATAAACCTAGAACATTTGTTATTTTGTCTAAGTGTTTAGCATAGTAAAATGCCGCCTTTAACCATGTTCCCCACCTAGTAATAACTGGCTCTGGAGGCAAAGGTAAATTTGGATGCAGCTCCTTCAAAATTCGTACCCTGTTGGGAGATATTAAAAATATTTTCTTAACATTGTTAATTAAAGTGTCTACATCACTATAGCTTAAACGTATAGTCTCAGTTAACCTGTGCAAGGCGTGCGCTAAACATGTAAAGTGTTTCATATTTGGAAATGTATTTTTTAATATTTTTCCAGCCAGTAACATATACGCTACGCTATCGGTACATAATATTAAGACGTCCTGCACTTTACTGTTAAATTGATCTCCCCATAAGTTTTTTAAACATTGTATTACAAACTCAGACACTGAATGACCGTTAACTACGTCTTAAGTTTTGCAAGTTAACATATGAATTCGTCCCGATACGTTTTCACTTAACGGTTTAACTAAAAAATGTACCACATATCGGCCCAGAAAATCAGTGGTTTCGTCTAATGATATCCATAATTTATTGTTTTGTACGTCACTATGAACACGTTTTATTTTGCTTTCATAAACTTGAGTCACATATTTTGTTCTCAACAAATTCTCACTTAGAATAGCCCTATCTTGGTTGTTACATTTGCAAATGTATTTTTCAAAAAAACTACGAAAAATGGGGTTTTCAACTTTTGACCACGGTATGTTACACATAATGAGAAAATTAACTAAATCAAAATAAAAATCATTTGGTGTTGATTTTTGAATCTCGCGATGTTTTTGTGATTTCAGATGCCGATTCAAAATAGTCTTCTTTGCATTTAAATGTTTTTCACATTTCGTGCACACTATAGTTCCACTTGCCGAGTCGTAAAACATCTCTGGGTAATTTCTTATCCATGACTGAGCTATGTCTTCTCTTTGAGTTGAATCAGCCATTATGTCTGTGAAGCAAGAAAGATCATTCGTTTTATTTTTCGGCTTATTTTTTCAGTAAAAGCGATAATCTGTACAAAAGTAACGGTAAAGACATTTTTTAAATAGTTAATCTTTTTTCACGGCTGTAAAGGGTTTTTTAAGTTACACTGCTCTAATAGGAGCATAAATGAAAAACTTGAACAGGTACTTGCATGTCAATTAAACAGGTCAACTTGACACTCTACCGAGGTAGCTCAGATTCAGCCAAATAAGCATCTAATCGATTGGTTTCAATACTGACTTGGAACCTCCATACAAAAATTACATGACACGATGTATTGGTAGATACAACTGACTTTTTTAACTCGAGGTACTAAATGCAATCTTTAATAATACATTTATAAAAATAAATTAATAGACATAGACATTAAATACTATTTGTTGTATCACGCCTTTTTACATCAAGATTAGGGCATATTTGTATCGCAACACGGTTTCGGCAACAGTTGCAGAATACGGTGTTCAAATGTAGTACAAAAATGTTGTGTCTTAGGCCACACACACACTGGTCGAACGAGGGAATCTCTCACTATAGTCAAAATCTTCACATTTTTGCAAATATAAGTACAATGACATTTAATATATTTTGTAAAAATAAATAATCCTTACCTTGTAAATAAAAAAGATAAAAAGATGTCCAAGTCCCAGCGCAGAGTAAATCAGGTTCCAAAATTTGTAGCAAAGTCGTCGTCTCATGTAAAACCAAAATCCGTATCACAATGCAAATCAATAACCGTTGTAGAATAGCCAAGTAGTCCGAAAATACAGAAAACACACAAAAAGCACCCGAACGCATGGCACGCAAAGCGACGAATGTGATAAAATGAACAAAAGGAACTGTTTTTGGGGCGCTACCTGTGCACAAGCAGGTATAATTTGCTGTCTCGCTCACTCACTTATAAGTGCGAGTAAGATGACAAATTATGTTATATTATATATTTATGAAATGTTTACCAGCCCTCTTACGGATGCTACTTACTTTCGCCGTGTTAATATAATAAAAAATGAGATTTTTTTTATAGAAATTCAAGGCACCGAGTTGTTTGTCGCTATGTAGAGTGAAGAAAGAAAATTACTTATCTTGACGTTTGCAATGACAGTTTGGCAATTAACTTTATAACATTAGCCAGCACCCGATCTATAGTCGGAAAGCACTAAACGATAATTCTGAAATCGCTTGATTTTTTACGATCGATACAAAAGTGCATTCCATATTAGCAAACACCTGAACGCAAGTATCTGTATTCAACCGACTTAATTCTATAACCAAAACACTGTATTCGTCGATTCTGGAATCCCGGGATTTTTTCGATACAAAAGTGCATTCCATAACAGCCAACACCTCAACTTTAGGTAAATATGCATCCGATTATTCGATCACTGCTGATAATATTATTAATAATTCTTATAACAATTAACATATAACGCAGGGCCATAATTATAAGGGTTAGAAACTTGAAATTTTGCACAGGGGTTCCTTTTGTAACGTAGGGGAGCACTAAGAAAGGATTTTTGAAAATCATCCCCTAAGGGGGTAAAATGGGGGTTCAAAGTTAGTATGAAACTTGGCTGTTTTTGAAGTTATGGAAGCGGGGGACCCACGTTCGATTCCTAGTGAGGGCATATATCTATGTCTTTGTTTTTCAAGTAATGTACATTTGAAGGGTACAGGAAAAGAAGGGGCTCATCGACATATTTGTGGAAATCAAACTAACAATTCCAGTTGATAAATTTTGAACGGGCCCTTAATATGACGTGTCCAAAACAAACTTAAAAGGGGCTGGTTTCCTGTGATATGGGCATAACAAAAAAATCAATAAAACACTAAAAGGGGCGATATTGCGACTTAAACCGGGATAAAAGGAGCTCATTTTATTCTATACTGGTTAAGAAGGGGTACACTGACCACTTACTATCTTAAAACGCGCCCACTGCACCATTAAAATCATCCATGAAACTCAGAATAATACAGTCTGAAACCTTTAAGCAGCTTTTTCTCAAAATAACACTAATGTCGATGAGCCCCTTCTTTTCCTGTACCCTTCATTTGTAACATTAGAGTAATAGCTATAATAATAATACCAGTCGTTAAATGTGACGGAAAACATCGTGAGGAAAGCTGAGTGTTTGAGCTGTCCACCTATGCGCTTGCAATCGCCAATCTACGGTGGGCACGCGTGACATACACGTTTCGGCATGGTAAAGGCCTCCCCCATTTTAGACTTGTCTTGAAATCGAATCTTTAAAATACTTTTTATATATTAAGCTTGTCTCTCGAATCGCTCGTAGCCTGGGCTGCCTGAGTGATCTTAAACTATCACTAACGTTAAGCAACATACGGCGCGTTCAGTCTATGGATGGGTCACCGTCTATGTCTAACGCTAGTGGCATTTTCCGAGCGGTTCCGTGCTTCGCAAGGCACGTTAAGCAGTTTGTGCCGGCTGCCGTCGATAGATGGCAGTCGTTAAGCCAAGTCAGAGGCCTTAGGGCGGCTTGGAAACTTCTGACAGTAAGACCAGCCACTAGTCTTGCAAACCTCCACCAATCTGGACTTGGCCCCCGTGGTGGAGTATGGCCTATACCTTCCTCAGGGAAGAGACCCTTGCCCCTTGGTGGGGACATAATGGGTTGATGATGATGATGATGATGATTAAACTTGTTCGAAGTGTTTGTAGTTCGAAACTTCTGCAAATTGAGTCCGAATATCGAGCTCGACCGAACTTTCTTGCTATCTGCCAAAATCGTTACTCCGACGCAATGTAACTCAGCATGTAAAGGTTGATGTACCTTCAAATAATTCAGTCTACAACATAAAACCTTAATCAATATTGCTAGCGCGGTGTTAATTCTAATAAAATAATCAGCGTGTCAGGCCATCCGATTCTACATACGATGCACTTTTCTGTATAGCTAGGGGGATTATTTCCTCTTCAGATAAGCGTGGGATTTATACTCGTATACTCATTGTAACGTCTAGCTTGGAGGTCGGCCGACAGTCGGTCACATCTATTGGCCCTGGTTCAACATGGATAGTCTAGTCCGCGTGCTCGCATAATTACCTAATAATTGCTATTATGCAGACAGATCCACGAACTGTCCAACACGACGGTCTTAACCCCGCGGCACCCCAGTATCTGGTTACTTCCTATCTCGTTCATTTTCTTCAAATGGAGGATCCAAAGCCCGTAGTTTTGCCGATGACGCGAAATGCTTACCGAAAATAAATTCACGCTCAATCTTATATTTAGCGCGTGCGCCGACGCCGGGCCGCGGCGCCCAGTTGGACATCGAGTCCCAGCCGATCACAGATCGTTTCTTATCAAAAACAAAAAAAAAACAACTGCATAACTACATTAATAAATAAAAGTTCCTAAAATATGGTGCTTGGATAGTTCAGCCTGTGAGATGGGAAGTGGCCCGAACACCTCAAGGTAACGCCACTATTGAATCTGTTGAAAAGTGAACTCTGTACACAACTTATTCACACCTATTTCCACACAAGCCCACGCAAACATAGAATGTTTTCAGTCGACGACGCTCACACTGAAACGAAATGTTGTGTTCTTAGTTTTACGGTGAAATAGTGAATAATTTGCACAGTCCGCGGGGAGATAATTGTCAAGTAAACCTTCGTTAAGTCACAAAAAATCCTCACACATGAAAAAGCTTTACTTTTACTGTTTGCTTATTTTGCCTTGACATTAAACCAATAAAACATATGGAATCTGAATTTTCGCCAGATAAAGAAATACCGCCAGTACCGTTAAAAACATATCAATGGGAGGATTTGCGGCGAGCGCGTGAGGCCGGGGCCTACCCGTGGACGCACTTGCTGAAGCCACCACTACAGGGGGAAGTGACTGCTGAGGACGTGCTGCGAGACAGCACGCCGCGCCGCAGCATGTCGCGGGACGTATCGCGTTCGCGCACGCGCTCGCCCGCCGGCGACGAGCAGCGCATCCTCAACCTAGACTCCTCGCCCGGCAGCAGCCGCCGCCACGGCGAAGAAGGCGCCGACGAAGGCCCCCACATACCAAACTTCTCCAAAGAAATCTCCTTAGACTCTGAAGACGACGCATTCAAAGCTTTGAACGCCTCTAAACCACAGGAGGCCCAGTCCACCTCACATCTCACCGCCTCTCTCCAAATACCAAAGAGCGTGTCCCCGAAAAGTATACTAAAACGACGGGGAAACGAACAGCAATACATCGGCATCACTGAATCGCGGGAGAAAACAAAGTGTTGTCATCCTTTGGTAAACAAAATCAAACACTTGGCTGATAAGACGTTGCACAAGTTAGAAAGAAATGACAATGAAAAATCACCCCTACCGAAACGCAAGAAGAATGAAACAGCTGACCAAGAAATAAGACAACTGAAGACCTCACCTGGTGCGGTAAGGAGGCAAAAGTTTAGCGCTATTAAGTTAGGTGATTCCGATGAAATGAGCAAGACCATGAGTGTTGACACCAGTCCTCCGTCGAGGAAAAAAAAAGAACATATTTATGAAGACATCGAAGAAGCAAAGGCTCAAGGAGAAAAGTCTTTGCATTTCTCACCTGAAGTGGAAGATCGAGCCGCAGAGAAAAAAGATCAAGACAGCGCAAGTAACAAAGAGACCGACAGCATTCTAGAAAAGAAATCCAATGCCTCGCAAGATCCAAGTTTAGTGGCAGACGATTATAACGAGCTGAAGCCTGATGAACACATAATGGAAAAACTGCATAAAATGGACGATGTAAACAAAGAAGCAGTTATACTAGATGACGATCCAGATACCGAACCGAATGTTGATGAAATATTCCAAAACCAGCTCGAAGAAACCAGGCCGAAAGATATTCATAAGGAAAGCTCCCCGAACATCACAATCACGGAGATCGAAGATGACTCTGCAGTGCAGGGTATCGAGCAGACATCGGAGTACCGCATCGAGTCATCCCCCAGCCCGCAAGCTTTCACGACAGAAAACCAAACTACCGTCGCAGATGTTTCCGGAGATTGGTCTAAAAATGACAGGTAAATATATATTCATACGCACACTGTCTTTTGTTCTAAACAATTGTGTGTGGTTACTGTAATACGTAACTATGACATAACGCCTTCATTTCAACACATGCAAAGCGAGCGCGCTAGCTTCTCTCTCTGCGATAAATTTAGACTCGGCCAACCTCCTTCCTGAACATCGAGTAAGCTCTTTAAAATTGTCATCAGTGATCAGTGCTCGCGACTGCCTTCACGTCGGCAATAAGCTCGCTTACTGCCTTATTTTTTGCGGTTGCACAATGTGTAAACTATTAAATAGTTAGGCTGTTCACTAATTTGGAGATAGCCGTGGCCGCGGAAGCTCCAATGATTCGAAAGCTTATGTAATGAGTAAACTCCGGCGATGGACATCCGAGGGAGGCAGCCCCATAGAGCGTCCGCTGAGGCCTACCAGGGAAGGCAGCGTGCAATCTTACACGCCCGACGTTCGTTGCGCCTGCCAGTTCTTCCAAAGCAATTCACTTTTACCGGAAAGAGTCAATCCAGTTGGCACTAGACCGACGTCGCGAGCCAGCAATTTTATCTCGAATGTGAGGTAAGTCATCTCATAATGTGCATCGTTGACAAATTTAATATTACGGCCAGCAAATAAAAATGAAACGCGATTAACGACGTGCCCGGTGACTGCTGCGGCTAAAACGAGCGTCGGCGGTTGGCCTAATTGTGACTCAAGTATCGTGTTTGTGTCCTATAAATATAACTCTCAACTTTTGCGACAGCCATTTTCACAATTTTGCGTTAATATAGTTTTTGGAAGTATAAGTTTAACTTCACTTATGCGATGTTTTATGTGTGTACAGTACAGCGACTGTGTTACATCTTGCGTAAATGATTAGCAACGCGAATCTTTATACTTAGACGCTTACCAGTTTGTTACCATCGGTGCTAAACAGCTTTTTTTCTATATTTTCAGTGATCACGAATATGAAATTATCGAAAAACCGTCTCCGAATATTCTGTACACTGCTCCTAGCGAAGACGAAAGGCCGATAATGATCAAAACAGACGAAGAGTTGTCGAGCACGACCTCGCTAGAGAGAAAGTGCTTACAAGTCGCCGACGAGGACGAACAAATGGACGACAAGGACCAATATAACGAAGATAAAGATGACGACATTGCAAGAGCAGAAGCGCTGCAGAAAAACATTGAAGAGCGATACTTTGTGAACACACCCTCGACTGTATCCAGGACAGAATGTGAAGTGAGCACGAGTCAGGTGGACTCATCCGCGCTAGAGAACCTACCACTGAAGCGTGACAGCCGGCAGAAACACGCCGAGGGTCTTGACTACAAGATACAGCAACGGATCAAAGAGGGCACGGGAAAGCTGAAAACTCAGGCAGGAAGACTCAAGACAAAACTTCAAAACATCAAAGCCAGCATGCCTGACAAGCCCAAAATGAATCTCCCCGAGCGACCAAAGTTCAAAATGCCAGAGCGCCCGAAATTCAATCTTCCTGATAGACCGAAATTCACCCTCCCTGATAGGAGAAAATTTAGTTTACCTGATAGGCCAAAATTCAAAAAAATCAACATCTCTGAGAAATTGACCTTGAGCGATCGTAAGAAGTTTACTTTACCAGAAAGGCCAAAGTTTAATATGCCAGATATGCCAAAGTTCAAAATGCCTGACAGACCCAAAATCAATTTTCCCAGCTTAGGAAGGAAAAAGGAGTACAAAATTGATACAGTATCTACAGAATCCAGCTCCGACCTAAGAAACGTTGCTACAGTAGAGTATGAAACGAAAACCTACCCGAGGTTGTTCAATAGAAAGAAGAAAACTGTTCCACGTACATCGTCGTCACCGACCCTGGAGAGAGAAGATACTCCTCCGCCAGTGTTCACTTTCACTCGAGTAAAAAAGACTACTGTGACCACGGGGCCTAACGCCGAAAACCCGGAACAACAAGAACAACCCAGGGAATACGGCTCTATTGACGACAACGAAAACTTTGACAGACACTTGAGAGGCACCAAATCATTCGACGAGACATACGACTTTGATAAAGCCATCGACGAGTATGTTGAGGAAAACGCGGAGCAGGCCCACGAGCACTACCGCGACACAGCATCCATACCCGAATATTCACCGTCTAAACAAGAATACAGCCACATAAACGAAATTGATAACGACGAATTTTTCGTTCGCCCGAGAGGCATCTCTCGCGAAAATATTCAAGTACGCGAATACTTAAGCGACGAGATCCGACAAGCGTTCCAAATCCCGAAAAACACTCTCGCCATGATGGGAAGCACTTCCAGAGAGCCCGATGAACATATGTACGATAACGACGTGGAAGCCGATCCTGAGCTTTTCGTGGACAAAGAGCCCCCGAGGTATTCCACCGAAGACGTGAACGAGAAAGATGACGGCTACTATACATTCCCGCCAGTGAGACCTTCCCGAGCAAAACGAAAGAAAAAGGAATTAGAAGAAGTGAAGTATATTGACGAGAGTGTTACTGCGAGTATGCAGTTCAGCGAGGTTGACCTGGGACTCGCGGAGGACCAAATCGATCAGCAACACATGGAAATTCAGCATACTTCTTACGACAACGAAGAGTTGTTCTTACAATCGAACGGGGACGCCACACACGTTCAGCTCCAACACGAGTACGCAAACGATCCTTTGTACGAGTTTTCCGACGATATGCAGGTTCAGTCGCAGACGCTACCCATGCCTCCGAGACGTAAAAAGAAATCTATGAAGAGTGGCGAGTATCTGCGCTCATCGTTGAACGACTTCCGCGAAATACCGCCGAAGGAAAGCCACTGGAAAGGAGTGGAGGAACCAATTGAAGATGTAAGTAGAACAGAGTTCTTCTCACTTAATTAAAAATTACAGGAAGCAACCCGTCGGCTGCTGAATTAGAAATAAACAAACTTTTACATACAGGGACATACATTGCCTCTGGCCCCATACTAGGATACCCTGTGTCGTGGGAACCAGAAACCGCTACACCACAAACATGTGAACATCCAAGACCTGGGGTTTGTTTTGGCCCCAGCCGGGGTTCAAACCCGGGACCTCTCGCATGATAGGCAGAGCGCTAACCGCTGCGCCATACAGGTGTCTGATGAAATTAACTAAGTGAATAGATAGATATCACTTTATAGCTAAACCAGTAAAAGCACTACTTAAGGGACTTCAAGGTAAGATTAGCGTTACAGAGGAGAAAAAAATAATTTTATTTTTTCATTTTATTTTATTTATTAGGAAACCAACAGATACGGTACAAAACAAAACAGTACATGAAAAAGTTGCGATGTTAGGCCCAATAATGGGTTAACATTAAAATACTTATGAAAAATCAATACACGTTACACGAGAAATTACTGCTGCTTACATCTAATAAAGACTGCGGAACATTACATAATTAAGATTTTTCCCTTATACTCCTAAACAGATGGTTCTACAATCATAATTTTTTACAGATCGAATTGGCAAAAAGTGTCTGCAAACATGACATTAGTAATTTTTAGAACATATAGATATAGGTGCGGCCGTGAACTGAGGCAAAAAACAAATATAACCAAAAACGGTCGTTTTGGCATAAATAGTATCTAGTCCCAGGATTGTGATCCTGGGATGTTTAATGTGGGTCCTAGATATCACTGCTATGACAGGGATCAAACAGACACTAGGTATTAACCCTTTAGCCTCTGGGACCCGCCGGGGGGTCCGATGTAAAGTGTGCAACTAGATCCGAGGGCTTAACAAAAACGATGTGTGAAAATGATGAGTTTATTTTTCCTCCGTAGCGCTAGTGTTACCCTTTGGAGCCTCTTAAGGCCGTTGTTAAGTACGTATGGCGTACTGCCTTGCTTGTACGTGTAAAGTTTTTAGTAATTTTAAAGAAATATTTACTCTGAATATTATTTTGTGGTCAGCGACTTTCTTAGACTAAAACACTCCGGGCGAATTTAACACATTTTGCTTTTCATACTTACGAGTATATACCTATTATAATAGTTTACGTTCAAAAGAAGTTGCTGCCAAAATTATTAATTTTGGTATGAGTATAACATTTTCTCAATGGAAAATAAATCGAACACATCGAGAAAAAATATTTACAAAAATACCCGTCATAAATGGGGGCGTTTCAGAAGTATACAATTTTAATATTTAAAATCTTTAAAAAGGTTACTTGGTGAAAAAGAGAGGGCATTCCAGACGTTAACCTCTCATTCTTTTTTGAAATTTTGCCAAGACCGATTGATGCGTAAATATCAGTGTAATTCTCAATTCAGAAACCGTAGAGCCTCTATTCAAAAAGTCATGTCGTCGACTTCCACAAGCTCTATAACCCCAAAGTAATGAAAAATTTTTCGTCCAGGGCTCTGTCAGTGTGTTATAGTTCAATTACCTACAGTTAATGGTCATGGTCAGGTTAATTGGTCTGGTCACGTGACACGTTTTTCAATTGAGTTTTTGTCAAAATGTCAAATGAGTTACTTTTTAAACGAATTTTGTATGAAAATACTGGCTTATGACGTCACATTTCTAAGCACTCTTTTTATGTTTCATCTATTTAAAAGTAATAACCTAATAAATTATTAAAAAAGAAACATTTTTCGAAACATTTCGTAATTTTTGTTTTAAACGAGCATATCAAATAATTTATTGCTGATAGTGCCAAATACTGAATTCCATCAACGTCTAGAATTACAAATACGCATGCGCGCGTGGATTTGAAACGGCGATGATATGAAATCGACGCAGTCATGCTAACTGTCATTGTAGTACAATGCATTAGCAGAATCTCGGATAATCAGGATATCGATCTATAAAAAGTAGCAAAACGTCCAACAGCGCGAAACGTCTAATGAGCAGTATGCCTATAAGTACCAAGCAAAACGTCCATGTAGCAAAACAGCCAACTATCAATGGTCTGCATAGCACGTTTATTAGACGTTTGGACGTTTTGCTACTTAGACCGAATGATTAGTCCAAAGGACATCACAAGATGAGTGTCATTTTGAGAGTAAGTATTCTAAAACAAAATTTTCTGCGAAAGTCAAGCCCACACAGACGCCCTACTTTTGTAATGTGAAAGAACTCTGAAGGTAATTTGTATTTGGCATCTGTCCAATGAAGATGCACACTTCAAACGTATATTTAGAACTTCGATACCTACCTCAATATTATCGTTGCTCCATTACTCAGATACCGTATTGAATGTAACCAGCCTATATGCGTCCCACTATAGGACAGGCCTTCTCTCAGAGAGAGAGAGAGAGAGAGAGTATGGGCTTTAATCAACACGCGTGCGATTACAAGCGCTGGGGTATTGAATAGCTCAGACACTCTAGTTTCTGCGAGATAGTTTCCTTCACAGCTGGTGGGTGGTAGTTATTACTACTGTTACTTCACCGTATTGAATAATATCCATTTAACCCTTAAACCCTACCCATCCCTGGAGAAACACTATTACTACCCTGGGGTTTGGTGGACCCCAATATGTTTTTTCTTGTATTATAGAAACAAAGAACAATTTAAATGAAATTATTTTTTATTCTTAAACAGATCTTAATCAACTATATTAAAAATGAATCAATTCTTCTTATTCATGCAGTCTTGGCACATAGGCATTGTATACCACAGAGGGGATTTCGGTACATGCCCCACGCGACTTTCGTCTTACGGTCCTTATTCCTCGGAAATACGGCACATCTCTTTTTGGCAGTTCGAGCAGGAACTGGTTCAACCATTAGTCGCTTGGAGTGTCGTCTTCTGACGACGAATCATGTAAATCCAAAGCGCCAGGTTCCGTACGAAAATCTTCAATAATCCCGTCTTATTCAAAATCACTTTCCAGGTCAGAGACAGCAATCTCACACGCTTCTTCTTATTTGTTTGTCCATCCATTTGCAAATAACGTCTTGAAGACTGAAATAATAACAAAAAACCAAATATAGAAAAAACTTCAGAGAAAAAATAACTCTTTTGTATTTTATGTGTATGTTAATTATTTCAAAGAGTAACTTATACTCTCAATATATGGATTATTATGATAAAAAACTTACCCACTAGCAAAAAAGTACATACGAAAGTTTCTTGAAAAAACTACGCTATTACTACCCTGGGGTCTGAGAAACCCCAAAACTGCAATATTTTTGTTACAATTTTTTAGGCTCATGAAAACTTAAGGATAACATGGCGGCTGACATTTTAACTGATTAGCCCGAATCTCATTGCCGTGTGATTTACTATTGCAAAAATATTTGCTAAACTGTAACCACTGGGGTTTGCTGGACCCCAGGGTAGGGTTTAAGGGTTAAATATCATATATGTGAGTATCTGATTCTATTTTGGGCTGGCAGTGGGAGAAATCAATAGCCCAGCCTGAAAGTCCATTATAAATAGGTTATGATGTTGAAGTTTTCGAAGCATTCGGAGACTTTCGGAGATCACGCCCTAGGGACATAAACCGTAACAAACGTACAACTTTACAAACTTCACTTTAATATAAGTATTTGCTTATAATGTAAATAAACCCACTTTTCCAACTACTATTTTTATTTCAATCGCTATATTTATATTTTATGAGTCGACAAACATTATAGGTATTTTCCACACAACACAATCGCATCACATCACAATCACAAAATACTTTATCCCAAACTAGTGTGCTATGTGAATCAGGCAATACACCAAGACTGAGGCCTTTTCTCCAAATATACGGCGCCCCCCAGTGGGAATCGAACCCACGGCCTTTATTTTGATAGTCAAACGAAGCAGTCAAATCGGTCAAATATTATCCGAACGTTTCAGATAATCGTGTACCGCACCGAGCACGAGTACGTGATCCCGCAGACAGAGACAGCAGCCACGGAGGGCAGTCCGGCGGCGCCGCGACGCACGCGCAGCCGCAGCTCTCGCGGCACTTCGCTCTGCGACGACGACCGCACCTCCCACGGAGCAGAGTCCCTCACCCTCGACACCCACCACCAGCCCGACGACGAGCTCGAAAGAACGCCCTACCGCGAGAGCCCAGGCTACGCCACCGTCGACAAAAGCCCCGCCAAAGCCTCCCGTCGTTCCCAGAGCAGGACCCCGCCAGCCAGACCCCGCAAGAGTCACAGCTCCGAGCGCAAGTACTACACCGTCGGACACGACAGAAACCCAGATCGACCACCCCGCAAAAAGTCCTCGACGAGTCTCGTCACCTTAGAAAGCATCACTAAAAGGTCAGCGAGTACTGACATAACGCAGTACGTTGAAATCGACGAGCCCCGGTTCGAGGAGACGCACAAGGATCTGGTTTCCGGCGAAGTGATAAGCAAAATGAAGGACAGGCCGCTGCCTCCACCGCCACGTCCGCCGAGAGGCTCGAAGCGCAAAAGGGCGAAGATGGATCCGGATTGGAAGATAAGCACTGAGAGTCAACTAGTGTCCGAAAGCGCTTCCATGCCAGACGAAGCGCTGCCGGAGCCCAGAACTGAAGAGGTAGTAGAGATCGAAGTGTCCACGCAAACTGACCCGCTACCTGACGACGTGGACTATGAACTAGGCATGGACGAAAATATTGACATCTCTATGTCAAGCTCTCTGAAAGACATAGTCGACGAAGCGTCCATCACCAAGTCGTACAGCAAACTTGTTGAAAGTCCCAGAGTTTCTCGTCCGCCTTCTAGATCGGAAAAGTCATTTAAGCTATCTGATCCCAAAATATCGGAGCTGTCCAAATCAAGTCTCGGTCGAACTTCTCCCACTGTGATTCTGGTAGAGCGGCGAGTGTCGAGTCCTACGAGAATCAACGAGCGGGAGGAAATGTTAACAGAGGCCTCGTTAACGGTCCAACACATCGACATGGCAGAAACGGAGGCGGCGGAGTTGCCGCCCCTGCCCGCCCCGCGGGTCTCAGCCGCCCGCAGTGCCCGCCCCTCGTTCTCCGCACCCCCAACAACCACCGAGGACCGAGCACTAGAACTCAAAGTCACTGACACGAGCCGCGAAGTGCAACTAGACAATCTCGTCACACAACGCCTGCAAGTGAGAGACCTCGACGTAGGACGCCTCAACGTCTCGGAGCTGCAAGCCAGCAAGATATTAGTATCCGACATCGAGGGCATGACCTTGCAGGTCACGGAGTTGGATTCCAAATCGGGCCACATTTCAGTGAGCGGCATTGAATTCTCGCAAACGGTAATAGACGAGATCGTCAAGAAGTTTGCAGAGATTACCACTTCTACCGCAGCGGTGGCCCCGAGCGAAACGGTGGAGGTGAGACCTCTGAGTCGGTCTGAAGAGACTCAGACAGATCAAGCGGCGGAAGCACAGACGCCAGAAGAGGTGGCCCGGCCCGCGAGTGCGGAGGAGGCGCCGCAGCGGCCGCCGCCGCCCGACCTGACCCCGCTGCTGTACTCGTACCTGCAGGATCTGACGCTGCCGCCAGCCTCGCTGTACCATGCGCGCGCGCCTCGCGACCGCCCCTTCACCGAGTTTCACGAGGCGCAGCAGCCGCCGGCCCCGCAGCGGCGCGCTAAGCGGAAGCCCGCCGCCGCAGCGCCGGATAGTGGATCAAGTTCGGACGAAAGCCGGCCGCCCCCATCCCCGCGCCGCGCCCCGCTTCCGGCCCGCACGCAGGAACCCTCAATCGCCGAGGCCGGCGCGCAGTTCTTCCGCGTGTGCCACAGCTCCATCAGCCGGACTCTCCGCGGTATGTTCCACTCCCTAATGTCCTACATAAGCGGCACGGAGGACAAGCGCGACGTGCAAATGGCCCTCGTGATATTTCTCGTGCTGGTCGCCGGGCTCATCATGTTCGGACTCAGCGACAGCAGGACGATCCACCACCACCACTGGGAGTTCTTCAACCCGCCTGAAGGAAAACCCACGTGACCTAGTGGCTTTCGGTAAATTGCCTACTGTTATTTGTTACCTACTTGTTAAGGAGTTGTTATCTAGTTACGGGGAATTTTAATGAAATGTCGCTGAGACAATTCAAGTTAACTAACTGTATAGGTAGGTACTGGGGGTGCATTGATTCCAACAAAACTTGCAGCGCATCTGAAAATAATCGAGCATTTTACGGAAACTGACTTTCCAATTATACTATAGTTAGTTTGACATGATTTTTAATAATGTACGTTTAAGATTAATTTACTTTTAATGCGATACCTATCATAATGTGTTGTGTTCACAGCTGTAGCCTCGACGTGTCTGTATAAGGCGTGGTTCAATCGTATTTACTTACCAAATTACAATTATTCCCCATTGAACTCAATCGAAATTTGTACTAAATATCTAGTTTTTATCTCATTATTTTATCAAACACCTTTCAGATAATAGACTAAATCCATCTAAGTACCAGTTATGGAGGGGTACCCAAATATAAGTATGTACCTACGCAGTATCTTGCCAACAAATGTTATTTTTATTAAAAATTTGATTAAAAGGAACATTAATAATTGACAACAAAACAATTGTGGAACTTGCTAATTGCATCAACAAGCCCCTAAGAGAATTCGGATTTTCTCTAAGCTTACATAAATGTGCATGAATTACGACGTTTTGCTACGATACGACTATGTAATATAGGTAAGAGCTTCCCTCAGGTTTATAATTTCTACTTATAACTTTTGTGTTTACACTACTGTATAGATAGGTAACAGGGTAATATTCATAAAAAGGCTTTCATTCGGAAAATTACCTACTTTCCAAGACCACGCGCTTTGAGACAAATCTGTCAGGTTAACTTCTTTGCACTGGACTCAAATTAAAGAATATGCTTACTCGGTCGGTGTAATAATATTTTACGTTCCTAATTACTGAATGTATGTATTTTTCCCGTACACACACATTTTGGGCTTACGTTCTCCAAGGTTTCAGTTTGAAGAAACTGACTATCATGGCCCACCGTGCTATGATTCCCCATATTAACGCCGCGAACATGGGCATCAAGGGAAGTCAAGAAGAAAAAATTGCCGCTTTGGAGATGTGGCGATAGAGAGAAATGCTTCGAATGTCGTGGACTGAGTATCAGCCCCAAGTTTCTACGCTTAAAGAACTTTTCGTCAAGCACCGTCTAGGAACTCTAACCGAGGTGACAACCACTCCATCAACGTAGTAAGAGGAAGGTAGGGGACACTGGACAGCATAGCACGCCATAGAGCACCATGGGATTGAGGCCGATGCACGAATGCACCAGAAAAGCATCTAGTGAGGCACACAACATTAGCTCAAACAATCCGTCTCCATGAGGACTACGAGCGTGCACAAAAGCGTACCGACGAATAAGAAGAACATAATGTATATAGCCTGAACTTGCGCCGAGCGGTTGACATGTTGTGAAAACTGTAGTCTATGGAAAAAAGAGACTCATTCTCACATTTCATCATGATCAGCCATTTGCAGGACATAGGTCCCTGATGGTTTTAAAAGCTATCCTGTCTTGGGCCGCCCGCATCCAGCGCCTGCCCGCCACAGTAACCAGGTGGTCAGACCATAGTGGAAGGCCTGCCCACGTCTCTTCCTCGGGTTCGCGGCCGCGAGATCAGATTTTTTTCACTCCAACCGCGATTAGTTCTCCGAGCTATGTGGCCCGGCCACCCGGCCGGAGCAGCAGCAGATTACATGTGGAACCGCGGGCAACTCTGGTCTAATGTTGTTAACTAACAACATTAGATAAGTTGGAAGGCTCGCCAGGAGGTACTAAATAACTATTCGGTTCCTCTTGTCGGGCCTTCCCACTTCTCTCTGCACCAAGATATCACAGCTGATATTATGTACTAATTCGTACTCATTTTTAAGAACTTACGTCCGAATTAATAATGCGTTCTCCGATATAGAGATCGCTCTTGAGTGCTGTATATAGATGTCTGTTCTGTTTCAGGTTTTAAATTGGCCTCTTAGGGGATATTGACTAGGTGATACGATTTGATTACGCCCTTTATGTGATTTATTTTATTTGGACCCTGATAAATCATAGGCCTAAGAGATTTATCTCAATGTTTGTAATCTAGTGTTGGCTGATGTTTTATGCATTTTATAAAGTTGTTGCTGTATAATGGATTAAAATAAAATAATTTTCTCTGTTCACGTGTGTACTAAATTTATTTGAGCATGGGTTGGCTCAAGCTTAAATGAGATCATTTCTATATCACTTACTAGCCGGAATCATCATCATCATCATCAGGCATTTGACGCCCAGGACCCAGGATTATTCACAAAAAAATAGCAATGCAGAGTGCGAAATCTGTTCTCTATAAATAAATAGTACCTGGATGACCGAGCTTTGATCGGTATGTAGGTTTTCACACAAAAGGAGGAAAAAAAAAGAAAAATTATTTTCAAGACTCGAACCAGGGTCGTCTGTTTACGGTATCGTCCTATTTCCCACAACTTTGCGGTTGCGAAAATTACCTTCTTGTAGTGTAGCAGTTATTTCTTTGCCTTAAAACACGGTTAAAACGACGTTTTATAAAAATGAAACTTAGTTGGATTAATTAATTGCCCCCGAAACCCCCTGCATACAAAATTCCGTGAAAATTGTTGGAGCCGTTTCCGAGATTCTGATAATATATACATATATATACAAGAATTGCTCGTTTAAAGAGATTAGATAGATTAGATTAGATTACCGTATTATTCAAAACAACCCCGATTTCCTTAAAACATACCATAAAATACATGCAATAAAAATGTTTACCTTTTATACTACGTTTATGAAGTGTTTTAAGAAATCTGAAGCGCGCCACATAGTTGTCTCTTTGTCACTCCTATGCAAATCGCAAACGCTCTTGCTATCGAAAGTGAATGAAAAAACTCAGTATACGCACTCTGAGTGCTTAGTGCGAGTTTTTTTAACTACTCGGTCGCGTTAACGTAAACTCATATTCTATAGGAGTGACAAAGCGCGCCACCTAGTTGTCTCTTTGTCACTCCTATACAAATTGCAAACGCTCTTGCTATCGAAAGTGAATGAAAAAACTCTCACTAAGCACTCGGAGCTCGCAACCACAGGCCGGACGCCGCAGCGTGGGCTAACCCCCTAGATTGTCTGACGACCAGTCTCTCATCATGAAGGGCTACGTCCTGCAGTGGAGGTCAAATTTAATGTAGTCAAAAGATAAACCTACACAGGTTTGAGTGACAGTTTTTTGTACATAAAATACTTAGAATACCATAATCTGAGATAGATAGAATATGTAATGAGCCGTTTTCAGAAAAAAAAAGAAGTTAATAACACAAAAACTCAATAGATGGCGCTCAGTTGGCGAAAATAGTTCTGTCATAAACGTAGCATTTTTTATTTAATCTGTGGTTGTGACCGCTCGCTTCTTGACGCAGCAAAGGTAGTACAGCGCCACCAAGTTATCTGTTCAGGTGGGCAAAATTGTAACTAACATGTAAATTGTAAATCCTGTTCCCCATTTTTTGTTTTATTTATTCAGTCACTAAGATTTATAGATATATTTTCATTAAAATTGAAAGACAGGTTAAAATATTCTCATTTGTCTAGGTATATTCCTCAAATTTTACTACTAAATTCTCCACTAGCGCCGCTATCAACTAAACAGATAAGATGGTGGCACTGTACGAGGACGCGAGTCGCGCGCGACAACGCCAAAAGTCGCGAGAATTTGACAGTTAATGTACTGGGTTAGGTCGACCGTTCCGAATCTCTCGGTTCGGCAATATCACTCGATGAAGTCGAAGCCATTGCCGTCCAAGGAAAAATGGATGGTACAGCTGTTTTCTTTGGTATTCTTTGTTTGCCACCTAAAAACAGAGAAAAGCAAAATTGAATAATAATATTTTACATCTACTTCACTAATATTTTATTTTACTGAACTTAAACGAAGAAATTCGTACTTACGTGTCATATAATCGTTTGGGGTGAAATGATCCGAACAAATACATGAATGTTTACGCATGTTCCATCCAATTTTTCGATTTACATCGACTCTGGTTGCTTTGATCCATTGTCGCTTCAGGGTTTCATTGGTACTGGGGAATGTATGAATTCCTGTATTTTTGCACGTCACAACGACACAGGTACGCATTTTTGTATACTCAAAGAAAGTTCCTAATTTACAAGGTATCGAAACTAAAACTAAAAGTAAAGTAAGTAAAAACTTACATACAGCAGTCTAACAAAATTACAGTATTTCCTTAGTCTGTGCAGTCTTCTAGGGGCACGGGAGCGCCCTCGCCAAGACGCGAGAAGATGGATAGTACACTACCTACCTGGGTGAATCTCCTCGAATTGTCGCTAATTCGTCATTGTTGTCATTAATCTCTCACAGTTCTCAGCACAACAGAAATATAATAAGTATACAGTTATTGACGTTACAGTATGTAAGATTGTCAGTCAACTCCAACTAATATAGAAATAAAAATATCTTTAACAACCTGTTGCACTGACAAAATATAAGTGTGACACTTCCAAGGACAATGACGCCGTCAATTTGAGTAGATTCACCCACCTACCTCTTCTTGAAGTGTTTCGTAGATTAAGTACCAATCCTACATCATACCATCTAATTTTGCTGTTGATAGGGATAGAAAGTGTATGGGGCCAAATTAGGTCAGATTACTAGAAAAGTCAGAAAGCGACGAAAACTTTTGTATAAATAAATAAACCATTCTACAAAAAAACATTTCATAAAAAGGATGACAAAACAAGCCCTAATTTTACCAATCATACAATCATCATGGTAAAGAATAGGGCTTGCCCGTTTTACAATACCCAATTTCTTTCCTTAGTTAAGAAGTAACGGCCAAGCCTTAAGCTAAGGTAATAAATAAAATGATAATAAAATTATGTAACATAGATAGTCATGCATGAGTTCTGATAACTTTTTAAACTGAACGCATACATATCACATCATGAGCTCGTGTCTTGGCATCCTTTTTACATAAAATGTTTTGTCGGGTGGATTTGACAGATATATTTTTCTGACTTTCACGCCATCTAGTAAGTGTTGTGGAACTAGTTTTTTGTTTTAAAACGCCTCATTTTGTGAAATTAGGCACAGAACCAAATAAACTTAATGAAGAGCTAAAATCATCAATTTACTTTCACCACTCTGTGGGGGATGAAGAAAGTAAGAAATATTGATGATGTTAGCTCTAGGTTGTAACCTACAACATCTGCTGTGCGACAGAGTTGAGTTGTAAACGCTCTTCTCTACTCGGACAGTATAAATAGTCCGTTTAGGTGCGAAGGTGAAACCGTCGACTGCGTATGGGTTCGTGCAATTTGAGTTTGGTCCAATTTTTCAAGGCACTTGCGTATTTACTATTGATATACTGTGTATCCATAAATTACGTCACAAGTTAACGGGGCAAGCGGGGGTCGACGAAGTGTGACATTGTGTGACAGGGGTGGAAGGGGTCCTGAATTTCGTAACGTCACATGGAGTGAAAGTGAAAGTGAAAATAAATTGGTTGTTGAAGGAATGGGCTTAAAGTCCATGGACTCAAGATGTTTAAGTTTTCCTTATTTAATAGAGTAATCGTTTTTTGTTTTGTTAATTTCATGAAATGTTTGACTTGATGTTCATGTTTATTAAAAAATAATTTAAGTATAAAACTAATTTCGAAACTGCTGTTTGATGTCAATAATTTCTAAATTTAAAATTGCAAAATATGTGACGTCACACTAGGGAGGGCGGGAGTCTCACAAAATGTGACCAGCTGTGACAAGGACGGGGGAGGAGTAAAAAAATCACTAAATTCGTGTGACGTAATTTATAGATGACCCCTAAGCATTGTATATAATTGACCACCTTAACCCATCTGGAGAGCATCCAATTTTGTTGAAATAATAAGTAGGCTCGGGTGGGAGACCCAGGTTCGATACCCAGTGGGGGTATTTTGTATGGACCATCACCGCGACCGTTGTTGGTGTATTTTAACCTCTAAATGTTGACCTGTCGACAGTTCTCAGTTTCGTAACTGGGTCAAATGAAGCGTAGCGGCCACTGACGCTGGTCCAATCGACGTGTATCCCGGCCAATCCCGGCCTTCTGGGATCCCTTCCTCTCTATGTTCTAATTGGATAAGTTGGGTCAGTGTTCAGAGTTATGTGCGCGACTCACGGTGGAAATAGATGTCCTTAAAAATATATCGAATATACGAATCGCTCGTAGCCTGGGCTGCCTGAGTGATCTTAAACGATCACTAAGGTTAAGCAACATACGGCGCGTTCAGTCCATGGATGGGTCACCGTCTATGACTAACGCTAGTGGCATTTTTCCGAGCGATTCCGTGCTTCGCAAGGCACGTAAAGCAGTTGGTGCCGGCTACCGTCGATAGATGGCAGTCGTTAAGCCAAGTCAGAGGCCTTAGGGCGGCTTGAAAACTTCTGACAGTAAAACCAGCCACTAGTCTTACAAGGCTCCACCAATCCGGACTTGGCCCCCGTGGTGGAGTATGGCCTATACCTTCCTCCGGGGAGAGGCCCGTGCCCCTCGGTGGGGACATGGTGGGTTGATGAACCAAAAATATATAAAACTAGCTGACCCGGCAAACGTTGTTTCGCCAGATAGGGGTATGAAAAATACATAACAGCCTATTAGACCTACCGAATACCTATACATATAAAATTTCATCATAACCAAGGGGTGTCGAAGGAGTATGTGCAATAACACGGTGACACGAGAATTTTATATTTTAGACATTAGACTAGCTGACCCGGCAAACGTTGTTTCGCCATATTTTTTTCACTTCGGGCTATGAAAAATAGATAGCAACCTATTCTCAGACATTATATTCATACAGCCTTATTAATAAAAAGTCAGTTCACTACTTCACGCTACAAGCACACTATAGATCGTTTTTATTAATAAGGCTGAGTATATACAGAATTTCATCGAAATCGCCAAACTGTTTCGGAGGAGTATGCACTAACATTGAGATACGAGAATTTTATACAGGGTGGAATTTTGTAATGCCACCTGAAGGGGAAGTACTCTTAATACTGTAGATAGAGAATTTTACTCAAAGGAAAAATTCCTTTATTTTTGAAAAGAAAGAAAACTGCATTCAAAGATTTTTAAAAATTCGCTGGCCGCACCCGGTAATCGAACCTACTAAAATCTGTGAAAGTTGCACCCTGTACTTTTATTGCAGCGATCGTTAGGGTCAATTATTAGGATGAAATCTCTCTAACCAACTTCATAAATTAAATGAAAGGAAAACAATGAAATCTTAAATTGCTACTGAAGTGTGTTGCTACTGAAAAAGTTCTCCACCGAAAAAGGGACAAATTTGACCCATTTGAGGGCAATAAAAAATAAAATACTACGTAATTTTTATGTTTTACCTACAAAAAGGTTAATCTAAATATTTACTTACTCAAGTGATCTAATACAAAAATAAAAAAATATTTCAATATCACGAACAATATATCGAATTAACTTTAATTACTTTATTTCATTCTTTAGCTGGCATCACTGCATACTAATTCAAGGTTTCGTAAACCTTTTTAGAAAAGTGAAGTATGCCGCTGTTAGCTCTCTTAATAATTAAGTACCTGGGTGACCGAGCTTTGCTCGGTACTTTTTTTGTAATATAAAATATGTAATATAAAATTAAAATAATCCTTTTTTAACAAAAAAAGAGCTTTGAAAAAAAAAATCGCCCGTTTTCCCGTCAGAACTATCCCGACCTTGCAAGTAGATGCGTAGATTTAATTGCCTTAAAACACGGATAAACCACGTTTTCTAAAAATGTAACCTAGTTAGATCAATTAAACGCCCCCGAAAGCATCTGCCTACAAAATTTCGTGAAAATCGTTGGAGCCGTTTCCAAGATTCTAATTATATATAAATATATATAGGTACAAGAATTGCTCGTTTAAAGAGATTAGATGTCAGCGATGATGATGATGATGAAGATAGTGATGTAAGTATTAATGATGATTAGATATTTTAATGATAATATGTTTTCTTTACTTGTACTTTTTTACTGTTTGTGTGGTGAAACGGGACACAGTTGTCACTCGCCTTAAATTCTCTTTTAATTTGGAGCTCCACACTTTATAAAATGGATAGATTCACTAACAAATTCAATGTGTAGACTTAGATGTTCACACTCTTATTGAAATTGAAAAATGTGGCCGGCCAAAAAAGTTTTCTAATCTCTGACATGTCAAAAAATGATAACTGTGAGAATTCTACGGAATTAAAAATCAGACTTTAATTAATTTCTCGAAATGGGCTCCATTTTCTTGGATCACAAATTTACTCTTCTAACGAATTCATTTCTAGTAATTTTTACCTAATAACGTGTTTTGGTGAATGTTATAAATCGTATTCTGAACCTCAACTCTCAACTCGTTTACATTCTCATAAGATTTAATGTAAATTTATTTTTTTACATTATCCCCACAAAAAAAAATCTAAAGGGATGAGACCTGGTGATCGTGCAAATTGCAATAGTCTTATCTAAATAGTAATTCGTCATTTTAATGGATCAATGACGTCAATGATAATTATTAATTAATAACATAAGTAAACGTAAAGAAACGGATCTTTGAGTAAAAGTGCTTTAACTTGAATTTAAATTTAAGATTTCATTGTTTTCCTTTCATTTAATTTATGAAGTTTGTTAGAGAGATTTCATCCTTATAATTGACCCTAACGATCGATGCCATAAAAGTACAGGGTGCAACTTTCACAGATTTTAGTCGGTTCGATTACCGAATGCAAGCGAATTTAAAAAAACATTGAATGCAGTATTCTTTCTTTTCAAAAATAAAGGAATGTTTTCCTTGAGTAAAATTTTCTATCTACAGTATTAAGAGTACTTCCCCTTCAGGTGGCATTACAAAATTCCACCCTGTATCTTAGAAAAGAAGAAGATGTACATAATGTGGGATTTAGGCGGTTTTTATCTTTTCTATATACTTCGTTACACGAGTTTCCAAGGGCACGAAATACTCGCATCTAACTGATGGTCAATGCGCGCGGCTAGAGATAAGCGAAGACGGTCCGCCTAGGCTTAGATTCTGCTAATGCATTGTAGTACAATGACATGAACATGACTATTTAGTTTCATTGCCGCTTTAAGTCAACGTGAGCACGTGTATCAATATTTCTAGGCGTCAATGGTATGAAAAAACACGTCACGAGACCTGAGTGCGTATACTGAGTTTTGTCAAATAGATGGCGCGCTTTGTCACTCCTATGCAAAACGCAAACGCTCTCGCTATCGAAAGTGAACGACAAAACTCAGTATACGCACTCTGAGTGCGTATACTGAGTTTTTTCATTCACTCTGAGAGTGAATGAAAAAACTCAGTATAAGCACTCTGGCCGTGTATCTGTCATCGTACTATAAGGCACTAACAGAATCGAGAACCTGGTAGGGTAGGCTTACATGCTATTGAGGGTCCCGTGCATTAACCAATTGGCGCTTAAGGACGATTTTCTTTGGGTGCTCATTTCGTGGAATGGAGTATAGTAGGTATAAGTACTATAGCTTTCTCCTCCGTTTCCTGGTGGTCATACTAATTTGTCATATCAGTATGACTAAGAGGATATACATGTCCTCATGGTCATGCTCGCTTTTCTGAACATTCTGTAGAGGGAAAAAAATGCCAGCACATAAAACTACAAGTAAATCCTACTTAATAATAGAAAAAGAAGTATTTACTACTTTCTTTATTTAGGTACACAGAAAAGTATTTATATTATACAGGAGGAATGAAAACCTTTTTCTAAAAATATCGAGTTACAGTAGGACTAGGACATGTATATCCTCGTAGTCATACTGATTATGACATAATAGTATGACCACCAGGAAACGGCGGCTTCCTCTCAGGGAGAGAGTATGGATTTGATTACATAAGATTATCAATTTGGAAACCTGCGGTGTGTGAACCTCTGAAACCCAGGTTTCTTCATGACATTTTCCTTCACAAGCGAGTGGTATTGCTACTACAACTTAACAAATGTATTGTATCCGTCAGACCTACTTATTTGATTCATCGAATTTCCTTCTAAATTCAATGTTTGTTTTTTTTTCAGATAGGTACAGTCGACAGCACATCATGGTATACACCCATGCACTCTGCTCCGTTGCATTACGGGCGACTTTGCAACTAAAATCTGAAGATTGACGTGCTGTCGACTATACAATGCGCATTTCACTTTCCAACGCATAGCAACTCTTGAAGTAGGTAGTATGTAGGTACATAATCATCTGGATAAAACTAATTACTGCCGACTTTGCAACTAAAATATGAAGGTTGACCTGCTGTCGACTGTCATTACCAACCTGTCGTGATCACAGAGTACTTTTTATATACGGTCGTGATTTTACTTTGCCTGTACAGGTAGTAGGTACTTGAGGCTTATTTCATAGAACCCTTTATTTCCTATGTCCAAAACATGTGACTAATGTTTTATTTATTAGGTACTTCTGAAGATAAGATAAGAATATTCTTTATTGCACATAAGATAAGATAAGAATATTCTTTATTGCACATAAGAAACCAGAGACAAATAAAATTTACAATTAAAAACATACAATAGGCGGTCTTATTGCTAACAGCAATTTCTTCCAGACAACCTTGTGACGGAAAGATTGCCGAAGGAAACAGAGAAACGGGTAGTTGGTGCAAATACGAATAATACATACTTATACTTAATAATATACTTACATAAATCTTACTTATATAAATTATTATAAACTACTACATAAATATGTTATAATACCTATTTGTAAGAGGAGGATAAAATGAATATAATATACCTACATAGAAAGGAAAGTAATTGAGTGATAAATACTTAGTTTAAAGAGATAGATATAGTTCTTTTACCCGATTTTTAAATATAGCTGGTGAAGGGGAGCGCCTTGTTGAGACCGTAGATCCGGCAGATCATTCCACAGCCGGGCTGCCCTTACAGTGAATGAAGTGCTGAAGAACCTTGTTGTATGACTCGGTGTCTTCAGCGTCAAACTCTGATCGGACCGTAATGTCCGACTGTGGGAGTCACTTAGGAAAATAAAGCGCTCTTTGAGGTACGGGGGTGTGGCTGGATTGAACAGCACTGAGTAAAGAAGTGAGAGGATGTGAGCATTCCTACGGAGACGGATGGGGAGCCACTTGAGCTTAGCGCGGTATTCGGAGACGTGGTCATATTTACGTAAGCCAAATATAAACCGTATAGCAAAGTTTTGGAGGCGCTCAAGTTTATTAAGTTGCTCTTCAGTTAGATCTAGATAGCTGGCATCGGCATAGTCGAGGATAGGGAGCAACAGAGATTGCGCAAGGGCAATCTTGGTTGCGGTTGGTAGGAAATTTCGTAACCTTCTCGGAGAAGCCGCTGAAGCGAATATTTTCCGGCTCACTTCCGATAGCTGTGGTCCCCAGGATAGATACCTGTCAATAATAATCCCCAAGTTCTTCACCTTCTCACTGTATGGTATACGTACCTACTCCGTCAAAGTCAATTTGTGGAAGCTGTTCCAAATCAACTTTGGACAGCATTCTCGGACTACCAATCACAATAACCTGTGTCTTAGAAGGATTTATATTTAGGCCGTAACATCTGCTCCTGTCTAAAATTCGTTGGAGGTCGACATTGAAATCAGTGATAGCCAAAGGCAGACTCTCTACCGGACACTGCGCGTAAATTTGGAGATCATCTGCGTAAAGGTGGTAGGAAGAAGTAAGAGTTCTAGAAATGCTATTGATAAAGATAGCGAAGAGAAGTGGAGAGAGCACGCCATCTTGCGGGACACCGGCAGTAGTATCACACCATGCAGAAAAGAAATCATCGATACGTATACGTTGCCGGCGCCCAAACAAGTAACTCCGAAACCAGTCAATTACCATCGGAGATATGTTGAGAGAGCATAGTTTCCCCAACAGGATTTCGAAGTCTACCGTGTTGAATGCGTTGCTGAAGTCCAGCAACGTGAGGACGGTGACTTGCCCATTTTCCATGCCTAACCTAATGTCGTCAGTTATTTTGACGAGAGCAGTGGTCGTACTATGACCTGGACGAAAACCGGATTGAAGGGGATTAAAGAGATTATTTTTATTAAGAAAGATGCTAAATTGTTGATGGATGAGGCGTTCAAGGACTTTGGAAAGGAACGGAAGGATAGAAATGGGGCGATAGTCGGAAAAGGACGAAGGATTTGACTTTTTGGGTAATGGAGTAATTTGTGCTTCTTTCCAAATAGTCGGAAAGACACTAGTTTCGACTGACTTGTTCAGGATTTTTGTGATCACTGGTACAACAACGTCTACTATGGGCATAATCATCCCATCCGTACCAACAGCGCTGGATGTTATGGATACTATGCTCTTTTCAACATCACAATAGGAAAATTGACTAAGACAAAATGATGGAAAGTCTGGAGTTGGAAGTGCTGAAAGACAACTCAGTGTATTGGCTTTGATAGCTTCATCAAAATTGGAAGCTGAGGAGAAATGTCGATTGAGAGAGTTGACATCAAGGTCATTCGGAATTTTATCTGGACGTGATTTTCCAACTCCCAGAGATTTGAGAAACTTCCAGACCTTAGCTGGATCACCGTTTTCTACTGATTTGTGGATATGGCGTCTTTGTGCATCCCTACACAACCTGTTGCATTGATTTCGCAAATTTAAAAAGCGCTCCTTATTGTAGTCTGTTGGCTTCATTTTATATTTATACTTGGCTATTGATTTCCGATGCATAGCAGTCTTGAGATCATCTGTTAGCCAAGGTGCCGGCAAATGACGAACCTTCACAGATCTGACGGGCGCATGTACATCGTAGATACCAGTGAGAAGGGTGTTGAAAATTGCGATTTGCTCATCGACTGTATCCGCCCTGGCTACAACAGACCAGTCGGTACGCAGCGCATCTTCTCTGAGTCGGTCCAGATCCATGCCACCAAAATTCCGCTGCATGAGTATACTCGACTTAGCTTTAGGGGGACGAATTTTATAAGTAAGAAAGATCAAATCATGATTGGAGAACGCATCAGCTGCGAATTGGCCATGCGCAGCAACATGCTGGGAAGAAGATACTATTACAAGATCAAGAAGAGAAGGAGTGCAGTTTGGAAAATGATGAGTCGCATCAAGAGGAGGGATACACAAGTTGCTGGCTTTAAGTAAAGTTAAGAAGGATGAAGAACGGTTGTCGTGTTTTAATAGACATGTATTGAAATCACCCATTATGATTGTGTGATCATAAGAGGGAGTTAGGTTTTCCAAAAGAGTTTCGAAGGAAGAAAAGAAGTTAATACGTAGAGAAGGACAGTAGTAGACACCGAGTAACACTTTAGTATGAGACAATAGTACTTCTATAAAAAGATGTTCTCCCGCATTTGGAGGTGGGGGCTGAGCTGATATACTAACGATAGAAAAAGGAATATGAGCTCGTAGATAGATGGCCACTCCACCTCCACCACCACTAGTGCGGTCGTTTCGTATCAAGTGGAAACCTGGAAGAGAATAAGAAGTAGACGGAAGACTAGGCTTCAGCCAGGACTCAGAAACCAGGATAGCGTGTAAGTTTTTTACATCAAAGGAGGCCAGCGTATCTCTGCCAAAAGTGTTGTTTGAGTTTCTCTATCCGTTGGTGCCTTTGAAGTCTATTGATGTTGACTTCGGTCAGCTGGGGAGAAGGCACCGAAGTGAGCGTCCGTCCAATGAGGAAGTGTGAGGGACTTAAAGGGGTGAGATCGGAAGGATCAGATGACATGGATGTTAGAGGTCTCGAATTCAAGATAGCCTCTATCTGTGTCAAGCAAGTTATCATTTCTTCGTAGTTGAGATGTGCTAGGCCAAGAACGCGTTTAAGACGGTATTTTACTGACTTTACTGCGGCCTCCCAGAGGCCGCCAAAGTGAGGGGAGTGGGCAGGAATAAATTTAAAGTTAATACCTGTTTGGCTGATGTTAGTTTCTATGTCACGTGAAAACTTTTGGAATAATTGAGTAAGTTCATTGAATCCACCTACGAAACAGGTACCATTATCACAATAAATGTTTTGAGGCCTGCCCCGACGTGCAATGAATCGTTGGAGAGCACGAAGAAAGCCCTGCTTGGTAAGATCTGGGACGAGTTCCAAGTGTACAGCCTTCACTGCGAAGCACACAAATACACAAATATAGGACTTTATCAATCTACTGCCTCGCCCTTTACGGTCAAGGATCAACACTGGCCCGGCGTAGTCTATTCCTGTATTTAAAAATGGGTACTCTAAGTGAAGTCTGTCAGTGGGTAAGTCGCTCATTTTAGGTTGTGTTGTTATAGCTTTGTATCTTGCGCAACGTACGCATGACTGTACTACTTGTTTGGACAGGTTCCTTCCACCTAGTGGCCAATAAGATAGCCTAATGTTAGCCAGTAAAAGTTGAGGACCGGCGTGCAGTAACAGTTTGTGTTGCGATTGAAATATGAGTTTTGTTATTGTGTGTTTACTGCATAACAGTATAGGATGTTTAATGTCATAAGAGTAGTACGAGTTATTCAAACGTCCTCCAACGCGTATTAAATTGCTGTTATCAAGAAAAGGGGAAAGAGAAAGCAATCTATTCTTGTGAGGTAAATGTTGTCCTGATATAAGAATGTGAAATTCTTCAGGAAACATTTTTTGTTGAGCTAACATTAACATTTACTTTTGGGAAGACTGTAATTCAGATAATGATAAGTGACCATGAATTTTATTATTTTTATGTTTAATGTTGTAGATAAATCTTTTAATGTAAGCTATTATTCTTATTAATTTGAAGTAATTTGATATTTTATGCATTAGTTTGGATATTGAATGTGTATTATCTATTGTAGCAAAGAATGACATTTCTGGTAAGTTTTCACATTGAAGGTTTGGGTTTTTTGGATGTTGTGTATGCTTGTGATGTAAAAAGTCAGGACCTGTCCACCACAACTCAGATCCGCTGAGCACATCAGCCTTCACCCCGCGAGAAACCAGGTCTGCCGGGTTTTCTTTGGACGGAACGTAACCCCAAGTGTGGTCAGTTGTACTGTCTTGAATTTCGCTAACTCGGTTTCTAACAAAGGGTTTCAATCTACTAGGTGAAGTGGAGAGCCAACCTAAAACTATAGTGGAGTCTGACCAGTAAAAAATTGAATTAAATTTTATTGTAAGGGACTTTAGTACCCCGCAAAGCTCAAGACGAGGTATGGTAGTTGACTTTATTGGTGCAATCTTGTTTTTGGACACTAAAAGACGAACACGTACTGTTCCTTGTGTAGTTACTGTTTTTATGTAGACGCATGCACCGTAGGCTCGCTCGGAGGCATCTGTAAAAGTGTGTATTTCTATAGAAAGTATGTTTTCGTTAGATATCCACCTTGGAATGTTAATTGTGTTCAGGCAAGGAAGAGATTGTAATAAGGTAAGGTAGGCATTTTTGAGTTCATGAGGAACTTCATCGTCCCATTCACACTTAATCTTCCAGAGTTTCTGTAAAATTATTTTTGCCTCCACGATACAAGGCCCTACTAAACCAATGGGATCAAAAACTTGGCTTATTGTTGACAATATTGATCGTTTAGTAACCGTAGATGTTGATGCTAAATCAATCGAAAAATATAAAGTGTCAATTTCAGAGTTCCAAAATAGACCCAAAGTTTTACTAGACATGGCGGAGTCTAAATTAAGTGGTTTATCTGTGTCTCCTTTTATTTGTGAAATTGATTTTAAAATCTCTGGACAATTCGATTGCCATTTACGCAAATTAAATTTTGCGGAATCTAACATTTTAATAATATTTGTACATAGTTCTATGACTTCGTCTATGGAATCTCGACCGGTGAGTAAATCGTCGACGTAGAAATCGTGTTTTATTGCATGCTTTGTATTGATATCTGTGCATTGTTCTGATAGCGCAAGTAGGCACCTAGTGGCTAAATAAGGCGCTGACGCAGTGCCATAGGTAACCGTGTTCAAAGTGTATGTTTTTATGGGTTCGGATGTGTCGTACCTAAATAATATTTGTTGCAATGACCTTTGACACGGCACGACGCTAATTGCTCGGTACATTTTTTATACATCGCTGGTCACGACGTACTGATGCTGTCTAAATCTCAATAATATTGAAATTAGGTCACCTGTATGGTCGGACCAACCATTTGAAGGTCATTGAGAGACTGACCTGAAGTCGTGGTCGCTGAGGCATCGAATACAACTCTAAGCTTTGTGGTTGTGCTCGATTCGCGAACTACTCCATGATGAGGGAGATAATAATTTATGTTTTGTTTTGTATATATGTTTTTAGATGATTTTAATGTTGTTTGTGTTGTGGCTGGTGTATTTAAATGGTTTTTTATTGATGTATTTGATGTGTTTTCTGTGTGTTTTATAGATGTAGGTGTAGTAGATGTAATTGTGTTGCCACTTGATGTTTTATTGTGAATTGAAGGTGTTTGTTGTTTTTGCATGTAATTAGATGTATTTATAGATGTCTGCTTTGTGTTCTCTGTCATGTGTCCTAGATTTTGATATTCACGCATAAAGTCTATGTATCTTTTCTTCAATTCTAGATCTCGCTGCAACTTGTTCTCCAGAGACAAGAAACGACGTTTTGCCATTCCATAGGAGTCACCTAAAACCACAGGCGACTCTTTTAGTGGGATTGTGACAATGAACTTGCCTTCACTATCCCGCCTTGTCGTTTCGGCAAATATCTGCTCACACGCCTGTTCTTCTTTAGACATGCAGTGCTTGGATGACACTGCGTCCAGCTCCCAGAAACGTGCTACTTGCGAGTCTAATGTTTGTGTAAAGTGACATGTTGGAATGGATTTTTCTGTGGATGTTTGTTGAATAATGCCTGAAATAATCCATCCCAGGCTTGATTCGCGTAAGGTTGGTTGATTATTACCTAGATGTATAGAATTAGAGCCTAGTACACTCCAGAAAACTTCAGCTCCTACTAGTAGGTCTACAGCTGCGGGTTCATTGAATGTGGGATCTGCCAATTGAATTCCTGAAGGGATTTGTATATTTTGTAAGTTGATGTATGTAGTTGGAAGAGATTGTGTGATATTTGGCAGTACGTAACAGCTTATGTTCGTCTTATAGTTTCCATTGCAAGCTTTCATGGTAAGGTCACAAGACTCCACTGTAGATGAAACCTGATTGTTTATACCAGAGACTGTTGAGCTCGTCTGACGTTTTGACAGACCCAGTTTCTCGCGAAGATTGCTTGTTATGAAGTTAGATGTGCTTCCATTGTCCAGCAAGACCCGGGCGGTGTGGAACTGGCCGTTGTTGTCCATCACTTCCACGAGCGCTGTGGATAGCAATACATGCATTTGATGAGAATTAGAAGATAACGATTGTTTTGATGTATGTGTTTCTGTGTGTGCTGGAAGAGCAACATTTTCTGTGCATGTTTCTGGCTTGTCCTTGTGTAGAAGGGTATTATGTTTTGTGTTACAATACTTACAATGTGTAAGTCTGCAATTTTTTTCAACGTGTCCAACTCGCAAACAGTTTTTGCAAACGTTATTGAAACCCGAGACGGCTTTGATGCGCCCATCTACGTTAAGAGTTATTCCATCGGAATAACTCACATGAGAATAGATGATGCTCACGTTTGCACATTGGACAGCTGAGTATTTTAGTGTTAGTTTTCTGTTCTGTAACCACTGCAAATGTTTTTGGTTTATGTGTGTCTGTGTATGTTAACGTTTGTTTCTGTGTCTGTTTGTTACTATGTAAGGTTTCTAATAAATCCGCTCTGTTACTTAAAAATTTTATAAATTGTTCTAATGTTGGTGTGTCTTTTAAAGTGTTTCTGTGTTCTTCCCACTGACGACTGGTTGAGAAATCAAGTTTTTTAGACATTATGTAAATTATTAATACATCCCAGCGGTCGGTGGGTTGACCTAAACTTGAGAGCGCACGCAAATTTTTATTTGTAATGTCTATTAAATTTCGTAGTGTTTTGCAAGATTCCCTTGTTAATTGTTCTGCATTGAAAATTGCTTGTAAATGATTGTTAACTAAGATTTTTGTGTTGTCATATCTCTCTGTCAATAACTTCCAAGCTACTTGGTAATTTGCCGTTGTAAATTCAAGACTTTGTATCATTAATGAAGCACTGCCTTTAAGAGATGCACGCAAGTAGTGAAATTTACTGATTTCGTTGATTTTATCGTTATTGTGTATAAGAGAAATATACATATCTCTAAACTCGAGCCAGTGTTGATACTCGCCGTCGAAGGTAGGTGGATTGATGTCTGGAAGTCGAAAGAAGTCCTGCTTCACAGCTGGGGGCGCTGCCCGGCTGTCGCTCGGCCCAGATCCATCCAAGGCTTGAGACTGGGGCTGCAGCGGGCGGCCTAGCAGACTGCGCGCTATAGATGTTTTCGCAAAATACAATGTCTCAAACTGCTCCCTTTCGTCATATTCTCCAGTCGGATCGGGCAACAAAACTTCAATCTGGGTCTGCAATTGATCAAATGTTGAGTAAGCTTCTTCAATTTTACTAAGACGCGATTGTAATTCGATTCTATGAACTGGACTCAATGATTCATAACTAGTGGCAATGCCAAGATAGTTATCGAAATGCGTAAGCTTAGCTTTTTGACTGCTACGTTTTTTGACTAAGTCTTTATAGATTGCTGCCGTGTCAGTCATAATGTTGAAGAAGAATGAAGCTGTATTTGTATATAGAAAGCTACCTTGGGCTTGTACACTTTACACACAAGATTAATTTTATATCACGAAACGGTAGGTTGCTTGTAGCGTGGCGCTCGCGCTTAGTGCACGAATAGCAAACAGGTTTGATGAAGATGCGAGTGCGCCGCGCTCAATAGATAACAACGCAGCGCGTAGGTAGGTATTTATATGAGTTATTTTGCTAATGTGAAGTTTGTAAGCGTTGCGTGATAAGAAGGATGCTGCTATTTTATTGTGAAGAAGCTAGATGTAGGCTAGGGTAGGCATAGAAGACCTTCCAAAGGGGAATCTTTGATGTATGCACAAACTTGACACTTATAGATGCTATCTTGAATTAAATTATAGGGAATTAAGTAGATGCACTGGGACAAGGACAAGGAATATGGAACGGACTCACTCAGAACTCGAAACTTTCCCTTTCCGGAACGTGGCACTTGAAGTATGGCGCCGTGCGTGACTCGTCGTGTCACACTGATATGGCGCCGCGTGGCGTACTATATCGGGCGTTCAATTTTTGTTCTTCTCAGGTTTATATCAAGGTCTCCGTAGTTTATATCAAGACGGCTCCCTCTCTTGCGAAGGACCATTGATGAATACAAAGATTTTCGATAGCTTCAATGAGTTTAATGGAAGTAATTTTACAAAGGCGATGATTGTATGGAGCCGCGACAATCTTAGTTCGGAGAGCTTTGGTGAGCGAGTGTCCGCGGCCGCGGCGGCGGCAGGCTGCCCCCCGCGCCCCGCGCCGCCTCAGCTAGCAATCGTGGTAACAATATTCATTAAATTGATAACTTTTATATTTCTTTGTAAATACAAAGTGAATTGTACATATAGTTGGTAGACAAGTTTGTACATATTGTAATTAGAAGATGGGGACGGGAAAGAAGCGGAAAAAAACTGACCCCCCTGACGAGCGATCATCACCAGCTATGGATACTTCGGACTCGGATGATGACTCCTCCAGGAAGTACAATGTTTTTAAGGTTCCAGGGGACTCTAGGAAGTATCCTGAAAACAGTAAAAAATCGGAATACATAGTGTTCGTGTCACATGAAAATGAAAAACCGTTTTCCGACAAAGACAGGCTAGCTCTCTCCCATGCCATACGCAAATTCTGCGCCACTGGCATTCTACATCTGAAGTCAGTAAATAAATTCAAGATTGGCATTACGTTCGATTTGTCAAACAACGCAAATGTGTTTCTGCAGAATAAAAAATTACTTGACGAACTAGACCTGAAGGCCACTATACCGGCTAGCGACACTGAAGCGACTGGGGTTCTTACCTCAGTCCCTACTGACCTTTCCAATAAACAAATCTTTTCGTTGATTGGCAGCTCTCGAAATGTAATTCAAGTGAGACGTTTCATGCGTCGGGTGCGGAGTGACGACGGCGACGTGTCACATCTTCCCACTCAGACAGTCGCGGTAACTTTTGCTTCCACTGAATTGCCTCAGTACGTCTATATCGATTCTTGGAGACACGAGGCAAGCGCTTATATACCACCAGTAAAGCAATGTCTTCAGTGCATGAAGTTTGGCCACTTTGCCAAATACCGCCGAAATTCGGTTGTGTTCGATCTGCACAGAAAATCACCATTTTAAAACATGTAAAGAGGATCCTAAAAACGCGAAATGCTGCAACTGCGGAGGCAATCACATAGCTATCTCTAACACATGTCCACAAAAAAAATTGAAAATAGAGGAAAACAAAATTAAGTCAAGGGCCGTCACATATTCAGATTTATTCAGTGAAAACTCCTTCACCCAATTAACAAAATCGAACATCGAAACACAGATTTTTTTATGAACATACTCTTTCAAGCAATTACAAAAATAGTTACAAATCAGAAAAACACCCCAATCAACTCTACATCAATAAAAGAAATCTTAGCACAAACTGTAAGAAATACCACTTCTTCTAACAATGGATCAACTTAATATTATGCAGTGGAACTCCCAGAGCATTATTAGCAATAAATTTCTACTAACACAATTTCTTTATGAAAACGATATACATGTAGCAATAATATCAGAGACTTGGCTAACTCCTAATAAAGCTTTTAACATAAAAGGATATCGAATAGAAAGAAACGATATTGGTAATAAACATAATGGTGTAGCAATTTTAATACATAATAGTATAAATTATAAAAAAATTAATACATATTCGGACAATTCATTACGAAACATTTGTGTAAGGATATCTGTAAATAATAAAGAAATGAGTATTGCAAGTTTTTACTGTCCTACAAACTGTGTCCCATCTGTTGATAAACTTAATTTTCAGTCAATAATAGAGTCGATTCCCGAACCCATGTTATTACCGAACCGAACACATTAGGTGATTTTAATGCACACCATTCTTTGTGGGGGTGCCATTCTATTAATTCTAGAGGTAGAGATATTTTGGAAATTATTGATGGTTGTTTTGAATTCCGGCGAGGTTACTACTGTGGGCTCCTTGACATGGCGTCCCAATGCTTTGGATTTATCACTGGCTTCCCTATCACTGGCTCTGTCTTGCGATTGGTCTGTACATAATGATCCTCTTGGCAGCTACCATCTTCCTGTAATTATTAAGGTTTTTGTAAATAATAGTATTAATGATGATGGTCTTGTAAACAGCAATAGTGCTAATCCTTTGCCTATCTATCCTAACTTTAAAATGATCAATTGGACATTATATGAACAATATGTAGACACACAACTGTCTGATTTTCAGGTTGAAAATTACACTCCGTTGACAGCATATAACAGTTTTTGTAACATATTGCATAATGTAGTTAATGACTCTCTTACAAGTCGTAATTCTGTTTCTTCTTCTTTTGGTGCTATCAACTCTCGTCGTAGACTGATACGCAAGAAGCTCTCTCTTCCTTGGTGGAATAAAAAATGTTCAGAAGCTGTTGAAAATTCCAAACTTGCCTATATTAACTTTAAAAATAATCCTTCAGATCAATCTTACATTGAATTTAAAAAACTACAAGCACATAAAAAACTTTTGTTAAAAATGGAAAGATCTAATAGCTGGATTGAACTGTGTAGCTCCTTTAATCGATGTACACCTCTGTCAAAAATCTGGAATTGTATGCGTAAATTCAACAAAACTTACTCTTTTAATAATGACAATGATAGTTGGATACAGGACTTTTTGCAAAAGTATACACCAGACCATGTAAATAATAAACCAATTTTTTCCCCGGACAGTGAAACAAATCCTGTAAATTATTTTATGATAAAATCTTTCTCAATTGAAGAATTAATATCAGTTATTCTCTCGAGAAAAGATGGCGCATTTGGTCTGGATGGTGTTCCTTATATAATGTTAAAAAGGCTTAGTAAAAATAGCTTACAGATTTTGCTTGAAATATTAAATAACCTATGGTTGAGCAACGAGATTCCCCACTCATGGAAGTCCGATTGTTTAGTGCCCATATTGAAGCCAGATAAGCCTCGATCAAGTTTTTGAACAACTGATAAAACAAAGGTTGGAATTTTATGTAGAAAAAAAATAGTATTTTACCTTCTAATCAATTTGGCTTTCGAAGAGGAACATCAGCTGCAGCTTGACATACAAAATAGTTTAAATAAAAAAGATTATTTGATGTCGGTGTTTTTTGATGTGTCTGGAGCATTTAATAGTGTCAATGTCGACATTCTTTGTGTTGAGCTACTTTCCATCGGGATCCCAAATAAAATTGTTAATTGGATTTATAATTTTTTAACTGAGAGGGAAGTCTATGCAAAATATAATGGTAATCTTTATGGTCCACGATTCGCTTCTGTTGGTGTTTGTCAAGGCGGAATACTTTCTCCATTAATTTTCCTCTTATATATCCGCCGTTTAAATCTCATTTTGGGTTCTGAAGTCAAAAATCTTCAATTTGCTGACGACTTGGTTGTTTATGCATCTGGAAAAAATTTAAAAAACATCAGTGAAATTCTTAACAAATCTTTAAAAGGGTTGTCTACATACTTCACCTATCTGAATCTTGATATAAATGCATTAAAATCTAAAGTGGTTGTATTTGGTAAAGCTAGTAATAATATTCCTTCTGTATTTTACAACAAAGTCCCCATTCCTGTTTCTCAAGAGGCTAAGTTTTTAGGTATTATCTTTACTCACAATATGTCTTGGAAAAAATATGTTGAATTGCTAAGTTTAAGAGCCAATAAGGCCCATAATATTTTGAAATCTTTGTGCAGGATTTCGTGGGGAGCAGATCCGAAAATATTGTTACTTCTGTACAAATCATTGGTTCGTAGTCATTTTGAATATGGTTTTCTTTGTTTTAGTGGTGACAGTAGATTGGTGAATGTCTTGGATAAAATTCAAAATAAAAACTTGAGACTCCTCACAGGAGCATTTAAAAGTACTCCTATAAATGTAATGCAGGTTGAGTGCAAACTCCCTCCATTAGATATTAGATTTACTTATCTGAAAGAAAGATTTTTATTAAAATTATATAGTAAGCGAAATAATTACCTATTGTTAAGCTTGATGAATTCTCCTCCAAATTCTCTTTATTTCCTTCAGGGCTTTGCTCAGTACATTAATTTTCTGGAAACTTTACAGATTTATAAATCCTCCCTCCTTCCTTGTTATCAGGGAAATTTTCTTAGTAAATTTCCTGCAATAAATATAATAATCGATCACAATCTATGCACCAAACAAGATGTGTACAACAAACTTTCAGAGTTCACTGATGATTGTAGATTCCTCTACACTGATGGGTCCAAAACTGATCATGCTGTCTCGTTTGCTTTCTTTGATGGCTTTTTTTATTTAGGCACTGGTCATAAAATACATTCAAACATTAGTATATTCACAGCGGAAGCCGTGGCTATACTAGCAGCCCTAAAAAATATCAATAATAAAAGTGATGGACGTTATAAATATGTAATTGTTAGTGATAGTATGAGTGTTCTGGAAAATCTCAAAAACAACAGATTCAAAGCCAATACAAATTATTTAATTTCTTTAATCAAGCAGGAGTGGTTAGATTTGTTTCTTATTCATAACATAGATGTTTCATTTGTGTGGGTTCCTTCACATGTTGGTGTAGTAGGAAATGAAAGGGCTGATTTTTTGGCTAGAGCAATACTATTCCAGACTCCAGCTATAATCTTAATGTTTCTGTTCCCTGGACAGATGTAATCTCTCTTCTAAAGAAAAGATCTATAGATATCTGGAAAAGACACTGGAACTACACAGTTCAAGCTGAAAATAAAGGCTTATGGTATGCTACATTCAATGTTCCCATTGGTAGCATGCCCTGGTTTTGTAAAAACAATACTTACATTCATAGGAAATATTACACTACTATTTCAAGGCTTCGTTTTGGTCATTGTAATCTAAACTATCATCTCTTCTGGTTAAAAATGGTTCAGAGTCCGTTCTGTGACCATTGCAGCTCCCAAACTGAGCAATCCTTACAGTCATCATCTATTCTTCGAATGCCCATCCTTTGGCATCCAGCGCCTTGTGCTAATGGATGAGCTGATTGAAATCTATAGCAGTCCAGAGTCAGTGCCGCGCTCCATTCAGGCTCTTCTTGTAAATACTTCCACATTTTTGTCTTTGCTCAGATTCATAATTAACACTGTAGGACAGATTTAGTTCTTCTTGTATATTGATTTTGTTTAATACTCGAATACGACTTTCAGCCGTGCAAATATTTTGTAAATGGACTTGTACATAATATTTAGAATTTGTAAGGTTAGTATTTTTGATTTTTGGTCTGTTTGTTTTGGCGTTTTAACAAAAAAAAAAAAGAGTATGTGTTGCCCTAATTGACTTAAAATCACGGATTGACTAATTTGACGGACATGACGTAAAATTTCACGGATTTTGCTAAAATTGGATTGGACATATTAAATAATTAAAACTGAAGACGTTAAGAATGAAAAATATATTACTGAAGACTTTAACCTCCCAAAAACTCATAATGAAGAACAGAAACCAAAGACGTGGCAGCATGGTCTACGACCTTAGCCGGTTCCTTGCGGAACAAACTAAAAAAAAAAAAAGCAACGCACGTAAAAGTAAAATGTCACTCACTAGTGTCACTGTCTATGTCAAGTCAACAATGAAAACAGTGGGTACGAGAGTTATTATTACGGCAAACAAAAATGAGGAATTAAACACATATGCACGGGCACGACAAAAAACTTCTATTTTGTAGCAGTGACTTTCTTCCTGGATCGTGTGACGCCTGTCTTGACATTGTTTTGCTTGGCGGGGGCTGTCGCGGGAGACTTACTGTCCGTCGCTGCGAGCTTTTGTACCTCCGCCAGTGTGTGGACTTTATGTCGTGCTCCGTCAGGCGCCAAGACATGGATGGTTCCCTCTCTAGTCCAGCAATTGGACATACCGAACCGCTGTCTGGCCGCCATGAAAGCCTCGTGCCGCGTCCGTGTGAGGAACTCGGACAAAGTGACCCCAGAGCCTTTTAGTTTCGTCTTAGAGAACCAGACCTCATCCCGTGCTTCCCTAGAACAAAACTTTATCAGGATTGGCCTGGCTTTGTCCATTACGGTATGCCCCATCCTTTGAGTGCGCCTGATGTCAGCTGCCTTGACGATTATGGAGTGTTTTGCCAGCACGTCCACCACAGTGACCGATATATCTACCTTCTCTGCCTCTGGGAGCCCGTGGATGAGCAGCATCTTTCTGTGACTTCTCATCTCCATGCTATCCATGTCGCGGGCAAGCATATCAACTTGCCGCTGCAGAGTACTAAGCGCCATGACCACAAATCCACAGAATGTGCTGAACTCCGCTTGGATATTGGAGCTTTGGGATGTGGAAGCAGAACCAGTACCTTTGTCCAGGACATCTTGGAATGATGCCATCTGTGCTCCAAACAAGTTTGACAGCTCTGTGATAGATTGCTTGATGTCTTCCATGGTGTTGAATTAAAAATATTCACAATTGTGTGCTAATATGTGCTGACTTTAATGTGGTACAGCCGGCAGGTATTTATGTCAAGATTTAAGAACAATTCATTTAATTATTTGTTATTATTAACTTGTTATTCATTAATTAAAGCTTAGCTGCAAAATAGTTACTCAATTCTTTGACTACCCGCCGCAGAAAAAAACCATAAGAAACCAGAGACAAATAAAATTTACAATAATTCTGAAGTAATATTTTTTATAGATTACTCGAGAATCGAATATGATCCATTTGTCTATACTTGACATTTTTCTCAGACTTTAAAACGACAATCAATCAAAAACCTTTAACGTCAGAAAACTCGATACCGTTTGCAAATTTAGTACTAGCTAGCACTAAATTTGCAAACTATTTCGAGCCCTCTACCGCTAAAGGTTTTTGATTTATTGTCGTTTAAAGTCTGAGAAAAATGTCAAGTATAGACAAATGGATCATAGAAGATGCAATAGAACATTTACCGCCATCTAGCATTAATATTCAAAAACTAATTTACACCGCCATCTATTGAAGAATGACAACTTCTAATTAATGAGCCGTTTTCAGAAGAACTAAAAAAAAAAAAATATGGCTGTCAAAGGAATGCAATTTTGGACCTCAGCCCAATAGCCATGTGTGATACGTCATAAAATAGGTCTCAGCGAGCTGAACAAAAGTTACTATGACGCCAACAGCCAAATGTTTGTCCTTTCGGAGTTATATAGTATTGAAAAAAAACTAACATTTTCAACAAAATATAACTCCGAAACGACAAACATTTGGCTGTTGCCGTAGTAGTAACTTTTGTTCAGCTCGCTGAGACCTATTTTATGATGTATAACAAATGGCTATGGGGCTGAGGTCCAAAAATGCATTCCTTTGACAGCCATATTATTATATATTTTTTTAGTTCATCTGAAAACGGCTCATTGCATTGAGATGCAATTTGGAACAAAATAGCGGAGAAGAGCGAGATAGAGGCTGTAAAACATTTACCGCTATCTATCATTAATATTTAAAACTAATTTACTGCGCCATCTATTGTGTAGTAGTCGAAACGTAGAAACCCTAGAACGTAGCTGGCACAGAGTAAACAGATATCATCCGTAGTGATGTAGTCGAAAGACACACCAGAGACAAAATAAATCTGAAATGAGAACTCAGTGATTCAGTTCAGGGATGTTTCAGTTTTCATGAATCAGCAGGGATCTAGACTATTATTTCTTATGGTCTGTGATCCGCTGTTCTGCTGCCGCCACTTGAAGTAGTCCGACGCCCGACGGACGTTCGCTGCAGTTCTGTACACACGGTACTCGGCTTACGTTAGTTCGCGAGGTTGTGTGATACTGAGTCGTCGTGTTTTGAGTGAAACAAGTACTCTTATTTTCATTCTTGAACTGAACTCGGACAAGGAATGCTTTGAAACATTATTCCGCCACTTTGTGGTGCATCATTAGTGATAGTTTACACACAATGTGAGAAGTTGTGGCGATTTATCGGCCGTACAACCTTAGGGTGAATGAGCCTGGCTTGTCTGGCGGTCTCGACGGCTTCTAAGTTTACAGTGGGACTAGCTGGTGGTCTTGAGTAACTATGCAACAATGTGGGTTTTGTTCTATGCTGTCGGGACTTGTGCGGCGCGCGATGTGTATGGGAAGCCGACGCGATAGTAGTGAGTCTTACTATCGTGAACTCGGTGACCAAGAGACTATGGTGAGTACGCACGCGGCACGGCCACTTCCCTTATCATAAGTAAACACTAAGCCTTATTTCATTTGTAGCGATGTGAGGCCGTAGAACAACCTATATCACTGACAAACAAACTTTCTCCGCGAGATTGCGAGAGCGTTGTTTACCGACTTCGAAACACTTTTGTTGTGTAGAGTAGGTACAAAACAGTATGCGAAATGTGCTTTAGTCTTTACTAATAGTTTACTAATACGAAATTGTGCCTAACATAAATTTGGTTACTAGTTACCTGGTTATCTATCTAAAATAATTGAGTACTCATGTTACTGTAATGTGATGTGATATCATTATCATTACCAGCAGTGGTGAGCTAATGTGTCTAGAGGCTGTAGTTGGGATCTAAGGCATGGAAATATTTAAAATTGGAGCTCTTTCGAAGTTAGTCATTTGTGGCATACAAATTGTCATGACAGTGTATAATAAATAAATAATAGCTTCCACACAACACAGTTGCTACTTATGGATACTTTGTTAATCCCACTAAATTTCCTTCACTTGTAAAACCTTTTCTATTTTTCTTTTTCCATCGCCTGGAGTTATTATTATTAATTTAGAGTTGATGATTATCAGCTGAGAAATCCATGTTACCTACAGTGGTGTTTTTCAGCCTGTGGAGCTTAAAAGGGTTGGGACTGGGACGCAGGAAATTCTGAAGCCAAAAGCAAATTCTAAAAACCAGCCAGCATGTGTAAGGAATGTAAGAATAAAAATATATTTTCTTCTGAGTTGGGATCTTTTATACAGATTTTTCACTTTTGATGCAACTAAATGGTACGGAACTCTGAGATGCAAATTTCACGGCAGTAAACTACTACTTTGAAACTTAGTTATGAGTAGAAATGCTTGTAACAAAGTTTCTAAGAATTGCTGTGCTAGCCAGCAGTACCTACTGACAAAGACTTAAAAAACTTTTTATAACTTAATGCATTGGTTTCTCTTGCCGTTTATTGGACGGTGGGTTCTAAAGAACTACAAGGTGACTGTAGGTATGTTTGTTTACAATTAGCAGTGAAATCTTGCAAAAAAGAGTTTGAATGTAGAGTTATGTAAAGAGTTCTAATCTTATGACCTTAAAATGGCCAAGTTCCGTAGAAGGATTTTTTTTTCTGTCTTACAGAAATAACAACTTTGTCAAAGTAATTTGCAATGAAATTTGTACAACTTATTAACTCACTTAGCCATGATAGGTTTCCTTTTAAATTCCTTATAATTGTTCCACAGCTCCAACTTTTTTCATGTTTCTAACAACCGATTAGCCGGAAGTTGAAACCTCAATCTGACAAAATAATTGTGCTCTGAAGCTGTATTTCGCAATCAGACCCCTAAACCGAATAATGGTTTTCCTATACTCACAATATTTTTAAACGATCAATCCGACTATAGCCCACACTTATGGTGCGGGTGAGAAAAAAATAGCATCCCTACTTTAGTTGCAAAAAACAAATGTGTTCTATTTTTTATTGTACCGAAAAAAAAACAACGCAAATTGTTTTGGTTTTTAAAATAAAATAAAAGTAAAACTTTAAATTATAACTAAGGGTCCCCTCTACCGTCCCTATATTCTGTTTACTGAAGCGAACGACTAAAGGTAAACAAAGACACAGCATCTCTCAAACTTACATCTTACTCAAAATAGCTCATGCACGCAGTTTTGCTTGCATCGTTGTACTATTATGTATTCTGTGGCATCGTATACATCGGTTTGGCAGAATCAGCATTGGGTCCGGCTCGCTCGCCCATATTTTCCGTTTCGTAATAACAAACACAAAAGTATAAAACAACTGGACGATGCACCAAAAAACTTTACCAATACCTTATTTACAATGATGAACAGACTAAAGATAAGTTACCTATTTTATTTTCTTTAGTCGCACTCCCATCAACAACAACGTCAATCTTACTTTGTTTTGTCTTTAATTAAAAAAGAGGTTCGTAGTCAGCTCTCCATACTTCTTCCTACACTTCGCGCTATTAGCATAAAATAGTCGATCATAATCGGCCTTTAAACAAAAGTCCGTCATCTTTCCTAGTTGCGAACATAATTGGCAGCAGTAGGATCGCTTTTATTTGAGGACCACTGAAATTTTAGGGATTTTTGGGGCATAGATCTCTTAAGCAAATGGTATTTTCATGATAAAATAAAATATTAGTTAAATAAACTGCAAGTGGGGGATAAATCAGATAATAACAGTGTTATTGTGTTAATTGCTTAATGGTATTTATTAGGCATATCGTTTTGTATAACTTTGCTAAATATTATGCAGTATTATAAATGTGGCATATTGAAAAACCAAATTTTTGACATGTTGACACTTAGTCGTTCGCTTCAAAAAATAGACTGTAGATAGTTATAATTAATTAAGAAAAAAATACTGTGATAACGTTACATCTTACTCAAAATATTACCTCATTTATTGCTAAAAAGTTATTTTTGTTTCAGAAAATTGAGGACAAATCATCAGACCTATCGGAGGAATATGAGGAAACCAAGCGTGAGTATATTTCTTCTATACCTAATTAGGTACTCGTATTACAATTACCAAATACCTACCAATAAACTGAAAATTTACAATAATTTGCACATAATATACTTTTCCTGTAAACATTTATGTTTCGATATCATCATAGTAGACTCTGACAAGCGAGTCCTGGGACGCGATTTATTTCGAATTCTTCATATGGCCACACTCTGACTGTCAAACTTAGGTATTTCAGCTGCAAGTAGTACAGCCCAAACAGTTTGATACTCGTCCTAGATTTAGACAAGAAAAAAGCTTTTGTTTCTATTCAACATAATTTTACCTATGTTTTAGTATGTACATACGAGTAATAATGTTTTAAAGCAAACATCTTGTTGTAAGGTATGTCGGATGACGAAAATGTTAAACGTCAGATTGAAAACTTAGTCAAAGAACTCAAAGATGTTGAGAAAAAAGATATGAATCAGATTTTGATTATGGTTCAGCATTAATAAATGTTTATAAGTTTATGTGGTGCATCTTTATTATCCCTGTTTTTGGTGGAGTGGAAATGTTGGTTTTGATGTAGTTAATGTTTTCGTTTTGCTTATATTTATTTATGTTTGGACAAAATTCATTGGAGACTCCTAACTAATTAAACAAATAATCAAGTTAAGCAAAAGTATCAAGATGGTTTATGGCATATAGATGCAGGGTTATCAACTAAAAGATTTTTAAATTTCCCGCCAAAGGCTTGAGCCACGACTCACTTGTCGCACTCTAACAGATTATTAGTGCACGAAAAATTGAGCATTGTCAATTATTAAAAAAAAAGGTATGACACACTTCACGCCTTACCTACTATGAAGCATATAAATTTACTAAAGAATAACTTATTTAGTAAAGAATAACTAAGCTTAAAAGATTCAATACTTATCCTTGCATCACTTCTGATGAGTAAAATTAAAATATATTTTTGTTATTCTCTCAGAACAGGACCTAGATTCTGATTAATGAATCGTCGTACAATGACAACTGTATGATCCAACATGGCGATTAAGTTTCATTGCCGCTTCGAGTCTACGCGCGCACACATCAACCCCTCTAGGCGTCTATGATATGAAAAAATCACACCGGAACGTGTATCTGTCATCGTAGTATAATGCAGCGGTTCCCGAATTCTTTCGGCTACGGAACTCTTTTTAGTTCATTGATTTCGTGCGAAACCTTAGCTCAAGTAAGAAGTAAACTAACTGTAACAACGTAACAATACACTGACTGCACGAATGCTCATGAGTAATGTACGTAGATACCTAAACGGAATTTCGGAATACAACATTATAAAATAAGACAATAGGGAATGGATGAAAATATCAGAAGTGCTTGATATTTTTTTGGTGATAGGAATAACCTTCCTTAACGCGGGAAAAAAGTTTAAATTTTTTTGGCCCCGTAGTTAATTTTTAAATATACTTAATATTTTTCCATTCGTCGTTCTGGGCTTAGTACGGCATATCAGACATATTCCTTAGCCGCTACGTATGAAAAAAAAATCCACCTTGAAAAGCTGTCAATGTCACCACAGATTTTTTTTTTAATACGTAGCGACCAAGGAATATGTCTGTTAAGCCGTACGGAGCCCAGAACTACGAATGGAAAAATATTAAAATTATTTAAAAATTAACTACGAAGCCAAAAAAATTTAAACTTTTTTCTCGCGTTGAGGAAGGTTATTCCTATCACCGAAAAAAATATCAAGCACTTCTGATATTTTCATCCATTCCCTATTGAAACTGGATAATAATTAGGTACGTCCATTTATAACATTACCATACCTATAACTAGCGGCACGTAAGTTTAGCGATGAGCAAAATGTAGGGGGGATTGCTGCCCATGTGTACTGTTGCGTACGCAACACAATTTACAATTTTAAGAACATATGTATTTAAATACAATGTCAAAAAATACAATGCAGTAAGTCTAACAGAGAGCGATATGTCCTCTAGCCCTCTGCGAGACCTATTTTTTACTTCTGCGCATAAACGGTCAGCGCTAAACTTACGTGCCGCTAGTTGTACATAGTTGACAAAGGAGAAAAAAACATCGAAATGTTGAATTGTCGCGGAACCCCTGAGAGCTCTTACGGAACCCCAAGGTTCCGCGGAACACCATTCGGGAACCGCTGGTATAATGCAATGAAAAAATTGAGGCCCAGAGCTTCCCAAACTGTGCGTCACTACTCTCCGAAGCGGCAGGAAGCGTCCCGCAGATTGCTGGGTGCAGTGATAAAGAACAGTATAGGAACAGTAAAGAAATGAGAGTGGCAATTATCGAACTAGAGAGGCCCGACTTGAGAAGCTATGCTCAGAAAAGCAAGCCCATCCTTCTCTATGATAAACATAAATAAATATGTCTTTCAATCTTTGGTTCCGTATCAAAAGACGGCAAATAAATCACGTTTGTTGTTCCGTACAAATTCGTACGAGTATTTTTTTTTCGTACTTTTCCCGATGTTCAAACATTAATTAAATAATATAAATTTAATACGATTTAATTACAAACGTATAGTTTTCAGATGGTTTCCTGTATTTGTGCGAGGTATAAGACGATGTCACATATGCCAAATTCAATAGTTCTAGGTCAACGGAAAGCACCCTATTACGAGTACTTTCGATTCCCATGAGTGCGGAAATATATGTTTTTTAATATACGCGGCACAAACGGCCGCCAGTACGACCAGCCACGTCTTACAAGCCTCCACCAATCCGGACTTGGCCCCCGTGGTGGAGTATGGCCTATACCTTCCTCATGGAAGAGACCCGTGCCCCTCGGTGGGGACATAATGGGTTGATGATGAAACGGCCGCCAAAAATATATGATTTTTTACAGCTCAGGACCATATCGTCGGTCGGAAACATTACCGGAACATTTCCAAAAACATGATTTTTGAGTTAGGTATGCAGAATAGTGGACAGGTTTCCTAAAAAGAAAAATAATTTTGTTTTCGAAGTTGGTTTCGAACCTTTGGTCTCCAAAGTGGCCTAAGGGGAAATAAAAAAAAAAAAAAAGTATTTATTGCCTCATCAAATAAAATTTTAACAATTATGGACTAGACTAGGTTTACAATAAGGCAAAAGGTAGTGGCTCAGCTGGTGCTACCCCGGACAGCCGCGGGTAGCGCTGGTTTCACTAGTTTACAAATTATTATTTTTTTCAATACCCATAGACAATTCATAGTAAATTTGATTTGTGTCGACCCTCGTATCATTATAACATACGCCATATATTTTTATCACGTCACGTTTTTTAAATATACCCTAGAGTTATTTTACATGGATTTATACTTCGTGTCTAGTTTGTTACTATAATATTGTAAGATTAAAGTAATTGTTGAACTTGATTTCCTGTTAAATATGTCTTCATGACAGTGTAAACTAAGCCCAAACTCGACCAAGCCCAAGCCGAAACAAATCGATGTTTGCGGTAAAACGAGCCTACTTCCAATACTTTCAAATTTCTGTATCAAATCTTGATTAAAAATGGGTATCTGGTTCTGTATGTGATGATTGCAGAAGTGTGCTTACGAACTGGGCTCCAGAAAAAAAAATACTTAAAATTTATCATACCAATCCAACGAAGAGAACCAACAAAACTTGCAACTGACTACTACTTTTGCCAAACAAAAACTTTTGGCTTTAATAACAAAAACAAGAAACATGTCCAGTATCTTGATGTTCCAACGGTCACAAAACCTGTGCTTCACTCGGATGGAGTTTCTAATCCGTCATTGCCTAATAGTTCAAATAAAAAAAACCAGAATCACTGAATTAAATTGAAGAATTTTCTACGAAACAGTGCGATCTTGACAGTGATGATGATGATTTTATGGAAGATAGGCGAACGTCACATGATTATGCATCCACTTTTTGCACTTGCATTTGGATTTTTTCCCGAAAACCTAGGAAGCGTGAGTAGCGAGCATGGCGAACTTTTCCATCAAGATTTCAAGTCATTTGAAGAGAGGTACCAAGGTTTTTGGAACAAAAATATTTTAGCTGATTATGCTAATCTATATTGAGAGAAACTGACCCGACTAGTATAAAAAAAGAAGTACTTTGAGTCATTTTTAATGTTTTTATTGTATAACTAAGCAAACAATTTGCAAATATTTTTTTATAAATATTTTCAAAACGTGACGTGCTAATTTTTTTTTTACTTCAGTATCGAAATAAGGATGGTTTATTCTGAAGATACACATCACTTTCATACGTGGGTATTTTTTGTTGTAAACTAGTGTTTTCAGCCACTGCCTTCTCCCTGTGATGTTGTGCGAGAGTAAGGTAAAGGGGCCTAAAACAGTCGACTAATAGTAAAGTTGGTGATCAATTAAACATAAACAAAACAAAAATCAATTAAAATATGAGAGAGAAAAAAAACAATTCTTCTTAATCCAAAATGCGAAGATATTTCCGAATCATTAACGGTACAAATTAAATGGATTTTTTTATCCGTCACAAAAACACGAATTCCACTAGCCAAACAATGATTTTACTGTAACATACGAACATTTTTGAAATCCTTCAACGTCAATTACTCAAAACAGAATATTTTGCAATGTACCATTACTGTTTCCGACCGACGGTATATGGTTATAATTTCATCTCGATACCTCCACGCATTCCCGAGATAAAAGGGCTTGACAGACGGTAAATAGGCCAGATGGTAAATAAGAAGAGAGTGGACTGCATTACACTGGTTTTAATGAGAAAATAAATATAAATCGGTAATATTGTAAGTCTCCTCGTCTTCCTCGATCGGAATAAGAATGTGGCGGGGTGCCGCAGCGTCCTCTATACGTTGGCCGTGAATGGCCAACGTGTGCATGAGCCCCCGCGCCGCGTTGTCTCGTATACAGACGGGGTTCCTTTTTTCCTTTCGTGTTACGGAACCCCAAAATTCACGTTCGTTTTATGGGAGCCCCACATAAATATAAATTTTAGGTAATCTGTTTTTAGTATTAAAATTTCTAAATAAAATAAAAAATAAATACACTCACGCCCGTTATCCCCGAGGGGGTAGGCAGAGGCACCAATCACTAAGAACTGCGCCCACGTTTTGCCGAGTTTATTAGGTCCCAAACGTGACAAGTAGCAAGCCGGTCGCCGTTATCCGGGCACAATTTATCAGCGAATGGAGTTGCTGTACAAACAAACAAATGTAACAAAATAAAAGTCATTGGTACATGCGTGGTTCGAACCCAGGCCCTCATGATCGAGAAGCAAGGGTCAACCCTACTACGCCACCACCCGCAAATTTCAACTATCTAGCTATTGCGGTTCGTGAGATGCAGCCGGGTGACAGACGGACATTGGAGTCTTAGTAGTAGGGACCCTTAACCTTTGACAAAGACCCCAACAAAGATGCGGACGTTTATGCCGCAATAAAACGTATACGAGTAATAACACCCAACTGAATCAAAATTTATAGGGACTTTCTGCTGACCCTAGAACCAATAAATTAATATCGTCTTAAACTGACTAAATCATTAAAAAAATTGTCTTTGAGGTTCGAAGTTCGAAATCGTTCGTCCGTACAGTTTGTCAAAAAATACTAGGAACCGGAAGTGAAAGTTTACTAATTGTTTTATTGAAAAACCTAAACATTTAATATATTTATTGAAGCACATTACCTTAATTTATGTAAAAGCACACGTTTTTAATTTATTTAATGCTTGTAAGTGCAAGGTATTAACAAATGTAGACAAAAAGTCCGAGCAAAACCGTACTCTTTAATGTCTACATTTTCTTGACAGATTGTATGTGGAAATAACTTTTTTTTATTTATTTATTTAATCCACTTACAGCTAACATCACAGGTTTTAACCTAATACGATAGCGAAGTTAACATTTTACAATTATATGATTACTTCTTACATAACATGTATAAAGTGGCCCCTATTCATCATCATCATCAACCCATTATGTCCCCACCGAGGGGCACGGGTCTCTTCCCTGAGGAAGGTATAGGCCATACTCCACCACGGGGGCCAAGTCCGGATTGGTGGAGGCTTGTAAGACTAGTGGCTGGTCTTACTGTCAGAAGTTTTCAAGCCGCCCCTAAAGGCCTCTGACTTGGCTTAACGACTGCCATCTATCGACGGCAGCCGGCACCATTTGCTTAACGTACCTAGCGAAGCACGGAATCGCTCGGAAAAAATGGCCCCTGGAAAAGTGGCCCCTATGATACTTGGGAATAACCCGCCTCAAAATATGTACGGTACCATCAGTGGGCAGCCTCGGTGATGGATTCGATGGTGCTGGTGATGTTGGTGCGCTGGTTAAGCTAGAAATTTGTTGAGGAACGCGACGTATTAATTTTTGAGAATCTTTATATGCGAAGCAGCGGATTAGCGCGTTACACGGTCGGCGATTAAGCGAAGTGTTTGTTTTTAATCCGGTGCGCTTCGAATCTGTGTCGGACGATCATTTTGGGTCACCGCGACACGACTGCTGACGAGCATAAAAGCGTACATTTAGACAAAACTCGCTATGAACACAAGCATTCACAGCAATTGCATTCATTCGCCAGAGGGATCAGAACATCGAGGTGCATCAAAGAGGACTGTGTGGTCCTTCGAAAAAAGTTTTTAAAGGAGACCTACATTTTCCTTTGACGAAGACTTACTACGGGGGAAATTAGTTTCTCGTTCATTGAAAGCCTCTTGCACTCTTGCAAAGTTTCAATTGGGTCTGACAATTGGATATTTGACAGGATGTCAAATGAGTTACTTTTAAAACGGAATTTTCGTATGAAAATACTTGCTTGTGACGTCACATTTCAGAGCACTCTTTATAAGTTTCATCTATTTAAAAATTGTAATAACTAGTAAATGATTAAAAGAAATACATTTTCCGAATCATTTTGTAATTTTTGTTTTAATCGAGCATCTCAAATAATTTATTGTTCATAGTGTCAAATACCGTATTAGGTAGCATAGGTAGTTAATAAATGTCAAACAAGTTACTAAAATACCGAATTATGACGTCATTATTCAGAGCACTCTATTTATGTTTCATCTATTTAAAAATTGTAATAACTAGCAATTGACTAAAAGAGATACATTTTCCGAAATATTTTGTAATTTTTGTTTTAATCGAGCATATCAACTAATTTATTGTTGGTCGTGTCAACTACCGAATTTAGAGGTTGTTTGAAGACGAGAAATTCATACCGCTTTGCTAGAAACCGCATGACTTTATCGGATCCGAAGCTTTAAAAGAAACCAACATTTTCGTTTGACGAAAAGTTACTGGAGGATAAATTAGCTTCTCGTCAATTTGAAAGTCTCTTGCACTACCAAGTTTTAATCGAGGTTGCAGCTGTAACTGATAAAATTTTAATCGTCCCTTAAATGGGTGGGAACGTAAAGAAAAGAAAGAAAGTACAATAAAGTCGGTTTATTATACAAACACACAGTATTATTCCACAAAGTCAGGAATCACCAATATTAAGATTATTCACGGAAGTTAAATAGAAAATTAGAGGGATGGGTGGCTGGTTCGTTTGGCTGGTCTCTCAAGTACGAGTAACAAGTAATCAATAGTAATATACGACCTTATACACTAGTAGTTACAAGTAGTAGTAGTATACTTACTATATAATAGCCGTACTTAAAAGTAACAGTAGTCTTATACTAAGTAACGCAATAGTCTAAAGTATAAGGTAACACCTTCCGATATTAAAGTAATGTAGTAGTAACACTAAAGTAGTTAAGTATGGATATGGACCGGTTCAATATCTCCGGTTAAACCAAAAAATAAAGCAAGTTGATCCGACCTGACAGCCGACAAACCCGTCCGCTCTCACTCAGATCCGACGATCAGACCAGCCTCGAGACAGCAACCAGACAGATACACTTCTGGGTGAAGCTCACCCCAGCCAGACAGAAGAGAGCTCTGGGTGCAGCTGTCGCCCCAACCAGACAGACGGACGCACTTCTGGGTGAAGCTCGCCCCAACCAGACACCTCCTGTAGTTACACAACCGTACTTACATTACAACTAGGTATAGCTAAATACAAACTAGATATTCAGGACTCAGAACAGTTCAGTAGTAAAGTGGTAGTATAAAGTTACAGAAAGTTACATCCACTGTGATGTCAAACAGAACAGCATGTACAGTCAATAAACCTATCTTATGAATCTTAAAATATAATGACAAGATTGTTACTACTAACAATAATTATTTAATCTTGATATTCCAATATAAAGATTATAGTTTATTAGAAAAAGAAATACCACTAATATTGTACACCGTGACTAATAGAGAGACATCTCGAGTAGTCCAAGATATCAGCGACTAACAAATAATAGAAACACGTTTTAGGATAACCTAATATAGACAAAACTTGGTTCTGACTGAGGGATTACATAATTCCTACTTATTTATAAGCGTAAAGGGAGTGTTTTTGAAGATAAAACGGTAAGAAGTTATCGCATACCTTTAAATGGAGGCAGAAACCACGCTTTCAGAACAATGTCGACCGCGGAGGCAGACAAAACAACAGTACGGCGATCACGCCGGTACCGCAGACAATAAGCTGAAAGAGAACGAGCACGATTAGACCAGATTCACTACCAAGAGGTACATCATGTCGGAGTCTAACACGTGGCGTACTCACCGGTTAAACACAGGAACAGCAACTCCTACGGTTTACAAGATGATATTTGGCTTTCGTGGTAGATACGAAAGCCCCAGACTTCTTCAAGTCTCAGAACCAACAGCAGCTTCCAGAACACAGCAGACAGAACACAGCAGACAGCTCACGGCACAGTCCGCACCAACAGACCTCTTTAGCCGGAAAGACGCCTCGAAGCCCCCGGCTTCTTTCAATGCTTCCTTTCGTTCATAAATTAGTTTGATTTCAACAACCAACACGAACCACTATTTTCCACTAATAACTCTTTTTTAGATAAATTGAGTAATTTAGCAAATTGTATTTTAAGAAGTAGTTTTTAGTCCATTTATTATAATTATGTAGAATAAAAGGTTAAATATTCAATATTTATTTGTTTATCAACAAAAATCTAAATTGTTAAAAACTGACAACAAGAAAATATCAATGAATTATATTGACTTCTGAACGTAATCTCGTCTTGTTCCTTTACACACAAAACAGCTCACCTTAAGACACAATTCAGACCAATTAAGTTTTATTAATATTTATTATATTTAGCTTTAAAATAATCTTTAATAATGATTCTAAAGCTCCCAACACAAAACAGCTAAAATCCGTAAGGATTCTAAGGCATTTTCAAAACAGATAGAACACACCTAAAAGAAACGAAACGACAGCTTGCCAAATGTCAAACTCAGAAAGTGAGGTTATGTTTATTATTTTCTTCCCGACAAAGATATTCAATATTCTTAGATTTCTAGTTAGAATAATGACAAATAGAATGGTAGACTTCGACGAAATGACGAACAAGCGAAATGGGAATGCAGTGCATTGAAAATATACGGTCGAGGCCGTTGAAAGTATGTGTTTTACAACCTATCTTTTGGTAAGCAAAACTTGAATAAAATTAGGTGTTACAGTACCCCCTCACCCACCAGAATTTTGCGAGGTCACGAGAAAAATTCACGCTGGCCCACCAGCATCATTATCTCTAACTGAAGAATAGTCTAAACCTTTAATGTCTTTCACATGACATTCACTCCTCTTGCCATTCTCATCTTCTAGCAAGTACACCAATTTAGACAATTTTTGCACTACCCTACATTTTTCAAAACGTGGAGCTAATTTATACGAAAAGTGTTTTGCGGCATCACTACGCACATGCGTACGGCGCCACACTATATCATTTTCCACAAACTCAACATCCCTCCTACGCTTATTGTAATACTTAGCGTTACGCAGGTGAGATTTTTTCAGTTCCTTATCCACTTTCACAAATATTTCTTTCAATACGCCTATTTTATCGACGTATTCAACACGAGAACTGACAACTATATCCTCTAAATCCTCTTTTTCTCCGTAGATCGACCCATCAACGACAGCTTCACGTCCATGCACCAGCAGAAAAGGGGTGAAAGTAGTAGTGTCATTAACGGCAGTGTTAATAGCAAATTGAATTTCACAAAGATGTAAATCCCAACTTCGTTGATCTTTACCAACAAGTGCAGCTATCGCCGTGACAATAGTACGATTATATCGTTCTACGGTATTTACTTGCGGACAATACGTCGGCGTGAAATGAATTTGTGGTATTCTATACTTTTCAAACAATGCTCTTACGTCGCGTCCTATAAACTGCGGCCCATTATCAACGATAACGGTTTGCGGGACTCCATGAACCAAGAAGACATGGTCTTCCAAACGCTGAGCCACTGCTTTACCAGTTGCACGTCGAAGAGGAAACATCAACACGTATTTCGAAAAACAACATACCACAACAAGGAGATACTCATTCTGTTGTCGAGACCTGGGCAGTGGGCCAACTAAATCAACGCTGATACACTGGAAGGGTCTACGACACACCTTAGGATTTCCAAACAAACCAGGAGTGGTTTGATTCGGATGTTTATACGCTTTACACGTCGGACATTTCGACACGTAATCCTCAACATCTTTATACATATCGGGCCAATAAAAGCGAAGACGCAAACGTTTATACGTCTTCTCCGTCCCTAAGTGAGCACCTAAAGGAGAATCGTGGTTCTCCGTAATCAGACGTTGCCTATCATCTGAGGGTACGACCTCCTTCCAATCGAAATCTCCAGTTAACGACGACTTACTTTTAGTATAACGGTAAAGTTTACCATCAATGATTTGGTAGTTAGGACAGGTTTGGGGTCTGTCCAGACACCTAGAATAGAGATTATGGAACCAGGGGTCAGCCACAGCAGTATTTATAACCGATACCGGTACAGAACGAGACAAAGAGTCAGGAACCAGATGTTCTTTACCGCGCCTATGCTCAATAATGAAATTATACGGAGAAAGTCTACAACCCCAGCGTTCTAAACGCCCTGTAGGGTTCCGAAGGTTAAGAAACCACCTTAAACTTGCGTGATCCGTAATAATCTTGAAAGGTTTATGACCTTCAAGGTAAGGCCTAAAATGTTCTACCACCTGTACCACAGCTAAAGCCTCCCTTTCAGTAGCAGAATAATTACGCTCTGCCCGATTCAACGAACGACTATAATAGGCGATGGGGTGTTCTTCACCATCAAAACACTGAGTCAGCATTCCTCCAACACCAACGTCGGACGCATCGGCATGCACAATAAAAGGAAGAGAAAAATCAGGACACGCCAAGACAGGTGCTGACGTCATAGCACTTTTCAGCTGCAGAAACGCATGTTCAGCTTCTGGAGACCAAACGAAAGGTGGCCTATTTTTCCGAGTAGAGGTTAAGGCATTTAAAGGTGCCGCAATGGAACTAAACCCTCTAATAAATCTTCTATAGTACGAAGCTGTCCCTAAAAACCTTTTTACGTCCTTAGAGCAAGTAGGTATTGGAAAATCTGTAATAGCTTTGACCTTCTCAGGATCAGTTCTTAATCCCAAGTCATCCACTATATACCCAAGATATTTTAACTGTTTTCGAAACAGACAACACTTTGACAGACTAACTGTCAGGTTAGCAGAACGCAGACGCTCCAACACCTTCTTTAGGAGGTCAATATGCTCCTCAAACGTTCTAGTAGCAACCACAATGTCATCTAAATATATAAATACGCGCCCTCCAAATTCAGGTCCAAACAGTTTATCCATCAGTCGCTGCTGCGTAGCTGGTGCAGAAGTCAGCCCGAAGCACATAACTTTAAATTGAAAAAGTCCTCGCGATGGAACCGTGAACGCGGTTCTCTCTTTTGAAGAAGGAGTAAGAGGGATCTGCCAAAAAGCAGATTTTAAATCGATAGAAGAAAGAAAACATGAGTCCCGAAGTTGATCTAAGATGTTATTGATGTAGGGAAGAGGATAAGCATCGTGTTTCGAAACCTCATTAAGTTTCCGGCTATCCAAACAAAAGCGCATCTCACCATTGGCTTTAGGAACCAGGGTAATAGGGTTATTCCAAGGACTACAACTCGGCTCAACAACATCCAGTTCAATCATTTCGTCTAGTTGACGATTTAACTCACGAAGTTTATCGGGGGACATCACATAATAACGTTGCTTGATAGGGGCCGCATCTCCCGTATCAATATGATGGGATATCAGATGAGTTCTACCTAAGCCCTTCTTCTCAGCTGAAATATCCTCAAACATTTTACATACATCACCCGCTAATTTCTTCTGCTCTTCCGTTAAAGCATCGAAAGGGTGTATGCGATTAACTTGCGACACGGCCGCTTCAGCAGATTTTCGGAAAACTATAAGATCTTTCCGATTAGTCAGGCTCAAGACATCAGGAGCAACTTGAAAAGCCTTCCAAAAGTTGATACCAAATATTAACGACGAAGAAATACCAGGTATCACGAAAAACTTTATCACACGCAGAACATCATTTACCACAACAGGCAAAAACATATATCCAGCGACAGGGGAGGTAGATCCATTCGCTGTCACCACAGAATCTATACAACCATGCTGATGTAATTCAGCCAGATGAGAAAAATACTCCACAGCAGAACCACCAATAACAGAAACTTCCGATCCGGAGTCCAACAATCCAGAAAAAGGAACACCACCAATTTCTACATTTAAATAAGGACAAGCTGCCTTACCATCATTTGAGCGGACCGTCGCTACGTTACGTTTATTATTTTGAAAAAACACACGTACATAATCACACCATTCACGCCACTCTTCGGGCGTAGTTAAACGACGGCCCTTCTTTACGCGTTTTTTGTATCCGGCGTAGTTTTCTTCCTAGGCGCACACTTAGGACAGTTAGCAGCAGTAACATCTTTTTCACCACAACGGAAGCAAATAATTGTACGAGGCGCTGTACATTCAATAAGCGTATGATCAGTAACACGACAGCGTACACAAAATTTATCAACAGGTTTAGTAACAGCATCACATCTAGGACGATTCGACTTCCATTTATACGCAAGATCAGGAGCAACAGCATTCTGAACACTCTTAGGAGGCTCAGTGAATAATTCAGCCCTCTGCTTAGCAGCTTCTAGCTGTCTACAATATTTTTTAAGATCAGCCCACGACTGAATATCAACGTTCGCTAATGGAATAGAATAAGAAGGTCGAATGTTGAACTTAACAATACTTAGTTTTTCTTCATTTCCGATAGGCATCCGCAAACGAGAGAAATAATTGTGCATAATATTTAAATAAGTAGAAATGGACTCATCGGGACCCTGACTCCTAGAGCGAATCTCTTGCAGTAGGCGATGGTCATAATCAAACGGCAGAAATTCTTCCAGTAATAAGCACTTCAACGACTCCCAGTCCTTCGCTACATCACGCACACTACGGTACCAGTAAAGAGCCTCATCAGAAAATAATTCAGCCGCAGAATTGAATAATTTATCTTTAGAGATATTTCTAGAAAGACACAACTCCTCTATACGCTGAAGAAAAGCTTGCACACTGTCCTTCCCGTTGAATTTAAGATTAAAAGAATGGACGTAAGAGTTACGGTCACACGTCACTACAGGCTTAACCACCTCAGCATCAGCACCAGTTAAATCAGCAGCTACATCTACAGCCGGCTTAAAATCGAAGCTACTACTAAAGGTATGATACAAATGATCAATTTGTTTCAACAAAAGGACGAGGCGATCGTCTAATTGTTCCTTCAACGAAACATGCGCTTTCTCCACGGGCTCCACACGACCTAGCCTATGAAAAATGTGGTTACCCAAAGCCTGGATGCGATTTATCCTTTTTAATAAAAGGGGTTTCTTGGAAATGATCTCCTCCAATTCAGAAAGTTTAGACGCAACAGTTTTTAATTCAGCTTCTACATCACCTTCAAATACACTCACTTCATCGCTAGGCATTTCCTTAGCCAGACGTCTTATTTGCGAACGTAACAAATCAACAGAACTTTCGGGTACAGCATCACGTATAGCCACTTCATAAAGTAATTCGTCTTTATTCAAAACGTTAAAACGTATAGGGCGTTCTTCCGTCATGTTTACAAACTTAAATCACAACCGCAATGTAAAAGTAACCGCAATAAATTGTAGTAGTACGTTGAAAAAGTAGACACACAACAGTCTAAAGCCGTTAAAGAGAAAACGCAAGTGTAGTGTAGTGTAGTGTAACAGAAACAGAACAGTGTAACCGAAACACCACTCAAATATTTAAACTTATTCACTATGAATAATGTTGTAATAAGAAGTAAAGAAGTAAAGACCAGCCAATCCGTCATTGAGCAAAAGACCAGTGACAGAGTGGAAGCACACGAAACCAACTACGTCCCTGTTCGGGCGCCATGTAACTGATAAAATTTTAATCGTCCCTTAAATGGGTGGGAACGTAAAGAAAAGAAAGAAAGTACAATAAAGTCGGTTTATTATACAAACACACAGTATTATTCCACAAAGTCAGGAATCACCAATATTAAGATTATTCACGGAAGTTAAATAGAAAATTAGAGGGATGGGTGGCTGGTTCGTTTGGCTGGTCTCTCAAGTACGAGTAACAAGTAATCAATAGTAATATACGACCTTATACACTAGTAGTTACAAGTAGTAGTAGTATACTTACTATATAATAGCCGTACTTAAAAGTAACAGTAGTCTTATACTAAGTAACGCAATAGTCTAAAGTATAAGGTAACACCTTCCGATATTAAAGTAATGTAGTAGTAACACTAAAGTAGTTAAGTATGGATATGGACCGGTTCAATATCTCCGGTTAAACCAAAAAATAAAGCAAGTTGATCCGACCTGACAGCCGACAAACCCGTCCGCTCTCACTCAGATCCGACGATCAGACCAGCCTCGAGACAGCAACCAGACAGATACACTTCTGGGTGAAGCTCACCCCAGCCAGACAGAAGAGAGCTCTGGGTGCAGCTGTCGCCCCAACCAGACAGACGGACGCACTTCTGGGTGAAGCTCGCCCCAACCAGACACCTCCTGTAGTTACACAACCGTACTTACATTACAACTAGGTATAGCTAAATACAAACTAGATATTCAGGACTCAGAACAGTTCAGTAGTAAAGTGGTAGTATAAAGTTACAGAAAGTTACATCCACTGTGATGTCAAACAGAACAGCATGTACAGTCAATAAACCTATCTTATGAATCTTAAAATATAATGACAAGATTGTTACTACTAACAATAATTATTTAATCTTGATATTCCAATATAAAGATTATAGTTTATTAGAAAAAGAAATACCACTAATATTGTACACCGTGACTAATAGAGAGACATCTCGAGTAGTCCAAGATATCAGCGACTAACAAATAATAGAAACACGTTTTAGGATAACCTAATATAGACAAAACTTGGTTCTGACTGAGGGATTACATAATTCCTACTTATTTATAAGCGTAAAGGGAGTGTTTTTGAAGATAAAACGGTAAGAAGTTATCGCATACCTTTAAATGGAGGCAGAAACCACGCTTTCAGAACAATGTCGACCGCGGAGGCAGACAAAACAACAGTACGGCGATCACGCCGGTACCGCAGACAATAAGCTGAAAGAGAACGAGCACGATTAGACCAGATTCACTACCAAGAGGTACATCATGTCGGAGTCTAACACGTGGCGTACTCACCGGTTAAACACAGGAACAGCAACTCCTACGGTTTACAAGATGATATTTGGCTTTCGTGGTAGATACGAAAGCCCCAGACTTCTTCAAGTCTCAGAACCAACAGCAGCTTCCAGAACACAGCAGACAGAACACAGCAGACAGCTCACGGCACAGTCCGCACCAACAGACCTCTTTAGCCGGAAAGACGCCTCGAAGCCCCCGGCTTCTTTCAATGCTTCCTTTCGTTCATAAATTAGTTTGATTTCAACAACCAACACGAACCACTATTTTCCACTAATAACTCTTTTTTAGATAAATTGAGTAATTTAGCAAATTGTATTTTAAGAAGTAGTTTTTAGTCCATTTATTATAATTATGTAGAATAAAAGGTTAAATATTCAATATTTATTTGTTTATCAACAAAAATCTAAATTGTTAAAAACTGACAACAAGAAAATATCAATGAATTATATTGACTTCTGAACGTAATCTCGTCTTGTTCCTTTACACACAAAACAGCTCACCTTAAGACACAATTCAGACCAATTAAGTTTTATTAATATTTATTATATTTAGCTTTAAAATAATCTTTAATAATGATTCTAAAGCTCCCAACACAAAACAGCTAAAATCCGTAAGGATTCTAAGGCATTTTCAAAACAGATAGAACACACCTAAAAGAAACGAAACGACAGCTTGCCAAATGTCAAACTCAGAAAGTGAGGTTATGTTTATTATTTTCTTCCCGACAAAGATATTCAATATTCTTAGATTTCTAGTTAGAATAATGACAAATAGAATGGTAGACTTCGACGAAATGACGAACAAGCGAAATGGGAATGCAGTGCATTGAAAATATACGGTCGAGGCCGTTGAAAGTATGTGTTTTACAACCTATCTTTTGGTAAGCAAAACTTGAATAAAATTAGGTGTTACACAGCTTGCTCTCTTCTACGAGAAATTAAATTTCCCGCCTTGATAGACCCCGTATGACGATATCGGGCCCGATGCATTAAAAAGAACAATAGGCTATTTGATAGTGTGAAAAAAAACAGTATTTTTTATACGTATTCGTATAAATTATGTGTCTAACCGCTTTAAGGCATTTTAACTAAAAAACAATTATGATTTGTAAAAAACAAGATAAAAATCGAGAATTTGTATCTGCCGCCATTGTATCGAAAACGGCCTGGATTGGCCGTTTCTATGATGACGTCACATGTTAGTAAAAATGGCGTCTGTCATTCATTCTTTCTTACGTTCATTTGTTGGTTTACGGGAAGTGACGTATTAATTCCTGTGCGACCACATATTGCCTATAAGATAGCGTTTTGGCGCCTTATTTGAAAAATAAATTTTAGTTTGCCTTTTTTAGAAGAAATACACGAAAGAATTTAATGACCACTTTCTGAGGACTCTTATGAGATGGCTTTCAGAAATCGGTCAAATAGCCTATTTCTTTGACGGAAAATTATTACAAGATAAATCAGTTTCTCGTGGTCTCTTGCATTCTTGCTTTGTTAAGTTTCAAATAGATGTGACAGTTAAGAGGTTGCTTGAAACCAAGAAATTCGATTTCCCACCTTGGTACGAACATATTATGGAAGCCCGAAACAGTGAAGATTGCAGGTTCGTGTCCTGTCACGGTCGCCAAAATGTCTACGCTGACATTAAAATCATTCTTATTTTTGGGTTAAAATAAATTTATTCAATCCTTAATTCAAACAATTTTCCCAATTAACATTTTCCAGTCTTTTGCAGAGTGACAGGAGCGAGGGGCGCTCCGGTCGTGTTACCCTCAAAAAGCCTTAACATAATTTTATAGCTCCCATATTACGGGCCGGACGTGTACAACAATCAATCGTTGTGCGTTTCATGGCGACAGTCCGGCATGAATACGAGTTGTTACAAAATTTACGAAAACAATCATAAAACGGTACGATAGATCGGAATAGATTAATCTGTCATTTTTATCTCTTGATACTATCGCTCTTAGTAGGCAATGATGATAACCTCATTAAACTACCTACTTGCCTATCCTCACAAAGCGAATCGCTTACGAAGCATTTCTATACACTTCATTACATTCATTAAATTCAAATTCAACAATTTTATTCACAATAAAAACAAAATATCTAGATTATGAACTTCAAAGTTGTTAGTTTCAGAAATGATAAATTACACGGATGAATCTCTCGTAGCCTGGGCTGCCTGAGTGATCTTAAACGATCACTAAGGTTAAGCTACATACGGCGCGTTCAGTCCATGGATGGGTGACCGTCTATGACTAACGCTAGTGGCATTTTTCCGAGCGGTTCAGTGCTTCGCAAGGCACGTTAAGCAGTTGGTGCCGGCTGCCGTCGATAGATGGCAGTCGTTAAGCCAAGTCAGAGGCCTTAGGGCGGATTGAAAACTTCTGACAGTAAAACCAGCCACTAGTCTTACAAGCCTCCACCAATCCGGACTTGGCCCCCGTGGTGGAGTATGGCCTATACCTTCCTCAGGGAAGAGACCCGTGCCCCTCGGTGGGGACATAATGGGTTGATGATAAGTTACACGGAGAAGAATTAACAAACTTTCAAACTTGAAAATTATTACTACTGGATGTGTTGAACACTAGACACAATTTTGCCTCTGAATAAATTTAATATTAAACTACTGTTTAACACCAGACATCTTTGTCTTCTAAATAATCGTTGGTTTATAAAACCAACGATTATTAAACCAATAAGCGTTTTTGCACAGAGTGCTTAAGACATTTCTCAAACCGCATTGGAGGTAACTGTGTAATATATTTTGGGAATCTTATGCCTCACTATTCACCGCACCACTCATCATCAAACCATTAAGTCCCCACCGAGGGGCACGAGTCTCTTCCCTGAGGAAGGTATAGGCCACGGGGCCTAGTCCGGGTTGGTGGAGGCTTGTAAGACTAGTGGCTGCTCTTACTGTCAGAAGTTTTCATGCCGCCCTAAGGCCTCTTACTTTGCTTAACAACTGCCTATCTACGACAGCCAGCACCAAGTCACGTTAGTCATAGACGGTCACCCATCCATGTACTGAACGCGCCCTATGTTGCTCAACTTTCGAGATCGTCTAAGATCACTCAGGCAGCCGGGGCTACGAGCGATTCTTACACCACTCGGTAACGGTGAAAAATCTGTGTACCCGCTTCGGAGGAGTTTGATGACAAACGCTGTGACACGAGATTTTTATGTAGATATTGGACAATGATAGTGTCTATACAGGGTATCCCAAAACTCAGCGTCAAGCCGGAACCAGGTGAAAAGCAAGTCATACTGGTTACCAGAAAAATATAAAAAAAATAAATTATTTTTTATTTTAAGTACATTTTTTTATTATTATTTATTCAAGAAATTTCACAAACATAATGAAAACTAAAATTAATATTAAAAATGGGCATTTCTTTTTTAGTTATTTTTTTTAAAGACTCCTTTTCTTCCCAGCTGTAGCGGCTGCTTTTGAAATTTTGTTAACTGTTTAAAGAAGCATTATTCAGAAATTCAAAACAAAAAAAATGGAAAAAGTAAAGATTTGTGGCAACAGGATTTTTAATTTTTTTTAATGTCTATAATTTTTTTATTTTTCTGATAACCAGTATAACTTGCATTTTCACCCGGAACCGGATTGACGTTGAGTTTTGGGACACCCTGTATAACTGTAATGTTAGCTGTAAGTGGATTAAAATAAAGAAATGTTAAAAAAAAGTAGGAAACTCGTCGATGAAGCGAAAGTGATCTGTCAGGATCGTGGTAAGTGGCAGTCTCTGGTCTCTGCCTACCCCTCTGGGATACAGGCGTGAGCTCTTTGGGCACTATTAGGCAGTTGCACCTCTTCTCTTTCACGCCAACACATTCGAAGTAAGTAGTCTTGTCCTGATACCAAAATGTTTTCATTTCCGCTATAATTCTTCAGTAAACTGCGTGGTTTACTGAAGAATAATACAATAGCGCACCAATGCTCAACTTAATCCGAACGCTATCGTTCACGTCACGATTCGCATCCACATCCGGATACTTTCTCAATCTTCCGATAATAGGGTAGTTTCCAGGGTCAAAATAATTAAATTCTATTTAGACCGTATTTTAGATTATAAAAAAATATTGGAAACGTATTTTTTCTTTTTTCGATTAAACAAAAAATAACAAAGATATAGCCCATTAAAGTTACGTGTGACGTCACTCCGTGCGAAAAAATGCAGCACGGCGTGACGTCACACGTAACTTTAATGGGCTATATCTTTGTAATTTTTGGTCTAATTTACAAATAAAAAAATAGGTACGTGTTCCTTATTTTTGAATAATCTAAAAGACGGACTAATTACATTTTTTAGGGCAACTAGCCCATTCGCATTGGGGAGGCCACATAGCTCGGAGAACTGGGCCTTGATTCTGCTAATGCATTGTAGTACAATGACAGTTGCATGACTGCATCGATTTCATTTGACTGCCGTTTCAAATCAACGCGCGCACGCGTATTCGTAATTCTACGCGTCAATAAACTTTAAAAAATGTGTCACGTGACCCGACCACGTATCTGTAATAGGCTAGTTTCCCTAAAAAATGTAATTAGTCCGTCTTTTAGATTATTCAAAAACAAGGGACACGTATTTTTTTATTTGTAAATTAGACCAAAAATGTGCCCATTAAAGTTACGTGACGTCACACGTAACTTTAATGGGCTATATCTTTGTTATTTTTGGTCTAATTTACAAATAAAAAAATACGTGTCCAATATTTTTTTATAATCTAAAATACGGACTAAATAGAATTTAATTATTTTGACCCTGGAAACTACCCTATTGAACTATAATGCACTAATAGAATGGAGACCCTGGAGGCTGTTAGGGCGAAACAGTTCTGACCTGACAACCGCGGACCGGACGACGCAGCGTGGGCAGCATTATTTGTCTGACTTATGCCCGTTTTCACCAACAACACTTAAGATTTAGGGGTCACCTAAAGAATCTTTTTAGGGGATACTCCACGGTTGATACGTAGCCCTTAAAAAAGATTAGGTGGCCCCTAAATCTTAAGTGTTGTTGGTGAAAACGAGCATTACCCCTTATGTTCCCGGCATGTCACACCACCTTATGTCACACTGTTACATTCTGGGACTTTTTTACCCAGTAGGTATCTCATACTCCTACTCCGAACTGTCATATACATTCTTTTTTTGACTCTTTCGAGTTTTCTAAATGCTCAACCCGATAGAGTGGAAAGTTACGTAATATACAGGCAGGTTGCGGTGGCGGGGAGTCACAAGACAGTCAGGCGGTAGACGGTTTTTTCTTGAAAAAACCGCTTATTTGATATTCAAAGCTTAATAAAAAATATGTAAAAGAAACGTTGATTTTTCTTAATTTGCCATAATGTACCAATCCAATAAAATGTTAATTACTTGCCAGCAACATGTACTTTTTTTTATTAATTCGAAAACTTTTCAGAATCTAAAAAAAAAATGCAAATTCAATTTATACCTAATATTAATTTAAAAAAACTAAACGCGTACATGTTCTTCAAATAATTTTAAAAACTACTCCGGACTATCCCGATTCCCACGGTATGCAATATGTCGTAAAAAAAATCACAAACTTAAAAAAAATCAAGCTGTCTGAATAGGGTTCTTACATCTTAATGTAGGAACGGAACGTTGGATGACAGAGTGGAATAGAACGTGGATGAACGAATGAAAGTGAAGATAAGATAAGATAACGTTTATTCAACCATAAAAGTCTTAGATAACTAAAACAAAACAAAATTCGACTTATACCTACAGAATATCTTGCCAAAAGTTAGTCTTATTGTCATTGTTATAGCATCTGCTGCTGAACTAGGTTTATAGCCTGTATTTCAGCATTCAGCGCCTCTTGCCTCTCTTGTTAAATAGGTGTTTATTAATAACAACCAACCAGCGTAAGCTACAACACAAAAATTTTGTTTGGTGCCGCATTAACAATAAACATTAATGATGGAAAAAATATAAAAAATACATTTTATGTTGCAGTCCTCTCTCAGATGTTTTTGAACTATAACTTTCGTAAGCAACACATTGTAAACTTTTAGTCCGGATCAACTTACGGGTGTTGTTACCATGATTAAGCTCTGCGAATCGGAGCGAAACCTGGTCGGACTCCACCGATAAAACAACACCCGTAAATTCCGGACTAAAAGTTTACGAAGTGAAGATACGAATAAAAAGAAATAAATCGCTCTTACCCCGGGCTGCCTGGGTGACCTTAAACGACCACTAAGGTTAAGCAACATACGGCGCATTCAGTCCATGGATGGGTCACCGTCTATGACTAACGCTAGTGGTATTTTTCCGAGCGGTTCCGTGCTTCGCAAGGCACGTTAAGCAGTTGGTGCCGGCTGCCGTCGATAGATGGCAGTTGGTGCCGGCTGCCGTCGATAGATGGCAGTCGTTCAGCCAATGTCAGAGGCCTTAAGACTGCTTGAAAACTTCTGACAGTAAGACCAGCCACTAGTCTTACAAGCCTCCATCAATCCGGACTAGGCCCCCGTGGTGGAGTATGGCCTAAACCTTCTTCATGGAAGAGGCCCGTGCCTCTCGGTGGGGACATAACAGGGTTGATGATGAAGAAAAAATGTATAGGGATAGATATAATAGGATTTTTTGGAAGTTGCTCTCTGGCACTATTCACACACTCTTCTAACAGAAGATCAAACAAGCTCTGCGGCTGGCCTGAACCTATAAAATCATAGTTGCTCCACTGCTGTACAGTGGCTTTGTACCCACTAGAGAAATGCACAGCATTTTCTTCAGGAGATATTTAATAATATTTTCTTCGAAGAATTGCGATATTGGAAATACTTCACGTGCACTTCTACATTGCGCGTTTGCTTTCTAAAAGCAAAACTGCGAAATATTGAAGCAGTAAAGGTCTGTCCACACTACCTCTGTGAAACCTCTCTTTTTTATTTGTTATATTTTAATCTAAAATATTATGCCTAAAATTATTATTACGACTGCCTCGTTGGCCGAGCCGTTAAGGCGTTTAGCTACAAACTATGAGGTCGTTGGTTGGATTCCCACTTGGGGCCGCCGTACATTTGTACAATTGGCCTCAGCCTGGGTGTATGTTCCTTTTTAAAAAAAAACATTATTTTTTACAAACATAAACATTTACATTGTACAGGCTCATACATTGCTTCTGGCCCCACACTAGGATACCCTGTGTCGTGGGAACCAGAAACAGCGACATCACAAATATGTAAACATCCAAGACCTGGGATTTTTTTTTGTCCCCAGCCGGGATTCGAACCCGAAACGTCTCGCATTGTAGGTAGATGCGCTACCGCTGCGCCACTAAGGTCGTCGATGCTTGTAATATCCTTGCTTGGTTACCATAACACAGGGTATCCTAGTTTGGGACCAGGCCAAGTGATTGTGTTGTGTGATTATTGTTATTTAATCCGCGTGACTTTCAATAGCGTGTAACATACCCCATGAAGCGGATCGCCTTCGTCTATTGTTTCGCAGGCATTGACCAAGAGGTCAATCATCGAATCCAACTCGGCTGGGCAGCGTTCGGGAAACTCAGAAAAGTCTTTTCCTCCGATATACCTCAATCCCTCAAAACAAAACTGTACAACCAGTGTGTGTTACCAGTGATGACTTATGGCACTGAAACGTGGTCTCTTACTATGGGCCTCATAAGAAAGCTCAAGGTCACGCAACGAGCTATGGAGAGGGCTATGCTCGGAATTTCTGTACGAGACCGAGTCAGAAATTATGAGGTCCGTAGACGAACGAAAGTGGTCGACATAGCCCAGCGGATTAGTAAGTTGAAGTGGCAGTGGGCGGGGCACATAGCACGCAGAACTGATGGCCGATGGGGCCGAAAAGTTCTCGAATGGAGACCACACATCGGCAAGCGCAGCGTAGGACGACCAGCCACAAGATGGACAGACGATCTCATCCAAGTGGCGGGAAGACGCTGGATGCAAGCCGCTTCCGACCGGTCTTTTTGGAAATCCATGGAGGAGGCCTATGTCCAGCAGTGGACTTCTTGTGGCTGAATGATGACCAATGGGACGCGACTATTTTGATCACTTGGTGTTCGACTCGTGGAACGGAGTTCATCATCATCATCAACCCATTATGTCCCCACCGAGAGGCACGGGTCTCTTCCCTGAGGAAGGTATAGGCCATACTCCACCACGGGGGCCAAGTCCGGATTGGTTGAGGCTTGTAAGAATAGTGGCTGGTTTTAATGTCAGAAGTTTTCAAGCCGCCCCTAAGGCCTCTGACTTGGCTTAACGACTGCCATCTATCGACGGCAGCCGGCACCAACTGCTTAACGTGCCTGGCGAAGCACGGAACCGCTCGGAAAAATGCCACTAGCGTTAGTCATTGACAGTGACCCATCCATGGACTGAACGCGCCATATGTTGTTTAACCTTAGTGATCGTTGGAACGGAGTATAGAGTCATAATTTTTATAGTAAACTTTATTATTTCTAAAGAGCCTTTAAATTTATTTAGTTGGTCCCGGCTTCGAATCCCGGATGGGGACAAAAAAAACAGGTCTTGGATATTTACATGTTTGTGATGTCACCGTTCATGTTTCATAGTGTGGGACCAGAAGCAATGTATGTAACTGTTTATAAATGTTTTGTACAGTCTGTTAGCTTTTAGAATATACCTCGGGCTCTAGAGTAGGCTTCGGTTTTCGCCGAAAGATAGATAGATAGATAGATAGATAGTCTTTATTGTCTCTCTTTTCGAATTAATTTTACATGGCCAAAACAATGGCAGTGAATATAAATTGTATATGTCGCTCGTAGCCGAGGCTGCCTGAGTGATCTTAAACGATCACTAAGGTTAAGCAACATACGGCGCGTTCAGTACATGGATGGGTCACCGTCTATGACTAACGCTAGTGGCATTTTTCCGAGCGGTTCCGTGCTTCGCAAGGCACGTTAAGCAGTTTGTGCCGGCTGCCGTCGATAGATGGCAGTCGTTAAGCCAAGTCAGAGGCCTTAAGGCGGCTTGAAAACTTCTTCTGACAGTAAGACCAGCCACTTGTCTTACAAGCCTCCACCAATCCGGACTTGGCCCCCGTGGTGGAGTATGGCCTATACCTTCCTCAGGGAAGAGACCCATGCCCCTCGGTGGGGACATAATGGGTTGATGATGATGATGTCCGCAGGGGATCTTACGGTTTTCGCCGAAAGCACACGAGTGTAATACTACTTCCTGCTGTGTATAAACCTTTTCTTCACTATTTTGAAAAGTTATCTAAAGTTATAAATAACAATACAAAATAAACCTATAGTAAAATCCGATATAGCCGATAAATCCGATAGTAGCCGAGGTATATTCTAAAAGCTAACAGACTGTATATTTCTATGTCTATGTTTATTTTTATGTCTATATGCCCAAGAACCGGTGGTCGATTTGGTGCAGCAAACGTTCCAAACGACCACAAACTGTAAACATAACATCTGACGTAGGTATATGCTAACTTGGCTCCACCTTATTCCTCAAGGGACTTCAGTTTGAGCGCAAACTGAAACCCCAAGTCTTGGATGTTTACTTGTTCGTGATGTCGCTGTTTCTGGTCCCACGACACAGGGTAGCCTAGTGTGGGACCAGAGTACTTATACTGAGTTTTTTCATTTCACTTTCGATAGCGAGAGCGTTTGCAATTTGTATAGGAGTGACAAAGAGACAACTAGGTGGCGCGCTTTGTCACTCCTATACAAATTGCAAACGCTCTCGCTATCGAAAGTGAATGAAAAAACTCAGTATAAGCACTGAAGCACTCTGGAGCAATGTATGTGCCTGTATGTAAATCTTTATGTTTATGTGGTTTTTATAATGCCTAAAATATTTTAATTTGATTTGATCATAGTCTGAGTTATCTTGTGTACAACTACAGCTCCTATACATAATTATACAGTGTGGCCCTGGATAAAGTGCAATCCCGAAAGGGGATGAAACTAGACCATGAATCATTGACTAGAAAAATATAAAAAATTATTGTAGGATTTATTGGTATTTTAAGATTTTCATGTTTCATTAAGGACTCTATGTACAAAAGTATTGATTTCTTCCAAAATAATGGGTCTATTTCTTTGAAATAAAAAAAAACAGTATGCCTAATACCTGGCGATGACCATGAAATAATAAATAGTCCGCAAAAAAGTAACTTTCTTGGGTAAAAAAATGTATTTTTATGAAAAAAATGATTTTTTTAGACGTTTATTTTAAAAAACTTCAAATTACTAAAAAAAATGTGCCCTATAACTATGTAATTTTATAGCTTACTTTTATTCTTTACCATTTTAGCTTCCAAATAAAAAAAAAACAATGTTCTAACTAAAAAATTGGCTAGGTAGGAGTTATTTACATTTTAGTAGGTAATAAAAGTCAGACTTTAATCACAATAACTTTATTAATAAAATTATCCGTAATTTACAATTTTGCATTTTTATTTAATGCATTAAATGTTCAAAATGGCCTCCTCGATTTTGCAAGCACATTACTGCACGAATATTAATTTGGTTAGTGGCTCTGCGAATCATTCCTGGATCATTTTTAAAGTCATTTGCGCACTGAATTATTCGGTCGTGCAACTGTGCCTCGGTATTTATTGGCGTGCTGTATACTCTTTGCTTCATGACACCCCATAAAAAATAATCTAGGGGTGTCAGATCAGGTGAACGCGCTGGCCAGCCTACTGGCCCTCCTCGGCCAATCCACCGGTTCGGGTAATTTTCGTTCAAAAATCGCCGCACCTCCCGCCCATAATGTGCAGGTCATCCATCCATTTGGAGATACATACGCCCACGCCGTCTCGTAGCCAGGGGAACATCTTCCATCAACATGGGTAAATTTTGTAGTAATTCTAAAAAACGTTCAGCATTTAGGGTTCTGGGTAAAATGACTGGACCAATTAAAATGTCGTCGATTAAGACTGCCCATACGTTTATTGAAAATTTTACTTGAAAAGTAGATGCCCGCTTCAATCGTGGATTTTCGTGAGACCACTGGTGCAAATTTCTGCAGTTTGTAATGCCGTCTCGGGTAAATGTCGCTTCGTCCATCCAAAAAATGCGTTTGGGAAAATTTGGGTCAGCTCTAATTTTTCTTAGAATCCACGTCGTCATTACTCATCTTGGACGATTATCTACATTTTCGTGTAAATGTTGTACTCGTTGGTAATGGAAAGGATGCAATCCCTCCTTTTTCAAAATTCGCCAGACAGACGTCTTCGATATGCCATGACGCAACGCTAATCGTCTTATGCTTGTTGTAGGGTCAGCAAACAGATCGTTTAAAATGGCCTCTTCTATCGCATTGTCAATAACGACAGCTGGTTGCTCACGGCGATCTCGTGCCAAACCAAGTCCAATGTTGGAGAGCCTCCTATGAATCTCTTGAAAATTTCGAGCTGAGGGTATGAGTCTGCCCGGGAAAGCATTTATGTATGCAGTCCGAGCGACTGTTGTGCGACCATGTGACATGCCATAATAATAATGCATGTCGGCTATTTCTCGAGGTGAGAACTCTGTCAATCGCGGCATTTCGTCAACACTTAACAGCAGAACAGGAACAGTCCAAACGTAACAGTCAACAATGTAACAAAAACTTAATAACAAATCAACGAGAACACAATGCGAGAACGAGAACAGTAGTAGCAGCGGCGAGAATATCGGAGCGACTGTGTAAGTCCTGTTTCGAACCCCCTGCCTCCCCTCCCCTCGCCTTCCCTCTACCTGAGTGTAGAACAAAAGGACTGCGACTGCCGAAGGGCACAGAGTAGGACGGAAACAATGGAAAAAACGGTCTCTACCTGCACGGTAACACGATTAGGCTCCACTTTAAAAGTTCGTAGATAGCGTGTTTTTTTAGTTAGAACATTGTTTTTTTTGGAAGCTAAAATGGTAAAGAATAAAAGTAAGCTATAAAATTACATAGTTATAGGGCACATTTTTTTAGTAATTTGAAGTTTTTTAAAATAAACGTCTAAAAAAATCATTTTTTTCATAAAAATACATTTTTTTACCCAAGATAGTTACTTTTTTGCGGACTATTTATTATTTCATGGTCATCGCCAGGTATTAGGCATACTGTTTTGCTTTTGTTTTTTTTATTTCAAAGAAATAGACCCATTATTTTGGAAGAAATCAATACTTTTGTACATAGAGTCCTTAATGAAACATGAAAATCTTAAAATATCAATAAATCCTACAATAATTTTTTATAATTTTTTTTTATATTTTTCTAGTCATTGATTCATGGTCTAGTTTCATCCCCTTTCGGGATTGCACTTTATCCAGGGCCACACTGTATACCGTCAAATCGAATGTCAAGATGGTAGCGTTTTTGTTACGCCCGCGACCGCCACCAGCGATACGGGACCCTCTATGTAGGTCATTATGATAAACCTGATTACTATGATGTACCCAGTATATTCGGCGATAAACCTGATTACTATTAGTCACCTAGTATGTTCGGCGATAGGAGTGACAACGCTGCCGTAACACTTATCGCGCAGAAATATTTACGATTATCGAATGAGAAAGAGCAGCGCTGTGCGAGTATGGAATGTTGAAGCTATCAGGATCGTGACAAGTGGTTATCCGGTCTACATTCTGTTAATACATTGTAGTACAATGACAACTGAATGAACATGGCGATTTAGTTTCATTGCCGTTTCAAGTCTCGCGCGCACTCAAATCAAGCAATCTAGGCGTCATAGGTATGGAAAAAAACGTCACGTGACCCGACCGTGTATCTGTCATCGAACTGTAATGCACTAACAGAATTGAGGCCCAGGTCTTTACCCATCCGGGAGACAGGCGTGAGGCTAGTTTCACTACTATCACATAATTTTCATTTTAGTTTACCTTTTAGTTGAAATTAGATGAAATATCTTTATTTGACCGCCACATTAAATCCAACTTTGGAAATTCTATTTCTGAATGCATTCAATCAAAATGTTATACAACATCTAAAATGTACATTAGGTGCTCATTAAGCTTAGCAATGATTACATTGCACAGTAATTAGGAGCGGGGTATCTGTAACATACGTTTCGACTTATTACGGAGCGCGAACGACGTATATAAACTTTATTTCCTTTTTTATGTACAATAAAGTGTTCTCTATCTATCTATAAACTAACCGCTGCTTATTGAGTAAAGATTTTATTATTAAAAATAAGAAGAGGCGGCTTGAAAACTTCTGACCGAAAGACCAGCCACTAGTCCTATAAGCCTCCACCAATCCGGACTTGGCCCCCGTGGTGGAGTATGGCCTATACCTTCCTCAGGGAAGAGGCCCGTGACCCTCGGTGGGGACATAATGGGTTGATGATGATGATTATTATTAATAACCGTCCGCCAACTCCACTGTATCGTCCGACCATCGGGCTGCCCAGTGACCGTCGTCCTCTCGTTGACCGCCACGGCGTCACTATTTTGTACAGAGTTATTTCTAAATTCAGCAATTCTCAACACGTCGTCGGTTCGAGTTCCTTATTTATCTACAGCTTTATGTCAGCAGCTTTTGAATGTTTGTGTTGAATTTTCGTTTTAAAAGCTTTTTTTTTTACTGACCTTTGGTACTGTCTCGTTTCGTACTGTCTGTTTGTCTGTCTGTTAAGACTCATTGTCTTGAGAACGTGTGGAGGTATCGAGTGGAAATTAGAACCATAATTAGACGTTGTTTAGCAAAAAGGTTCCAACTCACACAAAGTGATTTTGGAGATATTTAACATAACATAAACATTTACACACAGGCACATACATTGCTTCTGGCCCCACACTAGGATACCCGGTGTCGTGGGAACCAGAAACAGCGACGTCACAAACATGTAAACATCCAAGACCTGGAGTTTTTTTTTCTCTCCAGCCGGGGATCGAACCCGGGACCTCTCGCATGGCAAGCAGATGCGCTAACCGCTACGCCACAGAGGTCGTCGATTCGAGTTTTTAGTTTTAAGCTCATTGCATAAGCATACTGTGGGTTAAACTACCTTGTGTCATAACTTTGCACATACTCATCTGATCGCTGTGAAAGCCTTTGATTTTTTAAATATAGAGCATAGTGAGCATTTTGGTATAGTTAACTCAAAAATTACCATGTTGTAGCTTGGGACCTTTTTTATAAACTTACATCCAAATATACTCCAGTCTGCAGTCCCTTGATGCTGACTAAAAACAGTATTAGTTAATAAACAAAATTTCAAACTTAAAAATGATTATACTCATAGATGTGTTGAACACTAGACACAATAGGGTAGTTTCCATGGTCAAAATAATTAAATTATATTTAATCCGTATTTTAGATTATAAAAAAATATTGGACATGTATTTTTTCTTTTTTCGATTTAACAAAAAATTACAAAGATATAGCCCATTAAAGTTACGTGTGACGTCACTCAGTGCTAAAAAATGCAGCACGGCGTGACGTCACACGTAACTTTAATGGGCTATATACTCGTATCTTTGTCATTTTTGGTCTAATTTACAAATAGAAAAATACGTGTATCTTTATTTTTGAGTAATCTAAAAGACGGACTAATTACATTTAGGGCAACTAGCCCATTCTCCTTTGAATACATTTAATATTAACACATCTACTGTTTAACACCAGACATCTTTGTCTTCTAAATAATCGTTACTTTGTAATAAGCTTCATTGCACAGAGTGTGCTTAATGAATTTGTTAAACAGCGTCGGAGGTGACTCTAATACAACTTGGGAATCCTGTTTTAGAACCTAATACAGTGCCCCACAAACGAAGTATTACGAGGGCTGGATAAGGATAATATTGTACATTGACATTCTACAAACCGCATGTTATTTGATTTCTGAAGTACTGTGTGAACAGGAATTTCATTACAGTCCAGAAAGTTTACGCTTAAACTCCGCGCGTGCAAATGCATCAAGCGAGTCAAAAGCACATTGCAATACTACAGGCTTCGTTCAAGTTTTACATTGGACGGTAACAGTTACTGCCCGATATCGTTGCACTAGTATTTACAACGGCTTAGTAAATGTACGAGTGTATCCTTTTCATAATACATACAACAATCTGAGTGCTTATACTGAGTTTTTTCCTTCACTTTCTATAGCGAGAGCGTTTGCAATTTGGATAGGAGTGACAAAGCGCGCCACATAGTTGTCTCTTTGTCACTCCTATGCAAATCGCAAACGCTCTCGCTATCGAAAGTGAATGAAAAAACTCAGTATACGCACTCTGTTATTTGTTATGATAATTCGAGTAGCATTGGGTAGTGGAGTATATTTATGAATTACTAGCGACCCGCCTCGGCTTTGCACGGGTGACAAAAACGTTTCCGTGGAAATAGCTATATTAGTTCTTGAAAATATTATATATTAGTTCTGGAAAATTCCCGGGATAGTATTTTTTTACACCTTGGGTTACAATATTCGAGATTTCGTAACGGAACCCTAAACTTTTTGAAAATCCATATCCAAAAATCCAAATCCACGGGAAGTGATCCGTCAGGATCGTGGCAAGTGGCAGTCCCTGGTCTCTGCCTACCCCTTGTGTATTTGTATGTATGTATTTATTGATACTTCTATTGGTCTTACATTTTTTTAAAATAGTACAATGCGGAGGACTGTACTATACTAGTATACAATAGTAATACTATAGTATACTTGTTAATCTGTGGGTTAAACGACTGCAGTCTACCTCGTATTGTCACAGTAAACCCAATAATAGTACTGCGATGAAACCGCCCCCTGTCCGATGAATTTAAGAGGTCGTGGGTTCACCCAATGAAGCCTGGTCAGCTAGTGATTAGACTACACCCCACAAACCACAAGCCTTTTGGGAGGCCAAGAATGTCCCGGAGAGAGACGCCCTAATGAAAAAACCATGAAATTCTAAGAAAAACAAACAAACGTATACAATTTACATAATTCATCATCAACCCATCATGTCCCCACTTTTAGCGATAAGACCGCCAATTGTATACGGCAAAACTTAGATATATAAGTCTTACAATGTATTTGTTTGTTTTTCTGGTGTGTACAATAAAGAGTTCTAATCTAATCTAATCTAATCCCCACCGAGGGGCACGGGTCTCTTCCCTGAGGAAGGTACAGGCCGGATTAGTGGAGGCTTGTAAGACTAGTGGCTGATCTTACTGTCAGAAGTTTTCAAGCCGCCCTAAGGCCTCTGACTTGGCTTAACGACTGCCGTCTATCGACGGCAACCGGCACCAACTGCTTAAAGTGCCTTGCGAAGCACGGAATCGCTCGGAAAAATGCCACTAGCGTTAGTCATAGACGGTGACCCATCCATGGACTGAACGCGCCGTATGTTGCTTATCCTTAGTGATCGTTTAAGATCACTCATACAGCCCAGGCTACGAGCGATACATAATTAATTCAAGAAATTTAATTGTCACTTTATTCAATTTCAATTCTTATTTGATAGATAGACAGATAGAATTACATAGATAGATATTTGATGCATGTAGTTTATTACTATTTATAACAAATTAGTAAAGGCTTATATTGTTATTATTAATTTGAATGCTTTGGTGGTTGGTTTGTTACATGGTTTGTTCAAATATTTAAAGATATCGACCAAACGGCGCGCGGCGTTAATGTTACAAAATTACCTAAAATTGCATATTCGGGGTTGTTCACCCTATGCCGTCGTTATAATATATAATATATCGTTTGCAAACTAACCCCGATTGCGGTGATCGTTGTCCAATTTATCTGCAAGTATTGTTTGCACTCATGGGTCTTGAGCTTCTTAGGTAGATGGACAATCATACCAAACTTGTATTAGATTTAAGGTGATTTGAGAAAAGATGGTCAGAGTGGAGTTTTTTTTTTTTCGCTACCTTTTTCTTCACTACATGCGGCCCCAAGGCAGCGGCTAACATCAACATTGTAATTACATTGACATTCAACAAACAGAATATAAATTCCGTACGTTGAAATAAATTTCTGATTTCTGCCGGAGATTGTAGCATTATATTTAGCATGTTTTTTTCGTTCGTAGCTGGCTTAAAAGATCTATATTTTAAGATCTGTTTACCAAATTACACATACTTAATGCCCTTATCGCTAACGGTGCAGATTTAGCAAAGATAATAGTTATCGCTTTACTATTGTTAGTGTTAAGTGCCTATGACACAGTATGATACGCCATTCAATTCTCACCCTTAATTCGATCGCCACAAGGCTTACTCTCGACCTTTACACGCTTGCGCTCGTTTCAAGTTAAGGGGCTCCAGCCACACTAGCGCCACCGAGGCAAAAAAACATGTAATTTTTACAGATCGAATTGGCGTCTGTACAATCTCTCGATCATTTTAGGACCCAGGCCGTAAACATTAACAAAAAAAAACAGAGCTATACTTGAGCCATTACAAACGTGCGACCTGAGTCATAAACATTTGTATCAGACCTCTCTCTCACACATAGAGGAGGCATATAAGGCAAATCGGAACTCTCCCTCGCACGTTTATGACTCGGTTCGCACAATTGTTATGGCTCAAGTATAGTGATTCTAGGTTCTCGGTCGTGGCAGGCCTGTCGCACTCCGCTTGTAGATATCGAACGCGTAAGTTCATGCGGCGGCCACTCCAGAGTGGCTAATAGGTAGGAATTCAGGAGCCAGAAGAGGTAAGAGTTACGCGGTAGAAACAGAGGCAACATGTAGGTGAATATATCATAGCTTTTTTAGCGCCGCCGGCGGCTCCTCGCGGCTTGAGGGGTTAAGGAACATTCAGTTTTGTAATCATCATCAACCCATTATGTCCCCACCGAGGGGCACGGGTCTCTTTCCTGAGGAAGGCCATACTCGTTTTGTAATATAATTATTATAGTATATTACTGCAGCGGCCAGCAAAAGAGGCATTGATGGACGAACATGGAAATGTGAGAAATGTAGACACATACGTGAGTCCATCAATTCCTAGTTGTGGCCAAGGCTTGTATATAATTTTTCTCAAATAATGCGCGGAAATTAAAAGTAAGTAGTACTAAGGCAGAACTTTTTATTTGAAATAACTTTTGCCGCGTTAGTGTTCTTTTTTTTTTTTTTCAATAGGTTTATCCAGCTTTCTATCGCAAGCCAGTTCGAAATTTAAATAAAACCTCTGACAAGTTGCCTCCTTGGTTGTCATTGTTCGTAGTAAAAGATAGTTCCATTTTTAAATAACACGACAGATTATGAGTTTAGTATGTAATTTATTTGGCCGCAAAACACGACAGTTACGAATTTTCATAGAACTTTTTCCGGTCGCTGCTCGCGTGTAATTGGCCAGTACAGCAATTTCGATTAAATCTCTAAGAAGGTTGTCGAAATAATGCTCAAATTTCCAAGCATGTTTGAGGAAAATCATTTTGTTTATTTTATTATTATTGTTATCTGAATGTAGGTATGTCTTGCCTAAGGTTGGGATAGTTCTGACGGGAAAACGGGCGACCCGTTTCGGGCCGATTTCAAGAACCCCGGTTCGAGTCATGATGTTTTTTTTTTCCGTGTGGAGTTTCTGGTCTTCCATCGGACGCGTCCCCCGGGTGGCGGATAGGGGAACGCCCTCCAGATATGGGGGGTACCGGCTTCGGCCGGCGCGGACCAAAACCAGAGGGAGGGGGACGTCCAGTGGCTTGCGCTGCTGGATGTCCTGCGGGGTCCACTATGGGCCCCGCACCCGTAACCCCACACTGAGTGGGGCCGGGGGCCTTCGGGCCGCGAGGAGACAACCTCTATAAAAAAACACACGGTGGGGGCCCTCCTCTATGTCCCTCTGCTCAGCAGAGGGCATAGAGGAGGTTGAGGGAGGGTCACAGACGGCAGGTTGGGGGACCTGCCGTCCGACATCGTGACGGGAGAAGGGGGTGGGGGGCCCATGCCCCTTCTCCAGTGAGGGTGGGCCCGACTCCTTGCGAGTCGGGTCGACGTCGCCGGGGCGCCGCTGTAGCATTCGCGTTGTGGTTACACCACTTGCGAGATCCGGCGGCGCCCCATTGCACGAGCGACAGGACGGCCCCCGGGGTGTTTTAGGAGGTATGCCTCTCCTATTACTAGGAGAGGAGAGTCCGACACACGACCGTCGCCCTCCCCCAAGGGTGGCGGTTATGGTGCACAAAGCATTTCACCCCGTTAACAAAAAAAAAAAAAAAAGGTATGTCTTGCCTCCGCTGGTGAACTTTATGGTATAATATTATTATTAAGTATAAGCAGCGTTCTTATTTGCACCGTCTACCAGTCTCATTTTTCCTTCAGCAACTCTTCATCGACGGTTGCCTGGAAGAAATTGCTTTAAGCAATAAGTGCGCCCATTGTACTGTATCTTTGTAAATGTTTTCTATGTGTTTTTCCTGGGGCAATAAAGAAAATCTTATCTTAATCCTATCTTATCTTATGAAGTAGAACGTTGTAGAACTTTTTTGGTAATAATACTCGTAATCTTTTAGAAAGAAAGGAAAAAAGAAAGAAAGCATTTATTTGTCTTACCTTATTGATCTGACACTTCATGGAAAAACAATCCTTACAAGAAAATATATTTTTTATCCATTAGTGTTAGTACATGTGGTGCCTTAAGACGTTCAAGCCGGAGGCCGATTTAAGCTACCTACTGCAACTACGCTACGAGACTGAAAAGTACTCGTAATGTATCTTCTCTAATGACGGCACGAGTCTCTTTAATTCTCTTAGGACTTGTTCACACTGAAATTAAATATTTTAATGAAAGTTCACCATACAAAAACATTCGTATCAATCGATAGAAAATGAATATATTGTTCAGGATGTGGCCCGCCATTTTTAAGGCTCATATAAAAAAATTAACTAAAAATACGACGAAAAAACTCGTAATGCGCAGGATGACAAAAGAACTACCGCTTTTATTGTGTCTCGTTACTTATATTATTCCAATACTCTATTATTTAGTAGTGATGAGTATTAACCAAACAAAACACAATAAACACATCGATATAAACATATTTATTTTGAAAGAGCTATGAAAAAGTATCTTAACTAGATCGCTAATCCATGCATTCACTTACTGTATCAAATCCACAAGGAGAAGAAGGGGCAACTCATTGTAATATTAGCCAATTGGCATTATCCTAAAATAGTTCAGTTTTTTTTTCGCAAAAATAGCTAATTTTGAGAATTTTTGGCAAATATTGCATTACGACCTTAAAACGAATAATCAATAACAAATTAAAATTCAAAAATTTTATTCACAACAAAAACAAAATGTTGACTTTAAGAACGTCAAAGTTGTTAGTTTTACAATTAATAGATTATGTGGAGAAGAAGCTATCAAATAAACTCCACTTTTAGTCTTTTCAAAACAGTTTTAGCCTAATTAACTTTGAAACTTAAAAATTTATTATTAAATACTCCTGGATTCTCACTCTTCTCAATTCTCCTCTGAATAAATTTAATATTAAACTACTGTTATGTTGTATTTTAAGGCGAGAAACAGATACAGATACTTTAAGTATTTGTCAATACTAAATAAATATTTTAAATTAATTAATAAACTAAAACTAAACTAAATAAGAATGTCTATACTGTCAAAGTAAATATTTCCTAAAAAATTAAAAAATCGTCTCTAGACCGCTGCTGTTGGGGAGACTTCCCGAGGTACTGGCAGCATTCCTCCTCTGAATGGCCAGGCTGATGCTAGGTAGCCATCACGATTCTGTCGTGTAATCAGGTAACCAGGCCCTCGATTCTGTAAGTGCATTACAGTTCAATTATAGTTACATGGTCGGGTCACGTGACAGGCTTTTTAATTACATTGAGGCGTAGAATTACGAATACGCGTGCACGCGTTGATTTGAAGCGGCAATGAAATTAAAACGACGCAGTCATGCAATTGTCATTGGACTACAATGCATTAGAAGAATCTAGGCCCTGCTCTAGGGTCGCCAGACGAGTCGATGAAGCGCGTCGATATTTTCTAGTAAAGTTAATTAATAAATTAGTTTTAATTATACGTTGTCAAACGTTACAGTGAAGTGAAGAAGAGATTGTTGTTGTTTACTGTAGTCAGGAAAAAAACTCTTACTTGGCTATTGGCACGTTCAGTTATTAGTACTTTTATGTATAGGTATTGGAAGTAGGCTGGCTGCCCGTAACACACGAAATCCTAGTCATGGAGACAGTAACCCTGTTTAGTAACTGTTTTACATTAAAAAAATATCATTTCATTCAGTAACAGGCCGCCAATTGTACCATGAACCTTTTTTAATATTTTTTGTATTTGGTGTCTTTTTCTTGTGCAATGAAGTCTTCTTATTGTTTCGGGGCGCGGGGTTGTTAGCGCGATACTAAACACTTAACGGTAACAGCCCTCAGGCTGTACGCCCTAGTGTATCGTTTAATCCCGTATTGAAAGACGTTCCTTGAAGCGTCTCCACACCACTCCTCCTCCATTAAGGACAACGGTATTGCCTACCCCTCTTACGCGTCTAAGTTACTTAAGGCTCAAGCGATCTTTTCCGAAGGACACAAACTTAAATCTTTGCCACCTGAACAAAATTATCATTAGTCGACTGCCTAGTATCGCTCGTAAGAATCGCTCGTAGCCTGGGCTGCCTGAGCGATCTTCAACGATCACTAAGGTTAAGCAACATACGGCGCGTTCAGTCCATGGATGGGTCACCGTCTATGACTAACGCTAGTGGCATTTTTCCGAGCGATTCCGTGCTTCGCAAGGCACGTTAAGCAGTTGGTGTCGGCTGCCGTCGATAGATGGCAGTCGTTAAGCCAAGTCAGAGGCCTTAGGGCGGCTTGAAAATTTCTGACAGTAAGACCAGCCACTGGTCTTGCAAGCCTCCACCAATCCGGACTTGGCCCCCTGGTGGTATGGCCTATACCTTCCTCAGGGAAGAGACCCGTGCCCCTCGGTGGGGACATAATGGGTTGACGACGACGACTGCCTAGTTGGTCTAGCTGTCCTACCAAGAGGTCTTGGGTTAGATTCACACTGGGGTACGCCGTACATTTACATGTACAAATGGCCTCAGTCTGGATGTTTTCCCATGTCCTTGCCTGGTTACCATAGCACAGTGTATCCTAGTTTCGGACCAGGTCTAGTGATTGTGTTGTGCTTAAGTTATTTTTAGATAGTAGTTGGGTAGATTTCCGCATTTCAACCAGGGCCTACATGCTGCTAATGCATTGTAGCACAATGACAGTTGCATGACTGCGGCGAAATCATTTCATTGCCGCTTTAAATCAACGCGCGCATGCGTATCCGTAATGCTACGCGTCAATGGAATTTAAAAACATGTCACGTGACCCGACCATTTAACTGTAATTGAACTATAATGCACTAACAGAATCGAGCCCCTGGACTATTGTACGTGGAAAGCGCTAGCGTAATTAAATATCTCAAGCACTCAGGTTTCGTCACGATATCTTCTTTCACCGTTAGCGAGTGCTATTTTTTGTATTTCGCAGATTAATACAATTACATTACAGCGTACGCTATTTCATAACTATTTGTGGTGCATACTTAATCTAATTAAATAAACTAGCATGCAGACACAAAATATGACGTCAAGTTTGAATTTTGCTTTTTGATTGCTTCTATAGATTCAGAAAAAAAGTAACATAAAAAACAAAGACGTCGGTACATGCCGGGATTAGAACCTTCGACCTCCTAAATGAGAATCCGGCCTTCTATAAAAACTCTCAAGAATCAAAACCACCTATAAAATTTACCGCCTATTGCAGAGTAAAACTCCACAGAGCGGACAATACAGCCACCTACGCCGTCGTCAACCGAATGTGCATCGTATTATTAAATATAACAATTATCAATAGACCTCTTTATTATGATAGAGCAATAATCTGGCCCCTCAAGACGGCCATCCTCGCCTTAAATGCAGTTGACATCAATCGGGCTCCTTATTTATTCGTTTTAAATACGATTCGCCAGATGGGTCGCCGCTGGGGTCTACGTGGCGACGATATAATTTCACTCATATTGTTAAGCACTGTATCAGTGCCGTTACTTTTCTATCTAACTAAAAGCTTTGCACTGTAATCCAGTTGTTTATTAAACTAAGGCTGATGGTATTACATAGGCTGCTTACAAGAACAGTTGATTAAGGGAGGCAGTTTGTCAGAACAAGTAACTAGCGAGGCTCACCTCATTCGCTCATAGCCCCGGCTGCCTGAGTGATCTTAAACGATCACGAAGGTTAAGCAACATAGGGCGCGTTCAGTGCATGGATGGGTGACCGTCTATCACTAACGCTAGTGGCATTTTTCCGAGCGGTGCCGTGCTTCGCACGGCACGTTAAGCAGTTGGTGACGGCAACTCTGCAACACGCGGTGTTGTCATGTTGACAAGTTCATGACGTGTGTGGACGTGTTTGCGAGCGTTTATAAGTATGACAGTCATCATCATCAACCCATTATGTCCCCACCGAGGGGCTCGGGTGTCTTCCCTGAGGAAGGTATAGCCCATACTCCACCACGGTGGCCGAGTCCGGATTGATGGAGGCTAGTGGCTGGTCTTACTATCAGAAGTTTTCAAGCCGCCCTAAGGCGTCTGACTTGGGTTAACGACTGCCATCTATCGACGGCAGTATGACAATAGTGTGGAATAATAATAAAATACTTAATACAACTATTTAAATCAAAAGCTTCATTACTAGGTTCTTCAATCAAAGATTTCGCATCCACTCTTTTTCTTTTTTTTTATACGAAATCCTTACATCAGATACAGACAACACTACAACAGTACCTACTTCCTCGAGCATCATTTTAACGCAGACTGGCGTGTGTACATGTACTACACATAGAGCGGGTATACACTAGGCGTTTTGAAGCGCGCGCTTTTGTAACGCGCGTTCTAAGAACTATGAGGTCTAATTGAAGTAAGTGTACAGCGCTTACTGCGCGTTTGCATGTGTACACTTGCGCTTCAAAACGCCTAGTGTGTACCCACTCATATTGTTTTAAACAAAGTTTCCAGCAACGTTCTCGCCGCACATCGACAATGTTGATCAACTGTTGCTTAACAAGTGTTTACCATGAATATAGTTTGTGCCACGAATGATTACCCATGATTTACTGAATTTAGGCTTTTATTATTAAGGTCTAAAGGATCTTACCGTGGGACTTGTTTCGTCATCTTTAGTGACTGCATTTATACGAGGCTTTACGAGCCTCCACCGATCCGGACTTAGCCTCCGTGGTGGACTATGGTATATACCTTCCTCAGGGAAGAGACCCGTGCTCCTCGGTGGAGACATAATGGGTTGATGATGATGATGATGATGATCACCTCATATTTATTTTGAAATTATCACCGTAACTAAAGAACCGAATAGAAGCCGCTATTCTTTAAATAAGTTGTCGTTTTTTATGTAGCGTACATAACACGTCCTATTGCAGGGAACATTCCTTCCTTTATAGAAAGAGAGAGTATGGGCTTAATTGCCACGCGTGCCCATTGCGTATTGGCAATTTTAAGCGCTGTAAACCCTGACAGTCAGGCTAACACGTACAGCAAAGCACGTAATAGGTTAGTTGACAGATTTCTGAAAACCATCTCATATTTTTTGTTGGTGTTCATAGAGTCCTCAGAAAGTGGTAATTTTAAATTCTTTCGTGTATTTATTCTAAAAAAGCCAAACGAAAAATCACTTTTTAAATTAGCCGCCAAAACGCTATCTTGGCCAATATGGCGTCGCACAGGAATTATGACGTCACTTGTTAGTTAACAAACCAATGAACGTAAGAACGACATAAATGACAGACGCCATTTATACTGAGCTGTGACGTCATCATAGAATCGGCCAATCCAGGTAGTTTTCGATCCTATGGTGGCAGATAAATAAAATTATTTTAATTGATTATTTTGATTATTTTATCAAATTATATCCTGTGTTTTTTTTATGAATAATCTTTTTTTTTTTTATTTAACATCCCTTAAAGCGATTTAAACGGCTGATTTCTGAATTGAGAATTTCGCTAAGTAACTACTTAGTAGCTTATAACAATTATATAAGTAAGATTTATGTTAGTATATTATTAAGTATAAGTATGATTATTCGTATTTGCACCAACTACCCGTTCCTCTGTTTCCTTCGGCAATCTTTCCGTCACAAGGTTGTCTGGAAGAAATTGCTGTTAGCAATAAGACCGCCTATTGTATGTTTTTAATTGTAAATTTTATTTGTCTCTGGTTTCTTGTGTGCAATAAAGAATATTCTTATCTTATCTTATCAGTGCTGTCTCGTAAAATTTCTCAGAAAAGAGCGTGACAGAATGTTACTTAAGTATTTACTTAGTGAAAATTCTCAAGTCAGAAACCGGCCCTTAAACTTGTAATTTATACGATACGTATAAATAATACTCTTTTTTCATACTGTCAAATAGCCTATTGTACAAACTGTTCAAGCAATCCTTAGCTTCTGATGTAGCCTGTGAGCTGTGGGGGATATACAAATGCGTCGAGCTCTCGATTTAGATCTGTCATCCTGCCCGGGTGTTCTTTATCAGTAGTATTTATAATTATACCTACGTAGGTATAAATTAGGTTAAGGAAAGGCCTTGCCTAATTGAACTGATTGCACACTAGTGTACACACGCACAGACCTTTGTGTCATCATATTTAACGTATCAAAAAATGTGTCATCATATTTAACGTATCAAAAAATGTGTCATAACCTTGTCATTTTAGTTCTGTATTATAAACTATTATTGTGCTTTGACATTTTTGAAGTCAAATAAATATATTATATTTCTACATAAAAGTCAAATTAAAGCAAAAAATTACTTTAAAAATATTTTATTTTAGTTATCATGCCATAAAGCGGTTTTAAGACTCATAATTTTTATGGGGTCTCGTGGGTCCAGTTCTAGAGACTGGTTCCTCTGCCTACCCCTTCGGGGATAACGGGCGTGAGTTTATTACTATTTAATTTTTAAGAATACGTATAAATAATACTGTTTTTTTTTCCACACTGTCAAATAGCCTATTGTACAAACTGTACAAGCAATCATATTTGACGTATCAAAAAATGTGTCATAAAATTGTCATTTTAGTTCTGTATTATAAACTATTATTATGCTTGACCATATTTGAAGACAAATAAAATTATATCATAAAAATTAAATTAAATTTAAATGAATTAAAATAATAATAGTAATTAATATTTTCATTAAATTAAATTATATTATTCATATTATTATTTCTACTTAAAAGTCAAATTGAAAAAAAAAATCACTATAAAAACCAAAATACATAATTAACGTCAAAGCTGTTAGTTTCACAATAAATAGATTATGGTCATTAATGTCATTAAAATACGTAGATGTACTGATAATTTTTCTTCAATTTTCGAAGTTTTCCGTGTATTTTCTTTAAGGGGAACCACGTTCCAACCACATCTTTGACCATTTCTTTCAACCTTTGGTCATCATCAACCCATTATGTCCCCACCGAGGGGCACGGGTCTCTTCCCTCAGGAAGGTATAGGCCACACTCCACCACGGGCGCCAAGTCCGGATTGGTGGAGGCTTGGAAAGTAAAACCAGCCACTATAGGCTGGTTTTACTGTCAGAAATTTTCAAGCCGCCCTAAGGCCTCTTACTTGGATTAACGACTGCCATCTATCGACGGCAGCCGGCACCAACTGCTTAACTTGCCTTGCGAAGCACGGAGCCGCTCGGAAAAAAGCCCAATAGCGTTATTCATAGACGTTCACTCATCCATGCACTGAACGTGCCCTATGTTGCTTAACATTCGTGATCGTTTAAGATCACTCAGGCAGCCGGGGCTACGGGCGGCTCGATCAGCTCGACTCGCTCAACTTTTGGTCGATTGTTACTAAAAACGTGGCGCCAACCGATTCACGGCAAGCGTTTAGCGAGTTATTTATCGACACTTTACCTAACACGGAGATAAAGGTAAATCAGATACATCATTATCGGTCCGAACCGTAGCACTTGGTAACTATTCATAGTAGTACCTACAATTTCAAAAACATAATGCTAATCAACGCGTATGTACTACATTGTAGTAATCCCCCACGTGACAGGCCTTGCCTAGTGTGGGGGTCAGTTTATAAGTAAAACTGTACCTTTTTATGACCATAAATACTACTCGTATTTATGTTATCTTTATTATCAGTATGTTACATCTCCATGTAAGTAAAAGGTGATTTATCGTGTAATTATTATTCACTATCTATCGTAACCTTTAACAGTGATCTACGTAACCAATCTTGTAAACGTATATCTACCTTAAGTTTATTTAGCCTAGGATTAAAGTACACAGGGTATTAGTACATGTAATGTTATGTTCATAAAGAACATTTAATATAAAATAAATCAATCTATTTATAGTTTATTATGACAATTCAAGGTGCATTGCGTTGCCGAGTCACTGTCCAGTAGAGCTATAAAAATTCTTAACAAGGTGGCAGATTTATTTATCTGTTCTTTAAGTGAATGCACAGAAGAAATTAAAAATGTAGATAGAGAGATAGATTTTTTTTTGTAATCATAAATTACATGTAAATATTATTTTCTTATAACTTGAAGTACAATTGGCGGCCTTATTACTGTCTATTTCTTCCATACAATGTATTTTGTTGTTAAATGTTTTGTTTGTTAATTATTCATTAACTTTGTTAATGTTATTAAGTAGTCTAAATTTAATCGTGCAACGAATTACTGTAGAACTGTGATTTTGGACAATTTAATAAGTAATTAAAAAATATATTATTAATTATTAATATTGCTAGTCTTACAAGCCTGCCGTCCAATCCGGACGTGGACCCCTGGTGGAGTATGGCCTATACCTTCCTCAGCGAAGAGACCCGTGCCCCTCGGGGGGACATAATGGGTTGATGATGATGATATTAATATTTTTTAAATATTGTAATTATTATTATTGAATCTACCCAACTTTTTTTGTTTTAGCGTCAAAAGAATCGATTAAGTTGCTCATGAACATTGTAAATATATTTTTTTTAAACTGGACCTCGATTCTGCTAGTGCACTATACTCGTAGTACGATGACAAGAAGCGACACAACGAAACTAAATCGCCACGTTTATGCAGTTGTTATTGTACTCCAATGCATTAACATAATCTACGTCCAGAAATAACCCATTATTGAAAATCGATCTTTGAACTGAAATCTTTGCTAAGCACTACGCATTATTAACTTCATTAGTCGCAAACTCCGTCTCTACTCACCATGATTACGCTCTGCGAATCAGAGCGAAACTTAAGTCGGACTTTTCCGACAAAAATAAATAAATAAAATCTTTTATCTCGATTAAAACAAAAATTATAAAATGTTTCGGAAAATGTTCCTACCTCTTACATAAAGGTATTACAATTTTTAAATAGAAGAAACATAAAAAGAGAGCTACGAAATGTGACGCCATTAGCCAGTATTTTCATACAAAATTCCGTTTTAAAAGTAACTCATTTGACATTTTGTCAAATACCCAATTGACCATGCTTCATTTTGGAACGAGACATTTATTGTGAGACTAGATTTCTATATTAGATGCATCAGGGTCGGTTTCTGAGTTGAGAATTTTCACTAAGTAAATACTTAAACAGTAACGTTCTGCCACGCTCTTTTCTGAGAAATTCGACGAGACAGCACTACAGTTAAGTTGTTACTCACTGAAATTCTCAATTCAAAAACCGGCCCAATATCACGTGAACAAAATTCAGATCTGTCTACAGCAAAACCGATTACTGTTGTAGATATGGGATTACTGCCACACTGCAGTGGTTATCTCGTGGAAAAGGCCGATTGTCTAGCAAATACTATCGCGCTGAAGTGGCGATGCGATGCGGTACACTCGAAAGCATATCGGACTTTCATTCGTGGTCTCTACTCAGGTGCGTTACCGGCCTAGCAGTAAAAAAGTGACTAGGGCTTGCAGTCGACTGTACAGTCACGAGCAATAATATGTATACTCTATCACATTTTCTAAAAATCTTAACTTAAAACTATCAAGAAAGAAGTGTACGACAATTTTTCCTAAATTACGTAACCAATGGTTAGATAATTTAGGACAAATTGTTGTACACATGTGCAGTACAAAACAAAAGATGTACGTCGTACAAAGTGTGACAGTGTATACATATTATTGCTCGTGACTGTACACCGCACGCGGCAGACTCAGCCTATGTCTGTCCTACCAACTTATTTACAATTCAATCTAACTTATCCCTGGAAATAAAATTGGACAACCTCAATATAACTCTATGACGTCGGGCAGTCGGCAACCCAGTAATATGTATAACAATAATAACTTCCACATTCACTTGACCTGGTCCCAAACTAGGACACCCTGTGCTTTGGCAACCATGCAAGGACAATACAAACATGGAAACACCAAAGGCCGTTTGTACAAAATGCACTGCAGCGTCTGCAGCCTCCAGAGTGCGTATACTGAGTTTTGTCGTTCACTTTCGATAGCGAGAGCGTTTGCGTTTTGCATAGGAGTGACAAAGCGCGCCATCTATTTGTCTCTTTGTTACTCCTATGCAAATCGCAAACGCTCTCACTATCGAGAGTGAATGAAAAAACTCAGTATAAGCACTCTGTGGCCCGATGGTCGGACGATGTCGTTGAGTAGGGGGTCCATGGATGCGGATGGGAAGGGACCGTGTGAGATGGCAGCCCAGCAGTTGTCAGTGGTGGGCCGGTATTGATTAAGATGGTGATTGTCACTCTATACAGGGAATCCCAAAACTCAACGTCAAGCCGGAACCGGGTGAAAAAGCAAGTCATACTGGTTATCAGAAAAATAAAAAAAAAAAAACATTGCGTGAATAAAAAATTATAGGCATTTAAAAATTAAAAATCCTCTTGCCACAAAGCTTTACTTTTCTAATTTTTTTTTGTTTTGTATCTCTGAATAATGCTTTTTTAAACTGTTAACATCAAAACCAGCTGCTGCAGCTTGGAAGAAAAGGAGAGTTTTAAAAAAAATACTTAAAATATTGTCCTTTTTTAATTTTAATTTTAGTTTTCATTATGTTTGTGAAATTTCTTGAATAATAAAAAAAATATTGTTCTTAAAATGAAAAAATCGATTTTTTTATATTTTTCTGATAACCACGGGAACTTGCCTTGTTTTATACCACAAAAGGCGTAAAAAAGTCGGTGAAAACGAGACCAACTCAAAACGTTGATAAAAGATTCCGTCTTACATTATAAAGCGTTAAGAGAAACTTTTGCGGTCACTGATAAATGACGTACAGTCGACAGCACGTCAATCTTCACATTTTAGTTGAAAAGTCGCCCGTAATGCAACGGAATAGAGTGCATGGGTGTATACTATGATGTTCTGTCGGCTGTACTTATAATTAATTCGCTGTATACTAATATCTCCTCGTTATGCAATAAAGTGTTTTCTATCTATCTGTCACGATGTGTGCGCGCGTAGACTTGACGCGGCAATGAAACTAAATCACCATGTTCATGCAGTTGTCATGTACTACAACGCATTAGCTTCACTAGGCACAGGCTTTTTCTCGCGATATCTCCCGCACCTTCCTACTAAAACCACAGAATACATAATAGTACAGGTACAGAATATTCACTCCGCAAAATCAATTAAAGAAAAAGGGACTCTAGCAGCGATACAATTAGGTGCAATTCAGATCGCACGGCGCTAAAAAAGCCACGTTATATTCACCTACGTTTTGCCTCTCTTTCTACCGCGTAACTCTTACCTCTTATGGCGCCTGAATTCCTAAATAGTACAGGTACAGAATATTCACTCCGCAAAATCAATTAAAGAAAAAGGGACTCTAGCAGCGATACAATTAGGTGCAATTCAGATCGCACGGCGCTAAAAAAGCCACGTTATATTCACCTACGTTTTGCCTCTCTTTCTACCGCGTAACTCTTACCTCTTATGGCGCCTGAATTCCTACCTATTTGCCACTCCGGAGTGGTCTCCGCATGTACTTACGCGTTCGATACTAGTGAAACAGGCCTGCTAAAACTTAGCAAATGTTAGCCGCGCGTTTACACCGCTTCCCCTCCGCAGAGTGCGAGCAGCTGTCAGATGAGGCGGCGCTGGAGGGAATGCGCGAGCGCGGCGTGTGGACGGGCCGCTTCCTCACGATGCATAAGCGGCGCCGGCGAAGGCTGCTCACGCGCACGTTGCGGATGGAGCCGGCGCTGCTCGACGACCTCCATATGGGACTGGCGCAGGTAATGCCTCAAACACTTATTACATCAATTAAGTGTGAGATATCTTGTTTCAGAGAGTCTATGAAAATTAACCTTTAATTTTTACGCGACTAATCGCATGATTCGCGAGATTGTTTTTGTCACATTTCGGCAAATATTATACTTACGCGGCTGCACGATTTACTCGTAGTAGCTTCCTAGCTCACGCCCCTTTCTGTCGCGACTAATAGTGTAAGTATTAAGGCGCGACTAGCTATAGGTTAATAATAAGTAGAATAAGTAAGCATTATATTAGAAATTAAATGACAAACGTTTACTATACCAACTAGACACATCACAGAAACAAATGAACAGACATGTAACATAATATATGTAAGTAGGGCACCAGACAAAAAACAAACAAATTAAAACAAAACCATAGATATAGTCCGTGGTGTGTCTAAGTTGCCACAAAAGGCAAGTTACAGCGTTTTGCTGAGGGTATTAAACCCTTAGCGCTGATTTTCAGTCAGTGCCTACGGTAACACACAATAGGGTAGTTTCCAGGGTCAACATAATTAAATTCTATTTAGCCCGTATTTTAGATTATAAAAAAATATTGGACACGTATTTTTTCTTTTTTCGATTAAACAAAAAATAAAAAAGATATAGCCCATTAAAGTTACGTGTGACGTCACTCCATGCTAAAAAATGCAGCACGGCGTGACGTCACACGTAACTTTAATGGGCTATATCTTTGTCATTTTTGGTCTAATTTACAAATAAAAAAATACGTGTCCCTTATTTTTGAATAATCTAAAAGACGGACTAATTACATTTTTTAGGGCAACTAGCCTATTGTACTCCAAAGTGCGTTTCGTGGTGCACTTGCGAACAAATGATGCGAATTTGCGATGAATGAATTATTTATTGCCGCACATGTGTGGCCGGCCCACTGCCACTGCGCGCGCGCTGCGCGAGGATGGCCGAAAATGGCGTGCCTTGGGACAGGCCTATGTCTATAAGGTGCTCGCCGATTGACGATGACGTAATTTATGGTGACGAAAATCTTCGTATTATGTTTTGCACCCGACCTACTGCAGTACCCGAAACCGACGTGAAGAAGCGAAATGCTTTGACAGGATCGTGGCAGGTGGCAGTCCGTGGTCTCCGCCTACCCCGCTAGAGTACAGGCGTGAGCTTATGTATGTGTATGTACTGCAAAATGTGGGGTCCGCCTTTCGACGGTATGGGATTCGCGACAGAATTTTCATAATGTAATGTATTTTCACTTGGACATTTCTTACAAATCTTGTGGCCGACAGGTTAAGTAGATCTACCGATTTCCTTTTTCAAATCTTTTCAAATCTTCTAGTTTCTCCCATATTTTAGCCCGTAGTCGACAAGGAGCCAAGCAAGTTTCGTCATGTCGTATTCTGGCGCCTGAATTCCTACCTATTTGCCACTCCGGAGTGGTCGCCGCATGTACGTACGCGTTCGATACCGATACGCGTAGTGAAACAGGCCTGCTGTGACGTGCACGGTGACAATGTGTCGATAGTATAGGATAGTAGAGGCTATATAATAGATTAGGCCAGAATCGCATGCTCACTCCAAAGTGGGACAAGGATGTACAATTTAGAATAATTACCTGAGTCGACTCTATTGGGAACCTTTGATGCAGGCACGGGAATTATATTATTGACGACCTCTGTGGCGCAGCGCATTAATTAGCCGATTGATAATGCTGAGTAGAATTCAGCTCGCCTTTGTGCAAGACTATGTGCTATATAGACAGTCGGGTTTTCTCACGATGTTTTACTTAACAGCAGGCGAATTGTAATAGCTACGTGGAAAAATGTGCCTTCATGCAAATTTAATATCATTCGAATGTGTGACCAGCGGTCTACTGAAAACAGACTTGCTATAATAGTTTACGACAATTCGGTATTTGACACTATTAACAACAAATTATTTGATATGCTCGATTAAAATAAAAATTACAAAATGTTTCGGAAAATGTATCTCTTTTAATCATTTACTAGGTATTACAATTTTTAAATAGACGAAACATAAAAAGAGTGGTCTGAAATGTGACGTCATAAGCCAGTATTTTCATACAAAATTCCGTTTTAAAAGTAACTCATTTGACATTTTGTCAAATACCCAATTGACCATGCTTCATTTTTGAACGACATATTTTGTGAGACGAGATTTCTATTATATTAGATGTATCAATCAATAAAAGAGCTAAGTATGTAGGGCATTTAGGTGGGTAAATGAGGGTAGTGATGGGGTGATGATAAGACATAATAATATGTGCCTGAATGTAAATATTTGTTTGTCAAAAAAAAATGGTTAACCTTGAAAATAAATAACAGGAAACATATACAGCCTGATTTTTTCACCGGTACAATAAATTGTATCGATAATAGATTACATTTATCGAATAAAATTACCATATATTTTTTTTCATTTTCATTAATTTATCATTCATCCAATTTGTAACTCATGGACACCCATTACAAGGTGTCATCGCGATGCGAGGCAGAGGGCGGCGGGGTGGGGTGAGTGAGCGGGCGGCGGGCTGGCCGGCGCACGATTTGGCCGGTCATTCATTCAGTCCGCGCGCATTGCCCTAGGTGAGTGCACGTGCGCCGTTTCCGTACATCCTGCAGTCGAAAATTATGCGCGCACGATGTTTACAAACCGCGAGTATTACGAAATGGTTCGTAGTTACTTTCTCAGTGGGGAAAATACAGTGCAGCTCGGCGGATATACGCTGAAGAAAGTTTGCCCCGCCTGATAAATGCCAGTTTTATTTAACCTCAAATACTCAACACTAGCAAAGGTAATACAAGGACGGGAGTCGCGCGCGACAACGTCAAAAGTCGCGACTTTTCAATACATTAACCGTCAAATTCTCGCGACTTTTGTCGTTGTCGCGCGCGACTCGCGTCCTCGTACTACCTTTGCAGGACATTCATGAGAGTGACGCAGCATTTGCTAGACTACGGACAGTTCACTGCACCAGCGCACGCTCAAGGCCGAGGAGGGAGACCTCCCTTGGCCGTGGAGATCGAGGAACAGATATTCGCGTTCTTCGAGGAAGACCCCAGAAGGAGCACCAACGATGCGGTACGCACGGCGCACTTCGGCGTTAGCCAGTACGTGGTGTGGAAATTCATACCACTACCAACCAGTTCAGGCATTCCACGCCGGTGACGGTCCTAAGCCCGTGCAAGTATGAAGGAAAAATTGAAATCAAGTAAGATTTTTTTTTCCTACGTCATACATAAGTCATACCTACTGGCTGCGCCGCCGCCGCCGCTTCTTTTCCTTCCCGCAAGCCGCGCGCAGTTGCCAGTTCGGGCGTTTGGTTGTGCTCATGCGTAATGAGTCCATATTTCTTTAAGATTTGCGGATAAGTTAAGACATTGGTATTTTTGTTTTTTTGTACCAACGGGGTAGTAACAAATAATGTTGGTATTTGTATTTTGGACTTAGTATTACGTATGTTGCTTTATTGTACCGGTGAAAATATCACCCGGTATAAAAAATAAAAAGTAGCATGGCCAGTAGCAATAATATTTCCATTTCCTTTGCGCCACACGGCTTGCGGCTAAGCAGTAGTCGGACGAAATTATAAACTTTTGTCATTTTCTACGCTCTCTGTCAGTTGTCGGTCGAGACTGCTCCCTCCCTTTGGCAACTCGGCGCTAATTTAAACTAGCTGGCACAAACTACTGAGACAGAGCAACGGAGGGACTTTCGATCGGACGTAGATTGCAGTCAAAGTAGCTACTCGTAGTTCGCAAACTAGATTCCTGAAAGGTTTGTTTAAGCCGCCTGTTTACGTCCCACTGTAGGCAACATAATTAGGACTCGTACGTAAACGTGTACGTAAACGTCATTCTACCTTTTATTACGACCCGGATTGCTCTATTCTCGATATTATTTATCTTTTATAATCATATGATACTCTAAAGGCACATAATGTGCCTTTCTTTTACCATATAAATAAAACATAAATATTTTGCTGCCTCTGGATACCCCCCTTTCATTCTACGGATCGCACTTCTATTTGACCATATTGCGACACTGGCGCCCGACGTGGGGCGCCAGTTCGCAGGCGCATGTCCAGCAGTGGACAATCGTAGGCCGATGATGATGATGATGATGATGGGGCACAGACCTTCTCTCCGTGATTGCCTTAATCACCACGCGTGACCACGGCTGATTGGCGGTTTAGAAAGAGAGAAATACATTTATTGCACCAACAGTCAGACACAATGGAAATACGAAATACAAATGAGAAGAAAACATCTAAGTAAAATTGTAATTGATATAGGGTTTTTTTTTTAATTTGACATGTATTCTGTGACTTTAGTAATTTAAATTATGTTAAATTCTCTTCCACATTTAACTTGTAATAAGTACTTATAGATGAGACATATTATTAATGTTAATTAATCATTGTGTTGTCTGTTTTAATTTATTTTATGACATTCTCATTATGTACTTAACTTCAAGATTTATACAGTTTTTGACTTACAAATAGTTTGATAATTTAAATGCGTGTGATATTAACTATTAGGTTTTCATATTTCATATCCCTGGCGCGTGTGCCAATGACTGTTTTATAACTTACGTACCTTTGTGAATTTGTTGTAGCAATACCACTCGCTAACATCGTGAGACAACCTGAGTGCAATCCGCGGTAGACACTCGTGGTAATCAAGCCCGTACCCTCTCTCTCTCTCTGAGAGAAGCCTTGTGCAGGTAGTGACCCGGAAGTAGTTCCTTTTGTTCATTTAATGGCATTCGTCGCTTTGCTTGCCATTCGTTCTGGTGTTTTTTTAAAAATGAAAACCACATACTAAAAACGTCATTTACATATCATGTTGCCGATTAGTTTTGCATTCTCGAATTTGCTGTAATCCCTGGATTTATAATTTAAAAAGTACGTTTCAAGAAGCCGCTTCCATAATTTCTTAGCCAAAAATTAACTTTAGGTAAATATGCATCCGATTATCCGACCACATTAAAATAGTTTGCATTATTATTTAATACAACAAGCTAATATTGAGAGGAGATATTGGAGAGCAGTTTTAGATATTATTATTACCTCCATTATAGAAACGAAGTACCAGGAATGCCTATCTCCGGTGAAACATAATGGACCTCTTTATGTTCAGAGCCGGATTAAATTATCCATCAGACAGTGGGAGTCTACTATCGGTTAAGAGCCTCGGTCCCGAGATCTTTTTAAAATCATTTTCCGGTAAAAAATATATTAATATTTTAAGACCAGACTAAGGGGACCGACTCGTCGATTGCTGGAATTATGCTCACCGAATCCTGCCGAAGTCGTTACGTTAGCAATTAGTACGGAATTAGTAGTCACATAAAATGAAGTGCTGAAAACGCGGTGTGATATTTTAAATCACTGGACATCTCAATTTTGTCACACTTATTAGTTAGGACAAGAAACTATACTTGAGCCATTACCGAGTCATAAAAGTGCGAGCGAGAGTTCCGATATGCCTGATATGCCTCCCATATGTGTGAGAGAGAGGTCTGATACAAATGTTTATGACTCATTGTAAGTATATTCATTAGTCCTGAGAATAGGTTTTTATCTATATCTGGCAAAACAACGTTTGCTGGGCCAGCTAGTTAATATATATTATAGCTACGTGTGTAACGGACTTACTTTACTATTGAAAGCGGTCAGAATTTTGTGCGCGTAACATAGTTACAGCACATGGTTAATCCGGCCTTGGACTTATTCTACTCATGAAGTGTTTGCCCCTGCTTAGAGCTCCGAGGTTACTGTCTAAAAACGGAGATACTACGTTTTAATTTTTTTTACCTGGTATATACAGGTATATGTTTAATGTTTGATGGGTAGTGCTCAGTTATATTGTAACGCTTTGCTGTAATTACTGTTATGTTGCAATATTTATGAAAGTTGGACGACGTCTGTGGCGCAGCGGTTAGCGCATCTGACTACCATGCGAGAGGTCCCGGGTTCGAATCCCGGCTGGGGATGAAAAAAAAGAAAACCAGGTCTTGGATGTTTACATGTTTGTGACGTCGCTGTTTCTGGTTCCCACGACACAGGGTATCCTAGTGTGGGGCCAGAAGCAATGTATAAAAAAAAATACATGCAAGTGCAAAGCGAATTCACTTGATACTCTGCTTCGGTAAGCCGAACCGGGTTTTGGCCCCGGAACAAAAGACATCATCTTCTTCACTGCGAACGTATCACATGGAGCCAGCGACAGCGGGCCCGCTATAGCTCTTAAGGCGACCGTCAAAAGGGCGTGTTTCGAATGAATAAACATATAAATAAAGGCTGTACCACGTGTCCGAAGCGAAACCGCCAGTTTGCCTCGCGCTGTCTTTTACGCTGTTGCGCCGCGCGTATTATATCGCCGACAGCAACATTCAAATCGCATTTGTTTGTATTCATGAAGTGTATTTAGTGCTTGGCGTCTCGTGTTGTGACATATTGTGGAGATCGCTGCGCGAGTACTTCTGTTAGTACCAGTATTATTTGAGGCTCTTTGTACAGGACTGACCGTTGTTCACGTTAAGGTTTTTGAGTGCCTCGATACTCGATCCTTGGTTCGATTGTCCCTGGCGGTGCTTGATAAATCTGAAAATAGCCTCGGGTGTTTTTCCATGTTTATGATGACATTGTCTTGTTACATGGCACAGGGGATCCTATTTAGACATTAAACAGCATCCTAATGCATGCAGGATAAGAATCCTGTACGTATGTTCTTAGTTTCTTACCGACAAAATTGGAAAGAAAAATTAAGAAATTATTTCACCGTATTTTAGTATGAATCTGCAAAGCGAATTCTACAATCAGCTTGCGAAAAGAAATCAAGTTAGGATATTCATAAATGCCAATTGCGAAAAAAAACAAAAAAAAAACACGAAATGTCTACAAAAGGTGCATAGTAAAATTGGCGGCCTTATTGCTAAGAGCAATTCAAATAACCCTTAAAAGAGTAATTTAATTTACTTGCAAGTTTTATCCAAAGCTCAGTTTTAGTAAGGTCCAGAGTAGGTACTGTGTTAGCCTATTTCAGGTGAGCACAACATTATTGAGGGCAGAAGAAAGTGGCGTACCTCAACTCGCCTGCATCTAGCAGTGGATGAGAACGGACTGATTAATTGATAACATTGAACATTGTTACCTTTATTCCGGATACATACTTGACTTTTTCGGACTTTGTCGGAAGAGTCGGAGCTCACGTCCGACGACGCCAGGTCCGTCTCTGCTCACCACGATTAGGCTCTGTGTATCAGAGCGGAACCTGGTCGGCCTCTTCACAGGCGTGAGTGTATGGGCCGGTTTCTGAATTGAGAATTAGCTAAGGACTTAATCGTAGTGCTGTCTCGTCAAATTTCTCACAAAAGAGCGTGACAGAGCGTTACTTAAGTATTTACGTAGTAAAATTCTCAATTTGGATACCGCGCCTAAGTAGTGTTTTTGTTTTTTTTTGTTATTTATTATTTGAAAGGTCTTGATATTGATATAAAACATTAGACGATATTGATCGAGTATTTTAGATAATTCCTTCCGCAGTTAACCTTATATCCATGCCACGATTTTATTTCTTAAGAATTTTATTTAAATGATGGCTTTTGTTACAATTTCATACGTTTATATTTTTTACCGTCAATTTTAGCCAAGAAGCTTGAGATAGGTACTTGTTTTTTTAATCTAACTCAAGTACAAGTACCTAAAAAAAATTTTTCTACCAACGTTAGATTTAGGATTACATATCAAGTTCAAGACATTTCAAGTTACGCCGGAAAATTAAAGCGGCCGGTTAATTGTGCCTCTGAGTGTATATTTTTAATTATTTTATTTTACTATTTAATCAGGCACGGAGCGTTACAGGTTCGTTGAAAACTAGCGCGAGTGTGTGTATGATGTTACATGTAATCAAGTCGCCGGATCCTTTATTTAAATACTAGCTGGTACCCGCGACTTCGTCTGCGCAGGATTAGTATTTCGAGTAGTAAGCTACTAAAACATAAGTATTAGCGCGGCGTAGAAAGAAAAAAACTATCATATAATACATTACATATCTGTAACTCGGTTCGGTTTCCGCGGTTTTGGCAGCGCACGCCAGATTAGCTCGCAGATGGTATTTTTTCCTACTTACTCGACACTTATCGTCATATTTTAGACAATTTACACAATATCTTTATAAACTGTAGCCTATGTGTTATTCTAATGACGTATACGCTATATTATTGTAAACTTTCATTAAAATCCATTCAGTAGTTTTTACGTGAAAGACTAATGCTGGGAGCATTACCAACATCCATCCATGCTTACAAACTTTCGCGTTTATAATATTAGTAGTATTTACCCGCCTTTGAGCTTCTTTCAGTGTTTAGCATTCGTGTTGTTTATTTATAGAGTTTCTTTTTTTAACATTTCCTTCTACCGTCGAGTTCAACGGCTAGCTAATAAAACCCGCGAGTGTACTATTCATAGTGCGTCGAATTCTAGATTAGTAGGTCGGAAGCTGCGTATATTTATGATAGCTGCGACTTCATAGCAAAATTTTCTCCGCACGCGTCAGGAATGAATGAGTTTGGTTTTGAAGCCTTGCGCTGAATTTGAAAATAGTCCAAACAAGTTCATTTAGTTCGAGAATAATAGGAAAGTTTGTTAAACCGTACCCCTCGAATTGATTACCTCTTTTATGTGTGTTAAATATAGCTTCCTGACACAATGATGGCCTCCCTCTTTTTATGATTGTGTTAAATATCGCTTCCTCGCACAACTTTTATTGTGAGACCAAAGTTGCGAAAAATCCAACAGTTTTAAATGTTTAAAGGTGCAAACCGGTAACTGTGGCCGCTGCATAGGCTACAAATAGGAAACTATAATATATTTCGAGCAAACCAAAGCCGGTCTGATATATATCGCTTCCTAACACAACTTCTATTATGAAAGCAATGTTGCGAAAAATCTGACAGTTTAAAAATTGTGCAAGGTGTGAATCGCTAACTATGGCTCCTGCATAGGCTGCATAAAGGCAAACCATAGTCGATAGACACATTTTTGTTCAAAATTAAGCGCAGTAAAATGAACTCATACGACTTTTTTCAAGCAGATTGGTCGTCTGCATGAAGCTCGAGTAGAGCTCTTCAAAATATATGAGAACTATAGAATCAAAAGTGGCAATCTGCACTTTTTTGGGAAATTGACTTGTAAATAGGGCAGCACTCAGAATTTTAAACCCTTTTTGACGTATTTTAGTATCAGTATCAAATAGGCTACCTTTCATAGTAAATCGACTTCAAAGTGACAGGTTAGTTTCAAATACGGCTACCTGTAATAGTTCAATATCAAACATGGCAATCGTTTTTTGCACTTTGCTACTAAACAGTCAAAGTGCAGATTGCCGCTTTTGATTCTATAGGACTCATATATCGATTTCAGTTACCGAAAATTAATTAAGACAATCGACGTATCGAAAAAATAAAAGCGCCGATATATACATTACTAGAAATGTTATTGGTATTATTGTAATGTTGTTTTTCATACGCCATGTCAAAGTTTTGTCAGACTTACTTTCCTTCGGTCACCACTATACAGGTTTTACGCCTAGTGTGGAGACCACTGTAATTCTTGTATGTGTTATTCTATTATAAATAAACAATTTCAATTTCAATACATTACTAGATGAAAACCCTTCTTCGCCCGGCTAAAATGTAGACTTGCTTTGCTTTTTCGTTTAACCAAAAAAGGCAAACGAAAATTTACTTTTCAAATAAGCCTCCAAAACGCTAACTTAGGCAATCTGGCGTCGCATAGAAATTATGACGTCACTTCCCGGTAAACCAACCAATGAACGTAAGAAAGAATGAATGACAGACGCCATTTTTACTAACATGTGATGTCATCGTAGAATCGGCCAATCCAGGCTGTTTTCGATACAATGGTGGCAGATACAAATTATCAAATTTTATCTTGTGTTGGTTTACAAATTGTAATTGTTTGTTTAGTTAAAATGCCTTAAAGCGGTTTTTAGACACATAATTTACACCAATACGTATAAATAGTACTGTTTTTTTTCACGCTGTCAAATAGCCTATTCAATGTGTATCTACAGGCAAATTACAAATCCGTGGCAATGTCTTGAGATAACGTTCTTTTCATCTTGATAAACGTCGATAATAATGATTTAAAAGTGATTGATACAACATTTTTGTGCATAATCGCGATTTTCCACGTTGGATTCGAATCTGTAATCGCAAATCAGAGCGATACAAAGTATTTGCGATATAGAGCATTGAGAAATGTTTTCTTTTATGTAAAACATTTGTAAGCATGTCGTCTGTTATTTGATTGATTTTTGTAATTGTTTGTATTGTTTGTTTATCGGTTCAGTTATATTAATATTGTAGAAGTTCACTGATAAATTATATAAATGGCCGATTTCTAATTTGAGAAGTTACACTAAGTAAATACTTAAGTAACGTGCTGTCACGCTCTTTCCTAAAGAAATGTGATGAGACAGCAATACAGCCAAGTAATTACTTAGCGAAATTCTTAATTCAGAAATCGACCCATAGTTTATGATCAGTTAAGTATTTTTTGCAACCAAAAAAAATTTTTTTCCATCGCTCGGTCGACGAGACATTCTTAGGCTCGAATATCGCACCTCCAGAACTAAAGTGACCCAACTCAAAATTTGCAACTTTTGGGAAATGAAGTAAAAATGTAGTCGGTGCTCTGAGCGAGTTGCTCAAGAAAAAACAGACCGAAATATTCCTCCATCTCTCTCTGACCAGATAAAGTCGGTTTTTTAATATAGGCATGAAAGATTATACCTTTTTGAGTCATTCTGAGTACTTAACTCATTTTACCCAAATTTTGAGTTAGGTCACTTTAGTTCTGGAGGTGCGATATTCGAGCCTAAGAATGTCTCGTCGACGGAGCGTTGGAAAAAAATTTTTTTTGGTGAACATGGCCTCTAAAAAATAAATCATTAATCATCTTTCCTCACCATTGTAATCGTGGTTATAATTGTTGTGAAATGAGTAGAGTCGTAAAGAAAAAAGTCACGTGATACAAAAACGCGCCGTACAAATCGGGCTCGAACTACGACGCCAATGTGCTCGTACGCCTTACAATTATTATGATCTTAGGATTCGATTGGAAAACTAATAATAATAGATTTTTAGGGTTCCTTACCCAAGGGATAAAAACGGGACTCTATTATTAAGACTTCACCGACTGTCTGTCTGACCGTCTGTTTGTCTGTCTGTCTGTCCTGTCCGTCCGCCCGTCCTTCGAGTGCCACGTAGGGCTAGCGGTATCACATGAGGTCTTTGGTTCCCTTCCCACTCAATATAAAGGAGCCATTTGGACAAATGGCCAAGATATGGGTGTTTTACCATGTTTGGGATGCCCTTGCGTCTCTATTAATATTTGCATTTTTTAAGACGTGTAACACAGAAGTTATTTTTTTCAATTTTTAATCTAATCGCTTTAAACGAGCAATTCTTGTATATATATTTATATATAATCAGAATCTCTGAAACGGCTCCAACAATTTTCATGAAATTTTGTATACAGGGGGTTTTGGGGGCGATTAATTGATCCAACTAGGTTTTATTTTTATAAAACTTCGTTTAACTGTGTTTTAAGGCAAAGAAATAACTGCTACACTACAAGAAGGAAATGTTCGCAACCATGTGTAAGGTTGTCATAGCTCAAGTGGCAAATAGGACGATACCGTAAAAGAAGACCCTTGTTCGAGACTTGATAATAATTTTTCTTTTCTTTTCAAGTTCCTTCTTTTGTGTGAAAACCTACATTCCGAGCAAAGCTCGGTCATCAAGGCACTTCTGTCTGAAATGAGAAACGTTATAGACGTAACTACTCTAATGTTGAAGGAAACCATAGTGAGGAAACCTGAATATCTGAGGTGTCGTGCCTAAGCGCTTGAAATGACAATCCGCGGTGGGCACGCGTGGCAATTAATCCCATAGAGAGAAATACTCTCTACCTCTCCCTCAGAAAAGGCCCTACAGCGAGACATATCCATAAACGAAGGCTATATACGAGTAGGTACGACTACAAAAATATATCGGGTGTCCCAAAACTCAACGTCAAGCCGGAATCGGGTGAAAGACAAGTCATATTGGTTATCAGAAAAAAACATACAAAATTATTGGCATTTAAAAAAAGATTAAAATCCTGTTGCCACAAATCTTTACTTTTTCCATTTTTTTTTATAACTCTGAATAATGCTTCTTTAGACTGTTAACAAACAAAATCAGCTGCTCCAGCTTGGAAGAAAAGGAGACTTTAAAAAAAATATTAACTTAAAACTTGCCCATTATTAATTTAAATTTTTGTTTTCATGATGTTTGTGAAATTTCTGGAATGAATAATAAAAACAAAATTTATTGTACTTAAAATAAAAAAAAACAATTTTTTTATATTCTTCTGATAACCAGTATGACTTGCCTTTTCACCCGGTTCCGCCTTGACGTTGAGTTTTGGGACTCTGTAAATAAAAGACGTCGTCCCTCCAACTACCTCGTAAGTTCGAGGCAAGTTCCCCAAAGAAAACAGCATGTCTGAAAAGTGTTCGGTGCGGAGTCTAGGTGAGCTTACATCCCTTTGTGTTTGAGCACGTATAAGGGCCTTTCTCCACTTCTCCGGTCCGGCAAACGTTAATTACCGGTTCGATTTAGAAACACACAAGAATACTAGTAAGCTTCTCCACTACTCCGGCATCCGATTTTTAACGCCCCGATAATTTGCTAGATCGGAACGGTATATTACCGGGCCGAAGTGATCGACGTACAAAAACAATACACGTTTTTGCACCTCGCATACAACCCGAAAATGTTCCCATACTATTTTATTTACATAAATAGAATGTGTGGAAAACGTCCCCTGCCGCGAATAGAACAACTGAGGAATTTTAATAAAGCACTGCGTCACGCCCATTGCCGATTATAATCGGATGAAGTGGAGAAGCATAATCCGGCATCCGATATTTTTCTCATGACTGATTCCGGTTCCGACGCCGGACCGGAGCAGTGCAGAAAGGGCCTAAGGGTTGACATGACGCACTCCGTATGAGAATTCCTTCCTGATCAAAATCCATTGACAATCGGCCAAGAATCTGGTAAACAGACGCTCTTCACTACGTCGGTATGTGTCTTTGAGAGGCTAATATTAAATTCGGTACACCAACCGTAGTACGTCGGGTCGTTGACTTTGCTTGCTTATTATTCACGTTTATTCGCGCTTTGTTATAAAGTACTCAAACCGCGTAACTGTGAAATATATTCTAGTTAGGCCTGAGATTTCCGCACTTAGCCTCTTTGGGCCATTGGACGCAGCATGCGCTGACGTATGTAAATGTACACCTCAGACACTAAGGTTCTCCCACGATGTGTTCCTGCGTCGTTAGCTACAAATGTAGGTAACTTTGAAAGGAAAAGTTATTGGTTCGTGCCGGGATCCGAAGACACGCACGCCCGAATGTGAGGCGTTCTACCGCTACGCTGCCATCGCCTTTCTGTGAAATTAATTTCGGTGAATTTATTTTAAATCAGTTGCGTTATGACGTTGAATAGAACAATTAAAAGGCGATCTGCTCACGAAAAATTTTACAGGTTATAAAGCTAACTTTGCAAAAATGCTGGGCCTAACCTATCGTTACATACTGGTGCGGCGTTTCTCAGACACATAACAGTCAATAATGGTGACAGATTTCACAATTATTTTATTGCTATATTCAGGTTAGTCTAAAAAATAAATGTTCTATTGTAAAGTCTCAAAATAAAGATTCATGATGTTAACTATTTGCAAAATCGTATCATAAAAAAAGAAAATAAGATAATCCTTTATTTGTGCTTTACTTACAATGTTTGCCTCAACATAATACTTAGTTTTACTACCTAAACCATTTGAGTCGAACTCATGACCCCTAAACTCGCTATAAAAACCAGTATCTTAGGGATTATAATGTCCATCAGTTTACGAGCCGTAAAAACAATTTAAAACATGCAAATATTTTTGTCCCCATTCGGATAGGTACGACCAGGTTACCAGGTATTTTCTACCGGTAGATTGGTAGTTCGTTCGCCTGGGAATCAGATACATTTTATGTCAAGGCTACAATGCAGGATTTGGCGAATGTACTCGACGAGAGTGGCCAAGTGTTCTTTATAGCTCATCTGTTTCTTCATTGCGAAATTTGTATTCTTCATCCCTTTCACGCTTCATCGGGACAGCGCGAATTTTGCATGTTATAACCACTCCAGTCCTGACCTTGAAAATACGATAGAAAACCATTGTTATTTTCAAGATCAGGGCTGAGGAGGTTAAACATTCAAGTTGTAATAAATAAATAAACTCACGTCCGTTATCCCCGAGGACGTAGGCAGAGGCACCAATCACTAGAACTGGGCCCATGTTTTGCCGAGTTTATTAGGTCCCAAACGTGGCAAGCCTGTCGCCGTTATCCGGGCACAATTTATCAGCGAATGGTGTTGCTGTACAAACAAATGTACGTAACTAAAAGTCATTGGTACATACAGGATTCGAACCCAGACCCTCATGATCGAGAAGCAAGGCTCCAGCCCACTACGCCACCACTGCTATTCAAGTTGTGTAAACACGAAAACGTATTGAAATACCCGTTTTATAGTTGTGATAATGGGGAACCCGGGGATTAAATTTTTACACATTAAAGTACTGAACTGCGAGCACTTCAAAAATATTTTTGCTGTTTATTGTCCATCGAGTGCGCTTACTACTCAGAGGAACTGGTATCAAGTTCTTTCTTTAGCCAATATCTGATCGATAATTGCTCGTGATGTCAATGCTCATCGAGTGAAGACCAGGTTACTCAACCTTAAAAGACCGATAGCAGAGGAGATTTTTGACTCACTGATAGATAACGACTACGTCACACTATTGAGTGTCCATCATTGGATGGGCCGCATATACGAATTAAAATGGGAGAATGCAATCAACTTCACCCAACCTGACTACGGGCGGATTTCTGAAAGACACTAAGTAAATACTTGAGTAACGTTCTGTCACGCTCTTTTTTATAGAAGGTTGACGAGACAGCACTACAGTTAAGTAATTAAGTACTTAGCGAAATTCTCAATTCAGAGATCGGCCCTATGGCTTCGTCTGATATGGGTTTATAATTCAGCTGGAAATTAGTTTCTTAGTTAGAAATTAGTAGAAAGTTTAATATAAGTATCGCTCGTAGCCTGGGCTGCCTAAGTGATCTTAAACGATCACCAAGGTTAAGCAACATACGGCGCGTTCAGTCGATGGATGGGTCACCGTCTATGACTAACGCTAGTGGCATTTTTCCGAGCGATTCCGTGCTTCGCAAGGCACGTTAAGCAGTTGGTGCCGGCTACCGTCGATAGATGGCAGTCGTTAAGCCAAGTCAGAGGCCTTAGGGCGGCTTGAAAACTTCTGACAGTAAGATCAGCCACTAGTGTTACAAGCCTCCACCAATCCGGATTTGGCCCCCGTGGTGGAGTATGTCCTATACCTTCCTCAGGGAAGAGACCCGTGCCCCTCGGTGGGGACATGATCTGTTGATGATGAAGAAAGTTTATTCCATGCACCTTATATAAATATGTTTTTAAATTTATTTAATTACTTTTGCACGCCTACCAACTTTTTTCTTTACCTGCTGCGGTTGACTGGTAGAAAATGCTTGTAGCATTAAGTCCGCCGCATTTTAGTATATTTTTATTTTAAGTTGACGTGCAATAAAAGAAAAAAAAAGTATTAAATGAAAACTTGGAAAGCGATTACTTAGTTGTTCGGTTTACTACGGACTTGACCGCGCCCTCGAGGGTGCGGAAGAAGAGAAAGTTAGAAAGAGTTAAAGAAGCAAACTCGCTAGGCTTGAAAACGATGGAAACCTTGTTGCCTGTATGAACGATAACAAAAGCGTAGAAATAACCGCATTATTTTGATTTTAATGGGCTCAAAACATGGACAGCAAAACACTAAGTAATTGACAACAAACAATATTTTAAAACAGAACCAAAATGACGTATAAAAGAACAGTCTTTAAAAACGATATAAAGAACCTAAGGAGACAGCGAGGAGTTCGCCACGAGGCTATTCCACTTATATAGGTAACCTTTCTTCAGGACGCCTACGACCAGTTTATTAAGACGATAATAAAGTGGCGGAAGAAAATATCCCTTTCATTAATATCTGTAACAATCCCCAGCGGTCACAGAGATTTAAACCGAAACCCTATTGGACCCAGGACCTGTAAAAACCAATTCCCGAAAGAAGACTAGCGCTGACAAAGTTAAGGAAATCCCACACCCGAAAAACTTCAAGCGCTGAATGAAAAAAATTCAAGATGCATGCGCAATGCTAACATTAAGTCGTGGCAGTAGGCTATTTGACATTGTGAAAAAACCGTATTATAATACGTATTCTTACAAATTATGAGTTTTAAAACCGATTTAGGGCATTTTAAGTAAAAAAAAAGTGGTTATTTATCGAAAACAAATATGATAAAATTTTACAATTATGTATCTGCAGCCATTTTATCTAAAACGACCTGGATTGGCCGACTCTACGATGACGTCACAGCTCAGAGTGCGTATACTGAGTTTTGTCATTCACTTTCGATAGCGAGAGCGTTTGCGATTTGCATAGGAGTGACAAAGCGCGCCATATAGTTGTCTCTTTGTCACTCCTATGCAAATCGCAAACGTTCTCACTATCGAGAGTGAATGAAAAAACTCAGTATACGCACTCAGTAAATATGGCGTCTGTCATTCATGTCGTTCATACATCATTGGTTTAGTATACTGACCGGTGATGTCGTAATTCCTGTGGAACACCATATTGCCCAAGATAGCGTTTTGGCGGCTTATTTTAAAGGTTAATTTTCGTTTCCTTTTTTTAGAAGTAATGCACGAAAGAAATCAACATTACCTGTTACCACTTTTTGAGGACTCTGTGAACACCGACAAAAAATATGAGATGGAATTTGCAAACCTGTCAAATAGCCTATTGTTCTGTGATAGCATCAGTAGCATTACGTCATCTAGTTAGATGGCAACGCACGAAGTGGATCAAAGGTTTTAGGTCCCCCCTATCTTATATTAACAAAGAAAAAGTCAACGAACTCCTGTATAAATTAACCCCTGATTTTGTAACGCCATGTCAACCAATATTTTCAACAAATTAGCAACTTTTAACGCCGAAATCGGCACAGGAACTTGAGAGAGCTATAAAAACGAAAGATACGGCATCAGGAGTTGACGACATATCGCCCTTAATTATTAAAAGACGGCCTGAATCTGGAAAACGTTAACTACTTTATTTATACAATATATTCCTATGCTATATTCCGATGGGGTCGAAAAGTTCTCGAAGGGAGACCACATACCTGGGAGGCCTCGCAAATTTGTCCTATCCGGCTTTTCATTGTTAATTTTACGCCGGAACACGGAACGTCTTGGCTTTCAGCCTTGGCCTGAACTGAGTTCTATCTCCGGCCTCGCCATGGCAAGGTCCACAGTGCCACAGTCCACTTTGCGGAGCTCGGCCTTTGGCCCCGTAAGTTTGTGCTATCTGGATTTTGCATTGTTTCTTTTACGCTGGAACTCGCAACATCTTAGCCTTCGACCTGGTACTGGATAGAGCTCGGCCTTTGGCCTCGCCTCGCTGACGTTCTTCGTCCTCGTTTTGTCTTGTCAAAGTTTTTCATGCTCGCTTCGCGAGGCTCGGCCGTCGGCCTCGCAAGTTGTCCCATCTGGATTTTGCATTGTTACTTTTACGCTGAAACTCGCAATGTCTTAGACTTTGACCTGGTACTGGATGGAGCTCGGCCTTTGGCCTCGCCTCAGTGGAGTTCCTCGTCCTCGTTTTTCCTTGTCAAAGTTTCTCGTGCTCGCTTCGTGGGGCTCGGCCGTCGGCCTTTGGCCTCGCCTCGGTGGGGTTCTTTGTCCTCGTTTTGCCTTGTAAAACTTTTTATGCTCGCTTCGCAAGGCTCGGCCTTCGGCCTCGCAAGTTGTCCCATCTGGATTTTGCATTGTTTATTTTACGCTGGAGCTCGCAACGTCTTAGCCTTTCACCTGGTACTGGATGGAGCTCGGCCTTTGGCCTTGCCTCGGTGGGGTTCTTCGTCCTCGTTTTGCGTTGTCAAAGTTTTTCATGCTCGCTTCGCTAGGCTCGGCCTTCGGCCTCGCAAGTTTGTCCCATCTGGATTTTGCATTGTTTCTTTTACGCTGGAAATCGGAATTTGACCTGGTAATGGATGGAGCTCGGCCTTTGGCCTCGCCTCGGTGGATTTCTTCGTCCACGTTTTGCCTTGTCAAAGTTTTTCATGCTCGCTTCGCAAGGCTCGGCCTTCGGCCTCACAAGTTTGTCCCATCTGGATTTTGCATTGTTACTTTTACGCTGGAGGTCGCAACGTCTTAGCCTTCGACCTGGTACTGGATGGAGCTCGGCCTCGGTGGAGTTCCTCGTCCTCGTTTCGCCTTGTCAAAGTTTCTTATGGCTTCTACACACTATGCCATCGGCACGGTTGGCGGCTATGGCGGGTGATTAAGCCGCCGGCAATGCCACACGAGCTGAGCCGCCGGCTGGCTGGCGGGGTGTGCCGGCGTGTTGCGCGGTGAGCCGGCGGCAAATTATGCTTCCGGGACCGCCCGATTTCTCACTTGAGGCAATACAACCTTGTGTAGTGTCAGGGGGTTTCAGAGCTCCTTCAATAATTTATTTTATTCGTTATTCCAAAACGGTTTATTTCAAGCTACGTTAGATTCGAATAGGTAAGATAAGCAAGTAGTGTATCTATAAAAAACGTAGATTCTCAGCGATATAGGTAGGACTATTTTTAGTTCATATTTTCGTTAATAGATGGCGATACCAATAGGAAATATCCAATAGATGGCGCTAAGTGTCAAGAAGTAGATAGTACAGTGCCACCATCTTATCTGATCAGTTGATAGCGGCGCTAGTGGAGAACTTAGTAGTAACATTTAAGAAATTTACCTAGAAAAATGAGAATATTTTTACCGTACTTTCAATTTTAATGAAAATATATCTATAAATCTTAGTAAGTGAATAAATAAAATAAAAATGGGGAACAGGATTTACAATTAGTTAGTTACAATTTTGCCCACCTGAACATATAACTTGGGGGCGCTGTAGTTGCGCTGACAACCTTGTAAATTTCCGCGAAAACCAACCTTACGAAGGTTGGTTTTCGCGGACTTTCTAACAAGGAGAATTCTAATGATCAGTTTTTATTGCCTAAAAGCACTGATAAAACAACGTCTTCTAAGAATTCTAGTTAGATCGATTAATTGCCCCTGAAACCCCCTGTGTACTAAATTTCATGAAAATCGTTGGAGCGGTTTCCGAGATAAATTCGAGCTTTGCACACCCTAGCAATGACAGCTTCAGGAAAATGATTTTTTTGCTTCGAAAAAAGGCCCTTATAATTTGGATGTATAATTACCACACGATTAAAACGTATGATTTCTAACATTATCAATCCAACAGCGCCTTAAAAAATAACAAATAAAATAAATATTGTTCTAAATAACAGAGTTTAATCTCTAATGAGCATTGCCCCGATTTTATTTTTATTTCTTTTAGAAAATATATTTGGATACTAATTAGGTGCGTTGATAATAGGGCTCCTAATAATAGTTTTTCACATAAAAGAAAAAAATTGAAAAAAAAAGAGAAACTTTATGCTCAAGTCTCGAACCAGGGTCTTCTGTTTACAGTATCGTCGTATTTTCCACCTGGGCTACTACAACCTTACAGATTAATGTGAAATTTACGTTCTTATAGGGTAGCAGTTATTTCTTTGCCTAAAAACACGGTTAAAACGACGTTTTGTAAAAATGAAACCTACCTAAATCGACTAATCACCCCCGAAACCCCTTGCATACTAAATTTCATGAAAATCGTTTGAGCCGTTTCCGAGATTCTGATTATATACAAATATAGATACAATAATTGCTTGTTTAAAGATATTAGATAGATAGATAGATAGATTCACAGAGTAATATCGTCCCTTAGCTTACAACACCGCATAAGTCATTTTTGCCAACTTAACAGGAGACGAAAAAAACTATTTGTTTTAAAAAATTGGTGGATATTTTTGTTATTACCTTCTTAATACCTACCCTAGTTAGCGGTTAAGATATAATTATTTATACTTATTATGACGATTTACTTTGTTTTTACTCTTATTTTATGACTTGAGCTGTGTTGACCGATATTTTAGTAGACGCGCAATGAGCAGCTCCATCTAATGGCATGGAGCGGTGTTGTAAGCTAAGGGACAATATTTGAGTCACAGTTTCCAAAGAATAAAACATGCTCATACAACTGTGGTCTATATTAGCGGTTCCCGAATTCTTTTGGCTACGGAACCCTTTTTGGTTCACCGTTTTTGTGCTGAACCCTAGCTCAAGAAAGAATTAAACTAACTGTAACAACGTAACAATAAATACTGACTGCACGAATGCTTGAGGATACCTAAACGGAATTTCGGATCACAACATTTTAAAATGAGGCAATGAAACTGATTACCACAAGATTACCATACCTAAATATATCAAAGGAGAAAAAAAACATCGAAATGTTGAATTTTCGCGGAACCCCTGAGACTCTTTTACGGAACCCCAGGGTTCCGCGGAACACCGTTCGGGAACCGCTGGTCTATATCATCTTCAAAATTCGCTTCAAAGTGCAGTTGCAAAACCGACCCGGCGGGTCTACGGCGCCTAAGGGCCTTTCTCCACTTCTCCGGTCCGGCAAACGTTAATTACCGGTTCGATTTAGAAACACACAAGAATACTAGTAAGCTTCTCCACTACTCCGGCATCCGATTTTTAACGCCCCGATAATTTGCTAGATCGGAACAGTATTTTACCGGGCCGAAGTGATCGACGTACAAAAATAATACATTTTGCACCGCGCATACAACCCGAAAATTTTCCCATACTATTTACTTAGATTAATAGAATGTGTGGAAAACGTCCCCTGCCTCGGATAGAAAAACCGAGGAATTTTAATAAAGCACTGCGTCACGTCCGTTGCCGATTATAATCGGATGAAGTGGAGAAGCATAATCCGGCATCCGATATTTTTCTCATGACCGATTCCGGTGCCGACGCCGGACCGGAGCAGTGCAGAAAGGGCCTAACGGAATGCTCCGTAACTTACATCGGACCCGCCGGCGGGTCCTCGGGGCTTAAGGGATTAAAAGCGTTCCTTTGCCGAAACCGGAATCAACGAACAACTCACCAGAATTCCGTCCTATATCGCTAATGTCGTGTCCCTGTAAAATCTTTCATGAGATCATTAACAACGGACTAGACCATTCTAGTCCAAGTAGGTACCATTACTTGGAAAAAAATCTTTTCTAGGTATACTTTTGAATTCCGTGAATCAAAATCGTGGTTAGATAGCCTTACTCAAGTAGTCTCTAGCATACAAATAGGGTTAGCCAAAAACATATTACCTACAATAGGTTGTTTCATAGACATAGAGAACGCGTACAAAAGCGTGGACATTAGGACCCTATGAAATTAATTGGATAATCTCTGAATAGACGGCAAAGTATGCCAATATCTTTGGATTTTTTTTTCACTGAGTATCCTACAGATAGGGATATTCCAGGTATAGTGGAATAGGTTTAGCCCAAGGAGATTGTCTGTCCCCGTTATTGTTCAACGCAGCAACCATTGTTGTCGGCCAAACTATCATCATCAACCCATCATGTCCCCACCGAGGGGCACGGGTCTCTTCCCTGAGGAAGGTATAGGCCATACTCCACCACGGGGGCCAAGTCCGGATTGGTGGAGGCTTGTAAGACTAGTGGCTGGTCTTACTGTCAGAAGTTTTCAAGCCGCCCTAAGGCCTCTGACTTGGCTTAACGACTGCCATCTATCGACGGCAGCCGGCACCAACTGCTTAACGTGCCTTGCGAAGCACGGAATCGCTCGGAAAAATGCCACTAGCGTTAGTCATAGACGGTAACCCATCCATGGACTGAACGCGCCGTATGTTGCTTAACCTTAGCGATCGTTTAAGATCACTCAGGCAGCCCAGGCTACGAGGCTAGCCCAGGCTACGGCCAAACTATAACCGATGTAAATTTCTCCCAATATAGAAATAGAAATAGAAATAATTTATTTGCCAGAAAACACACATTGATCCTTAGAACTAGAACTAAAAATAGATTTAAAAATAAGGTATTAACTATTACAGAATACTTTGATTTGGGATCTTGGGATTGATTGTGGTCCCCGCACTAGGTCAAGCCTGTATCGCGGGGGCCCAGCAATGCATAACAATGAGATATATTTTTTTTATATGCCGACGATTTTGCTTTGTACGCTTCTAGTTCTAACCTCTTAAGCTTCTATCGCATTAGAAAATGCGTTCAACATTTTTGCGAAACTAATTAGTAATCTAGGCTTGGAAATTTCTTCAAGAAAAAGAAAATCTGGCATTTTAGCCGCCGACATCATTGCGAAAATATCAATTAAACTATTAGTGGTCAGTCATTACGGATAGTGGAAAACACAAAATCGTGTCTGGAACGTCCTTCCTGAATGCATTCGTAAAGCCCCCACTCAGGATGCTTTCAAAGCCCTCGTCCGCAAACACTTTCTGGATCAGTGTTATCCCGATCCCCCTGGATCTACCCACGAGGAGGATCTCAGTTTGTGTACATGTACCATTTCTCAATGTTTTTTTTCTCCTTAGTCAAGCGAAGCCACCCAGCTTCTAAAATGTAGTCTCATAACGATATTCCACATTGTATCCACCACACTTTTTGTTCAGCATTTGATTTATGGTACTTTTCTTATCTATTTTTTCTCCACTACAGACGGCCCCAAGGCAGCGGCTAACATTATACATAACTGTATGTACATTGACATTCAACAAACAGAATGTAAATTCTTTACGTTGAAATAAATTTTTTATTTCTGATTTCTGATATTGCTTTTTCATTGCAATATTTTTTTAACTAAGCGAAAGGATAAAGATCAATTTAAAACATTTATTCCCTTTTTCAATTAATGTTTTTATTTTCGATTAGCTAATAAAAATCCCACGGATTAACTGTAACTTCTGAGTTGGCAGTTTATAATAACCTTGGTTGCCACGATGACCCACAAACTACACGTGATTACTTGACACCAACACAATAATATTAGAATCATGTATATCTGTAATTCATCTCTACATTAAGTACATTATAAATCTCTAATTGCCAAAACACAGGACCACCTAGTTTGGCAATTACTTGATAACTGTACCAATAGCCTCTAATAATAATTGATTTTAAAAGCCCTCAAGGCTCGTTATACGCGTTTGTTGGTCGTTGGTAATATTTAATATTTAATTTATTATTAATATAATCGTAATATGAGAGTAGTAGGCGGGCTTAGTAGAAGTATTCATATTCATATTCATATCTTTATTGCGACCATGTAGTTGCTTAGGTAGTAGGTACATTTACGGTTTGTCTCATACATGATACCCACTTAGGGCACAGCAATTTAAAAGCAGCATGCAGTATTATAATACGAGTAAACAATAAACAATATTTGACAATGTTGACGAGCGAGTTGACAATATTCAATAAAATCCAGCAACAGAATTAATTTTAAACACAGATTTTTTATTTAAATTTAATTTGATTAAGATAGTTATAGAATAATAATAGTATTGATGAATTATTTTACAGTCAATAAATTAATAATAATAAATAGAAAAATAATTCTTATTACGGATATTTAACATTTCATTAAAATAAAATAGATTAAATCAAATTAAAACCTTAAAATTTTCCAATGTCAATAAATTAAAAATAATAGTAATAATAATAAACTCACGCCCGTTATCCCCGAAGGGGTAGGCAGAGGCACCAGTCTCTAGAACTGGACCCACGTTTTGCCGAGTTTATTAGGTCCCAAACGTGACAAGTGGCAAGCCTGTCGCCGTTATCCGGGCACAATTTATCAGCGAATGGTGTTGCTGTACAAACAAATGTACGTAACTAAAAGTCATTGGTACATGCGTGGTTCGAACCCAGACCCTCATGATCGAGAAGTAAGGGTCAACCCCACTACGCCACCACCCCTTCTAAAATAATAATAATAAAATAAATAATATTAATAATAATGTCAATAAATTAATAAAAATAATAATAATAATTCTTATTACGGATTTAAAACATGTCATTAAAATTAAATTAAATTAATTAAAATTATGAAGAAAAAGAAAGAAAAGTATTATAAAATTTCGTTAAAAAAAAATTACACAATATTCCTATCGCCTAAGAATTCGTGCACAGAATAATAACACTTAGTAATTAGTAATTTTTTAAAGTTAATAATGAAGCCTAAATCTTAAAAAAAGATTTTATATAATTTGGTACTTTATTGTAGATTTTGATTGCGGTGAAATTGGGACTAATATGATACATTTGTAATTTGGAATGGGGTAATGTTAATCTATTTTTATGTCTTGTATTAAAATTGTGTTTATCTTTCCTTTGTGGAAAGAGGTGCAAGTTTTTCCTTACAAAGGTTGCTTGTTCCAAAATATAAATTGACTAGACGAAAACCCGGCTTCGCTCGGGTAAAATGTAGACGCAAAATAATATTCCACTATGTTTTTTTATATGGTGACGCCTCTGTATTTATCAACCACCAGTAGATATAAATATCTTAATACATTCAGATACATAAGCTCACACCTGTATCCCAGAGGGGTAGGCAGAGACCACGTTAGCCACTATCCTGACTAATCACTTTCGCTTCATCGACATCCATTAGTCGTTGCATGTACCCACATCGGTTTCGGGTACTTTTCATCTTGCCCTTTGCTAATACATCCCCTATTTTATAAGATAAAAGATAAAAGATTTTTATTTGTCAAACATGCGTATTAAAAGTTGGTACATTTTATGTTGTGTCCTACATGCTTTGCCATTGTAGACATACAAATTTTTGGTGAGAGAGCGCCTTGTGGGTATAGACTTGTCTAAAGTTTCCATAAGTCACATTTATAAGTCTCGGCAATAGTTTGTCATAGTAAATAAAATCATGTCAAAGAATAATATAAATTAATTAATATTAAGTACACAAGCCAAAATTATCTCAAAGTCAGGTTAATACAAAAATGTCTTAAAAATATATCTGTAGTCAAAATGTAAAAATTAAAAATGTCTTTCAGTCAAAAATTCTATCACACTATAATAACATTTCTCAAGTAAGATTTTTTTCAATTTATATTTAAACAAATGTATGTCAAGTTCTCTTTGTTCTCTAGGTATTTTGTTATAAATTGTAGCCCCCATGCAAAATATACTTTTTTGCAGTAGAGCAGTATTAGCCCTGCGAACACAGACTCTACTTGTATCACGTTGTACTCTATTACTTACATGGGAAATCGGTTTAAAAATATCTGTATTACATTTAACAAATAGTGCTCCTCTCCACATCTCCAAACCAACGCAACATTCCTTTTTTCAATTCTAGTCACTCACTACATCCTCTTTCTCTACATCCTCGGTCTCTGATCACACTATTGCGTATTCTGTCATTCAAAGTAACACCACACAATTTCTTAAGGATCTCATTTGTACTGCACTAATCCTACTTTCATGATTCTTCTGACTTCTGCCATACCCAAATCTCGCTACCATGCTTACATCAGTATTGGAACCAGCACACTATTACGGATAGCCAATCTTGCTCTTTTGGACATGTTCTTGTGTGTGTGTTTTTTGTTTTGTTTTGAGTATCAAATAAATAAATTTTCTTTCTTTCTTTCTTTCTTTCTTAAGGAGAGTGCTTTTGTAGAAACGTGTAAGCGCCACTTGCTTTAGTACGTTTTACGGTATAGTACGGTTCTAATAGAATCAAAATAGAATTGGTTTCTATTGTTCTATCCAGTAACACCTGAGCGCGTTACTATCCTCGTTACTTATCTGTGTATAAACTAAAAATTTAGTGAGAACTTTAGGAGAGTGCGCAAGTGACCCGTGACGGGTGCGTGTTGTTTTCAATAACTCGAATTATCGAACTTACCTACTTATGTGTTCCATTAAAACTCATAGTATTTTGAGTAGGATAGCGCATATTTCGCGACGTCGACGAAGTGACACTCTACTGGAAGAAAAATAACCGTTCACTCGAACGTCTAGTAATGTACTAATGCACTTGCCTCTCTAATTGTATTATAGCACTCTCCTAAACACTAAAATAATGTAAACCGGCCATAACAGTTCACAATGAAAACTTGTGACACTAACACAACAATGATGACATTGACATGTTTACTTAGCAACGCCATTGTTGAATTTAATAATTTTTATATTGATGCTGCTCGATAATACGAATTTTCCGCCCATATGTTGTCGACTCAGACCAACTACTTTTTTCCGCTCTTTCATTTAGTGTGCATATCGTTCGAGTCTACCGTAGACCCGAACGAAATTATTAATATAGATGGTAAAGTTAATATATTATTTTGAGAGAAATGGGGACTATAAATACCTACCATTATACGGATACATTTCCAGGAGTGTAACGGAGGTAACTTCTTCAATTTTAGCTTGGCCTAATTCTAGATTAATATCAAGGGGTAATTTTTGACGGGGGTGGAATTGAATTAAATTGGTTTTTTTCAAATAAATTTGTAAATTATGGTCTTCCATCCAGTGTATGATAGTTTGTAAAGTGTCTTTGAGTTTTTTACCATAGTCTTCGTTGTTTTCAAATTTAAAAAGTAATGATACATCGTCCGCAAAAAGAATAGATTGAACGTCTATAGCTTTAGGTAGATCGTTGATGTACAGTAAAAACAGGATACACCCAATGACCGATCCTTGGGAAATAGATCCTCGCATTTCGAGTTTATTTGAACGGGTAGTTTCTACGTCATTTGATGCGAAGTACGCCGATCCATGTTATGAAAAGCGAATTAAGCTTCCAACCATTAATATTCGGCGTCGTAGCTAGCAGGGATGTTTTGGTTAAAGCGATCCTTCTCTAACAATAGAAACATTGAAAAAAATTTATAGATAGATAACACTTTATTGCATCGCAATGGTATACAATTGGCGGTCTTATCGCTTAGAGCGATCTCTTCCAGACAATCTTTACATTTAAAATACCTAGTTAAGTAGGCTTTATGGTGATAGATATTGGGTTAGGAAACGAAAACCGCAATATTCTTAATATTCAGTCTAGTAAAATTTTAGAAATCTACAGTTTGGACACGTGGGTCGCAAACATTGATTGATTTTGGCAACCATTGTGGCCCTGGCGATGGCGGTATAGTGCATCTGCCTGCTATGCTATGCGAGAGATCCCGGGTTCGAATCCCGGCTGGGGATAAAAAACCCAGGTCTTGGATGTTTACATGTTTGTGTCGTCGCTGTTTCTGGTTCCCACGACACAGGGTATCCTAGTGTGGGGCCAGAAGCAATGTATGTGCCTGTATGTAAGTGATTATAATTGATTACGTTCTGGGACTTGTTGGTATTGCATTTAAAGTTGTGGGATCAACCCTTGTAGGATCACTTTGTTTTCTGTCCCCCTGTCTCTCAAGATCGGAAACGCGTTTTCGTATCAAGTTAACATTGAAACTTAATTCTACGCTCCCCTTAAAGCTGTTAAAAAATCAAACTCCTAACTTAACGCATAAAAAAGATACGGCCTTATATTTATGCCACAAAAAACGTATATTTGACACTCAAGGGAATCAAAATTTATAAGGTACTTCCCGTTGACCTAGAACGACGAATTTTGGCTAATAATAATTGTCTTATACTACAAACACAGGGAAATCTGAAACTTATACCTTTGTAATTAAATCTTCAAAGAATTTGTCTTTGAAGGTCGGTAGGCCAGCCTGACTCGTTCTTGTCCGGTTTTCGTTCTTGTAAAGAAGACAACACAATCTTTGCATTTTAGTTGCAGTGTGTCGCCCGAAACGTAACCGTGTGTGTAGGAATGTAAAGGTCGATATATTGTCGACTGTACTGTTGGTTTTTTGTTTGTGAAATACATAACTCATTATTAATCTTCGTCTTTGTACTCCAACGGTATTCAGAATCTCTCGTGAGCAAATTATATAATAATCATATTTTTATTCACACAAACATGTACAAAAATATTTTTTACATCATGTCACAATAGGCTAGTTGCCCTAAAAAATGTAATTAGTCCGTCTTTTAGATTATTCAAAAGTAAGGGACCCGTATTTTTTTATTTGTAAATTAGACCAAAAATGACAAAGTTATAGCCCATTAAAGTTGCGTGTGACGTCACGCCGTGCTGTATTTTTCAGCACGGAGTGACGTCACACGTAACTTTAATGGGCTATATCTTTGTTATTTTTGGTTTAATCGAAAAAAGAAAAAATATGTGTCCAATATTTTTTTATATTCTAAAATACGGACTAAATAGAATTTAATTATTTTCACCCTGGAAACTACCCTATTATAGTATGTCATTAAATTTTAATTACAAACATTTCTGATGCGTGCTTCTGATACCTGTGCTAGGAAAAATCCTGTACCTATTACAGGTATCAGTGCCCTCCAAATTTATATGTGATCGATTTGATGATGAACGCGTGAATAATAATTTGCTAAACAAGATTTCAGAATAACTAAAAATTCGCTGCCTCGGACAGTATAGTAATCATAATTAATAAGCTCACGCATATATCCCAGAGAGGGAGGCAGAGATCAGGGACTGCCACTTGCCACGATCCTGACAGATAATTTTCGCTTCATCGACATTCTTTAGTCGTTGCATGCACCCACGCTGGTTTCGGTACATTAGAAATAGATTTTAAGTAAAAATACCTGTCCCAAAAGACCCAACTGCCTTACATCCGATGCTTACAGGTATTCACTATTTCACTTATTTTATTTTTTAAATATAATCTATATACGAGTATATAAAAGGAGAAGCTGACTGACTGACTTAGAATCAACGCAGGGCCCAAACTATAAGGGTTAGAAACTTGAAATTTTGCACAGGGGTTCTTTTTGTAACATAGGGGAGCACTAAGAAAGGATTTTTGAAAATTCATCCCCTAAGGGGGTAAAATGGGGGTTCAAAGTTAGTATGAAACTTTGCTGTTTTTGAAGTTATTCGAATGAAATTTGGTACGAAGGTTCTTCATTTAAAATTATGAAACACGTGTAAAATAGTTTTTTAAAAATCATCCCTTAAGGGGGAAAAAGGTTGTTCCCAAACGTTTGCACCCCAAACTTAGTATGAAACTTAGCCATTTTTGAAGTTATTCGAATGAAATTCAGCATGAAGGTCCTTCATTGAAAGTCATGCAACACAGGTAAAATATATTTTCAAAAATCATCCCTTAAGGGTGTAAGAGGGGGTTGCGAAGTTAGTGTGAAAGCTCTTTCGCATGCGCTAAAAGTATCCCTATCTTATTTTCAAGCTCTTTACTCAACTAAAGCCCACGCGGACGTAGTCGCGGGCAACAGCTAGTATATCTTATATTATACTGTAGTAGTTGGCACCAAAACCTACAAATACGTTACAATACAATTCAGGGGCCAATAAACCTACAATATATTATGTTTCTTTTTATTGAGTTAATATGAAAAAAGGGCGCTAAAGAAATTATGCAATTTGAGCTATTTTCTGAGAATCACTCTGTCATCAGACCATCGTGCAGTGGTCTGCCCACATTTCGCTAATTATTTTAAGTGAAATAATAATTTATTGGAATATTTAATTAATTAATTCCAATATGAAAAAACAATGCGCCAAAGGAATTATGCAGTTCTGAGAATGACCCATCAGGGCTATGACAGGGCCAATCTGGATAACAATAGCCGCAGACCGATCGCCATGGACGCCCCATGAAGAGACATACGTCCATCAGGCTGATTTTAGAGTCTCGCTGGCTACGCGCTGACCGTCAGCGCCAAAATGTATGGCTGGCCAGCGCTGAACGTTCGGCGTTTTTCTAAAACACTCCTTAGGACGTGGCACTCGTACATATTGGCCTGTGAGCGCCGAGTGTTAGCGTGACTCTAAAACAGGCCTACGAAATGCTGAAGAAGAAGAGGAAAATATAATAATTAGCATTATTATAATAATTTTCTAAAGTTGAACACAAAATGATTTATTCAGGTGATAATAAGTACCTACTATTCAGTCGCACTGAAATAACGCATATATCCATAAAAGCGTTTCGTCAATATCGATAGCAAAATTTGAGTCTCAATGTATTTTAACCCTGAAAGGAGACCCGGAAGTGGCCTGAAAAGAGAGCAGTGTGTTCTCGTACGTACGATGTATGTATACATATGTCTGATTCCTCCCGATTCCGTTCCTTCATAACTCGTTTAATCAATTGTGACGAATAAGACCTGTTGAATTTTCTTTGTGCGAGCGCCATAGGCTGCATGATAACAGCATAAATCCAACAATTGGCTTTGTAATTAATTGCCTTAACGTTTTCCTATGTCAGATTCTATGTTATTGTAATAGATGTTGGTTCAACATAGATATCTGAAAAAATAAAAATAAAAAACACTTAACACCGAAACAAAATTATCATCGTCTTTAGAGATTTAAAATAACGAGATTTTTTATCGTACGTTTGTTTAAGTTTGTTTTCTATAGATATCTAAGAAACGATTTTAAATTTAAGCTTCATTTAAAAAACAGGTCCTAGTCATCGAAGCAAATCATAAAAGAAACGGCCAACTGCGAGACGGACTCATGCACGAAGTCCCGAACACCCTTATATTATATGAATATCAAGGAAAAAATTGCCAAATGAAATCACATTTATTGTATGAGAACCCCCTTAAATGTTTATTTTATTGAAATGAATTAGTTTTAAAGTGTCTCAAATATTCTGTGGACGTTTCAAGCGTCTACCTGTTGCCGCTATCAATATCGAGCCAAAAACGGCAATGAAATGACGTTTGTTGGATGGGAGCCCACCCTAAATATTTATTTTATTCTGTTATTAGTACCTATTTGTTGTTATAGCGGCAACAGGAATACATCACCTGTGAAAATTTCAACTGTCTGGCTATCACGGCTCTTAGATACACAGACAGACTGACGGTCAGAGGATTCCTAGTAAGAGGGTTTTTGTTTACCCTTCGGGTACGGAACATTTTTTTTTTTACATTTATATACTGGCACATACAATGCTTCTGGCCCCACACTAGGATACCCTGTGTCGTGGGAACCAGAAACAGCGACGTCACAAACATGTAAACATCCAAGACCTGGGTTTTTTTTGTCTCCAGCCAGGATTCGAACCCGGGACCTCTCGCATGGTAAACAGATGCCCTAACACTGCGCCACAGAGGTCGCCAGAGAATCGAAACCCTAACAAAGTGCACATAAAAGTGACGTGAACATGAAAGGACCCAAACCCAGCAGTGGGTGTGATCATGATCATAATGGTTATAATAGAATAGAATACATTTATTTATTGCTGATAATATGCCAATGATACTAATACATTGCTCTTGTTTCAGTGCATCCTGGACCAGTCCACGCAATGGAGGTTCAATGCGTTCACTCTAGAAAACGTCTCTGGCGGTAATAACTTTTCTTCCAAATTCATTGTTTCAGCTTGTGACCGCATGTATGATCCGTGCCAGATACATTTCGCTTGAATTCTTTACATCTCAGAAATTATTTAATTGTATACGTGACATGTACAGTCACGAGCAATAATAAATATCGACTGTCACATTTTCTAAAAATATTAACTTAAAAAAATCCATAAAGAATTGGGTAGTAAATTTAGTCTTTACTATGCATATTATTTTATAAGGTTAGCACATCTCCTCCAGATGCGATACGTTAGTGACACTCGTACATCTCTCTGTACTTGATATGCATCCCTATATAATTATTATTTCTTCAAACTCATCGTATTAAAATAATGGCATCTGGCACGGATCGACCTCGGCACTTCGCCTTGCGATTCGAAGCAACGTTGGTTTTGACACTTCCCGAAATGACATGGAACAAAAATTTTAATTAAAATATAAAAGTTCTCAGTAGAAAACTGCAGCGGGGAAGTTGGAGTAATTGGAAATTTAACAGCGTTCGTTTTCACGTATGAAAACGGGTCGGATGTCAACTTTAGTTGGTTCTCCGATTATAATATTCGAAGTGTCCTAATGAAGGTTGTTGAGAGTCGGCGGTAGAACTTGGGCCCTGTTGTGTGCGATGTGCAGTGATTTTCTCTCAGAGGGAAAAGTGATTTTAATGCTGTTATATCAGCAACGCTCCTTCTCTGGGACTCGATTTTGTTAGTGCATTATAGTACGATGACTGAGACACGGTCGGGTCACGTGACGTGTTTTTTCACACTATTGACATTGACGCCTAGAAGGTTTGATATATGTGCGGGCGCAGACTTAAAGCGGCAGTTAAACTAAAGGTCATACAGTTGTCATTGTACTTGAATGCATTAGCAGAATCTAGGTGCTAGTCCCGGTCAGGTAAGTTCTGGGCCTATACCTTGTACCTAATGCAACTTTTCAAGATGTGAACAAATCCGAACAAAAACATACTCGTTATTAGCTTAATTCCAGATTCACTCACTTAATAGGATATTTGACCGACTTCTAAAAGCCATCTCATATTGTTTGTTGGTGTTCATGGAGTCCTCAGAAAGCGGTCATTTTAAATGCTTTCGCGTATTTCTTCTAAAAAAAAGGCAAACGAAAATTTACTATTCGAATAAGCCGCCAAAACGCTATCATAGGCAAAATGGCGTCGCACAGGAATTATGTCGTCACTTCCCGGTAACCCAACCAATGAACGTAAGAAAGAAAGACAGACGCCATTTTTACTGGCATGTGACGTCATCATAGAATCGGCCAATCCAGGCCGTTTTCGATACAATGGCGGCAGATACATAATTAACAAAATTTATCTTGTGTTTTTTTTACAAAACATAATTTTTTAGTTAAAATGCCTTAAAGCGGTTTTAAGACACATAATTTATACGAATACGTATAAATAATACTGTTTATTTTACACTGTCAAATAGCCTATTTTAATCGGGCTCTCGTCTCTATTAATTAACCGTGATTGAGCTTTGCGAATCAAAGCGAAACCTGGCCGGACGCTTCCGACATAAAAGCATGTAGGTCAATCCGGTATCAAGCTAACAATGTAAAGTAATATATTTAAATACAGTGTTATTTATTCGTAAGCTCGTAGCCCCGGCCGCCTGAGTGATCTTAAACGATCACGAAGGTTAAGCAAAATAAAGCGCGTTCAGTGCATGGATGGGTGACCGTTGTATGAATAACGCTCCTTGACGCTAGTGGCATTTCTCCGACCGGTTCCTTGCTTCGCAAGGCACGCTAAGCAGTTGGTGCCGGTTGCCGTCGATGGCAGTCGTTAAGCCAAGTCAGAGGCCTTAGGGCGGCTTGAAAACTTCTGACAGTAAGACCAGCCACTAGTCTTATAAGCTTCCACCAATCCAGACTTGCCCGACTTGGAGTATGGCCTACACCTTCCTCAGGGAAGAGACCCGTGCCCCTCGGTCGGTGGGGACATAATGGGTTGATGATGACAGTGTTATTTATAAATACACGATTCCTCTGAATAACTCTTCTTATTGTGGGTGCCGCGGAATCCAAGGATCCCGTGGAGAAGTCTCTGTCGTCCATTTCTCACTGAATCTTTGAATTATTTTTTACTGTTATATAATTCTTCGCTACAAATACAAACTTCATTAAGGTAATGGGCCTTCATTTGCTTTCAAAAGCTTGAGGTGAAGTTAATCTTGCATTTTGCGTTTTGATACGGTTTTCCACAAAAATACAGGGGTATTTTAATAGTATTTTATGATGATGATAATTATAATTCTTACTAATACTTTTTTATCTTAATCTCATCTCTTTAGATGAGACGATCCTTTGATTATTAGTTTTCCGTAGCTTTAAAAGTGAACCGCTACTGTACGAGTAGAACACTCTTAAGGGGATCCACTGAGTCAAAGGAAAAAGTCATAGTCAAAGTCAACATCGCATTTGCAAAAAGGGTCTGTTCAATCTTTCAGTCATGTTGATAGGGATTTTTAGAACCCGTGGCCGTGAGGCAAAAATTTGCGCCAAAACTGTCGTTTTTGGCATAAATGCTATCTATTCCCAGATTCGCGATCATAGGTTCTACTCATTTTGCGACCCATCGACGACCTCTGTGGCGCAGTGGTTAGCGCATCTGACTACCATGCGAAAGGTCTCGGGTTCGAATCCCGGCTGGGGACAAAAAAAAACCTAGGTCTTGGATGACCCACGACACCCTATCCTAGTGTGGGGCCAGAAGCAATGTATGTGCCTGTATGTAAATGTTAAATGTTATGTTATGTTATTGTCGTGGGTACCAAAACTCACTGCCTACACAAAATATGAGAGATTAGACAGGGAGTATCTTATGTAATATGTAATATAAAAAGATGTAATATTTTTTCCTCGGTGGCGCCAGTTTCACAAGTTGTATCCCCTTAAAATGCTGTTACGAGAGTAGTTTTATGGTCACGGCACACATATCAACTCTGAAAGGGATCGTCACCAAGATCGTCAACCAGGCGTCAACCTAACATGCACGTAACCAAAGCGTATCAGCAGCTCCTGTACGTAAACTCTGCTACGGCTAGGCGACACCGCGCTTTCGGCTCGCCGACCACTGGTACTTACCAGATTGCTTTAAAGTAACACTCTTACTTATTTGTTTGCAAGCCTTGTCTTATTTTATGTTATTACTGTATTTAGCGTCACTTATGTTATTACTGTATTTAGCGTCTACCGAGTTATCTGCTCGGGTGAATCGGATTCGGGAGCAAAAGTCTGGACTCAGCCCGATTCAAGTTGGTTGTGTTGGCGTCAAAATCAATGGTGTAAAATCTGCACCCTCGGCTCGGGACACACAGAAGAGAAGTGAGACGGGGCGAAAAAAGATGCGTCATTAATCCAATTCATCATCATCAACCCATTATGTCCCCACCGAGGGGCACGGCTCTCTTCCCTGAGGAAAGTATAGGCCATACTCCACCACGGGGGCCAAGTCGGGATTGGTGGAGGCTTGTAAGACTAGTGGCTGGCCTTACTGTCAGAAGTTTTCAAGCCGCCCGCGCGCCCTAAGGCCTATTATTTTTTAGGAAGTTGTTTTTTTTTCTTTTGTTTTGTTATTATTTTGTGTGCACGTTAGACGATAGCAAGTGCCTCGCACTTCTACACTAAATATAAGTGAGAAATGTTTAATAGGGCACTATCTATGCCTGTATTTTCTCGAACCCAATATAATTTAATTATTTAATTTAATCAAATTGACAAGCACACGCAAGAGACACGTATAATCTGCGTTTTTTTTTCTGGTGTTTACAATAAAGAGTTCTAATCCAGCGGGATCTCGCCATACCGGGATTGTATGCCCTAGTGGCGTTTTTTCCGCGCCCTCGCTGTGCCTTCTGTGTGGCCCGCACCTCGTAATCCCTGACCCAGCCCAGTTGTTTAACAACAACTATTCTAAGATTTAAAAAGGGCTCACGCAGTTTTATTAATTCGCGCTTTCTGTGCTCTATCAATGTTGCGTATCAGCCTCCGGTGAATAGATTTGTTCCGGACTTGTCGTGTTCCAGATCTGTCGTACTCCAGATTCGCCGTAAAACAGTCCACCATAGAAGCATACTCGCTATAAAATAAAAAACAATATACAAATTGTTACTGACGACAAATCTGGAAAACCACAGAGCTGGAACATGACAAGTCCGGAACAAATCGATGTATAATGTCCTAAATATAATCATGTCTATTCTATTTAATGCTTATGTAGGCTCGCCAAGTAATTTTCTAAAATAATGCGGAGGAATTAAAAAAAGTTGTACTTTGGCAGGTCCCGCGTTAAAGTGTTCATTTGTTTGTTTTTTTTTTGTTTCAATAAACAGAGCTTAGATTTTGCTAATGCGTTTTAAATTAAACGCGTTGATTTCATTTTATTGCCACTTCAAATCAACGCGCGCTCGCGCTTTCGTGATTGTAGGATGGAGGCGTCATTGGGATTAAAAGAACATGTCACGTGACCCGACCACGTAACTGTAATAGTTGTACTATAATGCACTAACAGTATCAGGGCCCAGATTCTACTAATGCATTGTAGTACAATGACAACTGTATGAACATGGCGATTTGGCATTGCCGCCTCAAGTCAAAACGAGCACGTATATCAATAATATAATTCTAGGCGTCAATGGTATGAAAAAGTGCGTCACGTGACCCGACCGAGTATCTGTCATCGTACTGTAATGCACTAACAGAAATGAAGCCCTGGCTCCAGATTTTATTTGAAAGCCAGTTCAGAATTGAAATAAAACCTTTGATATGTTACCTCCTTGGTTGCAATGTTTCGGAGTAAAAGATCGCTCCATTTTTGAATAACACGACAGATAAAACACGTCAGATACGGATTTTCATTCAATTTTTGCCGGCCGCTGCTAGCATGTATTTGGCCAGTACAGCAATTTCGATTTATTCTGCCAGCGCAACCGTCAATAGTATTACTGTCAGAAACTAGGTACACACGTATAGTTCGATGATTTGCTTACATTAGGAGAATTAATGTTGATCTGGTACACAGTATAGCTCGCCCCAAAGGCCTGCCGTGAGTCAATCAATTGTTGCTGATATCAAGGTACGTACTGAATATTTAGTTTGTTTTATGTCGTACTTTGTATATAGAATTTTCAGGCATATTTCCAGGTTGTTGTAAACTAACAGGTGGTTTCTCAATGCAATTTTAATTGTAAATATCTGTTTGTTACTCGTACTACTGTGAATGTCAGCAATATTTTGTCGCTCATTTTTAGGGTATTTGTGATATTATGAAGGTAAACCCATCGCTCGCGACCATCTCATTCCCTTTGCCGTCCTTTTGATCAACACTTTGAATAGCTTTTTTTTATTTATTTTATTTAATTTTATTACTTGCTTTTATCAGTTTTTATTATTTTCTTACGTAGGCGAGTTTATTTTATTTCTATAGAAATATCCTCCAGCCAGCCAGATCCGCCGTAAAGCGGTGACTTTAAAGAGGTACGGGAGAAATGTGTGCACAGTAAGGAAATTGAAAAATTATGTCCCCACCGAGGGTCACGGGTCTCTTCCCTGAGGAAGATATAGGCCATACTCCACCACGGGGGCCGAGTCCGGATTGGTGGAGGCTTGTAAGACTAGCGCTAAATCCTCTAACGAACTGTCATTTATCGACGGCAGCCCGCACCAACTGCTTAACGTACCTTGCGAAGCACGGTTAGAAAAATGCCACTAGCGTTAGTCATAGACGGTCACCCATCCATGCACTGAACGCGCCCTTTGTTGCTTAACCATCGTGATCGTTTAAGATCGCTCAGGTAGGTAGCCGGGGCTACGAGTGATTCGTAAGGCGGCATTACAAACAACTATCTAGCAATAATATTAGAAAAGACTCGCAGGTGTTCTTTCAGCTCCAATTTGAACAGTGCACCTCATGGACAAATTGCGTTTGCTGGCGTAGAATCAGTACAAGGCTTCCCCTATTCATATTGGTACTGGAGCCGTGACAGGGTGTCTCCCTCAATGACAAATACACGCGATTTATCTTCGCCACTGGACCCGATATATTCCGTATGGTAATTCGATACTTCGCGTTTCAACACGTAGATAGGCATAGTAGAGACGGCTTTATTAATCGGCCACACGCCTGCCCCTATTACGCATGGCGCAAGAGTGAGAATGCAGCAACACTTAGTTTTCTGGTGACCGTCCAAGGAGACCTAATGCAGTCGATAACAACGCAATTGTGAGGCAAATCTTCACCTAGTTCTGTCAGTGCGTTCGTGTTTTACGCAAGTTATTGTAATTAGGCGCAGACACATTCAGGAGGCATAGAGATGCAGCTTGCGTCCACATAGATACAATGGAAGCAAAAAAGCAAGCAATGCAATGCAATTATTAGTGATCATCATCATCATCATCAACCCATTATGTCCCCCCACCTAGGGGCACGGGTCTCTTCCCTGAGGAAGGTATAGGCCATACTCCACCACGGGGGCCAAGTCCTGATTAGTGGAGGTTTGTAAGACCAGTTGCTGGTCTTACTATCAGAAGTTTTTAAGCCGCTCTGAGGCCTCTGACTTGGCTTAACGACTGCCATCTATCGACGGCAGCCCGCACCAACTGCTTAACGTGCCTTAAGGTGCACGGAACCGCTCGGGAAAATGCCACTATTATTAGTGATAATAGTAATATATTTATTATTAGTATTTTTTTATTCATATTATATATTTTTTATTTTCTAGCAATGTATGTGCCTGTATGTAAAGGCTTATATTTTATATTGCTGCGAACTCCGTCGCGAACTGTTACGCAACGCATAACCACATATACAGATTTTGCCTGAAGCTGACACACGCCCACGCCTCCGTCCCCACGCCAATCGTCGCCATGCGTTACTCCAGCTAGGGGAGCATGATGTCCAGATAACATGAGCTAAGAATATTCTTTATTGAACACCGGAAAAAACAAAAAGCACAAAACATTTACAAAGTTGATAAAACAATAGTAGGATAAACTCCTTTTATCCTACTACCCGATAGCGGCATCTCGCTTTACGCGGTGGATAAAGGAAGGGGGCGCTAGCTGGTAATAGGATAAAACTTTTATCCCACCATCGGTCAGCGGCATCTCGCTTTTCGCGGCGGAATAAAGTAAGATGGCGCTAGCCGGTAATGCGATAAAACTTTTATCCTTCTATCTTGCAGCGGCATCTCGCTTTACGCGGTGGATAAAGTAACATGGAGCTAGCCGGTAATGGGATAAACTTTTATCCTACTATCGGGTAGCGACATCTCGCTTTACCCGGTGGATAAAAAAAGATGACGCTAGCCGGTAATAGGATAAAACTTTTATCCTACTATCTTGCGGCGGCATCACGCTTTGCGCGCTGGATAAAGTAACATGGCGCTAGCCGGTAATAGGATAAAACTTTTATCCTACTATCGGGTAGCGGCATCTCGCTTTACGCGGTGGAATAAAGTAAGATGGCGCTAGCCGGTAATGCGATAAAACATTTATCCTACTATCTTGCAGCGGCATCTCGCTTTACGCGGTGGATAAAATAACATGTCGCTAGCCGGTAATGGGATAAACTTTTATCCTACTATCTTGCGGCGGCATCACGCTTTACGCGCTGGACAAAGTAACATGGCGCTAGCCTGTAATGGGATAAAACTTTTATCCTACTATCTTGCGGCGGCATCTCGCTTACGCGGTGGAATAAAGTAAGATGGCGCTAGCCGGTAATAGGATAAATATCTATCAGATGAAAATAGCCCTGAGCCTTGTTGACTGTCCTGACTTGTTAGCTAAGCTTAATCTCTTCGTCCCCTCACGTTCCCAGACTCGTCGAAGACTATCATTATTTGTTCCTTAGGCTCGCACAAACTTCAGACGAAATTCTTAATTTGTTAGAGCTATACGATCTTCGACTTTTGTATAGAAAACGTAGACATTTGTTTATTCACCGGCAGCATTTCCGTTATTCGCAAAGTAATGACTTCGAAGTTTTGTGGATCGGTGTAGGCTTTATTACCGATGCCACTTACTCACCGGTGTGCCATCTTACTTCGTTTTTGGATTAGCTGATTCTAGTGTTTTGTGTCGTTTTTCTTCCACCTGTACTATTTGCTCAAATTTAGGCTATCTGTGAAAACTTTTTATTGGCTTTCTGTTTCTATGTGGGTAAATTTTAATGTGTTTGTCATAACATTCAACATTTAACAGTCTAAGCGATGATTCGGACACTGATGTCGAAGTCAGTCACGACATTGTACAAGCAAACCTAAATCTCCCATCATCATTCAAGCCCATACATGCGCAAATCTTTCACCATGTAATTGTCTTAAAATAAGTCAGGCTGACACTATTAAATATCTCGGTGTAATCCTCGATAAAAACCTTACTTATAAACCTCATATTGATAACCTAACATCAAGGACTCGTAAACTGATGTACATATTTAAATCCATCCGAAATGTCGCTCCTCCCCACGTCATAAAGACCACTTATCTAGCCCTAGCTCAATCTATAATTTGTTACTGCATTATCTGTTGGGGAGGAGCTGCCAAAACTCATTAAAATCACTTGCAATAGCACAACGAGGTCTACTTAAAGTTGCATCTAAAAGGCCTATTTTATTTTCTACCTCTGAGCTGTACCGTCTCTGTGACGTCCTAACGGTGAGGCAACTTTTTGTCCTAAACACTATCATCTCACAGCATATAATTACTCCATTCAAACAAATACGTAAAAGGCGCATTGATCTGATTTGCAATGTGCCTATGCCTAAACTATCATTCACTAAGCGCCACAACCTTTTTCTCGGTCCTTCCCTGTATAATAAACTAAATAGAAACCATTACGTATATCCCCTGTGCAGATCCCAATGCAAAATTATTACAACTAAAATTCTAAAACGTCTTTCCTATGATGAAACCGAAAACCTTTTGACTTCCACTAATCCCTTCCCGTTACAATGAGTCGTATATCATAATAACATTAACTGTTATATATGTATATATCACGTCAATTTAAATTAAATAATCCAATAATATCCTCTAAATGATGGCAAAGTTTATCTCTCATGCACATACTCACACACGCACTAACCTATTCACACAAACAAACTCACACACACACTCACTCACACTCACACACACACACACGCGCACATACATATACACACACACACACACACACACACAAACACTCACGTCACGCGCGCATGCGATGTTCTGCGTGCGTGCTTATTGCATGTTAGTTTATAATTTATTTTGTTTTATTTCACACCACCTCTGTAATTTTCTTAATAAGACAGACTCGCAATGAGGAACGGGCCTGTGTGTTATAAATACAGGTTAGATGATAACCCAGCTATAGCACCAGATACCAACTAATATCATTTGGGTTCTTCTATTCACACCGAATGGTTGAACTCTATGTTATTTCTATTTTTGTAAACAGTACTTTGAAATAAAGAATTTATTGTTATATTATTATTACTAGCGGCCCGCCCCGGCTTCGCACGGGCGGCAAAAACGTTTTCTTGGGTTACATTATTCGAGATTTCGTACGGAACCCTAAACTTTTTGAAAATCCGATATAGCCTATGTTACTCACGCACGAAGAATGTAGCTTTCCAATGGTGAAACAATTTTTAAAATCGGCCCAGTGTAGTTTCTGAGCCTCCTTCATTATAAACATACACACTCTCTATAATATTAGTTATTAGTATAGATGTACCCTCCATTTTGTTATATTAGTCGATGGTTTTCCTAAAATTCAATAAATAAATAAATGAGCCTTTAGTTTTCCTAGTAAGACAAAATAAAATAATAAAATAAAACTTTTATCATTACGTCAACCTCCATAGCTGAAGGTTTTTCAGGATCGTAGCAATAGGGTAGTTTCCAGGGTCAAAATAATTTAATTCTATTTAGTCCGTATTTTAGATTATAAAAAAATATTGGATACGTATTTTTTCTTTTTTCGATTAAACAAAAAATAACAAAGATATAGCCCATTGAAGTTACGTGTGACGTCACTCAGTGCTACAAAATGCAGCACGGCGTGACGTCACACGTAACTTTAATGGGCTATATCTTTGTCATTTTTGGTCTAATTTACAAATAAAAAAATTCGTGTCCCTTATTTTTGAATAACCTAAAAGACGGACTAATTACATTTTTTTGGGAAACTAGCCTATTGGTGAAGAAACTATCTCTGCAATTTTTTTTATTTTTAACTGTAAAACGCATCTGTAAATCGCTTAAAAATGTATTCTTTGTCCGCGCGTCTCCGCTACTGGAAGTTGGCCGTCAGCCTGCATTTGCTTCGTTTCTCTTTGTATTGACAAGTAGTTTTTGACGCCGGCAACTCCAGCCCGTTCTCTAACGTTACTGAGCAACGACATTTTCCTTTTATGCTGTCGCGCTTCCGAAAAACTCTTATACAATGTACTGTTTTTTTTTCTTGGTTTTAGCAGGCGTGTCGTGTCGGTATCGAACGCGTAAGTACATGCGGCGAACACTCCGGAGTGGTAAATAGGTAGGAATTCAGGCGCCAGAAGAGGTAAGAGTTACGCGGTAGAAAGAGAGGCAACCTGTAGGTGAATATTATAACGTAGCTTTTTTAGCGCCGTGCGATCTGAATTGCACCTAATTGTATCGCTGCTAGAGTCCCTTTTTCTTTAATTAATTTTGCGGAGTGAATCTTCTGTACTTGTACTATTATGTATTCTGTGGTTTTAGTTCAAATGTTATTTGTCGGGATCGTGGCAAGTTGCAGTCCCTGGTCCCTGCCTACCCCTCTGAAATACAACCATGAGCTTATATACGTATGTGTAAAGTGATTTAAATTGAGAATAGATGTTCAGAGTGCGGTTTTTTTTCCCGCGGCCTTTTTTTTTACAACAAATTCGGCTCAGTCGTTTGTTTTCAATCCAATCCAATCTAATTTCGCGGTGGCAATTAAGTGGTACCCTAGTAGGTAGAACAATTGACTCGGAAGCGGAGACCCAGATTCGATTCCCAGTGCAGGCATGTACCTACCTATGACTTTGTTTTAGAAGTTAGGTACATTTGTGAAGTTATAGTAGCAATACCACTCCTGTGAAGAAAACATCGTGAGGGAACCTGAATGTCTGAACTATGCAAGAATACTTCAATGGGCACGCGTGGTGATTAAAGCCTATTTTGTCTCTCTTATAGAAAGCCTGTGCCCTATAGTGGGACTTATGTAGGCTGCTTACATTCGAATTTTGAGATCTTTTCCCAATTGCAACTACGGTACACCTTGTATTATATAATATAGGTTATGTTGATCTAACACTCAAGGCGCTGTGAATGTCTCGCCTCGCTAATTATAACCCGTTTCTAAAACCGTCTCCTCGCTGCCAAGTTTAACTCGAGTGGCTATATTTTCGGTCGACAATAAAACCGACGTTTATTGTGTCACATGTTGTCTCACGGGGGTTAAGTGGGGGTGCGATCCGTAAAGTGAAAAGGGGGTATCCAGGGGCACGGTGAAATTAAGTTTTATTTATAATGTAAAGGAAAGGCACCTGGGAACAATGCAAACAAAAAATTTTAACAAAGGTCTAAATATAAATATCAAAATACACTAGGAGTAGAAAAGAAGGCAGGAACACTTACATTATGTGCCTTTAAAATATTTTATGATTGTTGGATAAGTATTATGCAGAATAAGATAATCCGGGTCGTGAAAAAAACAGAAAATAATGACGTTTAAGGTCCACCTTGCATGGAAGCTGAGGATTGAATGGATCAGATACGTCCGAACAGTGTGGCGAATGTCAAAAACTAATTAAATTTGGAATTGCTAAAGGCCGAAATGATAAAAAAGCAACGAGGGGAATTGCACCTCGTTACAATGTAGGTACCTAGTATGACGATACGCGGCTGAGAAACCATTGCGATCATTCAATCGTGGAGACTAGCTCTGCCCGCGGGGTCTGTACCTTCGGGTTTTAAGCCCTCAAGCCCTGAGGACCCGCCGGCGGGTCCGATGTAAACTACGGCGCATTCTGTCAGGCCCCGTAGACCGGCCGGCGGGTAGGTCTTGCAACTGCATTTAGAATCGAATTTTGAGGATGATATAGGCCACAGTGGTTTGAGCATGTTGTATTCAATTCAATTCAAATATTTTTATTCATAATCCAAATAGAATATTTACTTTATGAACGTCAATGTTGTTATTATTCTTTTAAAACTGTGATAAATTTCAAATATTACTCTGTGAATAACTAACTTAGCTGTGTAAGAAAAAGTGTTCTAGGCCTGAGGGGTTAACCCTTTCAGACCTGACCTTGAAAATAACGAAAGAAAACCATTGTTATTTTCAAAGTCAGGCCTGAAAGGGTTAAGGACTACACTAAATTTCACGAAACGAGCCCCAAAGAAATGTAGTTAATTGGTACCTAATGCGCATGACCTTCAACAGCATAGATAGATCGCTTAATGTTGCGCTTGCACGAGCCGCGCGCATTGACCAATGACATGCGAGTGTTTTCCACACAAATTCTCTAATTGCCAAAATACAGGACCAGGCAATTAGCGGACTCGATAACTATACCAATAGCCCTTAAGTGATTATATAAAGCCCTCAAGGCTCGTAATACGTGTTTGTTATTCTTTGTTTTTTATGGTGAGAAATAAACTTTACTTACAAATACAATCAATTTTTCCCAAACCAAGACTCCTGCAAAATAATCACGTTTGTTGTTTGGGCAACCCCTTAAATATTTTCATTATTTATACTTAAACTGAATATACTATAAGAATATTTATGGAATATTTTAAGCGTCTACTGGTCGCCGTTTTTAAAATCGAGCGAAAAACGCCAAAGAAATCACGTCTGTTGTAAGGGAGCCCCGCATAAATATTAATTTTATTCTGTTTCCAGAATAAAATTAATATGTAAGTGGGTAAATATTAACTTTATTCTGTATTTATTTTTATAGCGGCTACAGAAATACATCATCTGTGAACATTTCAGTTGCCTACCTATCACGGTTCATGAGATACAGCCTGCTCTCAGACAGACTAACGGACAGCATCGTCTTATTAATAGGGTCCCCTTTATACTCTTTGGGTACGAAGCCCAAAAAATAAAAACCGCCTTCAGAACACCACAGAAGAACTCGAAATTTGAAAGAAGTAATCAGAAATTGATTTCAACGAAAAGAATTTACATTATGTTTGTTGAATGTCAATGTCCATGTACATACTTACAATATTAGGCGCCGCCTTGGGGCCGAATGTAGTAGAAAAAAAGGCAGCGAAAAAAAACTCCACTCTGACCATCTTTTCTCAAATCACCCTAAATGGTACGAAAATCTTTATTATCTAAGTATCACGTGACCCATGAGTGCAATAAACACTTGCTATGTCAAAACAATAATAGCATAGTTTTTGTTATGCAGTCACAGCGTTTGTACGTATTAAATAAAAAACTTATTAATTTCTATATATAACTATGAAGTACCAATGACTAGCGCGTTGTGGAATTGGTTTACTGCCAAGGGCTTTTATAATTTATAAAGTCGTCAATTCTTTAATAGGTTCTTTTACACAGCGCCTTTTCGATGAAAATTTTAATTTGCTTGTAGATATAAAATATTTTATGTACATTTTGGATCGAAAATAGTTGTGCTAGTCTGGAACTTCTATTCAATCTATGCAATCTAAAGTGGAGACCATTGGTTATTTTTTACGATGCCAAATGCGTCACCACTCTCCCTGTTATTTTTAATGTGATAAGGATTAGCATACTCAATAATTTGTTTGTAACGCTTTATTGCACAAAAATAAAAAGATAAACATTAAAAACTTATAAAGGGTGGCATTTTCACCGGTACAATAAATCAACATACGTAATACTAAGTCCAAAATACAATTACCAACATTTTTTGTTACCACCCCGTTGGTACAAAAAAACAAAAATACCAATGTCTGAACTTATCCGCAAATCTTAAAGAAATATGGACTCATTACGCATGAGCACAACTAAACGCACGAACTGGCAACTGCGCGCGGCTTGCGGGAAGGAAAAGAAGCGGCGGCGGCGGCGCAGCCAGTAGGTATAACTTATGTATGACGTAGCAAAAAAAATCTTACTTGATTTCAATTCTTGCTTCATACTTGCACGGGCTTAGGACCGTCACCGGCGTGGAATGCTTGCACTGGTTGGTAGTGGTATGAATTTCCACACCACGTACTGGCTAACGCCGAAGTGCGCCGTGCGTACCGCGTCGTTGGTGCTCCTTCTGGGGTCTTCCTCGAAAAACGCGAATATCTGTTCCTCGATCTCCACGGCCAAGGGAGGTCTCCCTCATCGGCCTTGAGCGTGCGCTGGTGCAGTGAACTGTCCGTAGTCTAGCAAATGCTACGTCACTCTCATGAATGTCCTGCAAAGGTAGTATGAGGACGTGAGTCGCGCGCGACAACGTCAAAAGTCCCGAGAATTTGACAGTTAATATACTGGAATGTCGCGACTTTTGACGTTGTCGCGCGCGACTCGCGTCCTCATACTACCTTTGCAGGTGTTGAGTATTTGAGGTTAAATAAAACCGGCATTTATCAGGCGGGGCAAACTTTCCTCAGCGTATACCCGCCGAGCTGCACTGTATTTTCCCCACTGAGAAAGTAACTACCAACCATTTCGTAATACTCGCGGTTTGTAAACATCGTGCGCGCGTAATTTTCGACTGCAGGAAGTGCGGAAACGGCGCACGTGCACTCACCTAGGTCAATGCTCGCGGACTGAATGACCGGCCAAATCGTGCGCCGGCCAGCCCGCCGCCCGCTCACGCACCCCACCCCGCCGCCCTCTGCCTCGCACTGCGATGACACCTTGTAATGGGTGTCCATGAGTTACAAATTGGATGAATTAATGAAAATGAAAAAAAATATATATGGTAATTTTATTCGATAAATGTAATCTATTATCGATACCAATGATATGGTAAAATTTATTGTACCGGTGAAAAAAATCAGGCTGTATAACAACGGCGGACTTGTTTCAAAAGAAATGTCTTCCAGCCAGCCTAAGAAAAGTTTTGTATAAAACAGACAGCGGGAGATGTCAAATAAGACTCAGTCATTGAATAAAATTGAATCGCTCGTAGCCTGGGCTGCCTGAGTGATCTTAAACGATCACTAAGGTTAAGCAACATACGGCGCGTTCAGTCCATGGATGGGTCACCGTCTATGACTAACGCTAGTGGCATTTTTCCGAGCGATTCCGTGCTTCGCAAGGCACGTTAAGCAGTTGGTGCCGGCTACCGTCAATAGATGGCAGTCGTTAAGCCAAGTCAGAGGCCTTAGGGCGGCTTGAAAACTCTGACAGTAAGACCAGCCACTAGTCTTACAAGCCTCCACCAATCCGGACTTGGCCCCCGTGGTGGAGTATGGCCTATACCTTCCTCAGGGAAGAGACCCGTGCCCCTCGGTGGGGACATGATGGGTTGATGATGATGATGATGATGATTGAATAAAAAACCAAAATAAATTAATTATATAGTTAATCATATAATTTACTTTTGCTTACTAAGTTTATTTCATAATCATCATATCACCATAATGGGTTGATAACCATTATGTCCTCACGAGGATTTGTAGGTATAAATATATACTTGCTAATCTACACACAATATCTAAGTACCTACTTAAATAATAAGTAAAATATATCGTAGTTCTAGAGATAAAAATGCCTTAAATTAGAAGATCAGGTTTTTGACACCGTGATGCTTATTAGATGTGCAGGTTTACATTTCATAATCATAATTAACCCATTATGTCCCCACCGAGGGGCACGGGTCTCTTCCCTGAGGAAGGTATAGGCCATACTCCACCACGGGGGCCAAGTCCGGATTGGTGGAGGATTGTAAGACTAGTGGCTGGTCTTACTGTCAGAAGTTTTGAAGCCGCCCTAAGGCCCCTGGCTTGGCTTAACGACTGCCATCTACCGACGGCAACCGGGACCAACTACTTAACGTGCCTTGCGAAGCACGGAACCGCTCGGAAAAATGCCACTAGCGTTAGTCACACATCCATGGACTGAACGCGCCGTATGTTGCTTAACCTTAGTGATCGTTTAAGATCACTCAGACACCCCAGGCTACGAGCGATTCAATAGCAATACCACTCACTAAACCTCAAAAAACATTGTGAAAAAACCTGATCGTCGGTGGTGTTCGTATAGGTACAGTCGACAGCACATCATGGTATACACCCATGCACTCTACTACGTTGCATTACGGGAGACTTTGCAACTAAAATGTGAAGATTGACGTACTGTCGACTGTACCACAGGTTCTGAAATAGGTCTCCCTCAGGGCTTGAAATCGCCAAACTGCGGTGGGTTTAAGCCATACTCTCTCTCTGAGAGAAGACCTGTGCCTACAGTGGGACGAATATAGGCTGCTACTATTGTCTGTTCAATAAGTCAGTTTACAGGATAATTGACAAGTAGGATATAGCAATCCTCTGAAGAATCATAAGATTTTTAATAATCTCGAACTTCACAACTGCCTGACAGATAATAATGGTGTTGCCAGACTGCCATTTTCAATTTCTACTCAAATTATGCATGTGAACTGACTTATTAAACAGACTCTACATACATACATACATACAACATCTTTGAGTTCAGATGTTGGTTTTTATTTCCATTGATCATCATCATCATCATCATTCAACCACAAGAAGTCCACTGCTGGACATAGGCCTCCACCATGTATTTCCAAAAAGACCGGTTGGAAGCGGCTTGCATCCAGCAGCGTCTCCCTGCCACTTGGATGAGATCGTCTGTCCATCTTGTGGCTGGTCCACAAGAACCTTTCTCCATTCAAGAACCTTTTGGCCCCATCGGCCATCAGTTCTTCGTGATATGTGCCCCCACTGCCACTTCAACTTACTCATGTTGACGACTGCATTTGATATGTTATTTCCTTTGATAAATCAATTTAATCAAAGTTGAGCTTTTTTGGCACTCAGGATACGTGTCTTACCGTCGGTTTCTCAAACGCTACATTCGGTCAATCTATAAGACGTGAGTGGATGAAGGAGATAAGTTTATTTTTTTTAGATTTTCAGTAAATTGTAGTTAAAGCTTTACTACAATTTTCTACAATTCCAGTTTGCGCACCCGCCTAAATAGCACCTGCACAAGTAGAAACTGGCCTAGTCCAGATTGGGCACCTATTGATATTTTTGGCAGAATAAATACATTTGAATTCACTAACATCACCTGCCAAAAATATCAATAGGTGCCCAATCTGGACTGGGCCAGGTGCTATTTAGGCGGGTGCGCAAAATATCAGAAGTGCTTGATTTTTTTTCTGGTGATAGGAATAACCTTCCTTAACGCGAGAAAAGTTTCAATTTTTTTGGCCTCGTAGTTAATTTTTAAATAATCTTAATATTGTTCCGTTTGTCGTTCTGGGCTCAGTACGGCAGTAAAAAAAATCTGTGGTGACAATGACATTGACAGCTCCCGTCGCTATGTCAACGCTATGGTTATGTCAACGACGGGAGCTGTCATTGTCACCACAGATTTTTTTTTTATACGGAGCAGGCCAAGGAATACGTCTGATATGCCGTACTGAGCCCAGAACGACGAATGGAAAAATATTAAGATTATTTAAAAATTAACTACGAGGCCAAAAATTGAAATTTTTTTCTCGCGTTAAGGAAGGTTATTCATATCACCAAAAAAAAAAAACAAGCACTTCTGATATTTTTATCCATTCCCTATTGGACTACCTCTTTTTTTAACCCAAAAAACACCGAAAACCGAAAATACGACATATTATCACCTTCATCCACTCACGTCTTCTATTATTAACAGCTGTCAGTTGTCAAAAGTGCATACAAAAAAACCAACTGTCAGCTGTTAACAGTAGATTAACAGAATGTTAGCGTTCGAGAAACCGGGGGGTTCTCAGACAAAGGATGGGATCGCTTTCAGTTTCTCGATGACACCCGGTCTGCGTCCATTCCGGATCTTGGCTCAGCGGCCCCGCTGCGTTGTCTGAGAATGAGTCACGGCGAGACCGTATATTTCTATTTTGATAAGTAAAAACAAAACTATCGATAATTCAGTTAAAAAGAGATTCTAGCCACTTGTGAATGATCTCAATGGACGTGTCGCCGCTTCTACACTCTCGCCGTCAGGTCCGCGAGGGAGAGTGTGAACGGCTCCCTCGCGCTCCTTAGCCTAGGCGCACGCTAGCGACACGCGACAGGCGACATCCTGGCGACTAGACGCGACGACAGGCTACGGCCGTCAATTTTCATATATTTCGTTCGAATCTCCGCACACTTGGCGTCAGAGACGCGAAGTCGCGACGACAAGACGCCAGAAGCAAATGACAAATGACTTGACGCGGCTACGAGTTGCCCTTTTTGCGATGGCTCTAAAGTTAGATACCTACTGCTGCAGTGTGTAAAAGGACAACCGCGAATCGCTCGTAGCCTGGGCTGCCTGAGTGATCTTAAACGATCACTAAGGTTAAGCATTATACGGCGCGTTCAGTCCATGGATGGGTTTCTGTCTATGACTAACGCTAGTGGCATTTTTCCGAGCGATTCCGTGCTTCGCAAGGCACGTTAAGCAGTTGGAGCCGGCTGCTGTCGATAGATGGCAGTCGTTAAGCCAAGTCAGAGGCCTTAGGGCGGCTTGAAAACTTCTGACAGTAAGACCTGCCACTAGTCTTACAAGCCTCCACCAATCCGGACTTGGCCCCCGTGGTGGAGTATGGCCTATACCTACCTCAGGGAAGAGACCCGTGCGCCTCGGTGGGGACATAATGGGTTGATGATGATGATGATGACTATGCTGCGTCTTAAGGTGTTCCCTGCTCCCCTTGGCTGTATTTGGCCCGATAAGCGTATACGTATAGCTTTCCGTATTCAATGCGTCCCTCAAGAAGACGAGACTTCGCGAGTATGTCCCTTCGAACGACGTCTTAGTAGGAAAGTATTGTTTGATAGAGATATATTTTAATGACAAACAATGTGGCTCTCTGCAAAATATTTTGCAAGTCCCGATGGGCGATGTACAGGACGTTTTCAATGTAACGTCCTTATATCTCATGTTTGACAAATAAATAATCTTTATCTTTAGGGACGCCTTTTATATGCGCTGTATCAGTTGGACTTATTGAAGAACCGTATATTTAATTTACCCAATAAAGAATGAATTGAGCAAGCAGTGTGCCGTTCGTTTTGACATGTGGAAAGGATACAGGAAGAAAAACTGACGAAACAAATACTGTGAACGAATGTGAGTGGAATTGCCGGCAAGGGACGCGCCAGGCGGACAGACTTCGTACGTATTAGCGAAGGGCAATTTAATAAGAACCCGAAACCGGCGTACGTGCATGCAACGACTAATGAATGTCGCTAAAGCGAAAGTGGTTAGTCAGGATCGTGGCAATGGCAGTCCCTGGTATCTATCTCCCCCTCTAGGACACAAGCGTGAGTTTACGTATATATGTATGAACTAAAGTTTTTTTCGCAAGCAACACCGCTTGTACTAAACTTCGCTGACTCCTCGTGTCGAATACTTCGCTCAAAAAACTTATACGAGATTAACTTTGCTGTTATTGTTTTAAGGAAACGGTTGAAATGGTGTTTATAAACACGGACGCTAATAAACACCTACAAAATAAACAACCCCGTGTTTACGATACTTTGCACGTAAAGTGAAATTGGAAAATAGGTTAATAATAATTTTGTCAATAATTACGACGAGATTATTTTGTTTTAACTTTTCCATTGCTGTAGTTAAACAAAAACATAAACATTTACACACAGGCACACACACTGCCTCCGGCCCCACACTAGGATACCCTGGGTCGTGGGAAACAGAAACTGCGACGTCACAAACATGTAAACATCCAATACCTGGAGTTTTTTTTTTTCTCCCTCGATCCTCGATCGAACCCGGGACCTCTCGCATTGTAAGTAGATGCGCTAACCGCTAATAAAGCATAAATTTAATAAAGCATGCCTATTTTGAGGCTACAATTCTACATACTGTTTGCGATAAATTCAAATTCAAATATTTTACTCATAGTACAGACAAAACGTTCACTTTATGAACGTCAAAGTTGTTAGTTTCTCAATTAATATATTGCATGGAGAAGAAACTAACAAAGAAACTGCACATTTATTCTTTTCAAAATAGTTTTAGCCTAATTAACACACTTTCAAACTAAAAAATATACACTAGACACAGTTATCCTCTGATTAAATTCAATATTAAACTACTGTTTAACGCTAGACATCCTTGTCTTCCAGATAATCGTTGATTTTATTATAGGATTTTTTGCAAAGAGTGCTCAACACAATTCTTAAACCGCGTTGGAGGTAGGTAACTCTAACATATCTTGGGGTATATTAATCTCGAAACTTAAACAGTGCCTCATGAAATTTATCTCAACGTAAAGAACTTACATTCTGCTTGTTGATTGTCAATGTACATAAAATTATAATGTTAGCCGCTGCCTTAGGACCGAATGTAGTGGAGAAAAAGGCAGCAAAAAAACTCCACTCTGACTCTGTCTTTTCTCAAAACATCTTAAATCTAATACAAAGTTTGGTAGGTACAAATGTCCATCTACCTAAGAATGTCAAAATTCAAGACCCATGAGTGCAATCAATACTTGCAATGTCAAACATTATTTGATATTCTTAAATAAGTATGAAAACGCCAATGCTGCGGCAATAGCCTCACTAATCTGCCGTGTCATAACTATAATGCCGTCATCCCACATCTGGCCAATTTTGAGTTAGCAATACCATCTTGATCAGAAAAAAAATCTCTATCGATCTGTCTTTTCCGTATTTTTGTATCGATCATAGTTTTAAGGATAAAAAAAACTAAAACGCCGTCTTGTAACTTTATTTCACATGTTTATTCAACTTGAATGCGGTTTAAACACATTGTTTAGCTAAAAAGCCATCAAAAGCCTATAGTTCATGTTTTTTATTCTAATGTATCGTCAAGGTAACACTCTAAATTGCCGTCAACTGATAACAGTTGTCTATAATGCGGTCATAGGTCTAATATTTCATTCTTGTTAAACTTTTGTTTAAATTATGGTTATCTAATGTGAAGCTTTATAGCCGTCAATTACAAAAAGTTGACTTAAATGTGGTCAAAGGCGGTTCCCGGCATTATAGTGTAAAATAAATTCATTTTTAAATTGCACTTTATTGCGCTACAATAGCTAACAGGCAAATTTTCAAAATGAAACGTATTATTTTTACTTGCATTGAAAAGCTTAATTGCCATCAACCCGCAATGTTAGACTATAGTGCGAGCAATCTAGTCTCGCATCGTCGGCGGGTGCGGGGGTGGTTTTAATATTGTGATTTAAACCAGGCTGTTGTCTTTGTAAATAAAGGCACCAATAAATATTACCTACATTTAAGGAAGAATATCTATAATTTTGCTATCTTTTTTGTCAATATTTGTCAACTAGCTGTGCCCCGCTGTGTTACCCGCGGTTAATTAGGGAACAAAATATTGTATATTAACATAGTTTATATTTATACAATACATTGTATTAACAGTAAAAATAATAACTATTTACATTTTTGGAAGCAAAATAATTTAAATTTGAGCATAAGAAAGATCAATTGACAAAATTTGATGGCTGATAGAACGGGAGAGTTGATTATACTGTCTTATGTAATTGTTTTTTGTCTCGGGTCGTAGAGAGCTAGAAATCATTTTACTGCTGCACATCCCGGTAAAAAACTTTGCAGGACTTATTGCTTTCTGCGTAAATAAAAAGATTTCTTGCCCTCGACACACGCGAGCAACCTACATACAGGTTGTCCGTGGGAGAAGCAGGGGGTGCCCAGGTGAATGCCGGCTACTTTTAGAGTTTGTACTGGAAGGATAAGTTTGTGGGTAATATAGCGATTCTGGGTATCAATACCGTCTCTCCGTTGGCCCCTCCAGTAAGATGGTGGCCTGGACGATGTGCCGTCTCAGCTCTGTGATGCGTAACCTAGTGCCGTTGCACAGTCTGGGCGCGTCCCGGTTACGCATCAGTATGACAGCCACACCAACTTTGAGTTCCAATTTGTGGGTGGGTATCCCTGACAGGTCGAGGGAATTTGAACTCTACAGGATATAATATAGTTCCGTCGTCAGTTGTCATCACCGTGTCTATTGGCATGTAGGTCCTCTTCTCACCTGGAACTTGCTCTAATATTCTTTTGTTAATTTTTATTACTAATTCGGTTTTGGGCGCCATTATAGCTCTTTCGCACACCCACTCCCCGTCAGCCAGGTTTTCTTGTAAACTCGGAATACCTCATTAATAAGGTTATCTTCTGAGCTAACAACATTGCTAAATAGGCTGTCAAAGGTTATTTGGCCGTTAGTATCCGTCGGCATGAAACCTTCGCCGACCTCAAGAAGCGTCTGTGCAAAGCGTCATTGAAAAGCTGGACCCTCATGTTAGTATTCAGCTGTAACCACTCCACCTTAGCCCATAACGGCTTATCTCGTCTGCCGCGGTATTTCGCTCAATAATCGGAAACATCTGCCGGAAATCACTTGCCAGTAAGACGACCACTCCATCCATCAAGATTCTATTACCCCGAATGTCTAAAAAGGCCCCCTTTGTCCGCTAGCTACGCGGTTTGTTATTAAATTGAAAATGTGCCTTTGCTCCGGTAGTAACAGGGGCTCTGCTTAGGTGACTTGAACCCCCACAGCAACAGTATCATAACCAAGCTCTGTGACCAAATCAGTGGACCATACTGAAATCGGGCAGTAACTTTCGAACCATCGCAAAAAAATTATCCTCGATAAGATCAGCGCTTCGTTAAAAATTATGTCATCGTTTTTCACCCAGAGTAACAAACAAATATGATATCAGAGCTATTTGCCTCCTATTGTGTTACTTGGGTAGTGTTATACCTTGGTATCGGCGAGCAATGTCTTCTGATAAAGCGTTTTTCTACTTCTTCCACAATTGCCGGGGTTTGGAGAATCCGCAGGTGCTTATTATAATCGCAATGTAACGAGGTGCATTTGCCTCGTTGCCTTTTTATTATTTTCGGCCACCTACTATTCTAAATTTAATTAGTATTTGACTTTTGCTGCAGTGTTCGGACGTATCTGGCTCAGATTATCCTCAGATTCCCTCCAAGCTGCACCTAAACGTCATTCTTTTTCTGTTTTTCACGACCCGGAGTATCTTATTCTCAATGTTATTCAATTCAATTCAATTCAATTCAGTTTATTGCATCATGTGGTACAAATTGTTCTTAAAGGCTAAAGTAAGTAATGAAACCATGACATGAGCCTTATTAAGGCATTGCAATTTCTTAGACATACATATAAAAAACATTCACAAAAAAATTAATCCAATAAGTTAAAATATTTCATCACAAGCGAGTTAAAACAATCATAAAATCACAATGCAAAGTAATCTTTCATTGTATATATACATTTTTGGGCTAACCAATTATACAGTGCTGTGTTAAATTTATTTTTTGGAAGAGAACTAATGTCTTTAGGCAGTTTATTAAATATTTTTATTGCCATGCAATAGCTATTGCGTTTATGGAGCTCTAGATTTGTCCTTGGATATTTTAATATTTGATGTCTTACTGTCCTTTTATTTTGGTTATCGCACTTTTCAAACAGTTGCATATTTCCCTTGACAAATTTACTGACCTCGAATATATAAATGGCATAAAAAGTTAAAATGTTGTATGTCTGAAATATTGGTCTACAGGACTCTCTCCAAGACATGCCCCATATAGCCCTGAGACATTTTTTTTGTGCTACAAAAGCTCTATGACTTTCGGTTGAGTTACCCCATAGTACCACTCCGTAACGTAAGGTGGAACAGACGTAACTGTGATAAACTAAAAGCGCCACTTATAAAGTCAATGTCACTTATAAATAATCTGTTCAAGAAGTAATTGCTCTAATTTGTTTAAACTTTAACGGCCTTACTAATAGTAAGTTATACACTCTGAATAACTATATGACGTATTTTTATAATATTTAATTATTTTAAGTAATTATTTAGAGTAACAACATTTAATTTTGAGCTTTGTTTATGTTGTTTAATAATTTTTAGGTTCTCAGAACCCTAAGACCTCTGTTTTTTTAGAACGTAAATTTTAATTAAGTTACAAAGTTTTAATAAACTTGCATTTTCTAAGCAATAAATAATCATATTATGATTTGTAAACATATCTTTATTTCTGTACTTGTCATTTCGAACAAATTGCATTCTTATTTTATTTCAAATTAATTAGCTATAATGCCGGTCCAGAGAAATGTTTTTGGACTAACCACATTATAGTGTGCTATAGAATAATTGAAAAATTAAAAAATAACACATTTTACGAATTATTAGGCTAAATTGCTTGCATGGGTGGTTTACCACATTAAAGTCTAACATCAACCAGTTATAACAGTTTCAATGTTAAGCTATAACCACATTATAATCTATTCCGGCGTTATAGCCAAACATTTTAAAAATATATTTAAGTGCAATAACATACAATAATATGACATGAATACCTTAAGCTATATTGCCGTTTGGGGTTGGTTCCCGGCACTATAGTTACATTTTCAAAAGCTTTTCTCGTATCACATAACACATAAAAACACATTTTATAATTTTTTGTTAAAGCCAACTTACAAATAGAAATTCATACATAACCTATATGAAAGTGCCTGTTTAGATCTATTTTTTGATACCTTACAGTCTCTCAGAGGTCTGATAGTTTTTAAGTAGCAAAGCTTTAAAATATGTTTTTAGAAATTCGCGTTTTTCTCAAAACTAGGTCTGTGGGGATGACGGCATTATAGTTATGACACGTCAGTAATAGCTCCACAAATGTACAGAACTTAAAATAATTATCGCTTGCCGAGTTTCGAACCCACTACCTCCCGAATCAAAAGCAGGCTTTCTACCGCTGAGTTAATAAATCCATCGAAAAGCGTATCTAACTCAAACTTGTGCATCCTTGGGGGACGGCTTGAATACGGAAAGCCATATACGCGGCTGTAAACCCTTTCGTGTCATTTGATATTGGTTTGTTGTTGCGCGAACATTCATATCAAACTCGCGCCTATTTACCCCTCTGGGATGATGCATGTAAATTTTCATGGATATCACACGCCGTTTTTTCTATGCATTTTTTGCCTTTATTATTTACCACCTCGCCGCCTGTATCTCAGAGAGGTAGGCAGAGGCAAAGGACTGCCACTTATCACGATCCTGACAGAGCACTTTCGATTCATGGACATTCAGCACGGTTTCGGGTACTTATTGTCTCCCAAGGCGTCCCTTACGGAATGAGCAGACTGTGTTTTCGCTTTTGCTTGTAAAGTTGTGAGACTAAGGTTTTAATACTTATTAACTGTATTAATACTTATTGTATTAATACAGTTAACTGTATTGTACTTAGATTTATAAAAAATTGTAAATGTTATTTATGAGACCAATAAAGAATATTCTATCTATCTATCTATCTAATACAGTGTTGATCGGCGTTTTAGAAATATTTTTGAGTCACGTGTCAAAAGGAGTTGGTCGGTCGCCAAATACAGTGATCTTTTAGAATATGTATGTACCTCGGGCTTTAGAGTAGGCTTCGGTTTTCGCCGAAAGCACACGAGTGTAACAATACTTCCTGCTCTGTACAAAACTTTTCTTCGCTATTTTGAAAAGTTATGTAAAGTTATGTATCATATTAGTTCCGATATTTCTATAATATAATATTTCTATCCGATATTGTTGTACATACTCTAGGTATTCTAGTTTACACGTAGTAATTTAGTGGCTAGAACGACATTTTGCAAAGTGTTGACGTTGGAACGGGGGCGCGGCGTGATGCTAGCACGCATATCTAGAGGAAACTATTCGCGCATGCTCCCGTGAATGTAGATGTCTAACGTAATCAAGTGCCAGCCATTCCTTGTTATAATAATCAATGTGTTTATCGTTCAAGCACTTACTAGTGGCATGAATTATGTGTGAGCGGCAGCGGAGGAAGTTTGTAAAAAACGATTTATGTATTTAAATTCTACTATAGCTTTTAGATGCTAATTACTACGAGTTAAAACTAGGCGTGGTCCCTTCTGTTTGATGGTTGAATGAGAAAAGATCACGACACTGAGGTACGCTTTGGTTTTATAGAAACTGTAACACTGTAATCGCTTGTAGCCCCTGAGTGATCTTAAATGATCACGAAGGTTAAGCAACATAAGGCGCGTTCAGTGCAATAAATGGGTTACCGTCTGTGACTAAGGCGTTGGCTGGGTTAAGGGGGCTTGAAAACTTCTGACAGTAAGACCAGCCACAAGTCTTACACGCCTCCACCAATCCGGACTAGGCCCCCGTGATAGAGTATGACCTATAGCCTCAGGGAAGAGACCCGTGTCCCTCGCCGGGGACATAATGGGTTGATGATGAATGATGAACACTGGATTTCACAATACTGTGATTCCCTTCACTGAGGGAGATAGGGCTGGTCCATACATAAGACATGTTATCCTTTTATTGTATTAAAAAAAACTAACATTTTCAATAAAATATAACTCCGAAACGACAAACATTTGCCTGTTGGCGTCATAGTAACTTTTGTTCAGCTCGCTGAGACCTATTTGATGATGTATCACACATGGCTATTGGGCCGAGGTCCAAAATTGCATTCCTTTGACAGCCGTCAGATTTTTTTTTTTAGTTCTTCTGAAAACGGCTCATTAAATTGGGCTCCCCACGACATGCGTACGGGCTCAGACAGATGGACAAAAATTGCCACTGAGCTTGTGAAAAACGCGGCGGGCCAAGGCGGAGAAGGCCTGGCAACCTGAAGCACCTTCTGTCGGGACCATTTTTAGGGGCTCAATATTTTGAACTGCAACATGGGATAATGCCATGTTTGTATTTATTATGTACTAGCTTTCGCCCGCGACTCCGTCCGCGTGGACTTTAGTTCAAAATGTTGCAACCCCGTTCACTCCCGTTAAGGGTTAAATTTAGAAAAATCGTGAAACACGTGTTCAATCAATTTTGTTGAAGAGTATTTATTTCAAGTTTCAAGAAAATCTGACAACATTTTTTTATATCTCCATACAAACTTTAACACCTCCGTTTACCCCTTTAGAGGGTGAGTTTCAAAAAATCCTTTCTTAGTGCTCCCCTAGGCTCCCTAAGGAACTCCCATGCCAAATTTCAACCCCCTAGGTTCAGTAGTTTGGGCTCTGCGTTGATTCTAAGTCAGTCAGTCAGCTTCTCGTTTTATATATATAGATAGATTTACCCGCCCGGCTTCGCACGGGTGGCAAAAGCGTTTCCGTGGAAATACCTACATTAGTTCCGTGGTAAATTCCCGGGGTAGTAATTTTTTTACACCTGGGGTCCCATTATTCGAGATTTCGTATGGAACCCTAAACTTTTTGAGATGCCAATATATCCTATGTTACTTACGAAGAGTGTAGGTTTATAATGCTGAAAGAATTTTTAAAATCTGCCCAGTAGTTTCTGAGCCTATTCATTACAAACATACACAAAAAAATACAAAAATACATATCTTTCCTCTTTATAATATTATTAGTATACACTACGACCTCTGTGGCGCAGCGGTAAGTGCATCTGCCTACCATGCTAGAGGTCCCGGGTTCGAATCCCGGCTGGGGACAAAAAAAACCCCAGGTCTTAGAGGTTTACACGTTTATGTCGCTGTTTCTGGTTCCCACGACACAGGGTATCCTAGTTTGGGACCAGAAGCAATGTATGTGCCTGTATGTAAATGTTTATGTCATTTAAATGTTTATATTCTTTTTTGTTTTCTTTTTGGCATGGAATTTTTTTGCTGAATTCTGTTATAAATTATCCTGTGATCAACCTTCATATTTTTGTTGCAACTTCACCCGTAACTGAATATGCACATAGTGTGAGGTCGAAGAGATATCAGTTGTGTACTTTTGTTATGTTATATGTTTTTAATTTTACATTTCTGTTGTTGTTATGTATAAAATGTTTGTTATGTTTTGAATACTGTGTCGTTTAAAAATGTTTTATCTGTCTATCTTCTTGCGGGGTGGCAGGCAATGGTGGAAGATAGATGAGTGTAGACTGCAGAGCTAAAAGGGGAGGCTTTTACTTAACTGTGGGACGCTATACGTGCAACAGCTAAATAAAAAAACAAGCTTCTAGATTGTAATTTCATTTTTAAGCTTCCGATAAGTAACATAACACAACATAACATAACATTTACATACAGGCACATATACATTGCTTCTGGCCCCACGCTAGGATACCCTGTGTCGTGGGAACCAGAAACAGCGACGTCACAAACATGTAAACATCCAAGGCCTGGAGTTTTTTTTTCTCTCCCCAGCCGGGGATCGAACCCGGGACCTCTCGCATGGCAAGCAGATGCGTTAACCGCTACGCCACAGAGGTCGTCAAGTACACACTTGTTTCTTATTTTTAAAGTAATTTAAAGGTATCTTGTATACATTGTATCTTTTAAAAGCCGATGTAAATAATATGACACTATTTCTCTAAGTTCAGCACGCATTGCGTATTTTGTAATGGGTTTTTTTAAGTCGCGTACTAATAGCGAATACAAATCCTTGAGATTTCTGTCTGTTTCTTTCTTAATTTGTCCCGCAGGGGAGGTCTCCTATGCATGACCGTTATCAACTTAAACATAAAAACATTCATTGCTTCTGGCGCCACAGGATGGCCTGTGTCGTGGGAACCAGAAACAGGCACGTCACAACATACAGTCTGGTAGCCGTTACCTCGGGCTCTAGAGTAGGCTTCGGTTTTCGCCGAAAGCACACGAGTGTAATACTACTTCCTGATCTGTATAAAACTTTTCTACACAATTTTTAAAAGTTATAATAACAATACAAAATAAACCTTATATAAACGAATATATCCGATTCTATCCGAAAGTAGCCGATGTATATTCTAAAAGCTAACAGACTAGCGTTTTCGGGCTCTATCGATGCCGATGCGGGAGACGAAGAGCGCGACATGTTCCTCTCAGTAGCGGCACTCGACTGAGAGGTCGCTCGCCCGCCCGCCAGGGTTGCCAGATGCGATTTTCTATTTCTCCCCAAATTTGAAAGTTTTTCTCCAAAACTACAATTTTCAATTGTTTTACCCAAAGGCCTAGACTCGTTTTTCCCGTATTCTGCGGCGTATTTCGCCTGGTACTACCAAAGGTAATATTCTACAATCTATTCAACAATCTTTGGTTCTACCTGTAAAACTTCAAACAAATAGCATTAACCTTAGTTTGTCTAGTGAGTAAATTTTTTTGTCTGTGGTATTGGCATAAAACAATCTAAATCGATTGTAGGAAAGAAACAGGGTTTCGTTCAAAACCTAGAAACTTGATGCAACTTGTTACCTTCTCATTTGTCAAATTGATGTCAAATCGCGTTCGTAAAATGCATGAAATATGTACGAATGCGTTTGAAAACAAAATTAAATTACCCAAAATTCTCAATTTTACGTTTCGCCAAAGATTACTTTTCTCCAAGATTTCTCCAGGAGCCGAAGGTTTACCCAGAATTGGGAAAAAAATACCCAATCTGGTAACGCTGCCGCCCGCGTACCGCAAATTTTTTTTCGTGGTGCGGTCAGATTCATTCACCTCCATAGTCCACAAAATATTCGCGCGAATTTAGGTATGTCGCGCGGTGGATTCGTAGTGCGGTCAGATTCGTACACCTGCATATTCATCAAAATATTCGCGCGAATTTATATCGAGCCGCGGCGCGTCGGAATCGTGGTGAGGTCACATTCATACACCTGCATATTTCACAAAATATTCGCACGATTTATATCGCATCGCATCGCGGTGGACTCTATGACGAAACATTTTGGTTGGCGAATTGTTGGCGTTCTTTGTTTTCGCAAATACGTGCACTATCATACAATTTCTATATCTGGATAACTAAGATACAGATCTTTGGATGTAGTTTAGCCTTTCCAAATATCGTATATTATTTTGCTATGTATCATTTATTTACTGCTGTTTTTATAAGAATGTATTTTGTGGACAAAAAATAAACACATGCTATCTTATATCTGACAAAATATTTCGGGAAAATCGAGCCGTGAAAATTGTAATGCTAATAGTTTGGGAGGCTATTAACAAATTAATATATAGAGAAACATTATGCCTAAATTTTTTCCTGATTATTCCGTAGTGATTTCGACGGTCGTAAACGTCCAAATAACCGTTTCATGAAATTGCTGGAACCTAATACGATTTGGCCACGACACATAGACACGAGCGAAACTACGTCCGCCCGCAGCTTCATTGATTGTCTATCAAATGCGTGGCTTCCTAACCTGTTGTCGATTGAGGTCCACTTTCATTGTTTTGTTAGCAAGTTGCAATATAAACCCGTATTATAAACCTTTCTTAGACGTATGGTGTCTCTCTCTCTCGCACAATTTGAAATTTTTATTGTGAAATTTAATAAATGGGAGTAAGACAAAAGTCTTTCATTGCACACAAAAAACGAAGAAACGGAAATTTAAAAAGTACAATTTAAACGAAGAAAAAACAAAATCTTTAAAATTTATTAAAAAAATCAGTACATTTTTGATAAATGTGGAAAACAGTAAAATTTGGGAACACGTAATAGAAAAATTATATTTTTAACTTCATGGTTCATTTTTCTCTATCAAAAATCTTTATGAAAATTAAAATATGTTAAAAAATTAATATACAAAGAGTTAATAATAATAAAAAATGTTCATGACTGATTCATGACAGGACATGATATTTAGTGCCTATGTCGTCTTCAAAAGTATAAACACAAATGATACAATGATAAACAGTTGTCTGGAAGAGATAGCTCTAAGCGATAAGTGCATAAATTTAATTCGATTTAAGAAATCATATTTGTTTTTTTTAGCAGCTTTCTCAGCGGCGCCCTCGATTTCATTCTTAGCAGTTTTATCTACAAATCCCATCCAGTTTCTGACTTTCAGTTTTTATTTATTGACTACTCATATAGCCAATAAATACCTCATGATCTAGATGAAACACGCTTGACTAAGAAAACAAAGGTCTTAGATTCGATTAGATTCTCGCTCGAGGGCGCCGCACTTAATAAACAAAATCAAAATAATTTATGTATTTACATTCTATATAACCGCTGCCTTCGGGCCATATTTGTAGTGGATTAAAAGGCAGAGGGAAAAAACTCCGCCCTGACCATCTTTTCCAAAACAATTTTAGACTTAATGCATCCGAGCCTAACCCCCGGTTTCTCGTACGCTAACAGTCTGATAGTCTATTGTTACGAGCTGCCAAACGTTTTTTTCGTATGCACTTTGGCCAATTGACAGCTTGCCCATCATCAAACCATTATGTCCCCACCAAGGGGCACGGGTCTCTTCCCTGAGGAAGGTATAGGTCATACTCTACCACGGGGGCCAAGTCCGGATTGGTGGAGGCTTGTAAGACTAGTGGCTGGTCTTACTGTCAGAAGTTTTCAAGCCGCCCTAAGGCCTATGACTTGGCTTAACGACTGCCATCTATCGACGGCAGCCGGCACCAACTGCTTAACGTGCCTTGCGGAGCACGGAACCGCTCGGAAAAATGCCACTAGCGTTAGTCATAGTCGGTGACTCATCCATGGACTGAACGCGCCGTATGTTGCTTAACCTTAGTGACCGTTTAAGATCACTCAGGCATCAGCTCAGGCTACGAGCGATTCCAGTGTTACAGACAGTTAATTTTCTTACAAATGTAGAAAAAAGAAATACCGGTGTAATCTCCATTTTTTGTAGAATAAAGTGTTCCCTATCTATCTATCTAGAATTAATGCTGCGGACAAACTTAATTACGGACATTATACATTTGACATTATTATATTAATTTTGACATTTAAGCTTAGGATTTATTAAGACTAGCATAAATTTTGGTATCTTGATGTACAGAATATAATCAACATACTTTAAATTTAAATTTTATGATACGTGAAAATTGTGACCGTTCTACCCTTTAGTAATAAGCTAATCTTAGCACGCCGAAATGGCAAAACACGAAGGAACTCATTATGATGGTAATATCTGCGTTTAAAAATACTCTTGTTTACGCAAATAAACTAATTTGATTTGAGGGTATTTTAACTTAAGACTAATACTTTTGCTTTGTGTGGACGTTATTATTATGCTGATCTTTGGGACCATTTTTAGTCCGCGGATAACCGCTTTGGAACCCCTGCCAATGGCTAAACGGTTAAACGATTATAGGCTTAATTATATCAATTTATTTGCTAACTGTTTGAGCATAAATAACACATATCTGTTGATGCTAGTGTTATTTGCAGGGTCGTCTTAACTACTTACCGACTCACAAGGATACTTTTGTTAGCTTTTTATATTAGATTGATCTAGATTTAGATGATTTTAACTCACCCTAATCCTAATTTAGACCGGCCGGTCGGGATTGACCAGTGAATAAGCTAACAAAAGTATCCTAGTGTGTCGGTAAGTAGTTAAGACGGCCCTGCATTGTGTGCTTCACACATTCCGAAATAGTGATTTGGGATTAGTGAAAAAAAAAAGTGTTTAAAATGTATGGTATCCAATAAAGAGTCTAATCTAATCAAATTAGTGATGGTGAAAGGTGACATGTTATCACGATTCAAAGTAGCGTTCAAGTTCTTTAGACAAGATAGCTATTTGAAATAAGTTACGGAAAATAATAGCTTAACTGATATTAGATAAAGTAGGCTAACCCAAAGTGGGTAATAGTTTTATTAATTTCACTCTGAATGAATAATCCATACAAACGTATGATATTTTACTGGAAAAAGCAAAACCGTATAATCCCATGAGCAGTACTGCAAGCTAAGTTAGTTAATCAGCATCACAACGGCTTACTTTGTTTCAGTACTTATTTGACAAAGTAACAACGGCTGGCTTTAATCAAATAATAATTGTCATGTTAGTTATATCAATATCAAACTCATATAATTGCGGACATCATTCTACCGATGACACTTCAGTGTTACAGCGCCACCAAGTTATCTGTTCAGGTGGCCAAAATTGTAACTAACTAACTAATAGTAAATCCTGTTCCCAATTTTTTGTTTCATTTATTCACTTACTGAGATTTATAGATACATTTTCATTAAAATTGAAAGACGGGTTAAAATAATCTCATTTTTCTAAGTAAATTTCTTAAATGTTACCAATAAACTCTTCACTAGCGCCGCTATCAACTGAACAGATAAGATGGTGGCACTGTATTTCCACTTTTGTTTGATTAACTATTCCATTTGTCTTGTTACAATACTATTAGCTACTGACTGAGCAAAAATAGTCATTAATCTAAAATGACATAATAAAGAATAAAGGTTTATCTATATTAATAATTTCGTACCGATCTACTGTAGACTTGACTGAAATGCACGAAAAATGGAAAATTTGCGATTCTCGTCGACAACATACAGGCGGAAAATTCGGATTATCGAGTATTGTCAATATAAAAATGAATTAATAAATTGCTATTAATAAATGTCAATGTCCTCAAAGTCATTTTGGTGTCACGTGATAACGTGATAACGAGTCACAGGTTTGTATTCTGTTATCCATTGTGACCTCCTTAGAGCTTAGTCTAAGTTCTTTTATTTTGAGACCTCAGAATAAGTACTTATTCTGAGTTTGAGACAGAGACGTGATAATCATTTGGGTAAATAAGATTTAAGAGAAATATCTACCGGTAAAATATCGATACAAGGTAAGCTGGTATTATTATGCGTCTTTATTTTACTGGAGCGAAGCCGGGTTTACGTCTAGTAATTCTTTAAAGTCGAAGATTTGATGATAGACCTAAATTAGCAAGAGCCTGCCTCTAATCAAATTGTCATGTTAGTTATTTCAATATCAAACGCCCATAACTGCGGAAATCATTCTACCGATGACAGGTGAGTGTTATTTCCTCTTTTGTCTGATCAAGTATTCCATTTGTCTGCCTTTTGTTTCGCCATTATTAGCTACTGAGTAAAACCAAAATAATCATTAATTTAAAATGACCTGGTCAATTACAGAAATCTGTACACAGGAATAAAAGTTTATAATCTTTAAAGACGAGAGGTTTCTACGGGATAATTTCATTCTTTATGTATAAAATAAAAAATAAAATAGATAATATTACATATTCATATTCTTAATATTATTAATATTATTATGACGACCTCTGTGGGGTAGCGGTTAACGCATCTGCTTACCATGCGGGAGGTCCCGGGTTCGATCCCCGGCTGGGGAGAAAAAAAAACTCCAGGTCTTGGATGTTTACATGTTTGTGACGTCGCTGTTTCTGGTTCCCACGACACAGGGCATCCTAGTGTGGGGCCAGAAGCAATGTATGTGCCTGTATGTAAATGTTTATGTTTATTATTATTATTATCTATTATTCTTTTTTTTATTAATATTTTATTCTTTTATTATAATTTTTTTGTCATTCTTTATTTCTTTTTATTTTTATTCTTGTATGTATGTTTTGAGTAAGTGATACCAGCTAATAATATTTAGGTTCAGATGTCAAAACCAAGACTGAGTACAGTCATTACATACACTCGAAGCACATCAACCTCTACACATACGTACATACACAAGCTCACGCCTGTAACCCAAAGCGGTAGGCAGGAACCAAGGACTGCCACTCGCCACGATCCTGACAGATCGCTTTCGCTTCACCGACAAGCATTACCTAGTCGTTGCATGCACGCACGCCGGTTTCGGGTACTCTACACCTGGCCCTCGATTCTGTTAGTGCATCACCAGTACGATGACATTGCACGGTCGGGTCACGTGGCGTGTTTTTTCATACCACTGACGCCCAGAATTATTGATACACGAGCTTGCATCGACTTGGAGCGGCAATGAAGGTAAATCGCCATGTCCATACAGTTGTCATTGTACTACAATGCGTTAGCAGAGTCTATACACTACTATACACTACAACATACCAGATTCAGAATCATCTTTTCATGAACACAGGTAGTAAGTATATAAAAAGGTCTTAAAGCTTAAAATTGTTCAATCTCTACCCTACCCTTCGTTCTATGTTCTACCCTACCGTTCTATGTTCTACCCTTTAAGAGCGTATGAATTTTCATGCAAACATGCAATAATAATCGAGTCACCAATACATTTAAATGTCATTTAACGTACATGTTAATAAGTTTCAATTTAAAATTAAGTACCTTCGGTAAATCATGTTTTTTGGAAAAAAAATTGTATTTCTTTTCAAACCTTCTCTGGAGTTCCATCCACAAATATAAAAAACCAAAAATAAGCCAAATCGGTCCAGCAGTTCTCAAGCTTTAGTGAGACTAACGAACAGCTATCCTTTTTTATTTATAAGAATGACGGAGCCAAACAGAAAACGCTTCGGCTCATCAGAGCTGTGCTGGATGTTTGTAAGCAAAGCCTATAGCACACTCGTAGTTTGAATAACTACCATTTAAGGCCGGCCACATACAGCCGGAATTTCTATTCAAAATATCGAATAGGGATTCCGATCGCAGAAAATTAATGCAATACTATTGTGTCTAACATATTTCGTTCACATGCCTTAGCGTTTGATATTGCCAATCCGCGGTGGGCACGGCATGATGTTTAGTTATTTCATTAGACACAGCCAACAGATATTAGGTTAAAAGTGTTAGGCCTGGTTTACATTTGCTTTATTTTCGTGCTTTTAGCATGCTTTCCATAGAGGTTGAATAAAATAGAGATTTCAACGAATAAAATAGAGAAAAATATGCCGTTTCACAGCTTTTATTACGCACTGTACTTTGTGAAAGTACTTTAAAAAATTCCGAAATACATAGCATACAACCAACTATTATTGATTTTTATTTGCTTATTTTCCTATAAAAGGAATTGGCGTCTCTATTCTGTTCTAGCTGTATGAAAAGTGTGCTAAAAAAAGCATGAAAATAAAGCAAATGTAAACCAGGCCTTAAAACACCTTATAATGTAGCAAGAAAGTAGGATTGCACTTTGAACGACTGGATTCGCAAGGCCCCGGTTACGGGAGTCGTAGAAAGCAGGCGCCACAAGAACGGGAAATTTGGAAAACTTGGACGCCTGTGACTAGGGTTGCCAACCCTACTGTATAATATAGTATCCTACTATAGTAGGGCTCAAATACTATATGTGAGTGGTTGACCAAAAAGGGACCTCAAGGGAAGACAATTGATTTCGAGAAAATCGCGTTTGAAGTTTCGTGTATAGACAGGTTTCGACTAGGCTCGGCTCACAAAAAAAATCATAAAAAAATAACTACGGCACCTAAAAATATGCTGGTTAGACCAAAACAAAGCTAAAATACCACAGATTAAAAAATTCAAATGAAAAAAAATAACGGTTTCCAATCCCTCCAGGTCCCTTTTTGGTCAACCACTCACATATTTTTAAAAAACAATTCTAGACCCGGCGGCCACAAGCACTGTCAATATACATTATAAAAGCATACTTCATTCTAAATTACAATCACTCACGTCACTGCATTACTTTACACCTTCATTCACCTCATTTCTTCTACATCGAGAAAAAATACTGAGGGACCATAAGTCCAGATGAATTTTTTTTTAGGTTTACTTCCGATTACATGGTCGGGTCACGTGACTTTTTTTCCGTTTTTTTTCAGTCTACATTGACGCGTAGAATGATTGACTCGAGTTGAATTGAAGGGGGAATGAAATAAAATCGACGCGGTCCTACAACTGCCATTGAACTACAATTCGTTAGCAGAATCTAGGCCCTGTACAATTGTACATTCACGAGCAATAATATATACACACTGTCACATTTTGCACGACGTACACATTTTGTTTTGTACTGCACATGTGTACGACAATTTGTCCTAAATTATCTAACCATTGGTTACATAATTGGGAATGGATGAAAATATCAGAAGTGCTTGATTTTTTTTGGTAATAGGAATAACCTTCATTAACGCGAGGAAAAAGTTTAAATTTTTTTGGCTTCGTAGTTAATTTTTAAATAATCTTAATATTTTACCTTTCGTCGTTCTGGGCTCAGTACGGCATATCAGACATATTCCTTGTTCCGCTACGTATTAAAAAAAAATCTGTGGTGGTGACAATGACATTGACAGCTTTTCAAGGTGGATTTTTTTAAGGAAGGTTATTCCTATCACCAAAAAAAATATCAAGCACTTCTGATATTTTAATCCATTCCCTATTTAGGGCAAATTGTCGTACACTTCTTTCTAAATTGTTTTAAGTTAAGATTTTTAGAAAATGTGATAGTGTATATATATTATTGCTCGTGACTGTACAATAAAACGCCAAACATATCCGGCTAAAACCGGCCGCCTGGTCACTCTAGATCTGTCCTAATCCGTAATGGTCCACTGTATTGGGTTATTCGAGTCGACCTGTCCGAAGTGCCAAATATGTCTTTTATTCACAGTTCAAAATAGGTTGGATCGCACGAATAGATACAGTGAAGACGTTACATAATAGCGCCCCTGATGCAAGCTGTCACCGCTTCAGGTCTAAAAGCAACTGTTCCAGCCATAAAAATAATGTTATTGAACCGTTTGTTTCGAATAATGTTATTTAATGATGTTCAGGTAATTTTTTAAGTAAAATTTTCAGTAAAAAAAAAATTTTTTTTTACCACCCATGAGTCGAGCGAAACTGTACAAATCAACACCCTGTATAAACCTCTTGTGTTATACTGTTTGTTATCGAACTCCTTCGAAACAGCTTCAACATTTTTGAATAAGTGTATATTCTTCTTTTCTTTGTCCTTTTTGTTATTATAATCTATTAATTTTTGGTTTTGTATACGTGTTATGTGTGAGTGATAATGAAAATAAATGGCTTAATTTAAAAGGCATACGTAAATACATAAGCTCACGCCTGTATCCCAGAGGGGCAGGCAGAGACCATGCAGGTAGGCAGATGCCACTTGCCGCGATCCTGACAAATATTTTTCGCTTCATCGACATTCATTAGTCGTTGCATGCACCCACGCCGGTTTCAGGTACTTTTTATCTTGTCCTTTACTAATACATCCCCTATTTGGCCGAAGTATGTCCGCCTGGGGCGTCCGCTACCGGCCCTTCCAACATAACTTCAATACAACGGCCTCTCTCTTCGTAGATAAGCGCCTTAACATCTAGAGTCTAGACCAACGAGGCAGTCAATAACGCCATTTCTTCCATGAGCAGTGTTAGTAGATAAAGGATCGAGGAAAATCTTTATCTATGCCTACCCTTCCGGAATAAAGGTTTGAGTTTACGTTTGATGTGTAGTAGGCGGGGATTTGTGCACTTTGCCTGAGGCATTGTATAATAGCCAGGCTTTGAAGCGCTCAGTGGGCTTACCGTGTCCTTTGTATCGAACTCGGCAAAGAGATGAAATGCTATGCTAAAAATAAGCGTCGAAGAACTAAACCAGTTCAATGAAAATAAGTTTGAAATTCTCAGTTTTATTCCATGTAAGGTTACATACGAATCACCTAATATCAAAGGCGGCAATATCCATTTTGTTGGATTTTGTGTAAAGTGATAAAAACGCGTATTGTGAAATTTATTCATCACTTAACTTAGATATTTTTTAAATATAATAATATGCCTACAATGAGAATGATCATTTTCCACTGCTTTATTAAACGGATATGACCTTTTTAAAGCAATATTCACAAATAACCGACGAAATGGATATTGCCGCCTTTGATATAAGATGACTCATACATAAGCTCACGCCTGTATCCTAGAGGGGTAGGCGCAGACCAGGGACTGCCACCTGCCACGATCCTGGCAAATCACTTTCGCTTCATCGACATTCATTAGTCGTTGCATGCACGCAACGCCGATTTCGGGTACTTTTTATCTTGCCCTTTGATTTGTCCCTTACGGCATGAGTACTGTGTCTGTAATACAGATCTAGAACCTAGATCTACTTCGCCTGGCAAAGAGAGTGCGCGTACATAGATAGATGGATAGGTACATAGAATATTCTTCATTGTATCATCATCGGCCTATGATTGTCCACTGCTGGACAAAGGCCTCTCCCATCGCACGCCACTGAGCACGGTCCTCGGCTACTTTCATCCAGCTCTCGCCAGCCGCCCTGCGAAGATCATCGCTCCACCGAGTCTGATGACGTCCTACACTACGTTTACCGATCCGCGGTCTCCACTCAAGAACTCGTCTACCCCATCGATTATCGGTTCTTCGGGTGATATGGCGAAATAAGCATGTTGATTCGGTGGGCTATGTCGGTGACTTTGGTTCTCTGTCGGATCACCTCGTATCGAATTCGATATTTCAGAGAAACCCCAGGCATAGCCCTTTCCAAAGCACGCTGAGAGACTAAATTTGTGGACCAGCACCTCTGTCAGAGTCCACGTTTCGGCACCGCATGTCATGACGGGTAGGACGCACTGATTGAAGACTTTCGTCTTTAAGGCTACCATTCACAGGCGCGCCCATCCGCCGGATTTGTCGCTGGCGACAAGTCCGCAGAGGAATCTGCTTTTGAATGTGTTGGTTCTCGGTTCAGTGCGCGGCTCGTGGCTTGGCGTGGCGCTCGCCGTCTGGAGATAAAGTAGTAAGCAGCTCGGCGCTCGTGTAGTGTGTGGGCGATGACGGATTTGTCCACGAATGGGTACGGCTCGGGGCTCGGCTCGCGGTGCATGTAGTGAAGTGGGCTTTAGACTGTGGGATTGGCGATGTGAAGACTCGACGTAGTTTCCCATACGCTGCCCAACCCAGCTGTATTCTCCTATTGGCCTCTTTCTCGAAGTTGCTTTTACCTAACTGCATGGTGTACCCGAGGTAAACACACTCCTTAAGCTAACCTTCATTGTATTTACACCAGGAATGAGGGTTTTACAAAGCGTCATTAAAAAAAAAAATACTAGGTACCGCAAATTACCGCTTGATGGTGCTGACGACATGACATCACTGCACCTTCTCTGTGGTTCCTGTCCTATGTTTATACAAAAATGCACAATGCATGAGCAAATACACAATTCACGTACATAAGTAATGAACAAAGTAAAAATACTTCGATAACTTTCGAGTTTCAACGGTTTCGAAACAAAGTCTAGTTTAGATCTCAGACTGCAAAGAGATGTTTAGGCTATCACAGATTAATAACGATTGAAACCACAGACCTAAAAACATTTTGACATTTTGGTCTTCTTTCAGCGCCATCTAGTTTTTTTAATGAACACAACTGACAGCTGTCATTGAAAAGCATTGCATTGCATATGAGATTTGACAATAACATAGCACCTTCAGTACATTTGGCGACCGCATATTATGTAGAGCTGCGGCCAACCTCCAGTATTAGAAAGGCAATGGCAGAAGAATCACTTGACTGCCTTGCTGCTCGAGCCAAGAGGTCGTGGGTTCGATTCCCAAAGGGGGCTGCCGTACATTTGTACAAAAGGCCTCGGTCTGGGTGTTTTTCGATGTTTGTAATGTCCTTGCCTGGTTGCCATAACACAGAGTATCCTAGTTTGGGACCAGATCAAATAATTGTGTAAAATAAAACTATGGCCTTGCCTAAACAGGTGCGTTTTGAGGTCAAAAATGCAAAAACCACGCTTTGCAGTGACAAGTGTGACGCGATCCTTACACATTGCACTCATACATGCCCTGATACTGTCGGCAGCACATCAACATTTACATATGAATGCAGTCACTAAAGATTCCCACAAATAAGTCCCACGGTAGGATCCTTAATCCCATAATAATAAAAGCCAAAATTCCTTAACTCATGGGTCTTCTTTCGTGGCACGAGCTATATTGGGTGCACTCTAAGCAATTGGACGTGCTACATTTCTGAACATGAACGGAAATCTCGTCACCATTTCGGGAAATACGCTTTCAGTGCAATTTCTATTTAACAGATTTGGGAATAAGTCTATATTTTTTAAGATATTCAATAAAAAGCGTTGACCTTAAGCCTAGGCGCACACTAGCGACACACGACAGGCGACAGCTCGGCGACTAGACGCGACGACAGGCTACGGCCGTCAAGTTTCATACATTTTGTTCATACACTCGCGACGACAAGACGCCAGAAGCAAATGACAACGTCGCGTCTGACGCGCCGACTAGACGCGGCGACAAGTCACCCTGTTTGCGATGGCTCTAAATGATTTTTCTATGACGTCAGCAAAGAAAGTAGGAGTATGAATCCTTTGCCTTACTTACATAAGAAAATTACAAATTAGATTTGTTTTTTTTGTTTGCAGGCAAAGACTATCAATTTAGTCATGCTCTGAAGACGTTACAAACACCAAATTTTTAGAAAAAATATTAAAAATATATGTAACGAATAAAAGTTAAAAATACCAAAATTATATTTTTAAAAATTTTGATTTTAAAATAAATAATAAAAACCTTATTTATGTAAAAAATAAAAAGCATGGGCAGTTCTGCAAAATACAAAATTGAAAAACTAAATGACCATTGACCATCCAAGCTAAACTCTGCCACTTCAGATTGCATTATCCCAGCAATTGATAATGGAATCTGATCACTTCAGCATGGACTTGAAATTAAGTGTTCAGCCACTTGCTGCATTCTTAAACATATGTTTTGTCAAGATAATTAATAAATAACCTATGTTCAATCCATCGATAGATAAGCCTGCCCCCGCGCGCCGTTTAATTATATTTGACGTAATAATGTGACATGCTTATGCTAGGCGCTTTATTTATTTTTATATAAAATAAAAAAATTAAGTCCGTTTAGTAGAGGGCCTAGATTCTGTTAACGCATTGTAGTACAATGGCAGATGCATGGACGAACGCGTCGATTTCATTTCATTGCCGCTTTAAGTGAACGCGCGCATGCGTACCAACAATGGGCTAGTTGCCCTAAAAAATGTAATTAGTCCGTCTTTTAGATTATTCAAAAATAAGGGACACGTATTTTTTTATTTGTAAATTAGACCAAAAATGACAAAGGTACAGCCCATTAAAGTTACGTGTGACGTCACGCCGTGCTGCATTTTTTAGCACGGAGTGACGTCACACATAACTTTAATGGGCTATATCTTTGTTATTTTTTGTTTAATCGAAAAAAGAAAAAATACGTGTCCAATATTTTTTTATAATCTAAAATACGGACTAAATAGAATTTAATTATTTTGACCCTGGAAACTACCCTATTCTAGGCGTCAATGGAATTTAAAAAACATGTCAAGTGTTCCGACCATGTACCTAACTGTAATTGTTTTATAATGCACTAACAAAATCGAGGCCCTGGAGAAAATGAAATGTATTGCCTATTTGAACATAACATAACATTTACATTCAGGCACATTCATAGCTTTTGGCCCCACACTAGGATACCCTGTGTCGAGGGAACCAGAACCAGCGACGTCACAAACATGTAAACATCAAAGACCCTGGGTTTTTTTGTCTCCATCCGGGATTCGAACCCAAGACCTCTCGCATGGTAGGCAGATGTGCTAACCGCTGCGCCAAAGAGGTCCTCACCACAGACACCACGTATCCTGTGTTTGCCAGCGCTAACTTTAATTAACGTATGTAATTCGAAAGCCGATTATTTAGCCAGCGCACCGCTTCAAAGGGCGTCCATTGCAATCGTAGAGGAAATTATAACACAGGACGTTTGAAATTTGAACCGAATTTCGATCACGGCTACGCCAGCTGGTGACCACAGCGACCGCAACTCTATTCCAGTTGTACACTTCTCAATTGGAATTGTGCAATTGAAATGGGCTTTACCAGCCATACATGTAAGCCGTACAATAGGCTCGTACGTGAAAGCGACATGTGTAGAACGGACTTTAGAGTCAGTATCTACATATCGTCTATCGGAGACAGTACTGGAACATATTATATCCAAAGTTTTAAAAAATCCAGTTTTTTACACCAAAGGTTTCAACATAGACTGCTCTCGACCGCTGCAATCTAGTGCAGTTTACGAATATCTCGAACACTACTTTAATTTATTTTTTAATTAATAAAAACCATTACAGTCCTAAAACATCAAAAGTTTGATTGCCAATTACTCGAGTAATAAATTCTGAAATGTTCCAGTACTGTCTCCGATAGACGATATTAGGTATGTCGCTTTTGCAGTGTACATTGTACACCTCTACATTTCTGTTGCGAATTGCAGTCCGTTCTGGGGAGATGTTCAAAGGCCTTTCAGGCCCTTTCTCCACTGCTCCAGTTCGGCGTCGGAACCGGAATCAGTCATGAGAAAAATATCGGATGGCGGATTATGCTTCTCCACTTCATCCGACTATAATCGGCAATGGACGTGACGCAGTGCTTTATTAAAATTCCTCGGTTTCTCTATTCGAGGCAGGGGACGTTTTCCACACATTCTATTGGGAACTATCCTATATTATATCGATATATATGGGAACATTTTTGGGTTGTATGCGCGGTGCAAAAACGTGTATTGTTTTTGTACGTCGATCACTTCGGACCGGCAAAATACCGTTCCGATCTAGCAAATTATTGGACCGTTAAAAACCGGATGCCGGAGTAGTGGAGAAGCTTATTAGGATTATTGTATGTTTCTAAATCGGATCGGTAATTAACGTTTGCCGGACCGGAGCACTGGAGAAAGGCCCTTAGGCTACCGCTAGCCGCTGTCTTGGATTTAATAATGCTCCAACTATTCCAACTATTGACTCTATGACAATAGTGTCTACGTGGTCTAGGATCAAAACAATATTAATGACGGTTTTTGTTTTGTTTTCTTTTTTAAGTCCACCGGCGAAAAGTGGAATATAAAAAGAACAACCCAATTTTCACCTTGCTTGAATTCGGCGAAGAGGTGAATTTAAAAAAGTATTTTCTCTAATGCATGCGATTCCTAAAAAGTTGAAATTGAAACCAAATTTTAATACTCAAGTCTACGGTTCATTGAAGCTGTAAAAATTCAAACTTCAAGTTAACGTAAACAAAAAGTTGCCAAGTAATAATCGTCTTATTCTACAAGTGCAGAAAACCTCTAAAAAGAACATTAGTAACAAAATAATTTTAAAAAACTTCTATGGAAGTTCGGAAAAAATTGCAAGTACGGAAGCCTTGGTGGGCGAGCGCGACTCGCTCTTGACCGGTTTTTTTGGGTACGCTAGGTACGAGATAGGGTTGCCTACCCTAAATAATAATAATAGGTAATAATAGTATCCTACTACGAGTATATTAGAGGCTCAAATACTATATTTCTAAAATAATATTATATACTCGTAGTAGGCGAAACTTCTATATTTTGCGTAAAGCGGAACCCAGCCTTAATCTTTTTCTAAAGCTCGCTCTTCAAGTCCAATAAAGTTCAACAAAAAAAATTAAGAAATTATTTAACCACACACTAATATTTTGCCATCTACTATATTTTAGAGGTAATAGCTTCGAAACTACTTTATTTGTTAGAAAAAAAGTAGGCAACCCTAGTCTGAGAAAAGGCCGTAGACTTATAAATATGCCTAAAGAACATTTTCCAAATCCGCTAATAGTTCTACAGAACATAAGAAATTAAAACAACAGAAAATTATACAGGCTCACTCATAAAACATGATTTCCTAAAACCTCTTCAAATGCAGATGAAATAAGTCTTTCCTTTTATGAAAGCTGCATTTTAGTAGCGTGTCAGAGGGATCGTGTTGCGTGGGAGTTGTCATGACGACCTTTGTGGCGCAGCGGTTATCGCATCTGCCTACGATACGAGATATCCCTGGAGACAAACAAACCCAGGTCTTTGATGTTCACATGTTTGTGATGTCGCTGTTTCTGGTTCCCACGATGTACACCGCTTTACGCTTCAACTGAAATTCGCGTATATCGAGGTTTATGATTAAACATAGTCAAATTTAATACAAAAAAATACGAAACATTTTAATCAATCACTTTAATTCTAAGAACACTTTATGCAGTACAAACTTTTAATTAGTTTTTACAAAAAAATACATCTATTGTCTTTTGGGTAGCGTTTTCTTCACGTTCTTGTAAAATGCGTTCATGACGCCTAACACTGTTTTTGATTGTTTGGCATACGGTCAAGACACGGTCATCATTATTGTGTATACTCTACAATATGTCCAGACCTGAATATATTTTTTAACTTTGGAGTTCGCGCTATAGCGAAACCGCGTATAAAGGGGTCGCGTAAAGAGGGGTATTACTGTATGTGCCTGTATGTAAATGATTGTGTTTGTTTACCCTGTAGAATAGGGTAGTTTCCAGGGTCAAAATAATTAAATTCTATTTAGTCCGTATTTTAGATTATAAAAAAATATTGGACACGTATTTTTTCTTTTTTCGATTAAACAAAAATATACAAAGATGCATTTTTTGCACAGAGTGACGTCACACGTAACTTTAATGGGCTATATCTTTGTCATTTTTGGTCTAATTTACAAATAAAAAAATACGTGTCCCTTATTGTTGAATAATCTAAAAGACGGACTAATTAAATTTTTTAGGGCAACTAGCCCATTGTTGGTAGGCCGATCGACTCACCCTAAACTGTTTTTTAATTTCTCATTTCAAGATCATAACGGAACTGATTACGGCACTTCTCGTTGATATAGTGTCTAAATAAAACTGAGTCTAGATGTAATCCTGTCTAGGAATAAAGCGTGGGCTCTCGTACAATTCAATAACTCAGGCTCTCACAAGGGTGGTATCTCATAAAGCGTAAGCCCGTAGTTACTAACTTCTTTTTATGTGTTAAGTTTTAAACACGTTTAAACAGTTTTAAACACACCAACACTAAAAATCAACGTTTTCGGCATTTATGTATTCCCTTCTGAGAATTTGTGTTCTTAGAATAAATATTCTCAGAAATAGTGCTGCGTCTGCTACTTTTTGCAGTAACAGTAATATGTTCGATTATACACTGGACTTTTGGACTTTGGGACTCTGATTCGATTTTCTCCAAAAGTATGAAACTTACAACTATCAGAATTATACCTACAAAAAGCGCATTTCATGCCGGTTAAAATGATTGGAAATTCATTGGGGTGAATCAGTTATTTAAGGGTTTAATCAGCATTTTACAATCAAGAATCATTTTTCTGTCGTGTTAATCGTTGGTAATCATAAAGTGAAACAAAAATTAAAGCGAAAATGCAGAAAAATAACAAAAAAAGTTTTTTATCAGTATTCAGTGTTTCCTCCCCTTGCTCGGATAACTGCCTGCATCCTCGTATTCATCGACCTCACGAGCCTGACGATGAAATCTTGAGTAAAATACACGCGTCTGGAGTAATTTGGCAATTTGGATTGATGGCAAGTAAAGAAATCGTAAGAAAAACCCGAATACCCTCATTGCAGAAAACAATAACGCTAATCGCAAACTCTAGTCAAAACAGAGCAAATCGTTGCCTCGTTGGTAAAATGCTGATTAAACACTTGAATGACTCATTAATCCCAGTAAGTTTCCAATCATTTTAATCGTTATGAAATGCACTTTTTGTAGGTATAACTGTGATAGTTATAAGTTTTATACTTTTTGAGAAAATCGAATCAGAGTTCCAAAGTAGCGCGTGGCCCAGTTTATTTGCTGATCAGTGTATTAAAAAATGTATAGGTATACGATACCTACATCGAATTTATAGGTCAGATTAGTTTGAATTCTTTGTCTGTTTTTAAATATTTTTTTATTTTTTAATTAAAAAAATATATAATACGCGACACCTAGTAAATATCTAATAATCTCAATATCAAATATCTATTAAAAGTCTCGGCCAAATTACGTTTTTCCGAAAAAAATTTTCCATTTTATTCATTGCTTCTGGCCCGACACTAGGATACCCTTTGTCGTGAGAACCATAAATAGCGACGTCACAAACTTGTAAACATCCAAGACCTGAGGTATACATTTTTTACCTGACCTCTGTGCTATGGCAACCAGGCAAAGACGTTGCAAAGATGGAAAAACACCCAGACTGAGGTTATTTGTACAGATATGCGGCGGCCCCCAGAGGGAATCGACCGCACTTTAATTAATGAGATGAAATTATATGAACCTAACCTAACTCATTGAATCAAATTAATCATTAAATCTGATATTGAAACAAATTAGTAGCTTCTTTTTAGAAATATTAACATGAATCATAAAAACTTCTATGAATTTTTTTTTAGTAAAACATCGTGGTTGAATTTTTATCTTTAACAGACATTATTTTGACAGTTGGGAAAGAGAACGCACGAGTTCGGAAAAGGTAAAGAAAAAGCTCGAGTATGTATCAGCCCACATCCCGAACGCTATACGTCCCTGCAATAGACCACTTTTTGAGCAACTGTATTAAAAATAATCTTTAAAAATATCTATAAAAATAATCGAAAAAGTAGTTTCTATTCAAATTACAGAATACTTAACAAATAACGACATATTACCCCAAAAGCAGTCCGGTTTCAGACAAGGTCGAAGTAGGGCTACGGCATTAATGGATGTCGTTGATGACATATTAGCGGGGCAAGATATAGGGGAGGGGGCAATTAGCGGGGCAAGATATAGGGGAGGGGGCAATTAGCGGGGCAAGATATAGGGGAGGGGGCAATTAGCGGGGCAAGATATAGGGGAGGGGGCAATTAGCGGGGCAAGATATAGGGGAGGGGGCAATTAGCGGGGCAAGATATAAGGGAGGGGGCAATTAGCGGGGCAAGATATAGGGGAGGGGGCAATTAGCGGGGCAAGATATAGGGGAGGGGGCAATTAGCGGGGCAAGATATAGGGGAGGGGGCAATTTTAGTATTACTGGACTATTCTCGAGCATTTGATACTATAAACGTTACTCTGCTCTTATCCAAATTAGTATATTATGGCTTCGATAGCAAGGCAATAAAGTGGTTCTCTAGTTATTTAAGTGGTCGTTCACACAGAGTTGAGCTAAAAGATGCGAAGGAAAGCAAAAAAAAATTCTGTTACCTCTGCCGTAAGTAGAGGTGTTCCATTTTAGGCCCGATCCTATTTATATTGTACAGTGCAGACATAAATATTAATATTAAAACTAGTGGATATCATTTGTATGCTGACGATTTACAGATTTATAAATCATTCAGGCCCAGTGGTACAATAAGTGCAATAAATTCAGTAAATCAGGATCTAGAAAATATATAGATAGATTATTTATTTATTTACATAAGACACACACACGTATACAAAGCAATGCAAAACACGTCTAACTACAAGTCACAGCACTAAAAAAAAAGCAAAGAAACAAAATTAATAATAGAACATTAACACACATAACAAGCAGAGACACATAGAAAATTGGCCATACACGATACATTAATGTACCTGGCCAACGTACTGAGTAAGTGACCAACGCAGGTGTGGCAAATGTAAATGGGCTCCGACTCAGCATGTGCTGAAAGTTCCGGAAGAACTTCAGCGCTGATATTCTGCCGGTACCCTTGATCGGCGTGCAGCGCCAAGAGAGCTGAGGTGTGGCGCACAGACGGTTATCGGAGTGTATTAAATAATGCTACGAATAATGTCACGCTGCTAAACAATTAAAAATATGTAAATATGTTATAATTAATAGATTGATAAATATATACTTATAGATTGTCCACGGGCTTAAATAGTAAAAAATTCGAATCATCTGTGAGAACTTTGTGTAATCAAAGTCTTAGATTCTATATTCCATAATTTTATAAAATACCAAAATATCGAACAATTGCACATAATAATGTCAACATAATCATCATTTCAATAACTTGTACACTGGCAACGGAGTTCAGAAGTACAAGAGCAAAACAATAAATGTCAGAGTATTAGAATTAAAATTGTATTATGGTATTAAATTTAAAATAGAATGATTAAAATTGATGATAATATTATATACGTATGTCCAAAATAAAAAAAAATAAAAACTGTGTTATAATATACTCAATTGTTGAAATGTTCGGAGGAAAATACGTAACCGATAATAGGTTATTCATTCAGTAGCACTTTATTCCATTAATTTACCGGGATAACAATTTCTGCTGGTCAAGCAGAAGCTTTTCAATATGCGCCCTGAAGGTGACCCTAGACTGAAGTAGACGGAGAAGTGGCGGGATATCGTTCCAGCACTTTGTGGCCTGAAACCTGAAACTACCGCGGAAGGTGGCAGTGCGGTGATGCGGCACACAAAGCGGGATCGACGTGATCCTAACGCAACCACCCATAGCTCTCCTCCAAATAAGCTTTTGGAATAAATAAGCTGGTTTCTTACTTTTGACAACACCGAACAGTAACATTGCCGTGAAAAATTTCAATCTATTTTCCATTTTTAGGAGATTGGCATCGTTTATGTAAGGTGTAACGTGAGTTCGAGCTGGGATGTGGAAGAAAAAACGAACGCATGCATTTTGGACACGCTGAAGCAGTTTCTGAGCTTTGCCATAAATACAGGGACCGTAAGCCGTTAGGGCATAATTTAGTTTGGACAGTACCAGGGAGTCGCACAGGAGAACTCTAACGCTAACGCTCAAAAAATGTCTCAGCTGGTAAAGCACTTTCAGACGGACAAAACAACCCCGAGCAATATCCATGATATGCTTCTCGAACCGCAAATGGCTGTCCATAAGCACACCCAAATTCCTCGCCTCATCAACGAATTCAAGACGTACGCCATTTATGCAGATCACGGGATCAAATGCCATAATAACCTCCTTCTGTTTTTTGAGCCCATGACCATTACTTTGGATTTAGAGTGGTTTAATTGGAGCTGGTTACTTAAGCACCATTTGTAAATGCGGTTAAGGTCTCCATTTAGTCTAGTGGCCGATGCAGCAACGTCACTCATGTCGCAAGGAATCAGGACCTGTAGATCATCTGCATACATATGGTAACAACAATGCTCTATGGACTTGACGATATCTGCCGAGAAAATCGTGAAGAGAAGGGGACCAAGGATTGATCTCTGGGGAATTCCCCGGCCTACTCTCCGCAACCTAGACGTCAAAGTTTTCCCGTCAGCTTTACGTACCACAACCTGCTGGGATCTGCCAAACAAGTAGCTCTCAAACCATTTTATGGCTTCGATCTGAAAGCCATAGTAGGCGAGCTTAGACAGCAGCAGGTCATAGTTTATAGAGTCGAAAGCTTTAGAAAAGTCCAATAATCCAAGAAATGATCCCTTTCCCTCATCCTGATTACCCAAAATGCTATCAAATACGTCAAGAAGAGCGGTAGAGGTACTGTGGTACTTTCTGAAGCCCGATTGGTGAGTAGGCAAAATATTGTTGTCCTCACAGTACTTGACAACCTGATTATAGATTACCTTGTCCAATATTTTAGACAAATAGGGCATGATGCTAATAGGCCTCAGATCACCGAACCCTGAAGGGTTGCTGTTCTTGGCCAATGGGGTCACAGCAGCTATCTTCCATTGCTCAGGGAAGGTACAAGAAATAATCGATTGGTTAACTATGTGCGTTATTGCATTTAAACTATCCGGGATCGTAAGTAGGAGTATATCCCTATTTATATTATCAACACCTTTAGCATTGGATGTCAGTTCAAGGATAATTTTTAGAATTGTATTACTTTCTATTGTGTGGAAATTAAAATTATTGCTATTATGTCTGTGGAATTCGAAATATGTCAAATGAGAAATACTTACATTACTATTGGTTGGGAAGCTCAAGAAGTGTTCATTTATTTCGTCGGGCTATTGTAACTATTCTGGTAGAGATGAATATTTTGTGTCTGGGAGTATCGACCGTTTCAAGTTTCGCTATAATATTTTACTATTATGTAAATTTTTGTTGATATAATTTTCATAATACGCTTTCTTCTCGAAGTACAAACTCGTGTTGACAAGGTGCTTTAATTCTTTGTATTCAGATTTATGCAAATCAGTTTTTGAACTCAAGTACTTACCGTGTGCTCTGTCTCTGAGGTGCATCTTGCGACGTATAGTATGAGTAAGCCAGGGCTTACAATGCTCTTTAATCACCACAGATTTTTCCGGGGCATGACAGTCAAAAAGATAAGTCAGTAACTCGTTTAAAATATTTACAGCTGTGTTTACATTCGGTTTCCCTGTTACACTATCCCAGTCAATACGCCCCATGTCCAGCTGGAAGAGCTCCCTATTTATAGATGAAAGGGGTCGAAATGTAACTTTTTTGGGAGGGGCCTTAAGTTTTTTCAATTTTAAGGTAGCTATAATCAGTGCATGCCCCCCGAGATCAGGAATGTTGTTTGTTGTTATACTACTCAGAGGGGCGTCCGTACAGATTAAGTCAATCAGTGTGTGACTATGTGCCGTGAAGTGAGTAGGCTCAGTGACATGATTTTTAATACTGAAAGACTCTAAGAAATCCCTCAGTTTTCTTGAGTTCAAGTTACATTCCAAGAGGTTAATGTTCAGATCACCCATTAGTACTATATAGTCGTAGTGTGTAAACGATGACACTGATTCACTTAATGCGTCAAAAAAGATATCTTCACCCAAGGAGCCCGATACGCTGTACCTATGATCAGTCTTCGGCCATTGATATTTATGCGGATCCACATTTGCTCGACAGCCGCCGGAGCAGGCGGGTGGTTGCAGGTACGCGCAGCAATGCCCACCTAAATGTAAAAGCCTACGCCTCCGCCCCGTGAGCGGACCTCGGGAGGGCGCGGCACGTGCCGCAGTCGGTAGCCGGCCACAGACGGCGCGCGCGCCTCCTCGTTGACCCTAAGCCAAGTTTCGTTAATTGCTAAAATATCTGGTGATTCACGTTCAATTGCTACTTGAAACTCATCGTGCCTAGTACCCAAAGAGCCAGCATTAAAAAGACATAATTTTAGATCTATCATGTTGGTCAGATAAAAATGGACTAGTTTTGAACCCATCCAAAACGAAATTTTTAATTTTGGGAACAAAGAACCAAGTGAAGCAGATTAGTAGTCATCCCGTGAATCTACAATTAAGGGGTGAAAATATTGAAGAAGTCTCTGAAGCACGAAATTTGGGACTTGTTATTGATAGGAGTTTGAGGTTTGAGAAGCAGGTACTTGAAAATGTAAGAAATTGCTTTTACAGGTTGAAAGTTCTGTAACGCATGCGACCTTACCTAAAAGTGGACATGCGCGTATACCTCTGTGAGTCCTTAATTTTGTCAAAGCTCAACTATGTTGAAACAGTTATTGGTGGATGTCTTCTTGCTCGTACCAAAAAAATCATACAGCGGGTTCAAAATGCTTGTGTACGGTTTTGTTTTCCTATACCCCAGAGAGCCCATGTTACTCCCTACCTTAATAAAGGAGGTTTATTGAAGATGGAATCGCGGAGAGCTTTGCATTTTGCCACTTTACTTTTTGGCGTCATTAAATCGAAAAATCCGCTGTACTTATACAACAAACTTAAATTCTCCCAACGAGACCGTGGTCCTGCGCGTCTGATCTGCCCTAGACACAAAACAGCCGCTTTTAGAGGTAGCTTCCGATATTGTGCCACGAAATGCTGGAACAACATACCACCCACCACCTATAAGAAATTCCTTGACTGTAAAATCATTTAAGTTAAAGTACAAGAAATATCTCCTTGATTTTCAAATTAGTGTGAAGTAAAAGGAAGTACCTAATAGTCAAAATTGTTAAAAAAAGGGCTGTTATGTTATGTTTTATGGTGTGATAGATTGATTTGTTTTAGGATGTTTCTATGTATTTGGTGTTTTCTTGATTATAAATTTGTTATTTCGATGAATGATGTTTGATGATATTGTGTTTCGCTATATTTAAATTATGGTAATTCAATTAAATTCAATTTAATTGACATCAATTCTATTCAATTCAATTAAATTCAATCAATCAATTAAATTCAATTTCATTTAGAACCATTCAATTTAATCCAATCAATTCAACTCCGTTTAATTCAATTCAGTTCGATTAAGTTCAATGTAAATTAATTCAATCAAACTCCATGCAGTATATATCGATTCAAGATTATTATTATAATTGTTTGTATGTAATTACATTTTTTTTTATTTCGGGACCCATCCAGTGATAGTTTTATTAGAGATTTAGTAAAAAAATTGTTTATGAATTGAATTATTATTATTAATATTGTGTGTGATTATTATTATTGTTATTTTTGGCGACCGCTGAAAATCAGCGTCATGGTCTTCAACGATCATGGGAAAATGCTGAGCGGCGGCCATTTTGGTGCCATTTACTTAATACTTATTTTATTTTATGGTAGTAAGTACGCAATGTATAACCTAAGTTACACGCAAAACCATGATTGTTTTTATTTAATTCTGTTGGTACCAAATAAACGTTTTCTATTCTATTCTATTCTAAAAAGTATTTATATTTTGTTGAATGTCCACGTGCAAAGTTAAGAGCCTTAAAGGCAGTGATGTTAAAACCCTTTGAATAGGTCTAGTGCATGAATGAGATAAGCCTAAACACGAGGGCGCTGCTGTACCGGATTACTGCAGCTACCTCGTGCTCGGACCTACTTTGTTCTGCGAAATTCTCTTCACTCACTTTTTATCCCTTATCAAATAAAACTACGAGTAGCTTCGAACATCACTTGCGGGAAAATATTCCGCTGTAAACCGCTCCAATCTCCCAGCCTTCTGTCTCTGTCATTAGATCAACATCAAGTCACCATTAGGTGTACATAGGATAATGTTACAGGTGTGAATATTCAGTTGGTGAAATGTTCAATTGGACGGAGTTTAGCAGAACGGTTCCAACCCACAATATGGTAATTTTTGAGTGATCACTATGCGCTATACTTTAAGAATCAAAGACTTGCATAGCCATCCGATGAGTATATGCAAAGTTATGGCACATGGTAGTCAACCCACATGTATGGAGAGCGTAAATCAGCTTAAACCTAAAAACTCAACTATCTCAAACTCACTTTGTGTGGGTTGGAACCTTTTTAAAATAAATACACCGCTCACTGCGTTCGTATATTTCATCTTGTAGCGTTATTAAAATAATTATTACAATATGCAAGCGTAAGAGGTGCCACTTCACGTAGGAAAGCTTTCATACGAATCCCACTCAAACGATGGAGCGGCACAGAAATAGAAAATCCTTCTGTAATTTCCTGCAGCATTCTCCGACCGAATGAAATTTTATGCATTTCTAGGGTTTCGAACCAACGGGATCCTTATACGGTGTCACTATGTTATGTCTTACATGCTACTGCTGAATTGTGATAGCGAACTGGTTGAAATAATTACAAAATAAAAAATTGCTGCTCAAAACTCCTTTCTTTATGTATAAATGTATACCGACCCTTTTCTTTCATCTTCAACCCATTATGTCCCCACTGAGGGGCACGGGTTCTTCCCTGAGGAAGGGAACTAGGGGCATGATGGGGACGCTAAGGGAAAGCAACAAAAAGACACAGTAATAATCAACATAGTGTTTTCATTTATTTATGGCACTTTAATTACTTAATTAACTATTAACTGGCATAATCTTTGGACGAACATTTATCATAAATTTCTAATAATAATATTTTTTTAGGAACACGTGAAAAAACCATCTTACCCCGTATGTGGGGCATGATGGGGCGTGATAAATGGGGCATGATGGGGTCTTGGGGCAAGATGGGATTCTTATTCTTCTTCACAGAACAAGCATATCAGTACTTCATTTAAGTCTTCATCATCCACCCCAGCACATGCAGTATGAGCCCACCGCTCACAGAGTTGACATTTTACCCAATTTTCAGTTGATTTTAGGTACGTGTTGTTTATATCGTTACAATAAAAACAAACGGTATCTTCTTCTCGTGAAGTTGAAGGCCTAGTATTTTTAGCAGTTTTTTTTTTGATGATTTACTTTTTTTGGCCGGAAGAACTTTCGTTGACGATTTTTTATTTTTAGCAGGAGCGTTCTTCGATAATTTCAAAGCCTCCAGTTCTTTTTTATACGGAGTCGAGGTTATTACCGCCGTTTTACCTCTTCGATAGTTTTTCCTTTTTTCGCTCATTTGAACTGCCGGAATTGGCAATATATCTTTAGGAGAAGCATTATCAAAACTAGACGTCAAATCACGGCAGACGGCTCGAATGGGAGAACGAGTGTCTAAGGAACTTCTTGTTTGCATTTCAAAATCTTGTTGGGGAGAACTAGCGGTAGACAGTTGAGCTGGCGTACGTTGATGTTCGGAGAGAACAGGTGCTAGGAGATCTTCATGAATCGATGGAACTTGTTCAGTTTCAGATGTGTTATGTCCGAATTTAGACCCTCTCTTATCATCAGATTCGGTGCGAGATGCTGACTCTGTTGAAAGAAGGTTTGCAGGAGTTAACGTGGATGGTGCTAGAGATCCAGTATGAGCTTCTGTCTCCATCGAGCAAGCGTTGAAAAAGCTTGACGCAGCTGGCACTTCATATCCGGGATTAAGTGCTTCCTTTGTTGAAGCAAAGTATGCAGAGCTTAAAGTGGATGGTGATTCATGTCCACTATGAGGCTCTATTTCCATTGACTGATCATTAACAAAGCTCGACGTGGCTGGTACTTTATGTCCAGAATGATGTGATGACTCTGTTGAGGCAAAGTTTGCAGAAATCAACGTAGATCCAGTTTGGGACTCTGTCTCCATTGATTGAGCGTTGACAAGACTTGACATGGTTGGTTCTTCACGACCGGAATGAGGTACTGACTCTGTTGAAGGAAGAATTGCAGAACTTGACGCGGATGGTATTTCAGGTTCTGTATGAGGCTTTGTTTCCATCGACTGCGCGTTCACAAAGTTTGAAGTTGTTGACACTTCAAGTCCGGAATGAGGAGGTATGTTTGCGATAGCCCTTGACGTAGATGGATTGTCTTGAGCTAATGGTATATTTGTAGTTTCCGCAGCTATGAAGTCAGCATCACTGAAATTATCTTGGTTGTATGGCCAAATACCACACTTCCTGAAGCTGTTGACCGCTGTGGACATCGTAGCTGCTTGCATGTAAGCTTGTCAAAATATTTCGCTTATTTGAAACATGGTGATTACGCGTCCTGGATGCGATCTCAACCAATTTGAGGCAGCATGGTCATAATAAGTACTTAAAGGCCTCATGAAACCTACATCAGCAGGTTGCATTTTATGCGTACAGTGCGGTGGAAAGCAAATTATTACAACTCCATGTTGACGTGCAAGATCTATAACATCTATATTTTGGGTATGACTTACATGTCCGTCTAAAAGCAGCAACACTTTATTGCTAGGGGAAGCTCCTGTAAATTGGATGAACTTTTTGAACCAAAGGGTGAACAGTTCAACTGTTATCCAGCCTTTTGGATTACATACTGATGTTGTTCCTGGGGGAGCATTGTCTAGCAATTCAGGTTTCATACGCTGTCTTGGGAAAATAATGAATGGAGGCATGTACGTTCCAGCAGCATTGAAACAAATTTCTACAGTGACGGTTTGGCCTCGCTCTGCAGAAGATAATAAACCGACTTGTTTTCTTCCTTTTAAGGCTATTATCTTGCTCTTCGTTTTCGAAACAACAGATATAGCAGTCTCGTCGCAGTTATAGATTTTATCTGGAGTAAAATGAAATGCGTCATATGTTTCCCCGAGAAGCTGGTAGAAATTCCCAACTGCTACTCGGTTGAATCCCATAGCGCGCGCTGCCGAAGTAGCCTCTGGTTTACGAATTGATAAATCCGGATTACGTTTTAAAAACCCATTTAGCCAGTCGACACCTGCCATCTCTTTCTCATTATTGAAGTTGTGCTTTTTATTATTTTTAACAGCCAACTGGTATGCCAGACGCCGTAAATCCAATGTAGTTAAGCCAAAAAGTCGTTCCTCCATATGTTTTACATATTCTGCAAGTTCTTTTTCTTCGTTTTGCGAAAAAACAGACTTCATAGGCCCCAATGGTAATCCGACGGTAATTTCTTCACCTCGTTTAATTTTCTTGACATAACGCTCCAAAGTAGTTTGAGGAATATTATGTTCTAAGGCTGCCTTTCTATATCCTGAATTTTTGCTCAATACTTCATCTATAGCTGCTTTCATGGACTCTTGGGACCATTCTCCTCTTTTAGTCTTTTTTTTGTAGTTTCTGACCATGTTTAATCTAAAAACAAAATAAAGTACGTTTCAATCACACGAAACAAACAAATTAACAAAACACACAAACAAACATTAAACAATAAAAAAACATGGACTAGATAAATAAAAGTTAGTTTGGAGAACCCCATCATGCCCCGTGTAAACCCCATCTTGCCCCGTATGACTTAAACCGTCTTGCCGAACACCGTGTTTAAAAAAAATAAAATTTATAAAATACATGTTTGGGACTAATGTAATTTTGAATGTGCCTATCAACAGTAAGGAAAACTTTAAAAAAAGGCAAGTAAATGCAACAGTTTCACCCCAGTTTCTTACCTGTTTCTGAAGACGTTAAAAAACACACAATATTACATCAATTATGCACTTTAACAGAAATTTATTCATAAACAAAGAACGTGCGCACTCTCGCCGACTGTCATGGCCGCACTGATTATCGTTCGAAAGCGGCTTGTGATTGGCTAATCCGGTGCCTCGCGGAGACGTTTCGTTTCTTGTAGTGTGCGTGACCCCATCTTACCTCGCTACCCCATCATGCCCCCAGTTCCCTATAGGCCATACTCCACCGCGGGGGCCTAGGTCGGACTGGTGGAGGCTTGTAAGACTAGTGGCTGGTCTTACTGTCGGAAATTTTGAAGCTGCCCTAAGACCTCTGACTTGGCTTAACGACGGTCACAGAGTACCAATATAATAGAGTAGTCACTCTACTTTGAACACAGCGCCACCTGACGCAAATTCAATTAACTAATAATTATCATATACATAAGCAAATGTACAATAAAACAGTTTATATAGGCCTCTCTCTATTATATTCTATATTTATTAGAAAGGGAGTCAAGGGATTAAAGAAAATACATTTTAAATCTTTTTTATAGTGAATATGTACTTGCTAAATATGTTATAGAATCCGTACAATTTGCCTCTTGTCTGGCGCCATACAACAATTGATTGATATCTTTGCACCAATTATAAGTTCCATTTTCTTGTGATGAAGTATTACTCATTCTATGAGTGGTGTCAGCTTTTTCATCATCACTTCGTGTCCTTCTTCAGCCTTTTTAAACCTGTCGATTGTAAAATATTTTAATTAAAGACTACAATACCTATTTATAGTTTTAATAAAATAAAAGTGCAAATAAAACTTCCTCAAACCTCTTATAAAACGACTGTTTCGTACAAAGCTGCACTTTATAAAGCCGGGTCTGCTGTGCCATGTTAGCGTGTTAGCAAACACCTAACATGTTAGGCCACTCCTATAATAACATGTTAGGTGTTTGCTAACACGCTAACATGGCGCAGCGGACCCGGCCTTAGGATTAAGAGGTTCAGTTAGGGTTTTATGTAATGGTCTCTTTATTAATAAGACCGTTAAGCAATAAATGCAAATTTTAATTTTGCTGGCTTTCAAATAGTTGAGGATAAGGGTGCACAAGCACTTGTGGACAAGGGGAAACAATTGTCAGGCACTAACCATCCCTTATAAGATCTTTATTTTTTATTTTTACGACATTATAAGTAATATAAAACTTACTTTATATAGTAAATAATCAATTTATCTGTTTCCTGCTAGTTCCAAGGTAGGGACTGCATCAACACTAGTCTTGAATTCCATGTTTTGAACTTTGGTTCGAAGTGATTATGGCACACACACCCATGCATTTTTATAAACTTGCTGGTTTTCGATTGACTATATGTTCCCGCCAGTCAGTGTGAACTCGCCAAGAGTCAAGATCGAAATCTAGGTGGGTAGGTCTTTTTCAGGATTTGGAAAACGATGCAGAGGTACATGGTCATCACCTGTAAACAACGAATAATACCGTTAGCATCCATTAGTATGAGTATGTTAGTTTGTGATGTACTACAAATTTTCGGAACTTACGTGTTGTTTCCCGAACACAGCAGTACAGTTTCCATGAAGTCGCCATCGCAAAAGTTGAAGTCCAACGAAGTCCGTGATCATGTGCCAGTGTCTAGTGTCCAAAGTCGTTTGCAGGGGTCAGAATGTAAAATACGGTGTACGGAGTCCAAAAGCAAGCCAAAATAGTCGGAAAATTACCAGAAATAAAATACAGAAAACCACAAGTCGCGAAGATCGCAAAATTCAAACAGAAATAAAATATGACAACCTGTCATGGCGGTTGAACAAATGCGTTCCGTTAGACAAACTGTAAGGTTGAGGCTTTCGTATCGAATATTTATCTAGCATCTCTAGGGTTTTAAGCCGTGACTTTAGAAATACACAAATACTGAAATATGTGTGTCGTAAAATATCAATTAGCTTGCTGGTTACAAATACATAAAATAAAAAAAACTGTTAACAGTGTATGGTAAAAGTTTGCGTGTACCGAAATCTCCATAAGAGTTGTTTTTGCAAAGTAACTTGCAAAGTAACGCCCCCTGTCGTGCAACTGCAATACCAAAATTAGAAAACACGCCCTCTGAATGTGTCAAAATGAACTAATTTCGGAATAGCTTTGTCAATAGAAATATGAATGTAGGGACTGAAATGCCCGTGACGACGGTCATCTATCGACGGCAGCCGGCACCAGCCTTGCGAAGCACGGAACCGCTCGGAAAAATGCCACTAGCGTTAGTCATAGACGGTCACCCATCCATGGACTGAACGCGCCTTATGTTGCTTAACCTTCGTAATCGCTTAAGATCACTCAGGCAGCCGAGTTATGTCCCCATTATGTCATACTAGCCATTATGTCCCCACCGAGGGGCACGGGTCTCTTCCCTGAGGAAGGTATAGGCCATACGCCACCACGGGGGCCAATTAAGATCGTTTAAGATCACTCAGGCAGCCCAGGCTACGAGCGATTCGTACGAGCGAGCCGCGGTTATGAGTATTTAAAAAATAGATTATATTTAGACTGATACTTTTTAGTGCAGACTTTTTAGCGTAAATAAACAAAACATTAGTTGACAAATCTGGTTAGTTAAGAAATCTTGTCTTGAAAAAACGTGCGTACAATTAGACCCGCTTCTCGTGCGTACAATTAGTACCGCTTCTCCGTCCATGTGGAACGGGACATGCACAATACACACCGCTCTGGCGTGCTGCTATTGGTTCTGATGGAACGAGTTGTGTCGAGACATTTTTGAAAAAAACTTTTTGTTTACCACAACTAGCGTATTTATTTTATTTTATTCGAGAAAACAAACATTTATACAACAAATGCCAGCGTAACTTATGATTAGTATTTATTTTAACTAGATGTACGGTTGTACAGCGATTTCTACAGTTTACTATATAAAAGTATAGGTATACAATAGGCACGCAGCAAACATTTTTCTTGCGTTTAAGAAATCACAAAAAGTGTCTTTTTTATTTGGATTTAACCTAGAACTCGACGGTATAATATGAGTATAATAAGGCTAAATCTTAGTTCTCATCGGTTTTTTTTTTATAATTGAGAATCTTAAATAACAATAACAACAGCGGTAAAACAACGATTGAACAAACATAGTACATATTTACGTATATTCAAACATTTATTTTTTTAATTATCAATTTATTTATGTCTGATATCATCTGAGATCATCTGCCTCGTCGGTCCAGCGGTATCACGTCTGATTACCTTGCTGGAGGTCGTGGATTCGATCTACTAATGCCCTCAGGGTGGGTATATTTATTTCCATGTGTGTTATGTCCTTGCCTGGTCTGGCACTAATCAAATCAAAATAGTTTATTTCAACGTAAAGAATATACATTGTTTGCCGAATATTAATTTACTATGTTACGAGTAGCCGCTGCCCTCGGGCCGTGTTTGTAGTGGGAAAAAATAACGGAAATAAAAATCCACTCTGACTATCTTTTCTAAAAGAAATAATTTAAAACTTAATGGGTAAGAGCCTGAGGCCCAGTTTCTGAATTGAGAATTTCATCAAGTAAATACTTAAGACACGTTCTATCACGCTCTTTTCTGAGAAATTTGACGAGACAACACTACAGTTAAAATACGAGATTTGAGATGAGATTCCATAACTGCCGTAACTTTAAAAGACAAAACATGAATTAATTTTCTTACAAAAGTAGGGAAAACGTTAATGCTGCCAGCACAGGGTATCCTAGTTTGGGACCAGGGCCTCGATTCTGCTAGTGCATTAAAGTACGATGGCAGTTACACGGCCGGGTCACGTGACGTGTTTTTTCGTACCATTGACGCCTAGAAGGTTTGATATGTGTGCCCGCGTTGACTTGAAGCGGCAATGAAACTAAATCGCCATGTTTACGCAGTTGCCATTGTACTACAATGCATTAGCAGAATCTAGGCCCAGGACGAGTGATTGCGTCACTCATCCTGCAGCTAGATTCTACTAATGCATTGTGACATGAAATGAAATGAAAATTAAAATGAAATGAAAATAGTTTATTTACATAACAGATATTTACATTAGCACAATCGGGCAAGATCTTCCATTTAAGTATTTAGAATACTTGTAACAGGAAGCTCCGCTCTTCCACATTGGACGTAAGACTAGTTGGTCTTGTTTACACATTACATTAGGTCCTTGAAATTTAGATGACGCAACATGCTATGTAAAATACTAATTAACGAGTTTTTAAGGTAAAACTATAGTATCATGCGTATGTACCTATAGTGTATGATGATGAGTGTATGTGTGTGTGTGTGTGTGTGTGTGTGTGTGTGTGAGTGTGTATGTATGTGTGTGTGCGTGTGCGAGTGTATAGTTAAAATATTTTTCTTAATTATTTTATTATTCTAGTACACCTCGTACTTGTAGTACAATGACAACTGCGTAAACATGGCGATTTAGTTTCATTGCCGCTTCAAGTCAACGCGAGTACGCGTATATCAGTAATTCAAGGCGTGGTTCCAAACTAGGATCACTACATCATTCAGCCACAAGATATCCACTGCTGGACGTAGGCCTCCCCCATGGATTTCCAAAAAGACCGGTCGGAAGCGGCTTGCATCCAGCGTCTTCCCGCCACTTGGATGACATCGTCTGTCCATCTTGTGGCTGGCCGTCCTACGCTGCGCTTGCCGATATGTGGTCTCCCTTCGAGAACTAGGATATGTAGAAGTTATTATTTCTTGTTTTGAACGTGAAAACCGTCACTTCGGGCAACACTAATGAACCACCTAAGTACTCGTATTATTTCGTAACCTTGAAGTTAATTTTTCTAGTACAGTGTAACATCGAACGTCCATAGCCAGGTCTATACATAAACATTAGGGACTAACCTTCGCCTACTGCTCCGCCCGCGTCAGCTAACTTATTTTTCGTGCTGTAATTTTGGCATCCACACTAATAGTAATTATTTATTTATTCCTAGTAAAAAATACTCATTCTGTGAGATTAGTACGCGGATAAAATACATTAACCTATGTTAGGAAATGCTTAAGTTCTAGTTTAAATTAATTGAAACTTACATAATTTATTTTATTAAATTAAATAATTATTCAATAAACCAATCAGAGAAATTAATACAAATAAATAAACAATCATTCAAATAACTAATCATTCAATCAATTAATGAAACGATAAATAAAATTATAATTAGATTATATTTAGATTTAGATTGGAATATTTGACAAGATTCTGTCACATTCAAATTCTTTAATAATATGTTTATTTATTCATCTACAGGGTGATATTTTCACCGGTACAATAAATCAACATACGTAATACTAAGTCCAAAATACAAATACCAACATTTTTTGTTACTACCCCGTTGGTACAAAAAAACAAAAATACCAATGTCTGAACTTATCCGCAAATCTTAAAGAAATGTGGACTCCATTACGCATGAGCACAACTAAACGCATGAACTGGCAACTGCGCGCGGCTTGCGAGAAGGAAAAGAAGCGGCGGCGGCGGCGCAGCCAGTAGGTATGACTTATGTATGACGTAGCAAAAAACATCTTACTTGATTTCAATTCTTCCTTCATACTTGCACGGGCTTTGGACCGTCACCGGCGTGGAATGCTTGCACTGGTTGGTAGTGGTATGAATTTCCACACCACGTACTGGCTAACGCCGAAGTGCGCCGTGCGTACCGCGTCGTTGGTGCTCCTTCTGGGGTCTTCCTCGAAGAACGCTAATATCTGTTCCTCGATCTCCGCGGCCAAGGGAGGTCTCCCTCCTCGGCCTTGAGAGTGCGCTGGTGCAGTGAACTGTCCGTAGTCTAGCAAATGCTGCGTCACTCTCATGGTGTTGAGTATTTGAGGTTAAATAAAACCGGCATTTATCAGGCGGGGCAAACTTTCTTCAGCGTATACCCGCCGAGCTGCACTGTATTTTCCCCACTGAGAAAGTAACTACGAACCATTTCGTAATACTCGCGGCTTGTAAACATCGTGCGCGCGTAATTTTCGACTGCAGGAAGTGCGGAAACGGCGCACGTACACTCACCTAGGTCAATGCGCGCGGACTGAATGACCGGCTAAATCGTGCGCCGGCCAGCCCGCCGCCCGCCCGCTCAAGTTACAAATTGGATGAATGTTAAATTAATGAAAATGAAAAAAAAAATGGTAATTTTATTCGATAAATGTAATCTATTATCGATACCAATGATATGGTATAATTTATTGTACCGGTGAAAAAATCAGGCTGTATAAATAACAATAATTCAATTAACTAATCAATCAATGAAATTATTATGATTTGACAGCTACACTAGTTTGTAAGTTTGTTTTTCGAGGGTAATAAGGTTTAAGGTTTAAGATATTTATTTCTCAAAAAAGATTACAAAAATCCACTTACTTGAGAAACAATTAGTTAAGTAGGTAACAATTCAAAATATCGACAGACAGTTAGAATTTAAACAATAATAGGGGGTAGTTCTTAATGTAGCCTACGCTCCAGTTTACATCGTTCTTTTGTAAGGCTGTGTTTACGTTAATTATTTTGGGTATGCAAAGTTGTTCCGATTTATTTTAATTTGTCTATTGAAGAGTCCTTTCTAATGTAGTTTTTAAGTAATTTTTTGAAAATGTGTAGAGATTTGGTTTCTTTTATATCTTTCGGAAGTTTGTTGTACATAGTGGCACCCTCCGATACTAAGCTCCTCGTTCCATATTTAGTTCTATAAAGTTGTATAACAATATTATTAGCTTGTCTTGTAAGACGTTTTTGCAAATTTATCTTTTTTGTAAAAGTTATTTGGGTATGAGTAATTTTGTTAAAAATTTTCTTATAAGTATGCAAGTCTTGTATTTGTATGTTTGGGATATATTAAGTAAATTTGTTTCTGCATATATTTTTGTCGTGCTCGTCAGATAGTCATAACCAAATAGTTTTTTAATAAGTTTATTTTGTGCAATTTGTATTGGGAGTAGATTTGTTTTTGCTGCTGATCCCCACAACTCTATCAGGTATTCTATGTGCGGTTTTACAAGAGAATTATAAATCGTATATCGGACATGTCTAGGAAGACATCGAGTGATACCGCGCAGTGCTCCCGTTAGAGATAGTAATTTAGATTTGATCTTTTCTATATGAGGCTTCCATGTAATTTGGCTATCAAGAATAAGTCCTAAATATTTTTCTTCTGTTGTTTTTTCTATTGTTTCTTGTGCAATGGTTAATGATTTGTGGTCTGGAATGGGCTTGTTTATAGCGGAAAAAATTATGTATTTAGTTTTAGAGATGTTTATTGTAATTATCTTGTAGCCACTGGTGTAAAGTGTTTAGGTCATTTTGGGCCCTTGCTACTAAGATGTTAATATCATTGCCAAAGTAAAATAGGCATTGTGTCATCTGCATATAGAGTTATATCGCCACTCAACCCTATATCTTTAATGCTATTTATATATATCAGGAACAGAAGTGGACCCAATATTGATCCCTGCGGCACGCCGAAAGTGACATTTTGAGAATTGCTTTGATGCTTGTCAATCCTGACAACCTGGCATCTGTTACTAAGATATGATTTGAAAATATCGAAAGCACTGCCATCAAGTCCAATGTTCGCCAGCTTAAGTAAAAGTATGTCGTGACTGACTGTGTCAAAAGCCTTTTTTAGATCTATGAATATTCCCAGTGCAATATTTTTTTTATCTATATTAAGTTTAATAGTTGTAATTAAGTCAACTGCAGCTGAGAGTGTATTAGATTTAGGACGAAAACCGTATTCTTTGTTAAAAAGGAAATTTATAGAATCAATATGGTTTTCAAGGCGGTTATAAATAATGTTTTCAAAAATTTTTGATACAGTTGGAAGCACAGAAATAGGTCGGTAGTCACCAGGATCCGTCTTTTTCCCAGACTTGTTGATTGGTCGAACTTTTGCTATTTTAAGAGAATCAGGGAAGTAACCCTCGAGCATACAGAGATTGATACTTCTGCTTAGAGGCTCGCTTATTACGTCTTTTATGCATTTAATAGCTTTCGAGCCAATGCCATCGATGCCTGTGCTGGTGTTAGGTTTAAGTTTGTCGATTAGCTTTGCTACTTTAGTACTATTTGTTGGGGTGAAAAGAGTAGTCATAGTTGTACACAATGTTTTTGATTGATTTTGAGATAAAGTGTTAGATTTACTTGCATCGATGTCATTGGCTAAAACTGAGCCTATGTTGGCGAAAAATGTGTTAAAGCATTCACATATATTTTTAAGATCTTTTATTGGGCCCGAGGAGGTATCTAGTGTATTTGGTGCGGAATCTGTTTTGTTTTTGTTATTGGATAGAGAATTTATGAGTTGCCACATTTTTCGAGGACTCTTCTTACAATTTCGAAAAGATTTATAGTAGTATTCGTTTTTAGCACATTGAATGTTTTTTGCCACTAAATTTCTTTCTCTCAAAAACTCTTCTTTGACCTGCTGATTATCTGGAGTTAAGTTTGTCTTTTGCCACAACATATTTTTTCTGTTTATTCCTGCTATTGTGTCCTTATTGATCCATTCCCTTTTTGGAAGATTAAATACTTTGGTTTTGCTCACTTTGCTTGCTGTCACCGCATCTAGTATAGTGTTTTCAATGGTCTTATAGTCCGAGGTTTCCAATTGAGGTTCCCGTTCTTTGATATTAAGGTATAACTGTTTATAGTCAATTGCTTCATAAGATACTCTTATTATTGGCTATGGTTTGTAGTTGTTAACCTCGATATATATTTGCTTATGGTCCGATAGAGATGAATTTATTAGTGCCATATGAAAAGAGTGTTCGTTGAGATTGGTACAAACATGATCTAGTAGTGTTTTAGTCGTAGATGTTTCGCGGGTGCAATATTCCTTGGTAATTTTGTTCAGTATTTTGTAACCGTTTTCTTTCAGTGTAGCTTTGTAATTCTTGACGTTCTTATCATTTTTCAGTAAGTCGTAGTTGAAATCTCCAATAGCAATGGCTCTTTGTCTTTTTGATAAGTGATAAGAATATGTAATCTCCGAAAGTACCGATCTGATGTCAAAAATTCTTCGCCAGTATTTGTTATGGACCTCCACGGGGACATATGGTATAGACTCTATACCATAGAGCAATCCGCTTACAACGCGAACGCAATCGCGGGCATCGCTAGTTCATACGCTCACACCTGTTTTCCGGTGGGGTAGGCAAAGACCAAAGTTTGTCTTTGCTACGATCTAGTCAAACCCCTTTTAATTCCACAACATACTTTAGTTGCGGCATGCACAGAAGCCAGTACTTGAGTACTTTAAGAAATAAAAAAGGAATGTTCGGAGTAGCGCAATTTAAACTTAATTAGTGTTACTAGTCAAACACGCATTGTAAGCAAGAGCTCTAGATCGTTTCTGAGAAATAGTACACTACTGCCGCTCCAGTAGTGCCAGCAAGAGGCACACTATACGTTAATCAATGTCTTGTTGTGGCCAAGGGTTGTATAGTTTTCTTTTTAATGTGCGCGAATATTAAGAATCAAAAAATTAAAAATCACTGTCGAACAACAGTATTTTTTCCCGCCTTAAAGTGTTATTTTTCTTCCATAAACAGCTTTCTGTTTGCAAGCCAGTTCGACGTTTAAATAAAACCTTTGATAAGTTACCTCCTTGGTTGCACTGTTTCGGAGTAAAAGATCGTTACATTTTCAAATTCGCCGACAGATATAAGATTAATATTGTTATTTACTTGGCCGCTAAACCAAGCTACAATCTATTTACTGAAGCGAACGACTAAAGGTAAACAAAGACACAGCATCTGTCAAACCTGCATGTCACTCAAAATAGCTCATGCACGCAGCTTTGCTTGCATCGTATACCCACATAGGTTTAGGTAGGTACTGTTTAAGGAAAACAGACAGACAACCAAACAAGACAAGACAAACACTAAAGAAAATAAAATAGTTTAGAGAAGTTGCATTCGCATCAACGACGTCAATCGTGAGTAAATATGGCGTCGGGGTAGCTATCTTACTTTTTTTTTTACTTAATTAAAAAAGAGGTTCATAGTCTGCTCTCCATACTTCTTCCTACACTTCGCGTAGCGCATTAGCATAAAATAATCGATCATAATCGGCCTTTAAACAAAAGTCATACGTCTTTGCTTTGTTGCGAACATATTTGGCAGCAGTAGGATCGCTTTTATTTGAGGACCACTGAATTTTTAGGTATTTTTTGGGGCATAGATCTCTTACGTAAATGGTATTTTCATGATAAAACAAAATATTTACTTAAATAAACTGCGAGTGAGGGATAAATCAGGTAATAACAGTGTTATTGTGTTTATTGCTTATTGGCATTTATTAGCCATATCGTTTTGTATAACTTAGCTAAATATTATGCAATGTTATAAATGTGGCATTTTGAAAAACCAAATTTTTGACATGTTGACACTTACTCGTTCGCTTCAGTAAATAGGGTGTAGATACGGATTTTTATGCAACTGTTGCTGGCCGCTGCTCGCATGTGTGTGGCCAATACAGCAGTTTCGATTTATCTCGAAGAAGGTTGTCAAAATAATGCTCTTTCCGAGCATGTTTGAGAAAAATATTTTTCTTAAACTTACAACGATGGATTGAACTGGATTTAAATCCAAACATCTTCGTCAATGAACTATTTTCTTTAACAACGGTAAGCGTATTACATCCTCAGTGGTCTTATGGTAGAATCGTATTCAATGTTATCGTGTGTGTATCTATCTACTTTAAATAGCAAGGGTTTAATTCTAAAAATGTTTGTCAAAGAAAGATTTTCTTTGACAGCGTTTCTGCTAAGCGTATTATAATCCCCGGGATTCTTGTGGTAGAATCGTATGCCATGCTATTGTGTACCTACTTTAAATCGCAAAGTACATAGGTATATCTAAACAAAGTTTTCCCAGCTTAGTTAGCTATCTAACCGTATATATTTACTGGAACATTGTAGCCTAGTGGGACTCCGAGGCGAGAGAACCAGGTCCGATACCCAGTACGGGCATATAGCAATGACTTTGTTTTCCAAGTTATAGTAGCAACTAGCTGTTGCCCGCGACTACGTCCGCGTGGGCTTTAGTTGAGTAAAGTGTTTGCAAATAAGATAGGGATACTTTTAGCACATGCGAAAGAGCTTTCATACTAATTTCGCAACCCCCTCTTAGCCCCTTAAGGGATGATTTTCGAAAAACTACTTTACACGTCTTTCATGACTTTCAATGAAGGACCTTCATTCTGAATTTCATTCGAATAACTTCAAAAATGGCTAAGTTTCATACTAACTTTACACCCCCCTTTTACTCCTTTTAGGGATGATTTTCAAAAACTATTTTAAATGTATTTCATAAATTTTAATGAAGGAACTTCATATTGAATTTCATTCGAATAACTTTAAAACGGGCAAAGTTTCATACTAACTTTGACCCCCCCTCTTACCCCCTTAAGGGATGATTTTCGAAAAACTATTTTACTTGTGTTTCATGACTTTCAATGAAGGACCTTCATATTGAATCTCATTCGAATAACTTCAAAAACGGCAAAGTGTCATACTAAGTTTGCACCCCCCTTTTTCCCCCTTAAGGGATGATTTTTAAAAAGCTATTTTACACGTGTTTCATAATTTTAAATGAAGAACCTTCTTACCAAATTTCATTTAAATAACTTCAAAAACGCCAAAGTTTCATACTAACTTTGAACGCCCATTTTACCCCCTTAGGGGATGAATTTTCAAAAATCCTTTTTTAGTGCTCCCCTACGTTACAAAAGGAACCCTTTCAAGTTTCTAACCCTTATAGTTTAGGCCCTGCGTTGATATGTCAGTCAGTCAGTCGGTCAGTCAGTCACTCGGTAACGGTGAAGGAAAACATCGTGATGAGACCTGAGTGTCTGAGCTATTCTGAGAGATGGCCTAGATGACATCCTACATCCATCCATCCATCCATCCATCCAAAGTTATCGATATAGCTCAGAGAATTAGCAGGCTGAAGTGGCAGTGGGCTGGCCATATATCGCGGAGAACCGACAACCGCTGGGGTAAACGTGTTCTTGAGTGGAGACCGCGACTCGGAAAACGTAGTGTAGGACACCCTCCAAACAGGTGGGATGACGATCTGCGAAAAACTGCAGGCAGATGCTGGGTGCGGCTCATAAAAACCGAAATTAGTTTCTTAAAATGGTCATACATACACAAGCTCACGCCTGTATCCCAGAGGGGTAGGCAGAGACCAGGGACCGCCACCTGCCACGATCCTGACAAGCCACTTTCGCTTCATCGACATTCATTAGTCGCTGCATGCACGCACGTCGGTATTTTCAAAATAAATAATAAAATATACATACTAGAACGTTGTTTCGCCGTGTAATTTATTTTTTCACTTAGGGCTATGAAAAATAGATAACAACCTATTCTCAGACCTACCGATTATACATATGAAATTTCATCTATGTACATCGGTAAAACAGTTTCGGAGGAGTTTGCGCAATTTGCGAAAATTGCGACATGAGAATTTTCTATATTAGAAGAAAGAAAAGAAAGATTAAATTAATTAGCAATAAGACCGCCTATTGTATATATTTCTTGAATTGTATCTTTTATTTGTCTCTTGTTTATTATGTGCAATAAAGAATATTCTTATCTTATCTTATCTTAAAAATAAGTACCATGGCCATGTAGTAAAACACACCGAAGACTTTCCAAAATACGCACCTCTCGGAGCATAACCCGTGCCGTTACGGGTCAGCCCGGCAGAAACGGACAGGCAAACCGACAAGAGTATGGACTCCGTACTAGTAGCGAAGAAGCAACTAGTCGCAGGCCACTACGTGCGCCGGCCGGTACGACATATTTCCATTTCACGCCTGTTAAGCCAAAGGCGATTGGTAGTGTGACTGAGGCGTGTACTTGTTGAGAATGTTTACTACACACTGAGAAAACTGTTAATCATAAATAACCTGAATTCAGATTAAAGTATGGTGAATTCACTAATAGTGATATCACCAAAATTACTATGATAATACGGTTTCTGATGATAACGGCATATAGGATGACGTGTCACCGACTTTAATAGGACGAGAATACATTATAGAAGAGAATACATTAGAGAATATAGGACAGTGAACCATTTTCTATTCAATAATGTTATTATTTGAAAAAGGAAACTATTATTTTATGTGATTCATTTTTAAGATTATGAGTATCATAATACTTCGTTATTTACCCAAATAATTCGATTCCATCTTACACATTTCAATGATAGCGTAATATTAACCTATTCTTTCTCTATTTTAGGAGAACGCACCTATTTTATACTTATATCATGATATTTTAAGATTACGCCAAAATGACATTTTTTTCAGTGCAGGTTGGTACGATCCCGACTAGCGCACAAATGGAGCACCAATAAATATAGGCAATTAGGCATAGACATCATTTATTAATGTACATAATACATACTTACATAGGCTCACGCCTGTATCCCAGAGGGGTAGGCGGAGACCAGGGACTGCCACCTGCCGCGATCCTGAGAAATCACTTTCGGTTCATTAATTTCGATCAATCAATCAGTTTATTCGTATTAATCATTTCAAGTCAAGAAAAAATTACATTAAATTAAATTACTAATTTATATTTAGAATGAATGTAGTCCAGTTGCGCACCCGCCTAATTAGCACCTGCACAAATAGGACCTGGCTTAGTCCACCTATTGATAATTTGGCACCTATTGATAATTTGGCAGGTTCTGTTAGTGAATTCAAATGTATTTATTCTGCCAAAAATATCAATAGGTGCCCAATCTGGACTAGGCCAGGTGCTATTTAGGCGGGTGGGCAAACTGGACAACCTCGATTTTTTGTCATTAGAGAACATGGTGGTCAGAAAGAGGATCTAGTGACAAGAATTGAGAAATAAATGTTGCGTTGGATTGGACATCTGCAGACGATGAAGGAAGAAAGACTGACGAAGCAAACATATCGAGCTAGTTGTAGGTAGGGCACGGCCCAGGCGGACGGCTTGCAGTCGTAATATCCTCCGGAACTTTGTTGTACACCTTTCAAATTAAAATATTTCATTCACAGTAAAAACAAAATGTTTTCTTTATTAACGTCAAAGTTGTTAGTTTCACAATTAATAGATTATGTGGAGAAGAAACTAACAGAAATACTCCACATTTATTCTTTTCAAAACAGTTTTAGCTTAATTAATAAACTTTCAAACTTAAAAATTACTCGTGAATGTGTTGAACACTAGTCACGATACTCTTCTGAATACATTCTCTGGAGGGGAGTGATGTGGGGTTGACTCTACACCACATTCACAGGCGGCAGTTAGGCGTGCGCAGAATCGAACCTTGTGGCTCGACCTGCGAACGCTGAGCATAGCTGGCAGGCTGTAGGTGAAGTAACCGAATTTAAAAATGACTTTCAGATTCTGTCAGAAAAAATTGGTGATTGTGGAGGAATTGATTTTATTATTTATTGTATGTTATTTTTCATCCATATGCTGTAATTGATAGCTTATCACAGTTAGTCAGTGCCAACTCCTTCTGTATATATTATTTCCACCGTGTCAGTGTACCATAATCAGTCAGTGTAAATAAACGTGTACCTAAATTATCTTCCTCACTTTCCTTGGCACCGGATCCTAAACATTTAATATTAATCTACAGTTTAACACCAGACATCTTTGTCTTCTAAATAATAACACCTCCGGACCCATGACGCACGTATAATCTATTTATCTATACTTGGCATTTTTTTTTCAGACTTTAAACGACACTGAATTAAAAACCTTTAGTGGTAGAAAATTCGATACCGTTTGCAAATTTAGTACTAGCTAGCGCTAAATGTGTAAACTGTTTCGAGTTTTCTACCGCTAAAAGTTTTTGATTTAGTGTCGTTTAAAGTCTGAAAAAAATGCCAAGTATAGATAAATGGACTATAGGTAGACTTACCCGTTTTGCCATAGCTAGTTTCTGCGTGGCGTATAGTAAGCGCAAATAACGAGGAGAAACCACCTTGCCTGATTAAATAAATTTCTGTAAGACAACAAGTCACTTGACGAGGTTCTTAGGCTATTCATTTGCGGTAAGGGCCGCCCGGTTTCAATAAGGCGCTCTTTATCCCGAGCTATCTTCAAAGGCAGGGTTCGCGATCTACATTTGTCAGTAATCTTAAGAGAACTTAATACTAGGAAATTTATAAAGTTGGCGTTCCTGGAAAATTTGTATGAAAATTTTAAAAGTAGGCATATAAAGGAAAGTCGACCAATACGTCCTAACTCGCTAAATTTGACTGTGTTCTATTTGACTGTGTTCCTGTGCAGAAATTTGTTACAAGCTACATAATATGTATGTTTAGGTCTAAATTAATATATTTCCCTAAGTAAGTGTGTTTTGGAACAATTTTTTGCATGCCTATTAACTCTATCATCTACCTCCTGCTGTTGACTGGTAGAAGATGGTTATGGCATTAAGTCCGCCGTTTTGTACGCGTTTTATGTGTAAGTGCAATAAAAGAAACAAAAAAGAAAATAAAGTAGCGTTTGTTTTTTTAAGAAAGGAAGATAGGTAAACAAAACAGAATATGAGCACTAAAAAACAAGAATTACAGTTTACAAACTTTGTCGTGGTTTTTTATACAAACGTGTTTTACAAAGTAGGTAATTGTTTAGGACTTTTGTAGTTTATTTAGCCTATTTTGTACACGTATACATACCCGTTTTTGACCTCTGCTCCGACTCGCTAAGGTTTGCCGGAAGAAATCTCTCACAGAGATAAGCTCGCGTTTGTACCTACATGGTTTTTTAATGTAATATTCTGTTTAATGTTTCGTGTACAATAAACAATATCGCTCGTTTAAAACTACAACGTGTCACAGTGGCATAACTCGGTTTTGTGTATTTACCACCATTTTATTCACCGTACCCGAATCTATTTAGTGCAAAAACGTGGTATAATTTAAGCCAATACTGACAAAAGTATGAGGAAAAGAGAGGGCATGTCACGATGTAGCGCTGTCCCGTTTGCAGCTAAGCTTATTACTACACCGCTCCACCTCAGTGTGACAGTGCAGCGCGCGAGAGTATTTGCTCGCGGTTTAAGACAATAACGTGTCACGACCTGCATGACACCTTATTGGAGTAAAGGTAAGTTATTTTATTACTTATTTATTTTATTCTATAATGTGTCACACTTATTATGTAGCATTTTAGTATTAAAAAATTAATTGATCGTACTTGCTCATCACTTTAATAACACGTTGTTCCTTTGAAAATTACGAAAATAAAATGGCTTGTGTTAGCATGTCACGTTGTATGCAATAAACTTTTATACTTATTTAAATTCCCGCTTCGTTTATAACAGGATGTCGCGGTACATCTTTGAAATATTATTATTAAATTAAGAAGTTCATCGTTTTGTCACATTGTTTATAATAATGATAGAAATGGCGAATGAAAATTATCATCCAGCAAAGCGTTGGCGTAGTAATTCTTCTAGCTCCAGCTCATCTAGAAGCTCAGGTGAGGAATCCTTCATCGAAGATAGCGACGATTCCGGTAGAGACCCGAATTTCACCGTCAACAAAGTAGGTAATTGAAGAAAGTTCAGAATATGATGAAGAAGCTTACACCTTGAGAACACTGACTACAGTACCTTTAAACGAATTGTCACAAGACTTAATAAATAAAACAGGGATAGAAAATTGTGTTTCCAGCACTATAGACCAATTCATAGCTACATCTGAAGATCCTATTGTTGCGGATTTAATATGCGATCACGAAGAAAATGCAAATACACCACAGGAAGAGGCTCGTGAAGATGTCGTGGCAAAGAATACTGAAAATAAAACAAATGAAATTACTCCGACGAAGAAGGGGAAGAAGAAACAAAGACGAGAAGAAAAGTGGAAGAAAAATATCGCGAAAGAACTAAGAAACCCCGGAAAATCCTACACTTCCATCAGGACTACGAAAGTTGTGCCTGTTCCTCAAAAAATATTGATTGTGATATTTCCTAGATCTTTTATAGGTTCGCAAATAGTCAATATACCTAAGTCATTACAGTTATTGTAAAAGAGTACCTGTCTAATTTTAAGTATAAACTATGTACAGAAGCTGCCTTTATAAACAACTTGTTTTATGATTAAATAAGTATTATAAAAATAGTTAACGTTACCTAAGTACCTTGTGATACTTTAGCAGTACTTTTCCATTTAAACCTTTCATTTTCTACAAATTTTGCCATATAACGACACTACAATTAATCTTTCTATAATTCATGACACCAGTTTAAATAATTATTTTTAGACGTAGGATTGTTGTAATTAAGGTTTCAATTTAGGTATAAAAGACGCTACTTACTTATTTTTGTATTATTTGTTTGTTTGATACTGATTATAAAACTTGTAAGTTACACTTTAACTAGTTGTTTTTTTCAATAAATACTCTTATTATAATTTCAACACAGTGTTATTATTCTGTACTACATTCTAAAATATCTTCATTTTATTACCTATAACGTGATATACCGATATGTGAGTCAGAAAGTTCATGATTTTTAGAGAAAGAACGTGACATGTAGGGACTTTTTTTATAAAACTACAATTTCACCAAAAAAATATTCATAAATCAATGTCATTTTCACTGAAATTGATAGTTTATTAGTGAAATTTAAAACGGGCATAAAAATATTTTTTGTAGCTATCTTACTTTAAAAGTTATAAGAATAAAAAAGTTTCAAAGTCGTTTTCCCAAAATTCGAGTTTTTCGTTGTGCCACGTTGTAGTTTTAAATGAGCGATATATAAACGTGTAGATTTTTTCGCTTATTCTCTTCTATTAGATAGATGTAGATGATGTAGATCAGCTCTCCCTAACGCGCGCTTTCCAGCTCCTATGCAGTCGATAAACCCATTTAGACCCATCGGGTCTATAAGCCGCCGCCTCAAACTTGGTTTGGGGGCTGTATTGCGCGCTATACAGCATATTATACAGTGTGGCCCTGGATAAAGTGCAATCCCGAAAGGGGATGAAACTAGACCATGAATCATTGACTAGAAAAATATAAAAAAAAATTATAAAAAATTATTGTAGGATTTATTGGTATTTTAAGATTTTCATGTTTCATTAAGGACTCTATGTACAAAAGTATTGATTTCTTCCAAAATAATGGGTATATTTCTTTGAAATAAAAAAAAACAGTATGCCTAATACCTGGCGATGACCATGAAATAATAAATAGTCCGCAAAAAAGTAACTATCTTGGGTAAAAAAATGTATTTTTATGAAAAAAATGATTTTTTTAGACGTTTATTTTAAAAAACTTCAAATTACTAAAAAAATGTGCCCTATAACTATGTAATTTTATAGCTTACTTTTATTCTTTACCATTTTAGCTTCCAAATAAAAAAAAAAACAATGTTCTAACTAAAAAATTGGCTAGGTAGGAGTTATTTACATTTTAGTAGGTAATAAAAGTCAGACTTTAATCACAATAACTTTATTAATAAAATTATCCGTAATTTACAATTTTGCATTTTTATTTAATGCATTAAATGTTCAAAATGGCCTCCTCGATTTTGCAAGCACATTACTGCACGAATATTAATTTGGTTAGTGGCTCTGCGAATCATTCCTGGATCATTTTTAATGTCATTTGCGCACTGAATTATTCGGTCGTGCAACTGTGCCTCGGTATTTATTGGCGTGCTGTATACTCTTTGCTTCATGACACCCCATAAAAAATAATCTAGGGGTGTCAGATCAGGTGAACGCGCTGGCCAGCCTACTGGCCCTCCTCGGCTAATCCACCGGTTCGGGTAATTTTCGTTCAAAAATCGCCGCACCTCCCGCCCATAATGTGCAGGTCATCCATCCATTTGGAGATACATACGCCCACGCCGTCTCGTAGCCAGGGGAACATCTTCCATCAACATGGGTAAATTTTGTAGTAATTCTAAAAAACGTTCAGCATTTAGGGTTCTGGGTAAAATGACTGGACCAATTAAAATGTCGTCGATTAAGACTGCCCATACGTTTATTGAAAATTTTACTTGAAAAGTAGATGCCCGCTTCAATCGTGGATTTTCGTGAGACCACTGGTGCAAATTTCTGCAGTTTGTAATGCCGTCTCGGGTAAATGTCGCTTCGTCCATCCAAAAAATGCGTTTGGGAAAATTTGGGTCAGCTCTAATTTTTCTTAGAATCCACGTTGACATTACGCATCTTGGACGATTATCTACATTTTCGTGTAAATGTTGTACTCGTTGGTAATGGAAAGGATGCAATCCCTCCTTTTTCAAAATTCGCCAGACAGACGTCTTCGATATGCCATGACGCAACGCTAATCGTCTTATGCTTGTTGTAGGGTCAGCAAACAGATCGTTTAAAATGGCCTCTTCTATCGCATTGTCAATAACGACAGCTGGTTGCTCACGGCGATCTCGTGCCAAACCAAGTCCAATGTTGGAGAGCCTCCTATGAATCTCTTGAAAATTTCGAGCTGAGGGTATGAGTCTGCCCGGGAAAGCATTTATGTATGCAGTCCGAGCGACTGTTGTGCGACCATGTGACATGCCATAATAATAATGCATGTCGGCTATTTCTCGAGGTGAGAACTCTGTCAATCGCGGCATTTCGTCAACACTTAACAGCAGAACAGGAACAGTCCAAACGTAACAGTCAACAATGTAACAAAAACTTAATAACAAATCAACGAGAACACAATGCGAGAACGAGAACAGTAGTAGCAGCGGCGAGAATATCGGAGCGACTGTGTAAGTCCTGTTTCGAACCCCCTGCCTCCCCTCCCCTCGCCTTCCCTCTACCTGAGTGTAGAACAAAAGGACTGCGACTGCCGAAGGGCACAGAGTAGGACGGAAACAATGGAAAAAACGGTCTCTACCTGCACGGTAACACGATTAGGCTCCACTTTAAAAGTTCGTAGATAGCGTGTTTTTTTAGTTAGAACATTGTTTTTTTTTTATTTGGAAGCTAAAATGGTAAAGAATAAAAGTAGGCTATAAAATTACATAGTTATAGGGCACATTTTTTTAGTAATTTGAAGTTTTTTAAAATAAACGTCTAAAAAAATCATTTTTTTCATAAAAATACATTTTTTTACCCAAGATTACTTTTTTGCGGACTATTTATTATTTCATGGTCATCGTCAGGTATTAGGCATACTGTTTTTTTTTATTTCAAAGAAATAGACCCATTATTTTGGAAGAAATCAATACTTTTGTACATAGAGTCCTTAATGAAACATGAAAATCTTAAAATACCAATAAATCCTACAATATTTTTTTATAATTTTTTTTTATATTTTGTTAGTCAATGATTCATGGTCTAGTTTCATCCCCTATCGGGATTGCACTCTATCCAGGGCCACACTGTATAACAAAATCCCAGTATCTCGTCCTTAAGAACCGCTTTTACTACACAGAAAACTTTAGAATCAGTCAAATCTAAGTATGTAGACTAGTTTGGGGGGATGTTTTCATGTTTTTTTAAGTTTGTAATTTATGTTTTGAAAAGAATAAATGTGGAGTTTCTTTGTTAGTTTCTTCTCCATGTAATCTATTAATTGTGAAACTAACAACTTTGACGTTCATAAAGTAAATATTCTATTTGTACTATGAATAAAATATTTGAGTTTGAGTTTGCGATGTCGCTGTTTCTGGTTCTCACGACACAGGGTATCCTAGTGTAGGACATGTCTCATGCCTAAAGTCTGTGGAGTCAGTGTGGTTCTAGCTTAACCTCTCAAGCCTCGAGGACCCGCCGGCGGGTCCGATAGATCTAAGTTATGGCGCATTCCGTCCGGCCCTGTAGACCCACCGGCGGGTTGGTCTTGCGACGGAACTTTGAGTCAAATTTTGAAAACGATACAGACCACAGTTGTATGACCCCTAACACGAGAATTTTATATATTAGAGATAAGATAAAAAGATAAGATAGGTCAACCTTTACAACTTTGTTACAAAGTCACCCGTAAAGCAACTGTGTGCAACCCTGTAAAAGTTGATAAGCTGTTGGCTTCACTGTTTTCTCAGACCTTATTTATGATAATACAGCTTCTCTACCAACGGGAAAAAAATACTAAAGTAGGTAAAGTGTTTTACATTTTTTCTTTAACGCGCTCTAGAGCAAAAGTAAATAAACGCAGTTTTTCTCGACTAATAGGAGAGCTTCATAGGGAGCAAGGAAAAATAAACACCGTGCAATCACTTAAGCTCCACTTTGAGATAGTTATAAAAAAGCTTTTGCTTTTGAGCACAAAGTTAAAATAATTACAGCTTGCTTAATCGACGATAAGGAACAGGTTAGACTATCCCGTTGGTCAAGCGGATTCGCTACTGATGACGGAGGAGGGTTTGATTCCCACTGGGGGCTGCCTCAGTCTAGGTGTGTTTCCATGTGCTGTCCTCACATGGTTAGCATAGCAAAGGGTATCCTAGTTTGGAACCAGGACCAATGACCGTGTATTGTGGAAGTTATTACCTATTATTAGGTAATTCACGCTATTTTTGACCACGTATAACTTTCGTTTCTTAAACCTAGGCGCACACTAGCGACATGCGACAGCGACAGCTCGGTGACTAGACGCGACGACAGGCTACGGCCGACAATCTATATATATAAAAGGAGAAACTGACTGACTGACTGACATCAACGCAGGGCCTAAACTATAAGGGTTAGAAACTTGAAATTTGGCACAGGGGTTCCTTTTGTAACGTAGGGGAGCACTAAGAAAGGATTTTTTTTAAATCATCCCTTACGGGGGAAAGAGGGGGTTGCGAACACTTGCACACTTGTCTCACGACGACAAGCTAAAGCCGGGTCCAGACATGTATCATTTGCCCGATCCGATCACCGTATCCGTATCTTCGACGAGTATCATGATCGCATATGTGGACGGTTAATCGGTTTGAGATTAGAATATTGTGAATGACAATAAAACAGGCACATGAAATTGCTAAATTCTCGTACACTTCAACCAACTGCAACGACATGTTTGATCGAGAGCAGAAACTGAACTGGGCAATTTGATACGCGATCATGACTATTGTGAAGATACCGATACGGAGCAAATCGGAGGCGTCCACAACTTGATACGGGGCTTGATACAATACGCAGATACGGTACGGTGATCGGATACGGTGATAGGATCGGACAAATGACACATGTCTGGACCCGGCTTAAGCTGCGTCCACATTGCTTTAAGTGGACCCGGCTTTAAGAGCCATCGCAAAAAGGGTGACTGTCGCCGCGACAATCGCCCTGTTTGCGCCACATGCAAACGACAACGCCGCGTCTGACGCGGCGACTAGACGCGGCGACAAGTCGTCCTGTTTGCGATGGCTCTAATAGAGTTGTCCGATTTGGACAACTTCTTTCTTAGGCCAAACCTTCTTTTATTTTATAGGCACTCCACGGCCTCGGCTTAGAATTTAGGCTTAACTAATCGTGACAGAAAATCCACTCGTAACTTTAGAGTCACAGAGGTTGATTGATTGTTTTAGTACCCAATGAATTATTACCACTTATCTAGTAAGCGTACTATTTATTAGGTTTATCAATTTTTATTTTTATTGAATGCCTTGAAGTACGTATTCAATTTTTAGGAAATCGGAGCTTCGGCGTAATAAAACGTTTGTTGTATGATTGCCTTCTTATATATTTATTTTATTCTGTATATTTTCTTCAATATTTATTTTATTCCGTATTTTCATTTGTATTTGTTGTTAGAGCGACAACCGAAATACATAATCTGTGAAAATTTCAACTGTCTAACTAACACGGTTCATTCAATGAGATACAGCCTGGTGACAGACGGACGGAGAGTGGCGTCTCAGTAATACGGTCCATTTTACCCTTTGGTTACGGAATCCTAAAAACAAGCCTCTGCTCCGCAATAAAATAAAGGTTTCATAGATATGTGAATGGTTTTTTTTTTGCCACCTCTTTGCCTACCAAAAGAGTATAATATAATAGTAAGTTAATAAAATTAAAAATAAATATAGTTAGAATTAATCCGAATTACTAATACAAGTAGTCTAAATGTACCTATGCTAGGTTCACAAGTTTAAACTCATAGGCTAGATCTAATCTACAATGTATCTGTGTAAAATTGTGAAAATGTGTCTGTAACCTGTTTTGTGCTCTAAATAAATAAAATAAATTTTTTTTTTCTTGTTATCTGGCCAGGCCGCTGCCTGCCAGTGCTCTGCATGCACTTGTTCCACGTGCACGGGCTGACGAGGCACTTCCGGCTGGACGTGGTGAAGCTGTGGAAGCTGTTCAGCCTCATCGAGGAGGGCTACCACAACACCAACCCTTACCACAACTCGGTGCACGCAGCCGACGTCACTCAGGCCATGCACTGCTTCCTGGTGCAGAAGCGGGTGAGTTTGCTCTTTTGTCCTCAGCCGTGTGGGAATAGAGTACCAGCAGGTCTTCATAATCATCATCATCATCATCATAGGTCTTTTGCCCATTATGCCACACCTCGAGGTCTCTAGCCATTCGCATCCACGGGCCCTGTTGGTCTACCGACTGACCGCCGGCCACTTTTCTGCCGCCACTCCGTTACTGCAGTCCCGCCACAGCAGATCTTGCCTGGAATAAATTGCAGAGTTTGTGGTCGTCCATTAATTAAGCTGCAACCCAAATCTGCTTTAACTTATTCACTTATTCATATTTTTATAATTGCATTCTTCACGTAAATCCCTGCCGCTTTAAGCGAGGCTGCAGGGATCAAGTAGTTTCAGAGCACTTTCTTGCTGAGCTTGTTTACGTTCGAGAAATCTCTCGTGGAGAGGTTGGCGCGGACTAAATTGGGAAAAAACATCTCACATTTAATATGCCTGTGTATTTTCCCTTTTTATGTACAATATATTTAATAAAGTGTTCTTTATCTATCTATTCGAAACTAGACAATGTTCAAATGGGTTGGTGAAATAAGAAAGGCCTGTGCCTAAGATTGGGCTGATAAGAAAGGAATAATACATTCTCTTCATCGGTCATCTAGGTACTATTCTGCCCTCGTAAGGAAGAAGGCAGTAATCGTAAAAACGCAGTTTTGAGTAAATAGCTGTTCATTTCTTAGGATTAGAAGAATTTCATACATGTCTATCTATTCGAAACTAGACAATGTTCAAATGGGTTGGTGAAATAAGAAAGGCCTGTGCCTAAGATTGGGCTGATAAGAAAGGAATAATACATTCTCTTCATCGGTCATCTAGGTACTATTCTGCCCTCGTAAGGAAGAAGGCAGTAATCGTAAAAACGCAGTTTTGAGTAAATAGCTGTTCATTTCTTAGGATTAGAAGAATTTCATACATTACTGCATATTTTCTTACTGAAATTTCAGGTTTCTAGTAGACCTACAGCCCAATTTTGCATCCAAAGTAAAAACGCAGTAATGGCTTTTACTGCGTTCTTTCTTACGAGGGCAGTATTGTATATGTGCGTTTTCATTTGTGCACCTCCCACAGTAGCTAGGTTTCGATCGATTCTTAATGGTCCGAGTGACAGGCTACATTTTAAATGAAAAAAAAACCAACAAAATGAATTTTGCAGTAAAAAAAATTTGAGATCTTTTTTCTCACCATTTATACTTTAACGTTTAAATGTTTTAACAACGTAAAAGCCATGTTAATATTATATGAGTGCTTATACATAAATACACCGCCGCCATCCTTAGAATCGGATTTATTGTTTTTTTTTTGGGTGTTATTCCATCTCCTTGGCTGGTTATCACAGCACAGGGTATCCTAGTTTGGAACCAGGTCAAGAGATTGTATTGTGTGGAAGTTATTATTGTTATTAACAATTCTTCTTTAATTCTTAACACTCCAAATCAGAAGAATATGGCCGATTGTTCGATTCCGATGATAATGGCTTTATATCTTCAATCTCAACTCGTTGAGCTCTTTCTAACTATCTGAGAAACATATTTCTATCTTTGATTATCATCAACCCATTATGTCCCCACCGAGGGGCACGAGTCTCTTCCCTGAGGAAGGTATTGGCCATACTCCACCACGGGGGCCAAGTCCGGATTTGTGGAGGCTTGTAAGACTAGTGGCTGATCTTACTGTCAGAAGTTTTTAAGCCGCCCTAAGGCCTCTGACTTGGCTTAACGACTGCCATCTATTGACGGCAGCGGCACCATCTGCTTAACGTGCCGTGCGAAGCACGGAACCGCTCGAAAACATGCCACTAGCGTTAGTTACAGAAAGTTCACCCATCCATGCACTGAACGCGCCCTATGTTGCTTAACCTTCGTGATCGCTTAAGATCATTCAGGCGGCCGGGACTACGAGCGATTCAACTTGTAGGCTTGCTCTCCTGTAAAGCTAAAAAATGATTGATCCCACCAAATGGTTCTGAAGTCGAGAACAATAAATTATTATTAATCTGTTTCGATTTAAGTCTTACGGGTGCGTGGTGCTAATGCGCTAAATTGAGCGCCAAAACAATCGCAGATTCTCTTGTAATATGTTTTTACAAAAAGGTAACTTCAGATATTGTCTTAATTTTAGTTTAAAAAAAGCAGCTTTAAGCAGCAACTCATTTGATATTTTGTCAAATACCCAATTCTGGCAAGCTCGTTAATTTGTCATCTTAAATCCTTGCTTTTTTCAGGAGCCTATATAGGTAAGTCCCACTATACATACACTATACAGGTCGATATACAGTTATTATTTACTCATAGTTGGTGTAGAATGGTATTTAAAGTAGAGAGAAAACCTGTGTTGAAAAAACATTATCTACTTTTTGAAATGGACACCCACGTTGTAAACTTAATTGAGTCGCAGCTTCTCGTTATTTTGCTGGAACTTTGCAATAGCTTTATAATGGCTGAAAGTAAAAATGCAATAAAAAAAATGTCCGACGCACAATTTGTATGAAAACGCCAATAAGTGGCAATACCGTAGTAAATTGTACTTACTACGAGTATATCTTCGGGAGAGGAAAATTTTAGCTTCGTTTATTAGTTATTGATATCTACTTTCATTGCACATAAATTTGAAACAAAAATATAGTACAATGCGGGCGGACTTAATACCATAAGCGAAAGTTATGAATTTCAAAAAGATATATTAACTGACAATTATAAAAGTATACGTAATTTTATAGCTACATTATTACCCTTTTTTGTGATGTTCAGTTAACGTGAATCTACTGATCAGAATTCGATGCAGCTCAGATCGAGTGCGGTCCTCTTACTGGACGAGGAGGGAAAATGTTGCTTCATAACAAGGTTGTTGAGCAATACTACTCCCGTTATTATAATAACAGTAAGTCGAGTTCCTGTAGGTAAGACTTTTCCGTAAATCAAGACCTACGAATGTCTATTTAAACTTGTTTATAATATTAACAACTACCGACCCGCCCCGGCTTCGCACGAGTGGCAATAATGTTTTCGTGGAAATAGCTATATTAGTTCCGTGGAAAATTCCCGGGGTAGTAATTTTTTTATACTTTGGGTTACATTATTCGAGATCTCGTACGGAACCCTAAATTTTTTGAAAATCCAATATAGCCTATGTTACTGACGAAGAATGTAGCTTCCTAATGATGAAAGATAGGCCCTGTAGTTTCTGAGCCTATTCATTACAAAGAAACTTACAAATCTTTCCTCTTTTTAATATTAGTATAGAAGATACAGTTAGCTGTATTAATGTGATTAATATTATATTAATGTGATTACACATTAAGTATTTGACAATTGACACAAAAGTGCGATTTCCCACACTTTTTCGACTTACCTAAATTATAATAACGGGTGCAGAATATTATTAATATTGACAAAGCGAAAGTGATATTCCCCTGCATTCGCGCACTAAATCCTGAGCGTTTCCCATCCTCCAACTGTCAAATTGGTGTGAAATTTGATAGGTACACGAGTTATACGAGTGCGCTTACATCGATCCCGTAATCGTAGGTTTCACAGTGCGAGCTGGCATGCGAGCTGACCCAGCCAGTAACTGAGGTGCAGCTACCCGCACCGTGTGACCACATCATGCGTGTTACTGTCATTTGCGAGTGGGTCAGTTGCTCGCGTCCGAGTTACTACAACATTTTTTGTTTTTACTCGCCACTCGCCTTCCCTCACCACGCCACGATCGGCTCGCACGCCGCCTGGTCGTCAACTCGCACCAGCAGTTTGGTGTGACCGAGCGACGCGAGTCGAGCTACTTTCATGCGAGTACACAGCCACAGTAGCTGTGTACTGTCACATCGCTGCTCGTACTGTGTAACCTATCCATAGAGTGGCAGGCGGAGACCTACCCCTTTGTGTGGATTTTGGAATTAAAACTTTCTTAAGTTAAGCACTACACGTTATTAACTTTATTCCGGATATACTAACTTGACTTTTTGTCGGAAGAGTCCGGTCAGAGGTCAAGAGTATCACAATTGAAATACCTAGCGGTGGTAACCACTACACCACAGAGGTCGTCTGAAAGCTCGCCTTTGTACATATTGTTCTTAATGTAATGTTATGTTTAATGTCTCGTGTGCAATAAAGTATATCTTAAACAAAAACTGACCTTTTCGGCTCACATTGCGAAACTATCTAGTCGAATAATCAACATAAAGAGGCTTCTACGCACCTCGGCGCCCAAAAATTTGCTAGTAAAAAGTTACCGTGCTTCAAGTGAATCCTTGCTGACATATCATCTATCGGAGGTTTCAAAATAGACTGCTCTAGACCGCTGCAATCTAGTGCAGTAATCGAATATCTCGAACACTCCTTTTATTTATTTTTTAATTACTAAAAACCATTACAGTCCTAAAAGTTCTAAACTTTGATTGCCAATTACTCGAGTATAGTAAATTTTGAAATATTCCAGTACTGTCTTCGATAGACGATATTGTGATGCGGTGCGGGGAGGTGCTGCAAAATCACACATAATGAAATGGCAAAGCGATCGATTTTAAAAGTTATGTTTAGAAAACCCTATCGATTTTCCACTGGTCAATTATATAGAGAAAGTGACCTTCACCGTGTAAAACGGCTCTATGTCCGTAAGGCTATCATGACAGCCCATGCTACATTATCTGTTTCTGTATGTAAAAAAATGTTATCTCTGGCTGCCTCGTCTAGGCGGGTCCCGAATCATCCCACTCATTTCTGTAGGACCTCTTTTGCCTAGCGTTTTCCTCGTTTTATGTTTCTTTTGTTATACGACAAAGTTTATCTCAAATTTAATCTAATAAACGTAAATATATTTGGTGCTAAGAGTGCTGTCACTGGCCACTTAACCTGCCTGGATTGTGCACAGACGGAACTCATACTCCATATCGTAGAGTAAACCCTCATTTCAAGTATTAAAGTTATGTATATATTTTTCATATAGGTATATAAAATTGTATCAATCTCACGTATTTTTGTATGTGTAATTATCTATATACACACGTATAATAAGTGTGTACATGTATAAATAAATTTTGTTCCTTAGGTGTAAGTTAAATTAGTTAGTTCTTATGGATGTTAATTTATCTTAAGTAAAAATGAATGTATACATAGAAATAAAAATTTAGGTTTATTATATGTAACCAATACTATTCTACGATTACAAACTATGTACACAGTAATACATGTAATTATCTTCCAAAAGAGCTGTTGCGTTTAGGAATTTGTCAACGATTAAGTAAAGCAGAAACTGCGCACACTAATAAAGTCCCCAAGATAAACGGTAAACGTAAAACCTTTTTTAATTTTTGCGATATTATCCACTGTCTATTTATAAGCTACCTTAATAGGAATTGTCTCTTTTTAAATAAATAATTTACTATTACTGTAACGATGCGAGCTCCGTCTCTCCTCACCATGATTAAGCTCTGCGAATCAGAGCGAAACCAGCAAAGGTAGTCGCGAAGTCGGAAGAGTCCGACCAGCAAAGGTAGTATGAGGACGCGAGTCGCGCGCGACAACGTCAAAAATCGCGAGAATTTGACAGTTAATGTACTGGAAAGTCGCGACTTTTGACGTTGTCGCGCGCGACTCGCGTCCTCATACTACCTTTGCTGGTCGAGCTCTTCCGACAAAAAGTCAAGTAAATGCATCCGGAATAACGTTAACAATACGTGTCTGATTTTATGTTTAAACTAGCTGTTGCCCGCGACTACGTCCGCGTGGGTTTTAGCTGAGTGAAGTGTTTGCAAATAAGATAAGGACACTTTTAGCGCATGCAAAAGAGCTTTCATACTAACTTCGCAACCCCCTCTTACCCCCTTAAGGGATGATTTTCGAAAAACTACTTTACATGTATTTCATGACTTTCAATGAAGGACCTTCATGCTGAATTTCATTCGAATAACTTCATTAACGGCAAAGTTTCATACTAACTTTGCACCCCCCTCTTACCCCCTTAAGGGATGATTTTCGAAAAACTATTTTACATGTGTTTCATAACTTTTAATGAAGGACCTTCATGTTGAATCTCATTCGAATAACTTCAAAAGCAGCAAAGTTTCATACTAAGTTTGCACCCCCCTTTTTCCCCCATAAAGGATGATTTAAAAAAAACTATTTTACACGTGTTTTATAATTTTAAATGAAGAACCTTTGTACTAAATTTCATTCGAATAACTTCAAAACCGGCAAAGTTTCATACTAACTTTGAACCCCCATTTTGCCCCCTTAGGGGATGAATTTTCAAAAATCCTTTCTTAGTGCTCCCTTACGTTACAAAAGGAACCCCTGTGCAAAATTTCAAGTTTCTAACCCTTATAGTTTAGGCCCTGCGTTGATATGTCAGTCAGTCAGTCAGCTTCTCCTTTTATATATATAGATAGATTGATGATTTTTATGTCGTAAGTAAAAAATGACTTGGCTGTTCGAAACGTAACATCGCTTCTGCGTTCATATTTTAACTAACTAATATTGCTAGCGAATTATTAAATGCGTCCGTGTGAAGCCAATTAACAAGCGAGACATTAATAGCGAAATGTCTGTGTCTAGCAAAGCGACATTTCTATCCAGCAAAGCGTGCACGGCCATTCAAAGTTATCGCTGCACGTGTAACTGAGAAAGCATTTATGCACTGAATTTCATGACATTGACCGTGGGAATTACCGGGAATTAGCAGCGCCTCGCTTTTGTCCGTACTTCCAGTGCGCTTTGTTGGACTTCCATTGAAAATTGTCGCGGAAGTCAAAAGGCCCGACTAATGAACGCTACGTGCCCTGCCTGCACTTGGGCCTAGGGATACGCAAAAAGTATCGATACCCGAGTATACTCGATTCTTTGGTTACGATACTGAGTAATTTAGTACTCGATACTATCGATACTTTTCACAGTACTCGATACTTTTTTCGTTGCAGCAGTGGGAAGATATGAAAACGGTGTTTCCGGGACTATATAAGCTTGCAATCCGTTTTTTTTATAATGCCGGGGACTCTCAGTTCCGGCGGAGCGTCTATTTTCGAAAACTCTTATCACGGAGACCCGAAACCGCCGGGTCTTGGGTTCAAGGGTCAGCAAATTATTATATTTATCTGATTGCACGGAAGATGAATTTGGATTGTAACACAACATAATTTTATTTAAACTTTCTTTTAAATTAAATTTAAGTCTTTTTATTTACACTATAATTATATTTATTTATTTTTTATTTTTATTTATACGAAAACAAACAGTCTTACAAAAAACATGGACAATAGTCTTATAAAGAAATAGACCTACAGTTTTCCGAATTTACAATTTTTGTATAATATGTATATAGGTATTAGAAAAGGAACATGTGCCTGCAATTATATGCCAAAAGTACTCGATACCTGAGTAACTCGATACATTTAATACAAGTACGATACGAGTATCGATTACTTTTGATGCGTTACTACTCATGAGTAGGTATAGTATCGATACTTTTGTTTCGATACCATATCCCTACTCGGGCCCCGGCTGGCCGGTTCGAATTCGGGGAAAGTAGGGATCCTCACTGTAAAGCCTGGCGTACATTAGAGCGGAAACGGGCCGGAATGAGGCTGGGCAATCCGGAACTCCGGAGCCTTGGACCGTTTTTGTCATATTGTTAAGTACAATGTTTGGTTGATTTTCAGCAGAGACTTGGATATCTACAATACAAGGTCTCCTAGCGTAGGCAAGTACCTAATGGCGGTACTTTATTTAATACCCTCTTTTTTAATACCCTCGGCAGTATGCTGAGTCAGCTGCCTATTGCAGCAGCAGAGACACACCGTGACGATTGTTTGTAAATGTTTTGTTAAGTGTTTTGTTTTATTTTGTTTTCCAATATGGCTCTATACCTTCCTCAGGGAAGAGACTTAATGAATACAACTCAAAAACACCGACATCAGTTTCTTAAAACTGTCAATATTTTCAAAATAAATTATAAAAAACATACCTACATCACAAATAAGTAGCATGGCGAAAGTGGCGCATTACGTTGTAAAAAATAATGCTGTAGCCCTTGTTTTCTCCTACATTAGCAATGAGTTAATCTTCTGTCTACTGCTGTCGGTTGCTTTATTTCTATGAACTTTGAAAGTAACTTCGTTTAGGATCGCCACTATACCAGGAAGTGGGTGTTCGTAAATTTAATTTCACTAGATAGAACTGATAAAATATTCATGTAAAAAAACCCTGTCACGGAATTTCCATATCTTTATTAATTCCGGAATTGGAATGTTGAATGGAATGGGTCGCGCCGAATCGCATCGAAATGTTCCGCGGGCAATTTGCTAATGAACGCAGTTTGATAGTCAATGGTCGGGTTTTGCCGTTTGACCCGGCGAGGATTGCGGGTGGCAGGCTTAAAACTTGTTATAAAATAAATTTAAATGGATTTAGAGAACACGCCGAGTCAGGGCTTAACAAGCTTACTTCAGATAATTTCGCTACTGTATCGAGCTTCAGTTGCACCGTATTATCTTAGATTAATAAAATTCTCGTGCCTTAATGTTAGTGCGCATAATCCTCCGAAACGGCTTCACCGACTTCATGAAACTTTACATCTATATTCGGTAGGCTTGAAAATAGGTTGTTATCTATTTTTCATAGCCCTAAGCGAAAATGTATATATATATATATATGGCGAAACAACGTTCGTGGGGTCAGCCTAATATACGTTCTAACAACGTTTGCCGGGTCATTTTTCCAATGTATTAAATTCTCGTGTCACCGTGTTAGTGCGCATACTCCTCCGAAACGGCTTGACCGAATTTGATGAAATTTTATTATTACCTATTCTCAAGCCTACCGATTATACTTAAAATCGGTAGTTTTGCGAATTGATTGTTATCTATTTTTCATAGCCCTAAGTGATAAGGTCGTGGTCCACCCCAATATTTTTTTTAATTATAATCCCCACAAATAATTTACACGACGAAACAACGTTTACCGGGTCAGCTAGTCTTTCTTCTAATATAATCTATATTAATTATTTCGAACCGGTCTACGGTAGACTCAAACGAAATGCACATCAAATTGAAGAGGGTAAAAAATTAGTCATTCCGAGTTAACAACATACGACCGGGAAATTTAGATTATAGAGTATGTAATATCAATGCAAAAATGAATTAAATGAAATTAATGTATAATGGCGTTGCTAAGTAAACATGTCAATGCTACCAAGATTGCTTCTGTCGCGATGCAAACGCGCTACCGTCGCGCTTCCAATCGCCACAGTTGCAAGATGGACTCCGTTGAGGCAACATTAGTCACGTTGTCTGTGGTGCTGCTTTTACGTAAGCAGCCGAAGCGCCGACAACGACAGCGACGTCACGTAGCCCCGGCTGCCTGAGTAATCCTAAGGGCCCTCGCCCACGGCGGCTTTTTGTAGCGCTACGGCCGCGCGACGGTGGCGCGTTAGCAGCGCTACAGCCGCGCGCTTGCATCGCTACGGTGGCGCGTTAGCAGCGCTACAGCCGCGCTACGGTCGCGCGTTGCAAAAGCGACCTACGCGCGTTAGTAGCGATGTCGTCGCGCGTTTACATGTAGGTGTAGAAAATACTAAACACGTTTAAAGATTTTTGTGCAAGCCTCGATCGATCTTTACTGTTTTGCTTAGTTAATAAATTTATTGAAATGTAAAAGCAAATAGATATGAAAAATACCAAAAATTAAATGCGTTACAAAAACATGTTGTCGATACAATACTGAAAGCTGTAGCTTTCCACAGAGAGGAAAAAGCTTTTTCCTTGATGGTCCAGGTAGATTCTACGTCGCATATTGTATGTCGTTAGATAAACTGGCTGTTAAGTTTATGAATTGATTATTGATTTATTGTTTTTAATTTGTGATGAGTTACCCATCATCGTCAACCCATTATGTCCCCACCGACGGGCACGGGTCTCTTCCCCGAGGAAGGTTAGTTACCCATCAATAAGTCATGATACTATTGTATTGATGCTTCCAGATTATTATGAAAAATAAAGTACCTTTTGAAGACAAAACTTTATTATTCGAGCGTTACAGACTGCGGTGTGTTAGGTACAACTGTGACCAATAAATACCGAGTATATAAAGTAGATGTAGTAGTACTTGACAACTTCTGACAGTAAGATCAGCCACTAGTCTTACAAGCACCCACCAATTCGGACTTGGCCCCCGTGGTGGAGTATGGCCTATTCCTCAGGGAAGAGACCCGTGCCCCTCGGTGGGGACATGATGGGTTGATGATGATATAAAGTAGATACTGTACAGAGTAGACACGACACAATATGGTATACGAATGTATCAATAGCCAAAATATTATTCGTTGAAAACGATTAACTACAGAGTTATCATCTAAATCTTATGAAAAAAAAGTGGTCTCGTATATAAAATTCCTTGTCACAGTGTTAGGATACCCGGTGTCGTGCAGCGCCAGAAACAACGACATCATAAACATGCAAACAAAACATCCAAGACCTGGGGTTTTTTTGTCCCCAGCCGGTATTCGGACCCGGGACCTCTCGCATGGTAGGCAGATGCGCTAACCGCTGCGCCACAGAGGTCGTCGATTACATTACGTATAGCTTACAGTTTCACCTTAGCTCTCTGGGGAATTGGATTGTCTTATTTCTAATTAAGGCTCCTCTACACGTCTACAGATGCGTCCGCGGACTCTGGCAGATGCATCCGCAGAATAGATCAATTTTCACGAGCGGTTCACACGTCTGTAGGTCGGTCGATCAGTCTACTATGTTCACTCTGGACCGACGCAACTCGCATATGCGCACGTTTATAAAATGGACCGTAGCTGCCGCAGCTATTTATTTATTCAGTATTTTTAACTATTACTTCAATGTGCGTCGCTGTAGAGTTATTAAAAAGAAATGGAGAAGTAGAAGGTAGGGGATGCTGACTATATACAGGGGTCGGCACTCGAAGTGTTACCAATTCAAAATGCTGTCATTTTGACAATTTTGTTTCTTTTTATTTATAAACTTCAATTTAAAGAGAAAAAACATTTAAAATTAAAAAGCATAAGTTATTGTTCGATGTGGCCACCTTTAGCGCGGATAACAGCATCGAGTCGGTCCGAGAAGGCTTCACACGCTGCACGAATGTGGTCTGCTGATATTTTATTCCATTCTCGGCGAAGAGCAATCTTTAGGGCGTCGACGGTCTCATATTTTTTTGCTGACACTTTGGCCTCTAGAATTGACCATATGGAAAAATCCATTGGGTTTAAGTCCGGCGAATATGGTGGCCATTGTTGCGAAGAAATGAAGCTCGGAACTTTATCTTGCAAATAAATTTGGATTTCCCGGGCTTTGTGGGATGGTGCCGAGTCTTGCTGAAACGTCCAATGGTTTCTACCGAATTGCTTACGTGCCCAAGGTAACAAAGCATCGTTTAAAATCTTTTCACGGTAGATTTGCTGGTTTACCTTTGCACCCTGCTCAATGAAAACGAGAGGTGAACGTCCCGTAGCAGTTACCGCGGCCCAAACCATCACAGCTGCTGGTGCTTGCTTTCGCAGAGCAATTCGTTGGTCAAATTGTAGTTTGATTTACTTTTTAACCATACGCGATCATTTTGTTTGTTCACATATTGCTGAACCGTAAAAATTTTTTCATCGGAAAATACCAAATTTTCAAGCTTGCTATCAACGTGCAAGTGCTTTAACTCCTTGGCTCTTTCTAGGCGAACTGCCTTTTATGTACGTGTCAAGTCTTGCACTTTTTGTATTTTGTAAGGCTTCAGGTGTAGTTAATTTTTTTAAATGCATCCTATGCTCCGGGCAGATACATTAAGACTTTTCGCCAATTTAACTGCGCTTTGTCGTGGATTTCGTTCAATTCTAGCCTTTACCTTTCGAACCATTTCTGATGATGTTGCGGTTGTTGGATGTCCACCTCCATAGCGTTTCTTGATGCTACCGGTGTCATTGTAACGCGTGATGGTCCGATACACAAACATTTTATTCAAATGTAAATGTCGTAGCGCATTAACAATGGCTGGTTGCGATTTACCAGCCAAATACAAAGTAATGACACTGTGACGTTTGAATTCCATCTGGATAACTTTTTTTAGCACCGACGAAAAACAATGAGCTTCTGTATGCTTAGCAACAATACAATAGACTTACGACTGTGAAAAAATGGGCGCCATATTGTAAACAGTTTGGTTGCTATAGCAACTTAAAAGTGGTAACACTTCGAGTGCCTACCCCTGTACATAGCGTCGGCAGACGTGTGGACAGACGCCGAACGTCCGCGCCAAAACCCTTTGATGCGTGCCACAAAAACCTACACCAATCGGATTCGAGGCGGACGCATTTGCCGATGTTAAACACCTACCACAGACGCACAAATCACCCCCTCTACACGTCGGCGTATGCATCCGCATATGACGTCTGCAAATGCATCTGTTGACGTGTATACCTAATATCAAAGAGGCTCCCAGCAAAGCCCGTTCTACGCAGACACTTTGACTCAACAGACTAGTGCCCTGTTCCAATATCCACAAAACGCTTCGTTTTTGCTTACGATCGGTTACAATTCCTACGAAATTCCTACGAACCGTCAATAAATTGTAGGGAAAACGGATCGTAGCCGGTAGGCGTATATTATAGGAACCGGGCATAGATCTACCTTCAATGTGCCTTTGAGGTGCTTTTGCTCGGAATGGCACCTCAAAGGGATATCGTTTTGAAGTTACTATTGCTAAATGCCCGTGCAGTGACTGCATTTACTCAGCACTGGCGCACAAAAGAGCCAGGAGGTACCAAATCCGTACTGACCCGACTCCGGACGTTTCCTTTACCTTTTTCCTTTATTGTGACCTCTATGGTATAAGTTCTTTGATTTTGAGCCAGAGACGTGATAGTTATTTGGGTAAATAAGATTTAAGAGAAAGTACCTGGATGACCGAGCTTTGCTCGGTATGTAGGTTTTCACAAAAAAGAAGGAACATGAAAAAAAAAAAAGAAAAGATATTATTAAGTCTCGAACCAGGGTCTTCTGTTTACGGTATCGTCCTATTTCCCACTTGAGCTATGACAACCTTACAGATGGTTGCGAAAATTTTCTTCTTGTAGTGTAGCAGTTATTTCTTTGCCTTAAAACACGGTTAAAACGACGTTTTATAAAAATGAAACCTAGTTGGATCAATTAATCGCCCCCAAAACCCCCTGTATACAAAATTTCATGAAAATCGTTGGAGCCGTTTCCGAGATTCTGATTATATATAAATATATATACAAGAATTGCTCGTTTAAAGAGATTAGATTTTATATCGATACATAGGAAATGATGACCCGAGCGAAGCTGTGATTCGTCTAGTATTGTAAACCCCCCTCGATAAACTTAAACATAAAGCTGGATATTGACCAACCGTAGAAAAAGGGATGACTAAAATTAATATTGAAAAACCAAAAGGCACGGACCCTGCGTCTGTGGAAAATAGATATATTTATAAAAAAAAAAACGTTACCAGGTGTAATGTAACATGTTACACAGCGAGCATTCAGTGCAGTCAGTACGTTTTGTTACGGCGAATTCTACGATAAACGACGTACTGAGTGCACGAATGCTCGATATGTAACATGTTACATTACACCGCGTAACGTTTTTTTTTTTTATAAATATATCTATTTTCCACAGACGCAGGGTCCGTGCCTTTTGGTTTTTCAATATTAATTTTAGTCATCCCTTTTTCTACGGCTACTACATCTACATCTTGGCCTTAAACAGTATAAATTGGTAGGGATGTTGTAGTGCCTCACACGGTTTCTTTAACTAAAACTACATCTAGGTGCTTAAACTCACCTCGTGACGTTGGTCAGCTTAAAATTCCCCCGGGAGGGTCTTTTCGAGAGTTCGCAACACTAAGGGACTAGTCATAGAAAGCGCCCGAGGCGCGCGTACGTTACGCTGCGTATCGGACGCGCGTCGAGCGAGCGTTGGACGCCTATCATATATACGCTCGTCAATTATGCTAGGATGAGCACACTTTTCTAATCCGCGAAGGAGGGGCGCGCGTCGTACGCGCGTATGACGCGCGCACCATGGACGTGGACGCTTGATGTAATCCGTTGCATAGAACTTCATACAATTTTAAAGAGCGTCCGATACGCGCGCCTCGGGCGCTTTCTATGTCTAGTCCCTAACCCTAACAAAGGAATAGCTGGGAAGAGTTCTCTTTGCGCAGCTTTCCGAACGGAGTCCAATCTAGTTAGATCCTACTTGCGACCTGTTTCCGAGACGCCTCTGCTCGGTTGAAGTATTGACTGTATTGAGAATATTTGCTAAAACTCGGCGGTTCTGTCCTGGCGCGTATGTGTTGGTTATTGTAAATACGAACGTGTGATTGTGCTGGAGCATGTGTTTATTTGTCCTCATTTTGCGTCATCTAATAAAAATACTTACATTTAAGTAGTATGCTTTTATCTCCAGTTTATAATTTATTTATGATCGGACTAGCTGTGCCCTGCGGTGTTACCCGCGGTTCATCGATTTTCCCATGGGAATAAGATATTTTCCCGCGGTAAAACGTAGCCTATGTGTTAATCCAGGGTATCAGCTAACTCCATACCAAATTTTATTAAAATCGCTCCAGCCGTTTAGACGTGAAGAAGTAACAAACATACACACTCACACACTCACAAACTTTCGCCTTTATAATATTAGTGTGATACTTGAAGTTTGTAATAGTAAAGTAAAAAAAGTAAAAAGTAAAAATCGTTCATTTCGTAATATGTGTTTGACAGTAATACAATTTTTGGTGGGCCCCACACTAGGTATATCCTGTATCGTGGGCTCCCGTTTGTGGGTTTCTAATTGTAGAAACACCCTATCTGCCTCATCGAGGCAGACAGGGTGTTCTTTATAATAATAATCTAGGATTTCATTAAACTAAAGATATAAACTAATTCTAATATTATAATAATTATTAACATGCAGCCTTATCATTGAGGAAAACAAGTAAAAAGTCGGAAGTGAAATACTTAAATATATACTGTGATAATAAATAACGAATAAATAAATAAATACTAATAATAATAAATAAATATAGGTAGGTGAATAAATATGTATGAATTAATATGAATGAATATATAAAGTTATATACAGGTAAAGCTATACGTGTATGCAGTTAACGTGTGTGTGTGTGTTGTGTGTATTATTGTGTTGTGAGTGTTTATGTGTAGGTAGGTAAATGATATGTCATAGTCGTTCGTATAGATGTGTGTAGAAGTTGTTCAGTGTCTAGGTATGTGTGTGTGAGTAGCTATCTCTTAATTATCGTTTTTGTCTCGTGGTATGTTTTATTTTTTATGTCACAGAATTTTAGAATACGGTTATATAGAAATGGATGTAAAAACTTTCCGAATCTTTGGGCAAAGGTGGTTTTTACGCACGGTACAGGAATTTTGAAAATCCTTTTCTTATATTCGTCGCTTGAAGGGGACTGTGTTGCTTTTTTAATTTTAAGTGCCGCACTGAGAACAAAAAGTTGTCTAACATTTAGGACATTCAGTTCTTTATACAGGTCATGAGTACTGTACCTTCTTGGTTTTTTGTACATTACTTTAAGAACTGATCTTTGAGCTCTCTCCAGTTCGATCATGACTGTTTTGCACGATCCACCCCAAACTGAAATGCAGTAGTTAATAAGGGATTGGCATATGGCATAGTAGATGTTTTTCAGGAGTTCTATGTCTGCGGAGTTGAAGAATTTTCATTATGTTTATAACTTTTCTGACTTTTGCTGAAAGTGTATGTATATGACTTTTGAAGTTTAAATTTTCATCTATGGTTATGCCCAAGTACCTTATTGAGGTTGTCATATTTATAGTTGGGCATGAGCAGACTGCTTGTGAAGTGGGGAGATGATTATGGGTTGCACCGTTATGTATTTTAATGTTCGGTGATAAATTTGGCTTGGAGGCTCTAGTTTTGTGGAAGCAGATGTATTTGGTTTTGTCGATATTTAATGTCAAAAGATTTTTATTTAGCCATTGATGAACATTTGACATCTCCTCTTCAACTTTTGCAAAAACGTCTTCCCAGGTTTTTCCGTGAATTATTAATGCTGTGTCATCCGCATAGCAGAAGAGGTTGGTATTGCCCCCGTCGAGACTGGATATATCGTTAAGGTAGGCTAAAAAGAGTGTGGGTCCCAAAATGCTACACCCAAAATGGGGCACCCCAAAAGAAACCTTTCTCATTTTACTCTTGTGTCCACCTATCCTGACGCACTGATTTCTATTAGAAAGATAGCTTTTAAACCAGCTCAAGGCTACTCCCCTAATGCCAAGTCCTTCGAGTTTGCTCAGTAAGTCAGGTATAGACACCGTGTCGAAGGCCTTGGCGAGGTCCAGAAAGATACCGACACATCTCTCCCCTCTGTCAAGCAGATCAGTTATTAGGCCAGTTAAGGCACTCACAGCATCCTCAGTCGACTTAGCGTGTCTAAAACCGTATTGTTTTTCGAAAAGTAATTTGTGATTTTCTAGGAATTGTGACAGGCGTTTGTTGACAATTTTTTCTAGGGTTTTGGAGAACACTGAAAGTAGTGAGATGGGACGGTAGTTTGACGGGATATTTTTTGGACCATTTTTGTGGATTGGTATAACTGCTGCTGATTTCCATATATCTGTAAATACACCAGTGCTAAGGCTTGAGTTATAGATATGGGTTAGAGGGACGGTTATATTTACTCTGATAGATTTAATAAGATCATTGGTTAAGTCATCGATTCCAGGGGCCTTGCCAACGTGAAGTGCGTTAAGCAGGGAGTTGACTTCCTCCTCGTCCGTTGGGCTCAAAAACATAGAGTTGATGGGGCTGTCTGAGTGGTTTGCGACTGCTGCTAGTGACTCTTCAGTTTCTTTTGTGTGGTTAAGAATACTGTTTGCCAAGTCGGGCCCAACAGAGGAGAAGAACTCATTGCACCTATCGCGTGAGCTCTCGATGTCTTTTTCAATTTTGAGAAGTTCTGTTTGTTTTTCTCTAATTCTTGTTTTTCATAGTTTGACTTAAGATTATGTAGTAGTTTGCCACTAAAGTTTCGATATCTCGTGTAGATGAGTTTTGCTACAGGATCATTGGGACGTTTTCTAACTTTACTGTGCAAAGAGTCTCGGTGCTTCATGCATCTCAGTAGACCAGGCGTTATCCATGGTTTAATTTTGTACTTTGATCTGCTTATGGTGACCATTCGTGTGTGTTTGCCTACAATAGCTATAATTTTGTCTGAAAAAAGTTTTGCAGATTCTGATGGACATACAGTTTCGAGAACTTCCTTCCAGTGGATGTTATTTAACCCGTTTTTTACACCTTCCACGTCTACCACGGATTTATAGCGTTTAGTTCTAGGTGGGGTGTTGGAGTCACCAGCGATAGCTACAACGACGAGGTAATGGTCAGTTAGATCTGTCCTGCAGACGATACCTATAGCGTTGGTTTGTGAACCGACAAAGATGTGGTCTAAACAAGAATTTTGCCGTGTAGGTTTAGTTATAGCGGGAATTAGGCCATGCTCTGCGTTTAGACATAGGTAGCTTGATCTTGAGTCGCTGTCAAGGTGAGAGCCGGATATGATATTAATGTTTATGTCTCCTGTGACTATGATATTATTATTATTACATTTTAAACTATTTAACAGAGTATCGAGGTCTTTAATAAAACAGTGAGTACTTTTGAAAGATGGTGAGCGGTAAATGCCTACGAGAGTGACTAGGTCTTTAATTTCGATCACGATACAATTAGCCTCGCTGAAAGCTGGTTCGAAGGCGTGTACTTCAAGGCTGGATTTGGCGTATATCACTACACCTCCAGCCTGGTTAATATAATTTACTGTGTGAAAGCTGTTATAATTGTCTAGTTGAGGAATTATAGTGTTTTCTTTGAGCCAGCATTCAGTAAGCACAATGAAGTCGAATTGGATGCCAGTACGGTGGAGCAGTACCTGAAAATTGTCAAAATTACGTTGGATACTTCTGATGTTCAAGTTAAGTACTTTTATTTTATTATGATTGGTGACTAGGCTCTCAATATGCTCTGGTCTTTCGATTGTCCGGCAGTTTATGTTGAGGGTATTATCTAGCTCTTCAGCAATTTGTGCTATCTTATCGCCGGGGGGTACTGATATGATGATGGGTTTGATATTATGGGTGCACTGCCATGAGGATTACAGTGAGAGCTCGTGTCGCAGAACATTTGAAGCTGGGAGTTTGATGCATGAAGACTAGTGTATCTGTAGTGTAGTTGAAATGTAATGAGTTGAATAGTATAAGGTGATTGCTTGCATAATATTGTATAAACAGTAATAATATAAATAGTATAGATATAAATAATTTGTAAATATGGCTTGGATAGCTTATGGAAGTTTTCGAATCTGAGTGGCAAGTGGCTTTTTATGGTCTGCCATGCCAACCCTCTGGGATATACCTAGGCGTGAATTTATGTATATGCATACATGCGTATGAGCGTGAGTGTGAGATATAATTGGCATTGAACCCGTTCATATCACACGAAAAAATGCTATTACAAACCTAATAAAGGTTCTTATTGACTACGGAACCCCGATAAAAAATAACTTCTCTTGGCATACAGAATTTTGACCTGTACATGTTTGCTTATTCGGAACCCTTTAAGCGTGAGTCTTACCCGTTTTTTTAGGGTTCCGTACCCAAAAGGTCTGGGACCCCATTACTCAGACTCCACTGCCAGTCTGTCACCAGGCTGTATCGCATGACCCGTGACAGCTAGACAGATATTATGTTTCGGTTGCCGCTTTAAAGCCACATATATTTAAAAAAGAATAAAATTCCGATGTCCGTATTTTGCTCGATATTAATAACGCCGACAGGTAGCCGCTTGAAATTTTCGAAGAATGTATAGATACGGCACGGAACCCATCATACGTGTGTCCGACTCGCACTTACCCGTTTTTTATAACAAATATTAAGCACCGTATATGTGCCGTTACTTTTCTTTTATATAAATACAACTTTAACTCTGCAAATCCATAACCACACTATAGACTTTGACACAAGTAATTAGAATTAATTAGTAATTAAAACTAAACCGAAAGAACCCAAACTAAATTTAAAACTGTCAATAGTAAAAAAACAATATCTATAAAAAGGAAAATGAAAAATTGTAAATTTTTGGTCCGGATTAATTCAATTTTATTTTTATCGGACGAGTCCGACCAGGTTTCGCTCCGATTCGCAGAGCTTAATCATCGTGAGCAGAGACGGAGCTCGCGTCGTCGGTTGCTCGTCTCACACTGCGGGCAAGACGAAAGAATCGAAGCGAATCCTGGTCGGACTCGTCCGATAAAAATAAACGTCAGTTAATCCGGACCAAAAATTTTCAATGTGTAGTGCTTACGAAAGTTTTAGTTCAGAAAACTAAACAATTAACTGTCATAAACTGTTTTCCAGATACTCTTACTTGACTTGACTTTTTGCCGTTAATAATGTCGAGTCATTACTTTAGTTCAAAAATGAAAAGGTCCGGCGCCGACAACATGCCACACAATAAAATGACTACATAATTGTAATTACTTAAAACTCAATTTCGCACTAATTATTTCGCAGCGGTTCCATGTTAAAGTTTATTAAAATCTACTTAACAGCCAGGGCCTGTTTAATAAAGCCACAATTCAATTCGTTTGATGTACCTGCATTCATCGTAAAGCCTATTAAACCAACCAGTGCAGGAAGGTATGCTACGAAATTAAACTACGAATAGTACATTTATGAATTTCGGAATTTCATTTGTGAGAACGTACAATTCCATTCAGTTTATTTATTTCGGCACTGCAATATCCACTGATATTGCAGATATTTTTTTTAAGTTCATTTGATCCAGAAAAAAAAAAAATTTAAGATGGTTTTGCTCAGACTTTTTGCCTGTGTTTCTTACAACTATTCTCTATTATTAAAAAACAATATTTACTATAATATCCATTAATTAATTGCTACAGACACACGCACAATATCCACCAAATGTTTCGTCGATATAACAGATTTACGATAATAGTTTAGACACACACAAAAAAGAAACCCAACCTAACCTAACAATCATCCCCGGTAAACACTAAATCAAAGGTCACTGTCAGCCTGGACCGCCAAAGAAATCCTTTGACCACGAAATGCCCCAGAGCGGCAGTCAATCTGTCCATCATTCGGCGCCACAACTACCTAACAAAAATCTTGGCTCTCTTCAGCTATTACATAAAAAAATATTGTGCTTCAATAAATGTATTACAAGGTTAAATTTCTCGGTAAAACAATTTTTTTTCAAATTTATTTTTAATAAAAAAATTAACCTTACTCAATTACATACACGAAGTGAAAGTTTCAATTCCGGTTTCTTGTAATATTGGACAAACTCTTGACATGTTTGTAAAGACATTTTATTATTTTATTTTGCATGGACTGATAGCCGGTGGCTCGGCTGTCAGTTCTATTTTCAAACGACATTTAGGTGACTGTTAACGCTGCCGCAAACCCAGCACGTTTCAGAGGCACTCCTATTGCGCAAATGGAATAAAAATCTTTATTAGGTACGCGCCGCAATCGCTAATGTGATAGAGTTCTAACAGTAAAGTAAAGTTCGTGTAGGGGAGTAGAATGCCCCTATTTTAAGATCTTTCGGGCATATTGAGAGCTACCGCAGATTTAGTGTGTCAATTTGTGGCATGCCCTTGGGTTGAAATTCACTCGCGTAAGCCTGCAGCGACCTAGCAACTGACGTTTTACGACAGGAATATCTCCCGGGCTTAGCGTCAACTCAATATGGATGGCCCAATTCAAGAAATCACCAAGTCCAATTTCATAGATTTGCAAAACGGCGTAAGTCCAAATCATGATTTTTGGACTTACGCCGTTTTGCAAATCTATGAAATTAGACTTAGTAATTTCTTGAATTGGGCCATCCGTATAGATTCGCAACGTGTCGAGGGCAAGTATTAGTAAAGATAGGTTTAGTAAAAGACTATTTTCAGCCGCCAAAAAAAGCGCTGGCACGGAATATTAACGCGCCTATTTTTTGGCGCCTGTATGACCGTGTTCAAACCAAACGTATAGTCAGTCGGCGAATGTGAGTTATTCCGCCAAAACGTAATAAACTCTTGTCGGTTAGATGTGAACGAAAAAGTAAATATGTATGGAAAATACAGTAAACTGCGTAACGCTCGCTCACTTTCAGCGGCTGACAATCAGTTTGGTGTGAACTCAGCCTTACCTCCGACCGCGTCGGTAAATCGGTGTCGTAATAACTAGTACCTACTGAAAAGGCACGGTGTAAACGAGTCTGTTTTTTCATTCAATGCAAAAAATATATATTGTCACGTTGACATCTCCATACAATTCTTAGGCTGTCAATGTGTGAATGTTGCTAGTACGTAAAAACCAAATAACCCCATTTTACTTCCAAGTTAAATTGTGTATGCTACGCAGGTGTTATTTTTAGACTTTGCTCTTACGAGTAGGTAATTCAATTTTAACGTCTTTGATGTGATAAGCATTTTGGTCACATGAGTTTTCTAATCACGGTAAAAAAATCTACCGAGTTAACCTATAGCTTTTATAGCGGTAACACCGTGTCATTTTTTTTTTCATTGAATTAAAAAACGGACTATAGTGACGGCTTGCTGGTCACTGGGGCGGCGAGATTGAAACGGCTGAAAATAGTAATTGTCTAAATGGTGCGGTAGACACTGGCGCATGGCGCCGAAATTTAGGCGTCTCAAAATAGTCTCCGTCTAAACCTACTTTTAGTTCTTTTCATCGGGTTTGTGGTTCCACCGACATCAGGCCGGGAATCCATGGCAAACATGAACTGTCGGAACTCCGCGGAGTGAACTTTTTTGTGGTACATAAAATTTATGCTTTGCTTGAAATTAAGGATTTTACCTCTAAAACCACTAGCGGGCTAAGCACCGCGCCTCGCCGCGTGTACTAGGCTGGTCTTAGAGTTACGCTGACCACGCGCTGACCGTCAGCGCTGATAGACAAAATGTATGACTGGTCAGAGCTGAACGGTTGGCGTTTTTCTAAAACGCTCCTAAGGACGTAGTTATGTTGGCCTGGTCAGCGCCGAATGTCAGCGTGACTCTAAAACCGGCCTTAGCATTGTCGAACACAACACTACCGCCGCCGGACGGCTCGAGCGAGCCATTCGCCAAATACGCACAATACAACTGTAACTACTATGTAATTCTGTGTAGTTAAACTACGGCTACTTCTTCCACCACCCTCCGCCATACTTACCGCCTTCCACTCTCCTCGGCTCGTACATAGTTAAACTTATTGATTAATTCACTACCTTATTGTATCTCCTTCACTCATTGTCATCATTGTTAGAGCTTGCGCTACCAATGAAGTCTCTTAGGCTCTTAGTAAAGGTCTTTACATATATAAGCTTAGTAGTAGCATTAATTCTCCTTGATAGTAGTAAAGACGAGCCGATGAGCTGCTGAACGATATTGAACTATGAACTACTAGAAATAACTATTTCTTTGAAGGAAATGAACTAGAGCGTGACCTCTTTTTTTCAATAATGCGTTTTACGGCCGATTACATCCAGCTAATTAATTCGAATGTTTTTATTTATAATAAAAAACAAAGGTAAACATTTACATACATGCACATACATTGGTTCTGACCCCACATTAGGATACCGTTTGTCTTGGGAACCAGAAACAGCGACGCACAAACATGTAAACATCCAAGACCTGTTTTTTTTCTGTCCCCAGCTGGGGTTTGAACCTGGGACCTCTCGCATGGTAGGCAGATGCGTTAACCGCTGCGCCACAGAGGTCTTTAAAACAAAGTAAAGTAAAAGTAAATAAGTGTTTATTTGATCAAAACTCTTTAGACATGTTAAATAAAATGTGATAGTCTAGAACCAAGTGATGCACACATATTTCCAACTCCTAAAATAGGATTCACCTGTGTCTTAGAAGTTGTTTAGAAGGTTTTTCCTTAATGAACGTCAAAGCAGTTAGTTTTTTAACTCTGCGCCCTCCTTACGATGACGAGTCCTGTTCACTGTGCCTGTGCGTTCCTGACTTACTTGAATGTAGAGACGGCTTCAAAAGAGGAACAGTCGACAGAACGCGCTTTATAATTGAGCTTCAAAATCGCTCGTAACATAACTCAGTACATGACTGCAAAGATTCATGTTGTTCGTTTTTTTAACTAATTTATCGTTATGACCCAGTTGTAATTTAAACATTCCAAAAGACATAACTAAAACCTTAACACGACGACCTCTGTGGCGCAGCGGTTAGCGCACTGCCTACCATACGAGAGGTCCCGGGTTCGAAACCCGGCTGGGAACAAAAAACCCACGTCTTAGACGTTTACATGTTTGTAATGTAGCTTTTTCTGGTTCCACGACACGGTATCCTAGTGTGGGGCCAGAAGCAGTGCATATAAATGTTTTTTATTTTTTTTTATTTTATTTATTAAGGCACACCAACAGCACAAACACATTACAAGTTAGATCTTAAATTAACAACAGAGGGCTTGCGTTTGTGCCAATTACAGGTCGAACAGCACTCACAATTCAACACTAAGAACTAATTCTAACAATTAAACTTATATTTTTTAATATAGGTTTTTGCGTGAAACCTAAGGCGCCCGAAAAAAGTAGTATTCACTTAGTTAATAATAATAATAACTTGCGCACAACACTTGACCTGGTCCCAAACTGGGATACCTGTGCTATGGTGACCAGGCGAGGACATTACAAACATGGGAAAACACCCGGACTGAGGCCATTTAATATATGTACAATAGGGAATGGATGAAAATATCACAAGTACTTGATATTATTTTTGGTGATAGGAATGACCTTCCTTAACGCGAGAAAAAAGTTTTAATTTTAATTTTTTTGGCCTCGTGGTTAATTTTTAAATATACTTAATATTTTTCCATTCGGCATTCCTTCAATAACGGCAAACGTTCATACTAACTTTGCACCCCCGTTCTACCCCCGTAGGTGGTGAATTTGCAAAAATCTTTTCTTAGTACCTTCCTACGTTATAAAAGGAACTCCTGTGCAAAATTTCAAGTTCAGTTTGACCCTTAACTTATAGTTTAGACCCTGCGCTGATTATGTCGGTAATTAAGTTAGTCAGCTTCTCCCTACTAAATTTACACCCCTCTTTTACCCCCTTAGGGATAGAATTAAAAAAGGGATGTCGGAATAATCATTATTAGGAACTTATAACCGAAATACAACATTTTATTGAAAAAACCTTAAAAATGAGAGAACTTTCATACTTACTTTGCACCCCTTTTTACCCCCTTAAGGGATGACATTCGGAAAAATATTATACACGTGTTTCATGACTTTTGATGAAGAACCTTCATACTGAGTTTCATTCGAATAACTTTAAAAATCAGAGAACTTTCATACTAACTTCGCAACCCCTTCTTACCCCGTCAAGGGATTATTTTCGAAAAACTACTCTAAACGTCTTTCATGACTTCAATGAAGGACCTTCATGCTGAATTTTATTCGAATAACTTCAAAAATGGCTAAGTTTCATACTAACTTTGCACCCCCCTTTTACCCCCTTAAGGGATGATTTTCGAAAAACTGTTTTACACGTCTTTCATGACTTTCAATGAAGGACCTTCATATTGAATCTCATTCGGCAAAGTTTCATACTAAGTTTGCACCCCCTTTTTTCCCGTTTAAGGGATGATTTTTAAAAAACTATTTTACACGTGTTTCATAATTTTAAATGAAAAACCTTTATACCAAATTTCATTCGAATAACTTCAAAAACGGCAAAGTTTCATACTAACTTTGAACCCCCATTTTACCCCTTTAGGGGATGAATTTTAAAAAATCCTTTCTTAGTGCTCCCATACGTTACAAAAGGAACCTCTGTGCAAAATTTCAAGTTTCTAACCCTTATAGTTTAGGCCCTGCGTTGATATGTCAGTCAGTCAGTCAGTCAGTCAGCGTCTCCTTTTATATATATACGAGTAGATATGCCGTAGTGAGCCCAGAACGACGAAAGAAAAAATATGAAGATTATTTAAAAATTAACTACGAAGCCAAAAAAAATTGAAACTGTTTTCTCGCGTTAAGGATGGTTATTCCTATCACCAAAAAAAAAATCAAGCACTTCTGATATTTTCGTCCATTCCCATTGTACATGCAATACACATTTAATATTAAATTATGTTATTGTTATTTTAAATTGTGTCAAAAAAAACACTTTCACAAGACTATGCTTGCGACTGTACAGCGCGTGAAGAGTGAATCATTAAAAGTTACAGGCTCGCCCGAAAAATGAAAGCTTTTTTCCGTAGTTACGAGGAGGACAGAGTCTCTCCAGGTATCTAGTAGGAGCAGTGTAAAAGATGCTTGTCGTGAAAAAAAATTGCTTTTGCCAAGAGCATCGCTCGTAGCCCCGGCCGCCTGAGTGATCTTAAATGATCACCAAGTTTAAGCAACATAGGGCGCGTTCTGTGCATAGGTGGGTGACCGGTCTGTGATTAACGCTAGTGGCATGTTCCCAAGCGGTTCCGTGCTTCGCAAGGCACGTTAAGCAGTTGGTCCCGGCTGCCGTCGATAGATGGCAATCGTTAAGTCAAGTCAGAGGCCTTAGGGCGGCTTGAAAGCTTTTAACAGTAAGACCAGCCACTAGTCTTACAACTCTCCACCAATCCGAGAAAGAAACCTTCATCAGAGAAGAGACCCATCCCCCTCGGTGGGGATATAATGGGTTGATGATGACAGGAGCATACTTATAACACTGTTATCAACCAGTAGAATTTTTGGTGGGCCGAATGGCTCACATCGATTCGAAGCACGACCGTTGCCTGATTTAGGCCCGATTTCTGAATTGAGAATTTAAAGTAAGTAAATACTTAAATAACGTTCTGTCACCCTCTTTTCTGAAAAATTTGACGACACAGCACTACAATTAAGTATTTACTTAGTGAAAATTCTCAACTCAGAAACCGGTCCCTAGCCTACTCAGAACTGTCAAGTACAAACATATTTTGACACTTTGGAGTCGTCAGAGCCCCCGCAGACTGCAGACTTTTAGTCGGCCGATAGTTTGGTCGGGCTCTTAATCAGTATGGAGTGTAATGTGCGCACTACCATACATCTCCGTACTGATTAAGAGCCCTACCAAACTATCGGCTGACTAAAAGTCTGCAGTCTGCGGGGGCTCTTAGGCTGACATTCAGAGACGAAAACTAAGCAAAGACTTGTCTCAGAAATGTCAAAATCACGGACTTAAAACATTTCGTATTCAGAATCGAATCTTAGCAAGTTTAGTATGAAATGGTGCTTAGCTAAGTTTAAGTAGTCAATATCGGTGACTTTACGTGAACTTAGAACTGTCACTTCTAAGCCTTTTGTTCACAGACTACTCCAAACGTCATTTCACTGATGTTCTACGAGCATTATCTGTGGGATTTTTTTATTCACTCTGACATTATAAAATTGTATGATGTTGTCCTGCTCTCGTGTAGCAATGTCAAATTTAAAAAACTGGTAAGAACTGCATCACTAAAAAATGATAGACAATATAGATGACTTTCTTAAGTACTGTGAATACGAAAATTACGTCGCTTCACTTTGTACGACTTTAGTTTACTTTGCTACTGAACGTGACGTGAACTTAGGATTCGTCTCCGAATGTCAGCCTTAATGTCTTAAAATTATCCAAACTAATATACCCTTGGCAATCAGGGAAGGCCAAGTAAGTTGGAAAACGAAGCAGGTTTCCTTCGAGGTTTTCGTGGTAGTGGTTGTCATAGAGCCCTTCAAGGACCCAACACGGGGTGTGGCCATCAGGCTGACGACTTGTACACGGTCGCGCCCTACCTTCACACTCTCGCGATCGTTTTGCCACATAATTATCACTTACTCGTAATTGCTTATTAGGCGCATCGCACACCCGCGTTATACTAAGTTACAGCAAAACAGACAGCGGCATTGCCTCCGTACGAATTCTATATAGAGATGCATGTATAACCCATTTATCTATACTTGGCATGTTAATCAGACTTTATACGACACTAAATCAAAAACCTTTAGCGGTAGAAAACTCGAAACAGTTTGCAAATTTAGTGCTAGCTAGGACTAAATTGGCAAAAGGTATCGAATTTTCTACCGCTAAAGGTTTTAATTTAGGGTCGTTTTAAGTCAAAAAAAAATGCCAAGGGATTATACGAGCGCTTCACTGTGGCATAGCATACTAATTCTAGATAACCAAACACGGGCGCTTTACTATGTCATAGAGCAGCATACAGCGGTATTGCAGCCCTTCCATACATATTCTAGATAATAATATCCAAACTCGAGCGCTTTGCTTGCATAAATATTCTACATACTCACACACGAGTGCTGTACATAGCGCAGCCCAACGTGGGCCCAGTTCTAGCGATTGGTGCCTCTGCCTACCCCCTCGGGGATAACGGGCGTGAGTTTTTTTTTTTCTTATATCCAAACATGGCCGCTTTACGGTGTCATAGAGCAGCATACAGCAGCATTGCTTCCATAAAAATTCTAGATATTTACACACGAGTGCTATACTATAGCATAGCGCAGCATACTGCGATATTGCTTCTAGATTTTTTTTTATCTAAACTCGGGCGCTTTAATATATCATAAAGCAGCATACCGCGGCATTGCTTCCGTAAACATTCTAAATATTCACACACGAGTGGTGTACTACAGCATAGCGCAGCATACTGCGATATTACTTCTAGATTTTTTTTATATCCAAACCTGGGCTCTTTACTTTTTTTATAGACCAGCATATAGCGGCGATGCTTTCAAAAAGTTCTGGATCTGCAAACACAGGAGTTACAATAAACCTACGCTTTGAAAACGTACGCAAAGCTTTTACGTTTAACCCGTGTGGAAGTGCTTTAGGTAGACCAGCTTAGTAATATTCGCAATTAGCGGTGGCAGTCGTCCTTATACAGGGTGTCCGAAAACTCAACGTCAAGCCGGAATCCGGCGAAAAGGCAAGTCATATTGGTTAACAGAAAAATACAAAAAAATAATAAAAATTTAATGTAGGTATCCAAAATTATAGGCATTTAAAAAAACATAAAAAATCCTGTTGCCACAAATCTTTACTTTTTCCCATTTTTTTTTTGTTTTGAAAGTCTAAATAATGCTTCTTTAAACTGTTAAAAAAATCAAAACCAGCTGCTCCAGCTTGGAAGAAAAGAAGACTTAATCAATCAATCAATCAAAGAATTAAAAAATCGTTTTTTTATATTTTTCTGATAACCAGTATGACTTGCCTTTTCACCCGGTTCCGGCTTGACGTCGAGTTTTGGGACACCCTGTTTACTGTGGTATACGGCCACTGATTGGTGTGGCATGACAAGGCAGGTCGCGTGTAGGGTCACAACTCACAAGCCTCGGTAGCATGACCCCTGTCTTGCGCGCGGTAAATAAACAAAGAATCGGGGTGAATGTGCGGCGACTTCACGCCGTCGCCCTCTCTCTTGTATGTGGGCTTCGACCCATTTTGTATGAAAAAGGATTGGAAAGTCGACGCGTCTTGAGAGCGCCCTTACCTTACACTTCACTTTGTGTTTGCAGTGGTCTCTTTCTCGCGATACATAAGTTGATGAACTTTCTGTGCTAGACGGAAGATTATGCCAGTACCGTTTTGTGTGACAGAATCGGCAACACTTTACCATTCTATGATCGAAGTCGCTGAGAAGCTAAAATCGAAATTGAGAAATAATTATAGACTTTAGATTATCAAAACACAGGACAACTGCTATTTGAATAATATTAACCCACACGTTGAGGCCCCATGTTGGGCGCCAGTTTTACAGCCTAACGTTCTTTCTCAAGGTACTTCGCAATTTAATTTTTTTTTGTCCCATAATAAAACTTGCGGTGGCACTAGTTGGCACACGGGTAGACTAGTGGACTCAGAAGCAGGAGACCCATGTTCTATTCCCGGTGCGGGGACATACCTATGAGTTTGTTTTCTGAGTTATATACATTTGTGATGTTATAGTCGCAATAACATCGCTAACAGTGAAAGAAAGAAACTTTCTTTCTTTTCTTTCTCTTTCTTTCTATTCAGTTCTCAATACCTCAGCGCTTGAAATCGTCAATCCGCACTGGGCACGCGTGCTGATTAAAAGTCTCTCTGAGAGAAGCCCTATGCCCTATTGTGGGACGTATACAGGCTGCTTACACAGTAAAAGTTATTTGTACGTGCAGGTAGATCCCCCTTACCCGAAAAGGTGATAGGATTTCGAAACACACTGTTAATTATTTGTTTTTTTTTTCGTCTCTACTTGTCATAATTAAGGTCTTCAAATGAAACCAAAACCAGGTCGGACTCTTCCGACGAAAAGTCAATTGAGTCCTGAATTAAGTAAATAACAGACTGTATTTTGATTCATGTTATTAGTTTACTCGGGTTGCATGACTACGGTTAAAACAGAAGTTACGGAACATAATAACAAGCCGTAACAATATACAATAATGGACCTCACGTCAAGTTTACATTGGAAGTGGCGTTGCTTTTATACCTACCTATCTGAGAACATCTCAAGATCTTCTTAAGATAATTCCTAGTAGTGGCAGGTCTTACTGTCAGAAGTTTTCAAGCCGCCCTAAGGCCTCTGACTTGACTTAACGACTGCCATCTATCGACGGCAGCCGGCACCAACTGCTTAACGTACCTTGCGAACCACGGAACCGCTCGGAATACCACTAGCGTTGGTCATAGACGGTCAACCATCTATGCACTAAACGCGTACATACGTGAGTCCATCAATGCCTAGTTGTGGCCAAGGCTACTCATTCTGTTAAATTTAAAACTTTCAGAATCAGACGAACCACGAACGAACAACAATAATTTTTGCCGCGTTAAAGTGTTCTTTCTTTTTTTCAATAGGTATATCCAGCTTTCTTTATGTATATGCAAGCCAGTTGGAAATTTAAATAAAACCTCTGATAAGTTACCTCCTTGGTTGTCATTGTTCGGAGTAAAAGATCGTTCCATTTTTAAATAACACGACAGGATATGAGTTTAGTACCTATGTGGCCGCAAAACACTAAGGTAGAATCCATAATTCGAGATACCAATTTGTCAGTTCATTTCGCACAAGTGTTGCAATAGTCAGGCTAGTGCTGTTCTTGTCGATATTTAATCGGCTTTGGTATCGATAGCGGCTTTGGTAACCATTGGTATTTATCCATTTTGTTATGATGACTTAATTAAATTAATTTAAAATTTACCCGAGATAAAGGCTTTTTGCAGATGTGGTCGTTTTGCGATCAAGTCTGTATGTGGTTCTGGTCGTTTTATTTTCGACCCTAAATTTTTAATCTTCTCATATTTTAAGTAACATTGTGTAAATTGGTTTAAATAATTTGATATATCATTAAATAACTAGCGTATAATGTCCCATCGCAGGACACAGGCCTTCCCTCAGAGATAGAGTAATGGGGCTTAATCACCACGCGACTCGTATGAGTTGCAAATATTCTCCGCAATAAATTTATATAACGCAAAATTTAATTTTTATTAAGTTTTTTTACTATCAAAGTAATTTTGGACGATTCGACAAAACAAACACATTTTATTTTTCCTTATTATATTGACCCTACATTTGTTATACATTTTTGAAAAGGTCTATTAAATACCTTTAATTTGGTACCCATGACAATGGAACGCGATAATTTTAATTTTTGAAGTCCTCACTATAGAACCCCACGGCTACCATATATAATTGTTTGGCTAATTGAGAAAAATTAAACGATCCTCGAAACGAATTCTGAATAAATGGTACTCCCAATAAAACATCGTTGGGTCTCCGCTTACTCAAACTGCTTTCTTCTTTCTATCCTAGTACTTAAGGATCTATTAAGAGGTTGGCGGCTTTCAGAATAATAAAAAAATGGTACTCCTTTGATCGATAGACGGCGCTGACGCAACCCCTATCTGAATGGAGAAAGGCCAGCCGAAGTTATTCAAACTATTTCGTGGTGGATACGCTGTGTTGCTCCTTGCTTCTTACTGTTCCCAGGCGGGGTTGCGTACAGCGCCATTTGATAAATTTTGGTGAACCCAACTGACAACTGTCAAAAAAGCTTACCTGAAAAGGGTTTATTACAAATTATAATAATCGCTAATTATTACGACTTAGCAAACCAATTGGTGGAGTCGATATTCATTATCGATATTGGCTACGTCACTATTTAATTTTCTCTAACCCTGGTAACCCTTTATCCGTCAAACAGTTGTCAATTTAGTCTCTCGAATTAAAAATCTGACCTTAGTTATGAATTTTCATAGAACTTTTTCCGGCCGCTGCTCGCGTGGCCAGTACAGCAATTTCGATTTATCTCGAAAATGGTTGTCGAAATAATGCTCAAATTTCCAAGCATGTTTGAGAAAAAACATTTTTTGTGCAAGTTCACCGTTTCGCCCATTTGTTAATGTTGATGAAGCTAGCAGCTCCAGGTCACCCTTCGTATTTGCTGCGTAGTAACGCGCTGCCAAGGTAAAGGGTATTAAGTGTGTAAATTAAAGTTTATGCACAAAGTGAAAATAAACTTTAATTAAGTGCTGTTCTCATCGCAATAGGGCTTTATAAATAAAAAAGGCTGACCTAGTAACATCGCAACTAGATGCGATCCCAACACACTATATTGGATTTATTACGTGTATTTAATCAGCTCTGTCGAAATAACATCCGTTCTATGCCAGGCAAATAATTTTCAACGCATATTTCTGGAATTACGCTTTTGCTGTAATGGGTTGAAATTTAATGAAAATATTTCAAACCAATTCAAAATATTTACCTACTCGTATTTCAAATATAAGCTTGTGGAAATGTGATAAGCCTTTGAAAGGCCGGTGCAACCTGCATATTAATGTAAATTGTACGTACAAAATACTCGTAGGTAAGATTTCATTTGTTATAAATTCACATGAAACATACGTACAGTCGGGGTCTGAAAATGTTTACCACCTTAAGGTTCATAATTGTACTGACGATTATACGACACAAGGTCGATACTTGTATGATTTGATTAGTGATAGCATTGGGTTATAGCTCAGAATAAAGAGTAGAGTAAAAACCTGTCTGCTTAGAGCAAAATTTCTTCGCTCACTCAAGGAGGTTTTATAATAACGTATAGAAAAAAACCCTTCTATTTTGACAGATTTTCAGTATGTGTCATTTTAACAAATGCAATAATTTTAAAATAAGAAATGAGTTTAGATACTTGTATGAATCGAGGCTTCTGAACTTTGAAAGGTAATAAGTATATTGTTAACTGCACATCATTGTGACAAAGAATCAAGTTTGAAAACTGGTAAACATTTTTAGACCCCGACTCTCAGAAGAAGGAATACCATAGGAGCGTTAAAAAATGAACACGTGCCACATAGTCTGTTTCGTTAAGTTAAATAGCAGCAAGCTACATGTTAGAAAGAGAAAAATATAGTCGTGTCTTTGTTGCTTTTTTCGAGCGTACAACCCTTAAACGTCAGTTGGTTACCTTTGGTTACCGTTACGCTACCAAATTAGAACGGCTCAGGAAATGACGGCATGCAATGTGCCGCCCAATGACATTGATTTGGCGGAGGGTGTTCTGTGTTTGGCAGTGTGTTTGACAAGAGGTTTGGGAGTGCGCCGTTTTCGAGAAGATTGTGTATTTTATATTTATTAGAGCACCATTTGAAGTGAATTTTAGTGGATTCTCATGGTATATAGTATAAGTAACCATCGGCATGGCGTGTGTTGTGTTAGAATGTATATCTCATTATTCCCGAGAAGATAATGAAACAACATTCATCAGCTTCCACCGGTAAGTCTCTATTTTGTGTACCTAAAAGAGTATTTTCTCTAAGATTTCAACTACGGGGTACTAGAATTGCAAATTAGCTATTAGAGAATGGTGTTTTCATCATGATTATTGTGATATTTTCGATATAAATCATAATACAAGTTTGTTGTTTGTTGTAGGGGAATAGGGATGGAAGTTTCCCACTTTCTCAGTGAAAAAAATTATCGATAGTTCGTAGAACATATTTAGTTATTTCTTGCGTTTGTATAGTTGTGTTAATTGTTAATTATCTATTGCAGGTTACCCTAAGACAGCACAAAATAACAAATGTCGATGACGCAGTATCACGTACAAGCGACTATTTCATAAACAATAGCAAGTGGCGTAGGTTGGAAACAAGTGCCGTACCTACTTTACGCTTTTCCTTAGCCCGCAGATAATTGGTAAGGTTATAATTATACATTATAATGATACACTAAAAACAAAATAAAGTCTACATGCACAATTATGTCGACTGAGGTGCACGTGTTACTGTATGTATGTACATCAGGAATTTCACATGAGACCCGACGGTCTCGTTGGTCTAGTGGTTACTCCACTTGGATAAACGTTGTCGGTTCCAACCCGCAAGGCGCCGTATATCACTTGTAGAATTTTTCCCTGATTATGCCCTGACTGGGTGTTTTTTTCTATCCTGGATAACGTTTAGCAGTTAAAGGTCATAACTAGTTTAATATTATCTTAGTCTGATTCTGGTGCAAGTGATTTTTATTATTTTTATGTAGAAGTAATCAACGTGAAGTACTTAAATAAAAACAATTTTCAGGTTGCGACCTCCGTGGAAATGGACAACGTTCGTGAGCTGTAACCAAGCTGATTTCAGTTTAATTTCATAAAATATTATCTTTTACATTATGGCTGACACATTATTGTGAAAAAAAAACGTTACTACAGTCTGTAAAATATAGCTTGAGCTCCACGACAGCTGTCACACTGACAGGGTTAGGTTACGAAATTGCTTAGAAATCGAATAGTGTGCAGTAAGTACTGAGTTTTCACAGTACAAATATTCTGTGAAAAAATTCAAAACTTCATGAACACAATGTCCTTGACAGCTGTCGCGGAGCTCAACCTATATTTTACAGACTATAGGTATAGATATACATTATAGTAATACGTGTTGGTTTCTTCTCCATTGAGCTGCAACATGCCACTTTTTATGTGAAAAGCTTGAAACTACGTACTTTATTTGATGCCAAATAATCTTGTACCAATAAATCGTTTTGTTTTTAATTTTTTTTTTCATCGATACTGGACTGATGATGTTATTACAAGGGGTGCCTTGAGTAACTATGCTAGGTGGTAGGTACCTATTTATTGGAAACAAATACGTAATATATTAAATAGTTTTTCCTATTTTGGTCTTGTTTTATTCATTATACTTTCTTATATGGTGGTTATTGATGATTTGCAAACAGATTAAAAAAAATGTTGGATTGAAAGGTGTGGATTGGACCAGGTTCTGCGCGGTGCTACATGCTCGCCTGAGCAACGTTAACACGGCCCTTCCCGCTCCACAATACTGCGAGAGTTACACTGCCGTTCTTCTGCGCACTGCCCGGGAAGTCCTCGGGCAGTGCGCACGTAAGGGCGACGGTAGATACGAATGGTGGTCGCCAGAGCTAGATCGTTTACGCCGCGGAGTCAACAAAGCTCGTCGTGACTGGCAGCGATCGCGCCGCGCGGGGGGAGTCCAGGAGGAGCAACTTCATTGCGAACTTAGAGCACAGCGTATCGCCTACAAGCAGGCAATGAAGAAAGCAGAATTGGACTTTTTCCGCGAAATCGCAGAGTCAGGTAACGACGATCCATGGGGCAGGGCATACCGGGAAGCGAGTGGGCGTTTACGCCCACCGTCGAACGTTATCAACGGCTTGAAATTGGTTGAAGGCTACACCGAGGCTTCTGGCGACACCATGGAGTCTCTGCTCTCCTCGTTGTACCCAGACGACCGACCAGAGGATGATACCGACTACCATCGGAATGTACGTATTGCAGCAGCTTTCGCCCCCTCTGGGGGTGACTCACCGGAGCCGACGAAGTCTATACTAGACTTGATCGTCCGCGCACTTCCACATACAGCCGCTGGATCAGATGGTATCACTGCTAGAATTGTCAAGTGGGCGTGGAGGGCTGCTTCGGACGAGATGTGGCACATGTATCGTCTATGCATTGCTCAAGGGATCTTTTCAGACATCTGGAAGGCCGGTAGACTACTCGTCTTGCCGAAGGGCAACGGCAAACCTCTCTCGGACCCGAAGGCTTACAGGCCTATCACCCTACTACCTATTTTAGGTAAGATCTTAGAGCGCGTTATCATCTCTTGCGCTCCCTGCCTGTACGGACACATTTCAGCACGGTTTCACCCGTGGCCGCTCCACGGTCACGGCGCTCAGGTACATCAACTCTATTCGCCGTACATATACTTTTTGCCATGTTACCACATAACTCCGTAAAATCTTTCGTCGATTCGCTATAGCCCTATTAGTCCCATTTATGTTATTGAAAACCTGATGTAGAATTACTTACTGTTACTTATGAATATTTATTGTAACTTATACGGTATGTACCACACTTAGCACATAATAACATAGCCGTAAGGGGTTCCAGCTGGTTCACTAGCACCACCAAGGGAAAAATTATATTTTTTTTAGAGATAAATACATTGATAATTAGATAGATAGATAATGGTGATAAAAGTGATTTTAAGGGCCCATGACTGTAATTTAAATTAATTGGAATTGGAATAATGGAACTTAGTCGTAGGTTTTTTGGTTCACAGCCATGGGTCCGAAAAATCACTTTTAAACATTTTATTGAAAAGATACTTTTTGCATATTGTGAAAAAAGAGGTATGATTTTTTTATCATTTACTATTAATACTTAATTACCAACTTCGATTTAAAAATATACACAGATTATGTAGATCGGAATAAATAATATCGACATCTTTATGGTGTTTGTCCCAGCCCTATCGATTTTGGCTTTGTTCTGTAATCTGTGGCAACCGTGTACGAAGGTAAGGTTTTGAGTGCATGAGTACACTACAGCTGTCTATTTCTGGCACAGAGATTTATCGTAGGAGTAACAAGGACAGCTATACAGATGTTACTTTTTATTTAAGCCTCCTTCTATAGTATTCCTTCTTCTGAGCCCCGACTGTACATAGACTCACGCCTGCATCCCAAAGGGGTAGGCGGGGACCAGGGTCTCGATTCATTTAGTGCATGATAGTTCAATTACAGTTACATGGTCGGGTCACGTGTCGTGTTTTTTAATTCCATTGACGCCTAGAATTATTAAAACGCGTGGGCAAGTTGACTTGAAGCGGCAATGAAAAGTAAACAGCAAGTTCATGCAACTGTCATGGTACTACAGAGCATTAGTAGAATATAGGCCCTGTGGGCTCATTATGTAATTTTCGCAACGGATATTCATACGTCTTAAAAAGTCACGTCAACACAAAAACCGACGTACGGAGTAGGTACTGTCTCGCTCTAACATAGGGTCTTAAAAGAAGATAGTGCTATACAGTAGTGGTATACATGACTTTTTAAGACGTAACTATGCATATCCGTTGCGAAAATTACGTAATGAGCCCACTGGTTCGGCTACTTGCCTCGATCCTGACAGATCTCTTTCGCTTCAAAATTCATCTTCAATAATGACCTAGGGTCGGCGGACAAAGCACAAGTCTATAACACATATTTTTGAGGCAGTGAAGAAAACCTGTTACAAAATTACTCTATAGCATTTTTATTATCTTTATTACATTAACATGAAACGTCATGAAGCAATGAATTGAACATACCTACTTGTTTCTAAACAAAAAGTAAGTAAACTACTATTTTAATTTATTTATGTTGTAAAGAACAATAATTAACTGACGATTTGACTAATGTGCTTAAGTCCGCCGACCCTCATGGTATTTAACTTCATAAAACACAGTCATTTGTTCCGGGATTCGCATCCACGGCCTCTTGCGTGTGCGGCAGAGATACAACCGATGCGATATGTACTACGAGTACTACGAACATTAATTCAGCACTTGGGCGGCATACTTCTCTTGTTTACCTTTTAGTTTCAACACCTAGGAAAGTCGTGTGGCGCCATCTGTTGTTGGATGTTCGTACTACAAGCGTACATGTACTGTCATTTCTAACAGACTTCAAAAGTAGAGGAGGACCACGTGCGTGATCTGTCATTCTAAAACCTGGTTTACGTTTGGTTTATTTCATGCTTTTTTAGCATGTTTTCGCTGTCAGCTAATTTATGATACATACCTATGTAAAATATATCTAAGCAGCAATATTTAAAGCCCATATTTGAATGATATTATTTTTGCCGGGTGGGAGCAGAGTCGAGTTTTGAGTGAGTGAGATGGGTGGCCGGGCCTTGAGCTCGGAAAATATAACTGTATATTAAGTACGTTTCTGTGGTGCTATGTTGAGAAAAAATATATTCTGCCATGACATGTGTCAGGCACTTACATAACATTTTTTGTAATTATACTGTAGTATCTTATTATTAAGATCTAGATGTAGGTTATTTTATGCATTCGGTGTTTATCTGTAATTAGTTATACACTTAGTTCAACATACGGCATACTGCGTTCATACGAGTATAGACTGCCTCGTTGCCGTGTCAAGACAGAGGTCGTGGGTTCGATCCTCACTGGGGGCCGCCGTACATTTGTACCAATGGCCTCAGTCTGGGTGTTTTTCCATGTTTGTGATGTCCTTGCATGTATACCATAGCACAGGGTATCCTAGTTTGTGACCAAGTCAAGTGATTGTGTAGTGTGGAAGTTATTATGTGAGGAAATATCATCATCGTCATCATCAACCCATTATGTCCCCACCGAGGGGCACGGGTCTCTTCCCTGAGGAAGGTATAGGCCATACTCCACCAGGGGGCCAAGTCCGGATTGGTGGAGGCTTGTAAGAGTTATGGCTGGTCTTACTGTCAGAAGTTTTCAAGCCGCCCTATAAAGGCCTCTGACTTGGCTTAGCGACGGAGTGAACTGTTGATAAACCTAGTTAAATTGACGACCTCTGTGGCAGCGGTTAGCTCATCTGACTAATGGTAGAGGTCCCAGGTTCGAATCCCGGCTTGGGACAAAAAAAAACCCAGGTCTTGGATGTTTACATGTTTGTGACGTCGCTGTTTCTGGTTCCCACGACACTGGGTATCCTAGTGTGGGGCCAGTAGCAATGTATGTGCCTGTATGTAAAAAAATGTTAAAAATGTAAAAAAAAACATGTTGTAAATAAGTGAATAAATAAACATTGTTTTGCACATTCCTGTCCAGATCCGAGACCATCTGGAGCCGCTGGAGGTGCTAGCTTCTCTGATCGCGGCAATCGCCCACGACATCGACCATCCCGGCGTGAACCAGCCGTTCCTCATCGCCACCTCCAACCATCTCGCCACCCTATACGAGGTCAGTAACACTATACTCGAGCCATTACAAACGTGCGAACCGAGTCATAAATGTGCGAGCGAGAGTTCCGATATGCCTGATACTCGTATGCCTCCTATATGTGTGAGAGAGAGGTCTGATACAAACGTTTGCGACTCAGTTCGCACGTTTGTAATGGCTCAAGTATATCTTACTATGAGCGTCGTCGTTGTTTTTTTCTATCCGACCGACCCGCAAACGTTGGTTTGCCATATTAATTAGCGAACGACCTATTCTAAGATCTAAATATACGCAAAAAAATATTAGAAATCGGTGAAGCCATTTCGCAGGAGTTAGATAGCAAACACTGTGACACGAGATCCTTATAGATTAGATCTTTGTGCTGCTGTGACGCGCGTGACTTTCACGCAACAGGTTCTGGCTGAAAACCAGCGTTATGGTACGGACACACTATCGCGATAACGCGAAGATTTGCGTTGTCGCGACATGTCTGGCCAAAAAATTCGTCCTATCGCGAATCATCATCGCGAATACAAACACCCTTCGCGCTGCTTAGGTGATGAGACGTAGCGAAGGTTTATTTGATGTGGCCAAGCTCTTCGCAGTAGATCGAACACGAAATTTTGTCGCGACAACGCGGACACGAATCTTCGCCTTCTAGTGTGGCCGCATCATTACGGATTCTTATCCGTACCTCATGCTGAGTCCAGACACCTTTTTAGCCAAGACTCACATTGTCACACTTACTTGTCCCTTTCATGTCTCTGAGTACATATAATTGTTAATTTTAAAGTTTTTTCTGGTTTTTTTTTGTAAATTTTGTTTTATTTTGTCCTTTTTAGTTCTAATTTCACCTAAATGTAAAAATGTGTGTTTTGGTGGGTAAATAAAATCTTTATTTATCTATCTATATACTAAAGGCCAGTTTCTGAATTTAGAATTTCGCTATCTAACTATTGAACCAGTGCTGCCTCGTCAAATGTCTCAGAAGAGAGCGTGACAGTAAGTTACTTAAGTATATACTTAGTGAAATTGTCAATTCAGAAACCGGCATTAAATGAGCAATAGCCGCGGGCCGCTGGTAGCGCACCTATATTTCATTACATTCATCTTTTCTCCAGATGCAAACAAGCCGTTGATAGAAATCGTTTATACAGGGTTACAGGGAAAGTCGTGCACAATATTAAAGGAGGTCATTATTTACGTCATTTCTGATGGATTTTATTCTATTATATAGGGTCCGAAAATTAACCTATATAATAGAATAAAATCCATCAGAAATGACCTAAATAATGACCTCCTTTAATATTGTGTACGACTTTCCCTGTAACCCTGTATATCCTCGTAAGGCCCGACCTTGAAAATAACAATTGTTTTGTGATCACTTGAAGACATTGGGCCTCACGAGGATAAGGAAAGCAATAATGCCCGTCCAGTTGTTTGCTCGTCCTTATTACTTCAAGGAAGAATTCCATGACTTTCATACTATGTAAAAAAAATCTGCGCTACCAGTTAAAAACTGAGTGAAATATGATCTGACTATAATAACCTAATATCAATATAAAATAAGGCGAAATGTTTATAAGTACTGTACTGGCCTATAATTGTTGCTCAATGGTAAAATTTTAAGATTTTAAGACGGTGGGCCCTATTTTGTAACGCATTATTAACTTAATAACTAAAGATAAAAGTAGTTACTATCCGCGAAACGGTAGAGCCAACCATTTATTTTAAAAAGCCCAAGCTATAGCTGGAAGCCGCTATTTTAAAATATATTTAAATATAGGCCTTTCACAACGAGAGCTTTAGCCCAATATTCGGATACGAAAGCCACTCTATTGATGGACGGTTTCAAAGGCGACTAATAAATATGACCGAAAAAGACCGAACAGGTCTAGCTTTGTGCAGCTGACCTAAATAGCTGGAACGTCAAATGAACGGAATATAGGTGGCCCAGGCTTTCAAATCTTCGACAATATACTGGATCGGATGTATTGCATGCGATACCGGCGACGCGCGGATGCAGTGGACTAATACTCGTATTAGTCTGTTGCATCCGCGCGTAGCCAATTCAGCAATAAAAAATGTATTTCAACGGGGAGAGTATTCTGTTGAATGTCCACGTACGAGGTTAGACGCTGCCTTTAGACCGAATCTGTAGTGGAGAAAGAGGCAGCGGGAAAATAAAACGGCATTCAGACCATTTTCTCACGTTATTGAATCTAATACATAAGTCGGTTTTTCGAACGCTGACTGTCTTGTAGGCCAGTACAATACTTAACATCATTTTCGCTTTATTTTATTTTATCGGTTTTTTTATAGTGTTATAAGGTTACTAGCTGACCCCGCAAACGTTGTTTTGTCATATTAATTAGTTTAGGATCTATTTTGAGGCTTACCTTAAATATACACAAAAATAAAAATACAAGTCGGTGAAGCCGTTTTGGACGAGTCCGGTAACAAAGACTGACACGAGACTTTTATATATTAGATATTTTTTTATTATAATTGTGAAATACGCTAATGGGTTCCTCTTGGTACGCAAGCCCGAGACGAACTTACGTGTAAGTCTGTAAGGAATACAACGAAGAGTAAAGGGTCAAGTTTCCGCCTGCAGAACACGTCGGTGCTGGAAAATCATCATTGGCGGGCAGCCATCAGCTGCCTGGCCGAGAGCGGCCTGCTGGACCAGGTCCAGGGGCTGCAGGAGGCATTGGAGCGGCAGATCAGCTCCCTCATCCTTGCCACGGACATCACCCGTCAACAGGAGTACCTGAGCCAGTTCAAGGTAAGTCCGCTCTCGTACATTGGCTAAGTTTCAAGAACAACAATGTTGTTATTATACCTGGCTGCGTTGAGTCCCTGTTTCAAGTTAATGATAGGGTAATTTTGTATTTAACCCTTGGATATGTTGTCAGTGAGGTATTATGTAGTAACATAACGGTTTACTAATGTATTGCCAAAAATCGTTTCCCAAAGTATTACTTCCCAAACTATTTTCCGCAAATTATCACTTGGCAAAAAAACATTTCTCAAAACAACTTAAAGCAAATAAACAGTTAGCAAAAGTTATTATGGCAAGTTATTGTTTACCAAATAAATACTTGGTCAAAATTCATTTTACCAAGCATTATTCAGTCAAAAGTATCGTTTGGCAAAAAGTACCTTTCCATAAAATACCGAATACGCTGCCGGCAATGTGTGTAAATGACACAACAAAGTCGGGTCTGTTTTCGATCTTACATAGAGAACCTAACGCTCGGACGCGCTCCGCTTCGCTACGCGCGTCGTCGCACCTATATTTCTGTTGCCACGTATTCTTTACATCGCCGACCCCCCGTTCAATAATAATTAGTACCTAATCGTCAACTATATTTATGCCAAATAATAATTTGACCAAATGAATAAAAGCCAAAATAAAACTTTAGCATAATAAACGTTTGTCTTAATAAAACTTGACGCAGTAAAATTATGCGAAATGATAATTTGACCAAATGAATAAAATGCGAAATGAAAACTTGCTAAAGTTTCATTTGGGAAATGAAACTGATGCCATAAGTTTATTGGGAAGTAAAATTTGGCGAAAAATACTTTGGCTAAACGGCGGTATCCCAACATAACATTTAGGATACCCTGCTTCGAGGGAACGAGAAACAGCGACGTCACAAACATGTAAACATGTAGTATACTACAATTGCGGATACGCTCTGTAGATCGTAATTTGCAAAAAAGTACTTATTTTTAATATCATATTAATTAATTAATATTTATAAATGAATACTTTATGTTTCTTTATTTTTTTAATATTCGTACTGACACAAACGTGTCTTTCTTTCCAATCTTTTCCTTGTGTAAGCTCAATGGTGGCAGACAATTCTTTATTATTTCACGTTTATTTAAACGTTATTTGACTCCACGATTCGACGCTACAAGTTAAGAGGCTACTAAAAAGTTAAATAAAAATGAAGTTATAAATACCTTTAAAGAAAACACTAAAAAAATCTTTTCCGCGCACCTGCATTGCTTTAACTTGGCCGGCGCACAGCCGTGCACCTCGATGTATTTTTTCCTAGTTTACATTTTAAACACGCAATTTCAGATTCAATCGCGCTGTGCAGTGCACCTACCAAAGAGTATCAATTGATTTCTAGGAAATTTCACACATTAATACTCTGCGTGATTCCATCGCTTTTCAGAGGCTTTGAGTATTTGCCTCGAAAGCTCTGGATTTTACAGGCCTGGGAATGTTTATGTCCTTTGATGAGTTAGCTTGCGAGAGGTATTTTAATCAAGGACGCCCGTTGATTTAATTAAGTATTTGTTTTTCGATTTAGATTCTGTTTTGCTCGCTGTGATGTTCCCTTGGAAATTAAATAGTAAAATGTACTGTCTTCCTCCATCGCTATTTCAGGCTACTATCTATTTGTTGTAGTGTAGTAACTTTTTGATTCAGAAAATCTGATGGGAAATAAAAAAAAATTGGAAACAATTTTCTTCACTTACATACGTAATCTCGCACTTGTATCCCAGAGGGGTAGGCGCCCCTGCCAAGGACTTGCACCTGCCACGATCCTGACAGATCGCGTTCGCTTCATAGTCATTCATTAGTCGTTCATTAGTACCCGAAACCGACGTGGTCGTACATTTCATCTTGCACTTTGCTTTTAATTTTCTTTAGTAAAAATATATTTAAAGCGTCCGTAATGTAATTGCAGGGGTGAAAAATGGTCAGTAAAGTCAATAAAAGTCAGTTTTTTTGACGATGGTCAGTAAACGTCAGTTTTTTTTTTTAAATAGTCAGTAAATTCAGTATTTTGTGGATCAGTGGTTACGCACGCAGAAGTGGTCAGGTTTCTGTAGATCGAGGTAAAAAATATAACGTTTTGGAGTCTTTAAAAAATCCCTTAACATATATTTTTCGGTAGATCCCCAAAAAAATACGCGGTGTTACCACTATAAAACATAAAGGTTTAATCGGTATATTTATTTTTACCATGAATAGAAGGCTTATGTGACAAAAATCCTTATCACATCAAAGACATTAAAATTTAATTACTCATAAGAGGAAAGTCTAAAAGAAAACACCTACGTAGCACACACAATTTTAACTTGGAAGTAAAATGGGGTTATTTGGTTTTTACGTACTAGCAACATTCAGACAGCCCTTGGCTTGTATTGATATGTTAACATGACAGTTTATTTTTTGCATTGAATTAAAAAACAGACTTTAATACACAATGACAGTTGGGGGTCAGGTTTTGGGGTCCAAGCGCCGGACCACAATTTTCAACTTCACGAAGCCGAAGACTCCCGCTGTGCCTGCTTCCGCCGTTCAGACAAAGAGAACCGCTGTTCCTGTTAGCCAAACTTCATCTGCACTCATGATCATAGAAAGAAATAAAGAAAGAAAAATGGTTTATTTTACGCCACATGGACATACATAACAACATAAGTAAGTAAATACAGAAAAATAAGGTAAATATTTGACAAAAGTATAAGAAACATGAATCTACAGTAAGAGAAGAAAAAAAAAACAAAGTGTTTACAGTTGATTTGCGCTGTATGTCGATGCAGCAGAAAAAAGGTCTCTAGCTCAGTATTTGCTGAGGGTTTGCACCCAAAGCACTGATTTTCAGCTAGGGCCTTCCGGTGACTCACGGAGCATCAGAACGGAACAAATACGCACTCATACTTATATACAAAATATATAGAAACACACGCTTATACATATACGTACATAATATAATATACTATATTCTAATAACTAATACACATTAAATACACTTTAAATACTAGGGTCAATAATACCAGTGAATACAATAAGAAATTCAATTAAATACACTATTTAATATCTTGACTTGACTCGTGCTTAGGAAGAATGGGTACATAGTAGGTCATGCTGGAAGAGGTAGGTAGTTTAAGTTTTCTGGTAACTCAACAAATACCCTTTAAGTTTCACCTTAAAGGTATACTTGCTGGTAAGGACTTGGAGAGGAGGAGGAATGTCATTCCAGCATTTAAACGCCGCGAATCTGAAGCAGCCGCGAAACTGGTATGTGCTGGTATTGCTGTCCTCATTTTGTGTTTATATTTGTTTCGTGACCATTGGATTTTACTAAACAAATATTCCGGAGTCTCAGTTTTTATTACACCGAAAAGCAGAACAGCAAGGTGCAGTTTACGACGTGCAGACATCTTCAGTACACAGTACAGACACGGAAACAAAATCGAGCGCACGCATTCTGCACACGTTGTATCAATCTTTCAGACCTGCGAAGCAAACACCCACCATAGACAACGTCGCAGTAGTTAAGCTTAGACAAAACAAGCGACTCGCATAACTTGACCCGCATAGTCTCACTAAGGTAGTCCCTTATCCTGTACAGCACCTTAAGACGATAGAAGCAATTACCCACGACATCGACAGTATGGTTCTCAAAGCGGAGTGCCCATCCATAAGCAAATCCAAGTCTCTCGCCTCAGTAACCTGCTCAATCGGCACTCCTCGGATGCTTACAGTTCCAGTTTGAGCTATCCGATTAGCAGTTTTTCCGATTTGAGCTTCGGAACCGAGGATAAGATACTTGGATTTACTTGGATTCAGAGACAGGCAATTTTTTTGAGACCATGCTGCTACCCGATCTAAATCTTCGTTTAATTTATTCACTGCGATCTCAGCTTCCTCTGGATCGCACGATGTATACAACTGCAGATCATCTGCGTACAGATGATAATCACAGTGAACAACTGACGTGACTATATCGGCGCTATACAGGATGAACAGCAAAGGCCCTAAAATCGAACCCTGCGGGACCCCCCTAGATAAAGGACACGGGACCGAAGAAACAGTGCTTCCGTCCGTCTTACGGAGATTAACAATCTGCGCACGTCCAGTCAAGTAGCTGTCAAACCATTCTACCGCGGCCCTGTCCAGGCCGTAGTAGCTCATCTTAGATAATAGGAGGGGGATGTTTAAGCAGTCAAAGCAATACTAATAAGGTGCTCCTGCCAACATCCTGCGCTGCAAGTACGTTGTCTACCACATCCAGAAGTGCTGTTGCAGTCCCTCGACCTTTGCGGAACCCTGACTGGAGAGCCGGTAGCATACTTGACCTCTCCAAGTATTGAGACAACTGATCACATACCACCCTCTCTATTATTTTCGAATTACAAGGCAGAATGCTTACTGGGAGCCGATTCTCACTTCATTAGCAAATAAGACGTATACGACTCTAAGGCGTATGACTTGAATTCTACATTAAAAAGTCGAACGACACCCAAATTCTGTATTCTGAACACCATGCGACATTGAATTCGAATGAAAAAAGAAATGTCTAACGACTAGAACAGTAATCTGTGAATCCTACGTTCCATTTTCTCGATTGTAAATTGAAAGTTAGTCGAATCTTAAAACATTTACAATTTCACTTTTAAATTGATACATTTTGCAGCAAATTATTACTTTGAGTGTTATTTTATAAACTAAGAAACTGTTTAGGTACAAAATATACGTTATTTAAAAGTTTAATTCACTTAACTCTTAAAATTTTCAACTGAAATTTTACTTATAACGAAACGTCAACGTAGGGAACGTTGGGCGAGTCCATTAAAATGGACTTGCCCTACGTTCCGTAATGCGATAAAATCAATTACAGCGCGAATCCGACCAAATGTAGTAGTCCCAAAGTATCTCGCACGGAGTAGGGTTTTTGTGCCTACTGCACTAAGTGGATTCGCGCCAGGCAACGTCGTACGGAAAGTATTCTTGGAATTTCCAATCAAGAAACGTCAACTATCAATGAATGCGTTCAAATTTCATACGCCTTTTGCGAGTCGCATTTACCATGCGACAAGATGACACCTCAAAGCGAACGAAAATTGTTAGCAAATTTGCGTATACGACTTTGTGAGAATACATGAAACTGATTTTTATGCGACAAATGTCTAATCCTTCGAATGTTTGGCGTCTACGCTTTCAATTCGCATGGGCGAGAATCGGCTCCCAGGTCTCAGATCTGAGACCTGTGCAGGATGGGGCTTCTTAGGGAGTGGAGTCACTTTGGCGATCTTCCAGTCAGTCGGGTAAGTCCTTGTTAGAATGCTGTTGTTAATAATGGTCAAATTTACGTCAACTGTTATCGGTAGTGTCAAAATTAACATGTCAATCGAAATAGAGGCAATGCCTCTAGCGGACGTTTTGATATTTTTCATAATCTTAAATAATTGGTCTTCTCTGATAGTAGTCATATGAAACGTTGCGTCAGAGTGTCTATGATATTGAAAATAAGTTGGGTCAGAAATTGTCACGTCACTGTTACCCGGTATATTCAAAAATTGTCCATTGATCATGTCAGGGTCCTGTAGATGAGAGGGTAAGTCACAGTCTCGCTTGGCGGGTAGTATAGTTTGTTTCAAAGTCTTCCACAAAGTCTTAGAGTCATTTACGTATCTATTAATGTGACAATCAAAAAACGCCTTTTTTTCGTTATAAACAGCAACATTTACCTGGTGTTTGAGGTCTTTGTAAAACTGCTTGTGTGTGTCGATTTTTGTAGTCTTGTATCGGTCGTGTGCTTTGTCTCGTAAGTTCATCATAAACCTAACATTATTCGTCAGCCATGGGACCATTACAGCCTCTTTGACTGTAATGGTCTTTTCCGGTGCATGTAAGGTAAATAAGTTTATTACATAGTCATTGAAACACCTCACCATGTCATCAACGTTGTCAAGTTGCTTAATTCTGTCCCAGTCCATTGCGTCCAAGTCCTTGTTAAATAAGTCTACGTCAATATCTTTAATAGGTCTGTAAGTAATTTTAGTTGGTTTAGTCTTCATCTTCTTTATGTCAAGTGTTACAGTAATAAAAGCGTGTTGACCGAGATCAGGTTTGTACTGCACATTGACGCTTATTACCTTGGCATCTGTACAAACGAGATCAATGGTCGTCTCACTATGGTTGGTAAAGTGCGTGGCGTCATGTATGATTTGAGTTAAACCTAATATTTTAAGTAATTGCGTTAATGGTTTAAAGTAACGGTCATCAGTGTTTGAAAAGTCAACATTAAAATCCCCTAGCAAAATTATTCGATCATAGTCCTTAAACGAGGTTACAGAGTCAGTCAGTGCATCAAAAAATGTGTCTGCGCTAAGCCAAGGAGGCCTATACGCCGTGCCAACAATTATTCGTTTCCCATTCACGTTCGTGCGTAACCACATTTGCTCCACTGATGGCGCGGGGGTGTGTGGGCAAACGCACCATCATTGAGCCACAAGAAGTCCACTGCTGGACATAGGCCTCCGCCATGGATTTCCAAAAAGACCGGTTGGAAGCGGCCTGCATCTGCACTCAGGAGGACCTAATGATTGCAAGTGATAAAGCAGTCAGCGTCGCAAAGTTCTGCGTCGCAACTGTCTAGTAAAGACTGTTAAAAGTTGTTTTGCCATCGACACGCTAAGAAGAAGATCTGCACTTGGTCCCCGGCCGTTGGTGGAGCGTTCCACTGTCTCCGGCCGGCTCAGGGGAGTACCTGACCGTGGTTCCGTTGAAGAGAGATCAATGCCAGGGTAGAGCTATTTTCTTATCCACGACCTTTGTTGTAAAAGCGTTGATTAAATTGTTATCTCGTTCTCTAGTAACGCATTTTATTTTTATTTTTAACTTCTGTCCTAGCCTCTTCAAGGCTAGCGTGACATTGGCGCGCTTGTTTTTCTTCGCGTTACCATGACTGCGTCGATTTCGTTTCATTGCCGCTTCGAATCGCCTATTTGTAATTCTAGGCGTCAATGGAATTTAATAACATGTCACGTGACCCGACCATCTAACTGTAATTGAACTGTAATGCAATTACAGAATCGAGGCCGAATCCGTTTGTTTGTCTGTCCGTCCGCTGCTTATCCCGGATATGCTTAGTACAACACCGCTGAAATTAGATTAACATTTTTACCTACTTTATTTCTCGTCTATCTCGTGGCGTGGGGCATCGGTATTGTTCGTTTAAAAATATAGAATAAAAAGGTTAGGCAATATTTATTTTCATATTATACCGGTCTTTTTGGAAATCCATGGAGGAGGCCTATGTCCAGCAGTGGACTTCTTGTGGCTGAATGATGATGATGATGATTATTATTGTTATTTTATATTTAGTTTACTATTTTTTCCTGATATCACTCAATTGCACAAGATTTTAATGGTACTTCTTTTCATACTAAGGAATAGAATAATAAAATTCGTTTCTTGTTCACTTGTTCTTGTTCACTTTCACTTTGATCACTGTAAATACGGATTTCTCATTTGGGATACTTGCATTTCTCATTTGGGATTTGCAGAAAATTGCAAAAACTGTAATTTTCCTTGAAAAGGAGATTTATTAAAAACCTCTATTACGGTGAGCGGACTAGCCGAAAATTCTTCAGTGTAAACCTCACATTAATTTCGATAGAGTTGCTAAAGCGATAAAAATTGTTTATAAAACCTGTATTACCAGCAAGTATACCTTTAATTAAGTATCCGAGCAAGTATCCTCCGCCAATCCGGACTTGGCCCCGTGTGGAGTATGGCCAATACCTTCCTCCGGGAAGTGACCCGCGCCCCTCGGAGGGGACATACTGGGTTGATGCTGAGAAATTATAACAGTAACAACAACTCTTCACGTGTGACGTAATCTATTATAAAGTGCCCCTTCTAAGAAAACTGTAAACAAACCGACCTACCCATACCCAACCAAGCTTCTATGGCTTTTACGAAGAAGACGAAGACCGTCATCAGTGCTTACAAAATACAACCACTTCCAAGAAGTTTATTGATCGTTTAAACACGGAAGGCAATATCGTCCATCAAGTTGTTTGGTCTTCCTAGGCCATTCATTAACCGACGCCTATTATCAATTTCTCGGCTTTGATACTGTTACTGAAAAGGTTCCTCGAGTTTCGATTTAATCAACCCACTTAGCGGAGCTGATCGAGCCAATCCACCCACCCCGCTTTCTTGCTACAACTCGGTAAGTACTTAAGGCTGCTCTGAGGGTCATTTTAACATTTTAATTGCTATTTTGTATCTGTATATTTACAACATGAGTAAACTTTTGATAAGTGCGATCTGGGGGTTTTTTGAACTGATCCCATGGTCAAAACTACTGACTTTACTGACTATAACCATCTATAATACTGACCAATAATTCATCATTGGGAAACGTGGCCTACATGCTTGTTTTAAAGTAATCATGTATCTATCTAATCTAATCTAATCTCTTTAAACGAGCAATTCTTGTATATATATTTATATATAATCAGAATCTCGGCTCTAATGGCGAACGGCTCTAACGATTTTCATGAAATTTTGTAAACAGAGGGTTTCGGGGACGATTAATTGATCCAGCTAGGTTTCATTTTAAGAAAACGTCGTTTTAACCGTGTTTTTGGGCAAAGAAATAACTGCTAGCCTATAAGAACGTAAATTGTAAACTTTTGATAAGTGCGATCTGGGGGTTTTTTCCACAACTACAGGGGTGGAAACTGATCCCATGGTCAGAAATACTGACTTTACTGACTATAACCCTCTAAAATACTGACCAATAATGCATCATTGGGGCACGTGGCCTACATGCTTGTTTTAAAGTAATAATGTATAATAAGAAAAATGATTAAAGGCAGCGAAAACTAAAATAAGGTTTCATATAGAGACTGTACGAAAAATTAAAACAAATTCTTGAATAAAGGTATGTTTGGGGATCTACCGAAAAATATATGTTAAGGGATTTTTTAAAGACTCCAAAACGTCATATTTTTTACCTCGATCTACAGATGAATCAGTTCAAAATCCAAGCCAAGTCACACAATGAAGATGAATAAATACCAAAATCCAAACTAAGTCGCGTTTTACGGGAAATTATCAAAGAGCACGTATTTACCTCAACTAAAAATTTACCGTTTGAAAAAAAGAAAGAAAGAAAGAAAGATTTTATTAGTATTGTCACAGAAACACAATGCCATCTTAAGTGACACTTGGCTAACGTTTTTTCGATGTAATAGCAAGTTATATACGTTTTTTAATACTTAAAGAGACATAGAAGTTTCTAAAACGCAAATCATTTGCAGAGCACGTATTAACACATCTACCACGGAAGAATCACACGAGCAGACTAACACAAAAATAATAGATAGATCGAATATTCTAAAAAAGAAATACTGAAATAGGTAGGGTACCTGAACACCTGAGACAGCATGTATCCAGAGCACAAAAAAGCCTATCTGACTTTTTACATAGTTTAAAGGTGCCAGGAACTAAAAAGATTTTTTTTGTATCGAAGTTATGTCGGTACTACCACTAGAGCGTACTCAAATAACATTATTTTAAAATTGCATGCACAAACCTATTAAATGTTATACCTTTTTGAATAGTTAAAGAGTTGTAGAAGTTTTTAAAATTATTTGCAGAATAAATTCCATATGTAAATTTTTTTAAGAGCTGCAATGTGAAAAATATTTAGAGAAAAAATATTTAATTGTAACCGTTGCCGAACAGTTTTTTAAAGCTGTTCGTAGTAGGTTCGTAGGTACATTGCTTCTGGGCCCGCAAGAAGATACCCTGTGTCGTGGGAACCAGAAACAGCGACATCACAAACATAAAACATCTAAGACCTGGGGTTTTTTTTGTCCCCAGCCGGGGTTCGAACCCGGGAGCTCTCGCTGTTCGTAGTAGGTTCGTAGGTACATTGCTTCTGGGCCCGCAAGAAGATACCCTGTGTCGTGAGAACCAGAAACAGCGACATCACAAACATAAAACATCTAAGACCTGGGGTTTTTTTTGTCCCCAGCCGGGGTTCGAACCCGGGAGCTCTCGCATGGCAGGCAGATGCGCTAACCGCTGCGCTACAGAGGACGTCTGTAATGTAATTTATCATCATCATTCATCTGTCATTAGTCTATTTTGCGCACCCGCCTAAATAGCACCTGCACCAATAGCACCTGGCCTAGTCCAGATTGTGCACCTATTGATATTTTTGGCAGAACAAATACATTTGAATTCACTAACAGCACCTGCCAAAAATATCAATAGGTGCCCAATCTGGACTAGGCCAGGTGCTATTGGTGCAGGTGCTATTTAGGCGGGTGCGCAAAATGGACTACCTCGTGGCGCGGCATTGACACATTCCTTCGGCGTCATGTTTGATGACTCGGTTCGCACGTTTGTAATGGCTCAAGTATAGCAGAACTGAGGACCAGCACCTCCGCAGTTCTAACACACCGGTCCATTCTTCGACGTCGCACATCCCTGCCTTGAAGGTTTGAACTGAGCGAAAATCCTCGTTCGCCAAGGATAAAAGGGAAATGTCCAAGTTTTTCGAAAACAAATTTTAACAAGCGTAGTTTTGGCTTACATTCACGCTTCACCGTGCTAGCACACTGAAAGTTCTGCATGCAATCCGTGATATAAGTTTTTTCGGTTCACTTTAACTTTAAACCGAACAAAATCCCAGCTTTATATTATGGATGCAGTAATTTATTTATAGCAAACGTTGTTTTGCCAGATAATATTATTTTTAGTGGACCACCCTTATAGATAAATAGATTGATAAATTATCATTTAGCGATATGAAAAATAGATAACAATCTATTCTCATACCTACCGAATATACATATAAAATTTCGTGAAAATCTGTCTGAATTTTATATACGAGTATTAGATTTTATTTGGGTAAACAAACAATTGCACAGTAAGTGGTTACAGCAGCATTACATGGCAGTAAAAGCCATTTTACTAATTTTACAGGATAGCGAAAAAATTACATAAATAAAACAATATTTTATGTATATAGTTACCTCCATCGTATTTAAAAGTAAAATTCGCTTAAATTATATTTGTGACTAGCTGTCCCGGCAAACTTCGTACCGCCAAAGGTTTCGTAATTTTTCGTAATATAAAAATCCAAAAATCAGCCAAATCGGTCCAGCCGTTCTCGAGTTTTAGTGAGACTAACGAACAGATTATATATAAGAGAAGTAAAAGAAGATTGTGTAGTGCTTCGACGTTTTTTCCTTTTAACCTCCTCAGTCCCGTGTCGACAAAATAACAATAGAAAACTATTGTTATTTTCAAGGTCAGGACTGAGTGCTTATACTGAGTTTTTTCCTTCACTTTCGATAGCGAGAGCGTTTGCAATTTGTATAGGAGTGACAAAGCGTGCCACATAGTTGTCACTCCTATGCAAATCGCAAACGCTCTCGCTATCGAAAGTGAATGAAAAAACTCAGTATACGCACTCTGAAGAGGTTAAACTAAATGTTTATTTCTTACAAAAGTTAACCGGCGGCTAACTGCGCGACCAACTGTACCCGCAGCTCAGCGCATAATCGAGTTGCTCTCGGAGTGAAATAAATCTGCGGAAACCTTTGCTATCGGATCTCGACAACTTGACTCTAACAACATAAACGCTTTGAACTTGAGCTCATTTCTGTATTAAAACGTTCCACAGGTTTCCTCGACGTCAAAACTAGTGATGTGCACCGATTACGATTTTCTGCACCGGTATTTTTTTATTACATTTGATAACTCTTTATTGCACATAAGTAAAGCTGCACAAAGGCGAGCTTAAAACAAAAAAAATGTTTTCTTCCAGCTAACTTACAGCTCGCTAATGATAATGATATGCAAGAAAGTTTATAGTGCCAACAAGACACATCACAGAAACAAACACAAACAAACAAACAAGTAAAATAATAAATAAGTAAGGAAACAGCCAAAAACACCAATAAATAAAGAAATACTTATATACTTCAAGAAAAAACTGGCCAAGTTGGACACGCGCATTATAGGGCTCCGTAAAAGGAGCGGTTCTTTACCTGGAATACCTACTACTTCATGAAAGTAAAGTTTTCCTTTCATAAGTAACCAATTAACTCGTTAACTTGTAAAGTTCATTATTTGTGCTACTCTAGCACAATTACGCGCTACAAAGCCTAGTATAGTATTTCGCAAACGGAACCCAAAATCGAAAGATGGCCTCCTTCACCCACAATATTATGTTATTTTTGTTAATTGTGCAATAAAGTAAAACAACGATATTTTTAAATGTCTATTCTTATGATATCTATGAACTAGTCGAAACAAAATGCAAACCTAATTGTAGCGGAGGTACACCTGTCGGAACTTTTGTAACAAAAAATTAAAGGAGAAAAAATAAATTTAATGAATGTTTTCTTTGAAAGTTTGAAAGTCAAGAGAAAAATCACATTATTTTTTTATGTGTTACCCACATCAAAAAATGTGATTTTTCTCTTGACTATTGGCCAGCCGTGCTAGACAAACTATACTATAAAAAGTTATCAAATAATATAAAATAACTAACAACAATAACTTCTACACAACAAAACTTCTCACTTTTCCTGGTGCCAAATTGGGGTACCTGTGCTTTGGTAACAAGGCAAAGATGTCACAAACATGAAAAACACCCAGACTAAGGCCATATTTTGTACACATCAACTGCGGGGGCTTCCAGTGGAATCGAACCCACTACCTCTGTTTTGTTATCATGTGTGTTAGACCAACGGGGTCAGTCAACAGCTAGTCAGTCAGTTGAAGGGAGGAATTTAGGCATAGAAACAACCGGTTACTATTGTTTTTTTACCGGTTTTCCTAGAACCGTTTCACATCACTAGTCACTATACAATAATTACATAATGCTTCATGCCACGTACCCTTTCTATTAATTTTCCAAAGTCGGACGTACCAAAGTCAAAGTCGCGGGGCTGCAATACGAATAGAGAAACATGAACTTTCATTAATTCTCGTACTTTTTTTACTCTCTTGTTTGTTGTTTTGTTGATATTTGTCACTGGTTCCTAACGTATTACCGTGTGACGCGGTACACATGGATGATTAGATTACAAATGTTCATGTACCATCGAAAACGGTATTAATCTTCGGGTGCAGTTACGTATGTCATCAACTGTATGGAGTTGTCTGATTTAGCCTACTCCGAACTGTCAAATACATACATGTTTTAACACTTTCGGGTTTTCTTAATGCTTAACCCAATACAGTGGAAAGTTACGTAATACAAACGTAGCACTCTAAGATACTCTTTTTGGTCTATTTAAACTACAGACTTTACACAAATAGTAGATTCTGTGGATGAGTATAATTTATGTATTAATAGTAAATCATGTGGCTGTGTATGATTGTTTGAATTTAACAAAACTTACCACGGGAAACTAAACTGTTTCATTCTAAATGATAGACGCATGCATGTCTATCAAAAGTCTGCATTGAAAAGAAAATTGTGATTTAGGTAATCTTCTTCAAAGTAGTCCTTATAGAAGCTCTTAGTAGTTCATAGTGCATCGGTGCACATTTCGCTCCAGCTCTTGTCAGTACATTCTGTTGTTGTTGTTTCAGTCTATCATTTATTCATTCTCGGTAATGGAATATTCTTTTATCGTGACCTTGTGCTCCCCTAGCCGTTAGATCACATACTATATTTTTCATCCCATCTATTCGAAAGGGACGACTTGGTTCGCCTTTGAGTGCACCCAAAGATGGTGTTTTCTATAAGAAACTTTTAGCTGCCAGTAACGAGTTTTTAATCCTCTTTATAAGTAAGTCGGAATTATCTTTGCCGCGCACTTTTTTAATTTAGAACATCATACGCCCGAAACTAATAACCAATCCCGATCCATTTTTAGCTATCTCAGATTGAGAATTCAATCCATTTTTGTAACTATGTGTGCCAATAACCTATCCATAGATTGAAAATACTATCTGTGTAGCAATCTATCAATGGGAGGTCGGATCACAGATTTCGGATTGACCTCTGTTTGTGAATGACAGATTTCGTGTGTCAATAACCTATCTGTGGATTTTGACGTTTGCTCAATCAGCGTAAACAATCCCTAATCGCTATCCCTCGTTTTTCTCGGATTTCGCAGTTATTTTAAAGATTTGTCGTGCATTACTTTACTATCTAAAGTGAAGAAATGGCACTATCGGCATTTTCAAGCGATAGCGATAGTGATCTGGACAATTTGGACCAATTACCTATCGGATTGGAGTGACGAAGAATAATATGTAACTCAACGATATTACACTTCACGACCTTCACTTCACGGAGAATGAGGAGAGTGAATTACATGCAGTCTCTCGACGACGCACAGTGGTTCGTCTCCATACAAGAGGTTGGACATAGGATCTTTAAAAAACAAAATGCATTATTTTGGAAAACAAAACTACCAAAGCATACTATAATCAAAGAGAAATAACAAATACAGATTGAGTTTTTTTGATATGACCCATAATTTATGAGTAAATAATTAAAAACCATTTCTTTACTATGGAGAGTAGCATAAAAATATTGATATCTCATGATTCCCTGCTGTTTTCGGATTACGGTTTTCAAAAATAGTATTGACATATTTTTACTACATTTCATCCTTTGACACATGGTACCCCTAACGTGCCCCTTAAGAGATATGGATGATAAAGGAAAAATAATACCACGTTAGCGGTAGATGTAGGTAGGTACATACATAAGTTCACGCCTGTATCCCAGAAGGGTAGGCAGAGACCAGGGACCGTTTGGGAGAATGAGCGGCCATCATCCACTGCATACTACCGGCCTTGGTCTTTCAAGTTCATACGAGATACAGAATCCAATGTGAAGAACAAAATGGCCGCGTTTGAAGCAGATATTACTCCACTCACTCCAACTACTTCCGGAAACACCACGATACGTGGTGGATACCACGTGGTATGGAAACATGGAAAGGATACAGATACTGGAGGTTTACCAGATACAGATACCAGATACAGAGGTATTTCGTGAAAGAATTGACACGCACAATTCATGGTACAAACAGGAATGTCACAACCGACAACTGGTTCACTTCAATTCCTTTAGCTAAAAGCGTTCTACTTGAACCATATAAATTGACAACAGTTGGCACGCTGCGAGGGAATAAAAGAGAAATTCCAGAGGAATTAAAAAATAGCAAAACCAGGCAGGTTAACACTTCAATATTCTGTTACGATGGACCTTTTACTTTGCTTTCTTATAAACCAAAGCCTTCAAAAGTTGTATATCTGCTGTCGTCATGCGATGAAGAGGGTACTGTCAACACATCCTCAAAGAAACCACACATGATTGAATTTTATAATTCAACTAAAGGAGGTGTAGACACCTTTGACCAGATGTGCTCAAACATGTCGAGTAGCCGAAAAACCAATAGATGGCCGATGTGTGTCTTCTATGGTATGATCAACATTGCCTCAATCAACAGTTACATAATCCAGTGCCATAATGTGTTGACAGCAGGGCGAAAAGTAATTCCACGGAGGGACTTTATGAAATCACTCCATTTTCAATTAGTGGAGCCTTGGCTGAAAGTAAGATTGGCCAAAGCAACGATGCCGACGCAAGTAAAAGAAAAAATCAGGGGCGTTCTTGCTAGGCAGCCATCCACGAGTCAAGAGCAACAATCATCAGGCCAAGCTCTTTTGCAAGAACTAGCAAATGAAGAAGAACCGTCCAATTCTTCACCATAAGAAAATCGTAAAAGAAAGACGTGCGGAAAATGCCATTACAAGAAGAAGCGTAGGTATGACCAAAAGTATTTGTGCCAATTGCAAGGTATCGATTTGTGGTGAACATAAAGTTGCTTTTTGTGTCACCTGTGCTAAAGAAAAATAGTTTTTTTTTTATCAAACTGAGGTTTATGTTCCTATGTGTCATGTAACGCCAAAAATATTTGTATTAAGAAGTATTTTTTGTTGATTTTGCATGTTAAGCTGTTAAACTGAGAAACAGATTATTTTTTTTAGGTCAAATGGAAGTTACTATAATTTTGTAAGTAATTAAAGTTCGTTGATACACAAAGCGTTTGCCTATTATTGAACCCATTAGATAACTATAATAAAAACAATATATTTGCTTTCTTTGCATATTAGGGGAAAAAAGTAACATTTCTTTTACCCGTCGTTTCGACGGATGGTTAGCTTAAATAGAGTACTCCAGAAGGTTAGCTATCTAGGGTTAAAAGCCTAGTTAGGGGAGTTGCTTGATTCATTAGTTTCTAGTTCTTATATTCTCAGTGACCAACTCGTTTTTTGGCTCTCCTGTAAAATTTGTCACAGGGCACTTACTAGGTTTTGAAATTGTCCAACCGAGCTAGTCTAATATATGGGTGAACATACGGTATTTGATTTTTTTGTGTCCCAGAAGGAAATGTAATCTGTTCCATTCAATTTTTATATTTCTCTATTTGACACTATTTTTAAATGTTTAGTGATGAGGGCCAGAAGATTTTTCCATTTTTTTTATTTTATAAGCACCAGAGGAAAATGTGTTACCAGAGGACTGACACTATTGGCAGAGTAGTCACAAATGAAAGCAGGGAAGTGACAGGCCATTGATTATAGCTAAGAAAGGGGACACGTATTAAATAAAACATTAAATATGCCAGAGGAGTGACGCCACAGGAGTGACAAAATCGCACAAAACCTACAAAAAACATATCACTCGCTTTTCTGATGACATCTACACACAATAAACATTGCATTGTGCAAATATACAATTTCGTAACTATAAAATACAAAAACATAGACTTGCCAGAGGAAATACTCCAACGACTGGCAGAAACACGCTTTCCTACAGTGAATCGCAAATTGACGCTATATTATAGGAATTTTGCTCAACGTCATTAGCTTGTTTCTAACTTAACACTATTGTATGCGCGTAGTTCATGGACAAAAACATACCTTTGCGGTTTTAAGTAAAATTTTACTTCTTTGAGTTTCGCCAGATGAAGTGACATTATTGTAACGTGACATGAAAGTAACTTATTTTTCTTTATATTAATACATTTTTTTACTGTATATTTTGATGAAATATGTTTCGATGTTTATAAAAGCGTATGATCATATTTAAATAAACATAATGGCATACTTATTTAAAAATATATCGCCATAAAATCATTATAATCTAGAAATGGGGAGGCCAGAGGAGTATACATTACAACGATTTTTAACGATTATGTCTTAAATTAAACAATTATCGTGAATAGACTATGTGGGCCAAATAAAAGACCATATTCTTTAATGCTTAAGCATACGGACGCAATAATATAATAAGTTAAACATAATTTTTGTCCATGGACCATCGAAATTCAAATAGCGTATATTGACCCATATAACAATCTTGTGTATCATTGTTTGCTCTCGAACTCCTACGAAACGGCAACTCTGAGAATAGGTTGTTGGCTACATAGGCTGCTACTTATGTATGCGGAATCTGGGATTCCAATAATTTTAAACGCAATGTCTGACCTCCATGGTCAAATTCGTTCTTTTTTTAAATACTGGCCGCTAATATTTTTCTCTTATATACGTTAGTGTTTTGTTTTTGTTGGGTTTAAAATGTCATATCGCTGAAAAAATGGAACTCACTCGTGAAAATATTCGTGCTACGATTTATTACGATTTTCGACGTGGTTTAACGCAACAACAGTGCGTAGATCAATTAACTTCGACTTTTGGTGGTGAAGCTCCATCAATACGACTGTGTATCACTGGTTTAGTGAGTTTAATTGCGGGCGCAGTAAGCTCACGGACGAAGTTAAAGAAGGTCGCCCGAAATCGGTGGTTGTGCCACAAAATATTGAAGCTGTGCGAAAACAAATAATGCAAGACCGCCATGTTACGTATCGCGAGATAGAGGCTATTCTGGACATATGTATGACGAGCATTCATAGGATATTACATGAACATTTGTCTGTAAAAAAAATTTGTTCGCGTTGGATCCCGCACAACTTAACTCTGGATCAAAAAGATGCTCGCGTCGAATGGTGCAAGAAAACCTTAAAAAAATTCAACGGAGGCGACTCAAAATCTGTTTATAATATCTACACAGGTGACGAATCCTGGATCTACGCGTACGATCCCGAAACTAAACAACAATCAACAGTTTGGGTGTTTCAAAATGAGCCGAACCCTACGAAAGTGGCTCGTGCAAAAAGCACTGTAAAGCAAATGGTGGCCTGCTTTTTTGGTATTAATGGCCATGTGGCTACAATAGCACTGGAGAATCGCAGAACGGTTAATTCGGAGTGGTACACGACCATTTGTTTGCCAGAATCATTCTTCACCATGACAATGCCAGCTGTCATACATCTCAGGAAACAACTACATTTTCGGATGGTCAAAAAATAGAATTGATGGTTCATCCACCGTACAGCCCTGATTTGGCTCCCAATGATTTCTATTTATTCCCAAATGTAAAGAATAAATTACGTGGTCAACGATTTTCGACCCGTGAAGATGCCGTAGATGCGTTCAAACAGCACGTTTTGGAGATACCTCAATCAGAGTGGAAAAAAGGTTTTACAAATTGGTTTCATCGAATGCAAAAGTGCATCGATCATAGTGGAGAATACTTTGAAAAACAATAAAAGCATATTTAGCCATATACATTTGTTTATTTTTTCTACTCCGCATACATAAGTAGCAGCCCTCGTAATACCTTATGGCAAAACAACATTTGCCGGGTCCGCTCGTTTATTTCAAAAAATTTACACTTTCGCATTTGTGCGTACCGAAAATTTTTTTTTTTTAGATATTCCCGTTAATTTTGTATATTGTCCTCTGTACCCTTAGCGAGGCAATTGAGTACAACAAACACTCAGTGAAATTTGACCCCATTTAAAGAAATATTTAAAACCCGACTGCTAAGCTCAAGGTCCCGACGATCAGTGCTCTGCGGGCGTTACTCTATCTTGACTTGCGGGACGTATGCTGCTAAGCGTGTACTTAAGTAAAAAAAATAAAAAAATAAAAATAAATAAACTCACGCCCGTTATCCCCGAAGGGGTAGGCAGAGGCACCAGTCTCTAGAACTGGACCCACGTTTTGCCGAGTTTTATTTTTTTTATTTTTATTTATTAGGCACACAAAACAGATATTAGCCAGTACATTATCAAGGTAACATTATTATATATGTAAGAGTTTATTAGGTCCCAAACGTGACAAGTGGCAAGCCTGTCGCCGTTATCCGGGCACAATTTATCAGCGAATGGTGTTGCTGTACAAACAAATGTACGTAACTAAAAGTCATTGGTACATGCGTGGTTCGAACCCAGACCCTCATGATCGAGAAGCAAGGGTCAACCCCACTACGCCACCACCGCTTATGTACTTAAGTATAGTAAGACAAAGAATAAGTTGGCTTGTTACGCTTTATTGCACAAAAAACTTAACAATAGGTAAGTGTCGGAAGTGCAGTGCCTAAGAGTTGACGTTGTCTATTTCCTAAATTTCTTATTATTCTACATATTATTAAATTTATTTTTGCAGTATTTACAGCTGTAAAAAAAACCATTTCACACTACACTGTACACTGTCTTAAATAACTAAAAAGTCCGATTCAAGAGCCGGCCCCACATACAGACATTCGGTATAACCTAATATTCGGTATTATTGTAAACCTAGTTTAGTACATAATTTGTTAAAATTTTATTTGATGAGGCAATAAATAGGTACTTTTTTATCTATTTTTTTTATAACATACTCCTTTTTGTCTCCGCCGCAGTCGGGCAAAAAGAAAGTAAGTAGGTATGGTGGAAAATTTACAGTATTCTCGCGGTACCTAACGGAGTAATCCTTTGTGAGCCAATGTCGCCTCTTTTGCAACGTGTCATTGTTACAGATACCTCGTCACAGTCTCCTGAGTCATTGTCCTCAACCCGCTTTAGTAAATTTTATTTGCTTGCTCTCTAACGCGGCAACAGCTACTTCTAAGAGGAAAGGGAAAAGTGTGCACGTAGGCGTTCTTAACATTTTGTTTATAAAATAGAGCGTAGCATTTTGGATTTCCGCAAAACTGAAATAATTGTCTGGCGCGGAACCCGTTGTCAAATTTCACCTTGGTTTTAATTTTTTTTTGTTTATTTTTACATCCTGAAAGGCCTGTGATAGTTAGCTGGCGTTGACGTGTGTCATTTTGAAAAAAATATCAATCAATCGGATTCATAAAATCATTTATTCTGTTTACAGGTGACATCATGTAGTTCATTGAACTTAGATATTCAATGATGTAGGTGTTTTATGTTATTTAGGTTTCCATATGTTACACCCATGCACTCTACTCCGTTGCAATACGAGTGACTTTGCAAATAAAATGTGAAGGTGGTCGTGCTGTCGACTGTACAAACATTAAGCTTAGTTTTTGACATTGCCGCATGCATAGGCGGTACAAATTGGCTAAAAATCATAACGGAGTTAATTGAAAATTAAATATTAAACTTGAGAGAGGCTCATTTAAAAAACACATTTTCCATTTCTTACTATTATTATAAATGGGTGAATATTAATTATTATCATTTTAATTTAATTCATTCTTGCCCGAAAGTGTAACTTGAAGCAGCAAATTAAATCTTTTCTTAACGCACTAAGATAGTAATAAAACATTTCTTTAAAACATCTGGGGCCCAAAATGTTAACTCTAATAGATCATGAGGCATCTTGAGGAACCTTGTACAGCGCCCCATAAAGACTACCTAACCTCTACTCCATCTTCTACTAACCTAGAAGATGTTCTTGGTCGGTAAACTGTTTACAGAGCGGTCGTGGTCCTCACAAAGAGGGCTTGTTGTGGGCTGATGTAGCGCGTCTTACGATGTCTCGCCGTTCCTCTCGGCTCGATGCCCCTCTGGTGAATTCATGCAGCCCGCAGTGGACTTATCTTGATCGGTCCATCGCACTGGTGCTCCACTGCGTGCTCTTGTGACCCCTACCTTTCCTTGTACCACAAAGCGCTGCGCTTTACGTACGTCTAAAGGCCGGTTTTTGGATTGAGAATTTCACTAACTAAATACTTAAGTAACGTTTTGTCACGCTCTTTTCTGAAAAATTTGACGACTCAGCACTACAGGGCCTCGATTCTCTTAGCGCAGTATAGTTCAATGACAGTTACAGGGTCGGGTCACGTGACATGTATTTTTATTCCATTGACGCCTAGCATTATCAATACACGTGCGCGCGTACGCTTGAAGCGGCAATTAAATATAATCGATACATTCATGCAACTGCCATTGAATTACAACGCATTTGAAGAATCTAGGCCCTGTATCTATTTACTTAGCATAAGACAAGATAAGAATATTTTTATTGCACACAAGAAACAAGAAGCATAATTCTCAATTCTGAAACTGACCCTTAATTTGTGGGTTTCGAGCACCGCATTCAGTCTGCATATGTTACCCATGGGAGGGTTAAAGTCCTAGTTCTTAAAGACGGGCCTGCTCCCATTATAGTAATCCGTAAATAAGTTGCACACACCACAAAACGTCTGGCCGAGATAACAATCGCCTATCGGGATTAAGGCTGTTACTACGCGGACGCGCTGTGACGCCGGCTGTCCCGAAAAGCGTGTACTGTAGCGATTCCTCTTTATAGTAACTGGCTGGCACAGCCGTCTTGTATGAATTTAAATAAATTTTGAAAGATAATCGCTACGTTTTTGTTGAGATGTCAGTCGAGGGCTAGCTAGGCTAGGCCATCTCTATAAAAATCTACTTCTACTACCTATATAAAATTGTCGTGTCTCAAAGTTAGTGCGCATACTCCTCCGAAACGGCTTGACCTATCTTGATGAAATTTTATATGTATATTCTGTAGGTCTGACAATATGTTGTTATGTATTTTTCATACTCCTATCTGGCGACACAACGTTTGCCGGGTCAGCTAGTATTAAATAAAAAGTTAATATTGCCCAAGAAGCGTATTTTAATCAAATATCTGCGCTACAGTACACACACCAGTGACCTACTTCAGGACCCAGATTCTGCAAATGCGTTGTAGATCAATGGCAGTTGCATGTAGGCATCGATTACATTTCATTGGCGCTTCAAGTGAACGCGCGCACGTGTATCGATAATGCTAGGCGTCAAGGAATTAAAATACATGTCACGCGACACGACCATTTAACTGTCATTGAATTATAATGCAATAAGAGAATCGAGGCCCTGTTGTGCTAATTCCTCATTTTTTTCAGAAAACAGCGTGACAACACGTTAAGTATTTAGTTAGTAAAATTCTCAATTCAGAAATCGACCTTTAGACGTACGTAAAGCGCAACGCTTTGTGGTACAACGAAAGGTAGGGGTCACCAGAGCACGCAGTGGAGCACCGATGCGATGGACCGATCAGGATAAGTCCACTGCGGGCTGCATGAATGCACCAGAGGGGCATCGAGCCGAGAGGAACGACGAGACATCGTAAGACGCGTAACATCAGCCCACAATAAGCCCTCTTTGTGAGGACCACGACATGAATAAAAATGAATAGGGTGTAACGAGGTGATCGCCTCGTTGCTTTTTTATCAGTTTCGGCCTTTAACAATTCCAAATTTAATTAGTTTTTGACATTCGCCACACTGTTCGGACGTATCTGGTTCATATTATCCTCAGATTCCATCCAAGTTGGACCTAAACGTCATTCTTTTTTCTGTTTTTCACGATCCGGATTATATTCTCAATGTTATTTAAATCTAAATCATCATAAAATATTTAAAAAAGGCACATATTATGTAAGTGTTCTTTTTATATTTGTACTGTATTTTTATATTTATCTTTTAGACCTTAGCTAAGACCTTTATTTTTGTATTGTTCCCAGGTGCCTTTCTTTTACCTTATAAAATATAATTCTATGCCTCTGGATACCCCTTTCATTCAACGGATCGCACCATCAAACCTTCTTAGTGCGACACTAGTCCCTCATGTTTTTTTTTTCCGGGGCAGACGGGGTACTGCAACGAGGCGATCACCTCGTTATAAGGGTACTTCACCTAGAACCGCCAAAGGAGACGGAAACGCTTCCATACATTCTTGGGCCCAGATGTAAAAAGACGAGAGTGGTGTCAATAAACAGCTTATATTTTGTCAAGTCGTCTTTGAAAATTTTGCGGATTTTAGCAATCTGAGAGCAAAGCTAAAAGAGATTTAGTAAAAGTGAGGCTATGCAACAAATTGACAAAAACCTATAGGTACTTAACAGCTGATTTTGTAACTATGATCATCTGATAGACAGTTATCTATTACATTAATTGTAGTTCTTATTGTATTGAGTGGGAAAATGTAACGAAACTCACAAATAGATTAAAAGACAGGGAAGACAAAGATTTGTGTCATTTCATCCTCTAAAACTCGTCGGCCCAGTGTATTACATCGATAAGTCGGTATGCCACAGTCATACAAGTTAAACAATATACTAGAAGTCCTTAGAGCGAAAGCACTGGTCGAAGAATATAATTAAAATACGCAAACGATAACCGATTTAAGACGAGTAGGTAGGTAGTCCGGTGATCTTGATGGGAGACGATAATGTACGTACCGTGAATGCACATACTGAGAACGTAAGCCCCGGTAATGTACAGCCACGGAATCCGTGCACATGTACACGGATTCCCGTCCGTACGTTCTCGGTTCGTGCGTTATCATATCAGGCTGTATAAAATTGGTACGGGCGAGAATCCGTGTACAGCCATAGACACGACAGAGTGTGCCTCGTTTCTATGAAGCGTAAATCATTCACTTCGCAGCCATTACACGCTCGATCTAGTGCGTGACATTATCGAGGCTATGAGTCGCAATAGATTGACGTCCTGATCTGGCTGGATCTTACACTAGACAAGTCAATCCAAATGATCAGAGTTTAGATGTAGAGGAGCGATATATCAACCCATTATAAACCCACTGAGGGGCACGGGGCTTTTCCCTGAGGAACCTTTCTCAGTGAAAAGCCCGTGCCCCTCGGTCCTATACCTATAGGGCATTCTCCACCACGGGGGCCTAGTCCGGATAGGTGGAGCCTTGTAAGACTAGTGGCTGGTCTTACTGTCGGAAGTTTTCAAGCTGCCCTAAGGCCTCTGACTTGGCTTCACGACTTCCATCTATTGACGGCAGCCGGCAACAACTGCTTAACTTGCCTTGCGAAGCACGGAACCGCTCGGAAAAATCCCACTAGCGTTAGTTATATATGGTCATTTGGGCACGAATTCCCGGGTTGTACATTCTCGTGCCGTAAATTCTCGGTCCGTGCAATATAGTGAGTAGTAACCCATCATGATCATAGATTGAAAATCCGGGAGCTGTCACTGTCAGCACAGATTAAATACATTTGACAAACATAAAAAGTAGGTAATAAATCGATCTGTAAACGAGAATCTACGAGAATCGATTTTAAAGTTAATATTCTGTTTTATTGTAAACTATTGACAATATAATAATTTATTCCGTAGATTTTGTTCACTTTGATTGAATCCATCATTCGATGAGAGTGATTTTATGTTCAATAATAATTCTTGAAATCATTCACAGTAATCGATTATAGTAATCGAAACTCTTGTTTTTAAGATTTGTCGACTCCCAGATTGTGAGTTGAGCAGTTTTTTTTATATTTTGAAACAGAAAAAAATACCGCTTTTTTTAATTATTTCAGCTTATTACAATTGGGCCCAGAGATCCCCGGCTCCTTTGGCAAGTATCATATAGCATACTCGTATCGTCTTATACTAAAATTACAGGGAGAAATCTGAAAACTATAAATTTGTTACAAAATTGCCTTTGAAATTCGGGGAAAGTTCGGAAAAAAACTACGAATTCCTACAAAATGGTACAGGTTGGGTTATGTTCACGTATTTTTTTCCAAAATGTCTAGAATAATTTTGAAAAAAATCCTATGGATTCATTGTTATTTTTGGGGTACTAATATTAGTACGCAACGTGTGAGTAAAATACAGCGTAAGCATAATCTAACGCCTCGCCTTCTTTGGCTGCTAAATCCCAGTCGATCCCAAATAACGCGTATAATTTCAAACCCGTGAAAGCTCAAAATGTTCGATATTCACTTGGGAAGTTTCATTGCTGCAAAGAAGCAATAAAAATATGACTTGAAAGTCAATATCTCCTAAGCCGTCGATTCCGGTTACGGTTCCTTTAGAAAAAACGTCTGCAATGCTCCAGGGGATTTTTAGTATCGGAAAAGGCTTTAGCTTATTAACGCCCTCTAGATGTGTCTGTAGATGAATCGCTCGTAGCCCCGGCCGCCTGACTGATCTTAAACGATCACGAAGGTTAAGCAACATAGGGCGCGTTCAGTGCATGGATGGGTGACCGTTCTATGACTAACCCTAGTGGCATTTTTCCGAGCGGGTACCGTGCTTCGCAAGGCACGTTAAGCAGTTGGTGCCGGCTGCCGTCGATAGATGGCAGTCGTTAAGCCATGTCAGGGGCCTTAGGGCGGCTTGAAAACTTCTGACAGTAAGACCAGCTACTAGTCTTACAAGCCTCTACCAATCCGGACTTGGCCCCCGTGATGGAGTATGGCCTATATCGTTCTATATCGTACCGTGCCCTTCGGTGGGGACATCATTCGTGGATGATGATGATCTACTGGTGAATCGGTTATCTCTGAAAGTATTATTGAAATAATTTTCTATCTTTAGACAGGCACTACTAAATTGATCTACATTTTACCCGAGCGAAGCCGGGTTTTCGTCTAGTATCACCAAATTACCGCCAACAATGGTTTATAATTGTTCCGTTTAAGGCCATAACGCAATTACATTAGATGTTTGTTTTCACTGCTTTAAGATACCTTAAACTTGAGTATTTAGTTTTAATTTCAACTCGGTACCTCCACTCGTTTCCGAGATAAAGAGTTGTCTTGACAGACGAACGAACGAAAAAGTGATTCTATAACGGATCCATTTTGTCCATTTGAGGTACGAAACGATAAAAGTCTATGAAGACTGCCAACCTACCACCAACCTAATACCTACATCAGTTGGTAATAATAAAGAGTGGTACAATTAGCGAACAGCGGCTTCTATCAGATAATCTGCTCTCTAGCTCTTTCGTATTTATCTATTGAAGGCAATACAGGCGACAGTCTTCAGAAAATAAAAATTATATTCGTAACCATCGTAGGACGGTAATGTCCGTAAACGAGGTTGTTACCTTGCTGATCAAATAGAAATGCAAAATATGGCGCGGAGGCTTTTATTTAATTTTTGATTATTGAACTCGAACGGTATATTTTTATAACATTTACATACAGGCACGTACGTTGCTTCTGGCCCCACACTAGGATACCCTTAATTTTTAATTTTGGACTAATTTTGTGGTAAGTTCCACAGTACCTAGGCAAACCGCATAATCTTAGGTGGTAGCTGTCATTATGATAATTAATTGAACAGAAAAAAACATCTCAAAATGATAGGAAGAAAGAGATAAAAAATAAAAACAAATGTTAGGTGAAAAGTACCAAAAAAACTCTTTAAAAAATACTAGCTCCTACACTACAAAAATATCGTGGAACAAACAAAGGGGTGATTCGGGTACCCCTAACCCTTTGCAACCGAAGATTTTTTTTTCTTAAATTTAACTATCTTGGCTAAAATACCTTGTTTTGGTATGCCATAGATTCCAAGAAAAATAACCAAAAAAATCCTAGTTAACTGCTAGTCCTGCTAAAAAGTAACTGCACGATCGTGCAACTACATTTTTCCAGATATATTTTATGATATAATTTATCTACAATGCTTCCTATACACATTCAAACTTAATTATTGTAAGGCTTCAAACAAAATATATTAATTTACGGTACTTTACGTGAAGCACGTTTACCGCCAAAATAAGCAGAAATCTCTACCAGCGGCTCGCGAGCCAATCTGTGGCCAATGGTCGCCGACAAGTGAGGCGGCCTTGCAGTATTTTTTGTAGGTAAAACAGATAAATGCACGATCGATCGATGCCGGTTGCGTCCCGAAAAGTTAATTTGTATGGAGTCAGGTTTTTTTTTAAATTATATGCACGGTTGTGATAGCTCGGTTGCAAAGGGCTAATCATGAGGCATCTAAATTTTCTCTTTGCACGCCTATCAATTCGCCCCCCTGTATAAATTTCATTTATTCTAAAATGGGTGTCGGATACAAGTAAACATTTACTCCAATCAGTTACGTCAAAGGCTATTTCGCAATACAAAAGCTTGACCTACTCCACTGTAACTGCAACCATTAAACTAACACAAACCATCGGTAGTTTAGTTTTACTTATGTAAATATGAAGAAGGCCCACAGTCTAGACTCGAACCTCGATTTGTCTTATTGTACGCAGTGCTTAGTATTCTTGAGGCTTAACGTATTACCGTCGGAAGCAAACGAAACCATTGCTCAACATTTTATAGGACACTCGTAATGCCGCTCGTGAATGTAATTGACGATAGGATTGGTATTGGCAGTAAATAGGCTATTTGACAGATTTCTGAAAAACATCTCATATTTTTTGTTGGTGTTTATGGAGTCCTCAGAAAGTGATAATTTTAAATTCTTTCGTGTATTTCTTCTAAAAAAGGCAAACGAAAATTTACTTTTGAAATAACCCGCCAAAACGCTATCTTGGGCAACATGTCACATGTCAGTAAACAAACCAATGAACGCTCAGAATAATGAACGACATGAATGATTATGAAAGACGCCATTTTTACTGAGCTGTGATGTCATGTGAAGAGAGACGGGTAGTTGGTGCAAATTTATACGAACTGAATAACACATACTACAGCCTGTTTTGCGTAATTCAATGCAATTCATTTATTACACATATAAAAATTTATATAAATTAGTGATCTTATTCTATTCTTAATGTAATAACTACAGGGCAAGGTCATTGCTCGCCACCTGAAAATGCCAACAATCGTTTATGTGGGTACAATCTACGTTACCGACGGTGTTACCGACTTGCCCGCATCCTGCGCACGAGTGACGCACCGCGCTTGAGTAGAAGATAGCTTCTAATAAATTATTCCTGTCACCCCAGCTCCTACAGGAACGCCAGCAGCTTGCGAATGTCTGCAGGCTTTCCTTTGGCTGGTTTTAGAGTCACGCTGACCACGCGCTGACGGTCAGCGCTGATAGACAAATATGGCTGGTCAGCGCTGAAGGGTCGGCGTTTTTCTAAAACGCTCCTTAGGTCGCAGTACATATTGGCCTGGTCAGCACCGAGTGTCAGGGTGACTCTATAACCGGCCTTTGTGTCTCCGGGCTTCCGACATCCATCCGTTGTGTGGCCACCCCTGTGCACTCCACCAGCACTTGGGCGGCTGTTTCTTCAGCCTCTGTAACACCTATTGACCATAGGATATTGTGGACGGCCGGCGGCTTTTGCGGAGGCTGACGACCTTTGTGGGAAAGCGGTTAGAGCATCTGCCTACCATGCGAGAGGTCCCGGGCTCGAATCCCGGCTGGGGACAAAAATCCCCAGGTCTTGGATGTTCACACGTTTGTGATATCGCTGTTTCTGTTTTCTGATCTAAATCGGTCAAGCTTTTCCGAGGAGTATGAGCACTAACATTGTGACACGAGAAGTTTATGTATGCGTATATAAAAATGTCGTGTGTTTATGATATTTAGTGTATATTTGGTATGTCACCGAATAGGTCGTAGGCTATTAATACGGCAAAACAACGATTGCTGGGTCATCTAGTTCCCATGTAAAAATTTGTGAATGTATGCAAGCATTTATTTGCAATTTAGCCGGAGCGTTTTATGAATCGTAAAGGGTTAAAATTGTCGTTTAAGTCTTAAGCTTAAATTCTACTTAACTATAAGTTTTATTTGACGGCCCCATTAGCGCCGCTAATGGGAAAAGTTATGTTTGTTCTTGTAATGTAATAAAAAAATCCTATAAATCACTATTAGCATGATTGAGAGAGCTATGGAGAGAGCTATGCTCGGAGTTTCTCTGAAGGATAGGATTCGTAACGAATACATCCGACAGAGAACCAAAGTTATCGACATAGCTCAGAGAATTAGCAAGCTGAAGTGGCAGTGGGCTGGCCATATTTCGCGAAGAACCGACAACCGCTGGGGTTAACGTGTTCTTGAGTGGAGACCGCGACTCGGCAAACGTAGTGTAGGACGCCCTCTAACCAGGTGGGATGACGATCTGCGAAGGACTGCAGGCAGATGCTGGATGCGGCAAGCTGAAGACAGGGCGCTATGGCGCTCATTAGGGGAGGGCTATGTCCAGCAGTGGACTAATATAGCCTGATGATGATGATGATTGAGAGATTTTTCTGAGAGTTTTTGCAAATTAACAGACCGTTAGCGCACGACAAACATGCGTTAAGTCCCTTGATGTTTAGACCAGAGGTTCCCTATTTTATTTGGCTATGGATCCCTTATGTATCATACTTTCTTAGTGACTCCCTATGCTATGAAGGGAAAAACTCGAAGAAAGAACAAATTATAACTCAAACATAGTTATTATTAATATTTTTAAAACATTTGTTGTGATAGTGAAACAAAATATAGAGGTAATAATTTCATGATATGCAATATAAAATAGCACTAAAATTAGGATTTCCCTCTGACACTATTCCTATTCCACGAAACCTTTACTTAAGGCGCGGTCAGGCCGCGTAACGCCTGTAACTACGGAACCCCTGGATTCCGCGAGCCACTTTAGGCATCGCTGGAGTAGACAATAATGACTCGTTACTTAAGCAATCGCACCCCTGGGCAGCCGGCGCCGATCGCCGTTGGTAACTGCATGCATGCGTCCGTCGTGTCGCCACCGCCTTCTTGGCCACGCACTGGCACGGAAAAACACCCTGACCGTGGCCATTAGTAGAATTGTACTTGCGCCCCCTACGGGAATCGAACGCTATTAGTTTGTAGTCTCCTGTCACTACTAACGAGGCAATTGATAAATTACTCGGTGACGCATTTCTACTGCGTCTTTCTTAGGAATTCAATTTCAATTCGAGTGGCTGCTGCTGATAAGGTTCTACAACAAGATTCCCCAAGATGTATTAGAATTACGCCCGACGCGGCTTAAGAAATGTGTTAAGCGCTCTGTGAAAAAAAGCTTACTATCAAATCAACGATTATTTAGAAGACAAAGGAGTCTGGTGTTAAACAGTAGATTAATATTAAATTTATTTAGAGGATAATGCGTCTAGTGTTCAATGCGGATGTGTAGGATATGAATAATAATTTTTAAGTTACAAGTTTGTTTATTAAGGTAAAACGGTTTAGAAAAGAGTAAATGTGGAGTTTCTTTGTGAGCTTCTTCTCCACGTAATCTATTAATCGTGAAACTAACAACTTTGCTTTCATAAAGTAAACATTTGGTTTTACTAAGAATAAACAAAAAATTTTAACGTTATTATTATTGATACGTTTATTGCACATAAGTAAAAAATTACAATGGCAATGCGGCAGACTTAATGCTACAAGCATTTTCTACCAGTCAACCGCAGGAGTATGAACGTTCGTGTCAGGTAGCAGTAAGCCCTTTCGTTTTTACCTTATTATTATTGTTTTGTATCCTGTAAGCATTACCATTACCAGGTTTTATGGTAAATAATTCACTTAATTGCTCACCGAATAAACGGGAGCGTTTTAGTTAACATTGTAGACAAAGTTCCAGCGATCGATTCAGCTAAACGATTATGAATTTGCTTCGAGCTTTTTGCCGGGCCGAGCAATATTGTCATTCTTTTGTGAAGTGTTAATACATTATTCAATGAGTATGACGGGCATTTACTAGAACAGTCGTTAGAATGAACGTGAAAATGTTTGTAGCTATGCTTAACTCTAAAGCCGGCATCACACTTGGCCACTCGTATTCGCGTATTTGGCAAATGATGATGATGGTCCCGACGACTTCTTCAAGTCCGGTTTTGGTGGCGTTGGGGGGCGCTCGCATAATAATATGGCTCGCATAGCTAACCTTGTTTATATAAAAAGAGCCTATATAGGCTCTGCCACATTGTAGACATGTGAGCACATTAAAGTAGCACTAATTTATCGCAGCAGGTGGACGGGCTTTAAAGACATCTCTCTTCGCGTCAAGCTCAGATCGCCTAAGAAGTTTAATAAAATAACTGTCTACACGGCAAAATATTAACTTCCCTTTACTGGGGGTTCTGACGAGTATTAATTGGCACGATTTTTGTTAAACCTGCATTCTAAATCGTGGGCGAATACGCGAATACGAATAGCGAAGTGTACCGCCGCCATCATAAGCTTTGCGCTGTTCGTTCCGCTCGATAGATTTAGAAACCGCGAATGCCACTTTACTGTACCGATACCACAGACCTGGATGAAATTCGAAATTCAAATTCTAATATCTTTAATCTTTACTTTATGAAGGACAAAGTTGTTAGTTTCACAATTAATAGATACCTGGAGAAAAGGATAATAGAGAAACTTCACATGTATTGTTTTCAAAACAGTTTAAGAATAATTAACATACTTTCAAACTTAAAAATTATTGCTAAAGCATGTGTGAAACACTAGACAGACACATCTCCTCTGAATACATTTAATATTAATGCACTGTTTAACACTAGATATCTATTTCTAAAAATCGTTTATTTTATAATAAGCTTTTTTGCTCGTGCTGCATTTTTTAGCACGGAGTGACGTCACACGTAACTTTAATGGGCTATATCTTTGTTATTTTTTGTTAAATCGAAAAAAGAAAAAATACGTGTCCAATATTTTTTTATAATCTAAAATACGGGCTAAATAGAACTTAATTATTTTGACCCTGGAAACTACCCTATTCAAATACAATTGTCATTGTGGGACTACTTCTAAAATCGGTAAACAAATATCCCTTTATTACGCGCCAAATCCTGAACGATTCTTATCGACTAACTGTCAAGCTGTATGTCGATTGCTATCGCAAACGTCTGAAGTGCTACTGGATTTGGTTCCCATAATTGGACCCCAGTGCCGTGTTTTACAGTACCACTGTAACGAGGTGCATTTGCCTCGTTGCCTTTTTATTATTTTCGGCCACCTACTATTCCAAATTTAATTAGTTTTTTACATTCGCCACACTGTTCGGACGTATCTGGTTCGTTCAATCCTCACCTTCCATCCAAGGTAGACTAAAATGTCATTATTTTCTGTTTTACCACGACCTGGATTGATTTATTATCCATAACAATCATAAAATATTTAAAGGCACATAAATTGTAAGTGTTCCTGCTTTCTTTTCTACTTCTAATGTATTTTTATATCTATTTTTAGACCTTATTAAGATTTTATATTTCCATTGTTCTCAGGTGCCTTTATTTTACCATATAAATAAACCATATACTTCATTGCCCCTGGATACCCCTCTTTTACTACGGATCGCACCCCTACCTAACCTACCGTGCGACACCACTAGGTGACCCGGCAAACGTTGTTTTGCCATAGCCATTGGCCATGCTAGTTATTTTTGATTAGAGCCTATTAATTACAAACACACACACAAAAATACAAAAATACAAATCTTTCCTCTTTATAATATTACGAGTATAGTATAGATTAGTATAGATTTTGAAAGTATTGACCATTTAAGAACTTGGGTATTTTTGAGTTTTATTCATTATGTCGATTTTAATATTTTTCTAGTGTTGGTGTTTTCGACGTCATCATCAAAGGGGATTAAGGATACAGTCTTTGCCTACAAATAAAAAAAAATGTAAATAAGGCCAGTTGATTTGGTTGGTTTGGTTAGTTTTTACCATAGATATCTGAATGATGTCTATGGTTTTTACTTACAAAAAAAGGACTAAGGAGGAAAGGATTACGGCTGTCTTGGCTGACGTCATAGAAAAGTAATTTAAGTTCAAGGTTTTTTATTGTATATCTTATAAAATATATACTTATTTACAAATCTGATAAATATAAATTGTACTGAAAGCATAATAAATGGTTTTGAGATATCCGTTCACATTAAAAAACGTAGCATGGCCAATTAGCCTACGACCTATTCTCAGACTTACCAAATATACACAATTTTTTCATAAAAATCGGTGAAGTCGTTTCGGAGGAGTTCGATAACAAACACTGCGACACGAGATTTTTGTATATTAGTTAAAGTATTATAGTTAAATACCCGCGTGCGCGCACGCAACGACAGTGATTTTTTTTTATTTTTTTTATTTTTTTTTTTTTTTATTTATTAGGACCAACAACAAGATATACACCAATACATTCACAATAGACAATAGACTAACAATAAGCTAAGCGTTACCTCACTTTTAGGCAGCCACAACATGCACCGATAGTATTAAGTTGCTCGAGGACTTACAATAATTACATTTTACAATTTCTTAATTTAAGTAATTAAAGGTTATATAATATGAAAAAAAAAGAGAAGTCTTAAGTTTCGGAGGGTGGACAAGATACTTCTTTTAAACTTTACACAACAGTCATAGAATATGTCAATGTGATCTCTCAGGATCATGGCAATTGACAGTGTCTGGTGCACTCGAACCTGGGGCTCTTCTTCCGAGTTCATTGTTCTCCCCACTGAACCACCAGCGCTCACTCAGCACTCAGCTAGTATAAGAAGATATACATTTGCCGACTCATCATCATCAACTAATTATGTCCCCACCGACGGGCACGGGTCTCTTCCCTGAGGAAGGTATAGGCCATACTCCACCACAGAGGCCTAGTCAGGATTGGTGGAGGCTTGTAAGACTAGTGGCTGGTCTTACTGTTGGAAGTTTTCGAGCCGCCCTAAGGCCACTGACTTGGCTGAACGACTGCCATCATTGACGGCAGCCGGCACCAACTGCTTAACGTGCCTTGCGAAGCACGAACCCGCTCGGAACAATGCCACTAGCGTGAGTCATAGAACGGTCACCCATCCATGCACTGAACGCGCCCTATGTTGCTTAACCTTCGTGATCGTTTAAGATCACTCGGGCAGCCGGGGCTACGAGAGGTTTGCCGACTACTTCCGCCAATTATGGGATGTATATTGTATTCGTCCTTAGAAGGCATAACAGGTAAACAAACCTCACTCGACCACAAAACACGGCATTCCACAAGCATCACTCGATGTAGGTTACCAAATTTAATTGTAGACACTAGTTAAGACACAGGGGCATTACATTTCAACGAAAACTGGCCTAAATTCTGCTTATAATTATTGTTTTTGGCGAAATTCTAAATTCATCGAATTTCTGATCACAGGTTAGCAAAACTACACAGATTAGTTTGTAATTTTTTTGTTGTGATGGGATAAAGTGAATGAAAGAACGAATGAATGAAATTATTGCGATGTTATTTTAAAGTTGGAACTTAGGGTATACAGGGCGTCGTAAAGTTATGGGACATGAAGGGAAAGTACCTTAAATATCGTAGATCATTTGTAGTTCATAGTTGTAGTTCATTTTTAATTTTAAACTTAATTAACTACGTCATTTTATGTATGTTTTTAATTTGATTAAAATGATTACTTTCACGCTGTTTCTTTCTTTTAAAAGAAGAGTTATTATTTTTTGGCTATTCTTTCGATTGGCATCATAAAAGTAGGGGCTTTTTATTATATTTAAGTCGGTTCGATTCCAAGACGAGACAAGTAATTCTTATAAAATGTTTGAATGCTAAATTACTAACTTTTAAAAATAACATAAAGTCTTCTTTCTTTCCCAAAGTTATGGGACATGAAGGGAAAGTACCGTAAATATCGTAGATAAATACCCTATCTACTTTGGGACGCCCTGTAATAGCACCGGAAACAAAAGTAACAAAATAAATGGCGGTTGGTATTAAATTTAACTTAATTTAACCCCCATTTTTTGGTTATATTATATTTATAATATGTCTATTATTATATTATGGAAATAAAACTGCAATGCGTTGCTCTGAAATGAGAAACAACATTTTCAGCTAATATTTCGTCAATTAAATCAATATTTCTTCACTTTTAAAATAACATATTTTCGCAATCTGCTTTTATATTTTCAATGTCAATAAATCAAGACATTGACAAACATGACACCCATAGATAATAAAAGTAGTTTAAATAAAGTACTAACCTCTTTATTTACATCTCCCCCCAAGAAAACTCACAAACAAATATATATATATATACCGGGTGTCCCAAAACTCGACGTCAACCCGGAGCCGGGTTAAAAGGCAAGTCAAGCTGGTTGTCAGAAAAATATAAAAAAAATCTAAGTTGTATGATTTTTTTTTCAATACAGTCAGTTAAAAGTAGGCAATTTTTTATTTTGAAAGTTTTTCTAGGAAATAAGTCCTATTTTTTATGCAAGCTAGAGCAGCTGGTTTCAATATATAATAAAATAAAATAAAATATATATATATATATATGTGTATATATATATATTCAATTATAATTAAACAATGGAACAAGTTTTGTTATATGGAACAGGTTAGATTCACATTTTTTATGCCCTGTATCCAATCTGTAAATAGAGTTCGATAACTTTTCCACTATTTTGTAAGGACCTATTTTTAATTCATCCAGTTTTTTCCTATTTAACCTATTACCGTTTTCAACATATACCATACCTCCTGTTTTTAACTCGCATTTTGTCCTGTTTTTATCAAATTGATATTTATTATAATTGTGTGATTGCAAACTTTTTCCAAAGCTACCTTTCTATCCTGTAATAAATCATTTGTTCTTTGTGTTTTTAATTCATCCGGTAAATAATCAATATTTTTTCCTTCCAATAAATACTTGGGAGAAAATCCTGTCACACTGTGTTCGGTTTCATTATACATTTTTGTACATTCATGAGCTATTCTTGTCCATGCACATTTTACGTTTTTCTCATTTATTTTACATCTAATTTTATTTACAAGCGTTTGATTCAACCTTTCATTTAATCCATTTGAAAATGGCGAATTCACAGCTGTAAAAATCAAAGGTATACTTTGATTGTCTAAAAAACTTTTGAAATCCTTTGAATTAATCCCTGGATATTGATCAGACAAATTTTATTTTCCTGTGACACTTTTTTAACCAACTTTATAAAATCATCTGCATTTTGAGATTTTGACGTCAAAATATAAGCAAATCGAGTGAAGTGATCTACCAACAGATGCAAATAGGTTTTTGTCGAACGGGAGCCACCAAATCCACCAATTGTATCTATAGACATAATTTCATAAGGAAAAGTGGCAGGACCTAAGTGGGACAGTTGTCCATATTTATATTTTCCTCTCGACTTGTTTTTTAGACAAATTTCACAATGATCACATATTTGAGCTATATTTTTTGATAAATCTTTTGCTGTATAAAATGGTATAATTTTCTTTTTCATTTGTTGTATCCCCAAATGACAAAAGTGATAGTGAATATCATTTATGAGTTTTTTACTGAATTCTTCTGTGAGAATAATCTTTTCATTTTTATTAATTTTCTTATAATATATTTTATATCTTAACGTCAATTTATCTTTATTCTGTTCAATGTCATAATTCCCTTCTTGATCTTTTTTTATATCTTCTAATTTAATTAAATTTACCACTTTTAAGTTTTCGTCTTCATCTTCGTTTGGCTCTAATACCGGGTTTCTACTTAAACTATCCGCCTCTAAATTATATTTTCCTGGAGAATATATAACATCGAAATCAAATTGTGATAGATAATATGCGAGATCGCCCAGTTCCTCATCAGTCCTTGCTTTAATGTTGATTTTTTCTAACGGTTTATGACACTCCTCTGACCAAATAAATTTCTGTCCCTTTCGTAGTAAATTATGTAATGGATCTAACACAGTTGTTATATTTTGAATGTATTTCCCATAAAAATTTATTTTTCCTAAGAACTGCCGCACATGTTTTTGTGTTTCCGGAACCGGAAAATCTTTTATAGCCACCAAATTATCTTTCAACGGACTAATTGTATTATTTTTTATTATGGCCCAAATATTTTATTGAATCTTGTGCGAAGTTACACTTCGAGAACTTTAATCTAAAGCCTTCTTCTAAAATTGCCTCCAATAGCAATGTTCTATATGCTCCTCGAATGTTTTTGAAAAAATCAAAATGTCGTCTATGTAATTTACTGTAAAATCCGATAATTTATGCTTTCTTATAATACTACCCCCTTGAGCGCTTAGCGTACACCCGTGTGTACGCTAACTTTTTGTGCCCCAACTGCTTAGCGTACACACGGGTTTACGCTAAGCGATCGATGGATTTGGCTTCTATTATCTATGGTATTTTTATTCTCTATGGCCAATATCCGGTTTTCTCTTGACCAATGGTTACTAAGGATTACTTTTGTCAACCAATTAAATGCCATTCCAAAGAAAAAAATAAAGTTCTCATCGAAAAACAAGTGAACCAACCCCGTATGTCGGCGTCTGACAGACGCCATTTTGTGTTTTCGTCGCGAGTTGCTCCGCCCGCTAGAGGTTTTTAGATAATTTCGAAAGGAAGCGGATAGTATTTGTTTATGTGTTCTATATCAAATTACTGGGAAAACTGTGTAGATTATGTTTCAAAGAATAGTTTTGTTGTATTTGATGGAAAATCAAATGAAAAAAGCCTCGAACTTTTAGTGCCGCGTCAGGCGTTTCGGCTCCGCCCGCTGGAGGTTTATAAGTTATTTCGAGAGGAAAGCAGATAGTATTTGTTTTGTGTTATATATCCAATTACTGGGAAAAGTCTGTAGATTATGTTTCAAGTAATAGTTTTGTTGTATTTCATTGAAAATAAAGTGAAAACAAGCCTCGAACTTTCTGCAAAGTTTGCGTGGCCCGTGATGGCATTTATCTCGTCGTCATTTATAGCTTTATTTTGGTGATTTATATTAAAAAATAGATTAAAATAGTTATAAATAATATGCAAATCATATTATAAGTGTTAGTTCAGTGCTAGTGAAAAGTGGAAGTGAAAAAAATGAATAAAAGTTCAAAGTGGTAAAAGATGGTGTGGATAGTGGAAATTCACCTCGTCATTTGGAAAACAGGTAAGTTTTATTATAATAAAATATATAATGATTGGATAGGACATTTTATGCAGATTCTAGATATATATAACACTTATTGAATAATTATGTAGTACTTTCTCTAATTTGAGAAATGCGGAACGGCGTCCCATAAAATAATAAAAAAATATGGCAGCGCGTTAGGGCCAGTCAGTTAGTACACATGGGCACACTATAGGCAGTCTAGATTCCGCGCCAGACGGGCTACTCAAAATTCTTTGAAAAATCGCAGGCGAGGTCTTTAAACCAAAAGGTAAACAAGTCCACTGATAATGTCCCTCTGGGGTGACAAATGCAGATTTATGCCTGTCTTCTACTTTCAATGGAATTGACCAGAAAGCTGAGTTTACGTCTAGTATAGAAAATACTTTACAATCTCTCGTTTTGAGCATTAAATCTTCGATTAGCGGGAAGGGTTGTGATTGAGGTACAACATTTTTATTTAAATCGCGAAAATCTATACATAATCTTGAGCGTCTTCCTTCCTCTTTTTTATATGCCAAAGTTACTGGGGCGGCAAAAGGACTGTATGACTCTTCAATTAATTTATTTTGTAACAGTTTAGAAATTTGCTGTTCTATTTCTTTTTTATCTTCCAAACTACATCTATACGGTCTTTTGCTGCAATATTTATCTACTATCAAATCAATATGAGCTTCGTACCCTTTTACTGTACCTATATCATATTTATCTTTAGCAAAAAGAGATTTGTATTTATTTATTAATTCATCTATTTGTATTTGTCTTTCAACATTCAGATGATTCACTGTAATATTGAAATTATTCACTTCTATATGTTCATTGAAATTAATTTCATATTTCTTCTCATTTTTATTTGATTTTTTTTGTTTTATAATTGTATCTTTTTTATATTCATTTTGTTTTATATTTGCGTTACCTGTGAAGCCAGGAATTTCGCTTTTTTTAGTTTCATTTATTTCATCTGTATTATTTATTTCTTTTTCGTCTATATTTTGTGTTATTTCCAGGTTTTCATTTTGTATGAGATTAAATTTTTCTATGCAATCCAATCCCACCAAAAAGTCATAGTCAAAATTTTCCTCGTCTAACACGAAAACATTAACATTTTTTTAAATATTAAGTATTTTTATTTTAAGTGTTACGATGCCTATCGCTTTTTTCACGCCATTAATAGTTTTCAAGTTTGCATCATTACTATTTACTAAGGGGTTATTTCGTAAAGATAGCAACCGAGAATTTATTAACGATACATTGGAACCTGAATCGTAAATTCCATAAGTTTCCAAAGTATCATTAACACATAACTTAATCTTTATTAATGGCGGAAGTATTAGTTTTTTGGATCAATTTGATTCAGTTCAGTTTCTAGCTCTAGCTGTTCTCTATTTGGCTTACCACCATTTTTGTTTTTGAACCAGCACATTGCTTCTTGATGATATCGGCTTCCTCTGTTTTCCTTTTCGCAAATACTGCACGGCTGATAGTAGTCTGTCGTAGTCTTGCCAAAAGTTATTGTCCTCCTTTCCAAATTCTTCTTGTTTGCTAAATGTTCCAATCCTCTGATACTATTGAATAAATCTTCTGTCTCCTTCATATCTTCTCTGTCAATTTTATCCGCTATATAATTTGGCAACCCCGTAGCAACCAAGTCGATCAAAGTTGGTATATCTATTGACCTGTTTATCTCCAACAAAAGTCTCTCCTTTTTCAAAGCATAATCAAGTAACGAACCTTGTCTATACTTGAATGTAATTTCATACCTTATCGGTGTCCAACCTTTGTCTGCATATGTGTCACAAAAGCTTTTTTTCCACGTACACCATTCTGACCTTATCGTGTGTTTTATAACCATGGAACTGTACCAGTCAATACAGAAGTCATCCAAGAATAGCCTAAGGGCCTCGATTCTCTTTGTATCATCGTTTATTTCTAAGCGAGTACATTCGCCTTCAAAAATAGCCATCCATTGAGATGCATTTGATATTTTTTTATTGAATTTTTCTATGACAAATTTCTCTGATAGTCTTTTTATACTGTCTTGTTTATTTGTATCTCCTTTCATTTCACCAATCCGCTCCAAGATCCGTGTTAATGTCTCTTCTGTAAACTCACCCGAAGTCACCTCTTGTTTTGTTCCTAACGTACTCTCTTCTAAAAAATATTCCTGAAACTGCATATTTCCGTCTTCATCCATGTAGTACTTTCCAATCTCTGGAGTAATTGCAATCCATATTTGTCTCTTTTCGTGTCTTTTTTTTAAAGTATTCTTTACTTTGAGAAACGCTGGAGTCTTCAACAGTGCTTCATGTAATCCCGCCGGTTGGAATTTGTCCGGAAAAAGGAAGGTCTGGTGGTTGACATTTGTAACCGAAGTTACGCAGATGATGTTCGATTTGGTATCTTCTCCAGCTTTTACCACAAATTCGAATCTTAGCTTCTCCATGTTGTTTTATAATATGTCTATTATTATATTATGGAAATAAAACTGCAATGCGTTGCTCTGAAATGAGAAACAACATTTTCAGCTAATATTTCGTCAATTAAATCAATATTTCTTCACTTTTAAAATAACATATTTTCGCAATCTGCTTTTATATTTTCAATGTCAATAAATCAAGACATTGACAAACATGACACCCATAGGTAATAAAAGTAGTTTAAATAAAGTACTAACGTCTTTATTTACATATTTATTATTTTATTTTTAAAAAAAGTTAGTTTGATTGATTTTATTTTTAGTATAACCACAGAATACATAATGGTATAACCTCGCACGTTATTGAAACTTTTTGCTATGTTTTTTTACAATACATGGCAATACAGTTATGTCGGCTGGACAATATCAAAACCTATATTCTATTTACTGAAGCGAACGACTAATTGTCAACATGTCAAAAATTTGGTTTTTCAATATGCCAAATTTATAACGCTGCATAATATTTAGCAAAGTTATACAAAACGATGTGCCTAATAAATGCCATTAAGCAATAAACACAATAACACTGTTATAACCTGATTTATCCCTTACTCGCAGTTTATTTAACTAAATACTTAATTTTATCATGAAAATACAATTTGCTTAAGAGATCTGTGGCCCAAAAAATACCTAATATTTCAGTGGTCCTCAAAATAAAAGCGATCCTACTGCTGCCAAATATGTTCGCAAAATCGCAACTAGCAAAGATGACGGAATTTTGTTTAAAGGCCGATTATGATCGATTATTTTATGCTAATGCGCTACGCGATGTGTAGGAAGAAGTTTGAAGAGCTGACTACGAAGCTCTTTTTTAATTAGAGGCAAAAAAAGTAATATAGCCACCCCGACGCCATATTTTTACTCACGATTGACGTTGTTAATGCGAGTGCAACTTCTCTAAGCTATTTTATTTTCTTTTGTATTTGTTTTGTCTTGTTTGGTTGTCTGTCTGTTTTCCTTAAACAGTAGGTAGGTACCTACCTTAACCTATATGGGTATACAATGCAAGCAAAGCTGCGTGCATGAGCTATTTTGAGTGACATGTAAGTTTGAGAGATGCTGTGTCTTTGTTTACCTTTAGTCGTTCGCTTCAAAAAATAGAATATAGTAAGTGTCTTGAGACAAATTTCACATGAGAGCCAAAAAACGAGTTGATCACTTCTAGAGCTTGCCTTACTGAGAATATAAGAGCTAGACTTTAGAGTTAGATCAAAAGATGCTATATATCCTTGCCATTACACAGAATTTAATGTTGGAGCAGATTGTAGCGCAGTTGGTAGGCTAGATAAATTGGAAATAAAACGTAAGATATTGACGACGTGAATCTATTTCGCAACATGAAAAAACGAAGTGACAGTGTCACATAACATATTATTCTTTTTTGAATTTTAAAAGAGTTCTTAAACTCTAACACCTTCCCTGATTCAAAACTCTCTTCATCATCTGATCTTCGTCAATCCCAAAGAGATACATAAGGACCAGAAGGTCGGGCGTGGCAGTGCTTTGGTGAGCATGTCTGCCACTTGATCAGCCGTTCCGATTCTTTGAACCTCGATCGTTCCTTCTGTAACCAACTCAATCACATTAAAATGTCTTATTCGTATGTGCTTCGTCCTTTTATGGAATTCGGGGTTGTGAGCGAGTTTGACTGCTGCTTCATTATCCACACTTAACGATGGGATATGCGTAAGCTCGGTGAGGTCTTTTAAAATCCGTGTCAGCCAAACTAGTTCTCTAGCTGCTTCACTGGCTGCAACAAGCTCGGCTTCCGTCGTGGAAATGGCAACTGACGCTTGTCTTTGACTCAGCCACGAAATTATTCCTCCATAATAACGACACACTACACCAGTGGTAGATCGTCCGGTTTCCCGATCTCCGCCGTGATCTGCGTCACTGAATCCTTGTAGCACGCCGGGTAGGTGTTTAGCTTTATACTTTATTCCAAGTGAGCAGGTTCCCTGGATGTAGCGGAAGATTCGTTTTACGCGAAGCCAATCTTCATGAGTAGGTGATTCCAGTTTTTGAGACACCACACCTACAGCATATCTAAGCTATGTCGGGATGAGTTCCGACTATTAAATATGCAAGGGCCCCAACAGCTTCACGATAAGGGAAGTTTACAACTTCTCTCTTCTTCTGACATTTGTCAGAGTCTGTGGGCCTCCTTTTCTATAGGTGTAAAAGAGTCCGCGGAGAAAAGTCCTTCGTCTGCGCAGGCCCTTATTGTAACGTTTTTATAACTGAATATATTTTGTAAACGTTTTTATAACTTTAAAAACCAAGCAAGGTTTCTAACTAACGTTCTTACTGACGTTGCTCGATGGCGTGTGAAATCCAACCGTCTTTGACAATTTCAAAAACCTAGCAAGGCGAAAAACCATTTTAAAAACCTTGTAAGGGGTGTCTCTTGCAAGGTTTTTATTGTTTTTTGGGTCCTCCAGCATTACAACCCATGGCCTTGGGTTGTTACTTATTATGCTCGTTTTCTTGTTTATTTTTTATTTGAAACTTATCAAAAACATGTTTGACGCCATTAGTCAGAGAGCCTGTAAAATTAAATTAAGTACATATAAAACTGAATCACCCAATCAAACAAAACATAATTTTAAATTTCGTTCATACAATAATGAAATTCTTCATTCATCAATCATTCATTCAGTAATAACCAACACTATGAAATGTCACATTTTATTGGTGCGCCATGTTTGTTTACCTGTTATGCCTTTTAAGGACGGCTACACCTTATTAGCAAAGGGCAACGTAAAATTACTCGAGACTAATGAATGCGAATGAAGCGAAAGAGGTAATATGTCAGGATCGTGGCAAGTGGCAGACCCTGCTCTCAGTTCGTTTCACACACCTGGGCTACTTTCCAATTTACGCTGAAATAAACATTGCCTACATCGTGAAAATGACGACTGAAAATTTCACTGATATTACATTTTACACCAATATGTGGTCGCGGGTATTACAGTACAAACCGCACAATATCGGCCCATGATACGAGTATAATATCAATTCATCGTCCCTTTGTATGTTTCAAATTAATTTAATTAATTTGCCATTGGCCGGAGAGGGTGCGGTCGCCGATGTCCACTTTACGCCTCAATATCTTTGTTGTTTTTATAAATTGTACTGACAATTCATTTTAGTTATTTTAATGGAGTTATTTTCATTATTTCTGAATGAAGAGGTTGCACAATAATATGTTTTAATATAATCTATATATCTATATAAATAAAATTCGAAGTCCTGACTGACAGATTCATTCACTCATCAACGCCCAGCCCAAGCCGTTGGACCTAAGAAGCTGAAATTTTGCACAGAGGGTCTATATAATTATAATGTAAGCAAGGAATAAGACCGGATTTTTTTTAATTCAACCCCTAAGGGGGCGAAAAGCGTTGCCAAAATTTGTATGGGAGGTATAAAGAATGTTGTCTAATTTTCTTGAAACTTATAATAAATAGTCTTCGATACAATAGACTGAACACGTGTTTCGCCGTTTTTCTAAATTTAACCCTTAAGGGCGTGAACGGGGTTTCAAAATTTTGAACTAAACTCCACGCGGACGGAGTTGCGCGTGAAAGCTAGTGATAAATAAAAGAGCTTTTTTTTAACAATGTGACCTCACAATTCTAGCCACGTAGTACAAAAACGCGCCATACAAATCGAACTCAAACTATGACGATACAACTTGAACGTAACGCCTATATCTCGTAAAATAATTTACATATCTGTCATAGCCTGTCAATAATGTAAAATAATAAATGTCTTCTGCCACTTGAATCTAAGTTAGACGCAAGTTCCTGATTGCCAAAGAGGTGATTTCTGTGCAACGTACATATTACGACAGCTGATCTTTTGGTTGTTAAAAAGTCGCCCTAAACATTGGGTCGGTAACAGTAAAGTAACGACGGTTGATTAGTATAATCGCCCCATAGCGCCCATCTCATGTGGGACTCTTGTCAGTTTGTCCCGGGATGGATTGGACGGCATTTAATACCTTTGTATATGCTGTACATCCTACTGCTATGGAAAACAAGTTTAATTTCGTTTCAAATACGAATTATTTTATAATATCCAGAGTGTTTTTTCTTTTCAGATTCTTATTGGCTCCAAAATGTCATTGACTAAACAAAAATAGTGATTTCAGTCCAATTCAAATTCAAATATTTCGTGAAAACATTATTTTCTTAAATATTAAATCAATATTGGTTTCACCATAATAGAAATATCAAGTAATTTTCCGATATTTTCAAGTCTATTCCCATACGATTTAGTTCTCTTAAAGGTCAACACTACGAAAATTATGCGTAATTTGAAAACTTAATATAAACGTACTTAATAATGGGTTGATGATGAAAGTAGAAAAAAGTGCTTAAAGAGTATACTTTTGAATTTGACAATCCGTGTAAAAGTCATTTTGTAACAGAAATATTTTAGCGTTTAGGGTGTTATACGGCACTTATAGTAATTTTATTATTTACCGCTAGTTTAAGAAATTATGGTCAGAGTGGAGTCTCTTACCATTTTCACTACAGGCACGACCCGAAGGTTTTTGCTCAATGTCAATCTACAATGTATATTGTAGATTGGCATTCACCAAACAGAATGTAAATTCTTTCTGTTGAGATAAATTTCTGATTTCGCGGAATGAACTTGAAAATTAGTTTGAATAGACGGAATTGTGAGAGAAGAGCTATTGTACTTTCTTGTCGGGTACTTTTCTAAGTAGCAAGGTTTACACAAATAAATAATAACTCGCTGTACGCGCTGTATCAATGTCAGAGGCTCCGGTCAATGATCGTGATAAATTACAAAATCAGAAATCAATCGTTTATTTCAACGTAAAGAATTTACATTCTGTACCGGTGCCTTCAGGCCTTATTTTGAAAGGCAGTGGGAAAAAACTCCACTCTGACCATCTTTATACATAATTCGTCAGAGCGTCCATTCTATTGAACATGTTCTATTAAAGCAGAAATTTATATGCATTACTAGATGACTCAGCAAACGTTGTTTTGTCATAATAATATTAATTAGCCTACGATCTGTTCTCGGACCGTCCAAATATATGTATAAAAATCGCTGAAGCTGTTTCGGAGGAGTTTGATAAACACTGACACAAGATTTTATTTATTAGATTTTTGTGTTCAGACATCAAATTTGGAATCAAATTAGAAAAAAGTTACATGGTAGCGAGTGATGGATAATATTTTCTTCGAGTATGCTGTGTGTGTGTGTGTGTATGTTTTTTTTTTATAACACGCATTTCCTATTACACCATATTTATAGTGCAGTATTTGATGTCAAACCTTGTTATGAACCATCGAAGCGGTTAGAGGCGGAGCACGTTATTACGCGACGTCCGATGCGACGCGTGCCGTCGGATGTTGGACAACCCCAGACCGAACAGGTATTATTGAAAGCAGCGTTTTATTTACTTTTATTTGTATTTCTAGTGTTTATTGTGTTCTTTTCAACGTAGTTCAATTTCATTGAAGCTAGTAGTAAAGTGTGTCTTGAAATAAAGCAGTGGAAACATACAAATTTAAGGAGAACTTGATAATTTGAGGCACACCGCCAACCTTAGAGGCCGATGACATTATGATAGCGGCCGAGGAGCATTAGACTACTAAAGCACCGTATGGGCTGGCGTGAAAGAGGCGAGGCCTATGCCCATCAGTGGGCATAGGTTAGATTCCAAATGTTTAATGTCGGTTAACTTACTTAACGATGGGTCAAATGTAATAACCAAAAATTTCGTGTCACAGTATTTGCTGTCGAATTCCTCCGAAATGGCTTTACCGATTATTATGTATTTTTTGTACATTTACATCACTGAGGTAGCGCTTGAAATCGCCAATCCGCGGCGGGCACGCGTGGCGATTAAGTCTACTCTCTCTGAGAGAAGGCCGGTGCCCGGTGCCGGTGTTACAGTGGGAGTATGTCTAAAGCTCCGTCCACATTTGTAGCATTTCGGTCTACCGTCCATATTTGTAGCATTTCGGTGTATTGCATCTCCGTTGCGTGGCCTCGGCGCGTATCATGATCGCTAGTTTGGTCGCATGATGATACCCGTTAATACGGCCCGATCCGCACTAACCGCGTATCTTCATACATCTCGTCATCATACACTGACATGATACGGCATTTGATAAGTATGTGAATGCTTTTTTTACAAGATACGCCTTAATAATACGACATGGTGAAAATGAGCCTCCATATTTATGATACAAATACTCGATACGATACGTCTGATCGTGATACGTCAAGATGCTCCAAACGTGGACGGGGCTTTAGGCTGCTTACCTACCTACTTTGTATATATTTGGTAGGTCTGAGATTAGATCGTTGGCTAATTAATAATGGCAAAACAACGTTTGCCGAGTCAGCTAGTAATTAATTAAATAGGAAACGGTCGAAAGTCTTTAGTAGTTGGTGTGGAGATTCAGCTGAGTGCCATAAACTGTATGGTTGCCTGGAAGAAATGGGGTTCTGAACCGGGACCTCTCGCATGGTAGGCAGATGCGCTACCGTTATGCCACAGAGGTGGTCAAACCGTTTTAGTTCAATACAAAAAAGTTTAGTGTTCCTAAATGCACCTAAATATGCCCGCGAAAGAACGAAGACCCACCTTTAAACTTGAGGCATCAAAGAGATTCTGGACCTTTTATCAACAGTAAACATCTCATTTCGTAATGGGATGGATACATTGACGATTAGTCTAATTCATAGCTCGACAATTAGTATGAGAAAATTATCTTTGAAATTCTCGCCGTCTTATATTTTCTCGAGAATTTTCCTCGCAACTTTTATCAAAGTCAATATCGTTCTTACTAAGTGGAATTTTATTTAAAAGAAAATCTCGACATATTTTTAGATAGATGTGGGTTTAATTAATTCGATCAACATTCGTGGCCAAGTAGTCGGTGTTATCGATATCTGGGTTCATAACATTAAATTGCCATTTACACATTACACAGCTCATTAGCTGGATAAAGAGCCCACTGATTGGACGTGTTAGTGTATAATTACCAATACAACAAGTGATCCTTGTTGATTACGGACCCCTAAAACACTATTCTGACGACATCTGTAGCGCAGCGGTTAGCGCATCTGCCTACCATGCATGAGGTCCCGGATTCGAATGCCGGCTGGAGACAAAAAAACCCCAGTTCTTGGATGTTTACATGTAATGTGATGCCGCTGTTTCTGGTCCCCACGACACAGGGTATCCTAGTGTAGGGTCAGAAGCAATATGTGTGCCTGTATGTAAATATTTATGTTTTTGTTTTACTATTCTCTTAAAACATTCCATAAGCGCCCTGTTAATAGGCCGAGGTAAAAAAATCTTGTATCACAGAATATTTATACGGTGTTTATGGAGTGTTTTAAGGTCTCTTCTTATTACAAATAAGGCTGTCACACTTAAAAAAGGGCGGGCGTGCGTACAAGCACCTCGATGACAACAGTTTACCGGCCGAACATTGGTTTCACCTGCCGACATTGACATACTACTAGATTCTGCGGCATGGCGAACCGGGAGACGAGTCTACTAAATGATATGATACAGGAAATTAGCTATAATAATAACTATTATTAAATCTTATAGTGTCATGTACCGACTCTCAAAATCACAAAAAAGAACATGACAATGCAATAAATAAATAAATAAATAAATAAATAGATATATAGATAATAGAGAAATAGATAAATAGATAAATAAATAAATAAATAAATAATGAAATAAATAAATAAATAAATATGAACAGGAACTCCATGGCATTCCAATGGCACCTTGAGGGGCTCCAGAAAGTGAGAGTGACCCTGGCCACTGAAAAAAAAATTGATCTTTTTTTACGGATCGAATTCGCAAAAATCAAGTTAACAGAGATCTTTGGACCCACGACGGGCATTCTAAAATTTGGAACCCAAACTAAGTGTTTTTTTTGCCAAGATATGTAAAATAAGTCATTTATAATAATGGTTTTCCCTTTTTTAGTGCAGACGTGTGAATCTGACAAATATTTGCGATAAGTTCAAATTATCTCATCAATTTTGTTGCACACCTGTTATTGGGTCAGAAATCAGAAATCCTAAATTTATTTCAACGTAAAGAATTTACATTCTGTTTATTGGATGTCAATGTACATACACTTATTTATAATTTTTGAACTAAAACTTTCGTAAGCACAACACAACTTTAAAAAAAACACCCGTAAGTTGATCCGGACTGAAAATTTACTTATGTATAACCTCGTAAGGACCAATATACTAAAAACAGTGTGAAAACAATTGGGGCCAAGTGTAGTGGTGTTAGGCAGGACTAAACTCACATTTAGATTAGAACTTTATATTTTAATATGCTTAATGGTTGTGTCAATAAAACATAAGGATCGGAAAAACAAACATACCAGCAGGTACAGACTAGAATTACGGGCAAGGTCGAGGTGGAAAAATAAAACATCAAGGAGTGGACCGACATTGAAACCGCCGAAGTTGTATTAAGATTTAGAATTGCAACGAAGAGAGAACTTTCCAAAGGAACTACCAACCTCCAAGAACTTGAATAAGAAATTACTTCTGTATGTGTGTACAATAAAGAAAATTTCACCTATCTACTGCTGGAATGACATTGTCTTAGGATTGTAGTTATAGTAGCCTACTACAAATAGTGTCTTTGTACATATTATTTCCTATTTAATTTCTTGTCTTATATTTCGTGTGAAATAAAGTATAATAATGGGATTAATTTTGTACCGGATACACTTAGTACTACATTTTTTTTCGGAAGATTCCAACCAATTTTTTTTTTCACGTAGCCTCCATTTTTGTGTCCCACTGCTGGGCAAAGGCCAGCGATATTGAGTTTGAAAAACTATGATGTGAAGAATTATTTGAAAAGTTGTGTTTAAGAGCTTGTAAGTTTTTCAGTCGATGATGTACTTCCTTTCCCGGGTCGTAGGTACTTACGGTTTCTGATTCTTATTTTTCGCTTTAAAAATTAACGAGATTCCAAAGAGGCTCTGGAAGTACACTTTTTATTTTTCGAAAAAATTACACGAAACTTTTTATGTCTTATATGCCAGTGCTCCGAAAACAAAGTGTATTTTGTTCACGGGACAGCTTTGTATTTGGTAGATTTCACGCTGAGTTCAGGCAAACTTAATAATCGAGTTGTCATATGCCTGTGGTAGTCCGAGCCGTTTACGCTCGTAAAGATATAAACGTACAAACTTCAACATTAGTTTTGACCAGTCATTCTCAAAGTAGGCGATTCTGGGCCAGTTTCTGAATTGAGCATTTCGCTAAGTTTCTACTTAACTATAGTGCTGTTTCGTCAAAGTTCTCAGAAAAGAGCGTGAGAGAACGTTACTTAAGCATTTACTTAGTGAAAATCTCAATTCAGAAACCTGTCAATGCCGTCTTGTGTGGGGAAGTGTAGCAGTACTTTGAAACTGGGGAAAAGAGTCTTCTGAGTCTTCTTCGGAGACAACAATGGTACAAAATCCCTATATACAACCGATAACGGGATTCCCCTCCCTCGTCAATCGTACGTATTTGCTATGGAGAAAACTTTATTAAAAAGATATTAGGTAATAGTAAATTTATTATCATTTAGAATCATTGCTCTTTCATACTACAGTTTTTTTTTTAAACAAACCAAGCTTGCGTTTCGTACGTTTTTCGCAATTACAAATTTTAAAGTAAAAGTATATCCGTAATTACTATGCTCGTTTCAAATAATATTTTGGAATTTCTGCTTTTAAGATGTGCATAAAATATTAAGTAAAATAATTTCAATTGAGCGGCGCGCATTAAGTTTGAGAACCTATGGTTTGGGTGTTGGTAACTCAGTTGTGCATAAACTGCTGAACAGATTTCGATGTTTAGTTTACAAATAGTCTATGAGAACATAGTTGTGGACATAGAATGTACAATCGACTGCACGTAGACCTTACTGACGTCAATTCTGTTTCGGTAAACTACGGGAGACTTTCTGACGAGAATGTAAAGGTTTACCGGTTGCCCTCTGTACCTCGATAAATCACTCTTAACCTTTTCCATGACCTACTAACTACACTGCAGATTATGTTGATAAAACATGTTCGTTTGAATAGATTAAATGAATAGTTTGTAATGTTGCTTGCAGTTGGTTGCCGCAAAAGGATTCTTATTTTTGTTTTTCTATACGTAGATTTTAACAAAGAAAAGTTGTTTCCAAAGTTGTGAATTTTGGAATCTTTGCTCAATGAATAACTTAGTACAGGATAAGTAAATATGCCTTGAATTCGATTGATTAGCTGTGATTATGAATGTAGCTGAAGAATGTCTGAAATATTGTGAACGAGATGGATGAAAGGACGTCCTAAATTATATGTCTATTATTGGATCTTAATTTTATTGAATGTTATTTGTATTTTATGTCTAGTTTATCAGTAGTATTATATTACCATTGAATTCCTTCTAAATTCAATGATATTACTAATGAATTTGACATTTCAATGACAACAAATAACATACAATAAAATTTAGATTAATATAGTTTGCTATTGTGAACGCATTAGTCGAGGCTGTAATGTTCTACAATTTCCATAAATAATTATATGTAGATAAATAGGATACATTCGCGTTCAGTGCATGGATGGGTGACCGTCTATGACTAACGCTAGTGGCATTTTCCGAGCGGTTCCGTGCTTCGCAAGACACGTTAAGCAGTTGGTGCCGGCTGCCGTCGATAGATGGCAGTCGTTAAGCCAAGTCAGAGGCCTTAGGGCGGCTTGAAAACTTCCGACAGTAAGACCAGCCACTAGTCTTACAAGCCTCCACCAACCGGACTTGGTCCCCGTGGTGGAGTACGGCCTATACCTTCCTCAGGGAAGAGACCAGTGCCCCTCGGTGGGGACACAATGGGTTGATGAAAATGATGATACGTAATTTAATTATGTATCCAACCCTCAGACCACATTTTATCGTACTTTTATTTTATAACAAAAAAGTACAAACGTTTTTAATGTTTGTTTAATCAGTTATGTTATGAACTTGAAATTAACATTTAAAAGCCATTGTTTTGGTGAGCAGATGGGCCCACGAAAAATTCTACTAATTCTACAAGTTAACAATTTCCTTCACTTCTACCTACCATGAGATCTGTTTTCCTCTTCTTTGCCAAATTCATGATTCTTCTTCAAAAGGACGTAAATATTATTTGGAAAGATTTGTTTCGTTGTACTCCTGAGTATTTGAAATTAATTTCTTCATTCTATCACCTCAGCAGGTTTCTGAGAAAACGTTCCTTAATAGACATAACAATAACTTCATTGGTCGTTGGCTCGCCCGAAGGTCGAAGTCTACCTTCAATGAATTCCGCTCAGTTATTTATTCACGATTATACTGAGTATTCTGTAAATTATGCCAAGTATACTGTAAATTACAATGCAAAATAATAACTCGCACATTTTGAAATTTTATGGACACTGCTGTTGCGAGTCTCACAGAATCTTATTCAAAGATAAGTTTTTTACCGATTCTCAAAGGTAAGGCTTTTTTAAATACATTTTGTTATCTGCGTCTGAAAACATTTTCAAATACAAATCGGTTTCAAATACTAACAATCTTCATATGTTTAGGTACTTAACTAAAGGTAAACAATTATAAATCTGGGTAAGGCTTTTATTGAAATAAACACTTTTTAAAACACTTTTTAAATCAAAATTTTTACAAAATAAATATGTTTTTATGAAATTACACTTAATTTCACATTGAATTAGTAATTTTTAAAGATTTTGGTTTAATAATAGTGTACATTTCAATAAATAGGCGTATCAAGATTGTTTACCTTGTTACCTGAACAAATGAAGTATATATTATGTAATAAGTCCTGGTTTTTCATGCCCTTACATTCGTCAAACCAGTTTAGTCAACAGTAAAGTCCGTTCGCTTAGATAGTGTCGGTACACACGAAGGCAATCTTGGTTTTAGTAAAAAAACATTTATTTCAATAATACAACTTAGAAAGCCAAAACACTTTAAATAGAAAAAAAACATGGTACACAATATAGGTACCTTATGAAGAACAAAATAAAACACTACTCTTCATCACTCAAAGTGTCCTCAGAATATTCATCTCCACCGGAATTTAGAAAAGGTAAACCTACCTAAGTGATGCAAGATCTTATCGTTATAAATCCATTCTAAAATACTGATTGATTTAATAAACAATAAACATAAACATTTACATACAGGCACATACATTAATTCTGGCGTCACACGAAGATACGCTGTGTCGTGGGAACCAGAAACAGCGACGTCACAGACATGTAAACAAACATCCAAGATTTAATTCTTTAATAGCGTGATCTACATACATAATAGTAGAATGAGAGAACTGCGAGCCAAATTCACTGGCGTGTTTGCGCCGCGTCGGTTTCTTTTGTCAAAAGCCGCCACGTGCCGAGGCGGTAAATATCAAAGTGACACTATAATAGCGAACAGACTTTACAGCCGATCGGTTTACCGAGTGCACACGAAAAACAACTGACACCTGTTAGATTCCGGTTAGGCTCTAACAGGTGTCATTCGGGTGATTCGGGGTTATATTCTACGGCACGATTTATTTTGTGAAATATTTTATGTGGATTGCAACGAAACTTCTGACATTAAAATGTCATTGAACGATCATAATGAACAAATAAAGACCTCTGTGGCTGAATGTGTGACATGTGTGGAGATTTTCCCTTCCTCTGATTCTTTGCGCATATAAATTACTTGAAAATTCATTGTTGTGTATTCATTCTTTATAATTAATATTCATTCATTCATGCAGCAGTTAGCGCTTCTGCCTACCATGCGAGAGGCCCCGGGTTTGAATCTCGGCTGGGGACGAAAAAAAACCCCAGACATTAGATGTTTACATGTTTGTGAAATCGCTGTTTCTGGTTCCCACAACACAGGGTATCCTAGTGTGGGGCTAGAAGCAATGTATGTGCCTGTATGTAAATGTTTATGTTTATTAAAATGTTCCACCGAACCTTGTGCAATATTTTTCCGATCGGAATTGTTACGCAGCAGCGCCATCCACATTTTCCATTCGACTGATGAGTTGAGGGATGCAGACTAATGGATTGGATCCACGTGTAAATTGCGAAGTTGTACCCACAGAGGTACCTGGACAACGGGACTCTCGAGCTACGGACCCCGGAGCACCGACATCTCGTGCTGCAGATCGCGCTCAAGTGCGCGGACATCTCCAACCCGTGCCGCCCCTGGGCCATCAGCCGCAAGTGGAGCCTCAAGGTACAATCGATTTATTCGGGGAATTAATTTTTACAACTGTTATTTAAACAATACATAAGTTATTATGATCAGTTGAAACATTTAAAGGGCAGTGATTAAATTTTTTGGCGGTTAGTAACTTAGTGAGTCAGTAAAACATAAGCAGTAAGTTAAAAAATATTGGTCTGTTATTTCATCATTCAATGTCAGTGCAAAAATTACTCAAGTAGTTTAATAAATTAATGAGCAGTAAAACGGTTGGAATGGGCAGTTCGAAGTGAGCGGTAGCATCCGGACGTCACTTTGATTGAAAAGAGAGGTAAACTTTCGTTAAAAGTTGCGGAGTTTAAAGCGTTTGTATTTTTCGAGTCTGTATATTTAAAGTTTTTGTATCCTAATTTTAAAATGTAGGTATCCTAATACCAAATTACAGATTGTAAGCCAAATCTGCTCTTATTATAAAATAAGTTTCTGTCGGGGATTCATTTGACTATTAACATATGTATCTTAGTTTTTGTATCCTAATTTTAACATGTATCCTAATGCCAAATTATAAATACTTACAGATTGTCGTAATGTTCTTTAGTTTTACTCTCCGACCATGTAAAACATAAGGTAATGTGTTCAATGTTCATGTTCAGCATTTAATGTGAAGAAGGAAAAAAAATATGATGCATGATTAATATGGTTATGCTTCATATTTTTCCCTTCTTGACATTCAATGCTGAAATATACAAGGAATACATTTTACCGCCTCATCGTTTGTAGAACTGCTGAAATAAAATTTATTACTAACCAATTACGCTTTGTTAACTGTACGCGCCTAACCGCCCAGTTCAACTATTCCACTGCTCAGTATTTATTGAACTGCCCGTTTAAATTATTTTATTACTCATTTTTATTTAGTTTACTTTAAGTTAGTTTACTGCTCAGTTTTTACTGCTAAAATAGTTTGCAAACATGCGTTTTTTATTTTTTTACCTACCATAACTCAAATATTGAACTGCCGCTGTAATTCTATGCCTTTGTTAAGTAAGCCCCAATTCCTGTAGGTAAAATACTGGAGTGCCCTTAAAACTATACAAGGCGTTGATTTATAAAGTGACGCCCGAATCCGGGTACTCTGTATTCATCAATACGTGTTCGTATTGACGAGTGAGCAATCCAATGCATTTATGAAAATATTATATACGTTCGGAAAAATATTAAAGACTTCGAAACTCTTGGTAGCAATCATATCGTTTATGCTAGGAATAAACATTTTGTCATTTTCACGATTTAGACTCGCAAAAGTTAATACTTCATTTATAGGGCACTGTATAAGTTTTTACAACAAAATACCCCAAGATATATTAGAGTTACCTCCATCGCGGCTTAAGAATTTTATTGTGTTAAGCTCACTCTTTGCAAAAAAGCTTACTATAAAATCAACGATTATTTAGAAGACAAGGATGTCTGGCATTAAACAGTAGTTTAGTATATATAACTGTGTCTAGTGTCCAACACATCCAAGAGTAAAAAAAAAAAATGTTTTTGAATTTAATAAATGTTTTGAAAATAATAAATGTGGAGTTTCTTCGTTAGTTTCTTCTCAATGTAATCTATTAATTGTGAAACTAACAACTTTGACGTTCTTAAAGAAAACATTTTGTTTGTACTATGAAAAAAATATTTTGACTTTGACTTTGACTCGAGTTCAATACGTTCAAAATGCGTGCGCGCAAAGGCGTGAAGCGACAATTAAACTAAATCGCTATGTTCGTGCAACGGTCATTGTAATACAATGCATTGGCAGAATCTAGGCGCTGGTAGAAATATTGAATTATCGCTTGTTTTAATTTTTATTCTCACGATAGCTGGTATTAAGTCGCTGTAGACACAGACGCTTTGAGAGTGAAGGTTCGGTTACTGCTGGTGAAGAGAGACAACCCACCAAAGTATTTTAATCAATGATAAGATAAGATAAGATAAGCTAAGATAAGATAAGATAAGATAAGATAAGATAATTCTTTATTTGTACTTACAATATTTGTCTTAAACATCATACAGTTATAGTACATAGTGACACGATTATAGTCGAACTTATGACCCCTAAACTAGGTATAAAACCTGTATCTTAGGGACAATAGGTCCATCAGCTTATAAGGTATAACTACAATTTAAATCACGTAACTGCGAGTATAATATACAATACTTATACTTATTAGAAAAATGCAATTTTGGCTAATAATAATAACAGTGGTTAAGAGGTTTAAATGAACTGGCAACATATGACCAGATGAGTGTTTTTGCACTGACATGAGTAACGTAATTGCTCATTATCTCAAAAGGTAAGATTGTGGGCTAACTCTTCACTGCCGAAGCGACGTTGCTTTATGTGTCCTACAGGCAATAGGGCCTGCGCGCTCTCAGAGTGCTTATACTGAGTTTTTCATTTCACTTTCGATAGCGAGAGCGTTTGCAATTTGTATAGGAGTGACAAAGCGTGCCAGCTAGTTGTCTCTTTGTCACTCCTATGCAAATCGCAAACGCTCTCACTATCGAGAGTGAATGAAAAAACTCAGTAGACGCACGCAGATCGGACTTTCTAGTCACTCGAAAAAGTGTCGTCCGTAACGGACGTCAGGGCCTATGATGATGCTGATATTTTTTGTAGGTCTGCGAAGAGTTCTTCCGGCAAGGCGACTACGAGCGCCAATTACAGCTTCCAGTGACTGCGCTCTGCGATCGACACACCACCTCGATCCCTAAGATACAGACAGGTATGACAAAAGATACACAGTTATACAGGGTGTTGATTTGTACAGTTAAATCCGACTCAGGGGTGGTTATTTACATGATACTGAAGCAAAAAACGATTAAAAAATTTTTTTTTTGTGAATCGCACCTAAAATCCCCGGTTTTGCGGCGCCGGCGGCGAGCGTGCGGGCTGCCGTCCCGCCCCGCGAAACCCCCGCCCGTACCCGTCAAGTGCAAACGATAGAAGCTAAGCCATATAACTTTATGATTTTTAGGGGATTTTTATTTTTTATTTTTTTTGCTTCAGTATCATGTAAATAACCACCCCTGAGTCGGATTAAACTGTACAAATCAACACCCAGTATAGAAGCGGTGGCGGCCCAGTGAGTAGGATAATAGACGCTGAAGCGAGAGACCCAGGTTCCTTTCCCGTGCGCTCATTTACCTGTGACTTTCTTTACCAAGTTATGTACATTTGTGAAGTTTCAGTAGCAATACCACTCGCTAACTTTGAAGGGGAACATCGTGAGGAAACCCGAGTGTCTGAGCTTCACGTATCTCAGCGCTTGAAATAGCCACTTCGCGGTGGCACGCGAGGTGGTTAAGCCAATCTGTAACTGTTTGCTAACGTTTGATAGCACGCGTTCCTTGGTCTCGAATGAGCACTATATTCCAAGCTATGGCTCCAGGGCATAAATATATTTTTTCTTTTTATTCCGAAAAGTTGAATAACTTAGAGTTGAGTAGCACCTCCTGATTTCCAATATAATTTATAAAGGTATTTTCAAGCACCCGAATATTATCTTTGTATCTTGGTGTGGAACACACAGCGTCGAATTTCGCGTTGCATTACCGCACAACGTCCGCCTCTCACTCCAGTCTAACGCCACCGTCTCCGCAGGGTTCTTCAAGTTCGTGGTAACCCCTCTGATCAGCGAGTGGCACCGTTTCTTGCAAAACGACCTGTCCTCGCAAATGCTCGCCAACCTTCGCCACAACCAGACGCAGTGGGAGCTGCTTATCGACCAAGAGCTGGCCGAGGAGACCTGCACCGAAATCTCCGACGCAGACCTGGCGGCGGACGACCTGGATACCGTCTCTGACTCCTCAGAGTTGCTTCTGCCGCTCCGCCGCGGATCTCTCGCGCCCGTGCGCCCGTTAGGCTTCCGCGAACAGCTCCGCCGCCTGTCCGTTCCCCTGAACGTGTTCCAAGACAGCCGCCCGAAGAACAAGAGCTCCCGCAGCAGCGAGCACTCGCTCCATTCGCAGCTCAGCGTCCGCGGCCAGTGCGGCGGCGAACGCCTGCCGAGCGTAGAGAAACTCCTCCCAGACTCGTCTATAGCTTCTCTGACGTCGACGCGCCAGCCCACTAGGCTCCGCGCTCTCGCCGAACCCCGTCTACTTCGGCAGCAGACCTTCCCGCCTATAGACGGGCCGCGGGCCGCCGCGCTCGCGACCCGACCCCTCCACGCCAGCAACGACGGCTCCCCCAAGACTGACAACGGCCAAAGGCTCGACGCGAAGAGCAGACTGAATGTAATATTCAAAAGGAATTTCGATAACGATAAGACTGAACACGATGACGCTTCTGAGAATAATAACGTAGATGTAACAGAGTACAGTAAGGGCGAGATGGAGAGCCAGGAAGCGGTGCGCGCCCACCGCCGCGAGTCGGCGCCCGTGGGGAGCCAGCTGCGAGACAACGTGGCCACCGCGCAGCCCCTGCAGCCGGATTTACTGCTGCGCCGCAAGTCGATGCCTGCCGAGACTCTCGCATTCGGTAATCTTAATCTTCTTCTAATCTAAATACATACATAAGCTCACTCTTGTATCCCAGAGGGATAGGCAGAGACCAGGAACTGCCACCTGCCATGATCCTGACTAATCACTTTCGTTTCATCGACATTCAGTAGTTTTTGAACTAAAACTTTCGTAAGCACAACACATTGTATACATTTAATCCGGATCAACTTACGGGTGTTGTTTGACCAGGTTTCCAGGAGCGAAACGTGGTCGGACTCGTCCGATAAAACAACACCCGTAAGTTGATCCGGATTAAAGGTTTACGACATATATTAGTTCTTCTAATCTAATATATAAACATTAAAAATCTCGTGTCACTATGTTTGATGGTTTTCTGTGTACCTATAATTTAGTGGGTCTGAGAATAGTTACAAGTAGGGTAATTAACATATGCAATTAACATATATTAATGGACTTGGAAGCGAGACACCCAGGGTCGATTCCCGTGTGCTCATGTACCTATGACTTTGTTTTTAACTTATGTTACGTTTATTTAGTTACAGTAGAAATACAACTCGCTATCGGGGAAGGAGAATATCGTGAGGAAACCTGAGTGTCTGAGCCTCCGAGCCACTCCGTTTTCGTAGACTCAGACTTTTTTTTCACCTTAAAATTATTAAAGGTCCCCAAATCGAATTTTATTATGAATGCACCATTCCTTAAAACACCCGTTTAACGCGGTAAAAATTGTATGTGGCAGTTAGACTCTGCAGGCAAAGACGTAAACTGCATTTGATAGACGTAGAGAGACGATAGACGTTTGATAGGCGTTGTCGTTTGCTTCTGGCGTCTTGTCGTCGCGACTCCGCTACACTGACGCCAAGTGTGCGGAGCTTCGAACAAAATATATGAAAATTGTCGGCCGTAGCCTGTGGTCGCGTCTAGTCGTCGAGCTGTCGCTGTCGCGTGTCGCCTAGTGTGCGCCTAGGCTTACCGGTTTTTTTGTAGACGGGATCGCGTTTTAATTTTTGTTTTAATTTCACCCAAATGTGTAAATGTGTGTTTTGGTGTTTAAATAAAATCATTATAGGCTAAATATTTAGGTAGACAGGCAGCTGTCTAAATATTCAGCGTAGCCACTCAAAATTACCTATTGTCTCGAAAAAAATCCGGAACTTATTTTTTTTAGGACAATGCCAATTTACGAGGACAATAACAGCAACAATCTCAACGAGAATCACCTTCGCTACACCGCGCTGAGAAGTCGAAGGAATTTTGGGAATTTCCACAATGAATTTTCAATATAGCAGTATTTCCAATGTTCTATAGATTACAATCGGTAATCGGTTTTAACGCATCAAATTGTGTCATGAATTCATGATAGTTTAAACCTCCATTTTATGGCTAAAAAGTGCTATGTGTCAGGCATACTCCCAGAGGAATATTAGTGTTGATTATATTCATTAAGTAAGTTCCCTTACATTCTAGTGTCTAAGCGTGGTTGTTTGTTAGGTAAATTTCTGTACATAACTTCGGATACGTGCACAGATCTCCTCTAAGAGAAAGAGTGGACCATTGTATTGTTACATTGTGCTGGTGATCTTCTTAATTATTATAAATAGACTAGCTGACCCGCCATCACTGTTTTTCCATATTAATTAAGCCTAGGACCGATTCTCAGACCTAACAAATAAGCACAAAAAAAACATAAAAATCAGTGACACTGTTTCTGAGGACTTTGATTTCAATTACTATGACACGATTTCTTTATTTATTATGTTAGATAAATGTAGCATTATATTCTCCGATCCTTTAAAAAGGAAGTATTATTTGTTAGGGGGCATCCATAAATTAAGTCACACAAATTTCATGATTTTTTTACCCCTCCCCCGTCCTTGTCACAGCTAGGCACATTTGTGAGACTCCCCCCCTCCCTAGTGTGACGTCACATATTGTGCAAGTTTACATCTAGAAATTATTGAATTAAAACAGCAGTTCCGAAATTTGCTTTATTTCCGACAGCGCTGCAAATAGAATTATAGAATAGAAATTTCGACACTCCAACCTCCTCCCCCCCATTTTAACGCGTGACGTAGTTTATGGATGACCCCTTATGGTCAATACATAGGGCAATGCTCATTTCCTCAGCCTATCTATCTCCCTGTCTATTTATCTATACAGCTCATGACAGACCCCCACTGTTGCCAAAAGGCCTTGACCGTCACGCCGACCTGATTGAGATTAACACGGAGACTTTCGCCCGCAGCGCCAAAGGACAAGAAAGTGCGCGAAGTGTCAGCGCTGCCGGCTCTGCTCCGCCGCACGCTTTCGGGCGCGGAGCGGTGGCGGCGGCGGCGGGGGTCCGCGCCCGCGCCCGGGGCCGCCGCCCGCCGCAAACCCGGCCCCGTGCCCTCCTGCCAGCAGTGGCTCGGAAAGACCTACTCGGTGGACGCCCAACACCCGCGCCGGAGCTCGCTGCCGGTCGAGATGCTCACGGGTGAGTCTGTACTGTTTAGGGCGATGCAAGCTCGGCCCCGTGACTGTTGCTAGCAATGGGTATAGCTGTGGGTAGCCCACTACCCGCGCCGTAGTTTGCTGCCGGTCGAGATGCTCACGGGTGAGTCTGTACTGTTTAGGGGGATGCAAGCTCGGCCCCGTGACTGTTGGTAGCAATGGGTATACCTGTGGGTAGCCCACTACCCGCGCCGTAGTTTGCTGCCGGTCGAGATGCTCACGGGTGAGTCTGTACTGTTTAGGGCGATGCAAGCTCGGCCCCGTGACTGTTGCTAGCAATGGGTAAAGCTGTGGGTAGCCCACTACCCGCGCCGTAGTTTGCTGCCGGTCGAGATGCTCACGGGTGAGTCTGTACTGTTTAGGGGGATGCAAGCTCGGCCCCGTGACTGTTGGTAGCAATGGGTATAGCTGTGGGTAGCCCACTACCCGCGCCGTAGTTTGCTGCCGGTCGAGATGCTCACGGGTGAGTCTATAGGGTACTGTTTAGGGCGATGTAAGCCCGGCCCCGTGCCCTCCTGCCAGCAGTGGCTCGGAAAGACCTACACGGTGCAGGAGGACGGCCAACACCCGCGCCGGAGCTCGCTGCCGGTCGAGATGCTCACAGGTGAGTCTATAGGGTACTATATAGGGCGATGCAAGCTCGGCCCCGTGACTCTTGCTAGCAATGGGTTTAGCTGTGGGTAGCCCACTATCCGCGCCGTAGTTTGCTGCCGGTCGAGATGCTCACGGGTGAGTCTATAAGGTACTGTTTTGCTTAGGGCGATGCAAGCTTGGCCCCGTGACTCTTGCTAGCAATGGGTATAGCTGTGGGTAGCCCACTACCTGCTCCGTAGCTCGCTGCCGTAAAATGTATTAAAAAATGTATTAGTAGCTAGCCACAACAGACCTCCATTCGGGTTTTTTTTTCCTTTCGTGTATATGAAAAGGAAGCTTAACTGGATTAACGCTCGCTCTTAGTTTTTATCTCAGTTGAGTTTTTCATTCATGATTTTCGTTTTGAAAACCTTCTCATTCTAAAAGGGCGTATAAGCAAACCACAAGCGAAATTAAATAAAGTAATTATTTTCTCGAAAACTACAGCACCTAAAAATAAACAAAAAATGTATTCTTATTCAGTATCCGCTCATATCCATATTCTAAAAGAAACTTTCTCGACCCTAGAAATAATTTCCACTAGCTTTAAATTTTACTTAGGTATTGATGACATCGAGCAAGGTCAAATCCAGTGTGTTTATTAGAAGTGGCTAGCACGGTCGCCACCGCCCGTATATCATATGTAATTTACGATGACTGCCACTAAATGTACCTGTGGTCGTAAAACATTGGCTGTTAACCGCAACAGTGTATTTTCTAGCGGCGCAGATTGAAAAAGACACGCCTATTTGATGTTTGGTTATTCGAACACAGTTTCCATTAACGTCCTTAGAGCCAGTTTCTAAATTGAGAACTCAATAGCATACATAACTAACATTTACATACGAGCACATACATTGCTTCTGGCCCCACACTAGGATACCCTGTGTCGTGGGACCCAGAAACAGCGACGTCACAAACATGTAAACATCCAAGACCTGGGTTCCTTTTTTTCTGTCCCCAGCCGGGATTCGAACCCGGGACCTCTCGCATGGTAGGCAGATGCGCTAACCACTGCGCCACAGAGGTCGTCAACATACATATATTGTAGGTTTATTGGCCCCTGAAGATTGTATTGTAACGTATTTGTTGGTTTTTGTGGCATCTACTCCAATATTACTTTTTATTGAGTTAATGTGAAAAAAAATGCGCCAAAGAAATTATGCGGTTCTGAAAATCACCCAACTGTATTGTCTCGTCAGATTTCTGAGAAAATGTTACTTAAGTATTTACTTAGTGAAAACCTCAATTCGGAAACCGGCCGTCAGTCTGCGAATGTAAATTGAAACATTTTTACGGCGAACATGACCTATGGAGAGGCCGAGAAGTCAGTTGTTAATTACCTTAAGACATCATTAGTTACTTATTTATAAATAACCTTTGCTACTATTTCGTACATTTAGATGTTCTTGTGATATTTCAGCAATTAGGACGCTTGGGATACAGGTTATTAAATAACCTAGTTCAAGCACAAATATTTTATTTTTAGTAATGCTCAGATTCGTATGTATGTAAAGAAATAAGTATGGAAATTAAGTTATCCTTTGCCGCCTTATAATGGTATCATCATCAACCCATTATGTCCCCACCGAGGGGCACGGGTCTCTTCCATGTAACTGTTATTGTACTATAATGCACTAACAGAATCGAAGCACAGAGCGTTGGGCTAGCCCAACTTACCAACACATTCCGACTTAACTTAGAAGTTTGATTTTTTCACAACTTCAAGGGACCGTAGACCTTAGTCATCGTCATGAACCTATTATGTCCCCTCCGAGGGCCACAGGTCTCTTCTCTGAGGATTCTGAGAGTATGGCCTATGCCTGAGGCATAGAACACTGAGCAGTTTATGCCGGCTGCCGTCGGTACATGGCAGTCGTTAACCCAAGTCACAGGCCTTAGGGCGGCTTGAAAACTTCTAACAGTAAGACCAGCCACTAATCTTACAAGCCTCCAACAATCCGGACTTGGCCCTCAGTGGTGGAGTATGCCCTATATCTTCCTCAGGGAGAGACCCGTGCCCCTCGGTGGGGCCATAATACCATGCGAGAAGTCCCGTGTTCGAATCCCGGCTGGGGACAAAAAAAAAACAGATCTTGGATGTTAACATGTTTGTGATGTCGCTGTTTCTGTATCCCACGACACAGGGTATCCTAGTGAGGGGCCCGAAGCAGTGCATATGGCTGTATGTAAATGTTTTTATTTTAATTGGATGTTTTAATATTAACTAGCTTTCGCCCGCGACTCCGTCCGCGTGGACTTTAGTTCAAAATATTGCAACCCCGTTCACTCCCGTTAAGGGTTAAATTTAGAAAAACCGTGAAACACGTGTTCAATCAATTGTGTTGAAGAGTATTTATTTCAAGTTTCAAGAAAATCTGACAACATTTTTTTATACCTCCATACAAACTTTAACACCGCCGTTTACCCCTTTAGAGGGTGAGTTTCAAAAAATCCTTTCTTAGTGCTCCCCTAGGCTCCCTAAGGAACTCCCATGCCAAATTTCAACCCCCTAGGTTCAGTAGTTTGGGCTCTGCGTTGATTCTAAGTCAGTCAGTCAGCTTCTCCTTTTATTAATATTAATTGGAGTTTTTCATCCGCAGATACTCACAGCTACTAACTCGTCGGCCTCCTTCGTAAATCAACGATACAACGTAGAAACTACATTTGTTGGGTGCAGACTCAGTCAGCTATGAGTCCTACTATGCCTCAACCGAAAACTGGAGGTAAAGGGTGCAAATGTGTCTGCGGCAGAGGCCTCTGGCTAACATCTTTTGTATTTGCTAATGTAAAGGAGAACCGGAATACAATTGGTCTGCTTCTAGACCGAATTGGGAAAGATATATTTGTTATTGGAAAGCTATTTCGATGTACCGCAGTATATATCGAGCGGCCGATTTCGTAGAACTGTTAAAGATGTGTGAAAATAATCAATTGTTGTAGAATTATGTATGTTCTATGTGTCTATATATACAAACAATAGCGCAATTTAAATTCTAATTGTTCACATAATGTACCCCAAGCTTTGATCGTTCTACAAATCCCTTAGCGAAAAGCACTATAAATGTTTCCCCAAGACCTTGAGAGCAAAAATAAGTGTTTTATAAAATAATAAAAAAGAAAAACAGTAAAAAAAAAACAGTGTTGAAATTTGATTCATTTATGCCCGGTTCCAATATCCACAAAACGCTTCGTTTTTGCTTACGATCGGTTACAATTCCTACGAAATTCCTACGAACCGTCAATAAATTGTATGGAAAACGGATCGTAGCCGGTAGGCGTATATTATAGGAACCGGGCATTAGTCTAGCCGTACTAAATATTGTGGTAGATCTAAATAGCTTCATTCAACTATAATAATAATATGTAGTTATTGGTTTTGAGACTATTGTCTGTCATTGTTCTATTTGGTGTATTCAAATCCTCCTGTATTCCCCCAAGGCTTACTGTGGTGACCATTACGAATAAGTGTAAACTGTTTTAGCGTCCTAGTTATTGTATTTAGCATCAAGTGTAATAAACCCAAGAGTCTTCTTATCTATAGTGGTTCAACTGACATATATTTGCATAGCCATAGGTATTATTTGACACAATTTTGTACTCTACTTTACTCCGTTCTACGATTCGAATTCCTAGGGCAACATACTAGCATCTCATTGGTCAGTAAGACAAGCGAAACAATAGGCTATTTGACAGTGTGAAAAAACAATATTATTTTTACGTATTCTTCTAAATTGTGTCTTAAAGCATTTTAACTAAAAAAAAAACAATTATTATTGGTTAAAAAACACAAGATAATATTTTATAATTATGTATCTGCAGCCATTGTATCGAAAATGGCCTGGATTGGCCGATTCTATGATGACGTCACATGTCATTCATTCTTTCTTACGTTCATTGGTTGCGTTACTAGGAAGTGACGTCGTAATTCCTTTGCGACGCCATATTGCCTAAGAAACCGTTTTGGCGGCTTATTTGAAAAGTAAATTTTCGTTTGCCTTTTTTAGAAGAAATACACGAAAGGATTTAATATGATCACTTTCTGAGGACTACTTGAACACCAACAAACAATATGAGATGGCTTTCAGAAATCGGTCAATTAGCCTATTAGCGAAACATGTTGTAACAAATGCAGTGGCTATTGAAGGTATCGACCACTTTGGGAGTTCCTTTGGGAGTCCACCTTTTGTACACTATTGTTTGTGCAATAAAGAATTAATAATAATAATAATAATGGAGTAGGTATACACAATCGCATTACAATGTCATTCAAATTGTTTCGCCTTGTAAGTTAAATAGGCTACTCGCAATTGGATTCCGCATCGCAGGAGGTGCCAAGTTAAATTGCACTAGTTACGCCGTTGTATGATATTGGTTAGTAGGCTACAACTTTACTGTCAACAAAACAGCGGTTTGCTGTTTGAATTGGCTAATTTGGCTATAGTGGATTATTTTTTAATATGAACGGAAATCTCAAAACCATTTCGAGAATTATGCTTGCAGTAAAATTTGTTGTTATCAGTTTTGTAATTAAGTCTATATATTTTAAGATATGCAGTACGAAGTCTTTACCTTAAATGATTTTTCTATGACGTCACCAAACACAGTATGAGTATGAATTCGTACTCGTACTGTGTTTGGTGACGTCGCAAACAACAAAATTTTAGAAAAATATAAAAAATGACATAATGAATCAAACTCAAAAATACCGAAATCATTTTCTTAAAATGGTCAATGTTTTCAAGAAAAATATAGTTAAATAAACATATTATGTCAAAAGTAAAGTAGTATGGCCAATTATATCACTGTGTCCAATCCAAGCATTGCATCGTCTGAGTCACCCATCTATATTCTATTTTTTGAAGCGAACGACTAAAGGTAAACAAAGACACAGCATCTCTCAAACTTACATGTCACTCAAAATAGCTCATGCACGCAGCTTTGCTTGCATCGTATACCCACATAGGTTAAGGTAGGTACCTACCTACTGTTTTTTGTCCTTAAACAGTAGGTACCTACCTACTGTTTAAGGAAAACAGACAGACAACCAAACAAGACAAAACAAATACAAAAGAAAATAAAATAGCTTAGAGAAGTTACACTCGCATTAACAACGTCAATCGTGAGTAAAAATATGGCGTCGGGGTGGCTATATTACTTTTTTTTGCCTCTAATTAAAAAAGAGCTTCGTAGTCAGCTCTCCAAACTTCTTCCTACACATCGCGTAGCGCATTAGCATAAAATAATCGATCATAATCGGCCTTTAAACAAAATTCCGTCATCTTTGCTAGTTGCGATTTTGCGAACATATTTGGCAGCAGTAGGATCGCTTTTATTTTGAGGACCACTGAAATTTTAGGTATTTTTTGGGCCACAGATCTCTTAAGCAAATTGTATTTTCATGATAAAATTAAATATTTAGTTAAATAAACTGCGAGTAAGGGATAAATCAGGTTATAACAGTGTTATTGTGTTTATTGCTTAATGGCATTTATTAGGCACATCGTTTTGTATAACTTTGGTAAATATTATGCAGCGTTGTAAATTTGGCATATTGAAAAATCAAATTTTTGACATGTTGCCAATTAGTCGTTCGCTTCAGTAAATAGAATATAGTGCGAGTGGCGGTGCAACTGCACGCTATATTAATCATCATTTTACCTTCTCAAAGGACAAAGTATCGATCTATCTCCGTAGAAACTGAACCATCGCTTTAATAAACCCTGTTTTGTCATCGAAAACTTATATCAACGTAAAGAATTTACATTCTGTTAAATATCAATGTACTTATAATGTTAATGTTAGCCGCTGCCTTGAGGCCGAAGGTAGTGGAGAAAATGCAGCGAAAAAATCTCCAATCCGACCACATCGACACGCTAATCAATAGATCCTTCAACACAGATATTGGGCTCGCAAAACAGATTAAATTTAGTAAAACCTACTTTCGCGATGATGTCACCATTCTAAAGGGGTGTTTTCACGCTCGCCCCGTAACCTAACTTTCACTGCAGACGTCTACACTTAAGCGAACTTATTGTATTAGTGTAATTTTAAACGTGTATTTGATTGAAGGTGGAACTTATCTATGCCGAATTTCTTGGCGGACTAAGTCAAGACTAGTTGTGTGTGCGACAGTGGCGCCCTCTTGCAACTGTAACTTTTCGGGAAAAGTGGCGTATCCCATGCTGTGCCCTTTTTTGATAAATTTATGTTATGTAGAGTTCCATTCCAGAAAAAAATGACTTTAGTTTGAGGGTTATTTAAATGCGCTTTAAAAGAAAAAAATAAAAGTTTTCCATCTGTAACTTGTATTTTTTTAATTACGTAGGTTTATCATTATTTTTTAACTAAATATTCACTAATGTGTACCAATTCGACGAATATAATTTTATTTGGATCTATCTTTATCTACTATAAACGTTCTATTTTAGTGTACTATGCTATACCTACTTATCCTTCTTTTTTTAAACATTGCAGTTGTAATATTTTTCTTTTTAAATTATTACAACTGACAGCCTTCTCTTTTTTAATTTTTTACAACTGGCTAAACTAAAAACTAAATTACGGCTAAACTAAATTATTACAGGTGTAGAAAATGTTAACATAGCCAACTAGCATTTTTTTTTAATACGTATCTTATTTTCCCGAAATGGTTCACATTTTTGGCAAGGGGTGCGCCGCGATCGTTACTAATGTCCTAGCCAGTCATACGAAGTGGCGGAAAAAGTGACACATACGAAGTGTCATAGCTAATACAGACTACGCTCACACTTGTTTAATTTCCCGAAAGGTAATTCTCATTTGGAAGACATTTTCAACTCCAATTAATTTTACCTTCGGTGTTTTTTTTTTCACAGTAAAAACAAAGTTTACTTTATGATCGTTGCACGCTAAATAGGTAACCATGAATTCGGAGGTATCACGTGAAGGGAATTTAGGGGTGACTTTTCGTTGTTCAAATGTAGAATTATCGAAAAATCCCCATTTGATTTGGTTACAACAAAAAAATGTTCCACTTGTAGTAATCCCTAGAGTCTAGAGGATACATCAAATCACCACCCTGTATACTCTAATACTCGACTCTGTAAGTCGATATGAACATGACAGTATAAATTATACAAGTGTGGAGCCATATGTATTTCGCTCAAAGCCGGAACGACGGAGTAACGAGCTTACAGGGGCACCGAATCATGTGTAGAAATTTCTCTGTTGACGTTCAATATTTACATTTAAAAAATGTAATATTAAAACAAGTAAAATATTAGGACACCTGCACAATCCCTTTGTAAACGTGAATGGACGTCCGAAAATTTTTTACTCCTACGCATAGGTTGACAGTACTGTATTTGACGCGGTAGTCCTTTAAAGACTGCCAAGACTATTTTAATAGTGTAAATATCATTTACTACTTAATAATTGAGGCTGAATTTGTCTAGCCGTCGTGCAGCAAAAGCATATAATTTTAAACGTTATCTAAATATTTTGTTCGGAAGTTTTGTTCTTTAGGAGTGCTGGACACGAGTAGGTATGATAAATATGTTGTGTGCTAGAGATAAAAGATAAAAGATAGGAAAGAGTGCTGTTTTAGTCATAAAAGGGACATCACATTTTAATGAATTAATTAAGTTATATACGTGTATCACAAGGTAGGTTTTAAATAGGTTTATAATACGTTTCATTAACTCCCATTGGTACCCTAGTAAGTATTCCAAATTATGCTGTAGTTTTATTATAGGTTGGCGACACTCGCGGAATCCCAAGCTAGTACAAATTTTTATTTCTATTCGTTTAGTAAAACCTCTAGAAAAACAAGCTTTATATTCACGCCATAGCAGTTGCCAAAGGGTCAGCTTTTTAAAATTAAATCGGTGATCGAATTCGTAGTTCATCCCCATTGCACTAGACTGCATAGTGTCTAACTTGCCCTTCAATTAAGTATCGAATCCATCGGTCCACATTCGTCCACGCATCCACCGCCAAGCGGTAATCTTCTTTCGACCGGTCCAGCGAACTACATGGGGCCATGTGGACCGATCCCTAATATTCCCTATCAGGGATGCGACCACGCAAATCCTCCATTGTATAAAGTTGTGTGATTTATGCCCGGTTCCAATATCCACAAAACGCTTCGAGTTTGCTTACGATCGGTTACAATTCCTACGAACCTTGCGTACGATCGGTTACAATTCCTACGAACGAATCGTAGCCGGTGGGGGTATATTATAGGAACCGGGCATTAGCCTACTTAGATCTCTTCTAAATGCTTATCCCGATATAGTGGAAAGTTTCGTGGTGTTAGTTTTCGTCAAATGTTATCAGCCCAATGTTATTGCATCTTGCTAACTACGAAAGAATAGACTCGGTTCGCGCCCGCCAAAAAGTATTCAACCTCATTGCTTCTTGAAACTTCTTCTTTTTTTTATAGATCATATTTTGTTTTTCTTCTTGTGATTTTTTTTGCGCAAGAGCACTTTGTTTTGTCATTAAAATCTATGATTCTATTTTAAAAGTCATATTTTTACTGCGAGCGTTTGCAGAAAAGATTTTTCTTCAGACTCTTTCTCTCTTTCGAGGCTTAGATCCGCGTGGTTTGGCAGCTTTTCTGGTTGTCTATATCAATGTCGTCTAGAGGCCATAGACTAATGAATAGTATCTTTAATTACGTCCGAAATCAAAAGCGTTTATTTCATTGGCAAAGCGCTATTTATCGTAAACAACATCTAGAGTAGAATGGAATGGAGACAGGTACTAATACATCGTTCTTGTCACGATATCTGACCCAAAAAACCGTAATCGTACAGTGTAAGTAACCACTGAGACGTTTTACTTTTCCGTTTTCTCTTTTAACACCTGCAAAGTGTTTGCCTGCCCCCGTAAACTACAAAACCACGATACGTTATGGATGGACACTTTGGACACAGTGTCACGTACCTTTTATTTCTAGCCAACGTTAGTGATTTTGTATCAACTCGGCAATGCCACGGAATGTGCAGTTAGAGAACATGACGTAATAAAATAACTACAATGTACTCTGTTTAAAGGGTGTTTATTTAGTATAGATGATAATAATTGTTTAATTGATGTATTGAACATTCTAAATTGTTATTTATCTTTTACTCTATAGGCCCTTAAAATATTTGCGCCTGATTTGTCAGGACCTTATTTACGGAGGAATTGAAAAGCTCCTCCTTTTTTTAAGTTATATAGTTAGACAAGAGTGCGGTACGTGCAATCCTTTCGAGGTTAGTTTCTCGCAAATGATTAGGGGCCAGTTTCTGAATTGATAACTTCGCTAAGTAACTATTTAACTGTAGTGCTGTCTCGTCAAATTTCTTAAGAAAAGAGCGTGACAGAAGGCTACTTAAGAATTTACTTAGGGGCCATCCTTAAATTACGTCACACGTTAAGGGGGAGGGGGCGGGGTAGACTAAGTGTGATATTGTGTGACAAGGGGGCGGGAGGGGTCCTAAATTTCATGACGTCACATTTCGAAATCTATTATAATCTAATGTTAACTCAAAAATATATGTAACTCTATCTGCTCCTTACTCTATTTACAACTCTATCGGAAATAAAACTAGTTTCGGAACTGCTGTTTTAATTCAATAATTTCTAGATGAAAAATTGCAATATATGTGACGTCACACTCGGGAGCGGGGAGTCTCACAAATGTGACCAGCTGTGACAAGGACGGGGGGTCAAAAATCATGAAATTCGTGTGACGTAATTTATGTAAATTCTCAATTCAGAAATCGGCCCAAGATTTTCGTGCTTCACTCAAGCACCAACATGCCGGTTGGCAGAATATTTAAGGCATCGTTAGAGCATAGCAACAATAATTGAAGCATAATAAAAATATTATATTATCCTAAAGACATGTTACTTTACGGCTTAGCGATAACAATACAAAATGCGGTCTTTGTGTAAGATTTGGTTACTATGTATGTTGGACAAAACTGTGTATTGGTTTTACCTACACGTAAATTGTACACGCGTGACGGTTGTCGCCTATACTTCGTCCCACGAGTTGAACTCTTAGGGAACCAAATACAAGCTTTTCATTGGTCAATGCGCGCGGCTAGATAAGCGAAGACGGTCCGCTTCTTTGAAGGTCACGCGCTCTTTGAATTAATGAATTGAATTTCTTTGAATGAAGAAAATCGTTCATCTCGTTTCGTGGAATGAAGTATAGTGGTCGGTGTCGTGTCTTAGTTTGGCATATTCTTCGCAATTTTCTTAACGAGTTTTTTGTTTTACTATCGCTTGTCCTAAATTTGTATCTAACACGTATTGAAGAAGTGTCAGGAAGCAAAAGTGTCTGTGTACGTTTACTAGTATTTTCATTGTTTTCATTTACCAAAACAAAAAGGAAAAAGGATTTAAGAGTCTCATATTCAGTAAGGTTTAGATTTTTGCGAGTTGAGGTAAATAGTCATAGGTTAAGGTTGAAAACATTTTACTGTAGTTTGCTCTTTTTGAGCCAATGATTTATGTATGTTATACCCGATACATGTTTACGTCGTTGTAATGTTAACTAAGACGAAACTCAGTATTACTGTTCAGTGTTAGACACAAAACATGGTTTTGTCACAAAATTAGAGGTTAACAATTCAATTAGTTCAATAGCATTGTGTTCTGTTAATTTATGATTGTTATTTCATTTCTTGTTTTGTCTTTATTGGATACGAGTATTTGTTTATTTTTTTATTATGATGAAATTTTCTTTTTCCGTTTTTACAAATTGTTGTTAATTTTTTTTTTAGTTGTATAATTATACAATACGGACTAATTTAACTTTATGTCACACTATGTTGATCTTGTGCATCGTGAAAGAATGGTTCGTTCACCAGTTTTACTGTTTTATTTAGAATTACACAAATCTAATTTTTGCCTCAAGCCCCATTCACACTTCAATTTGAACGGCAAATGCGACTTAAATCGCCGACGACGCAAACTGACTCGCTACTGTGCTTATTGAAGTGTAAATCGGGCTTTAGTTATCGTGGAAATATTTGAGTTGCTCAACGAAAACAACAAACAAGAATATACGCATGCATGCAGCAATTCAGGGCCTCTAAGAGCAGATTCACGTGGCTTGTACCGCGGGCAGGGCTGATGCTGTGAGCGCGGAGCAATGAAAAGTAATTACACGTTCGACGAACTGCCATTGTCCTAAAATAACTAGTTCTATTTTTAAATTTCTTAGGGACAATAGTTAATCTTGAAAGCCCGGGCTGAATATTTCGATTACGGCCCTTTAATTAAGAATGAAAGATTGTTGTTTATGGTATATTGACTCATTCAGATTCGATTGCAAAGCAATTTATACTCTATTTCTTAACACCAAATTACAAAATTCAATGAAAACTAGCACCATATTTCTTGGGACGGATACGGGCCAAAGCTTCTGAGGGGGGGCAGGACGGATCCGGGACTCGGCACTCCAAAGGTTAAGTTTTAACAGCACAAAACCTGAAGTAGGTACGTCGTGCACGGAAAAACGTCATCTACTTTCTTTCATCGTCAAGTTTTTAATGAAACCAATCGCTCGGTAAGGACGAGCACTGTTCACATAAATAAACATTTTACTAAAATGGCTCCTAATTTGAGCAAACGTGAAGATGAATAGGCTAGTTTCCCAAAAAAATGTAATTAGTCCGTCTTTTAGATTATTCAAAAATAAGGGACACGTATTTTTTTATTTGTAAATTAGACCAAAAATGACAAAGATATAGCCCATTAAAGTTACGTGTGACGTCACGCCGTGCTGCATTTTGTAGCGTAACGTAACTTCAATGGGCTATATCTTTGTTATTTTTTGTTTAATCGAAAAAAGACAAAATACGTATCCAATATTTTTTTATAATCTAAAATACGGACTAAATAGAATTAAATTATTTTGACCCTGGAAACTACCCTATTACCTATATTACTTTATTAATTTTTACCTTTAACATTAGATAAGTACAATTTGTAACTAAAGCCAATATGTAGGACAATGCCGATTGCCAATGTTTTGACACAGCCTAGGCCCAATTCAAAAAAGAGTGGCATCACACTAAAGAATGCACTTCCAATAGTCAACGAAGCCAACACGCTCTGTGAATCTGCTTTAGGGCGCGTGTACACGAGCACGGTTTCTAAAAGTGCCAGTCCGGTGCCAGTTATGCTTGAAGCAACATGAAAGGGCGATTGTGCACTACAAGGAATTTTACTGTCCGGCAGTCCGATTTGTTACGGTCCGATATGGCACGCCATATAATGTATATACTAGTTTGTGCACTATACATAATTTTACCGTCCGACATTTTACTTTTCCCCATTCCGGAACGGTTTTTTCCGCAATAAAGCAAGCAACTGCGACGTTCCAAGAAACTCATCGTTCAGAGTAATTTCGCGTGCGTGGCGCGTAGTTTCAAAGACAGAGCTACCCTAAACTGAGGCGTATCATCCGAGTAAAGATGGACAAGTGCACAAGACAATCATCCGTTTTTTTCATGCCACTTTGGACCGTAAACAATCGGATGTTCGGACAGTAAAATTCCTTGTAGTGCACAATCGCCCAAAGTCTGTACAAGAAACCGTCGCTAGCGCCGGCTCACACCAGCTTATACGGCCGGGTACACGCGCCCTCAGGCTACTTTACCGCACACGGGTGTTATTATTGTTGCATGCGTGTCAGTTCGTACGTCATTCGCTCATACCTAAGTCTGTTGCAGTAGAAAACATCGAATGTGTAAGGTCACTAGTTTCCTGGGATCGACATTGCGATTTTGTTACTTTTATTATGTGTATATCCTTTAAACGTCCCAATGCAGAACATAGGCCTACTCTCAGAGAGAGTATGGGCTTAACCCTTTATAAGGGTCTGTACCATATATGGCCACCATAATTTGAACTTTATTTCATTGACATAGAGTCCAAAACCAATGAAAATTTAAGACTAGCTCTGCCTTATAAAGGGTTAACCAACACGCGTGCCCACTGCGTTGACAATTTCAAACGCTGAGGGGGCTTGATGTTACTATGTTAGTTTTTTTTGTTTCTTCGGGCCAACACTTTAGTCGTGTTATTTTGAGGTAGGCTTAGTGGCTTTTACAGTAAGTTTTTTTGTGATTTTATCTGGTTTTTTACATATATGCAAACTCTTATTCTGTTGGTCTACGGTTGTCTGCAACTCGCGTGTAGTAAATGTGGATGTGCCTTCGATTTCACCGAAATTTATTGAGTAGTTAGGCTGCTTTTATTTCTGATATCATCTCGACCATACATTAACGTTTTAACATTATTAATTACTGTAAAATAATGAGTAACCTTTTGACAAAGGTGAATTTCAGAAATTTAATACATGGCCATTTAAAAAAAAAAATGCCTAGATAATCGGCAAGAATAATTCTTACTCCGCGTTTCCCTATTAAAAACAAAGTACAATTTTATTATTTTTAAAACTTATCCCAACATTACCCAAAAGCGTATGAAATTGTCGCTTGAACTCTGCGGGCCAACAGATTTTCTGGCTCTTTTCAAATTAATCGTGCTATATAATCTTTAAATATAAAAGAAGAAACTGACTGACTGACTTAGACTCAACGCAGAGCCCAAACTACTGAACCTAGGGGGTTGAAATTTGGCATGGGAGTTCCTTAGGGAGCCTAGGGGAGCACTAAGAAAGGATTTTTTGAAACTCACCCTCTAAAGGGGTAAACGGCGGTGTTAAAGTTTGTATGGAGGTATAAAAAATGTTGTCAGATTTTCTTGAAACTTGAAATAAATACTCTTCAACACAATTGATTGAACACGTGTTTCACGGTTTTTCTAAATTTAACCCTTAACGGGAGTGAACGGGGTTGCAACATTATGAACTAAAGTCCACGCGGACGGAGTCGCGGGCGAAAGCTAGTACCATCATAAAAAGTTGAACCAGCGAGGGAAGTAAAAACAGTGACTCTGTAGAGATAGAGTCGCAACGAGAACCATCAAAGAACAACTCTATTTGCTTATCCGTGGCTCTCTTTGTTCCGGCGCGCGAAGGTATTACCGAGCCGAGGGTATTTATTGAAAGTGGTCATGAGCCCGACACTTTCCATCTGTGCTGACTCGAGTGTGCTACTTAAGGGGCTCCGACGGGTAAAACTAGCTTAACCGAGAAAAAAAATATCTGTTACAGATCGTTTTTGCAAAAAGTGTCTGAAAAATCTCTCAACCATGTTCATAAAATTGCCCTTGTACAAATATTGGTGCAATAAAGAATTTTAATAATAATCCTCAGCCGGAGGGCGTCCGTCTGGTCACTTTGACCAGACGAGACTATCACCTTTTTTTTCTGCATAATAATAATAGTGAGTTTTGCGAGCCATGGCCGTGAAAGCAACAAGCATAGCATTAAAGCCGAAAACGGCCGTTTTAGACATTATGCTATCTAGTCCGAGGTCCATCATTGTAGCCAATCGGACGGCGATCCTAAAAATTCTTGAAAATTCGATCGGTAAAATGATGCGATTTTTTTCTTCGATGGCAAGGTTACCCCTTACAGGGGCTCCAGGCGACCGTACCCTAAAATTGCCTTAAAAGTTTGATTGATTGATGTTTAATGTTTAGTTAAATTATTCTTATTTTCAAGGCATTCATGGCGGCTCTGACCGGGGCTGCGATTCATAAATCTACAAAATTATACTTAGTTTCTTTTTACAATTTGATGCGTATCCGAATGTTCATACTTATCAGCCAGATTTTGCATTGTGATTGAGTTGTCATTGTGGATCATTAATTGTAGTTTTATGGAATAAGGCGTAGGGTCGCCTTAAATCGCTCTTTAACAAGCTGCAGTTAGATGAAGAGCCACTTGGCCCACTAATCACGTTATCATGAATACTCGCCGAATCTCTGTTAACGAATATTCGGTGAAAATAGCTTTGATAATTGTTAACAAACAGATTTTGTTTTATTGATAGAAACTATTCAGAACATTAGGCTATTGCTTCCCATTGAATGGGCCGTTGCGTTTGTCGATCCCATTGAAAACTAGGGCACAAATTAATTATTCTATGTAAAATAATATCACAAACATGTTTGGTGGCTTACTTTTAAGTTATTTATTTTAGGTTTAATTTTGAAACAATGTTGCATATCATACAATTTTAACAACCCTAGGAACTTGAATGTCTTAACGTATTCTTGGCTGCGTTCTGTGTATGTCGATTCTAGTGCATGCTATAGTGGATCAACATTTCAGTTATGAGTGCATTGTGGTAAATAACCTGTCGACTAGATCGATAGACATCATCGGATTATACTAGTACTATCATTAGTCCGTTATTAAAAAAAATATTTAAAATAAACAGTTCAATGTATAGTTCCTATATTTTAGCGCAGTAGACCGACTTGCAAAATATTCAGAGGGCAGCCAAGAAGTAGTTTATGCGTATAGTACTGAAATGTAACAAATAATAATTAATCATTGAAACTTCTAGGGGACGTCCTATTACAAAATTTTCCCTCAATATTTTTATAATCACTAATAGTGAGTGGTGTAGATGTACCGTGTGTGAATTCAAAAGTTGACGCGAGATTATCATTGACCCCCTATCTCTAAGAGTTTGATGCTGGACCCACTTCCCTCCCCCCGCCTTTGGGGCAGGCCACCCCGACTTTCACTTTTCACGTAATCGGACGTCCCCTTATTAAAGAGGAATGAATCGCCAACACATCAAAATTCAATCAATGTGCAATAGTGATATCATAGGTACTTAAACTTCGACGAAAATAAAAGTATTTTTTAATGTCTTTCGTTTTTTTTTTTTTGTACATAAACACAACACACACAAACTAAATACGTATATTAATGGGCGTCCAATAGTTAACCCAAAAATATTGTACAAAATACTAACTACGAGTGTAAATAACGCTTTGTTCTTTACTCGTACAGCCGACAGCAAATCGTCCTTAACATAACTTATTAGAGTGCACGTCTGTAATTGATGTGCTTTCGACTGTACAGCGAGCTCTCCGGCCGATCAGTAAACGAGCTTTCCACGCGCCTGCCTGAAAGGTGGCTCGAGATCATTCATTGTTATCTTCGAATTTATATACCTAATAACTATGCTTACATTAGGCGCAATGCAGCGGTCTTATCGAAGAAAGCGCTTACACGAGCAAGTAAACTGTAAAATCATTTCCGGTAATTTGTCTCCACGAGACCAAGCAATTTACCGCGATGGGATAATGTCAAGCCAGTATTGAGCGATGTGGAAGGAATATGGTCAGCCATATTTCTATCTGATTAATCCTCCAGTTACTCCCCTCCCCCGCTACGCCACTGCCCGTGTGGTACTTGGACCATGAAGTTATTATTCCCATCGTGGGACTGCTCCACTATTTCACAAACATTACTCTTGCAAGCGCCCTCCGCAGAGATACAAACTAACAAATGGCGCTAACCGCGCTAATGTAATCATAGCAAATGACTAATGTATGTATAACTTGAGACTTGGTCCAATTGCGACTTATACATTTAATTAAATTTTAAAGACTGCAATTTATTTGATATTATAATATTCGATTGGTTCCGTGTTAATGGACGAGGGCGAAGTAACTTTTATCAATTGTACCTACACAATTTACATGTTATCTTCTAGCTGTACCTATACTAACTGTAATGTGAATTTCTTGGTATCTGTATATTGTATACATATTCGACAGTTTTAATAATCTATCTATTCTAAATAACCTAGTGGGGATAGAATTTTACAGAGGTATTGTATGTATGAGATGTTGTATTCTGGTAAATTCTACCCTCAGTAGGGCTAGTCTGTGTATTGAAAGTATTTGAAAAGGCGGTAAATCAACCCATACGGTATCGATTAATTGGTGTTATCCCCATGTATTTCTATCCTTGATTGTGAAAAAGAAATAAATCATATATTTAACTGGGCACAACGCTTTAATTGCTGTCGCATTCCTAATAATAATAACTAACTAATAATATAACTAACGAATCGCTCGTGGCCTCAGCCGCCTGAGTGATCTTAAACGATCACGAAGTTTAAGCAACATAGGGCGCGTTCAGTGCATGGATGGGTGACCATCTATGACTAACGCTAGTGGTATTTTTCCGAGCGGTTCCGTGCTTCGCAAGGCACGTTAAGCAGTTGGTGCCGGCGGCCGTCTATAGATGAGAGTCGTTAAGCCAAGTCACAGGCCGTGCTACGCAGATGACACTCTCCTCACCGCCCGGGGAGGAAACTTCAGGGAGGCGGCGAGTCTGGCCTCGGCGTGCGGATCCGCCGCCTAGGGCTGAGGGTGGCGCTGCACAAGACCGAGGCCGTGTTCTTTCACGGTCCTAGGCAGCGCCCCCCGCCTGAGGGCGTCAGGATTGAGGTGAAGGCCCAGATGAAGTATCTGGGCCTGACGCTGGACAGCAGGTGGCGCTTCGGTCCGCACTTCAGCGGACTGTCATCGCGCATGCTGAAGGCGGCGAGGGCCCTCTCATGGCTCATGCCGAATCTGGGAGGGCCGAGCGGGCGATTCCGGCGGCTGTACGCCGGCATACTGAAGAGCATGGCCCTGTACGGGGCGCCCATCTGGGCGGAGAATGCCACCGCCCTTCGGACGCCTCAAAGGGCCATCGCCCAGAGGGTGGCGCGAACCTACCGGACGGTTGGGTTCGCGGCCGCGTGCGCTCTGGCGGGCACCCCGCCTTGTGAGCTAGAGGCGTGGGTGCTCGCCAGAGTGTACGAATGGACGGCGGGGCGAAGGGCGCTCGGGGAGCGCCCCGCCCCTGAGGAACGGGCGGCCGTTCGGCGGGAGGCGAGGGAGGCAATAGTCCATCAATGGACGGCGGACCTCGCCACCGCAACCTTCGGCCGCCGAACCCTGGACGCGCACGGGCCGGTCCTGCAAGACTGTCTCGAGCGCTCGCACGGTTTCCTCTCTTTCTGGCTGGTGCAGGTGCTGTCCGGGCACGGATGCTCCTGATCGTACCTGCACCGGATCGGGAGAGAGAGCACACCTCAAGGGTGTGCCCGTCGCTGTCCAAGCGGCGCCGCAGTCTTGTCGCCGTGGTTGGATCGGACCTCTCGCTTCCCGGCGTGGTAAATGCCATGCTGGGGAGCGAGGAGGCGTGGACGGCGGTCGCCTCCTTCTGTGAGGACGTGATGTCACAGAAGGAGGAGGCGGAGCGCGCGCGGGAGAACGATCCTCTCGCGCCGCCGCTCCGCCAACGAAAGAGGGGCAGGAGAGGGCGGATACGCAACGCCCCCTCTCGCCCCATGGTGATGAGAAGTGGGCGACAGGCGCGGGGGCGCCCTCGCCCGCATTGCACTGCTCATCACCGCGCCGTATGGGGACGACCGAGCACTCCCGGTCGTCTCTCCTCGCCATGAAGGGAGGGGCGCGAGGGGCCCACCGTGTCTAGGCGGGCAATCACCGGCGGGGGACTGGAAGAAGTGCCACAGTCCCCCGACGGGAGGAGATGCGTAAAGCATTTTTCCCAGCGTGAAAAAAAATAATAAAAAATAACAAAAAAGTCACAGGCCCTAGGTGGGCGGCTTGAAAACTTCTGACAGTGAGACCAGCCACTAGTCTTACAAGCCTCCACCAATCAATCCGGACTAGGCCCCCGTGGTGGAGTATGGCCTATAACTTCCTCAGGGAAGAGACCCGTGCCCCTCGGTGGGGACATAATGGGTTGATGATGATGATGAACTAATAATAGACCAGGACCCAGATACTGCTAGTGCATTGTACTTTATGACAACTGCATGAACGAGGCGATTTAGTTCCTTTGCTGTTTCAAGTCTACGCACGCACACATGACTAACAATCTAGGCGTCAATGATACGAAAAAACACGTTACGTGACCCGACCGTGTATCTGTCATCGTACTATAATGCAGTAACAGAATCGAGGCTCAGGGCTCAGCTTCTCCTAATGCATTGTAGTACGATGACAACTGCATGAACATGGCGTTTTAGTTTCATTGCCGATTCGACGCGAGCACGTGCGAGAACAATAATTCGAAACGTCAATGGTATGAAAAACATGTCTCGTGACTATCTGCCATCGTACTGTAATGCACTTGAAGAATCGAGGCCCTGGTCCCAAACTACGACGACCTCTGTGGCGTAGCGGTTAGCGCATCTGCGTATCATGCGAGAGGTCCTGGGTTCGAATCCCGGCTGGGGACAAAAAAAAAAGAAACCAAAGTCTTGGATATTTACATGTTTGTGACTTCGCTGTTTCTGGTTCCCACGACACAGGGTATCCTAGTGTGGGGCCAGAAGCAATATATGTATGTGCCTGTATCTAAATGTTTATGTTTACTAGGGACTAATAACCCAGGGGGTGTTATGGTAACCAGGTAAGGACGTTACAAACCGATTTTGGCCGAAGGCCCGAGGCCATTTGTACAAATGTACGGCGGCCCCCTGTGCCAATCGAACCGACGACCTCTTTGTTTGGGTTTTCCGCCTATGGCCAAGGGTGCGATTCGTCAATGTAGCTAAGCAAGCGCCTTATTTTCACCCCTCCCCATCCTTTGTCACAGTTGGTCTCCTTATGTGGGTGTTCTGCCCTCGTAAGGAAGAACGCAGTAATAGCCATTACCTACTGCGTTTTTGCTTTGGATGGAAAATTGGGCTCCCTGGTGGTATATCTATAGGAGAAAAATAATGGTGTCTGTAGGTCTACTAGAAACCTGAAATTTCAGTAACAAAATATGCAGTAATGTATGAAATCCTTCGAATCCTAAGAAATAAATAGCTATTTACTCAAAACTGCGTTTTTACGATTACTGCGTTCTTCCTTACGAGGGCAGTGTTGTCCCCCCAGAAAGAGCACCACAGTAAAAATTATGGTCCGCCATTATAAAGCTCACGCATAGAGAATAATGCACGCACAATGGACTCGGAAGAGAGATCCAGGTTCAATTCCCAGTGCGAGCTGGGACCTATGGTTAAAGTTACGTTACGTCTACGAATTTCTAGCAGCAATACCACACGCTAAAGTGAAGGAAACCATCGGCTTGGTTGGCTTCGCACGTATTGACTAGTATTTTCTGTGGGCTAGGCCGACTACGCTGTCAGAATGGTATCTAATAGGTGCCAGCCATGGACGTAATAATGTGCCAGCCCACTGCATCTTAAACTATGAGTCAGGCACTGCAGCGTCCGATTGATACCTTCACCCTGGTGTGAGTAGAGATGGGCAGAAGGTTTAAACCCAACTGGACAAATAGGGCAAAAACTAATTTACGCCCAAATAAATTTCATGTTACAGGGCAGAAACCATAATTTCACAAAACTTTACTTTACATTAAACAACCACTAAAAATAATTTGATGAAAGCATAACAAATAAAATAAATTATGCCATAAACGGACGTTTATTGGGCGTTTATTTAATACGTCAGTAAATGTCCGGGCAAAACCCCATCGCTAAGTGTGAGTGAAGGTGTCATTTGAATCTGTGAAAATCATGTCATTATGAGTCAAGATGCATCAAGGACGTTATATTATTATTACGTCCATGAGATGCATATGCCAGTTTTTTTTTTGCCTTTTATAGTGACTGCGCGCAAAGTGAGAAACAGTCATATCTACACACCGCGGCAGGTAAGTAGGGTTAACGTAGGATTCAGAATAAAAAAATGCAATTTCTAAACAAACATCTTTATCTTAATTAATAAATACATCATTCCCTACTTATTGACTCACATACTGCCTTATTTTGCAACTTCGGCTCGGGAGGTACTGCGCGCTCAAATCTTAGCGCGCAAGGTAGGTGCGAGAATTGAACAAACGGAAAAAGTACATAATATGTAAAATACAGCTTAAGGTGGTTAAAACAAATCTTTTTGGCGGATCCTCTTTCAATCTTGCCAGGGCATCGATCCTGTTATTGCATTTTAATAAAATAAAAAATAAACTCACGCCCGTTATCCCCGATGGCGTAAGCATTTACTATATAGGTTTCGAAATTGTCCAGCCGAGCTCAGAGAAATATTCGAAAAACACTCGTAACAATCGTCAAAAATGTTGAAAAATGCATGTAAGACCTAGCACCGTACAGTCTGTTAGCTTTTAGAATATACCTCGGGCTCTAGAGTAGGCTTCGGTTTTGGCCGAAAGCACACGAGTGTAATACTACTTCCTGCTATGTATAAAACTTTTCTACACTATTTTGAAAAGTTATGTAAAGTTATTAATAACACTACAAAATAAACCTTACCTTGTTGCAATATAATCGGTTTTTGATCGCTCAGCCGAGGTATATTCTAAAAGCTAACAGGCTGTAAACCTTTCTAGGTCGTCGTATTGCTGACTGTGCACCGCGCGAAGTCGAGCTCACGGCCATAGTTGCTTGCGCCAGACAGTTGGCTTTTAGTAAAAGTAAAAAGTAAAAAAGATTGTGAAGACCAAAAATAGAGTGGTTGAAAGAATTAGGTTAGAATAAATGAACATAGGTACATATTTTCACAAGCTAAACTTACCGAGGTAACAATTTACAGTCTCATTGGCACTTTCTATAATATTAACAATAACTTTCCATTGACACTTTTTACCTCACATTAACATCGAACATTTTCAAACATGTACCTGTGCCCAGTAAGAAATAAACATCATGAAGACCTGACATCACCAATCCACTTTCTTCATCCAACACCGCCCTACAACTACAACATCTGCTGTGCGACAGAGTTGAGTTGCACACGCTCTCCTCTGCTCGTATAATACAATATTGTGCCATAGAAAGAACAGAAGTTCGTTTAATTCAAATGGGCTTCTAGAGTTGAAAATGCCGCCAAAAAGATTTACCTGTACAATACTATATGCTTTTGAGCAAAACCTAAAGACTGACTATGTGATTCTCGTAATACATTATCAGTCTGATCACAAAGGACAATACGAACTTTGGTCTACATAAAAAAAACTACTGACAATAGGCTATTTGACAGGTTTGTGAAATCACTTAATTTTTTTTGTGTTCATTGCGTTCTTAGAAAGTGATAATTTTATATTCTTTCATGTATTGCTTCTAAAAAAAGCAAAAGAAAATTCACTTTTAAAATAAGCCGCCAAACGCTATGTTGGGTAATATGGCGTCATGACGTCACGGGTCAGTAAAGCAAACTAAATGTAAGATCGGCATGAATGACAGACAGCTGTGACGTCATCATAGATTCGCCCAAACCAGGTCGTTTTCGATAAAATGCCTGTAAGATAACATAATTGTCAAATTTTATCCTGTTTCTTTTTGCCTTAAAGCGGGTTTAAGACTCATAATAATTTATAAGAATTCGTACAAATAATAGTTTTTTCACACTGTCAAATAGCCTATCGTCAATAGTTTGTAAAAGGGCAAGCCATTGGGCAAGCCACCATTGGAAATGTAACATACAAAAATCTCGTCTCACAGTGTTTGTAATCGAAACGGCTTCACCGATTTTTATGATTTTTTATATAGATTTGATACGGCTTCAAATCAGTCTCCCGACCATCGTGAAGACAAAAAACCCAGGGCAAAATGGTATCTATTCTTCATATCTTTAGGTACTTAAGTAAAGGTAAACATAACTAAAGGTAAACAATTTGGATAAGTCTTTTTATTGAAATATACACTTTTTGAATCAATTTTTTTACAAATTATATGTGTTTTTATGAAATTTCACTTCATTTCACTTTGAATTGGTAATGTGTAAAGATTTTGGTTTAATAAGTGTACATTTCAATAAAAATGCGTATCAAGATTGTTTACCTTCAATTTTCATATATTTTGTTCGAATCTCCGCACACTTGGCGTCAGAGTCGCGGAGTCGCGACCAAGACGCCAGAAGCAAATGACAACGTCGCATCTGACGCGGCCGCAAGTCGCCCTGTTTGCGATGGCTCTAATAGCCAGACTAAATATTTGATGCGACATAATTCGATCTGTAAGAAAGCTACGATTTTTTTTTCATTGGTGGCACTAGTGTTACTGGCCCTTTAGCATCTGAAGGAGTTCCAGGGAGAACACTAGTGCCACCGAGGAAACAATCGTATCTTTTTTTACAAATCTACTTTGCTAAGTGTCAAAACAATCTCTCAATCATGTTAAAAGTGATTTTTAGAACCCATAGCCGCAATCCTGACGCCAAAAGCCTAAGACTAGACAGCATCAACTTCACTTGGACTTCAGAGCGATCCGACATAATTATGTATATGAAAGTACTTATTGTATGTCTATAATAATGGCAAATAATTTATGAAATATCATAATATAGTGTGTAGTATATATTGTATTACAAGTTTACGTATTACATTGACATTACGTTACTGATAATCTCTAAGTAATTTATCCTTTTTTTTCTTAAAATTTCTCTAGCACTATCCCATACTCTTTCACATATCACCCATGGTTAGCTGGAATATAATACTTTTAGTATTAGGCTGACCTTTGTGCAGATCTCCGTTGTGCAATAAAGAATTTTCAAATCAAACAAGCGTTTTTGATATAAATCCTATCTAGTCCCCGGTTCGAGATCCTAGGCTGTCTTGGGTCCTAAAAAATCACTGTTAACATGCTTGTGACACTGTAGACACTTTTTGCAAATTCGATCTGTAAAAAAAGATACGATTTTTCCCCGTGTTTCAGTAGTTCGGTTATTTAGTTCGGTCGCGGACTTTCTCAGTAGTTCAGTGATGCAATACGACCGGACTACTGAGCCTGAGACTGATAGTCCGGTATCGATATAAGACATTGCAACCCTCTGGAGATCTAAAAGTAGGTATTATTACGCCCTTACGTGTGTTGATCTGTAGAGAAAACCTTTGTCAAGGGCTTTATGCTACTAGTGCACGTATAGGACGCTATCGATACCGAACTATCAGGCTCAGTAGTCCGGTCGTATTACATCACCGAACAGCTGAGACAAAAAAGTCTTACCAATCCGGCGACCGGACTAAATAACCGGACTAGCCAGGTAGCCGGACGGCCGGAATAGCTTACCCCAACCCAGAGGACTTCAGGCACCTGTCCCTAAAGGGTGTGACCGACCTCGTAGAGTAAATCTTCGATTAGGCTTAGGTGTAAGGTCAAGGGGCAGACACAACAGATCCCACTGGGTCGAGGTGTCGCCGACTAATTTGTCGGCCCCCGGGTGGATCTCCTCGAATTGTCGCTAATTCGTCATTGTTGTCATTAATCTCTCACAGTTCTCAGCACAACAGAAATGTACTAAGTATACAGTTATTGTCGTTACAGTATGTAAGATTACCAGTCAACTCCAACTAATATAGAAATAAAAATATCTTTAACAACCTGTTGCACTGACAACATATAAGTGTTACACTTTCAAGGACAATGACGCCATCAATTTGGGTAGATTCACCCCCCCGCACGACTACTCAAGATAAGATAAATAACCGGACTACTGATACAGATGATACAGCCCCACGCAGTCATAGAAGCCACATATCAGAGCCCCAGTCTACACGCAATGCTGAGTCTGACCGAATCCTGCGTGGTCGGTGTTCGTTTCAGCCGAGGTAAACCTGTCAGGCTTCGCCGAGGCCGCACCAACTGGGGTCGGCTCGTCGGCCGTGGCCTGCTTCTCCAAATTCCTGAGCGTATTCTCGAACTCGACGGGATCGATGAACTTCTTGTTGGGGAACGGAGGCGCGCCGAGTAACGCGTGGACTTCCTTGTAGTTTAGCGTCTCCTTTTTCATCAGCTCTTCGGCGAGCTGGAAAGCGGAGGGGAGTGTTAAGCCTCATTTATACGATGCCATTTTCTTGTACACACCAGAGCAATAATTGAATGCAATAAATGAAGCGCAATAATTGACGTTCAAGAATTGTATGCAATTGTTTACACTTGGAAAACTTGAATGCAATTATTGTATTCAAGTTTTGACGAGGAAATGATTGCACATGCCGAATTGCAGAATTGCGTAGGAAATTATTGTACGTGCTGTTTACATCAAGAAAAGTTTTGAAAGGAAACTTGTCCCATTGATCAAGAATGTTACGTTTTGTTTAGACCATGCAACTCATTTATTGCGTCGATATAATTGTATCGCTCGTAGCCTGGGCTGCCTGAGTGATCTTGAACGATCACTAAGGTTAAGCAACATACGGCGCGTTCAGTCCATGGATGGGTCACCGTCTATGACTAACGCTTTAGTGGCATTTTTTCCGAGCGATTCCGTGCTTCGCAAGGTACGTTAAGCAGTTGGTGCCGGCTGCCGTCGATAGATGGCAGTCGTTAAGCCAAGTCAGAGGCCTTTAGGGGCTACTTGAAAACTTCTGACAGTAAGACCAGCCACTAGTCTTACAACCCTCCACCAATCCGGACTTGGTCCCCGTGGTGGAGTATGGCCTATACCTTCCTCAGGGAAGAGACCCGTGCCCCTCGGTGGGGACATAATGGGTTGATGATGATGATGATAATTGTATGATACAGGCAAGAAACTTGCCTCGTGTAAATGGCGCTTTAGGCCTGGTTTACATTTGATTTATTTCGATTATTATTATTATTGAAATTCTTTATTGCAATAAAACATAAGTTTTGCACATAGGCGAGATTAATGCTACTTAACATTCTCTTCCAACTAACCTAGGTAGTGATGAAACATTTCATGCTTTTTAGCATGCTCTCATAGATAGAATAGAGACGCCGTTTCCTTTTTACATTATTATGTACTTATAAAATTTTATATCAGGGCAAAAAAAAGTACCCGGAACCGGCGTGGGCACAAGCAACGATTAATGAATGTCGATGAAGCAGAAGTGATTTGTCAAGATCGCGGCAAGTGGCAGTCCCTAGTCTACCCATCTGGGATACAGGGGCGTGATGTTATGTATGATGCCTGTATTGACCCCCCAAACTCACCAGTTTCAACTTATCCTTATTGTCTTTCAGAAGCTGCTCAGTCTTGTAGTAGGCACTAGCGATGAGCGACCGCGCCTCCATGTCGATCAGGTTTTTGAGGGTCTTGCTGTAGGGACTCTTCCCAAACTCCTTCTGTTCGGAGAAGGAGACCAGTCCGACCTTAGGGCTCATGCCGTATACACGAATCTGGAACCGAGACAAAACGTATAAGCTAAAAAAAAATGTCATAGGTCCAAGCTCGCACTGTCCTCTGCATTGTCCTCTGTGCGTGAGCGTTATAATGGCGGACCATAATTTTTTAGTGTGGTGCTCTGCCGCAGAGCCCCACCACGTTAGAATCTGATCATATTATATATCTTAAGCTGGCTTCCCACGGGCCGCGATTCTGCCGGCGGCCGACGCCGGCTGACCACAGACAGCCATGCCCCACGCACGAGGCTCTTCCCACGGCGCGCGATTCTGCGGATATCGATACGACCACGTATCCACGACCGGTAAGACGCACCGCCACAGACGTCTGTGCTACCGCGGACCGAGACCCTTCCCACGGTGTGTCGTGCGAGCTGCGGGGCCGCAGCCTTTGTAGAATAAAGATATCTAAGTCAAAAGTAAAAGCACATTTCACGACGCGTTTTACGCCCGCGGCGTGTGCGATTGTTTGCGGGCGACCGCAGCGGGCAATCGATTTCCGCAATCAGTGGATGCACCCAGAACCTTTTTTTTTTCATCAACCCATTTTGTTCCCACCGAGGGGCACGGGTCTCTTCCCTGAGGAAGGTATAGCCATACTCCACCACGGGGGCCAAGTCCGGATTGGTGGAGGCTTGTAAGACTAGTGGCTGGTCTTACTGTCAGAAGTTTTTCAAGCCGCCTTAAGGCCTCTGACTTGGCTTAACGACTGCTATCTATCGACGGCAGCCGGCACAAACTGCATTACGTGCCTTGCGAAGCAGTAACCCAGAACCTATTAGGCGTTCTTTTTTTAATTCTTCTGTGAAGTAAGTATAAAGCAACAGCTCGTTTCTGGCGTGTGTCAATGGCGGTCTGGAACTCAACTGATCTTTTGACCGCCCGTCTTGCAACCACCGGTATTGCGATAATCAACCGCCAAGTTTGCGAGCGATAATCGCAACACGACGGCTGCGTAGCCGCACAAAACTCCGGTCTCGTGAGTTTTGTAAATAAAACTTCATTCCCCACCGCGACGGGCGCGGGTGATACCGCTTCGTGAGTCCTTAGTCTCAGTGTTTGATAGACATTAAAATTACGGGCCTTCAAGAAAAAATATTCTTTTCCTCTTCCTAGTTTTCGACCGACATAATTTGACACCAAAATCAATCATTTTATTACCTATCGAACCCTTATATACTCGTAACAAACGATAAATCACATTTTATGACAGAATTTCTCATTTTATTGAAGTCACACCAAAGTCACATTGCTTTATAACAAAAAATGGGTTTGAATACGGTACATATTTTAGTGAATTAGCGTAGGACTAATCCTTCGAGTTTGATCATGGAGCGAACTACCATGTCCTCCATGAGGACAGCTAGATTATTATTACCGGTATTCTGAAAAGAATGACCTGATATGCCTTGAGATAGGGTGACCATGCCCTGGTAGTGTAGCTACCTTATAAGATAAATAGATAAAGGGTGTAGAAATACAGCCCAGTTAATGTCCTTGATCATAGTGTGAACTACCGTGTCCTCAGTGTAAGGCTTAACTTTGTTTGTGCCTCCAGCATATAACTCCATGGCGTAGTATGGCATTAGTATAATTATAATTTGGAATGAATGAAATAAAGGAGAATGGACACCATGGTTGAGGAGTCTTGAATGACGATTGGATTGATCACCTAAAAGTTATTTAAAGTCTTTCTTCCCTGAGCTTGTATAGCAATTAGACTGATCACCTAAGTGTTATAGAAGCCTCAATATGGGTTAAAAACCGAGTGTGAAATGTTGATGTATTTTTTTAAGACTGCGATAGGGAAATGTACCGATATCACGATACGATCGATAAAAGTTAACATCCTACAAGGATTTGTTACTGTTTTTAGTTAAAATTCGTATGTAAACGATTTTCCAAAATAATATAGGTATTTTTTTATCATGTGACATGAGGTGGATAATTTAAAATAGGCTTTTATAGGCTTTCATCTATGTTTTTTTTGTCTTTTCAACAGAGTGTAACCCTAATAATAATTACTTAATAATAATAATAAATTGTAGTATCAAAAAGTAAGTAAAAATATCCTGTAAATTTCAAGTCAATGCATTTAATAATTATATACCTAGCTCATAATTATATTCTAATACATGGTATTGGAACACGATTCATGCATTGCCATCAGTTCTAAGTTCAATGTTCAAAGTCTGTATCATGTAAAAATCAGGACACATACATATTATTCAGAATACTGTACCAAAATGTATCTAAATTTGTATTAAGTTTGTTATTATCTAGGTCACAATAATATTCTTAAAACGGTCTTCAAACACAATAATGTATCATGCTTTTTGTATTGTCAACAGTTTTGAGTTCAATAACCTGCAATTACTGTGTCACGTCTTGTTTTGCACATTGTTGATGTAATCACTTTTGTTATTCAATTTAATGTAAACTATAACTCTGCAGTGAAGCAATTTCATAACTCCGTTTTTGCTACTCAACAAATATTAGCATAGTTACTTGTTTATGGTTAAAAATATTTTAAGAAATTATTTTTTTTCACCACCCCGAGGGTGAAGGGTCTTTAAGGGGGAGATGTAGTATGGTGACATCAATGTAAACGATGTCTATGTATTATACGCTCACAGTAGTGTTTGTGTGACACATATTCGTAGTGTTTAGTTAGCAATAAGTTTTACATAAAATACATTGTTTCACGACTAAGCACAGGACTTCATATTTGGAGGTGAACCAATAAACCTGTGAACATAACACCTGCATTTTACCTCAAGAACCCCGTCAGATCAGCAACCCAATCATCATCATATATCATGGCGACCCTGCAGTGAAGAAAACCTCTTTGTATATTACAAAGCGAACGACAATGATCTAATTTTTATGTATTAGAAGAGGAAGAAGACTGATAAAAATTACAACCCGAAGACCCGAATGAAGTCGCGGATACAATATTAAACCAAGGTAGGAATCTCACCTGCGCGTAGGCAATCTTGGTAACCTTTTCCAGATCGTTCTGCGCTCCGCTGGTGATGGAATTGAATGTGATCGCCTCAGCCGCGCGACCTCCCAACGCCATACACATGCGATCGAACAACTGAAACCGAGAAAAGCGAGACTGTGAATTCAAGTAATAATCAAATGTTTTTATTCAAAGTTCAAACAAATTGTTAGTTTCACAATTAATAGAGTACGTGGAGAAGAAACTAACAAACAAACTCCACATTTATTCTTTTCATAACAGTCTAAGTTTAATTAACAAACTTTCAAACTTAAAAATATTACTCATGGTGGATGTGTTGAACACTAGACACCATTATCAATACAAATTGTATAATTTAAAAATCTCCTCTAAATACATTTAATATTAATCTGTTTATTCAAATTAACACAGACACTGAGACTTAATAAACGTTCCAGAAAAAGCAGACGAAAATTTACTTTTAAAATAAGCCGCCACAACGCCATGTTGGGCAATATGGCTTGGCACAGAAATCATGACGTCTCAGGTCAGTACACAAACCAATGTACGTCAGAACGACATTAATGACAGACGCCATATTTACTGAGCTGTAACGCAATCATAGATTCGGCCAATAAAAGCCGTTTTCGTTAAAATGGTTGCAAATACATAATGATGAATTTTTATCCTCGTTTTTTTTGGATAAATAATCCATTTTTAAACTTTGAATGCCTTAAACCGGTTTTAAAACCCATAATTTATACGAGAACATATAAATAAAACTTCTTTTTTCACACTGTCAATATAGGCAGTCTTTTCGTTTTTTGTAGTTTTTAATTTGTTGGAAAATCCTAGAAAAGTTCAGAATAGAGTTCAGATCCGGCGGGTTAACGTACCTCCTCTTTAGAGTAGAGCTTCTGGTCAGATGTAGTGTACTGCGCGAATCCCAGCGCCATGTTGGTCCGCGGCACGATGGTCACCTGGAATCGAATTGGACCAAGTAAGCCTAAAGTCTGTTTTTTAGTTCAATGCAAAAAAGAAAACAGTCATGTTGACATCTCAATACAATCCTGAATGTTGCTAGTACGCACAAACCAAATTACCCCACTTTACTTCCAAGTAAAAATTGTTTGTGCTATGTAGGTGTTTTTTTTAGACTTTGCTCTTATCAGGAATTAAACTTTAATGTCTTTGATGTGATAAGAATTTTGGTCACCCAAGTAATCTATTCACGGTAAAAAATAATCTACCGAGTAAACCTATATAATTTATAACGGTAACACCGCGAACTTAAAAAACGGACTTTAGGGCCAGTTTATGAACACCCTGTAGTTCCGGGTGACGAATTGGACTACGGTAGCCCCTGCATGTCGTAAGAGGCGACTAAAGGGGGACCTTGGAGTCGTGGCCGGTGAGAGTGGGGGCACGGGAAGGCGGCAACCTACTCCCCACAAAGTAGGGGTTTTAGTGGGTAAAAAATGCACTGAACGCGCCCTATCGCTCTGTTGCTCCGTCGATAATGGCAGTCGTTAAGCCACGTCAGAGGCCTTAGGGCGGCTTGAAAACTTCTGCCAGTAAGACCAGCCTCCACCAATCCGGACTTGCCCCCCGTGGTGGAGTATGGCCTATACCTTCCTTAGGGAAGAGACCCGTGCCCCTCGGCGGGGACATAATGGGTTGAGGTTAAATACCTTGAGCAAGGCGTCTGTGTGCTCAAGCAACCAGCCCGCCAGTGCGTGGCCCGACTCGTGATAGGCCACGATCCGTTTCTCCGCCGGCGACATCGCGTGATTCCGCTTCTCGGTGCCTCCTGTGGAAGATCGCCGAATCGTAAATCATCACCTTTGCCAGGGCATTGTACCACAGGAAAAAAGAATCCTTCCTGTGGACGGTCACAATATAAATTAATTGTTAGTCAGATAGGTCGCTTACTGGAGCCAATAATCATGAAAGTAAAATAAAAACAAGCATGCTTAATATACAAAACAAATGGTGACTAACAAAAGTATGCCGGTTCAGCATACGATGCGCATAATGATTGGACGCATTATGTCTGCGCGTATACACGCAGACATACGCAAACATACAAACAAACACACACACACACAATCGAATAGTTACAGAGCAAATTCACAAAAGTTACGTCCACAATGTCAAAGTAAAAGTATTTTTTATTTTATTATCAAAATAAAAAAACACATTGTCACATAGCCAGTTAGTCAAATAAACCAATTCCGTAAAACAATATATAATGTGCAGTGTGCTTACGAAAGTTTTAGTTCCAAAATACAAATCAACCGTTTGAAATCAATATTTTTTTTGTGTACAAAAGCGTCCTCTATCCATCTATAAACACAATTTCTATCTATCCCCCCCTGACCTCCCCCCCCCCCCCCTCCCCACGTACCAACAACCCGTTCGACAGCGTACTCGAGGTTCGCTGGCTTGACGATGGTCTGCTTGTGTCGGGCCGCGTGGAGGGCCGCCTCGTTGCACACGTTGGCTATGTCCGCTCCGCTGAATCCAGGAGTCAGGTACGCCAATCTATAGGGGAGACAACCGGCAAACGTTGTTTCGAAACATTAGTGCCCTGCCTCACTAGGACGCCATGGCGACGTCGCCTGCTTCGTATCCAAGCAGTTTGTATTGAATGGCGACGTTGCCAGACCGTCGCCAAGTGAGTTAGGCACCATACATTTCAATATTAAGTGCTTGGATACGGTCGGTGGCGACGTCGCCCTGGCGTCCTAGTGAGGCAGGGCACTTAATCATAGTTTACATAACCTCTCCTCTGTGGCGTTGTAAGTAAGGTACTCGGGTGCCTTCCTGATCCTACCAAACACAAGAACAAAAAAGATGGCGATAAATAAATGGTTCATACCGTTTTTCCCAAATTATTGTTAATTTATGTCATTATAATTATTTAAGCATTTAAATACCGAGCCATAATAGTACATTGTTCACCGAGAGGAGAAAGTGACCGATTACCGTCGAGGGCGTCGTTTGAAACCCGAGCCGTAGGCGAGGGCTTTAAAACACCTGAGATCGGGAATCGCAGTTTCTCTCGAGTGATACATAGTGCTTTATACTACACCTACAAGGAAAATAAAAAAACGAAATCTTTACTAATTGAAATTTATATTGAAATTGTTGCTAGTGGCCAGTGTCATTTTGCGAACTTGGAGATAAAAACTCACTGTAATCACTTTTTGGCTTTTGATATTTAGGTTACCGGCGCATAGTCTTACCCAAAATTAAAAAAGAAAAACCACGTAAGAAATGGATTTTCATACACTTTTCTCTCCCGCTCAAATGCGTTTTCTCCCCGCATATTTGTTCGATATGCAATGACGTACTTTCTACCGTAAATTTGATAAAGTATCAAGGTACTTTCCAAGCAGGTGTAGTATAAAGGTTTTTTTCTCCCGTTTTCTCGTGGTCGTAGGACCTTACAAATCAGTAGTGATTTGTCCTACTAGTAAGTAGGACCACGAGGGAGACCTATTTCTGTCTGACCTACTAAGTGCCTTAGTAGCTGTTGTCTGTTGTTGTTGTTGCCACTGTTTTTAAATAAATATAACATTCAATTCTTATGTTTAGTTTTAGTGTAAAACCCATTGCGAATCGGATGGTGGTTTAAATAATTGACAGCTACTAAGGGACATAGTAGGACAGACAGAAATAGGTCTTCCTCGTGGTCCTACTAGTAGGACAAATCAGTAGGACCACGACAAAACGGGGTTTTTTTCCTAGTTTAGGCTACGTTTTTACTCTTACCTATTTTAAAAATTCAATTGTTACGTACACTACATACCTGTGATTTTATAAATAAATTTTATCTATCTAACCTTATCTTATCTGCCTACCATGCGAAAGATCCCGGGTCGAACCCCGACTGGGGACAAAGCAAAAAAACACCAGCGTTTGATGTTTTCACGTGTTGGATGTCGCTGTTTCTGGTTCCACACCAGGGTATCCTAGTGTGGGGCCAGAAGCAATGTAATGTTTTTTTTTTAGGTAGCATCGATTGTGTCCCACTGCTGGGCAAAGGTCTTCCCTAATGTTTATGTTTTAAAATAAATTAGGCTAACATAAAACCAGTACGGCCAGACCTTTTTACGTAGTGCGCGGGCAATTCTTCGAGGACAATGTTCTTCAGATGCCTTTGGAAGATTTCCTCTCGTTCGATGAGCGTAGGGAGGTCGATGAGGATATGTCTGTCGAAGCGACCCGGGCGTAGGAGAGCCTGCGAACATATTCACGTCTTTAATACAAATACATACATCAGTTGACACTCGCTTGTGTTCAGGCACAAAAAAAAAACCATCCCTTTTGATTCCGAATCGTTTAAATTCTTTTATAAATGTTATTATTGGTTTGCCAATTTTACTATTGGAAATTACAGTTAAATATTACTTGTGGTTTTAATGTGCAAACAATAACTATAAGCAAACACAATTACAAGATTTTCCTGTTATTCTAAAGAATGTTCATTGTGATTTTAGATTTTAGGGATTTAGAAGAGACACTCAATTTATTTACATATTTTTTCATCTCTCATCCACTAACCTTGTACAGCGAAAATAAATTCTTATTTGGTAACTGGTTACAGAACCATGGTTACCAAAGTGGAAGAAGCGGGATTTTTTTTACCATTAGTTCTGTGATTTATAAGAACACCCTGCTTTGATGTCAGGATATTCCAAACTACTCAACAGAACAGGTGGGAATAGAGGGTCTAAGACATCCGCCCTGTTAGCCGATACTCACCCTCACTGACCTTGTCCAAGACTTCCGCCCTGTTAGCCGATACTCGCTCTTACTGACCTTGTTCAAGACGTTAGCCCTGTTAGCCGATACTCGCTCTCACTGGCCTTGTCCAAGACGTCAGCCCTGTTAGCCGATACTCGCCCTCACTGACTTTGTCAAAGACGTCAGCTCTGTTAGCCGATACTCGCCCTCACTGACCTTGTCCAAGACGTCCGCCCTGTTAGTGGACACCACACTCAAGGTTTTCCATCCCGTCCAACTCTACAAGTAGCTAGTTCAGTGTCTGGTCACTCTCGCCACCGCCGGGACCAAAGGAGATATTGCATTGTTTTCTTCTTATTTCTTACACTTTCTTTACCCACGACGTCATCCCTGTTAGTCCTCTGACCTTGTCTAAAGTCTGCTTTCCACGGTCCACGATACCGCGGACGTACGCGGACCAGCTCGCGCGACACACCGTGGAAAGGGTCTCGGTCCGCGGTAGCACAGACAGCCGACAGGTCTTGGTTGGAAGAGCCTCTCGTGGTGCGTGGCTGTCCGTGGTCATCGGCCGTGCCGACTTCGCACGACACTCGCCCTCACTGACCTTGTCCAAGACGTCCGCCCTGTTAGTGGACGCCAGCACCACGACGCCCTCGCGGCTCTTCATCCCGTCCATCTCTACGAGGAGCTGGTTCAGTGTCTGCTCGCTCTCTCCGCCGCCGGGGCCGAAGGAGCCGCCAGTACTGCGCGCGCGCCCCACTGCGTCCATCTCGTCGATGTAGACGATGCAGGGGGCGCGGTTCGCGGCCTCCTTGAATAGGTCCCTAGGGAGAGGATGGCTGGTGACACTGTTCCACCGTGGTGTTCGAAAAAAATCTCAACCTCGAGAGACTTGACCTTGAAAATAACAATGGATTATACCATGCGAAAGGTCCCGGGTTCGAGCCCCGGCTGGGGACAAAGCAAAAAAATAAAACGGTCACGTTGACAATAGGTCCCTAGGGAGAGACTGGCTGGGTTGATGATGATGATACAGTGGAGGACTTATGACGACCTCTGTGGCTCACGGTAGCGAATCTGCCTACCATGTCTCTTACCATGTCCCGGATTCGAATCCCGGCTGAGAACACATAAAAAACCCAGGTCCTGGATGTTTACATGTTTGTGGCATCGCTATTTCTGGTTCCCACGACACATGGGACACGGGTAACCTAGTGTGGGGCCACAAGCCATGTATGTGCCTGTAGGTAAATGTTTATGTAATTGCACCCCTGAAGTGTAGGTATACCTGACTCTGGCCGCGCCTAGGCCACCGATCATCTCTATGAACTCGGAGCCGTTCATAGACAGGAATGGCACGTTGGACTCTGTGGCCACGGCTTTGGCCAGCAGCGTCTTGCCGCAGCCCGGCGGGCCTAACAGCAGCGCGCCCTTCGGCACCTGATGACAACATTTCATTTTTAGGCTACAGCACACAATGGGTAAAAGTCATAGCCCACTTACACGACTCTGCTCCCACCCGGCAAAAATAATATCATTCAAATATGGGCTTTAAATATTGCTCTTTAGATATGTTTTACTCGTACACGTAAATGTGTCTAGTGTTCAACACATCCAAGATATTATTTTGTAAGTTTGATTTGTATTAGCTTTAAGGTGATTTGAGAAAAGATGGTCAGAGTGGAGTTTTTTTTTCGCTGCCTTTTTCCCCACTACAGACGGCCCCAAGGCAGCGGCTAAAATTATACATAACTGTATGTACATTGACATTCAACAAGCAGAATGTAAATTCTTTACGTTGAAATAAATTATTGATTTTGATTTTTGATTTTACATTGGCATCATAAATTAGCTGACAGCGAGCTGTTGAGCTGTTATGATGCCAATGTAAAACATATCTAAAGAGCAATATTTAAAGCCCATATTTGAATGATATTATTTTTGCCGGGTGGGAGCAGAGTCGTGTAAGTGGGCTATGACCTTAAAGGTTAAGGTGCAAGTTGGTAGCCGACTACAAGCAGCAGCAGACGACGTGTCGTCGCTTCATGTCGCCACGACACGTCGCTGCGACCTGTCGCTGCAGTCATGATTTCGAACCCGACTGCAGACGGCAAAAGCAGATGGGATCCAGGGCCTCGATTTTGTTAGTGCATTATAGTACGATGACAGATAAACTGTCGAGAGTCATGTGATGTGTTTTTTCATACCATTGACGCTTAGGATTTTATTATTATTACACGTGGTCGCGTTGACTTGAAGCGGCAATGAAACAATGTCGCCATGTTAATACAGTTGTCATTGTATTACAATGCATTAGCAGAATCCCTGTTGTTAAATCCGCAATTTCACATTTTACGGTCGGGCGTTCGCTATTTAGCTTCATGACGCTAACTACGGAGGGAATTTCATAGAAATACATGGAAACCAGAAGTGTCGCTGCGACACGTCGTTTGCTGCAGCTTCATGTCGTCCGCTACCAACTTGTACCTTTACCAATGCCCGGTCCTAATAACCTACCAACCAGCTACCACCAGTTAAAATGTTAACTAGCGATAGGCCACTCAATGCTTAATACTTTATAGTATTTGTACAGATATTGTTTGTTGCGCAATAAAGAATTTTCAATCAATCAATCAATAGAAAAGAAAAACGGAACATTTCAAAATCGCGTTGACAGCTAACCCTTCGCTTGGCAAACGCCCGCAGCGAGCAAGCGGCTATTGTTTAACTATTGTTATGCTAATTACCGCCATTAGAAGGGCTAACTGTCAGTTGCCTGTAGATAGGTTATTGGGACCGGGCATAAGACTTCACTGTCCGTCTGTTTGGCTGTCACTAGGCCGCGGTATCACGGCCGGCCGTGATATCTAGACAGTTAAAATTTTCACAGCTGATGTATTTCTGTTGCCGCTATAGCAACATTAACACTAAAAATAGAATAAAATAAATATTTAAGTGGGGCTCTCACACAACAAACGTAATTTTTTTCAGAGTATTGCTCGATATTAATAACAACAACAGGTAGAAGCTTGAAATATTCAAATGTTTTATAGATAATGGTATGTGCGCCCTTCGTGCGGGAGTCTCGACTCGCACTTGCCCAGATTTTTTTTAATTCGTCGAGTTTGTTTCCCAGTGCTGGCCAAAGGCCTCGTTCATAAAGTTTTTGTTTTTACTGTGAATAAAAATATTTGAATTAATTTATACAAACATAATATCATCATCATTCAGCCACAAGAAGTCCACTGCTGGACATAGGCCTCCTCCATGGATTTCCAAAACAAGCATAATATAAGCCCGAGTTTTACAAAGGTCTTCACATATCTTAAGGCTTGAAATTGCCAATTGGGGGGTGACCATAAAGCACATCTCTCTGAGAGGTTTGTGCCCTGCAGTAGAACGTATAAGGACTAGTTAAAAAATCTAAATCAAATAGTATACGGCTTGCGCTCTTATCGCCAACCCCGATTTCTAGGAAAGTGTACCTTCGCGCCCAAGTTCCTGTAGTGCTCTGGCCGCTTGAGGTAGTCGACAAACTCCATGACCTCGATCTTGGCCTCGCGGAGGCCAGCCACGTCCTCGAACTTGACCCCCTTGCCTTGCCCGCTCATCGAGTCCACCAGGGTGAACTTGGCGCGGCCCAGCTGACTCTGCAGACCGAAGAAATCAATTCTAATACTGGTATCTAGAACAGAGGTTCTCAATTTTATACGGCCACGGAACCCTAATTTACTTTACTTTATTTGGCGGAACCCTGGCCTGTTTTTTTTATTTGTCTTCTTATAAAAGCAGTACAGTTTGTGTTTGTGCCTGACATTTGAAAGCGAAGTTCTGGAGCTGCCTCCCATCTGTATCTGTACTTGTGTTTGGATTTAAGTATAGACTGAAAAACCACTATCGCATCGCTAAGACGTCAAAATAGGAAGCAGAATCAAGATTTATCTGTAAGTCCAATCCAAATTGGCATTTAGATCTGACGGGAAATTTTGATAATTTGAACCAGCACCCGAGTGGTTCCGTGCTTCGCAAGGCATGTTAAGCAGTTGGTGCCAGTCATTGGTTAAGCCATGTCATTGGCCTCAAAGTGGCTTGAAAACTTCTGACAGTAAGACCAGCCACTAGTCTTACAAACCTTCACCAATCCGGACTTGCCCCCCGTGGTGGAGTATGGCCTATACTTCCTCAGGAAATATACCCGTGCCCCTCGGTGGTGACATAATGGGTTGACGATGTGCTTTATTAGCCTCAAGGCCAGTAAGGAGTGTCCCAGGTAGACATAGTTCGACCAAATAAGGGATAATAATAAAGTACCTGGGTGACCGCTTTGCTCGGTACTTTTTTGTAATATAAAATATGTAATATAAAATTAAAATAATCCTTTTTCAACAAAAAAAGAACTTGGAAAAAAAACATCATGACTCGAACCGGGTCTCTCGAAATCGGCCCGAGACGGGTCGCCCGTTTTCCCGTCAGAACTATCCCAACCTTGCAGGAGGACGCGAAATTTACCTCTGTATGTTATTATAGCAAATTTCAATTGCCTTAAAACACGGATAAAACAACGTTTTCTAAAAATGTAACCTAGTTAGATCAATTAAACGCCCCCGAAAGCATTTGCCTACAACATTTCGTGAAAATCGTTGCAGCCGTTTTCGAGATTCTGATTATATATAAATATATATACAAAAATTGCTCGTTTAAAGAGATTGGATGTGTTTTCTTCTTCTTCTTTCTTCATCTTCATGGACCGCTACAGGCTCTTTCAGAGAGAACTGGTAAGATCCAATTGTAAAGTATAGGTACTCACAATGCCGCCCAGGTTGATATTCATCTTCATAGACTTGGTGGAGTAGAGGAAGGAGAGTAGGACGGCGGCTATGAGTAGGGTGGTGATGATCTTCCCGGCTGTACTCCCGTTGCGATCGTAGATGAGACGGACGCTCTCGCGGACGCCCAGCGAGCGTTCCACGTCACGAAGTTTCTCCTCGAAGCGGTGGATGTCGCCAACGTTCATATGGTATACGCGGTGGGTGGACTGAGAATAGAGAACAGGGGACTCTTTCAGTGATTCTTGAATCTTGTCTACGATATTTTAATTTATACGTTACGGAGTTGCTTCCAATAATTGGAGGGCACTATACCTATAATACAGGATTTTTCATAGCACAGACATCAGAACGTATTGTAATCTATTTTAACCTTTCATAGCATATTGTAACAAGAGGTGGATTTGGACTTTTATGTATTTTATTAGAGACTCAGGGAAGAGACCATTATGATATGGTTGATGATGACGATGATTAGAGATTCCAATCGTCTAACTGTTAAATAAAAAAAAAATTCACAGGTGATTGGTATCTTTTAAGATTCGGTGATGTAGGAGCTGACTGAACGGCCCCTCAGAGACCTGGGCATCAATTCTGTTAGTGCATTATAGTACGATGACAGATACACGGCCGGGCCACGCGACGCGTTTTTTCATACCACTGACGCCTAGAATTATAGATACACGTGCTCGCATTGATGCATGCATGAAGCGGCAATGGAACTAGATCGCCATGTTCAAGCAGTTGTCATTGTACTACAATGCATTAGCAGAATCTAGGACCTGTGTGGTCTCTAGAACATGGTAATAGCAAAATGGGTAGGTCTCAATCTGAAAAGTGAAATGTCACAACAACTACCTTTTTTCTTTCAACATTTTGATTACTCTCGAGATAAATTTATAATGGCTACTATTCACTTAGGGTCGAAACACCTAAAAGCACCTTGAAAAATTTATTTATATTATTAGGGTTAAAAATGTCCTCCACAGTAGTGACTTTTCGTTTTTCAAAATGAGAATTACTCAAATAATATCAGCGACTCTCTACACCAATGTGTCGGCTGTGGCTTAGGACGCGAGCCATTATCTCCAACTAAACATGAGGTTGACCAAGGCAAGAACTTCCGGGTTACCCGTTTTGGCAACGGCTCATTTAAAATTCCTGTTTGCAGTGTTTTGGGAAACACACTGTGGAAAAAGTTACGGTGTTTTGAAAGAAATCTACAATAATTGCAATCTTGCACGATAATAAAAACTTACTCTTTTCCCTTTGATCACTGCACCCTCATGTAGGATGATAGTGACCACCTCGAGGTCAGGCCTTACGATTAACTCCTCCACCTCCCCTTTGGACAGCATGCTGTATACAAACTCATTCCAGGAGACATACCGAATTAACTGAAAAAAAAAACAATATTTCAAACACCCTATAATAGCAGGTCACAGGATAATGTACCAAAGAAAGGAGAGCTTTTAAATCAGGATGACTAATTGACTAGCAGTGGTAGTATGGTCTGTAGAGTACTGGCCTCACATTCAAGAGGTTGTGGCTTCAAATAGAGGTATGTGTCAAAGTATGTGAATTTATACTCAAAGTACTGGTATTTTATCAGTAATTTTGTTGTTTATCTAAGATCTGTTTTTAACTCAATGCAAAAAAAAACTGTCACATTGACATATCAATATCAAGCCAAAGGCTGTCAATGTCTGAATGTTGCTAAAACGGAAAAACCAAACCACGCCATTTTACTTCCAAGTAAAAATTGTAATTGTGTGTGCTACATAGGTGTGTTTTTAGACTTTCTCTTTTGAGTAATTAAATGTTAATGTCTTTGATGTGATAAGGATTTTAGTCACATGAGTCTTCTATTCACGGTAAAAAGTCTACCGAGTAAACCTATATATTTTATAGTGGTAACACCTCGTAATTTTTTTTGCATCGAATTAAAGTAAAAACCTTTAGTGAACACTGCAATTTAGAATGGAAGGACAAACTTCGTAAATTTATGCTGACCATAGGTAACATTGCTTTAACTTTACTGGGCTAAATAAATATTTTTGTATTTGTATCATGTATAGGTTACCTCATTCTGGTTGTTGTCATTGGGGACAAAGAGTGTGCTAACAGAGACTAGTAAGGTGGTTGTCAACGTCCAAAAGAGCGCCTTCATTAGTAGAGATGACATATTGCTGTCTTCCTCCTTTTTCTTCTTGTCATCTTTGTCCTGAAATTTTGAAGACATTTCATTAGCAAGTAGGACTAGGAAAGATGGAAGGACGACATTCGGGGATGGGAACAGTAAAGCTGGCTTCCCATGGCCGACGCCGGCCGACGACCACGGACAGCCATGCACCACGCACGAGGCTCTTCCCACGGTGCGCGATTCTGCGATTATCCGCGCACGGCCGACGACCACGTACGCACGACCGGTACGGCGCACCGCCACAGACGTCTGTGCTACCGCGGACCTGGACCCTTCCCACAGTGTGTCGTGCGAGCTGGTTCGCATCCGACCGCGATATCGCGAACCGTGGGAAGCCGACTTAAGTGATTTACAGAAACAGGTTACAAATTCTTGTCCGTACATTTTTTTTATGTTGCCTATATTATGTCCCTCTGCTGCGGGTTACTGGCTTTCTCAAAGAGGCAGTATGAGTAGTCAACAACAAAAACTAAAGTACAGACCTTTTTCTTGTCTTCCTGGTTAGTAGAAGGTGTGGTGTGAAGTCCTCGCGCTGACAGACCACCATTTGCAAAACTGTTGAAGTTCGGTAGGTTGGACCTTTTTAGCAAAGAGCAGGCTGCCTTGTACTCGCTGTTGAACTGACGCAGGAGCTGTAGTAATTATTTTTTAGGTTTCAATAGTGAACTCTTAATGGTTTGTTTATAAAAAAATCCTGAAAACATTAAATAAAACATTCTGTGGTGTAGATTTTGGAAGGAACAGACAATCACAGATTAAATAAACTGCCTCTGAGGAGGTTATCCACAACATATGGATGAACTAAGTGGAACATGGAATAGAGTGAAGCAGATATTATTAGAACAGTGAAAGATCTTAAATGGCGACATGGCACTTGGTGAAAAAAACTGCAGGAAAATGGACCAAAGACATAGTAGAGTGGTACCCAAAAGGTGACAAAAGAAAAAGGGCAGACCAGCCACCAGATAAGAGCACAACCTGACCAAACATGAAGGAGACTGGCACAGGAAAGTAAGATGTGGAAGGTGCTGGAGGAGGCCTGTGTCGAAGGACACCCTGATGATGCAACCAGTGTTTGCAGATGTCGGCAATAATCTTTCATACATGATGTATGTTGTTAATTTTAAGTTTAATTAAATAGTAAAAATAAATAAAATAAAAGTGCATGTAATGATTTATTTTATTTTTGTATCTTAGGGGTATCAACAGAGATCTTAATTAATGATAGTGCTGATACTATTAAAATAAATACAACAAATAGAGCCAATAACATATACTCACATTTATACAATAAATAAAAGCTAATAGCTGAACAAAACACCAATAATTATATACTTATACTAAAATTCAACATGCTAAAATGTTTATTAAATAGATACATATATCTTTATTGATATGATTTTTTTAAGTAGGTGCGTGTGTGTGTGTTGTGTATTGTATTTGTTGGTTTTGATGTGGAAAGGAGAGGGGAGAGAGCATTTGATGTTTACAAATCTTACTTAATACATTTTACAAATGTGATTTGCAATGTAATTTGTTGTCAAGTCAGAGAAATAAAGGAAAACAGGAGAAATATTTGTTTATGGTAAATGAATTATCAAGTGAATGAAAGATAACCATAAATGGATAATAACAAGTTATTTTACCACAGGATAGTCCATTTAACATAAAAAAATATTTTTCCTCACATATCTTGACAAAGAATTCTCCTCACATGTATTTTGGAGCATTTGTCATTGTTGGCTCGTCGCAAACAAATAAGTGTATCCGGAATAAAGTTAACAATATCTAGTGCTTAGTAATGATTTGATTTCTATGACTGTTTGGAGTATAGCCTATACCTTCCTCAGAGAAGCGACCCGTGCCCCACAGTGGGTGGTGATGATGGGTTGACGATGATGATGATGATAGTTTCACAAACCTTTCTGCTGAACTTATTCACAGTCCTACAGTGACTTTAAAAGAGTAAGTCTTGGAGAACGCACATAGCCATAACAAGTCTACTGAGAAAATAGCAAACTTTACTATAGGGAACACATCTATTCCAATGTGAATGGTTGGAGATTTAAAGATTATGGAGATTTAATGAACTATGTAGAAATATTTAAAAATATCTAATCAAGCTGCACTGAGGCCAGTACTATCCCATTCGTTTTATTTATCATAAGCCCTGCACATTGCATAATAATAACATTGGTTCGAATTTACTTACGGGATTCCTGGACTTGCTTGTGAGGTTATGTAGCACAGAAACTGACTTGCAGAGGTTAAGAAAGTTACCAGAACACTGGTGGTTTAGCTGCCGTTCTAATAATATTGCACTTTTACTGTCAAAAAGTATTTTTGATTGAATTTTCGACCCCGACAAAGTCGTAAAGCGCTTAACTCCTAACATGACGTACAATTAACGAGTAGATATTGTAACAATATATCTATTACGGGTTTTAAACGATTGAAATATTATCTAAATAGTCCAAGGAACAAGCATTTTTATCACAGCGCATGAAATTATTTGTAGGTACAGACAGTCGAAACGAAAATGGTGAAATACGCAATACGGTGAATACGGTGATATACCTCGAAATTCAACGTTTGTCAAACATTGTACGAAAGATACCTAGTTTGGAAGCTAATACAAACAAACGTTTAGAAATGTTGCTATACTTATGTCAAACAGAAAACGTCAACGACTTCTATGATTTTTATTATTTATTATATATTTATTTTTACAGGGCCTGTACGAAACTTTAGCCCTAACGGATGTTCGGAAAAAAACTACAAAATATTGAACTTTACGCCATGATGGCTGAAAACGGAATCCCGATTTCTATGACTGTCAACCACCACAGAGTACTTTTGTCAACCAACCATGGTATTCTGTGACCATCAGCCATTTGGTCACTGTCACACATAAACTCACCTGAAAAGGCTCAAACTGGTGGAAAATTCGGATTGTCCCTACTGCGGAGCTGAAAATTCTAACCTATTATTTATGATATGCCGTGCTTTCGGTTTATTATTATATATTTGTTTTTACAGGGCCTGTACGAAACTTTATCCCTAACGGATGTTCGGAAAACATTTGTTACAAAAAATTGAACTTTACGCCATGATGGCTGAAAACGGACCTCCCCGTGCTTTCGGTATGGAAAGATTAGTGATGTGTAGTGAATTAAGTGAAATAATTAGTCAATCGAGTGACTTGAACAAAGACAAAGAAGTGCCTAATAATTTACAAGAATTACTATCTAATAAACTGTAAACAGAATCACAAACACTGTTAAAAAAATATAGTGAATAATAATATTGAAGTGAAGCAAGGCTTAAAAGGGCTTGTACCCAGAGCCGTAAAACCAATTAAAAAAAAAGCCAGTGGTGCCAGATTAGGCGATTTATCGCCATTTAGGCTATCTCTGTGGGCGAAATGGCGACCTAAAATGGCAATCGGCGACCAGTCGCCATTTGGGCTCTCAAAATAACGGCCTGGCCACGGGGAATTCGCCATAGCGAATATTCGCGCGGTGCGACTGGCGAGGCGTCTAGCAACTGAAACGAACTCATAGAAATGTACTTATCTAGCCACGTGGAGCGGCGAACGGCGAAGCGACTGGCGGCGCGGTCGGCGAGTGAAAGAAACACATGAATAAGTACGGCGCAAGCCCCGGCGCGGCGTCGAGTTAGTCGTGGCGACTACTGAAGTATTTTTAATTTGTTTAATACATCCGTACGTAAATTGTGTCTTTGCTCATGACTAGCCCATGCATTGTGCATTTTTGTAAAAATATAAGACAGGAACCACAGATAAGGTATAGTGATGTCATGACGTCAGCACCATCTGTCGGTAATTTGCAGTACTATATTTTTTTTAGGCGCTCTGAAAAGCCCTCATTATAATTCTCTTTCTAATAAAAAACATATTGTTTAAATTGGGCAGTGGTAAACATGTAAAAAAATATTTAAACGAACTAAATGAAAACAAAACAGAAGTACAGTGCCACCATCTTATCTGTTCAGTTGATAGCGGCGCTAGTGGAGAATCTGTTAGTTACAATTTTGCCCACCTGAACAGATAACTTGGCGGCGCTGTAAACAGATCTACCTGTGAACTTGGTCATGCGGTTTCGTGCGAATGCGAAGACCGAACGCGGTATTGTTCGTGTGACTCACTGTCACTCGTGTGACTAAACGGTAAAACACAGAACAGGAATATACTAGCAACACAGGATGGAGGATGGATTTGGATCGGATGATAATATGATATGTCAAATCAAATCAATGAAAAAAAAACCGTATGAATTCTGAAAAGTAATTTTTTTTAACCAGCAGAATCTCTCAAATTCACGTTCCAAGTTTCTGTAATTTATTGGTGACAGTTGTTAGTTCAAACCAAATTATTGTGTATCTTCTTTTACACTGTGGGAATACGACGGAAAGTGTGCAGTCATGGAGATGTCGGTAAATGAGATCCTACGAGATGAAATCAGTCGGGTTGATCACACCCTGATACCGCCAGGGTTCCGGGGTGACATGCGTGCAGTAAGGTAAGAATTTGTAGATCATCCATGTACTTTTTGAAATACTTAACCCCAGGTTTTCATACACTAACAATCTGTAAGTGTGTGTGAACAGCTGAAAGTTGGCCAGTGAATACAAAAATTTTACGAAGAAGGTACCAGAAACCAGGTGTTATCAAAATTATTAATATTATAACCTCGTGAGGCCCGACCTTGAAAAGAACAATTGATTTTGTGATCACTTGAAGACATTGGGCCTCACGAGGTTAACATTAAGGTCGGGCAATGAATTGAAAATAACATTCTTATGTCTTGATAGAATAATTGAAAAAGCATTCAGCCTCCACATGCATGTTTTACTGGTGAGGAGACCACAGTCATAGTAATAAAATGCAAAATCAATGTTCAAACAAGCCAATCAGCAATCAAGATTTCAAACATCCAAGTTCACTTGAATCTTAATGAAGGTTCTTGGACAATTAAGAAATAATTTTATTTTTTTTGCATTATCCAAAGATCCAAATACATACATTACCTGAGTGAATTAAGTAGGCACTTCCCGTGAACGAGATCATATCATGTGAGGTGCAGAGTTAAGTTGTATGGGTTACAGTACATTGAAAATTATTTCTCCCAAAGCTTCTTGTAATGTAATACACATCAAACTATTTTTAATTCCGTCTTTAATTCCATTGATAGAAATCAATGAGTTAAAAACCTGTCATGTGACTAGCCCCCCCTGTATTAGGGTGCTAATACATAGGTGGCACATTGCCAATGACAGTACCAATTGCGGCTGCCAACCCATCTCGCTGTAATTGTTCTATAATGCCTGAACTCACCCAAAACCTCGGAGTGGTCCAAATTAATATTTACTCAAATATTAGTTGGTTAAATGCCCCACAGAGCAATGCAGGAGACTCTCTCGAAGATCATCGATGAGTTGGGCGGTCTTTCAGCAAGTGCGCAGGGCCTCAACAAGGTCATCACCACAGCAGAGAAGCTCCGGAACCAGCCCACCCATACACTCTACCTTCTGAAGGACTCAAAGGTTAACGAGTAAGTATCTTTTATCCATTCGTGTAGTATAAAACAATGACACCTGTCCCGTCATTAACAATTTGAGCTAACATATTATGTACTACGCTAATACGCTCGTTTGCAGTCGAGATGCGGAAACCCAAACCGTCACCAGTACCTATACCAACATGTTATATGTAAATCATTTCTTTAGTCCTTCACATCATCATAATCAACCCACCTCTGACTGCTGTTGGGTCCTTTGACAGACCTTTTCCCCATTACGCCGTACCTCGTCAACTCTCACGTTTAGCCCTTCTTTAGTCATAATTTAAACAGTTATCTTTTGTTAGTAATTAAACTTTAACTTTTCTGTGCTATGATTTTAAGTATAATGTAAAGCTATAATTTGCCTATAATTTAATACTAAACCATGGCAAATTATAACACACAAAGTCAATACTTTATGTGGGGTTACTTGTGTCACAGAGTAATTATAACTGTAGTAATAGATGTACTCATATAATAGATTAAGTGTTTTTTATGTCTTTTTCCTGGCAAAATAAAGAATACTCTTATGTTAAGTGACTATTAGAATACGGAAGTATCCTGGCTACCCACAGGACAGGGAATCCTTTATCCTAGTTTGGGAGCCAGGATACAAATTGTAACACTTTTATTTGCAATAAAATTTTCTTATTTCTTTCCAGCTTTTTTATATTGATTATGAAATTCTAAGCATATTCATGATAAGCACAATCGTGCTTATCGAATAGCGATATCGAATTCGCTGAGCGAATTACTGCGAAAATATTTTTGACGCGAATTTTCAGACAAAAATTAAATAGTCCCCTTATCTTTACCCTTAACTTTTTTCTTTGTACAATATGTTTTAAGCTGTCGTAATTATTTTGGTTTTATCATTCTTGCAAGGCGATTTACATTTAATTTAATTTATGCACTTAAATTCGGTGTAAATTTGGCTATATTATAACTGTTGTTTACTTATGCTCTTAGAAATAGCATGGAGACTTATCTCCTATTAAGTCTAAAGTCTCCACAGGGAGGGTATAATGCAATTGCGAATTTTCACATATTTATAATAATAAATGAATAAATAAATGTGTCACTGGAACTGGAAGAAATGAATAAGCTAAAAATTAAAATATTCTTTATTTTATACAGGAAAAGTACATAAGGAAACTGCTTTTTAAATTATTTTAGCCGTATTTTAATTGGATTGGCGTAAGCTATGGATCGAGAATCACGCCCTCAGTTAGTAATTTTTCTCACTAATTGTATCATCATCATCATCATCATCATCATCATCATCATCATCATTCAGCCACAAGAAGTAATTGTATATTATTTAAAATTGAATTATTGTATTTTTTTTGTCTACTTATTTTATTTGTCATCAACTGAATAAAAAACTTTTCACTAACGTTTTTTATTCAGTTTGTTAATTGTAAACTGTCTCTAAAATTATTTTTCGCTCGCACCCGCCGCGCGCCTCGTCATTTTTAATATAACGAGGCCATAAATCATGCTATTTTATTTATTGCCTCGCCCATTCTTTCTCGCAACGGCTACAAAAAATTTAAACCGCTAGCGTGTTTTGTCTTCGGCCACTTTCATGCTCGAACATATGATAATACTATTGACCGTGTAGACAAAGAAGAGACAAAGTTTATTGCGCGTCGCGTCGCGAGCGGGATATCACGAGAAACCTTATGCTGAGCCCGCTGACCCACTTTCAGCTTTCTATAGATTGAAATAAAATAGTTTTCCAAATAAAGAAAAGCTCCGGGACAAAGGCTGCCACTGATTTCAACTCGCTTTCTATCAATTAGATTCGGTACCTACCGTCCGAGAAATAGTATTGCGTTGACATTCATGTATATATCTATTGTAGTGCTTTTACGTGTCAAGCCTACATTTCCTATTATTGTTATTAAAGTGAGATAATAATATTCTTTATTGTATTCTTTATAATCTTTAAATATCAGAAAAAGAAGAGAGAGTATTATTAAGCGAATTGATTGTTAGTCCTGCAAAGGTAGTACGAGGACGCGAGTCGCGCGCGACAACGTCAAAAGTCGTCAGAATTTGACAGTTCATGTACTGGAAAGTCGCGACTTTTGACGTTGTCGCGCGCGACTCGCGTCCTCGTACTACCTTTGCTGTTAAGAAAATAGTTCCTTAAATAGTTCGGCGTTATTGTTACCTGAATTGAATGTCAAGTGTTGAATGTTATTTCTTAGTTGAACGGTAGCACACTTGGTTGGGTCCGTCTTGGGCGCGACTTATGCCGGCGCCAGACCTAGCTTCACATATTTGAACACATCTTTGAAGACTTTTGCAAGGTTTGAAGAAACATTTGCGCTTTGCCATGCGGTGTCGGTTTTTTAGCGCACATCAAAGCATTCTACTGGAGAGAAGTGTTTGCAAAGCATGTCTGGTAGGTTCCGCCAATATGTGTTCAAATATGTTTTCAAGTCTTTGCAAAGTTTTCAAAGATGTGTTCAAATATGTGAAGCTAGGTCTGGCGCCGGCATTACAGACATTCAGTTTAGGCCCTCTGCATACCACGCTTTTAAATCGTCGACGCGCGTTTGCAGTGATACGGACGCGATACGCACCTGTTTTAATTCAAACTCGCGTTTGAATGTAGATTTTTTGTAGAAACCTGTAGGATGAACCAGTTCTAGTGATCGGTGCCTCTGCCTACCTCCTCGGGGATAACGGGCGTGAGACAATGTTTGAAACAATGTTTTTCAATAGTTATTTTAAAGGTCACAATGCAACTGATTAATCGTTACAGTCAGTCGCGCGTGTATAGCGATACCGACGCGATACTAACGCGCGAGTGAAGCTATACAGACGCGATGGTGTTGCACTGCGTGTTTGATCGATCTAAACGCGATTATAACGCGCGTGTGTATCGATACAAACAACAAACTGCTGTGCACATTTCTAAAACGCGCATCGTCGGCGCGTTTAAAAATGTCGTGTTAACATTACCTTGTTGTAAAACGTTGTGTGGAAGAGCTGTCCAATGGGCATTGCCCTAAAAATGCCAAAATGATAGGATTTTTTCAAGGTATAAGGTCGGTAAATATAATGCTACAATAATAAATTCGTATATTCACTTATTTCTTATGTTTTTGTGAGTAAGTGTATGGCTTTCATGCGACCTTGTAACGTTCGTCTCACGTGCATGTAAGAAGGTGATATTTTTGGATAACAAACGCGAAGATGTTAGCAGCACGGTATTCTGTATCAAATCCTAGACTCTACTATATTTACCTACATTAGGATTGTCTTTTCCATTGACATAGTTCCATGCAATGACGTGCCTCCGGTTGCGTAGAATCGAATTGTTTGGTTTTCGCTTTAGCCGCCTCAGTGCCACAGACCTAGTTTCCTTCCTCATTGCTCAGTCCTGATATTGAAAATGACAATGGCCTTCAATTCTTATTTTCAAAGTCAGAACTGAAGAGATTAAAAAATTCTTAAGGGAAGCTGTAAATAACACGCTCGAAAAATATGAGACAAAGACTACACAACTATAATAATGCTAACAGCAAGAAAGCAAGACAATAATAATATGCAACATTTACAACATCTTGTCTTGATATGCTATAAGACAAGAAAAGTAAAAAGCTTGCTAATTCACGGCAACCTCGGCAGGGGGCGCGGCGAAGTGATCGGCTTCGTGCGCGTGGGCCACAAGCGGCTGTACCTGTTCGACGCGAGCGAGCAGACGCACGAGCTGGAGCCCCTGTGCGTGCTCGACCTTTACGTGCGCGCCGACCGCCAGCGCCGCGGCCACGGGAAGCGGCTCTTTGACCACATGCTGCAGGTAAATACGGGCGCCGCGGCCACGGAAAACGGCTCTGCGACCACATGTGGTTGGTCAGTTTCAGTGCCACGGCCAGGGAGCCGTATTCCCTGGCCGTGGCACTGACCGTGACAGGGACCATTATACTGCAGGTACGCAGACGGAAGACGGCTCTTTGACCACATGGTGCAGGTGCGTACCAGAGCTGCGGCCTCGGGATGCGGCTCTTTACCCACATGCTGCAGGTAAATACGGGCGCCGCGACCACGGAAAACGGCTCTGCCACCACATGCTGTTGGTCAGTTCTAGCGCCGCGGCCATGGGAAGCGGCTCTTTGACCACATGCTGCAGGTAAATACGGGCGCCGCGACCACGGAAAACGGCTCTGCCACCACATGCTGTTGGTCAGTTCTAGCGCCGCGGCCATGGGAAGCGGCTCTTTGACCACATGCTGCAGGTAAATACGGGCGCCGCGACCACGGAAAACGGCTCTGCCACCACATGCTGTTGGTCAGTTCTAGCGCCGCGGCCATGGGAAGCGGCTCTTTGACCACATGCTGCAGGTAAATACGGGCGCCGCGACCACGGAAAACGGCTCTGCCACCACATGCTGTTGGTCAGTTCTAGCGCCCCGGCCACGGGAAGCGGCTCTTTGACCACATGCTGCAGGTAAATACGGGCGCCGCGACCACGGAAAACGGCTCTGCCACCACATGCTGTTGGTCAGTTCTAGCGCCGCGGCCATGGGAAGCGGCTCTTTGACCACATGCTGCAGGTAAATACGGGCGCCGCGACCACGGAAAACGGCTCTGCCACCACATGCTGTTGGTCAGTTCTAGCGCCGCGGCCATGCTGCAGGTAAATACGGGCGCCGCGACCACGGAAAACGGCTCTGCCACCACATGCTGTTGGTCAGTTCTAGCGCCCCGGCCACGGGAAGCGGCTCTTTGACCACATGCTGCAGGTAAATACGGGCGCCGCGACCACGGAAAACGGCTCTGCCACCACATGCTGTTGGTCAGTTCTAGCGCCGCGGCCATGGGAAGCGGCTCTTTGACCACATGCTGCAGGTAAATACGGGCGCCGCGACCACGGAAAACGGCTCTGCCACCACATGCTGTTGGTCAGTTCTAGCGCCGCGGCCATGGGAAGCGGCTCTTTGACCACATGCTGCAGGTAAATACGGGCGCCGCGACCACGGAAAACGGCTCTGCCACCACATGCTGTTGGTCAGTTCTAGCGCCCCGGCCACGGGAAGCGGCTCTTTGACCACATGCTGCAGGTAAATACGGGCGCCGCGACCACGGAAAACGGCTCTGCCACCACATGCTGTTGGTCAGTTCTAGCGCCGCGGCCATGGGAAGCGGCTCTTTGACCACATGCTGCAGGTAAATACGGGCGCCGCGACCACGGAAAACGGCTCTGCCACCACATGCTGTTGGTCAGTTCTAGCGCCGCGGCCATGCTGCAGGTAAATACGGGCGCCGCGACCACGGAAAACGGCTCTGCCACCACATGCTGTTGGTCAGTTCTAGCGCCCCGGCCACGGGAAGCGGCTCTTTGACCACATGCTGCAGGTAAATACGGGCGCCGCGACCACGGAAAACGGCTCTGCCACCACATGCTGTTGGTCAGTTCTAGCGCCACGGCCACGAGAAGCGGCTCTTCGACCACATGGTGCAGGTGAGTACCAGCGCTGCGGACTCGGGAAGCGACTATTTGACCACATGCTGCAGGTAAATACGCCGTGACCACGAGAAACGGCTCTGTGACCACATACTGCAGGTAAATACGCCGTGACCACGAGAAACGGCTCTGTGACCACATACTGTAGGTCAGGATCAGCGCCGCGGCTACCGCAAGCGGCTCTTTGACCACATTCTGCAGGTACTTAGGGGCGCTGCGACCACGGAAGACGGCTCTTTGACCACATGTTGCAGGTGCGTACCAGCGCTGCGGTCTCGTGAAGCGGCTCTTTGACCACATGCTGCAGGTAAGTACGGGTTCCGTGACCACGGTAAACGGCTCTGTGACCACGGTCGGGACCAGCGCGGCGGCTACCGCAAGCGGCTCTTTGACCACATGCTGCAGGTACGTAGTGGCGCCACGGCCACGGGAAGCGGCTCTTCGACCACATGCTGTTGATTAGTATCAACGCCGCGGCCACGGGAAGCGGCTGTTTGACCATATGCCGCACGTCATTACGGGCGCCACGGCCACTGGAAGCGGCTCTTTGCATGCCGCTGCTTAGTACCAGCTCTGCGACCATGGGAACCAGGGCTCCTTGACCACATGCTACAGGTCAATCGCCGACTGACTATCGGTTTATCTCAACGCAACATGGTGACTAAAGCCTCCATTACACAAGAAGAGTTTCTCGCTAGCGAGTGGCGAAAAATCGTAAGCGATTCACTCAAGGCAATACTCACCATACGATTCTCGCCTTCGGTTGTTTACATTTTGACAAAAACTCGTATTATTCGAGCGATTCTCGGATGCAAGTATCACAGGCGAGACTCACTTCTCCTAATATGCTTACTCTACAGGCGAGTATATTACGGAAACTCTTCTTGCGTAATGGAGCTTTTATCCCTGTGATGCGTAGTAGTGTAGTGACATCTTCTGGCCCTATATGATAGCCAAAAAGTAATCCTTATTCAGAGAAACCAATTAACTACATCGAAAATACGCACAAACCTTATTATATGCGACAAAATGTAAATATTAAGGACTCATAAGTTTAGTGATTCCCTACACCCCCCGCTACCCTCCGACAGGACCAGTGCGTGCAAGTCACGCAGCTCGCCATCGACGGCCCGTCCGAGAAGATGGTTTCCTTCCTGAGTCGCAACTACAACGTCAATGAAATGCGTCGTCAGCCCAACAACTTCGCAGTGGCGCCGGAGTTCTTCGGCCAGCACTGGCAGCAAAGGTACGGACTTTTTGTTTGATCTACGAATACGAAAGATGAGACGGGTATGTCACGAAACCAGCACAATCACGAAAGTCTATGTTAATTTTTTCGGGATACCTTCTACCAAACTTGAAATCAGACATTTTAACGTAAAGAATTTACATTCCGTTTGTTGAATGTACTTATAATGTTAGGCGCAGCCTTGGGGTCGAATGGAGAAAAAGGCAGCGAAAAAAAAACTCCACTCTGACCATCTTTTCTCAAAATGTCATCTTAAATCTATTACATAATTTGGTACAATACGATTAAAATCAGTTAACAATTCGGCTTTTCTCGGAAATCATCGCCTAAATCCGGAGACGGAAATGACACGAAATACATTACCGCGATTTCTTTCAGGTAGCATTCAATTTGAAGTATCATAAACGCAATGTATAGCACCTGCCAAAATAACATTACTAACCGGTAGACCTAAGAAATTTATTATGCAGAAGCGACATGAATTCGACTGATCTGAGAGCTTGTCGTTTTCCTTCAAAATTTTTAACACGCTGCTTTTCGAAACTCCGGTTGCTTCACAAAGCCTGTCCAAAAGTTTTTGATGATATTTACTTTCCTCTTTTTTTTTATAAATTAACTTCTTTTCTAATATAGTTATATAGGTACATTATTTACAACTTTACGAGATTGGGCAACAATTTTTTTACCACGCTTTAAATTTGTTGAAGCCATGATACATAACTATTGTAAGTTAATTGTGATAAAATTTGATAGAATCGATAATTTTCACGAATGAAATTAGCGTTCATAAACATAAATTTATCATATACTTCAAACTGTTTTTATTGACACTAAGACAGCAGACTGTCAAAATAGTCAATTATTTTTCTTATTTCATTATAAAGGTTGTGTTACTTTTGAGCTACATACTCGTAGGAGGTTTTGTTGCTCATATCGTTCTTGTATTGTATTCAATAAGACAATGAGTAACATAATTATAGGTCATGTCTGTAAATTGATAACTCTATGTGAGAGACGAGGGATTCACGAAAATTACCGAGGTTGGCCGAATTGTTAACTGATTTTAATCGTATTGTACGAATATCTATCTACTTACAATCTGTTATCGTAGAATATACCTCGGGAGTAGTTAGTTCCAATTTCGAAATTAAGTCAATATTAGTTTCGACATGTCTAGTACACGAATGTATCCGATTCTATCCGATAGTAGCCGAGGTATATTCTTAAAGCTAACAGACTAAGAAGCCCCAAGACCCATGAATGCAATCAACACTTGCTATGTAAATAAAACTATTTACATTTATTTTAATTTCAAAAACTTAATATTAACATAGTCTTTGGTATGCAGTGACAGTGTTTGTACAAATATGCTAAACTTATTAAACCCTATATATCATTATCTGTGAAGTACCAATGGGTAGCTCGTAGTGAAATACGGTATTTGACACTATCAACAAAAAAATATTTCAGATGCTGGATTGAAACAAAAATTACAAAATGATACGGAAAATGTATTTCTTTTAATCATTTACTAGTTATTACAATTTTTAAATAGATGAAACATAAAAAGAGTACTCTGAAATGTGACGTCACAAGCAAGTATTTTCATACATAATTCCGTTTTAAAAGTAACTCATTTGACATCCTGTCAAATACCCAATTAGTTTACTGCCCAAGGCTTACATCGTGTATGAAGTGGTATATTCTAAAACAGGCCTGTTTACGTAGCGACTTTTTAATCAAAATTTTAAACGTATATGCTGGTAGGAATAGAATATTGTCTGGGATCTTATTATATAAACGCACATTATCTCCCACAAATTATGTATTTACTTTGGCCAATCTGAATTTAGACGTGGCAACTTCGTTTTTTAATTAATAGGTTTAGCACATAGTAACAAATAACATCATCATCACAAAATTAATAATATCTTATGAATAGCTTGGTCACTTTCAGGTCAGACATTTAAGTACATAACTAAACGATACAATTTTGCAATACATAATACTTAATTTGAGTTAAATTCATGTGTTTTACACTCGGCAAAGTATTACAAAAATCAATACATGGCCATTAAGACATACTGACATGTTATAAGTTTAAAATTGTGACTTAAAATATCCCTGTGTAGTTTAAATGCTGTTGTTTTTACGCACGTACATTATTTATTATCGAATATAATATCGGCAAGCAGTGAGACCGCGAGGTAAGGCGTGATGAGGAAAAGGCCTATACCCAATAGTGGGCAGAAGTGGGCTGATGATGATATTGGCAAACTAGCGTAAGGCCTGGTTTACATTGCTTTCTTTTTATGCTTTTCTAAAGTAGCATGCTTTCCATAGAGCTAGAATAGAATAGAGTCGGCAATTCCTTTCTTAAGTACATAAGCAAAAAATAAATCAGTAACTGTTGGTTGTATACTATGTATTTAGGATTCTTTTAAATTACTTTTATAATATATGGTGCGTAATAAAAGCTATGAATCGGCAAACGTTTTTGCCGTCTCTATTTTATTCTTTCGCTTTCCATGCATGCTAAAAAAGCATGGAAATAAAGCAGATGTAAATCAGGCGTAACATTTACACATACACAGCGAGCTCATGTCACCAGAAATCTCAGTCAGAAATCAGAAATTAGAAATCAGAAATTTATTTCAACGTAAAGAATTTACATTCTGCTTGTTGAATATCAATGTACTTATAATGCTAACGTTATCTATACATATATATAAAATTCAAAGTTCTGACTGACTGATTCATTCACTCATCAACGCCCAACCCAAGCCGTTGGACCTAGGAAGCTGAAATTTTGCACAGAGGATCTATATATAATGTAGGCAAGGAATAAGACGGGATTTTTTGAAATTCAACCCCGAAGGGGGCGAAAAGGGTTGCCAAAATTTGTATGGGAGGTATAAAAATGTAATCTAATTTTTTTGAAACATAAAATAAATACTCTTCAACACAATTGATTGAACAGGTGTTTTGCCGTATTTTCTAAATTTAACTCTTAAGGGAGTGAACGGGGTTGCAAAATTTTGAACTAAACTCCACGCGGACGGAGTCGCGGGCGAAAGCTAGTGTACTTATAATGCTAATGTTAGTAATGACCCTTTTACACGAGGCCAATAGCTGAGACAATCCAGTAAGCCAGGACAGTAAGCCAATCCAATATTTCATTGGATCGTCTTCATCCATTGGCTTGGGCCAATCCAATGCATTGTCCTGGCTCCATTCACACGAAGACAATATTGGACTGGCTTACTGGATTGTCTCAGCTATTGGCCTCGTGTAAAAGGGCCATAAGTTAGTAACTAACCACAAACTAAGTTACTAGTAACTAAGCAAACAAATTCACAGAGTGGCGTCAGGGCGGAGCACCCCGAGCAGCGCGTCGGCTTCCTTCGGCCGCTTCTCCGCCCCCAAGCCGCACTCCGCCATCGCCACGGTACGTCTGCGCTGCTTTTTTGTCCAAAAAAAATATGAAAACAGTAGAACATTTCTTTTCTGAACGAATTGGGGTTCCGAAAACCGACTTTGGTTTGTGCTTTAACCAGGCAAGGACAGAACAAACAAGCAAACACACTTAGGGTCTGTTTCACAATCTGCAGATAAAGTTCCAGATAAGCTATCCGCAACCAGGGCTGCCATTTGTTCTAATTTTTTAGAGGCCATAAACGAACACACGCAATATAGGAAAACTTATTGAAATTTAGAACAAACGGCAGCCCTGGTTGCGGATAGCTTATCTGGAACTTTATTTGAACATTGTGAACCAGGGTCTTAGACTGCGGCCATTTGTAAAAATGTACGGCGGTCACTAGTGGGAATCGAACCCGCGGCCTCCGGCGAAGTAATCAAACGTGATGTTGAGAGAGCCCAACAATGCCGTTGGCCCTCGTTGCGTCTCTTGTAGGACCCGACTGAAAACCAGCGCTACAGTCTATTGCTTTGCAATAACTGAAGCGTGTGCTGAGTTCCGCTACCTTTTATATTGCTATAGCGCATAATGCACAGCTAATTTAATCATAATTGTAGGTGTGCTTTTACGGATCCTTACACGGAAAATCTCCTCTTTTATAGCATGCTCGCATTTCAATTGTATACCTTTCTGTGTCGTGATAATTAACTCCCCAAGCCCCGAGGACCCACCGTCGGGTCCGATGTAAACTACGGCGCATTCCGTTAGGCCCCGTAGACCGCCCGGCGGCGGCGGGTCGGTCTTTCAACGGCACTTTGAATCGAATTTTGAAGATGATATAGACCACAGTTGTATGAGCAGGCTTTATTCTTTGAAAACTGTGATAAATTTCGAATATTACTCTGTGAATAACTAACTTAGCTGTAAAAGAAAAAAAATTCTAGGTGTGAGGGGTTAATAAAGGATTTTATATTATTTTTTACGTTAGTTCATGCAAGACGAAACGTGAAGGCTGGTAAAACCGTGAGATAGTACGACGTAGGTGCCAATTCAAACAAGAATTGGCCGTGCTAAATGTTTGAACATGTATAAGTTGTATTACCGAAATTCGTTTCTTAATCTCTAATAATCACTATTTTCAAAATAAATTATAAGAAATAAGTATCATGTACCATGGCAATTGGTATGGTGTGTCTGCTTCCCCTCCAGAAGTCGGGGATGTTCGGACGCTTCGCTGCATCGCAACCGCGTTCCAGCATGGCCGCGGTAGGTCGCTCTTTAGTCTTATGTAGTAACGATTTCTGCAAGCAGCCTCTATACGTCCCAATATAGGCATAGGCTTCTCTCAGAGAGAGTGTAAGGGCTTCAATTACCACGCGTGCCCACCGCGGATTGACGATTACAATCGCTGAGGTATGTGAGCAGCTCAGACACTCAGGTTTCCTCACGATGATTTCCTTCACGGTTAGAAAGTGGCATTGCTACTGTAACTCTTACCTGACGTACACATTCATGAGTATTCACAATGTTGTAAGTTGCTCTTTACTCCAGCGTATTGGACCAAAAACCTCTTAAGGGACGGACGGAAGGGAGAGTGTATGGGGCTTTAATCTTTAACGTCGTTGCGTTAACGAACATGAAATCGATGTCAGGTCAGGGTTCCTTTATACAAATAAAGGAATAAAAGAAAAGAAAGTAACAAAAAGACAAGAGTAATAGAATAAATTAAAAGCTCCTACCATTTCTTACCATTATTTTTTAAACTCGTTGGCTATAGTCGGGCAGAATATACCAAGTTTGCTGCAAAGTAGGGTTGGGAAGTTTATACAGATAAGTATCGATATGAAAATATTTTGCGTGCGATATTTGCCCCTAATTTATTTATCTTGATGTAACAACGAATACATCCGACAGAGAACCAAAGTTATCGATATAGCTCAGAGAATTAGTAAGCTGAAGTGGCAGTGGGCTGGCCATATTTCGCGAAGAACCGACAAACGCTGGGGTAAACGTGTTCTTGAGTGGAGACCGCGACTCGGCAAACGTAGTGTAGGACGCCCTCTAACCAGGTGGTATGACGATCTGCGAAAAACTGCAGGCAGATGCTGGATGCGGCAAGCTGAAGACAGGGCGCTATGGCGCTCATTAGGGGAGGGCTATGCCCAGCAGTGGACTAATATAGCCTGATGATGATGATGATGTAACAAACATCGGTATTATTGTTTGGACGCGGCTCAGTATCGGATTAGTGACTATTGAAAAATCAGCCCTTAGTGATAGTAGGTGTCCTGCTTTGAGCAAGTGCCTATTTTTTATCGACAAATATACCTTATTATTGATATTTTTTCACCCGCCCATCCCTACGGCGAATGTTAGAAAGTGACGTCACTCCCTACAAAGCAGCGTCTAACTAGGTTAAGTGGCCTTGGCCTGCTACCGGCCGTTGTGCGAGCCAATCCTTTTAAAATACCCAATTGAAATGTTTATTTGCAGATATTACAATGGAATTAGTGGCGATTGGTTTGGTTGGCGCGGTATAATACCCGCACCCTCTGTTCGGTTCAGACGTGCCGTCGGCAGTCAATAGATTTGGTGTATTTAGTGTTGGTTGAATTTGTTGCTGATATGCACATGATGGTAGACAACATTTATGAGGTAGTGTAAAGTTAATATAAAGTAAATACAAATTATTTATTTACCAACAGGTCACAAGTTCCGCTGTCATTATTGATTAGTAGCTAGAAAGAATAGTGTTGAGTCCTCCGTTAGTTAGTTTAACTGTAATTAAATTGTTTTCAGACGTTATCGAATATTGTACTGTACATACCTAAATGGACTTTGTTATATGTGATTCACATTAACTTTATTTCCATGCTTTTTAAGTATGATTTACAAAGAGGTGGTATAAAATAGAGTCCCCCAAAGCATGCACCCGTAAAGAAAAGGTTTACAATGTTAATACGTAGTGGCGTTGCTGATTTGTATGGTCGAAAATTTACAAATTACTTTTTTAAGTACATTAGCAAATTATAAATCAGTAATGGTTTGATTGTATACTATTTAGGTATTTAGGATTTTTTACAAGGAAGTTTACAATGTATGGTGCGCAATAAAACCTATCAATCGGCGTACGCTTTTCCCGTCTGTTTTTTCCCTACCTCTACGTAAAGTATGCTTGAAAAGCATGAAAATGAAGCAAATGTAAATCAGCCTTTACGCAGAAAGATTTTAACACTCAATATGAAACTTGCAAGAAGTATTGATTTTCTAGTACTATTGTTGTATCGCTAGTAGCCCGGGCTGCCTGAGTGATCTTAAACGATCACTAAGGTTAAGCAACATACGGCGCGTTCAGTGCATGGATGGGTCACCGTCTATGACTTACGCTAGTGGCATTTTTCCGAGCGGTTCCGTGCTTCGCAAGGCACGTTAAGCAGTTGGTGCCGGCTGTCGTCGATAGATGGCAGTCCTTAAACAAAGTCAAAGGCCTTACGGGGGCTTGAAAACCTTCTGTCGGAAGACCAGCTACTAGTCTTACAAGTCTCCGCCAATCCGGACTTGGCCCCCGTGTTGGAGTATGGCCTATACCTTCCTCAGGGAAGAGGCCCGTGCCCCTCGGTGGGGACATAATGGGTTGATGACTTGATGACTTGACTATTGTTGTATTGTCAGCTGCCTATATACGTCCCACTATAGGGCACAGGCCTTCTCTCAGAGAGAGAGAGTGTATGGGCTTTAATCAGCACGCGTGCCCACCGCGGATTGGCGATTTCGAGCGCTGAGGTATTGAATAGCTCAGACACTCAGGTTTGCTCACGATGTTTTCCTTCACGGTTAGCGAGAGGTATTGTGCTCTATAACTTCACAAATTTGCATAACTAAGAAAAAAAGTCACGGGTACATGCCCGCACGGGAATCGAACCTGTCTCCCATTAAGCTACCACCGCTCTACAGAGCGATTTTATGCGATTTTAGCGATTTTAGATTATAGTGATTTCATGTACTTATGAGATTGTTTTTTTGTCATGTTTTCGTTCAGACGAATATAAAGTTATAGCGATCTGAACGTTTAAAACATGGAACACATAATTTCCATATATGTAAAGCGTTTTTCTCTCAAGTTACGTATTGTGATTTGGAATATTTCTCCGTAAAACGGTCCTATTATGTTAGCGTGAATACTTGATTACATTTGTAGATAATTTCTATTGTAGTAGGTATGCAAGAGTTAGACTCTTGTCAAGGTAATATTTTCACGTGCCCCGATAACAAGCAAGTATTCTGATATGTCATGACGTTCACCATCTTTTTATTTTAGGCAATATACCGTCTCTCTGACCTCCCTATGTAAAATTCAGACAGCTATACTGGCGTGCCCCAAAACGCATATAAGAATTCGCATTCGCATTTAACATTCGTTGATTCCGTCAGTGTCTCGAGATTCTGCTAATACAAGGTGACGAAATTTTCGTATACATCCTTCAGAATTGGGGTTCTACCTATCAACAACTTCTAAGTAAGGGGAAATGTGCGATAGCGCGAAAAAATATCAGCTTTTCCGTACATAGTAACTTAGTAAGTATGTGATGTGTTATTTTTGCTTTTTTGAAGCTTCCACTATATACATTTTAAGTCCCTATAAGTTTTTTGCGGTATAATCGGCCGTATCTTTTTTTCATGCTGACTTAGAAGATTAATTTCCTACAGCTTCAATAAACCAGAGTTTGTGGTTTTAATTTCGACTAGATACCACCCCACGCGCTTTCCAGATAAAGAATCTTGACAGAACGACAAAGCGATTCTATAAGGGTTCTGTTTTTTTTTTGAGGCACGGATCCCTATAACTATGTAAAGGTTTTTTTAGTCTAAGATCAAATAAAATAAAGTTTATTTATTAGTTAGCAGCAGGCCACACTGCGCTCTGGAGCATCTAAATGCTCTCAATCTAAAAAAAACTGATTCTCTAAGGCTACCGCCGCTGACTGAAAATCAGCGCTGAGGCCATTTGCCATTTGCGGCAGCAGAGACACACCACGACAATCTAAAGTGTATTTATTGTGTTTTACTGTCCATATTCTGTTTTGTTTAAAGTTTTTATTAATGCGTGTGGTCTGTTGTTGCAGTAAATGTATATCTTTCTAAATTCTTCGCAGTTCCATGTGGCTTATCCGTACCGTGGTCTTTTTCAGGTGATCCACGGCAGCGGTGCCGGCGGCAGACAAGCCGCGGCGTCCGTCGGCCGGTCCAACGGGTGAGCATGCTAAAACGCAAGTCACTAAGGCTCGAATTATATGCGTCCGCGCGACCGAGCGGTTTGGCCGCAGTCGCTTTTTGATTTATATGAAGCGGCCCGAGCGTCTCCGCTCTCCACACGTTCTCGCAAACATGGTCACTTTACAAAAGAGCGTCCCGTCCCCTTTAAATGCACCGATACAACTGAATACGTTGAAACTCGTAAGAGCGGCCGGGCCGCGCGACCGCGCCGCTCGAAGACGCGACCGCGCTGCCTATTTAAAGAAATCGTCACACACAATTGCTTGTGATTTCGTGGTGTAGTGGCCGGGCCGCTCGGTCGCGCGGACGCATATAATTCAAGCCTTAAGGCTGTACCTACGTCGAGCACGCTATCACGTCGCATTTTTTTAAATTTATTTTAGATTCTAGGCGTCTGTCTATAATCTGAAATAAATGAAATCTGTTAAATTACTATTATTAACTTTATTTCGAGTACTTATACTTGATTTTTCGTTGGAACAGTCCGACCAGGCTTAAAATTAAGTAAGGGTATCGAGAACAAAGTAAATAATGTGTAGTGTTTACGAACGTTTTGATCTATTTATTTGTATTTTTTTATGAAAGTGTTTGCTTTTGGCATGCCTCTCGCTATTCAATCATTTTTTGTATGAGTATACTTTGAACGAATTTACCTTTTTCTACGATATTTTAAAAACTCTCTTTTTTGATAGACATTTCGGTATTAAAAAACACATTTACGTTTTCCTTTGTAACCTCCGTAATGTGGTGTCCCACTGCAAGCCAAGGGCGCCCCTTTTAGAGATTTAAATTACATTTGATTTGTTTTATGATAAATAGTTTTTTATTTTCTGATATCAGCCACGTTATTCAAAATTAAAACTATAGTTCGTTTTTTTAATTCTATGCAAAAAAAATGACGCGGTGTTACTGCCATAAAAGCTATAGGTCAACTCGGTAGATTTTTTTTACCGTGAATAGAAGATTCATGTGACCACAATCCTTATCACATCAAAGACATTAAAATTGAATTACTCGTAAGAGCAAAGTCTAAAAAAAACACCTGCGTAGCATACACAATTTAACTTGGAAGTAAAATGGGGTTATTTGGTTTTTACGTACTAGCAACATTCAGACATTGACAGCCTAAGAATTGTATGGAGATGTCAACGTGACAATAATTTTTTTTTGCATTGAATGAAAAAACAGACTAGTTATTTTACAATAAAAAAAACATTAAAATACGCGTACGAGAGCGATGCCAGGGAACTAGCCGCCCATTGAGACTGTTCTTACATGGAACATACTGACTCGCTCGCACTCTCTGACAAATGTGTCTGAGGGTGAGATAGATAATGAAATTATGGACATGTTAAATTAATTTTTGTTTCCCTATAAGAAGTTTTTAGTAAAGAGTAGTTGTTTCCAAAATTTAATAATTTGCCTGAGTAAAAGTTTTTTTTTTCATGTAAAGTATATTAATCTGTTATATTAAAATCTCCTGTCACAGTGTTATTGATACGGCTTCACTGTTTTTTTTTGTTTATATTTTGTAAGCCTGAGAATAGGGTGTAGGCTAATTAATATGGCAACACAACCTTCGCCAGGTCAGTTAATTTTGGAATTAATAATTCTCAGTCAAAATCCACGTACAAGATAAGAAAAATATGTCTAGAACGTCCGTAATTTTATTGTCTATTAGACCCTCAGACACACATTTATCAAAAGTTTACAAATTTTATTAAAATAAATTTAAAATGTCACATTGTGCGGGTGAGACGGTACGTCTGACGTAAACTCGCTTCAGATCCTCCGTACCCCTGACCATGCCCCTGGTGGTACGGTGGGTCTTTTAAAGTTAAACGGTACCATATACACTGAGTGTAATTCACTAGTGGTGACCTACGTGTCTCGCATGATTACTACATAAGTAATAGAAAATGCATATTCCAGTATGTAATGCGATGTTACATATATTTGCGATAGACACCCTTGAGTGTTTTAATGAGGGCTTTTCAGAGCGTCATTAAAAAAAAATATACTACCGCAAATTATCGATAGATGGTGCTGACGTCATGACATCATTTTTCCTTTATTTTTTCAAAAATGCACAATGCATGGGCTAGTCATGAGCAAAGACACAATTCACGTACATAATGATACAGGAATATTTTTTCACCAGTACAATAAATCAACATACGTAATACTAAGTCCAAAATACAAATACCAACATTTTTTGTTACTACCCCGTTGGTACAAAAAAACAAAAATACCAATGTCTGAACTTATCCGCAAATCTTAAAGAAATATGGACTCATTACGCATGAGCACAACTAAACGCACGAACTGGCAACTGCGCGCGGCTTGCGGGAAGGAAAAGAAGCGGCGGCGGCGGCGCAGTCAGTAGGTATGACTTATGTATGAAGTAGCGAAAAAAATCTTACTTGATTTCAATTCTTCCTTCATACTTGCACGGGCTTAGGACCGTCACCGGCGTGGAATGCTTGCACTGGTTGGTAGTGGTATGAATTTCCACACCACGTACTGGCTAACGCCGAAGTGCGCCGTGCGTGCCGCGTCGTTGGTGCTCCTTCTGGGGTCTTCCTCGAAGAACGCGAATATCTGTTCCTCGATCTCCACGGCCAAGGGAGGTCTCCCTCCTCGGCCTTGAGCGTGCGCTGGTGCAGTGAACTGTCCGTAGTCTAGCAAATGCTGCGTCACTCTCATGAATGTCCTGGTGTTGAGTATTTGAGGTTAAATAAAACCGGCATTTATCAGGCGGGGCAAACTTTCTTCAGCGTATACCCGCCGAGCTGCACTGTATTTTCCCCACTGAGAAAGTAATTACGAACCATTTCGTAATACTCGCGGTTTGCAAACACCGTGTTGCGCGCGTAATTTTCGACTGCAGGAAGTGCGGAAACGGCGCACGTGCACTCACCTAGGTCAATGCGCGCGGACTGACCGGCCAAATCGTGCGCCGGCCAGCCCGCCGCCCGCTCACTCACCCCACCCCGCCGCCCTCTGCCTCGCACCGCGATGACACCTTGTAATGGGTGTCCATGAGTTACAAATTGGATGAAGGATAAATAAAAAAAAATGAAAAAAAAAAAATATGGTTATTTTATTCGATAAATGTAATCTATTATCGATACCAATGATAATGGTAAAATTTATTGTATCGGTGAAAATTTCACCCGGTATGTGATAAACAAAGTAAAAATTCTTTGATAACTTTCAAGTTTCAACAGTTTCGAAACAAATTCTAGATTAAAACCACAGAAACTTGATGACATTTTGGTCTTCTTGCAGCGCCATCTAGTTTTTTTTATGAACTCAACTGACAGCTGTCATTGAAAAGCCCTCCTAAAGCCCATTACACAATGAAAAAAAAAAGGTATAAGAATAAGGAATAAGAAATAGCACAGAAATCAATTGTCTTCCTTATTCTTGATTGTGTCTTGCTCAACGGTGCTGCCATTGCTGGATTCCGCTATTCCTTATTCCTTATTTCTTATTTCTTATTCTTATACCTTATTTTTTGTCATTGTGTAATGGGCTTTAGCTTCAGCTATAGATGTCGACATCACATCACTGGTAGTCAGTGGTACTCGTATCGTTTAAGTTTAAAAGACCCACCATACAAGGTAAAGTGGGTCTGAAGCGACGTAAACACAGTCTTAAGCATGCATGTTTTTGTGTTTTGTTCTATGTGCCCGCCAGCTGGTGATGAGATTCCGCCGCCCGTTTGCCCAGACAGTAGAGCCCGCGCCTGATACTTATTTAAATTTATTTAAAGTTACATTTTATTTTATTTAAGTTCATATTTATTGTTTTTCGGTGTTATGAACCTCATAAGGAAAAAAATGCAGCCCTTTTATGACCAGTCTCTTCTCCGCCGGTTCAACTTCAACTGTTTGTAAAAATTTATAAATTTAAAATAATATTCTGGGCAAAGTTATCAATTTGAAATTAATATCGAGTACTAAAGTCAACCACGCCTCGGCGAGGTACATCGTCTTTATGTATGTTTGTAAACATATTTTCTTTGATATTTCATCATCATCAACCCATTATGTCCCCACCGAGGGCCACGGGTCTCTTCCCTGAGGAAGGTATAGGTCATACTCCACCACGGGGGCCAAGTCCGGATTGGTGGAGGCTTGTAAGACTAGTGGCTGGCCTTACTGTCAGAAGTTCTCAAGCCGCCCTTAGGACTCTGACTTGGCTTAACGACTGTCGACAACACCTATCGACGGCAGCCGGCACCAACTGCTCCAGGCGCCTTGCAAGTGAAATCATTTTATTTTAATACAACAGTTTTAAGTCAGATATTTCTATGAGTGCGGCGTGCGTGCGTGCAACGAATAATGAATGTCGATGAAGCGAAAGTGATCTGTCAGGATCGTGGCAAGTGGTAGGCCCTGGTCCTGCCTACCCCTCTGGGATGCAGGCGTGAGCTTATGTATGTATGAATGTATTTCTAAGCACAAAAACAAAGGAAAACCTTCCTTTTATTTGTTATAGCAAGAACTACTTTAGAACTTCTCGCGATGAATCTTTAATTCAATTCGGTTTTATTGACCGACTGCGGTTAGGAATAAAAAACGCAATGGTCGCCTAGGTTGATGTTGTTGTTTCACTTTGTACAATAAAAAAAAATACACAATACAACTTAAATAACATGTTTGTGATAAAAAATACGTGCAAAGGCGGACTTACTTCTAAATTTCTCATTAGGCATGGTGCCGATGGCCTAGCATCCGTGTATTGATATTTTTTTACTCATTATCACAAAGCATCACAAAGTAATCCGCAGTTAGTGCAACGTTATGTAATAAAGAGGGCTGTCTTTTATATTTTGTATTTTTAAATTTAGTTTTATTCTGGTGGGTGTGACGAAATGCCCATGTGAATGCGGAAATGGAGGGTCCTACTCCTCAATGCGACAACTTTTCCTATAGCAGAAATTCGATCAAAATATCTGCTGTTCTGTAAGGCAAAGCGTCATAAAAATATATTAAATCACGGATAGATTTTTTTCCCGTACAAGTTGTTTGTGTTGACGCGTAGGAGCCTCGTTTTGTCGGGATTTTGTTTCAGAATTGGTTAAACGGGTAATATTCATTTTGAGACACAACCTGTAACTTTTAGGTGTACTCTGTTCCACGAATCGAACTCCTATGGAACTAAACACTTTCATCTTATTGGTCAATTCGCGCGGCTAGAGATAACTAAAACAGTAAGCGAACACGCTCCGCTTATACTGGGTGTTGATTTGTACAGTTAAATCCGACTCAGGGGTGGTTATTTACATGATCCTGAAGCAAAAAAAAATATAAAAAAAATATTAATTTTTTTTGTGGAAAACACCGAAAAATCATAAAGTTATATGGCTTAGCTTCTATCGTTTGCACTTGACGGGTCCGGCGGGGGATTCGCGGGGCGGGACGGGAGCCCGCGCGCTCGCCGTCGGCGCCGTAAAACCGGGGATTTTAGGTGGTTTTCACTAAAAAAAAATTTTTTTTTATATTCGCACACTTGCAAGAACGACGTGTTATTTCGAAACCCTTACGTTACATGAGAGCATTTTTTTTAAGGTTTCAAAGTAATTGCTGAAAGAGATAGCGCTACAACGTGATGCAGTGTCTCCTTTTCTCATTATTCCGGCTTTTTCGGAGTAAATAAATTCGCGTTAAAAAGAAAAAAAATCTATGAATAAAAAATGGTATGATTCGAAATATCACGTTGTTCTTGCAAGGGTGCGATTTTTGCTTCAGTATCATGTAAATAACCACCCCTGAGTCGGATTTTACTGTACAAACCAACACCCTGTGTAATAAGTTACATGATATTGTAGATCACGCGTATTAAAGAATGGGCACACTCGGACTTTTCTATTAAAATTTAGGAGCTCGATTCATGGAATGAAAGCTCCTAAATCGAAATCCTAAAATTTTGGAGCAAAGCAAATATCCGTGATTGTGACTTTTCAAATTGAGTATTACCCAAACACTCTATTTACGAGAGGACATAAAATAATTTGTCGTATCTATATTTATTTAAAATTAGTTTTGTTTGTGTTCTATGTATTAGTAGAAATTATGTAGTGTTACAGTGTTGTTATAATTTTGTTATGTTAATGTCACATGTAGCCGAGATTATTGCTATGGAAGTATGTGGTCGTTATTTTGGTTGCTTGTGTATTAGATAGTGAAAATAGACACTAAGGTGGAACTACAGTATGAAGCAAAAAAAAAATTTACGAAGCTTGAAATGCTGTGAAAACAAAATAACAAAAAAAAGATTGAACTACTGTCAGTTCACCTGAAGGTCGATATAATGACAATGGTAGGGGAGCCCAAGAGGGGATTTCGGGAGTTACTAAAGCGCGGCAGATTAACATACAGGGATACCTTGTACCAGGTAAAGTACCTCCACCAAATATGAGCCCCATATATATATATATATGGCGACCATATGGTCGCCTGTCAAGGATAAAGGATCAGATTAGTAAAAAAAAATTGATCATCAGAAATTCTCGAGCGCGTCAGATAAAGGTAGGGTGAGGTAATTACATGCTAAAAATTGTATATTCCACTAATCTCACAATTTTCGCGTGACGTAGGGGAGAAGTAAGAGGGTTACAAACTTGTAAAAATAAAACGTTATCTCGACTTTCTCGAGCGTGGCTAATTTTTTTTTTATTTTGAAGAAAATAATTCAAGGATAATGAAAAATATAAAATCTGAAGATTTCCATAAGCCGAAGTAAGAAAAAATAATAGGTAAAGTTTAATGCGTGCCGTGCAGCTATAGGGAGGATGAGGATGGAATCGAGCCAGAGGACGAATATGATTCTACCGATGAAGAAGATGATGATAAAAAAAAAACTACGCAAAATAAATATTTTTTTATAATTATTTTCTTATAAATACGTAAAAAACCTGTACTTTTTTATTTGCATGCTATTTCTTCAGCTTTTTAATTAAGTTCAAGGATTTGAAAAAATATTTAAAAAAAAATTTTTAATTGTAAGATTAGGCGAATCCCTCTAGATAATCGTCAGATTATGAGACAGCACGTCTAGGGCATTAAGAAGAACCATATATATCTTAATCTGACGCGCTCGAGTAATTCAAAATGGCAATTTTTTTTGCACATTCAAATAATGGCCGCGAGTTTGCGTTACATCCAAATCGTCAGATTATTATATAAGAGCTTTTTTTTAGGTGCAAATAACATCCCCTTAGAAAATCTGACGCGCTCGATGATTTTTTTTTTCATTCTTTAACCCTTACGTACGACCAACCCCATCATTGAAACAATCAGATTAACATACGTACATTTTCAAAAATACACAGGATATAGATGCTATCAATACCTGACGCGCTCGAGTATGTCCATGCAACAGTTTTTTTTTACATTTTTGAAAATCTATAGTCGCTCCCCCCACCGATGAAAAGGTATATTATATGACATTTTTTTCTTCTTATCATCTAAACTTCACAATCAAATAGGTCTCTATGACGCTCGAGTAAATCCCGATTTAGCATCATGGGCTCCCCTACTACAATTTGCACGGCTCAATATTTGCATGAATTGTTGGTAAAGCTGACAGAATCATGTTACGAGGTCGCGTCTTCCAATATTCCGTCCAAAAACCTTCAAGGTGGCTTCCATTCCAATACGCCAGGGTTTAGATTCTGCTAATGCATTTTATTACACTGACAGTTGCATGAACCCGTCGATTTCATTTAGTTCAAGTCAACGCGAGCACGCGTATCAATAATTTTAGGCGTCAATCGAATTTAACCTATTCAGTCCTGAACTTGATAATAACTATATTTCTATTGTTATTTTGTCGACACGGGACTGAGGTGGTTAAAAACATGTCACGTGACCCGACTATGTAACTGTAATGTAACTATAATGCACTAAGCGAATCGAGGCCCAGTTCTTTGTAACATGCATTTTATTATAACGTATACAATGTGATGGATTGTAACTTAGCAATTATGTACTGCCGTGCCGATTTCACCGCCTCCGTCTATCGTCTATATCCAACAGATTAACTTAAAAACAAAACCTATTTTCATCCAAATGTAGGCTGTGGCGGTAAGGTATAAGATCGCTGATTGGAGTAAATTTTTCATACCCATCAACTTTACGTACCGCTTGGACAATTTCCAATCGGTACGACACAAAATCCGCTCGCATCTCCGCCGCAGTGTTAATAGTTTTGTCTGTTCCAACGACGAGTCCTGTGTCTAATAACTGTACTGTGGTCGGCCTAGCTCGGTAGAAGACATGCCTCCCGATGTGAGCGAGCGTGAGCTTCCCGAGGCGGACGCCAAGGAAGTCGAGGTGCCGAGCCCGGCCCCCGAGCGGCCGAACTCGCTCCACATCGACACCGAGGCCGAGGCCGAGCCCGACACCGAGGCCGAAGCCAAAGCCGAGGACGAGGCCGAGCCGGCGAGCCGCCCTTCCGCCTCGCCCGCCGCCGGCGCCGCCACCCCGCGTCGCGACTCGCAGGTCACCGAGCAAGGCTTCTTCGACATCAAGTTCTACCACAACAAGCTCTGGTAAACGAGACGCTGTCAAAATTTACCACAGTCCTCTATGGCGAAGTGGATGTCCACGTGCGTAAAAACAGTAGTATAAAATTGCAATTTTCGTCAGAAACAGTAGTATAAAATCAACAAGCCGTTCGTTTTTCTAAGACTTACATTTCGTTGAAAATCTTGCCACGCTCATCATAATAATGCTTAATTTGTCTGAAATTGCGCTGGTTTACATATGTTATTGGTGACCTCTACCTATTATAGATGCGCTTGTCTTGCCAGTCGATTATACCATCCTCTGATCTTATCTCTGTCCCCGCTAATAACATTATTTCAGACTAACGAGGATCGTGGGCACGTATAAATGGAATAATAATTAAAGTAGGTCCTTCTAGCTTTGGACTTAAGCGCGTGGAAATTTCTCATAGTCAACTGTGGTCTATTTCGCTAGCAGATTAGACTGAACTGGCGAAACGCAAAACGAATTCATGTTTATGTTTGTACTAAATTAAAAGTGATTTCTAGTCACCTCTTCTAAACAGTTATACATCTGCAGTTTTTGTAGAGGACAGACAATATCGTGGGTTAAGAACCAGAGTAGCGTAAGGGCAAAAATTGAAAAAAAGTCAAACTTATTGCAAGCAGACAAACTTCATTTTGGCAGTAAACAAAAATATTTTTTTTGGATACGTTTTTTTTACTAAGCAATCGACTCACAATATCGATCCAGTTTTGTGGCACATAAAAATACGAGGGATTTAGAAGCGAATGGCGAAAAAAAAATTTTTTACAATTTTTGCCCTCTCGCTACTCTGGTTCTTAACCCACGATATGCGAAGCTTAATTGAGAATTTACACTAAGTAAATACTTAAATAACGTGCTGTCACGTTCTTTTCTAAAAATATTTTACGAGTCAGCGCTACAGATACGTAATTCGGTATTTGACACTATCAACAATAAATTATTTTAAATACTCGATTCAAACAAAAATTACAAAATGTTTCGGAAAATTGATCTCTTTTAATCATTTACTAGTTATTACAATTTTTAAATAGATGAAACATAAAAAGAGTGCACTGAAATGTGACGTCATAAGCCAGTATTTTCATACAATTCTGTTTTAAAAATAACTCGCTTTTGACATTTTGTCAAATACCCAATTACTTAGCGACATTCTCCATTCAGAAATCGGTCCATTGAAATGCGACGTTGCCAAACCGACGCCGAGTGAGTTAGGTATAATACATGATTACCTGCTTGGATACGAAGCTGGCAACGTTGCCATGACGTCCCAATGAGGCAGAGCCCTTGGTTCCATTCGGATCATACCATTTATTAAGTTAACAAATTGAATTCGTCCATGCGTGTCAAGGTTCCGTTCGGAGTTTATTATCGTTTTGCGTCGGTACTGTTACAAGTTATGCTTTATGATCCATAAAGGTGGTTGGATGACGCAGAGCTGTGAGAAACCTCGTCAGTACTCTGTTTTTTAGAGATATTTGTATTCCACTGACGCTTCAAGTGCGCTCGCACGCATCGCAACAACTCTGAGGCGTCAATGTAAATATAACGATATGTTAAAGTCGGTGGCTTAGACTGATGTTACACCCAGTTATCCTAAGGCTTGTTTTCGATAATAATCATTTCTTCCACTTAAATAAGTTCCTCTTAATACAATCACTTGAGCTGGTCCCAAACTAGGAAACCCTGTGCTATGGTAACCAGGCAATGACATGACAAACATGAAAACTTTTACAAATCCGTGCTCTCGAAGAACTCAGCCTTAAGGCGCTTAGCTACCAAAACTGAGGTCGTGGCTTCGATTCCCACTGTCGGCTGCCGTAGACATGTACAAGTGGCCTCAGTTTGCGTGTTTTTCGATGTTTGTAATGTCCTTGCCTGGTTACCATAGCACAGGGTATCCTAGTTTGGGACCAGCTGAAGTGATTGTGTTGTGTGGATATTACTATTATTATAAACATTGCGTCACGGTCGTATGTCGTCGTAAAGCCGAACTTGTAACGGTACGAACGATAACGTAAATATTAAAGGAACTAAAGAACATCCAATACAAATCGATACCATTTTGTATGTTCAATTCAATTGCTTCATGTGGTACAAACTGTTCTTATAGAATAAAGTAATGCAACTTTCACTCGAGCCCTGTGAGGGCGTTGGGATTTCTTAGAAATTATATAAAAAGAACATTCTCTTAAATAACTAATCCAGTAAGTTAAACATTTAGAAGAGTTCTTTACAAGATAACGTGCTTGTTACAAAAAGATCATAAAATCACAATGCAAAGTAATCATTATTAACTTTATTCCGGATACACTTACTTGACTATTGTCGGAAGAGTCCGACCAGGTTTCGCTCTGATTCGCAGAGCGTAATCACGGTGAGCAGAGACGGAGCTCGCGGCGTCGGTTGCTGGTCTCTTGCAAAGTAACCAGTATGCACCAGTATAATAGGGTAGTTTCCAGGGTCAAAATAATTTAATTCTATTTAGTCCGTATTTTAGATTATAAAAAAATATTGGATACGTATTTTTTCTTTTTTCGATTATACAAAAAATAACAAAGATATAGCCCATTGAAGTTACGTGTGACGTCACTCAGTGCTACAAAATGCAGCACGGCGTGACGTCACACGTAACTTTAATGGGCTATATCTTTGTCATTTTTGGTCTAATTTACAAATAAAAAAATACGTGTCCCTTATTTTTCAATAATCTAAAAGACGGACTAATTACATTTTTTTGGGAAACTAGCCTATTCCACGAGGTTTATTTCACGCCATTCTAAAGTCCGTTTTTTAATTCGATGAAAAATAAAATGCCGCGGTGTTGCCGCTATAAAATATATAGGTTTACTTGGTAGATTTTTTTACCGTGTTTTTTTTTCTTTTCAAAGTCCTACATAGCACAAACAATTTTTACTTGGAAGTAAAATGGGGTTATTTGGTTTTTGCGTACCAGCAACATCCGGACATTGACAGCCTTTGGATTGTATTGAGATGTCAACGTGCCAGTTTTATATTTTGCATTGAATTAAAAAACAGACTTTACGTTGGGATGGCATATTATTATTTCAAATTTCAGACTGTATTTGTATTGGAAGTTCAGTAGTCCATATGTATTTCTTTCTCACGTTAACCCGGTAGACTTTCTTTGCGCTTTTAAGATAATCTTAAATCGGTGATCTCAGTTAGGTACGTATGTAATTAATTTGTAGTGTATTGTGAAAACGTAAGCCCCTCTTGCCGCGCTATCGCTAGGCTTAAGGTTGCTCTTATGTGGATATTACAAAATTAAATATACTACACGCTCGCTGTATGGGGCCATCCACAAATTACGTCACATGGTAAGAGTTAAGGAGGTTGACAAAGTTTGATACTGTGACAAGGGGATGGAAGGGCTACTAAATTTCGTGACGTCACATTTCAAAATCTATTATAATCTAAGTTTTAAAACACGAACTTTGAACTACTAACCAAAATCTCAAAACAAAATCCAACTCAATGTGTTCCTAACAGGAATACAAATAATTTTGGAACTTGTGTTTTAATTCAATAATTTCTGGTTGAAAAATTGCAAAATATGTGACGTCACCCCTATTGAACATTTTTGGCCACTGTGACAAAATTAGTCTACTTTTTATGAATGTGCGCTGAGGTTTTCATGGACAATTAAATTGCGGATATCGGAGGCATAGTACAGTTATCCAGCAATAAGTTTTTGAATGAAAAAAATTGATCCCAAAATTAATTATTTTTCAAACAACTTTTCCTTATTACAAACTACGTACAAAATGTTCTCAACTAATGTATGAATTAATCAAATTTTAATGGCTGGCTGGCCAACTCAAATGCTCCAGTGCCTCGGCAACATGACGACGGACCCAACTAAGGAAAACAAAAATATATTTAAAATATCCGTAATTTGATTATGCATCCAACCATAAGACCAAATTTATCAAAAGCTTACTTCATTTTACCTAACACAATCACAAAAAAGCGATTTAGCAACCTCCATGTAAGAGCAGCCTAAAGGGCTATTGTCGAACAAAAATTTATAATTTCTCGTGTGCCTGTGCTTAATATTATATGAGGAGCAAACATTCAAACAGTGATTTGTCACATTTTCTGGAAAAATGAGCTGGCGACCATCAATTTGTACAGTTGATAAAATACTCCATTTTTGCTTATTCAATTTCGTGCAAAACATTCTTTGTCATCTATGCTTTCATATTGAAATCTACTGTTTGAAAGAAACAGTGTTTTCTCTAAAGGTCCGTTTAATTTTTCCATTTACCCAACAATCTAAGCCGGTGGACAAATCACTGTTGGAATGTTTGCTCCTCATATCGTGTATTTTGGACGATTGTGAAATTCAATGGTGATCGTGGATCCATATCGAGTCCGATATCATTATACAGAGCAGTGATCATCGCACTACTGGGAATAAGGTATAGAACAATACTTACATCCTAACTTCATCGCGCTCAGAACAAGGTTTCGAATATTTTGGACAGTTTCTGTCCAAACTGGAATGTTTCAAGGAGTCAAACAGATCACGCTCGATATCAGCCGTCCTTGCTTGCTATACGAGGTATTGCAACCACGTGTATTGATTGAATCTACTTTGCCTGAGAGGCAGAGATTATAGTGTGTCAAATGCCACAGCACCCTTCACAAAATCAATTCGAGTGCGATCTGATTGCCTCTACGGAACAGTTAGTTGATACAAGCTTTATTGATTTGGCAGACGAATTGTTAAAATATAACGATTTATTTAATTTATAATGCATTTTATTAGACTTAAAATATCACAGGCATATTTTAATGCCATAGCATTTCCATTGCATTTTATAACTGTTAACATGTTTTATTTGTATACATGTTCGAATTAATGACTACAAAATGGGGAAGGCGACAACAAAAATAGGCTATAGCCAATCACAGAGTAGCGGAAACAAGATAGCTTCTGCGTCACTCAATCCGGGGTTGTCTGCTCCAAAATCCGTTGTTTCCATCCAGTTGGAACGCATCGAATTAGGTTATTTAACGAAAAGACCACGAATACATTCCTGTCGTAGGTAGCTAAAAACGGCTCTGAAAGTGCTCATTTTAAGGTAACAATATTTGGGCAAATGTTGCCAGCATAAAACATTGCTATTGGCAGAGCTAAACGTGGTGAATTCTCATACTGCCTCACAAGCAGAATAACCTGGTGTTACCAGTAATCTACCGATTTATTAATGCTCCTCGGTAGCTTTTTCTAGTTTTAAATTAGAGTGTGCGCTCAAGCATGTCCGGTGAAGTGTCACGTACACAAATGCACTGCTAGACCTCATGATTATTTTAACCCGAACCTTTGGGCGCCAACATTAGGCTAGTTGCCCACTTAGGTACGTCGATGGAGCTTAAAATATTCATGTGGATATTGCCTTTCAACCATGTCAAAAACATTAACACAAAAGCTTAACTATCACAGTAAGGCATGGATAGTAGATTTATGAAATGGAGCCGCATTGGTTGATAAGGCAATTAGTTTTAAAGCCTAAGCTATGAAGCACTTTATACCCGATCATAAACCAAATACTAACTTAATATTTTTAAGCTAGGTAACCACTCATTTATGCAAGTTATTTCCAAATACTCCGTAAGTGAGTCACAGTTTTTGAAAATTGCCAAATTAAAACAAATAACAAAATATTACGTAAGTATATACTTCGTTTGCATGAAATATTTCACCTTTCAACTCTATCTCGACTAACAAATTTACTAATTGATCATAATGTTGGTATGTTGGTACATAGGACCTACTCAATTTGTTTACTATTTGTCAATTTTTCGAGATTGTGGCCTTACCTAAATTTCTTAATTTAGATGCATAGCAGAAACGTTGTTTTATTTTAGTATTTTTTTGTTAAAATTATGGCCGATTTTTCAATAACCAGTAAGTTGATTACAACTGGTGTAGCACTGATAAATTAAAGAAAGGGACTAGTAACCTATTATCATAAATTACAGTGTCTCTTTTAATTTCGCAGAACTACAACGGTGCCCATAGCTTACTAGCGAATATAACTATTAACTGTCTTTTTTATAAAAACAAGATTCCCCGAAACCACTTTTCAGAGCCAGTAATAATCTGTGTCATTATCCTTTATCATAGACTATTTAAACTACTTGTGAGGAGTGTTTTAAGGAATCGAGTGGTTTGTAAATATCTACAGTTAGGTGGTGCATCTTACCGGCAAGAGAAAGTATTAGGTACCACAAAACGGTTCAGCTAATGCCTCGTCAACCATTGACTAATCGACCATTAACGGGACTCCATTCGGTTCACTAGCGCTGCCAACGGAAAAATCATAGTATCGATGGCTCATGCCGAAAATCAGCGCCGACCGGTGTTCATGGCTTCATTTGCCAAAACCTGATTAGAATATTATTTATGGTAAGGTCGACATCACATCCTATACACCCATGCACTCTGCTCCGTTGCATTACGGGCGACTTTGCAACTAAAATGTGAAGGTTCACGTGCTGTCGACTGTACACACAAAAAATAACAACTTTATATTATGAGTTTTAATTTTCATTATGTAATCTAATGTTTATAAAATGTATGTATAATTTGTGTTCTGGCAATACCTGTAGTTTACTTTCATATCAGATCAAAATTGCAAAAAGTGTAGTCTTTCAATCATGAGATGAAATGATTTTTAGGACCCATGACCGTATACCTAAGAAAAGATAGCATTTAACGCCAAAAACTAGGCTCTTCGTCGTGGGTCTAGAAACCAATTGAGGTGATTTGTGATTGAGGGATTTTACAGACACTGCAAGTTTGATCCTCCATCAAGGATCTTTTTTCCTTGGTGGCGCTAGTGTTACAACTTGGAGCCCCTTTACTATTTATTTTTAACATTGGGTTGTGGTTTTAAACCTTCAGTATGTAAGATTGGTCTCGTATTTATTTTAGAAATAGGTAACAAAATAGTTGTGAGCTCATAAGTACATGTATTTTGTTTGATATGTTTTTGTTCTTATTATTACTAAGTAAATAAGAGTTTAATGTCTTAGCATTCAATTATTTATCTCAATGTTTTAGGGTTGTGCTGACTTGTGTTATTTGTAATTTTCTGCTTGTCATTCAAATTGTTAACTTCAGTGAACAATCTTTTTTCTTTGCAAACATGGTAAATACAATGTTATTTATTAATTTTACAAAACAAAAACCACAAATATCCAGTAATAAATTCCTACTTAAAACAGAGAATGTTTTTTCATTATCACCACCTTGTAGGAATATGTTAATTTATGAGACAGTTCGGCGCCAAACCAATGGAAAAGAAAACCCCTACATACCTTATAAAATGTTTTTACTGTTACAGGTGTACCTACTTCATATGTATATAATTTTCAATAATGGTGATAACTATTTTAGAACCTACTGGTTTTTTTTTCCATTGGTGGCGTTAACCCCTTGGCATAATAAGTGGTGCTACACAACCAGTTTACTGGGCCTTGATTCTGTAAGCGCATTATAGTACAATGACAGGTTCACGGTTCACTCATCACAGATTCACTCCTTGCGAAATCGTTTCAGCTGTTCTCCAGTAGCAAGACATTCAGCGGTTCATTTTTATATTAATAAAGAGAAGAGGTGCTCGTGTTGACTTGAAGCGGCAATGAAACTAATTCGCCATGTTCATGCAGTTGTCATTTGTACATTGCATTAACAGAATCTAGACCCTGGTTACTTTCAACACATCCAAAGTCTCCTTATTTTGGAGGACCGCTCCATACAGTGGAGGACTTACGTGCTGTACTTCCGAACTGGTTACCGGACTAAACATGCAAACGAATCGACGAATTAGGTCGATTGAAAAGTGGAATTTTTACTCTCGATTCCTAGCAAATTATCAATAACTAAGTTACCTACTTCGGGGTATTTGAAATGAAATAGGTGCAATTGATTAATGAAATAGATTAATCTTGCAACATCTACATCCAGTGGTGACTAGCGGTACTAAAAAGAAGAACATCAAAGCATTGGGTAGCCATAGCCGTTTTTTTTTTTTTCGGCTCAAACGCCAGAATGCCAAACATGACTCGTATACATTTACGTTCTCAATCGCGTCAGTGGCGCCATCGCCGTTTCAAGGGGAAACTAAAAAATCGACGTCAAAAAAAGTCAGACAGACACATAATGGCGGAGGTTGTTATTTTAATTCCACTATTTTCCCTATAATTACGGATGCAATGTTATTGATTCTCCGTCCTGAGTTTCGTGTTACCGTTATCTATCTAAGCAGTTGACTGTTGGCCTCTTTCGCATGTATTCGAGCCGGTGAATGATGGATAGTTGTCGAATAGTGGTCGGTGCGGTGTTATTCGATTAGTGGTTAGAGCGGGCAGTGTGGCCGAGGATCGGGGGCTGGTCGGCGCGGCGGCGGGATGGGCGCGCAGCAGGGCAAGGAGCGCGGAGCCGCGAGCGGCGCGTCCATGCGCTCAGCTCGGAGCAAACCTCGCGTGCCGAAGGACCCCCGCACGGTCGGCTCGAACATATTCACGGAACACAGCGGTGAGTAACGCGTCCAGCTCCCCCGCTGACAAGTGACCTAGTTACTGCCCCAGGCTCTTGTTTCGTCCCTCACCAGCCTCTGCATGGAACAACACTTGGCTACCAAATCCATTGTCTCATAGTGCTTGAATATGTTCACTAACTGCTGGCTGGCTGGAGGCTAAAACGTGATCTGGTGCTGTGACAGTAAATAAGATAACCTGCTGTAACTATCAGGTTTCCATGCCATGGTAACCATGTCAAATCTAGGTACAGCCTGTTAAGGGCAACTGATGATCATGAAATGGGATGTGTGTTGTATGCTGTTCATCAATGCTCATAACATTTGGTATTTTAGGCTAAGACCAGATAGCAAATCTCGTTTGTAATGTTCTTAATCTCACAATTCATTTCACTCTGCTTTTGAAATACATAAATAAAATATTTTAAATACTACATATTGCAGACAAGTAACATAATAATAGGGGCATATATTTCTTGAACTGATTAGATGAACTGTTATAATTAACCTATGGAATTGGTGGAGGCTTTTAATTGTACTATTCAGGGTAATAATAACACAACTGATTAACAACCTATCATCTCTCAATAACTCGATAGAAAGCTGAATGACATGAAATGTAACTACATATTACTAGTTTCCATAAATTGTTTCTGGATCATTGAGTAAAATACCAGAGACAGTGTGTGAAAGCGTTTTACATGCATCAACTTAAAGTGCTTGTGTACTATTGAAAAATAATAAAAGTTCAAGAAATTACTGAACTTTGCTAGATTTATTGTTATGCAAACGAAAAATTTGATTTAAAGTTATTTAATAAGTCGTGAAGCTTTGACTGGCTAATAAGTTTCGAAAACAAAATCTTAGTTCACAGGAATCCTTCCAGTGTGATGTATTCTTTTTGGCCACCATAAGTCATATTTTATTCAACAGCCATTGATACACTCATTATTATGATCTTCCATTATAATTTAAAGACAATGGATTGACATTTAAGTACTATACCAGAGACCTGGCTTCCTCCTTCTGATTATACACGAACATTGATTTTACTTTAAAATTCTCACAAGCTTGTCGGCTGGGAAGCCATAGGGATGTTTTCTGTTCAGTTATGCTTCCTATATGGATTCTTAGTCATATTTTGCTTAATTGACTCATGTTTTCCTAAAAGAGTTCAATATTTTTTCAATTATGCTCCCATGTGCTTGAACACTGTTTTTATTGCATTGCGAATGTCTAATGACTCATGCCTCATTTCTTGTGATTGGTTTGAGAGAAGTGTTTGAAAAATGGCATCAACGGCGCAGTCAGGGGTTTGCAAAAGGGATGCAGCGAAGCGCTTTTATTATTTTTGTAGAAGTGACATTGGTAACATACATGTATCAATGAAAGCTTGTTTACAACATACATCTTTTAAGGTGTACTTCAATATGACAAGGTTTGGGAAATCCTGTGCTTAGGTGATGTGCTCTGACGCAGTTACTCAGCGAATATTGTGCCAGAGGGGGACCTCTGTTTGTACTAGACAATGTCCCCTGATATGTCCCCTAGACCACCAGAGTTTGTAGCTGAGGGGTAGAATGCTGGGTTCTCATTTGGGAGATTGTGGGGTTCAGCCCGGCATGTACCAATGACTTTGTTTTCTAATTTATATGCAATGTGAAGTTATACTAAATACCTACAATGTGAAGTTATATTAGAAATACCACTCGCTCACTGTATGAGAAAACATCGCAATGAAACCCTAGAGTCTGAGGTATGTTAGCGTATGTCCAACTATGAGGCTAAGTGCAGAAATCTTAGACAGTCTAACCAGAACTTATTGATATCAAAAATCGAAATCACACTTTAATGACGACCTCTGTGGCGCAGTGGCTAGCGCATCTGCCTACCATGCGAGAGGTCCCGGGTTCGAATCCCGGCTGGGGACAAAAAGTGTGGAGCCAGAAACAATGTATGTGCCTGTATGTAAATGTTAAATGTTAATAACGTACTACTAATAAAGTAATTTGCTATTACAATATTTAAGCTGATATCCACAGGTGATATCCAAGGTGAGGGAGCAAGAAATGGAGTAAGAGATCTAAGAATAAAAGAATTTGATTTTAAGATATTGTGAAAGGTATTGTGCCACTAATGCTGCTGACTGTTAGCAACTGTTAGTTTTTTCATTAGGCATTTAAAAGTGAAATTGTTAATACAATTGCCTATTAAACACCTTGCTTTATATTGTGTTATCCAGGTACCCAGTTAGGTCTAATTCATCATCTACATAGTTTCAAGTTTTCCTTCTAACCCTGGATTCAATGGTCTTGATAAATTTTCCATCTATAAAATCGTCTACATTGTTAGTGAACCTTTGATCTAAACAACATGCAAGAAAAATAAATTGAATTCAATTGAAGGTTACATTGTCATCATATCTATTAGTATGCTTGTCCCAGTAGGTGCATATTATATTGCACTAAGCTAAGTAAGTTAGAAAGCACTCTGGTTTTAATTAATTAAAAGGTTCACAGACATTCAATTAGTGCCTCCCTAATGATATTTCTCAATGCAATAATATTATAAAACTATGCCTTGCGAATTTTCTGCTTTCTTGCGAAGTATTGGCGAAAGACCGAAATCAAAGACTCAGCATGCAATAAACAAGTTAAGAGAACATTGGCAAATATCCACATGGTCCACATGCCCCTATATTAATCACACAAAATCCTGGGTGATCCCAATGTTAAAATCTATACTAGTTGCTATTGCAATGACAGGTTTTGTTGCATAAAATTAGGCCCCTGGTCAGGCAGCAGGACAGTTGGTCGACTTCAGTGTCCAGAGAGAGGAGGAGCAACTTGATGGGTTGATGACATACTGAAGCCGTTGGAAAAGCAATGGTCCAGGTTGCCAGGGGCCCAAAAAGTTTCGTGTGACAGCAAAGAGGCCTAATGCCATGCAGCAGTGGGCTTTATTCAAGGGCTGGACAGATGGATGTTAAGTATTACTGCTGCCGCTGTGAAATTGGCGGTAGTGGATACAATTTTAGGTTCTTTCTTGCACATAAGATTCACAGTTTCTTGGAATCTTCAATGCTATGTTACCTTGATGCGAATTACTTTATCATTGTGTACTTGATAACAAAAAATCATATTGTAACTGTGTTTTATTTGATAAATATTTGTTACGGCCTGGCCACGGGGAAATCGCCCGCGCGAAAAATCGCGCGGCGCGAACGGCGGGGCGTCTTACCGCGTGGCTTGCTAGGTACGTACATTTCTCCGAGTTTGTTTCAGTCGCGGCTGCGACTAGCGACCCCGTGGCCAGGCCGATAGGCAGTATACCAGCCTTTTATGTAACATAATTTTGCCGAGATGGTTCCTTTTCACAAACACAGTACATTGGCACGGCCTGTTGCCTTACTATTGTTTTTTAGCTCTAATTATCATTGTGTAAATTTAATTTGTTGATAAGGCTTTCTATTCTAATCTATACTCTCAAGACAACTTGCAACAGTTCCTAAATGTGAATAAAGCTGCTGTGGGAATTCACTTTTGAGTGAAGAATTTTAGTTAAGACTGTCTTTACCACCATTTATGACAATGACAACTATAGCAGTAATTTTGGGGATCACTTCATAAACCTGTGTTACCTGTGTTTGTTTACCTGTTAAGGCCCTAACAACCAAGATAGATTGTAGGCTCGATTCCCAATAGGGCCGGCGTTATTTGTAGAAATGGCCTAAATCAGGGTGTATTTCCATGTTTACAATGTCCTTGCCTGGTTACCATACCTCAGTATCCTAGTTTGGGATCAGGTCAAGTGATTATGTTGTGTGGAAGTTATTGTAATTATAATGATTATTGTCTTGTCATGCCCAAGTCAGAATGGCGCTCAAGTCAAAGCAGAGATGGATATAAATCCTACTGTTTGTTACTCTTTGACGTAAAACTACTGAATGGATTTTAATGAGAGTTTACAATAATATAGCTTATACGAGTACATCAGAATAACACATAGGCTACAATTTATAAGGATATTGTGAGAATTGTCCAAAATGTGACGATAAGTGTCAAGTAAGTAGGAAAAAATTTACCATCTGCGAGCTATTCTGGCGTGTACTGCCAAATCCGCTAGAGTTACACATATGTAATGTGATATGTTAGTTATTACTCGAAATACGTACTAATCCTGCGCAGACGAACTCGCGGACACCAGCTAGTTCAGATATAAAACAGTCAGTCATTTTAGCTATAGTCAAAATGCAGACTTATTCCTACTCTAGGGTTAAGTTGTAAGTTTTCAATTGTTACAAAATGCACACTGCCATGGATAAGTTTTATCTTAGTTGGTATGATAACATTGTCGACTTTGTTCGCTTTAGATTTTGATATTGTATTAAATCACGGCTCGGTCTCAGTAAAGGCACGCCTCCTTTGCAAAACATGTGGTTTTCCGCACGCAAAACAATTTTCGTTGCTGCGGAACCAAAATATAAACAATGTATTGCGATTTCAAAATGGTTTGTTGAACAAAGTTTTGGACATGGTTACATGTAACATGCGTAATTCCTGGTATAGCCCAATTTATAGTTTTTTATTACAACAACATTGGCTCTTCTAGGGTATATTTTGTTCATAAATTGATGTACTTTGGTCTTTTAAAGTAAGTATTTTACGGAATTCGCGCTCTAACAATGTTGCAGTCTCCGGTAAAACATTCCATTTAGCACATATGTATAAACATAAACAAACATTTAATAAACATTTACTTTCAAGCACAATACATTGCACCTGGCCCCACACTAGGATGCACTGTGACGTGGGAACCAGAAACAGCGACGTCACAAACATGTAAACATCCTAAAGACCTGGGTTTTTTGTCCCCAGCCGGGATTCGAACCCGGGACCTCTCGCATGGTAGGCAGATGCGCGAACCGTTGCGCCACAGAGGTCGCCAAATATAGTTCTACAGTTCTAAATATTTTCACTTAAAGGCAACTCATCGCAGTGGCACTAAGAATGCGTAGTGGACATGTACCTACCTTCGAATAAGTTCGCTTACCTCATGAAAAAGTTGACCCAATTGATGTATAGAATGTGGAGTAGCTGAGGATATTCGACACTTGTTATTGGAACGTACTCGAAACAGTGCCAAAAGAAAATAACTTCAAGATAGCTATGGAATAAATCATCGCGTTCTGTCCGAGCCAAAAGTACAAAAGCTTAGCAGCGATTCATTTTATACAATATGAAAAAAGTATCCGATACCGACGTGCGTGCATGCAACGACTAATGAATGTCGATGAAGCGAAAGTGATTTGCCAGGATCGTGGCAGGTGGCAGTCCCTGGTCTCTGCCTACCCCTCTGGGATGCAGGCGTGAGCTTATGTATGTATGTACAATATGAGAACATAATACTCATCCCATCACTCATCGTCCCATCTCTGTATTTTCTAAGTTATGTATATTTGTGAAGTTATAGTAGCAATAACGTGAAAGAAAACATCGTGAGGGAACCAGAGCGTCTGAGCTATTCACATACCTCAGCGCTGTAATCGCCAATCCGCGGTGGGCACGCGTGATGATTAACCCCATAGGTACTCTCTCTGAGAAAATGCCTGTGCCCTGCAGTTGGTCGTGGGATGCTGCTTACCTACTGAAGTGGGTGATCGACAAACGAGCCATAATACCGCGGGTTTAGAACGATGGTTTTACGTGCGGACTGATGGTGCTGATTAGGCTTGATGAGGATTCCTCTTCCTCAAAATGAGGAATTTCCTCATATTTTTGAGGTTCCTCATCCTCTTCCTCAAAATTGATTTTAAAAAAATCCTCTTCCTCTTCCTCATGAGGAATTCAAGAGGAAGGAGAGTTAAAGTTTTGTTGATACGAAATGTGTTTGTGAGAGAGAGAAGTCTCGCCGTATTAAAAAGTTAAAGGAAGACAGAGATGGTAAAGAAACGTAGGTAAAGAAGTTCAATACTAGCGTAATCTACGTAATGTTATTTTGTTCTTCGTCTTTAGCATCCTCTTCCTCTTAGTCTGCCAGATTCCTCATCCTCATCCTCTTCCTCAAAATCGACTTTAATAAATTTCTCTTCCTCATCCTCTTCCTCATAACAAGTTCCTCAACAACCCTAGTGTGTCAACTAGCGAGTAAAACAGACATGCGACTGTAATTCAACGTGATGGTAAAAATTAAAACAAAACTGACGAGACGCGAGCCAGGCTCGTCGGTATATAAAACCGCGGTTTTGTAATGATACACCGGCGAACTTAATTCCCTGATCAACGGGCGAGCTTTACCGCATTTTTATGGCTCGTCGGTAAAGTTCGCCGGTGTATCATTACAAAACCGCGGTTTTATATACCGACGAGCCTGCCTCGCGGCTCGTCAGTTTGTTGAATTACAGTCGTATGTCTGTTTTGCTCGCTAGTTGATCCGCAAGTAAAACCGTCGTTCTAAAACCGCGGTATTATGGCTCGTTCGGCGACCACCCACTTTAGACGAGCCATAAAACTGCGGTAAAGCTCGCCCGTCGATCAGGGTCTTCACATCTCACCCGTCTGACGCCGCGTCCGTCCGCAGAGGCTCTGCTGCAGAGCCGTCCGCTGCCGCACATCCCGGACCTGCCGAGCGAGGCAGCGGACTCGTCCGCCGGCACGCCCCTCTCGCTGGACACCGCCAACCGGTGGACCTCCAAGGAGAACCTCCTAGCGCATGTCGAGGACGAGGACCCCCAGCTCTTCGTCGCACTCTACGACTTCCAGGCGGCCGGCGATAATCAGCTGGGGCTCAAGAAAGGTATTTAACCCGGGAGAACTCGTGCCCTTAAAAGTTAAACGGGCACTCGCACATAGAGCATTTTGCTCACGTTTTGCAAATGGGTGATTCTCAGAACTGCGTAATTTCTGTGGCGCATTTTTCTTTTCACATTAACTCAATAAAAATTGTAGTTGCCACCGAAACCTACAAATGCGGTACAATACAACCTTCAGGTGCCAATAAACCTACAATAGGTATATGTTACTTGTTATTGAGCCAACACGAAAAAACATGCGCCAAAGAAATTAAGCAATTTGAGCCATTTTCTGAGAATCACCCAAATAGTCAAATTTTACGTAAAACATCAAAACTTATATATTTTTTACTGTGTCGTAATAAAACATATTAAGTAAAACTAGCGCCACTGATGAAAAACAAACATGTCTTTTTTACAAAGTAAAAAGGGTCTGTACGATGCCCCAATCATGGTAACAGTGATTTTTAGGATCCACGATAAAGTGCCTATACTCTGATTTTTTATTTCGTGTACTAAACTGACAGCTGCAAGCGCTCTTTCTTTTTTAAAATGTTGCTAGCTCAAGGAGTCTCGACCGAGTTCTCGGCCTCGGTCTCGATCTCGATATTGTCAGCTAAAATTCTACTTTTTATTTGCTTATTTATAACTAGGTACTGCGTTGCAAACTTATAGTAATGAAAATAATAGTATCGTATCAGCTGAGTGATCAAGTCGTTTCTTTTTTAAATTTACTAAAATAAGTAATTTTAGAATCTTAATTTACGTTGATCAGTAATAAAAGTAGCGTTGATTTCTATCTACAGTGACATTTTCAAAATGGTTAAATTAATTTAAGGAAGAAAATCATAAATGTAACATGCAACTTTTTATTCAAATCATCAAACCGAATACTAGTTTAGCTTTCGAATCATATCTCGTTTCAATATCTCGATAGTCTTCGAGTACTTTATTGTACAACAAAATCCAAAACTGGCAACCCACCAAATGTCAGTTTGGTACACGAAATTAAAAATCGGAATATAGGATCACAAACCGCATTTTTCTTACGTGCTGTGTATACTTTCCTCCCCCTCTTGCCGTTGCATTGGTAGAAAATTATTATGGCGTTAAGTCCGCTGTAATGTAAGTTTTTTTTAAATACTCGTGTAATAAAAGTACCCATCCGGTAAAACTTTACGCTTCGAAGCTTAATATTTCGCAAACGGAACCCTAATCCGAAAAATGGGCTCCAACAATAATTATTTTTAATCGACCGATACAACAAAAATGATACACTGTCAACTTTGTGTCGCGCCACGCGCAGTGTAGGGTTTCGTGGAAAGAAGGTATTTTTATGTGCTTAACAGAAGTAATTTTCAATGGATTTTGTACCAAGTATCCTTTTATAAGTTTGGTGCCTATTACTCGATAACAACTAAAGCCTGCTTAGCCGTGATAGTTTTCATTTTAAGTTCATTATATGTGCTACTGACCTGAGTTTACTTACTCGTTTCTACAATCCACCATTGAACCCTGGAGAGGGGGGAGGGGCCCTATTGTGACACAAAAGTGCGCTTTAACATTTAACATTTCGCAAACAGAACCCTAAATAAACGAATAAAGGTCTTGCTACACCCACAATATTTTTCAACGATCATCGATACTCCACGTTCTGGTGTATGCGAGAAAAATTGCTGGGAAAAAGGGATGGTATCATAAAAGATATTTTTTTCGAGGGTTCATTCTATCGTTTTGTCGCCGTAATAAATATCTATCTTTACGCCAAATAGCTCTGTAAAACTTATCGTCTCTGTGCTAAGCCGCGAACAGACTAAGGCTCTATAAGAAAGAAAGAAGAAAGAAAAAATGTTTATTATACCACCAAGAGGGGTTCCTTGTTGACTGCGGTACCCTAAAAACACGTCGTTCCGCTTCCAGGCGAGCAAGTCCGCATCGTCTCGTACAACAAGAGCGGCGAGTGGTGCGAGGCGCACCGGCTGGCCGGCGGCGTGGGCTGGGTGCCGTCGAACTACGTGACCCCGGTCAACTCGCTGGAAAAGCACTCGTGGTACCACGGGCCCATATCGCGGAACGCCGCCGAGTATCTGCTCTCCTCCGGCATCAATGGCAGCTTTCTGGTGAGTCTATGCGACAGTCTGTCTGTCTAGCACAGCGTTGCCAGAATGTTACAAACGTAACATTTTACGTTGCTTTTGGTCCTCTCATGTTACCTCTATGTTAATATTATATTATGATGGCGTTTTTTCATATTCATTGATGACAAAGCAGGTTACAGTATTGAAAGACATTCTTATATTGGTTGGTACCTACATATATTAGACAAACATCATTAATTGTGTGTTGTATCTTTTTCAAGATGGCCAGTCGATTATTCGATCAACAATTTATTAAGATTTTTTCGAACTGGACAAGAAACTTATTTTACTTTTTGTGTAATAAACTGCCAATGCCATAATAAAGTATTGTGTCGGTTTCTACAATAAAAAAAGGTTATGTTACTTTTCTCGAGAAAATGTTACTTTTTGATCTGCCTCGTGTTATATTTGACTATCTACCACTGGCAACACTGGTCTAGCATGGGCGTCGCCAGAGTTAATTTCAGGTGGGTCTGAATCTACGCATTATATTGGGTTCTTCCAATCTAATCACGCGATTCCTTTCCAGTAAGGAATGATTTTCGACGTGTCCTCATGAATAAGGGATGTGACTATGGGCCATCTTCCGCCACTAATGCTCTCTATATGTTTCGATTATACGCCAGATGTATGGCTTCTTGCAGGGTCCCTTGCGTAGCTTGGGAACGGACGGACGGACACTATAAGCATCCGTGGTTGGTGATCGTCCTCTGCTTCGTTTCCCTCCAGGGAATCATACTCCAGGATATCTGTCTCGAGTCGTACTCTCTTGGTCGAAAATCAGCGCCGGTATAGGGCTTGAAACCCACGCCGGTCTGACGGCCCGCGGAGAACACTATACCTTTTACTGTCAACTGTTAATAGCAGGCTCATCTCACGGGTCACTGTTTTTTATACCTTATAGAAAGTGCCAATGAGACTATAAATTGTTACCTCGCTAAGATTAGCTTGTAAAAATGTGTACAAAAATGTGTAGGGTTGTCTGAAAGAAATTGTTATTAGCAATAAGGCCGCCAATTGTACTGTTACCTTGTAAATATTTTATGCTTGTTTTTTTTCTCGTTAACAACAAAGAATATTCTTATCTTATCTTACCTATGTTAATTTATTGTAACCTAATTCTTTGAACCACTTTATAGTTGCTGGCAATAAATATATTTTAATTGTACTTCCTTACTATTGACTGTATAAAATATGAAATTAAGCACGAACAAAAGTCGTGGCAAATTCAAACACGCAGATAATAAAATTGATTAAATGTCGCTCATCGGGAACATCTCAATTTACATATATAGTCAGTGGTTGATTTTTTTTTTAATTTTCATATAGACACAACATAAACGTAGGTGTACTTATTCTACCAGCGGGCGAAAACCATACGAGGTTTATCTGCCGCTGTTTTCGCTCGGTTAGGTTACATCCAATTTATGCGAATGCGCGACGAATTATTGTCAAGGTGATGAACTGGACAGCAAGTTAGACGCCAAGCGTTTTTATCCAAACGGCGGGTTAAATGTACCTATTTCTTTTCCTGCGTTGCAAGTGCACCTCATTGCACACTGCAGTCGTCGCCCATGCTGTCTGGCACGTGTTCGGCTAATGAGTCTATGGCTTAATGATTCCAATAAATCCTGTCGGAAGTCGTCGCCCATGAGTCGCCAATGCAGTCGCCAATGCAGTCGTCGCCCATGCTGTCTGGCACGTGTTCGGCTAATGAGTCTATGGCTTAATGATTCCAATAAATCCTGTCGGAACGCTGAGGTTTTCGAGACCAAGTCGTCGCCCATGCTGTCTGGCACGTGTTCGGCTAATGAGTCTATGGCTTAATGATTCCAATAAATCCTGTCGGAACGCTGAGGTTTTCGAGACCAAGTCGTCGCCCATGCTGTCTGGCACGTGTTCGGCTAATGAGTCTATGGCTTAATGATTCCAATAAATCCTGTCGGAACGCTGAGGTTTTCGAGACCAATTCGTATGGTCTTTGACTGTAATACGATTGGAACCATTCTGGGTTTGGTTACGCGCACCAAATCCTGAACAATTCTAATATATAGGGGCTGGTCTTCTATCGATGTTCCTAAGAACTAAATTTAGAACTAAACATGGGCATTTCAAGTCTTCGTGACAAAATTAGGGAAACAGCTTAAAGAACTTCTGTTCTGTATATTTAAGACCTATTTCAGAAATCAGAAATTCATTTCAACCAATATAATTCACATGGAGGAGTGGAGATGTAAATGGCAATCGAGGTAGGAAAAAGCACCATTCTAACCGTAAATATATGAAAGCATAGTAGGTGTTACCTATATTATTGATTTCCGTTAATAACTTTAAATATCAAAATATTATTTGTTGTTTTTTTACAAAGGTAATAAATTGAATGCTTCGACCAGGCATGCAAACTATCACCAGTCTCAACTATTTTAGACAGAAGCCAATGAGAATGAGAGTGCGTGATTAAATTCTTGATACTTATAACAGTATTGATGGAAGATAAATCCGTGTATTATGACCGTATTCCGCTGCCAACCACACTTTGTAAAGAACAACTTTCTTAACCTCCCATCCAGTTAATGATAGAAGCAGCCACAATCGTAAAAAATGTACCTTATTCACTATATTTATTTAGGTAACCTCTATAACATTGGTCTAAAACGGGCAGGCCTTTGCTCTGGAGTGGGACTTGATTTAATATTTAACTATAAAGAATGTAAATATACAAGTGACAGACAGAGCATCTCCGTCCAAATTGATCACAGAACTTGTACAATATGTTCTAACGTTTTCCCGAACTTGTCCGAACAGGTCCGCGAATCGGAGTCGAGTCCGGGCCAGCGCTCCATCTCGCTCCGCTACGAGGGCCGTGTATACCACTACCGCATCAACGAGGATTCCGAGGGCAAAGTCTTCGTCACAGCGGAGGCCATGTTCTGCTCGCTGGCCGAGCTCGTGCACCACCATTCGTTAGCAGGGGACGGGCTGGTTACCCAGCTCCTCTACCCTGCACCGAAGCGAGATAAACCCAGCGTGTTCCCTCTGGCCCCGCCTGACCACTGGGAGATCGACCGTACGGACATAGTGATGAAGCATCGGCTCGGTGGCGGTCAATACGGCGATGTGTACGAGGCCGCCTGGAAACGCTCTGGGCTCACCGTCGCCGTTAAGACGCTGAAGGTAGGCTCAGCCTGGTTCTGTTAATTGACAACTGTGTAGAAGTTTTTTGACGACGTTTCCACGATATGGCACTGACCGACAGCCCGCTTTGCCGGGGATGCTTGAAAGATGATTATGAAAGAAACACCAAAATTTCCAGAACTTCATGAAAAAGCTACATCTAATAAGGTGATAAATACCACGGTTAATTTAAGCAAGGGACTGACTCATTATCTGACTCTGTCTCACAAAAAGGCAAATAGTTGTTCAGTCACTTTTTTTCATGAACAACCTCACATTGTTAATTTAACTTGATCCCTTCACATTATTCGACGCCTGTAAAACTCTAACAAAAATATATTCAAAGCATCCCTTAAGTCTGCTTCCCACGGACGGACGCAGACCAGCTCGCACGTCACACCGTGGGAAGGGTCTCGGTCCGCCGTAGCACAGACGTCTGTGGCGGTGCGCCGTACCGGTCGTGGGTACAATACGATTGAAATAATTCTTCTTTTCTAAAATAGTTATATAGGTACAATGTCACGAGATTGAGCAACAATTTTTTACCACGCTTTAAATTTGTTGAAGCCATAAATAACTATTGTAAGAAACTTGTGATAAATATTTGATAGAATCAATATTTTCACGAATGAAATTAGCGTTCATAAACATAAATTTATCATATATACGACAAACTGTTTTTATTTTATTGACTCGAAGAAGGCAGACTGTCAAAATAGTCAATTATTATTCTTATTTCAATATAAAGGTTGTGTTATTTTTGAACTACATTGGAGATTTAGTTGCTCATATCGTTCTTGTATTGTATTCATTAAGACAACGAGTACCTAATATAATTAAAGGTCATGTCTGTAAATTCATAAATCTATGCAGAAACCGAAGCTTTCTTAAAAATACAGTCGTAATTGCAAGGGTTCTTAATCTACTCTCCCTCGGCAGTGGTTGAAACACACACAGATACACCCAAACACACACACACACACACACACACACACACGCACACACACACACACACACACACACACACAGACACACACACACACACACAGACACACACACGCACGCACACACACCATCATACACCTGCACACAAACAAAATAACCTTATTACTTAACTAAACTCTAAACTTCCTTTCACTTTGTTTAATTTTTTTGCTTTTTTCAAAGAAAACTTTAATTTGTAAACCACTCTACGATGCAGCGCCTTGTTGTTAAACGATAATACGTACAGTACACCGTACGCAATCGCAACCTAGGCCGCCACGATTCAGGCTCGACCTTGTGTGGTGGTCGCCGGAAACTCTTAGTTATATATAAGGTACTAAGTTATAAGTAAGTCAAATTGTAGCAAGTGCCAATAAACAATATTCTATTCTATTCTATTCTATGTGAGAGACGAGGGATTCACGACAATTACCGAAGTTGGCCGAATTGTTAACTGATTTTAATCGTATTGTACGTGGTCGTATCGATATCCGCAGAATTGCGCAACGCGCGAGGACCCTTGTGCGTGGTGCATGGCTGTCCGTGGTCGTCGGCCGGCGTCGGCCGTCGGCAGAATCGCGCACCGTGCGAAGCCAGCTTTACAATTGAATCGGTAGTTTCAGAAAGAACATTAGTCACAATCTGCTTACTTTTCAGTAGACATAAAAAACTGACCCCTCAGTGGGACTACTGTTATTTTTGCGTCTACTGAGACGTAGTACGTACACGTAGTTCAATTGATATTCATTGGGCTAATGTTCTTTATATAGGGATCTGTAGATCTACCCTCAAGGATACCATAGACAACAATAAGTCAATCACACAAAATTTGGACTAATGTTCTTCCTGAAACTACCGATTCAATTTAACCCTAACCTTCTTCTGAGTCGACTCGTATTCCACACAGGACGACACGATGGCGCTGAAAGACTTCCTCGAGGAGGCGGGCATTATGAAGGAGATGCGGCATCCGAACCTGGTGCAGCTACTGGGAGTATGCACCCGGGAGCCCCCTTTCTACATCATCACGGAGTTCATGTCCCGAGGGAATCTGCTGGAGTACCTCCGCGCAAGCCCGCGCGACCGCGTGGACGCCGTTGCGCTTATGTACATGGCCACTCAGATCGCGTCTGGAATGAGCTACCTGGAGAGCCGGTCCTTCATTCATAGGTAAGTAAAGTAAAGTACAAATAATTAGTAAATAGTACGTTGTTCACCGAGAGGTGAAAGTGACCGATTACAGTTTCCGAGGGCAGTTTCTCTCGAGTGATACATAGTGCTTTATACTACACCTACGAGGAAAATAAAAAACGAAATCTTTACTAATTGAAATTTATATTGAAATTGTTGCTAGTGGCCAGTGTCATTTTGCGAACTTGGAGATAAAAACTCACTGTAAAAACTTTTTGGCTTTTGATATTTAGGTTACCGGCGCATAGTCTTACCCAAAATTAAAAAAGAAAAACCACGTAAGAAATGGATTTTCATACACTTTTCTCTCCCGCTCAGATGCGTTTTCTCCCCGCATATTTGTTCGATATGCAATGACGTACTTTCTACCGTAAATTTGATAAAGTATCAAGGTACTTTCCAAGCAGGTGTAGTATAAAATATATAATACTAGCGATCCGTCCCGGCTTCGCACGGGTGGCAAAAACGTTTCCGTGGAAATAGCTATATCAGTTCCGTGGAAAATCCCCGGGAAGTAATTTTTTACACCTTGGGTTACATTATTCGAGATTTTGTACGGAACTCTAAACTGTTTGAAAATCCAATATAGCCTATGTTACTCACGAAGAATGTAGCTTTCTAATGGTGAAAGAATTTTTAAAATCGGTCCCGTAGTTTCTGAGCCTATTCATTACAAACATACACACAAAAATACAAATCTTTCTTTTTATAATATTAGTATAGATGACCTGTACAATGACTACTGCATGAACGCGGCGATTTTATTTCAATACCGCTTTAATATATTACTGTATTTAAAAAAATGTAGTTGTAGTCAAAATGTAGTTTTAGTCAAAATGTAGGTGGAGAGGATGAATGAAGATAGACAAATATATCGAGCCAATGTTAGGAGAAGAGCCGGTAATGGACGCCCCAAACCCACATACTTCGACCAAATACGGGATGTATTAGAAAAGGGCAAGATAAAAGTACCCGAAGCCGGCGTGTGTGAATGCAACGACTGGTTAATTTATTTTTTTATTTTATTTTATAAGGAAAACTAACAGCTTATCACTAACACATTAAAATTTACACACGTAGAAACAGAGAGCCAACAAAAAGTTTTCACAGATAGCCATAATTTGAGCAAATAGTACAGGTGGAAGAAAAACGGCACAAGACACCGGAGTCTGCTAATCTAAGAATAAACGAGGCACACCGTCAATAAGCTGCATCGGTAATAAAGCCTACCTACACCGAGTCACAAAATCTCGAAGCTATTGCCTTGCGAACAAACGATAACTTAATACCGATGTCGATGATTTTTTCCATCACATGACACCCCGCATCTCCTGCATCTACCGGCCACCCACCAACCTGGCCACATTGTCCGACCATCAGGCTGTTGGTCCACCAACCGACTGACCGCCGCCCGCTTCTCGGCCGCCACTCCGTTACTTCCCTAGTCCACCTGCCGTCTTCCCGCCTCGCCACGCGTCTTATCTAAACGTCAAAACTTTAAAAAAATATTAAAAATAGACAATGAATGAAACCCGTCGACATAGCCCACCTGATGAGTAAGTTGAAGTGGCAGTGGGCGGGGCACATAGCACTGATGGCCGATGGGGCCAAAACGTTCTTGAATGGAGACCACACATCGGCAAGCGCAGCGTAGGACGACCAGCCACAAGATGGACAGACGATCTCATACAAGTGGCAGGCAGACGCTGGGTGCTAGCCGCTTCTAACCGGTCTTTTTGGAAATCCATTGAGGAGGCCTATGTCCAGTAGTGGACTTCTTGTCGCTGAATGATGATGATGATTCCTTAAAATGGTCCATATTTTCAAACTAAATTACAAATAACCCCTCTCCCTCGGATACAGACGCTAGGTTATGTATGTATATGTGTATATTATTGCATCAAAAATAAGTAGCACAGCCAGTTTCATGACGAGTAGACAAAAATCGCGTAGGCCTCCGCAAACTATCCCCGCAAACGTCTCACACTTTTCACTCCTCCTTTACGTAAGACAGTACTTGGCGCTAATTCAACTATTCCTAGAATATGTAAGCTTTTAAACCACTACAGTGATATCATTGATATTTTTTCGGACAATATAAATAAAATAAAAAAGTTATTACGGACTAATTGAACACCAAAACATAGTTAGACGATGTTATATTTTTAGTTTGTACCTGTATAATTTTGCATGCAGTGATTACTTATAATTGGCTTGTATACTTATCTTTAAGTTAGTGGTAAGCACTTTGTAAATGTTGTATACAAGTTGTTAGTAATCCTAAATAAAAAAATTAAAAAAAAAGAGCGCCCGCGTTTAATCGAAGCGACCGCCCGCAGAGACCTGGCTGCGCGCAACTGTCTGGTCGGCGAGAACCATCTGGTGAAGGTGGCCGACTTCGGACTGGCGCGGCTTATGAGGGATGACACCTATACGGCGCACGCCGGCGCCAAGTTCCCCATCAAGTGGACGGCGCCCGAGGGGCTCGCCTATAACACCTTCAGGTAAGTTGTTCAAAATTTGACACGATGCATATGTGTCATTCCGGATTCAAGACGGAATGACAAGACGGATGAGAAGACACCCCTGGGGGTGCCACGGGAGCTTTGATTCGGACCCGTGGCACCGCTAGATCAATTATAATAATAATAATATAAGCCTTTATTAATTTTTCAAAGTAATAGTTAATTACATGCAACAATTACAAATTGAAATTGACATATTGATAATTTTATAACTCGAGTTAATTATTAAATAAATTTTATAAATTTTATTTTTTGCATTTTTATTAGGGTGTCCCTCTCCGGGACATGCTTGGCCTCCCACAAGCCTTGTGGCTTGTGGGGTGTGGTCTAATCACCCTCGCTGACCAGGCTTCGCTGGGTGATTTAAAGATCAATTAGTGCTGCGCTATTGATGTCTAAACTTGCAACTTGGAGAAATTGCGTTAAAGAAATATTAAAATTAAACTATTGAGTTTTTTTGGCACTGTTTACCTTTTGTCCATTACTATTCGATTGGTGGGATCATGGGAACTAGTAAATAGACTCATGATACCCCTGGTACACCGTTGTATGATGGGGGTGCCACGGGTTACCGTGGCACGGGTTACCGTTACCACGGTAATCAAGTTACCGTGGGACCCCCAGGGGTGTCTTCTGGGGGTGTCTTGGGTCCGGAATGATCTATGTAATCATGGGTCGAAAATAGGCTGTTAGCTTTATTGATGGGCAGTCAGAGGTGCTAACGTATTATCCCTCGGAGACCGATTCCCAATGTTCTTTGCCGTGTCGGCGATAAGTAAGCAGACTAATGAAATCGATGAGAGAATCAGTAGTCCACCGCGCAACCCTGTCTACGTCTGCACTGTAATATTTTAGAAGACAGTTTGGGTTCGTGAGGCGTGGGCCACACAACATTTTCACAAAAATTGTATTTCTTTATGTATGTCTGTAAATATCTTTTTTTTTATATTTCATCATCATCAATCCATTATGTCCCCACCGAAGGGCACGGGTCTCTTCCCTGAGGAAGGTTTAAGCCATACTCCACCACGGGGGCCAAGTCCGGATTGGTGGAGGCTTGTAAAACTAGTGGCTGGTCATACTGTCAGAAGTTTTCAAGCCGCCCTAAGTCGTTTGACTTGGTAAGCCAAGCCACGACTGCCATCTATCGACGACGGCAACCAGCACCAACTGCTTAACGTGCCTTGCGAAGCACGGAACCGCTCGTAACAAATGCCACTAGAGTTAGTCATAGAACTGCCACCCATCTATGCACTTAACGCGCCCTATGTTGTTAACTTTCGATCGTTTAAGATCACTCAGGCGGCCGGGGTTACGAGCGATCTCTATGTAATGATATGATTTATACAGCGTCCAGTGGCACTCACTCACACTAAATGGCCGAAGGGTTAGGCGTATAATTCGTGGTTAAGCCTATACTCACTTTCCGAGAGATGGCCTGTGTCCTATAGTGGGACATATATAGAAATAGGCTTTTTACGTCTTGGTTGCCTTCGATGAATCACTCATCCGGGACAAAAACGGAATTACACGTCATTTGAAAAGAAAACGGGCTACCTGAGTATATTGTTTTATAATTTAAATGACGCATTATGGTACTAATCCATTCATTCTACTTTCCGCAAAACTATCGTCGAGATGTTCTCCTGCTTACTTTCCAAAACGTAGATACCTCGTTACCCCGAACGAGCGAAATGTTCAATCATTCATTCATTCACTCAATCACTCAATCATTCATTCGTTGCTTCCTTTCGTTCACACAGCACCAAGAGCGACGTGTGGGCGTTTGGCGTGCTACTTTGGGAAATCGCAACGTATGGCCTCTCGCCCTATCCCGGCGTCGATCTCGCCGACGTCTACCACATGCTCGAGAAGGTAAGCGGTGTACAGATCGCGCCAAACTTCTAGACGCCTCTGAAGTTGGCGCGAGCCGCGTCGCAGTAGCAAAAAATAGGTGTAAGCGGGGTGCGACGGGAGGCCCATCCCATCTCACCTATGCGTGCGCGTTGGTGTGCGTTCAGTGTTCTTCCGAATAGCACACGCGCTTGTTTTTCGTCGCGAAGTACAGTCACGCGTAATTGGGGATGCAAAGTTTTTTTTATGATTGGATTTCATTTTATATTCTGATAGTAGACGTAATTTTAAGAAACTAATTTCATTTTTTTCGTGATTAATCGAGTTTATCATTGCTAATTAATTAAAGTAAATATTAATCGACGTGACGTCATATGCTACTTACTGTGTGTGTGTAGGTAGAGTTCGCGTTTGGATTTGCGTGTGAATGGGCCAAACCATCTAGATTGTCAGTGGTTTAGTGTAAAAAGAAAATAGTGTTTACAGCGCAACCAAGTTTTATGTTTAGGTGGGCAAAATTGTAACTAACTAATTAATTATAAATCCTGTTCCCTAGTTTTTGTTTTATTTATAAACTTACTAAGATTTATAGATATAATTTTCATTAAAATTGAAACACGGGTTAAAATTTTCTCATTTTTCTAGGTAAATTTCTTAAATGTTAGCTACGTTACTACTAAATTCTACACTAGCGCCGCCATCAACTGAACTGAACGGTGGCACTATATATCGATGAGTTTGACACATGAAGTTGACAGGCCATTGGTAGATTTTCACAGAATAACTACTACCACAGACGATTTAACATGTGACGTCACCATAGAGGTCAAATGAAGGGCATTTGAATATTACTATTTACTCAAAATAAGCCTCATCTTTTAAGAAAAAAATCTCTTCAATTAAAAATACTTTAGTTTGGATGCTAAGCTCGAAATGGTTTTCGATTCAGGCAGTTCACTTTTTTTTTTGCATCCCGAATTCTGCTTTGTTTTTGTTGTTACTGTTAAGTTTTCGTTGTTCCGTTATTTGTTATAGTTTTTTTTGTTATTCCTTTAATAACAAAAGTTTGAACATGCCCAACCGGAATACGGTTTTACGGCGTCAAGCCAGAAAAATTGTGTACAATGTTTAGAAATTTATGCAAAAAGTTTAGTAAGTTTAGGTAAATATACTCTACCTATTCCTGTCTATGCTTATATAACACCCCTTTTTTTGCGTCGGGGGTTAAAAAACCTCAAAGAGAGCGCTTTCGAAATTTATCTGCCAATCTTGGTGGAGGTTTTGTGTTCCAAAACAACATAGTTTTCTGCGTGACTGTACCCCTGCGCGAAGCAACTTCAGAGGCGTCTAGAAGTTTGGCGCACACTATACAGTTTGTTAGCTCTTAGAATTTACCTCGGGCTCCAGAATAGGCTTCGGTTTTCGCCGAAAGCACACGAGTGTAATACTACTTACTGCTCTGTATAAAGCTTTTCTTTACTATTCTGAAAAGTGATGTAAAGTTATAAATAACGATACAAAATAAAGCTTACCTTATTGCAATATAATCGGTTTATTCGATAGTAGCCGAGGTATATTGTAAAAGCTGTGCGAAAAAGTGTGCGGCTGTTTCTTCTGCGTCCATACATGCTCTGCATAGCGGACTGTCTGTAACACCTATTGTTAAAGTTTATTTCAACGTAAAGAAGTTACATTCCTTTTTTCAACTAAAACATTTGGTAAGCACTAGATAATATTAAATGTATTTCTTGATTAAGCTCTGCGAATCAGAGCGAAACCTGGTCGGACTCTTCCGACAAAAAAGTCAAGTAAATGTACCCATATAAAGTTAATAATTTACATTCTGATGGCTGAATATCAATGCACTTATAATGTTAATGTTAGCCGCTGCCTTGGGGCCGAATGTAGCGGAGAAAAAGACAGCGAAAAAAGACTCCACTCTGAAAATCTTTCCTCAAATCACTTTAAACCTAATACAAGTTGGTATGAATGTCCATCTACCTAAAAGGCTCAAGACACATGAGTGCAATATTAACTATTCTTACAAAAGTAAGAAAACACCAGCGCTGCGGCCAGACACACGGACGGCACCCGACTAACCTAACCTAAACTAACTCACTACCTGGAATGGAAAAGTCAAAATGGCGCCCGCCAAGTGAAGGGCTAACGGGCTATTTGACAGTGTGAAAAAAACTGTATTATTTATACGTATTCGAATGAATTATAAGTCTTAAGTCCGCTTTAAGGCATTTTAACTAAAAAAACAATTGTAAAAAAACACAAGATAATATTTTATAATTATGTATCTGCAGCCATTGTATCGAAAATGGCCTGGATTAGCCGATTCTATGGTGACGTCACATGTCAGTAAAAATGGCGTCTATCATTCATTCTTTCTTACGTTCATTGGTTGGTTTTCTGGGATGTGACGTCACAATGCCTGTGCAACGCCACATTGCCCAAGATAGCGTTTTGGCCGCTTATTTCAAAAGTAAATTTTCGTTTTTTGGAAGAACTACACGAAAGAATTTAAAATGACCACTTCTGTGAACTCCGTGAACACCAACAAAAAATATGATATGTTGAAAACCAAAACTCCAAAACGTTTTCTAATTAAAGTGCGATCTAATGTTCGATGGTGCTTTCTTGGAATGCTTTCACAGCCCTCGTCCATAAACACTTTCTTGATCAGAGATGCCCCCTAATACCTACACGAGAAGGATCTTTGCTGTATTATGTTGTCCATCAGTTCCGATTTTTTTAAATATCTATTTTCTTATTCCCCATTATCATAATCATAGACCTTTGCCTTTGCGTTCTTTACTGACGATTCAAGGAAATAAAAATACAAATATAAACAAATATTTATGTGTATTTGTTTTTATACTTTGTTAACAGTAGCAGACATAATATAAATCTAAATACAATTGTATATTATGTCTACTAGTGTGGTTTTATTTCATAATTTATTTATTTCATTTAGTTTTTTTAAACTTCCTTATGCCTACCAGATATTCTCATCAAGCTGCTGCGGTTGGCTGGTAAAAAATGCTTATAGCATTAAGTCCGCCGCATTGGCACTGTACTTTACGTGCTACCGATTGTATTGAAATGAAATGAGGGATCATGCTGTCTAATCCGTACATACATAACATAACATAACATTTACATACAGACACATACATTGCTTCTGGCCCCACACTACGATACCCTGTGTCGTGGGACCCAGAAACAGCGACGTCACAAACATGTAAAAATCTAAGACCTGGGTTTCTTTTTTTTTGTATCCCCAGCCGGGATTCGAACCCGGGACCTCTCGCATGGTATTCATATGCGGTACCGCTCAGAGCTCGTCGAAAAGTTTCTTCACCGATTCCTATCCACAAGCAAAGAGAAAAACGTTTACACCTTGTAGATCTTTAAACGGTATGTTATAATTGAGGTTAGAGTTTTTTTGTCCCCAGCCGGGATTCGAACCCGGGACCTCTTGCATGGTAGGCAGATGCGCCAACTACTGCGCCACGGACGTCGTCAAAACATCTGTATACCAATGTATAGCTATTGGCAACAATGAGGGATGTTATGAGAGAGCGGTAGACTCTTAACATGTTTATATTACGCATTGAATAACGATAGGAGAAGTTTCGTCGGAGGATCTGAAAATGTTTCGTTGTTTTGAGATCAGTTGCATCTATACGTTGGAATAACCAGCCAAGTGTGAGTCGTCTGTTTCTTTCGCACGCAAATAAAATACAGGAATTCCAGTAGCTATGGGGCACGATGAGAAAATACTTTAAATATTCTAGATAGTTTATTTTATGGACACATTATTATAAAAAGTAAGTTTTTTAAATTTAAATGCAGAGTTTTCACATTAAAAAAAATCATGCCATGTATGGGAGTCGAAACGACCAAAGATATAAAAATGCCCATCAAAGTAGGAAAGGAGCAAAAAAAATAGAATTAATAATATGAATAATAACTTGCTTCAACTAAGGAAGTATTAAATTGAAAAAAAAAAACCCACTGAAATTATATAATTTAGTTAAAATGTTAACTGTCAGGAAACTGTCTACCATTTTTGTGATTGAATTTAACAAACAATCCGTCTTTCATTATATAGGCCTTATATTATTTTTGACCTCTATGACACAGCGTATCCTAGTGTGGGGCCAGAAGCAACGTATGTGTCTGTATGTAAATGTTTATGTTTTATAACATTTTAATTTCATTATTTATTTTTAATGTGAATATTTAACTAAATATTCTGTCAATATTTCAAGCGTCAACCTGTTGCCGTTTTTAATACCTACCACAAAATCGTGTTTGTTGTATAGGAGAGGAGCCCCCTTAAATATTTATTTTATTCTGTTTTATTGTCATTTTTTCTTCTAAACAATCGCTGAGCAAATGCATTGTTTCTATATCAAGTGAGTATTTATAAATCGAAGTCAGAAATTCGGCCTCGGTCCAGTATGCAACTGAAAACAATCATGTTTGTTAAACACATCCGTCTTAACTATTTGAAAACTCTGCTCTGTATAGTTACTCTGCGGTTCAAAACGAAAATAACTGCAGGAATGTTGGAAAAATGAATTTATTTTCAAAATAATGTTTTGAGTAATATCAAGCTATTATTTTTATGGTACAGCTTATACTAGACTTACCTATAGATAAATACTAACTAAAGCCCGATTTCCACTTCAAGCGAGTTAACTCGCTTTTGCAGGTCGCAAGGTAACTCGTGACTGTACTAGTTGAAGTGTAAATCAGGCTTAATTCAAATATAGAACATCGTTAGTTGGTTTTATAACAACAACAATACTTACAAATTATTTGCTTGAAAGTATCCTAGATTACTAGGTCCTAAAACACTGGCTGTGCCTTGTGCGATTTTACAAATCATTCGGGAGTATTCTACAAATCAGGAAGTCTTGGCAAAGAACCGGATTGTCTTAACAGAATTATCAATTGATATCTTTATTCTTACAATGTACGAATTATTATATGTGCAAGGAACGTTGATGAAAAAAGCGGTAAACCATTTTACATTACATGACACGATGGAAACTTGACATCGTAACAGGAGAAGGGCCGATTTCTGAATAGAGAATTTCACTAAGTAAATACTCAAGTATCGTTCTGTCACGCTCTTTTCTCAGAAATTTGACGAGACAACACTACAGTTAACTAGTTACTTAGCGAAATTCTCAACTCAGAAACCGGCCGACCGTCTCCAATCGTAGCTTGAGGACTAAACAAGAATATCCACAAAGTAAACATTTTGTTTGTATTGTGAACAAAAATATTTGCATTTAAATTTATCAGAAGTGACTCTCACATGTTTAGGTTTCCATCCCTATGGATATGTTATCCATACTTATGTAGGTACATATATCGTTTTTTCTTAAATAAAAATACAAGGATGACAATGACTCAATTGCAAGCGAAGACAATCTGAAATACCCAGACCACAAACTCACTGTGGAGCAGTTAACATATGAATTGGCATTCCTCAAACCCTTACAATTACACGTAGTATCCGAGACAGGTGCGTCTCTCAGCCTTGGCTGCCGAGATGGGGACCAGTTGCACGGTGGACCGGCCCGGGTTCTTGAATATCCTCGACTTGGCGAGGCGGTGCCCCGAGTGGGACAACATACGCGCGCGATCGGTATCCGAAAACCGCCTCAGCGACGTTGCTAAGAGGCGGTGGTATTCAGGCGTCTTAGACACCTTTGGGGACGCCCCAAGGTCGTCCACTGGTCTCGGTAACGCGGCCTGTCTCGAGTCGTCTAGCACCGCGCGCTGTCCACGCAAAGATGCGATTTGCACAGGGTGCAGTGGGGTCGGGTGACTGTCACTCTGGAGAAGATCTCCGATGCCGACAGCTCTTTGCTGAGCTTGCTGCAAAGGCTGTAAGAGACGGTCTTCTTGGAGAAGTCCTTCGCCGAGACGCAGGTCCGTGCGCGCACTGGTCCGATCTCCTGGCCGGTTTCCGCTGTGTAGTGATGATGTTTTTACGTTATACAAATAGTAGTGTCCGCGCCTGCGTTCAATTTGTAAACGGATAAGTCTATAGCCTATATTGACATGATATATTGGTAAAAGAATTTTTGAGATCGGATATGTATTTTCGGATATTACCCCCCGCAAAGTTACGAACATACAAACTTATCTTTTCTTTTTTGTAATATTAGTGTATATTCTATTTTTACCGCGTCGGGGCGGCTATCTAACTTTTTTTTGCCTTAAATTAAAAAAGAGGTTCGTAGTCAGCTCTCCATACTTCTTTCGCGTAGGTAGCGCATTAGCATAAAATAATCAATAATAATCGGCTTATAAACAAAAGTCCTACATCTTTGCTACTTGCGAACATATTTGGCAGCAGCTTTTATTTGAGGACCACTGAAATTTTAGGTATTTTATGGGGCATAGATATCGCAAATGGTATTTTCATGATAAAATAAAATATTTAGTTAAATAAACTGCGAGTGAGGGATAAATCAGGTAATAACAGTGTCATTGTGTTTATTGCTTATTGGCATTTAATGGCCATATCGTTTTGTATAACTTTGCTAAATATTATGCAGTGTTATAAATGTGGCATATTGAAAAACCAAATTTTTGACATGATGACACTTACTCGTTCGCTTCAGTAAATAGCGATAGAAGGGTGTTTTTGTATAAAGTGTTGCTACCGATATTTTGCCGAGAAACTGTGTAGGCAGTTCGGCAAATTTGTGTAAGATAAGATAGGAATATTCTTTATTGGACACAAGAAACAAGAGGTAGGAATAATAAAACTTTGAATTTAAAAATGTGCAATGTGCGGTTTTATTGTTTCCAGACGACCTTGTGATTTGTAATAATTGTTAATATTCATGTTTTTATTACAAACACCACTGCAGGGCATTGGCCTCTCAGAGAGAGAGAGAGAGAGAGAGAGAGAGAGAGAGAGAGAGAGCGCGTGCCCACCGCGAATTAGCGATTTCAAGCGCTGGTGTGTGAACACTCGGGTTTTCTCACGATATTTCCGTCCCCGGTAGCGAGTAGTGTCGCTACTACAATATCAATAATACTTTATTGCCCACGAAACATTGAACAGAATAATACATAAGAAGCAACATGTACAAAGATGAGCACATCTCTGTAAGAGAAATTAGAAAATAAACCATCGGTACTTGCCGGGATTCGAACCCACAACCAATCCAATACAAAGCCAGCATTCTACTTATGAGCTGCCACACAACCAAGGCTATTTTTGCTGAGGTGCTTTTTCTAAAATCTCTGGTCTATTTCATGAAAGTTCACACAACAATCACTTGGTCTTGGTTAGTCTTGGTCCTAAACTAGGATAGGATAATAATATGTTAACTAGGCAAGAGCATTGCAAAAATTTAAAAAATTGCAATCAGTCTTAGGCTATTTGTACAAATGAATTACGGCCAGTGGGAATGGACGTCACGACTTCAGGGTTGTCAAGTGTGTTAACCGTTATGCCAACGAGGCAACATGACGATCTGTTACGAATTGACTCACCCAGTCTTGCAGATTCCGATGTGATTATGATACAGAGGAAAGCCATTCCGGGTATGTAGCAATCGATGCTGGGTACCTAAACAGGAAATCAGTATTACTTTATTTATGAACTGCAAGTGTTTATATCCAAAATATCACAGAAACTTTGACTCAATAAAATTAATGTTGCAAGTAAAACTAGGTGTCAAACTAGCACTTCTCAAAGCAGTAGTGAATGAATTCATTTAAGTATATATTTAACTAGCGACCCGCCCCGGCTTCGCACAGGTGGCAAAAAAGTTTCCGTGGAAATAGCTATATTAGTTCCGTGGAAAAATCCCGGGGTAGAATTTTTTTTATACCTTGGGTTAGATTATTCGAGATTTCGTACGGAACGCTAAACTTTTTGAAAATCCAATGTATCCTATGTTACTCACGAAGAATGTGGCTTTCTAATGGTGAAAGAATTTTTAAAATCCGCCCAGTAGTTTCTGAGCCTATTCATTACAAACATACACACAAAAATACAAATCTTTCCTCTTTATAATATTAGTATAGATTTTGTCCATGATTTTTGATCCATGAGTCTTGGTCCATGAGTCCAGTCCGGTATTTGCTCAGCAATAGGTGGAAACAAATAATAATAACTTGATAAGGTCAAGTGATTGTTATCTATATACATATCCCAAGCTAGGATGCCCTGTGCTATTGTAACCAGGCAAGGACATTACAAACATCGAAAAACATCCAGACTTAGGCCATGTGCACAAATGTACGGCGGCCCCTGTGGGTACCGAACCCACGACCGCTTTCTTGGTAGCTGAGATAATGTTTTTAAAGTGTAGGGTCGCTATAAAAATCTCAGTCTCAGTGTACCTAATGATCATTCAAACATTTGCTCTTTATGAAAATCCACATTCTGACGCTGGAGCATTTCATCGCACATACATTTGTGAGTGGTTGACCAAAAAGGGACCTGAAGGGATTGTAAACCTTTTTTTTTTATTTTTTTTTATCTGTGGTATTTTAGCTTTGTTTTGCTCTAACCAGAATTTTTTTAAGTGCCGTAGTTATTTTTTTATATTTTTTTTGTGAGCCGAGCCGAGTGAAAACCTGTCTTATACACGAAACTTCAAACGCGATTTTCTCGAAATCAATTATTTTCCCTTGAGGTCCCTTTTTGGTCAACCACTCACATTTATGGCATTTGCTCATTTTGTCGTTAAGGATTACACATTTTGTCGTTTGTTCCTTTGGACCGTCAGTGCATTTTGGCATAGTATCTTTATGGACCCGGCGTGGTTTTCGAGCTCGTTGCGAGGCTGAGGCGGGAACCACCATCTTGATAAGTAATCCTGGTCATTCTTTGGCATCTTCAAGTAGAGACGTCAAAATTTGACTCGTTTTGAAAAAACTGTTCTATCAGACCCTTTGTCATAAATTCAGTAGTCACGATTTGTTTAAGAAAAAAATAACATAAAAAAAAAATTTATCGGAACACCAAACGATAACAAACCATATCATCGTCATCAACCCATTATGTCCCCACCACGGGGCACGGGTCTCTTCCTTGAGGAAGGTAAAGGCCATACTCCACCACGGGGGCCAAGTTCGGATTAGTCGAGGCTTGTAAGACTAGTGGCTGTTCTTACTGTCAGAAGTTTTCAAGCCGCCCTGACGCCTCTGACTTGGCTCAACGACTGCCATTTATCGGCGGCAGCCGGCACCAACTGCTTAACGTGCCTTGCGAAGCACGATACCGCTCGGAAAAATTCCACTAGTGTTAGTCATAGACGGTCACCCATCCATGCACTGAACGCGCCCTATGTTGCTTAGCTTTCGTGATCGTTTAAAATCACTCAGGCAGCCGGGGCTACGAGCGATTGCAACCATATACTGGACTACATTGTTTATACAGCTAGCGGCTTGTGTAGTTTACATACAGAGCCACGAAACCTCACACTGTTTAATTCTCCGGCGATAATGTTGCTACTGGTGCGTGGAAAACGTACGTGCCTGTACACCTTGTTATATGATCTTGCGCGTACGTACTCATTGGGATAACTTAGTCGTTTTTGTTTTGCATAAAATGAAGAACCATAAGTGTCAATAGATGGCAGTCGTTAAGCCAAGTCGGAGGCCTTAGGGCGGCTTGAAAACTTCTGACAGTAAGACCAGCCACTAGTCTTACAAGCGTTCACCAATCCGGACTTTTCCCCGGTAGTGGAGTATAGCCTATACCTTCTTCAGGGAAGAGACTCGTGCCCCTCGTTGGGGACATAAATGGGTTGATGATGAAGCACGAGCGACACACGGCCTGCCTGCCTATCTATGTGCTTGTCTATTTACCTTATACATTACTACTTTACACGCCACGGCGACCGTGCCGTGACCGTGTGCATGTGAAAAGGGCGTAGTGTATCCGGAATACAGTTTATAAGGTAGAATTACTCTTAACAAGTTCTTAAATGTTATTATTTTGGATGCTGAAAGTACGACACTACATGGTTTTGTTGTGTATAAAAGAAAGAAAACTGTGCATATTATTGACCATGGGTGTGTACACTTTACATGCTACAACTAAATCTGTGATGTTCCTACTTCGGATTTCCGCGGGCTATCACCGATTTGACTGATGGCGGTATCTCAAGAAAATCCTCTAAAAACTGATAATTACAAAAAAATAAAAACGTGGTTTTTCTCGAGATGGGATTAGATTCTGACACCACAAATTTCTAAATACAGCTTTAGAAGTAAGTGGTGTTAGATCCCCTTGCTTTTACGACGGAAAAGTATTTTAAGAATCTTGATAGGAGCTATATTTTTTTACGAATAAAAAAAAATTTTGTCGATACAAAGTCCCGCGCAAATCCAAGATATGACATCCCAAATAGCTAAGTAGAACAATAACGCTATGCAGACCTTCGATAAAAGCTAAAGTTTTAAAGGGCACTTGTACCCCGTGGTGCGAAAAGGTGCTCATTAAATTAATAAATCATTTAAAATAAAATACTTAAACATATATCGAGCTTAGCAGAAATGATATAAGGGAAATGTATAAAAGACAGCTCTACGAGTAATAAAAAAAGGGTTCATTACTGATTAAAAAAAAAATTTAATTATCCTTGGAAAGAGCATGATTTTGATAACCTTCTTCTTCTAAACTACGTCCAATTGTAATATTTGACATACATTATACATTGCTACTGGCCCCACACTACACATCCGACACCTGAGGTTTTTATTTTTCTCGCTAGCCGGGATTCGAACCCGGGACCTCTCGCATGGTAGGCAGATGCGCTACCGGTCACAGGTCGTCGAAAAGTTTCTTCACCGGTTCCCATCCACAAGTAAAGAGAAAACGTTTACACCTTATCGATCTTTAAAAGGCTTGTTATATTTGAGGTTAGGGCTTTAAGCTAAGCGTCCACTACATCGGAATCGATCCGTACGAAGCGGACGCAACAAATCCGTTATAGTATCCCACCCACATCTTTTGTTTCCTTTTGTTTTTCTCTTCCTTAGCTGAAAACAAACAACTAATGACAAAAATATCCTCGTCACTATCCTCCATTGCGAATACACGTGCACAGGCGAACTCGATTGCTTTGAAAATACCGATATGGCCGACGGAAAATCCGAATGCAGTGGACGCACCCTTTCGGTATTTTGTAAATGCCGACGCCTCGTACGGTACGTACGCTCCGACTCCGATGCAGTGGACGCTTAGCTTTAGTGGTTGTAGAAGCAGTGCATAGAGTAACATTTCTAGTTTGCGCTAGTTCTGGTGACCTACAGTGAGGTTGGCGTGGTCTGGGTGCTCCGGGTCCCAGCAGCCTGGGTGGTCGAAGGAGAGGCAGTTGTAGCACTGCAGGCCCCGCGACGATGGTGACACAAACTTCTTCGGCTTGACCTTTTTGTGCTTGCCTGTCACAGACACGAGGTGAACGCCCCGTTGCTCGGGGGGGTAAAGGTACACAATAGTGGTGGGGAGTGATTGAGGTGCAGGATTACAGTCTGTGTACTTCGAGGGCGGTTTGCGCTAAGAAAAGTCTGTTGAATGTCAATGTACTTATAATGTTAGCCGCTGCCTTGGGGTAGAATGTAGTAGAGAAAAATTATATCAGGATACATTCAACATGTTTTCAAAATATTTTGGTCAGAGTGGAGTTTTTTTTTTCGCCGCCTTCGGCCCCAAGGCAGCGGCTAACATTATTTATAAGTAGGTAGTACATTGATATTCAACAAACGAAATGTAAATTCTTTACAATGAAATATTTTTTTTTAGTACAGTTCTTTCACAAGCAGTTTGTGTGTGAAAGCAGTCAGTTTTTTTATTTTATTTTTATGTTCTTAATGCAATAAAAAGATGTGCAAATCCTGACAGAGGTGCATCTTTTTCAGTATATACTTATGAATTCCAGTAACTTCAGCATGTTTCAAGTACAATTTCGTACATAAAAGTAGTATGATCTCAGGTCAGTTGGTTGCTCACAGAAATAATGGTCTGCGCAAAGCTCAAAAGTAGGGGATGCACAGTTTGTACTTACGGCTACGCTTGGACACAATTTGTAACAATAAAAGCTTAAAAAATATTCTAGAAATAACTCGTACGAAACTGTTCTGCCATAAGAGCTGCCCATTGACAAAAAGCACGCCAATATTTACCCAAAAAAATTTAGTCAAGAAAATAAGGAATTCGTTCAATATAATTTTCCCATCGCCCGCAGTATTTCCCCAGCACTAGAACAGAAGCTCTCAATATTCAATGTAATACGGTAATACATCATACGAATAACTCGAACGGAACAGCGGATTCCTTCAGCTAGGGCTGCCCCGTTTACACAAAGCTCTGCAATATTTACCTAGCACTAGTCCGGTGAGTAGTAGCACGTAGACAAGTAAACTTTTCTGCGGGACCATTGCGCGGGAGTGCGTCCGGTGCGGCGGCCGGCGTGCTGTGGCGACGCTGCGCCGGCGCACGCGTTTATACCGTGCCCCGTCGCGCCTATATGGTGCGTCGAGTCATTTTTTACCCGAAATAAAGAAGCATTTACATAAAGGCACATTACACTACTTCTGGCCCCACACTAGGATACGCTGTCCCATGGGAACCGGAAACGGCGACATCACAAACATGTGAACATCCAAGATCTGGGTTTTTTCCCAGCCCGGTTCGAACCCGGGCCTATCGCATGGTAGGCAGATGTCACCGCTGCGCCACCATTACTATCTTAATCAGGAATTTATTTCTACAAGTTCCAGAACGTCCCATAAGATACGTGTCATAAGACACTAGTGAGAATATAATTTTATAATAATCTCCAGTTTTGGGAATTTTCTGAGGGGGAAAAAAATGACAGTACAAATTTGATGATTGATAAAAAATCGCGATATTAAACCAAGGGCTTATTAGAGTTATTAGTCTTAGTTAGGTCTGAAAGTTGAGGGCTGTGTGCATGACATAAATGTACATAATATTTTTCTATTTATTTGTTGCATTCACGTAGTATATACGCTGGTATATTACATTTGATTACAATAACATTGCTAATTTCACGCGCATGATTAGTACACTTAAAAATAATTTGATTTGAAAGGATTTTATGACGCCACCAAGGGAAATAATCGTGTCTTTCCTTACAGACCGTATTTGAAAAACATCAGACAGTCTGCACAACCTCTCAGTGCTGTGAACCTACTTCAAAATTCCTAGTAGTAGGTATCATTATCGCCAGAAACAGCCGTTTTTGACACAAATGCCATCTGGTCCCAGATCCGTGATCCTAAGTTTTTTTGCCGACTCGTGGGTCCTAAAAATCACCATTAACCTGACTTTTTGCAAGAATATCTCGGTGGTGCTACTGTTTCCCCCAAGCGTATAACTACTTGTGTACCGACCCTACCTTACCCCGCCGGTGCTTTCAAACATCACCCTGTGCATACTTTCCTCGTTTGTTGACGCACTGCGCGTGCGCCGCACCGCATGCTATCGCTATTTGTACACAAGTTGTTTTGTTGTATTATTCACGCGAGAGGAACGTTTATGAATGTATATTAGGCAGACCGGACGATGAAGGTCAGCAAAGCCCAACTTTGGGCATCCAGACACAGGAAATACAATTAAAAATAAACATAAATTATGTATTTTTGAACTAAAACTTTCGTAAGCACAACACATTGTAAACTTTTTGTCCGGATTTACTTACGGGTGTTGTTATATCGGAAGAGTCCGACCAGGTTTCGCTCAGATCTGCGCAGATCTGCGCAGTTTCGCGCAGATCATTCTTAAGCTCTGCGAATCTGAGCGAAACCTGGTCGGACTCTTCCGATATAACAACACCCGTAAGTAAATCCGGACAAAAAGTTTACCATAAATTATGTAATTTATTTTCATCATCAACCCATCATGTCCCCACCGAGGGGCACGGGTCTCTTCCCTGAGGAAGGTATAGGCCATACTCCACCACGGGGGCCAAGTCCGGATTGGTGGAGGCTTGTAAGACTAGTGGCTGGTCTTACTGTCAGAAGTTTTCAAGCCGCCCTAAGGCTTGGCTTAACGACTGCCATCTATCGACGGCAGCCGGCACCAACTGCTTAACGTGCCTTGCGAAGCACGGAATCGCTCGGAAAAATGCCACTAGCGTTAGTCATAGACGGTAACCCATCCATGGACTGAACGCGCCGTATGTTGCTTAACCTTAGCGATCGTTTAAGATCTCTCAGGCAGCCCAGGCTACGAGCGATTCTTTAAGATCAGAATTTTTTTTAATTTTTTAAACTTATGTTTACTACGATCTCATTTTGATTTAATTACGTTTGAATCTAATTGGGGGACACGGTCACCACTTCATAATGTTATCAAATATTAATGTTAATTTTGTTTTTAATTAAAACTTAGTTTAAAAAAATAAAATAAATAAACTCACGTCCCCGAGGGGGTAGGCAGAGGCACCAATCACTAGAACTGGGCCCACGTTTTGCCGAGTTTATTAGGTCCCAAGAGTGACAAGTGGGAAGCCTGTCGCCGTTATCCGGGCACAATATATCAGCGAATGGTGTTGCTGTACAAACAAACAAATGTACGGAACTAAAAGTCATTGGTACATGCGTGGTTCGAACCCAGACCGTCATGATCGAGAAGCAAGGGTCAACCCCACTACGCCACCACCGCTCACTTAGTTTTAAGATTAATAAAATTACTCCACGTGCATGTAACATAATTCATTTGGCAATAGACATTTTTAAATCCTGTTTCTGTAGCCAAACGAAATCTACAACCTCGGATCTATTAAATATTAAAACGGCACCTATTAACCTCTCAACTCCCGCCGACTACCGGGGGAGCCAGGAAGAAAATACTGTCAGCTCGCGCCGGCTCTGTGTTCGAATTTAAGCCTTATTTTCATTTAAATACTGCTTAAGTTATTTTTTAATGATTTCAATAGCTACTGTATGAAGTGAGCTATCGCAGGTTTTCGCCGTACTTTTCTTTTGGTAGTTTTCGGGTTTTGAAAGGTTCAAATGTTCTCGTTTTCCCAGGGCTACCGCATGGAATGTCCGCCGGGCTGTCCGAGCGCCGTGTATGAGCTGATGCGTGGCTGCTGGCAGTGGCACGCCGCCGACCGGCCGTCCTTCCGCGAGATTCACCACGCCCTCGAGCACATGTTTCAGGACCACTCCATCACTGAAGGTTCGTGTGAAATAGGTTCCTAAGATATTCTATAGAATCAGGCGTTGCTTTGCGGAAATCCATAATAGCATTAAATTGAGAAAATTAAAAAAATAAAATAAACTCACGCCCGTTAACCCGAGACACCGATCACTAGAACTGGGCACACGTTTTGCCGAGTTTATCAGGTCCCAAACGTGACAAGTGGCAAGCCTGTCGCCGTTATCCGGGCACATTTATTGATCAGCGAATGGTGTTGCTGTACAAACAAACAAATTTACGTAACTAAAAGTCATTGGTACATGCGTGGTTCGAACTCAGACCCTCATGATCGAGAAGCAAGGGTCAACCCCACTACGCCACCACCGCATTGAGAAAATTACTTTGCTAAATTCCGCTTCTGCTTGAAAAAGTGGGAGGGAGGGCGGTGCATTAACTAACCGCATGTTGATTGTGGAATATTGGCGCAATTTAGCAAAGTAATTTTCTCAATTTAATGGTTCCTAAGATGTCAATGTCATCATCACTGGCGGAACGTCTGTAATGCTATCCTTAGGCTGTGGAGGTAATGGTTGTAGTTTCAGGACCACTCCATCACTGGAGGTTCGTGTGCAATAAGTACCAGCTACGGAGCTATAGGTTAGTTTCAGAATCATATCATCACTGATGGGACGTCTGTAATCCTACCTGTAGGCTGCGGAGCTGTAAGCTATAAGGTTATAGTTTCAGGACCACTCCATTTTTCATACCATTGACACCTAGAATTGTGCACGTGCTCGCGTTGACTTGAAGCTGTAATAAACTAAATCGCCACGTTCGTGCAGTTGTCAATGTAATAAAGTGCATTAGCAGATTCTAGGTAGTAGTGATGTGCATACACACGTCTTCAACCCATTTATGTTTTGTACCCACCGAGGGGCACGGGTTTCTTCCCTGAGGAAGGTATAGGCCATACTCCACCACGGAGGCCAAGTCCGGATTGGTGCATACGCACTCAGATGATTGTCTGTAGTAGTGCTGTGTATACGCACCCGGAAATAGTGGGCCGCGAGATACTCAGCGCTCTTTTGGCTCCCGAGCTTACGCACACATAAAAAATGTGGATATGCATCAACACCAAAAAACACCCACCGGCGTTCGTGAATTTGACAAAGTGTACGTGTCTCCGGTTTCCGTGTTTCTCACTGGTGTTTTAATCAAACCTAATCCGTACACCACATACTCACGGCATCTAAATCACAGTTCTCGCAGGCTATTGTTTGCTAAACCGGCTGTAGCTCTCATTTTAACGTAAATTTTCCCACTAATAATGATGCGTATCCATTTCAATGTAACATAACATCCAACAACTTTTTTAGTTTATTTATTCACATTTATAAAACAATTTTCACGATTCGACAGTACCAAACTCAATACACTTTGTTGGTACGTGGCTCTCTTACTTTTCATTAAAAATACTTATGCTAACTTAGGGATATATCTGTACGGACAGGACTGTAATTTGTTAAGGTAGATTTACTTCATCTCCTAATCTGGAAATGGTCTAATAGGTACCACTTTAAATTGAACCTTATCACTTTGAAATAGAGTCTAAAACCAATGAAAAATTCTTACTACCCATGCCTGATTAAGGGTTAATATATTTTCAAACACTGCTATTGTTTTGGCTTGTCTCATTACGTCTTAATGTAAATCATTGTTCAATATCAGCCTTACTAATAATAAGTAATACACTCTGCATAACTATTTGACGTATATAAATTTATACTCGTTTAATCGCATTTAGCGTACAAATAACCAGTTCTTCAGACCTCGCATAGCGGCCGTATACACAGCTCATAACCTTTATTAGTAAGGCCTTTTGTGTTTAGCCTTGCCAGTTTCTTTTGCAGTATACGTTTTTCTTGGTCGCCACAGAAGTGGAGAAGCAACTGCAAGAGGGCTGCGTGACGCCGGTGCTTTCCACGCGGCGGGCGGCGGGCGAGGCGGGGGTTGGCGTGGGGGCGGGGGCGGGGGCGGGGGCGGGGGCGGGGAAAGGGGTGCAGATGCGCCGCCCCACCAACCGCCGTGGCAAGCAGGCGCCTACGCCCCCCAAACGGACCAGGTACGTCGCTACAAACTCAGCTCGGAGACGCGGAAACACAATGTAGGAAGCGGTGGGGGCGAGAAAATGCGCGCAGTTGCGTCGTCGCGGGAACTAGATGCTTACGGACAAGGTATGTCGCTACAAACACAGTTCGAGCTAGGAGACGCGGAAAAGCAGTGTAGGAAGCAGTGGAGGCGAAGAAAAGAGCGCGGTTGCGCCGTCGTGGGAAGCAAATGCCTAGGCCCCCTCAACGGACTAGGTGTGTCGCTACAGACATCCCTCGAGTTAGGAGACGCGGAAAAGTAGTGTAGGAAGTGGCGGGGGCGAGGAAAGGTTGCGACGTCGCTTTTCTTCTCCATACTAATTTTGTTGACGATAGTAGTTTTGTGAATACAACTCAGTGACAATAAAACGATCTTACGGAATAGACGTGTCATTTCATTGAACATAACTAACATTACGAACATAACAACATCTGTACGGCACAGCCCCTACAAGGCGCGCCCCGCCGGACGGACTAGGTGTATCGCTACAAACACACCCCGAGTTAGGAGACGCGGAGAAGCAATGTAGAAAGTGGTGGGGGTGAAAATAGGCGCGCAGTTACGCCGTCGCGACAAGTATGTGCCTAAGCCCCCGAACGGATGTTCGAATGTTTATTCGGCCTTCCAACTCTTCCAAGGAGCAGGACAAGGACAGGTGATTGTGTTGTTTCACAGTTATTTCTCAGAAGCTTTTAAGCCTAGGCGCACACTGGCGACAGCTCGGCGACTAGACGCGACGACAGGCTACGGCCGTCAATTTTAATATATTTTGTTCGAATCTCCGCACACTTGGCGTCAGAGTCGCGGAGTCGCGACAAGACGCCAGAAGCAAATGACAACGTAGCGTCTGACGCGGCGACTTTACTCGGCGACAAGTCGCCCTGTTTGCGATGCTTCTAAGTGTGCTCTAATGTATGCCTTGCTTTGCTCACAGCCTCCTCTCGTCGTGCAGTTCGTTCCGCGAGTCTCAGTACGCTTCTGAGGAAGCCCACGCTGGTCACGCGGCCGCCGACGACTCCCCGCTCAACGGTACGTCACCCTGAATAATTGTTGTCCTGTCTGCCTCACTGATCTAGCCGTTAAACAGCTTAACTATCAAGAGCGAGGTCACGGGTTCAATTGCCTATGCTACATGAACGGAAATCGGATCGGATTTGTGAATAAGTCTGTTTTTTAAGATATTTAATAATAATAATCCTTGACCTTAAATTACTTTTCTATGACGTCAGCTGCTTCATACCAGTATGTCTATGAACCCTCCGCTTTACTTAAAATAAAATATATTTGATCATGCGCTGATAACGTAACAAACACCAAAATTTTAAAATATATAAAAAAAACCGAAAAACGCAATAAACGCAAATTAGCAAATAATTGCTAATTTGGTGCCAATTTGGCCAATTTGATGTTTGTGACATCATCACCAGAGCTCGATTGAAATGACACGAAGAAATAGTCTTTGCCTGCATACAATAAAAAAAAAGTTTTTTTGTAAGGCAAAGCTTGGGCAAAGGATTCATACTCATTCTGTCTTTGCTGACGTCATAGAAAAGTCATTTGAGGTCAAGGCTCTTTATAGTCTTCTTTACAACTCTGATAAATAGAAATTGCACTGAAAGCATAATTCCCGGGATTTTCGTTCATGTTCAAAAATGTAGCATGGCCAATTCCATAAATTGGTACAAATGGTCTCACCATCAACCCTGCCCCAATGGCCTCAGTCTGGGTGTATTTCCATGTTTGTGACGTCCTTGCCTGGTTACCATAGCGCAGTGTATCCTGGTTTGCGACCAGCCTTTACGTAACTCCCCACTCATATGGGGTTAACCTTTTGGCTCAACTCTGCAAATGATAAATTGCCTTAACACATGGGACTTTAGCACGATGGTTAATGGATATAAGGTTTAAATTCGCTTCCGAATACCCGCTACCTTTGGTAGCCGCCGAGCCAGTGGGTTAAGCATTTAGACAACCCAAAGTGCCAAAAGTATGTATTTGACAGTTTGGAGAAGGCTAATTCAGATAACCCCATAGAGTGGAGGACCTACGTGGTTGCACTTCAGGTCAAGTGATGTTTTGTGTGGAAGTTGTTTATTTATTTAAAGAGCAGTAGGAGAAATAGCCTATGCTGATTTTATTCGTAACGCTAGGTGTCTCAGCGCGTCTGAAAATAATTCTGTGTTAGTGTATAAAATATATAATAGGTGTTCTGGTTTTTGCCCAGGAATGTGCAAAGGCGCTTAGGATATCGTAGTTTGCGCTCTGTTTTGTTTAATTTTGATTTTCCGTCATTCGTTTCGGCCACTTCTACCGGAAAAGGTATGAAAATACACTTTATTTTCCTCTTTTGGTCCGTTTTGCTCCGAGGTGGCTCAATCCACTAAGGCAATGAGACAAATAATCTTTTCGTTTCAATAACAATTTTTTTAGGCCATTATTTAGGCCATTGCAAAGTTATCTTTGCCAGACTATCGCATACGCTGTGTGGTTTTTTAAAAGGGCACTTCGCAAAAAAAGTATAGTGGCCGAAACATATGACGCCCAAACCCCTCGCCTCTGCATTCGGCTTTCTCTGCAACCTTTTTGAACTGTTTTTCTATTTTATTGTTATCATTATTCTCTCTGTCTGTTTGTTTGCATCTTCATTTTTTTATGCATTCCTGTAGTGGCTACCTTTGGTTTTTATCAACATTCTAGGGTCGATATTTCGACAGTAGCGTCATCACAAAATACAGGGTGTGAGAAAGTCCCCGTGTCTAACTGAGAAGAGTTACAATGTTCCAACCGTCAATCCCAAATTCAGTCAAATAACTTGCAACGCTCTCGTACTACACTTTATTAAGATAATTCCGGAATCACTTTCTTGATTTTTTGTCTGATTAGTCCGGCCAGGTTGAGGAAAAAGTAACGAAGTTAAGCCCCGTGGGTTCCGCAGTTAAGTTTAACTTGTAACATAAACAAACATTTACAATAAAATTTACATACAGGCACAATGGCACATACATTGCTTCAGGCCCCACACTATACTCCATTTCATAATTCGAGTCGGTAAAATGACAATTAGAACTGTCATGTTAGTGAAAAAAGGTTGCCAGCTAAAATAGTGATGGGTAGAGACGATCGATTCAACGCTATATCAATTTAATTTGTTACTGAATCAAGAAATGATGTATTAGTATTTTTTAGAGATGTTTTTATTTTTCATGCCTATTACCACAACGTACTAATAATTGATAATTTTCCTCTAACATGACTTTGGGAGTTAATTCTACGAAAGAAAGAAGTGTTAGATCCTTAGTCTTTATTTTATGTCGATTGTGTACATCTCTATTATTTTTCTTACAAAACCTGGTCACATCGCAAATGTAATTTTACTGACTCGAACTGTCAATTCAATTCAATTATTTTTTTGAACAAATATGTCACTTGTCACACAGCTGACAGATTTGACGATAGTTTAAAGTTCTACCTGTTGTAAATTTTGGGCGTATTGACACGTAGAATTCTCGGATTGATATGAGGATTTTTTTACACCTTGTATAAAGCATGGATGCTGGTACTCTCTCAGCCAGCTATCTTTTATTGGTCAGCCAAATATAATTAATTCTCTAACCGGGAAAATAAACTCCTGGTCCGAGAAGCAAACACGAGGTGTGCCATAATCCGTTTTCCGAAAATAAGGTGTTCTACACGACCTTTCACTGATGAGCGCACCATCCAAGGCTGCGTTTCGTAAAACTTCAATTCATAGTTTATTTCGTTGTACAATGCGTGGCCGATTAGTATACAATTAATCTGCTCACTTGTTAATCTCTGGATTATACGGCTGTGTTATGTTCACCGAATTGTCATAGTAAACCGTGAATTGGACCGTTTATGCAGAAACATGCCAACCCACGCAATCTGGGAGAAAAATAAAGCACAAAATTGTTTAATTTTTTTTTCAAGTATATTGTTCAGACATGTTCAATGTTACAGTGAGTGTAAGTATAAAACGTCTGAATAAAGACATGATAAAAATATATTTTATCGCAAGTAGCGCGTTCTGTGTTGGCATGTCTCAGCGTAACGCGGTCCATCGTAGTTCTATGAAATGGGGCACTTGTCACCGCTGACATTCGCGCGTGACTCTCTCACAACGGCGCTCCGTCGCGCGCGAAAGAACGCTTGTGTAGAGCCAGTAATAACTCGCGTTTCTGTTTCACGCGCTTCCGCACAGCGGTGTAGCTATAGGGCCCGGCTCGTAAGTATTTGCATAAGTCGTTTACGATATCGTTTGTGTTTGAATGTACTATCTTTGGGTTCTTGTAATCTTACGCCCAGGGGGCGAGTCTCTAAAATGCATTGTTGTTTAATAGTCATTAGTGTGGTAATGGTTGTTTTATTAACACTATCGGTAGTCTTGTAAACAATCACATTCCAATAGTATAACCTAAGCAATTTAATTCGGCGCCACGCGCTGTTCTTTCTTCTTCGCGCGAGATGCCTATTGAATTAGGATGACATTGTCTTGTTACAGCTTTGTAGAGTACCGAAATGGAGCCAAAACACAACCATTGTCGTTCTAATATAATTCTTTCTAGGGCCAGCTAGTGGAGCACAACGTCACGTTAAAAGTACATATTATCCCATTACCGGCTAGCGCCATCTATCGTAGGATAAGTCTTTTATCTTGACCCTATGCTCCCCTAGCTGGTATCGCGTGCGCTAACAACATGTTCATCTATTGTTTACAGCTACAAGTTTACCAAAAATCAGGCTGATAAGCAATTGACAACTGTCAACAGTATATTAACATTTTGTAAGCGGTCAAGAAACCAGGGCCGCGGCATGTAGATGTATTCGGGGATGCTGGTTTGGTTGCTGAGCTGTGTTTTCATCGGGAGGCTAATTTTCGTGCTTGCAGTAGCGGCAAAGTTCCATGTTTTTTGCATTGAAGGGCTCCATAGACTCTTAGGACCCCTTCAATCTATGACATAGAAGAACAAATTTTAATAAACATATTAAACATATTCTAATCCGATTGTTGTTTCATTTGTATGGAATTATGACGCTACAGCGCTTTCTTACGCACATTTTAACCAGATCACAGTTCAATGCAATTCAAGGATTTCTTTTCGCTCGAATGAGAATTGAAGAAATCCTGTCCATGTTGTGAGAATTCCATAAAAAAACTACTTTAAAACCCACATAGCTCTGATGTAAATACAGCTAGAATACCGCACGGTGCGTTGGTTATTCGGGTAAAGATAGTATTATCTTTCGGCAAACAATGAATTCGCCCAATTCCTCATCGAAACAATAATATCAATGATCTTTGCCCGAAACCGACACCCATCCCTCAACTGTACCTGTTCATCTCATAGTTGTTTTCAAACATTTCTTTTGACATTCAGTAGCTCAGTGGTAAATATAATTGTTGAATTTATAAACTCGCTTGTGTAAACAAATATTGTTGTTCATCTTTGTGTTAAAAGAATGGCTTCAACTCTCGTTGTGTATATTTTTTTGAAAGCCAATCTTTTGCATTAACCCCGCATGTCTTTGTTTGGAGCTTGTTGATCGTCACAAGAAACACCCTTATAAATTTCTTGGTTACCATACATGTCTTACAAAAAAAATATAGTTGCGTAGCTGTAGCGAACGTACAATAGGCTATTTGACAGATTTCTGAAAAGATGGTCATATTCTTTGTTGGTGTTCATGGAGTTCTCAGAAAGTGGTCATTAAACATTCTTTCGTATATTTCTTCTAAAAAAGGCAAACGAAAATTAATATACTTTTGAAGTAAGCCGCCAAATCGCTCTTGGACAATATGGCGTCGCACGGGAATCCTGAAGTCACGTCAGTAAACAAACCAATGAACGTAAGAACGACATGAATGACAGACGCCATTTTTACTGAGCTGTGACGTCATCACAGAATCAATTTTTCGATACAATGGCTGCAGATACATAATTATCAAATATCATGTGTTTTTTTAGTAAGTAATCCGTTTTTTTTTCAGTTAAAATGCCTTGAAGCGGTTTTAAGACTCGTAATTTATTCGAATACGTATAAATAATACTGTTTTTTTCACACTGTCAAATAGCCTAATCAAATCACTGTTAAATTAGCTTTTTGTTATATTATATTTATGCACGCTTGTAGCGTGAGCTGTATGCAACAGGTACACCTCATTATTTGTTCTGTTTAGGAAATGTAAGAAAAAGAAAATCCCTGTATATTTTAAAATAGTTAACATATTTAAAACGACAACAATTTTTTTTAATTGTTGTCACTATTGCTCTAAATAGTTTTCTTAGCATACTTAGTTTTCTATCGTCTGTATACCTAAAATGTTGAAATCGGAAAATATTAAAATCGCACAACACATAAGTCCTTAATAATAAATTGATAATAATCTAAGAACTCATAGTATAAAATTACAATAACTACGTAAATACATATGTATATAGGGTGGTCATTGAGATCGGTCAGCATGGGAAACATCTCTTCTTAGAAACCATGTCATCGATTTTAATAACATGGAAAACTGCATTCATACATTAAAAAAAAAACTGAACTCAACTCAGGAATCGAACCCGGACGTTTTGAAAAATAACCGATCTAGATGAGCCACCCTGTATGGTGGTGTAATGGGTAAGTATTTGTAAAAAGTGGTTTGTTACTTATAAAAAACGCAGATTACCTACTATAATGGAATAGTCCTAAAAAAATATTCGTCATGAGATTTGTAAAGTTCATTTTTCGTTTCGTTAAAATTGTGTCGCTAATAGATTTCGTGGAGCCCCTTAAGAGGGTTTTGGAAGAACGCTTGTAACGAGGTAATGTAGAGTACCTTAATCGCAATGTGCCGCACTGCGAATATTCATAAAGTCCGTTTTATAATTCGATGCGAAAAAAGTGACGCGGTGATCTCCCTCTATAAAATATACATGTTTACTTGGTCATGCGATCAAAATTCTTATGAAAGACATTAAAATTTAATTACTCACAAGAGCTAAGTCTGAAAAAAACACCTACGTAGCAAACACAATTTTTACTTGGAAGTAAAATGGGGTTATTTGGTTTTTACATACTAGCACACTCAGACATTGACAGCCTTTGGCTTGTTATGTCAACGTGACGTTTTTTTTGCATTGAATAAAAAAAAAGCGGCCAAGTGCGAGTCGGACTCGCCCATGAAGGGTTCCTTAAATGTTTTTTTTATTTATTTTTTATATTTGCGTTGATTGAATGAAATGTAAATTGCGGTTTACGATTTATGACGTATTAAAAAAACTACTTACTAGATCTCCTTTGAACCAATTTTCGGTAGAAGTTTGCAAGGTAATGACATCATCATCATTATAAAATTCTAACTGGTAACTACCGGGGACATACATTTTACCATTTTGGAAGTGTCTCTTGCGCAAACTATTCAGTATAATAAAAAAAAATATTAGAAATCTCAATATCATTTTGAAGACCTATCCATAGATATCAAACCCATACGTGTGGGGTATGGGTTTGATGAAAAAAATAATTAAGTTTCAGTATTTGTGTTTCTAAGTATTGGGGACCCCCAAAAATTATTGTTTTGTTTTCTATTTTTGTGTGAAAATCTTAATGCGGTTCACATAACACATCTACTTACCAAGTTTCAATAGTATAGTTCTTATAGTTTCGGAAAAAAGTGGCTGTGTCATACGGACAGACAGACAGACGTGACAAATCAAAAAAAGGTCATCGTGGACAAAATCCTAAATAGAATTATGAGAGTTTGCCTGTTAGCTAAAAATATAATTATTTGAGTGCTAACTAAATGATTCTGTTTCACTATAAGTGTCCGTATAGTTTTCTTTCACATGGTCGATTTCAGTAATTTCTAGTATGTCACAGAACTGTGTATTAATAGTGCCTAATAGTGCTACATGGCAGAATTAGCTAGGAAAAATATTTCCCGAGATCTTAAGGCGACTCACTGAGGCAGCCAACTAGACGTCTAGTTAGCAGACACATCACGAACGGCTGTATATAGAGTTTTGATTTGTATGCCAGATAATTGTGCGCTAATAGTGCTCTTTAATAAAATATTAATCCAATTTTCAATAAAAATTTAATTTAGGTCAAAGTTACAGGAAAAAAATTAATTAATATTTTCAACTTCCACATGTTTTTTATTTTGTTAAGGCAACTTTTATTCTAATATAAATTCTAAAAAAAAGATATGTATTATATTTTTACGATACCTTCCTTAATCAAAGCTTGTCGGTTAGTCAATTTTTCCTATCTCTACTTTTATGGAAAATCTTTAAAACTAAGCATTTAAGAGTGTAGGACGCTGTGGGTAGACTCTTCGAAATTAGAGTTAGAATTACAGAAAAACGAACGAACGAAGCCTTCGACACTAACTAGTACAACATAACGCCGAAGAGCTCGCGCCATCGCACGCCTAGTTAAAAAAATATTATATCTCAGAAACTACAAGATATACCTAAAAGAACTTAATCTTCAAATCAAAAAATATATTTTAATTTTTTTAGGTAATCACCCATAACATAACATACCTATTCTGTGAAAATTTCGACTGGTTACTGCTAAGTTACAGCCCTTCAAATGTTGGATAGGGAAAGAAAGACAGTGAAGGCAGAGTAGGTAAAAGAGTCTCGTTAGGCACCCTGGGAACAACACCCTAAAACCAGGAACATCGCACTAAAGCGGGTCATCTGGACATACGGTACAACATTTGAAATATTATTCTCCTTTTGAGCTTCGCCACCGCAGTCGTACACAATTTGTGAGGGAGAACGTAAACGAATACCGTGTCTTGTTCATCATTAGCCCACTATTGACCACCAATGCCCAAGACACGCAGTGTACGCAGCGCAGCCTGCTTTGGAGCAACTAGCCACTAAGTGGATGGCAGTGAGTGTAATAATAACTTTTCTGCTTGACGGTATCATATAATTGTTGCAAACAATTTTCACCCTAATTGCGTTTTCATAAGACTTCATTTTAATTAATTCCAAAATTATTGTTTAGTACGTAGCAGTTCGCATTAATTTCTTGGCGAAACGCATAGGTGTTTCGGGGACATTTGTGTTTCACTTAGAGGCACTATTAACGCACAGTTATTTGGTATAGTTTTTGTTTTAAAACTCTACGCCGTTACGAAGAAATCATGGTAAGAAAAAGCGTCTAGTTGGCTGCCTCAACAATAGGGTATGTTTTCTCTATTTTGGAAACTTGGCATGTAGGGAGCACTATTAGCGCACAATTATCTGGCATACAAACCATAACTCTATACAGCCGTTCGTGATGTGTCTGCTAAGTAGACGTCTAGTTGGCTGCCTCAGTGAGTCGCCTGAATATCTCCGGAAATACTTGTCCTAGCTAATTGTGCCTTGTAGCACTATTAGGCACTATTAATACACAGTTCGGTGGCATACTTGAAATTACTAAATTCGACCACGTGAAAGCCAACTATACGGACACCACTATAATCTTATTATAATGTATTTATCAAGACAATATAAAATCAACCCGATTACCAACTAAAACTAAATGAACTTGGCTACCTCACATACAAAATCTAATTACTCATTAATTTTATCATACAAAAATCCCGACAAATAAGGATGTTTACATCGAGCGTAGGCAGATTTTTTTTTCTAGAGTGCAGACAACATCTTTTCGACGTTTAACTTTTTACAATTTCCATCAGAGGGTGTATAAATATAAATATGTGTGCATAAGACTAACCACGACCCCGTTGGCATGGCAACAGGCGTGTGCGCACGCGAGGCGTCCTCGGAGGGCTCGCTGGCGGAGGGGACGCCAGATACGGACGAGTCGGCTGGCGGGGGCGCCCCTCGGGCCAGGGCCGCGCGGGCGCCCCGCCGGCGCCCCCACCACTCCCACGAACACAATAATAAGGTGAGTTTCACAGGACGAGAAGCTAAGAGGAATGAAAGATATTAAATTCACACATCACGATCACGAAAAGGCATAGCTACCTCTAGAAGGATCGAACAGACCAACGCAGTTGCGGTCGCGGTGACGGTTAACAAAGTAACATAGCACAACGGTACTTTTGTTCATAACACAATGATAGATAGATTTTAAGTCTTGTAATTTGAATAATCGATGATTATTATTAATAACAATAATTACTATGAATACCTTTATTTCATAAATAAAAACGTACATCCATCCAAAGTAGGTACCTAGGTATTAGAAAAGTTATACATAAGTACCTAACTATGGCGAAAGATTGCCTATGGCAGCTTCCAAAAAACTCGTAGAACATATATTTTATTTAAGAACTTATTTCACACTTGAACTGATCCAAAAATACCACGTCACAATAATAACCGTTTTATTATTTCACAATTTTGCTTGAAACTCCATCGGCATCATTATTAGGTCTCCGAACTACTTGTTAGGGGTCTGACTAGTGTTAACTGCTTCTAAATAAATGGTGCTAATCGGCCTGCAGAGTGGCGGAAGCGGAAGCGGGAGCGGTAGCGGCAGCGGTAGCGGGGGCGGGGGCGCGGGCGTGCAGGTCGCTGCTCTTGAGGTGCAAAACGTCAAGCGGGCGATCAACCGCTACGGGACTCTGCCCAAGGTATGCACTGTCTGATATTTATTGAGTTAAAAAATATATATAGGTACCTACCCTCTTATTTATTTAAAAAACCGGCCAAGTGCGTGTTGGACTTGCGCAAGGAGGATTCCGTACCTCTATCGAGAGACATATAGCTAATATTAGCCACAAAGACGATAAAAATGTGCAAAGAAACACCTTTTTTTCATAATAATGTAATGATTTCTTTTTGAAGCGAATTACTAAATATGTTTTGAATTTCAAGCGAATAGCTAGCTCAGTCACTCAGGGTTTCTCACGATGTTTTCCTTCGCAGTTAACCCACTGTAACTTTACAAACCTGACCTTGACCTCAACTTCCAAAATTGTGGTTTGAATTTTCGTAATTGGATCGTGTTACGCAGAAACATTCAAAAACACGCACATAACTTATACGCGAGAAAAAATATATTTTTACAAATTACATGGGTTTGCTCCATGTTTTCGTTCAGACTTGTTATATTTGTAATCACAATAACACAAAATACCTACGTCCGAACATAAACACGAAGAAAGCAACGTTCCACGCAAAAAAGTGTTTCTCACAAAAACGCAGTGCGGTTTGGAATGTTTCTGCTTAACACCGTCCAAAAGAGATCGGACGTCATCGGCACTGTTCGGATACTGAAGATTAATTACAGGTGGCGCGCATCGGCGCCTACTTAGAGTCGCTGCGACAAAGCGCCACTCCCACGCCCGCCCCCGCCCCCACCCCAACGCCCCCCGAAGCCCGCTCCCTATCCCCCCGCGCGCCCCACATGATTCGCTCCAACTCCTCCGGAGGAGTCACCGGCGCCCCCGCCTCGCCCCGCGCCCCCCGCGCCGCCCCCCTTCGCTCGTTCACCGGCAGCCCGGTCGCCACGCGCCCCCGCCCCCGTCTCGCCGAGCTCGAGTTCCCCCCGCCTCCTCCCGACCTCCCCCCGCCGCCCGAGGAGCAGCCGCCCCCGCCGCCGCCCCCACCGCCCCCCGACCCCGCCAAGCAAACCATGAAAGAGATGCTCGAACTCAAACTAGTCGCCGAGATCAAGGAACGCGCCGATATGAAGAGAGCGCGCGCGCCCGCGCCCGAACCGCCCCCTCCCGCCGCCCCGCCGCCCGCCGACCCGGTGGCTCGCCTCGTAACAGAACTCTCCGAGAGTCTCAACTTGGAGAGGCGTCCCCCCCCCTCCGAAGGAGGAAGAGCCGCTTTCCCCGGGAGAGTTGAAGGCGGCGCTCCGACGCACGCCCCAACACGACTCCGCAGATAGAAATGACCATAAAAACAACACGGACTACAAAGCTCAGTTGAAAAAGGTGGACGTGAACAAGAAGGTGAATTCGGTGAACCGGGATGCCGAGGACTCTGGCCGCGCGATCATCGACTTCAAGTCCCGCCTACGGAAGGTCGACAGTAACACGCCCGCCACCAACGGACTCAAGAAGACGTCGCCTGACGACAATGGCAATAACAAAGGTAGGGATTTACTTCATACTAGCTGACTCGGCATATAGATAGATAGATAGATAGATAAAAGATTTATTTACATAGGACACACACACGTACATATAGCAACAAATGAAATCACAAAGTAACAGCAAATTATTAACACTGACAAAACAGAAACAGAAACATAGATAAGCAATACAAGCATTTATGTGATAGGAGAAGTACCTATCTATAGGATGTGAGCGGATAAATAGCGTGACTACGTGTGTGTGGCAAATGCAAATGGGTTTCGACTCAGCATGTGCTGGGAGTTTCAAAAGAAAACTCCAGCGCTGGTATTCTGCCGATACCCAGTGTGAGCGGCGCGCAGAGCCCAAAGAAGTGATGCATGCGAAGTAGTGCCTGTGCAAACTTTAACAATTCAAAGTCGCAGATAATAATAATGTTAATATTATTTGGTGAAAAAAGTAAACATAAATAAAATAAAAATATAAAAGATGTCAATGTTTACCTTGCCATAATGTCCGATTTAAAGAATTATAAAATGTTATTGTAAATTTAAATTAAATATAAATTGATTCACAGATAGATCGATATAGGTATATATATTATATTAAATAAAATGTCCAGGTAAGATAAAGTCACAGTTTTACATAGTTTAAACTCTTGTTATTATTATATTCATAAATTTTGTAAAATTATTTATTAAATCATTGCATAAATTACATTACATTATACTATAAACTAATAATTAATTCAAATAATTGAAATGAATAATTTGATTACAATAATAAAATATAACAGTCGGAAAATATAACCTGCTAAGACAGCAGTTTTTGCTGGTCCAGAAGAAATTTCTTAAAGTGTACCCTGAAAGTCACCTTAGATTGGTGCTGGCGGAGAGGTGGGGGTATATCAACGCATATCGTTGGCCTAATTATCAGAATACGTAACTCCAAACAAGTTTGGCTACATTAGCAAAGAAAAATTCGTAAGTCCATTTTCTTAATGATCTGCAAAACTAAAAACCATTAGAAAAATTAAATTCCTTGATAATTTTTCACTACTAGATTCCTAAATGCATTGAAATTATTTCCGTACGTAGTAAAAATAAACAGTTTTTACGAGCTCCTGTAAAGATCATGCCGAGAGAATTACGCATTCTGATAATTAGGCCGACGATATGTGGTTTTGCCGTCTTAATCAGCCGACGATCTTTCCTCAGACCTACCAAATGTACGCGAGTTTTTTTATGTAACAGACTGGCTGTAGCGGCCAATGTTTTACCTTATTAATTTATTAGACTATATCTTAATCCCTAAGATCTACCAAGTATAAAAAGATCCTAAAAATCGCTGAAGCCGCCTCTAATTAACTAACACTGCGACACGAGTTTTTTGAGTTTTATAATCTTAAGGGCGTCCAAGTTAATTTTTAATTCTAAGCAGCGTACATAGGCGACCAACGTCTCTCTGTTGGGCACAGGCCTTCTCTCAGACAGAGAGAGAGAGAGTGTATGGGCTTAATCAGCACGCGTGCCCACCGCTGATTGGCGATTTCAAGCGCTGAGGTATTCAATACATCAAACACTGAGTGGTATTGGTACTATAACTTGACAACTTAGAACACAAAGTCATTGGTATGTTCTACGTTTCAAACTCACAACCTCTCTAATGAGAAGCCGGCGATCTACCGCTCCGCTAACACCGGTGGTGCAGTACCATATATAATAAAGTCCGTTTTTTAATTCGATGCAAAAAAATGACGCGGTGTTGCCGCTAACATATAGGTTTACTCGGTAGATTTTTTTTACCGTGAATAGAAGACTCGTGTGACCAAAATCCTTATCACATCTAAGACATTAAAATTTAATTCCTCATAAAAGCAAAGTCTAAAAAAGAACACCTACGTAGCACAAACAATTTTTACTTGGAAGTAAAATGGGGTTATTTGGTTTTTGCGTACTAGCAACATCCAGACATTGACAGTATTGAGATGTCAATGTGACAGTTTTGTTTTTTTTGCATTGAATTAAAAAACAGACTAGTGATCGCACGTAGATAGATAGATAGAAAGATAGAATATTCTTTATTGTACTCATAAATAACATTTACAAATATTTACACGTATTTCATTTTCTGTGACTCACGGCTGCCATTTCTGCCAAGGCTCGCCGGCCAGCGTGGAGGACTCTGAGACCGGCGCCCCGAACGCCGGCGAGCCGGAGTCCGAAGAGAAGCGTCGCAGCACTGGCAGCATAAGCAGCCTTAAAAAGTTGTGGGAGAGCAAGGAGGCCGGAGGGGAGCCGTCGCCGGAGGAGCGCGCGCGGCCGGCCGTGCCCTCGAAGCCGGCCGGCGTGCGCGCAGCCGGACCGCGAGCCCGGATCTACGCGACGCCGTTGCCGGCTGCCGCGCCGGCCGCCGCGCCGGTCGACGACGCGTTGGCGGCGCTTAGGACCTCGTTGGACTGGTGCACTAACGAGGTGGGTTTGTAAACTTTTTGTCCGGATTTACTTACGGGTGTTGTTATATCGGAAGAGTCCGACCAGGTTTCGCTCAGATTCGCAGAGCTTAATGTGAGACGTGTGAGACGAGCAACCGACGACGCGAGCTCCGTCTCTGCTCGCCATGATTAAGCTCTGCGAATCTGAGCGAAACCTGGTCGGACTCTTCCGATATAACAACACCCGTAAGTAAATCCGGACAAAAAGTTTACAATGTGTTGTGCTTACGAAAGTTTTATTTCAGAAAAGAGGTGGGTTTGAATGGGGAACGTGCGTCTCACTTAGATTGTACTGGATAGGAGTAGTCCCCACCTTAAATCGAATGCAGCTCTGAGCTCCTGCTTTAATCTTGTCCCTGACTTCATTAGCAGTGAGACTCCTACTTTTGTTGTCATATTTGGGCACCCTCTGAGACTTCGTTGCGTCTCTGCGGAGGAGGGGTAGTGACGTTGCTTTGACTTGGAACGGAACAAAACGTGTTTTAGTTTTTTTTTTTACTTTTAAATAAAGCGTAACAAAGAAAGAAAATGTGAAAAGAAACTTTATGAACGTCAAAGTTATTATTTTTACAAATAATAGATTATGCGGAAAAGAAGCTAGCAAAGAAACTACACATTTATTAATTTTATAATAGTTTTAGGTTAATTAACAAATTCAAACTTAAAAAATATTTCTCACGGTTGTGTTGAACACTAGACTCAATTCTGCCCTGAATACAAGCATATGTTAATCATATCGAAGCGACTACTTTATTCGTTACATTTTTTTCTAAAATGTCTTTCCGTTTTGTTCCTATCGGATCAAATACGAATGACTGATCAATACTGGTATGCTAAATAAGTAAACATGGTCACTTCTAACCAAAGAGCTTGCCCAAAAATAGCAAGACCGTACTAAGACCTGCCGCGTCACGTCTCTCATCTCCTGCGCACTAAGACGTGCCAGTCGCGTTCTTTACTCCTCCGCTCTAAGACCCGCCCGTCGCGTCTCTCATCTCCCCCGTACTAAGAGCCGCCGGTCCCGTCTCTCGATTCCTCCCCCGCACTAAGACCCGCCCTTGCGTCTCTCTACTCCTTTCCCGCACTAAGACGTGCCCGCCGCGTCTCTCTAGTCCTCTCTACTCCTTCCCCGCGCTCAGACCGCCCGTCGCGGTTCATTTCTCATCTCTTCCCCCGTCCTAAGACTCGCTCGTCGCGTCTTATCTACTCCCCCGCACTAAGACCGCCCGTCGCGTCTCTAGTCCGCCCCCGCACTAAGACCCGCCCTTGCGCCTCTCTACTCCTTTCCCGCACTAAGACGTGCCCGTCGCGTCTCTCTAGTCCTCCCCCGCACTAAGACCACCCGTCGCGTCTCTCTACTCCTTCCCCGCACTCAGACCGCCCGTCGCGGTTCATTTCTCATCTCTTCCCCCGTCCTAAGACTCGCTCGTCGCGTCTCATCTACTCCCCCGCACTAAGACCGCCCGTCGCGTCTCTAGTCCGCCCCCGCACTAAGACCCGCCCTTGCGCCTCTCTACTCCTTTCCCGCACTAAGACGTGCCCGTCGCGTCTCTCTAGTCCTCCCCCGCACTAAGACCACCCGTCGCGTCTCTCTACTCCTTCCCCGCACTCAGACCGCCCGTCGCGGTTCATTTCTCATCTCTTCCCCCGTCCTAAGACTCGCTCGTCGCGTCTCATCTACTCCCCCGCACTAAGACCGCCCGTCGCGTCTCTAGTCCGCCCCCGCACTAAGACCCGCCCTTGCGCCTCTCTACTCCTTTCCCGCACTAAGACGTGCCCGTCGCGTCTCTCTAGTCCTCCCCCGCACTAAGACCACCCGTCGCGTCTCTCCACTCCTACCCCGCGCTCAGACCGCCCGTCGCGGTTCATTTTTCATCTCTTCCCCCGTCCTAAGACTCGCTCGTCGCGTGTTATCTACTCCCCCGCACTAAGACCGCCCGTCGCGTCTCTAGCCCGCCCCCGTACTAAGTCCCGGCCGTCGCACCGGCAGGTGAGGCGCGGTGGCGCGGGCCGCGGCTCGCTATGGCGGCTGCAGACGTCAGAGCGGCTGGCCGCCCTTAGTGCGGCATGCGGTGCGGCGGCCGGCGCCGCTTTACCGCCCCTGCAGCGCGTCCAACTCCGTGCCGCCGCCGCGAGGCTCGACCACGAGGCGCGCGCGCTGGCCGCCCCGCCGCCCCCCGCCGCCCCTGCCGCCCCCGCCGCCCCCGAGTCGGTGGAGCAGGCGCTCGCCGAGTTGGCCCATATCGTCAACAGGTAGTTCCTTACTTGAACATTCTAAATGTGACGGTGTGTGGCGTCTGCGAGACGCGGGAATTCGTCGCCCCGTCGCCCTCGAGTCCGTGGAGCAGGCGCTCGCCGAGTTGGCCCATATCGTCAACAGGTAGTTCCTTACTTGAACGTTCTAAACGTGACGGTGTGTGGCGTCTGCGAGACGCGGGAATTCGTCGCCCCGTCGCCCTCGAGTCGGTGGAGCAGGCGCTCGCCGAGTTGGCCCATATCGTCAACAGGTAGTTCCTTACTTGAACGTTCTAAACGTGACGGTGTGTGGCGTCTGCGAGACGCGGGAATTCGTCGCCCCGTCGCCCTCGAGTCGGTGGAGCAGGCGCTCGCCGAGTTGACCCATATCGTCAACAGGTAGTTCCTTACTTGAACATTCTAAATGTGACGGTGTGTGGCGTCTGCGAGACGCGGGAATTCGTCGCCCCGTCGCCCTCGAGTCGGTGGAGCAGGCGCTCGCTGAGTTAGCGGATGTCGTCGACAGGTGGTTGGTTACTTTAATATTCTCAACGTGACGGTGTGTGGCATCTGTAAGACGCGCTCGTTCGTCGCCCCGCCGCTCCCGAATCGGTGGAACAAGCGTTCGCTTGTTGGCGCATGTCGTCAACAGGTAGTTTATTAGTTTAACATCGGAAATGCGTGGCATCTGTGAGGCGCGCGAATTCGTCGTCCCGCCACCCCCGAGTGGAGCAGGCGCTCGCTGAGTTAGCCCATATCGTCAACAGGTAGTTCCTTACTTGAACATTCTAAACGTGACGGTGTGTGGCATCTGTGAGACGCGCGCATTCGTCACCCCGCTACTCCCGAGTCGGTGGAAGAGGCTTTCGCTGAGTTGGCGCTTGTCGTCATCAGGTAGTTCGTTACTTTAAAATTCTCAATGTGACGGTGTGTGGAATCTGTAAAACGCACGCATTCGTTGACCAGCCGCTCCCGAATTGATGGAACAGGCGTTCGTTTAGTTGGCGCATGTCGTCATCAGGTGGTTCGTTACATTAACATTCCGATTGCCGATACTGCATGTAATTAAATCCACTGCTGAAGTTTTACTTGAGCTAGTTACACATAGAGTTCCGTTATTTAGAACTTCTCAATAATTTGTTCTCAGGTAAATCGACGATGCGGCAGCCGGTCCACGCCAGAACCACGCACTTGACCTCTGTATCATAACCGCTTATACATTATGACGATATACAATACAGGGTGTCATGACAAGCGCCTGTCGCACTACTCAAGAGAGTATGTTTTCTCGCCGATATGGTTTTTTTAGGTTGGAACACAGATGTAAAAATGCATGTCGTTTATTCGGGGAGACCGGCTGCACCAAGTTCAATTAACAGCTTGCAAGTCCGTCAAGAGGCAAGAAAAGACTGAATGGGAAAAGCCCGCGACCGAAATTAACCCTTTATAAGGCAGAGCTTGGTTAAATTTTCATTGGTTTTGGACTCTATGAAAATTGAAGGACCAATGAAAATTTAAACTAGCTCTGCCTTATAAAGGGTTAAGGGGATCCAGTGGGCCAACTAACGTCTCCAATGAAAAAAAAATCTCGCAGAGATCATATATTGCAGAGATTCATATGAATGATATATGCTTATAATCAGCAGTTGAGGACTTTGAAAAGAACAATAATAAGAACATAAAAAAATATATCTATGGTCAATATTTATGTTTTTGGTCCCACGATACGAGTCCTCCTAGTGGGTTCGACAGTTTTCTGTTAAATATACCTTTATGTAAATAAGCACCTTTTACTTTATTTATTTTACATTGTTACGGTGAGCCGATTGGCCTACTAAAACTTCTACAGGTTAACACTGATTTTTAGGATCCGTGACAAAGGAATCACTGCCAAATCATCAAAAATCACTGTTAAAATATTGAGAGGTTGTACAGACAGACACTTTTTGCTAATTCGATCTTTAAAAAAAATATGATTGTTTTTCCTTGATGGCGCTAGTTTTACTCACTGGATGCCCTTAATTGAGTGCATTAGAAGATACCTTCAGTGTTGAGTGGCTCTAGGTTGAAGATGGGTAGATCTATAGTACGTCTATAAAGTATAGTACATCTGTTATAGCAGAATTCGGCCGCGATAGCTATTTGTGTCGACGAGGAATGTACTCCCCACATTATGACAGGGCCCTTGCTGTGACACCCCAAAAAGCAAACGACTTCCTTATACATACTCTACTTATATACATACCAATGTATAATAACAAAGTTATCAACAATTGTATGTACTTACGGATTTGATGCGAATAAGAAACAATTATGGGGCCTCAATATATTTATATAAAGTAACTTACTCTGTAATGAAGTATATTTTTCAACATATGTGTCGCTGTAAATACTAGGCGAGCGGTGTGCGGCAGAACGGGCTTACATTTGTCGTTGTACAGGTGTTGTATTGTAGCTGTGGGTTACTCTGGATTTTTTTGCATGTTCTACGGAATGAAACAATATTTATTCGAGAATCACGTATACTGGACAGCACAGGCCGTTAGAGCGCTTGCGAGTCTCGCGCGAGGTGGTGGGTTAGAAACCTGTCATGTAGCAATAAACTCCAGTCTCGTCCAATAACATTTGGGGAAAATTAAGATCACACACAAGTCTTTTAACCCCTCGAGCCCCCAGGTCCGCCGGCGGGTCCGATGTAAACTACGGCGCATTCCGTCAGGCCCCGTAGAACGGCCGGCGGATCGGCCTTGCAACTGCACTTTGAATCGAATTTTGAAGGTTATATAGACCACAGTTGTATGAGCATGTTTTATTCTTTGAAAACTGTGATAAATTTCAAATATTACACTGTGAATAACTTAGCTGTGAAAGAAAAAGTGTTCTAGGCCTGAGGGGTTAAGATTAATTATTACGTGACTTTCATAGAAAAAAAATCACATAATATAATCCTGGTCCTAAACTAGCTGTGGTTACCTGCAAAGGCAGTATGAGGTCGTGAGTCGCGCGCGACAACGTCAACAGTCGCGACTTTCCAGTACATTAACTGTCAAATTCTCGCGACTTTTGACGTTGTCGCGCGCGACTCACGTCCTCATACTACCTTTGCTGGAAATTAAAAGGACAGATATGGACTGAGGCCTTATGTAAATGGTGTTCCTACTTTAGAATACCATACTTCAGCGTGCACATAAGAAGCAGAATAAATTGTAACTTATACAGTTTGAAGCAATAACTAAAAATAAAGTTTATTAAAATTCATAGTTTACTCGACTACGTGAAAATTTGAAGCAAGGACAAATAATGTAACACGATCTGGCAATATGACAGATGTCACTTTTGAAATAGTGAATAAAGGTGCTGCAAAAAGATTTTGTTAGTCTATCGACTATACGTTAGACCTTACAAATCAAACTCGGCGGGAATCAAACCCACGGCCTCTGTTTTTCGTAGTCAAGCGTGTTAACCGTTGTGCCGACGACCCAGTCACTATGAAACGGCCGTAAGTCCACCCAACACACCTGATGTAGAAGCTTTTAACGACCAATGTAAGCCCGTCTTCCCTCAACACCAAGTCTAACGACGATACATAAGAATTATTAGTATTAGGTTCAAGTATTCTTTTGGTATGCTTATTGCATTTATTATGTGAACGATGAAGTGTTATGAGGAGATAGACTGACGCCATGTGCAAGGCTTGCTCTGAACAACAAACACACAGACACCCCACTACACATTCATTTAGAGATATTAACAAAGCAGGTCTATGACACGGGGCGCCAAACGTATTTTGTTTAACTTTTCTTTTCTTATCTTCTTCGTTAACTTTTCAAAAATGGTGTAAGAAACTGGACTCTTACCGCGATCTATTTATTTATTTGAGTTCCCGATATTTCGGCGCCATTGTTGTTGTCTCGTTGAATTTACAAACGGAATGCTTCGCACTGTAAAATAAGGTAATTGGATCCCGTTAATCGAGATTTGTATGTGCATTCTTGGAATTGGCACTGTCCTAAAAAAATCAAGTTTTGTTTTTTATTTAAAATTTGAGAAAAATGGTAATTCTGAGTGACGGCTAAATATTTCGTTGTGTTTTTTTTTCGGGAAAATAGGTAGTTTGTGGCGTGAGTGGCTGGCCTAAATATTTCGATATGGGCGGCTACTTTAGTTATTTTTTAGAGCGAAAATATAAAACAGAGTCTACGAAACCGGAAGTGCGTCATGCACGGAAAAACGTCATTAACTGAGAACGTCCGAGCTGTCAGTTGCTAAAGGTATCGATACACGATCTCTTTAAATAAACAAAACTAAAAAGACTCCTAATTTGAGCAAACGTAAAAGTTTTTATCATATTTATTATGTACCTATATTTGTTTTTTCTTACGAAATACTGAGATCTTGGCATTTTTAATTAAAAAATATCAAAAGACTTTCACTGACTTATGACACGAACGTTGGAAGCTCGAATTAGTCTCAGACTTAGTCACAAAAATACAATAAATCTGTGCATATTAAAATTTAATAATCGTAGCATTATATTTTCTTACTTTATTACCTTTAAAATGAATTATAATTTATGTTTTAACTATGGTTAATATTTAGGACAATACCCATTGCGAATAAATTAATCAAAAAAATTTAAAATTAAATATTTCCTTGCAAAATTTCTCGCAAGGGATAAAAATTCCTTCTGAGAAAGTTTGAATACTAAACTATGATTGTAATTATAATTTATATTTTCGTGATATGATTCCGAACAAAATAATATCTGGGGTCGTAAATGTATTTTTTTCCCAAACGATATAATTTTGCTAAGAGCCAGTTTCCGAATTGAGAATTTCGCTAAGAAATTACTTAACTGGAGTGCTGTCTCGGCAAATCTCGGAAAAGAGCGTGACAGAACGTTACTTAAGTATTTACTTAGTGAAATTCTCAATACGGTTATTGACACTATCAACAATAAATTATTTGACATGCTCGATTAAAACCAAAATTACAAAATATTTCGGAAAATGTATTCTTTTAATCATTCACTTGTTATTACAATTTTTAAATAGATGAAACATAAAAAGAGTGCTCTGAAATGTGACGTCATAAGCAAGTATTTTCATACGAAATTCCGTTTTAAAAGTAACTCATTTGACATTTTGTCAAATACCCAATTCAGATTAAGTCTCAACAAGGCTCAACAATGTAAAATAAACTCTATTTTATGGCAGAGATTTAAAAAAAAAATTGTCAATAGCTAAATGAATTTTGTTACTTTTAATATTGGTATACTTTATTATACATTCTCTCGGGCTCTCACGTTCTGTGGCCCAATTATGCTCACCTAATCCTGAGCGATTCCAATCGTCTAAGGGCCGGTTTCTGAATTGACAATTTCACTAAGTAAAGACTTCAGTGACATTCTGTCACGCTCGTTTCTGAGAAATTTGATGAGACAGCACTACAGCTAAGTAGTTATTTGGCGTTATTATAAATTCGCATATTGGTCTTAACTGTCAAATTGATTACTAATTTCACAGCTAGGGTCGGTTTCTGAATTGAGAACTTCACTAAGTAAATACTTCAGTAACGTTCGGTCACGCTCTTTTCCCAGATATTTGACGAGGCAGCACTACAGTTAAGTAGTTACTGAGCGAAATTCTCAATACAGAAACTGGCCCTAACTGTCAAAGTGCAAGTAATCTTACAGTTGTTGTCAAATTGCTTACTAATTTGACAGTTGTTGTCGAATTGCTTACTAATTTGACAGTTGTCGTCAAATTGCTTACCAATTTGACAGTTTTCGGTTAGAATCGCTTTAGATTTGGTGCGCGTGTTACAGGGGCTGTACTGTAGTGGTTTCCCATGTCATAGACCTCTCCTTTAGTACTTGCGCCACGTGCAGCAAGTTAGTCCGTGTTTTGAGTTACAGTTAGTGCCAAATATTATATAAAACATTTTGACGTACTTCCGTTCTTTTCCATTGTAGTTAGGTACCGTTTTTCAGTGTTGAATGTTTACTCGTTGTGTTAAAATTATTTGTTTACGAAGGCGCCTCACGAGTCATACGTTTATATGGCTATTTCTACTTGTTGCCACTTGTTGCATTGAAAGTAGACGGGTCGTGTTTTGGAATGAGAATAAACTAGTCTAAAAACAAACTTGAGCTTTGTGATACGTATTTATGAAAAGGCTTATGAGACTACAAATTGTGTTTTAATCGTTGATTCTCAATTCAAAGCACGTTCAAACTGGGGCCTGTTTCATGAAACTGCAATTCATAGTTGACTGACAGCTCGATGTACATATAGTGCAAAGTCGATTAACCCACGTTTGAATAAGTAAGAAGAATCTCCTGCGCAATGCTTAAATAGTAATATACATACTATAATACAGACACGTATAAGCCAATTCAGAGGTCGTAGCGCGGCTTGAAAACTTCAGTAAGACCAGCCACTAGTTTTACAAGCCTCCACCAATCCGGACTTGTGCAGTATGACTTATACCTTCCTCAGGGAAGATACCCTTGCCCTTCGGTGGGGACATAATGGGTTGATGCTGATGACATACATAGCTTCTAGTCCCACAGTGGCGTGGGAACCAAAAACAGCTAATAACTAGGAATTGTAGTTATATGGAACTTTGCCTAGATCGTCATCTCTACATGTTGGTAAAGTTTTTTTTGCGATCCGGCGGCGTGTTATTTGTAAATGGGAACCAAACTGCGCTCGTCTTCGAATTGACTCATGAGGCGCCTTCTTAAGAACCCAAGCACAGCATGGGGTGGTCAAAAAGGTGACATTTTATATGGGGTGTATTGAGAGTCTCTGGAGAACTTTTGATTAGTCTCGATATTTATTAGCTTTTAAATGTCGTCGGTGTTTTGTCGTGTAATATATATTTGTAAATAGAAGTAGATACAGCGTTTTGAACTTTCCTGCAAGCCTAGTACATTGCTTAACCTTCAAAGTCGTGATCTTAAAAGTAACCATCGAAAAACATTGTCATTTTCGAGGTCAGGAGTTTAAAAGTCAAAATATAATCCTTAGTGGGTTGACTGCGAAGATTAAGAGAGTCACGAGCCTTTAGCTAGTGCGACCGCGGTTATGATAAGCGAGACCACGATTGAAACACCGAACCCACTATCGAACGTCAATGGTCTGAGAATCGCCGAAATGATCACCTCATGCTGGCTCAAGTCCTCCCTTAGTTTGTACAATATAAGTGTGAACACTGACGCAACAAAACAAAGTTGTCATAAATACAGGCAACGCAAGCTTATTTGCATTCCAAACACTTACTTATAGACCTGTATAGCTGAAAGTGGGGTCCATCGGGTAATCTGAGTTACCCTTTACATAGTTATCGCACTTCTAGATCAGAACTAGGACAACTGAAAATTGTTATCTCAGTATTAGAATGCTGCGTGACTAGATAATTATTTGATTCTTTTGCGTCTGGTGAAGTGGCATTTAATCCAAATATTTGAAGTTTAATAAAAAAATTGTTTCAACTTTAGTATCAACAAATTGAAAACACGTTATTTTAAAGAACTGTAAGTGTAAATTTGAGTTGTCTCAGTTTGATGTAGGGCTGCGCCATCATTATTATGCTTGATGATTTATCAACTTGCAACTGTCAACATCTTCAACTGTAGTACCAGGTCCCACACATACTAATTTTAACCCTTAGGAATAGATAATGAACATTTCAGTACAATATTACACAATAAATTCTGTGGTCGAAATTCTGGAACGAAAATACTGTTGCAAATGTTTTAATTTACTTATCAAAATTATGTATTGTTATTGTTTTTTATAACACCTATTAAAATAATATAGGTACTGGCTGCTTATGTACTAATTGTGAAGTAAATTTTGTTTAGTCTGGTTACTAGATGGACGCCACGTTAAGCTATGAGAGGATCTTAGTTTAATCTGATGTCTGTTTTTTCATTACCCATTGCTTGAAAACACACACAAAGAAAGGATGAATTGTTAGCAATCTAGTTTGGAATGTGTTTCAGATTTTGATGTTTCGCCTCATAAAGTGGAGGTGGCGTGATTCAGCTTAAGGTTTTAGATCTTTTCAAAAAAACAGGAGGTTGCTTTAGTACAACGTTGAGTAAAGCATTTGGTTATTATTAAAATATTGTGCATACTTTTTTTCATTTACATGAAATTAACTTTGATTGTTATTATGATCTCCGTTTGATGAAGTATTTTTCATAACTCATTCAATAGTATTCGGATTTGATTGAGTTTCTTAGACTAGATGAGGGTGTACATTTTAAGGTACAAACACGTGGAGCTTAACCGGGAAATTTTATTTTGCTCGAAGTATCATCCCATAAGCCGGATCACGCGGAGACGGTTACTTGTTAGGGCGTGTTCAAGATTGAGTAAGACCATGTGACATTATTACGTTAAGTTAGCCTACTGTGATACGGCTCCTAGACATTGGTATGTGCTCAATGATTTTATTATTATTTGAATCGATCGAAATTAGGATATTTAAAAATTGGATTATGTATTAATAATGTTACTATAATGTAATGGTTAACGGACCGATTACATTTGATTTATATATTGAAATGTATTTAAATGTAACACTGATGTATGCTAGTCTCTATTATTATTATTAAATGTATTTAGAATTAAGATTACCTACATAAAAATACGTACGTAAGTTCCCTATATTATTATTATGGATTACAGAATAGATCGCGTACAATCCTTCTGACTATTTTAGTAATTATTGTAACTATCTTTAGAGTTTTATATCATGCATTAGATAATGTGATGTATCGCAGACCTATGGGCTTAATCCTTTAGTCCCTCGCTCGACCGCGGCGCCCGCGCCTTCACACCGGACGGACCAGCTCGGAAGGCCATCAACAATGGTTATTTAGAGGCCTGGGCCTCAATTCTGTTAATGCATTACGGTACGATGACAGATACACAGTCGGGGTCACGTGACCCGATTATTCATACCGTTGACGCCTAGAAGATGTGATATGTGTGCGCGCGTAGACTTGAAGTGGCAATGAAACTAAATCGCCTTGTTCACGCAGTTGTCATTGTACTACAATGTATTAACAGAATCTAGGTCCAGATTATGCGCACCAATCCTGTTGGAATTTTGACGTTTGTGCCGGCAGTTAGAATTGAATTTGACAGCTGGAAATCCGGAATCATTCCGGATTTTGTACGTGTCGTAGGAATGTGGCAAGAGACTACGGCCTTAAGAAAACAGCACATCTAAAGGCAGGTACAGATATGTTCTTTTGTCAGTACCGTTCCTCCGTTCCCTATCAGGGCGGCGATCCAAGAACGCAAGTGTGGACGGCTGTTTGGAACGGTAAAGTAGTACGGCGTCACGATTGGCAGGCGTCCACACTAGCGTTCTTGGATCGCGGCGGCGCTGATACGGAACGGAGCAACGGTACGGACAAAAGAACATATCTGGACCCGCCTTTAGGACCGAACGGATCGAATGCACCGAAAAGTTTGGGCGCCTTCCAATTTTTTAAATTCCGGATTCGCCCGATGAGTCAGTAGTGAGCGTGGTTCCTTAGGATTTCAAATAAAGAATTCTAAAATTGGTTTCGTTCGGGTCGGATGGATTTGCGTTCAAATAGCTAAGTCCAATACCTATTGGTGACAAAATCACAGACCTTGTCGGATGGAGGTCTGTGATATACGTGTATAATGTTGATTTGGTTTCGTTTTCGTCTCAGGTGATAATATAAATGAACGAAAGATTTGAACACTATCCTAAAATTATTAACTTTGTTCTGGATACACTTACGGCCGATTTCTGAATTGAGAAATCAATGCTGTAAGCATCTCAAACTCTAGATCTAATTTACGTTTCAAAATTTATTATATGCTCATAGTTAACTATCATGCTTGATCTTTGTTGAGTTTGGATCTCAAACTCGTGCTTAGTGCGCGCATAAGTCGAAAATTGCGTTTTAGGTACTTAATTAAGCTTTGCGACTCGGAGCGAAATGTGGTCGGACTCTTCCGACTAAAAATCGACTAAGCGCTGATTTTTTAATTGTCAGTTAACTTATAACTGAGGAATAAAAATGGCGGTTTGAAAGCTTATGTATGAAAATTATGTCAAACAGCTATTTTTATTCCTCGGATAAAAGTTATCTGACTATTGAAAAATCAGCCCTAAGTGTATGCGGAATAAAGTTAACAATGTGTAGTTCTTACGGAAGTTTAATTTAACGTGAGCCCGCTCTACTTATTGTAGTGATGGATTACGAGTACTAACTGTGCCATCTCGCTCTGTTTCATAACATAATATAACATTTACATACAGACGCATACATTGCTTCTGGCCCCACACTAGGATACCCTGTGTCGTAGGAACCAGAAACAGCGACGTCACAAACATATAAACATCCAAGACCTGGGTTTCTTTTTTTTTGTCCCCAGCCAGGATTCGAACCCGGGACCTCTCGGATGGTAAGTAGATGCGCTAACCGCTGCGCCACAGAGGTCGACAAATACTTTATACTTGGGGAAAGGCGCTTAAAGATACAAAGACAAAAATAACCGCTATGTTAGCGGGGGCATGCCTTTGCCACTAGTAGTGGCAAGTAGCCTTTTTCGCATTGGCCCAGTCCTGTGACAATAATGAGAGTAATTTCGAGTAAAAAAAAGAGTGACGACATGACTATGTTTCGAATGCGATCAGATGTAATACATCGTCCGAATGGCTGTATTTTATATAGCGAAGGGCAAAATAAAAAGTATTCGATAAACGAATGCACTTAGGTATGACTGATAAAGGAAAAGAGATTTGTCGGGATCGTGACACCAGGATAAGACAGCGATTGACGACCTCTGTGGCGCAGTGGTTAGTGCATCTGACTACCATACCCCTTTGCAACCGAAGATTTTTTTTTCTTAAATTTAACAATCTTGGCTTGCCAAAATACCTTGTTTTGGTATGCCATAGATTCTTAGAAAAATAACCAAAAAAATCCCTTTACTGCTAGTCCGGCTAAAAAGTAACTGCACAATCGTGCAACTACATTTTTCCAGCCATATTTTATGACTAAAAACTAACTTTGTATTTAGAAAAAACATTATACAACGCTTCCTATACACATTCAAACTTAATTATTGTAAGGCTTCAAACAAAATATATTAATTATCGGTACTTTACGTGAAGCACGTTTACCGCCAAAATAAGCAGAACAAAATATATTAATTATCGGTACTTTACGTGAAGCACGTTTACTGCCAAAATAAGCAGAAATCACTACCAGCGGCTCGCGAGCCAATCTGTGGCCAATGTGTGCCCACAAGTGAGGCGCCACACCTTGCAGTATTTTTTGTAGGTAAAACAGATAAATGCACGATCGATCGATGCCGGTTGCGTCCCGAAAAGTTAATTTGTATGGAGTCAGGATTTTTTTAAATTACATGCACGGGTGTGATAGCTCGGTTGCAAAGGGATACGAGAGGTCCCGGGTTCGAATCCCGGCTGGGGACAAAAAAAAAACCAGGTCTTGGATGTTTACATGTTTGTGACGTCGCTGTTTCTGGCACCCACGACACAGGGTATCCTAGTGTGGAGCCAGAAGCAATGTATGTGCCTGTATGTAAATGTTTATGTTTATAAGTACAAGCGCGACTTGGTGATTTATTTCAATTTGTTGTTCACTCAAACAAGCGTTAATACATTTTTTAACTACGAACGTTGTTCTGACTTACCAAATCAACACCCTTTAGATTGGCTCAAATCGAAGTTCCGCTCTCAACTGACGAGATTTTATTTCGACACCGGGTTCACCTTAAGGTCTATCCACCTTCCAACGGCCACCTACCCACTAAGTCGGAAACTATAATAAAACCCGTACCTTGCCGTGCCCGTCGACCGCACCCGGCCCAGTTTTCTTTTGCGCTAGTATTGTATTTAAGGTTTATTTTAGGTTGTACCAACATCGGTTCTAATGTGGACAGACCTTCTATGTGACCTGAGTCTTACCGCCTAACTGCGGATTGTCCAGTCAATATACAGACAGAACATCAACCTTTACAGTAAATTCTACAGTATGTTAGCTTTTAGAATATGAGTTAAATTCTAAAAGCTACTATCGGGTAATATAAATATCGGAACTAATATGACGGAAACAAACTAATACAGGACAGGAAATAGTATTACACTCGTGTGCTTTCGGCGAAAACCGAAGCCTACTCTAGAGCCCGAGGTATATATTCTAAAAGCTAAGAGACTGTACTACATAAAAAAGTAAAGATTGACTTGTCGCAGTACCCCTGCCTCTCCAGTACGGCCATCGTCTCCCGGGCTGGTTCGACCGGTGAAGACAGCGGGCTTGGGATGAGTGCTGGCGGGCCGGACTTGCTGCTCAAGATGGAACGAATTTAGCTGTGAATGTGTTTGAGGTCGACCCTCACGCCCGCCCGCCCTTGGACCCCGCCCCGCTCTCTACTCTTTTAAGTTTGAAATCCAAAGATAGCAGCTGACTACATCATAATAATATACCTACACCAAGTCGAAATGTAATGGAAATAAAATGTTTTCTTATCACCGAATGACTATTCATTGAAGCGATTCAGATTCCGAAATTGCTTACACCAGGAGAGTTTCTCGAATGCGAGTGGCGAATAGTAAGCGATTATTCCATGGCAAAACTCGCCATTCGATTCGGCAGGCAATGCTAATGTGCTTGTTGACGGATGTTCTTTTTATTACATAATCTCATTTCAGAAGCCAGGAGTTTCAGAAGTTGCATCTCAATCATTTTCATGCCAATATAAAAGAAAACTTCAGTGATATTTTTAGTACATATGTGCGGAACCTTTGAGTTTACTTATCTTATGAGGCTCTATCCAATTCACTACCGCCACAAGAGCCAAGGCAAAAAACCCTAGGATAGACGCCAAAAACTACCGTTTTAAGAAAAATATATGTAATGAAAGTGTATACTAATATTATAAAGAGGAAAGATTTGTATTTTTGTGTGTATGTTTGTAATGAATAGGCTCAGAAACTACTGGGCCGATTTAAAAAATTCTTTCATCATTAGAAAGCTACATTATTCGTGAGTAACATAGGCTATATCTATATTAGTAGTATTATAAAGAGGAAGTTTAGTGCTTTGTGTGTATGTTTGTAATGAATAGGCTCACAAACTACTGGGCCGATTTTAAAAATGCTTTCACCTGTAGAAAGCTACATTCTTCGTGAGTAACATAGGCTTTATTGATGTTCTAAAGATACATTACTCTGCGTTTATCCCAAAATGTTTAAAAAATAAATGGCGGGCCGCTAGTTTGTAATAAAAGAAAGATGGTTCTAAACATTTTTTTTCCCATTGGTGGGTTTTGAATCTGGTATGCAGTCTCGCTTATACAGAAAACCTTCCGGCCACATTTAAAATCAAAACCATACTATTTCTTAAATTTTTGAAAAATATTCCATGCGAGACCTAATAGCAGCCTTTGACAAGCGTCATGTTATGTTACTAGCATAAAGTTAATTATTAACTTTATGGTTACTAGCGCAACCTACGAAAAAATAAAAAAATCTATTAGGTAACTATCCAGGTTTTTACATAGTTTCTTGGTCGTGGATCCAAAAATAATAATTTACTAGATAGAAACATTTATGAGAAAAGAAAATCTAACTTTATGCCGCCCCTGTGTATTGTTTTATTATATGCAAGTCCTTAATAAAACAACATTTTTTTACAAAAGTACATAAAGTAATATTTATTAAAATTCGTAAGTTGTCTTAAACACAATAATATACCTAAGAAGAACAGTAGAACTTAGGAGATTCTAGTTTAGACACTTACAATAGTTAGGTATGATTGTAATAAACAACACATAACACAAAGGACCGAAGGCATTTTAGGTACCTACTTGACTAAATAAGCAGTACAATCATGGCCGATTTAGATTATCTTAGTGTTTAGAAGAGTGCTTTTGTACAATTAGAAATTCAAGTGCTTTAGTACAGGTGCGAGTGAACGTTTATATTTCTTCCAGGTGTGTCATTTCGTCGCCAGTCGAACAATCAACGTCGCGAAATACGCGCTATTCTACACAAAATACCTACTAAGTATTTTAATGGAACAAATATGTAAGCAAGTTCAATAATTCGAGTTAATACAAACAACAGCCCGCGTCACGGGTCACTTGTGCACTCTCCTGCAAAGGTGGGATGAGGACGCGAGTCGCGCGCGACAACGTCAAAAGTCGCGAGAATTTGACAGTTAATGTACTGGAAAGTCGCGACTTTTGACGTTGTCGCGCGCGACTCGCGTCCTCATGCTACCTTTGCTGAAGTTCTCACTAAATTTTTAGTTTACACACAGATAAATAACGAGGATAGTGACGCGCTCAGGTGTCACTGGAAAACAATTCTATTTTGATTCTAATTGAAAGGCAACTAGAACCGTACTGAAGCGAGTAGCATTTACATGTTTCTCCTAAAGCACTCTCCTAAACACTAACATAATCTAAATCGGCCTTTACTAAACTAAGTTAAGTATTCGAATATTAGCTTGCCCAGCCCGCATACCATACAAAAGTGTGAGTAGCGTCATAAAATCTATGTGGCTCGTTTCTTAAATATTATTTTTATTTATAGACATTGCTTCGAGATTATAAGGCAATAAATAACAATAGAAAGTCGAGAAAGCACATCAACTTATTAGTATGCAGTGTAACTTACTACATAGTTACGTAATTAAAAAATGCGTGAAACACCGAATCGAACAAACAATTGAATATGTGCTAAGCTTCCAGAAAAATTCACATCTTAGTATAAAAGGCCACAAAAAAGGTATCTTCTTAACTTGCCTAGGTAAAATAATTTCACAACTTAGGTACTTAAAAGGCTTGTTATATGAAATCTGTTCTACAACTTAGTCGATACTATTGTACCAACCTAAGCACAAAGCCTAGCTTCTTTCATAAAACACACAACTGTTGCATAACTTAGTCGGTAAGATTTGGTAAGACTATTTGAATTTGAACAACGTCAGCACGTAGCCCTTAAAAAAGATTAGGTGGCCCCTAAATCTTAAGTGTTGGTGAAAACGGGCATGAGCGTCACAATTAATTGTATTGTCTCACAATTAATTGTGACGCTCAGACTCGTTTCATTAAACTTCAATTCCCAGTTTATCAGTGGGAATTTGCCGTTCAGTGCGTAGCAGAATCTTCCTACTTACCGCGATTGGTAAGTAGATTGGAAAGCGTTCGATAATCCGGGGGTAAGTCGATACTTACCCCCGGATTATCGAACGCTAAAGCTGAGTCCGCTGCGCCATGTTACGCATGTTACAAAAAATGTAACACGTTATTAAAACAAAAATGGCGAGTGGTATTAATACTTTACATGTTACGTAGCACGTAACGTGACGTTATGTAACACGTAACGTGTTATACCACGCCCCATTTTTATTATAATTACGTGTTACGTTTTTTGTAACACGCGTAACATGGCGCAGCGGACCCGGCTTAACAGTTTGTTAATCAATTGTTAACAGCTGTCAGTTGGCAAAAGTGCATTTAAAAAAGACAAGTGACAGCTGTTAAAAGTAGATTAACAGACTCAACGTTCACGAAACAAGGGGTATGTAATGTGAATCGAATGTCTTAGTAAAACATGAATTGTGGTTTCTTATAATAGGCGCGCCAACAACATAAACTAAGTAACATTAAACTAAAATCAATTCAAATGACCACTTAAGGCTGGTTTGTTGCGTCTGGGTGTGGTTGTCTCGCTCGCACATAACATTTTTAATTGTAAAAAAAATTAAAAAACCATAACCAGTCAAATGCGCTATGGTTGGTTACTGAGTTCGTCGACTAGCTGCCCCGTTGTAACATTTTTACTTATTGTAAAATAAAGAGATCGTGAAGAAAATGGTGTGCATATATATTTTCTAGTGACACCTCACATCATTTCTATCAAAAAATATTTTTAACTCATTGTTTAGTCTTACAATGAGCAAGCGAGACAGATGGCACGTCTGCATTAACAGTCTTTAACATATTCGAAGATTTATCCTTACATACATCTACTTAGGTAAACACTTTTAACAGAGTTTATAAATTTGTAAATAGGTGAGTGATCGCAATTTATTAAATACAGAAAATAAATATTCTATAGTTCTAATCAGTCTTACTATTAGGCACCTGTTTGATCCACAAAATATCAGCCATGTCACTTTATGTTCTAGGCTCAGCAGATACTTATTCGAGGTGAAAAGTTTTTATTAAAACTCGATTTCTTAAAGCATTGCTCAAGTGCAGTTTAAATAATCTGTGGTGAAAGGAAAGACATCACCTTCTTAGGAGTTGTTAGAGGAAATCTTTTTTTGATAAATAACAGCATGATAAATGATTGACAGGTCCACATGACTGATGATCAGCCAGTGAGAGTTTTAGTGATCAGCTTTTGGCCCTTTACATACTGCTAATTTTAGCATCGATGCAGTCGTGCGTTTTTGATACGCGTGAGTGCATGGATGACGACCTCTGGCGTAGCGGTAAGCGCATCTGCTTACCGTGCGAGAGGTCCCGGGTTCGATCCCCGGCTTGGGAGAAAAAAAAACTCCAGGTCTTGGATGTTTACATGTCTGTGACGTCGCTGTTTCTGGTTCCCACGACACAGGGTATCCTAGTGTGGGGCCAGAAGCAATGTATATGCCTGTATGTAAATGTTTATGATTATGTACTGCATCGCTACAGTTCAACTGGCCAGCTTGTGCATCGCGACAGCACAGCATTGCGACTGTTTCGATGCTAAAGTAGCGCAAGTGTGTAAAGGTGGACCATTTGCGACTGCATCGATGCTAAAAGTCGCAGTGTGTAAAGAGACAGTGATCAGCTTTTAATTTTCTTATAGTCTTATTACAATCAAATAGTTAACATTTCAGACTGTCACTGACTGTTATAAGTAGGTATCTAGTAACATGGCACATTTTCGATTAATAAAGAGTAGAAATATTTTGTTAAAAAAGCTCGCATTTCGGCCTATTAATATACATTGACGATTGGCGGAGATCAGACCTTTTTAGGATATCAGATGGCCAAAATTAACAAAAATCTATTCTGTTTTACGCGTCTACAATGTTTCGTGTATATTGGGTAGGCTAATTAATATTGCAAAACAACGTTTTCCGAGCCAACTGGTTAACTATAATAATAGCTTCCTTTCACACAACACAATCACTTGACCAAGTGCCAAACTAGGATACCCTGTCCTATGGTAACCAGGTAAGTAGATTATAAACATCGAAAAACACACAGACTGAGGCCATTTGTACAAATCTACGGCGGCCCCCAGTGGGAATCCAACCCACGGCCTCTCTTTAGGTAGCTAAGCGCCTTAACGGCTCGACCATCGAGGCAGTCAATAATAAGGTCATGTTTTAACTAAATAAGAATAAAAATTCTTATTTAGTTAAAACATGAAATAAATTAAAACTCTCATCAAATTTTACACCTTGGAATGAAGACTTTCGTGAATACGGCCCTGATTTTGCGAAAAATAATCCAATCATTGGCAATTAGGGTACCTAAACATTACCTTTAAATCAAAATTAACATTTCTTGAGAGCGAAAACCAAATTCTCCAACCTTAACCCCAGCTGGGGACAAAAAATCCCAAGGTCTTGGATGTTTACATGTTTGTGATGTCGCTGTTTCTGATTCCCACGACATAGGCATCCTAGTGTGGGGCCAGAAGCAATGTGTGTGCCTGTAACGATCAGAGTAAGTAGAATATGAGATTGTAAAAGTCGATAAAGACCTGCCTTTGCATAACTGTGCTTGGTATTTACTTTGTTATCAATATAATATTCCGACCTTCAAAGATCTCACTGTACAATGCCAATAGATGCCCCCGTCTTGTCCAAGATACGAGGTCACACAGATAGCAATGAGGTATTATAGGAGACTTGGAAATCTCGAGACTTACAATAGAAGTTTTTACAAAGTAAGATCATTTTAAAACTTTCTTGAAAACAAATACATATTTTGGAATTGTTTGTATCTTTTACCTCCAACTAAAACATAATTGTTGATTCAGTTTATGAAAGTAAGAAAATCGTACACTGGAAAAAACAAAAGCTCCACTTGAATGTTTGGTTTTGATCTTCTTGTTTGAAACAAGCAAAGGTAATTAATGTTATACCGTGTATGACAACAAATATCATACTTCTGTTTAGCCTCTGAAATAAATAGTTACACATAATTTATTACATCTGTTAAGCTATAACAAGTTACAAAGAGCTTGATTTGATTAATATTCAGTTTGATACTGATGTATTATGTTCTTACTAAGAGACTATTATACGAAAATCCGTAACTATAATTAGTTACTTTGTATAACTATTGTAGTTTAGTTGCAGCACTGGGTTTTGTGTTTGAAAACATTCTCACAGTTTAATTATCGTAATCTCTCACTGGAATGTAACAAGGGTATTTATACAGTTATCGTCAGCTAAAGTGCCACTTTTGAAATTGAATAATGACTTTTTTAACATAATAGGCAACTAGTTTCCGCAAACTGTTATGGATGTATTTTTAATGACCCAAAAGCCAATGGAATAGGGTGGCATGGAAATGTGATTGCCATGTTTAAGACGTCGCGGCTGCAACTCAGGTAATGGTGACTCGTAATACAATGGCCAGCTATTTAACAAAATCGTCTTCGACAGCCTATTATTTGAAGGAGCACTAAAAATGTACTCGTCAATGTCTAAGCCATCACTGTTAATAGCTGACCCATTCAAAAGAAATCGTATTTTGGCCATCTCCAAATTGACAGCGTAAACGGTAATTGCAGAGGTATCGTTGGTGTAATTTCTGTTAGCACAGTGGGCATACATTCGTTGGTAACCTGAGCATTTACATTTGAGATGAAGAACTTTGTTTCCAACTACCGTCTTGTAGAGCTTACTAACCCACCAGTCAGGTAAAGGTTCCATTTTTTGATCTATAAGACTATAGTTACCACCAAACAAACTTTGTCTTATTACAGTTGTTATGTTATATTTTGCTGATAAACCCAGTTTGTCCACCCACAGTGGAGTGCCAGCATATGTGTTGGAGAGGCCAGGAGCCCCACCGCCGTACGCGGTGCTTGTTTCACTTAGCCACATTGGAATGTCACTGTGTGCAACTGTATGGCTCTTCATAGTCTCGATTTGTTCTTTGAGAAGATCGAATGTGCTCGGAGTCCAAAAGTCAGGCAACTTTGCTGTGCGGCTGTTTAAATAGTATTGATGCCAAGACCTTACATTGATTGAGTGAGACCCGTTTGTTAGAAAATCCACCATGTACTGGAGACAGCCTGGACGTTGTGGCTGAGGCCGGGTGGTGTCTGGGCCCACAAGCAACGAATTTTCATAGCCATGTTCGTTTAGAAGATGCCTCAGTTTTTTAAAGTCTCGTGCTAATTGTTCAGGTGTGATGGATATGTTGAATGTATGACGAAATGAATTAGGTTCATTACCTAGCTGCCAGTCGACTTTGTAACCATGGGAACTGGAATAATTTAATATTTCTTTGGCGTTAAGATCAGACCAGCCATGGTCATTTCGTAAGAGAACATTGAAGCTGAATAGAGGCTTTACGCCAGTTTGGATGCAGAACTCATTAATTTCGGTCCACTGAGGCCCAGTCATGAGAAAAAAGGGTAGGAACTTGTGTTTACACATGTGTTTCTTGAGCAGTGTGCAGATGTGCTTGCCATGTTTGGCTGGGTGGCAGTCCTCACAGGAGACTGAAGGAATCTCATCCTTGCTGAAGATGAGCCGCTCTGACATTGTGCCACCCAAGCGAAGCCGTGCCGGTGCCAGAGCTGCTGTCAGTTCGCGAAACTTCGGATCCGAAAAGTTCACTGCTTTGAAATGTTCCAGTTCCGAGGCATCAAGACCGAAGCTTAAAAAATCATCTGGTAGCACAGAGGTTACATTTTGGTGTTCGCTTATGGTAACGTAGCACTTTTCGGCGATGTTGTATTTAACGAATAGCACCATGAGAGCCACATTGCAGGACAGAGCGATCGCACACACGGCCACTAAACGTCTGTTGGATAACATTGTTGTTGGAACTTTGACGCAACACTGCGGAGCAATTAGGAGGGTTGTAACATATTCTTTTACACTATCTACCGCCAGAAAAGACTTTTTTTATTAAATAAAATCTGATTTTGGTTCAACATAAACTCGACACGACACTCTTCTATTGAATGTTTTTTTTTTTAAAACTTCTTTATCTCTGCTAATAGCAGAATAGGCAAAGGACTTTCGTCCATGCAGCCAGATCTAACGTTTTTGAGGTAATTCTTTGTAGAAGGCCGAAGCCAAATCTTTGTAATGTTTTTTAGATATCTTTTTCGTGTTAAGGCCGAGGCCAAATCTTTGTAATAAAAATTTTTAAAAGTCTTTTCTGTGTTAAAGCCGAGGCTAGATTTATGTAATTTTTTTTTTAATTTGTCATTCCTTGTTACGGCATCTGCCAAGTCACATTTTGTTCACATTCACATTCACATTTTGTTCACATTCACATTTACATTTTGTTCACATTCACATTTCGATAAAATTTTGTCAATATTTATACGTTATATTTATAGGTCTGGGTCTTTATCAGCTTACATTTCACTATTTACATTATGTAGTTTATTTACAAATTTATTTTACAGACTCTCCACAGTAGTGGAAATGTAGGTACTCATATAGTGGTATAAAGTTCTCGAATTTAATCAGGAAAGCCTGAGTGTCGCGCGGGATGCTTTCAGGGTCATTATAGATGTTTAGAAGTTTTTATATCAATATCAGTCTTTGAAGGTTGTAAGCAGGGCAATGAAAAAAAATATGATCTAATGTCTGGTCATCGGATAAATTGCAATCATTGCATATAGGGGATGATACGATGTGCATTATATGAAGATGATGATTAACACGACAGTGTCCAAACCGTAGACGATTTATAATTGAGTAGAACTTTCTTGACAAGTAGATTTTTGAGTATGTAAACCAAGGAGCACATCCAATCTTTGTGTTAATTTTAGCCTCAGAAGAAGGAGTACCATAGAAGGAGGAATAAAATAAAAAGTAATAGTTGTATAGCTGTCCATGTTACTCTTACGATAAATCTCTGCGCCAGAAAGAGACAGCTGTAGTGTACTCATGCACTAAAAATGTTACAATCGTACACGGTTGCCACAGATTATTGAACAAAGCCAAAATCGATAGGGCTGGGACAAACACCATAAAGATGTCGATAATATTTATTCCGATCTACATAATCTGTGTATTTTTTTAAATTAATGTTGGTAATTAAGTATTAATATTAAATGATAAAAAAATCATACCTCTTTTTCACAATTTGCTAAAAGTATCTTTTCAATCCCATCACCATGTTTAATAGTGATTTTTCGGACCCATGGCTGTGTACCAAAAAACCTACGACTAAATTCCATTATTCCAATTCCAATTACTTTAAATTACAGTCATGGGCCCATGATAATCACTATTATCACCATTATCTATCTATCTAATTATCAATGTATTTATCTCTAAAAAAATATGATTTTTCCCTTGGTGGTGCTAGTGAACCAGCTGGAACCCCTTACGGTTATGTTATTATGTGCTAAGTGTGGTACAACATACCATATAAGTTACAATAAATATTCATAAGTAACAGTAAGTAATTCTACATCAGGTTTTCAATAATATAAATGGGACTAATAGGGCTATAGCGAATCGAAGAAAGATTTTACCGAGTTATGTGGTAACATGGCAAAAAGTATATGTACGGCGAATATAGAACCTTTTTTTTTAATATGTTTGCAAATCATCAATAATTACTATATACAGCGCCACCAAGTTATCTGTTCAGGTGGGTAAAATTGTAACTAAGTAATTAATTGTAAATCCTGTTCCCCATTTTTTGTTTTATTTATTCACTTACTAAGATTTATAGATATATGTTCATTAAAATTGAAAGATGGGTTAAAATATTCTCATTTTTCTAGGCAAATTTCTCAAATATTACTACTAAATTCTCCACTAGCGCCGCTATCAACTGAACAGATGAGATGGCGGCACTGTAAGAAAGGATAATGAATAAAACAAGACCAAAATAGGAAAAACTATTTAATAACATAACATAACATTTACACACAGGCACATACATTGCTTCTGGCCCCACACTAGGATAACCCTGTGTCGTGTTAATAGATTACGTATTTGTTTCTAACATAACATAACATTTACACACAGGCACATACATTGCTTCTGGCCCCACACTAGGATACCCTGTGTCGTGTTAATAGATTACGTATTTGTTTCCAATAAATACCACCTAGCATAGTTACTCAAGGCACCCGTTGTAATAACATCATTAGTCCAGGTTCGATGGAATAAAATAAAAATTAAAAACCAAACGATTTTATTGGTACAAGATTATTTAGTATCAAATAAAGTACGTAGTTTCAAGCTTTTCACATAAAAAGTGGCAGGTTGCAGCTCAATAGAGAAGAAACCAACACGTATTACTATAATGTACCTATATGTTTTTTATCCCTGACTTCTGTTTTACAAGTACCTATTAACGTTTTTTTTTTCACAAAAATGTGTCAGCCATAATGTAAAAGATAATATTTTATGAAATTAAAATGAAATCAGCTTGGTTGCAGCTCACGAACGTTGTCCATTTCCGCGGAGGTCGCAACCTGAAAATTGTTTTTATTTAAGTACTTCACGTTGATAACTTCCACATAAAAAATAATAAAAATCACTTGCACCAGAATCAGACTATGATAGTATTAAACTAGTTATGACCTTTAACTGCTAAACGTTGTCTAGGATAGAAAAAACACCCAGTCAGGCAATAATCAGGGAAAAATTCTACAAGTGATATACGGCGCCTTGCAGGTTGGAACTGACAACCTATTTTATTATCCAAGTGGAGTAACCACTAGACCAACGAGACAGTCGGGTCTCATGTGAAATTCCTGATGTACATACATACAGCAAAACGTGCACCTCAGTCGACATTATTGTGCAGTATGTAGACTTTATTTTGTTTTTAGTATCATTATAATGTATAATTATAACCTTACCAATGATCTGCGGGCTAAGGAAAAGCGTAAAGTAGGTACGGCACTTGTTTCCAACCTACGCCACTTGCTATTGTTTATGAAACAGTCGCTTGCTGCAAATGCGGTGTAAATTTTTCCAAGACTACTTTGTACGTGATACTGCGTCATCGACATTTGTTATTTTGTGCTGTCTTCGGGAAACCTGCAATAGATAATTAACAATTAAAACAACTATACGAACGCAAGAAATAACTAAATATGCTCTACGAACTATCGATACTTTTTTCACTGAGAAAGTGGGAAAGTCCCATCCCTATTCAACTACAACAAACAACAAACTTGTATTATGATTTATATCGAAAATATCACAATAATCATCATGAAAACACCATTCTATAATAACTAATTTGCAATTCTAGTAGCCCATAGTTGAAATCTTAGAGAAAATACCCTTTTAGGTACACAAAATTGAGACTTACCGGTGGAAGCTGATGAATGTTGTTTCATTATCTTCTCGGGAAGAATGAGATATACATTCTAACACAACACACGCCATGCCGATGGTTACTTATACTATATACCATGAGAACCCACTAAAATTCACTTCAAATGGTGCTTTAGTAAATATAAAATACACAAGCTTCTTGAAAACGGCGCACTCCCAAACCTCTTGTCAAACACACTGCCAAACACAGAACACCCTCTGCCAAATCAATGTCATTGGGCGGCACATTGCATGCCGTCATTTTCTGAGCCGTTCTAATTTGGTAGCGTAATGGTAACCAAAGGTAACCAACTGACGTTTAAGGGTTGTACGCACGAAAAAAGCAACAAAGACACGACTATATTTTTCTCTTTCTAACTCGTAGCTTGCGGCTATTTAAATTGACGAAACAGACTATATGGCACGTTTTCATTTTTTAACGCTCCTTCTATGGTACTCCTTCTTCTGAGATTTTAGCATACCAAGAGCCTTTAGTTAGAAGAGTGTTTTTGCCAATCTGCTTGCCAATCTTGACGAATCTTTGATTTTAAAACACTGTTTATGTCCGAACTAGGAATGGCAACACTTTTGACGTGTCGATTGTCGATGTTTACAGGATTTTGATTGGCTGTTTGGGCGGGAAACAGCAAAGATACGAAAACTTTTTCCAAAATTTTAAAATTATTAGTTATTTGTTTTAAACTAAGTGCAAACTATTAATAGGTGGTCAAAGCGACACGAAACTATGGATGATGATGAGGGGCCGGGGGAAAAGCCCCCGGACCCCAAGACTCCTCGTATAGTGAGGAATTTAAAGAGACCTGCTTCAGCGGTGGCGGGAGATAGGTATTTAGGTGAAGACTGTTATGTGCCATATTTTAAACCTAATTATAAAAGACTATACCCGGAAAATAGCCCCAACCTGACATTCAAAGTGTTCGTTGAAAGTGTGAAACCCTGCGGAAAAATCGGGAACAAAAGCCCGGTTTATCTAAACAACATCTTCTCTAGCGAAGTGAAAGGTGTACAGTCCCTGCAAAGAGTCAATGCCAATAAGATAAGTATAACTTTCAAACTGGCCAATAATGCTAATAACTTCTTACTAAATACCAACTTCCTCACCAAGCATGAACTGAAAGCTTATATACCAGCAACACAAATCGAAAAAACCGGAGTGATCCGTTTTGTACCTACAAATATCTCTAATGAAGAATTATATACAAAATTATCATCCATCTATGAAATAATAACAGTCAGAAGATTCACAAAAAAGGTGGGAGACGAGAGAATACCTTTACAGACAATAAGCCTTACATTTTTATCCAATAATTTACCAGAAATCGTGCAGTATGACTTGTTCTCATACAGAGTATTTGAATATGTCCCTCCTCTACAACAATGTTTCAAATGTTTCAAATTCAACCATTCTGCTAAAGTCTGTAATAGTTCAGTTCAGAAGTGTAGTATATGTTCAGGTGAACATTCTTATAGAGAATGTGACAGGCCAAACGATCTTTGCTGTTCTAACTGCAGTGGACCTCACTTGGCAATATCAAAATTATGTCCTATTAAAATGAAAAAAATGATGGAAAAGAAAAATAAAATAAGTTACTCTTCTGTACTGAACACAAAATCTATGACTGAATTCCCTGCTCTGACTGAAACCTCCCGGCCTAGTCCCTCTTTTGTAAAAAAGAATGTAAATAAAATTGTAAACAAATCTGTAAATAGTTCTGTACATAATGTAAATACTAACAGTGATGACATAAAATCACAAATAATTGGAAGCAGTGATGTACTGTCGGCCCTGGTACAGACACTGATCCAGCTTGCCAACAACCCTGAGGGCAGCTCTATAACAACGGCTGCTATCAAAGATATGCTTATTAAAAACTTAAAATAATGGATAGTAATTGCACAGGTAACAGCTCTCACATACGCATTGCACAATTTAACATTCAAAGCGCTAATAGTAAAAAGGCATTATTAATTAGATTTCTTAATAAACAAAGTATTGACATATGCTTATTAAATGAAACATGGTTCAAAAATAATGATAGCATTAAATTTCCAGGTTACAATGTATTCAATCGCAACTCTAAGAATGCTCATAATGGAGTAGCAATTGTTATTAGGAAAACACTTAAGTATAAAATCTTAGATACCAATTTTTATGAAGATATACAAACTGTCGCTTTATCCCTTTCTACAGATAATGGTAACCTGACTGTTTTATGTGTCTACTGCCCCCCTACTAGTGGGCACATTAGAATAAATAAATTGCGCCATGTTGTAAGAGATTTGCCTAAGCCAATATTTGTATCTGGTGATTTCAATGCGCATCATGTTGCCTTTGGATGTGTATCAACCAAAGGCAGAGGGCATGAACTTTATAATTTAATTGATGAGAATGATTTATGCATATTAAACAATGGCAATTATACTACTGTCAATAGACCTACACAAAATCCATCTGCAATTGACATCACTTTTGTAAGCCCATGCATAGCCCCCTTATGTGAATGGTCAGTACACGATGATAGCATGGGTAGTTACCATTACCCTACCATCACTCAAATCCAGCTGCGCATTGAAAAATACCAGACAAATGAGCCAATTGACAAGTTTTTGTATAAAAAGACTGATTGGTTACATTATAAAAATTTATCTCAGCAATTATACCAAAACATGGAAATAAATCAGTACAATCCTATAAATTCATACAATGAATTCTGTAATAAACTTGAAATGCTTAAACAACAATGTATACCAAAGTTCACTAAATCAAGTAAATACCGTAGTAGACCTCCATGCCCATGGTGGAATGATATTTGCGAACAAAGTGTAATTAAATCCTATGAGTCACTAAAACACTATAGAGCCAATCCGACCATGGACAATTATATTAATTACAAAAAGGCAGACGCACTCAAAAAAAGAACATTAGCTGAACAAAAACATTACAGCTGGGATAATTTGTGTAACACATTTAATAGAACTACGCCAATCAGTCGTATATGGAACTTAATTAAAATGTTTAATGGTGCAAAATCCAAAAGTAAGACCTATAATGATGAATTCATTCCCCAGTTCCTGAATAAGCTATCAGATAACAGTAATCTTATCACTGAAAATTTGCAATCCTTCTTTTCAAAACATAATAATGATAGTAACTCTAAGTTTTTGATAGAACCATTCACTTGGCACGAATTCATCATGAGCCTAAATTCAAGGCGGGACACTGCTCCCGGCTTGGATGACTTTCCTTATCTTCTAATCAAGAATTTAGATGAAGGAGCCCAAAAATTATTTCTTGCAATTTTAAATAACCTGTGGTCCAATATGTCGATTCCAGACTCATGGAAAACACAATGTGTTATTCCCATTCTAAAACCAGATAAATCTCCTGATTGTGCAGATTCCTATCGTCCTATATCCCTTTCTTCCTGTTTGGGTAAAATTTTTGAAGCAATGATTAAGGTTCGTCTCGATTGGCATATTGAAGCCAATAAAATAATTCCTGATATTCAATATGGCTTTCGAAGAGGTAGAAGCTGCGCAGACAGTTTCCTTTCATTAATATCAGACCTGAAAAAGTGTAAAGATAACGGATTAAGTACAGTGTGCACATTTTTAGATATCCAAGCTGCATTTGATAGCATTGACCCAGGAATTCTAGTTAAAGTACTCTCAAATTTAAGGATACCTGGCATATTATGCCAATGGATATATAACTTTCTTAATAATCGAATTTTGTATGTCAAACACAACAATATATTATATGGTCCTCGCCCTGTAAGTAAAGGTACAATGCAAGGATCTATTTTATCACCATTACTGTTTAACCTGTATGTATGTGAAATCCTGCATTATGTAAATACTGATAGTGTAAATATATTACAGTTTGCTGATGACATTATTTTATACAGCTCAAATTATTCTATAGATACTGCCATAAATAACATTAATAATTCTCTCAATAAACTAAATTTCTATTATGCCAATAGGCTCCATCTTAAGGTCAATACTAACAAGAGTCATACTATGTTATTTAGTAAAGATGAACCACATGTTCAAGTTAAATATGATGGCACTCCAATTCCAATCGTTCAAACACATAAATTTTTGGGCATAATATTAGATAGAAAATTAACATTTGAACAGCATATCAAACATATAATAGCCAAGTCACTAGCAGGTTTAAATATTATGAGATGCATGGCTGGTGTTTCATGGGGAGCCGACCCAAAAACTCTGGCCATGCTATATAAGGCTATAGTTAGAAGTCATTTTGACTATAGCACTCTAGCTTATGTAAATAGTGTACATGTAAATAAATTAGATATAGTCCAGAACAAAGCTCTGCGAATTATCTCTGGCGCTATGTGTTCAACTCCCATAAGGGCCATGGAAGTTGAAACCAAAATAATGCCTCTACAGTATAGAAGGCTTAAATTAATTAAAAGATATATTCTAAAATTGCTCTCATCTGATAATCCTATAATAAATAAAATCATACCTAATTTAACTTACCATCAAAATTCCGAATTTCCAATGTTCCGTGAGACAATATCCAATAGTTTAATTGAAGGCATGAAGAAATTTTCACATATTTATAAACAAGGCTCTTGTTGGTCTTGTTTTGCTCATCCATATAAGAATACAGTATATCCAGTATCTGTAATTGATAAAATTATTTCTGATAATAAAAACTTTCTATACTTTTTATCAGATTATGGAGATGTTTATAAAATATATACGGATGGCAGTAAGGGAGAATGTTACTGCCGATCTGCTATATATGACTCACAAACGGGCAATTCGCAGAGTTTTACTTTACACAGTAGTTGTTCAATTTTTACAGCAGAAGCATATGCAATTTTTGAGGCATTAAAACTTCTCAAAGTTGTTAAACCTAACCTTAAAAGAATCTTAATCTTAACAGATTCATTAAGTGTCATTCAAGCACTAAAGAATTTAAAATTTAACTACAAAACTAACTATATCCTATATGCTATTAAATCCCTCTTAATATCCAATGAAGCTTTAGGAATGCAGATATCTCTAATGTGGATACCTTCACACAGAGGTATATCTGGGAATGAAATAGCTGATAAAGTTGCGTATGAAGGTACAAATTGTTTAGATGTAAGGCGCGCTTTTTGGGTCCCTATGACCGACTATTACAGTGTAATAAATTTAGAAATATTAAACTCTTGGGAAGCATTCTGGAAGAGTAATCAAGAGAAAGAAGGCAAAGGACTTTGGTACGGAAGCATCCAAGAAAAAATACCTAACTCACCTTGGTACGAATCGAAACTGGCTATCGCTAGCCGCAGCTTCATAACCACAATAAATAGATTGCGTTTTGGCCATAACTGTGCACCATCACACCTTTCAAGAATCAACATTGGAACAAATATCTGTGAACACTGTAAAAATGCCGTTGGAAACGTTGAACATTTAATTTATGACTGTCCATCTTTCAATGTACAAAGACTGATTTTCGCGAGTGATTTGTTAGAAATAGGCAAAAGTGACTTTTTCTCCCGCCACCACCTCAAAGACTTGCTTAAAACTCCTGAATGCTATCCTATCGTGTATAAATTTGTGAAAAATACAGTGTCTAAAATATAAGTGTAAATAGAAAAAGTTTAACTATTTGTATTAAAATGTGAAGTGCATTATGACTTTATAAAAATAAGATATGGCTTAAAGGTCTTGAAACCAAGCCAAAACTCTTTAAAAAAAAAAAAAAAAAACTAAATAATCCCTAACAGGCAGTGTGTGTAAAAGCACTATGCAAGAGCTAAATAATCCGCATTTTCATTTCCATTTACTCCTACGTGAGATGGAGTCCACATTAAAACGATATCCGTATCAAGAGAGAGTTTGGCGTACAGCTGTCTAATATTATTTATGAAGGGATTTATGTTGGCATCCAGCTTATTCATTTCAAGTGCCCGAAGTACACTCATGCTGTCAGTAACAATAAGCCAATGATTGTGTTCATGCTTGTGATCCGCGATGTACTCCAGAGCCGCTAATATTGCTAAGGATTCTGCCGAAAAGATGGACAATTCCTTTGGAAGGGAAGCACCGAGACCTAACTTATAGAAAGGTATGTAAATAGCCATTGATACTCTTGATTCATTCTTAGAGCCATCAGTAAAAATTGTGCGATGATCAGGATGAAGCGATATAAGATGATAAACTTCTTCCTTTCTTTCCAAGGTACAGTCAATCAAAATCTTCATGGAAGTGAAGTGTGCTTCATAAGATCCAGAATAACATGGCCAATTGTTGTTTTCCCCAATCTGATATTGCTGAATAAGGCTTTGGAATCCGGAAAAGTCATGAAGAATGAAAGGGGCGTTAGAGGAACTCAACAATTGTTTATAAGATGTAAGTTTCTCGAGTAAAGGTTGATTGGTGATGGAAGATAGCTTCACAAGAAGCTTTTGCTTTAAATATTTAAACCTAATAGGTAAGGGTGGAATGTTACATTCTACTTGTAAGGAATTAATTGGAGTGGTTTTCATTGCTCCTGTAATACATCTTAAATTATTATTTTGCAAAATACTTAGCTTATTGACTAACCTATCGTCTGATGCAAAGCAAAGGAAACCATATTCAAAGTGGCTACAAATTAAGGATTTATACAACATAAGCAAAATCTTTGGATCACTTTTAATTAGCATTTTAATTACATTGAAAGCTTTAGAGGCTCTTGCGATTATGCAGTCAAAATATTTATTCCATGATATATTGTAAGTAAAGATAACTCCCAAAAACTTTACTTCAAGCACCACAGGTAATTGTGAATTGTTGTAATAAATCTGAATATTTTCTTTGCTTTACTGAAGACTACCACTTTTGTTTTTTCTGCATTAACATCAAGATTAAGAAAATTAAAGTAGTTACATAACTTTGTGAGAGCATTATTTATTTTACCCTGCACATCAGTAATATCAGCACCAGAAGTATAAATTACTAAATCATCTGCAAATTGTAAACTGTTTACTTTGGATCCTAGTAAATAATTTAGTTTATGGATGTAAAGAATGTATATTAAAGGGCTCAAGATACCACCTTGACAGACACCCTTGTAAGAATACCTTGGTCCAGTCAAGTGTTTATTCATCTTAACAAAAACCTGCCTGCCATGTAAAAAGTTGAAAATCCAATTTACTAATTTTTCAGGTATACCAAGTGAAGCCAACTCATGAGCAAGAACATGGTGATTAACATTATTAAATGCACCTACAATATCAAAGAAAACACCGACTAAATAGTGGTTGTTCTTCATAGACTGATAAATGTCTAATTGCAAATGAGCAATACTTTCTCTTGAAGATCTACTTCTGCGAAACCCAAATTGATTTGAAGGTAACAAGTTATTACTCTCAATAAAAAACTCCAGCCTTCGCTTCAAAAGTTGTTCAAAAATTTTCCCCATGCAAGATGTCAGAGCAATAGGTCTATATGAGTCTACCAAATCCTTTTCTTTATTTGGTTTCAAGATGGGAATTAAACAATCTGTCTTCCAGTCATTTGGAATTAAGATATCTTTCCAAAGTAAGTTATTTAGAATAATAATTTTAGAGCTAGTAGTTGCATTTTTTAAGACTTTATAAGGAAGACCATCAAGGCCAAATGCTGTATCGAGTCTAGAGCTAATAGCAGATTTGAATTCTTGCAATGAAAATGGATTAGTTACATAGTTACTATTACTAGGTGAAACATAACTGTCCAAACTTAAAGGAGCTTCCACAGTATCAGGTGTATATTTTTTAAGGAAATCAGTAATCCAATTGGGTTGACTAGTGCAATGGCGGTAAATGAACTTTTTATTAATTTTTTTAATTAGATTCCAAATTTTTGAGATGGGTGTAGTGCGATTAAGTGTCTCACACAATTTTGACCAACTAATATTTCTTTCTAACTTTAAAGTCAACTTTTTCTTAGCTTGCATTTTCTTGAAGTTTATGTAATTAATTTCAGAAGGATCCAGTTTGAATATTATATAAGATTCTTTAGAGGCCTGAACTGCTTTTGTACAATTTTCATTCCACCATGGTAGAGGAATCCTATTTTTTTTTACTATGCACATTTTTAATCTGAGATGAGGTTACCTTACTCTTTTTGAACATGACCATTTCAATGGCTTTGTTAATTATTACGATAAGCTTGCTATAACTATCAAGTGGGTCAGAAACATTAATTTCAAAATGTTCTAATAAACTATCTAATATCATAGAATAGGCCTTCCAATCAACAAATCGATAATTATGAAAGACAGGGCAGTTGTTATTGTTCAGAGAATGATTGATTATATTATTAATTACTATTGTTGTTATTACAGGTAAATGATAACTGCCAAGAGGGTCATCAAAAACCTCCCATTCAGAAGCAAGAGCCACTGATGGAGAAACTATGGTAAGATCTAAAGCGTTTTGCTGCCACTTACACCCTATTTACTGAAGCGAACGACTAAGTGTCAACATGTCAAAAATTTGGTTTTTCAATATGCCACATTTCTAACACTGCATATTATTTAGCAAAGTTACACAAAACGATAGGCTAATAAATGCCAATAAGCAATAAACACAATAACACTGTTATTACCTGATTTATCCCTCACTAACAGTTTATTTAACTAAATATTTTATTTTATCATGAAAATACAATTCGCTTAAGAGAAAATCTATGCCCCAAAAAATACCGAAAATTTCAGTGGTCCTCAAATAAAAGCGATCCTACGGCTGCCAAATGTTCGCAAGCAGCAAAGATGTAGGAATTTTGTTTAAAGGCAGATTATGATCGATTATTTTATGCTAATGCGCTACGCGAAACGTAGGAAGAAGTATGGAGAGCCGACTACGAACCTCTTTTTTAATTAAAAGCAAAAAAAAGGAAGATAGCTACCCCGACGCCATATTTACTCTCGATTGACGTTGTTGATGGGAGTGCAACTTCTCTAAACTATTTTATTTTCTTTAGTGTTTGTGTTGTCTTGTTTGGTTGTCTGTCTATTTTCCTTAAACAATACCTACCTAAACATATGTGGGTATACGATGCAAGCAAAGCTGCGTGCATGAGCTATTTTGAGTGACATGTAAGTTTGAGAGATGCTGTGTCTTTGTTTACCTTTAGTCGTTCGCTTCAGTAAATAGATTGTAGGAGAACCTATAGTGGTCATACTACCATCATTAAGCAAGACCAAATTATTTTCATCAATGCACTCTAACACAACGTCCACGCGCATTTATATTTCTACAGCCCCACGCAGAATGAAGGCTGTTGAAATCTCCTGCAATCATAATAGAACCTGGGATGCTACTTATTAAATTATTTAATTTATGTTTTGTAAATGAAGGTGTGCAATTAGTAGGACTGTATAGACTAACAATAGAGAGTTCTTTGTTAGCATAAAACAATCTAATGGCTATATTTTGAATACTATCATCAGAAAAAGTACTTAAATTAGTGTATTTGAGACTATTATGTATAAGAATTGCAACTCCATTATGACTATTACCTGAATCTAATCTTTCAATGTTATAATTTTTTATTTTGAAGGAATCTCCGACCCTCAACCAAGTTGTCTCCGACCCTCAACAATCAATTCAAGTAGCTCTAATTTGTGAAACTTCACAAATTAGAGCTACTTGAATTGATTGTCTTTACTTTTAAAATTGTCTAAAAGTGCATCTTTGATACTACTGACTGTGATGGATTTTTCATTTGTCTTGTGTTGAGTTATTAATTTAACGAGAGCGTTAGACAAAATTGCCAGCACTGACTCTGAATTTAATAGTGATTTTAATTGTTCTGCGGGGGAGTTGTTTATAGATGGAAATGACTTTCTGTCCAATAAAGCATCAGCATATGAGGGTTTAATGTACTTATTTTGATTTTCTTCAATTTTTTGCTTTTTGACTGGGCAATCTCTTGAAATTGCTGCATGAGTCCCTTTACAATGACAGCATTGAGGGTTCGCGGTATTTGGGCAGTCTTTTTAGTTATGATCCAGGCTGCAGATAGAGCAGCGCTCCGAATTTTTGCAGAATTTTGCTATGTGGCCATACCTCAAACATTTCAAGCATTGCTTGACAACGGGGATGTAGGGCCTCACTTCAAAACGCCAACTATTGAGGTCGACGCTTTCTGGTAATATTGGGCAGGAAAAGGTAATACTGACTGTTTTAGTGGGAGTAAAGATATCACCATTTCGTTTCATGAAACGACGCACAGCTACGATATTTTTTCCACTGCTCATTGATTGAAAAATTTCCTTGTTGGACATGTTAACTGGCACGTGTTGGATGACACCTACTGTCTCAGTTGCGGCAGCGGGTATTGAAGCTTTCAATTTATATGAATCCAGGAATTTTTTATTCATCAATGCAGCATTGGCCAAGCCAGGTCTCTCAAGAATTACACCTACTTTATACTTATTCACCCTTCGAAGCTGTTTCACGCCTTTATTGTTTCTTTTCAGATGGTTGCCAAAGCTCATGAGATCACGATCACCTAATGGTAATCCGTCAGAGCCCTCCAAGAAGACAATATATTCAAAATTTCCGCCATCCTCCGGATAAAGTCGCCTGTAATCGGCAACCTTATATACTACATACCTCTCTTCATCATCTATTGAAATCTCAGAGTCTGAACCACTGTTGGGTTTCACTTCCACATCATCATTTTTCTTCCGCCTTTTCTTACCAGACATCTTGACGTCCTGATATTATTATGAAGACCACAGACCTTTTATACACTATTTATGTTTCATCATCATCATCATCAACCCATTATGTCCCCACCGAGGGGCACGGGTCTCTTCCCTGAGGAAGGTATAGGCCATACTCCACCACGGGGGCCAAGTCCGGATTGGTGGAGGCTTGTAAGACTAGTGGCTGGTCTTACTGTCAGGAGTTTTCAAGCCGCCCTACGGCCTCTGACTAGGCTTAACGACTGCCATCTATCGACGGCAGCCGGCACCAACTGCTTAACGTGCCTTGCGAAGCACGGAATCGCTCGGAAAAAATGCCACTAGCGTTAGTCATAGACGGTGACCCATCCATGGACTGAACGCGCCGTATGTTGCTTAACATTAGTCATCGTTCAAGATCACTCAGGCAGCCCAGGCTACGAGCGATTCATTTCGCGACAGAGCGATTTATGTTTAATTTACGGTTATTAAAGACTTAAAATATTTTTTTTGAATTTTCATTTGAAAATTGCCGCCGCTCTTTTCCACAGTTCCCGCGCTTTTTTCTTCTATTGAATGAATGAACGAACGAACGAAACGAACAATCGGACAGTGTTGCCAGTGGCAGATAGTCAAATGTAACACGAGGCAGATCAAAAAGTAACATTTTCTCGAGAAAAGTAACATAACCTTTTTTTTTTAGAAACCGACACAATACTTTATTATGGTAGTTTATTACACAAAAAATAAAATAAGTTTCTTGTCCCATTCGAAAAAATCTTAATAATTTGTTGATCGAAAGACTGGCGATGTCGAAAAAGAAAAAAAACATACAATCAATGATGTTTGTCTACACCCTATTTACTGAAGCGAACGAGTAAGTGTCAACATGTCAAAAATTTGGTTTTTCAATATGCCACATTTATAACACAGCATAATATTTATCAAAATCATACAAAACGATATGGCTAATAAATGCCAATAAGCAATAAACACAATAACACTGTTATTACCTGATTTATCCCTCACTCGTAGTTTATTTCACTAAATATTTTATTATATCATGAAAATACCATTTGCTTAAGAGATCTATGCCCCAAAAAATACCTAAAATTTCAGTGGTTCTCAAATAACACAGGGTATCCTAGTGTGAGGCCAGAAGCAATGTATGTGCCTGTATGAAAATGTAAATGTTAAATGTAAATAATAGCGATCCTACTGCTGCCAAATATGTTCGCAACTAACAAAGATGTAGGACTTTTGTTTAAAGGCCGATTATGATAGATTATACTATGCTAATGCGCTACGCGAAGTTTAGGAAGAAGTATGGAGGGATGACTACGAACCTCTTTTTTAATTAAAGGCAAAAAAAAGTAAGATAGCCACCCCGACGCCATATTTACTCACGATTGACTTTGTTGATGCGAGCGCAACTTCTCTAAACTATTTTATTTTATTTTGTGTTTGTCTTGACTTGTTTGGTTGTCTGTCTGTTTTCCATAAACAGTACCTACCTAAACCTATGTGGGTATACGATACAAGCAAAGCTACGTGCATGAGCTATTTTGAGTGACATGTAAGTTTGAGAGATGCTGTGTCTTTGTTTACCTTTAGTCGTTCGCTTCAATAAATAGACTGTAGTAGCAACCAATCTAAGAATGTCTTTAATATGAAAAAACGCCATCACATTAATGAAGAAGAAGTAACACAAAAGTAACATATTGGGTCGTGTAACATGAAGGTAACATAAGAGGGCCAAAAGTAACGTAAAATGTTACTTTTGTAACATTCTGGCAACGCTGCAACCGGAACAACACACACGACCAAGGATGTTATAATCAAAGAGGATTGAGTACTCAGACAAAAAAATGTCCTGACAAGGAGGCTCGAACTCAGGGACGTAGCTACCGCCGTATCTGCCGTATCAATTATACGGGGCCCCCGGGCAATTCCTTTTTTTCCCGCCTTAAGCGTGCGTTCAAAAGTTGGCAACACTCTACATCGTTCTGGCGGGCTGCGGGAGTTCCCCGTTTTACTTACTTCATCTTCAACTCAGCGGGGAATCCTTCATCGATATCGCGATGTACGTGTACGTTGTTGTACTTTACATTGGATGTTAAACCCAGTGGTGCCAACTTGGGGGTTTTCCCCCTAAATTTAGGGGGAAGAAGTATTAAAAGAGGGATTTCTCTAAAACTGATAAAAAATTACTTAAGAACTTCGATGGGACAAGAACGGCTGTCAGACCTCTCACTATTGTCCATAGTGGCAGAAACTTTAGAAAAACTAAAATCATCATCATGATTTAATAAATCAGTTTGCCGAAAAAAGGCAAGGAGAGTGAATATTTAAAATTTGATTTTTATTTGTAGAATGGTTAAATTATGTTATGATAAATAAATATTTCTTTTCACAATATTTTTTTTTCTTTTGTGAAAAATCTTTACCCCCACATAAGGGCCTCCAAACAAATTTTTTATACGGGGCCCCGACAAGGCACGCTAGGCCACTGCTCGAACTAGTGAATGTCATCTCTTTCTAAGTAGGGTGACCTTGATGTCAATGAAAACCGGACGAAACATAAGGGAAGCCAGCCGGAAGGAACGAGCGAAGTTCTCTCTTTAGGAGTAACTTGGGCATTTACTTCCATAATGGGCGACACAGTACCTAGTGGTAGGTATATTCATTGACTGAAGAACTTTAATTATACTTATATTTGCATTTAACGAAGTTTTAACATTATAAAATGAAAGCCAAAATCAAGTCATAAAATAAGCTTTAATCCAAAAATAAACACAAAGAAATAACTCATTTAAATGTATATAATTTACAACTTGCTTATTGAGTGTTAATGTACAGTACATTACATACTGCCCTCAAATAAGGTTTGTAGTGGAAAAGAAGAGTAGAGAGAAGAGTAAAGTTAAAACTCAACTTCGACCATGTTAAAATACGTTTTTAAAACTTTGAGTGGTATTGCTACAAAAATTACTTAGCATACATTCATGGCTCGATTCGAGCCTGGGCCTTTAATTTGAGATGATAATGAACTTTACTTATATTCACAGTTATTAATAGTGAACTTTTCTTACATTTCTTACAACTGAACTTAATCATATTTTGATCTACATAAGTTTACAAATTATTTTCAGTGAACCAATTTAGAACTTTATATCATTATGGTACTCTTGGTCTCGACAAGGGTTAAATAAAAATTAAAAATGTTGTTGCAGACAAATTTTAGTGTACAAATTGTAAATTCAGATAATAAAATCTAACTTGCCAATACGAATAAAACTCATGTAGCTAGCTAGATTGATGACAAACATTTGAATGTTTTTTTTTACATTTAAAATATGCATAAAAGCTAATATACATTACAAAATAGAATAGAATTATTAAGTATAAAATTAAATATTCTATTATACCTCCTGTCAATTTTTCTATTCAAACATAATATTCAAAGCTTCTTCTTTTGGGGAATGCATTCAGTCAGTTTGGGCACCTGCATCGAGCTGTGGTGGCTTCGTTGGTAGTTCTTCCAGTTCAACATTTTCTTCCTTCGCTTAGTACCCATTACGCCACAGGCTGTAAATATTTATTTATTATTTACTTTCTAATAAACTTAGCAAACAAAACACAAAGGTAACAGAAAAGTCCTGTGCAACGTACCTAAAGGGGTTGGTAAGCACGTCAATAAAAAGTAAACTAAGTGATACTTTCTGAGTTATTCCCGTTTGAAAATATAAAATATAAAAAAAAAACAATTTAATTCATTCAATTGTCCATTATCATCATTTTAAAGTATTTTGCGTTGCAACTAGTAATAAATTGGGGAGATTTTGTCAAAGAGTATTTGTTGTTTGTGATAATTATTTTTTCTATCGATTGGCATAATGTACACCAAACGGCAACTTTTCATGTACAAACGTACAAACTTTAGGTATGCTACAGAGGTTTGAAGCCTTTTTACTCACCACTACAAATGGTACAGGATCTTCCTTCAACCTAGGTAAGACCGTAGGTTTAAAATCTTATTTTCTAAAATACCGGCTTTTGCAGGCTTCACAAAATGCAGGATTTTGTGATGTCGAACCAGAGCCTCATATAGCATCCATTCATTTTAAACGTAAGCTTTCGTTTTTAGTAAAACTGAAAAGAGACCATTGGGTAATCAAACACATGGCCTACATTTTACAACATCATGGTCATAGTATTCCACATAAATGAGTAAGAGTAAGACACACTCCTTCAGTTTGTGGCTCTCGCTCTGGACACTTTACTCTAGTTGCTTACTTATACGATTTTATGTTTTATTTGAGAAGACAAAGAGTTTAGTTTTCTATGGAAGGTTTTTCGTAGTGCTCTATCCTCTTTGATTATTACATCCATGCACACAACAACACAACAGAAAAGTGTTGCCAGACTGCCCTTTGCATTTCCCCCGATCTCCCTCTTCCTCCTATAATATACTTTTTAAGTTTTTAGTTCTAACTTTTAATCTCTATGATTCTACCTAGTCGGATGCTATTCTAATACATACCAATAAATATTTCCCATTGGTACTGTAATTTGTAATAATAATTTTCCTTTCCAAGTAGAAGCAATTTCGTATTTTCCGACTTTAAAGAAGGAGGAGGTTTACAACTCGACGCGTAAAGAGTCAGACAACGCTAAAACTTTGCAACGACAAAAATATGTTATATTATTTTTTTCTTTAAATGCTATCCCTAAATTAATCGCATAAAAAGGTCTTGATATTTTGATTAAAATGTTTTTTTCTTAACTTACTTCATAAAAGGATTAAAGTAAAGCCAATTTAATAGGCCACATTAGAGATGTGTCGGTCTTAGCTTTATAGTGAGGTGACCTGCTAAAAAAACATCGATTAAATCGAATGAATCGATACGGACTTCAAACATTTGTGAATCGAATGCAGTTATTGTGAAAAAGTACGAATAGGTACTCTAATTTTAATTGAGTTCCATTGAAAATCAAATCAAATAGACAATTAAAACCCTGTCCCATTATTGTCTAACCTAAATTTATAAAACATAATAAAACATGTATAAAAAAAAACAACTGTCATGTCAAAGTGAAAATCAGTAGAGTTCGTTTCACGAAAGAAGTCCCATGAGTTAATGAAATTTGTTTGTTTTTTTTTACAGTTATATAATTTAACCAAGACATAATGCATTTATTCACTAGAACCAATAGAATTATAACGAGTGTTGTCATCGTCATCACTGCTGTCCGCTCTCAGAGATATGTATAATTAATTCTTCTTCGATAATGTTGTCAATTCTCACATCTCGTTCAAAATCATCGAAAATTATTTTGTTTGTCTTATCGACGACTTTTATCCAGTCTTCTGAAGTGACTTCTGCACATGCAGTTTGTAGCAGAACCATCATTTTTGCAGTACTGAAGGGTGGCTCAGTATTGTTACGCGCTGCATGACCCTTTATTTGTCCCCAAATAAGCTCGATAGCGTTATACTGGCAGTGGTAAGGTGGCAACTTCGTGTCCATGCTCTAGGGCTAGTTCATCAATTACATAGCAAGGCTTGGATGCCTTGTTTGCTTTTACCAAATTCAACAACTCAACTTTCAATAAAGTTGGACTTGCTTCCACATTTTTTTCCAGCCACCGTGACAATTTCTTGCTTTTTATTTGCTTGAGTTGGTGGTTTATCAACTTGTAGAGAATGATACGGAGCATTGTCCATTATAATTTTCGATGGGTTGAAAAGAATAATATAATAATGTTTTTCACTTCTCATGCTATAAAAGTTCGTCTTTATGTAATGGGTAATAGTTGTACCTACATTCCTTTACAGATAATCATTGCATTCAATTCAACTTTTGACTGATGATTCCTTCGATTTTTACGGTACCATCCCTAGTTTTTAAAAACAAAAAGGGTTGACCGACATAACCTTGTGATGAAGTTCAGTTTTTTAGGACAAACATTATTTATTAAGTTTAGAATGGTTTATTAGTCAAAGTAAATTGTAATAATGCCTTATTTTGACATTATTACAATAAATATGTATTATTAACTGAAAAAAGTGAAGCAAATGTGCAGTTCTAACTTTGAAAAAATAAATAATATTGTGTGCCCTGCGTTACAAGGGTACGTTGATGAATTTTGATGAAGTGTCAAATGTGACTTATTAAATTGGCTTTATTTTAAGTTCTGAATTCGACGCGTAAATACTGGGTGACATTTTCACCGGTACAATAAATTTTACCATATCATTGGTATCGATAATAGATTACATTTATCGAATAAAATTACCATATATTTTTTTTCATTTTCATTAAGTTATCCTTCATCCAATTTGTAACTCATGGACACCCATTACAAGGTGTCATCGCGGTGCGAGGCAGAGGGCGGCGGGGTGGGGTGAGTGAGCGGGCGGCGGGCTGGCCAGCGAACGATTTGGCCGGATGTCCGCGCGCATTGACCTAGATGAGTGCACGTGCGCCGTTTCCGCACTTCCTGCAGTCGAAAATTACGCGCGCAACACGATGTTTACAAACCGCGAGTATCACGAAATGGTTCGTAGTTACTTTCTCAGTGGGGAAAATACAGTGCAGCTCGGCGGGTATACGCTGAAGAAAGTTTGTCCCGCCTGATAAATGCCGGTTTTATTGAACCTCAAATACTCAACACCAGGACATTCATGAGAGTGAAGCAGCATTTGCTAGACTACGGACAGTTCACTGCACCAGCGCACGCTCAAGGCCGAGGAGGGAGACCTCCCTTGGCCGTGGAGATCGAGGAACAGATATTCGCGTTCTTCGAGGAAGACCCCAGAAGGAGCACCAACGACGCGGCACGCACGGCGCACTTCGGCGTTAGCCAGTACGTGGTGTGCAAATTCATACCACTACCAACCAGTGCAAGCATTCCACGTCGGTGACGGTCCTAAGCTGGTGCAAGTATGAAGGAAGAATTGAAATCAAGTAAGATTTTTTTTGCACGTCATACCTACTGGCTGCGCCTAAGCCACCGCTTATTTTCCTTCTCGCAAGCCGCGCGCAGTTGCCAGTTCGTGCGTTTAGTTGTGCTCAAGCGTAATGGAGTCCACATTTCTTTAAGATTTGCGGATAAGTTCAGACATTGGTATTTTTGTTTTTTTGTACCAACGGGGTAGTAACAAACAATGTTGGTATTTGTATTTTGGACTTAGTATTACGTATGTTGATTTATTGTACCGGTGAAAATATCACCCTGTATATGTGAGTGGTTGACCAAAAAGGGACCTGGAGGGATTGAAAACCGTTATTTTTTTGATTTTTTTAATCTCTGTTATTTTAGCTTTGTTTTGGTCTAACCAGAATATTTTTAGGTGCCGTAGTTATTTTTTATGTTTTTTTTTGTGAGCCGAGCCGAGTCGAAACCTGTCTCTACACGAAACTTCAAACGCGATTTTCTAGAAATCAATTATTTTCCCTTGAGGTCCCTTTTTGGTCAACCACTCACATATTTGTTTTGCTATGTTATCGCATAACTCCATGAAATCGGTTATTTCAATAAAATGTTAAATTTAGACTGTAATTATTTTTTTGCTCGATTTGATATAACATCCCCTTTGGTCCCATTTAAATTTAGTGTTTTCTGGTGTAGACTTCTATATACTTAAAACACAACCTGCGTGCGCGGCACAACGAACCCGAATGAATGAAGTGAGAGCGCGAATGTAAACACTAGTCTCGTGTTCGTCGCGAGGCCCTTTGAGGCCTCTGCCTCAAATCTTGCGGGCAGCGGGCGGCGGGGGCGGCAGTGCGGGAGCGGCAGCTAAAATCCAGCGTTGCCAACTTAGTGGAATGTCCACTAGATCTGGTAGTTTCGACCTTCGTCTAGTGCGCAAAAGATGTGTCTGGTGGTTAGTGGAATTTCTGGTGGTTTTGAGTACAATATTTAAAGTTACACTGTTTCATATTTTTTGGATGGTTTTGAGCTAAAAAACTGCAAATGAAAGAAAACGGTCTCTCTCTTGAGTAACAAAACTTAATGCGGCATCGGTGCATGCAGTTCATTATTAATGTGACGAATGAATTAAAGAATAGAATGCCTGGACTTATGCATTTACGTAATACACAAACAAGACTGATATAATCTAAAGTCCTTGGTATTATGAGACAAATAAAAAAAAAACACGTGGGCGAGGCATTATGGCATAACAAGGAGTGGAGTTACTTTTGATCCTCAAAATAGGTCTTATTTTGGGGCTGAAGTTGATGACCAATGCAGTCACATCCACCTTTTAGGTTGGAGTGAAAAAAAAAACTGGCCCATGAAGGGTTCCTCAAATGTTTTTTTTTATTTTTATATTTGAGTTAATTGAAAATAAGCAAAATTAGATCTCGTTCGAATCGAGTTTCGGTGTTTTTTTTTTAGTTTCATCATTCGCTTATTTTAAAAGTTACAGGGAGGGGGGGCACATTTTACCACTTTGGAAGTGTCTCTCACGCTAACTAATCAGTTTATAAAAAAAATTATATTAAAAACCTCAATATCATTTTCGAAGACCTATCCCACCCACACGTATACAAAAAAAAAATTATTTTCAGTTCTAAATATGGGGAACCCCCTAAATTAATTTTTTTATTTTGTATCTTCTTTTTTTTGTATGTACTTTTGACTAAGAGCGTTCGAGAAACCGGGGTTTAGTTGATTTGACTTTGTAAAGTACATTATTGTACTTCAAATAAGTACTTTTTGAAATATATAATTGATCTAGTGGAATTTCTGGTGGTTTAGCGTGTTGAGTTTAGTGGTTTTGGAAAAATAAAGTTGGCAACACTGGTAAAATCAAATGAGTCTACCCTCCCGCCGAGGCAGTGGCCTGACTCGTGCCTAAAAAACCGCTCCGGACGCGAGCGCCGCGAGTGACAAGACGAGGCGCGCGGCGAGGCGCGGCTTTCCATTTAGACTCAGTGGTGCCAGATTAGGCGATTTATCACCATTTGGGCTATCTCTGAGTGTGAAATGGCGACCTGAAATGGCAATCGGCGACCAGTCGCCATTTGGGCTATAATTTAATTTTTTCCGGCGACTTTTGGGCTACTTTGAATCCGTGGTGCGTTACGACGAGCAATCTTCAGTTGCAGTAAAGCCAGTAAAGGCCGGGCAACGCAGCCCATGTTTATGTATGTAGGCTGATAAAGAGGAAGGCTTGGAAGACTTAGGGCTGGTTTCTAAATTGAGAATGCCACTAAGGAAATACTGAAGTAACGTTCCGTCACTCTCTTTTCTGAGAGCTTTGACGAGACAGCACTGCAGTTAAGTGGTTACTTAGCGAATTTCTCAATTCAGAAACCGGCCCTTAATTTTATTAATAGCTGAGGTGGAGTCGCTCGCTCGTAGCCACAGCCGCCTGAATGATCTTAAACGATCACGAAGGTTAGGCAACATAGGGAACGTTTAGTGCATGGATGGGTGACCGTTCTATGACTAACGCTAGTGGCAATCGGTGCCGGCTGCCATCGATAGGTTGTTGTCGCTAAGCCAAGTCAGAGGCCATGGTGTGGCTTGAAAACTTCTGACAGTAAGACTAGCTACTAGTCTTACAAGCCTCCACCAATCCGGACGTGGCTCCCGTGGAGGAGTATGGCCTATAACTTCCTCAGGGAAGAGTTCGGTGGGGACATAATGGGTTGATTGATGATGATGAGGGGGAGTAATTTTTGATGGTGATTGACCGCGATGGCGTGTTATCTAAAAATTTAATAATTTCTATGAATAAAGTATAATTTTGGTTGAACTGAAGTTTATTTGCACTGTTTTGCATCACTATAGTTTAGATTTTAAAATGGCGCCTTAATACTTAGACATCAATTAAATGGTGATTCAGTCACATACGTGCTGTGCCTTATTACAGGCTTGCGTTAGTAAATTAGCGTTTTGGGCTACATAGGGAAATTTTTAGGTGATTTGGGCTACTTTTTTTCAAAATATGTGCGACTTTGGCCGGCCCAGATCTGGCAACACTTAGACTCTCACCTCGTATCTCGTCTCGCCACTCTTCTCATGACTCGTACGCGAGTGTAAATCAGGTATCAGAGATGGAAAATGGAACTATTCAACGGACAGTGATAATGATTGTAAATGTATATACCTAAATCAAATATAAATGTTTTGTTTTTATTTATTTTTTATTAAGAATTTCGGTTTTCAGAAAATAGGTAATTTTGAAAGCCTCTGGCAAATATTTCGTATTGCAGTGCTATTGTTAAAGCGTTAAAACGTATGTTGACGTTACCGGCAGTCATGCACGGAAAAAATTCATTAACTGACTGTCCTTAGGAGCTGTCAGTTTATGCATACAAAATATCTTAAAATAAAAACTAAGAATATTCCTAATTAGTTTGTGCAAACGTAAAAGATATTTTCATCATTTTTTGTTTTTTTTTTTTTTGCGGAATTCTGGGTTATAATTATAAAAAGCAGTGGTGGCGTAGTGGGGTTGACATTTGCTTCTCGATCGTGAGGATCTGAGTTCGAACTACGCATGTACCAATGACTTTTAGTTACGTACATTTGTTTGTACAGCAACACCATTCGCTGATAAATTGTGCCCGGATAACGGCGACAGGCTTGCCACTTGTCACGTTTGGGACCTAATAAACTCGGCAAAACGTGGGTCCAGTTCTAGAGACTGGTGCCTCTGCCTACCCCTTCGGGGATAACGGGCGTGAGTTTTTTATTTTTTTATTTAATTATATTATATTTCTGATTTTTGATTAATATAAAATTTTAATTTTGAATCTGCAGAAGTGCAATTTAAACCCTTGGACTGCGGGACCTAGATTCTGTAAATGCATTGTTGTACAATGACAGCGGGATGAACGTGGCGAGTTACGAGTAGTTTCATTGCCGCTTAAAGTCAACGCCGCCCACACACAATCAAACCTTCTAAGCCTCAATGGTATGAAAGAACCGTGACCAGGCCGTGTAACTGTCATCATACTATAATGCACTAACCAGAGTCAGGGTGCGGGTCATAATCAAAGATACATATTTTAGTGTTGCTGAAACTAGACAGAACTGAAACTGATCTAGGGGTGCCACGGATCCGAATCAAAGTTCCCGTTGCGCCCCCGTGTCTTCTGGGGGTGGCTTGGGTCCGGAATGTTTTAGAATTCTTTTTTAAATCTGTGGAGTTGATTTAAACACAGATGGGATTCCGTTTTCAGCCATCATGGCGTAAAGTTCAATTTTTTGTGACAAATGTTTTCCGAACATCCGTTAGGGCTAAAGTTTCGTACAGGCCCTGTAAAAATAAATATAAAAATAAAATAAAAATAAACTCACGCCCGTTATCCCCGAAGGGGTAGGCAGAGGCACCAGTCTCTAGAACTGGACCCACGTTTTGCCGAGTTTATTAGGTCCCAAACGTGACAAGTGGCAAGCCTGTCGCCGTTATCCGGGCACAATTTATCAGCGAATGGTGTTGCTGTACAAACAAATGTACGTAACTAAAAGTCATTGGTACATGCGTGGTTCGAACCCAGACCCTCATGATCGAGAAGCAAATAAATATAAAATAAAAAATAAAAAAATTTAAACACAAAAGATTCTTTCGACCTAGTTTTACTCACAGACCTACTATTTTTACTCGTTTTACTCCAAGGACTTCCATGTTTTACTCCCACTTTACGTTTCGAACTGTAATTTTCTTTCTGTTTTTTTGTTTTGTAATTTTTCAATCCAGATGAAATTGCCAGTATTTTACTGAGTACAACGTTTTAATTTTTTTTTTGAGCAAATCAAAGAGTGGCACACGAAATGGTAACAGTAGGTAACTAAACCTCAGATTCTGAGAACTAAACTAACCCGAGAAATTGACGGGAAAATGGTATCATCGATCGGCTGCTGGGAAAACAATTTTTCTTGTTTTTATTATACTTATATTTTTATCCTACGTTTTTAAAAGTAAAAATCACTCAGGTATTTAATACTCAAAGGGTATGGGTAGCTATTGTAATTTTAATATAAACGTATTTGGTTAGTTTTTAGACTAATCAAAAATCATTACTTATACTATTATGATAGTCTTGTATAGGTACACTGTGCAATTTACTTTTCTGTTTCACTGTCTCACTGTTTCTTATACAAGTTACAAAGTACATACAATACTATCTGAAAGACAACATCAGTGGCGCAGCGGTTAGAGCATCTGCTTACCATGCGCAAGGTCCCGGGTTCGAATTCCGGGTGGGGACAAGAAAAAGAAACCCAGGTCTTGGATGTTTGCATGTTTGTGACATCGCTGTTTCTGGTTCCCACGACACAGGGTATCCTAGGGTGTGGCCAGAGGCAATGTATGTGCCTGTATGTAAATGTTAATGTATGTAAATGTATCTACATTATAAAGACAACATTCACCCAATAGGTATCTTTAAAAGTCATAATTTGCGATCCGTTTTAATTTTAATTTTTTTTGGCCTCGTAGTTATTTTTTAAATATACCTACTTCATATTAAGTAGGTATATTTAAAAATTAACTACGAAGCCAAAAAAATTGAAACTTTTTTCTCGCGTTAAGGAAGGTTATTCCTATCACCAAAAAAAAAATCAAGCACTTCTGATATTTTCATCCATTCCCAATTATATCACTCTAATGTCGTCAGTTATTATGATGAATGAATGCCATACTTCGCAAGGCACGTTAAGCAGTTGATTCCGGCTGCTGTCGATAGATCGCAATCGTTTGGCTTGAAAATTTCTGACAGTAAGACCAGCCACTAGTCTCACAAGCGTCCACCAAACCGGACTTGGCTCCCGTGGTGGAGTATGGCCTATACCTTCCTCAGGGAAGAGACCCGTGCCCCTCGGTGGGGACATAATGGGTTGATGATGATGGTGAATGAAGGTGAAGTACTCCAAACTGCAGTCGCTCTTAAATATTTTATCATTTTACGTTTTTTAATGAAATTGTCATGGTTTATATTTTATGGATTTTCTTAGGCTTAGGCCGTATTCTGAATTGAGAATTTTACTAAGTAACGTTTTGTCACACTCTTTTCTGAGAAATTTAACGAGACGGCACTAGACAGACGGGACGAAAAATTCTTAGGTAATTGAGAAACTGGCCATGAATAATTATGAACATTCTCAAGTAGGTACCTAGTCATAGGTCGGCTGATGGAAAGGCTGCCGTATCCGTGAAGGGGCCGTTTGCTTTCTTCATCTGGGTGTGAGTGATGATCCTGCGGCCAGGACCTGAGTCCTGTATCAGGTGCAGTGGTACCTAGGCAGGATGCCTCCCGGCTTTGCTGGGAGATGAGCTCGAGGATCGGGCGGTGAATGAAGAGTCGGCAGATGTGGTCTAATCTTTATTCACTAAAGACAACCACAAAAATACGTCAGTTGAAGTAAAACATTTTAAAAATAAATTAGAAATACTAGCAGCAACGTGCAGCCATGAGTCATGACAGATGGAGAAGAAGAGGAAGCGGAAGAGGTTACGGAGTATAAATTTTTATTCTTAAACTAAGTAACCATAGACTAGAAGATAGATTGTGGAGCTCAAAGCCCATTACACAATGAAAAAAATAAGGTATAAGAATAAGAATAAGAAATAAGGAGCCAGAAATAAGGAATAGCACAAGAAATCAATGTGTCTTGCTCAACGGTGCTGCCATTGTTGGATTCCGCTATTCCTTATTTCTTGTTCCTTATTTCTTATTCTTATACCTTATTTTGTTTCATTGTGCTAAAGAAAGGTATAAGAATAAGAAATAAGGAGCCAGGAATAAGGAATAGCACAGAAATCAATGTGTCTTGCTCAATGGTGCTGCCGTTGCTGGATTCCGCTATTCCTTATATCTTGTTTTGTACTCAGTGAGTACAAAAAAAACAGTGCCACCATCTTATGTGTTCAGTTGATAGCGGCGCTACTGGAGAATTTAGTAGTAACATTTGAGGAATTTACTAAGACAAATGAGAATATTTTAAGCCGTCTTTCAATTTTAATGAAAATATAGCTATAAATCTTAGTAAGTGAATAAATAAAACAAATGGGGAACAGGATTTACAAGTTATACCTATGTTAGTCACAATTTTTCCCATTTTTCCCACCTGAACAGATAACTTGGTGGCGCTCTGTGCCTGGTTATTCATTCAGGTGCCCTTGTCAATATCATTGGCTTTACTGCAAGTTAGAAACACGAGTAGATACCTAACACCTAAGCGCCGGTTTCTGTATTGAGAGAAATTCGCTAAGTAACTACTTAACTGTAGTGTTGTTTCGTCAAATTTCTCCGAAAAGAGCGTTACAGAACGTTGCTTAAGAATTTACTTAGTGAAATTCTCAATTCAGAAACCGGCCTTAAGGGACCTAGATTCTGTTAATACTAATTGTAGTACAATGACAACTGTATGAACGTGGCGATTTAGTTTCATGGCTTCAAGTCTAAGCCAATGAAAAAAACACATCACGTGACCCGACCGTGCATCTGTCATCGTACTATAATGCACTTACAGGATCGAGGCCCAGGTTTTGAGCGAGACAGGCTCCTGGAGACACACGAACCGCCAACCGCGTGCATTCCTAATGAAATTGGCGAAACATTCAGCCGCTACTGCCGGCCGGCGCGCTATAACTCCCGACTTATTAATAGCATCGTAACGTTCCCGCGGAGTCGGTCACAGCGTGATCAGCCCGCGTCTCGAGCGGAGCGATGGAGCCGCCGCGGTTCCCCGCTGGAGCCCTGACCACCGTCCGGGCCGCCCCCGGCGCCTCCGCGGTCCTCGCCCTGCCTCTGCCCTCGGGGACGCCTCCGTTCACCTACACCTGGTAAGTCTGTAAGCTCGTAAGTCGCGGTAAGCTCCAGACCACAAGTGCCAATGTTTTGACTATTACCTACACCGAGTCAACGTATGACCCGGTTTTTTTTTCACGTGAAGCTTTTTTATCGTTAAAAATAATTTCGACTTCCTCATGACGTCGTTGTAACATCACCTTGTAACACAACACTTGGCCATTACGCGTTGGCTTCCCGTTCAATTCTTTTGACGAAAACATCTGGTGCTCATTTCGCTCTCGGGTTATAGACTGCGCAGCGCGAAATGTCCCATTCATTTCGGTATGCCATGATGGCATGGTGCATGATGATGTACCTGCCTAAGTCACGCGGTGACTCCCGTCATCATACGAGTGTGGAGATTTGCCTCGCACAGAGTTTTCGCCTCTGAGTACTGCAGGTTAAGCTTGGAAATGCAGCAGCACGTAGCGTGCCGGCGCCGTGAGTTTGTTGTTTGTTTTCGGTTGTTGATATATAAATACAGCTGGAAAAGGTCGCAGCGCGAGTGTCGCACATTCTCACACATGTGTGCAGTTTCACATGACTTGAGATCTTGGAAGATGCATAATGTTCTTTTCAACTTCCAGCTTATTATCATGAATATCCACAGAATTCGGGCATATTTAGCAGAACGGCGCTTCCCGACTTTTACTAACACTCCGATAACTCTTGTTTTCAACGTCCGATTCTAGTTCTGTAAAGAGTTTTATCATTTTAATAAAATTATATTTCGAGAAAACTCAAGTTACCTAAAAAAACTACGAAAATTTATAAAAAAGCAGTTGGAATTGGAAGATATAGAAAACTCTGTTGTTTTGAATTATTTTTCTGAGAATAAAACTTTATTTAGATTAGATTAGAACTGATTGTTCTACATATTATAAAATAAATCTAATTGTTATCCTCAATAGGTGATGGAAAGTGGTATCGCCAGAATCTTTGAAGAAGGAGAACACGTACGGATCATCATCCGTTCGTGACCTCCTCCACGATCTCCATGTCCAAGCATTAAAATCCCTACCAGTTCCAGCTTTGTAGTAGCAATTAGTAGTGAGTTTCTTTCTGTAAATTGTTTGTTACTTAGACGTAAATAAAAATATAGAATCAATGAAAGTAGGCATTTCGCACAATCTGAAATTGCAGTGAGCGGAATGGTATGTCTTATTTCACATTTGTGTTGATCCTAGGCAATTTACTTCATCGCGATGGAAGACATCTCATTGCTACCCACATGTCTTCTATACGACAGAGAGAGAGAAATACTGGGCTTAAACAACAAAAGTGCCCAACACGGATTGGCGATTTTAAGCACTCATTGTCCTTCACCATAAGCGATTTACCTGTCAAATATTTGTTGTCGTTTTATTTTTTATTCAAATTGTGGTTTTATTGTCTATTTGTTAGAGACAGAGGCAAATAATTTTTTAGTCCATACATACATACATAAGCTTACGCCTGTATGACAGAGGGGTTGGCAGAGACCAGGGACTGCCACCTGCATGCACACACGCCGGTTTCGGGTACTTTTTAACTTGTTAACTTTACCGTCCCTTACCTAAACTAACCGTGGTGTACTACAGATTAAAAATAGAAGTAACATACCAGTACAGAACCCCAGGACCTTTCAAAAGTGTGGCCAGCGCTTCACTTATGTGCTCATACTGCTCTATACAGTCGACAGCAGACCAACCTACTCAAAATCTACTCGGTCACGTTGCGTTAGAGTTTGCCACAGAAATTCACCTTTTACGCTGGTAACTGCTGCGGAGGACTCCCGCGCACGCCTCCTGCCGCGGATCTTGCCAAGTTAATAGTGTGTAGTGCTTTCGAAAGTTTTATTAAAAAACAATGAGCCGTTTTCAGAACTAGAAAAAAATAAACGAATGGCTGTCAAAGGAGTGAAATTTGGACCTCAGTCCAATAGCCATGTGTGATACATCATTGAATAGGTCTCAGCGAGCTGAACAAAAGTTACTATGACGCCAATAGCCAAATATTTGTCCTTTCGGAGTTATATTGTATTGAAAAAAAAAAAAACCAAGGTCCAAAATTACATTCCTTTGACAGCCATTCATTTCTTTTTTTTCTTCTGAAAACGGCTCATTGCCGTGCCTTTTTCTCGAACATCGCTTGCTGTAACCTCCTCAGCTCTCGCAGCTCAACTCAACCCAACTATGTCTATGATATTAAAAACTATGTTCTATCTAATTCAAATTGACAAATTCCTAAACGCAACAACTCAATAACAAAAACAAAAACTCTTGGCTTTTGGGAACGACAAACCCCCGGTTTCTCGAACGCTAACAGTCTGTTAATCTATTGTTAACATCTAGCAGTTGTCAAAAGTGCATACAAAAAAAACAACTGACAGCTGTTAACAATAGATTAACAGACTGTTAGCGTTCGAGAAACTGGGCGAAAGTAAAGCAGAAACTGCGCACACTAATAAAGTCCCCAAGATACAGGCCCAGCCTAGTTCGGGGACTGCCGGCAAACCTAAAACATTTTTTTTTGTAATAATTCTCCAGCGTCTACTTATAAGCCACGTTAATTTTAATTGTCTATTTGGAAATAAATAATTTACTTACTTACTCCTGACCTTGGCTTGACCTTTCATGAAAGTATAACTTGTTACTGACTTTAAAACTCACTTATTATAATATTATAATTATTATTAACTCCTTATTGCACAAAACAAAAATTGTGTACAAAAGGTGGACTTAATCCTAAAGCCATTTTCTACCAGTCAACCCTTCAACACTTCTGCAACACCTACATGTATGTTGTATACGATCATTATTTCTGCCTTTTTAGTGGTTTTTAGTGTAGGTATAGAAGACGGCTAATATTTTTTGTTAAAAACAAAATATTTCACGTCTTTTTTGTGAATCATCAACATCATCATCGGCCATTTGACCCCCTTTGCAGCACATAGGCCTCCCTCATGGTTTTCAAAGTTGCCCCGTGCGTGTCCCCCCGCCACCGTAACCAGGGCGTAGATTCTGCTATTGCATTGTAATACAATGATAACTGCTTTAGTTTCATTGCCGCTTCAAGTCAACGCGAGCACGTATATCAATAATTCTAGGCGTCAATGGTATGCAAAAACACGTCACGTGACCCGACCGTGTATCTGTCAACATACTGTAATGCACTAATAGAACAGGTCGTCAGACCATCTGGTGGGGGCCCTGCTCACGCTGCGTCGTCCGGTCCGCGGTCACCAGGGCCTCGATTTTATTAGTGCATTACAGTACTATGACAGATGCGCGGTCGGGTCACTTGACGTGTTTTTTCATACCATTGACGTCTAGAAGGTTATGTTGAAGATATGTGTGCAGGCGTAGACTAGAAGCGGCAATGAAACTAAATCGCCTTGTTCATGCAGTTGTATTACAATTCGTTAACAGAATCCAGGACTTGGTCATAGCTTTTCTGCCTCAACAGCCATCAGTTCTCCGAGCTATGTGACCTCAGATCTATGATCTGAGAATGTGACCCACCCACTGCCACTTAACTTTTTGTGAATAATCATCAAATTACCCTCACGATAAATCTTGACAATAATAATATTACCTACTAAAGGCATCTGAAAGATTGCCCCCAAAAGATAATAAATTATATTTTCAACTGTCCATTTAAACAAAATGAAACTGGTTATTTCAGAGAAAATAGCACAATTTTTTTCTAGGTCTGGAAGCTAAATCTTCCATGTAAGATTATAATGCTTCCAGACGTAGTTCGACACATGGAAGATATTATATTAAAACTAGTTGACCCCGCAAACGTTGTTTTGCCAGATAGGGTTATGAAAAATAGATAACAACCTATTCTCAGACCTACCGATCATGCATACAAAATTTCATCAAAATCGGCCAATCCGTTTCGGAGGAGTATGCGCACTAACATTGTGACACGACAATTTTATATATTAGAAGATTATCTATGTATGGAGTAAAGTATTAATAACAATACTATGGGAAGTGGGACGCACTAACTTCCCCTCAAATATGCGGTAGGCGGTCCGTCCCCGACCCCCTTATAAATATAAGTAAGGCCATAAGTGTTAAGACACGAACTTTGAATTATTAACGAAAAACTCAAACAGATGTGCAACTCTTACTTTTCCTAGCTCTATTTGCAACTCTATCGGAAATAAAACTTAGTTCGGAACTGCTACTTTAAATAAGTTCTAGATGTAAAAATGACATAATATGTGACGTCACACTAGGGAGGGGGGAGGCTCACAAATGTGACCAGCTGTGACGAGGACGGGGGAGGGGCCACAAAATCATGAAATTCGTGTGACGTAATTTATGGATGGCACCTTATTATGAACTGGTTCGTAGGTACTTCGTACTATCTCTCCGAGCTCTGCACGCTACCTTACGGGTACTGACGGAAGATCAGCGCTGGAGTAACATATCTCCAGCTTATGCTTAGTAAGGCCCTTTTGCATTTGCCACTCCTACAGTACTTAAAGCATCGCCGTATGTCTCAATTTTATTGTTTTTGTTTTGTTATACTTCATTGTGTTTTGTCTGTGTTGTTTGCTTTTCTACTACTGTATAGTCTGGTTTATATTGTTTTTATTGAATGTGTGTGTAAATGCAAATAAATGATCTATCTATCTAAACTAGGTGGTCCTGCATGTATTTTGGTCCGAATTCGGAATAAAGTTAATAATGTCTAGTGCTTACGAAAGTTTTAGTTCAAAAACCTATAACGGTTAAAAGTTCCCTGTAAAGACCAGATTATAATAAGGGCCTTTCTCCACTTCTCTGGTCCGTCAAACGTTAATTACCGGTCCGATTTAGAAACACACAAGAAATACTACAGTCTGTTTTTTCATTCAATGCAAAAAAAATAATATTGTCACGTTGACATCTCCATATACAATTCTTAGGCTGTCAATGTCTGAATGTTGCTAGTACATAAAAACCAAATAACCCCATTTTACTTCCAAATTAAATTGTGTATGCTACGCATGTGTTTTTTTTAGACTTTGCTCTTACGAGTAATTCAATTTTAATGTCTTTGATGTGATAAGGATTTTGGTCACATGAGGCTTCTATTCACGGTAAAAAAAATCTACCGAGTTAACCTATAGCTTTTATAGCGGTAACACCGCGTCATTTTTTTTTTGCATTGAATTAAAAGTGGAAAACGTCCCCTGCCTCGAATAATAAAACCGAGGAATTTTAATAAAGCACTGCGTCACGTCCATTACCGATTATAATCGGATGAAGTGGAGAAGCTTGATCGCATCCGATATTTTTCTCATGATTGATGTTCTCATGTTCCGGCGCCGGACCGGAGCAGTGCAGAAAGGGCCATAGGCACTCATCGGAACAGGTCCGGAAAAAGGAGATTTCGATTTCGTGAATCAATATTGACTGCATATTGCAGCAGCCTCCTGCAATGGTTAACATGCTTGGCTACTAAAACTCAGGCCGTGGGTTCGCCTCCCACTGGAGGCCGCTGCATTTCATTTCTACAAGCTGAGGCCATAGTGTGGCTGTATCTCCATGCTCGTGATGCCCTTGCCTGGTTACCCTAGCACAGGGTATCCTGTATTGTACGTTGTGAGATCAATCGATTGTGCTATGTATAAAACAAAAAAACTACTGTGTCGTGCTACTTTTCTTTTTTCTTTTTTTTAATTGATTTTAACACTGTGTTGTGCTTAAACCAACTGGTAAGCTTAAACGTAACTTAATTAGATATAAGTAAACTGCAATTATGCATAATGTATGTACAAGCAAATACGAAAGTGCCTGGCTACCCATAGCACAGGGTATCCTAGTTTGGGAGCCAGGACAAATTCTGTAACACTTTTAGTACAAAATAAATATTTTTCATTTCATTTCATTTCATTGTGGAAAATTATTATTGTTGTACTAGCTGACCTCTGGGAAAGAGACCAATATGGTCTCGTCACGTTTGCCACGCTTATAATTAAGTACCTGGGTGACCGAGCTTTGCTCGGTACTTTTTTTGTATTGTAAAATATGTAATTTAAAATTAAAATAACCCTTTCTCAACACAAAAAATACTTGGAAAAAAAAATCATGATTCGAACCGGGTCTCTTGTAATCGGCCCGAAACGGGTCATTTCATTTCATTTCATTTCATTTATTTTATTCAGAAACAATTGACATTGTATTTGAAATACAACTTATAAATTAATTAACGAAAACTACATATTGTTACAATTTTAACGTAGAGAATGTAAAATATTAATCGATTAATTAAAAAAAAAAAACGTACGTGATAGTCTTACATAATTATAAATAATAATTCTAGAATGTCAATATTTAATGACAATATACATAGGTAATTTGTCGTCTAAAAGTAACAAAAATAAATAAAATGTAATAACATGCACTTCGACCTAATTTATTATTATACTGTAATTATTAAATTATTTTTCACAAAGCTCGTCAATTTTATACACATTTTTTTCTAATAATAATCGTCTCAATTCCAGTTTGAACTTTTTATCGTAAGCCATCGATTTCAGCTTGATAGGTAGGGCATTAAATAGTCTAGTGGCTTGATATTTCGTGTAGTGCTTTACGATGTTAAGTCTGGGAGTTATTTGGCTAAGTAAATCAAGTCTTCGGGTACTTTCTCGAATTTTTCTTTGCTCCGTGGATTCTATACTATGGAGATTTTTGATGAGGGACATAATTACTACAAGGGTGTATAATCCTGGGACTGTTAATATTTTTAGTTTTTTAAAATGCTGGCGACATGATTCTCTTTGTGAAATGCCCAGCATTGTTCTTATGGCCCGTTTTTGTAAAACAAAAGCTCTATTTATATTTGTTTGATAGCTGTTGCCCCACAACTGGATACTATAATTATCTTAATTTTGATTCTACGAGACTATAATAAACCATCTTAAGACTCTGTAGAGACAACTCATCTCTCAGGCATCTAATTGCGCAACATGTTGAGCCTATAGAATTTTCCAGAGCATTAAGCTCTTCCTTCCAATTGAGGAGTCGAAACGGGTCGCCCGTTTACCCTTCAGTGTGCTTAGTGCGAGTTTTTTTTAACTACTCGATCGCGTTAACGTAAACTCATATTCTATAGGAGTGACAAAGCGCGCCACCTATTTGTCTCTCTGTCACTCCTATACAAATTGCAAACGCTCTCGCTATCGAAAGTGAATGAAAAAACTCGCACTACGGGCCCAGGACTATCCCAACCATGCAGATTGACTCGAAATTTACCTCTGTATGTTATTATAGCAAAACACGGATAAAACAACGTTTTCTAAAAATGTAACCTAGTTAGATCAATTAAACGGCCCCGAAAGCATCTGTCTACAAAATTTCGTGAAAATCGTTGGAGCCGTTTCCGCGATTCTGATTATATATAAATATATACAAGAATTGCTCGTTTAAAGAGATTAGATAGATAGATTAGATAAATTAGCCTACGACCTATTCCAAACATACACATATAGTTGCATAAAAATCGGTGAAGCCGTTTCGAAGGAGTTCGATAACGAATAGGGTATTTGACAGGATGTCAAATGAGTTACTTTTAAAACGGAATTTTGTATGAAAATACTTGCTTGTGACGTCACATTTCAGAGCACTCTTTTTATGTTTCATCTATTTAAAAATTGTAATAACAAGTAAATGATTAAAAGAAATACATTTTCCGAATAATTTTGTAATTTTTGTTTTAATCGAGCATCTCAAATAATTTATTGTTGATAGTGTCAAATACCTACCGTATTGTGACGGGAGGTCTTTAGTCAACAATCTAATAAATATTTGATTGTCCAGCCATATTCATAATCCAATTGGCTTGTTGGGTCCTATTACGTACACACACTTACGCGTGTATCCCAGAGGGGTAGACTGACTTCGGGGCTTAGCTATTCTTCTATCTAACCCTATTTTATTTATGGCCTTAGGTCCTATATTGTCATTAAAACACTCTTTTCATAGTTATAGTAATAGCAGTTTGTATTGCTAGAACTCATAACATAACATTAAATTTACGTACAGGCACATACACCGCTTCCGTCCCCACACCAGGACACCCTGCGTCGCGAGAACCAGAAACAACGACGTCACAATCATGCAAACATCCAAGACCCGGGTTTTTTTTCCACGGGAACCCGGGATCTCTCGCATAGTAGGCAGATACACCAACCGCTGCGCCACAGAGGTCGTCGAATATAACAAAATAGGAACACAAATTAAAAAAACAGCGTCAAATATTTTCAGTAAAGCCGGTGAATAAACGGCATTTTCGAACTATCTGAACGGGCTCTACAGATCAATGTTGCTTGGCATGCTCCAACTCAGTGCATCACGTTCACAACGTTCTATTCCAAGAGATGTTTCAGCGTTTACCTTTTACAAACCAAAAATAAATGCGCGACTATTAAAAGTCCGGTTGCTAGCGCCATCTAGGAGCGCGCGGTGGAATCAGCCTGAAAACTCACGGCTCAACATATTAGTGCAAGGCTCGGGCCACACAGGTGGAACGTCTGACCAAGGGCGTACATGGCAACGCCCTGTACGCCCTGTACAAGGGCGTTTTCAGTTTGAGACCAGGATAAGTAGTTGTATTGTATAGAAGTTATTTGTTATGTGTAACACTCTGTTGATAACCGTTGTTCAACAGAATGTTAACATAGCTCCTGTCCTTGTAACACGATGTCTCATCTCTTTGGGCCGCGCCTAATATCATACATAAATTTTATACTTTTAGTTCCGTTAAGGAAGTTTTGAATAAAGTATAAAGATTGTCTCTCTGTCTATTGTTGTTTTAGGAGTAAATCTCGTTTTTGGTCGAATTTTTCCGACAAAATAGCACGTGAACCCAGAAATATTTTAGTCTGAATTTACTTTAATATAAGACGAAACATTTTCCATACTATGCAAAACGTTTTGGCTAGCAAAATGAAAACACAGTCTTGAATTTGAGCAAGTGCAAAATATGGTTTGTTGAAGAAAAGTATTATTTGTATTATGAACACGAGCGAAGTGACTCGACTTTACAGTGCCATCTAGCGGGCAGGTCGTACATTATTTAGTTCGAGCCACGACTGAAAGTTTCACTATTTTGGCACAGATTCACCAACATAACTAGCTATCAAGGAGCTATTTATACTTTGTGTTGTGTTTTTGTTAGCATTGGCAGATAATACATATTAGTACACATACTGAGGATTCACTCAACAAAAAGAAAAACTGCGATACAATTCGGCTGGACAATTTCAAAACCTAGCAAGTGACACATTTAAGAAAAAACGGGTTTTTGCTTGTCCTAGAACCTTAAAGAGTGCCCCATAAAGGACGAATTAACTTTTCAAGTCTAAATCGTGGCAACGACCATTTATGTTTATTTATAGTGTTAAGATTATGACGGCTACAAATATTTTCGAAATCCTTAGTATGTTTTCGAACGTAGATAATATTTTCATACAAGTATTATTGGCTTGCAACTGTTAAGATATAAAGACATTCCAATGGCGTAACGCGTTACATCTCTAATACATCTAAAAAATACATCTCTCGCGAAGAAAACAGAACCGAGGCGTCCAGGTAGATACCTATTATAGGTAGTATAATGCTATAATACCATTGGAGTGCGATTGATCACGAACTACCAGTGTTGCACTCATTTAATGAAATCTTCATTTCATTCGAAACACATTCACATGAAGCCAAAACACTAGCCGATCTAAGTAGTGGGGGAAGCATTGGCGCCAGCAAATTCGAAATTGTTATATTATTTCATTGGATTGGCTTCATCCATTGGCTTGGGACAATCCAATGCATTGGCCTGGCTCTACTCTCTCGAAGCCAATATGGGCCTGGCTTTTTGGATTATCTCATCCATTGGCCTCGTGTAAATGGTCCACAAAATGAAACAACCCTAGCGTACTAACACTAGTGCATATAGTGCATAATTTATTAAATATTATGCTAGGAGCATTTTCCGCGACGTTACAGTTAATAAAAAGACGCATTCGACAACGTATTTTGTTGGTTTTTTTAAGTTAAAAAGGCGTGTTTGACTTGGACTAAGATAAACAAAACGTATTTGGCCAATTACTTCTGCAGTACGATAGAAAAATATGAAGTTACTAAAGAAAAAAGACGCATAAAACGCAATTTCACAACATTGCTTACTTAAAACTTACATATATTTAATTTAATTTCTCCGTTTCAACCTGATGTCAGATCAGATGCGGCTTTTTACCTTAAGACGGCTAACTATGCACTTTTGAGATACACTCCCTGGTACGCGTAGCCCTTATCTCCTCCGAGGCCTGCCTGCGCGTGAGCACGCAGCCTGGATTCCTGCCACTGAGCCCACGCAGCGTCTGCGTAGTACCTACTTCAGTCGGTTGCATAAGACGGGCACTATAGCGTTTTCGCCGGCGAGACGCTCCCATGGGCGCTGGCGTCGGCCGTTCCAAAATAAAACGCAGCTCAGTACGCGCCTACGCGCCGCGGACTCCGAACCGAGATGACCGACCATGGGGAGCAACTGTTGTAAAGGGGACGCTGCAGGTAGACCCATCAGGTCTACATCCTCCATATACTCCAGGTACCTCAAATGGTTGGCTCTGACCCTCGCGACGGAAGTGCAAGGCGTGCCTTGGGTGCTGCGACCGCTAATACCGTTTACGTAGGTGCCGTGGCGTGTGATTTGGACTGGTCTAGTTTAGTGGTGTTATCATCGTTTTTTTTAATAGATGTAGTGTTATTTTTTTGTGTTTATGTGTTTTTTTATTGTTATTTGTGTGCGGATGAGGTGGCCAGTTGCGTAGCGTTGCGTAAGATTTTTGGTTTACAATGCGAACGGCCGATCGTTTTTATGAATATTGGGTGACAAAAAATAATTTTGAGATATTTTCTGCTGTAGAAACTGGCTCGCGAAACAGTTTTTTTTTATCAAACTGTGACTTGTTTATAAAACCCTTTTTTTGCCGTTGCCCATCTCAATCATAATAGGGCCCATCATTTAAAATATATTACGTATTTTGGTTTGGGTATAGAGCAAAATATTAATAATAAATTTATGTTTTTGACAAAAGAAAACATCATAAATCTTTGTAATAATTTTATTGTAATGCTGAGAGCCGAAGTTTTAATCGATAAAAATCCGCCCGTTTTTGGCAAAATACAATAAAAATCTCGCAGCCTGTCCCTAGATCTGAGTTGAAAATTCTTAAAAACAGTTTTTTTTTGTATTCATGACGTTGGATAGCCAGACGTCACACTAATATTATAAAGGCTAAAGTTTGTGAGTGTGTGAGTGTGTATGTTAGTTACTTCATCACGTCCAAACGGCTGGAGCGATTTTAATAACATTTGGTATGGAGCTAGCTGACACCCTGGATTGACGCATAGGCTAAGTTTTACTGCGGGAAAAATTATATTATTCCCATGGGAAAATCGATGAAAATTAAATTTGTAAATTGATCTTTCCGATGCTCAAATTTAAATTATTTTACTTCTAAAAATGTGAATAGTTATTATTTTTACTGTTAACATACAATTTATTTTCCCTAATAAACTGCGGGTAACACCGCGGGGCACAGAAGATAGTATCTTTATAAAGTTCATCTGCCTCCATAAATTAAAGAAAAATAAGTTATTTATTTTACAAACTAACAATAATACTTTATTGCACGCGAAACATTTAACAGGACAATGTATGCTAATAACTTAATTATCTAAATGTCTAATAATCAATTTTGCTATGCTGTTGTACGGTAAAATTACACAGAGCTATATTTTTATATCACTGTAATTTATGGCAATACACTATTGAACTAAAAAATAGCATTACCAAGGCGAGCTTAGATCTTCTTTCTTAAAACTAATTGTCTCTGAAGAATCTCTTTAAATCTCTGAAAATAGTTCACTTTTGTGGTTTCTTTAAATCATCACAAACATAATTTATTTTAATGTACAAATCTAATTTATTATAATCTAATATATAAAATTCTCGTGTTACCACTCACCGCCCGTGTTAGTGCGCATACTACTTCGAAACGGCTTGACCAATTTTGACGAAATATTATATTATGTATATTCGGTAGGTCTGAGAATATGTTGTTATCTATTTTTCATACAAAACAACGTTTGCCAGGTCAGCTAGTATAGGTACTATAATAATTGTACAAATTATGTACTTAATTTGTAAAACAATCTTCAGATCCGCTTCGTATCAAATTGGAACCATCATGTAATTCCTATACAAATGTAAAAATAAGGGGTTATTGTGTAGAGTCGACAGCTCATCATCCTATACACCCATGCACTCTACTCCATTGCATTACTGGCGACTTTGCAACTAAAATGTGAAGGTTGATGTGCTGTCGACTGTACGTCAGTGTAAATAAATAACACAACACCAACACTGGTCCGGTCCCAAACTTCAATACCCTTGTAATCAATTGCGTTCATCATCAAACCATTATGTCCCCACCGAGAAGAGACCCGTGCACCTGCACGGGTCTCTTCCCTGAGGAAGGTATAGGCGATACTCCACAACGGGGGCCAAGTCCTGATTGGTGGAGCTAAGACCAGTGGCTGGTCTAACTGTCGGAAGTTTTCAAGCCGCCCTAACGCCTCTGACTTGGCTTAACGACTGTCATCTATCGACGGCAGCACCAACTGCTTAACGTGCCTTGCGAAGCACGGAACCGCTCGTAAAAATGCCATAGCGTTAGTCATAGATAGTGACCTTCCATGGACTGAACGCGCCGTATGTAGCTTAACCTTAGTGATCGTTTAAGATCACTCAGGCAGCCCAGGCTACGAGCGATTCTACGAGTAATCAATTGCGTTGCGTTATGACCTTGAAAATAACAATTATAAAACATTGTTATGATGAGCCAATCCGTCCGTCAAAAATTCTACAGGTCAAAACTATTCTGTGCTCTGGTAACAAGGCTCGTCAATGCGAACAATACCTACCTATTTACTAAATTTTATGACACCTTGTATAAAATCAAAAGCGTCCCTAGGCGTCCAAATTCCAAGGTTGGCTTCAAGCCAAAGTGCTTTTAGGCAATTAATCATTGTTACTTTACTGCCTACTCAATTTTTATGTTTGATATAATTTTAAGGCCCTTTCTCCACTGCTCCGGTCCGGCGTCGGAACTGGAATCAGTCATTAGGAAAATATCGGATGCCGGATTATGCTTCTCCACCTCATCCGACTATAATCGGCAAAGGTCTAGACGCAGTGCTTTATTAAAATTCCTCGGTTTTTCTATTCGAGGCAGGGGACGTTTTCCATACATTCTATGAATGTAAATAAAATAGTATGGGAACATTTTTGGGTTGTATGCGCGGTGCAAAAATGGCAAAATACCGTTCCGATCTAGCAAATTATCGGACCGTTAAAAACCAGACGCCGCGCGCCGGAGTAGTGGAGAAGCTTATTAATATTTTTGTGTGTTTCTAAATCGGATCGGCACATAATAAACGTTTGCCGTACCGGAGCAGTGGAGAAAGGCCCTAATGGTATCCCTCCGTGAAAGAGTAAAAAATAATATTAATCAGGGTGATGTTTCGCTGACCTCGTAATCTCTACCAATCTCGACCTCGTATCTAGCTTTGTGGTGATATTTGTTTGTTTTCCACATTATTTTTTAACTGACTTAGAAAAACACGATTCCTCAACCTGTAGAATTCTTAGTGCGCTAATCGGCTGCATAACAATGCAATTAACTGTTAATTTCAAGTTCATAGCCCAATTGATTAAAAACACTCCTCAGAAGCAGTAAAATAGTCTGCGGTAGAAAGAAAGACGTAACCACAATTTGCTTAGACTGCCTTTAAGGAGATGATTGATTTCTCATTTGATTTCTGATTTCTAATGCCCGGTTCACATTATTCCAGTAGCATTCCAGTCCAGCGCTGGAATGATGTGAACCTGCACTGGAATGTACCATTCCAGTGATCAATCCAGTCCAGTTCATTCCAGTACATTCCATTGCAGGTTCACAAATTATTCCAATAGCATTCCAGTGCTGGACTGGAATGCTACTGGAATAATATGAACCGGGCAGTATAGAGGAATCGCCTCTATCTCCCTATTGCCCTGTAATATGGTTGAGACTGCGGCTATGGTTGTAGTGGCTGCCGTCGATAGATGACAGTCGTCAAGCCAAGTCAGAGGCCTTAGGGCGGCTTGAGAACTTCTGACAGTAAGACCAGCCACTAGTCTTACAAGCCTCCACCAATCCGGACTTGGCCCCCGTGGTGGAGTATGGCCTATACCTTCCTGAGGGAGGAGACCCGTGCCCCTTGGTGGGGACATAATGGGTTGATGATGATGATGATGATGGTTGAGACTGGCGATGGCTGACCCCTGCGTTATGTTCGTGAACGGGTGCCGTCCGTGTGTCTGGCCGCAGCATTGGTGTTTTCATACTTGTGTAAGAACATCAAATAATGTTTGACAGTGCAAGTATTGATATCACTCATGGGTCTTGAATTTTGAGCGTTTTAGGTAGATGGAAATTAATACCAACTTTGTATTATTTTTAAGGTGATTTGAGAAAAGATAGTCACAGTGGAGTTTTTTTTCGCTGCCTTTTTCTCCACTACATTCGGCCCCAAGGCTAACATTAGCATTGTAAGTACATTGACATTCAACAAATAGAATGTAAATTGTTAACGTTGAAATACATTTCTGATTTCTGATCGTGTTTGTAATAGGTAAATGAGGTCGTATGACGTTGATTTACCTTTTTTTCAGAGGGATAAAACATTCAGCTATTTTTATATTGACGTTATCATCATCGCAGGATAACCTTTGCTGCAGTAACTAGGTAAGCACATCACGAACATGAAAATAATGATGTAAGAAAAATAATTTACAGTTGCCCAAAACGCACTTACTGTATAACTATAAATTGCAGTTCATACCTCGTCATACATTAACTGAAAACCTTTTTCTAATTATTCATTCAATCTACTAGCTTTTTAGCACAAGAGTTCATTGACCCAACCCGTTTTTTTCTGTTATTCGAATGCACAAATTTAAAAGCAGAGACTTGTGTGTTTTCGTCTACCAAAGCGTAGACCAAAACACTGATTTAGCGACATACTACGAGACCCTCTACCCGCAACTAGAACTTGCGCTTGACACATTTTTAAAGCAATCTCGGTCGCGACGTTGAAAGATTTGTTTTGCTAATCCGTTACCGCGCTGTTTATTTTGTTTCGACTTTAGGTTTTGACCTTTGTTTTGACTTTTATTACGGAACTACACTCGCGGACAAATAATACGGGTCATCGAAGGGTCAGCGACAAAATCATCTGTATCTTGAAAAATAATAAGGTTACGTGCATAAAACTAACTTTATATTTAAGAGAATTTAATATCGTATCCTATAGAACCTTAAATGTTATAGGTACACGTATTTTGAAAAAAATAAATAAACAAAACTTCGAACTTGGTAATAAATTCAAATCACGAATGTTGTACTTTTGCTTCTTTTCTTACTTTTATTTTCAATCTGTAAAATCAAAAGGATAAAAGGCAGTTATCATCGTCTTTCACGCTCATTATTGAATTACTATCGAGTCGCTAACACCAGAAGAATGTACTCAAAACGTCACTATGCTGGAAGAAGGCAGAAATTAGAGAAGTACAGCGCGGGTAACAGGCGTGTCACTTTCTATGGTACAAAGAGACGTTCAACGTTTCCGAGAAACTTAATACCCTCGAAAAACATCAGAATACCAGGAACCAGCAGACCGAGGTGTACTACTTACTGCTCGAGAGGATCGATTTATTGTTATGACCATGCTGCGAAATCGAAACCTCACGTCAGTTGAAGTAACAAATCAATTTCGAGAGACCTGAAGAGATGACGTTAGCGACCGGACCGTAAGACGACGGCTCCGAGAGGTTAATTTAAAACCACATAGACCCGCAAATGGCCCAAAACTTGGAAGGGAACATCGAGTAGCAAGATTACGTTTCGCCCGTGAACATGCACAATGGGGAGACGAAGAATGGGCAAGAGTAATGTTTTCTGATGAATCCAGATTTATGCTGTATGCACAGGATGGGCGGCGAAGAGTTAACCGACGGGCAGGGGAACGTTTTATTCAAGCGTGTTTTGCAGAAAAAGTATCGTTCGGCGGTGGATCCGTTATGGTTTGGGCTGCAATCTCTTCAGAGAATCGCACGGAGTTAGTGCTGATAGAAAATGGTGCACTAACTAGTGCAAGATATGTAGAAGAGATCCTTAATGAGCATGTCGGCCCATACTTGATTAATATGGGTGAAAATTCCATATTTATGCATGACAATGCTAGGCCACATACAGCTCGAATTGTTAATGAGTATCTTTAAGACGTTGGCATCAATTGCATGGACTGGATTTCGAGAAGCCCGGATTTAAATCCGATTGAGGACGCTTGGGATGAGCTCGGGAGGTGTGTAAGAAGTCGAAATCCCGCCCCAGCTACACTTAGAGACCTGAAATATGCGTTAGTGGAAGAATGGAACAGTATCCCACAACATCGCATAAGAAATTTAATAAACAGCATGCCCAATCGTCTAGCAGCTGTAAGAAGAGCCCGTGGAGGCAACACGAAGTATTAAAACGGCTTTAAGATTCGATTTCGTGTAATATAGAGGTTGTGTCTTTTAATTTTCCAACGCAAAACATGGTGATATTTTGTTTTTTTATGTTAATTTAATAAATAAAGAAATAAACGATTCCAACATTTATTGTCGTTTTATTAACTATTAAATTATCTACAACATAGAGTTTAATTAATGTGGCTGGCTCTATTATTTTCAGAGTTACTGAAATTTTTCGTACTGACCCGTATTATTTGTCCGCGAGTTTATTTATTTTGTTTTTGACTTAAGGAATTCAGGCCAATGGGCGATCTGGCGCTAACCAGCGCCGCCGATGCAAAAAGACATATTTTCCTTTATAATACGTTTCTTCGAATAGTATAATAAACTCTATAATGGTAGAGTCAGTTATTTTCTCCTTACTTTAAGTAAAAAACTGTTACATACATACATAAGCTCACGCCTGCATCTCAGAGGGGTCGGCAGAGACCAGGGACTGCTTCGCTTCGCTTTCGCTTCATCGACATTAAGTAGTCATTACATGCACGCACGCCTGTTTCGGGTAAAAAACTATTAGTATCCTAAATAAAAAGAATAAAATAATCGTGATCGTTTTTTAAGAACCAAAGCCAGAAACTCAAATAGGTATGCTGTTTTGTAAACTCAATTTATGTGTCTCAATATTTGGGGCGGCCAGCTTTTGGACTTAAAAAAACGAAACAAGTGCGTGTCAGGCCACGCACATGTACTCGTACAGTCGACAGCACATCATGGTATACACCCATGCACTCTACTTCGTTGCGTTACGGGCGATTTTGCAACTAAAATGTGAAGATTGACGTGCTGTCGACTGTACTATGTGGATGTGTACATGTACGAAGCGGCTTGCATCCAGCGTCTTCCTTCCGCTTGGTTGAGATCTTCTGTCCATCTTGTGGCTGGTTGTCCTACGCTGCGCTCGCCGATGTGTGGTCTCCATTCGAGAACTTTTCGGCCCCATCGGCCGTTATAATCTGTTATTTATTCATATTTATTATTCAAATATTATCTTTCCTTACAAAAAAATAAGCAAAACAAATCGATACAGCTCATGAACTTACCAGAATTCTTGTGAAAATTTGCTTGCAGCCTGTTTTGACTTATGAAAAAAATCAACTAATAAATAAATCCCTAATAAAACCATCGCACATTCTGTTGATGGGAGCTCTTTTTCCAGCTGCTCTGGTTCTAGAGACTTCCTGCGAGAAAACACATTTAGAATATCTAAGAAATTGGCACTTACGTAGGACATTTATGTAGGACACCCCCTCAAATTGTTCGATGAGTGACAAACAACACGTCATATGCCGCCCTGAAACGTTGATAAAATACAGGGTGTTTGGCGCATGGACCGTCAAAAATTTTCGGGGTACTGGTGGGGGGGTCATTTACTACGTTAAAAAATAAAACATTTAAAAAAATGGGTACTTCTACACACATAACTGAAAAAGTCATGAGCCTTTCAATATCAAATTATAGGTAATTTTAGAAAAGATATTAAAAATCATATTCATAACCGTAACACTTAGGACCCAGGGTCCAAGGGTGGAAAGGTAGTAGATAACCCCACCAATATCTCGAAAATTTTTGACGGTCCATGCGCCGACCACCCGGTATGTGCCTGTCGTTCGTCTATAACAGAGCAGATATACAGGGTGTTGATTTGTACAGTTGACTCCGACTCAGGGATGGTTATTTAAAAAAATATAAAAAACTATATTTTTTTTAGTGAAAATCACCTAAAAATCACAAATTTATATGGCTTAGCTTATATCTAATAACCAACCCTGAGTCGGAGTAAACTGTACAAATCAACACCCTGTATACAGAGCATTCAATCACATCGACAGTACACATTGACACAGATGCGACGCAATATAAAATTCATTACCACGTCAGAATGCAATTGTACAGTGTAGTCTGCTACAGTTGTTGTCTTAAATTATTGCATAATTAAAAAAAATCATAACATAACTTTTAAATATCACGTTTGTGATAAAAATCAGACGCAAACGCAGACTTATTACAGTTATTTGTATCGATCTGTCCCCGTAAGTCTATTATTAGATATTATTATTGTTTATTAGCTACTCCAACAGTATTTTCACATTTAATTTAGAAACTACTTATTCTAATTATGCATAATTCAGCGTGAAACACCTTAATAGGAGTATACAATTTTCAAAATTGTGTGTTCAGTAGTAATAAAATAGTTCTTAAAAGTTCGAATTAAATTAATTATATCGAATGTTGATTAAAATAAATTAATATTTTAGTAAAAATTAAAATGTGGTCTGTGGTATAGTTAATCGTACTCTGTTTTTTAATCACAGATCGAGAATTACATTCTGTTTGCTGATTGTCTTTGTACTGTAAGCCGATGACTTCCGCGTATGCCAGGTCCTTATACCATGATTTTTAATGGCCTTCTGACTACCGGAGGTCGTGGGTTTGATTCCCATCGGAGCCGCCGTACAATTATACGAATGGCCTGGTTACCATACTGTATGACATTTGAATATTTCGTTTTAAAACATCATCATCTATTGACAAAATTAATTTAGTTAATAAGGACCGCTTTAAATTTAAGGCGCTCTCACAAAACAACAATTTTACGTCTACCTACAATGGCAAAGCATGCAGGACAAACAGTCGTCTACACTCCATTTATCTATACTTGACTTTTTTTCCAAACTTTAAACGACACTAGCGTACTAGCGTAGTACTAGCTAGCACTAAATTTGTAAACTGTTTCGAGTTTTCTACCGCTAAAGGTTTTTGATTTAGTGTCGTTTAAAGTTTGGAAAAAAAGTCAAGTATAGATAAATGGAGTGTAGTCGACTGTTTGTCCTGCATGCTTTGCCATTGTAGGTAGACGTAAAATTGTTGTTTTGTGAGAGCGCCTTAAATTTAAGCTCACATTTGACAAATAATTAGTTTATCTTTTCAAGTGAAAAGCGTTCCCATACTGAGCTACAAGACTTAGTCCAGTGAGGGCAGCGGACTGTACTAGCGTCACACCTCTGGCATGTCTCCAGGTACTACTCAGAATCTTGCGCAAGGTGGCCTGAGTACAGGGGCCTCGAATCTGTTAGTACATTATACATCCTACTAATATTACAAACGCGAAAGTTTGTAAGTATGGATGGACGAATGAATGGATTTGTTACTTTTTCACGTAAGCACTACTAAATGGATTTTAATAAAAGTTTACAATAAAATAGCTTATACATCAGAATAACGCATTAAAATCGATTCAGTATATTTTACTTGAAAGAGTAACAAACTTCCATCCATCCACCCATCTATATCCATCCATACTTACAAACTTTCGCGTTTATAACATTAGTAAGATAAAGAAAAAAAGTCAAATTGTCATAAATATTTCTTCTTTACAACAATTTATTATAATTAAAATATTTGTTTCCTTTTTCTTTAAATATTTGTCTCGGCTAGTGTAATAAAGACGATAAAAATGCTATATAGTAATTTCGCAACAGATTTTTTTCACTGCCTCGAAACTTTGTGTTTTGATGCGCTTTAGATAATTGATTTACGACTGACAGCCCTATCAATCAGCAAATTATTCGTTCATCCCAGGATATGGTCCGGCTATAAAGAAGCAGGTTTCCCCATACCGGTAATGCTGATACGTACCTACGTACTGATACTAACTCTTTCACACACACCCTTCTCAGGCAAAGACTTCAACCGGTATGATCAATAAACTTCGAAGTGATTCATCTAGCGTATTGCTTCTCAAAACAGAGCACATTTTCACAGTGAATTACCATTTTATCAACACGTTAGGTACTTAGTAAGTACATTGAAGCCGAGCTGCCTTTCAGATCTCGGGTATCCCATTGTCTTACGACGTCTCTGCTTGAACCACAGAGTTTATTAGGTACCTAGCAAATAGTGTCATCTGCTTTAGATGCATCCGCTATTTAGTCCGCTTAAAGGCCTAATGGCCGATTTCCGAATTGAGAATTTCGCTTAGAAATTACTTAACTGTAGTGCTGTCTCGAAAAAAATATTTAGAAATTAGTATAGCCTAGTCCAAACTAATTGATCCTGATATAAATACGCACACTCTAGGACAAACTGATATGGCCTAGTGACTAGGTCCTAGTCTAAACATTATAGTATATATCTAGAAAGTGTGAATAAAATACTCTGTAATTGGAAAAAATACCATTTTTATTAAATCTTCTTAAACTTCGTACCGCCAAAGTTTTGGTTTTTTTTTCATATTTTCTCACCTTTTAAACCTTCCCCTTTTTTAGGCAATATTTTAAATATTTCTCTGCGTGAGAACTATCCTCGTACTTTAAGGAATATTCTAAAAAAAGAATTAGTTAAATTGGTTTACCGGTTCTCGAGATTTGTGTTTAGCAAGACATTCAGCGATTCATTTTTGTATTATAGAAGAAAGAGCATGACAGCTACGAATCAGCCCGTGGGCGCGTAGGTATTCGTAATTCTACGCGTCCATGGAATTAAAAAACACGTCACGTGACCCGACTATGTAGCTGTCATTGAACTATAATGCACTGACAGGATCGAGGCCCTGACTTACGACGGGTCCTGATCGATTGCACACACGATCCCAGGGTGATTCAAATTCCAAAGATGCGTTGTTAAAAAAAAAAATTCAAGTAGTTGTTTGTTAGCAATACTTTAAACATCCACGTACCGTTTGCAGACTATGGCTGCCGCTTTGGTAGATTAACCTATTCCCAAAATACCAAACGGGACATAAAATGTTGCTTCGAGCAGTTACGTCACTGCAAGATGCACCAGAGCGGTTGTAACGCAGTATTCAGACGTAATTTCAGGCCGGAGGCATAATTACATTTTATTTAAAAAAGAATGATCAATAAAGCGCTAGTGATCTGTCAGAATCGTGGCACGTGGGAGTCCCTGGTCTCTGCCTACCCCTCTGGCATCTAGGCGAGAGTTTATGCATGTATGTTTGAGTATCAGAAGCAAGAAAGGTGGATAAAAGATCCTTCATTGGAAGCAGTTCACTGCATTCATTTGATCTTGTTTGATAGGTAGGTAAGTGTCAAAAAAAAAGCAAGCAATGAAGCTACAGCGCCACCAAGTTATCTGTTCAGGTGGGCAAAATTGTAACTAACAAATTAATTGTAAATCCTGCTCCCTATTTTTTGTTTCATTTATTCACTTACTTAGATTTATGGATATACTTTCATTAAAATTTAAAGACGGGTTAAAATATTCTCATTTTTACAGGTAAATTTATTATATGTTACTACTAAATTCTCCAATAGCGCCGCTATCAACTGAACAGATAAGATGGTGGCACTGTATGTATAATCCATTTATTTATACTTGGCATTTTTTTCAGACTTTAAACGACACTAAATCAAAAACCTTTAGCGGTAGAAAACTTGAAACAGTTACAAATTTAGCGCTAGCTAGTACTAAATTTGCAAACGGTATCGAATTTTCTACCGCTGAAGGTTTTTAATTTAGTGTCAAAATAAAATGCCAAGTATAGATAAATGGATTATATGTGCCGGTTTATGTTGATTTAAAATGATTCTTTTGAGATAAGATGTTCAGAATACAGTTTTTACTTGCTGTCCTTTTCTTCACTACAACTCGACCCCAAGACAGCAAGAGCGTTGTAAATTGACATTTGGCAAACAGAATATAATTCCTAAGTAGAAATCAATTTATGATTTTTGATGCGGACCAATCCTGTCGGTATTCCATTCTAATTGCTTTCGCAAATGTCAGGGTTCCGTCAGGATTTGGGGCACGTAATGAAGGGATTAGTGAGGCTTGGTGAACCACGAATACCGGGAAACCCAGAAAACCTAGAAAATCCACACCACACAATCACTAGATCTTTAATTATCTACAACATGTATATAATAATAATATGTATTATCGTTGATATTTGTTAACTTATTTATTTATTCATTCATTCATTAATTCATGCGTACATTCATACATACATACATACATACATACATAAGCTCACGCCTGTATCCCAGAGGGGTAGGCAGAGACCAGGGACTGCCACCTGCCACGATCCTGACAAACCACTTTCGCTTCATCGACATTCATTAGTCGTTGCATGCACGCACGCCGGTTTCGGGTACTTTTTATCTTGCCCTTTGCTAATACATCCCCTATTTGGTCGAAGTATGTTCGCCTGGGGCGTACATTCATTCATTCATTTATTTATTTGTGTATTACAATTTATATAGGTTCATCATATTTTCTATTAATCGCCCCCTCCCCCGCCCCTCCTACTAACTTGTGAGAACGTCTAAGTAAAACCCAGCGTTCAAGCTACCACCAGTTTCACTGTGTTGATTAATTTCACGAAGATTTTAGGTTAGTAAGGGAGTGGTGTTGCAATCTCAAAATTAATTCTATAACGTTCATACCTTGGTATTCCCTGTTTTCGGTGCAAGCTGGGATTCAGCTGGGCGAGGACTGGTGAACCAAGTCTACCTAATTCAGGTGTGACTTTAAGTTATGTAATGAAAGCAAAGTTTAACACTTGCATTTTCCGTGGAAACTAACTTTGACTCTCTGTCATTCTCAATGACGACCTGTGTGATGGTTAGCACATTTGCCTATCATGCAAGAGGTCCCAGGCTGTGTACAAAAAAAACCCCAGATTTTGGATGTTTCCATGTTTGTGATGTCGCTGCTTGGTTCCACGACACAGGGTATCCTAGAGTGGGGGCAGAAGCATGTATGTGCCTCTATGTAAATGTTTAATGTTTATTTCATCACGCCAAATCACGCTGCGATGTGTATGTTCAGAAGAAGATGCGGATGTGTTGACTGTGAGTGACGCCGATAGGATGCGTTTATTTGCTTTATCTTTATAACTAGCTGTGCCCCGCGGTGTTACCCGCGGTTCATCGATTTTCCCGTAGGAATAAGATATTTCCCCGCGGTAAAACGTAGCCTTTGTTTTAATTCAGGGTATCGGCTAACTCCATACCAAATTTTATTAAAATCCGTCCAGCCGTTTCAGCGCTAAAGACTGACAAACATATAAACACACACACAAACTTTCACGTTTATAATATTAGTGTGATAGACCGAAATGGGTCGTAAGCCGATGCACGGATTTTAATGGCTTTGGCCGGCTGTCAGCTTCTGAAAAAGGTTTCAGGGATCATCCACTTGCTGCAATTGCAGTTTCCAAGACGCGCAATTTCTGAAACATATCAATCAGAGCTATTAACTATATTCCGGATACACTTACTTCATTTTTCGTCGGAAGAGTCAGGTTACGAAGGTTTACGACCTTACGAGAGTTTTAGTCCAAACTGAGTTGGAGTCTTAGAGCCATCGCAAACAGGGAGCCTTGTCGCCGCGTCGAGTCACCGCGTCAGACGCAACGTTGTCATTTGCTTCTGGCGTCTTGTCGTCGCGACTCCGCGACTCTGACGCCAAGTGTGCGGAGATTCGAACAAAATATATAAAAAATTGACGGCTGTAGCCTGTCGTCACGTCTAGTCGCCGAGCTGTCGCCTGTCGCGTGTCGCTAGTGTTCGCCTAGGCTTATTGGTTTTGTTTTAAGAATGACTTTTTGTTTTTTGAGTTTTTTTTGTTTTTGTTTGATTTTATTTGTTAGATAGATATCATTTTATAAAGCAGATTGTGCATAGAAGAATGTATTACATTCATTTTATTAAACACAATACATTTTTTAAAGCATAAACTATTAAAAAGCGCCACCTCAGAGCCGAAAACTAGGGAAGTTCAAAATCAGTTTTCTTTATGCAGTATGTAATGGTCATAGAAAAAAGGTGTTGTCAATGACAAAGTAACTTTTTCTCGAGTTATGGATTTTTAAATAAATCTGTAGAAGAAAGTAGACGGTGACGTCTGAATGGCTAAGTGGGTCGAGTGGTATCACGGTATGGGAAAGGAGCGCGTTTGATTCCCGCATCAGCCCGGAAATGATACTTTCCTTATAAATTTTTTTATCATGCCTTACCTAGACCACATCTTACCCTTGTAAGAAATACTTTAAAAAAATCTAAGGTCGGTCTGTTGACAAGCGCGTAAGTCCACATTTTTTTGAAGCAGTGAAAATACCCGTTTCAAAATTACTCATAGTATTTTATTATATTTATTAGTTACAAAAAATCTTCAAATTACTGTTTTAAATTCAATAATGTTACAAAGAACAATAATTTTATGACAATTTGACCTTTGTACTTCAGGCCGCCGACCCTACAATAATTTTATTATAAAAACTTTGGTACGGCAATTTCCAAAACTATCAGCCGGACGTCGCGGCAGTCTATATATAAAAACGAGAAGCTGACTGACTGACTGACTGACTGACTTACTGACATATCAACGCAGGGCCTAAACTATAACGGTTAGAAACTTGAAATTTTGCACAGGGGTTCCTTTTGTAACGTAGGGGAGCACTAAGAAAGGATTTTTGAAAATTCATCCCCTAAGGGGGTAAAATGGGGGTTCAAAGTTAGTATGAAACTTTGCGGTTTAAATTTGGTACGAAGTACGAAGAAGCTTAACTGAAAGTCATGAAAAACGTGTAAAATAGTTTTTCGAAAATCATCCCTTAAGGCGGATAGAGGGGGTTGCGAAGTTAGTATGAAAGCTCTTTCGCATGCGCTAAAAGTATACCTATCTTATTTGCAAACTGTTTAGTCAACTAAAGCCCACGCGGACGTAGTCGCGGGCAACAGCTAGTACAATATAGGTATGATGTTGATATTTTTTTTCGATTTCTATGTCGTAAAGGCTTCTCACGATGTACATTTTCTCGTAAGGTATTGCTAAAAGTTAATTCACAGTGCATGGTACTTAAAAAACAAAATCCTTCATACAATCCGGGGTTTGAACCCACAACCACACTCTCGATCTGTCATTGCTGCAAAGTTATTAGAGCCGAGCTAGCAGATAGCGCTGGGCAATATTGAGACGGTTATTAGGTCACCAACCCACCTCCGAAATAGCATCAAAGCGATTTGTTATCGTTCTAGCAGCGGAAGCTCGAAGCTTAATAATGAGTCTTTTATACATGGTGTAACAAAATTAAACTCAAAACTCAAACTCAACATTTTTAAGTGAAATGAATTGATTTATATTTTGTTTCCGTAATAAATTAACAAAACATAGAATTTTCTGGCTTAATCTACGCCAGCCAAAGGAAAACAAAAAGTATGAATATGCCTAGTTGGTAGAGCCTTTAAGGCGCTTAGCTTCAAAGTCAGAGGTCGTGGGTTCGATTCCCACTGGAGGCCGCCGTACAGTTGTACAAATGGCCGCAGTCTGGGTGTTTTTCTATGTTCGTAATGTCGTTTCCTGGTTACCATAGCACAGGGTATCCTAGTTTGGGACCAAGCTAGTGATAGTATGGTGTGAATTTAAAAAAATCTCAGCTAGTACATGCCCGCAGAGCATGTAGTTGCTGGTATTCTGAAACTCCTTGAGTGGCGCCCGGTGTACAATTTCCAACTTTTGAGTAGGGAAATAATTCGGGCGTCATACTAAAAAGGCCGTACAATAAACTACCATGAATAGTTTTATTTTTAAGTTATATTACTTGGCGGTGGTGGCGTAGTGGGGTTGACCCTTGCTTCTCGATCATGAGGGTCTGGGTTCGAACCACGCATGTACCAATGACTTTTAGTTATGTACATTTGTTTGTACAGCAACACCATTCGCTGATAAATTGTGCCCGGATAACGGCGACAGGCTTGCCACTTGTCACGTTTGGGACCTAATAAACTCGGCAAAACGTGGGTCCAGTTCTAGAGACTGGTGCCTCTGCCTACCCCTTCGGGGATAACGGGCGTGAGTTTATTATTTTTATTATTTATTATTTTTAATTATTTTTGTTAGTTCATTATTAATATTGTCACAATATCATTAATGTTAACTGTATTTTTAAAGAGAATAAATAAAGTCCATGAACTTGATTTCGAGCAAGTTGAAGTTTAGTGAAAAACAAAATTTCAAGCAAGTCTGCTAACTTACTTGGTGATTCCGATTTGAAAACACAAGAAAAAAATGTACATAATATTATTTTATTATTTCACAACCTATTTTCTTAAATTCAAGTGTTACTCATTTAAATACGGTTTACTCTTTCTCGCTAGTAAAAATTTAAGTTATGGCATTTCTCCTTCTTCATCATCATCATCATCATCAGGCTATATTAGTCCACTGCTGGACATAGTCCTCCCCTAATGAGGGCCATAGCGCCCTGTCTTCAGCTTGCCGCATCCAGCGTCTGCCTGCAGTCTTTCGCAGATCGTCATCCTACCTGGTTGGAGGGCTAGCAAGGATTATTTTGGAGGATTAGAAAGCTGACGTGGCAGTGGGCTGGCCATATCTCGCGAAGAACCGACAACCGCTGGGGTAAACGTGTTCTTAAGTGGAGACCGCGACTCGGCAAACGTAGTGTAGGATGCCCTTTCTTCTTATGATGCCGGCGCCAGCCCTAGCTTCACATATTTGAACACATCTTTGAAGACTTTCGCAAAGTTTGAAGAAACATTTGCGCTTTGCCATTCGGTGTCGGTTTTTTAGCGCACATCAAAGCGTTCTACTGTGGAGAGAAGTGTTTGCGAAGCATGTCTGGCAGGTTGCGCCAATATTGTGTTCAAATATGTTTTCAAGTCTTTGCAAAGTCTTCAAAGATGTGTTCAATATGTGAAGCTAGGTCTGGCGCCGGCATGACAGTAGAATTTATTGTGTACATAGTTTATCGCGTCTTCAAACCCGAACCCGGGTTCGAAGTGATTCGAAGTGTGGAGACCCATGATTTGTGGGCGACGACCTTGCATCAGCGCGAATTGACTGGCCCCGTCCTACCGTCTAAAAATAATGGCCGACGAGAATTGCGAGACAACCAATGTCGCAGCCAAAATAGTAACCCAATTGTTTTTCGGACTAGCTCCACTGTGCGTTGAGTATTGTATTGATTTAATAGATAAATACTCATTTACTTCCAGAGGCCTATTTCATGGTCAGATACAGTTACAGATGCATTATTTGTCAACCTTAGGTATACAATACATGCATGGACTTCATGATCAACCTATTATGTCCCCACCGAGGGCACGGGTCTCTTCCCTGAGGAAGGTATAGGCCATACTCCACCACGGGGGCCATGTCCGGATTGGTGGAGGCTTGTAAGACAGTGGCTGGTCTTACTGTCAGAAGATTTCAAGCCGCCCTAAGGCCTCTGACTTGGCTTAACGACTGCCATATATCGACAGCAGCCGGCACCAACTGCTTAACGTGCCTTGCGAAGCACGGAACCGCGCGGGAAAATGCCACTAGCGTTAGTCATAGAACGGTCACCCATCCATGCACTGAACGCGCCCTATGTTGCTTAACCTTCGTGATCGTTTAAGATCACACAGGCAGCCGGGGCCACGAGCGATTCGAGCGAGCGTGGCTTAATTATGCCCACCAAATTCGGAGAGATTCTAGTCGTCAGATCTCAAATTCCAAACGGAATCGCTGATGATTTGATGCGCGTAGTCGGTATAACGCTGGCGTCAAATGCGGGACGATGCGCGTTCAAATACTGGTATTTATCTGTGACTTTGTTTCCTAACCCCCGGTTTCCCGTATACTAATATTTGTTTTACCCTCTGCTTCAGATAATAAGCCAACCCAGTGTAGGTACCTATGACTTTGTTTTCTTAAGTTAGTTAATGTAAGTTGAACAACTATTTATGTGTGTTCGACTATATACTCCGTTCCACAAGTCGAACTCCTAAGGAACCAAATACTCGCATCTCATTGGTCGATGCCCGCGGTTAGAGATAAGCGAAACAATAAACGAAGACGGCCCGCTTCTTAGGGTAGGTAGGGTAGTGGCTATTGAAGGTCACGCCCATTATCCAATGGGCGCACATGGACGATTTTCTTTAGGTGCTCGTTTTGAGGAATGGTGTATAGGCAATCCTTGTATTCCATTCCCACGCTTTTAACAGTAATTATTTTCAAAATATGAGTGCGACGCGATGTTGACATTACTAGACGCTTGGGTAGACAACATCGACGAGATCAGAATATAACTCGTGATGCCACGATACATTTCTTTGAATTCATAGAAATATAAAAAATGGTCTTCTTCGAAATAACACGTTGTTCTTGCAAGGGTGCGACATGTAGTCTGTGGTATGCCTAGATTACCGCAAAAGGCATCTGACCCAAAGGTAAAATGTAACCGCTGCTTATCGAATGAAGATTTTATTATTTATTTATTACTTAAGTGTACGCAACTACGCATGACGGGCGACAGACTTCTGTTTCGCAGTTTCCGCAAGCGCGCTACTTTAGCTCGTGTAAGGTGATAGGGCATTGTCAGCCTGTCGCTTCGCTGCTCCTGAATACATCCTTTATATTTGTTTACGAAGAACGGGGTCTTAGGAATTAATTTACCAAGTAACCGCTTTAAGAGGAATCACACTCGGTAATAATACAGGGTGTTGATTTGTAGTACAGTTCCTTCCGACTCAGGGGTGGTTATTTACATTATACTGAAGCAAAAAAAAAATATTTTTTTTAGTGAAAATCACCTAAAAATCATTAAGTTATATGGCTTAGCTTCTATCGCTTGCACTTGACGGGTCCGGCGGGGGTTTAGCGGAGCGGGGCGGGGGAGTGCGCCCTAGCCCGCGCGCCCGCCGCCGACGCACAAAATTTCATGATTTTTAGGTGAATTCATTAAAAAAATAAATATGTTTTTTATAATCTTTGTATGGGCCTATATTTTTTTAGTTTATTAATCTGCATACCTAGGTATATTATTAATCCGCCGCAGTCATCCAAGCAATTAGTCATTGTAAATGAGGGAAGGCCAAGTCATAATAATAGGTCAATGTCATGTCCGTGAAGAAAACGGCGCTTAGCATTGTCTTGTCTTTCAGTCGTTAAATTGTTGTGCAATATTCGTTCTCATATTCATTTATTCGCCATCATAATGATGTTAAACATTTTTGTGTAACTTTACCTAGTCAATGACCTTAGTCTCATTAGTGCTCAACATTACTACGAGTATATTCATTAGAGTGTTTTGTAAAAGAGTTTGTTGAATACTATCATGGCCCTATATAATTGTTAGAAAATATAGGAATAACTTATTTGCAGACTACAGACTACATATTAGATAGATAGATAGCGAAAACTTTATTGTACATAAAAAAGGAGATTACACAGGTATTATTAGTCATCATGCGTGACTATTCACTATGTCTTCTACAGTGTGTTAGAGTCTGACAAAGCTGACTTTGCATAGACCTAAATATAGTAGTATAAAAAAAACGGTATGGTATCCCTAGGCGGTACTAATTGCTCGCGCATTTTTTTATTTACTTTTATACATCTTTTTTACTTTTTCTGTATCCTGGTTGAGTAATAAAGTGTTATCTATCTATCTACTTAAAAGTAATCGTATAAATATGTAGATGGAAGTTTTAATTACTAACATAACTGCGGTTTACAAACCACCCAGAAATCAGTGTATACAACTGGGCTATCAGTTCGAAGAGCTGATTCATCAGATCTAACGTTATACACACCGGTTCTGGAAAAAATGCTGTTAGCCGATTGTATTTTTTAAAATTGTAACTTTTATTTAATTTTAACTCTTGTTTCTTGTGTGCTATAAATAATGTTCTTATCTTATCTTATCTTACACACTTGTAACCGGAATCATCATTCCGGTTACTTATTTCTTATTCCTTTAGACTTATTCCTTTCACTAGACACACGATTTATAATAGAACAAAAGACATCCAATTGACGACCTCTGTGGCGCAGTGGTTAGCGCATCTGCCTACCATGCGAGAGGTCCCGGGTTCGAATCCCGGCTGGGGTAAAAAAAAAGAAACCCAGGTCTTGGATGTTTACATGTTTGTGACGTCGCTTTTTCTGGCTCCCACGACACAAGGTATCCTAGTGTGGGGCCAGAAGCAATGTATGTGCCTGTATGTAAAAAATGTAAAGGGCGATTCAAGTTCAAACCGACCGCCTATCCCCAGGAGCCGCGCAGATGCCTCGCTGGACACGCGGTTCACCACGTCCGAGGACGCGGGGGGCGTCAGGCTGACCGTCTCGGCCGCGCGGACGGACGACACCGGCGTCTACAAGCTGCTGGTGAGTATGCACCCTTAGTGCCCTGCCTTACTAGGACGCCATGGCGACGTCGCCAGCTATCCAAGCAGTTAGCATTGAATAGCGCAGTTTCCAGACTGTCGCCAAGTGAGTTAGGCACCATACACTATAATATTGACTGCTTGGATACGGTCGCTGGCGACGTCGCCATGGCGTCCTAGTGAGGTAGGGCACTAAGAGCCATCGCAAACAGGGCGACTTGTCGCCGCGTCTAGTCGCCGCGTCAGACGCGCGCGAGGTTGTCATTTGCTTCTGGCGTCTTGCCGTCACGACTCTGCGCCGCTGACGCTAAGTGTGCGGAGATTCAAACAAAATATATGAAAATTGACGGCCGTAGCCTGTCGTCGCGTCTAGTAGCCGAACTGTCGCTGTCGCATGTCGCCTAGTGTGCTTATAGGCTTATTGAATCACGTAACCGCTCGGAAAATAGCGTTAGTCATAGAACGGTCACCCACCCATGCGCTGAACGCGCCCTATGTTGCTTAACCTTCGTGATCGTTTAAGATCACTCAGGCGGCGCTGGGGCTACGAGCGATTCATTCTTATAATCTTGACATAAGCATAAACAGTTTATGACATAAGATAAATACAGTGTATGTGTCGTGGGTACCTAGTGCCAGAAGCAATGTAAATGTTGTAAGCTTAAAAAATATAGCTTATAAAAAGCTTATAAAAAAGCTTATGATTATTTATGTGGCATAGCAACGAAAGCGGTGGTGGCGTAGTGGGGTTGACCCTTGCTTCTCGATCATGAGGGTCTGTGTTCGAACCACGCATGTCCCAATGACTTTTAGTTACGTACATTTGTTCGTTTCTACAGCAACACCATTCGCTGATAAATTGTGCCCGGATAACGGCGACAGGCTTGCCACTGGTCACGTTTGGGACCTAATAAACGAGGCCTTTAGGGGCGGCTTGAAAACTTCTGACAGTAAGACCAGCCACTAGTCTTACAAGCCTCCACCAATCCGGACTTGGCCCCCGTGGTGGAGTATGGCCTATACCTTCCTCAGGGAAGAGACCCATGCCCCTCGGTGGGGACTCATTATGGGACTCATTACCCATTATGGGTTGATGATGAAACTCGGCAAAACGTGCGCCCAGTTCTAGTGATTGGTGCCTCTGCCTACCGCCTCGGGGATAGGTAACGGGCGTGACTTTGTTTTTTTTTATCTTTACCAGGCGAGTAACGGGGCCGGTAGCGGGACGGCGCGGGTCCGGCTGGAGGTGTCGCCGGACGAGGCGCCCACCGGCGAGGACCCGCCGACCTTCCTGCGCCGGCTGCAGGACCTCACCGTGAAGGTCGGCACCCGGACCCGGTTCCTTGTCGAGATCGTCAGCTCCACGGAGTGCAAGGTGAGACAGAAATCAGAAATCAGAAATTTATTTCAACGTAAAGAATTTACATTCTGCTTGTTGAATGTCACTGTTCTTGTAATGGTAATGTTAGCCGCTGCCTTGGAGCCGAGTGTAGTGGAGAAAAAGGCAGCAAAAAAAAAAACTCCACTTTGATCATTTTTTCTCAAATCAATTTAAGTCTAATACCATATTTTGGTACAAATGTCCATCTACTTAAGAAAGTCAAAATTAAATACCCTTGAGTGCAATCAATAGTCGCAATGTCAAACATCGATTGATTTTCCTAAACAAATATGAAAACACCAATGCTGCGGCCAGACACACGGAGAGAACCCGACAGATCGATAGATAGACGCATTTATAGAGGTTCAACAGAGTTGAGATATTACAGTTAAGGGAAAATATCGAGGGTATTCTGGCAGAACCGAATAAGTACAAAATTTAAAAAAAAAGTAGTTTCTAATGCAGTGAATACTCCGTTTCAATATGACGAGTATTGAAACGGAGTATTTGCTGCATTAGAAACTATTTTTTTTTTGAAATTTTGTACTTTTTCGGTTCTGCTAGATAACCCTTGATATGTGTCTCTTTGTTTTGCCCATAGCTTATTTGACGAACTCTGTGTCGCAGCGATAGCGCACCGGTACCATACGAGAGGTCCCAGGTTCGAACTCCGTCTGGGGACAAAAAACAAACGCCATGTCTTGGATGTTTAAATGTTTGCGATGTCGCTGTTTCTGGTTCCCACGATACAGGGTATCTTTTAGGGGCCAGAAGCAGTGTAGCTATGTGCCTGCATGTTAATGTTTGTTTAAATGTTTATAGGCGTACAAATTTTTACACAGAAAAGTACAAGCTCACGACTGAACACAATAACTTGGTAATAATAAGTCAAAGTATAGATTACTTTTTACTGTGCACCAGAAAAAAATACATTATGAACCTTACTAATCTAAGTTTTGTCCTCAGAATAAGGAATATAGATTTAGTCCTTATTCTGAGGTTTTGTCGTACATATATTTTTTTTAAATACTTGTCATAAAAATATTATTTTGTTCCTTACTAAGAAATTGATCAGACACTTTTTTGCAAAAACGTTACAACAACAAAACGGTAACTAACGAAACGCCAGTAGATTATTTCGAAAAGTGATTTGAATTGCAGCGGCCCATGTTTACACAGAAAAGTGCCGAAAATACACCCGAATCGGACATTCCGTTAGCTGTAGCATAATAAAGTTTACACAAACGAAAGTAAAGGCCTCGGTCGCGGCATGCGCGTGCGCCACCAATGACATAATTCTTCTATTTTAAATCCGACATCCGCTGCTAGTATTTATACATAATACGAGTATGTTTTACGCTACCGCCCAAACAAAATAGGAGTGCTCATACTAATAGTGGTAATAGAGTGTACCTACCGGTATGTAAGAGCCTCGCCCAATTAGAGGTCAGTAAGCAAGTCAGTAATACGGGGTTTGAAGTTTTGAAATTACGCGTTTTTTTAGGGTTCCGTACCCAAAGGGTAAAAAGGACCCTATTACTGAGACTCCGCTGTCCGTCCGTCCGTCCGTCTGTCAGCAGGCCATATCTCATAAACCGTGATAGTTAGGGACTAGTCATAGAAAGCGCCCGGGGCGCGCGCCCGGAACGCTGCGCATTGGGCGCGCACCACGGACGCGGACGCTTGATATAATCCGTTGCATAGAACTTCATGCAATTTTAAAGAGCGTCCGATACGCAGCGTTTCGTACGCGCTCCTCGGGCGCTTTCTATGACTAGTCCCTTGGACAGTTGAAATTTTCACAGATGATGTATTTGTGTTGCCGCTGTAACTATAACGTGATTTTTTTGCTCGTTTTTGCTCAATATTGAATACGGCAATAAGTAGACGCTTGAAATATTCACAGAATGTTGAGTTATATTTTTCACTTTAAAAATAATTAATTCAATCAAAATAATATTTAGGTAGTTTTTAGTTTTATATTTAGTTTAATATTTTATATTTAGTTTAGAAATTAATTATCTACCCGTTTAGATTAGTTTTTTATATTAATTTTATTATTGATTTTAGTTTTGTAAATACTACCCTTTCTATGTAATCAGTAATCACTTAAATAAATAACAGAAATAAAATTAATATTTAAATTCAAATTCATATATATTTTATTCATAGTACAGACAAAATGTTTACTATAATTATGAACGTCAAAGTTGTTAGTGTCACGGGGGCTCCCATGCAAAATACATAAATTTTGCCGTTTTTATAGACAACTAGCTGACCCGGCAAACGTTGTTTCACCATATAAATTATTTGTAGGATCACCCTTATCACTTAGGGCTATGAAAAATAGAAAAATAGAGCCCCTTAAATATTTATTATTCTGTTATTAAGTATTTTTTGTTATAGCGGCAACATAAATACATCATCTGTAAAAATGTCAACTGACCAGGGTTCATGAGATACAGCCTGGTGACAGACGGACGGACGGATAGCGGAGTCTCAGTAATAGGGTCCTATTTACCCTTTGGGTACGGAACCCTAAAAAAACGCGTAATTTCAAAACTTCAAACCCGGTATTACTGACTTGCTTAATGACCTCCACTGGGCGTCAATCACTGACGTCAGTGACAAGTCTGTGACTGTGCGAACTGACTTTGAAATTAATTAATATCGTTATAGGTCAGAGGCCTTAGGGCGCCTTGAGAACTTCTGACAGTAAGACCAGCCACTAGTCTTACCAACCCGGACTTGGCCCCCGTGGTGGAGTATGGCCTACACCTTCCTCAAGGAAGAGACCCGTGCCCCTCGGTGGGGACATAATGGGTTGATGATGATAGGTCAGATACTGACCCAATATAAATGCATTTTAAAGTTCGTTCAACTTATTTACTCACCTCCAATGACTCTATATAAATCGAACAGGCCTCAGCGTTGCCTGACGTCAACGTAGAGATTTAATTGTTATAAAAATCTTGGTCTGAAGCATGAAGTTTTGTTTAGTTCGGTGGCTTCCTTGCCTCTTTGAACAAAATGTCGTTTTACTCTACAGGTGACATGGTACCGAAACGAGCGGCGGCTGCTGGAGGCGGAGCGGGTGACGCTGGCCCGCGATGGCCACTTCTGGTGTGCGGACGTGGCCACAGTCAGCGTGGACGACGCTGGCCGCTGGACCTGCACGGCCGAGAACGCAGGCGGCCGCGCCTCCTGCTCCGCGCACCTCAACGTCTTAGGTATTGATAAATCTGGCCACACTCCTCCACTATTGGACGTTAAGCGTTTCGTTTACCCCTGGTCGTTAAGCCAAGTCAGGGGCCTTAGGGCGGCTTGAAAACTTCTGACGGTAAAGCCAGCCACTAGTCTTACAAGCCTCCACCAATCCGGACGTGGCTACCGAGGTGGAGTATGGCATATACCTTCCTCAGGGAAGAGACCCGTGCCCCTCGGTGAGGACATAACATTGGGTTGATAATGAAGTAACATAATACATGCAACGCAACCTGTAATTGTGGGTATCCTAGTGTGGGGCCAGAAGCAATGTATGTGCCTGTATGTAAATGTTATATTATGTTAAATTGACTAACATACTAGAAAACTTTAATGTAATACTTGTATGTTACCTGTTGGTGTGCCTTAATAAATTAATAAATAAATAAACACATCAGACAAAAAAAAACAGCACTATACAGGAATTAAATTTCGAAAAATACAAATATGAAATCAAAAATCAGAAATTTATATCAACTTAAAGAATTTACATTCTGCTTGTTGAATGTCAATGTACATAAAATGATAACGTTAACCGCTGCCTTGGGGCCGGATGTAGTGGAGAAAAAGGCAACAAAAATAAATTCCACTCTGACCATCTTTTCTCAGATCATCTTAAATCTAATACAAAGTTTGTTACGAAAAGTCAATAAATACCAATATGTAATATGTATAGTACCATTATCGATAAACTATATTAATAATACTGTTCTTCACAATGAAAAGGATATCAGACGAGATCAAAATCAGCCTGTAGTGTCTAAGGTCCGTCTCCTTTCTGCTTTCTTCAATGACCGCAGCGTTCTATCCCGCAGTGCCCAAGGCGTACAAACGGCCGGAGTTTGTGGAGGAGCTTCGAGCGCTCCTCACTGAGCAAGGCACGGTGTCGCTAGAGTGCAAGGTGGTGGGCGTGCCCACGCCCGTGCTCCGGTGGTTCAAAGTGAGTTATAACAACAACAATAATAATATCGTCAGTTAAGTTCTAACAGTGCGTAAGTAAAAAATGACAACTTTACAGGAGAGCGAAAAAACTGTGTAAAATTTCAATTAGCTACATTAGTTACTACTAATGTAGCTAATTACATACTACGTTATTTGGGAAAAGTATTTAAAATCAACTTATTGAAGATAAAATAAGATTGATTGATAAGATTGGTCGGAAAGAAGCGCGCCACTTTTCTTCATCCAATGGCATCAAAAGGTTAACTTTATTCCGGATACACTTAGGCCCTTTCTCCACTGCTCCGTCCAGCGTCGGAACCGGAATCAGTCATGAGAAAATATCGGATGCCGGACTATGCTTCTCCACTTCATCCGACTATAATCTGCGATGGACGTGACGCAGTGCTTTATTAAAATTCCTCGGTTGTTCTATTCGAGGCAGGGCACGTTTTCCACACATTCTACGGATGTAAATAAAATAGTATGGGAACATTTTTGGGTTGCATGCGCGGTGCAAAAACGTGTATTTTTTTGTACGTCGATCACTTCTAGCAAATTATCGGACCGTTAAAAACCGGATGCCGGAGTAGTGGAGAAGCTTATTAGTATTCTTGTGTATTTCTAAATCGGATCGGTAATTAACGTTTGCGGAGGGTGCTAAAGAACTGCCGCCAGAACCGAAACGCATGCATAACTGACAACAAATTAAAAAAATACCGCTGAGAAATTATTTTAGGTATCATAATAAACACTTTCTACTAGCACGCAATGAAACCCAAGCAATCGTACAACCCCTTTCTGCAGATTTTCCTTTGAGTCGCCCGCGCCTCCGCTTGAGAATCGGGTCCCCAAATCGCACCCTTGCAAGAACAACGTGATATTTCGAATTTTTTTCTTTTTAACGCGATTTTATTTACTCCGAAAAAGCCGGAATAATGAGAAAAAGAGACACTGCATCACGTTGTAGCGCTATCTTTTTCGGCCATAACTTTGAAACCTTAAAAAAATGCTCTCATGTGGTTTTCTCTCAAGGGTTTCGAAATAACACGTTGTTCTTGCAAGAGTGCGAAATGTTTTTAGGGACCCTCCGCTTTCTGTTCGTCTGTCGGTCTGTTTTTAGTTATTTTAGTTAGCTGTCTGAAATTTTCAGTACCTATGTAGATTGACACATTCCCGCCCACAGGACAGCCGTGAAATCAAGGCCGGCGACGTGTTCGCGCTGACGGCCAACGCGGAGGACCCTACGTCGCTCGGCACGTACACGTGCGAGGCCGTCAACTGCATGGGCCGGGCCTACTCGTCCTCGAAAGTGCACGTCGTGGGCCGCGCTAAGAGCGACCCCAGGCCCCCTTCAAGGTGAGCATGGCGAAGAAAAAATTCTATCCTATTCTATAACTATTGTATCCCTAATATCCCTACCCATCTCCTATACCAATCCTGTAAAGTCCTTACTGTTCGGCAAATATTCATAATGAGCACAGTACTTAAACAGCACTCACTAATTACCTTTAGCACTGACTTTACTAACAAGAGACGTAAGGATTTAGTTTGTAGTTTTTCATTGGTAAAACACTCGTTCGCGCAAAGATTTTTTTTGTCTTCCTCGGCCCTTTTCTTTATAATAGGCTTAATTAAAAACTGTTTATGTTCCCATTAACTCACGACTCTGCAAAATTACGTTGCAAAATTTCCTACAAGGACTGGCGTACGATGAGACAGAAATCCTCCTGAACATTGTAAGTTAAGTAGTTTTAAGTATAATTCTATGTATAAATTCTAAGGTACTCGGGTTCCTTCCTGATTCAACCAAACACAATTTTTGGGCAGAACCATTTTTTTTTCGTAACTATTGTTAATTTATGTCATTATAATTATTTAAGCATTTACATTCCGAGCCTAAAATACAGGTTTATTCCTAGTTTAGACTACGTTTTTACTCTTACGTATGTTAAACATTCAATTCTTATGTTCACTATACAGGGTGAAATTTTGTAATGCCACCTGAAGGGGAAGTACTCTTAATACTGTAGATAGAAATTTTCACTCAAAGGAAACATTCCTTTATTTTTGAAAAGAAAGAAAACTGCATGCAAAGATTTTCAAAAATTCGCTTGCCGCATCCGGTAATCGAACCTACTAAAATCTGCGAAGGTGGCACCCTGTACTTTTATTGCAGCTATCGTTAGGGTCAATTATAAGGATAAAGTCTCTCTAACAAACTTCATAAATTAAATGAAAGGAAAACAATTAAATCTGAAATTGTTTTAATTATTTTCAAAAAATGGTAAACTAACTAGTTAATTGCTCGAAATGGGCTCCATTTTCTTGAGTACACAAATTTATTCTTGTAACCTTTTTTCTAGTAACCTTTAATAACGTGTTGTGGTGAATGTTATAAATCGTATTCTGAACCTCAACTTTCAACTCGTTTACATCATTTTAGATTTTACATAAAAAAATCTAAAGTGATGAGATCTGGTGATCGTGCAAATTGCAATCGTCTTATCTAAATAGTAGTTCGTCATTTTAATGGATCAATGACGTCAATGATAATTATTAATTAATTACTTAAGTAAACATAAAGAAACGGATCTTTGAGTAAAAGTGCTTTAACTTGACCCATTGAATTAATAATTTAAGATTTCATTGTTTTACTTTCATTTAGTTTATGAAGTTTGTTAGAGAGATGTCATCCTTATAATTGACCCTAACGATCGATGCAATAAAAGTACAGAGTGCAACTTTCACAGATTTTAGTAGGTTAGATTACTGGGTGTGGCAAGCGAATTTTTGAAAATCTTTGAATGCAGTTTTCTTTCTTTTCAAAAATAAAGAAATGTTTCCTTTGAGTAAAATTTTCTATCTACAGTATTAAGAGTACTTCCCCTTCAGGTGGCATTACAAAATTCCACCCTGTATACCTATGATTTTATGAATAAATTTTATCTTATCTTTATCTTTATTATACTTGCATGTTGATGTGTATGCCTGTGACTGTGCCTCCGGTCCGTAATAACTGAATGTCAAAATGCCATGATTTCATTGTAACTGAATTTCAATTCGCCTTAGTCCCAGCCTGAAATCTCAAATGACTTCATTTCAATAAATACAAAATCCTTTATTTGTAGAATGTAGGTGGATATATAAGTTGCGAAATACTTTTATGTACTCTACATTCTGCTAAAAAAGCATACAAATATTTTCATTACTTATAGTCTAACATGCAATAACATGCACCTACTTGGTCAAATTGATGTCTTTAACAAAATCAAAAGTCACAATCGAAGTCTTTCATATAAGTTATATAATGTACTCGTAGTAAAGGTTGATTGGAATCGTTAAAGATTATCCTTAAGGATTCGGTGCACTTAATAATAGGAGCCGAGCAGTACAAATTGGCAGTCCAATTTGGTAGGCATAGACATTACAAACATGGAAAACACCCAGAGTGGGGGCATTTGAACAAATATGCGGCGGCTCCCAGTGGGAATCGAACCCATAGGTAGCTTCTGTCATTGTACGAGGCAGTCAATATTATCTTCTATATAAATAAAATCAAAGTCCTGACTGACTCACTCATCAACGCCCAGCCCAAGCCGTTGGACCTAGGAATTTGATAGAGGGTCTATACGAGTACATAATGTAAGTAAGGAATAAGAACCGATTTTTTGAAATTCAACCCCTAAGGGTGCGAAAAGGGTTGCCAAGATTTTTATGGGAGGTATAAAGAATGTGGCTTTTAGAAAAATGTATTCAATTAACGATATTTTTAACGAGAAAAGGAAACGATGATAATTCATTTGTGTAATATTATTTAGGATAAACTGACTTTACTTTCTGTATGTCTGTAAAATAATTTTGCATGTCAAGACTGACCAAATGTGCGTTCCTTAATAGTTATGTTTTACAACCTGTACTTAGCTATATTATGTATGTATGTACTACCACATAGAATGTGTTATACAAATAAATTAATTGAATTGAATTTAATTGAATTGTCTAATTTTCTTGAAACGTAAATTAAACACTCTTCAACACAATTGATTGAACACGTGTTTCGCCGTTTTTCTAAATTTAACCCATAACCTCCTGAGAACCGACCTTGAAAATAACAATGGTTTTTGTATTTCTCTTACTACATTGGTTCTCACGAGGTTAAGAGAGTGAACGGGGTTGCCAAATTTTGAACTAAAGTCCACGCGGACGGAGTCGCGGGCGAAAGCTAGTAGATAATAGGAACGGATCGTGACGAGGCGATATATCATCATCATTATCAGCAACCCATTATGTCACCACGGAGGGGCACGGGACTCTTCCTTGAGGAAGGTATAGGCCATATATCGTGACTCTAGAATCTCCTTTGCCCACCAGTCTCGCCCCCGAGCCGCCCCCCATCTTCACCAAGGAGCTGGAAGACCAGCACGCCAAGATCAACGAGCCGCTGACCCTGAGCTGTCAGATCGTGGTGCCACCCTGGCCTAGGACCGTCGTCTGGTACAACAAAGAAGGCAAAGTCGAGGCCAGCGAGAGGTGGGTGTTTAAAATGGCCTAAAGTCTGTTTTTTAGTTCAATGCAAAAAAAATAAAACAGTCACGTTGACATCCCAATACAATCCCATGTCTGAATGTTGTTAGTACGCAAAAACCACAATTACCCCATTTTACTTCCAAGTAAAAATTGTTTGTGCTACGTATACCAGCTTGCTTTAGAATCCCACAATCATGTAAACAAACCAATTCAATCACGATTACTCCGTAATTACTTACATTTGAATATCAATCCTGATCATAATCACATTTCAAGGAATCATTCATTGTTCTTACAATCATTTTTATGCCAAATAACTTCTCTAAGATAGTTATTTTGATAAAAAATACTCGGACGACGAAAATTTCAATAGTTTGTAAAGCTGACATTTTATTTTTTACTCATCAAAGTCTTATTTGTCTTTGGAAAGTTAGTGTTTTTCAATGTTTTGAATTGTTTTTAAAACTCATTGATTCATATGTTTCAATATTTGAATCAATAAGTCAGTTCGAAAAAATAAACTTTAATATAATAATGACGGCTAAACTCTAGTTGCGGATTGCGTGATTTTTTTAAAAGCAAAAGGTATTGAAACTCAAACTTAGCACAGTGGGGTTTCTAACTTTAAGGCATAATTACTCGTATTTTAATAACAAACAATTTTCTGTTGCCACTTTTATCACCCATGACGACTCGATTTTTCAAATCTGGCATTTTTTTCTTCCACAACAAACCGTCATGTTTATGTTTTGAACGACAAAATGAGTTTGCATTGTCGTTTAAGATGAAGGATATAATTGCATTATCTTTACTAATAACTCAAAAAAAGAGTTTTGTATAAATTATTGAGCCCTAATAAGCGTGAAGGGAGTTCTACTCCATCTACGCATAAAAGGGTAAATATTAAAAACACGTTTATGCTTCACTCACTGTCACCGTCCTGTGTGAGTGGGATTTTTTTTGAGTTCAGAGTGCTTAGTGCGAATTTTTTCATTCACTTTCGATAGCGAGAGCGTTTGCAATTTGTATTGGAGTGACAAAGAGACAACTAGGTGGCGCGCTTTTGGACATTTTCTTTGAGATTTGGTTGGACTTACTCTTGGAACGACCGACTTCTGCGTGACATCACGGACTTTGTTTTTGCTTACGAATGGATCTCTTTCTCAAGAAACACGGACGTATGTTCTTAAACTAATAGTTCTTTAAAAAGTAATAAAGATAATATACACAGAATCACTTAGAGATGCTACGAATAAATCCAAGAATAATTTTAAAGAGAAAAATTATATAGTATTTTTAGAGTGAGCCGCATATTCTACTAAATTTTCCAAAGAGCCCTTTTACAAATTTAATGTATGTACTGAAAGCCTAAAACAACAACGCATTTTAATGCATATTAGGCCGTTATAATTGATATATTAATGCATGGTGATCGTTTATCATGTTTGTGCGATAGTCACTTAGTTAAATATTCCCATTAAACATTTGGACAAAAGTGAACCCTGATTTTATAGAAAAAAATCGATAGGTACACAAAAAGTGTATCTTGATTTGAATTGCTTCATAATCATTTTGGATTTATTCAAATAATTAGGATAAACCAACGAACAGTGAACCATATCCCATATCTCATTGATCAATGCTCAATCACTCACTTTGACATCAGTATAGGTACAACACTATCATTGTCTATCGATCATAGACAACTGTCAAATAATTATCTTGTCTATGATTGCCGGATTCTATTGAACTCCACTATAGGTGTGTTTTTTTTACTTTGCTCTTATGGGGAATTAAATTTTAATGTCTTTGATGTGATAAGGGTTTTGGTCCAACACAAGTCCAATATTCACGGTAAAAAAAAACTACCAAGTAAACCTATGTGTTTTATAACGGGAACACCGCGTCATTTTTTTTTTGCATTTAATTAAAAAACGGACTGCAGCTGTTTGAACGGGTGTGATGGTGGCGGTGGGTCCCCCGACCCTCCACCCGTGGCCACTCTGGTCCGACTAGTACGAGCGCGACGGCGCCCCCCCTAATCAGACCTCCTACGGTTGGTCGCCTGGGCCCCGCTTCACAGTGTAAAACAGGGCCCACGCGACCCCTACTGCCAGATTATTCGCCGCTAGCCAGCAAGGTCCCACATGGAGAAGTTACTGAATAACTCTCAGGGTGCACTGGCCCCACCACTTTCCCTTCCATTTGGTTCAGATTGAATCAGAGGGAACGGAAGCAGAAGGGTATCTAGCGCAGCACCCCTATTAGATTAAGTTAGGTTAGGAGATTGTAAGGGGATGTAGGAATTTAACAAGCAACGAACAACGAACACTACTTTGTATGGAACAAGATTTGTTTCATCATCATCATCATTCAGCCACAAGAAGTCCACTGTTGAACCTATGTCCATGGAGGACGTCCATATGCATGGAGGAGGTCTATACCTCCTCCATGCATTTTCAAAAAGACCGGCTTGCATCCAGCATCTTCCCACCACCTATTTTATCAGATCGTCTGTCCATCTTGTCCATCTTGATTTGTTTATTTTTATTTAATTTATTTTCTTTATTAGGGACAACATACAGACGTACAATGTATATCCTCGTGAGGCCCAATGTCTTCAAGTGATCACAAAATCAATTGTTCTTTTCAAGGTCGGGCCTTACGAGGATATTGAACAGACAACTTAAATGATAAAAATTGAATCGTTAATCGTACATCCAGCTCCGTTATCCACATTTAACTAGTGTTTTTATTAAACTAAGAAATCAAAACGCTATAAACTTAGACCAATGATTGTTCAAGAAATAAACCATGGGAAGAAAAGGAGAAAAAAAAACGTTTTTTTATGACTACGCAAAAAAACATTTACCCTTATCTTTTAAATGAAACATCCTTAACAATATTTGACAATATATAAAATTCTCGTGTCTCAATGTTAGTGCGTATACTCCTCCGAAACAGCTTGGCCGATTTCGATGAAATTTCATATATACAATCGGTAGGTCTGAGATTAGGTTGTTATCTATTTTTCATACCCCAATCTGGCAAAAACAGCGTTTGCCGGGTCAGCTCGTATAATTTTCTTATAATAATTTCTTTCTGAAAGATACCACGTTATCGAAGACGGCGTCGGCGGCTATCTTCTAGAAGTTTCTGCGGCGGAATGGCCCGACGAGGGAGAGTGGAAGTGTGTGGCCACCAGCAGCGGCGGCCGCGTCGGCATCTCCTCCTGCTACGTCACTATGGATGGTGAGTCCTACAGGACCTAGTGGTCTACGGAAAAATATTTCTTTGCTGCCAAATTACGGAAACAATATTTATAAAAAAAATCGACTAATCTTTCTTCTTTCTTTTCTCTTCTTCCAATATATAAAATTCTCGTGTCTCAATGTTAGTGCGCATACTCCTCCGGAAGGGCTTGGCCAATTTCGATGAAACTTTATATATACAATCGGTAGATCTGAGAATAGGTTGTTATCTATTTTTATTAGCCCTATCTGGCAAACTAACGTTTTTCGGGTCAGCTAGTAATATACAAATTCTGAGTTACTAAATTAAATGATTGTTAATTTTGGCGTCGCTGTCAGCGAAGGAAACACAAGAATCTACTTTACGTAGCTATAATGACACCGACTCCAAAACTAACAATAATTGTAACGCAAGTATGTAAGTAAGAATACGCAATTGTTTTCAACTTTTTTGCCAAAACATTATATTTTTTAACATTAATGTACCTAAATATTTAAATTTACGTTTAGTTATAACATTTATTTTCATGTTTGCATGCAATTTTTGGCTATAAACTTTTTTATTGCTATTCTAATCTCGACTTAAAATATACAGTTTCCAATTTACGTTTTAAAAGTTGTAGTAGCAAATAAATTAAGTATTTATCTTTCGTTTTTGCTTGTCCTGTAATTTCAGACTCTAATGTAAATTAGCCAACTCCTTTCCTTGTCCTGTAATTTCAGACTCTAATGTAAATCAGCCAACTTCTTTGCTTGTCCTGTAATTTCAGACTCTAATGTAAATCAGCCAACTCCTTTCCTTGTCCTGTAATTTCAGACTCTAATGTAAATCAGCCAACTTCTTTGCTTGTCCTGTAATTTCAGACTCTAATGTAAATCAGCCAGCTTCTTTGAACTAAATCTTTCGTTAGGACTACACATTAAAGCGAAACCTGGTCGGACTCATCCGATAAAAATAAACGTTAGTTAAACTGGACCGAAAAAATTTATAAAATAAAATTTCAGCCAGATTCTTTTAGACTTTCTGGCATGATTGAGTAACAAACATCCATCCAACTACCTATTTTTTTCTTATACCCAAAACCTGTCGGCTGGCAAGAGCTGGATGAGAGTAGCCGAGGACCGTGCTCAGTGGCGTGCAATGGGAGAGACCTATGTCCAGCAGTGGGCAACCATAGGCCGATGATGATGATGAATACCTGTAAAACTCTATCCCTTCCGCAGTTCCGAAGAACTACAGAAAGCCCCGTTTTATGGAGAACCTGCAAGCAGTGCTCACTGAGGAGGGGCTGGTGTCTTTCGAGTGCAAGGTAGTGGGGTTCCCGACCCCAGTCCTGAGCTGGTTCAAGGACGGCCAGGAGCTGAAGCCAGGAGACGTCTATCAGCTCACTGGCACTAATTCTCTGGGTGAGTTACGAACAGGTACCGAAAAAGTGAATACTTCCTTTAAAGGGCACTGTATAAGGTTCTACAACAAGATTCTCCAATATATATTTGAGTTACCTCCAGCATGGTAACTCTAATAAATAAAAAAACGATTGCTTATAAAAAACTGGGCTAACCTTTGATAATTATGTATCTGCAGCCATTATATTGAAAACGGCCTGGATTGAAGAGGACGTCACAGCTCAGTAAAATGGCGTCTGTCATTCATGTCGTTCTAACGCCCATTGGTTTGTTTGCTAACCAGTGACGTCATGATTCTCGACGCCATATTTCCCAAGATAGGGTTCTGGTGGCTTATTTCAGAAGTAAATATTCGTTTGTCGTTTTTAGAAGAAGCACACGAAAGAATGAAAAATGACCACTTTCTGAGGACTCCATGAACACCAACAAAAAATATGAGATGGTTTTCAAAAATCTGTCAAATAGCCTATTGTCACGATTCTCACCACATTTTGTTTACTCTCTCCCAGGCTCCTACTGCTGCATAGCGCGCAACTGCATGGGCCAGGCCAGCTCCTCAGCCGAGCTGACCGTGGAAGACATCCAGAACCAGTTGAACGAAGAGGAGAAGCTCCAGCTCTTCTCCAAAAACCAGGCGCCCAAGTTCGTGGTAGGCCTCAAGAGTGTGGAGGCGAAGATTGACGAGCCATTCCGTTTTACAGTTAAAGGTAGGTGCCCTTAGGCTGACCGATTTTTTTTTAATGACACTAGTGAAAGTGAAAGTGAACTACATTTATTGCCAAACCACATCGTAAACAAAAATTTTACAAATATTGGATTACAAAAGACATAATATAAACGTGTTGTTATTAGTGTAACATTTACTAGTTTGGTTTTTAGGTACATGAAAAATTTGCACATCTACCAATGTCTGAGTTTTATATGGACATTTTTAAGAGTTTTTTATTTCGGTAAAAATTACAAGTGCTAAGATCCTTTACTTGATGGATGAAAATGATTTAACTGATTTTTATAAAATATTTGGTTATTTAATTTAATTTCTATTTAATTCAATCTAGCGAAGTTCAAGTGTCTGTTAGCTTACAAGTAGTGTAATTCTAGCTTTTAAGTGAGTAGGCACTTGCCCACATTATATCAACAATAAGTCAACTTTTAATCAACTGAGCCAAAATAATAGATAAATAGATAGATAGAGATAGAGAACACTTTATTGTACATAAAAAAGGAGATTACACAAGCATTTATTAATCTAAGAGTACAGACAGCGGCGTTATCACTAAAACTACTTACTTACCTAATTAAACTTTCTTAATTAAATGCTCTGCGAAAATGTCTGAAATGCGGCCAGTCATTTCCACAACAATAAACAATGCTGTAGCTTCATAAAACGTTTTATATTTCAGTCGCCATTCCACCCGAGCCGTCCGTCCTGTGGTATCGAGACGACCAGCCTGTCGACGAGTCTACTCGTAGCCACCTTGGCAAGGAGGAGAAGGGCCAGTTCTTCCTGGAGATCCAAACCCTTGAGTTCCTAGACCAGGCCGAGTGGAAGTGTGTCGCTATGAACGACTTCGGTCACAGCGTCACTTCGTGTTTCCTAAAACTGATAATACCTAGACACTACAAAAAGCCCAGGTTTCTGGAAAATCTACAGGCTATTTTATCCGAAGAAGGGGCTGTTAACTTAGAGTGCAAGGTAATTGGTGTGCCACAACCCATTCTAAAGTGGTATAAGGACGGGGAAGAACTCAAGCCAGGTGATATACATAGGATCATTTCTGGGCAAGATGGGACTTGCTGTCTTGGCACGTATACGTGCGAAGCGCAAAACTGCATGGGTATTGCTGCGAGCTCAGCTTCGCTGCTAGGTTTTGATGACTCAATGAAAGCTAAGAGTAAAAAGCAGGAGGAGCAAGCGTTACAAAGGAACTTGTCATTAAGCACAATCCACGAGGAGCGGACGTCCCAAATGTACGACACGCCAGTAGGAGACATAACGCTTGACGACAAAGGTGAAATATCTTTCTCATTTGACGGCAAAGAGGTCTCAGTTTCTCTTTATGAAACCCCCGATTTGACTGAAGAAGAAGCCTTGCAAATTGTCGAGATGTATGCGGATCAACTATCAGAAAATATCACTGAACATAACGTTGTGGAGTTGCCTCCTCTGAGGTTCGTAAAAGAAACCTCTACCTCTGGCAATTTGTTGATGGAGGCTATAATCATTGACGTGTCACCGGATTATTTTGTCTCACCGGAAGAGGACTTAAGGACTGAAGCGGATGTTGAGGATATTTCCGTTCTGGATGAAAATGTACCTCCTCAGCTATCACTTGATCAAGACGTGGGTGGTGAAGATTACTTAGAAAAGACAATGGCCTTGCTCTCCGAGGAAAAGTCTGATATACCAAAGAAAAGCCTGCGAAAGAAATCAGACTCACAAAAAAGTGGAGACGACTTCTTCAGTCTATCCCGAGAACAATCTATTTCCGAAGAAAAACGGGAAGACGATACTCAATTACAGTCCGAAAGTGAGCTCCAAAGTTTTGCCAGTGCTCGAAGTACTTCCAAACAGAAATCAAAGGCATCTAAAATGTCTTTTGAAGACGGCCAAGATTCTTCTGAGCCAATAAAAACAATAATAATCCAAGACGAAGCCCAGAAACGGCATTTAGAACCCGAGGTCTCTGTTACCAAACCTAAAAGAGAACGAAAGACAAGCCGTGGCTCGAGGCGATCCAGTTCTGGCAGTGAAAAGTCTTTCAGCAAAATGAAAGCCGAAGAAATACTTCAAATAAAAGAAGCGAAGCTGGCTGAGCCAATGGAGGTGCAGCAGGCGCCGCCCATGAGCGAAGAAGAATTCAAAACTACGATGACATCCATAAGCACTGTGCTATCAAAAGTCATAAATGACGTACAAATAATAGAACGAGACATAATCCTCAAATCAGAATTAATGTCTTCTGCCGCTACTGCGTCCCGGAGCTTAGAAATAATCAGTAGCCTCATTACCCCGCTATCAGAAATACATAGTATTGCAAATGCGACCAAGGAATCTGTGGCAGAATCCAAAGGCGTAGTTATTTCCCTTCTTAATGGCTTACCTCAGTCCTTGAAAACTTTACAACAGTCTCTTACCATGATTGAAAAGTGTATTGAAGTCGAAAGCGAATCTAGAACCTTAGTTAAAAAAACATGCGTAGCCTTTGTAGAAACATGTGGAAAAGACATGGAACAAGTAATGACGGAAATCAGTACGGTTTCCAAGAAACATTACTTAGTATTAGAAGAACGAACTTTATCAGAAATAGATTTATTAGCCAATGACATGGTTACAATATTAAAACTTTCCGCTGACACAATAAAAGCAAAGAATTTGCTTAGCGAAGCCAGCGAAATTAAAGTCGAAGAACCAACATTTGAAGTGAAACATTTACGTGAAACACAAAAGGCTATCTTTGAACTAAAAAGCCCAGTTCAGTCATTACTATGCATAACTGAAAATGCCGAGAGTGGTAAAATTATCGACGTAGCAAAAGTTAAAAGTAGTGATGTCATCTTAAACGATATGTCAGCGTCAATACAGGACTTACAAACTGCATTAGAGCAGATAGAGTCGTTGTCCGTTAAAGAAGTGACTTCCACCGTACATAAATACAACACGCAGATAATTGAAACTGTTATGGAGGCAGCGATAAAACTCAGAGGTTCCTTCGAACAACTGTCAATAGAAACCAGCAAAGAAGAAGATAGAGAGGTTTTAAAGCAAACTCTTGTTTCAATCAAACAAAATTTGAGTGAAATTTCAACTCACATAGATGCAATTGAAAGAAACGTCGGACCTCTCGATATACTTCAAAGTGATAACAAGCTTGAAGTACTACAAAAGATGGCCCAGATATTGATAGCTTTAGAAAATAATCTACCCAGATTGGAACCACTACCAGAAGTAAAAACACACTTTGATACGTTCCATAAAAATCTCACCAAAGTTTTAGAGAATGTCATAGAGAGCAATGAAGCGACCAAATATTTTAGTTTGATGAAGATATGCGATGCCGTCAACAGGGTCAACACTTCAATTAAAAGCATTGAAGCTGATACATTGCTGTCCTTAGCAAGCCTAGGAAATACACTTAGAATAATTCAAGACCATTTCATCTCAAACGTTTTTGATTCAGATTTAAATTGCTCAATCCTCAGTAACATAACCGATGTTTTAGTTGGTATTCAAGAAGCGATCAATCAGGCAGAAGAAATAAGTATACACATCGAGTCGGAACATGTCCAAGATTTGTCTTTGAAGGAATTTGAGGTCGCAAAAGCTAAAGTTATCATTGAGCATATTGAACATACAATAGCAGCAATAACTAAAGTAAAGTCCCTGGAAACATCACAAGAATTGAGATTGGCCTTACAGCCAGCTTTAGAAAATATATGCCCAATTTTAGAAGAGCTAAAACGTTATGTGTCTGTTACAAAGTCCATTGGTGTAGAACAAGAAGAGCACGTATCTGAAATGTCAAATTTATCAATGGGCGAAACTCTGGCGGTACCTCTGTGTGAACTAAACCATAACATTATTGTTTTGAATCAAATGATCATAGAGAATATTGAAAGTATTAAAGAAAATAGCGAGGTTATGAGCGCTATAGCTGAACCCCTGCATGATTTAAATATAACTTTAGAAATCTTGCAACAAGATGTGATTTCTCAATACGGAGAAGAGCTTACTCCTTATGAAGTAAGTGTGAATATAGCGAGTGCTGTGCAAAATCTTCAAAGTTGCATTGTTATGATTCAGGATCAAACTGGCATAGAAGGTGTTGATGAGATGTCGACTTTGGAAGATGTTTCTGGAATCAAAACCACTGCTGAGACAATAGCTGAAGAGTTATTAGCAGTACCTTTAGCTGAAGAAACAGCAGTAGAACAAGGATTAGAATCGTTCCAGGAAGATATGCCAGCAACGGCTACCGCTCAAGCTTTGAATAAGTTAAATCAACACATAACAGTTTTGCAAAAACCAGAGATATTAGAAGCTCTAGATACTCTTTCAGAAGTTAGTAGCTATTCCAGTCTCAAATCCGTTGCGTTAGGCTTGGGAGAACTTCATGCTGGCATTGAGGAAATTCTGCATCCAGTCGTGATGGAGAGCTCAACTGAACTAACTAACTTCATAGATACTTGTAAACTTATCTCTATAGCTGAACCCATGCAAGAACTGCAGCAGTGTTTGTCTATTCTAGATATAAATAACATTCCAATATACGAAAACATTTTAGAAATGTCGGCGGGAAAGATACATTCCGTTTTCGAATCTATAACTCAGTTCAAGGAACACTTAACCAAATGCCTTGAAGTAGTTTACCCCGCATTGGACACTGCTCATAAAACCATTGAAATATCTAATAAGGTCGAAACACTTCGGGAAGCTTGTGAGCATATGAAGCAAATTATCGAAACGACAAAAGTTCAGCCAGAGGATGTTGCTGAGCAAAACTACACTTTAGTAAACCTGGAATCAACGGTAGATGGTCTGTTAGATGCCACTGATGTATCTAAAGGCATCAAGCTCGACGATGTAAAATATTTAAGTCAGAAACTGTATGAAGAAATTTCAACAGTGCAAGAAAATATGATACAGTTCACGCCTCTATCTCCTGAAAAGCTAGCGCAAGAAGCAAAGATGATTCAGACTTTAAGTGATGTTGAGCAAAATATAGCTGTATTAGAGCAATTTGACTTCGTAGACTTGTCCAAGGCTTCAGATTTGACTGCATGCATGTCACCACAATTAGCATTAGAACTGGAATCAGACTCTCTTCTGCAAATCGATGATGTAGTGGAAAATGCAGTTAACATTCTTCAAGATGCCTACGAAGAGACACCTCTAGCTGACCAAATAATAGTGGAAGACTTTTTCAAGAGCTGTAAAAGCGAGTTTACTATATTAAGATGTTTGGTTACGAAACAAATGAGTCACAAAAAATTGATCAGAGTACTTCAAGAGTTTATCTCATTGCAGACTTCAATTAGCGACTTTAAAGAAAAAAGTATTCAACTGAACCTCTCCCAAGATATAAGAAACTCATTGGGCACTTTTATGATACATGCAAATGATTGCTTAAAAAATGTTCAAGATTTGCTGCTCAAAATCATTGAGACACAATCAGAAATCTTGATCGTAACTCCAATGAGTAAAATAAATACTACCTTGAATGACCTTAAATTAAATTCAGGTATGGAAACACCATCAACGGAGATGGAAATAACAGTTAAATTTATTTCTGTGTTTGAAACAGTACAATCTACCTTACAAAATATGGAAACATTGATAGCAGAAGAGGTAAAGAATCCTTCTGAAATCCGACCAAGAATTGAAGAAAAAATTCTGACTGAGCAAATAGAAGAACTTGAAATATTCTTAGAAAAACAAATTCCTGATGAAATTGATACCTCTAGAACAAAAAAAGTCCTAATAGAGCTACTGAACTGCGTGCAAATGCATCAAGACTACAAAGATGCTATTGGATCTGGAAAATCTCTAATAGCTATCAAATGTCTTGCAGAGTGCTCGGATATATTACAAGAAACACTTTTAGAGAAACCAGTGACTGAGTCTCTACCAAGAGAAGTTGAAGCCAAAGAAGATGTCCTCAAATCTCTTCTTACCGAAATGCTACAGCCTTTACATACTTTCCATAATCAACTGAATAATGTACAAGAGCAGATTTTAACAGGTACGGAAGAAGAATCAGCTTCGATTGACATAACTACAACTGAATCATTCGTACACACCATGACAGAGATTCAGAAAGAAATTGCTCAAATAGAAGAGCAGATAATATCCGAAGGGTCACAGGTTGGTAATGAAAACGTTTCTCTTATAATGGAAGTAGATAAAGAAATCCATACTATTCAAGACAGTCTCAAAAATATGGATGCTCCTTTCGCTGAAAAGGTCAAAGAAATAACGAAACCTATCAATGAGATTGAAAAGACACTTCACTCTATACTTTCATCTGAAGCAGTTTCCGCCGAAAAGAAGGACGCGGTTATTACTGGTAAGTATTTTTTTACCTCCCATTACATTATTTACCTTAAATAGTTATTTATACTCGTAGTAATAAAAGTTTTTTATAAAGTCCTTTATGAACACTAGCATTGAAATAGATTTTTACGTTTAATTCCAACGTCATTTTACAAATGCAGCTGACGTTGTTAGGCAAAACGCAATAACAAGTAATATTTTTTGTAGATGTTAACTGTAATATTGATACGTTGGAGAATGCGCTTGAACGGTTTATAAGCATAAAATTGGACGTAATAGCCTCTTCTTACCTACTTAAATACCCAGAACTCAAGGATGGTATCGAAATTGCAATAGAATTAAAGAGTTTATTGTCTGTAAATGCTGACGATCTATTGTCAACTAAAGTAGACGAATCGAAAAAGGAAAAAATTGAGACTCTAAAATCAACTTTATCGCACGTGGATTGGCAAGATACTGATGAATATTTAGAAGGGAAGAAGTCAACAGAAATAGAACAACTGAAACGCGTTTTCTTGACAATTTTCCAACTAATAGTTGAATTAAATCGTACAAATGATATCGATTCATTAAATGGGCAAGAAGGTAATAAAGTGTGTGAATTATGAAAATGCCAATCGCCAGTGTAAATAAAACTACATCCATTCAAAATTCGTTAAAAACCGACCAATCATTAATTATTAGCTATCATGCTTTGCTTAGTGTGAAAGCAAATTTTCAAAGCTTGGGGCTTTAAAAACGTTATGAAAGTTGTCATTTAAATTCAAACGTTGCCAGTACCAAATTTTGTGTAGGTTTTGTTTTGACTTAACTAAAATCATACAAAAACGCTTTTTATGTCTTTTGCAATGTCTCCATATGCGTTGTTTTAACTTAATTTTGTTTTCAGAAAAAGCACCAAAAATTCTGCAACACATCGAAAAATATATCTCAGAAGATATAATTGAGATTGTTGAAGAACTTACTGCTATTATCAAACTAGACGAATTGAAACAGTCTCTTACTTTAGCGAGAGAATTACAACAGAATATTTTCACTGTTAATGCCGCTCTGGAGTACGAGACCACCGAAGTAATATCAGGGCATCTAACAGCTCAAGCGGAGTTAGTACATCAGCTATTTAATGCTCTCTCTGTAGTTCAAGTTCAAGCTCTTCAGAGTGCTGATGAGTTGTCGCAAACTATTGACATCAAAACATTAAACAAAGTTATTAATGCTGTAACTGAGTTGCAGGCTGACTTGTCCATCGCAATTTCAGCTATCCCTGTTGAAATTAATACAGCTGTTATTTTAAGTGCAAAGGAGTTAGTGTCAAAGGTTTTGGAAATAGAAGAAGTCAAAATAGAAGAAGAAAAATCTGTTGTAAATGTTACTATTAGAGAAAAGTCATTCGATAGTGATAAAACAATAACAGAGAAGGTCGAAATGGAATCTGGCACAGCTGTTACTCAAATTGCAGCAACAGTTGAGGTGGCAGAAGCAAAAGAAATAATAGATGCATCCTTTGTGGACGAAGATGATACAGATAAAATTCAAAAAGCTGAAGTTAGTGAAATGACAGAGCCTGTGATCATAGAACAAGTTACGATCGCTGATTGGTCAGAGAAGAAACAAGAAGCTGTTTTAAGCGAACAAAAAGAAGAAAAACCCACCGCAGGTAATTTAACTTAATAATTTTATAGTTCTTAAATAGTTTTTCCTCTTAATCTATCAATTTTAACTTCGATTTAATACGCAGATGAGATAATTAGATGCAGCCAATATTTACTTTGTGAAATTATTTTTACAGAAACACTGATAAAACACATACAACAGTACATTTCTAATGACACGGTTAAGTTTATCAAAGAACTGGCTACGATTTCTGATAACGAGCAACTTATAACTTCTGTCAATCTAGCTCAAGAATTGTACGAAAGAACATCACCCGAAAACCTTTCAAATGGACATGGCTTAGAAATTTCTTTAGGTACCTTTGTGCTGGACACTCAAGTAGAATTAGTAAATAAACTACAAGAAGCTTTATTAATAGTACAAACTCAATTATCTGAAGTCACAGTAGATCTTCCTTCTACAATGAACCCTGATGATATTAGAAAAGTTTCAAATACAATCACACATTTACAAACATATCTAGCCACTATTTCTACAGAAGTACCAGTTTTTGAAAGAACTGCCGACGTTACTGAAATACTCGTCAGTGAAACAAAACCTGAAGTCGACTCAAAAGACTCGGTAATAGTGTCCGAGAATTTGCCAGTTCAAGATGGTGCAGTTGTTACTGAAACACCACAGCTTAAAGAACCAGAAAGCTTATTACTGGAATCGAGTGATCAGAAAGAAATCTCAATTGAAGCAACTGAAGTTGCAATATCAACGCATTTACTTGCAAGTGATAGTGAAAGAGTAATCACATTAGTTGAGCAAAGAAGTGATTCATCTACTCACGAAGAAATAACTGCCTCATTGGAGGCTCCAGTAGCTGTAAAAATTACACCAACAATTGGTAATTCAGTTCCTATAACTTCGCGCTTTCGATGTTATGGCATGTTACCATTAATAAATATTATTGCTTGAGCTTGCCCGCCTGGTTTAGGCTAGACCTACTGAAGACTACTATAACAATATACTATACGGAATACTACTTTCTATAGAAAATCTAAACTGTATTGTGTATGACGGGGCGTGAACTAGAAACTTCGTCAATGGACGGTATCACGTTATTACTTACGTTAAATTTCATTTAGTTTTTCCTGGATGTAATTTTTTATGCTACTATTATGGTGACGAAATTAATAATAATGATATCGATTTCGCTACTTGACGGTTTATTTTCCTTGACTAAATATGAAAAGTATTCCTATGGCGAGCAACAACTTTGTTGCTTTCGCTTTTGTAGTTTTATTAGTAAAAGTGTATCTTTCATTAAGTATAGTATTTTTATAATTAATTGTAACATAAATGTGTAACTAAATACTGAACTAAAATTAAACTGAATAAAAAATAACAATAACTAATATACCCTGAATATAAAAAATAGTCTTTAGACCGCCTGCCGATGCCGTTGGGGATAGTTCCCAAGATGCTGGCAGCATTCTCCCACTGAATGGCCAGGCTGATGCGCTGACTGAGTTAGCTACCAGCTCTAGGGTCGCCTGATGAGTCGATGATATCTTTGATTTATATTAATTACTATTTATACGATAGACCAAAAATACAAATATTTTATTCGTTTACTAGCTGACCCGGTAAACATTGTTTAGACATACATATATTTTTTTACTTAGGGCTATATAAAGTAGATAACAACCTATTCTTCAACCTACCGAATATACAAATAAAATTTCATCAAAATCAATCCGTTTCGGAGAAGTATGCGCGCACTAACAGTGTGACACGAGATTTTTATACATTAAAAAAATATCATCACTTTTCCTTGCACAGAAAACATATTGTGAAGCTTTTAGCTTTGTGTTATTTAATTATAATGCTTTGGTATCTCCCGTCTGATGCTATGATATTCGTGTGGTGCTCTGCAGCAGAGCCATCACTTTAGAATCTGTTCTTTATATTGTAACCTCAGAATTGTTACTATAATTATACTTAATAACTTTTCAGACGCGTTACTTCAACACATACAAGAATACATCTCAGATGAAACCATTGACACTATCACAAAAATCGAGAACCTACTACAATCAAAAGACTTACTACAATCACTTGAAACAGCACATCAACTTTACAAATCACTCACAACAACCGAACAATTAGTTTTAGAAGATCAACCATCTCTCTTTGAACAATTTTCAAAAAGGGCCAAAATATCAGAAAGTCTAAATACTGCATTGGCAGTTATTGAGACTCAATTGCTTGATAATGCTGTGGAACTAAAGAACACAATTCCAGAAGAAAGTTTGAATAAGATTACCAAACTTACCACTCAAATACAAACTGATTTAGCTCTTATATCATGTTCTGCAACACCCGCCCTAATTACTGGCCCTTCAACTGAAGAAAATACTGAACAAAACATGGGTGATGCTTCCGACTTAAAAAAATCTGTTGAAGAAATAATATTGGTCTCTGAAAATCTAGAAATGCCTATGGTTTCGGAATCAATTGAAAAAGTTGAAGAAACTGCAGTGCCCATTAATTATACAATAGAAAAAGACAAATCTACAACTGAAACAAGTAAATCTTCAACATTAGAACAAGAAAGTTCTGTATTGAAAGAAGAATTCAGTAAAACCACTTTGGACAAGTTAGTCTTGGAGACCCAACCAAGTAATTCTGAAACTACTACGTCGATCACCGCTGCAGACGCAGAGAAAGTTAGGAAAGAAATAACTATATCGTTAGCAACTGAATCGTCAACACTGAACCAAGAAATTCCCATGGTCACAGAAGTTACAAAAGAGTCAGATTTGAGCAGTTCAGATGTAAAAACTGAAGAAAGAGTTATTGAAACTGCTGCGTCAATCACTGCTGCAGAGGCACAGGACTTAACACCAATTCAGGATGACAAAGCTGAAAACGCAAGAAGCGTGTTGTTGGAGGAACTGCCTAAAGCTACACTGGGTAATATAATGATTTTTCTACGATTTTTGCTAATTCCATTCAAACTGATAACAATAATTTAAATGTGGATATATTCCACAAGCAACGCATATTACTAATATTAGCATCTGAGAATCACGGTGTGATTTATTGAATTTATCGAATTCGAAGGGTAACAAAAATTATAATAATAATATCATGGTCGAATATCATGGACATGGTCGTTAAAACTAAAAAATGTCACATTTAATTAGGTACATTTTATATTTCAACTTTATAAACGTAGTTTTTTAGACTAAAATACACACAAAATCAACACAAGAAGCGCCTTAAATGTTAAATTGTGAAGACTTATAATACACGTACAGACATAAATTTTCGCCTATATCCCATAAGGGTAGGTTTCCCAGGTACTGCCACTTACCACGATCGTGACAGATCACTTTTACTTCATTGACATTCATTAGTCGATGCAGCCGATTCCGGGTATACTTCTTATATTGCCTTTTGCTAATACGGCCCCTACTTGGTCCAAAAATTTCCGCGCGGGGCGTTCCTTACTGTCTCATTCACCCACATTCGCTCGATTGATACACTTATTTGTTTCGTCAGTCTTCCTTGCTTCAACATCTCCAAATGGCCAAACCAATGCAACCTTCATTTCTATAGTCACTACATCCTCTTTCAGTCCACAACGTTCTCCTATTAAACTTTTGCGTATTCTGTCATTCAAAGTCGTTAGCATCATCCGACATTTGATGCCCACTCTAAGGCATAAGTCTCGCTCATGGTATTCCAATGTTCCCGGTGTAGTACCATCCGCATCCAGTGCTTCTCTGCGACCATAACCAGGTTGTCAGACCATCTGGTGGCAGACCTGCCCAGCTGCTTCATTCAAAGTAACACCACATAATATCAGAATATGTTTGTGTGGTTCATTCAAAGTAACACCACACATTGCATGTTTCTCAAGGACCAACGGAGGGCACATTTCTACTGAACTACTTACCTACTTTCTAGATTATTTTGCCATACCCAACTCTTGCTAAAATACATCAGAATTACACTTAAAATTGTTTTGTTTTATTTGTAAGTATAGATATTTTTGTCCTTATCATCAACCCATTATGTCCGCACCGAGGGGCACGGGTCTCAGTTCTGGTCCGGTACAATAAAATAAAATAGGTACGTATTAAAAGTACCTATTTATTTTATTTTCTGCATATAAAAAGTACGGAGCTCGAATATAGTCTAATGAACTTATTAAACGAACCATTTACACAACTAAAGCAAATTCAATATGTAAAATTTACAAGCCAAACAATAAAACAAACTATTTTTCAGAGTTATTATGTGAACACATTAATTTATACACCTCTGATGACATGAGTGAAATCATACAGAATTTGTCCAATGTCGTCAATGGTGATTATTTAAAAGAATCCCTAAGTATCGCACAAGAACTTAACAATGCAATTACAAACACAGATTTCAATACCGAGAATGCAGGAAATCCGGCTGTGGCAACCTTGATTCAACAAGTTGAGTTATGTGAAAAGCTTAGAGAAAGTTTGGCTATCATTGAAAATCAGTTGCTAGATGACGCACAGGTCCTTGAATGTACGATTGGCATCGATGATTTGCAAAAGGTAGGCGACGTATCTACAGAACTACTATCTGATTTGACTGCAGTTATTTCCTCATTAACTACGGTCATAATAAGTCCATGTAATAATAATTCTGAAGAAAGTGTTGTCTCAGCAAAAGTTGATGAAAAAAATGTACAGTTTTTGTCAGATATAGGAGCAGACACATTAGATCAGATATGCTCTTTGAACCCAATAACGGAGACTACTGACATTGGTAATGCAGATGTCAATCTAAAAGTTATCGATGAACCAATGTCTGCGTTAGACCCGGTGAAATGTGGTGGTGAAACAGGACAAACACAATACGAAACTGAGACCAGAGTATTTGAACAAGATTCTACTATTGATGAATTGGCAACATTAACAGGTACGAAACATTTAATATCTGAAGATGAAAATATAGAGAATGATACATTACAAATGCCTGTTCCATCCATTACAGAAATTGCATCTACAGGCGCTTCATTGCTAGAGCCAGATGGTAATAAAAACGATCAGTTGTTGTTTGAGGACCGTTCAACTTCAAATGAGCTGTGCCAAAATGTTGCAGATATAATTGACACTCATTTAACTATTACAAACAAACAAGATGAACAGAATGACATTATTTTCGAAAAGGAGACGGAAAATTTTGAAAATAATGCACGCGGGAATGCTATTTTTATAAAATTGGAAGAGGAAGTTTCAGTTTTAGATAATGTTGAGCCGGGGGCATTAGCGGAATGTATTGTTGAAGATTTTAATGCTGCCTCAGCTGTTACTTCAGATAAAGTAGAGTTAGTTGCAGACGAGGTAAATTATTTAATCGAAGAAAAATCAAACAAAGACAAAAAATCATTAGAAAGCATTGCAAATATTAAGCCAGATCAAGTTTTCTCGGAGATTGAACTTATAACTACTGGAGAATCAAATGTTTATAAGGAAACACTTGTGGCAGATTCATCTGTAGAAACAAACGAACAAATCACAGATACAGATAGTCCTGAAAAATTAATGGTGGCTTCTCTAATTGACTATACATTGGAAGAAACGGTGTATGAAGACACCGTAGTAGTTACGAAGGAAAATATTAATTTCATAGATAATGCATGTACTAGTACAGAAACCTCTGAATTCGAAGATGTCAAAGCTACAGGTAAAACTCAAGATACTGGGAATTCTATAGGCGATGAAATAGTCCAAAGAGACTTGGTTTCAATACCCAAATTCATAGACGTAGATGACGTGAAAATGACAGGTATGGAAATGCAAGAAGAGATATCAGACCATCATATTGATAACGTAGAAAATGACAGGAAAACAAATGAAAATTGTGACTCGTTTAATTCACAAAAAACTACGGCCGAGGATACAAAAAGCTTACCAGATATCCTGGAGAAAGAATCTTCCCAGCAAATAAGTGAATCAGTAGATAAGCAAATCCATGCGCCGACTATAGGTAAACTTTGTGCAGTATCATTTCATGAATGAATTCATTAAACTCTTTTAAAATTGAACATTTTGTTCTAACACATACTAAATATCACGCGCCGAGTCAGTATATCCAAAGGACACGTTAGAAAATCAAAATATTATGTAATATATGATTTAAAATATCGCGGCGAAGTTACAATTATTTCAAACATTAAAATGTAATAGACATTTTCATTAAAGTGATTTTACACTTTGGAAGACTCGTTTGATGACAATAAGTGCTTTACTAGATATTAATGAAAGTTGATTTTGTGGCATTTTCTTTCTGTATGCATAGAATATCTAACCTACTGTTCAGCTTTATGACAGACATTCTTAGATATACATAAGGACTTACTAATCACGAAAAGATTGTCTAAGGGATTGCGCGCACTACGGAATTCATTCGTTGCGATTTTTAAAGTGCGAAATAAAATCGCAAACGACAATATTTTCTACGCGCACTACGATTTACTGCGAAGTAGGGAGTCCTTTGAAACAGGGATATACAAAATATAAGAGCCGCGGGGCTCAGTACCATTTCATAGGGTACGATTTCACATGTGCGACTTAAAATCACAAACAATTATTAATTTTCGCAGTGCGCGGATTCCAATGCATTTCTGTTGTTTGCAGAGTTGCGATATTTTTTCGCTACGATTTTTTATCGCAGTGCGTGCTTAGCCTATAGAAAGGAATATAGTAATAAAAGAGGGGAGGTCATAACACTTTATGTTACAAATACATCTCTAGATGGTAACTAGAAGAAATCAAAGACTGGCAGTTCAAGACAATAGTTCACGATAGTTTTACACCCGAATGAAACTGAAGTATCATACGATCCATCCCAGACACTTAGAAATATCACTCTTTTCATAATTGAAATAAGAACGAAAATAGATTGTCAGGGCTTTGTTTTGGTTTAGGTTTGACTTTTACATTGTTTCGTTGGTTTGATGGGACTTGCAATTTTGGCTTCTGAGCGGGGATCATAGCATAACAGCTGCCTTTTTAAAGCACAGGTGCTGTCCTATTTGCAGGACGGCGCTCGAATCTAGATCGATCTAGAATCTAGATTATTATAACTTTATTCCGCCGGATACATTTACTTGATTTTTCGCCGATATAGTCCGACCAGGTTAATAAAGTGTAGTGCTTTCGAAAGTTTTAGTTCAAAAAAGAGATCAGATTAATTATTTCTTCAGCTGTTATTGATATTCAGAAGCACACCTACGAAAATACCTTCCACCGCATACGACTTGCGTCCGAGGAACAATGAACTAGTGCTTGACAGATTTTTACTTGTAACAGGTCTGATAAAATCAAATGGGCTTCTGCCCGTTTTCACCAACAACATTTTAATCACCAACAATATTTAACTTAGACTTATGTAGTACTACTATTTCAAATAAAATTTTAAAAAACATGACTGCTAATAACAGTGTAGCTTCAAAAGCTTTCTATTCCTAAAAAAAAATAAGCTTCGTAGCATAATTTATGTCGTCGTAAGTAACATACAAGATTGTTTCGCATCTAAAATACAGCGTTCGGAAAATAACATTGGCTTAACACGAACTCGCAAGCAAGAACGAATAAACCAATATTCAATCATATTTCAGGAACTTTAAAGGAGCATCTTGAGTGCTTCCTAACTGCGGAAGTAGCTGGAGTCGTAAATAAAATATTTGAAGCCACAAATTACCACGTGATAGAGAAAACAATACACTTAGCTCGAGAATTGTACGAAAAAGTGATAATTTTACAAATAGATGATGGAGATAAAGTAATAGTACAAGATTTGGAAACATCAATATCCGTGCTTCTTAAAAGCATGCTGAAATTAGATAAAGATGTAACTTTGGCGGTGGATAAAAAAACACTTGATGATGTAATACACATAACTTCAAAACTGCATGTAGATTTATTGGCATTAATGAATACAACTGACTACGATATAGCCCTAGATTATCTTTTAACTGATATTCAACATAAACAATTGGAAAAGTCTATCACTAGCGAAGATGAGAGTTCAAGTGATGATGTGTTTCTCGAAGCAAGTGAGGAAGCTCCTTACAAATTTAATTCCGGTGAAATAATTAACTATTCCGAGACTGAAGAACCGATAGAAAATGTTAATTTATTCAGTGGAAATGAGATTGGTCTGTCCAATAGCACTTCTCTTGATAACAAGGCAGATGTAGTCTTTGATGTGCAAATAGTTGCAAGTGAATCGGAAAATTTGTTGTTAGAACAAGTCTCTATAATGGTTGAAGACCAAGTTGATAATGAGAATTATAAATTACAAGGAAATGCGCAACTAATGCTTGAAATAGCAAGCGAGGCTGAAAATGTTGCATCACTAATTGTTTCTGAAACATCGGTTACAGAAAATCTTGAAGAACTCATTGTTCCGTATATACCAGTTGAAAATGTCATAGAACCACACCTTATAGAATTTGAAATTACAGAAAATCTAGTAATAGATGCAATTCCAGATCAAGTTAATCTAGTATTGGCAGGAAAACATGTCGAAGAAGATGATACTCAAAGCCAGGTTGAATCTACAAATAATTCGCAAATTACTACTGCCAAAGGTCCCTGTGAAGATGTTATGTTCAGTGGTGATGAACAGCCAGCAAATAACGTAATGCCTCAAGTCCTTTTTATTCCTTCGGCAGAAGGAGAATATAATATTTTGTTAATGGAAACTAAGGAAATAGAAAATTTTGATTCAGATTCTCTCCAGAAGCAAGCTTCTTCTTTTGTTACTGAAATAGTTACAGAAGAACATATACAGCCTTTAGCTTTGATTGAATCGAAGCCCGTGGAAAGGTGTGGCCTGACAGTAAGAGAACCACAGTTGGAAGACAGTGTAATTTTATCACAGATGATTATTGAAAACTCAGACAATGAAGTTATCAAGGCAGTTAGTAACAATAATCCCGAGTTTTCTTCACCTAAAAAAGAAATGGATTCACTGGAGTCAACGCCACAATTTGTAGAACCAGAAAATATGGAATCACTAAATTTGTCGCAAGTATCTTCTAAATTAGTCGTTGGTGAAAGTGTGGAAGAATTGAAAACTACTGACGAAAATATAAGTGAAGTTGATATTAAAAATGTCATAATAAATGACATGCATCAATTGGTTTCTCAAATTGATTCAGAAATTGTCGCTGAAGTAAATAAAAAAGAACAGACTTCTGATGTGACTGATACCAACGCAAAACATGAAATCGTTGAACAAATACTTAAAACCGACGAAATAAAATGTAATGCTTCCATCACATATGAAGACGAAATTACAATTGAGGATCCATTAAAACCACAAAATCCTGAAGTTATCGAAACGTGCAACACAACATTACAGATTAGTGAGGCTTTAAGAGAAGAAAATATTTATATTACTGAAGAAGCGATTTCAGAATGTGGTGATGAATACCAAACACAACAGTGTCACGGAACTTTCGTAGTGCAAACGGATGATTTTGATCAAACTCCGATTCAATTATTACAAGAAGTAATGCTTGACGCGATATCTAGTAATGAAAATGACATATTCAAAACTCAAACTGCAAACGGTAATCTTTCAAATTCAATTGCGCTTAATCGGTTATTAATATTACGAAGCTATTATAAATTAACGAAACATTAATTTGATATGTAATTAATAACCTGTTAAACTTCAGTATTTAAAAAAATAATAATATAGTTAACAATAATAATAATTATTTAATATAAAAATACATGTTTCTGCTTATTACCAATTGACAATTTATAAGTAGTGGTCAGTGTTGTGCTAAAACAGTAGACTACATTCCTTCTAGATTATGTTCCTATAATATTTCAATACCAGTAGCTAGCTTGTCATCGTTATTTAAAGAGATTGACAGGTCACTAGAACCAAATGAATTTAAACGAAATGACAATATGAATATAATTTTTTTTTTATAAAATACTCTTTATTCAACTCATTCATGTTATTATAGAAGTTTTATTCAGATTCTCCATATTTTTTACAATTAAGTTAACGTACAAACTATTTCTACTTACGAAATATACGAGGAAGTAATATAATATGGGCTATAATATTTTCAATAAGTCCTTCGATTTTTGCTGTAATTTCTTGATCACAAGTATGTAAATGGCTCTAAACTATTTATGTAGATACTTAATAGTTATATAGATGTGCTATCACAGGATATTTTTGACTCTTCTATCCATATCACAAACACCAACCTTACTCTACACTACTCAATTTCAGAAACACTCACTCATGGATCTGACCAACCTAAAGAAGGACCAGAAGGGGAAGAACCACTTGCACAATATCTTGACATATCAGATCAGCAAATCGAATTAGCTGTTAGTGAAACTGAAACGCCAATAAATATTGAATCTTGCTCTTATTTCGAAGACCAGTTAAGCATCTTTGAAAATTCGGAAACCGCGATCAATGTTGAAGAATCTTTGCATACTGCTAATTCAGATCAGCCTAGTATTTTTACTGAGGCTGAACTCAACACTGATTTAAAGGACTCAAATATTAAAGCAGTTGGCCAATCGACAAAAAGTGAAGAAGAAATAAATACAGAATGTGTTGTTTTGCCAGATAAACCGTATAAACAATGTAGTGAAGCTCAAAATAGCCAAATCATAGAAGATATCAATCCTGAATTGAGTGTCGAGTTACTTCCGGAAGAAGATAAGAGTGAAATGTTAAACGTTACTCTTTCTGAGTTATTAGCACTTAACGAATCGTTACCACCAGTTATTCTAGAACCGATAGATGAAGAAATTGCACAAAATCAACTTCAGATAGTGGATGTCAAAGTTGCTGGATCAGATCTTCAGCTATCAATCGAAAATACTGAATGTGTTGAGAATGTTTCAGAGTTACCCACAGTTTCATTGATTTCGGACCCACATGTTTCCGAGTCAATAGCAGTTTCTGAACCAACACACTTTATAGAAAATGCGACGGAACAAATCGATGAAATTAATGCTGATACTGTAATGGCAGAAAATGATTCAGTTGCTGAAGTGGAAGGCATTTTACAAGAAGCCATCAAAGAGTCAACACCTGTAATTGCTATCTCTGAAAACCAAGAGTGGGTACAAAATATAATAAACCCTGATGACGATACAGTCCTTCAAGAAACTAATGATGAATTTGTAAATGTGTCTGAGAATCATACGCAATTCGTAGAACTAACTGAAAACAGTGAAGACGCATTATCAAATACAGGGTTACTGATATCTATGGCAACAACTTGTAATTTAATTGATGATTTGTGCACTTTAATAGAACGAGAAGAAATTTGTTTTGAGGATTTACCAATCCCCGAATCTAAGCTAGATTTTTCAGTAGAAAACGAAAACAACGTATGTAGCGAAGAAGTAGCAAAATTTGTTGTTGAGCAAACATCTGGCAATATTGAAGAAGTTTTAGAAAAACATGTCGCTGAAATTGAGCATACAGAGCTGTTTTCTACAGCTACGTCACAGCAAGTTGTCTTGGAAGAAAGTGTGGATAATATTGACATAAATACAGTAGCAAAAAGTTTATATCCGAACGGAAACGAAGACATTGCTACTGAAACTGGCTTAGAAAATGATAATCTAGTAATTTTTGACAAGCCAAACTGCATTGAAAATTTATCAGGCATTGAGAAAAATTATTCAAATTTAGAACCTGTTACAGAATTACAAACTAAAGACGCTGATTTAAGTAAACTATTAATTTCTGATGATACAAATGATCAGCAAGAACCAATTACAGAAGAAACTAATTCTAAAATGGATCAGATCCTAGCACATGAGACTACAACGGAAGCTGCACCAATTTCCGTTGCCAAAGCATCAGTGGACACCATAAATAAAATGGAAGAGCTTGAGCAAAATCTGGGTAATACACGATTACTACTCCGTGTGGCGAATCATTAACAACATTTTACTCAATAAAGTTTTTTTGGTTTTGATAAATTCATAATCTTGCTGACACCTAAACACACAAACATACATAACACCTACTCAACATTTAAAGACATGTTTAACTATAATTTACAAGCCTATTTCTTAACCTCTTTTGTGGGATTAACTACTTTACGAAGCGATGACGCAGCTTGTAGATTAATTTGCAAATAACTAAGAAATAAAATCTGTTTTTTTAAGTAAGCGATGTTTTCTCCATTCTTACCATAATCTGTTATTACAACACACGGTGGTAGAGGAGGGGTAGCAAGCCGGCTTCTCATTTGAGAGGTCGTGTGTTCGAATCCCGGCATAGGTACTAATGACTTAGTTTTCCAAGTTACATACATTTGTGAAGTTATAGTAGCAATACCACTCGCTAACTGTGAAGGAACACATGGTGAGGAAATTCTAGTGTCTGAGGTATTTATAATCAGCACTTGCTACGTACAATGACCCAATTATGGGGCTAAGTGCGGAAATGTACATATACATAGACTATGATCAGATGTAATTAGAATGAAATAATTTGTAATTTACGTAATACGCAAATATTTGCGCTGGACAAGACTAAGAAATAGGAAACAAATAGAAATAAAAAAATAATTTACTACATACTCATCAACCTATTATGTCCCCACCAAGGGGCACGGGTCTCTTCCCTGAGGAAGGTACAGGCCACACTCCACCACAGGGCCCGAGTCCGGAATGGTGGAGGCTTGTAAGACTAGTGGCTGGTCTTACTGTCAGAAGTTTTCAAACCGCCCCTAAGGCCTCTGACTTGGCTTGACGACCGCCATCTATCGACGGTAGCCGGCACCAACTGCTTAACGTGTCTTGTGAAGCACGGAAACGCTCAGAAAAATGCCACTTGCGTTAGTCATAGAACGTACGAACGAACATGCTAGCGAATAATACCTATATTGTATAATAATCACTTTTTAACTGTAGTTAATTAAAATACGTATGTATAGTGAGTATAACAAATTTCACTAACATAGTAAGGCCTCGCCAAAAATACTGAAATCATGTTCAACAAGACTATTTATAACATGCTCTTAGCACTGTGAAAACACAATCATCATCATCATCAATTCTAAGTAAATAGCAATTTTCGTCGCTTTAGATTAATACAAAACTTAGATGGTTTTCACTAAAAAATAAAGCTTCAATGTCAACACGCAATTTGTACATGTTAACAAGAAAAAGTGCCTTTCTAATGTATTGTTGAATTTCGCCGAAGTTTCAGTCGTATTACATCAATATCCTGATACCGAGGAAAATCTGTAGAAGACTTTTTAAAATTGTAGCTTTCTATTATGAGTTTTTGTATTTACTATCCGTTACTTAATAGAGCAAACAATTTATTCTAAAGATCATAACATTATTATATAGTCAGTTATAGTTGGAAGCTCCATTTGACAGTACGTCAAACAGTTCATTCATAACGCCAATTTTCTTTTAGTTCAGACAGTTATACTCGTAGTAAAAACTACACTAAAATTAGTTTCATTTTGGCTGAAAGCGGGAACAAAAATTTTCACGACATTGTAATCAAATAGTGGCATCAACTGTTAGAAACGTAGTTTAATACGTTGTTGTGGAGATTTCGCAACTCCTATAATAACACAGTTAGCACCTCAAGTCTACGCTGTTTGCTTTAGTGATTCCCAATGTCCACTCCCTCCCCTTACAGATCAATCGACCGCGAGCCTTGTACGCCACATTGAAGAATTCACTTCCAAAGAGATGTCTGATACTGTAGAAGAGCTGTCTGTGGCTACAAACATCGAGGAACTTAAGCAAACGGTTGCCATAGCTCGCGAGTTGAGAGAGAAGATAGAGGCTTGTGAAGTGGCGTCCGTCACAGAAGTAACCGGTGACATTGCAGAAGAGTTGCAAGTCGCCCGCGTGGAGTTGACTCAACTACTGCAGTCAGCGCTTACTGTGCTACAGGAGTGCGTTGTCAACACCACTCAGGAACTGCAGCCGCCAATCAGCGTTGAAGCGCTGCAAAGGGTCTCCGAAGCAATAGAACACTTGAAGAATGACTTGAAGGACGTTGCCTGCACTACTCTGGAAATAAAGATGCTTCCGGGTAAGTGTCAAAGCTAGTCTTTTTGGGGTCCTGTTGGCAAAAAAAGTTTATTTGTTTATTATTGCTATGAACGTTTTTATACTGTGTAATTGTTTGAATTTGTGTTTGGTGTCCAGTAGAATAAAGACAAATATTAATTTAGTAGAAAAAGTTTAATAGAGTTACTAGCGGTTAAAACCAAAATCTAACGCTCCGAGGTTAAACCAATCCGACAAGTCACTGAAACCATCTAAATCTGACCAAATTTTTTTATCACCTAAAATCTAAATATCATAATTAATTTACTTTTATTTCACGTTTTAGAGCCAAAAGAAGACGACATTTCTTTAGGATCAGGCGGTGAAAGTACCATGAAACGTCTAGAAAACCTTCTTCAAGAAGTAAGTGACAAAATTGACCAATCGGCTTCCGAAAGAAATGCTGAAAGTACAGAGAGCCTGAGAGACTCCTTGGACGAAGTTCAGACAGTAATAATAAAGCTTCGAAGAGATTACGATGGAATTGAGAACGATGCGCTTAATGAGACGTTAGAGGACTTAGAGTGCAGCGTGAGAAGTGTGCAACTTCAGATTAATGAGGACAGCCCACCTGAGCTTCTCAAAGAAGCTTGTGCCACTCTGCAGCTTCTCGTCAACAACATGAGTGACACTCAAGAAGTACGTGTCTCAGAAACGATAGAGCTTACTAAGGACACTAATAAAGCTGATAAGATCTTGGAGAAATGCTCTGATGAAACACAAGAAACCGTTGATTTGTTAGATGTGGCCATAAATATGGAGAAGAAAGACAACAGCAGCAAGATAGGCAATGTTATTTCAAGTCTAAATAGCTTAAAAGATACGATGAAATCGCTCAGATTGAGTTTTTTGGGCAACGCTGAGTCACTTATAGAAAAAGGTATCGAAGTCAATCTAAATCTAGAGCAGATAGAAGATAAAGTTTATTCTTTGGAAAAGGAACTTAATGAAGAGATTAATTTGTCTGTAGATATACGAGACAGCATTATAACTGCTATTCATTCTGTGTTTGGAAGCATATCAAACATGCGCGGTACAATTATGAGCATTCAGAAGCAGTACATGTACAATAATTATGGAAAGCCGTCTGAAAATATCCTTAAGTCAGTAAAAACCTTAAGTGTTATTTCTAAAAATATAGACGATGGTGACACTCAATGCAAAACAAAAAGTCTCTCAAATTCTTTGCGCAAAATGCTCATTCACTTTGAAGATATCAAATTCTACGTAAACCTTGATAAAACAGCAAGGATACCTAGTGATTCTGATCTCACAAAGTGTGTTTTAGAGGAAATTAAACATCGTATTTCTGAGGCAGTATTACCAACCACTAAAAACTTTGATTCTAGCACAGTAGAAAAAATTGAAAATTTAATTCAATGTATTGAAACTAATTTACTCAACATTGAATCGCGATCAACACTGGAGGTAAAAGAAAAAATTCCTATATTTAAAAATATTGCAACTCATATTTTGGATATGACGGAGGCACTAAAATTACAATTTGAGAAAACTGAGAAAGAAAAAGAACAGCTGGAAAACGCCGTTGAAAAGTTAGTTGGAATGGAATCGGTGGAAAACAATGTAATTGCAAATGAATCGATCGAAGATGAAATAAATAATGATGATGCTCTAAACGTAACCGCAGACATACAGATTGAACAACATGAAGAGGAAACGGAAAATAAAGATGACATTTCAGATGAAAACAAAACCTCTGAAGTTAAAATAGAAAAAATCATGCCAATTGAAAAAGACCAACAACCAGATTTTACTGCAAGTGAAGAAAAAAATATTCCTGCGACAAGTGAATTACAATTGGATTCAGCTTTTACTGAAGCAAGAGAAGAAATTGTAAAGACAGATAAGTTCGATAACTTGATACAAAAAGATGACGAAAATACATTCATAGAAAAAGCGTCTATCGAAATAGTTGAAGAAATATTGAAAGTAGCTGATATTGCGATACAAGAAGCAAATGCCCAGATAACTAAAATAGCTGCTGATGAAGTTATCCAGTCTGTAGAAGACGTTTCAACTCTATTACAAGAAGCTTCTATTGCAGAAGAGAAAGTAATTGTCCTGGAAAATAAGTCCAAAGAACAACCGTCAACAAGCAAACAGGCTATAAGTGAATTAAAAGAACATCAAAAGAACCAAAAACAAGAAAAGGCCGAGTCTCAGCTCAAAAGTATTTTTTCTGAAAAAACAGACACAGATTTTGAAGATGATCAGAAAGCTACTACCGATATTGAATCAAAACAAAAAGAGTCTCAGGAGGAAATTGAACAAAAAGAAATTGATAAATTACAATTAGAAAAAAGGAAAAAATCTGAAGAGAAGAAGAAAATGCTTGAAGAAGAACTTGGTTTGTGGAAGGGAGAAGAACTGCGTCAAACAAAAAATACAGAACAACAGCAAAAGACAGAGCAGCAAGATGATGAATGTAACATAACTGGTGTTAAAAAATGGGAATATTTAAGTCAGAAAGACGAAATTCAAAAGAATCTTGGAGAGGGAGAAGATAATGATGAACAGACAAAATTAGAAAAATCTGGTCCCGCACAAAAAGAAACCTTTGTTTTTGAAAATCAACAAGTGGAGCTGGAAGACCAAATAGAGATGGAAAAAGATAAGAAAATAGAAGGTAAAACTGAAAAACAAACAGAAGACTTAGAGCAAAAGGACAAAACACTGACAAATCAAAAGACAGAACTTGATGAAGAGTTAGTTAAAAAAGAAGTTATTAGGAAACAAGAACTGGAAAAAGATGAAATAACCGAGAAATTAGATGTGGACAAAAATATTATTGCACAAGAAGAACAGACAATGGTAGAGGCAAACAAACTTATTGATACTTCAAGTAAAGGAAGAGCAGAATTAAAAGAACTTCAAGTTGAAGAAAATAATATCTCTGAAGAAATACAAGAAGAAAGAAACACAGTAGAAAAAGAAGAAGAAATCCGTAAACAAAATGACAAGGAATACGCTGAAAAGATGAAAAAAGAACGAGAAGCTAAAGAAAAACGTATTTTAAGGGATACAAAGGAGGAGAAAGAGAGAGCTAAGAGAGAGAAATTAACAGAAGCTCAAGGAAGTTCGCAAAAACTGAAAGAAACACAGGATGTGGAAGATATGCATACAAAAGAAGAAGTGAGTAGGCAGAAAACCACAGAAGGCACTCTTTTAGAAAAAGAAGAAGAAATAACTTTTTCAGAACAGGAACAGGAGAAAAGAAAACAGGATAAAATTGAAAGTGAGATGAAAGAATTAGAAATCAAAGAAGAGACACAACAAGAATCAGACGACATATCATTGTTAAAGAAAGATAGAGAGATACTCTCACAAACAAAAGAAAAAACAATACATGTTACAGAAGACAATCTTTTGAAAAAGAGTCCAAATGGCTTGGAAAATGAGACTAAAGAGAAATTAGAAAAACTAGAGTATGAAGAAGTAAAAATGAAAGAGTTAAGAAATGAAGATGAAAATAAACTTAAACAAAAGAAAAAAGAAGAAGTTGAAACAGAAAAGCTGAGTGTTGAAAGTAAAAAGTTAGAAGAGAAAAGAAAGCTAGAAAAAGAAAAAAAGAAAAAACTAGAGAAAGAACTGGGTTTACAAAAGGAACAAGAAGATATAGAAAAGGAAATAGAAAAAGAGATTGAAGAAAAGAGTACACCAAATAAGTTAAGTGTACAGAAGGAGAAAACAGACGCTCACAATCGGGAAGAAAGAGAACAATCAGAGGAAGACAAAATTTTGCTTGGATTATTTAAAAAAATAGACGCAGTGGAGCAATTAAAAATTCAAGAAGCTGAAAATGTGAAACAAGAAGATAAAAGAAAGAAAATGGATGAAGAACTGCAACAAAGAAAAGAAATTGAGTTGGAAGCCGAAAAAACCAAGAAAGAAGCCTGCTCTCTACTGGAAAAAGAGAAAACTGACCAATCGCAAACGCAAGATGCTGAAAGTGCGAAACAAGAAGAATACGAAATAGCAAAACGTAATGAACAAGCTCGTTTATTAGAGGAAAAAGAGAAAAAATACCAATTGCAAAAGAAGCAAGCTGAAATTGCGAAACGAGAAACTGAAAGTAACAAAATGGAAGAAGAACTGCAACAAAAGAAAGGTAAGGAATTGGAAGCAGCAAAAACTGAAGAAGAAGCTCGTTTATTGGAGGAAGAAGAGAATGAAGAGCAACTACAAAAGCAAGAAGCTGAAAATGTGAAACAAGTGGCCGAAACAAAGAAAATGGAAGAAGAACTGCAACAAAAGAAAGAAAAGGAATTGGAAGCAGCCAAAACTAAAGAGGAGGCTCGCTTACTGCAGGAAAAGGAGAAATTGGAGCTATTACAAACACAAGAAGCCGAAAATGCGAGACAAGAAGCTGAAACGAAGAAAATTGAAGAAAAACTGCAACAAGAGAAAGAAGCAGTAAAAACTAAAGAGGAGGCTCGCTTACTGCAGGAAAAGGAGAAAATGGAGCTATTGCAAAAACAAGAAGCTGGAAATGCGAAACAAGTAGCTGAAAGAAAGAAAACGGAAGAAGAACTGCAACAAAAGAAAGAAAAGGAATTGGAAGCAGCCAAAACTAAAGAGGAGGCTCGCTTAATGCAGGAAAAAGAGAAATTGGAGTTATTACAAACACAAGAAGCCGAAAATGCGAGACAAGAAGCTGAAAGGAAGAAAATTGAAGAAAAACTGCAACAAGAGAAAGAAGCAGTAAAAACTAAAGAGGAGGCTCGCTTACTACAGGAAAAGGAGAAAATGGAGCTGTTGCAAAAACAAGAAACTGGAAATGCGAAACAAGAAGCTGAAAGAAAGAAAACGGAAGAAGAACTGCAACAAAAGAAAGAAAAGGAATTGGAAGCAGCAAACACTAAAGAGGAGGCTCGCTTACTGCAGGAAAAAGAGAAACTGGAGCTGTTACAAACACAAGAAGCCGAAACTGCGAGACAAGAAGCTGAAAGGAAGAAAATTGAAGAAAAACTGCAACAAGAGAAAGAAGCAGTAAAAACTAAAGAGGAGGCTCGCTTACTGCAAGAAAAGGAGAAAATGGAGCTGTTGCAAAAACAAGAAGCTGGAAATGCGAAACAAGAAGCTGAAAGAAAGAAAACGGAAGAAGAACTGCAACAAAAGAAAGAAAAGGAATGGGAAGCAGAAAAAACTATAGAGGAGGCTCGCTTACTGCAGGAAAAGGAGAAATTGGAGCTATTACAAACACAAGAAGCCGAAAATGCGAGACAAAAAGCTGAAAGGAATAAAATTGAAGAAGAACTGCAACAAGAGAAAGAAGCAGTAAAAACTAAAGAGGAGGCTCGCTTACTGCAAGAAAAGGAAAAAATGGAGCTGTTGCAAAAACAAGAAGCTGGAAATGCAAAACAAGAAGCTGAAAGAAAGATAACGGAAGAAGAACTGCAACAAAAGAAAGAAAAGGAATTGGAAGCAGCAAAAACTAAAGAGGAGGCTCGCTTACTGCAGGAAAAGGAGAAAATGGAGCTGTTGCAAAAACAAGAAGCTGAAAGAAAGAAAACGGAAGAAGAACTGCAACAAAAGAAAGAAAAGGAATTGGAAGCAGCAAAAACCAAGGAGAAGGCTCGCTTACTGCAGGAAAAAGAGAAATTGGAGCTATTGAAAAAACAAGAAGCTGGAAATGTGAAACAAGAAGCTGAAAGAAAGAAAATGGAAGAAGAACTGCAAAGAAAGAAAGAAAAGGAATTGGAAGCAGCAAAAACTAAAGAGGAGGCTCGCTTACTGCAGGAAAAGGAGAAAATGGAGCTGTTGCAAAAACAAGAAGCTGAAAGAAAGAAAACGGAAGAAGAACTGCAACAAAAGAAAGAAAAGGAATTGGAAGCAGCAAAAACCAAGGAGAAGGCTCGCTTACTGCAGGAAAAAGAGAAATTGGAGCTATTGAAAAAACAAGAAGCTAAAAATGTGAAACAAGAAGCTGAAAGAAAGAAAATGGAAGAAGAACTGCAAAGAAAGAAAGAAAAGGAATTGGAAGCAGCAAAAACTAAAGAGGAGGCTCGCTTGCTGCAGGAAAAGGAGAAAATGGAGCTATTGCAAAAACAAGAAGCTGAAAATGCGAAACAAGAAGCTGAAAGAAGGAAAATGGAAGACCAACTGCAACAAAAGAAAGAAAAAGAATACGAAATAGCAAAACGTAATGAAGAAGCTCGTTTATTGGAGGAAAAAGAGAAAGCGGAGCAATTGCAAAAGCAGCAAGCTGAAACTGCGAAACAAGAAGCTGAAAGAAAGAAAATGGAAGAAGAACTGCAACAAAAGAAAGAAAAGGAATTGGAAGCAGCAAAAACTAAAGAGGAGGCTCGCTTGATGCAGGAAAAGGAGAAAATGGAGCAATCACAAAAACAAAAAACTGAAAATGCGAAACAAGAAGCTGAAAGAAAGAAAATGGAAGACGAACTGCAACAAACGAAAGAAAAAGAATACGAAATAGCAAAACGTAATGAAGAAGCTCGTTTATTGGAGGAAAAAGAGAAAGCGGAGCAATTGCAAAAGCAGCAAACTGAAACTGCGAAACAAGAAGCTGAAAGAAAGAAAATGGAAGAAGAACTGCAACAAGAGAAAGAAAAAGAATACGAAATAGCAAAACGTAATGAACAAGCTCGTTTATTGGGGGAAAAAGAGAAAGAGGAGCAGTTACAAAAGCAACAGGCTGAAACTGCGAAACAAGAAGCTGAAAGAATGAAAATGGAGGAGGAACTACAACAAAACAAAGAAAAGGAATTGGAAGCTGCAAAAACTAAAGAAGAAGCTCGTTTATTGGAGGAAAGAAAAAAAGTTGAGCAATTGCAAAAGCAACAGGCTGAAGTCGCAGAACAAGAAGCTGAAAGACAGAAAATGGAAGATTTGCGACAGAAGAAAGAAAAAGAATTAGAGGCAGCTAAAAATAAAGAAGAAACTCGCTTACTTGAAGAAAAAGTTATAGCAGAACAATTAAAAAATAAACAGCTTGAAGAAGCAACAGAGCAATTACAAAAACAAGAAGCTGAACATGCGAAACAAGAAGCTGAGAGAAAAAAATTTGAAGAAGAAGCATCGAAAGAAAAAGAATTAGAAAAAACTAAAGAAGAAGCTCGCTTACTGCAAGAAAAAAATAAAGCAGAACAATTGCAAAATAAAAAGATGAAAGAAAAGCAAAAAGCTGAAAAATCAGCCATGTTACAAAAGAAGGAAGAAGAAGTTAAAAAAGAAGCTGAAGAAAGGAACATGATAGAAAAACTATTCGTCGAAATAGAAAAGGAGCAATCCGATGTATCAAAATTAAATGATCAACATAAAAAGGATAGGGAAATCAAAGAAGACCCCAGAAAAGAAGAAGAAGCTTGTCTTGAAAAAGAACGCAAAGAGAAGGCTCGGCTGCCAGAGGAGAGAGAAGAAGCACAGAGTATTGCTAAAGAAAAAGAAGAAAAACGCATCAAAAGAGAGAAAAAAGAACAAGACGTCGTAAAGGAAAAAAAAGATGAAGCTGTTCGTTTACAGAAGGAGAAAGAACAAAAGGAAAGACCTGACCAACAACAGACTGAAGAGGAAAGTCGTATTAAAAATGAAAACGTAAAATTAAGTGAAAAGAAACGGCAACGCCAAGAACTTGAAAAAGTTGAAAGGTGTAAGGTAGAAAAAGAAGCGACAGAAAAAGTTCGCATCGAAGAAGAAAAGAGGCTTAAAGAAAATCGCATTAAACAAGAGACTGAAGAACGGAAAAAGATAGAGGCATTAGAAAATAAGCGCAAAGAAGAAGAAAAAATGGAAATAGAAAAACAAAAGAAGGATGAAGAAAAACGCCTCAGAGAAAAACGTCTTAAGAAGGAAAAAGAAGAACTAAAACAGAAAGAAGAGCAAGAATTAACTGAAAGAATAATAAAAGAAAGGGAAAAACTAAAATTAGAACAACTGAAAAAAGACGAAGAAAAACGTATTACGGAGGAAAAAGAAGCTACTTCAAGAAAAGATAAAGATAATAAAAAGAAACAAGAGCTCGCTGAGAAAAGAAAAACTGAAGAAAAACAAGAAAAGGATAAAAAAGAAAAGGAAAAAGAAGAAAGCAAGCGAAAGCTGGAAGAGAAACTTCAGAAAGAAAAACGAAAAGAAGAAGAAGTACGGACTCGGCAGGAAAAAGAGCGATTTGAGAAAAAACGCCTAGAAGAAGACAGTCTTAGAAGCAAATACAAACATAAAGAAAATGGCGAAACAGGAGCATCTGTAGAGGATCGCCTATATCCCACTGAAGAGTTTTCTTACGACGAAAAGCGACAAGTACGTTCAAAAACGGAAGAGCACAGAACGAAAACATTCCTAGAGCATAAAGACGATCATAACTTGTCAGAACGTAGTCACCGAGAAGACAAAGAGAGACCTACCTTCGTGGACCATAACCATAGGGATTATACTATGGAATTCGCCAGACCCTCTGGTTACAGAGAAAGGACGACAGATATCAACGTTATGTACATTGACGGTGGCGCTCACGACCGAAGCAGCCCCTCCGTCTACCGAGCGTCCACATTGGTCCAGCAAGCTCAACTTCGGTCCTCACTTCCACCTCCAGTCATCACCAGGACCGCTGACACCAAAGTGACAGAAGCTTTGGAGCGAAGAGCCGAGGCAAGGCATAGAACTAAAGCTGTCAGCGAGGCGCGAACTGTTTCATCCGAAAAACGGTCTACGATAAGGGATTCTAGACGGAAACCGGTGTTCTCCACCTTTTTGACAGACAGAACTGCAGTGGAGGGATCCCGGGTCAAGCTTACATGCAGTGTGTTATCTGCTACAGATCCTAAGATTTCTTGGCTCCGAAACGGCCAGCCCTTAGACAACAGGATGAAGTACAAAACTAAGTTTATGGACGGTTTGATAACTCTGGAGGTTCTGAATGCAGTGCCCAGTGATTCGGCTGAATACTCTTGCGTGGCTGAGAATGAGAATGGGGCTATCACTACGTCAGCGAACTTGAAAGTGTACCCCAGTTTTGAAGCTTCACCGATTCCACCTACGTTCACGAGGTCTATACGTGGTAAGTTAGATAGTAGTTTGTCAAAGAGTTACTAGTTAAATTTGTACTATTATGTATTCTGTGGTTAAAGAGTCAAAAGCACATAAATCTTTACACTCCATACTATACGTTTGAGTTTTGGGCGTCTTTGCAACGACGCTTATCAACTTTAGACTGTTCACAAAACAACCATAAATTATTATACCATGCACATAAATAGCCTCTTGTTCTGACCATTGAATTTCAAAATTCTGAGTTCTGAATTATATTTTACTGTTTCTCTGACGCTCATGTGGAAAATCAAAACAGAATTTATTTTCATTAACATTAGGTTCTTGGAAGGAAAACATCTAATCTGAGTACTTATCTGAGGTATTGACACACCAGAGCGCTTGAAAAAGGGAAGCGTGGTGATTCGGCCCATACTCTCTTTCTGAGAGAAGGCCGGCTGCTTACAAGGTTGCTGTCGAACTTCGATCGAAAAATGACGCGCACATAATAAACAGATACTTTTGAATTAACGAGCATAAAATATTTTTTCTCATGCTTGGAAATTTGAGCATTATTTCGACAACTTTCTTCGAGATAAATCGAAATTGCTGTACTGGCCGGAAAAAGTTCTATGAAAATTCATAACTGTCGTGTTTTGCGGCCAAGTCGTGTTATTTAAAAATGGAACGATCTTTTACTCCGAACAATGACAACCAAGGAGGTAACTTATTAGAGGTTTTATTTAAATTTTGTACTGGCTTCCGATATAAAGCTATTAGATATAGGGTAAACTATACATTGATTGGCACCTTAAGCAAAACCTTGACTTAATTTGCTTCCTAAGCATTCAATTTCATATTCAATCACTATTAACCATTTTTATTAGTTAGAATATGAGGTTGGAAATAAAAAATAATTCTTGCTTGTTGTCATAGTTTTATTTAAGAAAAATAATAATAATTTGAAAATGTCTCCAAAACTAGTCATTGGCATTACAGGTACAAACATTGTCACTAATAATATCAGTCATTGGCACTTATAATTTGTATGTATGTTTTGTACTTAAAAATGCTAATTATAAAAAACTACCAAAATGCCCTTTAAGCAATTTTAATTCTTAATATTTGTGTTTAAAACTCACTGGGCCAATGACTAGGTAAGTGCCAGCAATACTATGGTTTACCCTACCTATTGAAAAAAAAACAGAACACTTTAACGCGGCAAAAACTATTGTTGTTCGTTCGTGGTTCGTCTGATTTTGAAAGTTTATTCAATTTAACAGAATGAGTTCATAGTTTTAATTTCCGCGCATTATTTGAGAAAAATTATATACAAGCATTGGCCACAACTAGTCATTGATGGATTCACGTACCTATGTGTGCCTCGGCTTCGCCTCGGCTCACATTTCCACGTTCATCTCTGCAGGCCTCTGCAGTAATGTACTATTTCTATTTACAGACAACTACCATCTGGCCGAAAACGAGTTGGTGCTCGAGTGCCGCATCCGCGGGCAACCATTACCTACCATCACGTGGCTCAAGGACGACACACCAGTGGCCTCAAACGACCGCTTCCAGTCCTTCTACCTCGCCGATGGAGTCTGCAGACTAGCCATAAGCTCGCCTGTGCCGACTGACAGCGGGAAATATACTTGCAAGGCCGAGAACTCACTGTGGTCTGACCAGATCACGCACGTTGTCAACTTTACCGGTATGTAGATCAGAGTGCTTAATTGCTTATATTCAGTTTTTTCATTTCACTTTCGAGTATTATAGGAGTGACAAAGAGACAACTAGGTGGCGCGCTTTGTCACTCCTATACAAATTGCAAACGCTCTCGCTATCGAAAGTGAAATGAAAAAACTCAGTATAAGCACTCAGCTGTTTTTGGAATAACGTTTTCATAGACATAACATAACATTTACTCACAGACAAATGTATGTACATTGCTTCTGGCCCCACACTAGGATACCCTGTGTCGTCGGAACCAGAAACAGCGACGTCACAAACATGTAAACATCCAAGACCTGGGTTTTTTGTCCCCACCCGCGATTCGAACCCGGGACCTCTCGCATGGTAGTCAGATGCGCTAACCACTGCGCCACAGAGGTCGTCAAGACCTTTTGGATCACTAGTCCTTGAGTAAATTCAGTCCTAACTAGTTAATCGAAATCTCATACCAATAATTCATTATAATCTGATATCAAAAAGCTGAAAAGGTTGACAAAACCCTTTCATGTAAGTAAAAAATCTTTCAAAGCCTGTACTTCCTCTGAAATACTTTGAATAGCAGCGGCATTTTTCCGAGCGTTTCCGTGCTTCGCAAGGCACGTTAAGCAGTTGGTGCCGGCTGCCTTAAGGCGCGTTGAAAACTTCTGACAGTAAAACCAGCCACTAGGCCTCCACCAATCCGAACTAGGCCCCCGTGGTGGAGTATGGCCTACACCTTCCTCAGGAAAGAGACCCGTGCCCCTCGATGGGGACATAATGGGTTGATGATTATGATGATGATGACACACTGACGTAAAATAAAGAGTAATTTTATGTCATCCCATCTTATGAGATATGAGTGAGTCCCTAACTCCCAAATCTGTTTTCAGGCAGGGACACTCGCCTGAGTCCCAACATAGCCACGGTCGAGCGAGCTCGTTCCACCCGCCCGTCCCTCGAGTCCCGGCGGCCACACTTCTCCAACGTGTTGACAGACCACACGGTGCCCCACGGCGGGACCATAGGCCTCCAAGTGGAGATCAAAGGAGCACCCACCAGGGTTGAGTGGCTGCGAGAGGGCCGCTCAGTGCTGGAAAGCTATAGAAACGCGAAGACTTTCGTCGAGCAAAGCGTTTACACTCTAGCCTTGACTGATGTCACGGAGCGCGAGTCTGGCACGTACACTTGCCGAGCCTTCGGCAGTCATGGGACAGTGGATATGAACGCGGCCATCACGGTGGTGCAGCACGGAGATATGGATGGAAAGCCAGCTACCATGGTTGGTCGGCCAGAGAAGGACGTGCTCATTTCCGTAGGAGAAGACTTGAACATCTCTTTCAGAGTCCAGGGAGATCCGAAGCCGAAAGGTATGTAAGCTTTGCAGCTTTATTTTGACATCTATTTACTCAATCCATAAACAGAGCCTACTACGCGTACGCCTCTTTTCTTTCACACCAGCCTAATTGATTTGGCTTCGAAGACTAGGGTACTGGAGGTACCGTTCGGGTGGAATCGCTAAGGTGACAAACGCAATAGATTGTCCTTGACTGCCAAAGGCGGATAAGTGTCTGCCTTGGGAGACTCCTAAGGCTAGCAGTGCATGAAAGCAGTGGATTGGAGATCCTTGAGAAAGCTCATGATTTGTGGCTTCTCGTACTTAGTTTTCAACGCTTAATACTGTACCGCGCTACTTTTGTTGAAAGACAGGCAAGTTAGGCAAAAATACTTTTATTTCATCTTTTCGTCGACCATCGCTGTGCCGGCTAGCTAACTATGGAGAAGAATCGCTGCAAACCTTTTGAATAGGCTATTTGATAGGTTTCCGAAAACCTACTCAGATTTTTGTTGGTGTTAAGTTAGTGGTCAGAAAGCGGTAATTTTTCATTCTTTCGTGTATATCTTCTAAAAAAAGCAAAAAAAAATCACTTTTAAAATAAGCCGCCAAAACCCTATCTTGGACAATATGGCGTCGCACACGACTCATGACGCTACTGGTCAGTAAACAAAACCAATGAACTTATGAACCTCATGAATGACAGACGCCATATTTACTGACCTGTGACGTTACCATAGATTCGGCCAGTCCAGGCCGTTTTCTATAAAATGGCTGCAGATACATAATTATCAAATTCACCCCGGTTTTTTTGGATAAATGATCCTTTTTTTCACTTAACGCCCTGCGAAGATCATACGACTTATACACATAATAATATTTATTAATAATACATTTTTTTCACATTGTCAAATAGCCTGATCTTTTCCACAGTGGTATTCATGAAGGGCACTCGCGACATTACGAGTAGCCAGCGAGTATGCAGAATGAACTCAGATGACTACGTCAAGTTTACACTGAAGAGATCCGTTGTTTCGGATGCGGGCACTTACTGTATCTTGGCACGAAACGCCTATGGAGTGGACCGAGCCTTCGTCACTGTAGTGGTTAGTATACATTCGGGAGACTTATCCCGTAGAATTTTTGGATTATTCCACTTAGTGCACCTGAGGTAGTTCACCTGGGTGAATCAAGTCTACCGAACGGTGGACTTAATTCACCCCGTGCCAAATAGCCTGGGTGCATTAAGTCGACTCCATTTTATTTCAATTTTTTGTATACTTTGTTCACCTTCGAATAATGGTGCCAGCTAAAAAAAGATGGATTTTTTTTAAAACAAGAAGTACGTATACGGGTATGTTAAAAGCTAAAAAAAATTGATAAAAAAAAAATAAAAACCGACTTCCAAAATCCAGCGCACTAAAAAGTTAGAAATAATTTAAAAGAATACCTTTAAATTAGAAGTACGTATACGAATTATTTTTTATTTGCATAATTTTTTTTGTCGTTTTTTTAGCGGGGGAGGGATTTAAAAAATATATATATATATTGATGACTATTATTATTCAAAACAGGCACCGTTTGTTTTTCTTTGTGGCTGTGGTAAGAATGCCCCTTAAACAAAGTGAATAAATTCAAAGTTAGACTGTTGGAAACATAAATGAGCTTCCAGGCACCATTATTCGAAGGTGAACAAATTATACAAAAAATTGAAATAAAATGGAGTCGACTTAATGCACCCAGGCTATTTGGCACGGGGTGAATTAAGTCCACCGATCGGTAGACTTGATTCACCCAGGTGAACTACCTCAGGTGCACTAAGTGGAATAATCCGTGGGCTTCCTTCTTCCTAAATCCTCCTAAATTCAACCTAAGATAAATATAAATTCTATTTTATTTTTCTTCGTACTAGTAATTACGCCAACTTGTAGTAGGTATGTAAGTCTTACTTGATATATTGTAAATGCTCCTTTTTTCTGTTATTGTATTCACACTGCTGTTCGATTTATTGCTAGGTGAATGTAGTGTTTTTCTGTTGAAGAGCGAATAAATAAATTCCTCTTCCCATATGTATAATTTTATTATTAATATGCATGTATGTTTATTTATTGAAATATTGAATGGCTTAAGTGAGTCTCTAATTTCTTTCATGTCTCCGTCTCCGGCAAATTTTGGGAGATTTTGCTTGAAGTAATACGGCTGCCAATGACTTCGAATACCTTGAATACTTCTATTTATGAAAATTCAATAAATATATAAATTAATGTGTACAAAAAAGAATATGCTACCGATCTATCTATCTACTAAAATTATTGTGCAATTCAACAAGTCTATCTTTCAGGTCCGACAACATGCATCATCGGAACATCTCATTTCCGATTGGACCTACCCGGATGACTCAAACTTTTCTGTAGCTAACAGAAACTATAAAGGTAAGCATACCAATAAGACAACGAGCAATACGAGCATTGAATTTAGTTAAAGAAATTCAATGCAACGAGTACCTACTTAAAGTCTGTTTTTTAATTCAATGCAAAAAAAACTGTCACGTTGAAATAAAATATCAATATCAAGCCAAAGGCTGTCATTATCTGAGTGTTGCTAGTACATAAAAACCAAATAACCCCATTTTACTTCCAAGTAAAAATTGCGTGTGCTACGTTGGTGTCTTTTAGGCTTGGCTCATAAGAGTAATTAAATTTTAATATTTTTGATCTGATAAGGATTTTGGTCACATGAGTCTTCTATTCATGGTAAAAAAATCTACCGAGTGTTTTATAGCGGTATTACATAATATTTTATTTGACTGCCTCGTTGGTCTACCCGTTAAGGCGCTTACCTATCAAGACAGAGATCGTGGGTTCGACTCCCACTGGGGGCTGCCGTATTTTTGAACCAATGAGCTCAGTCTGGATGTTTTTACGTCCTTGCCTTGTCCTTAGCATAAAGTATCCTAGTTTGGGACCATGTCAAGTAATTGTGTAGTGTGCAAGTTATTACATATACCACAAATCACACGTAGAACAGATATTTTTACAAGAAGACGCCACGCGTTGTATAGAAATCGTTCGTGTCCAAAAACGTATCATAGCCAATTGTTCACGATTCGTTGCGCGTGCCTAATATAGGGTCGGCTGTCGACTGTACCAACTCAAACAACACTCAGCCTCGAGACGCTGTCTGTGTCGATCGGCGCACTGCCCTCGACGTTTTCGGCTCAAAACTTGGCTGCGCGGCCAGCGGCGCACCGAAGCCAGTATTTGGTAGACAAAGGTCATTGTCGCAGTGATAATGACACTTTTGCCGGTTGCAGCCGTGCCGGAGCGCATCCCTAGCGAGCCCAGCGTCGTCGATGGCGGCGCCAACTGGCTGTCCCTGGCCTGGCCTAAGCCCGACCCTCAGGTAAATATACTCCTAGGGCAGTACAATATTTTTAGGGGAGTATAGCTCCAACACATAGCACGCAGAACTGATGGCCGATGGGGCTAAAGTTCTTGAATGGAGACCACACATCGGCAAGCGTAGGACGACCAGCCACAAGATGGACAGACGATCTCATCCAACTGGCAGGTAGACGCTGGATACAAGCCGATTCCAACCGGTCTTTTTGCAAATCCAAGGAGGAGGCTTATGTCCAGCAGTGGACTTCTTGTGGCTGAATGATGATGATGATAGCTCCAACGGTCACCGCTTCCAACCGGTCTTTTTGGAAATCCAAGGAGAAGGCCTATGTCCAGCAGTGGACTTCTTGTGGCTGAATGTGATGATGATAGCTCCAACGGTCGCCGCTTCCAACCGGTCTTTTTGGAAATCCAAGGAGAAGGCCTATGTCCAGCAGTTGACTTCTTGTGGGTGAATGATGATGATGATCATAGCTCCAACAGTACAGATTTCCTCTCCGATGGTGGGTCGTGGCCGGTTCCAATTCCGCCCAGCAAGTGGTGATACCCACTTAGGTTCTGAATAATTTCAAGGTAAATTTGGTCCAATTGGATCTTTGCTTATATATACTCAGTCACTCTTTTCTTATTCCGATAGAAAAACTAAAGTTCTTAATAGAAATGTCAATGAATGAATCAGCCCGTATTTTTCTTTAAAAACCTCTGTGTCGCAGTGGTTAGCATCAGCCTGCCAACCCGGGACGGGTTCGAATCCTGGCTGGAGACAAAAATCCCCCAGGTTATGGATGTTTAGCTCTGCCAATCGGAGCGAAACCTAGTCAGACTTGTCCGATAAAACACCCTAAGTTGATCCGGACCAAAACTTTACGATGTTTACATGTTTGTGATGTCGCTGTTTCTGGTTCCCACGACATAGGGTATATGTGGGGCCAGAAGCTATGTTTGTGCGTGCATGTATGTAAATGTTTATGCTGGACATAGGTCTCCTTAAAGGCTCGCCACTTCGGTCCTCGGCTTAGATCGAGGACAGATAGTTATTTCAGAACAACACCCCGGTAATTTCTAATCTCGTCATCTACGTACAACAATTGTTTGGTGTCAATGGCCTGCCTTTCTATTTTAATCTAAGCCTTTACCCTTTTGATACATTTAACCGCTGATTAACTATTCTGAAACTTTGTGTCGTTCCACGTTCTTTTGTCAAAGACGTAGAGTCTACTTCTGATTTGCTGTGAACAACATCTCTTCAAAAACTGCTCTTCAAAATTGAATACGTTGGTAGACAGGCCATTATAATCTGGAAATAAGTGACAACTAAAAAAAATGGACCAAGTGCGAGTCGGACTTGCACACGAGGGGTTCCGTACCGGAACCCTAATAAGTACGGCAATAATATAATTTTCTATAACTTCCTCAAGTGGATCCAAGACGATTGAGCCAACAATGAACATTTTGTATTCATTCATTTTGTTTTTGTATACTAATCTATACTAATATTATAAAGAGGAAAGATTTGTATTTTGTGTGTGCGTATGTTTGTAATGAATAGGCTCAGAAACTACTGGCCCGATTTTAAAAACTATTTCTCCTTTAGAACGTTACATTCTTCGTGAGTAACATCGGCTACATAGGATTTTCAAAAAGTTTAGGGTTCCGTACGAAAGCTCGAACAATGTAACCCAAGGTGTAAAAAAATTACTTGGCCGGGAATTTTCCACGGAATTGATAATAATTTAGCTATTTCCACGGAAACGTTTTTGCCACCCGTGCAAAGCCGGGGCGGGTCGCTAGTGTTTTGTATTTTCTCAACGCCGCGCTTTCGTCCCACTACAAACGACTGGTATCATCCGTGTGTGTGTGTATATGCGCGACTCCGTCCGCGTGGACTTAAGTTTAAAATTTTGCAACCCCGTTCAGTCCCTTAAGGGTTAAATTAAAAAAAAACGGCGAAACACGTGTTCAATCAATTGTGTTGAAGAGTATTTATTTTAAGTTTCAAGAAAATTAGACAACATTCTTTATACCTCCCATACAAATTTTGGCAACGCTTTTCACCCCTTTAGGGGTGGAATTTCATAAAATCTAGTCTTATTCCTTGTCTAAATTATATATAGACAATCTGTGCAAAATTTCAGCTTCCTAGGTCCAACGGCTTGGGCTGGGCGTTGATGAGTGAGTGAGTCAGTCAGTCAGGACTTTGAATTTTATTTATATAGATTATTCAACATAGGTACCTAATTCTCCAGGGCGGCGCTCCAGTGCTGGCCTACAAGGTGGAAAGCTGGCAGGTTGGCAAGGAAGGCGGCGCGCGCTGGGCCGAGCTTGGCATCACCCCGCTGACATCATACGACGTGTTCAACCTGAAACAAGGAGAGGAATACCACTTCCGCGTGACGCCTCGCAACCGCTACGGCTGGGGAGAGACCGTACAGACGTCTAAGCCCATCGGTATTGGGTCGTCCGGTGACAGGCCGGAGTTCACCGAGATTCTCCCGGGACAACTAAAGGTCTTGATTGGCCAGAAGGCGGTGCTCACTTGTGTCGTCAAGGGAAAACCTCAACCGGAGATAGGTGAGAAATTAATCTTTCGTAAGTGATCCTAAGGTGCAGCGCGGACGACAGACTATCCGTGACGCACTTTTTAGTCCGTGAAAATCAAGGACTTTATATTACGTCCATGGTGAAAATAGAACCTTTGCCATGGGGAACATTCATAATCCATTTTTTTTTATTTATCTTACAGATTTAAGGCTTACTGAAACAAACCTAAAACAATCAAGACAAAATATGAATAAATAATTTATTTATTGCAAATCTTGAAAGGCCGGCGCACAAAAAAAGGACTCGATCGCACAATAAGTCTGTCGTCTGCGCTGCACCTAAAGAACAGACAATTCAGCCTGATGTTGTTAGAATCCTTGTAGAATCCCTGGTAACATTGGGTTGTAAATAGATACCTAGTAATGCTTTTAGTGTAGATAATCCTTAACCCTTTGGCTCAACTCTGCAAACGAAAAGCTGCCTTGACACAACGGACTTTAGAACGACGATTAATAAATATAAGGTTTAGTTTCGCTTCCGAGTACCCGCTACCAAATTTGGTAGCCGCCGAGCCAGCGGGTTAGTAACAAAAAAAGATGTTTTAACTGAAAAGGGAGTTTACAAACAGCGTCTTCTCATGAAATTAACGAGTTCTGTGGCCCAGCGGTAGCGCATCTGCCTACCATGCAGGAGGCCCCGGGTTCAAATCCCGACTGGAGACAAAAAAAAACAGGTCTTGAGTCCTTACATGTTTGTGATGACGCTGTTTCTGGTCCCCACAACACAGGGTATCCTATTCTGGGGCCAGAAGCTATGCATGTGCCTGTAAGTGAATCATCATCATCATCATCATCAGGCTATATGAGTCCACTGCTGGATAAGCCCTCCCCTAAGGAGCGCCATAGCCATAGATTTCTATTTGTCCATTTTCCTTTCCACGCCAGTGTGGATGAAGAACGGGCACGAAGTGGAAGAGGAAGGCGGCAGGATTTCCAGCGCACGCGACGGGCAGATCTGCAGCTTGACGATAGAGGGCATCACCGTCGACGACGAGGCCCGATACAGCTGCGAGGCCTCCAACGAGCACGGCCGGGCCTCCACCTACGCCCGTCTGGCGGTTGTCACGGACAGAGTGGTCTGGGAGGCCGATGCGAAGCTGAAAAGGTGAGTTATTAAGAGCCATCGCAAACAGGGCGACTGTCGCCGCGTCAGACGCGGTGTTGTCATTTGCTTCTGGCGTCTTGTCGTCGCGACTCCGCGCCTCTGGCGCCAAGTGTGCGGAGATTTGTACAAAATGTATGAAAACTGACGGCCGTAGCCTCTCGTCGCGTCTAGTCGCCGAACTGTCGCTGACGCGTGTCGCCTAGTGTGCGCATAGGTTAAGGGATTGAGGATTAATGACATACAAAAAATGTTTGAAAAATACCAAATAGGAGATATTAGCAAATGAAAAGATAAAAAGTACCCGAAACCGGCGTGCGTGCTTGCAAAGACTAATGAATGTCGATGAAGCGAAACTGGTTTGTCAGGATCGTGGCTGCTGGCTGTAACTGTCTCTGACTACCGTCTGGGAGAGAGGCGTGAGCTTATGTATGTATGTATGACATGTTTAAAGTACAAACTAGAAAAAAATTGATAGACAAGTTAGGACTTAAGACAATTGACAGTACAGTGCACTTTCCGCTTGCTAATGTTTGAGACTGTCATACATCCATGAATCGCTCGTAGTCTGCCTGAGTGATCTTAAACGATCACGAAGGTTAAGCAACATAGGGCGCGTGAAGTGCATGGATGGGTGACCGTCTATGACGAACGCTAGTGGCATTTTTCGGTGGTTCCGTGCTTCGCAAGGTACGTTAAGCAGTTGGTGCCGGCTGCCGTCGATAGATGGCAGTCGTTAAGCCAAGTCGGAGGCCTTAGGCCGGCTTGAGAACTTCTCACAGTAAGACCAGCCACTAGTCTTACAAGCCTCCACCAATCCGGACTTGGCCCCCGTGGCCTATATCTTCCTCAGGGAAGAGACCCGTGCCCCTCGGTGGGGACATATTGGGTTGATGATGATACACCCATTACCTCGTCATCTTTATCTTTATAATCTAATCTAATCTAATGCCTCTTTTCATTAATTTTGATTGATCTTTTCATTAATTTTGATTTATAATTAGTTAATTGAATGATTGTTTATTTATTTATTATATTGATTTCTCTGCTTGGTTTATTGAATAATTATTCAATTCAATAAAATAAATAAATATACATTAATTTTAAACTAGAACTTTAGCATTTACTAACATAGGTTACCTAATGTATTTTATCTGCGTACTAACCTCACAGAATGAGTCTTTGTTACTTGAAATAAATAAATAAAAATTAATTTTATCTTACAAGCACCAGTATCCAATACCCTCGTCGTAACCTCCACCAATCCGGACTTGGCCCCCGTGGTGGAGTACGGCCTATACCTTCCTCAGGGAAGAGACCCGTGCCCCTCGGTGGGGACATGATGGGTTGATGCTGATGATGAACCTCCAGGGAGCGGTCCAACTCGGCTGGCGACGGGGAGTATCCTCCTCAGTTCACGATGCGGCTGCGTGACCGCCGCGTGCAAGCTACCTACCCGGTCCGACTGACCTGCCAGGTGGTCGGTAGCCCACCGCCCAGCGTCACCTGGTTCAAGGACGGTCTGCAGATCGCTGAGGACGGTAAGTTTTTATGTAGTACCTGGGTGACCGATTTATGTTTGTATGCCAGTACAGTCGACAGCACGTCAACCTTCACATTTTAGTTGCATAGTCACCCGTAATGCAAAGGAGTAGAGTGCTTAGGTGGATACGATGATGTGCTGTCGACTGTACGTACATGAAACATACAGTACCTGGGTGACCGAACTTTTTTTGTAATATAAAATATGTAATATAAAATTAAAATAATCCTTTTCCAACAAAAAAAGAACTTGGAAAAAAAAACATCATGACTCGAACCGGGTCTCTTGAAATCGGCCCGAAACGGGTCGCCCGTTTTCCCTTAAGAACTATCCCAACCTAACATATAGTCGCGAAATTTACCTCTGTATGTTATCATAGCAAATTTCAATTGGCTTAAAACACGGATAAAACAACGTTTTCTAAAAATGTAACCTAGTTAGATCAATTAAACGCCCCTGAAAGCATCTGCCTACAAAATTTCGTGAAAATCGTTGGAGCTGTTTCCGAGATTCTGATTATATATAAATATATATACAAGAATTGCTCGTTTAATTTTTAAATATATTTATACCCGGCCTAGCAAGCGTGCGTCCCACTCTGCCTTTTCATTGCATTTTCATTATTTTTCCTCATCGCTGATTATAGACTCCGGGTAGTGACCAGCGGGTCCCGTGCTGCATTCGCATCTATTTGAGAATATTTTTGCCTCATCGTTGATTCATTCTCCGGAGAATTACCAATGGCATACGCACACAAAATCCTGAATGACTCCAACTGTCCATCAATGAAATTCCATACAAATTTGACTGTTTCGCGCAATACGGATCTGTGTTGCGCGAAATATAACGACGGTACAGTGCCCTTTCCGCTTGCTAATGTTTGAGACTGTCATACAACCATTATAGCCTGCCTGAGTGATCTTAAGCGATCACGAAGGTTAAGCAACATAGGGTGCGTTCAGTGCATGGATGGGTGACCGTTCTATGACTAAGTACGTAAAAACTTGTGACAGTAAGACCAGCCCTTACAAGCCTCCACCAATCCGGACTTGGCCCCCGTGGTGGAGTATGGCCCACACCTTCCTCAAGGAAGAGATCCGTGCCCCTCGGTGGGGACATAATGGGTTGATGATGATAATAATAATATGTATTTTCTTAAATAAATGTCTTAAACCATATGAAGGATGGCTATGTTTTGTAGCAAATGGCTGATATGATGATAATTATGACACGACGGTGACATTTACTTATTTTTATTGTTATTTTATGTGTAGGTAAATAAATATTTTCATAATAACTCCTATCGTTTTTATTTCCATGTTAAAATTTTAAATCTATTACGATAAAGCGTCAATACAAGGTTTTGAAGACAATCAAAATGAAACTATTTTTCAGTTCATGATAGATTTTGTGATACAAATTATGTGGCTGGGTGTTATTTTAGTACAAACGAGGCGTGTGCCAGATACGGCTGCCAGTCGATGGATTAAATTAAATAACGCTGATGCTGATTGATTTCATATCGGCTCCTGCCAAATTTGGATGCCATGCAAAGTCTGTCAAGGCTTAGCTCAATCATACGCAGATGTACAAAAGCGATAAGATAAGAGAAGAAAACGGAATTTTATGTGAAAATACCGAATTATGACGTCATTATTCAGAGCACTCTTTTTATGTTTCATCTATTCATTAATGTTATTTATGAGTACAATAAAGAACATTCTATCTATCTATTTATTTAAAACTTGTAATAACTAGAATTTGACTAAAAGAGCTACGTTTTCCGAAATATTTTGTAATTTTCGTTTTAATCGAGCATATCAAATAATTTATTGTTGGTCGTGTCTAGGGCTGCCATCACCTAAATTGCCGACGCCGGTTAAACACGGTGAAAATCCCAGGAAATTTGGGCGAAATATAGTTTTTCCCCGGACACCACTGAAAAAGTATTTTTTGCAACAAAATAAAAACAAATGATAAAAACTATAAAAAAAAGGATTTCACTTTTAAAAACCCCTGAGGACAAATCCGGGGAATTCCGGACGGATGGCAGCCCTATCGTGTCAACTAGCGAATTGGGTAGTTGACAAAATGTCAAATAAGTTACTTTTAAAACGGAATTTTTGTATGAAAATACCGGTTTATGACGTCATATTTCGGAGCACTCTTTTTATGTTTCATCTATTTAAAAATTGTAATAACTAGTAATTGACTAAAAGAGATACATTTTCCGAAATATTTTGTCATTTTTGTTTTAAACGAGCATATCAAATAATTTATTGTTGGTCGTGTCAACTACCGTATTACATGACTGACCGAACCACCATCTTCTCCCGTCAGCGCGCCACGCCAAGTCCCAGGATGAGCACTTCCACACGCTAGAGATCGCCCCAACCTCCCTGGAGGACGGCGGGGTCTACGAGGCAATGGCCCGCAACAGCCGCGGCGCCGTGAGCTGCCGCTGCAGCCTCGTGGTCGACAAGGGCATCCGGGCTTACGTCGCGCCCGAGTTCTGCCTCGGACTTGACCCCATTTATCGGCTCACTGACGGTGAGCGCTTTTTCTACAATCCCACTTTATTATCTACATAAATAAAATTCAAAGTCCTGACTCACTGATTCACTCACTCATCAACGCCCAGCCCAAGCCGTTGGACCTAGGAAGCTGAAATTTTGCACAGAGGGTCTATATCCTCGTGAGGCCCAATGTCTTCAAGTGATCACAAAATCAATTGTTCATTTCAAGGTCGGGCCTCACGAGGATATATAATGTAGGCAAGGAATAAGACCGGATTTTTTTAAATTCAACCCCTAAGGGGGCGAAAAGGGTTGCCAAAATTTGTATGGGAGGCATAAAGAATATTGTCTAATTTTCTTGAAACGTAAAATAAATACTCTTCAATTGATTGAACACGTGTTTCGCCGTTTTTCTAAATTTAACCCTTTAACCCCTTATTTAAACCTAAGATTTAGAACGGAACTCCAAGCTTTTTGAAAATCCTATGTAGCCTATGTTTCTCACGAAGAATGTAGCTGATTATAATGGTGAATTTTTAAAATCGGCCCAGTAGTTCCTGAACCTATTCATTACAAACATACACACAAATATACAAAAATACAAATCTTTCTTCTTTATAATATTACTATAGAAGTTATACATATATAGAAGTATAGATCTACCGGTACCTATTTGTAATCTACCTTAGTCTGGGTAGGATTTTTCATGTTGTAATGTCCTTGCCTTGTAACCGTAGCACAGGGTGTTCTAGTTTGGGACCAGTGGGCTCATTATGTAATTTTCGCAACGGATATTCATACGTCTTAAAAAGTCATGTATACCACTACTGTATAGCACTATCTTCTTTTAAGACCCTATGTTAGAGCGAGACAGTACTCCGTACGACGTCGGTTTTTGTGTTGACGTGACTTTTTAAGAAGTATGAATATCCGTTGCAAAAATTACATAATGAGCCCACTGATCAAGTGATTGTGTTGTGTGAAAATGACAGTTAATAAAATTATTATAACAGTTACAACGACGGAACGCCACGCACGGGAGAAAACGGCAGCGAGAAAAAACTCCATTGCGACCACCTTTTCTAAAATCATCTTAAAAAAAATTCAAAATCAAATATTTTACTAATAGTACGAACAAAACGTTTACTTTATGAAAGTGAAAGTTGTAAATTTTGCAATTAATAGATTACATGGAGAAGAAACTAACAAAGAAACTCCACATTTTTTCTTTTCAAAACAGTTTTAGCCTACTAAACCTACTAACTTAAACTTACAAAACCAGTTATTGCCTATACCTATGGAAAGATTCCAGGATTTCCATTAATAACTTTGAATGGCAACACATTTGTTAATTTCGTGCAACGTTAAACGTTCTTCAGTCGAACCTACGACCTTCGGCATTGTGATCTGACGTGCCATCATTAGGCGAACGAGACAGTCTCGTTGTTAGCCAACTTTTTTAACGCTTCCCCTCGCCCCCAGGTGAGGAGCTACGCATCTCAGCAGTGGTGGAGGCCTACCCCTCCGTGGGGGTCACGTGGTACCGTGACGGGGTCCGTCTCCGCCCCAGCCGCAGGGCCATCATGACCCTGGACAGGGACGGAGTAGTGGAGCTGGCCTTAGCTGCCGTCACCACCCGGGACGCCGGCGTCTACACATGCACGGCCTCCAACGAGGTAACATTGTATCCTCCTAAGTCCGGACCTTGAAAATGACAAATGATTTAACGTAGCCATTTTCAAGATCAGTTGGAATAGTTTTACTGCATGGTTCACTTTAGGCACGTTAGGCAGTTGGTGCCAGCTGCCGTCGATAGATGGCAGTCGTTAAGCACAATGGGCGGCTTGAAAACTTCTGACAGTAAGACCAGGCACTTACAAGTTACAAGTTTCCACCAATCCGGACTTGATCCCCGTGGTGGAGTATGGCCTATACCTTCCTCAGAGAAGAGACCCGTGCCCCTCGGTGGGGACATAATGGGTTGATGATGATGATGATGATGGTTCCCCTTAAGTGCAGGGAAATCGGAGCAAATTTTCCTGTATCTACCTATGTATATTTGAGCGAATATTTGCTTGAAGTATGTAGATCCTTGAAAATCCCTATTGAAAATGTCAAACTTTCAAATATTCATCCTGATAGATCAATCGGTGGGACCTTGCCAGAAACTCGGTGGTCAATAGTGCCTTTAGTCTGATCATCTTTGTTTTGTCAGGTCGGGAGAGCGTCGACCTCGGGCAAGGTGGAAGTCATCGAGGTGGACCAGCCCGTTGAAAGAAGGAGGGTGCCGATGCTCCGAAGTCCTGATGTGCCGTGAGTTTCCGTTCAAAATTCGTCTAAAGAATTATTATTTTTTGGGTTGCTAACTAGATTAACTTCGTAGCGTCAATTTTTTTATTCTATGACGTCCGTTACGCTTAAACTGAGTTAGGAATTGCGTTTATAGATAGATAGATAAAGATTTTATTTACACACCAAAACACACATTTTTACATTGAGGTGAAATTAGAACTAAAAAGGACAAAATAAAAACAAAATATACAAAAGAAAAACAGAAAAAAACTTTAAAATTACCAATTAAATGTGTTGGTGGATCATCCACTGCTAGACATAGGAATTCTTGGAGGAGACCTACTCTTCCAAAAGGGTCGGGGGCACGCCACGTCACCTTTTCTGTACTCACTGTTGTCAATATATTGATCGTTTGTGCTTATGTATATTATTTTTCCTTATTAGATATTAGGTTTTGCGTTGTTCAATGAACACGTTTAATAGATTGACTGTCTTGTTGGTCTAGCTGTTAAGGCACTTAACTACCAAGACTGGGGTCGTGGTGGGTTCGATTCCCATTGAGGGTCACCGTACATTTCTACAAATAGCCTCAGTCTGGGCGTATTTAAATGTATGTGATGACTTTGCCTGGTAACCATAGCATAGGGTATCCTAGTTTGGGACCAGGTCAAGTGATTGTGTTGTGTGGAGGTTATATTATTGTTATTATTATATAGTTACTAGCTGAAACGTTGTTTTGCCAGATAGGGGCATGAAAAATAGACAACAACCTATTCTCAGACCTACCGAATATACGTATAAAATTTCATCAAAATCGGTCAAGCCGTTTCGGAGGAGTATGCGGACTAACACTGTGACACAAAAATTTTATATATTAGAAAAAAGAAAGAAGATATCGGCTTTACGGATTCACATGAAACTTGGCGTTTAGATGTACCAAGATACGATTTCTTGAATCTAGGTCATTCAAATTCAAATTCATTTATTTATTTCAAGTAACAATGACTCATTCTATTTGGTTAGTACGCAGATAAAATACATTAATCTATGTTAGTAAATGCTAAAGTTCTAGTTTAAAATTAATGCATATTTATTTATTTTATTGAATCGAAGAATTTTTCAATAAACCAAGCAGATAAATTAATATAAATGAATAAACAATCATTCAATTAACCAATTATCAATCAAAATTTCAAATCAAAAAGAGGCATTACATTAAATTATTTAGATTTGAATATTTGACTAGATTAGGTTAGATTAAAATTATTTAATAATATGTTTATTTATTCATTTATAAATAACAATAATTTAATTAACCAATCAATCAATGAAATTAACGAAACGAGGTATAAAAATATTTTTAAATTACATTATTTAGATTTAAACGAGAATTTGGCCAGATTAGGTTAGATTAAAATTCTTTAATGATATGCTTATTTATTTACCTATTTCCCTGTCTACCTTTGATTGCCCAATATTTGTGTATTGGTCATTCAAAACTGTCCGCTATTGTGGTCAGGATGGAATTGGTAATGTTATACAATTGGTGGTTTTATCGCTTAGAGCGGTCTCTTCCGGACAACCTTTGAATAAAGCGTATTATAGAAAAAATATACTCTGCAGGTGGATATAGATCGTATGTTCGAACCCCGGCTGGGGACAAAAAAAACCCCAGGTCTTGGATGTTTACATGTTTGTGATGTCACTGTTTCTAGTTCCCACGACATAGGGTATCCTAGTGTGGGGCCAGAAGCGATGTATGTGCATCGTCATCATCATCATTCAGCCACAAGAAGTCCTCTGCTGGACATAGGCCTCCTCCATGGATTTCCAAAAAGACCGGTTGGAAGCGGCTTGCATCCAGCGTCTCCCTGCCACTCGGATGAGATCGTCTGTCCATCTTGTGGCTGGTCGACCTACGCTGCGCTTGCCGATGTGTGGTCTCCATTCAAGAACCTTTCGGCCCCATCGGCCATCAGTTCTTCGTGCTATGTGCATACAGGCATGTAAATGTTGATGTGTTCTATTTTGGCAGGTACTCTAAGGAGCCGATGTTCATCCGAAAACCGCGCTCTAGCGAGGCCAGCGAGGGGGACACCGTGATCATCGAATGCGAGGTGGTCGGAGATCCCAAGCCTGATGTCTACTGGCTGAGAGACTTCCTCAAGGTAACCTTCCCTGATCCCTGATAACCCTGATCCCTGATGATTGCAAAAGCCGAGGCCTCTGCCATGCCACACTGTCTATTTTAATACTAATACTAGCTGACCCGGCAAACGCTGTTTGGCAATGTATTTATTTGTAGGAATTATAATTTCAAAAAAATCGGGCAACATTTCTTGGTGGTCATATTGGCATGTCATACCCTTATCACTTAGGAGTATAAAAAATAGATAACAACCTGTTCTCAGACGTACCGAATACACGTATACAATTTCATCTAAATCGGTCAAGCCGTTTCGGAGGAGTATGCGCACTAACACTGTGACACGAGAATTTTATTTATTAGAAAGAAAAAAGAAAATAAAAGATTTAGAAGAAGATTTGGAAAATATTTATTTAACCACACATAGACATCATTTACATGGTGTCCCAGAATTTCACCCGGTTCCGGCTTCACGTTCACTTTTGGTGAACATAAGTCAAAGAAAAAATGTTTTGTCAGAGAGGTGAACCTTTATAAAAAAAACCTCCCACGGTTCACCCAGGTAGTCTCAGGAGGTGGACCGTGGGTAGGAAGGGAAAATTTCCCTCTTCACCCGCACTTCCCTTCCCTACAAAGCCTTGTCCTGCTTGCAGCCGGATTACTACCGCGATGCCACACACTTCAAGCGGGTGGGCGACGGACCGGAGTATCGGTTCGAGATCCCGCACGCCAAGTTCGACTACACGGGGGCCTATTCTGTTGTGGCCAAGAATGTCCACGGAGAGGCCAAGGCCGTGATCTCACTGCAAATCCTAGCTAGAGGTAACCGACTGCTGCTTATATCCCCAACGTGGACCACTGGACAAATGGACACATTTAAAATGGTCCATTTAAAAATCTAGATCTTACGGAGAACGAATTGACTAATGTAGGGGAAGTACATCCAAAATGACATATACGGACAAAACGACACATTGGCGATATTTTAAAATAAGCCAATTAAGAAGCGCCTACACCGGAAATATACCATTGGATTTCTGAGAGACGTTTGAAATACACAACGGAAGCCATGTTGACATTTGTGTTTCAAGGTTACAAAGAGATATATTACTGGTCGTTTGTTTTTTTGTTTTTTGGTAAGATTTCTTTTCTTATTATACTATTTTATAATTTTATATTTTGAAGCATTTTGTGTTCTAGGCGATCGTGTAGAATTTACAACATTATTGTAACTGCAACAAAATTATTCTTCAAATATTAAATATTTTTAAGACTATGTACAAAATGACATACAACCACTATGAACAAAACAACATAATGTGTCATTTTGTCCAAAATTTAGGCGCAATAGCAGTCACTAATGATTTTCATAACACACCGACTGGCCACTTAGACATTTCTCAACCATCTACAAGTTCCTTTCCATCGACAACTTCTCTAACAGTTCCAGTTAATGTCATTTCTCCAGTTCCCGGTGGTAAATTTGTAAATGGATAGGGTAAACGAAAGCCAAAGAAATAAACGATAACATTCCACTAACGTCAACGGAGGACTGAAGCTGAAAAGCCGACTCGTAAAAGAAGACCGGCATTTACAAAATCTCTTTAAATTAATGATTACTCACATGGAGATTGCATTTATCAAGAAGACTATTGTGCCTGTATTTACTACAATTATTTCTGCTCATGTTCAAAGTCTGGTGAGGGGTGGTGAGGTGCATGCGGTACAGTGGTTGGGTTCACGCGGCCTGTGCTGATTTGGGAGCGTACCAACATATTTGTTTGCGAATTGTGCAAATATTTTGTGTATGTCATTTATTCCATACGGCTCGTGTCGTTTTGTCCATACGGTATGGACAAAACGGATTTATCTTGATCTTCATTTAATAGTAAATATTTTTGTAAGTGTTTAATTCATTTAATTTTTCCGACAAAACCTTTATGATTTCTTATAACCAATTAATCTAAGCAAAGTTATAAGGAAAAGATATATTCTTATCATGAATAATATACAAGTTATTGATAATTAATAAAACACTATGTCATTTTGGACGTACTTCCCCTACACTAGCTGACCCTGCAAACGTTGTTTTGCCATTATGGAAGTAAAGAAAAGTGTTGCTTTTAGACTGTTTTAGGCAATTTTTTTCTCCGTAAGAACCATCGTCGTATTTCAAGGAATATTCTAAAAAAGAATTAGCGAAATCGGTTCAGCCTTTCTCGAGATTTGCGCTTAGCAAGACATTCAGCGATTCATCTAATTTATTGTACATTTAAGGCCTGCGCAGACGACGGACTTTTCTCCGCGGACTTTTTGTACGTAGTAATTTTAATCCCTCGTTTGCGTTACGCGATACAGTTGTAAGCGAACTATTTTAGCGGGTAAAAAAGACCGCGGAGAAAAGTCCGTCGTCTGCGCAGGCCCTTACTTTTTTCTTTCTTTCATTTGTTTTTTGAATAAAAATATTTCATTTCATTTTAAGATAAAAAATAAGATTCAAAGATAATTTCTTTAGTTGTATTTTACTTACAATGTTTGCCTTAACATAATACTTTAATTAGCAGTAGTACATTGTGACACGATCTTTGATCTATTTGAGTCGAACTTATGACCCTCAAACTAGGTATAAAAACTTGTATCTTAGGGACTATAGGCCCATCAGTTTATAAGACGTAACAATATACAATACTTACATAATATTACAAATATGAAATTTTGGCTTTAATGAGATCCAGAGGTTTTATAATTACTTAAGAACCTAAACTAGTCGTGAAGGATCGTTGGTTTTCCATGCAAATAACTTGAATAACCTTTGTTGCAGATCCAGGTTCTTCGTCTGAAGCTCACAATGTCCGGTATGGGTAAGTATCTGCCAATCTGAGCTCAAAACCATAAGTGGCTTATGCCACCTGGGTACCTTTTGAAGTGACCTTGGGTTGATTTGTGAACGTGTAACTGATATCTAGCTCTGTTTAATTCAAGGTCATTATTGGATAGGACACATCGTAGAAAAAAACACATCATAGTGGAAAATGTAACTCTTGAGAGTTACATTTCCCACTATGATCTGTTTTTTTTAATTGTTCACAAACACAGAATCGCTCGTAGCCTTGGCTGCCTAAGTGATCTTAAACGATCACCGGCGCGTTCAGTCCATGGATGGGTCACCGTCTATGACTAACGCTAGTGGCATTTTTCCGAGCGATTCCGTGCTTCGCAATAGCGGCTGCCGTCGATAGATGGCAGTCGTTAAGCCAAGTCAGAGGCCTTAGGGCGGCTTGAAAACTTCTGACAGTAAGATCAGCTACTAGTCTTACAAGCCTCCACCAATCCGGACTTGGCCCCCGTGGTGGAGTATGGCCTATACCTTCCTCAGGGAAGAGACCCGTGCCCCTCGGTGGGGACATGATGGGTTGTTGATGATGTTCACAATTTGGTAGTGCCAAACTGTAATAATAATTACCGTTTGTTGGTACGTTGCTATCGTACTTTACATTAACCTCTTCAGACCTCACCTTGAAAATAACAATGGTTTTCAATTGTTTTATTAGGTCTGAAGAGATTAAAAACAGGTACTTAATCCAACTTAGTTGATGTTTCCATACGAAAAGGACTATACCTTGTTAGGGTAGTATTTCTTTAATACATTTTTAAACATTTCTTTTGTTTTGGCTTGGCTCAATATGTCTTCAGGTAAATCATTATAATTACAAAAGTGGGATGAGATAGGTCATCGTTCGCTTAAAGTGATTACGCATTAATGACACCTGCAACTTTGAGTTCGAGTCGGTACTATAAATTGGGTTGAATATTGACGACTTTAGACGCAGCGCTTAGCGCATCTCCCTACCATGCGATTAGTCACCATGCGGGTTCGAATCCCGGCTGGGGACAAAAAAAATCCAGGTCTTGGATGTGTACATTCGTGATGTCGCTGTTTCTCGTTCCCACGACCCAGGGTATCCTAGTGTGGTGCCAGAAGCAATGTATGTGCCTGTATGTAAATGTTTATATTTACATACCGTTTGTTTGCTCTAGGCGCGTAGATGTCATCCCCCGCTTCCAGAGGGAGCTTACAGACTTGCTGTGCTGTGACGGTGACGCCATAGAGTTTGAGTGCCAGCTGGCCGGTGAGCCAGAGCCCGATATCAAATGGTTCCGCTACGGAGAGGTTTGTTATATTAGGCTGCGTCCCCAGTTGGCAAACTGGCCGCCGACTGAGTGAGCCGCAAATTTGTAGCTAACTGAAATTCGACTTAGCGGCATACTCAAAGCGAACTAAAACTATTTCGCCACCGAGTGGAACAGGCTTTTCTGTGAGTCAGCCGCCCACTAAGACAGTCGGCGTGCGTAATGCTGCAAATTGCGTAGATTGACCGCATTTAAGTATATGGAAGGGCATACTAAACCGATACGCCGCTAACTCAGTTGGCGGCAAACTGTTTGCCAACTGGGGACGCAGCCTTGCAACTGCTTTTAACCCCTCAAGCCCCCTCAATAAACTACGACGACTTAGTTGAAGCCACTTCAACTGAGCAATTCTTCAAGCTATATTAGTAACTCGGGTTCTTCTGCGGATCTCCTCATCTCTGATTTGATTACGCAGAGAACTCCTAACATAGCTCTCTGCATTGCTCATTGGGCGGCGTTGAGCCTTCTTATGAGGCACTTTTAGTAAGTTGTATTATTTCGATGTCTCTTCACAGTTGATCCGTGAGTGTGAAGACTTCTCCATGTCCTACGATGGCAGCACGGCCAGGCTCAAGATCAAGCAAGTGACGGCTGAAGATGAAGGCATGTACGCCTGCGAGGCGAGCAATAACCTGGGGAAGGCCACTTCGACAGCCTGCCTCGTAGTTTACGGTGAGCTGGAAACTTTTCCGGAAGGTTTTTGCTGTAGAATTTTTTGAAGATATACCAAAGATTCTGCTTGGATATACTACTATTTTACCAGGTATCAAAACAAACATGACACACGGTCTTCTTTATTAGGAAAATGAGGTAATGCCTCTCTTAGAGTCTCTTTAAGTAAAACTCAATTTAACTTTAGTGGGTGTTTCAAATTTCCTTTATTTATAAAAAGTTTGAGCTAGAACGCTGTTAAAACAAGGACAGTTTTATTGCCGTTTTTTGCTCGATATTAATAACGATCATTGTTAGTTACTTAAAATATTCAAATGTTGTATTATTTAATGGTATGGAACCCTACGTAGGTGAGTCAGACTCACACTTGGCCAATTTTTTTGGAAGTAAGACCTTAAATATCTAAATTACACTGACTGGTTAAGAAATATCAAATATGAAGAAGCCATTGTTCCAATGTATCAGTTACATTATTTTGTTCCAAAGATTTTGTAAGGTGACAAAAAATATAATTTTATGAAATATGTAGATGTAAATACTGATTTTGTACCTAATATGTATAGCGCCTGGAGAGCCAAACACGCTGAGTCAGCAGCTGCGTAGACCACCGGCACTTCTCTCGGCACAGTCGACACCTCGGTCTACTCCGCGATGTACTCCAGCCAGATCTGTTTCCCTGACGCCTGGTACGACATTCTATCTCTAGCCATTAGACGTATGTTTGACGGCTTTTAAAGGCTTTGACATTACAATATTATCTCAACATCCTTTTCAGCGCCAGAAATGAGACGCCAGATTTACAGCCCGTCCAGACAAGTAGCCCCCAAGTTCTACACTTACCCTCACAACAAAGTCGTGGAGGAGGGTGCTACGGCCATATTCCAGTGCGCCGTGACAGGCCACCCGTCGCCTTGGGCCACCTGGGACAAGGATGGTGTTATCATCACCCCATCAGCCAGGATAACGATTAGGGAGAAAGATGACCTGAGGCTAGTGGAGATTGAAGAAGTGACCGTAGAAGATGCCGGGCTTTACAGAATAACCCTGGAAAACGACTACGGTAGAGTTGAGGCCGTTGCAAGACTTGACGTCATCTCCCATAGAGGGAAGTTCTGCTCCGGCGTCAGAGCTTACAGCGCCTCTCCCAGAAGAACCACTGCCTACAGAAAACACTTTGCCGGCACCTCTACCCGAACGGACACAACTTACACGACGGACTACAGATATGCTACGTCCGGAACTTATAAATTCTCAAACTGCTCCGATGTAACTCTTGATGAACATGAGACACTGCAGAATTTCTTTGATGAAATCCCCGAGGTTGAAGATAATGTAAATATGTTCACGGAAATGGAAGACGAACATGATGATAGAGTACCCAGAGTCAAGATGCCTGATGAGGTTACGGCTAGAAAGGGTAGTTCAATTAAATTGAAAGCCTGCATTGATGGCTTGCCGCATCCTAAGGTTATGTGGTTCAAAGACGTAAGTAGAAAGTAGGAAACTAATTAAACTCTGATGTTTTATATTATACTTATTAATAATATTTGCAAAGCGACTTTGGGTACCCATTTTTCACTCATGATGTTTTGCGACGCGAATTGCTTTTGCGAATACTATTAAAATTTGTTCCAATTAGATAAAAAAATAATTAACTTTTGCTTTTGACAGGATGAAGAGATAAACGTTAATGAAGAAAAGTGGGACAGATTTAATGTAGAAGTCCATTCGGGCTACTCCATTTTAGAAATATCCAGTGTTTTTGATGATGATGAGGGCTTGTACACGATAAACGCTTGCAACGACATTGGTGTAGCGGTGTGTGATGCTAGACTTACGATTGATGATGCTTTGGAACGATACGGTGACAGAAATGATGTCATATTGAAAGACGATGATGTTGTAGCTGTTACAATAACCTGGTAAGATTATATGCTTACGTGTATCTCCATTTCAGGTAGCATAGACGTCTTTATATTGCGTCTTTAATCATAACGTCACTTATCTGGTACTAAGAATTCATTGTCTCTGTATTTGGCAAATCGATTTTGGTTGATTATTTAATTACTGAGTGAGTGAATCCACCCTCAAATAAATGACCTTCCCAATATGTTATAAACGGTTTGCCGGATATACTTTCTGGACTTTTTGTCCGGAAAAGCCCGAACAGTTTTTATCATGTAGTGCTTACGAAAGTTTCATCCCAATATGATAAACAGCCACATGTCTAACCTAACCTAAGAGAACTGAAATGTACGTTGTTATTTTTAGCGAATCTCAAAGTGAACTTATTGAAATGCTGAAAAAGATAGAAATGGATCAGTTACCAGAAGACTTTTTGCCCAAAAAATATGCTACCGGTGCAGAGTTCCGATTGCAAAAGACGGCGGATCATTTTGTGGAGACGTTCAGTGATTCTTCCAGGTTCTTGTGGCAGGTGAGTCGGATCAACCCTTGAAGACAGCAAAACGCAAGTCAGACAGTTGTTAACTCTAAAGGTGGGAACACATTATTGAAACGCGACGCCACCCGACGCGACGTGACGCGTCTCGAGTCAAATCAAATTTTATAACTATTTTCTATGATCAGAGTCATATTAGACATCGCGTTTTGGTAATGTGCAAAGAGCTGAGGCGGGTTTTTGTGATTATTAGTGATGCAGTCACTAATATCAGAGATCATGCATACTCTGCTGTGCAGGGATGATAATGTTGTATGACGATGATGGAAAGACTGATTAGTTGCTTTTGATATTCAACGTGCGAGTGCTCGCCGGGACTGCTGATAGAATACTGAATACATTAAAATTTACGAGTTAAATAATGCAATTGCGTAAAAATTAAGTGAAAACTAGGACTCTTTTCTTACTACGCAATGCTAGTATTTTGTATTACTTCGTATTTTCTTTTTGTTGTTGGTGACATTTTGCTGACGGAAGAATTCAACTAACTCTTCTTTTCCAGATCAAAATAAACAAACGAAGCCGAGCGTAAACGTATTATTATTTTTTTGTTTAATTTATTAAATGCATTTTATTTAAAATCGTGTAGATAATGTTAGTTAAAAAGAAAGTCAAATAATACCACAGTTATTAGTCAAAGTATTTAGCCTAACGACATAATCTATAGTAAAAGAAAAAGTAGGCATAACGTACATCAATGTCATTAGAAGTGTAACCTGCAACTTGTACGAGGAAGCAATTTACCGCTAAATCAATAAAAATGTCTACATTCACTTATACGCAAATGTTAAGTTTTGTTTTCTGCCTTTAGGTAGAGGTAAATAATGTTAATTCATTATACTTTAGTATACTTCATAGATGTGACCAGGGTTATTAAAAGAGTATCAATAAAATTTTCTAGTTTCATTTTGACACAGCTTCACTCGATTTACCCACAGATCCTGATTTGAGAGTTTCAGAGCTGTACTGAATAACCCTTCTTTTTGTGTTCTGAGGAATAACCTCTAGCGCCAGCAAGAAGAAAAAATAACATCTTTAGTTACAGAAGGTTTTTGCGTAAAATGTTTGTAAAATCTATCAGATCTCCCAAGCCAGTTCAGAGGACAAAACAGCATTGAATAATTTTTTTTTACCTAACAATGGTAAACGTTAATTTTCGCAGATAACGCGTGTGTCTAATACATGGCTCTGCGATTGAAAGTGAAAGTGAACTACATTTATTGTCAAAACACAGATTAAACACAAATTAACATAACATAAAGGAGAACAACACAGGCGACAGGCTTGCCACTTGTCACGTTTGGGACCTAATAAACTCGGCAAAACGTGGGCCCAGTTATAGTGATTGGTGCCTCTGCCTACCCACTCGGGGATAACGGGCGTGAGTTTTTTTTTTAATTTTATTTTATAATTGAGAACATACAGCCCGTATATTGTAAAAAAAGTCATAAATTGTTGCTCGTAGCCCCGGCTGCCCGAGTGATCTTAAACTATCACGAAGGTCAAGCAACATAGGGCGCGTTCAGTGCATGGATGTGTGACCGTCTATGGACTGGCGCTAGTGGCATTTTTCCGAGCGGTCCGTGCTTCGCAAGGCACGTTAAGCAGTTGGTGCCAGCTGCCGTCGATAGATGGCAGTCGTTAAGCCAAGTCAGAGGCCTTAGGGCGGCTTGAAAACTTCTGACAGTAAGACCAGCCACTAGTCTTACACGCTTCCACCAATCCGGACTTGGCCCCTGTGGTGGAGTACTGCCTATACCTTCCTCAGGGAAGAGACCCGTGCCCCTCGGTGGGGACATAATGGTTTGAAGATGATAATATACATTTGTAATGTTATTTAATTTAATCAATAGTTGATTAAATAAATTAAGGTTTAAGGTTGGTCGGTTTTTTATATGGAACAGGTACACCTGCATTATAATAAAGGCTACGTCTTATTATATTGCGGCAGCTTTGCAATTATTGTGAATTATGTGAATAGTTAGAAGGGTAGCTTAATTACAAGTGCCTTTCAAAGAACTTCATACCAAAGGCGTTATTTAATATTAAAATACGGATAAAGGTCACATTATATATTATTTAAATTAAAAAAAAATATATATACATAATAATATGATGCGAGTCGGCAATCGGTGTTCATTCAGAACTTCAGCAAAAGTAAATGCATTTTTGACTACTCATACTCGGAAACTATTATAGTTCTAAAGGGGGAGCGGGTTAAAATTAATACTTTTCAGCCCGACCCTCGTATTGATTGCTTGATTAATTCTAGTTTTTGTTAAAATGCTAATAAACGCTCGCGAGAATCAAATAGCTAGTTTTGCCAGCGCATTAACGATTATTCGAGATATTTGGAAATTCGCCTTGTATAATTTCCGTAGCTATAAAACATAGTTTTATTTCACATGTCTACAATATCATCAACCCATTATGTCCCCACCGAGAAGCACGGGTCTCTTCCCTGAGGAAGGTATCTAATAGGCCATGCTCCACCACGGGGACAAAGTCCGGATTGGTGGAGGCTTGTAAGACTAGTCGCTGGTCTTAATGGAGTTTTCAAGCCGCCCTAAGGGCGGCTTGTCCTCTGACTTGGCTTAACGACTCGACTCGTTAAGTTAATGGTTAATTACACAATTGAACAAGTACTATACGAGTATTGAGTAACATTTTTCAGACGAACCTACGTTTGATTTTTTTCGTAAAATACATTTATTTCACAGAAAAGATACAAAGTTGTAAGAAAGCTGGGCTGTATTTGTACCTCGACTGTTACCCCCAATACTAATTTCTAGAAACGAGAAATAGCACTGGACCGGATGGGTTGGCGTGAATGAGAAGAGGCCTATGCCCAACAGTGGGCTCTATTTACCGGTTGATTAGATATATAACTAAAGTCCGTTCGCTTAGATAGTTTCGGTACACACGAAGGCAATCTTGGTTTTAGTAAAAAAACATTTATTTCAATAATACCACTTAGACGGCCAAAACAATTTAAATAGAAAAAAAAACATGGTACATAATATACCTAATGAAGCACAAAATAAAATACCACTCTTCATCACTCGAAGTGCCCTCAGAATATTCATCTCCACCGGGATTTAGAATAGGTACCTACCTACATAAGTGATGCAGGATCGTTTCGTAATAAATCCATTCTAAAATACTGATTGATTTACTTTTTCTACATAACAGTAGAATGAGACGAGCTGCGAGCCAAATTCACTGGCGTGTTTGCGCCGCGTAATTTCTTTTGTCAGAAGCCGCCATGTGCCGAGGCGGTAAATATCAAAGTGACACTATGATAGCGAACAGATTTTACCTATAGTCTGTTTTTTAGTTCAATGCAAAAAAAGAAAACAGTCAAGTTGACATCTCAATGCAATCTAATGTCTGAATGTTGCTAGTACGCAAAAACCAAATTACCCCATTTTACTTTCAAGTAAAAATTGTTTGTGCTAGGTGTTTTTTTTTATTTTGCTCTTACGAGGAATTAAACTTTAATGTCTTTGATGTGATAAGGATTTAGGTCACACAAGTCTTCTATTCACGGTAAAAAAAAAAAACTACCGAGTAAACCTATATATTTTATAACGGTAACACCGCGTCATTTTTTTTTTGCATTGAATTAAAAAACGGACAATTATTTATTCCACGTTTGCATGAATATTCCGAGCGGTTCCGTGCTTCACAAGCCACCTTAAGCAGTTGGTGCCAGCTGCCGTCGATAGATGGCAGTTGACTTAGTATGGCACTTGGCTTCGACCCTAGAGGCCTCAAAGGCCCTACAGCGGCTTGATAACTCCTCACTGTAAGACCAGCCACTGGTCTTACGAGCCTCCACCAATCCGGACTAGACCCACGTGGTGGAGTATGGCCTAGACCTTCCTCAGGGAAGAGCCCAGTGCCCCTTGGTGGGGACATAATGGGTTGATGATGATGAGTATTCATACGCTTTTAAAGGGCAGAACATGGAATAATTAATCGCCAAATAGAGACCTATGCAATTAACATTGCAAGGCAGGACACCCTTGTATAAGATGCTTGAGGAATATTCCCACTCAAGTACGATTCATTATTTTCACGAATGGAGCCGGGGGCAAAAGCTACTGCTGGTATAAAATGAGTATTTTATAGCGATCCAGTGGTAGTGTAGTGCCACATTGAAGGCAGTAAGTTGTATGAGGGAGACGCGATATACCTATATATTTCAGGTACATATTTTTACTTGTGATTTCAAACTTTTTACCAAATTCACGAAGGTTATGCGGCGCATAATTTTATTTTTTACCAAAACCTCTTGAACTTCATATCACCTTATAAGATATTTTGTTCTCACTGGATAAATTTTCCCTAGACTTCCACAATTACAAAATTATAGAAAGCCAAGTTTGTCCAGCCGTTTTGAATTGGAACACTATCAAATCTTAATATTTTTTCCAATAGGTATCTTCTGGCACTACACCATCCAATATTCCCATGACCAAAGGTTAGGTGGAAGAAAATATTTAATATTATTAAAATCCACTAATAAGATATTGATACACCACCCTTTAATACTGCAATGGATTTTTAGATACTCATTTTGTCCAAAAAATAAATTATGTACAACAGTCCCAAGTAATGGATGAAAGTGGACATAAAGTCCACAAAAATCCAACAATGGATCGACTATCGAAGTGACCACAGGTTTTATTTACTAACGACAAAGTGGTGCGCTTAGTTTTTGACTATACTTCATTTCAGATAACCTAACCGTTCCCCAAAAGCGAATTAGCTAAGAAGTAAAGATGCCTGAAGTACTACCGGAAGACATGTAAGTTTGTACATACATACATACATAAGCTCACGCCTGTATCCCAGAGGGGTAGGCATATAAGTTTGTCCCTAAAGAAAAAAAGAAGACTTTTATTAGAATAGGGTAGTTTCCAGGGTCAAAATAATTTAATTCTATTTAGTCCGTATTTTAGATTATAAAAAAATATTGGATACGTATTTTTTCTTTTTTCGATTAAACAAAAAATAACAAAGATATAGCCTATTGAAGTTTCGTGTGACGTCACTTAGTGCTACAAAATGCAGCACGGCGTGACGTCACACGTAACTTTAATGGGCTATATCTTTGTCATTTTTGGTCTAATTTACAAATAAAAAAATACGTGTCCCTTATTTTTGAATAATCTAAAAGACGGACTAATTACATTTTTTTGGGAAACTAGCCTATTGTCACAGGAACACAATGTATAGACACAAGTAGGTATGTAACAAACAACATACACAAAAGTCAACAAAACAATAAAAATAAAATAAAAATGAAATAAAACAAAACATCTGTTTTTTAAATCTACAGCAGCAGCAGGGCTCTGGCCGCAGAGATGACAGCAACTGTATTATTAAAGCCATAACATAAGAATAAAATCATTCCGGACCCAAGGCACCCCCAGAAGACACCCCTGGGGGTGCCACGGAAACTTTTATACGGACCCGTGGCACCCCCATCATACAGTCCATTTTAAATCAAGAAAATTTATGTTTGGCGCGACCATCTTAGTGGTCCTTCGAGCCGGATAGTGATCCTATCGAGTACCCGGATACTACGGTAGCTCCGATTCTAGTCATTCCCTGGTAGATTATATCCATCCGCCCTTATTAGCATACTTTTATAGGTCCTGATAAGAGAAATATCTAATCCCGCGAAGGTAGATTGATATTGCATCATCTACTTTCATTGTCGATACTTATTCGCTATTACCGCCCGTAACAAGTTACGTGTTTTCCCGCTTAATTTTTACGTACTTGCTTATTACGTGCACTTGCTAATTTATGCACATAATATCAATTCAATACGAATTTCGTGAAAAGTCATAGTGATATTTTCCTACCCTCATTGTTTGCGCGGCCAACGTTCCATACGGTTCCATAAAATACGACCACATAGCGAACTCCCGCGCAAAGCCAACCGCCCGGTTATAATTGTGACCTACATAATTCTACCGCGTTGTACTTACTTGACCTAATTCTTTTGTTACCTTGTCACATTCAATATGGCATCTAAAAAGCGTACCGCAGCTGATAGTGATGACCAGTCATCAGAAACGCAGGATCCTAAGCTTTTAATGATTTTAGGTAAACGCGATGCTATCTTTGAAATTGTACAAAAGATCTATGATCTATCTTCTAATTTACATAATGACGCCGCGAAGCAGGAAAGATTCCTCGACGAGTCTTCGCAGATCGATTTACTCCGCAATAAATTTGAAAATATTTTGGACGATTGTAATTCTCACTTGCTATTAAATAATCCTACTGCGAAGCCTGACTATCAAAGTCTCGTTGCATTTGAGGCATTGTATGGCAGAATTAAACGCCTGCAATCGCAGTATTCGCAGTCAAACCCGCGGGCCTCACAGGATGCCGCACCGCATAAGGCTCGGCCCACATTGCCGCCCATTCAATTAATGGACTTTTCGGGAGACATTCGCTCTTGGCCACTTTTCTTCGCCAGTTTCCAGTCTACCGTGCATGAGAATTCCTCACTCACAGACGCCGAAAAGTTATATTATTTATTAGGCAAACTGAAAGGCAAGGCTCTGACTACATGCGCAGGTATAACCCCTAGTGCCGAGAATTATCAATTGTTCTTGCAAACGCTAATTGATAAATATGAAGACAAAAGAATGCTCAGCTCCGCGTATTTAAATCAAATGTTTGACTTTAAACCTTTGCATTCCGCTTCCGCTGCCAACTTTGATTTATTTACCGACAATTTTACAAGTGCAGTCCGCGCCTTAAAAAAATCTAAAAATAGATCTCGCCGACTTAATTTTGCTCCATATCGCGCTTAAGAAGATTGATCCAGAAACCGTCCGCGCCTTTGAGTTAAGTTGTAGTTCTGAAATACCAACTTTCGACGACTTGGTCGACTTCATTCAAACCCGCGCTAAGGTTTTGCAACGAACTGAGCCCAATTCAAAGGCAATTATTACTCGCCAAAATAATAATAACCGGCGTCCTAATTCTAATAACGCCCTGTCACCGCCGAAGTATCAAACTTATGTTAGTACGACGGTCGATATCTCCGCGCGCAAATGCCTTTGCACTAATATAACGCATCAGCACTTGTTTAAATGTGCTGAATTTAATAAGATGACTCCGCAAGAACGCTTTAGATGCGAAGGATAACAATGCGTGTGTGAACTATCTTAGCTTGAATCATCGAGTTTCTAATTGCTCATCTAAGTCTAAATGTCGCCTATGCGGACTAAATCACCACACATTGCTAGACTTCAAGCGCGTGGATGCGTCAGCAGGCCACTCCGCTACACCAGCGAGCGCATCCTCTCGTTTGCCGCCGCCGCCTCCGCCATCGCCGCCTCCGCCATCGCCGCCTCCGCCATCGCCGCCTCCGCCATCGCCGCCTCCGCCATCGCCGCCTCCGCCATCGCCGCCGTCGCCGCCGTCGCGTGGCAGCGACGACGCGTTCCGCTCGCAGCCTAGGCTAACACAGCCGGCTCTCGCTCCGAACGTCCGTTCGGACGTAGCACTGTGTGCTACTGCTACATATACGTCTGTCGATAATAATAATAAATAATAATAATAAATCTTTATTGATAGTAAAAATGGTTAAATTTACATTCAGTTTAAACTATTTCTAATAAAAGAGAAGACATGAATGAAACAAGTAGGTGTCTGCTACTATAACTAGGCTACCAAGTAGCCTGTATTAATAGCAGCAGGCCCGTGCCTCTAAATGAGACGGTTTAGTTAGACAGTGGTGGCATTACTGGAGTCGTTAACAAATAGTAAAATAGGTTTGCTTAAACATTAAAATACAAGGATTAAAAATAATTAAAAGTAAAACTAACATGCATTGTGTTTGTGAGTGTGTGCGTGTGTGTGTGTATGTGTGTGTGTGTGTGTGTGTTTGTGTGTGTGTGTGTGTGTGTGTGTGAGAGAGAGCGTACGAGTGTGTGTGTTTAGGAGGAGCTTAGAATAAAGTTTTCAGTTTCATCATAGGAAAGAGATTTAAGGGTTGATACAACTTTCTTTTTGCATTCATAAGTGGACAGGTGAAAAACAGGGTGTTTTTTGTTGAATTTGTTGTATAGGGATGGACCTAAATAAATATTGTGGCGTTTAGTGAAAGAAAGTTTAGGCATAGGAATGCTACAAATTAAGTCTTTGCGACGTTTAGAAATAATTGTATAGGGTGTTTTGTGGTGTTGTAACAATATTGTATGGAGGATAAAAAGTTGTCTGACTGTCAATACATCACAGAGGCTGTATAATTCGGCAGTGGGAAATAGAATTGGTCGTTTTGTAGCAACTTTGAGTACACCTCGTTGTGCAATTTCAAGAGGTTTTAAAAAAGTTTTCGCTGCACCACTCCAGCATGGGATACAGTAAGTAATGATAGATTGGACGAGTGCTAAATAGGTTGTTTTAATTATATGAGGGGGAGCGACGTTTCGGATCGATTTAAACACGTACATTAGTTTACGTAGCCTAGATGTTAGAACGTCGATGTGACATTTGTAGTTGAGATTGTGATCTAAGGTAATACCAAGGTATTTAATATGATCGGTTTGGCAGATGGGGGGACAATTGCATATAGATTGCTTGGAGCACGAGTGAGCTTGTATAATTAATTTAGTTTTGGGTTTGTTTGCCGAAGTGACGGAAAAGGGGATGAATTTTGTTTTAGCAGTGTTTAGGGTAAGAGAGTGAATTGAAAGCCAATCGAATACGTCATTGAAGCCTGTTTGAGAAACATTTAGGAGATCAGACCAAGAGTTGGCATGGAAGAGGAGAACCGTGTCGTCGGCGTATGTGGTAATAGACCCATTTTTTAGCGGTAAGTTACATAATTCGTTAATTAGAATCAAAAAAAGGGTGGGTCCTAAAATACTGCCCTGTGGCACTCCATAAAATATTTCTAGTTCATTACTAGTATGGGGACCTATTTTGACGCACTGTGAGCGTCCTGTGAGGTACGAGCGAAATAAATCGTGTTGGGGACCTCTGATTCCTATTGAAAGCAGCTTTAGAAGTAGGCAGGCTATAGACACCGTATCGAACGCTTTGGCCAGGTCTAAAAATATGGCGAGTGTTTTCTTGTTATTGTTTAGATTATTAGCTATATTATTTGTTAGACTTAGGATAGCATCGGTAGTTGATATGTTTTTTCGAAAACCATATTGATTAGGGGATAATATATTATTGTCTTCGAGGTAAGTTCGTAGTCGATTATTTATAAGACGCTCCAGAATTTTAGAGAGGGCTGTAAGTATAGCTATAGGCCGGTAATTAGTAGGCGAGCATCTGTCTCCGCTCTTAAAGATAGGATGAACGATGGCTTTTTTAAAGGCGCTAGGGAAAAATCCTTGTTGAAAGCAGAGGTTAAATATATAGCTGAGAATAGGAGCCAAAGGCTTGGAATACCTTTTAAGGACCGTGGGAGAAATACCATCCCAGCCGGTAGCAGCGAAGGTTTTAAGAGAGTGGATAGAAGTGTAAATTTCCTTAGGATCGGTGTCTAGTATGACGAAGGAAGTGACACTTGAAGGGTGTAATTGAGATGGGTAGTGCGATAACAAGGGATTGTTTTTATTAGTGTCATTAGACAGCTTTTTTCCTATGTCGACAAAAAATTGGTTGACATTATTACAAGATGTTATAGGAGAAATCGCAGTTGATAGAAGTTGTGTAGGGGTAGATTTAGTTTTAGTAGAGTTAGATATTCTATTTATCGTATCCCAGATTAGTTTAGTGTTTGAACCAGCTTTTAATAGTTCATTTGTATCATACTGTCGTTTTAGCTTTTTAAGTATTTTCGTGCAAAAATTCCTGTACCTAGTATAGATTAACTTAAATGTGGGGTTACTTGGATTTAATTTTGATTGTTTGTGAAGTCTGTCTCTATTTCGCATGCACTTTAGAATGCCTGGTGTAATCCATGGTTTTAGGATTCTTTGTTTTTTGGAAAGGGTTTTGGTGACGGTATTTTTATTAATTATTTTAGATAGATTATTTATTAATTCGTTCGTGGCAGATTCCGGGTCAGAAGTAGAAAAGATAGGGGTGAAGTCCAGTTTTTGAAAGTCTTTATCTAAATTTTGATAGTTAATAGTAGATTTTATTGTAATCGCGACCTTTCGTTTTGGTTTAAGATCAAGGGTTAAAATGATTGGAAGGTGGTCGGTGGTGTAAGATTCTAGAATGAAAGTTTGAGATAGAGAATGGGATCTAAGCAATATATGATCGAGGCAACTGTTATCCCGGGTAGGTAGATCATGCGCAGGGAGTAGGCCGTGATAAGCCAGTCGATTTAGGTAATTGTGTGAACGGAGTTCAAGAGAGGTGGCTGAAATATCGATATTTATATCACCAGTAAGAATTAATGTCTTATATATAGATAATGGTAGAAGGATTTGGTCCAGAGCATTTAGAAAGGATTCAATGTTTGTAGTAGAGGGGGATCTGTAAATGCACATGATGGCGGTATCTAATCCAAGCTTTATCAGAAGCCCAGAGGCCGCGCCGTTGAAGTCGAGTTCTTCGTATGTGCAGGCAAAATCTGAGTTGATATAGACGACTACGCCATCGCTTTTATTTTGATGCTTAGAGGTTTGTGTGATGGTGTAATTATCAAGTAAGGGCAGGTTAGTATTGCTTAGGCATGGCAGCCAACACTCAGTGAGAACAATTAAGTCAAAGTTCATATTAATTCTGGCTAATAGGGTCTCAAGGTTTGGGAAGTTGCGGTTTAAAGAACGAATATTAAGTGATAACAGTTTAAGCTTTTTGTCTGGCTCCGATATAATGGTGCGACAATCTTCTGGGCTGCATTCTGTGACAGTTGATTCTTTATAATTATCTAGATTTTTTGTAAACGAATCTTCGTTTCTATCCAGGGGGAAAAATAAAAAATATAAAGTCTAGTAAAGGGATCTGGGAGTAGTATATGTTTTGCTTTGAGTTTGGTTCACAAATAAATAGAGAAAGGTACAAGTTGTAGTTTGTTTTGTTTTGTGTTGTGATGTATAAGAGTATTTTTAGAATTGCAATAAATATATGAGTATGAGTAGATGTGTATGATGTGAGTTGTTACTTAAGCTAATTTTAAGATAATTTCCTATAAATAGTATACAGCGGTTAAATAGTACAAAGGATTGTGACAAGAGTATTAAACATATTATGATAATACATAGTCAGTGTGAGTTCGGCTTAATTAAACTGTTAAGGTGACTTTCATCTCTGACCTGAAAGTATGGACAATCATTGTTTTCTTTTACAAAAATTTTTCCTTGAGATATCCAACAATAATTATAATGACTCTGTTTAATAAAGTTGCGGGTCAAATAATACAATTTCTTTGATGCTGGAGTCAGGAGTTCAGCTATATAAATTGGAGAGTTTGGTTCGGGAAATCCTAAGTGTGTGTTGTTTAATTTATTTTCTTTGTTCTTCTTGTTGTAGTCCTTCGCCGCTGTGAGGTATCGGGACATAATTAGTGTGTTTGTAAATTCGACTATGACCGTGGAGGCCTTATGCTCTCTTTTTGATGGCGATCTGGTCACATCGCGGATGTCATTAATTAAGATATCAACTTTCAGGTGCTTAGAAAGTCTGACCACCATGTCATACAGCAGATCTTTGGTTTCGTTGGCCTTTTTGGGGACATTCCGGATCTCGATTGTAATAAGAGGGAGACGTCTGTCGATAATAGGGAGTCGTATGCTAGCATTGCGCCCGCACTTAGTAGGCAGTCTACTATTTTATTATCCACAGCGCAAGTTGTCGTTTACGATGTAAATGGCGATCGACACATCATTCGCGCGCTGTTGGATTCCGCGTCACAAAGCCACTTCATTACTAAAGAGTGCTGCGATCGATTAGGTATCCAGCTTCACGATGTCGAACGCACCACTGTCAAGGGGTTCGGTGGAGCTGAGAATATTATAGAAACCAACTCGATCGATTTAACGGTACATTCGCGCTTTGATGAAAAAATTAACTTTAATATTTCCCCGCTCGTCGTTGACCAAGTCACCGACTTATTGCCCACGGCGATGGTAGACACCTCTGTCTTATCACATCTGGAAGGAATTTCTCTTGCAGATGAAAATTACGGTGTCCCTAATAAAATCGATGCGTTGATAGGCGCTTCTCTCTTCCCGTACTTGCTTCTTCCTGGTGTTATTCACGCGCCTCGTGACTCACAGGCACCCCCCGCATTACGCACGGTGTTCGGGTATGTTATCATGGGTTCCGTACCTACGATACCCTCACCTCATGCTCATCAGGTTTTGACTTGCTGTCACGTTCAACAACCTGCCGCTATTGACTCCTTAGTCAGGCGCTTCTGGGAGCTCGAAGAGCTTCCCTCCGCTCCGCCCATTCTTCATCCCGCTGATGTTGAATGCGAAGAATTTTATAAATTAACCACAACCCGCGATTCCGTTACTGGTAGATACGTTGTCGGCCTACCATTTAATGAGGATGTTTATACTCTTGGAAATTCCTACGAACCCGCTCGCAAACGTTTCATGTGCCTCGAAAGAAAGTTAGAATCTTCACCTAAGTTGAGGTCAGCTTATGATGACGTCATCAAAGATTATCTAACTAAGGAATATATTGCCCCCGCGCCTCAGTACGACCCCCATGACCCTACTCCGATTTATGTTATACCGTATCACGGAGTCGTGCGCGAGGATAAGACGTCTACTCGTCTCCGCATCGTTCTGGATGCAAGTACTCGATCTGGTGTTCATCATCGTTCACTTAACGACATCCTTCACTCAGGGCCGAATCTGCAAGGCGACTTATTTCAAATAATTTTGAACCTCCGCTTACACGCGATCGCAATGACCGCGGACTGTCGTCAGCAGTTTCTCCAAATTGTCGTTCGAGAGTGTGATCGTCGTTACCAGTGTTTCTTGTATCGGTTTCGTCCAGACGACCCGCTCGTGTTGTACCAGTTCAACCGTGTGTGCTTCGGTCTGTCTTCCAGTCCATACCATGCACTGCGCACGGTGAGACAGCTCATAGAAGATGACGGCGCGAAGTACCCGCTCGCGAGTAGCATTGCGTCTACATCGCTGTATATGCACGATCTCGCCTTCTCGTTACCCAGCGAACAAGAAGCAGTCTCCGCATCCCAGCAGCTGATTGACCTATTTAAAGGTGCACAGTGGGACCTCGTTAAGTGGAATAGTAATTGTCGATCCGTTTTGGATAATATCCCCTCTTCGCACAAACTGCCCACTGAGGTGGAGTTTGATAAATCCATGCAGCATAAAATATTAGGTCTCCATTGGTGTACTGATGATGATATCTTCTACTTTAAAATTTCCACTCCCGCTGATGTGACGTGCACTAAGCGTTCCATCTTATCAACCGTTGCCCGTCTTTGGGATATAATGGGCTTCGTTTCTCCCGTAGTAGTTTACGCAAAGCTACTGATAAAACAGCTTTGGGAACAAAACATCGATTGGGACGATACACCGCCGCTGCACATAATTCAAATGTGGAAGCAGTTCTGCTTCGAATTACCTGCTCTTAACAGCTTACGCATTCCGCATCACGTAGGTATAATTAAGGATTGTTATAACGTAGGTATAAGAAGGACGTCACACTCCTCGGCTTTTCTGACGCCAGTCAAAGCGCCTACGGGGCCGTGGTTTATGCTCACGTGAGTACCGCTTATGGTATCACTGTCCAGCTGGTTTGTGCCAAAACTCGAGTCGCTCCGACTAAGCCGCTTTCTATCGCTCGTCTCGAACTTTGTGGCGCAGTTTTACTGTCTAAACTACTTCGCACAGTGCTTGATAATTTTTCGCGTAGCTTTCCAGTCAAGACTTACGCTTTCATCGACTCTAAAGTCGCGTTATATTGGATAAAGAGTTCGCCGCATAAGTGGCAAACTTTTGTCGCGAACCGCGTTGTTCAGATCACAGATAATATTCCGCCTGACTACTTTTTCCACGTTGCTGGTACTGAAAATCCCGCAGATATTCTGTCGCGCGGGATCACTCCGCACAAATTAATTTCGCACCCTCTGTGGCTCCACGGGCCTCAGTGGGCTTCACTGGATCTGTCACAGTAGCCTCTTAAGAGCCTTGACGGTCAGTCTATTGTAGACATCCCAGAGCAAAAGAGTTTAACGCACACTGTGTGCACGCCTGTAAAGTATTGCGCTTTATATGAGCTCTCTCTCCGCATCTCCTCTTGGAGTAAACTTCTTCGTATAATTACGTACGTTTCGAAGTTCGCTAAGTTACTGCCCCGCCGCAGTACCACTGCGGTGACTGCCGATAATATTAATTTCTCCGAAATTAAAATGCTCATCGCCCTGCAACGCCAGCACTTTGCAGAGGAATATAATAATATTAAGAAAAATAATAAATGTTCTCCGGCATTCAATCGTTTGAGGCCTTTCATTGACAACGGTCTGATCCGCGTTGGCGGTCGCCTTGTTAATTCCGCGCTGGACTATGCACATATGCACCCAGTTATTTTACCTAGCAAGAGTCATGTAGTGAACATGATCATACCATGTTAAATATTTACACGCCGGACCAGAATTGTTAATGTCACTCCTCCGTCAAAAATTCTGGATCCTGTCTGCACGCCGCATCGTGAGACAGAGAGTCCACATGTGCAATACCTGCTTCAGACTTAAACCGCGCCCAACTTACCCCCTTATGGCTGACTTACCTGATTGTCACACGCGTTCAGTCGTCAAAGCATTCACACATACGGGCTGCGATTATGCCGGCCCTATCGCCTACACCCCGGTGCGCCGCCGTGGCGTACACAGCGAGAAGGCATACCTGTGTCTTTTTACGTGCCTTACGACACGCGCTGTACACGTAGAAGTCACCACAGATCTCAGCACGCAGAGTTTCCTCGTCGCGCTAAAACGTTTTCTCTCTCGACGAGGACCCGTCCAATTCATGTATTCCGACAACGGAACGAATTTCAAAGGTGCTAACTCGTATCTCCGCGATCTATACAAATTTCTTAATGGCGTTTATCGTCAAAAGCTAGAGGAAGAGTACGCTGAGAGTCGCATAACGTGGAAATTTATTTGTCCTAATTCTCCACACCAAGGTGGGGCATGGGAATCTATGATACGTGTCCTGAAGTCGTTACTTTTTAAAATTATTGGGCAACAAGTCCTGACATATGAGGAACTTAATACTACTCTCGCTCAGGTAGAGTGCTTACTCAATTCGCGCCCTCTCACAGTATTGAGTTCCGACCCCGCAGAGCCCACGGCTCTAACTCCGAGCCATTTTCTGCACACGGCTCCTTTGTTTTCTTTACCCGCGCCTGAAGTAGAGTCCAACCGAGTGACTTTGCTCCATAGGCATTCGTTACTAGACAAACTAGTCCAATCATTTTGGGACCGCTGGAGGATGGAATATCTGCACGGTTTGCAGGTTAGGCAGAAGTGGAACACTCCATCTACACCCATCACTCCGGGAACAGTCGTGATTATGATGAAAGATGGAGTGCCACCCCTGGCTTGGCCATTAGCTATTGTCGATTTAGTTCGCGGCTACAGTGAGAACCGCGAAGGGATCTTACCTGCGTCCGGTCGTGAGATTATGTCCTCTTCCAAAACAATAAATATTTCAGTCCGCAATTTAAATAAATTTAATTTATCGTACATATAAGTATATCGCATCGCTTTATCTATAATTGATTAATCTATATTACAGCTTACATCCGCGACTCTACAGAGTTTTCGTTACTCTATTTTATGCCTATCCGCGCGCATTGAGCGCTCATTCTAGAGTCATTAACTTCTTCAATTTCTCACCTTATGAATGGTTTTTAAAGGTGAACCTTTAAGGGCGGGTGGAAATGGTGGCGCCAAATTAATTAGTCCATTATAAATTATTAAATATTCCATGGTACGTTCCTTTCCACCTTTTTTCCTGCACCTTAAACACGCATGCATGACGTCGTCGCTACGCGCTGCCTGCGCCACCTAGCGGCGAAGGACTTGCAGTTAGTTCACGTTTGGACCTAAACCGCCACGGTTCTAGCAGTGCGCTAAAACTGTCGTTTACCGCTTAATTGACGCTTTTTTGGTATTAAACCACCCCTGTGAAGTGTGTCGCGCCCTCCGCGAGTGCTGCTGATAAGGATTCGTTCGTAGAAAAAACCTTAAATTACTGTTGGTGTGAAGTGGTGGGCCCACCGCGGCTGCTGCCGCCTTAGCTGGAGGGATCACGTGTCCTGGACGCTGCTTTGCGAGGTATGTGCTGCGTGTTCCTGCTCTCACCCCTGTATTCCTCATCCCCTTGTTCAATTGTACGTACCAAAAATATACAGTTCATTTTAAATCAAGAAAATTTATGTTTGGCGCGACCAAAGACTATAGCCAATCACAAGCGAACAAGGCTCGGTCAGAATTTTGAGTAAATCAGAACTGTTCTTTTTTTTTTTTTTTTTTTTATTTAATCTATAGTTTGATATTGTTGTCTGAAAGGAATTTAGCTAAAATGTAAACAAGAGGGGAATTTGCCTGGGAGAGGATAAGTTTAAGATTGGTAGGTCGGATAATGTTATCAGGCAGGACATCCATAAGAGAAAACCGGAGATTGGGGCAACTGAAAAGCAGATGTTCTGCAGAGCCGTCGTCCAAACCACACTCACAAAGGGAGCTGTCTCTCACTCGGATCTTAGCCAGGTGGACCGGTGTGCAGGCATGCCCTAAGCGTTGGTATTTATTATGGCTAAACACATCAATGTTTTCAATGTAACGTTAGTGTCATGTCATCACGCGTCTCACAGGGACAGTGCCACCATCTTATCTGTTCAGTTGATAGCGGCGCTAAGTGGAGAATTTAGTAGTAACCATTAAGAAATTTACCTAGAAAAATGAGAATATTTTAACTTGTTTTTCAATTTTAATGAAAATATATCTATAAATTTTAGTAAGTGAATAAATAAAACAAAAAATGGGGAACAAGATTTACAATTAATTATTGCCCTCCTGAACAGATAACTTGGTAGCGCTGTATCACAGGTTTGTATTCACAGACCTCTATGGTCAAAGTTCTTTAATTTTGAGACACATTTTGAGATTTTTCAGACATTTGGGTAAATAAGATTAAAGAAAAATATCTCCTGGTGAATAATCGATACAGTTTTAGAATATACCTCGGGCTGCTCTGTATAAAACTTTTCTTCACTATTTTGAAAAGTTATGTAAAGTTAAGTGTTATAATTAGTTCCGATATTTCTTTGGCATGAATAAATCCGATTCTATCCGATAGTAGTCGAGGTATATTCTAAAAGATAACAGACTGTATTCTGTTATCTATTGTGACCTCTAAGGTCTAAGTTCTTTGATTTTGAGACACAGACATTTGGGTAATTAGGATTTAAGAAAAATATCTCCTGGTGAAATATAGATATGCCTGCACACCGGTCCACCTGGCTAAGATCCGAGTGAGAGACAGCTCCCTTTGTGAGTGTGGTTTGGACGACGGCTCTGCAGAAAATCTGCTTTTCAGTTGCCCCAATCTCCGGTTTTCTCTTATGGATGTCCTGCCTGACAACATTATCCGACCTACTAATCTTAAACTTATCCTCTCCCAGGCAAATTCCCCTCTTGTTTACATTTTAGCTAAATTCCTTTCAGACAACAATATCAAACTATAGATTAAATAAATTTTTTTAAAAAAAGATCAGTTCTGATTTACTCAAAATTCTGACCGAGCCTTGTTCGCTTGTGATTGGCTACAGTCTTGTCTAACACAGGATATCAAATTGTGTTCTGTGCAGGATATTGGCGAAGTTGTACTGGCCAATCAGTGCATTGAGTCCATAAAACAGAATTGAATTGAAATATAGATACATAGGTTAGCTGGTATTATTTTACCCGAGCGTTGCTGGGTTTTCGTGTATTATTTTATATTTTTTCAGGTGCCGGAAGATGTTAGCTCTGAGATATATGAAAATTCTAAAAATGTTTCTGCTACCTGTCGGTGGCTGGTCCGGCTCCGGTTTCGGAGTCACAACTTCAAAGTTCACCAACTTCCAAAGAATGACTCTTGCCTTTCAGATTTTACCATTCTTTATTGGGTCTGCATATTATTTAAAGTGCCACTGGGGCAATATTGAGTTCATGGCAATGTTGCACTTAATTATTGGGTGCTGTATGGGCATGTTCACGATGGTATGTAATGTATATTGTATATGTTTAAATACTTTATTGCAGATGAAACAATTAACAGAATTATACACAAGAAATAGAATAGAATTATACATTTGATATTAAGTAAGTATCATATCGTTTCTGTAATAAATTAGTATTTGGTTAGATAGTAATTTACTTACTACGTTTGCGAGTCGTTACCGTCACTGGACAGGTAGTAGCTATACTCGTTACCGACACGTAAGTATAGACGTGCCCAAATTATTACATCAAAATCTAATCTCTTTAAACGAGCAATTCTTGTATATATATTTATATAGATATAATCAGAATCTTGGAAACGGCTCCAACGATTTTCATGAAATTTTGTATGCAGGAGGTTTCGGGGGCATTTAATTAATCCGACTAGGTTTCATTTTTATAAAACGTCGTTATAACCGTGTTTTAAGTCAAAGAAATAACTGCTACACTACAAGAAGGTAATTTTCGCAATCATCTGTAAGGTTGTCATAGCTCAAGTGGGAAATAGGGCGATATCGTAAACAGAAGACCCTGGTTCGAGACTTGATAATAATTTTTCTTTTTTTTTCAAGTTCCTTCTTTTGTGTGAAAACCTACATACCGAGCAAAGCTCGGTCGTCCAGGTACTAAAATAATTATACGATAATGGTATATCATTCGAGGAATTGAAATATTACAAAATGATATCACAGTCACATGGAACAATCTCATTGTAATGTGGGAAGCGTGATAAAATCACATCGATATCACAATCTTTACCATAACGATATTAATAAGCCATAGCATCCAGGATAATGATACTGTTGAAATATACCTCAGCGAGCATGACACAAGCCTCGTTAAAATTATAACCGATGTAAATCTAGTGTTACTAAATCTAAAAGTACCTAACTGTTATGTTTGCAAAATTTAAACAGTATAATTGAACAAACAGCTTCATCAAACATGAAGATAGAACAAATTTAATTTAAATCAAAATAAAACATCGCTAAAAAACAAAGTAATAACTAAGAGAATAAGCCGCCCCGGGTCACATCCGACCCGTATGTTTGATATGTTAAAACTTATAATTTCTGACACCATAAGAAAAGTTTAGGTCTAATGAACGAATCTCTCTACGGAAAATAACCAAAGTTGTTATTGAGTCTTTGTCTTAAAAATTCCAAAAACACAAATCCCTCTTTATAATGCATACCAAATCTAGTCTAATTCGTGACTTTTGACTTTTTCTGATTTCTGCTCTGATCTGATATGATCCTGCAACGATGTCGTGCCGGGAATAATCATCATCAACCCAATATGCCCCCATCGAGGGGCACGGGTCTCTTCTCTGAGGAAGGTATAGCCCATACTCCACCACGGGGTCAAGTCCGGATTGATGGAGGCTTGTACGACTAGTGGCTGGTCTTAGGCCGACTTGTACCACCGACTAAAAACCATTTAACTTTAAGTTAAACAGAATTTTGACAGTTCCGCCATACACTATTTGTCAAAATTCTATTTGATTTAACGCTAAATGGATTTTAGTCGGTGGTGCAAGTCGGCCTTACTGTCAGAAGTTTTCAAGCCGCCCTAGGCTTCTGACTTGGCCGGGCACAATATTGCATTTTAATGCAAGAGTTTTAACTCTGTACGATTGGATGTCCAAAAGATATTTTGTTCGATATTAATAATAATGTATGGGTAGCTCAGTCTAAACTCATATTTATATCGTTCTAGAGAGTATGTCCCGATTGTATATATAAAATTTCTCTATCTATCTATCTATTAGTATTCGATTATTGTTTCAGGGCAGATTCATATTTCTCAACCTTAGCGGCTACAACAGCAGTATAAGAGAGTTTGTAAAATTCCATTTAATCCACTCTAAGCACAAGGGTGAACATTATGCGGAGGTAAGACCTTTCTGTTGACACCACGCACTTTTTTTGCTATGCAGTAGATCAAACAAGACGAATATCACAAAAACATAGGAAAAATATCACAAAACTTTTTATTCATGCCTCGATGAACATTATGTAATTTTGTGTAAAGTTATTCGTAATCACGGTTATGTAGAAGGTTAACTAACGCTGAGAACTTAGCCCCAGCTGCCTGAGTGATCTTAAACGATCATGAAGGTTAAGCAAGATAGGGCGCATAGTGCATGGATGGGTGACCGTCTATGACTAACATTAGTGGCATTTTTTGGAGCGGTTCCGTGCGTCGCAAGACATGTTAAGCGTTGATGATGATGATAAATCGCGATTATGCCCGTTAAAGATGAAACATAGCAAAGTGGTCGCGGTTGCGGTGGTAATGACGATGGCGGTCCATATAATATACATACGTCGTTTACGGCAGACGGACCGTTATCACCGCCACCGCGACCGCGACCGTGTTGGCGTTTCTTATCCTTTGAATTCATAACTGAAGACAAGGCAATTCACAAAATCTACTGTCAACAGGTAAACGAGATAACTGACAAAGCATCGTACATTTTTGCGCTTATTCAAGTATTCATGATGATAGTGGCACCGTTGATGTTCAACCTCATACCTATTTACAACGACTACAAGCTGGGATTTTTCAATGATCCACGACCTGCCAACCAGACTTTCGATTATGCAATATTATTTGCGTTCCCAGGATTTCGTCAAGACGATCATTTCTTCATAACAAATGTGGTCAACACTTATATCTCCTACATGTGTGCTTTCGTGACGTGCTCGGTTGATATGCTGCTTGTCTTTATGGTATTCCAAATTATCGGACACATAAAAATACTTATGTTGGACTTAGAAAACATGAAAAGACCAGAATTAGTAATTGATGTAACGAGTGACTTTGGAATTGCTTGGAATGTTGGTAATGCTAGAGCGCTGGTGGAACGGTATAATAAGAAGGAGAACGAGGCAGTGCGTCAGCAATTGACGGAAATTATCAATCATCACCGAGACATAATCAGGTCAGGGAAGTTGCATATATTTGATATATACTTAATGACTAATTTAGTGCCGTTTGTCCGAGTGCTGCACCTCGGCACACCACCGGGTACTGACGGAAAATCAGCGCTGGAGCTAATATAATAGACTTATAGACAAATTCATACCTGAACCTATAAAGTACCTACAAAAATAGCTCGTACTAGAGATATATTATTAAAATACAGATAAACAATATTAAAGGCTTCAGACAATATTAAATAAATGGAAAAGATGCAAATAAAAAAAAATGTAAGAATTAAAAGTGCTACTGTAATATATAAGAATTATGAGCAAATATGTGTATTTTCTTTTGTTATATTTTACTTTAGTTAATGTTTACCGATTTGCTAAGATTTATATTTTATGGATAATAAGACAAGTAAGTAATGATAATAAGTGTAAATATAACACAAAAAAAATTATACCCTACGTGGTATTACAATAGGATAGAATATAATAGAAATGTTTATTTGGTATCATTATAAAAATAAAACTCATCATCTAGCTAGACATTTAAAAACTAAGAATTGGCACCAAAATGGCCTCCGCTCAGCTTTATGCCGTTGCCGATAGCGACCACTATGCTGGTTTTCAGCGGATACCACAAAACGAAACCTCATAAAACAACATGATACAACAATACAAACTTAGACACATAGAACGGCTTCATCTGTTAAACATCTGTGTAACATTACACAGATGTTTAACAGATGTTTTCCGTAATAATTAAATGCATTAGTTATGCGTGAGCGTGTGTATTCAATTAGGCTATTTATTCAACTATAACACCCATCAAAGTTCCTATGTAAACAAAACCGCGGACTAGTTCAGTATAATAATATTAATATCTATTTACGCCCGTATTATAAGACATTCCTCAAAGTCTCCTCGACCAATATTTAAAAGACGTAGAGTCGAGAATGTACTCGACTGAGAAGAATTTTCGTGTTTTATTTTAAAAGATACCCATGTAGAGACTCTAGATGTTCTATAGCCAAGCCAATCTCTGCGGGGCGCCCAGATACTGGCTACTCGCCCGCAACTTCACTATCCACGTCATGGGTCTGGAGGCTTACAATAAACTTGCGGAGGATACTCGTATTAAGAGTGCAAGCAGTGAGTCTGCGTTTAGAATTAAATTAAAAAATGGAATATCAAGAGGGTGTTTCTACAGCGAATTCCATACTTAAAAATTACATTGCGCAGGCATGGAGTCTAGACTATGTCATGTTTATGAATTTTATATGATATTGCCATTTAATTTTTGACATTTATGAATTTAATTTCATCCTTGTTTATAAATTTTAATTAATAATGAATATTTGTAATGAATATTACCAATAGATGATATAGAGACATAATTTATTGGTAATATTAATAATAAATAAAAGCAAATTATTTTCTTGCTTTTCAGCATGCTTTTCATAGAGCTAGAATAGAATAGAGACCGCAATTCCTTTTATAAGTACATAAGCAAATAATAAATCGGTGATGGTTGGTTTTATATACTTTGTATTAGGATTTTTTGAAAGTACGTTATACATATGGTGCGTAATATGAATCGGCATATGTTTTTGCCGTCTCTATTTTATTTAACCTCTGTGGAAAGCATACTAAGAAAGCACGAAAATAAAACAAACGTAAATCAGGCCTACGTCTATAAAAATAGTAGAAATTGGTATTAGAAGAATCACTTCACCACAAATAAAACACCGTTTTACTTCCTCGAGGACGTTTTGATGGTAAATCTTGAGATGTGTTACCTTTGATTGTTGATTCTTCGATTCGAATGTGAAATTTACTAAAGTTTCTGAAATATATCACGTTTAATAATACAGTTTCCTTGGTCAAGGAAGAGTGGAATCGAGGAGACTTTGAGGAGCTATTTAGATTACGGGGGGCAGTAATATTAAAGATATTAAAAGACTATGTCGGCATAATGCGAGGGTAAGTATTCTGTTTAATTCGGTAGTTGACACGACCAACAATAATTATTTGATAAGCTCGATTAAAACAAAAATTACAAAATGTTTCGAAATATTTATCTATTATAGTCAATTACTAGTTTTTACAATTTTTAATTATGTGGAACATAAAAAGAGTGCTTTGAATAATGACGTCATAATTTGGTATTTTCATACAAAATTCCATTTTAAAAGTAACTTATTTGACTTTTTGGTACCTACCCAATTATCTTAGGCCGCTGAGTTGAAATTTCAATCATTAATTGTTATTGATAATTTCTCTATGAAAATTCGTATGAGAAGAAAAATAAAGAAGTAATTGAGAGTTTGGGCATATTTGATTGATATTTGTGATATTTGTACCTATTCTCTGATGACGCTAGTAACTGAGATAGAACTGATGTTTTGTTATTGGTTTTTTTTATTTCAGCTTTGCCGATATCATATCGGAGTTCTATGGGCCGATGTTGGCTTGGAACTATTTCATACACTCAGCAGTTGGCTGTACTCTGCTTTGGGTGTGCACGCAGAATGTAAGGTTTATTTTTACTCGCAATTTTATAATCTATCTATATACAGTGTGGCCCTGGATAAAGTGCAATCCCGAAAGGGGATGAAACTAGACCATGAATCATTGACTAGAAAAATATAAAAAAAAATTATAAAAAATTATTGTAGGATTTATTGGTATTTTAAGATTTTCATGTTTCATTAAGGACTCTATGTACAAAAGTATTGATTTCTTCCAAAATAATGGGTCTATTTCTTTGAAATAAAAAAAAAAACAGTATGCCTAATACCTGGCGATGACCATGAAATAATAAATAGTCCGCAAAAAAGTAACTATCTTGGGTAAAAAAATGTATTTTTATGAAAAAAATGATTTTTTTAGACGTTTATTTTAAAAAACTTCAAATTACTAAAAAAATGTGCCCTATAACTATGTAATTTTATAGCTTACTTTTATTCTTTACCATTTTAGCTTCCAAATAAAAAAAAAACAATGTTCTAACTAAAAAAACACGCTATCTACGAACTTTTAAAGTGGAGCCTAATCGTGTTACCGTGCAGGTAGAGACCGTTTTTTCCATTGTTTCCGTCCTACTCTGTGCCCTTTGGCAGTCCTTTTGTTCTACACTCAGGTAGAGGGAAGGCGAGGGGAGGGGAGGCAGGGGGTTCGAAACAGGACTTACACAGTCGCTCCGATATTCTCGCCGCTGCTACTACTGTTCTCGTTCTCGCATTGTGTTCTCGTTGATTTGTTATTAAGTTTTTGTTACATTGTTGACTGTTACGTTTGGACTGTTCCTGTTCTGCTGTTAAGTGTTGACGAAATGCCGCGATTGACAGAGTTCTCACCTCGAGAAATAGCCGACATGCATTATTATTATGGCATGTCACATGGTCGCACAACAGTCGCTCGGACTGCATACATAAATGCTTTCCCGGGCAGACTCATACCCTCAGCTCGAAATTTTCAAGAGATTCATAGGAGGCTCTCCAACATTGGACTTGGTTTGGCACGAGATCGCCGTGAGCAACCAGCTGTCGTTATTGACAATGCGATAGAAGAGGCCATTTTAAACGATCTGTTTGCTGACCCTACAACAAGCATAAGACGATTAGCGTTGCGTCATGGCATATCGAAGACGTCTGTCTGGCGAATTTTGAAAAAGGAGGGATTGCATCCTTTCCATTACCAACGAGTACAACATTTACACGAAAATGTAGATAATCGTCCAAGATGCGTAATGTCGACGTGGATTCTAAGAAAAATTAGAGCTGACCCAAATTTTCCCAAACGCATTTTTTGGATGGACGAAGCGACATTTACCCGAGACGGCATTACAAACTGCAGAAATTTGCACCAGTGGTCTCACGAAAATCCACGATTGAAGCGGGCATCTACTTTTCAAGTAAAATTTTCAATAAACGTATGGGCAGTCTTAATCGACGACATTTTAATTGGTCCAGTCATTTTACCCAGAACCCTAAATGCTGAACGTTTTTTAGAATTACTACAAAATTTACCCATGTTGATGGAAGATGTTCCCCTGGCTACGAGACGGCGTGGGCGTATGTATCTCCAAATGGATGGATGACCTGCACATTATGGGCGGGAGGTGCGGCGATTTTTGAACGAAAATTACCCGAACCGGTGGATTGGCCGAGGAGGGCCAGTAGGCTGGCCAGCGCGTTCACCTGATCTGACACCCCTAGATTATTTTTTATGGGGTGTCATGAAGCAAAGAGTATACAGCACGCCAATAAATACCGAGGCACAGTTGCACGACCACGATCCAGGAATGATTCGCAGAGCCACTAACCAAATTAATATTCGTGCAGTAATGTGCTTGCAAAATCGAGGAGGCCATTTTGAACATTTAATGCATTAAATAAAAATGCAAAATTGTAAATTACGGATAATTTTATTAATAAAGTTATTGTGATTAAAGTCTGACTTTTATTACCTACTAAAATGTAAATAACTCCTACCTAGCCAATGTTTTAGTTAGAACATTGTTTTTTTTTTATTTGGAAGCTAAAATGGTAAAAAATAAAAGTAAGCTATAAAATTACATAGTTATAGGGCACATTTTTTTAGTAATTTGAAGTTTTTTAAAATAAACGTCTAAGAAAATAATTTATTTCATAAAAATACATTTTTTTACCCAAGATAGTTACTTTTTTGCGGACTATTTATTATTTCATGGTCATCGCCAGGTATTAGGCATACTGTTTTTTTTTATTTCAAAGAAATAGACCCATTATTTTGGAAGTAATCAATACTTTTGTACATAGAGTCCTTAATGAAACATGAAAATCTTAAAATACCAATAAATCCTACAATAATTTTTTATAATTTTTTTTTATATTTTTCTAGTCAATGATTCATGGTCTAGTTTCATCCCCTTTCGGGATTGCACTTTATCCAGGGCCACACTGTATATAAAAGGAGAAGCTGACTGACTGACTTAGAATCAACGCAGAGCCCAAACTACTGAACCTAGGGGGTTGAAATTTGGCATGGGAGTTCCTTAGGGAGCCTAGGGGAGCACTAAGAAAGGATTTTTTGAAACTCACCCTCTAAAGGGGTAAACGGCGGTGTTAAAGTTTGTATGGAGGTATAAAAAAATGTTGTCAGATTTTCTTGAAACTTGAAATAAATACTCTTCAACACAATTGATTGAACACGTGTTTCACGATTTTTCTAAATTTAACCCTTAACGGGAGTGAACGGGGTTGCAACATTTTGAACTAAAGTCCACGCGGACGGAGTCGCGGGTGAAAGCTAGTTTAATATAATCCTAATCCCAGGTCAAGGTTTTTTATCAGTCTCTACAAGAGTTAAGAATCATGGCATGCACGATATAAGGATAAAACACACCAGCGCGGTTGCAGTCGCGGTGGCGGTAGGTTAGGCGGTAGGCGGCCCATAAAAATACTACGCAAGTATTTACCGCCACCGTGCGTCGCAAGCACGTTAAGCAATTGTTGCCGGCCGAAGTCGATAGATGGCAGTCATTAAGCCAACTCACAGGCCTTAGGGCGGCATGAAAACTTCTGACAGTAAGACCAGCCACTAGTTTTACAAGCCACGACCAATCCGGACTAGGCCCCCGTGGTGGAATAAGGCCTATACCCTCCTTAGGGAAAAGACCCGTGCCCCTCGGTGGGGACATAATGGGTTGATGATGATGATGGACCGCCACCAACGCGCGACCGCATTGGTGTTTTTTATCCTTCACTGATGAACGGACGAGCACAGTGACCGACACACGGGCAGACGTGCGTCTATCTAATCAGCTGTGGAACTAAATTTCTTGTTCTTTTTCAGGATCCTCAGGCCTTAGCAAGGTTCGGAGTCCTCGCTTTGATCATCTTCGGCGAATTAGTTGAGTTGTCAGTGATTTTCGAGTTCGTCGGTTATATGGCAAGTGATTTTTGGGGTTCAGTACTCAAAGCGTAAATCGGACCCTATTACTGAGACTCCGCTGGCCATCCGCTTGTCAATAATGAACCGTAGTAGTTTTATACACAACAAACTAACATTAGCGCCGCTAACGGTGGATAATGGAAGTATTTTACGATATGGCCGCTAACGTTTGGCTGCATCATGAAATAGTCATGCATTTCGCTATTCAAATCATCAAACGTCAGTCGCTCATTGATCTGGCTAAGCCATTTCATGATACGGCCAGTTTAACTCGGCCTTTTTATGAAAAGGACAAATTTCGTGATATGGCTAACCACATCATGATAATTATGACCAATTCTATGATATTGTAGTATGGTGACATAAACGTAAACGATGTCTATGTATTATACGCTCGCAGTAGTGTTTGTGTGACATAATATTCGTAGTGTTTAGTTAGCAATAAGTTTTACTTAAAATACATTGTTTGTGACTAAGCGCGGCACTTCATATTCGGAGGTGAACCAATAAACATGTGAACATAAACCTGCATTTTACCTCAAGCAACCCCGTCAGATCAGCGACCCAACTATCATCATATTTCATGGCGACCCTGCAGTGAAAAAAACCTCTTTGTATATTTCATGGCGACCCTGCCACGTCTTTCCTGCGAGTCTACTACGAAGAAAGAAGACTGAAAGACCGCATATACCAAGCACGAAAATGTCAAATCTCTACGGAACCTATATAAAATTTCTATAAGAAGACAGAAGAATCGACTGCTAACTACAATTTTTGAAGATGAAGCAAAATGAAGCCCTACCCATAAGAAAAAAGAAGCGTACGGGAGCAAGGATGGTGTCCAGGGTATAGCCCGGCCCAATTAGTAGCAGGAGTCCAGGGAATAGCCCGGCCCACTATCCAGAGCATCGCAACACCGAGCACCATGGACCGAGGAGTCATCGCGCGCCGTGACCGTGTCATCGGCCGCTACAGCCAGCGTCAGCTAAATTCGCCGGCCCGGGTGAGCGCCGAGGCGTATAAATAGGGTATTTGATATTTTTTTTGTCTTTTATTTTACGGGTTATTTCAAAATCATTATTGTAACGCCTAGTGTCACAAGTATAGTCATTGAATTATAGTAGAACATTTTTTCGTAGTATTTTCATAATCACGTAGATAGTAATTACGATGCATTCCAACGTAAATGACCGCGGAATCGGCACTAGGTCAAGCAGTGAACACCGATTAGCAATAACATTTTTTTTTATGACGCAATCGAAATGCGTGTGGACGCATTGTTTTGAGACTATAGTTAGCAATAAGTTTTACTTAAAATACATTGTTTGTGACTAAGCGCGGCACTTCATATTCGGAGGTGAACCAATAAACATGTGAACATAAACCTGCATTTTACCTCAAGCAACCCCGTCAGATCAGCGACTCAAGTACATCATCATATTTCAATATGACTACGACATATATATTTTTTTACGATGAATTTTGTTAACGTTACTCATACTCGTAGAATGCGTAACGTTCACAAAATTCATCGTTGATACGTTTACTTGTCATATAATACGATACATTTTTTAAAGGGTAATAATTTGATAACTCTGAATGTACCGTTGAGAATGCAAGTCTTTAATTCTCCTTGGTATTACTATAAGAATGTGAACTATTAAACATCTCAAGGTGTTATGTTATTTTTATTCGAATATGGTGGTCATAACATGGTATGTTCATTTATTAAATGTTTTCACAACACTTAGATATATCTATGTAGATGTCATAGTAGACTTATCGCTTAGGAAGTGGTTCGTACGCACACTTTACAAAGAAATACCTAATTATAATATGAAATAGCCTCATCGAGCACAATGATTTCATAAGTACTAGATCTTACTTCACCGCTGACGAGTTGGATTTTGTATCGTTGAACTACATATTTTATCTCTTTCAGAGCGAGAAGCTAATAGACTCTGTTTACTGCTCGCCGTGGGAATGTATGGACGTGCGCAACCAGAAGACCGTGTGCTACATGCTGCACAAAATGCAAACTCCAATCCAGGTGACAGCTGTGGGGATCGTGCCCGTCGGTGTGGAAACCATGCAAAAGGTAGGATAAAATACTACTGTAGTAAAGGAAGTGTGGAAGCCGGCGATTAGGACCCAATTCTTATTTTTAGATCTAGGTAATTTTCCAAATGAGTATCAGGACGAACTCTTCTTTACGAAAATTCTTAATTTTACAAATTGTTAATTTTCCGAATTTTTCATATTCCTAATTACGGTTAGGACGAAAACGCATTTCTCGAAATAATTACAGTCAAGTAAAATGCACTTTTTGGATATCATCCAAATCCCAATTATTTAAATTAAAGGAAATTATGAATTACGTTGCCACGGTTTTTATCCGCTCACATCCTATAGATAGGTAGGTACTTCTCCTACCACATAAAATGTTTGTATTGCTTATGTATGTTTCTGTTTTGTCGGTGTTTATAATGTGCTGTTACTTTATGATTTCATTTGTTGCTATATGTACGTGTGTGTGTCCTATGGAAATAAATCTTTTATATATCTATCTAAATTATCTAAACTATAGCAAAGAGTTTCGCATAGGTGCGGTTAAGTAAAGAAAGAGGTCAAGAAAGGCAAACTTAGCAATTCAAAAAATCGTTAACTGTACGATAAGATAAGATAAGAATATTCTTTATTGTACACTAGAGCACATGATAAGACAGCTGTACTTTATATTGAAAAAAACTTTCAAAAAAAGACTTTCGTCCTAACCTTAATAATTAGGAATATGAAAAATTCGGAAAAGCAAGAATTAGTAAAATTAAGAATTTTGTAAAGAAGAGTTCGTCCTAATAATCATTTGGAAAATTGCACACATCGAAAAATAAGAATTGGGTCCTAATCGCCGGCTTCGACGTGTGTACGGACCGCCAACAAAAACCGCGACAGCGATCGCGTTGTGGCGTCTAATCCATTAAGTAAGGTTAGATTAAACATCCTTTATTTATTTTAAAATCACAGCAAAACATAAATGTAAAAAATACGAACATTTTATTTTTATTTTTGACGTTTTTTTAAGAAGTGCATAATTGTTTAGAAAGGACTAATATGATAAATGTCGCCATTGATGTAAAATTTACCCAAGTGCATTTATTGTAGTCGTTAAGCCAAGTCAGAGGAATTAGGGCGGCTTGAAAACTTCTGACGTAAGACCGGCCACTAGTCTTACAAGCCTCCACCAATCCGGATTAGGCCCCCGTGGTGGAGTATGGCCTGTACCTTCCTCAGTGAAAAGACCCGTGCCCCTCGGTTGGGAGATAATGGGTTGATGATGAGTTTATTGAATTAAAAACTGAAAATAGCATTGAAGTTCAAAGTAAAGTAACTTCATAATTTCTAGTTTTTTCATGAAAATAAGTGTGGTAGTTCTAATAACAATGATAAAAAAGAGTTACAGATGCCATACAGAAGATACAGCATAACAGCTAAAAAATAATCGTTATTTGTACTTTAAACATGTTTTGAATTTGTTGCAGATAATCAAAATATCCATAACGTATTTGACTATGCTACGATCATTGAGTGAATAATATTTTCCTTTTATAAGAAGACACGTATGTAGAGTATGTAAGTGCAGAAGTCACCTCGCATTGTGTATTACATATCTAAAATAGCTTTAAATACACATAATTTTTATGCATATAATACTACACATAACGTAATAAATCCTACACATAACGCCTTGTAAACAAAAACATAATCTGCTTTTGCAAATTGTTTTTGTAAAACGTTTTTGTATCCCCTCAATCATGTTAGCTAAGTTGACTTTTAAATGCAATAAGTCACAAATACTGACATAGTTTTCGTTGTAAGAAATAGCGTTTAATTTATTGGAACCTCAGAGAAAAATAGGAATTGAAATCATACTTTGGCTAAAATTTTTGAAGAAGAAGAAAAAACAGTTATTGTAAAATCAGTAAAGACGCCATAGTACTCGTATAATATACAAACCAAGCAAAGATAATATTGTTACTGTGATATATGGGGTAGTCGTCAACGGACGAAACAAGAATCATTGTGGGGTAGACCCACATCGCTCTTTTTGATTAAACGTTGCATCGAATGGACGTGTTTCTCTGCAACTCCCCCTGTAAGCTAGATAGCACAGCCTAACCGGAGTACTAAGTACCTATTCTTCATTGGCGACGAGTTACGAACGAACGCGTGTGTTAAATGTCAATAGACCAAAAGGACATTATCGAGTGTGATAAAATGTCGGTGGGCAAACTGGGCGGCTTCGATGTGACAAAAGACAATTGGCAGCTATACCTACATCGAACGTTTAGAACAATACTTTATAGCAAACTCAGTGAAAGATGAGGTGAAAGTGGCTACATTGATAACGGTAATTGGCAGTGAAGCTTACGAGCTGATGGCCAACCTATGTACCCCGGACCGGCCTTCGTCAAAAACATTTACGCAGTTAGTGACGGTAATGCAAAATCATTTGCAACCAAAACCCAGCATTTTAGCCGAACGGTACAAATTTAGGCAGCGAAGACAAGCGAAGGACGAAAGCATCGCAGTGTATGTGTCAGAATTAAAAAAAATGACTAAAAACTGTAAGTTCACGGCAGGAGGTTTAATGGAAAACCTGAGAGACCAGTTCGTGTGTGGATTATCTAGTGACTATATTAGACAGAGACTGTTTGCAGAGGATGATTTGACGTTCGAAAGAGCATTTAAGACAGCGGTAACGATGGAAACGGCCGAGTTGGAGGCGGCGGTAGTTGACGAGGATAGCAATCGCCGTGGCAGAGAAGGCGCATCAACCGCGGTGTACCAAGTTCACGCCACGACGAGGAGGCAGAGCACGAGCAAGCGTGCTATGCGGAACGGCATCGTCGCGGCGGCGACGGTGGGAACGGCGCGTGGTACAAGCGCCATAAGCGGCGCGGGAAGCGGAAGCGTGCGGGCCGGAGGGACAAGCGGGGCTAACACCAACCGAAGACAAGAACACTCAGAATGTGCCAGTTGTGGTCGCCCGCATGTTTCCACCACATGCAAATATCGGTTTTACGTATGTCGAGTATGTAATCAGGAGGGGTACCTTAAAAAAATATGCCCCAGGTGGATGTCAAAAACCCCGGCGGCGGGCATTTACAACAACGCAGTATTGGAAGAGGCGTCAGGCGATGACAGCGACATAAGCCAAGAGGTATTTCAATATTCAATTAGTGGTGACTTAGAAAAGTTTGGACCATACACTATCGTCATAAACATTAACCAGGTAGATGTAACGATGATTATTGACACCGGCAGCGCAATCTCTTGTATTAGTGAGGAATTGTACCTAAGGCTATTTGATAATGAATGTGTCATCGAAACCAGTTTGCTATTGCGTTATTATACGGGTGAGATGGTAAAACCGTTAGGTAAAATACAACCGCTGGTGCGCTTTGGCAATATTACAAAGAAAATGGATTTATATGTAATAAAAGGAGGGAAAACTAACTTGTTAGGTAGACAGTGGTTACAGGAATTGAAGTTAGGGCCTATTGAATACTGTAATAGCATAGACGGTATTAAAGGTTTTAATCTAGATGTTTTTAGTTCCAGATTCTCTGAAGTGTTTCAAGAGGGTTTGGGCCGGTACACGGGCGGCAAGGTGGGTTTTACTTTGCGACCGGAGGCGCGGCCGGTTTACTTGCGCGCGCGGCCGCTTGCGTACGCGCTGCGGGAGCCCGTGGAGCGTGCGCTCGACGCTCTAGTGCAGGACGGAGTGATAACCCCAGTGAGCACATCGGACTGGGCGACACCCATTATACCAGTCATGAAGAAGGATGGAGCGATCCGGGTATGTGGTGATTTTAAACTTACCTTGAACAAATGTTTGGAGGTGGACCGCTTTCCGTTGCCTCGAGTAGAAGATTTGTTTACTAAGTTACATGGAGGGCAAAAATTTACCAAATTAGACTTGTCTCAGGCTTACGCACAGCTGGAACTAGACGAATCGAAAAAGTATGCAGTCATAAATACACATAAAGGGTTATTTATGTACAATCGGTTAATTTACGGTTTAGCCTCGAGCCCGGGGATCTTTCAAAGGAAAATTGAACAGCTGTTCGGTGACATGCCTCGGGTGGGTGTTTTCCTTGATGATGTCATAATAACAGGTAAGGACGACGCGGAACACTTAGCGACATTACATAAAGTATTCGAAAGACTGCAGAAGTATGGGTTAAAAATAAAAAAAGAGAAATGCACATTTTTTGCGGACTCTGTTACTTATTTAGGTTTCGTAATTAGTAAATACGGGGTACATACGTGTCCAGGGAAAATAAAGGCGATAAGTGAGGCACCAACACCGAAAAATGTATCTGAATTGCGATCTTTCTTGGGGTTAGTTATGTATTATGCCAAATTTGTTCACAACATAAGTACAATACTAACGCCATTGTATGCCTTATTAAGAAAGGATATTAAGTATGAGTGGAATGGGGCTTGCGATCGAGCGTTCAATAAGGTAAAAGAAATGTTAGGTTCTAGCGTGGTCCTGGCGCATTACTCACCGGAACTACCATTAATACTAACAACAGACGCAAGTAATGTAGGGATAGGAGCAGTAATATCACATTTGATGCTACCCCGGGTAAAGGAAGAAGGGAATGCGGCCGTTAGCGAACGCCCTATAGCATATGCGTCACGAGTATTAAATAAAGCAGAAAGTTCGTATTCTCAGATAGAAAAAGAGGCGTTAGCAATAATATATGGTATCCGTAAATTCCATCAGTATTTATACGGTAGAAAATTTATTTTGAGAACGTACCATAAACCGTTAGTTTCTATCTTCGGGGATAAAACAGGAATACCCGTGATGGCGGCGAGCAGAATGCAGCGGTGGGCAGTAATATTGGCAGGTTATGATTATGACATAGAATACGTAAGAAGTGAGAAGAACGCGGCTGATGCCTTGTCCAGGTTGCCGACGAAAACTAAAACCGGGGGTAAAACTGAGAGCAGAGAAAGGACTTACGTTAACTTTGTGCAAAATTTCTTGCCTGTTAGTAGACAAAGGATAAAAGAGGAGACCGTAAGAAACGAGGTTTTAAAAAGGATATTGTTATATGTGCAGACGGGATGGCCGGCTTCATGTACAGACGAACAAATAAAACCATTATACACTAGGCGCAACGAATTGTACATAGATGGGGGCTGCTTAGTTTGGGGGTACAGGATGGTAATACCACAATCATTACAAGCCACTATATTAAAAGAGCTACATGTGGCCCATTTAGGTATAGTCAAAATGAAGGCGGTGGCGCGGAGTTACGTCTGGTGGCCCGGCGTGGACGCAGATATCGAGCGCGTGTGCCGCGCGTGCAACACGTGCGCGGCGGAGAGCCCCGCCCCAGCGCATGCGCCGCCGCAACCTTGGCCATACCTGGCTAAGCCGTGGTCGCGCTTACATGTCGACTTTTTGGGCCCTTTTCAGGGACGCACATATTTAGTAGTGATTGATTCTACTTCGAAATGGATAGAAGTGTTTACGATGGCTAGGACGACAGCGACCGCAGTTATTAAAGTATTGCGAGAAACGTTTGCGAGGTTCGGTTTACCGAATCAAGTGGTGTCGGATAACGGACCGCCGTTTACAAGTAAAGAATATGTAGAATTTATGCATAATAATGGAGTTACGGTCACATACTCGGCAGCCTATCACCCCGCATCGAATGGAGCAGCGGAAGGGGCAGTAAAACTGTGCAAGCGGGCGATTAAAAAGGCGATACGAGACCGACTCGACGTAGACATAGCGTTACAGGCGTATTTATTGGCATACCGTAACGTTCCCCATAGCACGACAGGGGTGGCCCCAGCGATGCTGTTACAACGTAGGAAATTACGCTCGAGACTAGACCTTCTGGGAAGCGAGAAGGAAGTGCCGGAGCGAGTGGCCGAGGCACAGCGAAGGCAGATACAGAACTCAGGCGGACAGCATAGGGAGTTCGAAGTAGGGGATACGGTCTGGGCTAGGGATTTCGGTGTAGGAAGGAAGTGGAGTAGTGGACAAGTACAAGAGAAGTTAGGGTCAAGGCATTATATAATTGGCACGGAAAGCGGTGTACCTGTAAAGAGACATGTGGACCAGGTAAGGCGTAGGGCCAACTGTATGTTTGATTTACCCTGCTCGGATGGCTCCACCCTTAATACTGGCGAACTAAGCACAGAGTCGTCCTCCGCGGGCCCCTCCGCGGACACTACCGCGGGCCCCTCTGGGCTGGCGAGAGAGCCGGAAGGACCCACCTTGCCGACCACCCGCTCCGGCCGGATAATAAGACCTTTGTTGAGATACGGTTACGATGTCACATAATGTAAATTAGTCTATGTTGCTGAAAGCGTTTAGTTTAACTTAGATTTAGTATTGATTAGATTAGTAAATTAGATTATGCTCTTTATCGCACACCATACTATTGTTTGCAAATTGTGTAGTATGGGAATAGTCATTAGAATGTTATAAATGTACTGAAGTAGTTGTAAGTTTTTTTATCATAAGGGTGACTGTTATTTAAGTTGGGGGGTGTGATATATGGGGTAGTCGTCAACGGACGAAACAAGAATCATTGTGGGGTAGACCCACATCGCTCTTTTTGATTAAACGTTGTATCGAATGGACGTGTTTCTCTGCAACTCCCCCTGTAAGCTAGATAGCACAGCCTAACCGGAGTACTAAGTACCTATTCTTCAGTTACAAAAATTTTCTTATTAAAAAAAGGAAACCAGGTCACGTTATAAATGGCAGCTGACTCAGCAACATGGTGACAGTCAATCCTTTAGTGCTGATTTTCAGTCAGTGCCAGGAGCTACCTCTAGAGCCCATGGAATACCCTGTGTCGTGAGAACCAGAAACAGTATTCAGTATTTTTTACGGATAAATACTTTCGGATATTACGACAAACTTACATAGTTTTTTCTATTTATATAAGTATATATACTCAATTGTAATGTAAGTTGGCTAATTTAACTTCAAGGGCAGAGGGATGGCGGTAGATAGCATTTATGCTTAAAAAGGCGTTTTGACGTTAATGTTTTCTGCTCTTACGTTTTTTCCAAGGGTTTTAAAATCACTATTAACATAAGGAACCTGTTGTACCTTGGCCACTTTTTTACATTTTGATTTTAAAGAAAATCATCGTTGAGGTCAGCTTACTCAAATGTGTATTAATATAAAGTTACACTAATAATGCACAACATCTAAGCTCAGGCAATTGTATTTTTTGGTTTATTTTGGATGCATGGATTAATGAAAAAAAAAGGTAATTGTGTCCAAGGTACAACGAACCTGTTTTACCTTGGCCAGTGTCCTTTGAACCTTGGACATTACAGTCATTTTACATACATACATACATAATATTTCATACCTGTCTTCCAGGAAAGCAGGCAGATACCAAGGTAGGTATGCCACGTGTCACGATCATTCAGCCATTAGATTATAAAACCCCATATATTTTTTACACAAAGTTTATTTCAACAAAAAAAAACAAAGCTTTACTTTTAGGTCTCAATCACAAATTGTGGCATATATTAAAATCGAAAAAAATACTCTCCTAAACAAAAATAATAATGACATAATATTATTGTAATTTTAGCAAACGAAAATTTTTTTTAATAATCTTCTCTACAGATACTCTACTGAACAGTGTCCAAGGTACACATAAGTTGTGGCCGAGGTACAACATCGGGTCAATTTGAATTAGCTAACTTCGAAAAGGCAGTTTATAATTAGTTAGGTTAGGAACGCTTAGGTTCTTTGGTAGCTATCTTCTCTAGTTATATATTACAGGTAATAGTTTTTTCCTAAGTATGTCATGTCATAAGTAAACTGGCTCAAAGGGAAATGTAAATTACTTACTTTTTGCACTAATAAAATTATTTTTCCGTTTTTTGACGCACTCACTCGCAACCGGTGTTTCGGAACTAACTTCACACTAAAGGTAGCAAATGACGTTTCAGATGCCTTATACAAAATTAATGCGTGTGGATTTCGAAAAATTTACGATTGCCCAAGGTACAACTATGTCCAAGGTTGAACAGGTTCCCCTAACTAGAACAGGTTCGTGATCCTGGATTCTGTGTCGTGGGTCCTAACTGCTTGCATGATTGGGAGATTGTACAGATACTTTTTGCAAATATTCAAGAACCAAAAGAATTAAAAGTATTTTGCTATCGGAATTATCAAACATGGACATAAATATTAGAATGAACGAGTTTCTGTCGATCTTCTGCAGCGATTATGTTTGGAAAAAAAATAAGACCTAGTCTCGAATTAATAACATCAACAGGGTCTCCATGTTCCGATCCAGCACTGGCTGAAATTGTGTGAGAATCTGAGTGTTCGCAGGCGATAAAAGCGGCTTTCTATCGGGTTAGACGAAATTTAGACTTATCTATAGGCGATTTAGTTTTAGTCAAAGCCTACAGTCAAAACTCTAAATGGTTTAAGGCTCTAGTTATTAAGAAGTGAGGTAGCGGACCCTGCACCGATACCACCTTCGCCCCGCGGACTATGCGCCGATACCACCGGCGCGCGTCCCGCGCACATTGTGCCGATGCTGCCGCTCTCTCAGATGCGATGCCGGATCCGCCTTTGCAACACGAAGCTGCTGATGCCGAAGCTGCCTTAGTCCCACCGCGACCGCAAGAGTATACTTTAGCTCGCTACTTCTTCGAGCATATCTCTTCACCCTGGGTCTCGTTTAGATTTAGATTTTAAGAACTAGTTTTAGATACGGATGATGGTTTTTGTGGCTTTTGTTGTGAACGCTGTAAAGTTAGTTGCATTAAAGCTATTGGTCTTAGCACACGTCGCGCTTTTCATTTGATCCATACCCAACAGAAACAGCCGCGCATGCAACGATCAATGAATGTCGATGAAGTGAAAGTGATTTGTCAGGATCGTGGCTGGTGGAATTGTTTGTACCATATACGGTAAATGTAGGTACAGAGACTAGGAAAAGGGACGACCCTACGCTACATCTTACAGGACGCCTTTTTTTCCATCTGTATCTGTGGTCTTACATCTTTTCAGGCTCATCTGAGCCTGAAGATTTGGTACAAAGCGATTTAATACCAAGGAGGGAGGATACGTCGAAACAATGCATCCTACCCGTCTCTATAATAGTTTGAATCAGGATGGCGGGTATAATGCCATTAAACACTATGAAATAAGATCACGTGAATCTAACATAACATTTACATACAGGCACATACATTGCTTCTGGCCCCACACTAGGATACCCTGTGTCGTGGGAACCAGAAACAGCGACGTCACAAACATTATCTATCTTAGAATTGTTCTCTATCTTATGGATAGAGAACAACGTGTTAAAATTGGGGACGTGATTAGCAATGACGTTCCTATCAGTTTCGGCATACCACAGGGCAGTATTCTCGGTCCGAGCCTTTTCCTTATGTACATTAACGATCTCTGCCAACTCGATCTTACTAATGGAAAAACCTACTGTTTTGCAGATGATACTGCTCTTGTATTTTGTGGGAATACCTGGAATGAGACGTATACTATAGCTGAAAAGGGTCTCCATAAAGTAGCACATTGGCTTGATTCTAACCTTCTGTCCTTAAACTTGGAAAAAACCAAATATCTTGCATTTTCTTTGAGGAAGTCCTCTGAACCACCGAGCAGCCTTACAATAAAGCTACACACATGCAATGAAAATTACAAGCACTGTAACTGCTCAACTATTCAACGAACAGACAAAATTAAATATCTAGGGGTATTAATTGACGACAAATTGACTTGGAAGCCACATATTGACTTAGTTACTATGCGAGTCCGAAAACTTATATGGGTTTTTAAGCGATTGCGACATATAGCCGACCTAAAAGTATTAAAAAAAGTCTACTATGCTTTGTGCCATTCAATAACTACGTATTGTATCCCTATATGGGGAGGTGCATGTAAAACATTTATTATACATCTAGAAAGGGCACTGCGGTCAGTGTTAAAGGTTATGACCTTTAAGCCGTACAGATTCAGTACAACAATATTATATAGTACTTGTAATCTCCTCTCCGTCAGACAAAGTTATATTCTCCGCATAGTCTTACGTCACCACTCATCTCTAACGTTTGATCCTAACCTATCGTTGACTAAACGTCGGCATGACATTGTATGCAAGATTCCCAGAAGCAGCACTACATTTATTCAAAAACAGCAATACTTCTTGGGTCCTTACCTCTACAACAAACTTAACCGCATTCTAACACTGTACCCTATGAATAAATTTAAATGTAAAAATGCGTTGCGAATGTACCTGTCTGGGCTAAACTATCACGAGACTGAGTCAATTATGAGAGTATTAGCTTAGTACAATTACTAGTAACTTAAATCTACCCGTATTAAGTTCACGCATAATTTATAGGAACTATATAATAACATCGATATACCCGTTTACCTATTTAACTTACTTAGTGGCCTCGCAACCCGATCCCAAGATACACCTAACTATCGTAGGGCTAAGCAGGTTGCATAACTGGTAAGTAATTACAACAATAATAACTATCAAAATACGAACCTTTACTAACTTTTGTGTGTAGGTATTATTAGCTTAGTGGCCTCACAAGCCGATCCCAAGATACCTATCGTAGGGCTAAGCTCCATATTTATTCACATACACGCTTGACACACCTCGAGTTATCTCAACTTTACGCATTGCTTTACACACACACACACACACACACACACAGACAGGCACACACTCGCATATTCAGATACTCATACTCATACACACACACACATACATAGCGACACTCATCCATGTATAAGACAGTACTTAAGCAAGAAAATTAATTTAAAGACAACATAATTATAAAAATCTAAAACCTCAATTTGTATTAGGTTCACACCTTAAGGTGTCAACTTGTTGCGTCGGCTGGATCGCTTAATCAGCCTTACTTTCTAAGTAAATATTGATTGAGTGATTTAGCTGCAATGCAACACTGAACACTTAGGCGAAGTTCGAAAGTTTAGTGGTTGTTTTAAACGTATCTTGTTAATGCGCTCATCGCGTAACGCGTCAAGATACCTACCCACATTTTGTTTCCTATATTAGTTGTACACTCGGGAGTGAGGCTGGTATTCACAACACAGGTTTACTGCCTACCGTGAATACCATTCTACACTAACTACCTATGAACTAATAATAACTATGTACCGACCTATTAATGTAACATGTATCTTGTTAAATTGGATCAATAAATATCTTATCTTATCTTATAAACATGCAAACATCCAGGACCAGGGCTTCCCTTCCTTTTCCTGTCCCCAGCCGGGACTCGAACCCGGGACCTCTCGCATGGTATAAATAAAGTAAATGTACCTCTTTGTCTTTGGAGATAATACAGAAAAAAAGTGAGCCGACAAGAAAGTGCCTGCCTGTTACTGAAAGAAAAAACTGTTTTTATACCTGTACCTGTACGAATCGCTCGTAGCCTGGGCTACCTGAGTGACCTTAAGCGATCACTAAGGTTAAGCAACAAACGGCGCGTTCAGTCCATGGATGGGTCAAAGTCTATGACTAACGCTAGTGGCATTTTTTCGAGCGGTTCCGTGCTTCGCAAGGCACGTTAAGCAGTTGGTGCCGGCTACCGTCGATAGATGGCAGTCGTTAAGCCAAGTCAGAGGCCTTAGGGCGGCTTGAAAACTTCTGACAGTAAGACCAGCCACTAGTCTTACAAACCTCCACCAATCCGGACTTGGCCCCCGTGGTAGAGTATGGCCTATACCTCCCTCAGGGAAGAGACCCGTGCCCCTTGGTGGGGACATAATGGGTTGATGATGATGATGATGATACCTGTACCTCAGAGGTTAAGTATGTTAAGTCACACATCGTCAATTTTACAAGAGAGCCAGAAAAAGGAAAAAGAAACACACTATTTAATTTTACCATCACCACTTACCACTTATTAAATTAATGTAAGTTGAAGTTGATTGTGTTGACAAGTAAGAATTAATTAGTATTATTTATAGTAGCATGTTGTGTTATGTGGGGCTTGATAGGATATGTCTCAGGCTGTATGTGGACATCATATATAATATCATTCTGTGAATTTCAGAAACGGTAACTAAATTTGACTTATTACATTATTCCACTCGGCGAAGTTAAGGATTTGGATCACATAAATTAAAAAAGACGAAAAAATAAAAAAATGGACTTAACATACATAACCTCTGAGGTAACATAGCTTCTCTACTACACGAATCTACTTGATCAGTACGTTACCAAACTACAATCAGATGTTAATTATATCTATGTCATGAAAGAAACCCCTTTGTGTAAATATTCAGCTTAATAAATCATGACAGGAATTTCATCATCATCATCAACCCATGATTTCCCCGCCTAGGGGCACGGGTCTCTTCCCTGAGGAAGGTACAGGCCATACTCCACCACGGGAGCTAAGTCGATTGGTGGAGGCGTGTAAGACTAGTGGCTGGTCTTACTGTCGGAAGTTTTCAAGCCGCCCTAAGGCCTCTGACTTGGCTTAACGACTGCCTTCTATCGACGGCAGCCGGCACCAATTGCCTAACGTGCCTTGCGAAGCACGGAACCGCTCAGAAAAATGCTACTAGTGTTAGTCATAGATGGTCACCCACCCATGCATTGATCGTGGGCTCTGTTGCTTAACCTTCGTGATCGTATAAGATTATTCAGGCGGCCGGGACTACGATCGATGATAGGACTTTGCCCTTTATATACATACTAAGGCTCGCTACTAAGAATCGCTCGTAGCCTGGGCTGCCTGAGTGATCTTAAACGATCACGAATGTTAAGCAACATACGGCGCGTCCAGTCCATGGATGGGTCACCGTCTATGACTAACGCTAGTGGCATTTTTCCGAGCGACTCCGTGCTTCTCAAGGCACGTTAAGCAGTTGGTGCCGGCTGCCGTCGATAGACGGCAGTCGTTCAGCTAAGTCAGAGGCCCTAAGGCTCTTGAAAACTTCTGACAGTAAGACCAGCCACTAGTCTTACAAGCCTCCACCAATCCGGACTTGGCCCCCATGGTGGAGTATGGCCTATACCTCCCTCAGGGAAGAGACCCGTGCCCCTTGGTGGGGACATAATGGGTTGATGATGATGATACCTACTAAGGTAATTTCAGCGCTTTATAAAGCTCCGAACGTGCGTTTCATTCAGCGCTTTTTTAAACGCTTGAGTATTGTTAATGAACGATAAGTATATTCGAATCTAGGCCCTGGTAGACACCGATTACTACAGACGGAAAAGAAAATTACTAGAGACTCCGTATTCCAATATTAAATTATTCAAATTAAAATGTTAAAAAAGCTCTTTGATAATATTTAATTAGAAGCCTGACATCCGACAATTTCACAATTAATAACTTAAAATAATGGCGAAGCTTCAAAATTATAAGACTTAACTTCTACGAGTATTATTAGGACGACTACTAAGGTAGAACCGATGCATTTTGGATGCATGGGTCTGCGATTAGCAAATGATGATCATTTACGTTATGAACCAAGTATGCGTTTTTATAGAGATATAATAATATATTAATATTATTATATCTCTATAAAAACGCGTAAATAAAGATAATAACATATTTCTTTGAAAAAAAATATCGGTATCGGATAAGAAATTCTAATGACGAATCATCATCAACCCATTATAACCCCCTAGAAAGGCACGGGTGTCTTCAATGAGGAAGGTATAGGTTATACTCCACCACGAGGGTCAAGTGCAACACCACAGGGGCCAAGTCCGGATTGGTGGAGTCTTGTAAGACTAGTGGCTGGTCTTTCAGAAGTTCTCAAGCCGCCTTAAGGCTGACTTGGCTTAACGACTGCCATCAATTGACGGCAGCCGGCACCAACTACTTCAATTGCCTTGCGAAGCACAAAACCGCTAGGAAAAATGCCACTAGCGTTAGTCATAGAACGGTCACCCATCCATGCACTGAACGCACCCTATGTTGCTTAAGCTTCCTGATCGTTTAAGATTACTCGATTCATGACGATTACAGCTATCATATTACACAGGTTTGGAAAACGGGCGCTAGAATCTCTATAAAACTGCCAGTATGGAACTAGACGTCCCCGACTCGCTCTTGCCGCTTTTTATATTCGGTTTAGGGATCCGTTTGCGAAATAAGCGTGATTATTTTTTTATTACGGCGTCCATCCTCTTCTCCAGGCACAACAGTGATTGTAGAAACGTGAAAAAATTTAATGTCGTAGCACATATTATGTACCTAAAAGAAACACAGTCAATCACGGCTAAGGAGACTTCATAAATGGGAAACATTATACAAATTCCATTCAGCATACATTGGCGAAATTGTATCTGTGTTAAGCAAGTAGTCAATAGTAAAACAAAATCCTATCACCTACCTATAAATATAAAAATCCTTCTTTCTAAGCTCCTATATTTTGGCGACCAGCTACGGAACCGTACAATGCGTGTGGCTCCACACGATTTGTCCTATTTTTTTCTAAACCTAACAGCTGAACATGCATATAATAGACCTTTATCTACTCTGATACTATAATACAAAGATTATAAAACTGAAAACAAACCTATTATCGCAAACATTACGCAAAGCCAAATATAAAAAAAAGAAAAGTTTTATTACGATACAGGTCTTGCATGAACACCTGTAACTTATTATAACTTTTTAATCATAACAATACACCTATACAACCTCCAGCTGGAGCAAGAAGGTTGAACCTCTCTACTTGAAAAAAAAAAAAAAGGTTTCAATGAACCAGTCCGCGGCGACGCAACACGCATGCGCAATCGATGTTTGTGCCTTGGCGCCAACATTTTACATTTAAAAAACTTTTCAATACAAAGTTTGGTTCTGTTTGTAAAATAATAAAAATTCGTTTTTGTTTAAAAACAAGTTTGAAAGCGAGGATAGTGGTAATTGTACACCACCAGACATTCTGGAAGCTGCGTCAAACATGACTATGGACCTGTTACCGGCGAAATCTAGGAGCAACTATAATACCTAAATGTTACCACGAGTTCATGGAATGGAAAAATAAAGAACAATGTGCAAAACTGTTTGAACCTTGGGCCCACCGGTGTAGCATTATAGCAGGTATGTGGATCGATGAGTCATGACATAAGCTATTGAAAAAGTTTTAAAGGAAAGATCAAATCGATGTATGAGTGCAAAAAAAAACATTTTATTTCAGAGCAAGTCACATGCATAGATGAGCGATTTTTCAACAGAAAGTGGTCTGTCACGCCATGAAAAATAATGTCAAGACACTACAAACAACATACATACCCCGCCCCTCGCTCACCCCCTCCGGAGATCGAACTCACGACCTCTGGAACTACAGCTAGGTGCTCCACTATCCTTTTTTTTATGGCACATCACCACGGATACGGATGTACCTACGTTAACAGAAGTGAGAGTTGGGTGTTAACTTGCTACTGTATAAACACACATCTCTCATTTCTTCCACTGTTTCATCATCATCATCAGCCCACCGCTGCCCTTTGCATTTCACACGGTCTCTCGCCATTCGCATCCACGGACTCCACTTCCACTGTTTACTCTCTTCATATTATAAATAAAATATCTGTGTTATTATTATTATTATAGAGACATAACATAAGAAAATGTGTTGAATGAATTGCATTTATTATTATCGTACTTAATGCCTCCATTTCATCATCACCATCAGGCCATACTAGTCCACTACTGGACATAGCCCTCCCCTAATGAGCGCCATAGCGCCCTGTCTTCAGCTTGTCGCAATCAGCATCTGCCTGCCGTTTTTCGCAGATCGTCATCCCAACTAGTCGGAGGGCATCCTACACTACGTTTGCCGAGTCGCGGTCTCCACTCAAGAACACGTTTACTCCACCGGTTGTCGATTCTTCACGAAATAAGACCAGCCCACTGCCACTTCAGCTTGCTAATTTTCTGATTATTCGTTACGAATCCTATCCTTCAGAGAAACTCCGAGCATAGCTCTTTCCATAGCGCGCTGAGTGAAACTCCGAGCATAACTCCTGCCATAGCTCGCTGAGCGAAACTCCGAGCATGACTCTTTCCATAGCTCGCTGAGCGAAACTCCGAGCATAGCTCTTTCCATAGCTCGCTGAGCGACTTTGAACTGGTGGACCCACCCTTTCGTGAGTGTCCATGTCTCAGCTCCGTAGGTCATGACAGGTAGGACACGCTAGTTAAAACATGTCTGTTTCGGTCTTGAACTACAGAACGGAAACAACATAGTCGTTGTTCCGGTTTCATGTCTTGTCACAGAGCCACTGAACGCGACAAAAAAAACACCACCATCATCATCAACCCATTATGTCCCCACCGAGGGGCACGGGTCTCTTCCCTGTGTAAGGTATAGACCATACTCCACCACGAGGGTGAAGTCCAGATTGCTTGAGGCTTGTAAGACTAGTGGCTGGTCTTACTGTTAGAAGTTTTTTTTGTAAATCTATAATAAATAAAAATAAAATAATAGATAGATAGATAGATAGATAGATAGAATAAACAAAAAAAATAAAAATAAAAAGTTATCAAGGCGCCCTAAGGCCTCTAACTTGGCTTAACGACTGCCATCTATCGACAGCAGCCGGCACCAACTGTTTAACATGCCTTGCAAAGCAGGGAACCGCTCGGAAAAAAGCCACTAGCGATAGTCATAGACGGTAACACATCCATGGACTGAACACGCCGTATGTTGCTTAACCTTAGTGATCGTTTAAGACCACTCAGGAGTCCGTTTTCAGCCATCATGGCGTAAAGTTAAATTTTTTGTAACAAATGTTTTCCGAACATCCGTTAGGGCTAAAGTTTCGTACAGGCCCTGTAAAAATAAATATATAATAATAAAAAAATTAAGATCACTCAGGCAGCCCAGGCTACGAGCGATTCTAAATCGAAATCACTTGAAATCTCGAAAAAACACACCATAGTGTCTTCTCTTTTATGTTGATATAAATGCTGATATATTGCTTTTCTGTGAACACATACAGCAATGTCGCCATATAAAAAAATGTTGCTACTGCTTAGTTGATAATGTTACAGTTGGTATGAAAATGCTACAAGTGTGGACCCAAGTTGCACATTATTCTTTGTTGATATTCAGCGTTTTATTTGCAATATTATTTTATGTATACTATAAAAAACTCCTCGTGTTATAAGAGCCCTTATTATGCAACAGTATCATAAACTACTATTATGACATTTTATCTACTACTTTAATAAGCATCACTTCTTTGGGCTCTGCGCGCCGCTCACACTTGGTATCGGCAGAATACCAGCGCTGGAGTTTTCTTTTTAAACTCTCAGCACATGCTGAGTCGAAACCCATTTGCATTTGCCACACACACGTTGCCACGTTTTTATTCGCTCACATCTACAGATAAGGACTTATCCTACCACGTAAAATGTTAACTTATTTTATATTGCTTATGTATGTTTTTGTTTCGTCAGTGTTTATAATGTGATGTTACTTTGTGATATAGTTTGTTATGCTATATGTGCGTGTGTGTGTCCGATGGAAATAAAGCTTTTATTGTCTTTTATCGTTTAGAGGCCACGTCTTTGTGACTTTGACATGTTAATGTATTGTTGGTGGCAATAATATCTTTTTTACTTTACTTTTACTTTCGTGATACTGCGGCAGCATCGCAATTATTGTACAGGTCAGTTAAGTAAAGCTGGCACGTTCAACACATTTACACGTTGCGCTTGTGTAGTGTCTGTGAATAAGCGTGCGGCGTGACGTGTACTGCATACGCATCATGAAAAGTCTGCCCGTCTCTCTTGCGCGCGGTCTAGCTTATGAGTGTGAAGGGGACAGTTATAGTTTTACTTTTGCTACTGTTTATATATACTGCATGATCTTTTTGGTATTCAACCGTATGTGCGTTTCAATGAGGGATTTTTCTGACAGCTAAGAAAAGTAGTTCCAAATGAGCCGTTTTCAGAAGAACTAAAAAAAACGAATGGCTGTCAAAGGAATGCAATTTTTTTACCTCAGACCAATTGCCATGTGTGATACATCATCGAATCAAAAAAGGTAGGGTAATGAGCAGTTTTCAGAAGAACTAAAAAAAATCTAACGGCTGTCAAAGGAATGCAGTTTTGGACCTCAGCCCAATAGCCATATGTGATACATCATCGAATAGGTCTCAGCAAGCTGAATAAAAGTTACTATGAAGTCAACAGCCAAATGTTTGTCCTTTAGGAGTTATATTGTATTGAAAAAAAAACTAACATTTTAAATACAAACTTTCTTTCATTTTAAATAAATCCGAACTTTCATTCATCCAGTAACGGACCACTGAGCATCCATGACTCTTTGTTACATAATTAAATTATAATTAAATTGTTGAGGATTTCTGGGAAAATAGTTTCTGTTTTGGTAAAGATTTTCTTAGGTGAAATTATTTTTGGTCCTGTGAAAATTTATTAAAAATGAAAACTATTTCGTGACCATTGATTCCACCTTATTTTTAATACTTTTCGCTCGAATTTGCTAAAAATATATTATAACAAGTATGTAACACATATATTTGTATTTATTTATCTACAATGCACCCATATTACTAAAACCTAACTCTAGTCTACACTTAAACTAGAGTCGCATTTTGAATCTAAATCATTTATTTTTAAACATACTGTATAGTGAAATTGCATAAATGTGAGTACTGTGAACGTGCCAGCTTTAGATAACTGACCTGTAAAGTATGTTTGTGTGTGTAGCTTAATTACAAGTGTCTTTGAAAGACGTTATTTAATATTAATGCACGGATACGGTTCACATGATATATTATTAATATTCTAATATACAAATATGCGTAGAATATCGGTTATCATTTAGCTTCGTTAACGGGACAGTATATGTAGTTTATTTTTATTGTGGCTGTGCATGATTTTGGCCTGCGGCCGGTGCCGAAAGCCGAAAGCCGAGGCCGAAAAACAGAACTTATGTTAGAAAAATAAACTGGGACGGAATAAAAAAAAATGTAGGTAGCCTACATTAGTAGCTATTTAAACCAATAGTACCTGGGTGAGCTTTGCTCGGTACTTTTTTTGTAATACAAAATATGTAATATAAAATTAAAATAATCCTTTTTCAACAAAAAAAGAAAATAAATAAATAAATAAACTCACGCCTGTTATCCCCGAGGGGGTAGACAGAGGCACCAATCACTAGAACTGGGCCCAAAAAAAGAACTTTGAAAAAAAACATCATGACTCGAACCGGGTCTCTTTAAAATCGGCCCGAAACGGGTCGCCCGTTTTCCCGTCGGAACTATCCCAACCTTGCAGGTAGGCGCGAAATTTACCTCTGTATGTTATTATAGCAAATTTCAATTGCCTTAAAATACGGATAAAACAACGTTTTCTAAAAATGTAACCTAGTTAGATCAATTAAACACCCCCGAAAGCATCTGCCTACAAAATTTCGTGAAAATCGTTGGAGCCGTTTCCGAGATTCTGATTATACAGGGTATTAATTTGCAAGCGTGCCATATTTAAAGAAAAAATAGTAATTAATGTTACCAGTTAATGCAGTCTACTAACAGTCTCCCATATTCAAGGAAGCCGTCGATAAAAATAATACTTATTTTTAGGGTTTGAATAGGAATAACCTAAGATGGAAGGTGCTGCGACATGCACGTAATGGGAAAAGACCGAGACCCCGCCCCGTTGCCAAGTTGGCACCGAGTGAAAGAAACAGCAATAACAACAAGAAACATATGATTTCAGATTTCCCTTCCTACTCTCACGGGCTTAGGACCGACAAAACAACCAATTTCTTTGCTAGGAGGTTAGTAGGTATTAAAATATTGCGCAAATTAGTTTATTTACAAGTTAGTATAAAAAAAGTACGAAGTAGATAACTTACTCAAGTACTAACCTACCTTCAAATAAATCGTTGATCCGGCGTAGTTAAAAGTCTGAAATCACCATTATTTACACTAATTGAGACGTTATTTACAGGGTACTTACAATGATTAAGTTGTACGGAGCAATTGTTCGAAGTGGCCACCGTTCTGCGCTATGCAAAGTCTCGCACGACGACACAAATTACTTTTTAAATTTTGCAACACAAACACATTTTGCCTAACAGTTTGGAAGGCAGAAATAATCCTTTCACGCAAGGCGGCCCTCGATAAAATAAGGCCCCAACAGGTTCACGCCAATTATGCCGGCCCACACGTTAACACTAAACCTATGTTGGAATGAGTCTCGTTTGGTTTTATTGGGGTTGTATTCTCGGTGGGTCCACCAATGTTCATTGTGGACATTGAACACGCCGATTCGCGTAAACAAACTTTCATCAGACCATAAAATGTTAATGTTTTGGTTTTCAAGCAACCATCGGCAGAACGCAACACGTGGGGCTGCATCCGTGGGCACAAGATCTTGTACTCTTCGGAAGTGGAACCGGTGCAGTTCCTCCTGCTTTAGCACATTCCACACCGTTACGTGGCTGATGCCGAAGTGACGCCCTGCCTCCCGAGTGCTGGCACGGGGTTCGTTTTCAAAGTAGGCAAGAATTTGTTCTTGCAGCTCCACTCTGAGTCCTACTCCGCCTCGACCTTGGCCATGGTTGGGCACGTCGAACTGGCGGTAATCTCGGAGCCGTTGAGTAGCGGCTAGCATTACTTGGCGAGATGGTCTCGGCCGATTCGGGAACATTTCCGCGAACATTTCGACAGCTTGCCGCAAACTATCGCCACTCACGGCGTACAGTCGCACCATTTCCACTAACTCAATATTTGTGTAGTTATCCGTCATTGTCTTTACGAAACGGCGCACGGCGGTGGCGGCACGCGCACATTAGGTACTAATGAAAGAGCGTGCGATATCGGCACGTGCGCACGTCACAAAGGATGTCCGGTCACTGAGTGGCTAGGCTAATTGGGGGTGGGGGTGCGCTCGCGCGGCGTGTTTGTTCTAAAGTCCGCGCCACCACTGAATGCCGATGAGTTAAGACATTTTCGTTCTTATTTCAATGAAGACAAAGTTGTCTCCGTCGGTTTGTGTGGATGCGCGTGGTTGCCAAACCGCCGTCCTTTTATTCTTCTGCGAGTACACGAAAGTTTAGGGATGTGCGAGATAATTCGATATTAGAGCTGGGCGTTCTCTTTGTCGATAAAAAATGTGACGTCAGAGAACAAAAGAAAAAAAATCGACTCTTCTTTTATGATTGATTTTTGTTTATAATCAGCAGTATAATCACGTCCTAAAATATGGCACGCTTGCAAATTAACAGCTTGTATATAAATATATATACAAGAATTGCTCGTTTAAAGAGATTAGATGTCTCATAAATCTTTAATGCAACTCGGATCGAGCTAATTGGCCATGCTACTTATTTTTGATATACGTTTTTTATAATTTATTTTGAGAATATTGACTTTTCTTTTCTTTATTTTTCTTTTCGTTTCTTTTCCTAGTGTGGGGCCAGAAGCAATGTATGTGTCTGTGTGTAAATGTAATGTTATGTTTCAAGACACTAATTTCGGTATTTTTTTATATTTCTTCATTATGTCTATTTTTAACACTAACATTATTCTAAAGTTTGGACGATTGTGACGTCTTCAGAGGATGATTAAAGAGACAGTCTTGGCCTCCCTAAAAATTAACGTCAGTTGATTTGGTTTGGTATTTTTTTTGTAAATAAGGCAAAGGATACTCATGCTGTCTTTGCTGATGTCATAGAAAAGTCATTTAAAATCAAGGCTTTTTATTGAATATCATAAAAAATATACCTACACTTATTTACAAATCTGAAGAAATAGAAATTATACTTTCGGTATAATATTGGACCATAAATCATTCCTTACCTATCAATTGACGGGTGCAGCGAAAGAACAAGGAATGTCGCAAAAAAGTACGTGTTTTTTTTAACATTTACATACAGGCACATATATTGCTTCTGGCCCCACACTAGGATACCCTGTGTCGTGGGAACCTGAAACAGCGACGTCACAAACATGTAAACATCCAAGACATGGATTTCTTTTTTTTTGTCCCCAGCCGGGTTTCGAACCCGGGACCTCTCGCATGGTAGTCAGATGCGCTAACCGCTGCGCCACAGAGGTCGTCATGTCATGATTGGTCGGAGTGACCGTACTTTCAAACTTTAGAAAGCGTTTTTCTCGCAATTAACTCAGATGGACATACCTTGTTCTTTCCCTGCACTCTTCAATTGAACATTTACTACATTGCTACATTTTGCTAAATTTGTTAACACGAACGGAAATCTCAAAACCATTTCGACAATTATTATGATTTCAGTACAATTTCTATTTGTAAATAAGTACATATTTTTTAAGATGTGCAATAAAAAGCCTTTACCTAAGTGACTTTTCTATGACGTCAAGAAAGGCAGTATGAGTATTAATCCTTTGCCTTACTTTAAAAAAAATTACCAAACCAAATCAACTGACGTTAATGAGAATTTGTTTTTTTTTTATGTCGGCAAAGGCGGTCCCTTTAATCATCCTCTGATGACGTCACAAACACCCAAACTTTACAAAAATCCTAAAAATAGATAAGTATTTTGAACAAATCTCAAAAATAATTAATTTATTAAAATGGTCAATATTTACAAAATAAATTATAAAAACATTTATCAAAAATAAGTAGCATGGCCAATTAAAAGTAGGTGATTAGCTTTAGACGACAGTTTATTTCAGACTACCTTCCGTTCACTAAACCATACTCGCTCTCTGAGAGAGGGAAGTATAGGCTGCATTATTACCGTTTACCAAAAGAGAATTGGCTAAAATATAAACGATGCCGGAAACACAGCCAGAAAACATGTAAGTTTGGCGGGATTCAATATGCAATCGATAGCAAGGTAAAATGTACATTTTTGTTGCAAAGTCTGACTAACTGTAAACTTTTAGTCCGGATCTACTTACGGGTGTTGTTATATCGGAAGAGTCCGACCAGGTTTCGCTCCGATTCGCAGAGCGTAATCAAGAGCTTAATCGGAGCAAAACCTGGTCGGACTCTTCCGATATAACAACACCCGTATAGTAGATCCGGACTAAAAGTTTACAATGTGTTGTGCTTACGAAAGTTTTAGTCTGATTAACTGATTAGAATCCACGTAAAAACGGTGTTACGCTATCGAGAGGCTTTTCTTCCGGAACTAAGATAACATTATTCTATAATAATTTTTCAGGTTCCAAATGACGCTAGCCCTCAGATACATGAAAATGCTCAAGCCGGCCGTACACGTAACGATATACTTGCGCAAGTTGAGACTTGCACAAGTATGCAGTAACGTGTGTTGGAAAATAACTGCGCAAATTTCGAGACTTTTGAGAACAACGATAACTTAACTTGCAAGTAACTTGCGCAAGTATATCGCTACGTGTACCGTTACCTTCAGATATTTTTTGATACAGTCTGATGTCTTTGCCGTTGATATATATTGTTTTGCAAATGGAGTTCTACTAATATTTCAGGTTCCAGAAAGCTCTGGCTCTGAGATACATGAAAATTCTCAGATTATTTCTGATACCTATCGGTGCCTGGTCTGACTCGGAGTTCGGAGGCACTACTCCGAAGTTCGTTACCTTCCAAAGAAAGACTCTTGGCTTTCAGATTATTCCATTCTTTGTTGGATCGGTATTTTACTTGAAGTACAACTTGAACAATATTGAGTTAATGGTCATTGTCCACGTGATTATTGGGTTTTGTATGGGCATCTTTACCATGGTATGTCATGTTGTTAAATTGTATTGTTAATGTATTGTTAAATTACCAACTAACTTCTATCCGGACGCTGTTAAGTAATATAGTGCCAACCCACATTATAGCACAAAGGTTAAGTATTATTTATACATTAATACAAAAATTAATAAATGCGTCAATAATATCTCTCTGCTTATCATCATCATCATTCAGCCACAAGAAGTCCACTGCTAGACATAGGCCTCCTCTATGGGTTTCTAAAAAGACCGGTTGGAAGCGGCTTGCATCCAGCGTCTTCCTGCCACTTGGATAAGATCGTCTGTCCATCATGTGGCTGGTCATCCTACTCGTATCTGCTTATAGACAAACTGAAATATGTAAGGTTTTTAATGGAAGTTTATTTTTGTAATAACCGCTGTCACAACTGGGATTACTTTTGATTTATCATTTTAAAAGAAAAGCTTTTCGTTATGCTTTTTGTGCTGAGTTACTGAGATTCATGTTTGAATATCTCAATTGTGAAGCGACCGCTTCAGATAACAATTTAATTTTGTTCCGCAAATGTCCATTAATTTACATTGTGTATTTAAATACTTGACTACTTGAGACTCGTAGATGGAGTACTCAATGTCGTCATTCATCGCTGGGCAAGGGTATATGACATTGGCGAAAGAGTCTCAAAACTAAAGTGGAAATGGGCGGGACACTTGGCCAGGCGGGAATGCAGCAGGTGGACCAAGGCAATCACAGAGTGGTGGCCGAGAACAGGACGACGGTCAGTGGGCAGACCTGCGGCCGATGGTCAGCCGATGTCGTTGAGTCGGCGGAAGGTCCGTGGATGCGAATGGCGAGAGGCCGTTTGGAATGTCATTTGGGGGAAAAGGCCTACCCGGCGGCGGGCTACGGTGGCCCGATGATGATTCAAATACTTACCTAAATTGGTATCGGATCCTTACCTACTGTTTCAGGGAAGAATTATATTTATAAATATAAATGGCTACAGCAACACCATAAGAGAATTTATGAAATTTCATTTAGTCAATGACACGCACAAGGGTAGACACTATGCGGAGGTAAGACCATTGTATCATTGCTTTAGGTACCATGGACTTTTTAGGGTTAAGTACTCAAACGTGATTTTTTTGCGGTTTTTATACATAATGTTTCGGAACCCTTCATGCGCGAGTCCGACCGCACTTGGCCGGTTTTTGTAATACATTTAAATTATAATACACGATTTCTCGTAACCCAAGAACAATATTAAAAAAACTATTTATTCATGCCTAGTAGTACAGTCATTTGGTTGAAAAAATAGAGGTTACCTGGAGAGTGAAAATTTTATAGATTTTGACCTGCCCTTTCCGAATTTTAATTTTGCCACCTCGTTAATTTGCGAATTTTCCTGGATGTTATAATTTTAAACAATAAACGCGCCTCGCTTGAAAAATAGAAGACAAAAAGTTTTGGTCTTGCACATTACATGCTGCTATAAGGCCGAAATATTTTATAGCATCGGTTCAGATGTGAGTAGCTGTATTTTTATTTTAAAAATATGGATCTTGACAATTGATGGATACTTTATCGTCTCTCGGATTTTGCTCTTCGTACACCGAAGCAATGCTGTTCGAATTTGCGTGCATGCATGCCAGATAGCGTGACACTGCAATCCGAAGATACCTGTGCACTTTCGCATTGTTCTTTACTAGTATTTTAGTATTCTTATATGGGCAAACACTTTTCATGGGATACCATGGGATACATTAAGCTCTATGAATCGGAGCGAAACCTGGTCTCGAAATAAAAACACACGTAGGTAAGTTTATCCGGACCAAAAATGTACAATGTGTAGTGCTTACGAAGGGTTTAATTCAAATATTCTATCTATTTAGAGACAAGATCATTCACTAAATTTACTGTCAACAGGTAAACGAGATGACTGACAAAGCATCCTACATCTTTGCGCTTCTTCAAGCGTTCTTGATGATATCCGGACCAATCATGTTCGTTCTAACACCAATTTATAGAGACTACAAGCTGGGATTCTTCAATGATCCGCGGCCTGCCAACCAGACTTTCGACTACGCAATATTATTTGCCTTCCCAGGATTTCGTCAAGACGATCATTTCTTCATGACAAATTTGGTCAACGCTTACATTACCTTAATGTGTACCTACGTGGTGTGCGCGATTGATCTGCTGCTTATTTTTATGGTATTCCAAATTATCGGACATATTAAAACACTTATGCTGGACTTGGAGAACATGAAGAAGCCAGAATTAGTGATTGATGTAACGAGCGACTTTGGAATTGCATGGAATGTTGGTAATCCTAGAGCGCTGGTGGAACGGTATAATAAGGAGGAGAACGAGGCAGTGCGTCTGCAATTGACGGAAATGATTAATCATCATCGAGATATAATTAGGTCAGTCGCACGATTTATAGACAAAATACAAAATGTGCCACCGCTTAAAGTTCGATACAAAGTTACGGTACAAAGTATAATCTTAATCATAATCAACCCATTATGTCCCCACTGAGGAGCACGGGTCTTTCCCTGAGGAAGATATAGGCCATACTCCACCACGGAGGCTAAGTACGGATTGGTTTAGGCTTGTAAGACTAGTGACTGGTCTTACTGTTAGAAGTTTTCAAGCCGATGACCTCTGATAATCCTAAAGTACTAACCTTAAAACATAATAATGTCCATTTTCATACAGGCACATACATTGCTTCAGGCCCCACACTAGGATACCCTGTGTAGAACTGAAAGACCTGATTTTTTTTGTCCCCAGCCAGTACTTTATATATGTATGTTTAGGTAATAAATCAATAAGAGTTTGAGTATCATCATCAACCTTTTATGTCCCCACCAAGAGGCACGGGTCTCTTCCTTGATTAAGATATAGATTATACTCCACCACGGGGGCCAAATCCGGATTAGTGGAGAATTGTAAGACTAGTGGCTGGTCTCACTGTCAGAAGTTTTCAAACCGCCCTAAGGCCTCTGACTTGGCTTTACTACTGCCATCTATCGGCGGCAGCCGGCACCAACAGCTTAACGAGTTTGGGAATATTTGATCGGAATTAATGAGGTTTCTGGTGACACTTTGCGACTAAGGTAGAGCTAAGGAATCAATTTATACTGAACATGGAGTTTCAACAATGTTTTCTAGTTGTTTTTTTGTTGCAGTTTTGCTAACAGCATATCAGACTTCTACGGGCCAATGCTGGCTTGGAACTATCTAATCCATTCAATCATGGGATGCATTCTGCTTTGGGTGTGCACGCAGAATGTAAGAATTCTAATTAAGTATAATCTTAATCCTGGTTTAAGGATTTTTCCTGTCTACAATGAGGAACTTGAGTCTCACTTAGTTTGGAGTGACATTACTTTTATACCATCGAAAAATTGAAGAAAAATAAAACCTTAAAAATATATTTTCCGGGAGTCTGAGATCACAAAAGAATCTGATCAAAAATTGACAATAATAATAAAAAGTATTAATTAGATTTAGTTTCTTCATTGAATTGTAGACGGTTTTTACAAGGGTGTTGTATGAAATATTATTTTATGGGAAAAATCAAATATTTATATACATACGCTTCATACATTATAAGGCGTTACATGAGGGAGTGACGTCATAGTCTAAAGGCGATTTGTATGGTGGTTTTTCGTACAACGTACCTATTAGTCGTAAAGAAAAAATATCTTGTTTATTTATCTTTTAACGTCTCGTCTCCTACTCTATTAAATACATTTTTAGTGCAAGTTCTCCATTGTTCTATCCGTAGAAAATCTTAGGTCTTTCTAACTACTATCCGTCTATTTTCGTATTTTTTTCCTCCATGTAGGAATACTATAATAATACGTACTAAAATCAGTTTCTGTATGGCATATGGCGGTCATTTGGTGGAAGGAGCAGTGGCACCTTCAGAAGTGTAGTTTGGTGACACCAAAATAATAATTAAACTGAACTGAATTTAATAATGTGATGTGTACACACTAATGTGCTTTTAATTCTTCTGAACGAAATTTCACTTCAAATTTTAAAATTCATGGTCTTCCTTTAATTTCCTTATGATGAAGCCTTCCGATGGGTGTGATAAAACTACAGGGTAATTTTTTTTCTCTTGTGTAACCGTGTAATTATTTAAAAAGATATGAATGCAGTTTAGATTGTTTTTGAAATTAAAATAATATCTTCTTTCAATAAAATGTTCCATCTACAATATTAAAGGTACTTTCCCTCCATGTGGCATAGCCGTGGGACGCCCTGTATATATATTTTTTTTCCTAAATAGGTGAAGTGTGCTTTGCAGACACAAACTCAGTGGTGGGTTAATCTAATAGTAGCAATGTTAGTAATTTTTTTTTTTTAGTTCCCCCTTTCTGTGTCCCACTGCTGGGCAAAGGCCTCCCCTTTAGATATCCACTCCTCCCTGTTCTCGGTCAACACCGGGCTGATATTGTTTTACTGGGGTGGGAAGTGTTGGCCGAGAACAGTTAAAATTTATATATTTTTTAAATGTTTGAGGACTCGAAAACTACAAAAAATCGCGGAACATATGTGGGGGTGATTCAGGTACCCCTGCGGGTGCTCTATCTCTGGACTTCCGCTTGACACTATTTTTTGGGACACCCTGGATATGTAATTCCTATAAACAGAAAATATAACTATTGGTATTGCAAAACACACGTGTCACACGTGTTAAGTAGCGTCCTGTTAGTTCTCCTCGGTTACGGAACGGATACGGTTACGGAACGTTTTGTTTCCTTTCAGGATCCTCAAGCGTTGGCACGCTTTGGAGCTCTCGCTGTTGGTATCTTCGGCCAATTAATCGAATTGTCAGTGATTTTCGAAGTTGTCGGATATTTGGCAAGTGCCGTGCTCACTTAGAGAACTCGTCGTCCCAGCATCCGCACAGCGGCGACGCAACGTCGACGCCGTGGCGACGTGACGGCGGCGCTACGCTGCCAGCGTTGTAAACTTATCTTATCCGGTGATCTATGAGTCTCCCGTTTTGAAATCGAATCACTCGGTATCGTATTGTCCTTATTAAGCTCGTAAGACACCGGAAACACCGGAATTTTCAAGACGGAGGCGCAGCGCTCTTGCTCATTCGTGACCGTATTTATTCTGTAGAGCTATTGGTAGCCGAAAACAACCAAGCAACTCTTATTCTAAGCATATATAATTAAATAAGTAGAATAAGCGACATAATTACAACATTCATGTATATTATACACTACAAATTAACTGATATTTCTAGCGGCCAAAAATGGTACTAAGATGGCCAAAACCGGTACTTCTACCCTATATTACACCGGCTAGCGCCGGCGTCGACGTTGCGTCGACGCTATGCCGACGCTGGCACGACGACGACGCCGAAAAACGCTAGTGTGGGGGGTCTCTTATACATCGTTTTGTCATTTTTGCTTTTAAAATGTCATGGCTTTGATGTTTAAATTCGATGCTTCGAACAATATAATAACATTAAGATCCTTGCTACTGTAAGTTTCTGTATTGCGTCAAGGATATTAGCCGAACCTTGTGTCGATGGGTTTCACGAGATTTTGAGAAAAAATGCAGCATATCTGTTGTGCCGACTTAGCAAGTGGCATTTAGAGTATCTAATATTATGTGCCACTGGGTACATATTATAAACCGTGCAGTATTTTCCTATTGATAAAGTAATTTTTGACAAATCCCATTTCTCGACGTCAGAAGCAAATAATATGGTCGTACGTTTTTTCTAAAATGACTTTTTAATACCTTTAATTTCAGCTCGTCGAGTTTTTTCTAACCACCTAAGAAACATATTTCGATCTTATTCTATTGCTGGAATAATTCAGGTGCACAATGTCGTATGTAGGCTTATAGGAACTTGTTGAACGCTCGCTCTCCTGTTAAGTATAAAAATGACAAATCTGACCAAATGCTTCTGACTTCGAGATTTTTGTATACGTAGGTATTAGTGTTTTTCTTATATAAGGTCCTGACAAATCAAGCGCAAATATTTTAAGGGGTACTCATATATACCTTTGAACAAAAAAATATAAGATCATTAGAGGATTTGCTTAATTTTTTCTACAACAAAAATTAAAACTTCCAAACAAATTCATTTTATATCATCTTGTTTTCATACACACACACATACACACATACACACACACACACACACACACACACACACACACCTACACACACACGATTGAAGTGTCTGACAGTAAACTAAACAATGCAAATTTTAGTGACATGTGACATTTATGACACATCATGTACGTAGTGCGGTGGCACTTATGTGTGCGTGTACATTTTTAAAGGGTGTTTATTTAGTATGCATGATCGATTTTTTTATTCGACCTATTATTTCTAATAATAATTGTTTAGTTGATGTATTTAACAATTTAAATTTTTATTAAATTTTTACTCTATCGGCCCTTAAAATATTAGCGCATGATTTGTTAGGACCTTATGTATGAAAAAACCACCACTAAGACCGGTATAGGTTTATCTGCGAGGTGAGTTACTCTTTTTTTTACAATTAACTCAAATAGTGTTGTTTTAGGGCAATTTTAGGATTTTGGTACGCACAATTTACAAAGAAATAATAAAGAAAAGTCTCATTTGAATGGTAGTTAGGCGGGCGACCCAAATGTTTCCTACTCCAGAAGGTGTCCCTCGCCATTGGCGTGTGGGATTTTGTATCGTTGAACTTCATCATCTCTTTCAGAGCGAGAAGCTAATAGACTCTGTTTACTGCTCGCCGTGGGAATGTATGGACGTGCGCAACCAAAAGACCGTGTGCTACATGCTGCACAAAATGCAAACTCCAATCCAGCTGACAGCTATGGGGGTTGTTCCTGTCGGTGTGCAAACTATGCAGAAGGTACGGCTTAGGCTGCCACATTTCTGAACAGATAACTTGGCGGCGCTGTAAGAAAAATATCTACTAGTGATAGGAAATGATGACATGCCAAACCGCTATTTTTATTCCTCAGATAAAAGTTATTTGACTATTGAAAAATCAGCCCTTAGAAGGCTTAATTAATGTCGATGAAGCGAAAGTGATCTATGAGCATCGTTGCAAGTAGCAGTCCTGATCTCTGCCTACCCTTCTGAGATACAGGCGCAAGTTTATGTACCTATATACCTATATGTCTGTTCCAAGTGGTTTACATAACAGGCATCGTAGCAGCTTATATTCTTGTTTATTTGTGATGACTGACAACTTAGTAATCTTTACTTAAAACTTGATTTTTATTTGTTGCAGATAATCAAAACATCTATAACGTATTTAGCTGTGCTGCGGTCACTGAGTGAATAATATTTGTGTTTATTAACAGGGCACATAAATATAGCACAGAAGATACCTCCCGTCACATAATATGCACCATAGTTTGGATACTCATTATGTCTACTTTTATGCACACATTACGAGTATTTAATACTACACAAAACAACTTAATAATAAAATATACAATGATATTTAATAAAGTTTGTTTTAACACTTTAAAAGTTACAGAAGTGTGTACAAATTTTGTTATAAGGTACTTACAAGTATTTACACCATACAACATTTTATTGTAAACACTAAATCTAAACTAGGCCGGGCCTGTGTCTGCCAGTTCCTTCCATTGACACTCGGAAAAAAGTCATAGTGAGATCCTACGAGCTGTCAGTTTTTAGTAATACCCTTGGCTGGATATCGCAGGATAGCCCGGGCTGCATGAGTAATCTTAAGCGATCACTAAGGTTAAGCAACATACGTCGCGTTCAGTCCATCGGTGGGTCACCGTCTATGACTAACGCTAGTGGCATTTTTCCAAGCGGTTCCGTGCTTCGCAAGGCACGTTAAGCAGTTGGTGCCGGCTGCCGTCGATAGATGGCAGTCGTTAAGCCAAGTCAGAGCCCTTAGGGCGGCTTGAAAACATATGACAGTAACACCAGCCACTAGTCTTACAAGCCTCCAGCAATCCGGACTAGGCCCCCGTGGTGGAGTATGGCCTATACCTTCCTCAGGGAAAAGACCCGTACCCCTCGGTGGGGACATAACGGGTTGATGATGATGATGGCTGGATACAGAGCAGGGTGTGAAGGTTTAAGATTCATAACAAATATTAAAGGAATAAAGTTTGTCGATCGGTGTTACTTCTTGTATTTACTCCCTTTATTAAAGTTTCATCTGATTTTACTGAAAATAATAACATGAAGTTATAGTTTAAGAATATTTTATGTACTTTTTTTGTTTTTACATTTAAAAAAGCAGATAATAATATTTTTTAGGGTTCCGTACCCCCGTCCTCACGGAGCCCCTTCAATTTTTGTCAAGATTACTTGTTTGTCAGTCTACTTTCAACACTACGCGCAATTTATTTTCAATTTCTTGATGTTTATAAAATGTCTTAATAAATAGTAAAAAATCATCTGTTTTGTTTTATTATTTGTAGAATAAAATGCACACAATGAAAAAAATATTCTAAACTAGATCAGTGATCTGTATTTTAGGTTGCCAGGCCTTCGGGTTCAAAATATTTGATACATTATTGTGTTTTATTTGCAAACCAATGTTATTTGTCAATGAATGAATTATATCAGTACCTGTTTTAAGTATAAACATTTAATTTATTCAATGGTACGAGTATAAATTAGTCATATCCATTGTTTTGATAAAGAAGACGACTGTTCCCAAAACCACCGCTCTACTAGCTAATGGTACTCTGGAAGAAATTACTTTTAGTAATAAGGCCGCCAAAAAATCAAATCTCATACGCAATTCCTGGTTACATACATACACAAAATGGTTATTAATACAATAATTATTTATTATACAGAACCAAAAGAATTTATTACGTAATGGGTTGATGATGATGATATTATCCCAGTCGCAACACTTCCGGGATTTTTGGGTCCAGAACCTTTAAGAGCTGCTTGAGCTCCAAATAGGAATAAAGTTAAAGTGGGTGATCGACGGGCGAGTAAGACCGCGGTTTTAAATACCGACGAACTTGGCTCGCGGCTCGTTGGCGCTGATCGACTAGCGAGCAAAACAGTCGCAAACATGTCTTGTTCCGAGTCTGAAGCAGGTTTTGCATGGCGAGCCGAGTAAAAAATATAGCATGACGACGAGCCACGAGCCAGGCTCGGCGATATTTAACACCGCGGTTTTGCCGACGAGCCATAAAACCGCGGTCTTACTCGCCCGTCGATCACAGAGAGTTGACATGAAATAGTACCTATGAATTTTTGAGCAAGTTTATTATGGTGCACGCTGGATGCAAGCCGCTTCCGACCGGTCTTTTTGGAAATCCATAGAGGAGGCCTATGTCCAGCAGCGGACTTCTTGTGGCTGAATGATGATGATGATGATGATTATGGTGGCGAGATACCGCGAGATGTGGCGTAATGGGGAAAAAGCTGATACGTGGGTGGAGATGGTATGTATGAGATATGGTACAAAGTGTTAATTATTTTACGACGATTTTATATTTACTTGCTTGATTTGATACTGGTATATGCTAAAACCTTGCAGAGCCAAAATTTAAAAGAACTATATTCTTTTTCCCGTTGAAGATTGTCAAATGAAAACCGATTTTCCACGCGCATCACCATCTATCTAATCTTCTCTTCTAATACACAGCGTGTCCCAAAAATGACACGTCACAGTGACACTGGAGGTAGACCTGCTCAAGAGGCGTCGAACCAACCTACCATGACAGTAAAGCCGCGTATGCATTACGCGCTCCAAGAGGGCGAACATTGGCGCGCGTTCCAGCCGCGCGAAATAGATACCATTTTGGGACGCGCGCCAATGTGTTGGCACGCGCGCCAGGCGCGCTTAGTTGATATACTTCAAATGTTTGGAACGCGTTCCGCGGAACGCTCTCTCGGCGCGGTCATTCATGGCGCGCGCGCCAGGACCGCTTAATCGATACGCGGCTTCAAAGTTGCACGGTTTTCGAGATATGGCCAATTTAGACTTATTCTAAATTTTCACTTTTTTTAACAACTTTAGTGCTATGCTAGCACTTACGCTAAGTTAGTAAGTTCGTGACCGAGTACAAATAAAAAAAACCAAACACGAGGGCTATCTAACTTAATGCTAGCACTAAACTTGATAAAAAGAGTGAAAATTTAGAACAAGTTTAAATTGCCAATATCTCAAAAACCGTGCAACTTTTATTGAGGTCATGTTAGGTTGATTCGATGCCTTTTGGGCAGGTCTAGCTCCGGTGTCTCTGTGACGTGTCATTTTTGGGACACCCGTATAAAATTCTCGTGTCTCAATGTTGCGCAAACTCCTCATTACTCCTCCGAAACGGCTTAGCGTGAAATTTTATATAATATGATCGGTAGGTCTGAGAATAGGTTATTATCTATTTTTCATAGCCCTATCTGGTAAAACAACGTTTGTCGGCTCAGCCAGTATTTAATATAATTTGTGTGTATTAAAATTTAAATAATATAAATGTGAACCGTATCCGTGTTCTAATATTAAATAACGTCTTTGATATGAAACTCTTTGAAAGACACTTGTAATTAAGCTACACATCTAACAATTCACATAATTTACAATAATTGCGAAGCTACCGCAGTATCATGAGACGTGGCCTTTATTATAATACTAGATGAAAACCCGGCTTTGCTGGGTTATAACGTAGTCTCATAATGATATACCATATTTTTAATTTTTCTTCTTGTATTTTTCTTTTTTCTTCAATTTGATGTGCTTTTCGTTCGAGTCTATCGTAGACCGGTACGAAATTATTAATTTAGATGTTCACCTCACAATTCACATTTGCATTTTAGGGTTCCGTAGTAGGAACAACGTAAGATACTAGGATTTTATTTTACTATTGACTACCTACTTGCTTTAAAAGTAAAAGTAAAATGCGTTTATTTAATAAATACGGCAGATTTGACAAAAAATAAATTTATAATCACAATATTAACTTAACTTCATACACTTATTCTTTTTTTAATTCAACAATAGATTATTTGCTGTAAACCAATCTAAAACGTGCGAGGGAGCATTATTTGCTTCGTCAAGATTATTTTCCTGCCTCTTTATTTTAAAAATAAGTGACGTGTCATCAGCAAATAGCACTATCTCAGACATTTTCTGTACCATAAACGGTAAATCATTTCTATAGACTAGGAAAAGGAACGGCCCTAGCATAGATCTCTGTGGGACTCCCATTTTCACAAGTGATCCCAACGATTTATACGATTTATATAGGTCTGCTTTTTGAACACTTTCTTCTAATTACGATTTTAAAAGATCTAACCCTGCATTTTTTATTTCGTAATGTTTTAACTTTGAGAGTAGTGTTTTGTGGTCTACACAATCGAATGCCTTTGACAAATCACAAAATATTCCTACACGATACAATATTCCACGCACTCGAAATATAAAACCTCATAATGATTCCAAACGTAAATAGTCCTCATTCACCAATCGCAGACATGACCCTGTGACTTATGACACCTCTCGCGCCTGCTTTTTTAAACCTTATTAGTGTAATAGAATAGCAGAGCTGTAATAGTCATTTCTTATCTGATATCGACATTTTTTTCGAAGAATATATATTTTTCTTGATATCTCTATAAAACCGCACACTTGGTTCGTAACGTAAATTATCCTCATTCACCAATCGCAAACAAGATCCTTACATGCAAAATACCTACAGTTCTACCTAAGTAGTTAGACGTCCTTATAATTACGGTTACGTTTTATAATTTTGCTGCAGATTCACAATCATTTCAAGTTATGAGAATCGTCAGATGTCAGGCTAATTAAAGTTAATCAAAGGGCTTGTCTAATATTTTTATTTTAATATTTAATTTAGCAATACGGAGTCTCTACTAATATTATTTTCCGTATGTATAGTCGGTGTAATTTATAAGACGCTGAAATTACCCTAATATATTAAAAGTGTAAAAAAAGGTAATATATAAAAGTGGGCAGACCTACGGCCCGATGGCCGGACGATGTCGTTGAGTCGGCGGAAGATCCGTGGATGCGAATGGCGAGAGACCGTGTGAAATGGCATTTGGGGGAAATGGCCTATACCCAGTAGTGGGCAGCGGTGGGCTGATGATGATCATGATGATAAAGATCTGTCTAAATTTAATAAGCTGAATACTTGCCCAAACAGATCTTTCATGGTATAGACAAGAAACAAAGGATGAATTCAACCACTAAATTGGTGAAAGGGCATGTCGTAGTTTGAATGGATTTATTAATTTTATTGTATCAAAACATACAATCGGTCGTAGCCCCGGCCGCCTGAGTTATCTTAAACAATCACGAAGGTTAAGCAACATAGGGAGCGTTCAGTGCATAAACATTTACATACAGGCACATACATTGCTTCTGGCCCCACACTAGGATACCCTGTGTCGTGCGAACCAGAAACAGCGACGTCACAAACATGTAAAGATCCAAGGTATGGATGGCTGACCGTTCCATGACTGACGCTTGTGGCTTTTTCGAGCGGTTCCGTGCTTCGCAAGACACGATAAGCCGTTGGTGCTGGCTGCTGTTGATAGATGGCAGTTGTTAAGCCAAGTCAGAGGCCTAAGGGTGGCTTGAGTATGGAGTAGTCGAGTATGGCCTATATCTTCCTCAGGGAAGAGACCCGTCCCCCTCGGAGGGGACATAATGGGTTGATGATGAAACATACCTTAAACTCAAAGTACGCAAAAATCTGCACCTGGTTCTTGTGGTATAGTAACATTAAACACAAGAAAAGTTACCAACGGATAATCCTAATATTCACATAAGCTAGAGTGATGTACGTACCAACTTATGTATTAGATTTAAGGTGATTTGAAAAAAGATGGTCAGAGTGGAGTTTTTTCCTGCTGCCGCTCTCCCAACTACACTCGGCCCCAAGGCAGTGGCTAACAGTATAAGTACGTTGACATTTAGTAAACAGCAAAACATTACATTGAAATACTTTTTCTGATTTTCTGCTAGATTCAAACATAATGTTAGTAAGTAAGGAAAAATTTTACTTTTCTTTTTTTAGAATAAGTTAGCTAGTTGGTAAGTATATATTATTGTAAAACACCATATTGTTATGTATTTTGGAAGTAGCCTGGCTACCCATAGCACAGGGAATCCTATAGTTTGTGAGCCAGTAAACATGTTTAAGTTTTATTAATTTGAATTTAATTTTAAAAATGTTGTTTTATTAAATACTCTAGCTACTTGCCGCGTCAGCGCTAATTCCAACAACCGCCCCACGTCGGGCGCCAATAGAGCGATATTAGTTAAATCATAGGCTATTTTAAGGTACACATTTCAGAAACCAAGTTTTCTGAAACTGGGTGAAAAAACAGAAGTGTCTCGTCAAAAGGTTAAGTAGAAGGTACTTTAAACATTGATTTAAAAAAAATATTAGATGAAAACCCAGCTTTGCTCTGGTCATCATTTCCTATGTTATTTACCCTTCTTATTTACCCTTCTTATTTACCCTTCTTATTTACCCTTCTTATTTACACAAATAAATATCACGTCTCTGTCTCAAAATCAAAGAACTTAGACCATAGAGGTTACAATGGATAACAGAAAACAAACCTGTGACGCGAGGGCATCGACATGTTTACTTCGCAACGCCACATAAAAAGAAGAGCATTTTTTCATTGAAAATATTCGATAATCCGAATTTTCCGCCTATAAGTTGTCGACTCAGAACGACTAATTTTATACGCTCTTCACTTTGATGTGCATTTAGTTCGAGTCTACAGACCGGTACGAAATTATTAAAATATGTGACAGGAGAGAATGAAACAAAACGCTTGTACGCTTAATATTTGTTTAAAAATTCTTTATTTTAACATAACTATTTTATTTTATACGAACTTTACAATGGGTATCATTTCAAAAATATCTTGTTTTCGAGTCTCAACAATGTATGCCTACCCTAGCTGGTTTGAAGCAATCACCAATAACGCGGACGAAATCGCGGGCAAAGCTAATTGAGGTATAAAATTAATATACACGCATCAGCTTAAAGCAACTTGTAAATTAATGAACAATGATAATCCTGGTACAAAATGAGTATAAATAATGATTCAACTGTATTGTTAAGTTAAAGGCAGTAAGTAATAAGAGGCAGACAACACATACAGAAAAGGTATTTTGGCCTAAGATTTATTTCCAGCGATACTACGATTTTTTTGTTGCTTGTACTCCATCCTTTTTTTTCTTATTGCTGGTACTCCTCACACTCTTTCAAATCCAAACAGACATTGATAATTTTAAATTTATTACCTACATCTTTTAAAAAGAAACAGTTTAGTTCTCGTCATGCAGAGACCAACAGTGCTCTTTGATGCCTAGGAATGAAAAGTGATTTGAATTTGGAATGCGGATATTTCTAGTAAAAGTTCCATTCACCAAAGAGATCTATAACATTTTCTGTGAACAAGTGGCTGGCTGAATGATGAAAAAAATCACGCGAATTAAATAAAATCCAATGATAAGTTCACACAGCGGTTTGTTCGATGAGGCACGAGCACGCTGAGCTCTGGATTCAAAGAACCATCGCTAATAACAATTTTATTCCAAATATACTTACTTAAAAAAAACACAAGTAAATGTATGTGTGGTGCTTAAGAAAGTTCTGGTAGTTCAAAAACACTCTCGCCTTAAAATCGTTATTTGCTTTTTGGGTAAATCTTCTATTCTGTCTCAGAAAGAGTACCGTTCGGATGTGCGAAAGCGTTCAAAAAACTACAAAGTTATGATCTCGGCAAAAAAAAATTGTTATCACGTACTCCAAAAACAGCAAGTATTCGAAAAAAAAGAATACTATTCGAGTTCATTATATTCGAAATATTTTACGATACTGCAAGGTAACTTAAAAAGTGATAAGTAATAATGAAATTTTATTTCAAATTACATTCAGTACCTACAGTCTTCTGTACGATTAAAATAGCATTGTCATGGCAGTTTTTATTAATTATTCATTCATTAAAAACAAAAATGGGTGTTTAAGTTTATGACAATATTTCATTTCAGATATCTTTCCGTTCACTAAAAGAGAATAGGCTAAGATATAAAGGATGCCGGATATACAACCTGAAGACGTGTAAGTTTAGCATTATGTAATGTTTAGACGACGTCTGTGGCGTAATATCGTTTTTAAAATAGTTGACAAAAAAAAAAGAACAGTTCTTATTTACTCAAAATTCTGACCGAGCCTCGTTTGCTTGTGATGGGCTATAGTCTTGTCTAACACGGGGTAGTGGCCGTGGAGGGAGTAAACCATGGAGCAAGCCACAACGCACACATACAAGATGTATATGAAACAGGAAGTGAGAACTTACGTAGCGATCATGAGTGAAAAAGAGACAGAATAAAAGGCAAAAGTGTAACTGCTTTTTTTGTTCGGTTGCCCCCAAGAAACGTCAACTTGACACGGGGGCCCGTGTCAAGTTGACGTTTCTTGGGGGCAAACGAAGAGTAAAAAAATGTTGCCATTCGTGCATGTTGAAAATCCCGATCATTACTTTAACTATGTATTTATTAGTGAGTTTATAAGTTAGTTTAGCTGGTAGGCAGTCAAATACATACGAACGTAAATTGTTATGCAAAGCTTACAATAGATGAATTCCAGTTGAGAACTCTGTTTTGTAGAAAAAAACATATGAGTCAATATTTTTTTGAGTAAGATTTAACTAAACAAATCTGAATATCATCTTGGAGACCTACTTGGATTACTACTTTCATATACTATTCACTTTTTTACATACTTAAATCGCCTTTAATCAAAAGTTACAATCATCAGCATCATCATCAGTCTATATTAGTCCACTGCTGAAGATAGCCCTCCCCTAATGAGCGCCATAGTGCCCTGTCTTCAGCTTGCCGCATCCAGCATCTGCTAGCAGTTTTTCAATCACAATAATATTATTATATTTTGATCTATTACAATATTTATGAAATTTCACAATGTTTCCATTCCAGATTTCTTCAAAATACTCCTGTTCTGGATAAATGGGTGCTAGAATGTGGAAGGGAGAACTGGTCACCCACATCAAATGCTCAAACATGCTCTGTACATTTCAACTAAAGTTGCTACAACTCTTCAAGTAACAAATTATTCTATGTTTTGCCAGGCGGCATTTAGGGAGTAAACGCACGGCAAACAAATTAGACACCAGAACGGGAAGTTATTTAAAAATAGTATTTTCAGGTGTTAAATAGGAAAATTAAAATGTTAAGAAAAAATTTACTTTTTTTCCATTTCTTGTACCCACATGAACAGATTAGAAATTCTGAAGTTTTCACGAGTGGTACACTTAATATTATTAAAATGCAACCTGTAAAATGTAAATGAAACTACCGTAAATCAGTAATAATACGAATATGTTAGCGGGCGTTTAATTGACAACTCTACTGCTAGACGTGTTTTATTGTATGAATAATAATCTTCAAAACAATTGCATTTTTATTCACGTCCTACGAAACGACTGAAATATTTTAGCACACATTATGGCAAATTCACTTTACTCTGGCAACATTCACGCACACAAAGAAATGATATTCACCGACGCAAAACCGGTTACACTGTGGCTTGATCTATGGTTCTACTCAATCAACGGTATTGGCGAAGTTGTACCGGACAATCAGCGCATTGAGTCCATAAAACAGAATTGAATTGAATAATAATTGACTGAATTGTGATTTTTTTTATTTAGAATAAAAGTGTCACAATTCGCTAATTGACACGATCAAAAATAAATTATTTGATATGCACGATTGAAACAAAAATTCAAAATATTTCAGAAAATGTATCTTTTTTAGACATTTTCTAGTTAGGTATTTAAAATGTAAATAGGTGAAACATAAAAAGAGTGCGAGTGAGAAAGAGAGTAAAATGTGACGTCATAATTCAGTATTTTTATACAATATTTTGTTTTAAAAGTAATTCAGAATTGACATTTTGTCAAAAAGCCATTTAGTAGCTACCTTTACGCTACCACGTAATTTATTCTTTACATTTGGGAATAAATAGAAATCATTGAGAGCCAAATCAGAGCTGTATGGTGGATGACCCATCAATTCTATTTTTTAACCATCCAAAAATGTAGTTGTTTCCTGAGATGTATGACAGCTGGCATTGTCATGGTGAAGTATGATTCTGCGTCGCTGGTTGTTTTGGCGTATTTCTTCAAATACTTCCGGCAAACAAATGGTCGTGTACCATTCCGAATTAACCGTTCTGCGATTCTCCAGTGGTATTGTAGCCACATGGCCATTAATACCAAAAAAGCAAGCCACCATTTGATTTACAGTGCTTTTTGCACGAGCCACTTTCGTAGGGTTCGGCTCATTTTGAAACACCCAAACTGTTGATTGTTGTTTAGTTTCGGGATCGTACGCGTAGATCCAGGATTCGTCACCTGTGTAGATATTATAAACAGATTTTGAGTCGCCTCCGTTGAATTTTTTTAAGGTTTTCTTGCACCATTCGACGCGAGCATCTTTTTGATCCTGAGTTAAGTTGTGCGGGATCCAACGCGAACAAATTTTTTTTACAGACAAATGTTCATGTAATATCCTATGCATGTAATGCTCGTCATACATATGCCCAGAATAGCCTCTATCTCGCGATACGTAACATGGCGGTCTTGCATTATTAGTTTTCGCACAGCTTCAATATTTTGTGGCACAACCACCGATTTCGGGCGACCATCTTTAACTTCGTCCGTGAGCTTACTGCGCCCGCAATTAAACTCACTAAACCAGTGATACACAGTCGTATTGATGGAGCTTCACCACCAAAAGTCGAAGTTAATTGATCTACGCACTGTTGTTGCGTTAAACCACGTCGAAAATCGTAATAAATCGTAGCACGAATATTTTCACGAGTGAGTTCCATTTTTTCAGCGATATGACATTTTAAACCCAACAAAAACAAAACACTAACTTATATAAGAGAAAAATATTAGCGGCCAGTATTTAAAAAAAGAACGAATTTGACCATGGAGGTCAGACATTGCGTTTAAAATTATTGGAATCCCAGATTCCGCAAACATAAGTAGCAGCCTATGTATGCATCTCGTGTTGTGCTGCATTCGCCAATACAAAATTGATTTAAATGACAAATCACAGTATTGAGTATTCTGTTCCACTTATAATGAGTATGAGATGAGACGACAAAAAAAAAAAATTGCTTTAGGTTTTATGATTTTTTTTATCCTTTTGACAGGACTTTACTCTGAGAAATTTTGGTTTTATTAAAATAAACCAAAAATACACGTTTTTTCTGGAATAATCTTTTTTTATTTAGATATACTATGGTTTTATTATGTCTGGCACTATTTAGGATCACACAAAGTTTTGTTTGAGCTGGCTACAAAATCAGAACCGAAATTATAAGAATTTCTTTAAATGGGGCATCCAACCAATTGCAAGTTAAAAATTTAAAAAAAAAATATGTTTACTTTTTCGTCGATAAAAATAGGTCTAATTTTGCCCTTTTTCATATGTGGACTTTATAAAGAATCACACTGTATAACTATATTTTTTTAATAGTAACTTTTGTTTTCTTTTGTTCTTGTGAGCCATAAAGAATATTCTTATCTTATCTTACCATAAGCAGTCCTAAGGTTTTTTCGTGATTTTTTACAAAAATCTAGTGTTTTATTTAAGTAAAAAATTAACATTAGGAACATAACATCACATTTACATATAGGCACACACATTGCTTCTGGACCCACACTAGGATACCCTGTGTCGTGGGACCCAGAAGCAGCGACGTCACAAACATGTAAACATCCAAGACCTGGGTTTCTTTTTTTTGTCCCCAGCCGGAATTCGAAATTAAATTAAAACCTACTTCAGAGCATTACACTATTAAAATTGCCAAAACTCAGAAATAATGAAATACTCGTAGGTACGTATAAATGTACCGTCCGGCCGCTGGGAGTATACGATCCTGACAGGTCATTTTAGAACGGACGACGTAACCTTGAAATGGCGTTAAATTTTCAATTAAAATATTTTTATGTCCTATTTATCCTACTAGCAAATAATTGTCATTGCAACTATATCATTGTTTAAACTTATCAATGTTATATTTTGCACAGTGATTTAAATGTTAAATAAGAAGTCAATATTTAATGTTCGTGCGTAAAATCCTTACTACGCTGTCACAAGGTTATGTCAACCGTATTTTTTTGTAGTGACGTACCAAAAATAACGAAAATAATAACGGTCCCTTTAACGATACGAAGCTGATGAACAGGCTTTAGAAAAAGCTCATCGCGTTCTCAGAATCTCTCCGTACCACTGCCGTACAAAGCGATTGAGCTGATCTGGGCTCAAAAAAAAGGTCGCACAGCTCGCCAAAACACTTCACCGCCATTTGGCACATAAAAGATGATGACCCTTCTAAAAAAAATGCCTGCGAAAAAGGCACAAGAGATGACTGAATGAAGGTCGTCTAAAAAACAAAACTCCTTAATCGTGAGTCAGTAGCAAAGCTAGTTAAGAATAACGTAAGGAATGATAACGTTGATTTTCTCCCATCACTAGTCATATGAAACAGACAGGTGTCAGGATCGTATACTCCCAGCGCTAGTTATTACAGCAGTATATTGGTGATTGAAATGTCAGGATCTATGCAGGTCGTAGTCTCTGGTCTTTGCCTACCCCTCTGGGATACAGGCGTGAGCTTATGTTTGTATGTATGTATGGATATTTTTGGAGTCAGTGCAAAGTTCAAGACCAGCACCGACTTTTTTGAGCACCGACTGCTAAATGTACTTCTGAAATAACGGGTTTTCCAATAAGAGGTGTTATTTTGATAAAAATAAAAAAATGCCATTTTTTAATATAAATGATCGGATGTTTATTTCATTATGAAGGTATGCCGTTAATAGTAGAAAATAACATCAGGCAAATGACCACCATGATGACGCTTACAGGACCATATCCTTTTCATGAAATTTTCCATAAGTGGCAGAGTCGCGAATTTCATCTTTGAGGTATTGAATCGACGAATCGAATATATATATATATATTCGTCGTCGATTCAATACCTCAAAGATGAAATATTATTTATATATATATATAATCAGAATCTCGGAACAGAGGGTTATTTGTACATCAGTCCAAAGATAAAGTTTTTTAATATAATTTACACAAGTATATAATTTATTCCTATGTATATATATACACATATACAGAGATATACATATAAATATACGGAGACGCTGATTATATATATATATCTCGGAAACGGCTCCAACGATTTTCATGAAATTTTGTAAATAGAGGGTTTCGGCGACGATTACTTGATCCAGCTAGGTTTTATTTTAAGAAAACGTCGTTTTAACCGTGTTTTTGGGCAAAGAAATAACTGCTAGCCTATAAGAACGTAAATTTCGCATTAATCTGTAAGGTTGTAGTAGCCCAGGTGGGAGATTGGACAAGAAAGAGTGAACAGAAGACCCTGGTTCGAGCCTTGAGCATGAAGTATATCTTTATTTTTCAAGTTCCTTCTTTTATGTGAAAAACTATTATTAGGAGCCCTATTATATTTACCAAAAAAAGAAGTTAAGTTTGCAGAGTATTGTGTCAAAGTTCATTTTTTGTTTAGCTACCTATTTTTTGTTACATAAAATTGGGGAAACAGATTAAGAACTCTTAATAATTACAACAACGTCCACGCAACACGATCACTTGACTTGGTCCCAAATTAGGAGACCCTGTGCTATGGTAACCAGGCAAAAAAAAATGTATACAGGGCTGCAGGCAAAGTGTCATGCGTAACATTAAAGAATATTAGGATAAAATCCATTAGAAATAACCTAAATAACAACCTCCTTTAATATTCAGTACGACTTTCCCTGTAGCCCTGTATACACCCAGGCTGAAGCCATTATACAAATGTAAGAATTGCGCCAAAAAATGTGCGTCCCAGTGAGAATCGAACCCACAATCTCTGTCTTGGTAGTTAGCGCCTTAACAGCTAGACCAACGAGGCAGTAATGTTTCTTTATAAAAACAGAGTTAAAAAAAACTATGTCATACAACAAGTGCACAAAAGTGATATGACGCCTCAGCTTAAAGCTTGGGTATTGAATGAATAATATAATATGTCTGATACATTTTTAATTTTATTTTCTAGTAATAAGACTGCATCTTTCAATTGTATATTCATTATTTAACCATTAGAATTTTAGAAAAAGCGCAGGAGGGTATGTCGACTTTGTAAAAACGCCCACAGTACTCTCAAAATTAATGAACATAATGTTTATTAATCTTCCAGCATGTGGCACAAAATTTAAAAAAAATTAAATCAAATCCTCAGACCATAAGTATCATATCATATCATAAGTACATAACACTACACTTGCTCATTTTATTATTATCATGGAAATCATTAAATTGCGAGCAAAATAGCAAGCTCCACGTAAGAACAGCCTGAACGTAAATGTTTAAAGTGCGCAAGGTATTTGCTGTTGATAGATATGGTTTTGCAAATGGAGTTCCTCTAACATTTCAGATTTCAGAAGGCTCTATCTCTGAGGTACATAAAACTTCTCAGATTATTTCTGATACCCATCGGTGCGTGGATGGACTCAGTTTGCGGAGGCACTACTCCGAAGTTCGTCACCTTCCAAAGAAGGACCCTTGTCTTTCAGATTATACCGTTCTTTATTGGCTCGGCTTTATATTTGAAGTATAACTGGCAGAATATTAAGTTCATGGTCATTCTCCACTTAATCATTGGGTGCTGTTTGGGCATGTTCACCATGGTAGGTAATGTATTGGTAAATTAGTAACTTACTTTTATACGTCAACAATGAAAAACAACAACAACGCGCGTTCATGGATCATGCGTGCATGGATGGGTGACGGTCTATGACTAACGCTAGTGGCATTTTTCCGAGCGGCTCCGTGCTTCGCAAGGCAAGTTAAATAGTTGCTGCCGGCTGCCCTCGATAGATGACAGTCGTTAAGCCGAGTCAGAGGCCTTAGGGCGGCTTGAAAACTTCTGATACTAAGACCAGCCACTAGTCTTACAAGCCTCCAGCAATCCGGACTTAGCCCCCGTAGTGGAGTATGGCCTACACCTTCCTCAGGTAAGAAACCCATGCCCCTCGGTGGGGACATAATGGGTTGATGATGATGATGATGATACGTTAACAATATCAATTGTTTATTAATAGTTTTATTAGTTTGTTAAGACTTTTAACCATTTTTTTCTTGTGGTGTACAATAAAGAGTTGTAATCTAACCTTGTCTATGAGTAAGGTTAAACCAGAGAATAAGCACCAAACGACTCTTGGACCGTAACATTTGCAGAGCTATCTGTACAGAGATGGTAAATTAAATCAAATTTATGAACGACAAAGTTGTGACTGCCAAAACACTACACGACAACAACAGTATGACTGACAACAGTAACTCAGATCATTGAATTTAGATAGAGAATTCAATGCTCAGGTATACAAAACGTCCCAAAAAATTGTGTCAAGCGGAAGTCCAGAGATAGAGCACCGCTAGGGGTACCCGAATTACCCCCATGTAAGTTCCGCGATTTTTCGTAGTTTTCGAGATATCATTTTTTTTTCGCATTTTTTTAACCTGCTTTACGGTTTGTTCTGTGAAGCAGATAACATTGCAATTTTCTACAAAACCTGAAGGTGGGTACTGACCAAATGCTCACGGTATAATCGAGCATTCGCGGTGCGCATGCTTGGATCGAGCCTGCTCGCTGTGATAAAATTTCGGTGTTTCATGCTCGTTGCGAGCAGTGCTCGGTATTCGCAGTCAAATTGTCCGTTAGCGAGGTTGTGTTGGGAACTTTGTTTCTGGATAGCACTGGCTCTTCTCTGTATAGTTATATAAGATACAATTTTTTTTCTTGTCCCACTTCATTTTTCAACAAAATAATACGACATTCGATGAGTAAAATGATTCGCCAAGAAACCGCCAGCCGCGAGCACTCAAAGCGAGCAACGAGCGGCTCGTTGATTGTTGATTTCATCGTAATGGTACGGCCACACTATCGCGATAACGCGAACAAAAATTCGTCCTATCGCGAATCATCATCGCGAATACAAACACCCTTCGCGCTGCTGTCGGTAAAATACCGCACATCAAAGGGCAAAATGAATTTAGCAACGTTCTAGATTGTCGCGACGTAGCGAAGGTTTATTTGATGTGGCCAAGCTCTTCGCCGTAGAGCGAACACGAAATTTTGTCGCGACAACGCGAACACGAATCTTCGTTTTCAAGTGTGGCTGCAGCATAACAATACGTACTAACTGCTCGATGTGTAACATGTTACATTACACCATGAACATTTGGTCAGTACCCAGCTTTACACGGCGCGTGGCGCGATACGTACGCGGCCGGTTTTCAATGACTTGCGATGCACATACGTAGTTGTATTTGAACGGTTCTGGCACTGTCTAATTACTGACGATAAGCATGTCGACATGTTAATAAACCATGATTACCTTAAGGATTCATTAACGTATCCTTTTATTTAAGAATAAATTATTTTACTTCGGTGTACTAACTTTACCAATTTTAAAATGTTACTCGGTTATCCAGAGCTTAAACTCCGCAAATTGGAGCAAAACCTGGTCGGAATCTTTCGATAGAAATCAAGTAATTGGAACCGGAGAGCATTTTAAAATGTGTAATGCTTACGAAGGTTTTAGTTCAAAAACTTTACCAATCAATTTATCTGTATCCGTTCATCATTTCAGGGAAGAATCGTATTTATCAATGTAAATGGCTACAGCGATACTATAAGGGAGTTTATGAAATTTCATTTAGTCAACCACAAGCACAAGGGTGGACACTTCGCGGAGGTATGTCCATTGTTTCACCGCCACGCAGTTTTTTGCAATACAGTAGATTACACAACACGATTCGTTGTAAACCAAAGAAACTATTAAAGAAACTATCTATTCATTCATGCCTAGATCTATACTTAAGTATGTAAAGTCAGGTATTATTCAGGTAATGAAGGTAATCAAGGTTGGTTAATACAAATACAAATTACAAAAACAAAGGTATTAAAAAGAAACACATTACACGCGTGTTTTACGTTGATTGCCACACTAGATGTAAAACTGTGTTGTGGTAATCAGATGAAGGCTTGATTATGATTATGATTAGCAAAATTTGATTAGTTTTAGCTAAATTTTACATTTTACAATTACTGTATTGTATTTATTACATCTTTAGGTAAATTCCATGCACTTAGACACGTCGATATATGAAGACATCTAGGTAGGAAAATGTTACATCTACAATTTTAAAACATGCATGCTTCTATAGAGACAGAATAATAGTTACATGAATGTCAAAATAACAGAGTTGAATTGAAGTAGAATTATGTCAAATGATTTTCAATTAATTGTCACGGCACAAATTGAATTGAAACAATAAAACGCAATTAAATTACAATGAGCGTTTTTCCTTATGTCAAATTTAGTTTTAAAAGATTCCCTAGATGGCGCTGCCGTACCGTAGTAATAATTGTCAAAGCAAAAAAGAATACTATGGTTCTGTGGAATTTGTGATTGATGGTTGATTACCTAAAAAAAATGCTGTTGTCGTTTGGTGATAAGTGCGCTTACTTACTATTTGGATGTTTTGGAGTCTTCCCTGTGGATTGTGGGTTTGAATTCTATTTTTTATTACGAGAAACCTCGTCCGAATAGCAACCCTGGCTCCTTCTCTGGTTTAGTAATCTGTGGTCTAACTTTGACATTGATTGCTACGAATCACAAATATGTATGTAGAAACGAATAGCGCCATCTAGACAAGGAACTAAGAAAAAAAAAGAAAGGAAAAACGCTCCTTGAGGCGTACAATTTACAAATGGGTGAAGTGCCAAATCACAATTATTTTCAATTGAAATAAAAATGGATTAGTTTCTGAATCACCATTTATTAGAATATTTTGTCACAAGCTTAGTTTTTAGGCACTTTGCACTTTTGAAATGAAATGGCTACCGAACTTAAAACCATTGAAAGGCAAAAAGTAGATTTGGATGTTTTTGGCATTTAGCCCATTTGTAAATTCCATGCCTCAATTATACAGGCTGTTAATTTGCAAGCGTGCCATATTTTAGGACGTGATTATACTGCTGATTATAAACAAAAATCAATCATAAAAGAAGAGTCGATTTTTTTTCTTTTGTTCTCTGACGTCTCATTTTTTATCGATAAAGAGAACGCCCAGCTCTAATATCGAATTATCTCGCACATCCCTAAATTTTCGGACGACGGTTTGGCAACCACGCGCATCCACACAAACACACACATTCGCACCCCGAGCGGCATGCGCATGCGCAGATAGAACAAACACGCCGCGCGAGCGCACCCCCAATTAGCCCAGCCACTCAGTGACCGGACATCCTTTGTGACGTGCGCACGTGCCGATATCGCACGCTCTATCATTACTACCTAATGTGTGCGCGCCGCCACCGCCGTGCACCACATGGTTGATGAGATGTTAGAGGACGTGCCATTGAACGATCTTCAAAACCTCTATTTTCAGCAGGACGGTGCTCCTCCGCACTACGGACTCATAGTGCGCGAGTACCTCAATTACACTTTTGGTGACCGCTCTATAATGGATAGGAGGCGAAGGCCCAGTGGCCTGGCCAGCGCGGTCCCCGGATGTTACTCCCCTAGACTTTTATTTGTGGGGAAAAGTTAAAAGACTAGTGTATGCTGAAGAAGTTAACAATGCGGCTGTGTTGCGTGAAAGGATTATTTCTGCCTTTCAAACTGTTAGGCAAAATGTGTTTGTGTTGCAAAATTTAAAAAGTAATTTGTGTCGTCGTGCGAGACTTTGCATAGCGCAGAACGGTGGCCACTTCGAACAATTGCTCCGCACAACTTAATCATTGTAAGTACCCTGTAAATAACGTCTCAATTAGTGTAAATAACAGTGATTTCAGACTTTTAACTACGCCAGATCAACGATTTATTTGAAGGTAGGTTAGTACTTGGGTATGTTGTCTACTTCCTACTTTTTATTCTAACTTGTAAATAAACTAATTTGCGCAATATTTTAATACCTACTAACCTCCTACCAAAGAAATTGGTTGTTTTGTCGGTCCTAAGCCCGTGAGAGTAGGAAGGGAAATCTGAAATCATATGTTTCTTGTTGTTATTGCTGTTTCTTTCACTCGGTGCCAACTTGGCAACGAGGCGGGGTCTCGGTCTTTTCCCATTACGTGCGTGTCGCAGCACCTTCCATCTTAGGTTATTCCTATTCAAACCCTAAAAATAAGTTTTATTTTTATCGACGGTTTCCTTGAATATGGGAGACTGTTAGTAGACTGCATTAACTGGTAACATTAATTACTATTTTTTCTTTAAATATGGCACGCTTGCAAATTAACATCCTGTATAAATAAATTACATTATTAGGTAATACATTAAATTACAAGGTCAATTACATTATCATCATTTAATGCTTCATCTACACTATCACATTTACATTATTTACAATTTACAATACATTAATCACGATAGATCTGTTAAATATAGAACTCGAGCCATGTCAGCAAATAAATGTTCTGTCAACAGGTAAACGAGGTGACTGACAAAGCATCTAACATCTTTGTGCTTTTTCAAATATTTATGATGATTGCGGGACCGTTACTGTTCAACTTCACGCCCATTTACAAGGACTACAAGATGGGCGTCTTCAATAGTCCGCGGCCTGCCAACCAGACTTTCGACTATGCAATATTAATTGCGTTCCCCGGATTTCGTCAAGACGATCATTTCATCTTCGCAAACGTGATCAACACATACATCTCCTTCATGGTTTCCTTTTCGTTGCTCTCGATTGATCTGCTGCTTATCTTCATGGTGTTCCAAATCATCGGACATATCCTCGTGAGGCCCGACCTTGAAAATAACAATTGATTTTGTGATCACTTGAAGACATTGGGCCTCACGAGGATATAAAAGTTCTAATGCTGGACTTGGAAAACATGAAGAGACCAGAATTAGTAATTGATGTAACGAGCGACTTTGGAATTGCATGGAGTGTTGGTAATGCCAGAGCGCTGGTGGAACGGTACAATAAGAAGGAGAACGAGGCAGTGCGTCAGCAATTGACGGAAATTATCAATCATCATCGGGACATAATAAGGTCAGGCAAGTCGCACTATTTCTCGGCAACATTTAAAATACTTACCCCCTTATTAATAATGGTCCGCTAACTTAAAACAGCTGCTAAAGAGTGTTATTTTTCATTCTAACTTAGGTCAATAGAAGAAGACAGTGCGAGAATTAGCAATGCTTTAAGTTAGCAGACTATTATGAATAAGGGGGCTAGTTTAAAGCTCTAGCTACACTACAACGGACTGGCGACATGTAAGCGCACTAACGATACAACATACTCATAAAGCAACAATAGTGCCGCGCGCGCTCGCACTGCTGAACTCCCCGCTCAGGGCGGTGCCGCAATGTGATATGTTTACCACAGGGATTGGGAAAATGATTGAAGAATGCAAGGGAATGCTTGAAGAGGGATGAATCTGTTTGTTTTCTTTGTTAAATCTGTTTGTTCTTTAGTTAATTATGCTATGTTGTATATAACTAACTTTGTAGCGATTTGGCATTAGCTGTAAGTTGCAAATGTAAATAAATAAATAGATAGATAAATAAATAAATAAATCAATCAATCAATAAAGTATAATCCTTACATACAGGCGAAGTTATAGACTACGCTAAAAGTGAAACAAAGCGCGTCACCGCAAGGCCTTTTCCTTTCCGTTCTCCACTGCTCCGGTCCGGCGTCGGAACCGGAATTCTATTTCAAAGGAGTAGTGGAGAAGCTTATTAGTATTCTTGTGTGTTTCTAAATCGGATTGGTAATTAACGTTTGAAATTGAAATTGAAAATTCTTTATTTTTATCATCGAAATATATCAAAATTAAATAATATAAATTACAAAATTAAAAAATGACAAAAAAAGGAGTATGCTCAGCCTAAATGTTGTGTGATTGATCAACACAACGCTGATTTTCAGCAAACCCCTATTAAATTATACACAAAAATGAAATAATATTATTAAAACAGTTGGACGTGTCTATAGAACTGACATCATAAAGTTAGATTTAGGTACATCAAAGTCATAATTAACATATTATGCGCTTAATAATACTTAAAATAAAATATGGAATTAAATTATATAAAAAAAAATCACTTTCAATTGGAAGTACGGCAACTTTTAAGTTATTACAAAATAAATGATTAATTGTGATGGTATTGTGGGAATTTAAGGCAATTTGTACTTAGTGTGTTAGGTACTATCATGTTTACAGTTGTAATTCTTTGGTCTGCTCCTAAGGTGTGTGATATAATCTATTTTACAAAAAAAAAAAACAATAATAATAATAAAAATAAGAATAAAAACATTATCTGTTAAACATTTTCGTTTACTTACATTACATTTCATTAAAATATAATTACATTATTAAATATCATTCAAGTTAATTATAATTCATAAAATTTTATTAGATTTAAATTTCATTACAATTCATTAAATTTCATTACATTTCATTTTATTTCATTAGATTACATTACATTTCATTAAATTTCATTAGATTACATTATATTTCATTAAATTTTCATTAAATTATATATATTACATTTCATACAAATTACACAATTCAATTCATACAAGCCATATACATTTTACATATTTTTTATTTGCCTATCATAAAGAACTTTTTTTAGATTTTTTTTGAAGGTAAAGGATGTCATATAATCTCTCAGGGGAGGGGGCAGATCGTTCCAAATTTTTGTCGCAGCATATTTAAAACTACCTCTGTAATGTGACGTTTTATGTTTTGGAATTATCATAAGGTTTAACTGCCGTCTTCGATGATTGCGTATGTGTGTGTCATTTGCCAAGACGAATTTGGTGTACAGATAAAGGGGTCTCTTTGTATGTACTACTTTATGTACAAGGTTTGACAGATGAAGTTGTCGTCGCGCTTTCATTTTAAGTATCCCCCTTTCGTTAAAGTATGGCGTTACGTGGGCCCTTTTTGGGATTGCAAACCAGAACCTAGCACATGCGTTTTGGACTCTTTGTATGGCCCGTTCCGTCTTGGACAGTATCCTTGGACAATATATTACGTCACCAAAATTAAGTAGGGAAAGGACTAAGGTTTCGGTGAGTAATATACGATTTTTTTCTGTTAAATATTCTCTGATATTATACAATACCTTTAGTCTATAGAAAACATTTCTTATTTTACCATCAACGTGTTCTGCAAATTGTAACTCAGAGTCCATGAGTAGCCCGAGGTTGCGCGCCTTTGTCACTCTCTCAATAATACTACCAGAAATTTTTATTTTTGGTTGATGCTCTATAATTTTCTTACACTGGTGTTTGGTGCCCATCACCATGTACTTGGATTTTAGTGGATTAAGTACTAGGCAATTAGCCAAAGCCCATTTCTGTATAACATTGAGATCCTCGTTTATTTTAGACACTGCTGTTTCCACATCGCGCGGGTTGAATGAATAATACAACTGTGTATCGTCCGCGTATAAGTGTACTTGGCAGTGACTGATCTTACTGATTAAGTCTGCTGTGTACAACACAAACATCAATGGACTGAGGATAGAGCCTTGTGGGCAACCTCGAGTTATAGGTCTTAGTTGTGATTTAACAGTGTTACCATCATCGCCATTTACCTCCACGTACTGCATTCGGTTTTCAAGAAATGAGAGAAACCATTTACGCGCCGAGTTAGAGAGACCGTAGTAAGTTAATTTCTCTATTAGCAAATCTTGGTTTATGCAGTCGAATGCTCGAGAAAAATCGAGGAGAACCAAAATGCTGCCCTGCCCATTATCTGAAGCCTGTATGATCTCATCAGTAACATGTGCGAGAGCTGTCTCTGTTCCGTAACCGCCACGGAATCCTGATTGAACTAAGGGGATGATGTTTTCTCTCTCGGCATAAGCTGTTAGTTGCCTGTGCACTATACGCTCCAGGACTATCGACAGGACTGGTAGTATGCTTATCGGTCTAAGATCTTTATAGTCGTTGATTGAAGCGCTTTTTGGTATTGGTTTAACCTTTGCCAGCTTCCAGTCATTTGGAAAAATGTTAGAGATAATAGACTGATTGATTATTGCGGTTATTACTGGTAAAGTGACAGGCAGTGTTCTGCGGATCATAGTTATTGTTATATCGTCGAAACCAGATGCATTGGTGCCTATATTGAAGAGTATCTTGTTTACTTGTTCTTCTGTACATGTCTCTATATAGAACAGATTTTCGGTAAATTTGTTATGTTTAAAATCCAGTAAGGCTGTATCTGCGATTGCATTGCCTGGGATATTTAGGAACGCATTATTAATATCATTCGGATTTTTCAGTTTGGCCGGCAAATCAAAAACCTGTGGACCCTTACCTGTTAATGATAGTTGTTTTAAATGCATCCACATTGATTTCGGATTTTTAGTATTGTTGTTTATATAATGGGTAAAATATGCGCGTTTTTCCCTATGTATTGAGCTGGTGTCATAGTTTTTAAAGCTTTTGTAGTATTCTTTTTTTTTCTGACATTTTGTTGAGTGAGCCCTATTAAATGCGTGGTCGCGATGTTGCATCATTATTTTAATGACGTCCGTTACCCAAGGTCTAGGATTATGTTTTATACGTATTTTCTTTAAAGGAGCATGTTTATTGAACAAATTCGTCATTAATTGATTGAATCGTATTAGCATGGAGTTAACATCGACTCTATCTGTCACTTCATGCCAAGGGGTGCTATTTAAATCATTGAGGAATATTTTTTCATTAATTTTGTGAAGCGAACGTGTGGAAATAAATTGGGGAAGTTCAGCAGGCTTGTCAATGCAGAGATCTGCAAGTATTAACGCGTGGTCACTAAGGGCAGGATTGTGGTGAACTGTTATTTGTTTACATATGTTAGGCGAGTCTGTGATAATTAAGTCTAACAACGTACATGATTTCTCATTGACTCTTGTTGGTTCCTGAACTAATTGCTTAAGGCTCATGTGTTGAAAAAAAGTAATAAGCTCGGGCGCAGGAGTGATGTTAGGTTTTAGTAGATCGACATTAAAATCTGTTAGTAGAAATAGGTAGTCACTGTGGGCAAAAGACCTTATCGATTCAGTAATTGAGTTGATAGCGATACCTGCTGGGACTCGGGTTTTGCTTGAAGCGTCAGGTCGGTATGCGGTACCTATAACTAGACGCCCCGCGCCAGGCAATCTTAATTCAAGCCACATTTGTTCGAGTGTAGATGAGGGGTGTTCTAACACACGCGTGCGCAGCCCGCGCCGCACATAGAACCCAACCCGCCGCCTCTGTGACCGCTTCGACGATGGTGGAGCTTTAGCACGTAACCCGGTATTTTAGGAATAGTGATGTCCTGTCCCTCCTTCAGCCAGGTTTCGTTAAGTGCTAGCAGGTCGGGTTTGTGGCTTTCAATAGAATACAGTAGTTCATCCTGACCAGTGTTTATAGACCTTATATTAAGCAGACCTATTTTCAAACATTGTCGTTTCTTTTTAGCCATAGCATAGAATAATATTGTAATTGTAAAAATGTAGCGTATTACCAAGCGTGCCCAATAAATAGATGTATTTTTTCGTTTTTGTTGTCATATTGCAATTAAAGAAGAACATAGTACCAATTAAGTATATGTTGCAAAGTATCTTAAAAGTAAGGAGATGTAGTTTATATTTAACATGCAGTAGCGTTGCCGGAGTTTGCGCCATACTATATATCGTCTATCGGAGACAATACTGGAATATTTCAAAATACTCGAGTGATTGGCCATCATTATTTTGTGTGCACGTTAGACGTTAACAAGTGCCTCGCACCTCTACACTACCTGCCCTAAATATAAGTGAGAAATGTTTAATAGGGCAGATAAATTAAAACCCTATATTGTACATACACCATAGAATATCCACTATCTGTGCCTGTATTTTCTCCAAATAAATAAAATCAAATTAAATCAAAGTTTTGATCTATTAGGACTCTAATGGTTTTTAGTAATTAAAAAATAAATAAAAGGAGTGTTCGAGATATTCGTATACTGCACTAGATTACAGCGGTCTAGAGCAGTCTATTTTGAAACCTTTGGTGTAAAAATTCAAAATTTTGGATAAGTTCCAGTACTGTCTCCGATAGACGATATGACCTTACTTGTTATCGAAAGCGCACGGATCCATACCAAAAAAACACGTGCCAAGTCAGCTTTGTTTGAGATTTGCTCAGCCCTCGACGACTCATTTTTTCTCACACGTATATTGCCATCTCTGGTCCAGCAATACTTGAATTGTTTCTCCTTTGACAATTTACAAGCCCTTGCGAAAAGTTGCCTTTTCTTTTTAGTCAGGCGCTCATTAAAATATATATTGGATAGTTTGCCCGTAATTTCAAGATCTAGACTGGTGAATCCTAGACGAATCCGTGCAGCTTGGAGTAGCTGGCTCTTTAATGAGCGACGTGTGAAGCTTATGACCACAGGTCTTGGTGACCGTCCATCAGGTCGGTGGGCCCCAACTCGCTTGATGAAGTCGATATCGCGCTCATCAATATTCAAACCTAGTTTGACGGTCGCTACTTTAAAAATATTCTTTAAATTTTCTGTCTTACTATCTTCTATTCCTGTGATTTCGACTTCATTGTTGATAATCGCCATACTTTGAGCTTCAGTTATATTTTCCATATTTCTAATCGTTTCTTGTAGTGATTTGTTTTCTGTTTGTAACTTTAAATAATCCCATTTTTTCGGTAGATGCAGCATTTAAAGCCATAATTTGTTGTTTTAACGACTCTATGCATGTCTGGTACTCAGTCATTTGCGTATGGATTTCTTCTAGCTGGGTAGACAGGTTTGTTGGTATGTACTTTGAAAGGCATGCAGCAAGAGAGCTGTTGATCTCTTTCGCTATGATTGTTTTCATATCTGCCAAGTTGACGTCGCCCGTAGGCATTATTGGTGGCGATAAATCAATTGGTGATGCCCTCGAAGCCTTGCTGCCCTTAAGTCCGCGCCTGCGTTTGTTGACATGCAGATCGGTATCGGTTTCTTGATTTGTTACCATGCTAGGGCGTATTGGTGTGTTTGTATTGTCTGTTTTCGGCATTTTACATTTACATTCCGGGCATACATCGTTCACCGAAGAACCGCCGGGAATACACCCTATATGAAAGCAATTATCGCATGTCGTGCACTCCACACAGTTCAGCTCTCGTATCTCCCCACAACAGGACCCACAGTGTAGGTGAGACTCCGAAGCGCTAGGTTTACTTGAGGGAGACATAATATTTCTAAGCAGATGTCGTTTGTTTACTTAGTTGAGTGACGTCGCCGCAACTTATCGTGATAGCCGTAGCCGCGGCAAAATGTCGTTCGGACCAGTCAGCCTTGACGCAATGCCGAGAGTGTCCGGGGGCCGTTTCGCCGATCGTGTATCGCAGTTGAGTGCGATTTTTAAATGCTTTTGCTTTTATTTCACGTATTACGTAGTGTCTGACGAACTTTCTTTCACTAGCACAGTTCAATTATCACTATATTCACCACTTGAAAGCTTTCACGACTATTATCACGTTCATTTAGTACTTAAAGTAGCCGAGATTACGGAGCAAAATATAAACACGTCCAATTCCCTTTGCCATGCCGTACATTTTTCCGGACCGGAATAGTGAAGAAAGGCCCTAATGGCCTGTCGTCCGCCGGACCAAGCTTTTTTGCGCATTTAGCAATATTGTTATATTAGGTAACGTAGTGTAGAACGTCCTCAGACTCGGTGGAGCGATGATCTTCGCAGGGCGGCTGGCAAGAGCTGGATGAGAGTAGCCGAGGACCGTGCTCAGTGGCGTGCAATAGGAGAGGCCTATGTCCAGCAGTGGACAACCGTAGGCCGATGATAATGATGAAGTAACAAAACAAAAAAAACAGCCAAGTGCAAATCGGACTCGCCCATGAAGGCTTCCTTAGCACCTACTTTTTTATTTTTATATTTGACTAGCTGTGCCTCGCGGTTCATCGATTTTCCCATGGGAATAACATATTTCCCCGCGGTAAAACGTAGCTTATGTGTTAGTCAAGGGTGTAAGCTAACTTCATACCAAATTTTATTAAAATCGCTCTAGTGGCTTAGACGTGAGGAAGTAACAAACATACACACTCACAAACTTTCGCCTTAATAATATAATTATAATAATTGTAATTAATGTGATTTATTGAATGAAAGGTAAATTGCGCTTTACAATTTTTGATGTATTAAAGAAACTGCTTACTAGAACCCGTTCGAACCAATTTTCGGTGGAAGTTTGCATGGTAATGTACATCATATACTTTTTTTAGTTTTATCATTCTCTTATTTCAGAAGTTACAGGAGAGTGACACTCATCTTACTACTTTGGAAAAGTTTCTCACGCAAACAATTCAGTTTAGAAAAAAACAATAGAAGCCTCAATATCATTTTTGAAGACCTATCCATAAATGCCCCACACTTATTATGGGTTTGATAAAAAACAATTTTTGAGTTTCAGTTCTAAGTATAGGGACCCCCAAAATTTATTGTTTTTTTTTCTATTTTTGTGTGAAAATCTAAATGCGGTTCACAGAATACATCTACTTATAATGCGGTAATACTGCGGTAATACAGTTTTCATAGTATCGGAAAAAAGTGGCGAATTCGTAAGGGTTCCGGTTTTGCCATTTGGCTACGGAATCCTAAAGTTAATACTAAATCATTAATTTCAGGAAGTAAACTCGTATAATGATAATAATTCAATAAATTCATAAGAGTTTAGGCATTATTTTGATCAGAAGGTATTGGTGATGTCTGTGGTAACACTTGGTGTGGGTGCGAGGAATGAGTTTTACTGAACATAGAGTTTTGACAATGTGTTTATATTATTATTTTATTACAGTTTTGCCGATAGCATATCAGACTTCTACGGGCCGATGTTGGCTTGGAACTATCTCATACACTCGATCATGGGCTGTACTCTTATTTGGGTCTGCACGCAGAATGTAAGAATTACATTTATCTAATGAAGTATGGAATTAACCTTACTCTTTTTATGTCTGACGAAATTTTTGAACTTTTGTACTGCCTGGGCCGCACTCATCGCGATAACATTCGTGCGATAAACTTCGTGTTCGGTCTACGGCGAATCCTCGCGGCCACACAATGCGCGACATAAAGTTTATCGCGATGTGCAAGCGATGTCAAATGCAAAAAAACAAAATGGACGCCGCGGTTGCTCTGTATTTTATGTCAGCAAATAATGATTTTTTACATTTATGTCGTAGTTATTATTTATTTATTCGTAGTTTGCAATAAATTCTAAAATTTTATGATTACTCCAATCCATGTTACGCTTCAGCTTATGCACCTACTCTGTGAAATAACACGTCCGCCACGTTTGACAGGTGCACGCTGACTTCAGTGTGGCCGCTCAAGCGAAGTTCATCGCGATAAAACTCTTTGATCTGTGAAAGTTTACCGACAGTCCTGACGAAGCTCCGAAGTATACGCGAATACTTGGCTACACACATCACGATAGCCCGAATCTTCGAGTTATCGCGATGAGTGCGGCCCAAGGGAACGGAGTACATTTATAAACAGTTTTACCGGATACACATTGTTAGGCCCTTTCTCCACTGCTCCGGTCCGGCGTCGGAATCGGTCATGAGAAAAATATCGGATGCCGGATTAAGGTCCACCAGTTTAAAGTCGCTCAGCGAGCTATGGAGAGAGCTATGCGCAGAGTTTCTCTGAAGGATAGAATTCGTGACGAATACATCCGACAGAGAACCAAAGTTAATAGCTCAGAGGATTAGCAAGCTGAAGTGGCAGTTGGCTGGCCATATCTCGCGAAGAACCGACAATCGCTGGGGTAAACGTGTTCTTGAATGGAGTAGTGTAAGGCGCCCTCCAACCAGGTGGGATGACGATCTGCGAAAAAATGCAGGCAGATGCTGGATGCGGCAAGCTGAAGACAGGGCGCTATGGCGCTCATTAGGGGAGGGCTATGTCCACACTAATATAGCCTGATGATGATCATGATGGATTAAGGTCATAGCTCATTAGAGCCACTCCGCACCGCCTTGTCGCACGGCGTCCATTCGTTATCCACGGGTGGTCGCCGCGTTATAACGCGCGATCAATACGTGAACGCCGCGTGGTCAACGAGTGGACGTCGCTCGTTCCACGTGTGTTCAACGCGAGGCAAGCACGCACGCGAGAGGTTGGTCAGCGAGTGGTCCACCCGCCAGCCGCGCGCGAAAAGCTTACGACCGAGGCGATCCGGTGATGCTACGGTGTGGATGTAGTAAGCGCATGCCCATACAAGTCTATATAAATATACCTACGCTGTCATATAACTGTCAATGAACTACAATGCAATAAGAGAATCGACGCCCTGGTCTCATCGGTTACGGAACATGAATTTTTAATTTTTTTTCAGGATCCTGCAGCCTTGGCACGTTTTGGAGTCCTCGCTCTGGCTATATTTGGCCAATTAATTGAGCAGTCGGTGATCTTTGAAATCGTCGGATACATGGCAAGTGGCTTAAACGGCGGTAATTTGTGCATTGGAAGACACCATCGTGGAGGTCCCGAAGGTGGATCGAATCCCGGCTGGGGACAAAAGACCCCAGGTCTTGGATGTTTACATATTTGTGATGTCGCTGTCTCTGGTTCCCACGACGCAGGGTATCCTAATGTAGGGCCAGAGGCAATGTATGTGCGTGTATGTAAATGCTGACCTGTGATAAAATGTAAACCTGGAAATTAACAATGGTTTTCAATCTTTACAATCGTCAAGGAAAAGGGAAAGAGAAAGAGGTTGGGAGAACATGGGGAGGTAAAAGATTCTGTTTATCGTCAGAAATGTTCGCCAAAGCTCGTGTCGATGGATTCCACACAATTTTGAGAAAACGGCAGCATCTATTCTCTACAGACGCAGGGGTAGTGACAACAACATACTGAGAGCAAGATAAGAGATATCAAAGTTATTCTATGTATGTCACTATTAAAACTTCAAGTAATTTCTTTTATGAGGTCGTGGCTTCGATTCCTACTGGGGGCGCCGTACATTTGTTCGAATGGCCACTGTCTGCGTGTTTTTGCTAGTTACCGTAGCACAGGGTATCCTAGTTTGAGACTAAGTCATGTGATTGTGTCATCATCTCTTACAGAGCGAGAAGCTAATAGACTCTATGTACTGCTCGCCGTGGGAATGTATGGACGTGCGCAACCAGAAGACCGTGTGCTACATGCTGCACAAAATGCAAACTCCAATCCGGGTGACAGCTATAGGGGTCATTCCCGTTGGTGTGCAAACCATGCAAAAGGTACGGTTTGGCTGGTTTCAACCAAAACAACTAAAGACAACTATCATCTTAATGCCATTGTTTCCTGCTTGTCATCCGTTTTAGAATATACTGGGGGTTTTCTTCAATACGAAATTCAAGCATACTATGTTGTATGAAAACAAGTTGCCGAATTCACATTAACAAGGACTTGGCTAGTTTATTGGATTGATATTTAGTGGTTTTTTTTAAGATGTTCAAAATAGTTAATTAAACCGGCTAAGTGCGCGTAGAGCCACTCGCAGTGTGGGGTCCTTTAGAAGGAGGGAATTTCATCTACTTCACAAAGCTGCTCAGCTAAGCTTTATTAAAATGTACAGGGGTAGCCGTCCACAAGCGAATCGCTGTCACAGTGAAGGAATTCGAATAATCATGCGCGGGGATGTCAAGAAAGAGGTATTTGCATGGACGCTAAAGGCGTCTAGCGACATGCGAACAGTGACCGGCAAAAGTTGTACCAAAATCTGTGTTAGAGTAGACTTATATAGTAAAAAGTTTTGCCTAGTTAGTAAGCACTGCTGGCCATACGCCTTCTCTCAAAAAGAGAGAGTATAGGCTTATCCACCACTCATGCCCACCGCGGAGTGGCAATTTCAAGCACTGAGGTATGGGAATAACTCAGTCACACAGGTTTTGGCACGATGTTTTCCTTCAGTTTCCTTCAAATTTAATAATATTATGCCTCTTTTGCTGGCCGCTGCAGCAATGTACTTCAAATTAAGGGTTGAATCCATTTTTTATCTTTAGAACCAACCTTGTTTATCATTGGAATTATTTAGGTTATAACTCGAAGTGACTTTCTCCACTGCTCCGGTCCGGCAAACGTTAATTACCGATCCGATTTAGAAACACACAAGAATAATAATAAGCTTCTCCACTACTCCGGCATCCAGTTTATAACGACCCGATAATTTGCTAGATCGGAACGGTATTTTACCGGTCCGAAGTGATTGACAAAAACAATACATGTTTTTGCACCGCGCATACAACCCAAAAATGTTTCCATACTATTTATTTACATTAATAGAAGGTGTGGAAAACTTCCCCTGCCTCGAATAGAAAAACCGAGGAATTTTACTAAAGCACTGCGTCACGTCCATTGTTGATTATAGTCGGATGAAGTGGAGAAGCATAATCCGGCCTTCCGATATTTTTCTCATGACTGATTCCGGTTCCGACGCCGGATTGGAGCAGTGGAGAAAGGCCCTAAGGGTCAGGTTGTTTCTTTCGACAATAATCAAGCATAAGAGTACAGATGGCATACAGGAGACGCAGCTTGGTAGCTAATAAATATCCTTGTCTAGTTGTGCTAGTTGGCGACTTGCTAATCTTTACCTAAAACTTGCTTTATTGTTTGTTGCAGATAATGAAAGTATCCATAACGTATTTAACTATGCTACGATCATTTAATGAATAATATTTTCCTTTATTAACAGGCCACATAAAGTATGTACCTTGATTTAAATAACACACACCAAATAGTGCCTTGGATACACATATCACTTACCTTTATACACACACATTACGTGGATATACTAACACAAATCACATTAATTTTATACAGGGTTATCTAAAAAAATCACAATTTCTGAAAGGCAAGATTTTGGGTTTGTCATTTACTACAAACTTTGTTCTACGATACTTATCAACGCTTGTCTGAAATGTTCGTTAAATTTTTAAGTATATTAAAAGGTATTGTTTATTTAAAAAAGTTATTTCACTCGTTTCTACTTCTGTATCTGTTTAAAGATCATAGTTAACACGATATCCGTTGGTGGGACGACGTTGTTAGAGCGCGTGTGAGCGAATTAATAAATTCATGTAGGCAATGCCTACATCATCATGAACCCAATATGTCCCCATCGAGGGGCACGGATCTCTTACTGAGGAAGGTATAGGCCATACTCCACTACGGGGGCCAAGTCGGGATTGGAGGCTTGTGAGACTAGTGGCTGGTCAAACTGTCGGCCCTAAGGCCTTGGCTTAACGACTGCCATCTATCGACGGCAGCCGGCACCAAGTGCTTCACGTGCCATGCGAAGCACGGAACCGCTCGGAAACATGCCACTAGCGTTAGTTATAGAACGGTCAACAATCCATGCAGTGAACGTGCCCTATGTTGCTTAACTTTCGTTATCGTTTAAGATCACTGTGGTGGCCGGGGCTACCCAATTATTAGAGGAACGACACCTATTACGAGGGCTGCTACTTATGTATGCGGAATAGAAAAAATAAACAAATGTATATGGCTATATGCTTTTATTGTTTTTCAAAGTATTCTCCACTATGATCGATGCACTTTTGCATTCGATGAAAACAATTTGTAAAACACTTTTTCCACTCTGATTAAGGTATCTCCAAAACGTGCTGTTTGAACGCGTCTACGGCATCTTCACGGGTCAAAAATCGTTGACCACGTAATTTATTCTTTACATTTGGGAATAAATAGAAATCATTGGGAGCCAAATCAGGGCTGTACGGTGGATGACCCATCAATTCTATTTTTTTACCATCCAAAAATGTAGTTGATTCCTGAGATGTATGACAGCTGGCATTGTTATGGTGAAGTATGATTCTGCATCGCTGGTTGTTTTGGCGTATTTCTTCAAATACTTCCGGCAAACAAATGGTCGTGTACCACTCCGAATTAACCGTTCTGCGATTCTCCAGTGGTATTGTAGCCACATGGCCATTAATACCAAAAAAGCAGGCCACCATTTGCTTTACAGTGCTTTTTGCACGAGCCACTTTCGTAGCGTTCGGCTCATTTTGAAACACCCAAACTGTTGATTGTTGTTTAGTTTCGGGATCGTACGCGTAGATCCAGGATTCGTCACCTGTGTAGATATTATAAACAGATTTTGAGTCGCCTCCGTTGAATTTTTTTAAGGTTTTTTTGCACCATTCGACGCGAGCATCTTTTTGATCCAGAGTTAAGTTGTGCGGGATCCAACGCGAACAAATTTTTTTTACAGACAAATGTTCATGTAATATCCTATGAATGATCGTCATACATATGCCCAGAATAGCCTCTATCTCGCGATACGTAACATGGCGGTCTTGCACGATTAGTTTTCGCACAGCTTCAATATTTTGTGGCACAACCACCGATTTCGGGCGACCTTCCTTAACTTCGTCCGTGAGCTTACTGCGCCCGCGATTAAACTCACTAAACCAGTGATACACAGTCGTTTTTGATGGAGCTTCACCACCAAAAGTCGAAGTTAATTGCGTCTATCGGAGACAGTACTGGAACATATCCATATGAAAATCCAGTTTTGTACACCAACGGTTTCAAAATAGACTGCTCTAGACCGCTGCAATCTAGTGCAGTATACGAATATCCCAAACACTCCTTTTATTTAATTTTTAATTACTAAAAACCATTACAGTCCTAAAATATCAAAACTTTGATTGCCAATTACTCAAGTATAGTGAATTTTGAAATGTTCCAGTACTGTCTCCGATAGACGATTGATCTACGCACTGTTGTTGCGTTGAACCACGTCGAAAATCGTAATAAATCATAGCACGAATATTTTCACGATTGAGTTCCATTTTTTCAGCGATATGACATTTTAAACCCAACAAAAACAAAACACTAACGTATATAAGAGAAAAATATTAGCGGCCAGTATTTAAAAAAGAACGAATTTGACCATGGAGGTCAGACATTGCGTTTAAAATTATTGGAATCCCAGATTCCGCATACATAAGTAGCAGCCTATGTATAATTGGGTTGGTTCAATAATTTCACATTTCATATTTGTAAGTTGTAACACGAATGATAAAAACGTAATTATGAATAAAGGCGTAATTTTGAACATGTTCTAGTTGGACTAATCGCAATAGGCTGTTTGACAGATTTCTGAAAACCATCTCATATTTTGTGTTCATTTTAAATTCTTTTATTTTTTCTAAACAAGGCAAACGAAAATTTACTTTTGAAATAAGCTGCCAAAACGCTATCTTAGGTACGTAATATGGCGTCGCACAGGAATTATGACTTCACTGGTCAGTAAACAAACCAATAAACGTAAGAACGACGTGAATCGGTAAATCCAGGCCGTTTTCAATACAATGGCTCCAGCTACATAATTATCAAATTTTATCTTAAATTTTGTGTTTTTAATAAATAATCAGTTTTTTTTAGTTAAAATCCCTTAGAGTGGTTTTAAGACTCATAATTTATACGAATACGTATAAGTAATACTTTTTTTTTCACACTGTCAAATAGCCTATTACTACAGGCCTGGCCAAACCAAGGCGTCCAGGTCGCGTCCGCGGTTGCGTGCGCGGTGGCGATAACTGCGCGTGCAAAAGTTGTTCACACTGTCGCGTTTGTTCTTGCGTTCACCAGGCTGGAGTCACGTCATTAACTACAATGCTATCTGATACAGAAAGTGAAATTGAAGAAGTTTTACTTTTGGCTGCTCTCATTGAACATAATATTAGTACTGACCACTTATTCCATGTCTCCTTCCTATTTCGTCCCACACCTGGTCCTTTTTTCTCGTATTCTTATAATCAGACTGAGACGTATCATATAACAATGGGTATTTGTGAACCTCATTTATAATTACTTCCGGTTCCATCATGAATACCTAAAAAACACAGTTTTTTCCAACATAAATAGCTGCGTGCAGCGTCCTAATGTAACAAGCGCGATCTGATCGCCACCGCTGCGTGCAGACGCTGCACCGGGACGCCGCGGCCAAACAGAGGACGCCTCGATGTGAACACGTCGTACAAGTTCGTACGCAACAACTGATCGCTACCGCGCACGCCACCGCGGACGCGAGCTGGACGCGTTGGTATGGCCAGGCCTTACATTGATGAAGTTACTTAGGGCCCTCGCCCACGGCTGCTTTTTGTAGCGCTGCCGATGCCGTCGCGCGTTTCGTAAGCGCGCGACGGCATCGCTACTAACGCGCGTAGGTCGCTTTTGCAACGCGCCACCGTAGCGATGCAAGCGCGCGGCTGTAGCGCTGCTAACGCGCGTTAGTAGCGATGCAAGCGCGCGGCTGTAGCGCTGCTAACGCGCCACCGTAGCGATGCAAGCACGCGTTAGTATCGCTACAGCCACGCGCTTGCATCGCTACAGCAAGTTTCGAGTGACATTGGGTTCAATCGATCGGGGGTCAATACCACAGTAAATTCAGAAAAACTAAGAGAGTAAATTCAGAAGTTGTTCCAAAATGTCAAGGCATATTTGACGTTTTGTGAATTGCTTTCCATTGTAAAACCAGAGTTGACACGCAGAATACAGTGATGAGACAATCATATCAGCTGAAGAACGACTAACAATAACCATAAGGTAAGAAAAACCAAATACTATGTTAATTTATTATCCTTATAGTTTTTGCACTGTGGTATTGACCCCCAATCGATTGAACCCAATGTCACTCGAAACTTTCTGTAGCGATGCAAGCGCGCGGCTGTAGCGATGCTAACGCGCGCTTGCATCGCTACGGTGGCGCGTTAGCAGCGCTAAAGCCGCGCGCTTGCATCGCTACTAACGCGCGTTAGCAGCGCTACGGCCGCGCAAAGGTGGCGCGTTCGCATCGCGACAGAAGCTTGGTTACGTGGGCGAGGGCACACAGCTGCTAGCGACCGCATCGCGGCTGTAGCGCGGCGAACGGGCCACCTCATCGCTACTGTAGCGCTACAAAAAGCCGCCGTGGGCGAGGGCCCTTAAATTCTCAGCGTGAATCGCGATTACACGTGACTATGAACAATTTAACCCACTAGGTCTAGAAATTTTTTCCGTGTGGCGGTGGTGTTTGCTGAAATACAGGTTCACGCCTAGTCTAGCAACATATTCTACTATTTCCTTTTTGGTAAATGTACCTAGCATCATTCAAATTTAAGGATGAACGCATGAACATGTCTGAAAGCGAGGATAGTGGTAATTGTATACCACCAGACATTCTGGAAGCTTCGTCAAACATAACTATGAACCTGTTACCGGCGAAATCTAGGAGCAACTATAATAAAATGTTACCACGAGTTCATGGAAAGGAAAAATAAATTTGTTTCTCAGCGTTGTATTTGCAATATTATTTTATGTAGTACCTATAGTATGAGAGTAGATAAAGTAGTGTATGACACTGTAAATAAGTGTTATAACACTCGTGTTATAAGAACCCTTATTATGCAACAGTATCATAAACTACTATTTTAGACTGTCTAAGAAGGCAATAAAAAAATGACATGGAGTCAGTTATTTATCAAATCCATTTACTTATCAAAGCCTACCGCTCGGAAAAATACCACTAGCGTTAGTCATAGAACGGTCACCCACTCATGCACTGAACGCGCCCTATGTTGCTTAACCTTCGTGATCGTTTAAGATCACTCAGGCAACAGGGGCTACGAGCGATTATTATTAACTTTAGTAAATAATTGGGTATTTGACAAAATGTCAAATGAGTTACTTTTAAAATGGAATTTTGTATGAAAATACTTGCTTGTGACGTCACATTTCAGAGCACTCTTTTGATGTTTCATCTATTTAAAAATTGTAATAACTAGTTAATGATTAAAAGAAATAAATTTTCCGATACATTTTGTAATTTTTGTTTTAATCGAGCATCCTAAATAATTTATTGTTGATAGTGTCAAATCCCGTATTATGTATGTAATGATTCATTAAAGGTGGTAGGGAACCTTTTGGGCGCGTCCGACTGGCACTTGGCCGGTTTTAGGGTTCCGTGGCTAGAGGGTAGTAATGAAACCCTATTACTAAAACTCCACTGTCCGTCTATTTTTCTTTCACCAGGCTGTATCTTATGAACCGTGATAACTGGACAATTACATTTTCACAGATGATCCATTTTTGTTGCTTCTGTAACATTAAATACTACAAACAGAACAAAATCAAGTTGAGCTCCCTTATAAGCAAACGTAATTTTCATCATCATTCAGCCACAAGAAGTCCACTGCTGGACATAGGCCACCTCTATAGATTTCCAAAAGGACAGGTCGGAAGCGGCTTGCATCCAGCGTCTTCCCGCCACTTGGATGAGATCGTCTGCCCATCTTGTGGCTGGTCGTCCTACGCTGCGCTTGCCGATGTGTGGTCTCCATTCGAGAACTTTTCGGCCCCATCGGCCATCAGTTCTGCGTGCTATGTGCCCCGCCTACTACTTTTTACTCGATGTTAATAACGGCAACAGATAGACGCTTGAAACGAAAGAGATAATATTTTAGGGCCAAATCTTGTATAGATAATGATACGGAACCATTCCTGCAAGACGGACTCAATCAGTAATGGTTCCATATCATATATCTCTCTCGCACTTGGGCGTTTTTTTTTTTCACAAATAATAAGACATAATAATGAAAGTTGATATTATTTAATATTTATTAAGCCATCTTATAAAAGAAACAAGAAAGAGTGATTAACCTTAGCTTATCGTGTCTGTAAAGTATGATTTTGTAAATCAAATGTGAAAAAAAAAAACGCCCAAGTGCGAGAGAGATATATGATATCTCTCTCGCACTTGGGCGTTTTTTTTTTTCACAAATAATAAGACATAATAATGAAAGTTGATATTATTTAATATTTATTAAGCCATCTTATAAAAGAAACAAGAAAGAGTGATTAACCTTAGCTTATCGTGTCTGTAAAGTATGATTTTGTAAATCAATATTTTTTAAAATTTGATCTAAAGTGCAATATTGAAGGTACCTTTTGCACATACAAATTGTGCCTAGTTGAAAAAACCCGTTATAAAATCAAGGATTATTATGAAGACAAAGATATAATATAAGATAAAGATAAGACAGTCTGGTGCTAAACAGTAGTTTAGTTATGAAATTAATCAGACCAGAGAGCTGGCGCGTACCTAGGCCAAAGGATAAGCCTGGCCATCCAAACAGGCAACGTCACCAGCATTCTGGGCTCATTGGCGCGGGACAGTGACCTGGGGCAGGTATTTTATTCGTAAATATTGTAAATATATTAAGCTAATGTATTTATCAAGGTACTAGAATAGTTTTATATTTAAGTTATATTTTTATTTATTTTTTGTTAGTTCATTGTTAATATTATTTAATTAATGTTATCTGTATTAAAGTTCTATTTTCCATTAAATACTAAACTGTAGTTCTATCTCGTCAAATTTCTCAGAAAAGAGCGTGACAGAACGCTGCCCTCGTAAGGAAGAACGCAGTAATAGCCATTACTTTTTAAATTGGGCTCCCTGGTGGTACATCTATAGGTGAAAAAATAATGGTGGCTGTAGGTCTACTAGAAACCTGAAATTTTAGTAAGAAAATATGCAGTAATGTATGAAATCCTTCTAATCCTAAGAAATAAAATAGCTATTTACTCAAAACTGCGTTTTTACGATTACTGCGTTCTTCCTTACGAGGGCAGAACGTTACTTAAGTATTTACTTTCTGTATTGTATTGTAAATTCTCAATTCAGAAATCGGCCCTTACATAACAAGTTATACAATTGGAGGTCTTAACTAGAATCATTCACCAGATGATAACTATATCTAGTGTTCAACACATCCAGGACTAATAATTTTTAAGTTCGAAAGTTTGTTAATTAGGCTAAAGCTGTTTTGAAAAGAATACTTGTGGAGTTTCTTTGTTACCTTCTTCTCCGTTAATTGTGAAACAACAACTTTGACGTTCATGAAATAAACATTGTGAATAAAATTTTAGAATTTGAAATTAAAGGAAAATGTATTGTCATCAAATGATATAATTAAAATCATTGACGAAATGTAAAAACTAGAACTTGACTTCTATATTTTTATCTAAGTCTATTAATAAATATTAAGTGACATTTTATAAATATTATTATATCACAAAATTGCAATAATGTCAAATATAATTTCTGAACTATTGCCCAACTGAAAGTAAGCAATCAAATTAGACATGTAAATCTTGTACCTATCACAATTAATCAAATAGTAGATCATAGAACCTTAGTGGATTTTGTTCCAATATAAGCTCTGTAGGTAGTATAGTTGTAGTGTAGTAAGTAATTGTTTGTATGCATGCTTTACTTATGTAATACAAGTTTGCACATCCTTACAAGCTCCTATGTTACTTGTCAAGAAAGAACTGCTCCTGGTTTTGCAGTAGATAAATAAATAAAATGAAAAAAAAAAATTATTCACTGAAGGACCGCAGCATAGTTAAATATGTTATGGATGCTTTGAGGATCTGCAACAAATATAAATCAAATATTACCAAGTTATCAACTATTACAACTATCCTTGCTCTCTTATAAGCCAGTTGGAACTCTCATGCTTGATTTTATTGTAACAAGAACAAAAACATTTGTAACAAATCTCTAAGTAAGTTTGCATCCCTAAATGAGGAAATGAATGTTGTCCGGAAGGAAAGAATCGCGTGAAATTGACAGCAGTCTATGAAGACATCATCATCATCATCATCATCATCATTCAGCCACAAGAAGCCCACTACTGGACATAGGCCTCCTCCATGGATTTCCAAAAAGACCGGTTAGAAGCGGCTTGCATCCAGCATCTCCCTACCACTTGGATGAGGAAAGCAATCTTGTCTAGTTGTTAATGTTTTGACATAGCAAGTGTTGATTGCACTCATGTGTCTTGAGCTTCTTAGGTATATAGATATTCGTACCAACTTATGTATTGGATTTAAGGCGATTTGAGAAAAGATCATCAAAGAGGAGTTTTTATCGCTGCCTTTTCCTCCAACACCTTCTGCCACGAGCCAGCGCCTAACATTGTAAGTATATTGACATTCAACAAATAGAATGTAAATTCTTGACGTTGAAATACATTTCAGATATCTGATTTCTGGTTGTTTTGAATTTAAGCAGCTAAGCCGTACCTTTTGCATGGTTTGCACACCGACGGGAACGATCCCCATAGCCGTCAGCTGGATTGGAGTTTGCATTTTGTGCAGCATGTAGCATACAGTTCTTTGGTTGCGCACGTCCATACATTCCCACGGCGAGCAGTAAATAGAGTCTTTCAACTTCTCGCTCTGAAAGAGATAGTTCCACGATATAAAACACCACTCGCTGGCGGTGCAGGTAAATAATCACCCAAATTCGACCCGACTTCGCATTGACCCAAAGACGACCCAGAATCGCCTGGCCTGGAGAAATGTGGTTAGGAGAGCCGACCCCAACTAAAACGGGAAGAAGGCCGGTAGAAGAAGAAGAAGAAGAAGAAGAAGATGGAATAGCTCCTGATGACATTTGGATAATTAATACTGCTGATATGTTTTTTCAACAATATTCTTTTGTCATAAACTGTATACTAGATTTAGGTAATGTACAAACAATATTATCCAGAAGGTGATACATTATTCAGCGATTAGTTGTTTCAAAGCTTAGCACTGCTTTAATAATGGAAATACAGATTATTGTTATTTAGCTGCCAATTCACTATGTTAGCGACCTAATGCATGGGGGCGGCACGCTGCGAACGAGTGCATTCGGTTTAAAGAAGAGATTCCCATGTTTTCTTTTCTTTTTTTTTTACATAGCCTCTTTTGTGTCCCACTGCAGGGCAAAGGCCTGTCCTCCTTTCTTCCAACTCTCTGTCTCCAGTCACCTCGCACCATCCCAGCAAGAATGTATTTGGGTCATCACGCCACGTTTTCTAACAGCAGTAAAATGTGTCCCATTTAATATCCTCCACCTGACCTTGGGAATAGCAATGAGCCCTTTTCAAGTCGGCCTTTTTGACAGCTGTCAGTTGGGTTCACGAAAATTAATTAGATGGCGCTGTATGCCTGGGAACGGCAAGGAGCGAGGAGCGTCATCGACAGATTTCATATGCGTGACCAGAATCCAAAGAAATCTAGCTGCATATCATCAGCTATTCACATCGGTTGCTTTAGTTTCTGGTGGGCTGGCCTTCCTTCGAATGAAGACGGCGCTGGCTCAAACGCAGATAGCGTCGTCTATCGATCAAAGAAGGTACTTTTTATAGTTGCTCTGAAAAAAGCATACTGAAAACCATTCTCCAGTTAGGTCTGAGGAAGTTAAAGTGTGTCCCGTTCAAATGTTGTACAAATGAACATCATATGAGACAAGCCACTTGCCAAGTATCCGACGAATTCAAAAATCACCGACAGCTCAATCAATTGGCCGAAGATGCCCAAAGCAAGTACTCCAAAACGTGCCAAGGCCTGAGGGTCCTGAAAGAAAAAAAAATGTGTTCCGACAACCTATAAGAACCAGTACCTGTGGAATTTTTGGTGGCCCAATTTGTTTACCATAACAATGATTTGTAGAGGTAGTCCATTTTGAGCACCCGCCTCAATAGCACCTGCACGAATGACACCTGGGCTAGTCCAGATTCAGCATCTATTGATATTTTTGGAAGAATAAATACATTTGAATTCACTAACAGCACCTGCCAAAAATGTCAATAGGTGATGAATCTGGACTAGGCCAGGTGCCATTTGTGCAGGTGCTATTTAGGCGGGTGCTCAAACTGGACTACCTCGATTTGTAATTGTTCTTTTCAATGTCATAATAATAATTATATACGACACAACCCAACCACTTGACCTGGGGTGCAATTACCTAAGACTCCACTGTATGGAATCGTCTGATTTAGCCCTTTTGTTCGCAGTGTGTCACACTGTTACACGTACATTCTCAGTATATTATCTCATACTTCTACTCCGAACTGTCACAAAATATACATTCTTATTTTTACTCTTTCGAGTTGTCTAAATGCTTAACCCGATAGAGTGGAAACTTATGTATTATAGGGGCTGGTCCCAAACTAGGATATCAACCCTGTGCTATGGTAACCAGGCAAGAACATTACAAACATGAACAAACACCCAGACTGAGGCCATTTTTACAATTGTACGTCCCCCCAGTGGGAATCGAACCTCGTGGGTTCAATCTCTAGCTTGGTGGTAAGCGTCTTAACGGCGTGCCAACGAGGCAGTCGAAACGCAAGGGCCGGTGTCTGAGTTGAGAATGTTCACTAAGTAAATACTTGACTGTAGTGTTGTCTCATCTAATTTCTCAGAAAAAAGCGTGACAGAACATTACTTAAAAAGTATTTTTTCTTCTTCGGTCATTTAACTACTAGGGGAGCATAGAGCCTTAACCACAGATTTCCACTTCTGACGGTCGTTCGCGGCAGCTTCCAATTCAGTCCAGCTAGTGCCGATCGACTTGACCTCCTGGGCTATAGATCTTTTCCAGGTTGTCCTAGGCCGTCCCCTCTTTCGGTTGCCCGAGGGCCTGTCTGTTCAGGCATGTTCTGTCTCGGCGTAGTGTATGGCCTATCAAGCACCATTTCCTACCCAGTATTCCTAAGTGCACACTGCACAGGTATCTGGTTAGTACTCCTCCAAAGATCTTCATTCCGAATTGTTTGTGGCCAGAATATGGTCAGTAAGTATTTACGTAAGTTCTTGAGTGGAGACCGCGGATCGGTAAACGTAGTGTAGGACGTCTTCAGACTCGGTGGAGTGATGATCTTGGCAAAGCGGCTGGCAAGAGCTGGATGAGAGTAGCCGAGGACCATGCTCAGTGGCGTGCAATGGGAGAGGCCTATGTCCAGCAGTGGACAACCGTAGGCCGATGATGATCATGATGATGATGAAGTATTTACATTACACTTAAGTATTTACTTAATGAACGTTCTCAACTCAGAAACCGGCCCTGATTAACATGTTTGCATCCAGACTGACTCCCGTAATATAAAGCACGTATGTTTCCTGTTGTACTTGAATGTTTTCTATATTGAACATGAAATTACATGTACGTAGGCTAGATAATAAAAATATTTTTAAACTAAAACTTTCGTAAGCACTATACATTATTGACTTTATACCGGACTAGCTTTCGCCCGCGACTCCGTCCGCGTGGACTTTAGTTCAAAATTTTGCAACTCCGTTCACTCCCATAGGAAATTTGTAATAATGGATAGGAAATTTTATGCAGATTCTAGATATATATAACACTTATTGAATAATTACGTAACTAGTACTTTCTCTAATTTGAGAAATGCGAAACGACGCCCACAAAAAATTAAAAAAAATATGGCAGCACGATAGGCTTATGCCCGGTTCCAATATCCACAAAACGCTTCGTTTTTGCTTACGATCGGTTACAATTCCTACGAAATTCCTACGAACCGTCAATAAATTGTAGGGAAAATGGATCGTAGCCGGCAGGCGTATATTATAGGAACCGGGCATTAATCGTTATCTAGACTAGGCAAGTCTAGAGGCCTACCGCGGGACGGGTTAAGGGTTAAATTTAGAAAAAACGGCGAAACACGTGTTCAATCAATTGTGTTGAAGAATATTTATTTACAGTTTATAAATTAGACTACATTTTTTATACCTCCCATACAAATTTAGGCAACCCTTTTCGCCCCCTTCGGGGTTGAATTTTAAAACATCCCGTCTTATTCCTTGCCTACATTATATATAGACCCTCTGTGCAAAATTTCAGCTTCCTAGGTCCAACGGCTTGGGCTGGGCGTTGATGAGTGAACGAATCAGTCAGTCAGGACTTTGAATTTTATTTATATAGATACTCTTACTAGATTTTTGTCCGAGTCTGAGCAGGTTTCGCTTTGATTTGCAGAGGTTACAAGTAAGTAAATAATATTATCTACATTAAACATAAACATTTTCATACAGGCACATACATTGCTTCTGGCTCCACACTAGGACACCGTGTGTCGTGGGAACCAGAAACAGCGACATCACAAACATGAAAACATCCAAGTTTAAGGTGACGACAATAACGCAAAACTTTCTGAATGCCCCACGTGATCTCGTCTTTGCTAAGTTTATAAGTATAATAGATGTTTCATTCGTGGTGAAAAATTGTTGTGCGTAAATTCATTATTTTTTTAGAGTTCCATCCCAAAGGGTAAAACTCACCCTATTACTGAGATTCCGCTGTCCGTCCGTTCGTTAGTTCGTCTGTCAGCTGTATCTGACAGATGATGTTTTTCTGTTGCCGCTATAACAACGAACTAAAAAACAGAATAAAATAAATGTTTAAGAAGGCTCCCATACAACAAACGTGATTTGTTTAGCTCGTTTTGCTCGGTATTGGCAACAGGTAGACGCTTAAAATATTCACAGAATATTTTAGTTATTTACTTTAGAAATAAAGAATGACATTGAAACAAACCAAATATTTAAGGGGGGCTCCTATAAAAAAGACAAGTTTTTTTTTTTTAGTTTTTATAGATAATGGTACGGAACCCATCGTGCGCAAGACCGACTCCCACTTGCCCGGTTTTTATTTACCTTTAATACGTTTAATCAAAATTAAAGATAATGTAACTACATATATTAAAACGTATGTACAAGGTATGATATGATAATTATGTAATCAGCATATTATATATTTATTAATTAATACGTTTACTTCCATTTAAAAATAAAATACAGTACATTGCGACGGACTTAATGCCATAAGTGGGGAATGCAATCTCGTTCTCGCAATATCTCGGCTTTTTTAGCGAGTTTGATCTCGGCCGAAAAATGGGCGAGATCTCACGAGTTGAGATTACTCTCGAGCATAAAAACGTCTTATTCAGAGCGCATGAACATAAGTTTATTACTTATAAAGAGACTGTTTTATTATTAAAATATTTTTTATAAGAACAGAAGACTTGTTATTTAATTAATTTTTAAATTAATTAAATACGTCAAAACACAAAAGTTTATTGAATAAATTCGTAAAAATAATATTTATTTCATAATACCTACACATAATACTTATTATTTTATTCCTAATTTATTTCAATATTGTGATTGTGATAATATGATTATTAGGAAGAATTAAAATATTTCACAATAGTTAGGTAGAACGTAGAACCAAAACTGCCAACCATGCGAAATCTCGAAATTCGCGAGATCTCGCCTGAGCTTCAATCTCGGAAGATTGCATTCCTTAGCCATAATGGCCATAATGGTGAAGATTGGCGATCTTGACATCTTTAACTCATCGCATCGGTTCATATTCTGAGGGTAAAACTTAGTGCAGATTTTTTCAGTTGTCGGGAGTAAATTTTATTTCTAGAAGGTAGTTTTTAAGCTGACATTTGTGTGCTTGCTTCAAGTGCTTTTTTCTTAAGTTGTTTCTAATAGTGGAGACTTAGAATTGCCTTTCTGTATGTTTAAATAATATGTTAATCGTTGTTATGTGGTGTTAGTCTTCCTAATAGTAAATAAATAAACTAAAATAATAAATAAGCAAGTTTGTCCCTTTATAGGGCTCAGGCTTTCTCTCAGAGAGAGTGTGGCCTTAAATAACCACTCGTGACTGCAGATCTACCATTTCAAGGAGCTAATCCACTTTGAGCACCCGCCCAAATAGTACCTACCGCATAAATAGCAACTGGCCTAGTCCGCGTTCAGCACCTATTGATATTTTTGGCAGGTACTATTAGTGGATTCAAATATATTTTTACATTTTCGTCTACATACCTACAGCACCTACATACACTTATACTACTTATACAGCAGCATAGAATTAATATACGTTCAAATGATTATTATATTATTAACCCAAGGTGGGTTAAATTGTTCAAGATTTCGAACGGTACCCTATTTAAAAAAAAAATGTAATATAGCCTATGTTTAGCGAAATACGAAGAATTTAGCTTTCTAATGGTGGAAGAATTTTTGAAAGCGGCCCAGAAGTTGTAGCAGTAGTAGCAGAGTAGTCATTACAAACATACACACACAAAAATAAAAATCTTTCCTCTTTATAATTAGTATAGATTACATAAGTGTGAGTGAGAATAAGTCTTACATTCTGTGTGCAGACCCAAAGCAGAATGCAACCCATTAATGAGTGCATCAGATAGTTGAAAGCCAACATAGGCCCGTAGTCGTTTGATATGATATTTGCAAACCTGTAACAAATTGAAAGTAGGGTAATCGGAGTTAAAACAAGAGACAAGTGAAATTAAATATTATAAGGGGCAAAACTAAATTTAAAAATATATACACACGCCTGAAATGGATATAGATAGGGCCCATGATAAGGGAAGGAAAAGAGAAGTGGACGAGAATAGTGAGAGAAATGTACCCGCGAGATACTAAAAGGAAGAAAGTAGACAAAGTAACCGTTGGGAAGACGACATAAAAAAAGATAGCTGGTCCAGAATGGAAACGCACTGCAAAGGACAGGACAGTGGAAAGCTTTAGAGGAGCCCTTTGTCGAAGGGACAGTTGTAAAAAAAAACCGTAACCAAAGACACTAAAAATCAAAAGCGATATGTACCTTCAATAAAGCAGTGTTTTAAACAAATCCAGTTTTGTTAACCATTTATCTATCATCATCATCAACCCATTATGTCCCCACCGAGGGGCACAGGTGTCTTCCCTGGGGGAGGTATAGGCCATACTCCACCACGGGGGCCAAGTCCGGATTGATAGAGGCTTGTAAGACTAGTGGCTGGTCTTACTGTCAGAAGTTTTCAAGCCGCCCCTAAAGGCCTCTGACTTGGCTTAACGACTGCCATCTATTGACGGCAGCCGGCACCAACTGCTTAACGTACCTTGTGAAGCACGGAATCGCTAAAAAAAAATGCCACTAGCGTTAGTCATAGACGGTGACCCATCCATGGACTGAACATAAACATAAACATAAACATAAACATTTACACACAGGCACATACATTGCTTCTGGCCCCACACTAGGATACCCTGTGTCGTGGGAACCAGAAACAGCGACGTCACAAACATGTAAACATCCAAGACCTGGAGTTTTTTTTTCTCTCCAGCCGGGGATCGAACCCGGGACCTCTCGCATGGTAAGCAGATGCGCTAACCGCTACGCCACAGAGGTCGTCAAACGCACCGTATGTTGCTTAACCTTAGTGATCGTTCAAGATCACTCAGGCAGCCCAGGCTACGAGCGATTCATCTATACTTCGCATTTTTTTCAGACCTTAAAACGACACTAAAGCAAAAACCTTTAGCGGTAGAAAACGCAAAACAGTTTACTTTAGTGCTAGCTTGCAAATGGTATCGAATTTTCTCATAATTATGTTTAAATTATGGACGTAAATAGAAGATGAAGGATTTTAGAGATATTTTATGAAATGTAAAATAATTTGTGACATAAAAGGCTATATTATTATATTATTATTATATCGAATTTTCTACCGCTAAACGTTTTTAATTCAGTGTCGTTTAAAGTCTGAAAAAATTGCCAAGTATAGATAAATGGATTATACAATGGGACACGCACGGAATTCCTCCAGCGGAATTATCAGTTGAAGGTGGTCCGGTCTTGCGAACCGAGGCGTGGCAAAAATGGCGAAAGCAGTTTGAGGTGTTTGTCAAAGCATCTGGAGTCAGCAAGGAACCATGTGAGCTTGCTGGTCAACCTCGTCGGTCCAAGTGGATATGAAATATTTTCGACTTTTTCATATCAAAAAGACGACATCATAAAAGTAATAATAATGAATCCTCTCCAACGGCATCGCAGCCTGTAGTAAGTTCCACAATATGAAATTACTGAAATTGTTACCACTTCATTAATACATAATTACTATTATCAAAAGTGCGCGTTCAGTATATGGATGCTTCGCAAGGCACGTTAAGAAGTTGGTGCCGGCTGCCGTCGATAGATGGCAGTCGTTAAGCCAAGTAAGAGGCCTTAGGGCGGCTTGAAAACTTCTGACAGGAAGACTGCCCACTCGTCTTACAAGCCTCCACTAACCCGGACTTGGCCCCCGTGGTGGAGTATGTCCTATACCTACCTCAGGGAAGAGACCCGTGACGAAATATGCCCACACAGTTATTTATCGCCAGTCCATGGTAATATAGGTAGAACTTTATACCGAGTATTTTAATGTTGTCTAGAAATAGTCCGACTTGACTGACCTTATTATGTCTCGATGATGATTGATCATTTCCATCAATTGCAGACGCACTACCTCGTTCTCCTTTTTAGTGTACCGTTGCACCAGTGCTCTAACATTACCAGCATTCCATGCAATTCCAAAGTCGGACGTTACATCACTTCCCAATTCTGGTCTCTTCATGTACTCCAAGTCCAACATAAGTGTTTTTATATGTCCGATAATTTGGAAAATCATAAAGACAAGGAGCAAGTCAATTGCGCATACCAGAAAAGCACATAAGAAGGAGATGTAAATGTTGAGCATATGTGAAATGAAGAAATGCTCGTCTTGACGAAATCCTGGAAACTCAAATAATAATGCGTAGTCGAAAGACTGGTTGACGGGCCGGTGACGTCTGAAGGCTCCCAGCTTGTAGTCTCTGTAAAGGGGTGTGAAGTTGAATAGTATCGGCCCCATCGTCATCACGAACACTTGGATAATCGCAAAGACGTACGATACTTTGTCAGTCAACTCGTTTACCTGTGGACAGTATATTTTTTAATTGACATGGTTTTATTTATAAAGTGCACTAGCTGACCCAGCGAACGTTGTTTCGCCATATAAATTACTAGCTTTTGCCCGCGACTCCGTCCGCGTGGACTTTAGTTCAAAATTTTGCAACCCCGTTCACTCCCGTAACTCCCGTTAAGGGTTAAATTTAGAAAAACGATGAAACACCTGTTCAATCAATTGTGTTGAAGAGTAGGAATTTATTTTAAGTTTCAAGAAAATTAGACAACATTCTTTATACCTCCCATACAAATTTTGGCAACCCTTTTTACCCCTTTAGGGGTTGAATTTAAAAAAATCCGGTCTTATTCCTTGCCTACATTATAATATAGACCCTATGTGCAAAATTTCAGCTTTCTACGTCGAACGGCTTGGGCTGGGCGTTGATGAATGAATGAATCATTCAGTCAGGACTTGGAATTTTATTTATATAGATTTACAGAAATAATTATTAAAAATTTTCAGTGAAAAATAGATAACAACCTATTCTCAAATCTACCGAATATACAAATAAAATTTAATCAAAATCGGTCAAGCCATTTTGGAGGAGTATAATGCGCACTAATACGAGAATCTAATACTAATAAAATTCTCGTGTCACCACTCACCGTTTTAGTGCGAATACTCCTCCGAAACGGGTTGACCGATTTTGATGAAATTTCAGAAGTATATTTGGTAGGGCTGACAATATGTTGATCTCTATTTTTCATTCCCCTTTCTGGCAAAACAACGTTTGCCAGATCAGTTAGTTTTATATATTAGAGAGAGAAGAAGAAGATGTAATATTCCAGGTGTTCCTGGATCACGAGTATTCGTGTAGTTCAATCGAACTGTATTGCAAAACAATTCGTGGTATCTATCTGGTGTATATCTACAATGGTCTTACCTCCACAAAGTGTCCACCCTTGTACGTGTGGTGGATCAAATGAAACTCTATAAAGTCTTTCATAGTTCGGCTTTGGTTACTTAAGTTCATAAATACTATTCTTCCCTGCAACGAAAACTGAATATAATTATATGAACCAAAAGAAATAATCCTATTTGAGAAGATAAGTAATTGTTGGACAATCGGCCATGCTACATTTTTTAACATGAACAGAAATCTCAAAACCATTTCGATAGTCATGCTTTCAAAAACATTTCTATTTATCAGATTTGTAAATAAGTCTATAGTTTGTAATAGTCTTTTTTAAGGTATTCAATAATAAGCGTTGACCCTAAATTACTCTACTTACAGAAACAACACTGTAACTGTGCGGCCGCTGGGAGTTTACGATCCTGACACCTGTTTCATATGACTAGTGATGGGAGAAAAGCAACGTTATCATTCCTTACGTTATTCTTAACTAGCTTTTGCTACTGACTCACGATTAAGTAGTTTTGTTTTTTAGACGACCTTCACTCAGTCATCACTTGTGCCATTTTCGCAGGCATTTTAGAAGGGTCATCATCTTTTTTGTGCCAAATGGCGGTGAAGTGTTGTGGCGAGCTGTGCGACCTTTTATTTGGGCCCAGATCAGCTCAATCGCTTTGTACGGCAGTGGTACAGAGATTCTGAGAACGCGATGATCTTTTTCTAAAGCCTGTTCATCAACTTCGTATCGTTAAAGGGACCGTTATTATTTTCGTTATTTTTGGTACGTCACTACATAAAAATACGGTTGACATAACCTTGTGACAGCGTAGTAAGGATTTTACGCACGAACATTAAATATTGATTTTTTTCTTATTTCACATTTAAATCACTGTGCAAAATATAACATTGATTGTAAGTTTACACAATGATATAGTTTCAATGACAATTATTTGCTAGTAGGATAAATATGACATAAAAATATTTTAATCGAAAATTTAACGCCACTTCAAGGTTACGTCGTCCGTTCTAACATGACCTGTCAGGATCGTAAACTCCCAGCGGCCGGACTTTAGTCAGGTCTTATGTCTAATGGTGCGTACAGACGCTCGCGAAGTGACATTCAACGAGCACAAGCGCGAGCACAAGCATGTAAATATACTGTTTGTGCACATCCCAAAATGGGATGGACATCCTCCTCATCATTGTCATCTTATTTCAATGGGCTAGTTGCCCTAAAAAATGCAATTAGTCCGTCTTATAGATTATTCAACAATAAGGGACACGTATTTTTTTATTTGACAAAGATAAAGTTACGTGTGACGTCACGCCGTGCTGCATTTTTTAGCACGGAGTGACGTCACGAAGAAAAAATACGTGTCCAATATTTTTTTATAATCTAAAATACGGACTAAATAGAATTTAATTATTTTGACCCTGGAAACTACCCTTAATATATAAGAGTTAGTTACTAATTTACCAACACATTACATACCATGGTAAACATGCCCATACAACATCCTATCATTAAGTGTACAATGATCATGAAGGTAATATCTTTTAAGTTGTACTTCAAAAATATTGCCGAGCCAATAAAGAATGGCATAATCTGAAAGGCGAGAGTCTTTCTTTGGAAAGCGATGATCCTCGGAACAATGCTTCCGGCTTCAGCACCAGGCCAGAGGCCGATGGGTATCAGGAATAATCTTAGAATTTTCATGTATTTCAAATTCAGCGTCTTCTGGAACCTGTAAAATTATTATAGTTTATTATTTTCATTTCATTTATTCAATGCATTTCATGAACAATCTCGAAAAGATACAGAAGTTACTTAACTAGTTGAACATGAACCCTGTAAGGGTATAGCAGATTGACATACTCGTATGTGGCGTATACAATTGTAGAACATGCATGTACTTAAATAAATCAAAATTTACAGCTAAGATATTAAGCTAGTTTTCTTTTTATACCTAGGTTGTTATAATTCTTTATCACCTATATATTCATCTATGGAGTAATAGCACTTTTTCATTAGTAGATTTTTAAGTTGAATGTTAAATCTTGTGTATTTTTTTATAATATAATTATTTATAATATAATCATTATTATAGGTTTTTGATTACTTTAATGTGCACACGTTCCTCCCATTTAAATAATAGTTTCACAACTGTTCTGGTTGGGTGGAAGAAGTTTCCATAGAAAACGTGACGTCACTGTTCAGTAAATAAAACCCGTGAACGTAAGAACTACATAAATATAATTACAGACGCCATATTTACTGAGCTGTGACGCCGTCATAAATTCGATTTTCGGTTCGGTTTTCGATAAAATTGCTGCAGATACTTAATTTATATTTTTTGTCCCGGTTTTTTGGATAAAATATCAATTTTTCTAAAATGCCTTAAAGTTAAGTCATAGGTTAAGTCGTTAAGTCATACGGAGGTTAGTGTACTTTCTGTTTGTATTGTACTTATGCTGTTAGATTGATATAATACCTATGTGACTTTTCTGAAATTTGGTTTGTTTGTAAAAACTAGGCGTCAAATCTTGAGCATGTATTACAATTTACATCTCTAGCGATCTTGTAACTTACAATTTACATCTCTAGCGATCTTGTAACTAAAATTTCATGATTTTCTACAGAGAACTTGGCAGCACCCATATAGGTCTCAATTCTTTTGTCGGCGAAATTGATAACGACGTCTGTTCTTAATATTGAACTTGGCTCTCATTTACATTTATGTTTTTGATGGGATATTCTGTACAGAGCTCATAATTATTATGATGAACGTTTGTCCATTCTTTTGGCGTATTTCCATTTTCCAATAGTGTAACCATTTTTTCACGGACAAGATCATCATCATCATTATTATATATTCGTATAGTCCCGTCCATAAAATATTATGTTTTCTGAAGTGAAAGAACTCGGAACTAGGCGTGATTTCGATGACAGCTGCTGTCATGGGGATCGAGCTATATTTTATAGACTGTACATAACCATCCTTGTGCAATAAATAAATATTTTATTTCACTTTACTAAAAGTATAAAAACCTTTATTTGGAGAGGCCCGCTCTTTCTACCGATTCACTGGAACTTAATCTGTTTGAACCTAAAAATTAATTGCGACTTTGCAAAGAAAATGTAAAGTTTGACTTCCTGTCGACTATAGATTAAATACAGTGCCACCATCTTATCTGTTCAGTTGATAGCGGCGCTAGAGGAGAATTCAATAGTAACATTTAAGAAATTTTACTAGAAAGATGAGAATATTTTAACCCGTCTTTCAATTTTAATGAAAATATATCTATAAATGTGAATGAATAAAACAAAAAATGGGAAACAGGATTTACAATTAATTAGTTAGTTACAATTTTGCCCACCCGAACAGATAACTTGGTGGCGCTGTAAAACATATGGCTTTTTTTTTAAATCCAAAAAAACAAACAAAACAAACAAAAACAAACCAAACAACAATCGGGGTCAATCGTTGGTCAGTTTGTAATAAATAAAAAAAAAACTTACTTGCTTGTCGTATCTACAACCGGCATCCTGACAGCCTGCTCTTTTGGTGAACGGTAAGGTTATCTGAAATAGAAATAATAGTATGAAAAACTTCACTACTAATATGTGTCGTCTAATGTATTAGTTTAAATGACCGGTCTTACTGTCAAAAGTTTTCAAGCCGCCCTTGGGCCTCTGACTTGGCTTAACGACTGCCATCTATCGACGGCAGCCGGCACCAACTGCTTAACGTGCCTTGCAAAGCACGGAACCGCTCGGAAAAATGCCACTAGCGTTAGTCATAGATGGTGACCCATCCATGGACTGAACGCGCCGTATGTTGCTTAACCTTAGTGATCGTTTTTAAGATCACTCAGGCAGCCCAGACTATGAGCGATTCGACGAGCGTTTAAAAAATAACTTACAAATATCGAGTGCCGCGTTTCATCAAACAACAGTTTTAATCATTCTTAGAAAAAAAACTAAGTCGAAATTTTTTGTAGATTGTGTATACATCTTCATGCTTCTGTTGAAAACAGGTAACATCGCAACTTTTACAGCGAATAAAAATTTTAATTTGAATTTACTGTTACGTGGTTACTTAGCCCTTTTATGGCCTGCGCCATGGAGTACGCGGAGAAAAGTCCGTCGTCTGCGCAGGCCACTACAGTGTAAAATTTACACTACCAAATACAGATTGTTCCAAAATTCGTTAAAATTCGTTCCAAATTATCGGTGTTATTTATAAAAAGACGATTTCATAAAATAGTCCTCAAAGAAAGTGTAAAAAGAAAATGTAAATACTCTGTGGTGAAGAGAAAACGTAACCACAAATTAAATACTGACTCTAAGTAGTGTTTATATATTCAGAAACTGGCCCTGACTTGTTTCAGTGCATTTTATTTTCTCCTAAGATCATTCTTTTTTTCAAGTTTCCAAGTCTTCCAGAAAACCGAACAGTACCTACCTACTCTTTCGGATACAAAAATAATTAATTTATAACAGTTAATTATTATCCAAATCGGTTAGAATTTTATTAAATTATATATGGGGTAGACAAGAATAATAAATAAAATTCAAGGAGAATATAATAATAGTTTTACAGTCGTTGAAAATTATTATAATAAAACTTATAATACCTGTGCTGTATGTCGTGTGTGTCTCCTATTACTGGCTCGTTTGTCACTATCATTAAATTGCTTTGACACCAGGGTTGTCTCAGGCCTAGCTTCCGCCCGCGACTTTGTACGTGTGAGTTATTATTTCTTGGATTTGAATGTTTGATTGGCTTGGAATTTGGGTAGACATATCCTCGAGTAACTTGAAACAAGGGTGTTTAAAATAAAGTTGCTTCTAATCTAAGTTCATACAAAATCATTGACCTGTAGAATTTTTTTCAGGCCAATCAGCTCAGCATAACGATTGTTTTTGATTGTTCATTTCAAGGTGATAACGGGTAAAAGCTATTGCATTTAGTAAAAACCCCAGTTTCAAGCATGGTGAGTCCTTGGTAAGATAAGAAGATCTTTTTATAGCGTAAATTAGTATGCACTGAGACAGGATTAATGAACATTCGGTAGTTGTCAAGACCAACAATAAATTATTTCATATGCTCGATTGAAAAAAAAAAATTAAATTACAAAAATGAAAAAAAAATGACGCGGTGTTACCGCTGTAAAAGCTATAGGTTAACTCGGTAGATTTTTGTTACCGTGAATAGAAGACTCATGTGACCAAAATCCTTATCACATCAAAGACATTAAAAGTAACTTATTTGAAATTTTGTATACCAAACCATTATATACCACATACCATTGTATACCAAAAAAACATGGTGACTGTTTAATGGCAGTTTTTCACTGAAGCGGAACTCACACAATAAGATTTTATCGGTTATTTATGTTATTTATGCCCGAGCAAAACTCGCCATACGATTCTCGCCTGAGGTTGTTTTCATTTCGACATAAAACCTTCAAGGGTTCCTCAAGGTGTACGACAACTGACCTTATAAAGAGTTTTTTGATGGCCGTGACGGTAAAGTAACCCATGGTGGGTTACTTTACCGTCAAGCCAGGAAATCATGAAATATTTAATTTTCCTGACATTTTTTTTCGGACATTTCTGTGTTTTTAGAAATAGTCTATTTGACATTGTGAAAGAAACAGTATTATTTATACGTATTCGTACAAATGATGTGTCTAAAAATCGCTTCAAGGCATTTTAACTAAAACAACAATTATGAGTTATAAAAAAACACCAGATAAAATTTGATAATTTGTATCTGCTGCCATTGTATCGAAAACGGCCTGGAGTGGCCGATTCTATGATGACGTCACATGTTAGTAAAAATGGCGTCTGTCATTTATTAATTCTTACGTTTATTGGTTGGTTTACTAGGAAGTGACGTCATAATTCCTGTGCGACGCCATATTGCCTAAGATAGCGGTTTGGTGGCTTATTTGAAAAGTAAATTTTCGTTTGCCTTTTTTAGAAGAAATACACAAAAGAATTTAAAGTGACCGCTTTCTGAGGACTCCATGAACACCAACAAACAATATGAGATGGCTTTCAGAAATCGGTCAAATAGCATAATATGCTATGTATGAATAATATGTATGAGGGAGACCAATACAGTAAACAGCAGCATGTCTTTAACAGGTACCATCGATAACAGATAACCACCTCTCAGTGGATGCATATGGGCTGATGGATTTTATTCGGTTGAATTCAAAATAAAAACAAAATCTACTTAATTTTTTTTATTTCACAATTTTAATAGATTATGTTAGTTCCGCTTCTTTAGGTTTCATAAAAAAAAATCTGAACTTTATTCATCAATTTGATTGAAATATGAGTTTTATGTTACTGGGAACAAATTTTATCATCTCAGGGACTACCCAAATCTTATAAATATGCGTATAATTACCAGTGTTGAAGTACATTTATACCACGATGCGAAAAAACTCAATCATAAATTTGCATGCATTTTTTTTCTTCTGGTAAACATTTGCCTGTATGTAAATGTTTAAAATATTGAGCTTATAAAATCTAACGTTTTGGGCTGGGAATTGATAAGTCAATCAAGACTTTTTCGATTTTATTACGTCAATATATTTTTAAGGCCTTTTGAAGATAATTTTAATGCTATATTGTGTTGAGCGATGCGTTTATTAGTATCCAGGCCTTGGTAGGCACCGATTACTAAAGACAGGAAAGGAAATAAGTATAGCGACGCCGTATTCCAATATTAAATAACGCTTTGATGCGGAGCTCTTTGATTAAAATGTTTTTTAATTGAACTACCCATCTGACAATTCACATAACTTAAAAGAATTGCGAAGCTGCTGCAATAAGTATTATAAGACGTAGGTACACCCGTATTTCCAGAGGTTTCTAAAAGTCTCTCCATTAAATAATCAACGGAGGTAGTCGAGGAGAGATTGGAGTAATTTCCTTGAGCTTTTATCAGTCAGTGGTATTTCGAGTCTCCTCGTGTGAAATTTCCTATATACATAAGCTAAACTTTGATTGATAAATATCGAAGAAGATTGTTTATTAATCAAACTCATTCATTATAATTGGCAGCAGTTGGTAAGGCTAAAGGGCCTGGTTTACATTTGCTTTATTTTCATGCTGTTAAGCATGCTTTTCATAGAGGTAGAATAAAATAGAGACCTAAGGTAAGCGAAACATTGACCTTCGGGGCGCGACCCTCTGATAAGCGAACTCTTTTGTCAGCTCCCGGAGTTTGGTTTTTGATACCAAAACACCCGGGACTGACTAAAGACAAGCTTACTCGATGACAAAGTAGTACAGTACGAGCCGGGCAGATGGCGCGATTCGTGAAAACAGGAAAATTACTGGAAAATAGAGGCAGGTAGGAAAATTCCTACTAATACTATTTTAAACAGTATTGTGACTAAGTAACGGTAAGAGACGTCTCAGGCGAACATAATTTGACCAAATAGGGGATGTAGGTATTAGCAAAGGGCAAGTTTCTTCAACGCGTTCTCTGTGCGCTCTGCCCGCCAGTGAAACTCTCTGCCGAAAGCGATCAGGGATTGTCCAACTGTGTCACAGTTCCGAAGCAAACTGAAGGAGCACTATATCTCTAATCTAAACTAATTTTACGGTATTCATTTAACTTTATATTAGTAGTCTGTGTAATAACATATTCGTATGTACGTTTATTATTGTTTAGTTTAGTATTTATATACTTTTGTGTTTAAGTTTCTGTTTAATTATATTTCTGGCGTTCTCATATGTATTTTCGTAGGCATTTATGTAATTTGTATGTATATTAGTTACTATTTTTTTACCTACTTATATTTATATAGAATGAGTTGTTTTCTTATTTATCTGCCCTACCCCACTCTCTTTTTTAATATTCCAAAATTTCTAGGCTGGCTGGAAGAAATTTGTTTATAAATAAGTCCGCCTTTGAACACTTTTTTTATCACAAACGTGTTATCTATAAAATATATATTATATTATTATATACATATATATAAAATTCAAAGACCTGACTGACTGACTCACTCATTAACGCCCAGCCCAAGCCGTTTGACCTAGGAAGCTGAAATTTTGCACAGAGGATCTATATATAATGTAGGCAAGGAATAAGAACGTATTTTTTGAAGTTCAACCCCTAATTGGGCGAAAAGGGTTGCCAAAATTTGTATGGGAGGTATAAAAAATGTTTTTCAACACAATTGATTGAACACGTGTTTTACCGTTTTTCTAAATTTAACCCTTAACGGGAGTTACGGGAGTGAACGTGGTTGCAAAATTTTGAACTAAAGTCCACGCGGACGGAGTCGCGGGCGAAAGCTAGTCTAAGTTATATTATGTAATTTTTTTTTTCAATAAACTTTTACAACGACAAGTTTATAGAATATTCTGGTTATTCCACATTTCCGACACGGGCGTGTGTGCATGCAACTACTAATGAATGTCAATGAAGCGAAAGTGATCTGTCAGGATCGTGTCAAGTGTCTGCCTACCCCTCTGGGATATAGGCGTGAGCTTACTTATGTACACGAAGCTGACACGTACATTGTAAAGTCTAAAATAATTCGTTAATTTTAAATAATTTGTGAGTGGTTGACCAAAAAAGGACCTCAAGGGAAAATAATTGATTTCGAGAAAATCGCGTTTTAAGTTTCGTGTCTACATAGGTTTCGACTAATGCTCGGCTCACAAAAAAAAAAAAACTATGGCACCTAAGAATATTCTGGTTAGACCACAACAAAGCTAAAATACCAGAGATAAAAAAATTCAAATAAAAAAATAACGGTTTCCAAGCCCTCCAGGTCCCTTTTTGGTCAACCACTCACATTTATGTTCCATGAATAGCTTTTACAACTAAAGTAATTAATTGTATACTATGGCAATTCGATGTTCATTGTAAAGTATTAACACACACTTACAAGAAAAAAGCCTCAACAATGCAATGTGCAATTGAATTGTAATAGGTACATAATAAACTAAAAACCGGCCAAGTACGACAAGTACGAGTCGGACTCGCGCACGAAGAGTTCCGTACCATTATAAAACTGAAAAAAAAAAACGTATTTTTATTAACACATTCGCGGACGGGGACGGTTATAGCAGTCTATAATAAAAATAACAATAGATCACATATGACTGTCCGGCAAAGTGTTAAATACGTTTGTTAGGTATATGCTCACGAAACGATCAACGATCACGAAAATACGCAACATAGGCGCGTTCAGTGCATGGATGAGTGACCGTTCTATGACTAACGCTAGTGGCATTTTTCCGTGCGGTTCCGTGCTTCGCATTAAGGCACGTTAAGCATTTGGTGCCGGCTGTCGTCGATAGGTGGCATTTGTTAAGCCAAGTTAGAGACCTTAGGGCGGCTTAAACTTATATTGCAACAATATAAAATAGGTGTCGATTCTCGCCAGTAACTTATTAAAAAACATACGTGTGGGCACTTACATAAGTTACATATGTAATATGGGATAACCCATATTACATTATCATAGAACTTTGATCATACGTGATCTACATTACAGGCTTATAACACAATGAGGATCAAGACAAGTGTCGACACCAGCAATGTATATCCTATTATTACCTATGAACTAGTGTAATATGGCCCTAATTCATGTAATAGTATAATAATATATAGTCCGTTTTTTTAATTCAATGCAAAAAAAAATGGCGCCGTGTTACCGCTATAAAAGCTATAGGTTAACTCGGTAGATTTTTTTTACCGTGAATAGAAGACTCATGTGAAATTGAATTACTCGTAAGAGCAAAGTCTAAAAAAAAACACCTGCATAGCATACACAATTTAACTTGGAAGTAAAATGGGGTTATTTGGTTTTTACGTACTAGCAACATTCAGTCATTGACAGTCTAAGAATTGTATGGAGATGTCAACGTGACAATATTTTTTTTGCATTGAATGAAAAAACAGACTGTAGTAAAATAAAACAAACTATTACTATAGTTTGTTTTTTATTACTATAGTTTGTTTTTTCTTCAACCGCGACCAGACCTGTACCTACTACTATGATATCTCTCTTTTACGTGACTTAGTCTTCTGCCGCATATATTTCACACTGACACCCCCCAGCCAGGGTTGTATTAAGTGTAATGACCACATTATACGAGATAATGAGTTAGTTAGCGCCGGCTCTGGCTGGTTTAATGCAAGCGCGCGCGAGTGATGGCGGCCATTTGTAGGACGCCATCTTTTAATTGGAGGGCAGGGCGGAATTCGACAGGTGCATCAGGAAAATGTCTATGGGTGGTGTTTTTTGCATAAGACGACTGGATTTTGTAGTAGGTAGTGGTAAGTAGAGTTATAGTAATCTGACGAACAAAAGATTCTCATCTGATTTGTGTTAACTTTTTTTTACTGATGTGAGTGCGTGTTGTGATGCTCCGTGAGTCAAAAATATCGACAGGTGCTGAATCTGGACTAGGCCAGGTGCTATTTAGGCGGGTGCTCAATGTGGATTACCTCACCGGAAGGCCATAGCTGGAAATCATGCTGAGGGTGCAACCCCTCAGCTAATACTTAGCTTAAGGCCTTTTTTATGCTGTATCAACAAACAGCATAAGTTTACTCACTGTAGCTTCACATTTCTTCTACTCATTTGTGCTATAAGTGCATTATTTTTACTTTTCCGTATTACATCTGTGTTTACTTTTCCTTTATATCTATTTACTTTGTATCTACTATGAGGTGTTTTTTTATAATCTTTATTTACTTTAGGGACTTAAGTACAATTGTACACGTAGTGAAGTTGACAGTCCCATAGTGCCCACTGCCACCAAATAAAATACTCTTAAAGCTAACTATTATGTACTAGCAGTAATATTAAATGTGGACAAGTACAGTTTGGCTCGGACAGAATGCTCTGCAAGATACCCACATCCAGGAAAGGCACAATCTCCTGAATGAGTAGCCGGCGTCCTGCCACTCTGCTACCACCGCTTTCACGATGGCTTGCGAAGCACGGAACCAGTCGGAAAAATGCCACTAGCGTTAGTCATAGACGATCACCCATCCATGCAGAGAACGCGCCCTATGTTGCTAAACTTTCGTGATCGTTGAACATCACTGAGATAGCCGGGGCTACGAGCGAGGCTGCTTACACACATCCAGTAATATATCTCACAAAGTATCTGGCAGTGGAGTACTAAAGTCTGGTGCGCACGCAGATCAAAATGTAAGACCTCCAGACCTACGTCTGCTCTGCATCAAAATGTGTGGCAGAAGTGATATTTGCATGTTATTCGCACGTAAAATCCCATTGTTAGTAAGGCGGCGGCGCTCGTGTTATTGTTCCCCACAGAGGCGCGCTCCGGAATTACAGACGCTTTGAAATAGGGTTGGGACTGCGAAAAATTTTGCTGTAAGTTTTCCTTAAGGTTAAAATAAATAAATTACTGAAGGAAGCGGACCATTCGCAAATAAGATAAGATAATTTATTTGACTTAAAGCTGTGCTTAAAAATGAACTTCATGACAAATGCTATTTTACTTTCTTTTTTTTTTTAATAGGAAACCAACAGACAAAAAAGCAGTACATGAATAAGTTGCGATATAAGGCCCAATAATAGGTTAACATTAAAATAGTTATGAAAAATCAATACACGTTACACGAGAAATTACTACTGCTTACAGCTAATCTTAATGACATAGATTTATTTTATTTATATAGATTTATATTATTATAAGTGCTCATAATTCGACAGAGTACACTATTTTGCCCGTAATCTTCTAGACATATTATTATTTTTCGTATAAACCTCTGTTGATGAACTAAGCAATAGCCCGTGTTTCGGCTCCCCTCTGGATACACTTTGTTTCATCATAAACCCATTATAACCCCACCGAAGGGCACGGGAACGAATAGGCCATACTCAACCACGGAGGAAAAGTCCGGATTAGTGGAGGCTTGTAAGACTAGTGGCTGGTCTTACTGTCAGAAGTTTTCAAGCCGCCTTAAGGCGTCTGACTTGGCTTAACGACTGCCATCTATCGACGGCAGCCGGCACCAACTCCTTAGCGTGCCTTGCGAAGCACGGAAACGCTCGGAAAAGTTCCACTAGCATTAGTCATAGAACCCATCCATGCACTGAACGCACCCTATGTTTATCATCATCATCATCATCATCAACCCATCATGTCCCCACCGAGGGGCACGGGTCTCTTCCCTGAGGAAGGTATAGGCCATACTCCACCCTATGTTTATATTTTTATACAAATACAAGTCAACGTTAAAGTTATCTTTTAACTACTAATAAGACTAATAAGAATCGCTCGTAGCCTGGGCTGCCTGAGTGATCTTAAACGATCACTAAGGTTGATTGTTCCGACCGATTTCGGCCATGGCGACCACTTTGACTCCTAATCAGAGATGTGGCGCTGGTGCGCTCGAAGATGGCTTATGTAGCCTATCTTCGCGGCGAAACTCCGTGCACACTGAGGGCACGTGAGAATGCCATTCTCATAATTATATGTTATGGCAGCAGGTAGGCGAGCCTTTCACTGGTCGCGTTTGGTATCCAGGTCAGCTTTACGCTGAACCTCGAACTCGCGTACTTGACTGTTCACCATCCTGCGCCATTCTGTCCGCTGTGCTGCCAAACGTTCCCAGCAGGAGGGCTCTATGTTGCATCTCTTCATGTGTCGCTTTTGGACATCCTTGTACCGGAGGAGGTGACCGCCATGATTCCGCTTGCCCTCCTCTAGTTCAGAATAGAAGATGCGCTTCGCCACTCTTTCCTCCGCCATACGAGATACGTGACCGCACCACCGAAGCTGTCGACGCATTAAATAGGCCTCAATGCCACCAACATTGACTCGTAGCATAACTTCGGTATTTCGCTCTCTATCAGACCATCTGATCTTCATGATAGTACGGAGGCATTTAAGGTGGAAGCGATCCAGAGTGCGAATGTGGTGGCGGTATACACACCACGTCTCAGAGGAGTATAAGAGGTTTGGCAGCACGATTGCCATATATGTCGATATCTTAGTGGCCAACTTAAGGTCATGAGAGCAGAAGACCTTGGAACATAGCTTGCCAAATGCTGCAGCTGCGGCACCGACCCTGCTATTGATCTCAGCAACAAGGTCACACTTTGATGTTACAGTGTTCCCCAGATAATGAAATTTATCCACCTGCTTCAGCACATCCTCACCAAGTTTTATGGCAGTGTCTCGTGACCGTGTATGTCCAGGGACATCACCTCCGTCTTATTGACACTGATCTTCAGGCCGAACTTACAGCACGCTTGGTGGAATGCGCACATTAGCTGTTGCAGGCCGTCTGGGGATTCTGCTACGAAGCACAGGTCATCAGCATACATGATCTCGGTGATCAGTGCGTGTGAGACTTTAGTGCGAGCCTTAAGTCTAGCCAAGTTGAAAAGGCTGCCGTCTGTGCGGAAGCGGATGCGAACTCCTTGAGAAACAGTTTGTAAGACTTCTCTAACCACCACCACGAAGTATAAAGCGAACGGAGTAGGTGCTAAAACGCAACCTTGCTTCACCCCACAGGTAACGGGGAAGGAGTCTGTCTGATCACCGTCTACGGCGACGCAGCATTGCATGTCGTCATGCAGGAGTCTAAGGAGTCTCACAAACCTTCCCGTGCACCCAATATTACCTAGCACCATCCATAGAGCTTCCCGAGGCACGCTGTCGAAAGCCTTCTCTAGGTCAACAAAGCAAAGGTACAGCTGACGACCCTGTTCTCTGCTCTTTTCCTGCAGTTGACGCACAGAGAATATAGCTTCGCATGTGCCTCGATCCGGTCGGAAGCCAAACTGGGTTTCTGGCAGAATCTTTTCTGACAAGTTCTTAAGGCGGTTTAAGAGAACCCTAGCAAAGACCTTTCCGGGGACTGAAAGAAGTGAAATACCACGATAAGCGTTCCAGTCAGATCGGTCACCTTTGTTCTTGTAGAGGGCACTTATGCGCGACACTTTAAAGGTATCCGGAACGCGCTCCTGCTCCCACATGCGAACAAATAGCTCCCAGATCAGCGTATGCAGCTCCTCTCCGCCGTATTTTATCAGCTCTCCCGGTATGAGGTCAATACCAACCGCCCTTTTGTTTTGTTGCTGTCTGATGGCAGTAACAACCTCGTCACGCAATAGAGGCTCGTCTAGCTCAAAGGCAAGAGGAAGCTGAGGCATTAAGCGGATAGTTTGTAGGTCAGCTGATCGATCCACATTCTGCAGAGTATTGAAGTGCTCCGCCCAGCGCTTTAGTACATCGTCCTTGTTCGTCAACAGGTGACTACCGTCTAGAGACCTTAAAGGCACCCTCACGTGGTAGGATGTACCAATCAGCTTACGTACCTCACTGTAGAATTCTCCCAGCTGGTTTGTGTCAGTGAGCCATTGCATGTGTCTAGCTTTGTCCTGCCACCACTTATCTTTCATATGACGAGACAGCTTGCGCAATTCGAGGTCACTAGCTTTAACAACTACAACCGCAACACTTCCTCTTTGCCTTCTGTGCTTTCGCAGGAGATTTCGGTGTTTATCGAATGCTGCCCTCAGGATTTCATCATTTCCATCAAACCAGTCTTCGTTGCGACGGAACTTTTTACCCAGTGCAGTTGAAGCGGTATCTATGATATGAGATGACAAAGTTCCCCAGGCAGCATCAACATCACCTACCTCAATCTATGACTAACGCTAGTGGCATTTTTCCGAGCAATTCCGTGCTTTGTAAGGCACGTTAAGTAGATGGTTACGGCTGCCGTTGATAGATGGCAGTCGTTAAGCCAAGTCAGAGGCCTTAGGGTGGCTTGAAAACTTCTGACAGTAAGACCAGTCACTAGTCTTACAAGCCTCCACCAATCCGGACTTGGCCCCCGTGGTAGAGTATGGCCTATACCTTCCTCAGGGAAGAGACCCGTGCCCCTCGGTGGGGACATTATGGGTTGATGATGAAGACTAAAAGCCAAAAATAATAAATTAATAAAAATTTTAAGCACTCTTAGCATAAAAGGTTACGATCGACGGTTACGGTTACGATTACGGTTAAAATCGACGATTATTTAGAAGACAAAGACGTCTGGAATCAAACAGCAGATAAATAACCTGCCAATACATTGGATTCGAAGCCACGACCTCCCGATGAGAAGCTGGCGTCCTACCACTCTGCTACCACCGCTTTCACGATGACGATCATGAAGCTTTCGTTAAATGTTTAATCGTTTCACAACTGATCTAACCAGATCAGTTGATCATCTTCTTGAAAATATATATTAAAATAGTACCGCCGATATAAAACTACACATGCCTGGTCCGTCATTTTATATCGAAAAGGGTGTAAAACAGGGTGATCCGCTATCTCCCAAACGGTGCCCTGGGCGTCCACAGGCATTGACGTCGGCAGCAGCAGGAGGCTTACGAACCTCCGCTTTGCTGACGACATTGTGCTGTTTGCTCCAACACCTGCAATGCTGCAACAAATGCTGCAAGACCTCAGCACTGCAAGCCTTGAGGTTGGACTAAAGATGAATAGGTCAAAGACACAGTGTATGACAAATAGCGTGAAACGTAAGATTGAGGTAGATAGACAAGAGATACAATACGTCGACGAGTATACGTACTTGGGCCAGATAGTTTCACTCGAAAACCTTCAGAAAAAGGAGATTGATCGTCGTATCGACAACGCCTGGAAGAGCTTCTGGTCCATGAAAGAGCTGATGATGATAAAGCGAAGGCTCATCGACATGTGCATATTGCCTATCTTAACCTACGGCGCTCAGACCTGGTCTTTGACTGAAAATCAGAAGTCCAAACTCAAGGTTTGCCAGCGGGCAATGGAGCGCAGTATTTTGGGTGTAAAAAGAATGGACCGCATTAGAAATGCTACGCTGCGCTCAAAAACGAAAATTGCAGATGTTGGGGTTACGACCGCTAGGTTGAAGTGGGACTGGGCTGGCCATGTCTGCCGTATGAGCGTAGATAGGTGGGCCAAAATTGGGACCGACTGGGTCCCGCAAAATGGACACCGACGTCGTGGCAGACCAAGGCGAAGATGGCGGGACGACCTAAATGCATTCTTGCCAGGATGATGCGAAGTGGCCGGAGATAGAGAGAGTTGGAAGAAAGAAGGGGAGGCCTTTGCCCAGCAGTGGGACACAAAACAGGCTATGTAAAAAAAAAAAAATTTTTAACAATTCTTTGTTGTGTACAATAAAGTATCTAATAATAATATAATAATAAAGCCTGTGAAAAAAAATTCTGCTTCTGTGCACAAAACGACCGAGTTAACGAGAAATTTCGTAACATATTCTTCAGGCGAGTACATCACTATCGCATACCTCCGTGCCGTATTGGGCTCAAATTGTGTGAATTATTTATTTAATTTAAAAGCGAAGATCTGCGGCTATCTTTCCACATGCGGAAAATGTTTGTTTACCTTCGACTTGTTTGGTTTTACTTTTATCCTGAACAATTATAAGTAAGCTATTCCCCGCGGTGTATTAACAGAAAAAAATCATAACTATTCACATTTTTAGGGATTTTCCCATGGGAATAAGATATTTTTCCACGGTAAAACGTAGCCTATATTGTGTTGATTCAGGGTGCCAGCTAACTCCATACCAAATTTTATTCAAATCGCTCCAGCCGTTTAGACGTGGAGAAGGAACAAAGATACACACTCACAGACTCACAAACTTTCGCCTTTATAATAATAGTGTGATAATGTGAATAAGAGTTTGGTTCACAATCTGCTGATAAAGTTCCGGATAAGCTATCCGCAACCAGGGCTGCCGTTTGTTCTAAATTTGAAGCCATAAACAAACACACGCAATATGGGAAAAAATATTTAAATTTAGAACAAACGGCAGCCCTGGTCGGATAGCCTATCTGGAACTTTATTTGAACATTGTGAAACAGGGCCTAAGTGTATGTAGTTTTAATTAGAGATGATAATTTATATTCGAGATAAATTGTAAATACACCTTTCTTAACTTTTTTCCGAATAGGTACACTTACTTGACTTTTTGTCGGAAGAGAAAAATCCCTACTATACATAGTATAACATGTAATTGTTTAAAATACTTACAGCTATGAATCATAAACATAACATACAATGGACAACGTCCGATTAAAACAAATTATTCTACATTCTATTCTATAAGCTTTCCCTTCCCACAGATTGTATAAATATTGTCTAAGTCAAGCCTAGTTGTTTAAGTAATTCATCGCCGTTAAGCTATCTATAGAGTAATGACTGCATGACAATTCATTTTGCAGTCACTTACGATAAGACATTCAGGGAAAAAATAAAAACGAAGTTAATTGTATCGAAGAAAACCATATATTTGTTTTCCATTTACTTAATATTTTCTTACACCATTTATTTAATATTTTCTTTCTGTTATTCCTGTGGTGTCGAAATAGTACTACGGGCTTTGTACAGGGTTAAAAGTGTAGGTAAAAGTGAATACAAAACCATATGGTTTTGTAATGGTTTTGGTTTTTTGTTTTTATTATTAGCCACATTTATTTTCTACAGTCACCAAAGCAACAAAGATATAGTTTTTCTTATACTCGTAATATTATAACGTAATAGAATGGACGAAGACGCTAGCTCCGAGAAGTAATTTAAAACCAGAAAGGAAAATATAGTAGGAAAACCTAATATTTAGGTAAAGTGATATGAAATTATAATCTACTTAATCCATTTTTTCAAAATCGTTGGTCGTTATTACAAATGCATCTTAAAATATTTTATTCGTGATAGAAACAAAATCTTTACTTTATGAACGTCAACGTTAGTTTCACAATTAATAAATTAGTTGGAGAAGAAGCTAATAAAGAAACTCTATAATTTTGTTCTTTTCAAAACAGTTTTAGCTTAATTAACAAACTTTCATACAGTTTGTCCAAAAACACTAGAAACCGGAAGTGAAAGTTTAGATAAATACATAGAAGATAGAATATTCTTTATTGTACTCATAAATAATATTTACATATTTTTATAAATCTAAGTACAATTGGCGGCCTTATTACTAACTTAGTTTACTAACTGTTTTATTGAGAAGACAAAACATTTATTATATTTATTGACGCACAATACCTTATTTTATGTAATAGCTCCAGTTTTTAATTTATATAATGCTTGTAATCGCAAGCTATTAACAAAAACAGTCAAAAAGCCTGAGCAAAACCGTACTATTTAATTTCCACTCTTTCTGTAGCTGTACCTAAAAATTATTACTCAGGGATGTCTTGTGTTGATCACTAGACACTGTCCTCTGAATCATCTAACCTAATATCTGGTGTTTTTATTCCGTATCGTAGTTTATTTTTCAGCAACCAGGCCCCGTCATTTGTACCTAAAGTTATGATGTTTCTTATTACTTTTACAATTTGCATAATGACAACAAGAGGATTCAATGAGCCACTAGCTTCAACGGACGACAAGTAAGTTTATTTGATTGTCTCCAATTTTTTTCAATGATAAAGCGATAAAAAATCCGAATAAAGGAAGTGAATGGAATACAAGAGCAAGATTGACGCACAAGAGGTCGTGTGTTCGAACCCCGGTCATGTACTGGACTTTCTTTTAGAAGTTACGCGCATGTGTGAATTTTTAGCAGTAATGCTATAATGAATAGCATTACTACTACGATTTTATTTTTAATCCATTCTATTTCAATTTAACATTCTGGGATGCATACCTACTAAAATTCATGAAGAATTTTTCAATCGACTTTCAAAAAAGGATGAGGTTCTCAATTCATAGGGATTTTTTGTGCAAAAAATTGATATATTGTCCGAAATATAGATCAAATTGGTGACCATTAATAACATTAATAACATAGTGTAAGCAAATCTACCCGTCAAAGCCAGAAAAGCTCTGCCCAGAAAATCAGAATTGGCAGAACTAACCATTCGCTGGAATACTCCTACAGGCATTTCAAAATTACAGCTGGTGCTATTATATCCTGTCTAGCTCAACCAAAATCATGCGCTCTCCGAGAGCGGCTGGCCACGACTCCAGTGAGCTGGCTCATCAGTTTGAAGATACATCGATTGCCGACGAGCTGGCCAGGCGAGTGAGGGTGTTGTGCTGGGTGATGACGCATCCAGCCACGCACGAGGCTCGCGCGCAACACGTCAAGGCCACGTGGGGAAAGCGGTGCAACGTGCTTCTCTTTTTTAGCACTCAGTATGGTAAGTTTCACATTACCAGTTCATTGTTAGTATTGAATAGATTAGAACTCTGGATTGGTAGACTCGAAAAGCAATATAGCCAGCAAGCAGAATTCCACTTTGCAACTTTCTGGTGATGCATTTCTTTATTCTTTCATCGTCTTGGCTGCTTCAGCATACCAAGATAACTTTACTGCTTCCTAGCATTTCCAGTGAACTTGCCATGAGTAAGTTTAAGTCTGCGAGGACGGAATCAAGTATTACTTTTAAGTAAGTATCAGCTCACGGCTCACGGACTATTGTGAGTGACAAATGACTGACGATGATGATGCTGACCAGTACGTACCCAGGTACGGTACCTTTATTAAGAAACCTTTAATTTATTTCTCTGTTGAAGGCAAAAACTATTACATTCAGACAGGAATCTGCCGACTATAGCCCTGCCCGAAATCCCTGATGGTCCCGAGTACCTCTGGCCGAAGACCAAGGCAGCCTTCAAGTACATCCACAAACACCATCGTCAGGAAGCGGACTGGTTCCTAAGAGCAGATGATGATACGTGAGTCGTGAAACTTCGAAACATAGTAATTTATTCATAGCTCTTTACATTTCTGAAAATTTGGGGTCGCCAATAGTCTGCACAGTGCCGTGTTAACAGGACACGTGTTGAATGGGTGAAACGGAATTCCCATTACGTATCCACCTATTATATATTTATTGTAATGTACATTCCCCTCCTGCTTTCCATATCTCTCTATCTCCAGCCACCTCGCAGCATCCCAGTAAGAATGTATTTAGGTTGTCAGGCCATCTTCGTTTTGGTCTGCCGCGAAATTGGTGTTAATTTTGGGAAACCACTTGGGAAATTTGGCCACTAATAAAATTTGTAATAAAATTCAATGTGAATTTAAATGTAGTCTGGTATATACAAAAATATCGCCAATAACATTACCGTAGTGAATATAATTTAAGATTTTCATCCATGAACTCCAATTTATAATTTCAGATACGTAATCCCAGAGAATCTCCGCTGGTTATTGTCGAAATACTCAAGTAGTGATCCTCTCTATCTCGGGTGTCGCTTTAAATACGTCAACGAAGAGGTATGTAAGCCAATTGTGTTTTGTATTGACAGTTAACATTATGTTTACATTGGCATTCAACAAACAGAATTTAATGTAATTTCTTTAGGTTGAAACAAATTCCTGATTTCTGATTAGCCAATGTTCGTTTACATAGACTTTCCTCAAGGTAAACCATTGACATAAGAGTCTGCCTCTAATGAACATGTTGGGCAGGTGGGTTGGTGATTGCAGTAGAAAGTTAGTTTAGTTTTAGCATATGGTGAACTGAATTTAAGTCTTTCTAAAACACAAAAAACTCCCTTTGAACTTTCTGTAAGAACAGCATGTTAAGTCAACTGACCATACTTGACAAAAGTGTGGCTTAGAAGCCCGTGTAGTTTTCATCTCTTGCAGTACTTCTTTAATTGTGGACTTAATGCTACGAGGTTCTTGATTGTGGCTCGAATGTCATTCTCAATACTATAAATCTTCACGTAAATTAAATTCAAGTAACATTTAAGTAACTGTTTTAAATTCCTCTGCTCTCCGACCTTCACAGAGCTACATGTACGGAGGAGCGAGCTACGTGCTAAGCCGTCAAGCACTGGATCTATTCGCAAACGAGTTCGGCGTTTATAAGAGGAATTGCCTTCCTGATTACGGTGAAACAGACGATATTGAGATGGGTAAGTTACCTTTGGATGGGTGAGTTCTTTCCAAGTTTTCACAATGAATTTCCCTTTCAAACTTTGGTTTTTGTAGAGAGAGTTTTCATTGTCTTCTTTCCACACTATGTTTCGATCACGACGTCGTTTATGGTACGTAGTTATTGGTCGTGGGCTTCGTTTCTTCCACGTCGACCCATCCGGCAGGTCTCCAGTCTTATCCTAAGTTTTGGAACGCATTCATTTTCGTCTACTATGGATTGCCTAAAGTGACAGTGGGTCTGAATTCGAGAATATTATTCCTGAATTCAGAAAAAAATCCAGTATATTTGAGTATATTAAGGACAGAAATTCACTTCCTTCTTTTCTTCTTCTTTTGTGGTATGGAAAGTTTGGGTTAATTGATTGGCCCGCCTCTAATTATCTGGTGTTATTTCAGGGATGTGTCTCCACCAGCTTGGCATCAAAGCGATAGACACCAGGGACAAATACAGCCGCGCACAGTTCTTCCCCGACAATATTGAGCAACATTTGTTCCCCACAAAGAAGCTGTCATGGTACTGGGACTGCAGTTTCTACCCGCTCGAAGCTGAGGTAAGAGAGCAGTTGTGTTCCATTTTTTGCTCAATTTGAGAATTCTACATAGGTTCCACTCTAGAACACAGGATTGACATAAGAGAGAAAGGCAGAGTATGGGCTTAGTTTGTTCAATGGCCCAAATTTTGGGCCATTGTACTTGCAAGGATGAGAAATCGCTCCAGCTGGCTAATCTCTTTCCCGAAAGCTATTAATGCTTCAATATTGCTGCTGTCTTCCTCAAGAGATCCCAACTTTTGAAAGAGGGCTGTGGATTACTTTCATTTCATTTATTAGGTAATTTGAAAGCAAACACGGTACATTTTATAATTAACAACTAAATTAAGACATTGCGTAATGGGAAGCAGTTAATACTGCACATGTTTTTCCACACTCTCACAGATAATTTTCACCTGGGAGGGTTTTTTTACGCGGGTCTTATCGTGATAACATAACATAACATTTACATACATGCACATACATTGCTTCTGGCCCCACACTAGGATACCCTGTGTCGTGGGAACCAGAAACAGCGACGTCACAAATATGTAAACATCCAAGACCTGGGTTTCTTTTTTTTTTGTGCCCAGCCGGGATTCGAACCCGGGACCTCTCGCATTTTACGCAGATGCGCTAACCACTACGCCACAGAAGTCGTCGGTGATTATTTATTAGACAAAATTAAATAAACTAAGATAAGTTGGTGCCGTGGCAGAATGGAAAGCCGCTGGTGTGGGACGCAACCTGCGTTGACACACTGGCGCCTTCCTTCGTCACGCACACCAGCAGGGCCGCGGGCGCGGCGAAGAGTTTCGAAGTCGTTAATATTTTTCCGAACGTACATAATATTTTCATAAATGTATTGGCTTGCAACTGTTAAGATGTTAGTTTCTTTGAAAAAATCTCTTAGCGAGTCCCTACTACCTCAGCCTCAAAAAGCCTCAAAAAGGCGCAAATACGCTTTCGTTGGCGACAGCTACTTATTTGCGCCTTTTGGGATCGAGACGATGGGCCTTTGGGGCCCTGAGGCACTAAAATAATAAATAAATTCAATAAAAATGGTATATGTAGGAACTGCTCGGAAAAATGCCAGGGTTAGTCATAGAACGGTCACCCATCCATCCATGCGCCCTATGTTGCTTAACCTTCATGATCGTTTAAGATCACTCAGGCTGCCGGGGCTACGAGCGATTCCTATCTGTATGTTTATTGATTTTTATTAATGCTTCTTGCATTACTTCCACGAAAACGACTCAATCCACAAAAAAAGTAACTTCGGAGATATGAAGGTTTTAAGTTCCGAATGTTATCCAGTGGTCTTACGCTTAAGTATATTTTTATCTATGGTAAAGTAAGGGTATTCGGCTTCTTTTTGTGCCAGTTTTTTTTTTCTTCTATAATATGAAAGAACCGACCTTAAAGACCAGTTTGGCATATGTAACTCATTTTCGATCATGTTGTGGATTGAGTCGTTTTCGTGAAACTACGCCCAATTGTGCATATTGGTGCAATAAAGAATTATAATAATAATGTTTATCAATCTTTACAGGGCGTGGCTCAGGTCTCCGACTACGCCGTATCGTTCCACTTTGTGACCCCAGACCAGATGTACGTTTTGGACTACTTCCTGTACCACGTGCGGCCTTTCGGGAATATCAAGCAACCATTTAGTATTGAGGCGAATCGCCACGGTAATTTAAGTACTGTGTAGCTGTAATAAGGCAATTTTTAGGATACCCCATAATTTTATTATCATGTGAATCTCAAACAAAAAAAGCTGGTTTTGATAGATATTTATATGCCTACTGGCTGACCCGGCAAACGTTGTTTCGCTATATTTTTTTTTTACTTAGGTCTTTGAAAAATTGATAACCACTTATTCTCAGACCTACCAAAAATAAATATCATCATCGACCCATTATGTCCCCACCGAGGGGCACGGGTCTCTTCCCTGAGGAAGGTATAGGGCATACTCCACCACGGGGGCCAAGTCCGGATTGGTGGAGGCTTGTAAGACTAGTGGCTGGTCTTACTGTCAGAAGTTTTTAAAGCCGGAGTAAGGCCTCTGACTTGGCTTAACGACTGCCATCTATCGACGGCAGCCGGCACCAACTGCTTAACGTGCCTTGCGAAGCACGGAACTGCTCGGAAAAATGCCACTAGCGTTAGTCATAGACAGTGACACATCCATGGACGAAATGCACCGCATGTTGCTTAACCCTAGTGATCGTTTAAGATCACTCAGGCAGGCACCCTACCGAATATACATATAAAATTTCATCAAAATCGGTCGAGCTGTTTCGGAGGAGTAGGCGCACTAGCAAGGTGACACGAGAATTTTATATATAAGAAGAAAAGAAAGATTAGAAGAAGAAGAATGTGTGTTGTTCACTGCTTCGACTGCCTCATTGGACTAGCGGTTTAGGCGCTCAACTATCAAGACAGAGGTTGCGCGTGCGATTCCCATTCGGAGCCGTCGCACATTTGCTCAAATTACCTCAGACAGAATCGCTCGTAGCCTGGGCTGCCTGAGTGATCTTAAACGATCGCGAAGGTTAAGCAACATACGGCGCGTTCAGTCCATGGATGGGTCACCGTCTATGACATTTTTCTGAGCGGTTCCGTGCTTCCCAAGGCACGTTTAGCTGTTGGTGCCGGCTGCCGTCGATAGATGGCAGTCGATAAGCCAAGTCAGAGGCCTTAGGGCGGCATGAAAACTTAGCCCCCGTAGTGGAGTATGGCCTATATCTTCCTCAGGGAAGAGACCCGTGCCCCTTGGTGGGGACATAATGGGTCGATGATGATGATGACCTCAGTCTGGGTGTTCTTCCATGATTGTAATGTCCTTACCTGGGTAGAATAGCACAGGGTATCCTAGTTTGGGACCAGGTCAAGTGGTTGTGTGGAAGTTATTATTTAACTACGTCTTAAGATCGTTTTGGTGGAGTCGACACGTTATAAAAAGGCTGTATGTAGGTCCTCATCTGCGCTTCAATAATGTAGAGCCAAAACATAGTAAAAATATTAATCGGGTGAGGGTTTTGGGGACACACAATATTAGAATATTTTACAATTCACACGTGATGGGTGGCGCTGTGTATACACTGGAGCGTCGATAGCGGATTGTATGGTGTTCAATGCTGCTTTTCTACGGCATACAATTTGATAGACCTGATTTAAAAAAAAAAAGATGGGAATTTTCGAGTGTTTGGTATTTTAAAAGAAAAAGAATTACGTTGCACTAGACTTACCACGAGAAAATTACCAGGAGAAATACGTATAATTTTGCGTGCGCGCAGAAATTTTAACTCATTTGTCAATGAACTCAACTTTGATTTGAATGAGGCAAAGTCTACGTTGACTCAATTGCTATTTCATAGCTCACACGCAAATTTGAATTATATTTATTTACAAGCCTGGGAATTAAATGAGAACACTTACTCAATTAAATCAATTAAATTCAAATACTTACGTAATTAGGCACGTTGAGCAGTTGTTGCCGGCTGCCGTCGATAGAAGTCAGAGGCTTTAGAGCGGCTTGAAAACTTCCGACAGGAAGACCAGCCACTATCAGTCTTACAAGCCTCCACCAATCCGGACTTGGCCCCCGTTGTGGAGTATAGCCTATACCTTCCTCAAGGAAGAGACACGTGCCCCTCGATGGGGACATAATGGGTTGATGACGATGATATCTTTCCATTGAAATATCCATGGGAAGAATCGCTGGTTCACACGATGTTCCATTATTATTTCATTAGGAGCGTTGTTACTCGGTTGACGTTTATTATCTCCTGTCGTTTATAAATCTAGACAAAAGTACAGACAAGCATTGCAGCAGTCGGGAATTTCTGCATCTCAAAGGGTCAAACGGGGTGATGAGATCTCAAAACCGGCAATGTGCTGCGCCCTATATTTTTGGTGCTCCCCGATATATAACTAGTCGGCGTCAGCCTCTACCGGCACTTAACATCCGCGCCACGTCCACCATGGGGTGGCCAGATGACAAAATGTCTCGTAAAACACAACTGGAGCATGTTCGGGTTGAATATTTCAGACGCGGTCGTGACCGATGGCTTTTCGCTCCTATTTATTGAGTTCTGAAAACGTATTTTGTTTATTGAGCAGTTTGTACGACGAATACTCGGAACGGGAAGTCTCAATGGCTGGCATCGGCCTGTGTAGAACACACTTTTTCTTAGAGTTATTAGATTTAAAGACTAGTGTGAAACTTTTGGCAAAGACGATTGGTAAAAGAGATATCATCATCATCAACCCATTATGTCTCCACCGAGGGGCACGTTTCTCTTCCCTGAGAAAGGTATAGGCCGCACTCAACACAGGGGTTCAAGTCTGGATTGGTGGAGGCTTGTAAGACTAGTGGCTGGTCTTACTATCAGAAGTTTTCAAGCCGTCTTAAGGCCTCTGACTTGGTATAACGACTACCAACTATCGACGGCAGCCGGCACCAACTGCTTAACGTGCCTTGCGAAACACGGAACCGCTCGGAAAAATGCTACTAGCGTTAGTCATAGAACGGTTACCCATCCATGCACTGAACGCGCCCTATTTTGCTTAACCTTCGTGATTGTTTAAGATCACTCAGGCGGCCGGGGCTACGAGCGAAAAAAGATTTGATTTTTCTCATTTGTGGCCCTAGTTATACTGCATGGTTTCTCGTAATAAAAAATAATAAATAAAAATAAAATAAAATTTATTATTTGTAGGCAAACATGGTACAATAACTTCTTAAAAGTTCAATTCGATCGTTCATACATGTCTGCGCCAGTCTCTGGCATACAAAAGTCGGTAGATGGCCTATTTATATTAAATCAGATCAACAGTTATAATTAATGTCAATTTTAATAAATCACATAATTAATCAAATAAAAAGTTTAAAGCAATGAATGTCATGTCAAAAAATAAAAATTATAGTAATAAACGGTATATAAAGTAAAAATTAAATTTCAAAATATCATTATGTCATTAATATAAGTATATATATATATATATAGTACTATGTATATATACTCGCCTACATATTTATTGCGTCACTTAAATTAAATTAAAAATGTCAATGTCAAACAGATATACAATAGATTACAATTTTAAATTTATACATTCATCCATTTTATATATACAATTGTCCAATAAAATTTGAAATAACTTTCTTTCATAAGCATGGTAACTTAGGTTTTTTATCGGGTCCGGCAGTAAATTGTACAGTTTTATATACATATAGTGACAATTCCTGGAAAATGAAGTTGTTTTATGTTGGAGATTGGCTATTCGATTTGGGTATCTAGTTAGAAAGTCGCAATCAGTTGCGTTATGACCTTGAAACTAAAATGAGCTTATTAAAATGAGCCTATCATCATCATCATCATCATAAACATAAAACATAAACATAAACATTTATATACAGGCACATACATTGCTTCTGGCCCCACACTAAGATACCCTGTGTCGTGGGAACCAGAAACAGTGACGTCACAAACATGTAAACATCCAAGACCCAGGTCCTTGTTTTTTTTTCCCAGCCGGGGATCGAACCCAGGACCTCTCGCATGGTAAGCAGATGCGCTAACCACTACGCCACAGAGGTCGTCGTTCATCAGGCTATATTAGTCCACTGCTGAACATAGCCCTCCCCTAATGAGCGCCATAGCGCCCAGTCCTCAGCTTGCCGCATCCAGCATCTGCCTGCAGTCCTTCGCAGATCGTCATCCCACCTGGTTAAAGGGCGTCCTACACTACGTTTGCCGAGTCGCGGTCTCCACTCAAGAACACGTTTACCCCAGCGGTTGTCGGTTCTTCGCGAAATATGGCCAGCCCACTGCCACTTCAGCTTGCTAATTCTCTGAGCTATGTCGATAACTTTGGTTCTCTGTCGGATGTATTCGTTACGAATCTTATCCTTCAAAGAAACTGGTGGACCAACACTTTCGTGAGTGTCCATGTTTCGGCTCCGTAGGTCATAACAGGTAGGACACACTGATTGAAAACTTTGTTTTTCAAGCATTGCGGTATGGGTGACGAGAAGACTCGGCGTAATTTCCCAACCCAATGTGCCTGTCGGCACACCAAACATTTTAGAGGTTAAGTAAACCCATTTACGATCCAATCTCAAAGAAAATTTTCGAGAAATAGACAAACACAGACCCATCAAAGTATCGCTAAACGTGACTGTCGATAAGAAGAGTCTACAAACGACACCTAAACGCATTAAATAAAAAGTTTACGAACTACACAAAATTACCACAGAGCCTAAAAAAGTCAAATATCCCATAATAATTTAAGAGAGTTATACTGAGCTTACCAGCGAAAATACCTATTCATTTGCCCCAATACTTAAGAGGGGTGTACTGTACTACAGTGATTAATACTACCCATCATCGTTGGCAGCGACTAGTGTAAGATGACCCGGCAAATACAGCTGGAAGTTCGCGGGCAAATCACGGTCAACGTCTATAGCTTAGTGAGGAAGGGCTGTCTCACGACGTGCCCTTGGTCTGGGGACCACAGTATACTTGCCAGCGAAGCCCCAAAAATGTGCTAGCAGTCCGGTAACTTTTACAAATTGGAACCACAATGAGTGTTGATTCTCTCTTCGTAATATTTAAGAGTTGGAATGGAACCGAGTGAATTTGTTTTGAGGGCGCTAATGCGGTTTATTTTTGTTAAGTAAGCGTTATTGTTGTTGTTTGTTGCAACACAAATGGGTTTTTCATGAGCCAAGTTGCCTCATTCGTCATCGACAGTCCACTGACATGATATGCTTGGGTGACTATGAACTTTCGTTCTCAAAGAATTACTTTTATTTCGCAATGACACTTTTTGCAAAAAATATCTGGACGAAATTATATGATTTTCTCATTTGGTGACAATTTTCGTCACACCGTGGTGTCCTTTTAGATGTTTATTAGTTAATAATTCTGTACCCGGATGATAATGATGATGATGATGATGAGATGATTCGCGCACCTTCACTCACACTAGATACTTAGATGAAGGACCAGTCGAACGCTGCAATGCCTGTTATTAAGATTAAGAAGCAGGCTCGTCCAGCGCCTATACCGTCCTTACAGCTGTGTCAGCAAAGCCCACATCATCATCATCATCTTCAACTCATTGTCTCTTCACCGAAGGGCACGGGTCTCTTCCCATATAAAGGTATAGGCCATACTCCACCACGGGGACCTAGTCCGGATTGGTGGAGTATAATTGGAATGTGGAATTTTCAAGCCGCACTAAGGCCTCTGACTTGGCTTAACGACGCCTAGCCCACAGGAAAGAAAAATCAGAATACATAGGGTGTACGGGGTTAAGCACCGTGCATCGCTGCGTGTCCTGACTTGGCATTGTCCAACACACCGCTACCGCTTGCCAGCCGGCTCGAGCGCCTCGCCCAATACACATTATATTTAACTACTAAAACTATGTAATGCTGTGTCGTGAATAAACCACCATGAAGATATAAGCTACGTCCTCTTCTTCCACCACCATCCAACCAACAATATATATTCTGCTGTGCGTGTGCGACAGAGCGAGGGCTACACACGCTCTCCTCTGCTCGTACATAGGGTGTCCACAAGATATTTTAATAAGTTTTTTTTAATAAGTCCGTAAAACACAACGAATCCCTAAAGCTGCGGCGTAAAGGGTTGGCAGGCCTGATAATTATTAAAATTAAAATTAGATTATGTTTTTTGCTACCCCGTTGTTGTTCTCGCTCGTAATTATAAACGTTAAGGCGGTGGCTTATTAAAGAGGAGCATCCAATTCGATAGCTATGCAACATTTATAAGGGCTTCGCTGGTATGCTAAAATGGTCTTTGTAGCAGATCTGCTGCCGCTGTCAAGGGAGCCTCCCCTCCTATACAAGCGTAGGTTGGTTTTTATTCCGCATCGCAACGAAATAATAAAAAAGATATAACATGATGTATGAGACTGGCTTCTACGGTAGTAATAGTTTTATTATGAAGCTACGAATAAGTTTAACTTATTATAAACATTAAAAGCTAAAATGCAACCTGTAATTTGAAACTTTTATAGTTGTTTTTTTCAATAAACTGCCATTTATCGTATCCCAAGGGTGGGATCTTGGACACTGACAGACAAAGTCGCTCTTTGTATCGGTGGAAACCGGAACCGGTACTCCAAAAGTAGGCATTTCCATACTCGGAGACTCCTTGGTGGATCTCGTCAGAAATGAGGCAATTCACCAACGAAGGTGAACTGTAGTATACAAAATGGAAGCGACAGTGATGTGGTCACGTCTACACAACGACCGATAGTCGATAGGGAACAAAAGTTTTTGAGCGGAGATCACGAGTTGGCGAACAAAGCGTAGGATGCCGACAGGCTCGCTAGACCGAAAATCTTGGAAAGATTGATTTTTTTTATTGCACCATAGAAACATATTTTGTACTTTTTTTAGATAATATATTATAATTTATTTACCCAAAGCCAATTAGCAAAACCGAGAGGATTCTTTCACGTTGATTAATGTTGCTATGGCAACGTCCGCGCTATGTTCTGCGACATGGTTGGCGGTGAGGTCACCACATATCAGAATCTATCTATTTATATCACGATTCGATTGGCCATTCGTAGACGTTCGAGAGTAGACGGCAGTTCGTCTAGAGTAACGATTGTAGGCGCCCTGCCCTTGTTTAGACGAGTAGGCAGTTTTGGCGCGCTTTTTCATTGCGCCGGTTATTTGCCGCGATGGTAATTACCTTTGGGTAAAGGGTCGAGGAGAGGTATGACGGCTAAGGGGCTTGCTCACTCACTCATCGGTGTACTACTGCATCATGGCCGGTATATATTTCTAATATATTCAGTCTCAGTTTCAAAAGTTCTTTATTTGATTAATCGTTTAAGACAAAACGTCACATCATTTATAGATTAGTTAAACTGACATACACATACATAAACTAACATACTACAGAATAGACAAAAGACTATTATATCAAACTAGGTGTTGCCTTGTCTGCGTGGGCTTTAGTAGAAAAAAAGTGTTTGCAAATAAGTCACGGATAGTTTTAGCGCAAATTACGTACGTCACCCTCAAGCGAACCGCTGACGTCGGGCTGGCCGCGATACCACGATTACGCCACAGAAACGCTGAGTCGGCGCCTCGTGTACTTCACGCCAGTTTTACATAGTTTTAAGCAGAACTTACTAATTTAGCATCGAGCTAAGTAGTCGTCGCTTAGGTTAAAATTAAATGTAATATTAATTTTTAATTATACTTTTAAGAAACTCATTTTGTTTTTTTTTGGATCCTCCGGTGACGGCCTTCGTAATTGGCGCAGCCGGTAGGATACTCGAGGCGTTTCGAGGGTAGCTAGGGACATCGAACACCCGCGCTCGGTAAATCGCTATCGTCGCGAAATAATTGAAATAATTGAGTGAAATAATTAAAACAAAAATTGTGTGTTTGTGAATGTGAATGAATGTTATTGAAATAATTTTGAAAATCAGAGAACTTTTATACTAACGTTGCACCCCCTTTTACCCTCTTAAGGGATAATTATAAAAAAAAACCCTCGAGTTTCATGACTTTTAATGAAGAACCTTCGTACTGGATTTCATTCTAATAACTTCAATAACGGCAAACATTCATACTAACTTTGTACCCCCGTTCTACCCCCGTAGGGGGTGAATTTGCAAATGTCCATTCATAGTACTAGCGTCGCTAGTGTACAGTAAAGTGTTCTCTATCTCTACGTCTCTAATTCAATTGTTTGAAGTTGTGCGCAATTAGCTTTTTAATGATCCTTATGGCTATTCCTTTTTTCCTAGATCCTTTTGAATCGCTCGTAGCCTGGGCTGCCTGAGTGATCTTGAACGATCACTAAGGTTAAGCAACATACGGCGCGTTCAGTCGATGGATGGGTCACCGTCTATAACTAACGCTAGTGGCATTTTTTCCGAGCGATTCCGTGCTTCGCAAGATACGTTAAGCAGTTGGTGCCGGCTGCCATCGATAGATGGCAGTCGTTAAGCCAAGTCAGAGGCCTTTAGGGGCGGCTTGAAAACTTCTGACACTAAGACAAGCCACTAGTCTTACAAGCCTCCACCAATCTGGACTTGGCCCCCGTGGTGGAGTATGGCCTATACCTTCCTCAGGGAAGAGACCCGTGCCCCTCGGTGGGGACATAATGAGTTGATGATGATGATTCCTTTTTTTGTAATGTCGGGGTGTCATTCATCCTCGAGCTGTTTCGAGATCTACTACTAGTGTGTACGCTCCTAAGCACTGCTAGCTCGATTATGGCCGGGGCCGCGGCGTGAGAACGATAATACCGAATTAACAGCACTGTAGGCGGCCGTGAATAATGCAGTGACTTGTAAAGGTACTGCATGCAGGGTGATAAACCGCCAAATAGTGTCAACTAGTGCATAGCAGGAATTGTAGAAAGTAATTCATACTATAGTAATAGGTACCGACGGCGGTGAGATTCACGCGTCTTGTGGCGCTCAAAGGTCACAATTTTCTTAGTGAATATACAACTAAATATTCGGTGAATATTAATCACAAATCAGAAATTTAATTCAACGAAACGAATTTACATTCTGTTTGTTGAATGTCAATGTCTTATAATGTTAATGTTAGCCGCTGCCTCGAGGAAGAATTAATTGGAGAACAGGCAGCAAAAAACCACTTAAATCTGACCACCTATTCTCAAATCACCTTAAATCTAATATAGAGTTGGTATCAATGTTTATCTACCTAAGACCCCTGAGTGTATCAACATTTGCAATGTCTGGATTGGTGGAAGCTTGTAAGACTAGTGGCTGGTCTTACTGTCAGAAGTTTACAAGCCGCCCTAAGGTCTCTGACTTAACCATCTATTGACCACCTATTGACCATTTATCGACGGCAGTCGACACCAACTGCTTAACGTGCCTTGCGAAGCAATGAACTGCTCGGAAAAATGCCACTAGCGTTAGTAAATTTATTCTTATAACGGTCACCCATCCATGCACTGAACGCGCCCTATGTTGCTTAACGTTCGTGATTGAAATATATAATCAAATAATTAAATACTTTTGACTAAATCTCTAATATAAAATTCTCAAGTCACAATGTTATACTCCTCCGAAACGGCTTTACCAATTTTGATAAAACCTTACATCTATATTCGGTAGGTCTGAGAATAGGTTGTTATTTATTTTTCATAGCCCCATCTGGCAAAACAACGTTTGCGGGGTCAGCTAGTTTACAAATAAAAATGGCGCGACTTCAAAACGCTTTTCGAACAAAGTTGTTAGTACTCTCGAATAGAGCTTGAATTTTCTGGCAGTATCAGGATTTTGTTACGAGACGGATTTTATATCATACAGTGTACGATCGTACCCTCTGGCTAGTAATTTCACCTCAAAGCCTGGTCCACACGGGCTAATCCTAGATTTCAAATTTAACCACACCGCGGCGAGTGCGGGTTTTTTTCGCCTATATTGTCGCGGGTTTTTTCGATGCCAACTAAAAGTGCACTTACGGTGCTACTAGGAGCCCCGCCATGGGGTGTAGAGTAGGTGCCAGTTTTGGATGCGGCATCTAACAATCAGGTTTGATTAATAAAATTACAAAAAAAAATAAACAATAAATAAATAAACTCGAGCCCGTTATCCCCGAGGGGGTATGCAGAGGCACCAATCACTAGAACTGAGCCCACGTTTTGCAGAGTTTATTAGGTCCCAAACGTGACAAGTGGCAAGCAAAATTACAACTATAGTTTTTTTTAGATAGTTCGATGCATTGTCATTAATAATATCTTAATATCATGATGTATTAAAAGGCATTGTTCCAAATATTGCCCATAGTTACAAATTATACCTCATTAAAGGACCGGTGTAATTGTATAACGTCAAGGTGAGTGGGTTTTGTGGGTCAGTGATCATAATGCCACTATTGTAAATTAAACATATTAACTAATTTGTTGTATTTTTGTCAAAAAGTGAATATTATTTTGAAAGAATAACGCCAAGGTATTGACATCTCGGTGTTCCGTAAAAATGCAGTTATCATTTAATTTTTTACGTTTGCATAAGTTAGGAGCCTTTTTAGTTTAGTTTATTTAAATAGTTTTTGTTTCGACCCACGGTGTCACTAGAAAATGGCTACTCGTAGTATCTCAGTTGGTGGCGTTTTTCCATGCGTGACGTACTACCGGTTTCGTAGACTATGTTTGATTTTTGCTTTAAAAAATAATTAAAGCAGCCCAAATCTAAATATTCAGCCTAAACCTCACAATTGCCTATTTGCCCGAAAAATAAACAAACTAATTTTGTTAGCACAATGCCAATTGGGTAGTTGACAAAATGTCAAATGTTACTTTTAAAACGGAATTTTGTAGGTATTTAAATACCGAATTATGACGTCATATTTCAGAGCTTGAGATCTACCAACATAGTAAAAAACGCAATAGTATTTACTCCCGTGTAGTTATTCTTTCGAGTGAAACGTCAGTCAGAACACTCTAAGCACTCTCCACCTTTCTGCCACCTCTACGCGCCGTTTCTTCGCACCTCGGCGGATCCATCACTCAGACTCCAAGCTCATGCACAGCAGTGATAGGACGAAATCCGAACATTTTATATGCTTTTCCGGCCTTTGATAGGATCAGCGTGGACCGGGGTAAGAGGAAAAATATGTTGCATGGAAAAGAGCATTTGGGTTCGGTAGTCATTGTAGAGACGTCAATCAAGCAAGAACATGCCTCAGCGAGGGTATGGGATAAAATTGTATATTCGTGGATGATCGATGAGTCTGTTTGATACAATTATAATAATTCAGACAATATACAAGTTGTTGATTTGTAAAGTAACGCACAAAAGAGTACTTTTTACTCATCAATACCAGGCCTATTTCACTACGCGTGTCGGTATCGAACGCGTAAGTACATGCGGCGACCACTCCGGAGTGGCAAATAGGTAGAATTCAGGCGCCAGAAGAGGTAAGAGTTACGCGGTAGAAAGAGAGGCAACATGTTGGTGAATATAACGTAGCTTTTAGCGCCGTGCGATCTGAATTGCGCCTAATTGTATCGCTGCTAGAGTCCCTTTTTCTTTAATTTATTTTGTGGAGTGAATCTTCTGTACCTGTACTATTATGTATTCTGTGCCAATACAAACAATTTTTATTTATTTTTATTTTATTTTATTTTATTTTATTTGGGTAAACAAACAATTGTACAATAAGTGGTTACAACACCATTACCGTCCAGCCGCTGGGAGAATAAGATCCTGACAGGTCATGTTCGAACGAACGACGTAACCTTGAAATGGCGTTAAATTTTCGATTAAAATGTTTTTAAGTCCTATTTATCCTACTGGCAAATAATTGTCATTGAAACTACATATATCATTGTGTGAACTTACAATCAATGTTATATTTTGCACAGTGATTTATGTTCATGCGTAAAATCCGTACTACGTTGTCACAAGGTTATGCCAACCGTATTTTTTTGTAGTGACGTACCAAAAATAACGGAAATAATAACGGTCCTTTTAACGATACGAAGTTGATGACAGGCTTTAGAAAAAGATCATCGCGTTCTCAGAATCTCTCCGTACCACTGACGTACAAAGCGATTGAGATGATCTGGGCTCAAACAAAAGGTCGCACAGCTCGCCACAACACTTCAAAGCCATTCGGCACAAAAAAGATAATGACCCTTCTAAAATGCCTGCGAAAATGTCACATGACTGAGTGAAGGTTGTCTAATAAACAAAACTACTTAATCGTGAGTCAGTAGCAAAAGCTAGTTAAGAATAACGTAAGGAATGATAACGTTGATTATCTCCCATCACTAGTCGTATGAAAAAGACAGGTGTCAGGATCGTATACTCCCAGCGGCCGAAACGTAAGTAACAATGAAGTATTAAGTAATTGTACAGCAACGCTTAGCATGAATTGGACAAAATGAAAAGAAAGGCTTCAGAGAGGGGTCATTTCTGAATGGTTACTTGGTTAACACGTAATAAGATGTCAATCGCATCAATTTTCAATAATAAAATTAAACCAAAGAAATTTCAACTAAAATTGACCCTAACGGCAATTTAAAAAAATTTTACATCCTCCCTAAGGCTATCCTCAATAGTGCTAATATATCTATTGAAGCAATCCTTACATACCTACTCTCTTAAATCTCGCTCGAAAAATTGAAAATATTTCATAATCAGATACATTTTTATATTTCATCCATTTATTCCAGGCTTTTCTCTTGTCATTATATTAGCGTGTCAGAGAACCAAATTGAAAATTCAGAAGATTTTACGGGCCTACAGGGAACATGTTTTTTAAATATTTCGTAAACTATTTCATAAAATGTGTCGATAGCCTGTTTGACCGGCAAAGCACCCAGCGTGCGCTGCCAATCAACAAACTGGAAATCACTATTTATGTTTTCATAATTCGCCTCAACAAAGCGGTACCTAGGCTTCGGGTTATGACGAAGCGGGAGGATTTTCTCCTGTAATATGACTTCAAAGAGTAGCGGAGGGTGGTGGAGGTCGGGAGACAACAGTGGGGTTATTTTGTCAGTGCAGCTACAATTAAAATTATATACAATAATCGAGTATACGGCCATTGATATTTTTAGCGTAATTAAATTGATAAGACTGTGTAAGTGATAGGAAATTCGAAAGTCTTAACTCTGGAGGGCTATTTTTACCTGTGAGTACCAGGACACATGATGTTCCATCACAGGTCCAGTCAAGTGATGGGATATTAAGGCTGTAAATACGAATACTTTATAGGCTAATCCATAATCCAAAGATTACACAGATAAGAGATATGACGGATGTTCGATGGCGATTGTTCCATGCGCTAATTAAGAAATCGTACAATTTTGTACTAATCACGCTTAATATTAACATTAAAAAATATGTGAGCAGTTAGGATTGCAGATATTGATGTGGCCGATATTTGCATGAAAGATTTAAATGAAAAGATACTATCGTTTACCAGCGAAATTAGATTCTGTGGAAAATAAAGCTTTTGGAAAAATAATTTTTTTGCCATCTAGACAGGTTAAATGCAATTTTTTTTCCGTACGAATTAGTCACTGATATATCCTTTATTACCAAAGATTTTATTCAGATTTTTTTAGTGCGTACTTTTGCCTAACATTTCAGTTAAAGATAGCCAATTTTGCAACATTTACCCTTGTTACACCCTTAAAGTCACCTAGTATGTAAAAGGATTCTACTTTATCTGACATAACTATTGTCTCAACGGCTTCTAGCGTTAAGTTACAAATTTCTGGCGATTGACCCGGAGGTATATAAACGGCAGTTATGGTGTAGTTAGTAGCCTTTTTGGAAAAAACACTTATGTATATAGTGACAATATCCACTATGGCCTAGATAGAGTACGAGGATGTTGACTCCAGATCCGAATCCAGGGCAGATAGTGATGCAGCGGGCACGCAGCGGACCGAACACAGGTCTCTTCTCACGGCGATTAGTACCCCGCCACCATCGGAGCGCCCACATCCCGCCTTGTCCCTGTCACACCTATACACCGTATATCGGCAGTCGATAAATTCGCTGTCGGAGATAGTAGGTATACCTACTCATTCAAATTATTCCATTCAATAAGCCAGGTCTCTGTTAAAACTATTACGTCATAAATTTCCGACAAAATGTTGTAATAGTGTAAAGTGTGTGTAATTTGGTCCTAAGCCCGCGGCAATTCTGATAAAAATATTAATATTGTTACTAGCCACAGGTGATGATTAATGTAGTAGAAAGGGAGCAATTTCAATCATAAAATGTATATCAGAACGACGGGTGATCGCTGGTTGTACAACACTTTCACAGAAACTTACAGTTACACAGTGCATTATTAAGCAAACACTCTTATAGCCACATAAACAGTTTAGATTTAAATAGCCTAAAACATTCGCATTCATCAATAGAAAGTTAACCAGTCTGTTCAAATTTATAACAAGTGGGTAGAAGTAACACTTCCTATAAAACATGCCTATCAAAACAGTCGATTTAAACATGTACGTGTTATGCCACAATTAATTCAGTACTCTTATTAGTAGAAAGTAAGCAAACAATAAGGATCGTGAAATACTGAGATAGATAGGTAAATTCTCCTGGCATCTCCGGATATATTTATGGCTTCAGTAGTGATACCGTTGGCCAAACGATATGCGGCAGGCACATTATCACGGATTGTCTGCGACGCAAATTTCACTATAGCATTTTTTGGATATTGGTTCTTCGAATCTCCGTGTGGAACGCGGTTAACAGTCACTATGTCGCTAGGAGCAACGGGGTACTTGATTGCAGAACCTATGTTTTGCACTATATCAATCAGTGATTCGCCCCGTCTCTCAGGCAAGTTACCAATCTCGATAAATTATTACAATGACGGGACCTTTGCTCCATTACTTCCAGTTTCTCATTTAGATCTGCTATCTGCCTTTTGCATTGCTCCAATTTAGAGACTCTTCCGTCCAAGTTCTTGACATCACCTTCTATTGACATGATTTTTTTAAGCAGTACGTCGTGTTGAGTACTCATATGCTCGACAGATGATTTCAACTCGGCGAAGTCTTCTATCATTTTGGACATCTTCGCATCTTGCTTTGCAAACCAACCCTCAAGCATTTTACTTATTTTGTCTTCAAATGCTTTGAAGTCCAGGGGACGAGTTCTAGAAGTGATGAAGTCAGGTGTCAGCCCCGGTACGTCGTCACCCGGCGAGGACTGACAATCAAACGTAACATTCATACTCATTTCTTCCCTCTCGATAGTGAACCCTCTGTTTCCTTTAGGACTGGTTGAGACGCGCGCACTCGGTAGCGGTGGGTGAGAAACACTACTTAATTTTTACCATGGGACTAACGCTGAAATCTATAAAAAAAATCAGCCGGTCCATACACTTTGTCCTACCGTACTGCGACCTAGACTATTGCAACTTAAGTTACTAATAAGTAATAATAAGCTGATCTCAAAAGAATTATAATTGTTGATCTCAAATAAACATTGGAGAAATAATAAAGATTTGAAACCATATTTTGCTTGTAAAAAATACGTCTGTAACTTTCGTGGCGACTTTAGTAACTTTCGTGGGCAACGAAATTTCAAAATAATATATCTTTGTAGTTTATGCACAGATTTACAAATAATAAAAATTCTACTCATTATTTTTTCAACGCCTTAAACGTGTGTCCATTTATTTAAAGATAACTATAAAAAGAAAATTCGCCACGAAAGTTACGCGGAGAATACTTTTTGAAGAACTACCCATATATCCTTATATATCGCTATATCCATAATCAAAATTAATGGGTAAATCAGTGTGTGTCCATCTAAATGTCCATCGTCTAAAAAGAATTTTTATAAAGGATCTCTTACTAAACGCAAAAAAATAAAAAACTCAAAAAAGTACTTCATGTTTGAGTTTAAAAAAATATTTTCTGTGAGACTATTGCCACGGTTGATGTAACTACCAATCAAGATTGGAGCAAAATCACCCGTAATGCAACGAAGTAGAGTGCACGCGTGTAAAGGTCGACGCGCTGTAGACTAAACGCTAGTATTTTCATTTGATTCCGATCAGCCACTTACAAGCTCTTCAAACATAATCAAACTCATTACCTGGAGGCTATTTGTAAAAAGGAAATAAGACAATTATTTACTTAAGTCCGAAACCAGTCGGTAGCAATAAAAACCTAATTAGGTTATTTTTAATCCTCTGTTCGGCCGGGGGCAATTTGAGGGGGAGGCACAAAGGGCCGTGTTCATTGTGGTAGTGGAAAACGCCCGTTCCTTTGATCCCTAGTTTTGACTGGTTGGCTCAGTTTCTTGGGTAGACGTCGGCGCGGCAAACAAGCAAGAAGCCGTAGATAAAAATATTGTATTATTTATTTGTCCACGAGGATAAATAAATATTGTATTGTTTATTCACCCAGGTGGGGGAAAGAGACCACAACGCTCCAAAGCTAAAGGTTACAGAGTGACACAGGAAAGGAAAGAATGGAAAAGGTTGGACGGGACCTCTGCCGATTGGCAAATAGATAACATAACATAACATTTACATACAGGCACATACATTGCATCTGGCCCCACACTAGGATACCCTGTTTCGTGGGAACCAGTAACAGTGACATCACAAACATGTAAACATCCAAGACCTAGATTTTTTTTGGTCCCTAGCCAGGGTTCGAACCCGGAACCTCGCGCATCTCGCAGATGCGCTAACCGCTGACCGGTGGGGCCGCTCCGCGAAAGCACGGCTGCGCCATGTAACGCGTGTTACAAAAAATGTAACACGTTATTAAAACAAAAATGGGGAGTGGTATTAACACTTTACGTGTTACGTAATACGTAACGTAACGTTATGTAACACGTAACGTGTTATACCACGCCCCATTTTTATTATAATTACGTGTTACGTTTTTTGTAACACGCGTAACATGGCGCAACGGACCCGGCTTTACATAACGTTACGTTACGTGTTACGTAACACGTAAAGTGTAAATTCCACTCCCCATTTTTGTTTTAATAACGTGTTACATTTTTTGTAACACGCGTAACATAGCGCAGCGGACCCGGCTTTATAGATTCAAGTTTGAGTCGAGTTATCTTTGGCGATACCTTTGTTAAAAAAAAACAAACTAGCGTATTAATCTTCGTTTTTTATGTTTGTGACGTCGCTGTTTCTGGTTCCTACGACACAGGGTATCCTGGTGTGGGTGTGGGGCCAGAAGCAATGTATGTGCCTGTATATAAATGTTATGTTCTGTTATCTATTGGAACGTCACGTTCATGTGGCAATCGCTTTTAAACCAACCAAACTCCATGTTGTATACGTCTAACCAACCGAGCAATATAAAATGCACACCACCACGGGTGGCTCGGCGTTTTAAGCCTGTTTTACATAAGTTTTGCAGCTAGAGCGCGGCTCAAAGGGCGAGCATAATTACATGACACTGCCATGTAAATCTATGCTAAGCAGCGCAGCCTTTTAAAGCATATTCTTGTACTCGACGCCACACGCGCTGGTAATTACGAAAAGGTACTGTACACGTGCTGAAATACAAAGAAGAGGTTGTGCTTATAAAAATAAAGATAAGCTGGCTTGAAGAAATGTAATGTGCCAACTTCTTTCTTCTTCTTATTTCTTTTTCTTCTAATATATAACATTCTCGTGTCACAGTGTTTGTGCGCGAACTCCTCCGAAACGGCTTGGCCGATTTTGATGATATTTTATATGTTTATTCGGTAGGTTTGACGCGCCGTATGTTGCTTAACGTTAGTGATCGTGTAAGATCACTCAGGCTACGAGCGATTCGAGTGGAGAAAAACACAGCGAAAAAACCCTACTCTGAACATCTTTTCGTCTCACTTCATCATTCATATTTTATCTAATACAATTTGCTATAAATGTTCATTTACCTAAGAATTTCAAGACCCATGAGCGCAACCAATACTTGCAAAGTAGGTATTGTGCACAAACGTATGCCAGCGTATGCCACAAGCGTATGAATCGCTCGTAGCCTGGGCTGCCTTTGTGATCTTGAACGATCACTAAGGCTAAGCAACATACGGCGCGTTCAGTCCATGGATTGGTCACCGTCTATGACTCACGCTAGTGGCATTTTTCCGAGCGGTTCCGTGCTTTGCAAGGCACTCTAAGCAGTTGGTGCCGGCTGCCGCCGATAGAGGTAGACGTTAAGCCAAGTCAGAGGCCTTAGGGCGGATTGAAAACTACTGACAGAAAGACCAGCCACTAGTCTTACAAGCCTCCACCAGTCCGGACTTGGCCCCCGTGGTGGAGTATGACCTATACCTTCCTCAGGGAAAGGACCCGTGTCCCTCGGTGGGGACATAATTGGTTGATGATGATGATGATGATGCCAGTATAGGGGATGTGTTAGCGAAGCGCTAGATAAAAAGTATCCTAAAGCGACGTCCGTGCATGCAACGACTTATGAATGTCGATAAAGCGGAAGTGATTTGTCAGGATCGTGGCAGGTGGCAGTCCCTGGTCTCTGCCTACCCCTCTGGGACACAATCGTGAGCTTTAGTATTTATGTTTGTATGCCAGTACAGTCGACAGCACGTCAACCTTCACATTTTAGTTGCATAGTCACCCGTAATGCAAAGGAGTAGAGTGCTTAGGTGTATACGATGATGTGCTGTCGACTGTACGTAGGTACATGAAACATACAGTACCTGGGTGACCGAGCTTTGCTCGGTACTTTTTTTGTAATATAAAATATGTAATATAAAATTAAAATAATCCTTTTCCAACAAAAAAAAGAACTAGGAAAAAAAACATCATGACTCGAACCGGGTCTCTTGAAATCGACCCGAACGGGTCGCCCGTTTTCCCGTCAGGACTATCCCAATCTTGCAGATAGACGAGAAAGGAGCCGGGGATCTTTGGGCCCAATTGTAATAAGCTGAAATATGGTTTAAAAAAAGCGGTATTTTTTCTGTTTCAAAAACTTCTGTCTTTCTGTTAAAAACAAGTTTATTGCACTGATGAAATAGAGTTTCGATTACTATAATCGATTACTGTGAATGATTTCAAGAATTATTATTGAACATAAAATCACTCTCATCGAATGATGGATTCAATCAAAGTAAACAAAATCTAAATTATTATATTGTTAATAGTTTACAATAAAACAGAATATTAACTTTAAAATCGATTCTCGTAGATTCTCGTTTACAGATCGACTTATTACTTTTTATGTTTGTCAAATGTATTTAATCTGTGCTGACAGTGACAGCTCCCGGATTTTCAATCTATCATCATGATGGGTCACTATATTGCACGGACGGAGAATTTACGGCACGAGAATGTACAACCCGGGAATTCGTGCCCAAATGACCATCTATAACTAACGCTAGTGGGATTTTTCCGAGCGGTTCCGTGCTTCGCAAGGCAAGTTAAGCAATTGGTGCCGGCTGCCGTCAATAGATGGAAGTCGTGAAGCCAAGTCAGAGGCCTTAGGGCAGCTTGAAAACTTCCGACAGTAAGACCAGCCACTAGTCTTACAAGGCTCCACCTATCTGGACTAGGCCCCCGTGGTGATGTATGCCCTATAGGTATAGGACCGAGGGGCACGGGCTTTTCACTGAGAAAGGTTCCTCAGGGAAAATCCCCGTGCCCCTCAGTGGGTTTATAATGGGTTGATGTATCGCTCCTCTACACCTAAACTCTGATAATTTGGATTGACTTGTCTAGTGAAAGATCCAGCCAGATCAGGACGTCAATCTATTGCGACTAATAGCCTCGATAATGTCACGCACTAGATCGAGCGTGTAATGGCTGCGAAGTGAATGCTTTACGCTTCATGGAAACGAGGCGCCACTCTATCGTGTCTATGCCTGTACACGGATTCTCGCCCCGTACCAATTTCATACAGCCTGATATGATAACGCACGACCCGAGAACGTACGGACGGGAATCCGTGTACATGTGCACGGATTCCGTGGCTGTACATTACCGGGGCGTACGTTCTCAGGATGTGCATTCGCGGTACGTACATTATCGTCTCCCATCATGGTCACCAGACTACCTACCTACTCGTCTTGTATCGGTTATCGTTTGCGTATTTTAATTATATTCCTCGACCAGTGCTTTCGCTCTACGGACTTCTAGTATATTGTTTAACTTGTACGACTGTGGCATACCGACTTATCGAAGTAATGCACTGAGCCGACGAGTTTTAGAGGATGAAATGACATAAATCCTTGTCTTCCCTGTATTTTAATATATTTGTGAGTTTCATTACATTTTCCCACTCAATACAAAAAGAACTACAATTAATGTAATAAATAACTGTTTATCATATGATCATAGCTATAAAATCAGCTGTTAAGTACCTATAGGTTATTGTTAATTTGTTGCATAGCCTCACTTTTACTAAATCTCTTTTAACTTAACTCTCAGATTGCTAAAATCCGCAAAATTTTCAAAGATGGTTTGACAATATATAAGCTGTTTATTGACACCACTCTCGTCTTTTTACATCTGGGCCCAAGAATGTATGGAAGCTTTTCCGTCTCCTTTACATCTGTATGTTATCATAGCAAATTTCAATTGGCTTAAAACACGGATAAAACAACGTTTTCTAAAAATGTAACCTAGTTAGATCAATTAAACGCCCCCGAAAGCATCTGCCTACAAAATTTCGTGAAAATCGTTGGAGCCGTTTCCGAGATTCTGATTATATATAAATATATGTAAATACAAGAATTGCTCGTTTAGAGAGAGTAAATAGATAGATAGATACCCACATACGAGCCAAACTCATTACCCTCCTTTTGGGCTACGTCGCAATCGGGTAAAAAGAAAGCAAAACAAAATTGCCTAGCTCTTTCTCGGAGGCTATCGTTCTTCTTCCTGCTAAATAATTGATAGGTCCTTTGTATTCGCGAGTCAGATTAACTACAGCGAGGCCAATTCAGTTAATCTCGCGTTTATCGTGTATTCCCCTTAACAAAGTGAATGATACTTGAATTTTAATATCCCTAAACGCCGTGGAAAGTCGCCAATTTGGTTGAGCAGCGAGCTTTGCATTGGTGTGCGAGTTTTTATACAAGGTATTGGTTTGTAGAGCAACGACCGACTCAGGGTATTTTCTATTCATTAATTAGAACAACTTTTGCTATGAGACCAAATCCAAAATCTTTAAAAAATCAGCTGCTCTATACATTTTGTTCACTAGGTACTTATCGGATTTTAGTATGGGACACCGGTTCTTATTTCGCGATTTCAAGGTCGACCCGATAGTAAAAGTGGTTCGTGTTGATGGGTAGAAAGTCGAGTTGGGCATTGACAGTCTGTATACAGGGTGTCCCAAAACTCATCGTTAAGCCGGTACCGGGTGAAAAGGCAAGTCATATTGGCAAGTCATTTTTTTTTTCAGCCCAACAATTTTTTTAAAATTATTTATTCAAGAAATTTCACAAAGTAAACTTTTAGTCCGGATCTACTTACGGGTGTATCCGGACTAAAAGTTTACAAAGTTTACAACTAAATTTGACATAAAAAATAGACAATTAACGCAACGTCAAACATCAAATCGGTGAGCCGATCGGTCCACTCAAATCCGAATTGTCCGAATTCTACAGGTTAATATTATTATTATAATAAAAATAAATATTCAATACAAAAAATATTTTATTCCAAGTAGCGCAAAAACTGCTATTTTGAAAAAGTATTGTCACGTTACAAACCCAGGTAGCTCAGCGGATGGAGAAATAAGGAGACTTCGTTGGGTGTTAGGACTTCTTTTTATTGTTGAAAAATAGAGGCACGATTGTGCTCGCTCGAATCGCTCGTAGCCTGGGCTGCCTGAGTGATCTTGAACGATCACTAAGGTTAAGCAACATACGGCACGTTCAGTCCATGGATGGGTCACCGTCTATGACTAACGCTAGTGGCATTTTTTCCGAGCGATTCCGTGCTTCGCAAGGCACGTTAAGCAGTTGGTCCGGCTGCCGTCAATAGATGGCAGTCGTTAAGCCAAGTCAGAGGCCTTAGGGCGGCTTGAAAACTTCTGACAGTAAGACCAGCCACTAGTCTTACAGGCCTCCACCAATCCGGACTTGGCCCCCGTGGTGGAGTATGGCCTGTACCTTCCTCAGGGAAGAGACCCGTGCCCCTCGGTGGGGACATAATGGGTTGATGATGATGATGATGATGATGATTGTGCCTCGCTGAAGGTAAGGTTTTGGAGTACAGAACCGTCAGGATTAGATAACATTCACTGAATACTGAATTTAACTTGCACTGGTTCACGAATTCACTTTAAATAATCAATAAAAATATGTAGTAAAACTGAAGGCACTGGGCGTGCTGTCGGAAGATTTAAAAGTAAATAGCCTAAATATAAAACTAATTTATAAAACTAAAAGCGGTGGTGGCGTAGTGGGGTTGACCCTTGCTTCTCGATCATGAGGGTCTGGGTTCGAACCACGCATGTACCAATGACTTTTAGTTACGTACATTTGTTTGTACAGCAACACCATTCGCTGATAAATTGTGCCCGGATAACGGCGACAGGCTTGCCACTTGTCACGTTTGGGACCTAATAAACTCGGCAAAACGTGGGTCCAGTTCTAGAGACTGGTGCCTCTGCCTACCCCTTCGGGGATAACGGGCGTGAGTTTATTATTTATTATTTATATTTATTTATAAAACTAATAAACAGGTTTGTAGACGAGGTATCACAACCTCGTTACAGTATTGCCAGTAAAACTCCAAACTTATTGCCTAGGAGAAATCCCCACTCGCGTCTGAGAATGTAACTTCCCCTTGAGTTTTTTCAAAGTCCCTAATTAACAGACTACATAATTAGGTAGTCCATTATTTTAATAATTACCTAGAACTCATGCATTGAACAGGCTTTCCCGACGTCATTATCATCTCAATAATCTCTAGGGCTCTGCCTAATTGGGACGCCTTTGCAACATCGCCAGATCCGTATTATCCAAACAGGTAATAATATTGTATGCTACCAAACTCAAGCTTGGATACGTATCTGGCGGCGTCGCTGTAGCCAGCCAATGAGGCAGGGCTCTTAGTGTACTTAATGCACACACATGCACCCACACACACACCCTCACACACACACACACACACACAAACATACACACATACACTTAATTACTTACTCACTCACTCACTTACTCACTCACTCACACACTCACTCACTCACTTCATCGTTTCAGGACAATTGTAATTTTTTATAGGTTTTTTGTATTGTTTAAAATGTGTCATTTTAGTTATTCTGTCTGGAAGGTACTTCCTATTATTAAAACTGAAATATACTGTCAATCGCGATGCTCGTAGCCCCAGTTGCCTGACTGAACGTAACGTCCAAAGGTTGTATTACTCGTAGCAGCTTCCGTTGCTGTGCTAGGCTTATCACCTGTATAAGCTTGAATAACAATTTACATCTCTAGTGATCTTGCGACTAAAATTTCATGATTTTCTTCAGAGAACTGGGCAGCACCCATATAGATCTCAATTCTTTTGTCGGCGAAGTCGATAACGACGTCTGTTCTTAATACCTATTGAACTTGGCGCTCATATCATTCACATTTATGTTTTTGATGAGATATCACTGCTTTTTGTACAGTAAAGAGATTATTGGTATTGATCACTAATAAAAACATCGTTATTTATTGCCAAGGAACCGATAACCGATGGGTTAGAAATCGGCTACGAACATACGACTTTTCAGAAACTCATTTACAATTCAGAGAAACGTGCACAGGAAGTCGTTTACAGATATTATATAGAATCGATTGAGACATAACCATACCGCGATATACAGGGTGATATTTTCACCGGTACAATAAATCAACATACGTAATACTAAGTCCAAAATACAAATACCAACATTTTTTGTTACTACCCCATTGGTACAAAAAAACAAAAATACCAATGTCTGAACTTATCCGCAAATCTTAAAGAAATGTGGACTCCATTACGCATGAGCACAACTAAACGCACGAACTGGCAACTGCGCGCGGCTTGCGAGAAGGAAAAGAAGCGGCGGCGGCGGCGCAGCCAGTAGGTATGACTTATGTATGACGTAGCAAAAAAAATCGCCGGCCAGCCCGCCACCCGCCCGCTCACTCACCCCACCCCGCCGCCCTCTGCCTCGCTCTGTGATGACACCTTGTAATGGGTGTCCATGAGTTACAAATTGGATAAATGTAATCTATTATCGATACCAATGATATGGTAAAATTTTTGAACTAAAACTTTCGTAAGCACAACACATTGTAAACTTTTACATTGTAAGCCAGCGGGAGTCCCCCGCAGCCGGTGACGGCACCCGCCCCACCCATCTCGGCGCGGGCGCGCCGCGCGCTTGCCCGCAGTGTGAGACGAGCAACCGACGACGCGAGCTCCGTCTCTGCTCACCATGATTAAGCTCTGCGAATCGGAGCGAAACCTGGTCGGACTCTTCCGATACAACAACACCCGTAAGTAAATCTGGACTAAAAGTTTAGAATGGTAAAATTTATTGTACCGGTGAAAAAATCAGGCTGTAGAATTAAAAAAGCGCCACCTATTGGCAGAATTTGGAACTAATTACTATGAGATATTAATATCAAAGATTTTCAGTTTTTAGATTTTTTCCTTTGTATATGCCTAATAGTCTACCTTGATGCCAAATATCAAGTTTCTAGGTCATCTAGAAGTGGGTTAGGTTTTTGATCTATAAGTGAGTCAGTCAGTCAGTCATAAAAATGCCGGTTTTTAAACGTTAATATATCTATAACTGTTTGAGCAACATTGTTGAAAATTTGGATTCTAAGCAAGCTAATGGACTTTAAGAAATGTGCCAAATTCCATATACGTAGATTAGATAGTTGTAGAGTTGTGAAGGGGTCAACAGTAGCTCGAAGTGATTCCTGTAATATTACAAACGGCTGCTTCGTCGCCAGTTCCTTTTTTCTCGAACTTGGCTGGACTCGCTGTCGCGAGTCTAGATTGTATGCGGGTTCCAGACACATTTCATACACGAATATTGAATACATACAAAACATTTCGCCTGTATCCCAGAGGGGTAGGCAGAGACCAGGGACTGCCACTTGCCACGATCCTGGCACATCACTTTCGCTTCATCGACATTCATTAGTCGTTGCATGCAGTAGGTTTAATTAAGCAGCCTATATACGTCCCTAGTGGCAGTGGGCGGGGCACATAGCACGAAAAACTGATGGCCGATGGGGCCGAAAGGTTCTTGAATGGAGACCACACATCGGCGAGCGCAGCGTAGGAGGACCAGCCACAAGATGGACCGACGATCTCATACAAGTGGCAGGGAGACGCTGGATGCAAGCCGCTTCCAACCGGTCTTTTTGGAAATCTATGAAGGAGGATGTCCAGCACTGGACTTCTTGTGGCTCAATGATGATGATGATACGTCCCTCTGAGGGGCACAGGTCTTCTCTCAGAGAGAGAGTATGGGCTTAACTACCACGGGTGCCCGTCGCGGATTGGCGATTTTGTGGTGGTTGACATCCATCCATTGCTGGGCATCTTGACGATATTAAGCACTGGTTTTTGTTAATCCTGCACTGTATTCTAAATCACACACGAATACAGATACCCAAGAAGTGTCAGCATTAAGCGCTGAGGTATGTCAATAGCTCTGACACTCAGGATTTCTCACGATGTGTTCCTTCACAGGTAGTGGTATTGCTACTATAACTTCACAAATTTACTTAACTTAACTTAAAACAAAGTCGTACAATAGGTGCAGTCTGTTAGCTACCTCGGGCTCTAGAGTAGGCTTCGGTTTTCGCCGAAAGCACACGAGTGTAATACTACTTCCTGCTCTGTATAAAACTGCTTTTCCCTATTTTGGAAATCTATGTAAAATTATAAATAACAATACATAATTCAGTAATTCAGTAAATTTATTCATTATTAAAAACGAGAACAATTACATTCCTTGTCCTATTGCTATTGGTGCTCGTAGTGGACATTATGTACCTACAAGGAAAAACGATGACATCTGAACTAGTGGTAACACTGTATCTCAGATGTCAAGATCCTTTATAATAAACCTTACCTTATTGCAATATAATCGAATCTATCCGATAGTAGCCGAGGTATATTCTAAAAGCTAACAGACTGTACATGCATGCACTGGGAATCGAACCTGGGGCTCCCGATCCGAGTCCATTGTTCTACACACTGGGCTACCACCGCTTTTCCGAGGGCTTAATAAAGACTGGCTAATATCAAGCTAAAATTCATCTTTGCACTTTATTGGGGAAAGTTAGCAGAAATTCTCGCTTTCGTTCTCCCAGTGATTTTGCCTTGATATTTTATTTACAGGATTAAGTTGGTGAACCGGCAGACTGGGGTAGGGACACACAGATCTGCGTTTCGTTTACAAGTCAGCGTTTGAAAAAGTTTAATTTAATAAATATTGTTATTAAATAACTTAAAGTAAATCATTTCCGAAATAACATAAATTTTATGTTATTTCGGAAATGATTTACTTTAAGTCAAGAGATTTGTTGCACTCCTGTAATTGGATAATAGACATATCCACACTCTGTTATTTTAAGTGATGTATCTAACATCTGTTGGTTGTGTCTAATAAATAAAAAGTCAGCCATTTTGGTTTATTTTTTTAAATTAATAAATTCATAATTTTATTGCGACCATGTAATTGTTTAGATGTTATATTAAGCGTTTGTCTCATACATGGTTCCCGCTTAGGACACTGCAATTTTCAAGTAGCAGTCAGTATTAGAAATACAAAGAATTTTGACAATTATCGAGTAACAGAATAAATTTTTTACATAGCTGTTACATTGAAATTGAATTTCATTTAGATAGTTAAAGAATAATAGTATAAAAAAAAATCTATCTATCTGTCTTATTTTTGTATTTATGTTTGCTATAAGCGTTTTAGGAGCAGAGCAGAACGCTACACCGTGTGTCCCCCAAGACGGAGCATCTATCTCGCTATTCTTCGTTTTAAGACTCAGTTGCCTGCGAAGTTGTAAGGCCGAATGGAATTGTTGACAGCCGCGATGCCTGGAATCTCCGTTAATGAAAAACCTACCATCTGTTTGTAATCGGCCGCACAAATGTGTACGAAGGTTGCAATAAAAAAAAACTTCGCACATACTGGCTGAAAATGGAGTGCAGACTGTCCATAAAGTGAAGAAAACGGAAGTGAAGTGTAACTAAATATTGTACGAACTTTTCAGGCCATCCTCTTTTCTAATATAAGCACAATTATTGTAACTAAGACCAAGGTTAATTCTCCTTGCGGAGACTATGTTTTTAGTACTAAAAGTTGGGTATGGAAAATAAGAGTATTTAGCAAAATCGCACTCTTTAATTTCTACTCTTTCTGGTCAAACTATAGGTCAAAAGCTCTGAGGTTCAATTTAAAAAAAAAACACACCACTTTATGGCGCATCAACCAAAACTCTGCTACCATTCACGGGCGCGCCCATCCGCCGGATTTGTCACTGGCGACAAATCCGCAGACAAATGTGCGTGTGAATGTGTTAGTTCTCGGTTCGGTGCGCGGCTCGCGGCTCAGCGCGACGCTCGCCGTCTGGAGATAAAGTACGAGTAGTACGCAGCTCGGCGCTCGTGTAGTGTGTGGACGATGACGGATTTGTCCAGGAATGGGTACGGCTCGGGGTTCGGCTCGCGGTGCGTGTAGTGAATGGTGGGCTTTAGATTAAAAAAATTTACAACATTTTTGTTATTTTGAGATTAGATTGGTTTTCTATTGTACGCACCAGAGAAACAAATACGTTAGAGGGCTTACATACCTATCTACATTTTTCCGTGTACAAATTGCTTTTATTTTATTAAAGGAGAGCTGTTAGGAAACAATACTAGAACATACACGTTTGTTTTATACATAATATAAACAATCTTCTAAACTTTTAGTCCGGATCTACTTACGGGTGTTGTTTTATCGGACGAGTCCGACCAGGTTTCGCTCCGATTCGCAAAGCTTAATTATGGTGAACAGAGACGGAGCTCGCGTCGTCGGTTGCTCGTCTCCGTAAGTAGATCCGAACTAACGGCCTTACTAATAAATAAGAACTTATACACTCTGAATAACTATTTGACGTATATCAATTTATACGGGTTTAATCGCATTTAGCGTAAAAATAACCAGTTTATCAGACCTCGCATAACGGCTGTATACACAGCTCATAACCTTTATTAGTAAGGCCGTAAAAGTTTACAATGTGTTGAGCTTACGAAAGTTTTTGTTCAAAAACAATTTTCTATTTCAAGTAATTGTTTTATACAGAACAACAATTTAATGACAATTTGACTTTAGTGCTACAGTCCGCCGACCCTAGAACAGGGTTAAATCTATCTATATATATAAAAGGAGAAGCTGACTGACTGACTGACTGACTGACATATCAACGCAGGGCCTAAGCTATAAGGGTTAGAAACTTGAAATTTCGCACAGGAGTTTCTTTTATAACGTAGGGGAGCCCTAAGAAAGGATTTTTGAAAATTCATCCCCTAAGGGGGTAAAATGGGGGTTCGAAGTTAGTATGAAACTTTGCCGTTTTTGAAGTTATTCAAATGAAATTTGTTACGAAGGTTCTTCATTTCAAATTATGAAACACGTGTAAAATAGTTTTTTAAAAATCATCCCTCAAGGGGGAAAAAGGGGGGTGCGAACTTAGTATGAAACTTTGCCGTTTTTAAAGTTATACAAATGAGATTCAATATGAAGGTTCTTCATTAAAAGTTATGAAATACATGTAAAATAGTTTTACGAAAATCATCCATTAAAGGGGTAAAAAGGGGGGTGCAAAGTTAGTATGAAACTTTGCCGTTTATGAAGTTATTCGAATGAAATTCAGCATGAAGGTTCTTCATTAAAAGTCGTGAAAGACGTGTAAAGTAGTTTTTCGAAAATCATCCCTTTCTGGTCTCCGTCTATGGTTGCCTGGAAGAAATTGCTCATAAGTAATAAGGCCGCCAATTGTACTTAGATTTATAAAAATCTGTATATGTAATGTATGAGTACAATAAAGAATATTCTATCTATCTAACAATCAAGTACGTAGATTATTTGTTTAGTAAGACCATGGAAAACTATTGTAGCGTAGGTACTCGTATTTTAAAAATTGTCTACCTATGTGGGACGCGACGCTCTACGTAAGTCCCCCACAAAATGGAGTTGGGTGATTTATTCTTTACCGAACTGTAAGTGTCGTGGAATTTATAACCCGAAAGTGAATTAAAATAAAAACGCGAAGAGTACGACCAGCAATTTGGCGACGGCAAATTTGACAAAAATATTTTTAAATCACTAAATGAATGACAAATTTGACAAAAATATTTTTAAATCACTAAATGAATGACAAATTTGACAAAAATATTTTTAAATCACTAAATGAATGACAAATTTGACAAAAATATTTTTAAATCACTAAATGAATGACAAATTTGACAAAAATATTTTTAAATCACTAAATGAATGACAAATTTGACAAAAATATTTTTAAATCACTAAATGAATGTCAGCTGGCAATAAAAGGCGTGTGCTCAGCATGAGCCGCCTGTTTTTCAGCACACACCCGCTTAAACCACTAACTGAGGGGTGTAAAAGCAAAGCCGACTCTGTCCATGAAGTTTCAAACTGAGTTATAATATAAGCGAAATTCGGTTTTTTTAGTCAACAGCGGTCATAGAAAAAGTTTGTTTGTTTAAGGAACTAAAATAAAGTCTAAGATATTCAAAAGCTGATTTAAAATGCTTATAATATTCGAATATACGTAGGTACAAACTAAACTGCATTCACAGGTTAAAATATTCAAAAAGTGGACAGAGTTGAGTTTGCTTTTATACCCCTCAACTAGTACCTCATCCTAACTAATAAGTGTGCCATAATTGAGCTGTCCAGTGATTTAAAATATCACACCACATTTTCAGATAGAATATTGTGACCATAGGGCCTGAAAATAAGAATACTAATAACTTCATCACTGCATAATCTCGTGACCTGGTCCCAAAGCAGGATACCCTGTGCTATGGTAACCAGGCAAAGACATTAAACACCCAAACTGAGGCCATTTGTACAAATGTACCACGGCCAACATTGGGAATTGAACCTACGAATTCTATCTTTTTTACGTAGGTAACTTTCAATCTAAGAGTACAGACGGCAGCCTTATCACTAAAAGTGATCTCTTCGAAGCAACCTTTAGATGGACTGGAGCAAAATATTGGAGATGGAAGTAGGTGTACAAAATAAGTAAAATAATAATCAACCCATTATGTCCCCACCGAGGGGCACGGGTCTCTTCCCTGAGGAAGGTATAGGAAATACGTTCATTCATACATACATTCCAGGCCATCCTTCTGCTAAGCTTCTTCTAAAGCAAAAAAATAAATACGAAGAAAAAGGAAAATAAAATAAAAATATTCAACGTACCTAACCCAGAACATTTTCTCTCAGAGAGAGTGCTGGCTTTAAGCACAACGTTCCAAGTAAAACTAGGTAAAACAAGGTGTCCGTTTCAAAATCGAGATCTTGGAGAAAAAACGGACGAAAGCACTCCAAGAAATGTACGGGAGAGAACGGAAATTGTACCAAACATTCACCTCCTCCACCTCCCCGCTCTGAAGAGCAACCTATCTTCAGAGTATGGTGAACACTAATATACGAGAACAATGCAGCGCATGTGTTCCCAATATCAGTTACAAACAGCCTGGAGCAAACACCAAGCTGGATCACTCGCTCTCTGAGGGCATATCACAAGTCACACTTTTGCACATCGATACGTTAACAAAATATGTAGTTCAATAATAGCCTAATCGTAGTTCAACCACGATACAGGATAGGGGTTTTACGAAATAGGACGCGATTAGTGAAATGCGGCCCGCAAATCTCAAATTTACATTTGACATCTGCCTTCGGGCCAAAGCTTTTGCAAAGTGGCAGTGTATTTTGACTGCAGTAGACACGACTGCAATACCATTCTTTATTCGAATTGTACTGGTACCTTGTAAATATCGTCGTCTAAAAGTATTAAGCTGCTAACTCCAAAACTATAAATTTTCAGGAGACTAATAAAACCATCCTATTTTTACATCAGGCAATGAAATGAAAAACTGAAAATACCGTTTTCGATGAAATTCGATGAAAACACTTTTAGACGACTATATGTTTGTGTTTTTTTTCCTCAAGTACAATAAAGATTACTCTCATCTTATATTATTGGATCTGCACGCAATTGCACAATCGGTCTGCTCGATTGATTGGCGGTTTTATTGCAGCCGTCCAAACATCTCTTCTGCTTTGGGCTTAAGAACTGGAAAACGTAATACATCCAGCAGAGCTCTCTTGACCGCCGATGGCGTACCCCGGGGAAGTTTATATCCAGCAGTAGAGCATTGTGGGCCGATTATATTCATTTTTAAACGTATAACATTTACATATCACGTATTTCCAGGTCGTGGGTTCGTATTCCACCGTACATTTGTACAAATGGCCTCTGTCTGGGTGTTTTTCAATGTTTGTTATGACCGTGCCTGGTTACCAGCACAGGGTATCCTAGTTTGGGATCGGGTCATGATTGTGTTGTGAGCAAGTTAATATGATCAGACCTACTTTAAGTCAGCAGTCGGGTTTCGAATACCTGAAAAAAAACTATGCCTACGTGACCTAGATTTTTTCTATTTCATGGTGATGCCATAAAGGCATAATACCGAACACACTCAATTCTTACCTTTCTATCTGCGTTTCAAGAGGTCGCACTAACCCCCAATTTATCGTATATCTACTAAAAACTTATGAATCTAATAACAGTTGGGAAAAGTACATAATGAAAAAGTGGCTGTGACAATTCGTTGTACATTGTAAAGGAAATTAACCTGGTCGGACCCTTCCGACGAAATTCATGTAAGTGTGTCCGGAATAAAGTTGTGCGTAGTGCTTACGAATGTTTTGGCTTAAAAAAAAGTAGTTTAACTTGGTTTAACCCACGAATAAACGACTATAAAGAGTACACTGCAATGTACATTAAATTGTACTAATTTACTATGTATTGTAGTATTATGAAACGCGGCCCAGTTAGCAGTAGATTACAAGATTATTCGTGTACCCATCCTATTGTCACGATCTTGGCAAATGGCGGACCGTGGCTCCGCCCACCCCTTCAGGATATAAGCGTGAATTTATGTTATTGTTATAGTGTACGAAAAATAAGAGGTTAATATAATAATCTACTGGAACAGGAAAGCTACTGAACTTTCTCAAAGCCATATACTATCGATATCGATATCTCTTACCGATTCGCGGTATGCACCACACCATAATCAGATCAGGGTACAAGCTCAAATTCAATTACTCCCTGAATTGACCCATTGATAGCCCCCAAAACTATCCGGGCAAACAAAAATCCGCCCTATAGCTGTGATGGTAAAAGAGAGAATATTTTTACGAACTCACTTTTAGACAGAACAAGCTTTACTTTTGCAGGGGTAAGGATCAAATTGGGGTGACGCGTGGAAAGAGGGTGACCTGCAGGGAGATCAGCGCATATTTGTATCTAATGGCAAAAAAGTCGCCAGATGTAGGCATTTCACGGGTATAATAATGTACTTAGGAGGATTTGTGAATTTTGTGATGCTTTGATCTGTGCGTAAGTGTGCACTTAGGGGTCCGCGGTGGAGGGTTCAAGGTTACTCTTTGGCAGGGAAAAAAATAGTGCAGTCACTGGAGGGCTACTTGTCAGAGTCTTGTAATTTTCCATATTACTGGATAGACTAACGTCTTGGTTAGGTACTTATTGCAATAATTGTATTTAAGGATACCAAAACAAGTCAATGAAACCTATATATAAACTGTAATTTAATTGGGACGCACCGTGTCAGGAGAAGATTTACTTTTTCATATTTATATTTGACTTACACGAGGAGAAAAAAAGGCCAGAAATTAACCATAATTCGGGAAAACGCAGCAGCGTTGCAACTCTTTTGGAAACTCTTTACAACAATTTTTGGGGCCCTGTTTTGTTATTGACGTCGTGTTGTACCATTTATTTATTTAGACCCACATTTTTTTTATGCTCTCTGTGTTCATTGTTGTAAAATGTATATTGTAATGGTTTTGTGTGTGTTTTTTTGTGTCGTCAAATGAATGAATTTTCATCTTCTTCTTTTTCATTACTTTAATGTCTTGAAAGAAGTACCAACTTATGATCGGCTTCTGAGAAAAATCGAAATAAATAAGTCAACCAATCCGCTCACGGAAAAGCTACGGAACTTACAAGAAATAACTTATCATTTCATTGTCGGCTTAGCCCGCTTTAGGTCAAGATCCCTGCGTATCGCGTGGAACGGGAATTGGCTTAGATCCTAAATCTCTGATGTCACTGCCTACCCTCTTCAGGCCTTATTGAAAGCGACGTGATATCGTTTCGGAGAAAGTCTTAAGCTTCTGACTAAAATAGGATTCGGTGACGGTCATTTTTAAATAGGGGAACGTTACAAAATAATAGATACCACCAAAAACTATTGGCTCTAAAATTAATAAATCCGTAGAATAAACCTTACTTGCTCCACATTCAGCTTAGTTACATTACTATTATGTATTTTGGAAGTAGCCTGGCTTCCCATAGCACGAGGTATCCTAGGGAGCCAGTAACTTTTTTCGTAATCGTTTTACAATAAAGCTTTTTCATTTCATTTGGATGCTGGATGCAAGCTGCTTCCAACCAGCCTTACCCGTCCATCAGAAAGGCTGAAAATTGGCTTAGACATACATACAGCGCCACCAAATTATCTGTTCAGGTGGGCAAAACTGTAACTAACTAATTCATTGTAAATCCTATTCCCCATTTTTTGTTTTATTTATTCACTCACTAAGATTTATAGATATATTTATTATTAGATATATTTTCATTCAAATTGAAAATACATAGGTACCTATTCTTATTTTTCTAGGTAATTTCTATTCTTAAAAGTTACCTACTACTAACTTCTCCACTAGCGCCGCTATCAACTGTACAGATAAGATGGTGGCACTGTACTTATTGATCACGCAGACGAAACGGTAGAATAAAAGATTAAAACAAAATCTGTCTTTTCGACTGTCTGTCTATCACCAGGCTGTATCTGTAACCGATACAGGTGATATAGATCATACAGCCTGGTGATAGACTAGGCTCCCATACAACAAATGCGTTTTTATTTGCTCAAAATTAATAACGGCAAATGTTTGCTTAAAAAATATTGTGAGCGTAAGAAGATAGCTTTCAAGCTGAAGCTTTAATCAGTTAGGTTATGACCTTGAAAAGAACAACATTAAGGTTTTTTTTAACATTTACATACAGGCACACACATTGCTTCTGGCCCCACACTAGGATACCCTGTGTCGTGGAAACCAGAAACAGCGACGTCACAAACATGTAAACATCCAAGACCTGGGTCTCTTTTTTTTTTGTCTCCAGCCGGGATTCGAACCCGGGATCTCTCGCAGGGTAGGCAGATACACTAACCACTGCGCCACAGAGGTCGTCAGTCAGTCAGGTGAGCAGTCCTACTTAATAAAAATTAAACTGAAATCATCATCATTCAGCCACAAGAAGTCCAGTCTTAGTTTCTGGTTGGTTAGATAGGGCTTGTGTCAGCGCCGTCTATCGATCAAAGGATAGGTGCTATTTTTTATAGTAGCTCTGAAAAGGGCTTATTAAAAATCATTGTTATTGTGGGCCGATGGGCCTACCAAGAATTCTACTGGTGAGCACGGAACATTTAAGACACAATTTTCGTTTACCAACAAAAGTTAACGGGGTCAACTGTCAACCTATCCTAATCTTCTTCTTATGTATAAAAATGAATAGTTGTTCGTTAGTCTCGCTAAAACTCGAGAACGGCTCGACCGATTTGGCTAATTTTTGTTTTTTTATGTTCGTGGAATTCCAGGGAAGGTTTAAAAGGTGAGAAAATACGGAAAAATTTTGGCATTACGAAGTTTGCCGGGTCAGCTAGTTATAAATAAAAATGAATCGCTGTTCGTTAGTCTCACTAAAACTCGAGAACGGCTGGACCGATTTGGCTTATTTTTGGTTTTTATATTTCTAAAATTCCAGGGCAGGCTTAAATGGTGAGAAAATATGAAAAAATACTAAAACTTTCGCTGTACGAAGTTTGCCGGGACAGCTAGTTTAAAAATAAAAACTTATCATAGTTTGGAACTGTAGGTACTAGTAATAGACTTGTTAAAATGTAATTTTTTATCAACTAAACAATTCGGAAGAGATTTGTATGGAAAAAAAATCTCAGATCAAATACTGGGGCTGAGTCGTGTACCACCGCGCGTAGTTTAGAGGTTATCTGCCCCATTTCCCGGCCGGGAATCGAACCCCAACCCGGTAATCGCATGGGCGGGATGTGTTCTGCTCTCCCATCTAATTTTATCGTTATTGTATATCCATTTGTGCGCCCCTCCGGCGGCTTACTTTTTCTAATCCACACTTTTATTGTTGGCTGCTTTTATTGTGCACTGACTTCACAGTGTCACTTGTTTGTTTGTTTGTTTGTCCATTTTTACTCGTTGAGAGGTACTGAGGGTACCCCTCAATGCTTTTGCACCTTCCTATATTGTTGTTTGTTTGTTTGTTTGTCCATTTTTACTCGTTGAGAGGTACTGAGGGTACCTCTCAATGCTTTTGCACCTTTCTATATTGTTGTTTGTTTGTTTGTTTGTTTGTTTGTCCATTTTTACTCGTTGAGAGGTACTGAGGGTACCCCTCAATGCTTTTGCACCTTCCTATATTGTTGTTTGTTTGTTTGTTTGTCCATTTTTACTCGTTGAAAGGTACTGAGGGTACCCCTCAATGCTTTTGCACCTTCCTATATTGTTGTTTGTTTGTCCATTTTTACTCGTTGAGAGGTACTGAGGGTACCTCTCAATGCTTTTGCACCTTCCTATATTGTTGTTTGTTTGTCCATTTTTACTCGTTGAGAGGTACTGAGGGTACCCCTCAATGCTTTTGCACCTTCCTATATTGTTGTTTGTTTGTTTGTTTGTCCATTTTTACTCGTTGAGAGGTACTGAGGGTACCTATCAATGCTTTTGCACCTTCCTATATTGTTGTTTGTTTGTCCATTTTTACTCGTTGAGAGGTACTGAGGGTACCCCTCAATGCTTTTGCACCTTCGTATATTGTTGTTTGTTTGTTTGTTTGTTTGTCCATTTTTACTCGTTGAGAGGTACTGAGGGTACCCCTCAATGCTTTTGCACCTTCGTATATTGTTGTTTGTTTGTTTGTTTGTTTGTCCATTTTTACTCGTTGAGAGGTACTGAGGGTACCCCTCAATGCTTTTGCACCTTCCTATATTGTTGTGACACTTAATGCCATTGTTTTCACAATACTAGCAATACAACTTAAGGGTGTAACAAGAGTAAATGTTGCTAAATTGGCTAGCTTTAACTGAAATGTTAGGCAAAAGTACGCACTAAAAGATCCTGAATAATCTTTGGTAATAAAGGATATATCAGTGACTAATTCGTACGGAAAAAAAAATGCATTTAACCTGTCTAGATGGCAAAAATTTTTTTTTTTCCAAAAGCTTTATTTTCCACAGAATCTAATTTCACTGGTAAACGATAGTAGCTTTTCATTTAAATCTTTCATGCAAATATCGGCCACATCAATATCTGCCATCCTAACTGCTCATATATTTTTTAATGTTAATATTAAGCGTGATTAGTACAAAATTGTACGATTTTTTAGCGCATGGAACAATCGCCATCGAACATCCGCCATATCTCTTATCTGTGTAATCTTTGGATTATGGATTAGCCTATAAAGTATTCGCCGAAGAAGTACAACAAACATTCAAGAGATTTCGCTAGTTTATTATTTTATAACACAGAGGTCAAATGCTCAAAGTCATTCGCCCTTGTTACAGCCTTAAACACTAGCAAAGGTGCATGCTGTGACAACCTTATTAGGCTAGGCACTTACCTTAAAACCCTTTATGTTCAATAATTAAGATGTATTAGTATACTAGCTACTGGTTGTCCTAAGTAAATAAAATAAAATAAATAAACAATTAAATTAGAGGTGACATTTTGCCTAAGCCGTTGGGGTAAAAAAAAATTCTTTTTTTATAATCCCTAAAAGTGTTCCGACCCAGGACCTCTGGCGTAGTAGGCAGATGCGCTAACCGCTGCACCACAGAGGTAATTCTCATCGCAAAGTACAAAGCTTCAGTTGAGGTATTTTATAAACGTTTTATATCATCTATAATGCCATTACTAACTATCACAGCAGGATTGTTTTAAATAAAAAACCAATGCACATCTCAGATCATGCATTTATTAATTTACTAGCGGTGCGCCCGCGGTGTTACCCGGGGTTCATCGATTTTACCATGGAAATAAGACATTTCCCCGCGCGTAAAACGTAGCCTATGTGTTAATCCAGGGTTTCAGCTAAATCCATACCAAATTTTATTAAAATCACTCTAGCCGTTTATACGTGAAGAAGTAACACACTCACAAACTTTCGCATTTATAAATATTAGTGTGATTGAACCTTATTAAAGAGGCCTCCGGCAACCATCTGATAAACTAAAGTGGACGACAACGGGGACCGTGTACTCTTTTGACAGCTGCACAATGATATGCTCACCAATCGAGGTGACTTTGGGTACTCCGAGACCGACCTCACAAACGTATGCATAAATACTTAAGACTTCTGGCTTCAGGTCGGCAATCTGTGCCTGGGAACAAATAAACAAATATCGTAGTATATAATAGAATCGTAGCCTGGGCTGCCTGAGTGAACTAAAACGATCACTTCGGTTAAGCAACATAAGGCGCGTTCAGTCCATGGATGGGTTGCCGTCTATGACTAACGCTAGTGGCATTTTTCCGAGCGGTTCCGTGTTTCGCAAGGCACGTTAAGCAGTTGGTGCCGGCGGTCGTCCATGGATGTCAGTCGTTAAGCCAAGTCAGAGGCCTTAGGGCGGCTTGAAAACTTCTGACAGTAAGACCAGCCACTACTATTATAAGCCTCCACCAATCCGGACTTGGCCCCCGTGGTGGAGTATGACCTATACCTTTCTCAGGGAAGAGACCCATGCCCCTCGGTGGGGACATAATAGATTGATGATGATGATGATTTATAATAATATACTATGACCTATTCTCACACCAAATAAACACAAAAAAGTCGAAAACATCTGGGAATCCGTTACCGGCGAGTTTGATAACAAACACTGTGACATGAAATTATAATATATTACATTATATTATGTGATATAATATTATGGTTATAACCGAGTAATTTTTAAAATATATTCGAATGCAGTAATGATCATCATCAACCCATTATGTCCCCACCGAGTTGCACGGATCTCTTCCCTGAGGAAGGTATAGGCCATACTCCACCACGGGGACCTAGTCCGATTTGTTGGAGGCTTGTAAGACTAGTGGCTGGTGTTACTGTCAGAAGTATTCAAGCCGCCCAAAGTTCTTTGACTTGGGTTAATGACTGCCATTTATCGACGGCAGCCGGCACCAACTGCTTAACTTAACTTTCTTTTTAATTAATGTATTATGGTATTAATTCATGGGATAATAAAGGCTAATAAATAATACTAAAAAATGTAAACATGTAAGTATAACTCCACTCACCAGCTTTTCAGGAGTAATTTGGATTTCCGTTTGTCCTGGCTCGACAGTGTACTGCACAAGGGTCGGCTCACCGCGCCCTGCGTAATTATATTTACATTTGTTTAGTCATCTTATTCACATACATAAGCTCACGCCTGTACCCCAGAGGGGTGGGCAGAGACCAGGGACTGCCACCTGCCGCGTCTTGACAAATCACTTTCGCTTCGTGGACATTCATTAGTCGTTGCATGCACGCACGTCGGTTTCGCGTACTTTTTACCTTACTTTTTTTACCTTACCACGATGAATAAAACTCAAAAATACCGAAAAATTGTTAATATTTTAATAATAAAAAAACATAATATGTAAAAAAGTCATGATCATGAGAGTCTGGGCTCGACCCACGCATGTACCAATGACTTTTAGTTACGTACATATGTTTGTTTGTACAGCAACACCATTCGCTGATAAATTGTGCCCGGATAACGGCGACAGGCTTGCCACTTGTCACGTTTGGGACCTAATAAACTCGGTAAAACGTGGGCTCAGTTCTAGTCATTGATGCCTCTGCCTACTCAATCGGGGATAACATTAGTGAGTTTATTTTATTTTATTATAATTTTTTATGTAAAAAATTAAGTAGCATGGCCAGTTGTAGACAAGAAGACACGCACCGAGATGGCTGGCGACACATACCGCGTTTGCGCTTGCGCAAAGCACCAACAGCAGGAATGCGGCGAAAATGTATGTCTTCATAATGGCAGTGGAGAACAGGAAACGACAAAAATGTTTAGCGTTAAGTGTATTGACATGGAAAGCGCGATACTTTTTATACTAACATTTATCAACGCTCAATCACACTTTGATTGGCGGAAACTTAGGCGTTATTTTAATTCAATGAAACTAATTTGATGTTTCAAAGAAAGTAGAATGGGATTTGCCTACTGGGGTTGTTCTAACACTCAAGGATGTCGCTGAAAATCAGCGCTTTAGGATGCCCAGCACCTGTCAGCACAGGCTGAGCGACAGTCCTATTGCCAAGCTGTTCCATTTTAGATGTTGCTTAAAATTTTATTTATAGATAAATAGATAAACAATTTATTTGAACTTCACTAATTATATTACATCTTATAATAAATCTTCATTACTCCTTATATCAATAATGTATTACAAGTATGAAACATACTCGTATCTGTTCTTGGCAATAAATGGTTATTCATTCATTCATTTACGTTGAGCAACAGGTATAAAGGTATTATTGAGTGGATCATAGAACAAAAGGGTTCAAGAGAGCATTGGTTCTATTCCACGGGAGGACGTCGTACTTTATCTGGGGCCTGTTCTTGTACATTGCTTGGTCAATTGGACGTGATTTAGCAAAAAGGTGCCAATCCGCAACATGGTCATTTTTGAGTTAAACATACTAAAATGATCACTATGTTCTATTTTTTAAGAATCAAAGACTTCCATAGCAATCCGGTGAGTATGTGCAAAGTTATGGCACTTGGTAGTCCAACCTACATGTATGGAGAGCGTAGATCAGCTTAAACGTAAAATCTCAAATACCTCCAAACACACTTTGTCTGGGTTAAGTCGGCTTCCGACGGTCCGCGTAATCGCGGACGGACGCGGACCAGCTCGCACGACACACCATGGGAAGGGTATCGGTCCGCGGTAGCACAGACGTCTGTGGCGGTGCACCGTAACGGTCGTGGGTACGTGGTCGAATCGAGCACCGTGGGTAGAGCCTCGTGTGTGGTGCGTGGCTGTCCGTGGTCGTCGGCCGTCGGCAGAATCGCGCACCGTGGAAAGCCACCTTTAGAAACTTTTGCTAAACTACGTCCAATTAACCCTCAGATTAGCTAGTTCGCTTGAGAGGCCTATTTGCGCAGGTTATCTATGGGAATGCAAAAAATAACAACTATTGCCTTGCCTGAATCTTCGTACTATAAAACCCACCAAGAGTGAATCGGAGTCGCGCACGAAGAGTTCCGTACCATTATAAAATCGGACAAAAATCACGTTTATAGTTTGTGAGCCCCTTTTGATATTTATTTTATTTTAGTATTATTTTTAAAGTGAATATTATAACTCAATATTCTATGAATATTTAAAGGGTCTACCTGTTGCCGCTATCATTATCGAGTAAAAATCACGTTTCTTGTATGGGAGCTCCTTTGAATGTTTGTCTTATTTTAATTTAATTATTTATTTTTAAAGGGAATAATATAACCAAATATTTTGTGAATATTTCAAGCGTATACCTGTTGCCGTTATCAATATAGAGCAACAACGAGCAAAACAATCACGCTTGTTGTATGGGAGCATATGAATATTTATTTTATTCTGTTTTTTAGTATTTGTTGTTGTAGCGGCAACAGAAATACATTGTCTGTGAAAATTTCAACTATCTAACTATCACGGTTCATGTGATACAGCCTGATGACGGACGGACAGACGGACAGCGGGATCTCAGTAATAAGGTCCGTTTTACGGGTCGGAATGATACGCGCGGCAGCACTACAATGCCTAAGCGCGTATCCGCTCGCACTCAATATGGTGTAGGTTTTGCGCTATTTTAATAGTAATACAAAGGAATCGAGTTAAAAATTGTGTTTTTCTAAATCCTTCTGAACGAATGAACCATAAACAATTCGGTATTTGACACTATCAACAATAAATTATTTGATATGCTCGATTAAAACAAGATTTACAAAATGTTTCGGAAAATGTATTTCTTTTAATCATTTACTAGTTATTACAATTTTTAAATAGATGAAACATAAAAAGAGTGCCTGGAATGTGACTTCATAAGCAAGTATTTTCATACAAAATTCCGTTTTAAAAGTAACTCATTTGACATTTTGTCAAATACCCAATTGTCACCCACAGAGTACCTACAATGCCAAAAAACCGCTCATTCAAGTCGTTGAAATACGAGGCATACGAGGGTGCAAAATTTTCGTTGGCTCTGGCATTCCAAAGGTTAAGGGTGCGGAACCCTAAAACAACACAATCCAAATAGAAGCCTCTTGCGTCTCAACTATTGGTGTGGCGTTTAATCTCTACTTTTGTTCAGTTTCCTCATCAGTAGTTTATCTCCTCGATTTTCTTCCTCCCATAATATATTATGCAGGCTATATAAAAAGTATAATATGCGTGAAAAAACTTACTACTCTGTTGATGAATATCTGGACAAACAAACGAATTGACATTAATATATTATCGATTAAATTTATTTACTATGGGACTAATTATATTACGCTTAGATCTTGTATCTAAAAGTATATGACCAAATTAATATGTATATAAATAATCATCTAAAATACCGCTATTCATTGTCACAGAAGGATTTATTTAAATAAAAAACCAAATACACATCTTAGATCCTGCCTTTATTCATTTATTCAAACATATTGCTTCTGATCTTGTCGTGCAGCTAACTTTATGAATTACGCCTCTGGCAGCCACCTGACACACTAAAGTAGACGACAACGGGGAACGCGTAATCTTTTGACAACTGCACAATGATGTTTTCTCCAAATAAGGTGACCTTGGGTACTCCAAAACCGACCTCACAAACTTGTGCATAAACACTTAAGACTTCCGAATTTACACCGGCAAGCTGTGCCTGAGAACAAATAATTTCTGTAAATATAAAGGCCCCTAGTACACAATGGACCATGCTGGCCCACTGCTCGCCATCGCCATTGTGTACAGGGGCCAATGGTATGCAGTGGCGGACAATGGGCTAGTTGCCCTAAAAAAAGTAATTAGTCCGTCTTTTAGATTAATCAAAAATAAGGGACACGTATTTTTTTATTGTAAATTAGACCAAAAATTACAAAGATATTATAGCCCATTAAAGTTACGTGTGACGTCACGCCGTACTGCATTTTTTAGCACGGAGTGACGTCACACGTAACCTTAATGGGCTATATCTTTGTTATTTTTTGTTTACTCGAAAAAAGAAAAAATATGTGTCCAATATTTTTTTATAATCTAAAATACGGACTGAATAGAATTTAATTATTTTGACCCTGGAAACTACCCTATTGTCTATAGTGGCGCGCTATCGGGAAGTTGACGGTTTTGTGGGCACACTTCAAAGGAAGCGTGGCGTAGCGTGGCCTGCGTGTTTACACAGTGGCCCATTATTTAGTTCGTCACCGACCGCTGACCGGGATAGTCATAGATTATAGTAATGGATAGTGCACGTTTTTGTGGCGTTGATTTTTTGTAAAATTACTTAAATTTTAGATCATACTTGGTAGCAGTAAAGGAATAATTAGCTGCGGTCGCAACTACTTCCACGTTGAATCCGTTTCCGACAAAATCGATACCAAGCACTGCGATTTTAATACATTTGATTAAAAATAGGTTTCAGTAACCGCAGAAACGTTTCGGTGTAGCCTCGAAGGTCAGGACTGACCTTGAATATGACATGAAAATACATTATATCTCTCCTCTATTGTATTCTTTTCAACACAATTACCCCATCCTATCTCAAAGAGAGATTCGAGTTTCTTCATTCTTCTCATAGTCTGACTCTTGCTCATGCCAAAATCTTCTCAACCTCATCATACATAACTAAATTTTATGGCGCCTCCCTCACGGTTCAGGCAGTCCATTTAAGGAACGAGCTGCCCGTGGAAGGGAAAAGAGCTAAGTCCTAGAACTGTTTTGAGGCTTTGCTGAAATCCCACTACCTTATTTCTTAAACTGTAAAACTGTTGCATACATAAATGTGTATTTAATTATGCATTTATTTTGTAAGTATATAATTATGTATTTTATTATCTAAATATTATCTAAATCTAAACGTCGTATATTACGTAATTATAAGTTCTTGTTCCTCCTATCTTTGCGAGTTGTGTATTCTTTTTTGCCTGTTTGTGGTAAAAATCAGGCGCTGGGCGGAACCGTATTAACATTATTCCATTTCTTAATTTCCATGATAGGTACAGTCACGAGCAATAATATGCATACATTATCACATTTTCTGAGAATCTTAACTTAAAACTATCTAGAAAGAAGTGTTAGACAATTTGTCCTCAATTATGTAACCAATGATTAGATAATTTAAGACATATGTCGTACAAAACAAAAAATGTACGTCGTACAAAATGTGACAGTGTATACATATTATTGCTCGTGACTGTACAGCATTGAGGTTTGAAAAGGGGTTTGGGTAATTTTGTATGGACCCTTGGCATGATTTTTATTTTTAGCGACCAGTAACAAAATTATTATTTTTTGATAGTCCTTTAATTAATATTGAAAACCCATAAAATATTTTTGTCGTAAGTAATATCGGAGCCGAGATATTTGGGTTCAAAGTTCCTCAATAAACAGTAATAATATCATCATTTTAAGCATGTGTCCTATGTTTACTGTAAATTCTATTTGATTTAGGGTTGTTTCAATAAGGAACATAAATCCGATGCAAATAAAAACATGAAAAAAATTCACTCACGCCCGTTATTCCGGAGGGGTAGGCAGAGAAGCGAGCTCATTGAGTTCGGCCCATGTTTTGCCGTGTTTATTAGGTTCCTATGTAACAAATAGTATGTGTGTCGATGTAATCGGGGCATTTAACTTTTCATCATCATCATCATCATCATCACCAACAGTTTTTTGATTGGATGAATGAATCATGAATCAGGTCTTACTGCTTGTTAGAGTTGCTAAAAATATGTTTTGAACATAAAATATTTTTTGAGATTATTCTACTCCTCAATGTGAATGTCTTTTACTATGGGGACCACTTCGAAATATGAAAAAACTAATCAGCTATTCCATACATTACTGCACAAGGTATTTGAGTTTATATGGTTTTTTATTTTTGCATATTTCGAAGTTGTTACCGTAGTAAAAGTTGCTCGTATTGAAGATTAGAATCATTCCTTAAAATATTTACACATTTTTAGGACCTTACTGTTGAGGAGTGGACTGTATAAAATAAGGAAAACTGATGGAAATTGGGAAAAGTATCTACAGGGCGGGCGTCCCAAAGTTATGGGACATGAAAGGAAAGTACCTTAAATATCGTAGATACGGTATTTTGCTGAAAGAAGACTTTATGTTATTTTTAAAAGTTAGTATTGCTGCATTCAAAGATTTTCTAAAAAATACTTGCCTCGTCTGGGAATCGAACTGACTTAAATGTAAAAAAAAACTCTCCTACTTTTATGATGCCAATCGAAAGCATGGCCAAAAAATAATAACTCTTCTTAAGTAACACAGTATTTTTAAAGAAAGGAACAGCGTGAAATTAATCATTTTAATCAATTAAAAAAATACATGAAACTGCCGCTCCCGTAGTCAATTAAGTGGGTATTTTTTTGTAAATTAATTAATTAAATGCTCAAAATGTGATCCCTCTTGTCTTACTCAAATTGCCAATCTTTTAATTAGTCCGCTGCCTGTTGATTTTCTTTTTTCATTTTCAACTTAATTGACTGGGTCAGTTTATGTATGTTTTTAATTTGATTAAAATGATTAATTTCACGCTGTTCTTCTCTTTTAAAATACTATGTTACTTAAGATGAGTTATTATTTTTTGATGTAATCGCAGAAAAATGGGTGATGAGGTTGTGACAATCGAAATATTACAAGAATATGAGTGACATGAGTATGAAAAAACAATAAGAAAAGAAAAATAAACGTTGACATAAAAATACGCAAAAGAGTCTTCAACATCTTGTATAACTAAAATATTTATTTATTTATTGTATATCTGTGCCCATTTCACTGAATACTTATTTTTACTCATAATTAATCGCATAATTTTACATCAAATTAAAGTGATCTAAATACATAATAAAAGGAAGCATATCATAGATTTTTTTTTTAATATTTCAGCTCCGATACACTTTGGAGAAAAACTGCCATGGAAAAAAATCAATGTCTTAATATGTGCTATCATATGGAATAGGTTTCAGCAGTGGCCACAGCTTTCGACAATCATGCCACTTTTACCCAAACCCCTTTAGGAAGAAGAAGTTAAGAAGCAAAATATGAACTATGAAATAATCGATAATTCATTATAGTGAGTAGGATAGGTGACCAGCCATGCAGGAGCTACGAGCAGGCAGTTTGTAAATACGTAGGTATAACCCAACTCACCACGCTTTCAGGAGTAATGCGCAATTCCGTTTGTCCTGGCTCCACTGTGTACTGGACGAGGCTTGGCACTCCGCAAATTTGCCCTGCACAATTACATGTACTTGGTTAACTTATTTACAAACATAAAATCACGCCTATATCCCACAGGGGCAGGCAGATGCCAGGGACTGCCACATGCCACGATCCTGAAAAATCACTTTTGCTTCATGGACATTCATTAGTCGTAGCCGGTTGTGGGTACTTTTTGTCTTGTCCTTTGCTGATACATTCCCTATTCGGCCAAAGTATGACCGCCTGGGGCGTCCCTTATCAGCCCTTCTACTAAGATTGGCTCGATATATTTGCTTTTCTTCCTTTGTCCTCTCCACTTTTCCAAGCCAACGCAACATATTTATTATTATTTTTTTAATATCATATTATCAGGCATTTTCTATAGGAATACATTGTTACGAGGTGCAATTGGCCTCGTTGCTTTCTATTATTTTTGGCCATTATCCATTCTAAATTCAATCATATTTTGACATTGATATTTGCATGTTTACATGTTTGTGATGTCGCTGTTTCTGGTTCCCACGACACAGGGTATTCTAGTGTAGGGCCAGATGCAATGTATGTAAATGTTTATGTTTAAAATTTTCCGGTAATAGTAGAAAAGGAGACACGTACCGAATTGGTTGGAGACACATACCGCGTCTGCGCTTGCGCAAAGCACCACCAGCAGGAACGCGGCGAAAATGTAGGCCTTCATAGTGTCAGTGGAGAACAGGAAACGACAAAAATGTTTAGCGTTAAGTGTATTGACATGCAAAGCGCGACACTTTTTATACTAACATTTATCAGCGCTCAATCACACTTTGATTGGCGTTAATTTAATTCAATGAAACTAATTTGATATTTCAAAGAAAGTAGAATGGGATTTGCCAACTAGGGTCGCTCTAGTATCTCTATGTAATAGGCTTTTTGAAAGGTTTCTAAAAACCTACTCAGATTTTTTTAGTGTTCATTAAGTGCTCAGAATGTGGTAATTTTAAATTCGTTCGTGTACTTTTTCTAAAAAAATAATAATTCACATTTCAAAAAAAGTCAAAACGCTAATTTAACTCTAAATGCATAATATTGTTCTCTTTTAGTATATTCGTATTTATGCATGCAGTATCTACGAGGGCTGCTACTTATGTATGCGGAATAGAAAAAACAAACAAATGTATATGGCTAAATATGCTTTTATTGTTTTTCAAAGTATTTTCCACTATGATCGATGCACTTTTGCATTCGATGAAACCAATTTGTAAAACACTTTTTCCACTCCGATTGAGGTATCTCCAAAACGTGCTGTTTGAACGCATCTACGGCATCTTCACGGGTCGAAAATCGTTGACCACGTAATTTATTCTTTACATTTGGGAATAAATAGAAATCATTGGGAGCCAAATCAGGGCTGTACGGTGGATGACCCATCAATTCTATTTTTTGACCATCCAAAAATTTAAGTAGTTGTTTCCCGAGATGTATGACAGCTGGCATTGTCATGGTGAAGTATGATTCTGCGTCGCTGGTTGTTTTGGCGTATTTCTTCAAATACTTCCGGCAAACAAATGGTCGTGTACCACTCCGAATTAACCGTTCTGCGATTCTCCAGTGGTATTGTAGCCACATGGCCATTAATACCAAAAAAGCAGGCCACCATTTGCTTTACAGTGCTTTTTGCACGAGCCACTTTCGTAGGGTTCGGCCCATTTTGAAACACCCAAACTGTTGATTGTTGTTTAGTTTCGGGATCGTACGCGTAGATCCAGGATTCGTCACCTGTGTAGATATTATAAACAGATTTTGAGTCGCCTCCGTTGAATTTTTTTAAGGTTTTCTTGCACCATTCGACGCGAGCATCTTTTTGATCCTGAGTTAAGTTGTGCGGGATCCAACGCGAACAAATTTTTTTTACAGACAAATGTTCATGTAATATCCTATGAATGCTCGTCATACATATGACCTGAATAGCCTCTATCTCGCGATACGTAACATAGCGGTTTTGCATTATTAGTTTTCGCACAGCTTCAATATTTTGTGGCACAACCACCGATTTCGGGCGACCTTCTTTAACTTCGTCCGTGAGCTTACTGCGCCCGCGATTAAACTCACTAAACCAGTGATACACAGTCGTTTTTGATGGAGCTTCATGACCAAAAGTCGAAGTTAATTGATCTACCCACTGTTGTTGCGTTAAACCACGTCGAAAATCGTAATAAATCATAGTACGAATATTTTCACGAGTGAGTTCCATTTTTTCAGCGATATGACATTTTAAACCCAACAAAAACAAAACACTAACGTATATAAGAGAAAAATATTAGCGGCCAGTATTTAAAAAAAGAACGAATTTGACCATGGAGGTCAGACATTGCGTTTAAAATTATTGGAATCCCAGATTCCGCATACATAAGTAGCAGCCTATGTATAAGGCTGGTCGTATTGTAGAATACAGGCTTGAGTTTAGAAAAGAATAAATGAAGACGAGCTCTGCTATGGAGAGAGCTATCCTCGGAGTTTCTCTGAAGGATAGGATTCGTAACGAATACGTCCAACAGAGAACCAAAGTTATCGATATAGCACAGAGAATTAGCAAGCTGAAGTGGCAGTGGGCTGGCCATATCTCGCGAAGAACCGACAACCGCTGGGGTAAACGTGTTCTTGAGTGGAGACCGCGACCACCCTCCGACCAGGTAGGATGACGATCTGCGAAAAACTGCAGGCAGATGCTGGATGCGGTAAGCTGAAGGCAGGGCGCAATGGCGCTCATTGGGGAGGGCTATGTCTAGCAGTGGACTAGTATAGCCTGATGATGATGATGATGATGACCAAGCCAAAGGTAGTGAGTTGCCACTGGGGGTCACCATACATTTGTACACGTGGTCTGGGTGTTGTTTGCATGTTTGTGATCTCTTTAGTTGGTTACCATAGCACGGGGTATCCTATATTGGGACTAGGACAAGTGGTTGTATTGTGTGGAAATTATAAGCTGACTCAAATCCGTTTTGAATAGTGTACAATGCATTTAGTAGACGGACTTCGTTCATTTGATCCGCACCTAAGTAATGAGATTTACCGTGAAGTATGAAGCATTTAGTTACAGTTGAAAGCCACCGCACCATTAAATCTATCACAATAGTGTATCCAAACTGAGGATTAATTGATCAGCGCAATCGATAGCTTAACGAGCTATGCGCGCTCACATAATAATATAAAACAATGTAGACGTCAATGGTATGCAAAAACAAGTCACGTGGCCCGACCGCGTATCTGTCATCGTACTATAATGCACTAACAGGATCGTGACCATGGATTGAACACCATCTATCGGCTCAGTTCAAAGTAAAGCAGGGTCGTGCAATTTGCGTGGCATTCTTATTGCCTGTACTAGAGTTACCAGGACAGAGTGAATACAAAATCCCGCATTTTGCGTTACCGTGTGTAATTAAATTAAACCAAAATCAAAAGACATTGTAAATCTTTAACGTGAAAACCGGGAAAATCCCCTTTGTAGAGGTAGTTTCCTAGAATGCAGCGATTGTTCCCCAAGAATTTTCGAAAATAACTTATTAAAACCCTTCAAAGTGAGATTCAGCTTTGTAATTTCCTGTAACTACGTGGCTAAGCCCAGCAATTACTAGGAAATGGCTACAGGCGATCAATTACAATATCCTAATTCTCTACGTTCAACCGCAAATCTGGTACAGTTTATGGAAATTGTCAACTCACAGCCTACGTTATTCGTTACATTTTTCAACAAAAAATTTCAGTTTCACAGCCGGTACTAAACGAAAAACAATCTACAATTTGGAGTCAAAAGGATCAACAGACACTATAGAGATGAAAATATGCACTGTCTCGAGTAACAAGAAGGATGTTGAAGAATGAATGGATGTTTAAGTAAGGATGTTTAATAGATAAAAATAAGATAAGAATATTCTTTATTGTACCTAGGAAAACACAGGTAAAACATTCCTAAAGACAGAGTACATTTAGCAGCCTTATTGCTTAAAGCAATTTATTTCAGACAACCGACGATGGAGAGTTGCTGAAGGACGAGTCAGTCGGGTAGTCGGTGCGGATAATAAAATGATTTGCTTACTACAAATGAGAGAGTAAAAAAAACGCACGAAAAAACCAAGAAAGCTGAATGAGTGATTCTCTGACAGCTCCTAAAAAAAGGGTCCAATCTCGCTACTAGATGGCGATGGTGTCTACGTAGGTAGTTTTTTTTTAATACAGCTGAGAGCCCTTCATTGATCTGTGTTGGTACGTTACTGTCATCGTCATCTGTCGTGAAGGTACAGCTAACTGGACCTCGTAAGTTATACAAATACGATCGACACCAAGAAATTTTCGAAATTAATGGAGAAGCCGTATCGCCAATGCTGCGCAGTAAAAGTTTGTACGAAGGCAGGTACTCACCATTCACAGATTACAGATATATTGCGAAGAAAAAATTCAAGTCACGTTTTATCAGAGCCATCTGTCGCAGTTTCAAGAACTAAATATTTTTTTTTATTGCTATAAGAAAATCCCTCATTTGTAAACGTAAACCAAAAAGTAAACTATGAAAAAAAGTTTAATAAAAATAATTCAATATTCACAAAGGACAAGCCATACCGGAATTACAACAATACTCGTCCTTTTTCGAGCCGAAATTATCTTGTCACAACAGAATGCCCGTAGCCGACAAAAATACACCAGCTTTGAATTTATGGCGATTACTGACAGAGACCAAGAGATAAGGAACCCTAAATTTGGCGCGTGTCAACGCGTGCCAGTGTGTCTAGCACGACTACAGTCTGTAAAACATAGTTTGAGCTCCACAACAGCACAGTGGTAGGTTACGATATTGCTTAGACATCGAATAGTGTGCAGTAAGTACGGAGTTTTCACAGTACAAATATTCTGGGAAAAAATGTAAACCTTCATGGACGCAATTTCGATGACAGCTGTCGCGGAGCTCAAGCTATGTTTTAAAGAATATAATACTCGTTTTAATGGAAAATGCAAAATCTTTATTTTGCCACCACATAAAATCTACAGTCTGTTAGCTTTTAGAATATACCTCGGGCTCTAGAGTAGGCTTCGGTTTTCGCCGAAAGCACACGAGTGTAATTCTGCCGCCGTACGGAGAAAGGCCGTAACTTAGTTGAAACTAGTTTTGAGTAAATTAAAATCTTGTTTGAATTGAAGTTTGAAACATTAATATTAACTTTAAGCCGATGATAGTAGTTTTAAAATTTATAGAAAAATATGTTACATTTTTATGGTTTGTAATTTGTTTCCGTATAGACTAGCCTTTCTAATAATTTGCAGATTTCCCTTTCACTTAAGTAAAAAAAATATTTTAAGTAATATAATGTTAAGCAAGAAAGCCATAATTAGAAAGTTAAGGCTTTTCTTGTTAAATTTATCAAGTCATCAGTAATATAATTTTGGATATTTCTTGAGTTGAAATAGCCCTAATTTCATTTTTTCCAAAGAAAACTCTATTAAGAAAACTAACTATTAATATTATGGCATGAAATTTAATTTTATGGAAAAAAGGTATCAAAATTAAAACAAAAATGATAGAAATGGACGCTATGAACAAAAAAAAAGATTTAATTATTGCCAGTTATTCGAATGTTTGTTTTTATTGTATGTTATAAGCAAGGAGGTTATTTTAATCTTTGTGCTATAACATTCAAATAGGCTATTTGACAATGTGAAAAAAAAACTGTATTATTTATACGTATTCGTAAAACCGCCTTAAGCCATTTTAACTAAAAAAATATTATTTATAAAATAGACACAGGATAAGTAAACTTTTAGTCCAGATCAACTTACGGGTGTTTTTTTTTATCGGACGAGTCCAACCAGGTTTCGCTCCGATTTGCAGTACGAAGCACCCGTAAGTTGATCCGGACTAAAAGTTTACAATGTGTTGTGCTTACGAAAGTTTTAGGATAAAATTTGATAATTTTATGTATCTGCAATTATTGTATCGAAAACGGCCTGGATTGGCCGATTCTATGATGACGTCACAGTTCAGTTAAATGGCGTCTGCCGTTCATGTCGTTCATACGTTCATTGGTTTGTTTACTGGTATGTGACGTCATAATTCCTGTGCGATGCCATATTGCCCAAGATACCGTTTTGGCGGGTTGTTTGAAACGTAAATTTTTGTTCGCCTTTTTTACAAGAAATCCACGAAAGAATCTAAAATGACCACTTTCTGCGGACTCCATGAACACTGACAAAAAATATGAGATGGTGTTCAGAAATCTGTCAAATAGCCTATTGTGTTGTGATCGATACATTTTCCTATAATTTCCTTAAGTGTGTAGATGATTTAGTAATGTTAAATTTAAAGATACTCATTATACTTATTAAACGAATACGATTAAGTTTATGTATTATTTGTAAGTTTATGTATTCGTTTGAAAAACGTTACATAAACTTAACAATAAAATGGTAATAACTAACATGTCTTGGTTGTTTATATGATTGTGATGTCGCTGTTTCTGGTTGGGGCCAGGAGCGATGCATGTGCCTGTATGTAAATGTTTATGTTTATATCATAACATTTATATCATATATCGTTTGATTATAAAAGATGAGTATAGGCCGTTTGATTTGCCAGTTTACAGCGACTCCACGCTAGGCGTACCTGGGCCCTTAGTGCGTGTTTTTTCATTCACTTTCGATAGCGAGAGCGTTTGCAATTTGTATAGGAGTGACAGAGAGACAACTAGCTGGCGCGCTTTGTCACTCCTATAGAATATGAGTTTACGTTAACGCGATCGAGTAGTTAAAAAAAACTCGCACTAAGCTCACTGAATTGTGGACGACGCTCACTATTCGAGTGGGGGTTCTTCAAAAAACATAGTTTGGTTTTGATACACAAAGGACATGCCGAATCTCAAAGTCGCTTTACCAATATGTTTGGAAGACACCAATTAGGGTCTGTTCACGCTTGGTAAGAATAAAACCGGAGAAGAGCAAGTGGGGCTTGCCCACAGACGCACAGTGTTTTATAAACCCCGATTTTGTCTCATCCACTTTTTATTGTTCAAATCGTTAATACAATCATTCTTAGCACTACAGTGAAACTTCGAAATTTCTGTGCCATCTAATTTATTTTAAAAAAAATGGTTAAGTTTCACTTTATCGGGGTTCCGAAAATCGCAAAAAAAATATAAAAAAATAACCATGCAATATAATAAAATTCCAATAGCTTACATGGAATACACCTATTGAGATGTAAATTCTAGCAAAATTTCGAACATCAAATTTTAATAGATGCCGAAATATTAATATTTTTCTCTCTTTTAATTTTTATTTTTTATCTCCCGAATAACGCCATATTAGAACGAGATTTTTATACAGTATATTTTTCACACGTTATTCTATCAATACTATGAAAATCACAATCTAATTCCACGTTATTCAAAAGTTATTGCCAAACCTAATTTTATCCGGATTTTCTCGACCCAGGGTTGTCACTTCTCATAAATTCATATTTAATAATCGTCTGTAATAAAAAGTCATGAAAAAGAATATTGTTATGTTACCAGTTTTTATAAGATACTTTAAACTATATACTAGTATTGAACGTATTTTTGTCAGACAATAGCATTGCTTTCTATGGGATGAATCTTAGGGCAGGTTATCTCAATTTTCTTTTTGTTTCAAATGCTGATGATTTTGATGAACACGAATTTTGACGCACACAGGCTTAGCTCTGCAGTATATGCCGTTAAAAATATTAGAGAGCTCACTGACGTTGCAACTGCTAGGCTTGTTTATTTTAGTTACTTCCATAGTATTATGTCCTACGGTATACTACTATGGGGTCTATTGGAAAATGGAAACTATCTTCATCTTGCAGAAGAGAGCGATCCGATTTATCTAAAAGCTAGGTAGTAGGGATTCGTTAATGGATTTCTTTAAACAAACTAACATCTTAACAGTTGCAAGTCTTGTCTTTTCCACGATTTAAACTTGCAAAAGTTAATACATCCTTTATGGGGCACTGTATACAGTTCTATAATAAGATTCCTCAAGATATTAGATTAACCGCCGACGCGGTTTAAGAAATGTGTTAAGCATACTCTGTGCAAAAAAGCCTATTATAACATTAAGGATTATTAAGAAGATAAAGATGTCTGGTTAAATAAAGTTAACGGGGACGACTGTGTTTAATGTAGCGTAATTTTAAGTTCAAAACTCTGTTAATTAAGTCTATTTTGAAAAGAATAAATGTGAAGTTTCTTTGTTAGCTTCTTCTCCGCATAACCTATTAATTGTAAAACTAACAGCTTTGACGTTCATTAAGTAAACATTTTGTTTCCATAGTGAATAAAAAATTTTGACTTTGACTTTGAAATATGATGAATATAAAGGATGGGCTTTTGATTTATATTAATTTGATTGATGTGTAATAGTTTCAAAATTCAATCATAAAGGATATTTTTTGATTTATTGTAATCATTCAGACCCGGTCATTTCCGACTTTGCTGCACATAAACGAAATCAAAAAACAAAAAAAAAACTATTGCCAGCATTAGCAGTTAGTCTAATAGAACCTGTGGATGTAAGTACAACAGTCAACAGTACGTCATATTATGAAGGTGACGAAAATTTGGTAGTCCCGAATGAAAGCGAATAAACTCAAAGCACAATTTTAACCGCCGATAAAAATAAATATAAGTCCGGCTACTCCGGATATTCGCAGGTGACAACCCTAACCAAAATAAATGATAAACAATAACTTTTGAATAACGCGGAATTAGATTGTGATTTTTATAGTATGGATAGAATAACGTGTGACAAATATACTGTATAAAAATCTCGTTCTAATATGGGGTTATTGGGGAGATAAAAAATAATAATAAAAATAGAGAAAAATATTAATATTTCGGCATCTATTAAGATTTGATATTCGAGATTTTGCTACAATTTACGTCTCAATATTTATATTCTATGGAAGCTATTGAAATTTTATTATATTGCATGGTTATTTTTTTATATATTTTTTTGCGATTTCCGGAACCTCGATAAAGTGAAACTTAACGATTTTTTAAAAAAAAAACTAGAAGGCACAGAAATTTCGGACTTTCACTGTAGTGCTAAGAATGATATGTACTAACGATTTGAACAATAAAAAGTGGATGAGACAAAATCGGGGTTCATAAAACACTGTGAGACGGTACCTTAATCGCAGTTTTTCATGCATGTAGTTTTCAGATTGTTTTCCTGTGTTTGAAGCATAAGACAATATCAGTTGCCGAATTGAGTATACCTTTTTTTGTAAGCATAAACATCACACCTCACACCAAACATCCTCATCACCTTCAAGAAACCATAGACTTGAGCGTTTGGTTATAATAAATACAAATGTAGGTATAGATACTTTCCTGTATTTGTAGTTTAAGATAATATTAATTTCTGAATTTCTCTTGGTTAAGGGAAAGTACCGTTGATTCAGTGAGTTTGATTCCCTTGAGTGCCGAAATATGTTATACGTTTTGTTGGCCGCATTAATTCTTTTATATTATGTTCATTCAGAAATTCAATTTTTTCACACCTTCCAGAAACCATACATAGACTTGAGCATCGGGCTTAAATTAAAAACTGAAAACTATGCAAAAGTATAGTTTTCAGTTTTTTCTCTTTGCAGTATTAAGTCAATATTAATTGCCGAATTTCATAGTTTCGCACTTTCGCTATAACACCGTGTCTGTTGGTTTCCTAGTAAAAAAAAGAAAAAAAGGCACAACGGCCGTCGTTTGCAGCAATTTGTGTAGGTATCCAATTTTCAATAAAACGCCTGTCTCTAATTCCCAATCACCGGCGAGCGTCCCAAATGCAATAAGCGACTGATCCTAATTTGTTCATTGGAGAGCAAAGAGCAGGTTTATGGGAACACTTGTCGGGCGGCGGGCGCGCCACGCGCGGCGCACGCGCCGGTCCTCCAGGGATTTGACGTGTGGCCAGAGCAGTGCTAGCGCAGTGGCTGGGCCAGCTTCTACTGCCTGAGGCACTCTGTTCGAACCCCGACGTGTACTGATGATTTTTTTAAGTTTTCTGTGCCGATTGCTATCGCAAGAGCGCTCAATCTGAAAACAGTTTATTAGGCTGGTTTTAGAGTCACTCTGACTACCGGGCTGACCGTCAGCGCTGATAAATCAAGGCAATTTTTCGGAGCGGTTCCGTGCTTCGCAATGCACGTTAAGCAGTTATGTACAAGTCTCTACCAATCCGGACTTGGCCCCCGTGGTGGAGTATGTCATATACCTTCCTCAGGTAAGAGACCCATGCCCCTCGGCGGGGACATAACGTGGTGCGGCTTGTAAGGCTAGGGGCTGGTCTTACTATCAGAAGTTTTCAAGCCGCCCTAAGGCCTCTGAATTGGCTTAACGACTGCCATCTATCGACTATCATCTATCTATCGGTTGCGAAGAACGGAACCGCTCGGAAAAATGCCACTAGCGTTAGTCATAGACGGTGACCCATCCATGGACTGAACGCGTCGTATTTAGTGATCGTTTAAGATCACTCAGGCAGCCCAGGCTACGAGCGATTCAGCACACGATCAGCACACGACTGAAAAAAAATCCCGAGAGCGAAAGAATGTTGGTTCATATTCAAATTATATTAAGAGCATTGGCACTTTATTGGTGGCGTGAGTTCTAAGCCGAGTGACACCACTAGCGCGCTCATTCGGTTTCACCCTCCAATTTGCTGGATTGCCGGGTCGCGTGGCGAGGGGCGCCTCTTAATAGAATTACTCGAGTTGTAACAATAAAAACGCTACTCCAAACAAATTACTGGATGACACTCGAGCGTTTCACTGCAGTAGATAATAAAGAGCGCGGAAACTTGCGTTTAATGCTTGCGCGCTTGGCTGCGTTTTAAACGGTTAGCGGTTTAAACATTAGGCGTGAAATGTACAACCAATTCTTTGGTCGAGAATCTCTGATTTTAAAATCAGGCTATACCTGAGATTTCCTTGCTTATCCAGCGCTTGGTACGTACTATTGGATTATAGTACGAACCGAGCGTTGTAAGCTGTATAAATAACTTCTCACACGGGAGCCCTCTCTATGTCCCTCTGTCCAGCAGAGGGCATGAAAGAGGGCTGGAGGGGCGGGGAGGGGCGTGAGTTGCGCAAGCCGGGCCTAAGGGAGGGATACTGCAGGCGGTAAGCCAGGGACCGGGGACTGGGCACCCCATATGGTCTCTGGCCGAGGGGTGTTCTTTTGGGAGGGATTTTCAGATGGGCCGAGGATCCGGGGAGAGGGCCACACTGGGTCCTCGGTAGCTGGAGGCTTGGGGAGCTCGCGCCTTTCCGCCGCCGGGAGAGCCGGTGGCGCGGGGGATGCTACGCGGACCTTGCGCCGCCGGTTGAGTGAGGGTCACAGACGGCAGGTTGGGGGACCTGCCGTCCAACATCGTGACGGGAGAAGGAGGTGGGGGGCCCATGCCCCTTCTCCTGTGAGGGTGGGCCCGACTCCGACCCGGCGACGCCCAGCGGCGCCGCTGTCGCATTTGCGTTGTGGTTTCACACCACTTGCGAGATCCGGCGGCGCCCCATTGCACGAGCGACAGGACGGCTTAGGGGGTGTCTTAGGAGGTATGCCTCTCCTATTATTAGGAGAGGAGAGTCCGACACACGGCCGTCGCCCTCCCCCTAAGGGTGGCGGTTTTGGTGCGTAAAGCATTTCACCCCGTAAACAAAAAAAAAAGGGGTTTTCTCACACGATGTTTCCGTTCGCAGTTGGCGAATGGTACAGTACATAACTACGATCTCACTAATGCATGTAAAATATAAAACAAAGTCATCGGTACATGCCAGGATTCTGACCCATGACCTCTGGATCTACCGAAGCGTTACCACCAACAGAGAGAGGTAGAGGATTGTACCTATATTCCCATAATTTTTTTTCGCTAAGGTTTTAATATAGGCAATTTTCAATTGTAGAGATATACATAAATCCATCAGCTAGTAGGGGAGGTAGGGGAGGGATGGGCACTTTTTCACAATTTTACGTATAAAAAATCAGATTTTATAGATAATCAACATTTATTGCCAATTCTTATTGCACCACACATCTGGCTAGATATCTTAGAGAGAACTTTCTTAAAATTGTAATCAATCTCAACATTACTTGAGATACTTTCAGAAAAAAGTCAAAAGTGCCCAATGCTCCCTATGGCAGGGAGGTTTGGACACACCCTGTGGGAGGCTTGGGCATGGCCTATAAAACTCTTCCAAAATCCAAAAATAAAAGTTAATATTTTTTTTTCTTTATGGCTACAACATATTCATAGGTCAATTTTAAGTGCTTATCTTTGTTAATCCGTAATTGTGTTTAGAACAAACTATCAATTTGATTTTTTTGTTTTTCTTCGTCAGTGAAAATTTGTGAGGTTTTAAATCTGAGCGGAAAATCCTTTACACAATCTTGTTTAACGGTTGCAACGTACGGTTCCAAACTTGATCTAGAGATTTGATATATATCAGCTGTTGTGTTTATTATTGATCCTCTTGATACCTCTTCTATGGCTTGTATGAAATTTTTAGGAATTTCCCGTCGCAAACCTTTCTTATTGGCTTTGAACGGCATTTTTCTATAACTAAATATAATTGACATAGTTTAATTTAAACAGGTAGCTACTTAAAATAAAAAGAAAATCCTGTCCTCAATTTTTAGGCCGGCACTGAAAAAAAGAAGAAATTTCTTTAGAAATAAGTCCGCCTTTGTACGTATTTTTTATCACAAACCTGTTATTTAAGTTATATTATGTATTTTCTTTTGTGCAATAAAGTGTAACAACAACAACAACTCAACTTATAGAAGGGAGCATAGGGCATGCCCAAACCTTCCTCACATCAGACTGCCCATTACTCCCTCTGCATACATTTTCAACATAAGTTACCGGTTTTTTTTTTATTTAGGTATTTAAGCGCGAATTTCAGTTTAATATATAAGTTAGTGAATATACAACAGACATATAATAAAAAATAGACATACCTTTCGTTACTTTCCTCTTTATTACGATCCGAAACCACAACAAAATATTCACTTTTACGAGCGCATAACATTAAAACGTGTCTGTGTTTAACAACTGACAGAAATGACACATAGTCTATGGATGAACAGCGCTCCCAATCGGTAAAGCATACTACCAAATTATGAAATAAACTAAATCTGTGACCGGATCAGAATAAAAGGGGGGTGCCTATGTCTCCCGACTGACCATCCCTCCCCTACCTCCCCTACTCGAGAAAAAAAATACTTAAAGCTTAAACACTATAACTTAGAGTCTGACTAGCGAGTCGTGGGATGCGATTTATTTCGAATTCTTCATATGGCCACACTGCTGACTGTCAAACTTGCCTCAAGTAGTACTGCCCAAACAGTTTGATACTCGTTTACCTAGATTTAAACAAGAAAAAAACTTTTGTTTCTATTCAACATAATTTTACCTATGTTTTAGTATTTACCTACATATGAGTAATAATGTTTTAAAACAAACATGAATTATTTCTTGTTTTAAGGTCTGTCGGATGATGAAAATTTTGAACGTCAGATCGAAGACTTAGTCAAAGAACTCAAAGAGGTTGAGAAAAAAGATCTGAAAGATTGCATCTTAATCCACTTATTAGGTGGGACACTTCGGGAAAAAAACGCCTTCGCCAGCCCAATGTTTCATTTTTAGTGAATTTTGCGGCGTTAAGAAATAAGGCATTGAATTTCTTGAATCAGATTTTGATTATGGTTCAGAATTAATAAATGTTTTTAAGTTTATGTGGTGCATCTTTATTATCCCTGTTTTTGGTGGAGTGGAAATATTGGTTTTGATGTAGTTAATGTTTTCGTTTTGCTTATATTTATGTTTGGGCAAAATTCATTGGAGACTCCGAACTAATTAAACAAATAGTCAAGTTAAGCAAAGTATCAAGATTGTTTATTCAGACTATATGCAGGGTTATCAGCTAAAATATTTTTAATTTCCCGCCAGAGGCTTGTGCCATGACTCACTTGTCACACTCTATTAGGTATGCTCCGTTCCACGAGTCAAAATTCCAGGGAACAAAACGCTCGCATATCATTGGTCCATGCGCGCGGCTAGAGGTAAGCAAAACAATAAGGCCCTTTCTCCACTGCTCCGGTCCGGCGTCGGTACCGGAATCACTAATGAGAAAAATATCGGATGCCGGATTATGCTTCTCCACTTCATCCGACTATAATCGGCCATGGACGTGGCGCAGTGCTTTATTGAAATTCCTAATTTTTTCTATTCAAAGCACATTCCACACGGTTTTCCACACATTCTATTAATGCAAATAAAATAGTATTGGAACATTTTTGGGTTGTATGCGCGGTGCAAAAACGTGTATTGTTTTTGTACGTCGATCACTTCGGACCGGTAAAATACCGTTCCGATCTAGCAAATTATCAGCAGTGCTATTCAGCAAGCCTGTTCGAACGTGCGTTCGATAGTGAACTGGGCAATGTGTATTCATGTACTAATGGTACAACTAGCGCGCACTTGCGAATGCGGCGGCGAAGAGAATTAGTGCATGTAAGATTTTGACCCTTATTTCTATTACGGTAGCAACCTCCGCGATCTACGATCGAACTTGACGTAAATATTAACCCTTTTGCGGACAACGGCAAAATTATTGCCAGAGAGTAACGGAATCAGTAAATATGTAACGGTATATCACTTCTTATTGATTGGTTAGGTTTTGCATATGACGCCTGCGGAAATAATTGAGCTGATTAATATTCCTGATTGGTCAGATTATAAGCACGATTTAGAAAACTACTATATTTATTTAACTTTTTAACTCATTTACGAATGAACAAATCGGACGACTAATTGAGTTTTAGAGCTTCTTACATCATTATCATCAATACCTATATTTTAGGAGTGCACGTTTTTTTAACGAAAGGAGTGAATAATTAGGGACATTAGCTCCATGTTATCAAAAAAGGCGTTAACGATTATATTGTGCATTGATTTTGCTACGCTTCGAAACAGTTTCTGCGACTTTTGAGCCCCAGATGCCGGAGGTAGTGCACGTGTTTTCCTGAATTACAATGGCTGAAGCAACATACTTACGTCAATCTGTGGTCGGCGCGGGCGCTGGCACGCGCCGTGACGCTTGAGTTACCAAATAGAAAGAAAGAAATAAAGAAAGTTTTTATTAAATAACACTGTAACTCCCGGTTTCTCGTACACTAACAAGCTGTTAATAATAGGCTAGTTGCCCTAAAAATGTAATTAGTCCGTCTTTTAGATTATTCAAAAATAAGGGACACGAATTTTTTTATTTGTAAATTAAACCAAAAATAACAAAGATATAACCCATTAAAGTTACGTGTGACGTCACGCCGTGCTGCATTTTTTAGCACGGAGTGACGTCAAACGTAACTTTAATGGGCTATATCTTTGTTATTTTTTGTTTAATCGAAAAAAGAAAAAATAGGTGTCCAATTTTTTTTATAATCTAAAATACGGACTAAATAGAATTTAATTATTTTGACCCTGGAAACTACCCTATTACCTATTACGACATAGGGTATCCTAGAGTTGAGCCAGAAGCAATGTATGTGCCTGTATATAAATGCTTATGATGTTTATGTTCATTAACTTCATTCCGGATGTACTCACTTGATTTTTTGTCTTAAGAGTCCGACCAGGTTTCGCTCTGATTCGCAGAGCTTAATCATGGTGAGCAGAGACGGAGCTCGCCACGTTTTTTTGTTTCGTCTCTGACCTGAGTGCGTATACTGAGTTTTGTCATTCCCTTTCGATAGCGAGAGCGTTTGCGATTTGCATAGGAGTGACAAAGCGCGCCATCTAGTTGTCTCTTTGTCACTCCTATGCAAATCGCAAACGCTCTCACTATCGAGAGTGAATGAAAAAACTCAGTATACGAACTCTGAGTGCTTATACTGAGTTTTTTCATTCACTCTCGATAGTGAGAGCGTTTGCGATTTGCATAGGAGTAACAGGGTGCGTATACTGAGTTTTTTCATTCACTTTCGATAGCGAGAGCGTTTGCGATTTACATAGGAGTGACAAAGAGACAACTATATGGCGCGCTCTGTCACTCCTATACAAACTGCAAACGCTCTCGCAATCGAAAGTGAATGAACAAACTCAGTATAAGCACTCAGAGAGACAAATAGATGGCGCGCTTTGTCACTCCTATGCAAAACGCAAACGCTCTCGCTATCGAAAGTGAACGACAAAACTCAGTATACGCACTCTGATCGGACTCTTCCGACAAATATTCGAGTATGCGCTTATGAAAAATTGGTTCAAAAAAGCTATTAATCTACTGTTATGGCCTTACTAATAATAAGTTATACACACTGAATAACCATTTGACGTATATCAATTTATACTGGTTTAATCGCATTTAGCGTACAAATAACCAGTTTGTCAGACCTCGCATAAAGGCTGTATATACAGCCCATAACCTTAATTAGTAAGGCCGATACTGTATAAGCAACCGGGGGTGAGCCTTCGAAACGCTTGTTTTAACTTAACTGCGCCTTGGTCTAGCAGTAAACATGCTTGGCTATGAAAGCGGAGGCCGTGCATTCGATTCCGTAGTTTGTTGGCGGTATTATAATAAATACTTTTTTTTATTCCTACTGGAGGCAATCGTAATTCGATGGTAGTATTACTGGGTGTGTCTATGTTTGTGATGTCCTCGCCTGGTTACCGTAGCGCAGAGTTTAATGGGCCTAGATTCTGCTATCACTACTTTTTATGTTTTTTTATGTTTAATTTATGTTTATTCCTAGTGTTAACGTTATGATGGCTACTAAAAGTTTCGAAGTCTTTGATATTTTTTCGTACGTACATAATATTTTCATAAATGTAATTTGTAAAAATAATAATGCTTGTAACTGATAAGATGTCCGTTTCTTTGAAAAAAATCTCTTAGCGATTCCCTACTACCTAGCTTGTACCTAAACAAATCGGATCGCTCTCTTCTGCAAGATGAAGATAGTCTCAATGTCTGCTGCCCGGCCCCATAGTAGTGTACCGTAGGACATAATGCTATGGAAGTAAATAAAATAAACAAGTGTAGCAGTTAAAATTTGTCAAATAAAATCAGTGAATTAAAATTATGCAATCAAATAGTCAACACATCTAAAAATTGCCAAACAAAATTAAATAATTTAATAGAAGACAATTTACCAATAAATACTCGTAATAAAAGCACAGGCAGTTTCAAAGTGATGATGCTGTGATGTGTCTTGTTGGTGTAAATGTGCAATAAATGCTTTTTTTTCTTCTTCTTAAAGTCAATTCGTACGGAGCTTTATATCAGTCTACACGCTGACATGAACTAGAATGATTTACCGGACACATTAGATTGTACGTCTTCAAAGCGCCGCAATTTCCCCACGGTTTGACGGCACGAATTTCCGACAGGCTACTTGTAGGCTACATTCGGTCTCCTTTCAATTTCGCCGACCCTCCTGTCAGTCAGAGGGATGCAGGGTCGAGGGGGCAGGGGGAGGTGGGCTGTGGGGGAGGTGGGTGCGGCCACATCCGGCGGAACTCCCGCACAAACGTCTGCCTGGTGGATGTTATTGTCTGAGCTCGGTTGGTGCACCCATTCTGTTCTGGCTGTTGTGTATTTTGCGCTTTATTTTGTAGGCGTGTGGAAGCTTTGTACGGTACATACCTATGTAGAAGGATTGTAGGGAGATGGGACTTTCGTATTGAGCGCAAACGATGGACTTATTGTGCGTGGCGTATGGTGGCTAGTGGAGTGGCCGTAAGAAATACAGTCGTAACAACGTGAGTAAGTACGTCAGCTAGGCATCGATCTACGTCAGCGAAAACACCATTATTATGTAGTCATTTTGGTATAAGTTATGCATTTTATTTTATTATAAACAGGTTAATCACTATGTTATAGTAAATTGGTAAGTTCCTATTAAATTTAGTTCACAACTTGCCTAGTAGTAAAATGTGGATGACGTATTGAACTACAGTCATGTTTATATAGTTATCCAAAATTCTATTTTATTCTATTTACATATTTTAATATGTAATTGTTTGTTGTGTCAAACAAATAAATACAATAATAAAATAATTTATATGTGAATTTAACAGTAGAATTTTTTGTGATCGGTTTATCATTACAATGGTTTCTAATTGTTCTTTCAAAGGCTTTAATGCATCTGATTAAGAAATACTGAGTTCTTGTTTGGGGTCTACATGTTTTATTATATTCTTCAGACAGTTTTACTGCCAAACTTATTTGGACAATTTCCCGGTCCCGGGAATTTTTATTGTCTACGGACCGATCTATCATAATGCTTTTTATGAATTGAACTTAGAGTCACGGTCTGTGACGTTCGCGGGGGTATCTCTTGGCTGAAAATCAGCATAATAAAAAGAAGACTTGTCCATCGGCATAATGCTGAGTCAGCTGCCTTTTATAACATCAGTGACATGCCGTAGTCTCTTTATTTTCCTTCTGTTTTCTTCTGATTTTTGTTTCGTACTATTGTTTTTTTTGTTTTGTTTTTGGATTTGTTTTGTTATTTTGGCGTGTGTACTGTTTTTATAATTAATTTTTGTTCTTCTTCTTCACTAGCTTCTTTCTATATCCGATATAAATTTAATGGTACGTTTAACATGAGGGCATTGTGCTGGTTTAATAAGAATTAGGCGTATTGTAACAAGTCACTTCTTCAGTCCAAGCATTGAATAATAGGCTATTTGATTGGTTTCTAAGAACCATGTCAGACTAGTTAGGATTAGTTCTTGTATTTATTTTAGAGATGCAAACAAAAATCACTTTTAAAATAAGCCGCCAAAACGCTACTACCGCTAAAACGCGGCGTCACACAGGAATCATGACGTCACTGGTCAGTAAACAAAACCAATGAACGTAAGAACAGCATGAATGACAAAAGGCATATTTACTGACCTGTGACGTCATCATAGATTCGACCAATGCAGGCCATTTCGACGAAATAGATACAGATACAAAATGATCAAATGTTATACTCGTTTGTTGGATAAAAGATCTTTTTTCTAGTTGAGTGGGCTCAACGGGGTTATAAGACTGATACATTTAGACGATTAAGTATTCTTGATTGAATTTTAAAGTGTCTTCCAAATAATCGTAGATTTTATAATAAGCTTTTTTGTACAGGGTGTGCTTTACACATTTCTTTATCCGCATCGGAGGTAAATCTAATATTTTTTGGGGAATCTTTTTGTAGGACCTTAGGGTTTCCTTCTTCCTTCCCTTTAACAGTTAGCACTTAGTTAAGTGGTTTTAAGTGTTGTTTCGTCAGTGTAAAAACAAGTCAGACTTCATCTGTGCCAGAGCATCTAACCCGCCGGTAATACAACTGTGCATAGTTAATTGAGTGCAGGTCATTACACGGTGTTTCCCTGCTGTCTGCGCCCATCAGCGCCACATTGATATACTGATCCCTGAAAGGGTACTTTAAATGCGGCGGCGCTCGGCACGAGTGGATGGCGGTTTTAAAGCTTATGAAAAAATAATATTAAATACTGTAAACTATACATCGATTGGCACCTTAAGCAAAACCTTGACTTAATTTGCTTCCTAAGCATTCAATTTCATATTCAATCACTATTAACCATTTTTATTTGTTAGAATATGAGTATAGGTTGGAAATAAAAAATAATTCTTGCTTGTTGTCATAGTTTTATTTAAGAAAAATAATAATAATTTGAAAATATCTCCAAAACTACAGTCATTGGCATTACAGGTACAAACATTGGCACTTATAATTTGTATGTATGTTTTGTACTTAACAATGCTAATTATAAAAAACTACCAAAATGCCCTTTAAGAAATTTTAATTCTTAATATTTGTGTTTAAAACTCACTGTGCCAATGACTAGGGGGGTGCCAGCAATACTATGGTTTACCCTAATATTCAGGCCTTTTTTAATTCTGATTTATTACAATTTATTATAAACGCACCCAATACTGAAACCTTGGGTGCAATTACGTAAGTCCTCTACTGTGTGTAGTTTCAGATTTAGTCTACTCTGAACTGTCAAAGATCTATGTAATCTTTTGACAGTTTGGAGTTGTGTAAATCCATAAACCGATAGAGTGGAAAGTTACTTAATATAAGTGGTGGTCATGAAAGTACTGCTCTAATTCTCAGCAATTATCTTTTTTTTATTTACCTTAGGTACAAGTTCGTCCCACTGCACTATTGCATGAGTGAGACTGCTTTATTTTAATAACCGTCTCACTCGCGCAATAGTGATTAATAATGCTAATGAAACATGGCCGCAGACAAATATCTGGCATCCAAAATCTTGCAGAGTGGTTTTTAACACGAGAAATAGAACTCTTCCGAGCCACAACTTCACAGGACAAAGAAGCCACAATGATAGTCGATCTCCGATATGAAATGGCACGAAAATAAGATAAATGGTTCAAGCCGGGGTTAACTAGTTTTAATATAAATAGGGACAGAGCTCATTAGGCAGTTAAGACCTAAATTGCAAGTAATATTTTCTCTATAGGAGCTATAGAATTCAGAGTTGGGATGTTCAAATCCAAACTTAAATATTGATAGTAGCTTCAAATGATGCTTCTTTTTAAAGATTATCAGGACAGATCGTAGGATCTCAGTTGATGACGTTTCTTTCGTAAATCACCATAACCTTCACCATTATAGGTACCTACTTCCGGTAATTGAAACTTAGTTTCACTTTTTTTTAAATTAATTAAAGCACAAGAGGAAATATTGGCCAAGGCTCTCAAACTTAACCGTTTTCTCGAAAAAAAGTATAAATCAGCACTTATTTTTAACCGACTTTAAAAAAGTTGGAGGTTCGCAATTTGACGCCTTTAGTCCTTTTATTTCATCGGTATCATACAGTTCGGTTCGTCCTTTCGCCTGTCTATTAAGACCCTCCATCTCGAAAACGCGGGAAGGTATCAAGTTAATTTGTTTAATTAAATTGGAAGGTAAAATTAATATCAAGAAATTAAAACCATAATATATACAAGTCTACAATCTCTTGAAGTTGAAAGAAAATTAAGGTTCGATTTACCGTGAGAAACAGATGCTGCCGTTTATGCCACAAAAGAAAACATATTTTTCGATACTCAAGGGAATCCAAAATTATAGGGTACTTTTCGTTAACGTGCAACTATGAAATTTTACGGAAAAAAATACATTTATTTGCAATTAAATCATAAGCAATATAGTCATTGAAGAAGCCCAATAACAAAATCTACCTATATTTGCACGGCACCGTCGAAATCCATCTCGACACAACTATTTGCACAAACCAAATCAATCTATCTGTACATAAAGAGTACTTCAAATACTTAGCAAAATTTTATCCGTTTGTTCAATGCTAATTTACAACGTTATCTCCTATCCTCGGGTCGTAGTGGAAAAACGACAGCGAAAAAAAACTCCACTCATCTCGGTACTAAGCGATCTCCTCCGCTCCCGCTTAAGCTTCCGCCCATCACCCGCACTTAGCCCAGGCCGCGAGGCCGGGTCCCCAAGGTGCCAAGCGGCAGCGATAAAAGCGTATTGCATTATGTACGCGCGGCCGAAATCGAAAAATTAAAACTCGCCCATCTGCCCGGCAGATTTGGGCCGAAAAGGGTTGCCCACGTTTTTAGGGTACCGCGCCTTTCGTCAGAATCGCTCGTAGCTGGGCTGGCTGAGTGATCTTAAACGATCACTAAGGGTAAGCAACATACGGCACGTTCAGTCCATGGATGGGTCACCGTCTATGACTAACGCTAGTGGCATATTTTCCGAGCGATTCCGTGCTTCGCAAGGTACGTTAAGCAGTTGGTGCCGGCTGCCGTCAATAGATGGCAGTCGTTAAGCCAAGTAAGAGGCCTTAGGGCGGCTTGAAAAGTTCTGACAGTAAGACCAGCCACTAGACTTACAAGCCTCCACCAATCCGGACTTGGCCCCCGTGGTGGAGTATGGCCTATACCTTCCTCAGGGAAGTGACCCGTGCCCCTCGGTGGGGACATAATGGGTTTGATCATCATCATCATCAGATGAAGATGAGCCTTTAGTCAACCACATATCTAGCTCGCAGATGATTTAAATGAATAGGTTATATCGGGTAATACGAGTACTTCAAAAAAGTTCAGTAGTTGCCAAAATACTCGTTCGAAACACGCTTTCAGTGTCAAACCGCCGGTTCCTCAAACGCTAACAGTCTGTCAATCTATTCTTAACAGCTGTCACTTGGCAAAAGTGCATTTCATTTCCCTGAGGAAGGTAAAGGCCAAACTCCACAACGGGGGCCTAGTCCGGATCTGTGGAGGCTTTTAAGACTAGTGGCTGGTCTTACTGTCAGAAGCTTTCAAGCCGCTAACTTGGCCTAGGTAACGACTGCCATCTATTGATGGTAGCCGGCGTTAGTTATTAACCGGTCACCCATCCATGCACTGAACGCGCCCTATGCTGCTGAACCGTTGTGATTGTTTCTCAGGCAGCCGGGGCTGCGAGCGATTCAGCGAGCGCTTAAGTAGGTAGTTACTGAGCGAAATCCTCAATTCAAAAACTGGCCTTAACTGTCAAAGTGCTTACTAATTTGACAGTTGCCGATTATGCCGGTGCCAGACCTAGCTTCACATATTTGAACACATCTTTGAAGATTTTTGCAAAGAAACATTTGCCCTTTGCCATGCGGTGTCGGTTCTCAAAGCGCTCAAAGTTTCATACTGTGGAGAGAGTGTTTGCGAAGAATGTCTGGCAGGTTGCGCCAATATGTGTTCAAATATGTTTTCAAGTCTTTGCAAAGTCTTCAAAGATGTGTTCAAATAATTGTGAAGCTAGGTCTGGCGCCGGTATTAGAATCGCTTTAGATTTCGAGCGCGTATTACAGGGGCTGTACTGTAGTGGTTTCCCATGTCATAGACATCTCCTTTAGTGCAGGATTAGCGCCACGAGAATAATTATATTATCTATGGAATTATTATATTTTACTAGTCAAAATGAAACATCAGCTTAATTTACTCAACGTAACTATCAAAGCTATTAACTGAATAGCAATTATAAAGTATTTAAGCAAAGTCTTTGCTACGAAGGACGCAAGGGCACTTTTGTACACTTTTTACGTTTGTGTTTATAAAGTGTACTTTTGTTTGAATGATATCGAATCGTTTGAATTATATAGCGGTGGTGGCGTAATGGGGTTCACCCTTGCTTCTCGATCATGAGGGTCTGGGTTCGAATCCCGCATGTACCAATGACTTTTAGTTGCGTACATTTGTTTGTTTGTTCAGCAACACCATTCGCTGATAAATTCTGCCCGGACAACGGCGACAGGCTTACCACTTGTCACGTTGGGACCTAATGAATTCGGCAAAACGTGGGCCCAGTTCTAGTAATTGGTGCTTCTGCCTACCCCCTCGAGGATAATCGGCGTGAGTTTATTATGATTGTTATATCCAATTCAAATTACAATGTTTTATTCACAACAAAAACAAAATGTCTATTTTATGAACGTCAAAGTTGTTAGCTTCACAATTAAAAGATTACATTTTATGTGGAGTAGAAGCTAATAAAGAAACTCCACATTTATTCTTTACAAAACAGTGGATAAAGGTGATAAGTGCAATTATTTAGATTTTAGTAAATTGAAGTCAAAGTTCTTACTGTCAGAAGCTTTCAACCCGCCCTAAGGCCTACGCTCTGACTTGGCTTAACGACTGCCATGTATCGACGGAAGTCGACACCAACTGCTTAACGTGCCTTGCGAAGCACGGAACCGCTCGGAAAGATGCCACTAGCGTTAGTCACAGAACGGTGACCTATCCATGGACTGAACGCGCCGTATGTTGCTCAACCTTAGTGATCGTTTAAGATCACTCAGACAGCCCAGGCTACGAGCGATTCTAGAGTAGCTTACTTCTTGAAATACTAATCCTGCGCAGACGAAGTCGCGGGCACCAGCTACTTTAATATTAATCTACAGTTTAACACCAGACATCTTTGTCTTCTAAATAATCCTACAGTCCGTTTTTTAATTCGATGCAAAAAAAAATGACGCGGTGTTACCGCTATAAAGGCTATAGGTTAACTCGGTAGATTTTTTTTATCGTGAATAGAAGACTCATGTGACCAAAATCCTTATCACATCAAAGACATTAAAATTTTACTCCTCATAAGAGCAAAGCCTAAAAAAAACACCTACAAAACAATTTTTACTTGGAAGTAAAATGGGGTTATTTGATTTTTGCTTATTAGCAACATTCAGACATTGACAGCCTATTTAAGAATTGTATGGAGATGTCAACGTGACAATATTTTTGGTAAATTTGCCGAATCACGGCTCCACCTCGAAAGAGCTCCAAATTTTTTTTTACTGCTTTTTATCACTCGGTAATTGTGAAAACAATAGAAAAAAATTTGGAGCACTTTCGAGGTGGAGCCGTGATTCAAATAATGGAACGGGGGGTCGGCGATGTAAAGAATACGTGACAACAGAAATATAGGTGCGACGACGCGCGTAGCGAAGCGGAGCGCGTCGGAGCGTTAGGTTCTCTATGTAAGATCGAAAACAGACTCGACTTTGATGCGTTCTCACCTTGCCTCTTGTTGCCTGTTTTTTTTTTTTACGGGTCCAAAGCCATGCGCCTCCTCAATATTACTCGGGATACTCTGTATTAGTGGTGAAAAACAATAGAAAAAACATTTGGAGCACTTTCGAGGTGGAGCCGTGATTCGGCAAATTTACCATATATTTTTTTGCATTGAATGAAAGAGAGAGTCAAGTGATTGTGTAGTTGTTTCTTGTTGTCAAGTGAGTTTTTCTCTTTGGCGGTGCCTCGGGCCGCTTACTATTAAACTGCGGAACTCTTAAAGCCTAAGTTCAACTCGCCCTTACCCGGATTGGTTTTCGGCCTGTTATGACGTGCCCCGTTGTCTGGAAGGCATTGTTTTTAGGGATTAGGGTGGTTGTCTGTATTAGCTTACACATTATGTTTTAATGCGAAGGGTTATTATCTTTTCCGCATAATTACTACGGGTCAGACCGAATACCATTGTACGGACATGTCGACCTTTATGTGCGTGGATTCTATTATTTTGCATTACGGTCTACTTGTATGTAACTTGATCTATGTAACTTTGACAAAAAAGTATTTTGTACAGTCACGAGCAATAGGTAGGTAATATATACACACTGTCACATTTTCTAAAAATCTTAACTTAAAACAATCGAGAAAGAAGTGTAAAACAATTTGTCCTAAATTATGTTACCAATGGTTAGATAACTTAGGACAAATTGTCGTACACAATGTGCAGTACAGAACAAAATGTGTACGTCGTACAAAATGTGACAGTGTATATATGTTATTGCTCGTGACTGTACATGCCTTCACTGATAATCGAACCTAGGTCTCTCGCTTCCGAGTTCATTGTTCTACCCACTGGGCTGAGATGGAAAATATCGTGAGGAAACCCACGGTTTGGTTGGCTTCGCACGTATTTACTTATCTCTCATTGGGTTAAGCTGACTACGCTGTCGCTGTACTGCCTACTCCATCCAAAAAACAATGTCCCAGGCACTGCAGCGTTCGAGTGGTAACTTCAGCTATCACTGAGTGTGAGTAAATTAGATGCTACATAAACCTCTTATTACGTAGATAAAAAGAATAACGTTTTTTTTTATTTGTAATGAAACTGGAAAAGTATATTGGTTGAGTGGACTTTGAAGATTGGACTGAACATTATATGATGCTAGATGGCAAAGCATCACAGGACATTGGCCTCACATACAAGCGCAGTGAGTCCGAATCCCGGCATCATCATCAACCCATTACAGTCTGTTAGCTTTTAGAATATACCTCGGCTACTATCGGATAGAATCGTTTATATTGCAATAAGGTAAGGTTTATTTTGTATTGTTATTTATAACTTTACATAACTTTTTTAAATAGTGAAGAAAAGTTTTATACAGAGCAGGAAGTGGTATTAAACTCCTGCGCTTTCGGCGAAAACCGAAGCCTGAGGTATATTCTAAAAGCTAACAGACTGTATGTCCTTACCGAGGGACACGGGTCTCTTCCCTGAGGAAGGATATAGGCCATACTCCACCACGGCGGCCAAGTCCAGATTGGTGGAGGCTTGTAAGACTAGTGGCTGGTCTTACTGTCAGAAGTTTTCAAGCCGCCCTAAGGCCCCTGACTTGGCTTGACGACTGCTATCTATATCGACGGCAGCCGGCACCAACTGCTTAACGTGCCTTACGAAGCACAGAACCGCTAGGAAAATTGCCACAAGCGTTACATCTCGGCATGTTCCGGCGATATTATATTCTAAGAACAATGTGAATTTTTGGTAATAGCAACAAACTGGCTCGATTATTAAGATAAGATAAGATATTTATTGAGCTTTCTTGTTGTACATGAGATGTCTTAAATAGTAAAAGTATCAAAACCCTGCTAGAGCGCTGCCAATATAAATTTGTAAATATTAAATTATGTTAACTTAAATAACTAGTTCATAGTATAATTACAACTTTTTATTTAGAGACTCTTATTATAAAACACAACAATCACTATAATATTTAGTAGGTAAGTACAAGCTATTATTTCATTTCATTAAAGACAAAAAAAAAAAAAATTAAATAAATTTTTAGTACCTAATAACCAGTTTTGAGTTATTAAGTTTTGAGCTTATTTTCGCACCCAAAGGGCAAGGGACCCTAGTACTAAGACTCCGTTTGTCTATCTGTTTGACGGTCTGTCTGTCACCAGGCTGTATCTCATGAACCGTGATAGCAGATTGAAATTTCGTTGTAGGCTAAAAAAAATGTCGGTTGCCGCTAAAACAAAAAATACTTAAGGCGGAATAAAATATTTTTTTTAAGTTGGGCTACAATACAACAGACAAGTTTTTTTTACGGTGTATCATTAGTTCCTTTTCTCAACCACAGATGGCGCTGCCGATGTTATAAATGGTGTGATGGTGGTGTCCGTATAGTTGGCTTTCACATGGTCGATTTCAGTAATTTCGAATATACCACATAACTGTGTATTAATAGTGCCTAATAGTGCTACAAGGCACAATTAGCTAGGAAAAATATTTCAGGAGATATTAAGGCGACTCACTGAGGCAGCCAACTAGACGTCTACTTAGCAGACACATCACGAACGGCTGTATATAGAGTTATGATTTGTATGCCAGATAATTGTGCGCTAATAGTGCTCCCTACATGCCAAGTTTCCAGAATAGTGCTTCAATACAAGCTGAGAAAACATACCCTAATGTTGAGGCAGCCAACTAGACGCTTTTTCTTACCATGATTTCTTCGTAACGGCGTAGAGTTTTAAAACAAAACCTATACCAAAAAACTGTGCGTTAATAGTGTCTCTTAATGAAACACAAATGCACCCGAATCACCTATGCGTTTAGCCAAAAAATTAATGTGAACTTTTACATACATTGAGGTTTTGGTACATGTAAGAACAAAAGTGAAAAAATAATATCAATCAGCAAATATGGCACGGACTAAAGTATTCGGAGTCGGTATATTAATTTAACTACTAAAGTAAACTACTGTTAAACCTTTCCGAATACTAGTTACCGAATCACTATGAATACTCACTTCCAAAAATATGGACTTAATCACTATTATTAATCTATTGGTGAAATTAATAATGTACTATTTTTTATAATTTAAGATAGTAAGACGCTGTTGGTAGACTCTTCTCTCAGAAAGCGGTGAGATAATTAGAGAAATGACTAACGAAGCCTTCGACATTAAAACTAGTACAATATTTTTTTCTATGAACATGAATTTAGTTAGCGCTAACCAGGGATCAGTTTTTTTTCGGTCATGTGACAACATGGCTAACTGATTTGACTCTTCCAGCGCAACACATCGGCAAGGGTTTTCGTCCTGCGTCGATTTATTATGAGTAAGTATGTACTGCGTGCAGTAATATACATCAAAATTATCTTTCCAAAAAATATAAATATATATATATATATATATATATATATCTCAGAAACTATACTTTTAGCAAATTCGAGTGAAAGGTTTTAAAACAAGGTGGAATCAATAGTCACAAAATAGTTTCAATTCTCAATAAATTTTCACATGAACAAAAATAATTTCATACGGAAATATTTAGCAAAACAGAAAATAATTAGCACAGAAATATTCAACAATTTTGCAAACAATTAGCAAAAATTTATCAGAAACAAAGTAACGCAAAATAATAATATCGGATGGATGTTACGAGTACACCGACCGACGGCGGTTCGGAGCGGAATGAGGGGCGGGTGGATCTCCTCGAATTGTCGCTAATTCGTCATTGTTGTCATTAATCTCTCACAGTTCTCAGCACAACAGAAATGTACTAAGTATACAGTTATTGTCGTTACAGTATGTAAGATTGTCAGTCAACTCCAACTAATATAGAAATAAAAATATCTTTAACAACCTATTGCACTGACAACATATAAGTGATACTTCCGAGGACAATAACGCCGTCAATTTTAGGAGATTCACGTCCAACCACGTGCAGGTCCAATCTCCATTTTACGAAAATCAATTTTTTCCTACAATACGATATAAAAAAATCTTCATCTTCAAATCAAAAATCTCTGTTTTAATTTTTTTAGGTAATCTGCCTTAGCATAGCATATTCTGTGAAAATTTCGACAGGTTACTGCTAAGACACAGCCCTTAGAAGGTTGAACGAGGAAGGACAGATAGTGAACGCAGAGTAGGTAAAAGAGTCTCGTTTGGCACCCTGGGTGCGATACCCTAAAACGGGAACATCCCACTAAAGCGGGGCATCTGGACATACGGTACTTACAACATTTGAAATTTAATCCTCTTTTTGGGCTTCGCCGCCGCATTCGTACTCAACATCACCAGCCCACTATTGACCAACAATGCCCATGACGCACAGTGTACTAAACCAACTAACCATTAGATGGCCGTTAGTGACATTCACCGAGTGTTATAATCACTTCTCTGCTTATCGGTATCAAATAATTGTTGCAAACAATTTTCACCCTAATTGCGTTTTCATAAGAGTTCATTTTAATTTATTGCAAAATTATTGTTTAGTACGTAGAAGTTTGCATACATTTCTTAGTTAAACGCATAGGTGATTCGGGGGCATTTGTGTTTCATTAAGAGGCACTATTAACGCACAGTTTTTTGGTATAGGTTTTGTTTTAAAACTCTACGCCGTTACGAAGAAATCATGCTGCCTCAACAATAGGGTATGTTTTTTCAGCTTGTATTGAAGCACTATTCTGGAAACTTGGCATGTAGTCAGAACTATTAGCGCTCAATTATCTGTTATGATGTGTCTGCTAAGTAGACGTCTAGTTGGCTGCCTCAGTGAGTCCCCTTAATATCTCCTGAAATATTTTTCCTAGCTAATTGTGCTTTGTAGCACTATTAGGCACTATTAATACACAGTTATGTGGCATAGTTGAAATTACTGAAATCGACCACGTGAAAGCCAACTATACGGACACTGATGGTGGTATGGTCATGACTACATTACTCCCCACGTAAGATCAGTGGTATATTGGAAAGATTGGGACCACGTCAAGTGATTGTGTAGTGTAGAAGTCATTTATTTTGTTTTTTATTTATTATATTTCCTTAGTATCTTTTTTATTCATAACTAGCTGACCCGGCAAACGTTGTTTCGCCGTATATTTTTTTTTACTTAGAGCTACTAAAAATATATACCTAACAACCTATTCTCAGATCTACCGTACATACATATAGAATTTCATCAAAATCGACCATGCTGTTTCGGAAGAGTATGCACACTAACACGGTGGCACGAGAATGTTATATATTAGAGAAGATAAGATAACATATACCTTTTAGCAGCCTCAAAGCCATTGAAGAACTACTAGTATTAGATAGATAAATATAAATCTTTATTTCACACCAAGAATTGCACATAAAATACACGCCATCATAATATACCATACCATACTGGCTATTTTCGCAGACAATGTAATTTTTTTTAAATCTTCATTTAGAAATAAACAGTCATTTAATATCCGGCCGCTGGGAGTATACGATCCTGACACCTGTCTGTTTCATATGACTAGTGATGGGAGATAATCAACGTTATCATTCCTTACGTTATTCTTAACTAGCTTTTGCTACTGACTCACGATTAAGTAGTTTTGTTTTTTAGATGACCTTCACTCAGTCATCTCTTGTGACATTTTCGCAGGCATTTTAGAAGGGTCATCATCTTTTTTGTGCCGAATAGCGGTGAAGTGTTGTGGCGAGTTGTGCGACATTTTATTTAAGCCAAGATCAGCTCAATCGCTTTGTACGACAGTGGTACGGAGAGATTCTGAGAACGCGATGATCTTTTTCTTAAGCCTGTTCATCAACTTTGTATCGTTAAGGGGTCCGTTATTATTTTCGTTATTTTTGGTACGTCACTACAAAAAAATACAGTTGACATAACCTTGTGACAGCGTAGTAAAGATTTTACGCACGAACATTCAATATTGATTTCTTCTTCATTAACATTTAAATAACTGTGCAAAATGTAACATTGATTGTAAGTTTACACAATGATATAGTTTCAGTGACAATTATTTGCTACTAAGATAAATAGGACTTCAAAAAAATTTAACGCCACTTCAAGGTTACGTCGTCCATTCTAACATAACCTGTCAGGATCGTATTCTCCCAGCGGCCGGACGGTAATCATATCTTTGGTAAAAATAGACCTCTAGTTTCTCATAATTTCAAATAAAAACATTTTTATGATACACATGACATCATTAGGAGAAAAACTCTGAATCAGAACTTCCAACTACAAAAACAAAAATACAAAACAAACATGTACAAACAACACTCCAACAAAATGCTCGTACAATTTTAATGAATAATACACAATATTGTTTACTTAATTTTTATAAACATACAACACCACTGCCCATGTTTTTATAGTAATAATAAAATAGATTCATTTGATAAAATTACAATAAGCTATCTATTTTAAGCCTACATAAGCCAATTTGGCCATCTTTAATTGGCAAGCAATGCCAGTAGGTACGCCTTAATAATTAGAGTAACCATATGCACCAAGTTAACACTAGAGCAAGACAACTGACAACTTTATAAGCGGGGGTAGCCTAAGCTAGAGACCCAGTTTTCGAACTAAAACTTTCGTAGGCATTAAACCTGGTCGGACTCGTCCGATAGAAACATACATTTACATAAGTTGATCCGGACCAAAATTTTAAATTTACAAATTTTTTTTAAGAGTATTATTTTGTTTATTATAATTGTGATTACTTTTAGAGACATTGAAATATAACCGTTGATTGAAATAAAACATTATAATTTGAGTTTTACTACAAACAATTTCCTGATATAATGTAAAAAAGCGTCATATTATGGGACTTAGTTTTTATTTAATTACAATCATTAATACCATAAAATCTTGCTAAATTAAGTTACAATGAAATAGCTAGATAATTTTTACTATGATTGGTAACTTTAAAAGGGAATAAAAATTTTATATTTATACTTTTAGTATTACTGCTAGAACATAATAGTAATTAGATTTAATAATATTATATTCGGTGGTGGTTTAATTAAAATGGGAACGATGGGACTGCCATCGTCACTTTGTGTACAAAAGTCCCTAAAATAAATAAAGATTTAAAAAAATAGACTTGTAAACACATACAACTCACCTGAAATAGACCTATTCTCATCTAGCAAGGCCCCCTTCAAACATCAAGTTCTACATGTTCTACTCAACTAATCACACAGAGACACACACTCACTCACACACATACACCCCTTCCCGCTCCTCGTCAAGTCCACTTCCCAATTCAGTTTAATTAAAACACATTATTGTTTATAATTTTTTTCTACTGCTTGATATATTGTATAGTTAGTTATAAATGAAATCTATTTTTGGTGTTATTGTTACTCTATTTATGTTATTTTGTGCTGTTGGATTTCCAAATAAAGAATAATAATAATATGTAATAATAATAATAAGTTATTTACATTTGTGAAGTTCTGTTGGCATTACCACTCGCTAACAGTAAAGGAAAACATCGTGAGGAGACCTTAGTGCGTATACTGACTTTTTTCATTCATTCTCGATAGTGAGAGCGTTTGCGATTTGCATAGGAGTGACAAAGAGACAACTAGATGGCGCGCTTTGTCACTCCTATGCAAATCGCAAACGCTCTCGCTATCGAAAGTGAATGACAAAACTCAGTATACGCACTCTGAGTGTCTGAGTTATTCACACACCTTGGCGCTTGAAATCGCCAATCCGCGGCGGGCACGCATGGTGATTAAAGCCCATACTCTCTCTGTGAGAGAAGGCTTATGCCCTGTTGTGGGACGTATATTATATAGACTGCTTACAATAATAAAGAAATGCAATTCAGCGCAACGACAAGTTGAAATAATGTCAAATACCAAAGATGATTCGCAGTATTGATACATTCGTCCAATGGCAATTAATCGGCGGTGTGGGGCCAGAAGCAATGTAGGTATGTACCTGTATGTAAAAGTTATGTTATGTTAAATGAATTTAATTTAATCAATTGATTTATTTACGGAAAATCAGTGTTGTGTTTAAAACCGCGGTTTATATTAAGCTCGAGACATAACCTGCGTCCCTTAAATTATTTTCTGTTTTTTTTATTATTTTGTTTATTGTTCAATCACATCTTATAATATGGATGTCTTTGTGGTTTTAAATAAATATTTTTTCTTTCTTTCTTTAATCACAGACAGTATCAAAACGACTGGCGACGGCACTAGTCTGGAGCCGGCCTAAGTGCGTGTTGAGTCGGCGGCATCGATTGCACCGCGATTAGCTCTCCCGGCGATCAGTCAGCGCGACTGAATGGGCCAATTAAATAATTCACGTACGGCCACGGGCCGGGGTCCGCCGGCGACGTAAACACGCGTGCGGGGCCCGGCGGGGCCTGGCGGGGCCGAGGGCGGGCCCAGCGCGGGGGCGTGGCTGTGACGTCACGCGGACGCCGCGCTCAGTCGCTCGCTGGCCGGCGGAGAGCACGCGACGCGGCCCGACTTTCGCTCCCCAGTACCGCCAACGCCGCCAAGATTTTCGACCGACAGTACCATTCACCTTCCAAGGTGCTGAAGTTGGAGGACGACCCTTGGGGGTCATGCGCCATGTACTCGCCCGACAAGATGAAGTCGGGCGGGGGGCTCATGGCGCCCCCGGGGTGCTTCCCGGGCCGGTACAGCCCGACCTACCGGAGCCCCGACCCCAGGCGCTGCGTGCCGAATCCCTCTGTGAGTACCCTCGATCTAAGACACTGATAACGATACGTGTTTTAGTGCCAAAAAAGTTACCTCCGATGACGAGACAAACTGAATTTGGCACACTACTCTTTGGATTGACTAGCTTCTCGTGCGTTGCAGGGCTTGGATAGAATGCTGGTCAATCTAAAAAGTGTTTTAAGGTCTGCCACAGATGTCCCGTTTTATATTAGATGAAACTAAAGTCGCGCCTGTGTGTGGAGGTCTTAATGTCAGGCGTGATGTTAAGTTCGGATCGATAGTTTGGCGTAAGACTTATAATACGGATCTAGGAAGGGCTTATTATCAATTGTTTTTGTTTTCAGAATTTTTAATGCACATGTATTTCGTCACAGAATCTTCGTGTTTTGTCTGATTTTATAATCTTACCGTGCCTTGCGATTTCAGTGCTATTTTTTAAGCTAGCGATCTGCAAGGCGACTTGGAAATGGGGCCCCATTATAAATGACAATAACTTTTTGATTTCAGCATACATTGGAAAGGTCTTGTGTGGTGTCAGTAGATTTTGTTGAAAGAAGCAGAAATGTCTGCGGATTGAAATGTATGAAAAGATGGAAAATTATGCATTAAATTTGGTTAGCAAGTCCGTCGGCCGTGTTTTCCGGTGGCGGCCATGTTACATTATTGTGACGTCATAGTTTTCATTACTTTTTAAAATTTATTGATTCTTTTGAAAACTTAAACCATTTTACTAAAACCAAAGATAACAGTTATTTAAAAAAAACGTTTTGGAAAAGTTTATTTAGTTAAATATTAGTTTTGATTCGTATAAATATTGAAAACTGCACAAAATACCTTTCCCAAAATGTGGAAGGATGTATTATTTACGCATAAAAAACTACAAATATTTTTATTGCCTCGGATATTTAAAAAACACAAAATGAAAACCCCGTCGCGCGAAACTCCGACGGTCGACCCAAAACCTTGGAGTTTTGAAAGAATTTGAATGAATGAATACTTACTTAAGTTTTTTCGTTTTGCTTATGTCATCGTATTATTACAAAAATACGCACATTTTATATTTGTATTATTTATATTAATTTTATAGTACCTACTAAAAAAAAAATCAAAACACTTTATTTGCCAGAAGAGTAACATAACAAAATAATTTTAAATTAACTTAAAAATGTGTTCTGGATATCAATGGAGATCAATACGTAAATGGTAAGTTCATGCCCTTTTTGTGATATTCTGCCGTAGACTGGTGAAAACGCATTAAAAAAATTATTTCCAATTTCCATAAAAATATCCAATTGAGAACCATAAAAAACATAAACCAATAAAAAAACCATACATCATGCGTTATCCGTTTCTTATTCCATCCAGTATTGTAAAACCTAGCGTATTTCTAAGCACTTAACGGTAATTTCTCAGTAAAATCTTTTAACGAACAAATTTTCATTAGCCGAGGAGTGAGGACGGTTTGCCGTAGTGTCGGTGACTACGGCGTAGCACGTAGCGCGCTACGCTATCTTCGTCGTAGCGCTGAGATATTATTAGAACATGTTGGAACTTTCCTTAGTTAACTTTACAAAAAAGGCATTTCTGTTGGATAAAGTTATTTGCGCACGATGTATACAATTTATATTTTACAAATTTTAAAGAAAACGAGAAGAGAAATAAATAGCTAGCTTTAAAGAATCAAGTAAAATAATACTAATATTTGATTAACTAATTATTGTTATTTTATGAACTAACCTACAATTTACCTAAATATATTAATATTACCAACACTGCGGCGGATAAACTACGACCAAATAGGGGATGCCTCCATGCAAAGACTAATGAATGTCGATGAAGCGAAAGGATCTGTCAAGATCGTGGCAGGTGGCAGGCCCTGATCTTCGCCTACCTCTCTGGGATACAGACGTGAGCTTAAATTGTTAACCAAGAATTTATCAACGAAATAATTAACTATTTAGATACAAAATTCAGAAGAAATCGCTCCCGTCGGCCGAGACTAGGTAGCGGTTTTTATGTATATAATACAGTGAAGAAATCACTCCCGTCGGCCGAGATTAGGTAGCGGTTTTTATGTATATAATACAGTTTAATTAAAATGCGTTTATAATATGTACAGTAAAATTAAACAAATATTTTTTTTTTATATTTATTTAGTATTCAGTTTTATTTTGGGTTTACTTGTTATTATCTATTTGTTCATTGTACTTTAAATGGAACCTTATTAACCTTAAAATAAATAAATAAATAAATATATGCCAGTTAGAAAAATAATTGTTCTATCGGGTTTCATTCAAAAAATTTTGTATTCATTGCGGTTTTAATTACTTACTGTATGTTTTCCTATTTCAACGTGTGATCAAATTTCCGAATAAGTTTAGGAATGAATGCCCGCAAGTGCATTCAGTCGCTTTCATAACGCCTACTAACATTGTATGACATTGATTTAATGGTTAGTTCATTATTGTACCTGACCCGTAAACGTTGTTTTGCCATGTTAATTACCATTGTTAAGTCAGCTAAGCTAGTTTAGTTATAAAAGGAGATAATAGTTCAAGAACTTCAAAAATGAGCTAAAAACTATATGCTCCATTTCTAACAGATACTAAAAACTCAATAAGTCAAACACACGCATAATTTTCCATGCCAAATTAAACACCTACATTCTGACAACCACACAAGGCTGTATTTTCTGTGTGCAAACATTGATCAATTACAGATAAGACGCCAATAAGGATCAGCGACGTGTTAGGCGGTGGAGAGATGGCATCTCATCATCATCATCATCGTCGTTTGAAGGTGAAGAGTTGACACCGCGTGAAGCACGGAACTAATCCACATGTTTGTGACTTCAATCGGTTTATCCCCTGTAAGGTTCAATCTGTAATGGTAACTTCAGGGTTTAAATTTCGACTCTAAGAGCCATCGCAAACAGGGCGACTTGTCTCCGCGTCAAATCACCGTGACAGACGCGACGTTGTCATTCTACGCCAAGTGCGCGGAGATTCGAACAAAATATATGAAAATTGACGGCCGTAGCCTGTCGTCGCGTCTAGTCGCCGAGCTGTCGCCTTTCACGTGTCGCTAGTGTGCGCCTAGACTTAAGCGGTTCCCTACGTTTTAACGTTGGTTTGATTTCTTACTCGTGGTAGGAGACAAACGAAATACTTTTTTCTAGATTGCGTGTAAGTATTTAATTAAATATACTATGTAAACAGCCTATATAGGAATCATCATCATCAACCATTATGTCCCTACCAAGGGGCACTGGTCTCTTCCCTGGAGAAGGTATAGGGCATACTCCACCACGGGGGCCAAGTTTGGATTGGTGGAGGCTTGTAAGACTAGTGGCTGGTCTTAACGTCAGAAATTTTGAAGCCGCCCTTGGCTTCACGACGGCCATCTACGAGTATCGACGGCAGCCAGCACCAACTGCTTAACGTGCCTTGTGAAGCACGGAGCCGCTCGGAAAAATCCCACTAGCGTTAGTCATAGACAGTGACCCATACATGGACTGAAAGCGCTGTATGTTGCTTAACCTTCGTGATCGTTGTTTAAGATCACTCAGGCATAACATAAACATTAACATACAGACTCATGCATTGTGGGCTATAATGCATGTGTCTGTATGTTAATGTTTTTGTATAATGTTAATGTTAATGTTGTAGCTGCCAAATTAGAGTCTGTATGATCGTGACAGCATAGTTTTAGGTACCGTTTTGTATTACTTTCAAGATACGTTGTTTTTGAATTAATCAAAATCGGTAAAGAGCGAGTCATGCTTGCCCACTGAGGGTTCTGTACTCGCAGTTTTTTTCAAGTTTTTCCTGAACTTTAAAAACAACTTTTTAGTGATATATTTTTTCTCAAACATTTTATGCTGCGTTAAGTGGTTCTATACACGTCTTATTTAATCAAAATAATAATAATAATAATAGCCTCGAGCGGAAGGCGCTTCCGAACCTCTTCACCACTGGTGTCACTCACCTAGTTCCTAAGTCAGAGAATACCGCTGACCCGTCTAACTACCGCCCGATAACGTGTCTTCCCACCATCTACAAGACACTTACATCCATTTTGAGCTCCAAGATATCTCGGCACCTTGAGGAACATCAGGTAATGTCCAGAGCTCAGAATGGACGTCGGGCGGGTGGTCGCGGTACAAAGGAACTCCTCCTCGTTGACGCGGTTGCTGGCAAATTGGTGAAGCGGAACGACTACAGAAAAGCATTCGACTGCGTCCCACATACATGGCTGATGAGGGTCCTAGAATTGTACAAAATTGATGTTATAGTAAGAGACTTCCTCGAGGCCTGAATGGGACAATGGAGTACGATTCTGTGTCATTCAGGTGAGCGGCTGAAGGCTGCTGAAGACCGAATAAGGATACAGAGGGGTATATTCCAGGGCGATTGTCTGAGTTCACTTTGGTTCTGCCTGTCCCTGAATCCTTTAAGCACTTTGCTGGAGAAATCAGGGACGGGCTTTCAGTTTGGGAGAGGAGGTACCAAAGTTCCTCACCTCTTCTACATGGATGACCTCAAGCTACTCGCCCCAACACGGGCTCGCCTGATGGATCTACTAAAAATCACATGTGACTTTAGTGGATCCATTAGGATGGAGCTTGGGGTTGAGAAGTGTGCAGTTATGCATGTGGAAAGGGGGAGGATAACTCATTCTGAGGGCGTAGATCCTTCTATGCCCGTCAACTTGAGAACCCTCTCCAAGGCTGAAACATACCGGTACCTGGGTATGTCACAGAGTATCAACGTCATGGAGGCGGACATGAAACAGTCAGTTTGCAGCATATTCTTCTGGCGTCTGACAAAAGTGCTTACGAGCTATTTGTCAGGCGTGAATAAGATACGCGCTTATAACGGCTGGGTCATGCCCAAGATCATGTATACGTTCGGCATACTCAGGTGGAATCAGACTGAACTACAAGCCCTGGATAGGAAAGTCCGCACAACTATGACTCTCCATAGAATGCATCACCCGAAGTTGTCAGTGATGAGGTTGTACTTGCCGCGAAAGCATGGTGGTCGTGGGCTATTGAATGCCCAGACGATGCACAATCGCGAGGTAAGCAATCTCCGTAACTACTTCCTGACGATGACGGACAGTCCGATGCATAGAGATGTCATAGGGTGTGATAAAGGACTCACCCTTAGCGGCCTTAGCCAACGAGCAATGGCAAGACCCGGTAGTACTGAGTGTCTCTGGGCGCGAGGACATATGGAAGGGGAAGGAGCTGCATGGGAGGTTCTTCAAGGCTCTAGACGAGCCCCATGTGGATATGAAGGCCTCACTACACTGGCTACGATTCGGTGACCTGTTCGGGGAAACTGAGGGTTTTGTCTGTGCAATACAAGATCAGGTTATCAAGACCAACAACTATAGGAAATACATCCTGAAGGATGGCACTGCCGATATTTGCCAGGCGTGTCGCCATCCCGGTGAGTCACTCAGGCATGTTATATCCGGTTGTTCGGCGCTTGCTAACACTGAGTATCTGCACAGACACAACCTTGTAGCCAGGATTCTTCATCAGGCGCTCGCTCTGAAATGTGGCCTCGTCGCACAGGGAATACCGTATTACAAGTACACACCGGAAGCCGTGCTCGAAAACGACCGCGCCATGCTCTATTGGGACCGGCCCATTATCACAGACAGGACTATACTCGCGAATAAACCTGATATTGTGGTGGTGGACCGGGCGCAGAATAGGGCGTTTTTGGTCAACATCACTGTCCCGCATGATGAGGACCTCGTGAAAGCCGAAACAGATAAGAAAACCAAGTATCTGGACCTGGCGCACGAGGTTACCGACATGTGGGGGTTGGTGTCGTCCGAAATCGTTCCTATAGTCCTGTCCGCGAATGGGTTAGTTCCAACCAGTCTCGCTAACCATCTGAGGCGGTTGGAACTCCGTGTGGGCATGCTTCCGGCTATCATGCAGAAAGCAGTGCTGCTTGATACAGCCCGGATAGTCCGGCGTTTTCTCTCGTTGTCGCCCTGACCTCCGGCCGCTTGGACTCCTCAGCCGGAGGGCGTCCGTCTGGCCACTTTGGTCAGACGAGACCATTAACTTTTTTTTTCCCCACATAATAATAAAAAATAATGATGAATTAATTGAAAAAGATAAGTTTCCGATTTTTCCTTGTATTTGTAATTTAAGATGGTAAAACTTGCCAAATTTCATAGTTCTGGGTTAAAGGGAAGCATCTTACGAATTAACGTTTTTTTGCGACCGTACTTTTTTGCACAGTTTTAAGGGACTGTAGACTTGAGTATATGGTTTAAATTTCCGTTTGGTCTACTATTGACAGATTCTACTTTGGGCAGATTCTACTTTGGGCAGATTCTACTTTGGACAGATTCTACATTGGGCAGATTCTACTTTGGACAGATTCTACTGTCAAGTGAATACCTTTACCTGTTCCTTAGATAAAGAGTCTTGACAGAGACGGACTGACGGACAACAAAGTGATTCTATAAGAGTTTCCTTTTTTCATATTGAGTTATGGAACCCTAAAATAGCTGATGTTTATATGATACTTATGTCTCTTTTGCTCGCAGACAACACCCATAAGAGTGAGCGGGAAGAGAATAAAATATATACTCGTGATACGCATAAAACTTCTCCGTAATTTTTTTGTGTATATTTGGTAGGCCAAAGACCAGCCACTAGTCTTACGAGCCTCCACCAATCCGAACTTGGCCCCCGTGGTGGAGTATGGCCTAAACCTTCCTCAGCGACGAGACCAGTGCCCCTCGGTGGGGACATAATGGGTTGATGATGATGGTGTTGATTTGGTAGGACTGAGAATAGGTTATAGGCTAATTTATATGGCCAAAGAACGCTTGGCTAGTCGCTAGTGAACGTAGAAGTCGTGTCCTGTGTACCAACCGGCAATGCCCTTGAGAGATCAGCGCGAGCTGCGCTAATAGAAAGAACTTTACTACACCTTAACCGGACTTAGCAAAACAATCTTGCTGGACTAATATTGTTTCTTGCTATCATAACTCGCGATATTACCTATAAAGAAACGGCCGAGCACAAGCAAATAAAATGTAGGCACCACCAGAAGGGACGTTCAAGCCTTTGAAAGTTCGTACGAACAGTTGAAAATGAAATAAAAAATATGACAGGCACACACACATACATAAGCCTGTATCCCAGAGGGGTAGGCAAAGACCAGGAAATGCGCGTCTTAAATGAGAATCGACTAAAAACTTTCTCTCATGAAACTGCTGCTGTTAACTAAATAAACGCTTAACGTGCCTTACGAAGAACGGAACCGCTCGGAAAAATGCCACTAGAGTTAGTCATAGGCGGTCATCCATCCATGCACTGAACGTGCCCTATGTTGCTTAACCTCCGTAATCGTCTAAGATCACTTAGGCGGCTGGGGCTACGAGCGATTCACCTACCGGATAAACTAGAGCCATCGCAAACAGCGCGACTTGTCGCCGCGTCAGACGCGGCGTTGTCATTTGCATCTGGCGTCTTGTCGTCGCGACTCTAAGTGTGTGGAGCTTCGAAAAAAATATATGAAAATTGTCAGCCGTAGCCTGTCGTCGCGTCTAGTCGCCGAGCTGTCGCTGTCGCGTGTCGCCTATACTAGGCGACTACTACTAGGCTTATCTGACTAGAAAGTCATCCGGGATAAAGTTAATAGTGAATTGCAGATATGATTATATCTGTCTGTCTTGCAATGTATTTCGGTTTGGTACTTTGGTTGTAGCTGTTCTGTGCTTACAAGGCACCGGTAAAGTGTTACGGAGTCCCGCACCATTAAAAGTTGCCATTATTCCGGTCGAATTAAGCCTATAAAAAAAATATCGCTCTTCAGAGAATAATTTCGCGGAGATTTTCAGTTTCCGCCGGCACAACATTGTTTCATTTAACGATTTGGTTACTATGATTAGGTCGACTGACTATGTACTTAGAATAATGTTCCGGATTAAAGGAATTGGAATTGGTTTGATGGAACTACCTATTTTTTATATCGGTATTTTTTCGTTACTGTAAATTGTAACGAACAAATCAGTTTAAAGGAACAGTGGTTGGCCCAGCAACAATACGCTATTTGACCGATTTCAGAAAACCATCTCATATTATTTTGTTTGTTGGTGTTCATGGAGTCCTCAGAAAGTGGCCATTTTAAATTCATTCGTGTATTTCTTCAAAAAAAGGCAAACAAAAATTTACTTTTCAAATATGCCGCCAAAACGCTATCTTAGGCAATATGGCGTCGCTCAGGAATTATGACGTCACTTCCCGGTTAACCCATGGATGTAATAACATCCTTGGGTTAACCATACAATGAACGTAAGAAAGAATGAATGACAGACGCCATTTTTACTGCCACATGACGTCTTCATAGAATCGGTCAATCCAGTTTTCGATACAATGGCTGCAGATACAAATTATCAAATTTCATCTTGTGTTTTTTTACAAATTATAATTGTTTTTTTAGTTAAAATGCTTAAAAGCGGTTCTAATACACATAATTTATACGAATACTGTTTTTTTCACACTGTCAAATAGACTATTCTGCGGGTTAATGCACAAAAAATCTAATTATATTGTTCGTTATCTCTTCCGGAATGGCTGCACCGATTTTTATGACTTTTTGTGTATATTTAATAGGTCTGAGAATAGGTCTTATGGCAAAAAAAATAACGTTTTAATACGCTTTTAAAAACTAATGAATGTCAATGAAGCGAAAGTGATTTGTCAGGATCGTGGCACGTGGCAGTCCCTGCTCTGTGGCTACCCCCTGGGATACAGACGTCAGCTTACATATGTATGTATGTATAAAATACCCTTACACATAGATTTAATAATACTATGTTTTTTCACTTGTTTTTGTTTGTTGTTTATGGTTGCGCAAGAAAGTGTTTTATCTGTTTATCTATTTTCTATAATTTTAATAGAACAGAATAAAAGAAATTCCAGTCAGTCCAGAAATCCTGCCAATGTTAAATAAAGAGGAATTATCATCGAATGCTTCGAATGCCTGCATTGACCTAGCAAGATAGAGGTCGTGGGTACGATTCCCACTGGAGGCCGCTGTTTATTCTGGGTGTGTTTCCATGTTTATAATATCCTTGCCTGATTACCATAGCACGGGGTATAGCAACGAGGCAAAAGCACCACATAAAATTAATGTGCTTTAGAATTGTATGAATTTGTAGATAAATAATATAGGTACGGAGAATAGAGCAATCGTAATAATAAATTAGGTCGGTCGCAGTAAAATTGAAAAACGTTCACGTCCACTCAGTTCGGAAGCTGAGGATTATCTGCCTCCAGGTACGTCTTACTACTGTGGCAAAATTAAAAAAATGATCGAATTTAGAGTGGATAATGGCCGAAAATAATAATAAGCAACGAGGCAAATGCACCTCGTTACAGTATCCTAGTTTGGGAGCAGGTCAAGTGATTATGTTAAATAGAAGTTATTAGATATTAAATTATCGAGTGATCTATTACAATATTTAAATTTAGCGAGCAAAAACTGAGTTAGGTTCATCTAACTGGGTCATTCGAAACCATATTTATAAGCTCAAATCGGGGACATGTCAGTATCTGTCTAGAGACCGGATTTTATCCATTAGCATATTTGCATAATTATGACATTTAGGCCCATTTTAGCGGTTGTTGCATATTTTAGTAAACAATTCAAATGCATATTCGCTGTATCTTGATCTCGTTCCCGAATAAGGAAAGTAGGCACGAAGAAAATCTGTGTCGTAAATTCGCCGTTACCCGAGCTGTTTCTATGTAAAATCAAAGAAAAGTTTGTTTCAAAATGTATCAAACGATAACCCAGCGTTTTACAACACTTATGTCACCAAATTTTGATTCAATTCAACCCCAGACACCTCAGTGGACGTAGAATTGTCCTTTGACACTGACAAAAAGATATTAAAAGATTGTCGACACAATTTCTCTACGGAATGCATAGAACAGTACTATTCATGTACATTTAAAAAATATATATATATATTTCATTGAAGATAATATTTTGTAATTTATATTTCAGCAATATGATTAATAAAATTGTCCCTCAGTTTCTCGTTCTTACGCTAACAAGCTGTTAATTGACTGTTAACAGCTGTTATTTTTTCCTGTATGCACTTTGGTTATCTTGTTAGTATACAAGAAACAAGAGAACTGTGAAATAATGGCGTTTTAAACTAAAACATAACTTTTTTTTATATTACTTCTCATTTTGCATATTTTGGACTTTTTATGCTGCACATAGTCCGGTCTCTTGTCATGTCATAGAAAGACCGTTTTATTTTACAACAACTTGACTAAGGCCTGGTTTACATTTGCTTTATTTTCATGCTTTTTTAGGATGATTTCCATACAGGTAGAATAGAATAGAGACGCCAGTTCTTTTTATAAGTACCTACATAAGCAAATAATAAATAGGTAATCGTTGGTTGTATGCTATGTATTTAGGATTTTTTAGAAAGTACTTTTAAAATGTATGTTGCTTATAAAAAACTGTGAATTGGCATACGTGTTCGCCGTCTCTATTTTATTCGACCTCTACGGAAAGCATGCTAAAAAGCATGAAAATTTAATAAAGCAAATGTAAACCAGGCCTAAAGCTGCGAAGGCTCTCACTTGGCTACACTTAAAACCCAACCGAATGCAAGCTGCGCATAAAAACGTGCACGTCCAAGCCCGAAATAATCTTAACCGCGATTTTTGTTAATATCATTAGCCAAATGAAATAACCAACATAATTATCCCAAATTAAGCGATTATTAGCGCCGAACGCTCCCGAAACCGAGTTTCCTACCCTACTATAAGCCTACATACAGCCTAGTAGAGCCTCGCTGCACATTCTGCCTGACATGCCGCTTACTCGGTCTAACGCCGCGGCGAAACTGCGCGCCAGAGCGAAACAAAAACAGTGCAGTGGGTGCCATCCTATTTTATTCACCAAATCGAGCCGCTGTCAGTTGCGCGAGACAGATGCACGCCGTTCACCCCACGTCAGAGAGGGACAGGCGGCGGACGCGGTGCCGTCTTCGAGCGGAACGCTTCTCTGGGGGAGACACGAACGATTGTTATTCCGACTTATGTACTAACATCGGCGACGCGACGGGAATAATAATAATAATAATAATAATGATAGTAAATATGCTGACGGGTACGAATGCGTTGTATTGAACGGTTTAAAAAACATGTCAACAGTTGCGTCGTTCGGAGTAGACAGTATAGTTTGTTGACTTTTGTTTCGGTAAGGGTGGAGCGGGTGAAGGGGAGTGTGGTGGCGAGCGTAGTTTCAACCGCGTCCGTCCAAAAACTGCAGTTTTTCGACGTTTTTTCTGGTATTTTTGAAAGCTTGTCTATGTCTAACTTTCGCCATCGGGTTTTTTGTGCTGTTTTGTTTTTTGATTGATATCAAATCAGATAAAAATACATAAGTACATACAAAAGCTCACGGCTGTATCCCAGAGGGGTAGGCAGAGACCAGGGACTGCCACCTGCCACGATCCTGACATATTACTTCCGCTTTATCAATATTCGTTATTCGTTCCATGCACGCACGTCGGTTTCGGATACTTTTTATCTTGCCCTTTGCTAATACATCCCCTATTTGGTCAAAGTATGTCCGCTTGAGCGTCCCTTACCTCCCTTATTCACTCAGATAGAAATAATTTATTTAAACGTAAAGAACTTACTTTCTGTTTGCTGAATGTCAATGTGGTATGTTAGCCGCTGCCTTCGGACAGTACAGTGCCACCATCTTACCTGTTCAGTTGATAGCGGCGCTAGTGTAGAATTTCGTTGTAACATTTAAGTAATTTACCTAGAAAAATGAGAATATTTTAATCCGTCCTTCAATTTTAATGAAAATATATTAATATTAGTGAATAAATAAATAAAAAAAATGGGGAACAGGATTTACAATTAATTAGTTAGTTACAATTTTGCCCATCTGAACAGATAACTTGGTGGCGCTGTAGATAATATTGTAGTGGAGGAAAAGGCAGCGGGAAAAAAGTCCACTCTGACAATCCTCTGTGACATAATTGGACGTAGTTTAGCTAAAAGGTTCCAACTCACATAAAGTGAGTTTAACTTGATACATCAGAGCCTGTAAAAGTCCAAACATCATAAAATATTACTATTCAAAATATTACTTCAGACAGACACTGTAACAGTGTTATTAATAAAGACATGACTCCGTTACTTATGCTGTTATGACGGGAAAAAACAAACGTATTTTGATGTGCACCTAAGTTTTAACCTGTAGAATTTTTATGGGCCAATTTTTTAGAGTTTCGTATCCAAAGGGTAAAACGGACCCTATTACTGAGACTCCGCTGACCGTCCGTCCGTCCGTCTGATATCAGGCTGTATCTCATGAACCGTGACGGTTAGACAGTTGAAATTTTCACAGATGATGTATTTCTGTTCGCGCTATAACAACAAATACTTAAAAACAAAATAAAATAAATATTTAAGGGGGCTCCTATACAACAAATGTGATTTTTTTGCTCGGTTTTGCTTGATATGGATAACGGCAACAGGTATACGCTTGAAATATTCACATAATATTGGGTTGTATTATTTACTTTAAAAATTAATAATTAAATCAAAATAAAATAATACTAAGTGGGCTCCCATAAAAAAACATGTTTTTTTTCCGTTTTTGTAGATATGGGTACGGAACCTTTCGTGCGCGAGTCAAACTCGTACTTGGCCGGTTTTTAATTGTTCCTTTCAAGGTCATAACACAACTGATTACTGAACTGTTAGTATAATATTCTTTACCTGACATTTACAGTACCTTATCATAGTGGCCCTCTAGTGGGGCTTACGTACTAGGTATAGGCTACTTACAATAATGAAGAAATGCAATTCAGCGCAACGACACGTTGAAATAGTCTCTGTAATTATTGGGATGGTTGGCAGTATTGATACATTAGTCAAGTCTAATGGGAAATACTCGTCACAATGTCAATTATAAATCACCGACTATACGCCGAGTGACTGGTCGTTCGGACGCTAACGACGCTCTAGAAATCCTAACCACTTGAGTTTTCATTATACATAAGTCAGACGGACGTCGGCGAATTGAAATTGCTGCAACATTTCAAAGCTGATACGAGTGTTATTTCGCTAAACACAGCTTGTGAAATTGCCACATGGAACAGAAATAACTTTTGACACCACACAGGCTTCACACGTGCTTACATAATACAGCCTAATAGCCTTTGATGCCTGAATCATAGGGGCTAGAGTCAGACAGAAGTTGGTTTCGCTACTTGTAAGACAATCGACTGGAATAGAAAATGCTGCAATATGAGTAATTAGACGCTCAAATGGGGGTTGAATAGTTGCAACTGACACTACAGATAATGAATGATAACTACTTGCTGAAATTACACCTATTAACTTACTGGCAGTTTCTTGCAGCCGTACAGTCGCGCCCTTAAGTGCTTTATCAGTTTTTATATTACATTTTTCGCCAACATCATTAGATTAGATTAGAACTCTTTATTGTAGACACTTGCTCGCTTGAATCGCTCGTAGCGCCGGCCTCCTGAGTGATCTTAAGCGATCACGATGGATAACCAACATAGGGCGCGTTCAGTGCATGGATGGGTGACTATTCTATGACTAAAGCTAGTGGCATTTTTCCGAGCGGTTCCGTGCCTCGCAAGGCACGTTAAGCAGTTGGTGAGGGCTGCCGTTGATAGATGGCAGTCGTTAAGCCAAGTCAGAGGCCTTAGGGCGGCTTGAAAAACTTCTGACAGTAAGACCAGCCACTAGTCTTACAAGCCAAGTAGTGAGTGCAATTAGATAATATGAACAAGAAACCTTTATGTCCAATACACATACACAAACGGTACATACCTATAATATATGAAAAAAATATAAAATTAAATTAATATACACGAATAAAATATGTAATATGAAAGGAAAGGAACGAAAACATATACCTACATTAATATGACGTAATATAAAGTCGGCACCACCACAGATACAGTGGTACAGTACTGTGTATATTCGCAAAATATTATGTCTTATGCTTTTGTAACGATAAAGACTACTCTTATCTCATCAAGGTAACCTATAACCTTTGATAAGCTGTAACAAAAACGGTTCGTAAATATTTCATGACTTTTTGATCAAGAACTTCAGCCTTCGGTAAATCAATCTCCTACGTAGAATCATGTCTATTTTAATTGTAAACAGCCTGCTTATGCAGAGTTTTCGGCGCATGGACCGTCAAATATTTTCGGAATACTGGTGGGGTCATCTACTACCTTTCCACTCTTGGACCCTGGGTCCTAAAGCCATAGCAAACAGGGCGACTTGTCGCCGTGTCTCGTCGCCGCGTCAGACCCGATGTTGTCATTTGCGTCTGGTGTCTTGTCGTCGCGACTCCGCGACTCTGACGCCAAGTGTGCGCAGATTCTAACAAAATATATGACGCGACGACGGCCGTGGCCTGTCGTCGCGTCTGGTCGCCGAATTGTCGCTGTCTCGTGTCGCCTAGGGTTTATATATTTGTGACATCGCTGTTTCTGGTTCCAACGACACAGGGTATCCTAAAGTGGGGCCAGAAGCAATGTATGTGCCTGTATGTAAATGTTTTGATTTTATGTTTTTTATTTTCGATCAAAAATCGCCTCGTAGGGCAATCCATATAAAAATAAAAGTTCCAAAACACGCTGAAAAAAATTATGGCTCAAGACATTTTCTTGTTTATATCAATATACTTACATTGTACAAGCGGATCTCAGCCAGTGTGGGCTCCAGTTTGTCCAGTTCGTTAAAATATATAATATTGAAGGTAATTGCCGACAGGAGTCGGTAACAATGGCAAAGAACGGAATAAATTTTCCAGTTACCATTTTGAATTGAGCGCCGTATTGTTCCTTACGGTCGAGGTGCCCATGGCACGGCTAGAACTAGGGACTTATAGAAAGTTCTAAGGGCTAAATTGTGTTGAATACTACTGTTACACTTGGTTGGCAAATACATATAGAATTGAATTGAGTTGAAACTGTCGTAGGATACTCTGGAACTCGGTCGTGATATCATCATCATCCTCAGGCTATATTAGTCCACTGCTGGACATTGCCCTACCCTAATGAGCGCCATAGCGCCCTGTCTTCAGCTTGCCGCATCCAGCATCTGCCTGCAGTTTTTCGCAGATCGTGATCCCACCAGGGCCTACATTCTATTAATGCATTGTAGTACAGTGACACCTGCAATACCATGACGATTCAGTTTCATTGCCGCTTCAAGTCAACGAGCGCGTATATCAATAATTCTAGGCGTCAATGTTTTGAAAAACCACGTCACGTGACCCGACCGTGTGTCTGTCATCAAACTACGAGTATAATGTAGGAACAGAATCGAAACCCTAGTCGAAGGGCGTCCTACACTACGTTGAGAGTGGTCGAGAAACACAGTGTGTTTTATCTCGTAAAAAAACTGTTCTTTAGACCCCAAACAAAGTTTCTGGCGTAATTTCCGGACTATTACTACTAAGTATTGTTAAAAACGTACTAAAGACGTATAAAGTTGTTGTTGGCTCATTGGAAGTCTTCAAACATAATAATACATCAGTTACTAACAATATGGTTAGTAACTGATGTATTATTATGTTTGATGTGATATGAGAAATAATGGTCACAGTGGTGTTTTCTTGTTCCAAAATTGACAAAAAGGAACCTCACGTTACATTGTACTTTGATATTCAACGAACAGAATCCAAATTGCTACCTACCTACAAAAGGAATAATATAGGTTCAGGACGGATAAAATCGATTTTGAGTCATAAATTGAGCAACTAACCCATTTTTTCATGAATTAAGATTAGATTGTACAAAAGGATCCCTAAGCCAAGTTAACTTTATAAAATTTTCTTTATTTGTTCTGATCGATCCCACACAACCCATTAATTATTGTCACCCTACGCAACCCTTCCCAAGCCTAAATGTTTTAACGTAATATATAGTCTAACACCATTGCATTAAAGTCTATAGTGGTACAAAGTAACGTTACCTCACATAGGTTCCTTTTGTTAGTTTGTCTACCAGCTAAGTTGGACGGGGAGTATTCACTTTCATTTTCATATATGTAAGTGAGCATATATTTTCGTAGTGGATCTGTCTTTTGTTAACTTAGGGTATATTTTTTACGTTGTCTAATAATGCCAAGATAGTTTATTTTATTTGTAATTCCATACAGGAGTTTTTTTTTATTTTATCTCATTTATAGAATTGAAGGGTTTTGTCTGGGCTTTGCAGAAAATTCTTGTAAGTCTGAAGAGGACCCTACTTGGGTGTAAAAAACACTTATTTGATACATTAATATCAGACATTTCGTGCAAAATTTGTATAATATTACTCCTTCTTTTTCTTCCTATCCTTTAACTCCTAGGGGAGCATAGGGCCTTAACCACAGATTTCCACTTATGACAATCGTTCGCAGCAGCTTCCAAGAGTCACCTGGAAAAGATCTAGATCTTATCTAGATCTATTTAATGGGCTAGAGCTATAGCCTAACGGCCTTACTAATAAATAAGTTAAAATAACTATTTGACGTATATCAATTTATACTGGTTTATTCGCATTTAGCGTACAAATAACCAGTTTGTCAGACCTCGCATAACGACTGTATACGTAGTCGGGCCATAAGTTCTGTCACATATGTTTAATTTCGAATTTAGAATACTGGCCACAAAAAAGTTATGGGCATTCGAAATTTGAATTTTTCAAGAAAATAAAAAACACAGCTTTTCTAGAATTTTCTTCATTTTCCAATATGGAGTGGACGCGCAAAGAAGACAGAGTCGCAGTAATTGCATTGCATCGTTGCGGCCAGGCGCCAACTGAGATTTTCAAACTGCTGAAAAATTTGAAAATTCCACTAAGATTTATTTATCGTACTATCAAACGATTCAGGGAAGATTCAAGTTTAGATGATAAACAAAGAAGCGGTCGACCTCGTACTGTTCGGACTCCAGCGGTCATCAAAGCAGTGAAGGCGCGCATCCAACGAAATCCTGTCCGCAAGCAAAAAATGTTGGCTCTGCAGATGGGACTAAGCAGAACCACTGTTAAAAGGGTGTTGAATGAAGACCTAGGACTGCGTGCCTACAGAAAAAGAACAGCACATCTTCTTAACACACGGCTGAAGAAAATCAGACTCGAAAGATGCCGGATTTTGTCAAGGCGGTACGCAGGTAAAAAATACCGCGAAATACTTTTTTCGGACGAAAAAATGTTTAATGTTGAAGAGAGTTACAACAAACAAAATGATAAAGTGTATGCACAGTCTAGTGAAGAAGCGAGCAGACGTGTGCCACGTGTTCAGCGTGGCCATCATCCTTCGGCATTCATGGTTTGGCTTGGGGTCTCCTATTTGGGTCCAACAGAGGTGTTTTTTTGTGAAAAAGGAGTGAAAACCAGTGCCCTCGTATATCAAAACACAGTCCTAACAAACATTGTGGAACCCCTTTCACAAACAATGTTCGAAAATAGGCACTGGGTTTTCCAGCAGGATTCTGCGCCGGCCCATAAGGCGAAAAGTACCCAAAACTGGCTCACGACCCGTGGAATCGACTTTATCAGGCATGAGGATTGGCCCTCCTCCAGTCCAGACTTGAATCCTTTGGATTACAAAATATGGCAGCACTTAGAGGAGAAGGTCTGCGCTAAACCACATCGCAACTTGGAGTCGCTTAAAGCATCTCTGATTAAAGCAGTCGCCAATATTGACATGAATGTCGTGCGTGCATCGATTGATGACTGGCCTTGCAGATTGAAGGCTTGTATCGAAGCCAGAGGAGGACATTTCGAATAGTTTTAATATGGTTTAGATCTGTATTTTGTACCCTTTCCTTTGATATATATATTATTGTAATGCGTAACTCATTGTGTCCTTTATTTAACTTTCCATATGTGACAAAACTTATGACCAGACTACGTACACAGCTCATAACCTTTATTAGTAAGGCCGTTATAGGCTATGTCAATCGGCATAAGCTCGTCTGGATTGGATTTTTTTATACTTGCTCCTCTGTAAAGATGCATGTTTATTTAAATATTGTAAAATTGAAATTAAACTCACGAATCCCATATTGTTAATAAATACCTGGAGACAGATAAAATATACTTTATTGCACACCAAAAACAGACCGGAACAGGAAAAGTCTAGCCAGGAGTATTTTATCTTAACAGTCGACAGCATGTGAACCTTTACACCCGTGCACTCTACTCCGTTACGTTATGGGCGACTTCGCAACTAAAATGTAAAGATTGGTGTTTGATGTAGATACCGGAGGGGATACCGGAGGGTAAAACAAAGAACCGGCCAAGTGCGAGACGGACACACTTTTACAACTCATTTTTTTTTTAAAAGAAGACTTTTTTTACTTAACGCCATAATAGTCGTACATAATTATACAGGAAAAGTAAATACAGAAAAATAAGGCACATATATTTAGAACAAAAGTTAAAGAAATGTGACGCTACAGAGACAAAAATAAAGCCTATGAGTAAAGTAGATGTATGCTGTATGTCGATGCAGCAGAAAAAAGGCCTCAAGCTCAGTATTAGCTGAGGGTTTGCACCCAAAGCACTGATTTTCAGCAAAGGCCTTCCGGTGACTCACGGAGCATCAAAACAGAACAGACACGCACTCATACTTATATACAAATACAAACTTATACACAAACAGTTATACATGTCCTCGTACCTTACATATCATAAAATTATATTATATTTTGATAAATTTTACACATTGATTACATTATAAATACTAAGGTTAATAATAATACCAGTGAATACATAAAAATTCAATTAAATCCACTATTTAATATCTTTACTCGACTCATGCTTAGGAAAAATGGAAAAGATAGTAGGTCATGCTGGAAGAGGTAAGCTTAGGCTTTCTGGAAAATAGCTGAACTCTAAATGGCAATGGACTATTAATAAGGCTATTTGACAGTGTGAAAAAAACAGTATTATTTCTACGTATTCGTATAAATTATGTGATTTAAAACCGCTTCAAGGCATTTTAACTAAAAAAAAAAACAATTATGATTTGAAAAAAAAAACACAAGATAAAATTTGATAATTATGTATCTGCCGCCATTGTATCTAAAACGGCCTGGATTGACCGATTCTATGATGACGTCACATGGCAGTAAAAATGGCGTGTGTCATTCATTCTTTCTTACGTTCATTGGTTAGTTTACCGGGAAGTGACGTCATAATTCCTGAGCGACGCCATATTGCCTAAGATAGCGTTTTGGTGGCTTATTTGAACAGTAAATTTTCGTTTATCTATTTTAGAAGAAATACACGAAAAAATTTAAAATGCCCACTTTCTGAGGACTCCACGAACACCAACAAACAAGAGATCATCATCATCATCAACCCATTATGTCCCCACCGAGGGGCACGGGTCTCTTCCCTGAGGAAGGTATAGGCCATACTCCACCACGGGGGCCAAGTCCGGATTGGTGGAGGCTTGTAAGACTAGTGGCTGGTCTTACTGTCAGAAGTTTTCAAGCCGCCCTAGGGCCTCTGACTTGGCTTAACGACTGCCATCTATCGACGGCAGCCGGCACCAACTGCTTAACGTGCCTTGCGAAGCACGGAATCGCTCGGAAAAATGCCACTAGCGTAAGTCATAGACGGTGACTCATCCATGGACTGAACGCGCCGTATGTTGCTTAACCTTAGTGATCGTTTAAGATCAAGAGATGGCGTTCTGAAATCGGTCAAATAGCCTATTGTTCTTATCAAGCTCATAAGCTAACAAGCGACGCACCGAGATCGAACTGGCATTTCGAATGCACCAAGCGTAACCCCCAACTTCCACGGCAACGTAAACATAGCTCAAATTACTAGCTGCAGCCTGATTTCCCCAGCCATACTAACTATACAGTGCTGTGGAAGGAACTTTCGTCTATAGTAGCCGTGACAAAGGGAGCCTATCCAAGCCAACAATGGACGGGTACCAACCGAATAAATATTTAACCGCTCCAAGTCGACATGCTGAAACTTGACGCTGTTACCTCATAATTGAGCGCGATAAGTAGTAAGTACCACGGGCTAGACCGGAAATACGCGACCAAACGGGGTCTTGTTGCTAAGGCGATAAGAGTGAGTATCGAACCGACTGACGGGCTTTTGCGAGACTGGACGATACGGCTTTGTTCAGCTCTGGGGGCTGGCTTCGATACAGACTGTATGCGCGGGAATTGTAGTGCCTTTACAACCAAGAATTTGTTTCAATAGTGTTTTGAGTGAAATGTTGCAGTCTAACACGATTTTCAACTTACTCGAGAGGAAAAGCTTGAGTTGACTCTTGCGGATTGTATATAAATGTGTATAAGTTTACTTAACTTGACTTATACAGTTGTAGGTAAAATTAATTTCCTCTTTGACGGCATAGTTATGAGCTTTTCTCTTCTATGTGTCTTTGTGTTAGTCCATAGCTTTAAAATTAATTAAATACATTACATCTACATTTACATACAGGCACATACATTGCTTCTGGCCCCACACTAGGATACCCTGTGTCGTGGGAACCAGAAACAGCGACGTCACAAACATGTAAATATCCAAGACCTGGGTTTCAGTTTTTTTGGGCCCATCCGGGATTCGAACCCAGGACTTCCCGCATGGTACTCAGATGCGCTAACCACTACGCCACAGAGGTCGTTACTTATGGACATTATCTACTATGGTCAGATTAATTTATTACGTTTTTGATTAATTATTGATTAATTAGCTTTTGTTGATCGATAAGCAGCCCATGTACTCACTGTAGGGAACAAGCCTTCTCTCAGAGAGAGAGTATTGGCTTTTTCTCAAATATGCTTGGAAATTTGAGCATTATTTCGACAACCTTCTTCGAGATAAATCAAAATTGCTGTACTGGCCAATTACACGCGAGCAGCGGCCGGAAAAGTTGTATGAGAATTAATAACTGTCGTGTTTTGCGGCAAATAAATTACATACTAAACTCATATCTGTCGTGTTAGAGTATCCTAGTTCAGGACCAAGACTTTAATTCTGTTAATTCATTGTAGAACAATGACAACTGCACGAACAAGGCGATTTAGTTTCATTGCTGCCGCTTCAAGTCGACGCGCCATACATATAAAATAATCTAGGCGTCAATGGTATGAAAAAACACGTCACGTGACCCGACCGTGTATCTGTCATCGACTCATCGTACTGTAATGCACTAACAGCATCGAGGCCCAGGACAAATGATTATAATTGTGTGGTAGCTATTAATTACTATTTATTAGAATCGCTCGTAGCCTGGGCTGCCTGAGTGATTTTAAACGATCACTAAGGTTGAGCAACATACGGCGCGTTCAGTCCACGGATGGGTCACCGTCTATGACTAACGCTAGTGGCATTTCTCCGAGCGGTTCCGTGCTTCGCAAGGCACATTAAGCAGTTGGTGCCGGCTGCCATCGATAAATAGCAGTCGTTAAGCCAAGTCAGAGGCCTTAGGGCGGCTTTAAAACTTCTGACAGTAAGACCAGCCACTAGTCTTACGAGCCTCCACCAATCCGGACTTATCCCCCGTGGTGGTGGACTATACCTTCCTCAGGGAAGAGACCTATGCCCCTCGGAGGGGACATAATGGGTTGATGATGATGATTGGAAATCCGTTGAAGCTGCCGATGCAAAGCAACTTCTATTGTGCACCATTTTACTAATTCGTACTAGGTTGCAATGACTAAACTGGTTGTCAGTGGGTCAGAAGCAGTCATTAATGATTCCAATCGCGCGGCGACTACATGCGGTACCCGATGTCAAGTCTGCCGAATTATGACGTCGTAATAATATGATACAGCCTCGAATAAACAATTTTCCTACCGAAGAGTTACCACTGAAAAGTGAGTGATAAAAGTTGTAACTTTGACCTAACTATAGTAGGGGTAGGTGGGACTTTTTAGTCACTCGAAAAGTTGTCAAAGCCTTAGGCACTGCTTGAATCGTCCGTAACGGACGCGAAGGCCTATGATGATCAGTGGTAGCCTAGTAAGTAGAATAATGGACTCGGAAGGAGAGACAGGTTTGATTCCTAGTGGATGTGCAACTATACGCACTATGCTATGTGCATTTGTGAAGTTATAGTAGGAATACCATTGGCTAAAGTGTTTGTAAACTTCGTGTCTGAGTATTCAATACCTCAGCGACTGTTATACTCGTAACTGTTACTACAACTTTACAAATATACGTAACTTTAAAAAAGTTTTTGGTACATGCCCGGATTCGAACCAACGGCCTGTTGCTCCGCTCCCACCACTCATAGTACCATAGAAAACACGAACGAACATTAATATTCTTTTCCTCTTCTTAACTTTTTTTTTTCGTATGAAAAAATATAGGCCTGTATAAGCACATACCTAAAACATTGATTCTGGCCCCACACTGAGATACCCTGAGCTCTGTGTCGTGGGAACCAGAAACAGCGACATCACAAACGTAAACATCCCCTGGGTTTTTTTTGTCCCCAGCAGGGATTCGAACCGGGGATCTCTCGCATGGTAGGCAGATGCGCTAAGCGCCATGCCACAGAGGTAGTCACAAACGAACATTTACATTCCTTTCTTCTACTTCGCTTCCATCATCATCATCATCATTATCATCGTCCATCATCGGGCTATATACCACTGCTGGACATAGGCCTCCGATTTCGTTTGCACTACGGTTGATATTGCGAGTGAAACGTTAAGCTAAAGCCCGTTACACACGTAGCTATAATATTTATTAATATGCTAATAATAATATATTATTTATAGTATTGTATATTATTATAGTAAGCTACCACACACGGAGACGATGCTATAATATACAGGGCGTCCTAAAGTTATGGAACATGAAGGGAAAGTACCTTAAATATCGTAGATAGGCTATTTTGCTGAAAGAAGACTTTATGTTATTTTTAAAAGTTAGTAGGTAATTCTGCATTCAAAGATTTTCTAAAAATTACTTGTCTCGTCTGGGAATCGAACCGACTTAAATGTAAAATAAAAACACCCCCACTTTTATGATGCCAATCGAAAGAATGGCCAAAAATTTATAACTCTTCTTAAGTAACATAGTGTTTTAAAAGAAAGGAACAGCGTAAAATTAATTATTTTAATCAAATGAAACACATACATGAAACTGCCGTAATCAATTAAGTGGGTATTTTTTTGTAAATTAGTTAATTAATTGCTCAATATGTGGTCCCTCCTATCTTACGCAAAGAAATACAAAAATAGTTTATTAAAAATAATTAATCTACGATATTTAAGGTACTTTCCCTTCATGTCCCATAACTTTGGATACCCTGTATATGACTACCCCTTAAAACATTTGCGCTTGATTTGTTAGGACCTTATATAACCACTCGTCAGTGGCGAGGCCCGATTTTGACATTTTGTCAACATGCCGCATCTGTGGTGAAGCCCGATTTGAACATCGTTGGTCACATTTTCTAATATGTTTAATAAAGCAGACAAACGTACATCTATCCCTTTTACACTCATTATTGTGTATTGCCAGTGAAAGAGGATAGATAGCAAACTTAGCCTTGAGCTGTCATCATTCAAAAAACCCGCGCAATTACCAGTTCAGTGCAAGACTAGCCATTATGGTCTGTCACTTAAAAGCTAAGGGGTAACGGCTTGTAAATAAAGCTAATTATAATAAATACACCTGTTTATTTTATTTAAAACACTATAAAAACCACTATAATCCATTAAGAATTTGAAGTTCTTGGATTGCTGGAAAAGATGAACTGCATAGTGATGTTTGTCACTAGATAGCAAATTTAATTAAAATACAGTATTCCATTATACAGCGGCTCAAAAATCAATAATAACGAAAGAAATTGCATTTTAGTAGCGGTAGGTGACCGGGCAACACTTGTCTGTGATAAGGCCCGATTGGGGATCCACAGACAACGGCTTTTTTCCATTTTTGTTGCCACTGACGAGTGGATATTATTATAGGTACGTTTGTAACGGGCTTATGCTGTCAACTATACAGCCGGTTAATGACAGTGCACAGCTAGTATTCATGGCCTTCCTCCATCTCTCCCACGAGTGCCAACTTAATACAAACTTCTCCGTCGCTCCGTTATTAAAATGGCCTCCTTGCAAGCAGCCTCCGGACTATAATGGCGTTTGTGGACCGCGTTGGCATGCAAAAGTTTCGCACCAAATTACCTCTGTTACTATGTGTAAGTGGTAAGAGGCGTTGGCGTTAAGTTTAGGAACATTTCGGGTTGTGTCAGTTACGCTGAAGGGCGACGCTTGGCGAGAACTTTGAATAAGAAAATGAGAGTGTACCAAATATAAAAGGTGCTAACAAATCAAGCGCAAATATTTTAACGGGCCGATAGAGTAAAAGATAAATAACAGTTAAGAATGTTAAATACATTAATGATTTTAGATTCGATTTTTTATATTTAGGTAGTTTTTAGTTTAATATTTAGTTTATTATTTTATATTTAGTATAGGAATTCAATACATTAATTAAATAATAATTATTAGGAATAATGGATCGAATAAAAAGTCGATCATCCATACTAAATAAACACTCTTTAAACAATGTACACGCACACATAAGTGCCGCTTGCACTACGTACACAATGTCATAAATGTCACATGTTATTAAAATTGGTAGATATTGTTTACTTCAATCGTGTGTGTGTGTGCATGAAAACAGGATGATATAAAATGAATTTGTTTGGAAGTTTAAATTTTTGTTGTAGAAAAAAAAAGCAAATGCTTTAATGATCTTATATTTTTTGCTCAAAGGTATTATTAAACTTTATATATGTAATAATACTCGTACCTTTGAGCCCTTATTTGCGCTTGATATGTTAGGACCTTATTTATATACATAACTATAATAACTTCGACACAAGACGAACACTTAACCTAGTCCCAAACTAGGATGCCCTGTGCCGTGGCAACCAAGTAAGGACATTACAAACAGCAAAAATGTACGACGCCCCCAGTGGGAATCGAATCCACACTGTCAGAACTATGGTTACTATGGTTAGTATGCCGTCAGCACAGCCAAAAATCCACTAATCATCACTATCAACCCATTATGTCCCCGCCGAGGGGCACGAGTCTCTTCCCTGAGGAAGCTATCTATGGGGCCTAGTCCGGATTGGTGGAGGCTAGTAAGACTAGTGGCTGGTCTTACGTTCAGAAGTTTCCCAGCCGCCCTAAGACCTCTGACTTGCCTTAACGACTGTCATCTATCGACGGCTGCTGGCACCAACTCCTTAACGTGCCTTGTAAAGCACGGAACCGCTCGGGAAAATCCCACTAAAATCCGATAAAATAAAGATAAATTCACTGTGTCTCGTATCTTAATTAAAAGTCCTAGACTGAACGTAGGAAAGTAATTATATTGGCTAAATACGTAGCAAATGAGGGGTTTCAGGTTTTTGTACATATCGCACCTTCTCTAGAAAACCGTCATGTCACAAAAAACATAGTTTTTAGAAAAAGGCAATTAAGTGATTTCGGTCTTATATTTTTTGCCGTTGTAGTAAATATTATATTTACCACAATGTAACATTATAATAAATTTACCACAATGGCAAAAAATATAAGACCGAAATCACGTAATTTGCGTTTTTCTCAAAACTATGTTTTTTTGTGATATGACAGTTTTCTAGAGGAGGTGCGATATGTAAATACATACATAAGCTCACGCCTGTATCCCAGAGGGGTAGACAGAGACCAGGGACTGCCATTTGCCGCGATCCTGATCAGATCAGTTCGGTTCGTAGTAATAAGTGGTGAACCCTTATTCTTTTACCTAGACAACTTTGTGCGAAATGATTCATTTATACGAAATGAAGCGGTAGTAGAGACGTGGTCTCCGCTTCCAATGGATTTCCATCAACGGCCGACCAGGGTCGGCATGACCTCTGACTTGGTTTTCTAAGTTATGCACATTTGTGAAGTTATAGTAGCAATACTACACGAAATATCGTAAAGAAAGCCTATTGTCTGAGGTTTTTACAAACCTTCTCGCTACGTTCGTACAATGACCCAAACATGGGGCTAAGTGCGGCAAACTGAGATCTAACTAGATCTAGACTCAGTCGAGGCGACTCGAATTCCAAAGCAATAAAAACGTAAATTCAACAACACGGGACCCCTTTCGTTGCAAAGGCATAAAAATTTCAGCCAGTATTTCTTGTCACAACCGCGAAAAAATAAGTTCCCCGATTTGAATTTGGAATCGCAGTCCGCGCCAGCGGTTTTTTACGGCGGCCATCATTTTTATTGCCCGCGGAAGTGGTGTACCCTCCATTCCATAAGTTGCCAGTTCGTTTCGGCGGCTATCATTTTTGAAGGATGCATCCCAGTTCCCAGGTTGAAAGGGTTTCGGATTCATGTCGTGCCTCTTACAGAGTTTCTGCCTACGCATAAAACAATATTGTAAAGTTGCGCTGAAAACAATCGCTAATGAAATTACCGCAAAATGTGCGGCAGAGTAAATTACTCCATTCTTGGTGCATTTAGTCCGTGTCATGCATTGGATAAATGTTGATTGGTTGTTATTATTCAGAAGCTATATTATGCAATAAACAAACAAACATAAACATAAACATTTACACACAGGCACACAACAAAACATAAACTTTTACATACAGGCACATACATTGCTTTTGACCCCACACTAAGATACCCTGTGTCGTAAACATCTAAGACCTGGTATTTTTGTCCCCAGCCAGAATTCGAACCCATGACCTCTCGCATGGTAATCAGATGCCCTAACCGCTGCGCCACAGAAGTCGTTGTAAAAACGTAAAAATATTTGTCCACGGCCAGGACAAGCGAGGTTCTCTGCGGAAATATCTCCTTATTATTTCGAGTACACGCGCGAGTCTAGCCCGAGGCTTAGTTCTACAACTACCACCCTGTCGCACTTCCGATGAAGTGCGTCGATATGCTTGTTTATCGATTCAATAATACGCCGGCAAATCTTTTGTTTTGCTAGTAATTACGGCGTGTTGTCAGTCCGTCCGCAGCCCGCAACCCTTGCGCTATCGATCGGAGCGGAACGGTCGCGGCCAGCAAATTGGCGGGTGTAATTTCGGATCATAATGATTGGAGCTCGCCTACACCTGGGCAGTTCCCGCGCCGATGTCACGCACCCAGCCCTGTCGCGGGGGCTTCGGCCGGACGGACGACGGACCTACGTATAAATCAATCAATTCAGGCGAGGACGGAATCAGGAACAGAATCGCTCGTAGCCTTGGAGAATCGCTAGTAGCCTGGGCTGCCTGAGTGATGTTAAACAATCACTAAGGTTAAGCAACATACGGCGCGTTCAGTCCATATATGGGTCACTGTCTATGACTAACGCTAGTGGCATTTTTCCGAGCGGTTCCGTGCTTCGCAAGGCACGTTAAGCAGTTGGTGCCGGCTGCCGTCGATAGATGGCAGTCGTTAAGCCTATTTGCCTAGCCGTTAGGGTGGCTTGTAAAACTTCTGACAGTAACATCAGCCACTAGTCTTACAAGCCTCCACCAATCTGGACTTGGCCCCCGTGGTAGAGTATGGCTAATACCTTCCTCAGGGAAGAGACCCGTGCCCCTCGGTGGGGACATAATGAGGCTAGGAAGGCGACTCCTTGTAGCTATTGATGTGTTCTAAAATAACTGGCTGGTGGGTTTCCCCGTTGGCGACGGCTCGCGGATTGTCTGACATCCGAAGTGTTTAAGTTCAAGTTTCTCAACTGTAGAGTCACCTCTTTCTCCCAATCGAGGGCGTCTCAGACTACGGAAGGTTTGACGTCCGAAGTGTTTAATTTCGAGTATCACAACTGAAGAATCGGCTCTTTCTTCCCATCGACGGCGTCTCATTACTACTCTGACGCCCGACTCGAATGTGGAAGTTTGAAGCTTATAACAATCTTTTCTATCAATCGGGTCTAATCATCATTAGACATCCATCACCTAGTTAGAGCATGTAAGCAGCCTATATACAATACCTATATGGCCGACTATAGGGCCCAGGCCTTCTCTCAGAGAGAGAGAATGGGCTTTAATCATAACGCGTGCCCGCCGCGGATTGGCGATTTCAAGCGCCGGATTTCAAAAGGAATTATTTGTAAGGACTATGGCCTGAGCAGACGACGGACTTTTCTCCGCGGCGGAGAAAAAAGTACGCTCCGCGAATAAAAGGTCCTCCGCGGATTTACCGCGAACCCAACGCACACGGGTGTGCGAAATACATCCCCTTATATTATAACCCGAACCAAAGTCTGCCGTGAGCGTTGCTTCGCCTAGTCACACGAGTTCTATTTTTTTCGGGGACTCCCGCGTACTTTAGTCCGGTCCGCTCCCTGCATGTCCTCGGTTATTTGACGGATTTTTAGTACGCGGTACTTTTAATCGCTCGTTTGCGTTAAGCCGGGTCCGCTGCGCCTTGTTACGCGTGTTACAAAAAACGTAACACGTAATTATAATAAAAATGGGGCGTGGTATGACACGTTACGTGTTACATAACATTACGTTACGTGATACGTAACACGTAAAGTGTTAATACTACTCCCCATTTTTGTTTTAATAACGTGTTACATTTTTTGTAACACGCGTAACATGGCGCAGCGGACCCGTCTTTACTCGATTCAGTTGTAACTTGCAAGCGATCTATTTTAGCGGATAAAAAAGTCCGCGGAGAACACTCCGTCGTCTGCGCAGGCCATTAGAGTGAAGGTTTACATTATTAAAATTCATGCTCTAAGGTGAAGGAAAATATCGTGAGGAAACCGTGTGTCTGAGATATTAAATACATCTTATTTTATACACTTGATCATAACATAACATTTACATACAGGCACATACATTTCTCATGGCCCCACACTAGGATACCCTGTGTCGTGGGAACCAGAAACAGCGACGTCACAAACATCCAAGACCTGGGTTTCTCTTTTTTTTGTACCCGACTGGGATTCGAACCCGGGACATCTTGCATGGTAGGCAGATGCGCTAACCGGTGCGCCACACTAGGCAAGATTGGCCTATTGTTTTTTTTATATAGCCTTATCTTTTGATTGGACTATTCACAATAAAATATAAAAATGAATAAATAAATAAATGACTGCATCAGTCATTTTTAATTAATTTATTTTTTACGTCATTACGTGACTTTTTTTTTAATTTCCACATGAAGAGTGCCTATTTTATTGTAGAATGTGACATTCGCTTACACGCACACACATTAATAGTGCAACACTGACCCTGCATTAAGCGTGCCAATTTGGCAACCAATTTGTTGCATCACATTGAAACACTGTCTGTGGTTCCTATAATAATTCTTTGCCGAGAAACCGTACTGGACACGCTATTGCAATGGTCCCTCGCGGTTACTTGTATTCATATCAAATGGATAATTAGTGATTGTAAAGCCCGGCTATTACGCGCACGTGGCCCCGAGTGGGTGAAAACAAGTGATTTGGGGACAGTGCCTCACTTCCGGTCGCGCGCACGCCATCCGGCTGGGGCTGCAAACCTTGGGTTGCCATCCGTCGGTTCCTTGAGCACCCCTCGTACAAATTCAGAATTTTTTTTATCGTAAAAAAATTTTTGGTGTGGAAAATAGTAGTTGGAAAGAAATTATTTTAGGCGGATTTGTAAAAAAAATGTCTGGTGTAGAAGATTGAAAATTAGAATAAAATGATTAAAGGTGAATTTTAACACAATTTAGAAAAATAGAAAAATACACTTAATAGAATGACAAATTTTAATGTTCTTGTCAGTTTGATTGATCATGAAGTGTACTAGATTTTTTTTACAATTAATAATAATGTAATACTTTTGCAAGCTAATAGGAAATTAGAAGTAAAAGAAACTTTAAGTAAGTTAGTAGTAGTAAGTAATTACCTATATTTATTTCCAAAAAGACAATTCCAATTTAACATTGCTTATAAATAGACAGATATGAGGGTATTATTCAAATAAAAATGTTTTCCGTTTACCGCCAGTCCTCAAACTAGGCTGGGCCTATACAGGGTGGAATTTTGTAATGCCACCTGAAGGGGAAATGCTCTTAATACCGTAGATAGAAAATGTTGCTCAAAGAAAACATTCCTTTATTTTTGATAAGAAAGAAAACCCTTCCTTTCATTTAATTTATGAAGTTTGTTAGAGAGATTTCATTCTAATAATTGACCTTAACGATCGATGCAATAAAAGTACAGGGTGCAACTTTTACAGATTTTAATCGATTCAATTATCGGATGCGGCAAGCGAATTTTTAAAAATCTTTGAATGCAGTTTTCTTTCTTTTTAAAAATAAAGGAATGTTTTCTTTGAGTAAAATTTTCTATCTACAGTATTAAGAGTACTTCCCCTTCAGGTGGCATTACAAAATTCCACCCTGTATATATTAAGAACCCATTGTTTATTATTGAAAAATAGGAAAAAACTGATCTCACCTATTTAATATAAAAAGTTTCCAAAACTCTAAAGTTATTTATATTTTCCACAAAATCCTGATATTTTAATTAAATACTATGACTATGTATTTTTAACACTTTGTATCAACCAAGCAAATAGGAATAGCAAATGATTAATTAGATTTGAATTGATACTGAGAAAAACATTTTCAGGTGCTTCATTATTTTAATAACACGTCATAACAAATGTATATAACTCATCATCATCATCATTATAGCCATTTGTATCCGTTATTAACGATTTAAGCAGCGCTGTGCGTTTGACACTTTATCAAATGACTGAGAAAGTTCGATTCTCGTGCCACAGGCCCTACAGTTGTAGGACACTCAGGGCCACGATTCTACTAGTGCATTATAGTACGATGACAGTTACACGGTCGGGTCACGTGACGTGTTTTTTCATACCACTGACGCCTTGTATGATATGCGTGCGTGCGTAGACTTTAAGCGGCAATAGAACTAAATCGCCAAGTTCACGCAGTTGTCATTGTACTACAATGCATTAAGATGAGAATCCAGGTCTAGGTCGAAACCTGATTGGCACCCCCAGGGGTGTCTTCTGGGGATGTCTTGGCTCCGGAATGGATTTTTGTCCCCGAAGTTATCGGGACCGATTTGGTGCCTTCATTTCACTTCATTCACCACCCCCAGGGGTGTCTTCTGGGGATGTCTTGGCTCCGGAATGGATTTTTGTCCCCGAAGTTATCGGGACCGATTTGGTGCCTTCATTTCACTTCATTCACCACCCCCAGGGGTGTCTTCTGGGGATGTCTTGGCTCCGGAATGGATTTTTGTCCCCGAAGTTATCGGGACCGATTTGGTGCCTTCATTTCACTTCATTCACCACCCCCAGGGGTGTCTTCTGGGGATGTCTTGGCTCCGGAATGGATTTTTGTCCCCGAAGTTATCAGGACCGATTTGGTGCCTTCATTTCACTTCATTCACCACCCCCAGGGGTGTCTTCTGGGGATGTCTTGGCTCCGGAATGGATTTTTGTCCCCGAAGTTATCGGGACCGATTTGGTGCCTTCATTTCACTTCATTCACCACCCCCAGGGGTGTCTTCTGGGGATGTCTTGGCTCCGGAATGGATTTTTGTCCCCGAAGTTATCGGGACCGATTTGGTGCCTTCATTTCACTTCATTCACCACCCCCAGGGGTGTCTTCTGGGGATGTCTTGGCTCCGGAATGGATTTTTGTCCCCGAAGTTATCGGGACCGATTTGGTGCCTTCATTTCACTTCATTCACCACCCCCAGGGGTGTCTTCTGGGGATGTCTTGGCTCCGGAATGGATTTTTGTCCCCGAAGTTATCGGGACCGATTTGGTGCCTTCATTTCACTTCATTCACCACCCCCAGGGGTGTCTTCTGGGGATGTCTTGGCTCCGGAATGGATTTTTGTCCCCGAAGTTATCGGGACCGATTTGGTGCCTTCATTTCACTTCATTCACTAACAATAAAATTGTTTTGTTGTGGGTGGCGACTATGTTCGGCTGCGCCTCGTGATAAGCCGCGTCAAAACATATTGATATTTTTCTAAATTTTTGGGGAACCCCTACAGGGGACCCCTAGGGTTCCGCGAAACACACTTAGCGTATGGCTCGTTTAAGCAATAAAACACTATGATCGACCGGCAGCGCTTTCTTAAACGTAGCATTGAACAAAAACGCTTCAGAGGCTGTAGAAAAATTCAAGAGGATCACATGTTGACGCAACCCCTAAAAAATACCAAAAAACTCATAAATAAATAAACAGACCCATGTAAAATTCAAAGGTTCCTACTTGTCATTAAAAAGGGAGGCACCTATTACAAGCTGCTAAAGACAAGCTAAAGTGAATTATTAACGAAGGTCGCTAGTGTCCATAATAAATGGTCGTACTCATAAATAATTCGTGCCACAAACATGCCGTCTTCATTGAGAGATGTTTTTTTCTTGCTCTGTTTACCAAGCCGGCGCCTGTCCATATTTGCTTTTCCGTCGTGGAAAATGTTTCGTTTTGGAATACTATTAATTAGACTTTAGAGCCTAAGCACGCTGCGTATTTTAAACGCGCATATCAGAAAGCTCGCTTTCGGCGCCGTAGATACAAAGTGTTGCGTTTGTATTGATTGAAACGCACGTTTAACGCGATACAAACGTGCGTACAAAGGGTTGGAGGGAGGGGAAAGGGAGGGGAAGAGGGGCGCGCGCTAAATAGGTCTATCATATAGATTCGCTTATTTTTACGTTTGTTTCTTTATAAAAGAAGGAGTCTCTGATCAAAACACAAAGTAACGAGCGATCACAGCGCGTTTGTATCATTTTATCTGCGCGTATAGAGTAGCGCAGTAGAGGTGCGTTTCACGATATACCTGTGTGCTTAGGTTACAAAGTTGCGTTCGAATCACGTTTGAAGCGTCGTTCGTTTCTCGTATACGCGAGTCATCTGCGCGTTGTCTGCGCGTTTAAAATACGTAGTGTGCTAAGCTCTTACGATTATTTTAGTATTTAGTCGATTAGGTCGTAGCCTCAGGATTGGTAGTAGGCACTATGAACAATTTTCGCTATCAATTATTGTCTCCATTTGTTCTGGTTTAGCGCCAAATATGGCTGCTTGCATCTGCTTGCATCCATCCCATAGCGTCACTTTTGGTAACAGTCCAAAGAATAATGAATAATATCAGCAATTACCAACAAATAAGTGATTTGTTCATCACAAAAATACGCAAAATTCTAGGTATGACTCTGATTAGTTCTTATGTAAGATACAATAATCTTTTATACAAAAAGAAATATATCTGTATATAGATATACTAACTGCCCGGCAAACTTCGTACCGCTAAAGTTTTCGTAATTTTTCCATATTTTCTAGCCATTTAAACCTTGCCTGGAATTCCACAACAATAAAAACAAAAAAACTGCTAAATTGGCCCAGCCGTTAACGAGTTTTAGTGAGACTAACGAGCAGCAATCCATTTTTATATTTATGAGGCATCTAAAAATAATTTACGAACACTTTTTTAATATTTTTTTTTAATAATTTGAAATTTCTGATTAGGGCGGCCACATTGCTGAACCGAAAAAATAAATAATGCTTTTCATAAAAACCACGCAAAACGTCTAATTCAAACGTTTGAGCATCTTCATGTCTAATTTCCTTAGGTAGTCACTAAAATTCGTCGTAGTACATGTGAATATGACTGTGCGAACACCTGTTTCAAACACTTGTGTAGTAGAAGGTATAAAACTGAAAAGTTTTTTCAGTTACCCTTATACGTAGGTCACACTGAAAGTTTTGCGTAACTTAAAAAAACAATATGTTATAACCAAAATATTATGTTAATTGCTTTTCAAAATACTCTCCTTTACATTTTAAACATTTTTTCATGCGATCGAAACATTTTTTGAAACAGGAGGAACACAGATCTGAAGGCATGTTTTCTTGGGGAACTGCCTCTTCTGAGTTGGTAAAAGTGACACCTCTCATCAAATCTTTGATTTTGGGGAAAATACAGAACTGACAGGGTCGAGGCTATGTGCAGGATTGATGATGAGTTGTACTTTTTCGGAACCTAAAAATTACTTCTTTTTGTTGGCAGTGTGTGAAGAAGCGTTCTCATTATGTAAGAGAACGCGGCTTGTTGGTCGTCTTTCGCGAACTTTTTCTAACACCCTGGGTAAACAAATGGTAGAATACAACTCGGCATTAACATTCTTTTGATCTTCAAGTGGAATTGTGAAGATGGGAGCCGTAGCTGAGAAAAAAAAACGTAATAATTTTTTTACCAACGTGTCTCGCCAGCCTCACTTTTGTTGGCCTGTTCTCATTTTCAAAGTACCCATCCACAAGATTGTTGTTTTTTTTTTCGGGTTCAAAACAATAAATCCACGTTTCGTCTCCTGTGACAATGTCATAAACAGCACTAGAATTAGAATTTGCCTCATACCAATCCCTAATAGTCCTCAAATTGTCTCATAAGTAATCCGCGGGTTTTCATCAATTAGCCGCTTAACAGTAGCCACATTATTTTCGTTGGAGGCAGTTGAAGGCCGCTCTTCACAAAATTCGTCATATAAAGAAACCCGACCTCTCTCAAATTCAGCAAACCATCGCCTCACGGTGCTCAAACAAAGTGCTTCTATCCCAAAAGCATTTGGAAGACGGCACAGTGTTGCGGAAAGAGAGAACTTTTAAAATCATAAAAAATCATATCTCTAAAATCTTTTCGACTTAATTCCACTTTCGTTGCGTACGTACAGCTTTGATGTGTAAAAAAAAACAATTGGGTATTTGACAGGATGTCAAATGAGTTACTTTTAAAACGGAATTTTGTATGAAAATACTTGCTTGTGACGTCACATTTCAGAGCACTCTTTTTATGTATCATCTATTTAAACATTTTAATAACTAGTAAATGATTAAAAGAAATACATTTTCCGAATCATTTTGTAATTTTTGTTTTAGTCAAGCATCTCAAATAATTTATTGTTGATAGTGTCAAATACCGTATTGACAAATGATTTCCCGCCCATTTTTTTTTAATACGAAGACGGTTGTAAATCGTTTCAAAAAATATAACATTCGATATTCAAATAGTTCCTATCAGCTAGAAATGCAAAACTTTTAGTGTGCCCCATGTAACAGACAGTTGTGGTATATTATTGGAAACTTGAGGATAATTTTGTAAAGGTCTGTATAATGGAAGAAATCTTTTTCCTTTTTTTGTCCTGGATTTTTTTAATGCGGTTGTTTATATTTAAGAAGTGCACACATCATTTAAAATGTTATTTTAAATACCAGGTATTTAAAGTTACGTATTTAATATGCATTTACTTTTTATTCCTTAATGTGTGCCAACTACTATTTTTCTGTACAAGTTAAAAGTTTACTTTTTTTTTGGTAAGAGGTAACAGAGATATGTAGGGTACATATCTCTGTTACCTTTTACCATCTTTCAATTGAAACAATTATATTTCTTTTTAGTGTATTCTATCTATCACTAAAGTTTCAATATACTATTTTGTATCTGTCACTAAAATTAAATAGGGTAACCCCGCCGACGTTCTGTCATCCCGCCTTATTAGATTATTTTTTTGCGATTGTTATAGAGGCCCACAGACGCATTTTATTCTTAATACGTTGAGTTCTACGAGTATTCGTGAAGTCGCCCTAACAAGCTAATAGTGTCCGTAACTTAACAACGCCTTGACAGCCTGTCAACGAACTTGTTGGACGAGCCGGGAACTTTCTGAGGTGACACGTCTAAGGGGTCCTACTCACGATTCTAGGATGTCACGATTTTTATCTTAATGCCTTGGATAGATTGAGCAATCACTTGTAAATCTTATAATGAATTGCTGTTCGTTAGTTTCACTAAAACTCGAGAACGGCTGGACCGATTTGGCTGATTTTTTGTTTTTTATATTTCTAAAATTCCAGGGAAGGTTTAAATGGTGAGAAAATATGGAAAAAGATATGAAACTTTAGCGGTACGAAGTTTGCCGCGAAAGCTAGTAATAAATAATAAAAATCGAGAGGTTCCGGGTTCGAATTCCAGCTGGGGACAAAAAAACCCCAGATCTTGGATGTTTACACGTTTGTCATTGTTTCTAGTTCCCACGCCACAGGGTATCCTAGTGAAACATGTAAGTATACGTTGCAAAACAAACATTTACAGGCACCTACATTGCTTCTGGCCCCACGCTAGGATACCCTGATCTCACCTGAGTAGGATAAACTAATCTAATCTAGCTGATTCGAGACAAACAAGTGTGATGTCCTCTTTATTGATTTTAGGTCGTATAGAAAGAACGCATCTGTCAGTTTGGCCTGCTCTATTGATAGTCGGTGACATGTTTGTCGGTGACTTTTCCCCTCAGCTCAAGGAAAAGTTTAGGGAAAATGTTTTCTTAGGGTTCAAAGTTACTTACAACACAGGGGCGCACTTGGGGTGCATGTATTATGGCTTTTTTAGATTTCGAAAGTATACCTACGTCTTTTTCTTTCCATATCGAAATTAAATGAAAAAACTTTATTGTAAAACTGTCGCAAACAATGGTTGCTGGCTCCCTAAACAACTCTCTGTATTGATTTGATTATAATTTTAAAAGTTCTTTATTTGTCATTTTTCTATTATCATATTTCGAAACTTGGGTGCGTGCATGATGAAGCGTCGATGAAGCGGAAGTGGTTTGTCAGGATCGTGACAGATGGCAGTCCCTAGTCTCTGCCTACCCTTCTGGGATACAGGCGTGAGCTTTTGTAACAATTTAAGACAAAAAAAAAAAATTCAAGCAGTGGGTATTCTTGTATCATAAACCTACTTCACATGGAAAAAACCCGGCCCAAACGGAAATTTCAGCCACGTCTCATGCTGACAATATTTAATAAGTAGATTTTATTTTACTACAACGGTACCTACATTTAAAATAATCTTGCTTTGAACAAGACGCAGCGTCAGCTTAATCCGGCCCTGGCTTAAATCCCGAGGTTTGAACCGCAGATTATTGGAGATTGCCTCCTTGTGAACCTCTCCATATCTACCACGGCCGGATCGATGGGGCCGGGGCTCTGGAGATGACATTCAAAGCCGCACTGATCCGGTTTGAAGCGGTTAGCACTGGTTTGCTCAAGACTTTGAGATACTCTTTGCAAGCCTGAGCTCGCGTAAAGATATTGATACAGATTTTGTTTGCGTGACTTAGTTTGACTGAACATTTCTTTTTAGTTTATCTTCCTTAAAACTAAAACTTCCGTAAAGTCTAGACATTATTGACTTTATTCCCAATATACTTACTTGGCTGGTTGGAAGAGTCCGACCATGTTTCGCTCTGATGATTTATTTTGTTTATTTTATAAGTTATTCGCCAAACTGCGTGGCAGTTTGTTGGGGAATTAATCTAACTCTTTTAACATACTGGGTAACCTGTTAACATACCATACAATTTATGTCAAAGTACAGTCGACAGTTGACTCACCACTACCTGTAGGTATACTCTGTATTAGGTGGGTAATAGGGGTCATATTCTGGTCTAAGAGCTACCAGAGATAAAATGCTGCGCTGTTTAATCCCCTGACAGCTGACAGCGGCTGCGTATGATATAAAGACGAAGGAAAATTATCTAAATAGTAAATTAGATAACCAAAGAGCAGGTATCTTAATTTTGTATCATTCATTGTATACATTTTTCTTAACTTAAGCGTCAAGAATTTTGACATGACAGGACGCTTAATTTTCAGTTGTTTTTTTAAGCGCAAATAAGAAATTTATTAACGAATCCAAAAGCAGTGTATTTTTCAAACAAACGAAATCACAAATGTTACCAACCCCTGGGTCGGTGGTCATGCGCGACCGGAAGTAGGTAGTTTGGCAAGAATGCCGCGCTGTCACGTGACCGGTAGGATTCACTTCCGGTGCCTCTTTTCAAAACATGTCAAGTGCGGTGTTCCCCTTTTCGTTTCTACTGATGAGGTCAGGCCGCGCATCTGTTATGATTAGTGCTTTTAGGGTTGCGTACCCGATGACTAGATTGTGTTAATGTTTTAAAGACAATGTCGATTTAATATAATTTCCTTTATTATTAAAGAAAGCATTATATCACATGAATCGCTCGTAGCCCGGGCTGCCTGAGTCATCTTAAACGATCACTAAGATCACTAATTATTCTAATGTACAGAGAGAGCTTAATAGAGATGTGGACAAAGATAAATAGGTATAGCTTATATCTCTTGTTTCTTGTGGGCAATACGAGACATTACTGCAGCGGCCAGCAAAAGAGGCATGGAGGATGGACGAACGTGGAAATGTGGGCCGAGGCAACCTGTGTGAACAAATGTGAATGAACAAAAATATTTTTTGCCGCGTTATAATGTTCTTATTTTTTCAATAGGTAGGTATATCCAGCTGTCTATCGCAAGCAAGTTCGAAATTTAAATAAAACCTCTGATAAGTTACCTCCTTGGTTGTCTTTGTTAGGAGTTAAAGATCGTTCCATTTTTAAATAAAACAACAGATATGAGTTTAGTATGTACCTACAGTGCCACCATCTTATCTGTTCAGTTGACAGCGGCGCTAGTGGAGAATTTAGTAGTAACATTTGAGAAATTTACCTAGGCAAATGAGAATATTTTAACCCGTCTTTCAATTTTAATGAAAATGTATCTATCAATCTTAGTAAGTGAATAAATAAAACAAAAAATGGGGACAGGATTTACAATTTATAAGTTAGTTACAATTTTGCCCACCTGAACAGATAACTTGGTGGCGCTGTAATTTATTTGGCCGCAAAACACGACAGTTATGAATTTTCATAGAACTTTTTCCGGGCGCTGCTTGCGTGTAATTGGCCAGTACAGCAATTTCGATTTACCTCGAAGAAGTTTGTCGAAATAATCCTCAAACTTCCAAGCATGTTTGAGAAAAGAATATTCTTATCTTATATTATGTAAGAGCGGTTTCAAATTCAGATCGAAATCGAGCTGTTACATGTAGCCCGGTCCTCCCCTGCCTGCAGAAACTAATACGTGGTTGCTAGGAACCCTCGGAGTACGAGTGCCACTCGGACTTGGCCAATTTTTATGCTTTATTTGTATGTTTGATTTTACTCTTTGATTATGAAGGGTGGCGGACAATATGCAATGTTGAAAGCACACTCGATTTGAGTGGTCGTTCAGCGAGGGAGTAGTACGCTTTTAGGCACCATAATCTCACATGGAAGATTTAGCTTCCAGAGGTAGACAAAAATATTGTACCTACTACTTCTTCTGAAATAAACAGTCAAAAATTATTTTTTAGGTACTTTCACTTGAACGCTTCCACTTAAGCTCGTGGTGGCGTAGTGGAGCTGGGTTCGAACCACGCATGTACCAATGACTTTTAGTTACGTACATTTGTTTTTTTTTTGCAGCAACACCATTCGCTGATAAATTGTGCCCGGATATCGGCGACAGGCATGCTACTTGTCACGTTTGGGACCTAATAAGCTCATCAAAACGTGGGCCAAGTTCTAGTGATTCGTGGCTCTGCCTACCCCCTCGGAGATAACAGGCGTTAGTTTTTTTTTCACTTAAACCTGCCAGAATATTCTTTATGAAAAATAGTGTTGGTATCGAGCTCCTACGAAACGATTTCAACGATTTTTACGATTTTTTTCTTGTATTTGGTAGGTTTGAGAATAGATCGTAGGCTAAACTATATGGGAAAACAATGTTGGCCTGGTCAGCTAGTAATAACTATGTATGTATATTTCCTATATACAAGTAAATAAATAAATAAAATAAAAAATAATTTACACATAATTTCATTGGTACATTTTTTATAATTTTTCGCATTCAAGTAACAGTATATAAATGAAATGATTAATTTGATTTTACATGCAATGAATTATTTATTATAATTATTAAGTCAATATATTTTTATGTGTTAGATATATTTACAACTAATTTGAATCATTTGCAATTTTAATTTTATTTAAACATAATAAATCATAGTTAAAATCAATAATTAACAAATAATTATCAACCATAAATTAAAAGTTACTATAAAAGCAAAATGTATGCAAGTATCGACAGTTAATAATTACTGTAATTTAAATTAGATTTAGATTGGACCGTAAAATCAATAATTTGTTTTCACGAAAAAGATATAACATTTTGTTGAATGTTATTCTCTTTTTTCGGGTCGGTTTGTAGTGAAGAAAATGACAACAAAAAAACTCTACTACTTTTACTCGTCCGTCATGCTATAATACAGTCCGAGACGTGATCTAGCAGAGTGCCAAATTTCATCGAGATCCGTTCATTCGTTTATGGCTGAGCAGCAAACACATAAACAGAAAATATTTCACATTTATAATCGGTATAAGTTTTTTTTTCAGCCCTATAAAGGGCACTCTCCGGAGGACACGGGGGAGGGAGGTGGTGAATGCTCATGCATAGCAGCACGGCCGTGCTGCCAATGTGGGACTCACAGAGTGCGCCTACCCACTAAACACCACCTTGGGGCTGGTTTGGTCCTATGGACCCCTAAACCTACATCATGAGCGACCCCCCTCGAGGCCGAGGAATCGGTATAAGTGACACGCTTGGTTTTAAATCTGTAGAACAAATTTCGTCTAAATCGTTACTCACGCAGATTTGTAGACTGCGATACATAATAAATAAACATTTACATACAGGTACATACATTGCTTCTGGCCCCACACTAGGATACCCTGTATCGTGGGAACCAGAAACAGCGACGTCACAAACATGTAAACATCCAAGACCTGGTGTTTTTTTTGTTTCTCCCCAGTCGGGGATCGAACCCTGGACCTCTCGCATGGTAAGCAGATGCGCTAACCGCTATGCCACAGAGGTCGTCGAATGAAATAGTACAACATCGACTATGCATTCGTGAACTAGTGAGATTAGTAGAATATCGAATCTACCAATTTTAAAAAGAGACTTCATTTCAAGCGGACGGTGCGCGTCGGCGTATTTAGAATAGAATTGTTCATTGACAGCCCATCAGGCTTGTCGAACGCCCACCTAAGTGACAAAGTGCGACAGGGTCATTGTTGAAATCCGGATTTGCGAAATTTTCAGAGTGACACCGGCGTGCCGCGCGTATAGCCGACCGCCGCTGCTACGTCAATCAATTACGGGGGTAAAGCTGTCCATTCACTGATTTGCGTGACGGACGCTCTAGCCCTCCCTTCCCACTTCAAAAGCTAAAGTCCGTTTTTCATTCGATGCAAAAACTAAAATGACGCGGTGTGACCGCTATAAAATATATAGGTTTACTCGGTAGATTTTCTTAACGTGAATAGAAGACTCGTGTGTCCAAAATCCTTATCAAATCAAAGACATTAAAATTTAATTCCTCATAATAGCAAAGTCTGATAAAAAACACCTACGTAGGACAAACAATTTTTACTTGGAAGTAAAATGTGGTTATTTGGTTTTTGCGTACTAGCAACATTCATACAGCCTTTGGATTGTATTGAGACGTCAACGTGACAGTTTTATTTTTTTGCATTGAATTAAAAAACAGACTTTAGACAGCCTTGTTTGTCAATACTCCGTTCCAAGAGTTGAGCTCTTAGTGAACCAAATACTCGCCTCTCATTGGCCAATGCGAGCGGCTAGAGATATTAAACAATAAGCGAGGGCGGTCGGCTTCATAGAGTAGCGGCTATTGAAAGTCATGCGCATCGGCCAATGGGTGCGCTAGACGATTATCTTTCGGACCTTGTTTCGTGAAATTGAGTAATAGGAGTATCAGGTTGATTTACCATGCCGGATGACGTGGATTTGATTCCCAATAGGGGCCGCCTTTTTGTAGAAATGGTCTCAGTTTGGGTGTATTTGCATGTTTGTATATCTTTTTATGGTTGGCATAACACGGGGTATCCTATTTTGGAATCAGAACAAGTGATTGTATTGTGTGGAAGTTATTATTATACTTTAGATTAGTTCCGCAGATTATATCTTGCTTTAAATAACCGTGAGCCAGTTTTCAGTGTTCCTAAAGGATAGAGACGAAAAGAAGAAACAATAAATTTTAATGTTTCTGTGAATTCCGCGACTATTTTATGGCATCCCGAATGTATCGTTATAAGATAAGATAAGATAAGGATATTCTTTATTGTACCAGGAAAACACATACAAAACATAAAAAGATACAGAACAATTGGCGGCCTTATTGCTTATCGTTATATGAGTAGTTGACTTAGTGTGTCATGGAAAGAGAGGCATTTATTCTCTAAGCTATGAATTTGGAAAAGAGTTTATTAAAATAACATACATACATAAGCTCACGCCAGTATCCCAAAGGGGTAGGCAGAGATCAGGGACTGCCACCTGCCACTATCATTAAAATAACTAAGAAATTTAAAAACTGCCTGTGTAACAATACATTTTGCTGAACTATCGGTTATCATGTCCTTTCCAAACTCAGAACCATAGAGCTTAGAACATAGAATAGACTCGTTTTAGACAGTAATTGATTCATTAATATTATGCTAAGACTGATAAGAGTCCCCAAGATAGAGAATTAAATTTAGCTACACTTATTTTGAAATGGTACTGATTTAACGCAGCAGTTGTATCTGTATAGTAGTTTTGGTAAATTTAAAATTACGAGTAAGAAATGTATATTTAGTAACAAGTTCGGCAGCTTTTATTTCGTTTTATGCTAGGTTTAATACTTTTTAGACATTTTTTTGTAAGCTTTACACATACACATGGGAACCTTAAAATATATACAAAAACAGGAACAACTTAGGAAAAAAAAGAATATCTGAACAAATGACGCTTCTATAAGCTTACAATAATGACACATTTATAAGCTATCAATAATAAACACATATTATTGGAAGCTCATAAAATGTGTTAAGCACAGTTATTCGTATTTTTGTAGCCTACAGAGCCTATACCTTACTGTAAATATTTACTCAAGATCAAAGCGCCGATTATGAAAGATCGCTCCAAAAATGCTTTCTTATGCAGTAAAGTCGACACAAATATGTATTTGTCAATTCTCGGCCTAGCTTGCACGCTAAGAGTACTGCGTAAATAACGCAATTCACGACCGACGAAATTATCGGTAGGTATAAACATACTTACTCGTATATTATAAAAACAGTACACACGCCACAACAAAACACAAACCTTATTACTACATAAAATTTGTAAAAAGCACGTGTCATTGTTGTTATAAGCGGCAGCTGATATCTGACTCAGCAATATGCTGAGGTTCAAGCCTTCAGCGCTGAATTTCAGTCAGCGCCAGGAGCCACCCCGCGAGCGCTACAGACTCTAAGACCGTATAGTGAATGGGCTGCATTATACAGCCGCGTGTATAGCTCAATGCAGCGTTTGCGCGAAGCGCAGCGTGGCTACGCAGCGTCAAGCCCCGCCCCTTTATCGAGCGGCCCCGCCCCTTTCGCCGAGATATCCCAATCGCCCGAGTCCCTCTCTGGCTTTCGAAGCCGACGCCTGCGTTACCGTGATTCGGAGCCATCGCTGTTGTCTGATCCTGGATAATGCTCTGCTGTGGAAGTAAATTCGAATGTGCCTTCCAAGCAACGCCGTCACTTGATTCGGTCCCGGACTAGAATACCCGGATATTAAGTACAAAATATTGAAAAATATAATCAAAGGCATTTTTGACGACCTCTGTGGCGCAGCAGTTAGCGCATCTGCCTACCATGCGAGAGGTCCCGGGTTCGAATCCCTGCTGGGGACCAAAAAGAAAACCCTGGTCTTGGATGCTTACATGTTTGTGACGTCGCTGTTTCTGGTTCCCACGACACGGGGTATCCTAGTGTGGGGCCAGAAGCAGTGTAATGTTTATGTTATTTTTACCTCAAATCAAATTACGGTGCCCTTTTGCAAGAGTCGTAGCCGTAACCACTACCTTGATGATCAAATGTGTGGTTTTTAGACCGGCGTGGCAAATAGCCAATAGTCGTATCCAGTACAACAGTCTGCTATTTTCTTCGACCTTTTTGTCACAGGGTTGCAAGTAAAAAGAACATTAGTGAAATATGTCGATAACCGTAACTACTTGTACTATTATGTATTCTGTGCCGTAACCCACAACAATGTTTGTTCTATGGTTTGTTATTAGTTTACTTTAGGGTTTTTTTTTTTCAATGTTTTTAACACTCTATTTTCATTTCATCAGATATATTTTTTATGTTAAAAAACCTTTACTTAAGGTTTTTTATTTGTAATGGAAGCGTTCTTTGATAGACAATAATTTATAAAACGATTTTGTAACTAATTCCTGACTTGAAAGTGAGAATAATATAAGCAATTTTATAACGACCTGTAGGTATTAAAAATAATGGTAATTCATTAATAAAACTAAAAATATGGACCCGTTTTTAACTGCCTCTCCTACACTCTAAGGTTTGCTGGAAGAAAACTCTTACTGAAATAAACTCGCCTTTGTGCATGATAATAAAATTCTTATATACAATCATTGCCAACAATTGCCAAGTGTATCTATGAAAGTAGTTAGTAGATATTATTCATTGCTCTATAGGCTACATCATTTGTATAGAGACAAAGTGTGGGCTTAACCATCGCGCGTCCCCACCATGGATAGTCGGTTTAAAGGGCTTAAAAGGTGCACCTAAGCCGTCATAGTGGAGTTTTCGCTGCCATTTTTTTCACTAGAACTCGTCCCCTAAAAACATAATACGCGAAGGCGCTATCGCCGCATCGCGGTCGTAGTCGCTGTCCGTATTTATTTTAATAAAATACTACCGCCGTAAATGACATATCTACAGTCGACAGCACGTCAACATTTACATTTTGGTTGCAAATTCGCCCGTTATGCAACGGAGTAGAGTGCATGGGTGTATAGGATGATGTGATGTCGACTGTACCTATATAACGTAGCGCTCTACTACTATTAAGCCTAGGCGCACACTAGCGACACGCGACAGGCGACAGTTCGGCGACTAGACGCGACGACAGGCTACGGCCGTCAATTTTCATACATTTTGTTTGAACCTCCGCACACTTGGCGTCAGAGTCGACGACAAGACGCCAGAAGCAAATGACAACATCGCGTCTCACGTGGCGACAAGTCGCCCTGTTTGCGATGGCTCTTAAAGATGCTTATACTCGTAGTATAGGGCAACAGTACTTTTTATTTTACATTTCCGTCGAGCATCGCCTAGCAAGGGATCGACTAGCACCTAAACAAAAACGTAGCGATTCCCTTCTTCAAAATTCAATATCATCCTAGACTTCTGTGCCGGCCAGCCACTATAAAAAGGAAATGCTACCTACCCACCAATATTGTACTTTGATGTGCAGCAAAGAAAACTGGATTTTATTACGTTGACATAAGATTGAAGAAGATCTCTTCCCCACACGCAAGACAGAACAAAACAAGTGGTTTTTCTTTGAACCAGGGCCCTTAGTGCGAGTTTTTTCATTCACTTTCGATAGCGAGAGCGTTTGCAATTTGTATAGGAGTGACAGAGAGACAACTAGGTGGCGCGCTTTGTCACTCCTATAGAATATGCGTTTACGTTAACGCAATCGAGTAGTTAAAAAAACTCGCACTAAGCACACAGAGTGCTTATACTGAGTTTTTTCATTCACTTTCGATAGCGAGAGCGTTTGCAATTTGTATAGGAGTGACAAAGCGCGCCACCTAGTTGTCTCTTTGTCACTCCTATACAAATTGCAAACGCTCTCGCTATCGAAAGTGAATGAAAAAACTCAGTATAAGCACTCTGCATTCGAAAAACTATAGACTTGATTGTGTGTTGTTTTCGAATTGATTGCCGCAGAAGCTGTAGAAATTTCTCGAACATTTTGGAATAGGTATTTATATTTGGGTCGAGCTATTGACAAATTGTAGTTTTATCTTTTCGGTGATTTATTTATAATATCAGATAAAAATACGCTAATTTGAAAGCCTGTGCCACTCACGCAAACAAACAAAACCGATTCAGTGTTAATTTGCCAAAATCTCACCAGGTTAAGGATTTCTGAGGCAACATATTATCAGACATACATACATGCGAGACAAACACACTACCCTTCTTTTGGGCTCCGCCGGAGTCGGGTGAAATGCCCCCAAGCCGAACCCCCGTGACTACCGTCACAATTCCGCGCCAAGTTATTTAGGCACTTCTCATATATAAATTAGCAACATTCCTATGTGCTCACTGAGTAGCACTACACATTGAGTTACCCAAAAACGACCCCAAATAGCACCCCTAGTAGTGCCCAGCACAATAATAGTTAGCCTTACGGTAATGACAACTACTGTGGTTTGACAATCCACCAGACTCTTGTGGCCCCTCGGTGCGAACTTCATCTAGCACTAAAGGGGTAGCCGTTAGCTGAGGTTGCTAGGTGCCACTTGCTTAACATGAGAGTCATAGATGTGCTTGTGGGCTTTAATGGGTGGCAATAAAGCGTTATTTCCTCTGCCCGCGAGGCTGTAGAGGATTTCGGTTGGCGTATGATAGTGGATATTGCTTCCTTGTCTCGCTCGGGAAGATTTTTGTTTCGGGGAACTTGACAATAATGTCTTTGAATAATCTGTCACTATATTGCTACTTGTATTTGTATATTTGGGAAAGGCTCTCGAAAAATGTACCGTAACACACGTGAAATTGTAACACATAGTAACACACTGGAAAATCGTAGCACCCGGCTGCTACCCAATCATGTTTTTCTTATGTTTCTGGGATGTCGCGTGTTCGTTTAGAGAAGACAATCTGGTCACAAATCATCGACTGCATCGCGACTGCATCGATTCTAGAAGCCGCAGTGTGTGAAGGGCCTTAAACCTACAACGTAAGCTGAACAGTGTTTGCCAGTAACCAGAGTGTTTATACTGAGTTTTTTCATTTCACTCAATAGCGAGAGCGTTTGCAATTTGTAGGTATAGGAGTGACAAAGCACCACCTAGTTGTCTCTTTGTCCTATACAAATTGCAAACGCTCTCGCTACCTATCGAAAGTGAAATGAAAAAACTCAGTATAAGCACTCAGTACTCTTTACGAAGTCAGTTCTTATATAATAAGTTAAATGAGCTATTGGGTCTGCAAGATCTTACAAAATTGAATGCAAGCTTTAATTAATCAGCTATTTGCACGATTTTTCGTACGAGAAGACCAAATATCTACGTAAATAAACTTATTATACAAAGTTATTACACATATCACCCTTACGGACCTGTACTCACATGCCGCAACATACATATTCCTATACACACTCCACATACATATGTTCTCATATTCATTCATATTATAAAATCACACAATCACATGCACACACTTATCTACAATTAAAAGTAATAGTAAGAGTAGAGTAAACACATTTATTACAGCAAAAGTTAAACAAAACATTAGACATACTGACTATTTAATACATTGAGCCAATAAAAGCGGTGGTGGCGTAGTGGGGTTGACCCTTGCTTCTCGATCATGAGGGTCTGGGTTCGAACCACGCATGTACCAATGACTTTTAGTTACGTACATTTGTTTGTACAGCAACACCATTCGCTGATAAATTGTGCCCGGATAACGGCGACAGGCTTGCCACTTGTCACGTTTGGGACCTAATAAACTCGGCAAAACGTGGGTCCAGTTCTAGAGACTGGTGCCTCTGCCTACCCCTTCGGGGATAACGGGCGTGAGTTTATTTATTTTTATTTATGAGCCATTAAAAAATAGAGTACTTCACAAAACATTTACAAATAATGGTCACGGCGTGTCTCTGCTGCTGCATTAGGCAGCTGGTTGAGCATACTACCGAGGGTATACCCTCGGTATACTCCTCAGCACTGATTTCAGCCAGCACCTATCTCATGAGCGTTCCACGCGTGGCACATTATAATATTGCAGTATAATTACATAAATATAGTAAGTAAAAACAGATTATAACAAATTATTAGAAAGAAATTGTTTAAAAAAAAGAATAATTTTTGTACGTCATCTGTACATTAAGTTCATAATATCACTAATTATCATAATACACGACCACCTAGTTTGGCAATCCGCTGAGCTTTGACACTGCACCAAAAGCCTCTAAGTGATTTTCTATAGCCCTCAAGGCTTGTAATACGCTGTAAACTTAAAAAACTTTACTTTACTTACTTTACAGATTTAAACTTCCCAAGCAGTCCGATTAATCAACGTGGTGCAAGCTTTGCTACCGGTATTAGCCAGTTGACTAAGAGACAAGGGTGGTATAATTATTCCCTTTGAGCTAAATACACCTCTGATAGCTTCAGCCGTAGCAGATGCTTTGATATGGCTTATTGGTCTTACGATGGATTGTTTGCTAGCGTATGTGTCTTGTAACTAACTATACCTATGTGTCTACCTATTGAGTATCGGATAGCTCGGAGAAATACATTATTAAACGACATCAAAAAAGGAGGTTCTCAATAGGCTATTTGACCGATTTCTGAAAGCCATCTCATATTGTGAAATCCCCATCTCCCAAAAGTGTATAACTTTTAAGCAAAGCCAATTTGATACAGATTTTATACCTACACACAAGGCGTCTCTAAAAACCGTGTCTGACATCCAAAAGGTGCCTGTTTTGAATGCATCTAAAATCGATGATAAAAAACCTTTCTTTTCAATTTTTTACATCATCACAGGATGAGCCTTATGGGAAAGATTCGCTACAATCTTAACAAAATTATACATTGTATCCAATTATTCAATTTTAATACAAACTTATTTTGTTAAACTAGATCTCGAAATGCATAGAGAGGCCTTTGTGAACTCGTCAAGAGTGCATTACAATAATTAATAAGACATTGAACTCTTTGAAAACAAATCGATTCCTCAATCCTTACCGGAGACGTCTTCACCCCCTCCAAGGATGGTCACGCCACGCCCCCCGCCGCTCCCCTCGCTTCCCGAACATTAAATACAATATCTTCAAATTGCTCCTAAGTAGCGGCCACTAGATAAAGTACAGACAGAAGACTCCCACACCTCTCAGGGAGAATGAGCGCTAAGAACCAGCGATCCCCTCACTGTCCCGGATCAGTTCCAGCTCAGCCTTTGCTTTATCATAACATACGTAAAGCCTCAAAATACAACATAAAACTAAGTTAGTACCCGTTTCTGAATTAAGAATTTCGTTACGTATGAAGATGGGCGGGGTGTCCCAAAAAATAGTCTCAAGCGGAAGTCCAGAGATAAAACACCTCTAGGGGAGGGGCACCCGAATCACCTCCATGTGTGTTCCGCGATTTTTTTTTAGGTTGTCCCACCTTGACCTACAAGACATTTAATTATTATCCACGGAGCCATGAATTATTAAAATACATGCTTTATTTATTTTTTTCCGAAAAAGGTGAATAGTGGCCTTGCAGACTCAATTATGGGTCAATCTGATACAATAGCGCCATAAAAAATGAACAACCGCAAATTTAAATAAAATTTATAAATTTTTAAAATTTTTCATGACTCGAAAACTGCGAATCGCGGAACATACATGGGGGTAATTCGGGTACCCCCAGAGGTACTCAATTTGTGGACTTCCATTTGGCACTGTATATCGTATAATTTTACGGTCATGGGTTCTAAAAAATACTATCGTCATGATTGAGAGATTATTCAGACGCTTATTCGATCAGCAAAAAAGATATGATTTTATTTCCTCAGCGGCGCTAGTTTGACTCAGTGGATCCCTTTAAAATACAGACAGCGATTTTAGTCACTTCCGTTATCACATTGCAAAGAATAATTAAAATCCATTGCTACGGTAAGTTGATGGTCCCACCAAAAATTGTTCAGATTAAAGTCAACCTGTAGATTGGTAGCTAAGCGTGTTACCAATGCAGCAGTCAGTATATCCTTCTGTATTTACCATATCGAGCGACCACCCTCATTGGAATTTTTGCTCCATCATTGACATAATCTCTCCGCCTGTCCTACTCGCTCTCAGGGCAAGACAGCTGCGTCCCGTCCCTTTCTTAAAAAGCCTCCTTGAGTTTCAGGCCCATTCTGGCATGGCTAAGTGGAGAATGATGTTCGTGGATTATACCAATTCCGTAATTGTGAGGCATTGCAGGGTAATTTCTTTTCGCGCAGTTTTCGGGGTCCCTTAGATCAGAGATGAAACCTTGTTAGTCAGCCTAGACTAGAAAGGCTTAAAAAATGTGCCCAGTCGACAATACATTAACTTTTACAGGAAAGCTTTCTGCTCAGTGCTTATGGTCACTGCAACAAACATTTGAAAATTGGCCTGTCGATTAAGAAAACAACAAAGCCATTTTCTGTGATAAATAAAAGGTTTATTATGAATTGTAATGAAATCTACTTAATATATTGCATTGACTTTCTGTGTTATCGTTTTCAGGGGGTTCTTAAGAAATAAAAAAAAAATCTAAACCTAAATTCTGTTTGTTGAATGTCAATATATTTATAATGTTTGTGGCTGCCTTGGGGCCGAAAATAGTGAAAAAAAGGCAGCAAATAAAATATACTCCACTCCACTCTCCACAAGCACTTTTTTTTTCTCAAATTAATTAATTAATTAGTTAACACAATAATAAAATAACACAAGAACTAATTAATTATTTGAAGTAACAGAAACTGTAATTCATCGAACGCTCTTAGCAAAACTAGGTACAAAGGTAAGTTAATTTTTAATTTTATTTCTCAGTTAACTGTCACCAAATAACAAATCTTACAGAAAAAAAAGTTAACTTTAAATTACAATTTATTTATCAAGAACGCCACAATTATACAAAACTCTTTTGTTAAAAACTCCTTGAAAGTTAACAGTAATGGATGTCCAATACTAATAGGCAGGTATTTATGTACTAACGTTGCTGAGACTAGTAACAAGGAAAATTCCGACGAAACCCTACCGCAGTTGCTACGGATAAAGAATAATGTAAGAATTCATTGTTTCTTTATTGCGGCGTAAAAGTTTCGAGATTTGGGGCCGCCAAAACGGTTTAGTTAGTCATCCAAAAAGTGAAACCTTTTAAACCCTGATTTTTAAGAATTGATTTTAAAACCTGATTTTAAACATGAATGTCGATGAAGCGAAAGTGATCAAATAAAATTAAAATAATTTCATCATCAATCCATTATCCCTACGAAGGGGCACGGGTCTCTTCCCTGAGGAAGGTATAGGCCATACTCTACCACGGGAGCCAAGTCCGGATTGGTGGAGGCTTGTAAGACTAGTGGCTGGTCTTACTGTCAGAAGTTTTCAAGCCGCCCCAAGGCTGACTTGGCTTTTGGAAATAATTTATTTCAACTTAAATAATGTACATTATTTTTATTGAATATTAATTTACTATGTTAGCCGCTATCTTCGGGCCATGTTTGGGAGAAAGGGGCAGCGGGAAAAAAACTCCACTCTGACCATGTTTTCCAAAATAATTTTAGACTTGATTCACCAAAGCCTTAAGCCTGATTTACGTTTGCTTTATTTCTATAATTTTTAAGCAAGCTTTACATATAGAATAGAGACGCCAAAGGCGTCCCTCCGGCCGTTTTCGCAACTGTAATGCAACAAAGTAATCTTATGTAGTTCTCTTAACCTAATTAAATAAACTAAAATAAAATAAACATTTTATGGAAGGCCTTCTCCACACTGACGTGCTCTTAAAGGTATATTGGCAAGACTAGATATTGTCTATTGATATTATTGTAGATGTTAGTGTCTTTTTGAAAAGTTTGTAATACGAATCAACAAAATTGAAACAGACAAAGATGGTTGCGAATAATGAAAAAATAATCTTTTGCCGCAACTGGTTGCGAAACATAACCATTAGGATGCCTAGTTGCGGCTAAGGAAAAAGTTTTCTTGATTCGCAACTGGTTGCGAACAAGAAATAAACATTCTTGTTTCGCAACCAGTTACGAAACGCAGTTGCGAAAACGGCCGGAGGGAAAGGCGTACACCCGTAAAGAACATGGAATTAATCAGTAATGGTTGGCTGAATATAGAAGGATCTACTTTTATAATGTAAGGAGGTGCGCAATAAAAACCCTTTCGTCCGCGTACGAAACTGTAGGTTCGTTAACAGTTACGAAAGAAGAAAAAACATCTTCATACGATACCAGTTACGTAGGAATACATGTTTATCTTTATACGACACTTAAGTTTCGAAACAGGAAGTTAATGATAAATTACGAGAAAATACTTTATATTCTTCCCAGGTAACCCAGTTTTAGATTTCATATAAACCTTTTTTAAATTATTATCGCAGGAAGTACTTCTACTACTAAACTCTTGGGGGCATAGGCGCTTGAACAGGTAGGATATTGGACGTAAAAGACCAAATTGGCGTCCGCTTTCACGTCTTTATTATATTATACTTCTAAGCATATATTTCATACATTAAAATTTTCAATAACTAGTAATTGACTAAAAGAGATACATTTTCTGAAATAAATTATTTTTAATAAGTAATAAGTATTTTTTGTTTTAATCGAGCACATCAAATAATTTATTGGTGGTCGTGTCAACTACGGAATTCCCATAACTTGAAAAGTCAAAACATTCTGTTCTGTCAGGATCGTGCCAAGTGGTATTCCCCTGCCTTCTTCTTTGGGATACAGGGGTGAGTCTACGTTTGTATATGATTATGAAGATGAAAGTAGAGTAAAGGTCATAGACCAGTTACACGACTCTGCTCCCACTCGGCAAAAATAATATCATTCAAATATGGGCTTTAAACATTGCTCTTTAGATATACTGTACAATCATAAATTAGCTGACAGCTGACAGCGAGCTGCCTTTGCCGGGAGGGAGCAGAGTCGTGTAAGTGGGCTATGACCTTAAAGCCTTTGACGTTCTTATCGATAACTAAACCACAGTAATAACCTACTTATATACGTCCCACTGTTACAGTTCTACAGTAGAGCACAGGCCTTCTCTCAGAGAGAGAGTATGGGCTTAATCAGAACGCGTACCACGACCGCGAATGGCTCAGACAGTCAGGTTTATTCACGAGGTTTCACTTCACGATTAACGAGCAGTATTGCTACTATAACTTCACAAACTTACATAACTTAGAAAACTAAGTCACAAGTACATGCCCGGACTGGGAATCGAATCTCGGTCCCTCGCTTCGGAGTCCATTGTTTTACCCACTGGGCTACCACAGTAATAATTGGACCCTTTTACGCAAGCTGGAACCGACCCACATTTTTTGTGAAATGGATACACAGAACACCAAAACACTTCCTATCCTACCAATAAAAATGGTAGAAAATCAGTAAGTCTCATATTCCTAGAAAGACTTCAATCTGTCATACAAGCCTATCAACTTTTATTTACAATACGTACTATATACACATTTTGCAAAACCTATTCACAAAAGTCTCGTTTTCTCGAAATCGACATGCTGTGGGTTGGTTCCAGTTTGCGCAAAATGGTTCATAAAGCCTACGACCTATTATTCTCAGACCTGCCAAAGGACATTATGTCTAAACAACATATTCCGGAGTTGGTAGATGGCAGTCGTTAAGCCAAGTCAGAGACCTTAGGAGGGCTTGAAAACTTCTTACAGTAAGACCAGCCACTAGTCTTACAAGCGTCGCCAATCTGGACTTGGCCCCCGTAGTTGGAGTATGGCCTATAGCTTCCTCATTGAAGAGACCCGTGCCCCTCGGTGGGGACATAATGGGTTGATGATGATGAACATTTTCCGGGTCTGCCAATCTATATATTAATAATTTCATACCAGTCTACGGTAGACTCGAACGAAATGCACATCAAATTGAAGAGCGAAAAAAAATAGTCGATCCGAGTCGAAAAATTCGGAATATCCAGTATTTTCAATGTAAAAATGATCTTCCTATTTAATGGCGTTGCGAAGTAAACATTTCAATGTCACCTATGTTGCGTTGGTGTCACGTCATCACTTGTCGCAGGTGTCCATTGTGACCTCTAAGATCTAATTTATTGAAATAAAAAAGCAAATGGATATGCAAAATACCAAAAATTAAATGCTGAACAAAAATATGGGGTCGATACAATGTGGAATATCATTATGAGACTACATTTTAGCCCAGCGAAGCCGGGTTCACATCTTGTAAATATATAAAATGTAAGAGATGGGCTACTGGTCACTCATCTACGTCTATTCCGATTAGTGCAATTGAAAAGTTATGTTATACTTTACCTCACCTTTACAAGTATACCTATTGCCTATATCAGGTTAGGTGGGGCCCCAACAACAGGCCCATCGATAAATACTTAACTGCGACAGTCTAACTAATTTGTAAGTTTACAAAAATCGAGCAATTTCACCATAACCCCTTCGACAATTTAACTGCACCCCTCCAGTTAGTAAGTGCCTTACTTTAACTAAAAAGCATTTTCGCAAAATCCCTAAAATAAAGCCTCCCTCCAAAGATTAACATTCAGAATTATTTCTGAAAAACAGACGCCTGCCGCACGTCAGAATTAAAAGTTTTCAACTGTGACAGTAGAGGCCACGCGCGCCAACCGAAAGCGGATTCCGATTATAAATGGAGTGCCTTGTTTGGTTTTAATTTACAAACGATACACTGGGTCGAAGTTGATGAGTTGAGCCCTCCGTTTTTAAACGTTACAATATGTTTCTGTGACAATTCTAATAAATAAATAAACTCAAGCCCGTTATCCCCAGGTCAAGTCAAGTCAGAGGCCTTTAGGGGCGGCTTGAAAACTTCTGACAGTAAGACCAGCCACTAGTCTTACAAGCCTCCACCAATCCGGACTTGGCCCCCGTGGTGGAGTATGGCCTATACCTTCCTCAGGGAAGAGACCCGTGCCCCTCGGTGGGGACATAATGGGTTGATGATGAAGCCCCTTTATCCCCAAGGGGGTAGGCAGAGGCACCAATCACTAGAACTGGGCCCACGTTTTGCCGAGCTTATTAGGTCCCAAACGTGACAATTCTAATAAAAGACTTCATTCTTTCTTTCTTCTTTCTATTGAGATCGTACAGTCAATTTCATGTTGTGGCGAACTCCTCGCTGTCTGCTTAGATTTTTTTATATCGTTTTTAAAGCCTGTTCTTTTATACGTCACTTTTGGGTTCTGTTTTGAAATATTGTTTGTTGTCAATTTCTTAGTGTGTTTCTGTCCATGTTTTGAGCCCATTAAAATCATAATATTGCGGTTATTTCTACGCTTTTATTATCATTCATACAGTCCGCTATCTTCCACTAGGTTTCCATTGTTTTCACATGTGCTTGTAACAGCTAATAATATCAATCGTTCGTTTGTGTATATACTGAAAAAATTGTCTATTGTCTATGACCAACTTTAAAAAAATACCAGATGCTGAAGAACTTAGTTTCAAACTGTAGAAACTGTCGGCCGATCTCTTAACCATAACAATGGCTTTTAATTGTTCTGTTCAAGGTTATAACGCAACTGACTATACTACTATTATTATTTACTTATGGATTATAAAAAATCAACATTCACACATTTGCAAAATTTTCTAGTTTGGGGCGAGGTCAAGTGATTGTGTTGTGTGGAAGTTATCTATACTATACTATATACTATACCTAAACTATCATAATTATTATAAATAGGAAAGATTTGTATTTCTGTGTGTATGTTTGTAATGAATAGGCTCAGAAACTACTGGGCCGATTTAAAAAAATTTTTCACCATTAGAAAGCTACATTTTTCGTGAGTAACACAGGCTATACTGGATTTGCAAAATCCGTACTAAATCTCTTATAATGTAACCCAAGGTGTAAAAAAATTACTACCCTGGGTATTTTTCACGGAACTAATGGAAACGTTTCTGCCACCCGTGCGAAGTCGGGGCGGGTCGCTAGTCTATATATATATAAAAGGAGAAGCTGACTGACTGACTGACTGACATATCAACGCAGGGCCTAAACTATAAGGATTAGAATTTGGAATTTTGCACAGGGGTTCCTTTTGTAACGTAGGGGAGCACTAAGAAAGGATTTTTGAAAATCATCCCATAAGGGGGAAAAAGGGGGGTGCAACCTTAGTATGAAACTTTGCCCTTTTTTGAAGTTATTCGAATGAGATTCAATGTGAAGGTCCTTCATTGAAAGTCATGAAATACATGTAAAATACTTTTTTGGAAATCATCCCTTAAGGGGGTAAAAGGGGGGTGCAAAGTTAGTATAGAACTTTGCCGTTTATGAAGTTATTCGAATGAAATTCAGAATGAAGGTCCTTCATTGAATGTCTTGAAACACATGTAAAATAGTTTTTCGAAAATCATCTCTTAAGGTGATAACAGGGGGGGTGCAATGTTAGTATGGGGCTACTTATTGGTTTATTCGTAGCCTTTAAAAAAGATTAGGTGGCCCCTAAATCTTAAGTGTTGTTGGTGAAAACGGGCATTAGCCATTTCTGAAGTTATTCGAATGAAATTCAGCATTCAAGTCATTTATTGAAAGTCATGAAAGACGTGTAAAGTAGTTTTTCGAAAATCATCTCTTGAGGGGGTAAGAGGGGGTTGCGATGTTAGTATGAAAGCTCTTTCGCATGCGCTAAAAGTATCCCTATCTTATTTGCAAACACTTTACTCAACTAAAGCCCACGCGGACGTAGTCGCGGGCAGCAGTTAGTATTATATAACAACGAAAAAATCGCGCCCGCTCCGCCTCTGGATCCGTGGCAGCGCGGTCGGCGCGTTACGGAAGGGATCTCCCCTTTTACCTTGTACCTTATTTAGTCAGGCAATTTAGCAGGGCTGCCAAAGGGCTGCTAATTATTTATTAATGCGACTACCAAGCCCCGCTGTCACTGTCACACTAGGCCGTTTCATATTTTGCTGGAACTCGCGCGCTTTTGAAGTGGAGGCTTGGAGTTTTCGTGCTAATGGATTCGTTTTTGGACGATGTCGAATTTCTGCTCTCTTTCCCGTGCTTTGGGCAAACGAGATGGCTATTAACAGCGTGTCTTGGCACTACGCAGAGCTAGAGCGGTTTAGCAGTTTTGGGTCACGGTGTAGCTTTTTTAGGCAAAACTAATTTTAACCTTGCGGGACATGGCTGCGTACATGACAGAATATCCAAATTGTTCGATTAGCTATGTGCCCCTCGTTGGGCGCCAGATGTAAGGGTATGGTGTGACCAATCTTCGCCACAATTTCAAGGACCTATCATTCCCACTGGAAGCGTATGATAGTAGTTATCACCTCGGGAGTGGATTGAAAAGAAACGCACGATCAAAGTAACAAAATATGACTCCTATCTACGAGTACGACTATATCCTAGTGTGGGGCCAGAAGCAATGTATGTGCCTGAATGTAAATGTTATTGTTATGACTATTTTATTTAACCTTCCGAAACATGGCTGCACACATGACAGAATGTCCAAATTGTTGATTACCTATGCGATAATTAATACGAGAGTCAAAAATGTACAACAGACATAATAATAATGCAAGTGTTTGAGAGAATGATTGTTACAATGCAATACTATATAGTCATATTCCTCAACGCAACTCTTTGGCGAACGTATTCGGGTAATTCGGTATGTAAAGTATTTTTCAGGTATTATTTTTATATTTTTATTTCATAAAACATTTAATTTTAAGCCACTAATTTGAAGCTTTTTATTTTCCAAGTAACGGTTTTTTTTAATTATTTTTTAAAGTATTATTCGTGATGACGTCATTTCGTAGCCTGAATAGCTTTAAGTCTTTGCCACGTTTTCAGTACATACAAAAACACTATGTTGTCAATGTCAAGTTTGAAGTTATCTATTAGTGTTTTTGTATGTACTGAAAACGTGGCAAAGACTTAAAGCTATTCAGGCTACGAAATGACGTCATCACGAATAATACTTTAAAAAATAATTTAAAAAAAACCGTTACTTGGAAAATAAAAAGCTTCAAATTAGTGGCTTAAAATTAAATGTTTTATGAAATAAAAATATAAAAATAATACCTGAAAAATACTTTACATACCGAATTCTTTCAGATACGTTTTTCAAGCGGCATCACCTTAAAAAAATAGAAATCGAAAAGTCAGCAAGCCACTTTTTTTTTTTTCAGGCAAACCTTTAATCATCTCTTGTCTAGGTCATTGATTAAATATCATAAAAAAACTACAAAACCCCCGTTCTTTGATTTTCGTGGAGTGTCCTTTCCCCCGATCGAATCACTTAGTTATTTATATATTTTAAACTAAATGGTATACGCTAAGCAAAAAATAAACACTAAGTTTTAATAAGTTGCCAATGCTATAAAAAATTACACCGTTTTTCTAAAAGAATTACATTGTCTAAAAAAAATTAAAATATAACTGTCCCGGGGCAGTTACTGATTTGCGTGGATCATTATAAAGCCACTTGCACATCTCTAACTTCGCGGCCCAATGCTGCGTCATCCTAATTCATGTTAAAACTAGCCACTCTCCGTTGGCCAGACAGAGTGCTTGTGTGATAATGATAACACGTCGAGTTTCCGAAAAATTAGGGTAGGAACCCCGTTACGTGGGTATGGTGTTTCAAAACTTTGATTTGCGTGGTATAATTTTCGCCATCGTATGTGAATTTATTTTTTGAGTAAAATATTGTAGCGAACAATTAAAAGGTAACGCAACTTATATTCAAAACACAGTTTATTTACTTCAAAGGTTTTTGTATATTTTTAGAATACTGCTTAATTTTGATTTTCGTGGTCGTGATTTGCGTGGTTTACATGGTAGTTTTGACCCACGCAAATCAATTATGGGTCATGCAAATGAAATAACTTCAAGTTTTGCAATAGTAATGCAGGACAATTTTTTTTTATTACTTTCGTTAAATGTAAATACGTTTAAAAAATAAAAATTGTGTCAGATTAGCTAAATATATTAATTTTTACTAAAATTTTAATGAATTTTTTTTTTAAGTCAAAGATGCCATGATAATAACTATAAAATATAAAATAACTATAAAATATTGGAATAAAATAATAATAATATCATAATAACTTATCTTATAAAGTTAAATTTAAAAAAAAAATCATTTACGTAGGGTGTTTTGTGATTTGCGTAGCCCTCATTTTTTTAACCTCGATTATCTCTTTAAGTTTATTGCTCTCTGAGGTGCCCCTTTTATAAAAAGTACTACTTTTACGTATAATTTAAGATACGTATGTAGATTTAGCAAAACTATTAAATTTGAAAATTGCCACGAAAATCACCAAAGAATGACTTGCCCGAAGAATCACCCATTCGGTGTCGGAATATTGCATTATTTCACTACAAACGCGTATTTTACTGGCGATTTAGGGACTTCACACACGACTGCTATAATATACATTACATCCCGGGAGGTATAGCTTTACATTATGTTAAAGTATCACACACGGAACAGGTAACGTAATGTATATTTCGCTTCATTTCGTTGACATACGTCTCGACCGACACACGTTCCAGCTGCTAAGGCGTTATACAGGGTGTTATGGATCTGTCGACTTACTATTAGATTTAATAGATAGGCAGTTCATCAGAAGATGATTGAGATTTTGATGCGCGTATGCGTTGGCACATGTGCCAAAAATAGAACGATGTGCATTGAACATCATATAAAGTAAGGAAAATTCCGAAGAGTTTAAATTATATGCGGAATTATCAGACATCGCCAGCAAGTGGACAGGCATGATATTATTACAAAATTGATGACCACTGTGTTGCTACACTTTTTTTTCTTTTCTTGAGGTAGATTGATTTTTGTTACTATCCTTCATGTTAAAGGCAACTTTAATGTTATATTCCATCACTATATACAAGTTGTAACTTCCTATGTTATATCTATAAAATCATAGGTCATCAATTATTATTATTATTATTATTATTAATACGTTTATTGCACATAAGTAAAAATTACAATGGCAACGCGGCGGACTTAATGCTACAAGCATTTTCTACCAGTCAACCGCAGGAGGTGTATCAATCGACTGAATCGAAGAATTGCTCGCAGCCCTGGCCGCCTGAGTGATCTTAAACGATCACGAACGTTAAGCAACATAGGGCGCGTTCAGTGCGCGGCTGGGTGACCGTTTATGATTAACGCTAATGGCATTTTTCCGAGCGGTTCCATGCTTCGCAAGGCATGTTAAGCAGTTGGTGCTGGCTGCCGTCGATAGATGGGAGTCGTTAAGCCAAGTCAGAGGCCATAGAGCAAGACCAGCCACTAGTCTTACAAGCCTCCATCAATCCGGACTTGGGCCCCCGTGGCGGAGTATGGCCTATACCTTCCTCAGGCTTACGAAACGTAGCTTACGGCCGATTTCTGAATTGAGAATTTCGCTAAGTAACTACTTAACTCTAGTGCTGTCTCGTCAAGTTTTTCAGAAAAGAGCGTGACAGAACGTTATTTAAATATTTAAGTGAAATTCTCAATTCGGAAACCGGCCTTTAGCGAGACTATTTATATGGAGCAAATTTATGTGGAGCAAATGATTTTTTTTAGATAGGACTCTGAATGCCTATGTCGTTTAGCGACATAAGACTCCTAGTGGAGTTTTTTGAATCACCAAGAAACTTTTTGAACACCCTTTACGAAGGAAGATATATCGTAATATACGGAAAGGTATTGGGAGGTATTGAAAGGTATCGAAAGGTAAATATACATCTTCGTATCGCTCAGTACCTTTAAGGTACAAAGATGTAAGGATGTATATTATAGCTGTCGTGTGTGGTCTCCTGACGATTTCTATGGAAAGATGTAATGAGATATATCGTGCTATAATATACATCCTTACCTTATAGCCGTCGTGTGTGGAGTCCCTTAGAGTTAAATATTGAGTGACATTGCAGGATTATCTGGATTTTCATTTGACAGATGTGAGGTTCGAGATGAGAGATTATTCTAACTTCTGATTTTGTTGGTTTTTGACAGTGCCGTGTCCACAATTGGACACCATAATACTTTTCATTTTATTACGATTATTTTCAATAGATATTCGTCTCTCTACTCTAACATATTCGTTTTATTTTTAGTGCTTCAATTGGACTGAGAATATTTACAAAGGAGGTAAGTATAGCCTTCAATCACCAATTCACCAACAATTATTATTGTACATTTTTTGTGGGTTTTAATTGCAGCTTCGAGGAACCTATTTCGCGGGCCGTAATTTTTCTCTTTAACAAAGTTCGCACAACTTCGTCGTTGGCGGCGCGGGACGTTCAGACAAAAGTTATTCCGGGAACTTCAGTGAACAGTACTTCTAACGGTGTTTCCCTTTGTTATCTACGCCTCTGAAAAGAGTAGGCGAGTTCTGTGTAGAAAAATTTATAAAATATTTTAAACTGTAACCAAATAAGGTGAAAAACAGAAGACCCAGGGTCGATTCCCAGTGCGGGGCATGTAACTAGGTACCTTGACTTTTTTTTCTAAGATTCGTACATTTGTGAATTTATAGTAGCAATACTAGACGCTGACTGTGTAGTAAAACATCGTGAGGAATCCTGAGTGTCTGAGCTATTCACATACCTCAGCGCTTGGAACCGCCAATCCGGTGGTGATTGAGCTCATATTTTTTTTCTGAGAGAAGACCTATGCCCTGTAAGGCCCCACCCCACTCTGTAGTGGGACGTATATAGGCTGCTTATATACAAGATAAAAATATTCTTTATTGCGCGCACGAAACAAGAGAAACAAACAGTAATAACGCTTGAGTAGGCGTTATTTCTGTTTGTTTCTCTTGTTTCTTTTATTTTAATTATAACAATGAGTATTAGCACTGGACTCGCAAAGTTGCCAGCTCGCAATGTTACTGAGTGCTTATACTGAGTTTTTTCATTCACTTTCGATAAAGAGAGCGTTTGCGATTTGCATAGGAGTGACAAAGAGACAAGTATGTGGCGCGCTTTGTCAATCCTATACAAATTTCAAACGCTCTCGCTATCGAAAGTGAAAGAAAAAACTCAGTATAAGCACTCTGGTCTGTTGTATACCTAATACAAGTTTTTGCAGTTGTTGTTGTTGTTATTATTGTTGCACTTTATTGCAAAATAAAAAAAATACATAGCATAACTTAAATAACATGTTTGTGATAAAAATTACGTGCAAAGGCGGACTTATTTTTGAAGATATTACTTCCAGCCAGCCTAGAAATTTTGGAATGTTGAAATAGCAGGTAGGATAGGGCAGATAAAGTAGAAACACTCATACTATCTAAATATAAGTAGATGTCATCATCTTCAACCCATTATGTCCCCACCGAGGGGCACGGGTCTCTTCCCTGAGGAAGGTATAGGCCATAATCCATGGCCACCAATATCATCCACCAATGATTGGTGGAGGTAGGTATAAAAAAATAAAAATAAACTACTTACTACAATAATTGTAATATAGGTGCATACAACTGTAATCTCATTTATTTCATAACTAAGTCGTAGGTGAACTTAAAACTTACATAATGCAGTCGGGAAATAGTAAAATATGGGCCGACCATTTCTAATTTTGATGGAGCGATGTAGAGTTGGAATCACGCCTGCCAAAATATCACTTTATACTCAAATATAATACCTCGATATAAGGACAATTTATTAGACGCCTATAGAACTGTTACAGAAAAAAACAAATAAACTGCACAAACTAAAGAAAATAATACCTAAAGAAAATGACTACTTACATTACCTATACAAACATAGTTAAGAAAACAAAGATAAACAACGAACCAAACAGCTCAAAGTAATGACAGAGATAAATAATGCTCTTTCAACCGCTTCTTGAATGTGCCAAACGGTGCTAAGTCAATGGCAATCAATAAAACTACGTACTTGCGATGCCGAGCGCGCAAATGGTGAATTGGTAGCCGTCGATGTTTGTCAAGACGTTAAGGCTTTTTAATATTGTATTAACGACCGCTGGGCCCACATAAGCTGTTAGCTGGCCCACAAGTAGAGCGTGTACACAGCGTTAGAAAAGAAACATGGTTATTGAATTAAAATGTGGGCGGGTAAGTAGCCTTACGTATATCGAGTTGAGCGAAAGCTCGAAGCGATTTTATTAATACAAATACAAAATACTTTATTTGTGGAATGTAGGTGGCTACATAAGTTGGTTAATACATTTATGTACTCTACATTCTGCTAAAAAATCATACAAATATTTTCATTACTTATAGTCTAACATGTAGTATACTAGTATTGGTCAAATTGATGTCGATAACAAAATCAAAAGTCACACTCGAAGTCTATCATACATGTTATATAAAGTAAAGTGGCTCAGTGGCTAAGTTATTTGCAGAATTCTTTGTCATTTAAATATTCAACAATAGAGAAATAACATTTGTCAATCAATATGGATTTAAGCTTTAATTTGAGCCTTGGCGCATACTAGCAACACGCGACAGGCCACAGCTCGGCGACTAGACGCGACGACAGGCTACGGCCGTCAATTTTCATATCTTTTGTTCGAATCTCCGCACACTTGGCGTCAGAGTCGCGGAGTCGCGACGACAAGACGCCAGAAGCAAATGATAACGTCGCGTCTAACGCGGCGACTTGACGCGTGAAGATTTTAGTTATCCATTGCAAACGTTTGGCATTATGTCAAATTAGAAATGGTAATGTTAACCCCCACGATAGTGGCTTTGCTCAGTGTGAGGTTCCACATCTAGCTTGTAAGAAAAGCCCAAGTATTTTAATACACTTATTAAGGAAAACCTTCGTCTTTTCAGAGCCGTGTCTTACTCGAGGATGGATCGCTGTGGTCATCAAGACAAGTAAGTTGCAGCTGTGGTTTTAATACATTCTCTATGAGATTCTACTGCCTCTGATACCCCCTGCTATCGCGAATAAGCTTGCGTCTATCTTTGGCCAAAGATATCCTGTGGTATTTGTGCGAAATGAGTGCGAATTTAAAACTTTTATTCATTTGTTTCGAATAGAAAAACCGATGTTCTGAATATGACGTGGCGGCACCTTACTATAACACGGTAGGTACAGCACTTTTATATTTACGTCCTCATATGCCAATACCTAACTCATAGTTGCAAATGTAATACATTAATCTATAACGATATATAACCGTTACATTACATATTCCTAAATAAATCGGTGAAGTTTAAGACAATTTCTACAAAGATTGGTATTGGCGTAGAGGATTTTTTATGCTTAAATACCGTTTATAGCTTATATGGTTATATTGCTTTTACCGTAGGTTATGATTTAGGGCCGATTTCTGAATTGAGAATTTACGCCCAGTAAATACTTAAGTAACGTTCTGTCTCGCTCTTTCTAAAGAAATTTGATGAGACAGCGCTACAGTTAAGTAATTAAGCCAAATTCACAATTTGGCCCTTAGTAAATAAAATGTAAGTATGGGATTTTGGGGTCAGCTCAGAGCGAATATACGTACTCACAGCATAAAGGTGAGTCGTAATCGAGCAAACGGTATAATATTAAGATTCATCACGGCTCCTTTTCCCTCTCGCTCATATAATATTGCCGATGAGCGAGAGGTGAATAGACGAGCTCTTACTTTAGATTTTTCTTCGACTGACGAAAGTAGTTCTGAGGGGCACGGGTTTCTTCCCTGAGGAAGGTATAGGCCATACTCCACCACGGGGGCCAAGTCCGGATTGGTGGAGGCTTGTAAGACTAGTGGCTGGTCTTACTGTCAGAAGTTATTAAGAGGCCTTCCTCTGACTTGGCTTAACGACTGCCATCTATCGACGGCAGCCGGCACCAACTGCTTTTTGCCACTTGTACTGTTACCTTGTAAATATTTTATGTTTATGTGTTTTTATCCTCGTGTAGAAAGAAGATTATTCTTATCTTATCTTATGTAGAGGACGTATTCACCCGCATTTAAAGACGTTCCTCAAGCCTCCCTCAATTCCACTGTTTCTCGACTAAGGGCTGATTTTTCAATAGTCAGATAACTTTTATCTGAGGAATAAAAGTTAAATTTGACTATTGAAAAATCAACACTAAGGAAAACTGACTGACGGGTTGACTATGATAACACAGAGGTTCGACAAAATACACTTTATTTCAGTAATCAAGTCAAAGAAAACATAATAGTACAGGTACAGAAGATTCACTCCGCAAAATCAATTAAAGAAAAAGGGACTACTATATCAGCCATACAATTAGGTGCATATCAGATCACGTGGCGCTAAAAAAGCTACAGTTATATTCACCTTCATGTTGCCTCTCTTTCTACCGCGTAACTCGCGCGCACTACACTGCTCGCTCCTGCGTGAGTCCCTATTTATCAGCCACTCTGGAGTGGTCGCCGCATGTACTAACACGGCCTGATCAAGTGCCTCTTCCAATACCTTAAGATACATATGTAGGCACCTGTAAAGTAGGTTATTATTGTAACAAAAATCATTTAATAAATGATTGAGTTATGTAAATCTGTTAACTTACTTGAATGAATGTAAATCTGTTAGCTTACTTGTTTTTAACTGAATAAATAAATGAAATAAGTGATTGATCATGATTGACGTAGGTACGTAACAATATTGTTCGTATTGTGCCGATTGGCTGCGCCGTGCATCTAAATGCTTCAAAATACCGCCTCATGTTATAAACAGCAATTGAATTGTCTATCAAATCCAAAGACATAATAATATTATATGGTGAGAAGGCAAAACAATTTTACCTTCGGCATAATTCAAAACAACGAGCGTTTTCAAGCAGACGACGTCGTTATAAATCCACGCAATCATACATATTGCCTGCAACATTACATCATTTTGGCACTTCGAAAACGCCAATACTTACGCAGTAGAGGGCAGAACTATGCACCGGCTGCTTAAATGATCTTAAACGATCACGAAGGTCAATCAACATACGGTGCGTTCAGTGCATGGATGGGTGACCGTCTATAACTAACGCTAGTGGCATTTTTCCGAGTGGTTCCGTGCTTTGCAAGGAACGTTAAGCAGTTGGTACCGAATGCCGTCGATAGATGGCAGTCGTTAAGCCAAGTCAGAGGCCTTAGAGCGGCTTGAAAACTTCAGATAATAAGACCAGCAATAAGACCATCAAGTCCGGTTTGATGGAGGCTTGTAAGACTAGTGGACTTGGCCTCCGTGGTGGAGCATGGCCTATACCTTCCTCAGGGAAGAGACCCGTACATAATAGGTTGATGATGATGATGAACTATATCTCTTCATTGTTTTTATTTTGGTTTTCTTTGTTTTCGTGTTTTATTTTCTGTTCACTCATGCGTATACTTTCTGTCTTTGTGACAATTTGTATAATGTCTTCTTCTTTCTTTCTTTCTGTCTTTCTTTCTGTCTTTCTTTCTTTCTTCGTTCGTTGGTCGTTCGTTCGTTCGTTCGTTCGTTCGTTCGTTCGTTCGTTCGTTCGTTCCTTCCTTCCTTCCTTCCTTCCTTCCTTCCTTCCTTCCTTCCTTCCCTCCCTCCCTCCCTCCCTCCCTCCTTTCTTTCTTTCTTTTTTTCTTTCATTCTTTCTATCTATCTCAGTAGCTATATCTCTCTCCCTCTTTTGCCAATATTTAGCACAGATCACCTTTCCCTCCAAAACAAAGCTGACGACGCGTTTGCAACTATTCAATTCACATCACAATTATCAGACATTGATTATACAATAAAAGCCCAGTTGCGTGTGAAAATACCGTTGTATTCTCTGGATAAAATATGACCATCGTAATCACATTCACTTCACGTCCGTCACTGATGCAAATTGCCAACTCGCGCATTATAGCCCTGTTATTGACGTTTGATGGGGGAAATTGGCAACAAAAACGGGTTGTTTTCTTTAATCCTTGTGCTTAACAGAAATTTTTATTTTAAACTTTACGCACCTACGGACCTACATTCGTTTATTTATACTTTCAGCTTTATCCCAGAGCTTTAGGCAGAGATCTGCGACTTACCTAGCAAGTCGATGCTTTCATTCTAAGTCAGCCCTTTGCTATTCATTTTATAATCAATCCATTATGTCCCCACCGAGTGGCACGGTTAGCTTAACTGATGAAGGTACAGGCCATACTCCACCACGGGGGCCTAGTCCGGATTGGTGGAGGCTTGTAAGACTAGCGGCTGGTCTTACTGTCAGAAGTTTTCAAGCCGCCCTAAGGCCTCTGACTTGGCTTAACGACTGCCATGTATCGACGGCAGCCGGCACCAACGGCTTAGCGTGCCTTGCGAAGCACGGAACCTTTCGGAAAAATCCACTAGTTGTTAATGTTGCTTAACCTTCGTGATCGCTTAAGATCACTCAGGCAGCCAGGGCTACGAGCGATTACATAGACCCTTTGCTATCATCATTATCATCAACTCATCATGTCCCCACCGAGGGGCACGGGTCTCTTCCCTGAGGAAGGTATAGGCCATACTCCACCACGGGGGCCAAGTGCGGATTGGTAGAGGCTTGTAAGGCTAGTGGCTGGTCTTACTGCTACTATCTCTTTGCTATACTGATCGATAAAGTAGATGTTATACATATGGGAATAGGTAGTAATTCCTCCTGGGAACATTTTTTTCGAGCTGTTGTTTAAAGATTCGAGAAGTCATTACGATCAGTTGAAAAAAAAAATGGGCGGTTAATTTTACTATCGTTGGTTAGTAAATTCGTGCGACAGTAAAACATAGACAGTAATAAAAAACAATTTGTCCTTTATTTCGTCTTACAATGTCAGTACTAAAACTATTGGGAGCGGAGACACCCCGCTCCCAGCGAACTGCCGAACTATTTAGTCCATTCTATCATTTTTATCAGCCATTTATTTATATGCTTACATAGTTTTAGTACTGACATTGTAAGACGAAATAAAGGACAAATTGTTTTTTATTACTGCTAACCGATTATTAACCGATTGAAAAGAGTTAGATTTTCGTTAGAACGGGTGGAGCTGAGCACGTGACGTGGAAAGTACCTACTACCTGTCATTAGTATCCTTGTTTTGTTTGATCATCATCATCATCGGCCTATGCTTGTCCACTGCTGGACATAGGCCTCTCTCATTGCTCGCCACTTTCACGGTCGTCGGCTAGTTTTGTTTCACTCCATCAGTAAAAGCGAAAGACATTTCCTTTTTCATAACTTAAATTTACTGAAATATACATTTTACCACCTCTAGATAGAACTGCTTGGAATTATTATTCTTAGCGACTAATTCCGATTTGTCAACTGCCCACTCGTAACTGCCCATTTAGCGATTTCACTGCTCGGTATTTATTAAGTAATACCGGTGGCAAAAATGTTTCCGTGGAAATAGCTATATTAGTTCTGTGGAAAATTCCCGGAGTGGTAATTTTTTTACACCTTGGGTTACATTATTCGAGATTTGATTCGTCTATTTCATAGAATTTATTACAATGTTCAGTTTATTACGCCAATTCTTCTTTCTAGTTCATCGCTGGATTAATCGCCCTTGCAATGTACATCAAAGGAATAAAATTCTCAACCATGAATTTACTGTCAACCAGCAATCAAACTTCAGTGAAATAGTGCTTATTATGTCCCGCCCACCTCAACTTAGTTTCTAACAAAATGAAGAATTATACTTGGCAAGTTTTCGCTTCAAATACATACCATACCAAGACTGTTTTATGATTCGCATAAAAGGGTTATTTACAAGTACATGGAAAAAAATCTGCTCTAGCAAAGTACCAATTTGGCTTTGTTAAAAATTACTCGACTACATATAACTAATATACATTTAAAACGCTCCTTGCAGCTTTGTTAATGATAGACAAGCAACTATTGCTAAATGGTCTTGGTTATTTTAAATAAAGTACTTTTTATTTTCAAATGAGTGTCTCGGTAAATGTAACCTTTGCGGAAATCATTTACAAATAGACAAGCTTACATTGTTAGCTACGGCTAAGCATGTTATTTAACTTATTTAAAAAGTCCCTTACACTTGTTTATCTCCAAATAAGTGGCTCGATTATTAAAGAAGTATACTTCTATAAATAAACACTTGGCAAGATTTACCAAGCAACTAGGTTGTGTCTACCGATTGATCTTATTTGTAATACTAAAAAGCTTCATTAAAGTTACCCAACTTTGATGCCCAAGTTTTTAACATACGTATTGGGTTAATGTTACCAACATACGTCAACAAAGTTGAATGGTTTAATTTTTAGCAACAGAGTTTGCAGGCTCCCTCAGAACCAAATCACTCGGTTGTAAATATACACTACTTATTTACTTTTAGCCGTTATTTTTTTTCCGTGTACCTACATTGACATTCAACGAACAGTATGTTTCTTTACGTTGAAATAAATTTCTGATTTCAGATTTGACCCCACATTTTTTAGAATGTCGACGTCCTACCGCTTTGGCACTAGCATTTTTTAATTACGAAATTAATTCATAATCATTATCGGCTTATGCTTGTCCACTGCTGGACATAGGTCTCTCCCATTGCAGGCCATTGAGTACGGTCCTCGGCTATTCTCATCCAGCTCTTGCCAGCCGCCCTGCGAAGATTCGCGGTCTCCACTCAAGAACCCGTCTACCCCATCGGTTATTAGTTCTTCGGGTGATATGGGCGACTCACTGCCACTCCAGCATGCTAATTTGGTGGGCTATGTCGGTGACTTTGGTTCTCTGTCGGATCACCTCGTTTCGAATTCGATAGCCCTTTCCATAGCATGCTGAGCCATATCCGAGCTGAGGTGGCTGAATCAAATTAATTATGTTTTAAAGTGTTATCCCGTGACCCTCGCGTTGTACAGAGTTCGCATCCCACCCCGTCTTTTCTATGTCTGCCTCGTTGATCGAGCCGTTAAGGCGCTTACCTATAACGATAGAGGTCAGGTGTTCAAACCTCCTGGGACCGTAGTACATTTGTACAAATTGCCTCAGTCTGGGTGTTATTCCCATATTTGTAATGTATTGGCCTGGTTACTATATCACAGAGCATCCCAGTTTTGGACCACGTCAAGTGATTATGTTATGTGCAAGTTATCAATATATTATGATTGTGGAAGTTCGTCCAGTGAATAGGATGGATGTGACTTTGTCTCACCCTCGTCTTACGTCGTTTTTGTATGGCTGATGTCTGAAACACCGTAAGCTGGGTCTCGATTCTGCTAATGCATTGCAGTACGCTGATAACTGCATGAACATGGCGATTTAGTTTCATTGCCGCTTCAAGTCTACGCAAGCAGATCTATCAATAACTCCAGGCGTAAATTGTATGAAACAACACGTCACGTGACCCTACCATGTATCTGTCATCGCACTACAGTGTACTAACAGAATTGAGGCCCTGGTATTTTAACTGTAACTCGAAATCAAATGCCGAGCTTATACACTTTTACAAACTATCTTGAAAATATCAATCGTTTGAAGAACCTTATTTCGGTATTTTTGAGTTTCATTAATAATGTCTATTTTTTATATATTTTCCTAAAATTTTGGTGTTTATGACGTCATCATGCAAAAGAACCAATATGTCATGTGTTTTTATTTGTAAGGCTAAGTATTCATACTCATACTGTGTTTGCTGACGTCTTAGTAAAGTCAGTTAAAGTCAAGGCAATTTTTATGAACATCTAAAAAGTATAGACTTATTTACAAATCTGCTAAACGCAAATTATATTGAAAGCATAACTCTCTTACAGAGGCTTAGGGCGGCTTGAAAACTTCTGACAGTAAGACCAGCCAGTGTCTTACAAGCCACCACCAAGCCGGACTTGGCCCCCGTGGTGGAGTATGGCATACCTTCCTCAGGGAAGAGACCTGCCCCTCGGTGGGGACATAATGGGTTGATGATGATGATGATAACTCTCCTAATGGCTTTGAGATTTCCGTTCATGTTCGTAATTTATATTTCTTACTTACCATAGCAAATTCTGCGTAGGAGTGGCGTCAAGAAAAAAATTGTCAGTAAGATCCGGCGAAAATGTCGGTCGATCGGGGAACAGCAGCGCGATGTAGGTCCCGGTAGCTGCTTCATTCATTATTCAGGGCGCACTGCACCCCGTCCGACGCTACCTAACAATTGTTTTATATAGGCTACGTGTACGTATGTCGGGGCTGGGGCTGTGACGGACGCGGCCGGGAAGGTTGGCACCTTGAAAAAATACCGGCCAAGTGCGAGGCAGACTCGCGCTCGGAGGGTTCCGTATCATTTGTCTACCTTTTGGCGTTCTTAATATGGATAAAAAAAAACACGTTTACACATACCAAAATAAAAAAACAACATCAAATATTTTATTTGTAGTACAAACAAAATGTTTACTTTATGAACGTCAAAGTTGTTAGTTTCACAATTAATAGATTACATGGTGAAGAAACTAAGTAATAAATTCCACATTGATTCTTTTCAAAACAGTTTTAGCCTAAATTACAAACTTTCAAACTTAAAACATATGCTCTTGGATGTGTTGAACACTACACACATAATATTATCCTGTGATTAAATTTAATATTAAACTACTATTTAATGCCAGACATCCTTGTCTTCTAAATAATCGTTGTTTTTAAAATAAGCTTATTTGCAAGGAGTGTGCTTAACAAACCGCTATGGAGGTACCAATGTGAGTGGGAGGGAGGGGGGAGGGGAGGTAGTGAAGGCCCACAGAAACCTTAAAATAATACAAAACTTTTACAGAGACATTTTCACAGCACTTTTTGAACAAACTTGGGCTTAGTAAGAAAAGGAAGCTGGTGATCTCCATACTAGGCATTGCCTTTAACGTAAAGATTGCAGGACGAATTGGTGTTGCACTAACAAAAAATATTTTTTTAGAATTTTTTTTAAACTTGTAGAATTTTTGGTGGGCTCACGATAACAATACTTTTTAATTGTTATTTTCAAGTGCTTACCGCAACTGATTAATATCAAGCAAAAAACGGAAAAAAATCATGTTTATTCTATGGGAGCCCCACTTAAATAAATATTTTACACTGTGTCTATTATTTGTTGTAATATGTAGCGGTAAAAGAAATACATAATCTGTGGAAAATTCAACTGTCTAGCTGTCATGGTTCATGAGATACAGCCTGGTAGACAGACAGCAGACGGACATGGAGTCTTCGTAATAGGATCCCTTATCCTTTCAGTACGGAACCCTAAAACGAAAAAAGTGAGTAGGACTCGTAGGCTCTAGCCACACAGAAGAGGCGCGCCCTCGCCCTACCTCTTCTGGCTGAGCTTCACCTTGTCCCTTCACTAAAATAGGCTATTTGACCGGTTTCTGAAGACCAACTCATAATTTTTGTTAGTGTTCATTGAGTCCTCAGAAAGTGGTGTCGTGTATTTTCTTCGAAAAAAAGCAAACTTAAATTAACTTTTAAAATAACCCGCCAAAACGCTATCTTGGTCATTATGGCGTCGCACAGGAATTATGACGACTTTATTATATTATTGTGTTAGGTCCTCGTAAGTTATGACGCAAGCTTGTCGGAGTTCTTTCATCATCAACCCATCATGTTCCCACCGGGGGGCATGGGTCTCTTCCCTGGGGAAGGTAACTCCACCACGGGGGCCTATAAGTTCGGATTAGTGGAGACTTGTAAAACTAGTGGGTGGTCTTAGTGTCAGAAGTTTTGAAGTCGCCCTAAGGCCTCTGACTCGGCCTTGCGAAGCACGAAACAGCTCGAAAAAATGCCACTAGCTTTAGTCATAGACGGTCACCCATCCATGCACTGAACGCGCCCTAAGTTGCTTAACCTTCGTGATAATTTAAGATCACTCAGGTGGCCGGGGCTACGAGCGATTGCAGGACCAAGTTTCTGCTAGTACAGTGACGACTCGACTGCATGAACGTGGCGATTTTGTTTCATTGCCGCTTCAAGTTTACGCGCGCATGCGTATCAAACTTCTAGGTGTCAATTGTATGAAAAAACACGTGTCGTCACGTGGCCCGACCGTGTAACTGTCATAGACTGTAATCATCATCAACCCATTATGTCCCCACCAAGGGGCACGGGTCTCTTCCCTGAGGAAGGTTTAGGCCATACTCCACCACGGGGGCCAAGTCCGGATTGGTGGTGGCTTGCAAGACTAGTGGCACGTCCTGTAAGAAGTTTTCAAGCCGCCCTAAGGCCTCTTAACGACTGCCATCTATCGACGGCAGCCGGCACCAACTGCTTAACATGCCTTGCAAAGCACGCAACCGCTCGGAAAAATGCCACTAGCGTTAGTCATAGGCGGTGACCCATCCGTGGACTGAACGACCGTATGTTGCTTAACCTTAGTGATTTTTTTATATTTTTTATTTTTATTTTATGTGATCGTATAGATCACTCAGGCAGCCCAGGCTACGAGCGACTCTACTGCACTAGTACTGTAATGCACTAACAGAATCGAGGTTCTGTTCTTTAGCACCAGTCAATTGGTAAATCTATATAGCAAAAATCGCGCCGCCGGGGTGAATTTGCAACGGGCATAATTATTTTAACCTGTAAAATTCTTGCTGGGCCGGGCGCCTCACCTTAACAATGGTTTTGACAAATTGCTCCATTCAAGGTCATAAAAAATTAGCCAGTTTTGTGTCCCACTGCTGGGCAAAGGCCTCCCCTTTAGATATCCACTCCGCCCTGCTCCCGGCCAACTCTTCCCACCCCAGTAAAAATTTTGTCAGATCGTCGCACCATCTTCGCCTCAGTCTTCTGCGTCGCCGGTAGCCATCGCACGGCCCAATCGGTGACAATTTTTGCCCACCTTTCCGGGTCCATACGTTTGACATGGCCAGCCCAGCTCCACTTGAATTTTGCCGTCGCAACTCCAACGTCGGTGATTTTAGTTTTGGCGCGCAACCCGGCATTCCGGATTTTGTCAATCCTTGCTCTTTGGCAAACCTTGAGTCTGGACTTCTGATATTCAGTCAAAGACCAGGTCAGGATAATTAATGTTAAATAATTAATTTTCGTGCCCCCATCCCAAGTCCTCTCTATATGCCCCAGGCATTATTTTTGCTAGTTCAAAACGGTAATGCAGTAGATAGATAGATAGAAAACGCTTTATCGTACGTAAAAAATAAAATTACGCAGGTATTTCTACCAAAATCAGTCGAGCCATTTTGGAGGAGTGGATGTTGAGATTGATTGATTGATTCAAGTTCAGATTTGTCCAGGACGTTGCATTCTGTAAAGCTTGCAGTTGTATATTTGTGACCAGATTTTCTTCTCTAAACCAACACGTAACCTCTCAGAAACATAAGAAAAACATGATTGGGTATAGCAGCCGGGTGTTGCGACTTTTCCAGTGTGTTACAACGTGTTACAATTTCACGTGTGTTACCGTACACTTTTTGAGAGCCTTACCTACCCTCATTAATCAGTTGCGTTAAAACCTTGCAAATAACAATTAAAATCCATTGCTATGGTGAGCCAATGGCCCCACCAAACATTCTACAGGTTAGTAGGTCCAAGGCTCCAGGGTCAAACAGGCGCGCAACCGAGGACATGTTCGCCTACTGCGGGTAGGTATACAATAAATCTGCAACTCTATACATAAGTAATACCAACTGTATTAAACCTTAGACGAGGCACAATAGGAATGTTGGTGGGAGACCCATCGGCGAGAATTTAGTTTGATTTACCACGGCGGCGCGGCGACTGGTCTTTCAAGACAGGGTGTAAGAATTGAAAATTAACATACTCGTACTAACATCTATATTTTTTTTTAAATAAAATGTCAACTGAGGCTAAGTCCGAACTTGATTAGTTAAGATCAACCTTAAGTTAAGAAGAAACATTGTAGTTTAATATTAATTAATTCTGTTACATATTTTGTTAGTATCACTACGTGTTCCATTATGGTAACATGATCACTATACCTTCGATAAAACATAAAAAATAATAATAAGATTTTTTTTTTTTGTTTATTGATTTACGTTTGTATCGCAGAGTTTTTAATTTTCTGCCGGTTTGTTGGCAAATTAATCGCACTCTTTTAACATTTTTCTAAAACCAGTACTAAGTAAATATGAAATAAATGCTAAGTCGACAGTCGAAGTTAGAAGTTCAGTCGACAGTACCTTATCTAATAAACTTATATCTTAAGCACAGTGTCCCACTGATGGGCAAACGCCTTTTCTAACGATGTAAACCTTTTTACGGATTTTTTTATTTTTATTTGCATTCTATCTATTATTTTGAAATCAAAATTTATAATTACGCCACCCATTTCTAGATTTCATTTGACATTAATTCCTACTTCACCATTTGACGAGATCATAAACTGACAACTTTGTACTTCCTAATTATATTATTTTATTATGTCTCCTTCTATTTTTTGATGTCGCAAAAAACGTTTACTTAGACACTCAAGGGGAGTTTCAAAAAATTATATTCCTTGCGCTTCAATGTAACATTTTTTGTAACCATTTCGAATACCTCTAGCATAATGATTCATTCGAAAGAAATCATTGGAAAATGTAATTAATTTGCGACCGTATCGCTACATTATTAAATGTTATTTTTGTCTATTAACTCGATGGCATATCACGATTTTGCCCTTTGCTGCCCTTGCCTGCCTGAGTAGGTAGGTACTGTTGCCCGATGGCCGGATGCCGTCGATAGTGAGGGCTATCGATTCTTAGAAAGACCGCCCTACATATTGAGACTAAACAGAGCAAAGTAAAAATGTTACATTTTATTTGACCACTATAGACATACAATGAGGTAATATAATAAACGATAACGGCAAATATAGATCTATAGCCAAAAGTTATATTTGCGCCGTTTGGGGTCGAAACGATGGGCACATGGGCCGGTTGGATGGAGACGTTGCGTGTTCCGGCGTAAAGTAACAAAGCAAAAGCCAAAATGGTAATATTTAAATATAGACATGCACTACAAATAATTAAGGTGTTACTTCATTGCAAATAAGAATTAATACCATTTGTATCGTAATTATGAAACATTAGAATAATAATAATTAATAATATAATTTTAAGTATTTTTACCGAACAAAGTGTATACGGTATCTCAAGGTTTTCAACTTTCGTTTTCAACGAATCGCTCGTAGCATGGTCTGCCTGAGCGATCTTAAACGATCACTAAGGTTTAGCAACATACGGCGCGTTCAGTCCATGGACCGTCTGTGGCATTTTTCCGAGCGGTTCGGTGCTTCGCAAGGCACGTTAAGCAGTTGGTCCCGGCTGCCGTCGTTAAATGGCAGTCGTTAAGCCAAGTCAGAGGCCTTAGAGCGGCTTGAAAACTTCTGACAGTAAGACCAGCCAATAGCCTTACAAGCCTCCACCAATCCGGACTTGGCCCCTGTGGTGGAGTATGGCCTATACCTTCCTCTGGGAAGAAACCCGTGCCCCTTGGTGGGGACAAAATGGGTAAAGTCTGTTCGCTATCGTAGCGTCACTTTGATATTTACCGCCTCGGCACATGGCGGCTTTTGACAAAAGAAATTGAAGGAAGCCGACGCGGCGCAAACACCCAGTGAATTTGGCTCGCAGCTCGTCTTACTCTAGTATTATGTAGATCACGCAATTAAAGAATTAAATCAATCAGTATTTTAGAATGGATTTATAACGAAACGATCCTGCATAACTTAGGTAGGTACCTATTCTAAATTCCAGTGGAGAAGAATTTCTGAGGACACTTTGAGTGATGAAGAGTAGTGTTTTATTTTGTGCTTCATTAGGTATATGGTGTACCATGTTTTTTTTATTTTATTTAAAGTGTTTTGGCCGTCTAAGTTGTATTATTGAAATAAATGTTTTTTTACTTAAACCAAGATTGCCTTCGTGTGTACCGACACTATCTAAGCGAACGGACTTTATATGAAGTATTTTTACCGAAAAAAGTGTATACGGTATCTCAAGGTTTTCAACTTTTCCAAAGAAATGAGTGAAATTTGTGAGGTAACAGGACGGCAAAGTTTTTTTATAGAAATAGAAAAATTAAAGTCGGGAAAGCATTGGGAAAATAATATTTTACAATAGTCACACCTGTACCCTGGAGGGGGAAGCAGGGGCTGGAGCCTCGATTCTGTTAGTGCATTATTTAATTACGTTACACGGTCGGGTCACGTGACATGTTTTTTAATTCCATTGGCGCCTGGAATTACGAATACGCGAGCGCACTGATTTGAAGCGGCAATTTAATTAAATAGACACGGAGCTATGTTCCAAATTGTCAATTTCGCAAAGTAACTACTTAACTGTTGTGCTGTACATTAAACATAAAACAAACATAAACATTTACATACAGGCACACACATTGCTTCTGGCCCCACACTAGGATACCCTGTGTCGTGGGAACCAGAAACAGCGACATCACAAACGAAGGGTACACGAACGATGAAAGTCCAAAAAAGAAATTTTACGAGTATTTTGTTTGTTTGTTACACTTTATTGCACAAAAGAAATAAAACAATACATAAAATCTTAAATAACAGGTATGTGTCGATGTAAAAAGGCGGACTTTTTTCAAAAGAAATTTCTTCCAGCCAGCCTAAGAAAGGTTTTGAACAATAAAACAGAGAGCGAGAGATGGCAAATAAAGCTCAAATTTTGTACAAAAACAAAAAAACAAGAGAATAAACAAAAAAAAAAAGTCAAATATCACTGAATAAAAATAAGAATAAATAGTCAGGGTTGGGTTAACTTTTTTGTTAAGAGATAGATGGTTACATCCTAATATACATATATTTACACACATAAAAAATATATATAATTTGTATATATAATAAATAACATAATATATATTAAATACACATACTTCTAGACATAAATATGTACACGATAATAAACATACATAAACGAAAGTTACGTTGATAAAATAATAACATTATTACTTATAGAATCGAGAGAAAGTGCTCTTTGAGTTTGACACGGAACTGTGACACAGATTTTATTATTGTTTATGGTAGCACTCTTGGATCTCTATCATTTCGTCTAGGTATCATACACTAGAACGCTGTGAGTCCAGAGATGTATCAAAAAGAAATATTCCGCTCAATCCAAGACCTGGGGCTTGTTTTTTTTGTCCCCGTTTATTTTGAACCCGGCTGGGGACAACATTCGATTTTGGTTTCGAACATTTGCTGCACACTGTAGTTATGTACATTTGTGAAGTTATAGTAGCAATACCGCTCCCTAACTGTGAAGGAAAACATTGCAAGGAATTCTGAGTATCTGAGTTGTTCAAAACCTAAGCGCTTGAAATCGCCAACGCGTGGTGATTAAGCCCACACTCTCTCTCTCTCTCTCTCTAAGAGAAGGCCTGTGCTCTACAGTGGGACGTATATCCTCCCCAGAGACCTTGAAAACAACAATGGTTTTCTATTGTTATTTTTAACAGGTTAAAAATAACTTTTTCACTCCATCTGTTGGGAATGATGCATTTTGATGCCCTAGGACCCAAAACACGCTATTGTTGTTCAAGCTGAGATGCATCAAAGTAGGTGGACTCAAAATTGGGTTTGGAATATATTTACCTTTAGGTACCTTTAAGTAAATAGACTCAAAATCCAATTTTAAATTTTTCACTCATTTACTAAGAAGTCTGACTTCTCTTTCACTCTTGAGGACTCGTCCTATATCTATTTCGCTCCAACCCAAGCAATAAGTTTTAAAACAGAGTTTGGAACTACTTACTGAACCTCCAAACTCTTTGCTGCAAAACTTTTAAGTTCCTCATTGTCAAATATTTGAAATTGGAACGCAAGCACAAATCATTTTTGGTCTCGGTAGTATGAATCCCTCGCTCCTTCAGCGATTCTTAGTTAAAGCCCGAGCGAAGCGAGTGCAAGAATTGCCTCAGTTCGCTCTGGATTCAATTTCACAAACTCGACACAAACATTTTGTTTGCGCCCTTGGTGAACAATCTACTTTAACAACACATTATTTTTACATGTTTCGCTCATTGGGCCTTTTCGGGAAAATATTTTACAGAGATCACCATTGTTTGAGTAAAAAGTAACCAGGAAATCGAAGAACTCATTTCCGAACCCAACCTCATCGGAGAAACGAAAGACCACCGAATCCGTTGGCTCGGTCACGTGGAAAGGGTGGAAGAGGATCGAGCAGTGAAGAGAGCATAGATTTGAAGCAGCAATGAAATTCAATCAAAACTGGGACTGTTTCTGAATTGAGAATTTTGCAAAGTAACTACTTAACTTTAGAGCTGTCTCGTCAAAGTTCTGAGAGAAGAGCGTGACAGAACGATACTTAAGTATTTACTTAGTGAAATTCTCTAGATAATACATATTTTGTAACTGTCATTGTACTACAATGCATTAGCAGAATCTAGGCCCACTTGCGATCATGCTTCATCATCTTTCTTTAGTCCCGTCAAGAGCAGCGGGTTCTATTACACCTATTCATCAAAATGGAACAAATAAATTAAGAGCTTTTCTAATGTATAATCTATTTTCCCATACTTGGTTTTTTTTTGGACTTCAAACAATACTGAATCAAAAACCTATAACGTCAGAAAACTCTATACCGTTTGCGAGTACTAGCTAGTACTGTTTCGAGCCCTCTACCGCCAAAGGTTTTTAATTTTGATACTTGCCATATTTTTCAGACTTTAAACGACACTAGTTTAAAGTCTGAAAAAAATGCCAAGTATAGACAAACGGACCATAATATATGAAACGCGAGCTTCGGACACACTCACCTTTTACCTATAAATGTCTTTGTTATAAAACAAGAAGAATTACACCAACAAGACACATCGCAGAAATAAAATAAATATACAGGTAACATAATATATGCATTGTGCATCGAAAAGCTTGCTTCAAAAAATATTTATAATAAATAATAAAACAAAATTAAGTTAAAGCATCTAAGGCCGACTTTCACCACCGATTAAAATCCATTTAGCGTTAAATTAAATAGAATTTTGACAGATAGTGTATGGCGAGTCGGCCTAAGACTGTGTGTGTGTGTATGTGTGTGTGTGTGTGTGTGTGTGTGTGTGTCGTGCGTGTATGTGCACTATTTAATGTATTGTGTGGTATGTAAGTTATTATTTATTTAAGTAATCATTATACATAGTACCTAGTACGAGTATGTTAGTACTTTTGTAGGACGGAATTTTTTTTTTTAAATGCGCATAAGCCACTGCATTCTGTCAATTCTCTGGAAAGGCTTCGTACACAGGCATGATTAATATAGAAGTTCGATGTATTATTACAGAATGTTACGAATTTATTATTCAGTGATGATACAACTTGCTGCGCTGTGTTTTCCATTCACTTCCCATTTATTGTCAGTTATACTATAATTGGACACGCGAATGAAACTCTCTTGTTCAGGAAAAAAGCGGTTGGGCCTGTGTCAGGTAGCACAGACGTTGTTTAAAGGTGAAACGTTTTTGTGTAGGTAGACGAATTTCAGAATAAATTGTTAGCTAATAAATTAATGTCGACGACGATAATGAGGATGTCTATGAAAGTATTGAGTGATAGAGATATATTTTAATGACAAACAATAGTACTTACTGGTTGGAGCCGGCTGCTGTTGATAGATGGAAATCGTTAAGCCAAGTCGGAGGCCTTAGGGCGCGCGCACGCCTTGAAAACTTCTGACAGCAAGACCAGCCACTAGTCTTACAAGCCTCCACCAATCCGAACTTGGCCCCCGTGGTGGAGTATGGCCTATACCTTCCTCAGGGAAGAGACCCGTGCTTCTCGGGGGGACATAATGGATTGATGATGAATGGTACTTACTGCGCTGGCTCAGAGACCCGAAGTGGGTATTGGCCTCTGACACAAGAAGTCGTCACTTGTCTCTGTCCTGTGCGGTCTCCTGCCAATCGCCCGCCTGAAGCTCACTCAGTTCCTTGGCCACTTCGTTCATCCAACGATGTCTGGGGCGACCAACCGGTCTTTAGCCGCTGGGAAACCCCGAGTATACTCTCTTCACTGCTCGATCCTCTTCCACCCTTTCCACGTGACTGAGCCAAGGAATTCGGTGGGATTTCGTTTCTCCAATGATGTTGGGTTCGAAAATGAGGTCGTCGATTTCCTGGTTCTTTTTAACTCAAACAATGGTGCCCTCTGTAAAGTATTTTGTAAGTCCCGATGATAGAAACATGTACAGGACGTATTTAAATGTAACAACCTTATATCTCATGTTTGATAAATAAATAAGGAAGCGAGAGGGATTTGTCAGGGTTGTGACTAGTGGCAGACTCTGGTCTCTACCTACCACTCTGGGATACAGGCATGAGTTTATGTATGTAAAATTTGGCGCATAGGTACTGTGCAATTGAGTAACACGAGACAAGAAGATCTGAGTCATTAACTCCGCTCCCTCTACTCATCAACAATACGTAAATGAATTACACATGATTCGTATTTGTTTTCATCATCATCATCAACCCATTATGTTCCCACCGAGGGGCACGGGTCTCTTCCCTGAGGAAAGTATATAAAGTAATACCATACTCCACCACGGGAGCCAAGTCTGGATTGGTGGAGGCTTGTAAAACTAGTGGCTGGTCTTACTGTCTTACTGTACTTACTCTGATCCTTCTACTGTGTCTTTCATCATCAACCCATTATGTCCCCACCGAGGGGCACGGGTCTCTTCCCTGAGGACGCTATAGGCCATACTCCACCACGGGGGCCAAGTCCGGATTGGTGGAGGCTTGTAAGACTAGTGGCTGGTCTTACTGTCAGAAGTTTTCAAGCTGCCCCTAAAGGCCTCTGACTTGGCTTAACGACTGCCATCTATCGACGGCAGCCGGCACCAACTGCTTAACGTGCCTTGCGAAGCACGGAACCGCTCGGAATGATGCCACTAGCGTTAGTCATAGACGGTGACCCATCCATGGACTCAACGCGCCGTATGTTGCTTAACCTTAGTGATCGTTCAAGATCACTCAGGCAGCCCAGTCTACGAGCGATTCGCTGTCTCTTTGGAAGCCACCAATTACCCAGAAGTGGCGATCTCAGTTTGAGAAGAAGTGATTGAAATGAACAAAGTGTCTTTGTGTGGTTTTCTTTTATTCGACTTCGATTATTATCATTCACAACTTGCAAAAAATAAATAGTATTGAGCACTATGTAATTGCGGCCCTGAAAGTCGTATCTATTTTTGCGAAACCTCTTACACAATTCTATGAAAAACAAACCTTGAACTGCGACACTAAAACGAACTATCAGATTTTATGTCTCAGCTACATGAACGTTACTGCAGACTCTGTCACAGTCTTGACTTTACGATAGTTAGTCGATTTTTATGGTGCTTTGAGCGAAAAAAAAACACCGTAAAAATATCGTCTAGACTTAGTTACATTACTTGTTTAGTTTCTCTTAATTTTGTTAGTGTTATGTTTTAAGTACCCATATGTGTATAAGCATGTTCTGTAATATTTATTTCCTAACCTTATAAATCTATCCAGCCATTCGAACGATTAATGTTTACTTCTAGAGTGGTACCCACAATACAGGCTTGTTTTGTTTTTTGACGTTTGTTGCGACAAGATCGGGATAGGCCCACGAAATAGAATGAAGGGACAGCAATAAAAAGCTGGGATAAACAAGAGTGTTTGTCACAATGAGATAAATTAGTCAAAGTATTAAAAATAACTGAACTTCAGCCGCTGAGAAAACTATTTGGGAGCATTAATTTGGGCTCGAACCAAAAAGTGTTTGCTAGTTTGAAGCCGAAATGTTGACGACTGTGGCACAGTAGCCTTGAACTGAAGTATTTCTGTTAATATTATTTGCCAATTCCGACAGCAAAATTCCGATACAGCAACAACGAAGACCTTTTCTGACAATCCTTACGTCAGTTGAACACAGTATAAATTTTTCAGTCAGTAATTTTATATTATTTACTCTCAGAGAGAGAGTATGGGCTTAATCACGTCGCGTGCCCACCGGGGATTGGCGGTTTCAAGTTGCGGTTAGACTTTATTTTTGTGTATTTGTGTTTATTTATTTGTAATGAACTTAATGTGCCTACTTTGACAAATTGGGTCTAATAAGTAATAAAACAAAGGACGGCGTAAATAAAATATGTAATAATTATCAATAATCAACACAATAAAATATTAATTATAATTTGATTCGTCAAAATTTTACAAAATTGAATTGTTTAAGGCATTTACCCCCTTATTCATAAAAAGTTTTACGCATTGGATAAGTAAACAACTGTTTAAATGTCATGTTGTCCTTTATATTTCAATGACATCTGTCAAGGACAGCATGACATTTAATCAGTTGTTTACTTAACCAATGCTTAAATTTTTTTATGAATAAGGGGGTTACAATGAACTCAATCAGTAGTAAGCTTATTATTATTTTGTATCAGTGTAAATTTTTATGTCTTTTTAATGTATTATCCTGTTGGCCGAGCAAATAAATGAAATTTCACAAGAATATAAAATTGTGGCCTTAACAGCTTCAGCGTTTGAGTTAATTCAGTCCTGCCCGGGTCCCATTTGGATCCAGCTTATAATAATAGGCTATTTGACAGTATGAAAAAAAACAATATTCGTATAAGCTCGCCTATGTACTAAGGCGAATTGAAATTCAGTTACAATGAAACCATGGCATTTTCACATTTACTCGTAGTCATTACGGACCGGAGGCCTTTAAGGCAATTTAAAAAAGGATTATTTACAAAAAAACACAGGATAAAATTTGATAATTATATATCTGCAGCTATTATTGTATCAAAAACAGCCTGAATTCACCGTTTCTACGATGACATCACAGCTCAGAAAAAATGGCGTCCGTCATTCATGTCCAGTGACGTCAAAATTCCTGTGTGACGCCAAATTGCCCAAGATAGCCTTTCGGCGGCTTATATCAAAAGTGAATATTCGTTTGCCTTTTTTAGAAGAAACATACGAAAGAATTTAAAATTACCACTTTCTGAGGACTCCGTGTACACAACAAAAATATTAGGTAGATGGTTTTCAGAAATCTGACAAATTGGCTATTAGGCGATACGCTGCCGAGAGGGTTAAGCTACAACATCTCTCCATTAGGGGGTTGATCCGAAGTGCCCGGTTGCTGATTATAAGTACAGTCCCGCCAGGATCTATTTGCTGACATTGGCAGCTGTCACTGACTCAGCACTCGGTCGCTCTAAGGTCGTCGTTGCTGGAAATACAGAAAAAACTTTAGGTGATAATTTAAAAAAAATATAGCTTATCTTGATATAAACTGTTAATCAGACTAACATGCGAGAGGTCCCAGGTTCAAATGACGACCTCTGTGGCGCAGCGGTTAGCGCATCTGACTACCAAGCGAGAGGTCCCCGGTTCGAATCCCGGCTGGGGAAACAACCCAGGTCATGGATGTTTACATTTTTGTGACGTCGCTGTTTCTGGTTCCCACGACCCAGGGTATCCTAGTATGGGGCCAGAAGCAATGTATTTGCCTGTATGTAAATTTAAAAAAAAACAAACAAATTAAATATTGCCTATAATGAAGAATGTTAACTAATTTTGATTAATAGCACTCCATATTCTCTGTCAAAAATAAAAAATACTAGTGAAAGAATTACTTCGATACGTCAATTAGTTTCCGATTTAGAAGTAAAACAAGTTGTAACCGTACGACGCGGGCCGCCGGTTACGGTGTGACGTCATCGCACAACACGATCAGTCTGGCTCACTAGTCCGCTCGCAGTCGCGCGCCCGTGCCGTCGAAATTATACCTAAATACTTTTAAAAATGTCCAATCCAAATACAAGGAAATCATGTGTTGTACCTAGATGTAAAAATACAACTACCAATTCGCCGGAAAAGTTGTTTTTTATAGTTCCAAAAGACGTTAAAATGCAAAAAAAAGGATAAAAGCTATGAAGAGGTTAGATTAGATAGATAGACTAGATGGATTAGATTAGATAAAAGTGTTATACAACTTGTACCTAAATCTTTAGCTTTAATCATTTTCAGTCTGGTACCAATACCTGAAAGCTTACATTTTTTCCAATTACAGTTGGTAGCAGTAGTTGAAGGCTCCTTGCTTCGATGATGTAGCCACATTAAAAATGCTATACCTAGTATGTTTACAGCCACATCTGCTGGCGGCATATTAACATAACATAACATTTACATACAGGCACATACATTGCTTCTGGCTCCACACTAGGATACCCTGTGTCGCAATCTTCGCAGGTTACGTTTAAAACTTCTTGATCCTTTTCATTGCATTCTAAACTGATGAGGTGTGGTACGTACGCGGTGTTCTGGCATGATTCTACATTTAACCGTACATACATCACCTACTCTTTTTACTTGAACAAAACCAATAGCATCATCGCCATAGCTGTCTCTTGCCGACATGAAATAAGTTTCAAATAAAAATAAATGGCCTTACGTATTTTGTAAGTAAAAAAAAATACAAATAAAAAAAAGGTTTATGTGTTTATCTGTAACGTTCAACCCACTACATCTACATCCTAAGTACCTATCCGACTTCCTACTAATATAATAAATGCGGAAGTTTGTGAGTGTTTGTGTGTGTGTCTGTGTGTTTGTTATCTTTCACGAAAAAACTACTGAACGGATCTGGATGAAGTCTGGAATAACTTCTTTTAATCCTGGGAAAATGTACAGTTCCCGAGGGAAACGGGGGCGAAGCTGCTGGCGGAAGCTAGTTTGCAATAAATCAATGTATGTATTCATTTAAATTTACTAAGAAGAGCGGTACCTACCTATATATGTATACATACGTACCTACCAATAGCTACAAAACTATAATACGTATTTTGTTGTCATTAACGTAAAAATTTCATGGTAGGGAACTAGGTACTTCTACTATTTGAGTTACATTCTTCCATTATGACATTAGTTGGGTTTTTTTGGTTTGATAAAACAATTTATAACAGATGAACTATTAAACATGCTCGTAACTAGTAGCACGGAAAGTTGCTCACCTTTGCATTTTTATTCCTCGCATTTCGGCGGCAACGAAATCAACTTTTTCGAATCCTTCATCCATTTTATTAATCGAATAATCATTAGACTATTAACTTAATACGCGAAAGAAAACACAACAAAATACTGCGCAAGCTATTACACCTACTACTATAACCGCTGGCGACTTGATATTAGGCGGGCGGCCCGCGCGGCGCGTTGTGATATGACGTCATAAGCGGTCTCGTGACTGCACAGACATCTTTACTATTCAGATATCTATGCGTGACTGTTAGCGGTACGCGATATTTTTCGAAACTTTGAATGCCTATAAAATCAAAACTAATAGGTATTTTTGACTAAAACAAAAACTAGTGTATTTGTATACATACAGGCTTTACTGAGACAACATTTCAAGCGATTTGGCATACCTAGTAACATTCTCCATTGTGAACAAAGTTTACTATTATTCGGCCGCTGGGAGAATACGATCCTGACACTATGACTAGTGATGGGAGATAATCAACGTTAGTATTCCTTACGTTATTCTTAACCAGATTTTGCTACCGACTCACGATTAGGTAGTTTTGTTTTTTAGACGACCTTCACTCAGTCATCTCTTGTGATATTTTCGCAGGCTTTTTTAGAAGGGTCATCATCTTTTTTGTGCCGAATGGCGGTGAAGTGTTGTGGCGAGCTGTGCGACCTTTTATTTGAGCCCAGATTAGCTCAATCGCTGTATACGGCAGTGGTACGGAGGGATTCTGAGTAGGTACGCGATGATCTTTTTCTAAAGCATGATTATCAACTTCGTATCGTTAAAGGGACCGTTATTATTTTCGTTATTTTTGGTACGTCACTACAAAAAAATACGGTTGACATAACCTTGTGACAGCGTAGTCCGGATTTTACGCCCGAATATTAAACATTGATTTCTTCTTATTTAACATTTAAATCACTGTGCAAAATATAACATTGATTGTAAGTTTACACAAAGATATAGTTTCAATGAAAATTATTTGCTTGTAAGGATGAATAGGACTTAAAAATATTTTAATCGAAAATTAAACGCCACTTCAAAGTTACGTCGTCCGTTCGAACATGACCTGTCAGAATCGTATTCTCCCAGCGGCCGGACATATATTTTTGAGCTGAGATTTGAATTAAAAAAAAATATAGAGATAGATTCTGACTATACATTATATCGTCGAATTGAAACAGAGACGAGTAATTCCCGCCGATGCGAACTTCGTCTCTGCTCACCATGACTAAGCTCCGTGAACCAGAGAGAACTGTTCGGACTCTTCTGAAATAAAATCAATTAAATGAATCCAGAACTAGGCAAATAAAATAATGTATCTCTGTGCATCTTTATGATCCACATATCAGCGATATAACCAGTAACAAAGTTCCAGCCATCACATTTTAATTTTTGAAACTTTAGTAGAATTTTTAACTAAAATTTTCGGTAGCATAACACATTATTAACTTAAGCGCCGTAAGGTGTGCTCTGTTCTATAAATAAAACTTAGCACCTGTTTCACAATGTTCAAATAAAGTTCCGGATAAGCTATCCGCCACCAGGGCTACCGTTAGACCTTCGAGTTAGACCCTCAAAACTAAACCCAAACTAAATTTAACACAGACAAACAGTCAAAAAACAATATCTATAAAAACCTGCCAAGTGCGAGTCAGACTCGCGCACGAAAGTAGATAACTGCGAATCGAACCTTGGCCTCTGCTTCCGAGTCCACGTTTCTAGTCAGACATCAGAAATTTATTTCAACGTAAATAATCTACATTCTGCTTGTTGAATGTCAATGTGTACCTGTTCACGAGCGTAACGCAGTGGTCAGCCATCGCCAGTCTCAACCATATTAGACGGAGATAGGCGACCCGGCCACCGCGCCACCATCCATGGCCTTCGGCAAACTTGTGTGATAAAGTTCTTTCAGTTTTGTTAATGCAATCACAGCGTCAGTACATTAATTCGTCACTGGCCTACCACCGCTTCGCTTCAATATTGCTAATAGCTAATCCAATCCTATCAAATTCTCACCCAACACCCTACTATTTGCGATCGTAATCGCCGAACCATCTCCATTCTGCAGTCATATCGAAGCGCCTAAACGCGCGACGCTTTTGCGGCTCTGATCCATGCTCTTTGTGACATTTGATCCGCCACACCAGCGCTAGCATAGATAATTATACAGGGTGGGGCTTGCATCAGTCTGTGCTATTAGGGACAGATTACGGACGACTAGTAATGCGACGACGTTTATCGCGCAGCGGTTAGCGCGTCTGCCTACCGTGCGAGAGGTTCCGGGTTCGAAACTCGGCTGGGGACAAAAAAACCGCAGGTCTTGGATGTTTACATGTTATGTTGATTTCGAGTTTTTTGGTTCCCACGACACTGGTTATCCTAGTGTGGGGCCAGAAGCAATGTATGTACCTGTGTGTAAATGTTTATGTTTAATAGTATGGACACGTTCTTAGTCTCAAATTAACAACGATCTGATTAAACGATTCGTTTAATATGAGACTTCCTTTCCTGGATTTTTCCTTTTCTCCTTCTATTTATAGAGAATGAGTTTACAAATCCCGGCGGAGACTGAAAAACAGTATTAATCCTAAAGCTCCGATCAGTTCAAAGATACACGTACTAAATTATAATATCCTTCTATCTACATACCTAATCAGATATTTCTTCTAAACAAGGCAAACGAAAAGTTACTTTCAAAATAAGCTCCCAAAACGTTATCTTGGGCAATATGGTATCGCACAGGAATTATGGCGTCACTGGTCAGTGAACAAACCAATGAAAGTAAGCTGAGCCGTGACGTCTTCATAGAAGCGGCTAATCCAGGCCGTTTTCGATACAATGGTACATAATTATGTGTTTTTTTTTTAATAATATTTTTTTTAGTTAAATTGCCTTAAAGCGGTTTTAAGACTGATAAATAATTTATACGAATACGTATGAATAATACTGTTTTTTTCACACTCTCAAAAGCCTATCAATCAGCAATGATTTTACATTTCTACTGTTGATTTCATTCCGTGCACTTGCACGAAAAATACTTGTCATTCAAGCTACTATTTATAATGCGCTTATGATGCTGGAAGTACCGAGGGGTTCCCCACTGGGGTGGAGGCGTATGTAATAATTTGTTAAGTTGTTACCGGGACCCGGGAAAGGGGTTCCGGGAATTAATCCGTCATGATTATATTTATTCAACTCGATAATTGATGTTTTATTTGTATCCTGCTGTTGCTCTCGGGGTTCGCTCAGGTTTAAATTGCGAACGGCGGTCTGGCCTGTTCGAAATATGCAATTTTGTGTGTGTTTTGAAAACAAAAAAACAGGTCTCGGATGTTTACATGTTTGTGATGTCGTTGTTTCTGGTTCTCACGGCATAGAGTCTCGTACATACACTGCTTCTGGCCCCACACTAGGTTACCGTGTCGTGGTAACCAGAAACAGCGACGTCACAAACACGTGAACATCAAAGACCAAGGATTTTTGTTTGGTCTCCAGATGGGATTCGAACCCGGAACCTCACGCATGGTAGGCAGATGCGTTAACCGCTGCGCCACAGAGGTCGTCACTATTATGATTATTATGTACAGTCTGTTTTTTAGTTCAATGCAAAAAAATAAAACAGTCACGTTGACATCTCAATACAATCCAATGTCTGAATGTTGCTAGTACCTACGCAAAAACCAAATTATCCCATTTTACTTCCAAGTAAATATTTTTTGTGCTACGTAGGTGTTTTTTTTTTGACTTTGCTCTTATGAGGAATTAAACTGTAATGTTTTTGATGTGATAAGAATTTTGGTCACACAAGTCATCTGTTCACGGTAAAAAAAAAAACTACCGAGTAAACATATATTTTATAAAGGTAACACCGCGTTATTTTTTTTGCATTGAATTAAAAAATGGACTGTAGATAAAAATATAATAGTCTCGTCTGACTAAAGTTTCAATCGACACCACCCCCCTCGAGTTGGTAACCTCGTGCGACAGGTCCAGATACTTGGTTTTCTTAGGTGTTTTGGCTTTCACAACCTTCTCATCACAATTATGGGACATTGATGTCGACCAAAAGCGCCTTATTCTGCGCCCGGTCCACCACCACAATATCAGGCTTATTCGAGAAAATAGTCCTGTCTGTGATATTGGGCCGGATCCAGTAGAGCTTGGCGCGGTCGTTTTCTAGCAAAATAATATTAATAATAATAATAGGAATTATTATTATTACGCGCACCGAACGCTTAGCAATGAGCCGTTTTCAGAAGAACTAAAAAATAAATAAATAATATGGCTGTCAAAGGAATGCAATTTTGGACCTCAGCCCAATAGCCATGTGTGATACGTCATAAAATAGGTCTCAGCGAGCTGAACAAAAGCTACTATGACGCCAACAGCCAAATGTTTGTCCTTTCGGAGTTATATAGTATTGAAAAAAAAACTAACATTTTCAACAAAATATAACTCCGAAACGACAAACATTTGGCTGTTGGCGTAGTAGTAACTTTTGTTCAGCTCGCTGAGACCTATTTTATGATGTATCACAAATGGCTATTGGGCTGAGGTCCAAAAATGCATTCCTTTGACAGCCGTATTAGTTTTTTTTTTTTAGTTCTTCTGAAAACGGCTCATTCCAATAGTCTAACTCTATGCCAATTGCTATCCCAAAGGGCAGGACTCTGAGAAGGACCTAGATTCTGCTAATGCATTTTATTACAATGGCAGTTGCATGAACGCGTTGATTTCTTGTTATTTTTACAGTTTGAGGCGTCAATGGACTCTAAAAACATGACTCGACCATGTAACTGTCATAGAACTATAATGCACTAACAGAATCGAGACCCAGATAATAATATGACGCTCGGAACGAGGTTTCATCTCTCGGAAGACAGTGAGCGATAAAAAGCAACAACAAATAATTTTATTCGCATACAAAGACAAACCCTCGCACTCCCTAATCGTAACAAAAGTCGGGGCGCAAACGATCGTGTTACAATTCACGTATCATTGAATTTGTAACACTGACGCCCCCAATAACAATAAAATAATTATAACAATACGCTTCTTTGCACCAGACCCTTTGGGGCTGGCTGAGTGGCTCTCGCTACTGCTCCTTGGCCTCTGGTGCTCCTTGACTAGTATGACGAAACTGGCCACCAGAATCGTCTTTGATTGAGGGTGCACTTGTTACTCATTTGCAATCAAGTGGGAAGCCGGCGCTTGATCCCACGCTCGATTTAGCCGACGGTTTACGCCAATATGAACCTTAAACACGTGTGCGAACACGAAATATACTTTATTTTGTTAGTTTCAAACTTTTGAGAGGCATTTCTCATTAGGCTCGTCCTGTAATGTTAGATGTAAGAAATTGAAATAAATAAATTTAAAAAGCATTAAAATGTGAAAATTACTTTGCTAAATTCCGCTAAATTGGTGTGAGCCTGAGGATGCCTCGTGTTAGAGGCGAAACGCGTCGCAATTTCTTGCACAAGTATTTGGTGTCGGTGGTGGTGCGTTCGTGTCTTGCTTCTGCTTGACAAAGTGGGAGGGAGGGCGGTGCATTAACTAACCGCATGGTGCTTGAGGGATTTTGGCGGAATTTAGCAAAAAAATATTCACATTTTAATGCTATCATGGATTTAAGCAAAGTAACAACTGATTCCATACAATAAATTAAAAATATATATATGCCAAAGAAACTATAAAAGACGATTTGATTCGAGGCTTATGACATTTGAGGAGTTGGGCAAGTCGTCCTAACAGTCTTCTATTTATAATGTCTATTCAACTAAAACACCCTTAGGAAAGTGATAGTACCGGTTTATGAGAAGAATTATTATTTCTCTCATAACTAATGTGCTCGCTTAAGAAATGCCGGTAAGGGACGCCCCAGGTGGACATACTTCGATCAAATAGGGGATGTTTTTGCAAAGGGCAAGATAAAAAAATCCCGACACCGGCATAGGTGCACGTAACGACTAAAGAATGTCAATGAAGCGAAAGTCATCTGTTAGAATCGTGGCGAGTGGCAGTCCCTGGTCTCTGCCTACAGACGTGAGCTTATGTATGTAGTATGCTCGCTTAAGTTTCCTGTGACGTACGGAGACTTAGGGATGGTTTGGATTATATTAGTGTTTAGGAGAGTTCATTAGGAGACTGCTTTAGTAGAAACGTGTAAACGCTACTCGCTTTAGTACGGTTCTTGTTGCCTTTCAATTAGAATCAAAATAGAATTGGGTTCTATTTTTGTTTCCAGTGACACCTGAGCGCGTCACTATCCTCGTTACGTATCTGTGTGTAAACTGAAAATGTATTGAGAACTTTAGGTGAGTGCACAAGTGACCCGTGACGCATGCGTGTTGTTTGCATTAGCTCGAGTTATCAAATTTAATTATTTGTTCTATTAAAACACTAACCCTCGGTTTCTCGTACGCTAACAGTCCGTTATTGCACTGTTAACAACTGTCAAATGTTTTTATCATTGCACTTTGGCGAACTGACACTGTTAACAGTAGATTAACAGCTTGTTAATGTACGGGAAACCAGGGGTTAGTCTTTTGCGTAGAATAGCGCGTATTTTGCGCCGTTGATGGTTCATCCTGGCGACGAAATGACAGTCTACTGGAAGAAATATAAACGTTCACTCGCACGTCTACTAAAGTACTGAAGCACTCGCCTCTCTAACTGTTCTAAAGCACTCTCCTAGACACTAAGATAATCTAAACCGGCCATTACGTCCGATGGAGTGACGCGCGCACGCTAAGCTTACCTTTTGTAATACCTGCGCTCTCCCAAGCCACGTCCTGTCCAAGCCACGTGAAAAGGCCGAAATTAATTCTAAAACACTCGCTTACCTCGGCCGAGCGCGGGTCAAATTCCAATCGCGCGGGCGACGGACAGAACCGCGGACTGCCGCAGCCGGAATTCTTAACAAAACTACCTTGCGGGCGGGGACTACGGCTAGTCCTTGTTGGCCCTGGAGAATATGCCCTGGTGCTGTTTAATTATTACTTCTTTCTTTCTTTCCACTCCCTCTTTCTCCCTGTCTCATCATCAGCAGCTTCACACCATGCAGCATTATAACTGTATGATTTTATTATTAAGTCATTTTTTCTCCTATCGATTTAGCCGAACCCCATTCTCCCTTCTTCTCTCTTCACCCATTAGTTTGATAGAACCAGATAGTAATTAGTGCCAAGCCCACGTCTTGTGCAAAATCTATTTGGCGCAAAAAAATATTTTAAAATAATAAATTAGAAAATATGTTTAGTTTTTTTTAATATTATCATCTGTTTTTTAAATAAATATTGTGTTTACATTGTGACTTGTAATGAATTATCAATAAATTATACATATGTCTAAAAAAATAATAACTTACATAAATGTTGGAGCCCTACGTCACTAAGCGGAGCCCCGCGCCCCGCAGGCCAAACCCGGCCGGACAACTTTACTAGCAAGCAAGCGGCTTGGCGGAGCGCGCCGTGGCACTTCTTACTAATTCACCAACGAATCGATACATACACAATTTGTTTTTATTTCTTTAATTTTCTGATTATACTCCACTCATAACAAATCTACAGTCCACTGACTTATTTATTTCACCAAAAAGACCCTGAGCTAACATGGGGGCCCAATTCACCAGTCCCAACGGGCACTCCGGTGGAGTCTAAAATCGCCGCTTTAGCAGTCAGCTCGCGGCGCTCACATCAGTCCCGCTACCCAGTGCCTAGTGTCTATCCAGGGTGCACCTACTCATAAATAATTTAACTTAATCCGGGGAAAAACCCCTGTCGGCGACCGCCGCCCGGCCCATGACTATTTGATGGTGCGCCCCGTTTTTCGGGTGAGTTAAGAAGCGTCCGAGTCCCTCGTCTCGCTGATAAGGTTTAATTGTAGGCGGGTGCTTGATAAATTGGTGGCACGTCTTTTTTTGTTTTTGACCGCTACTTCTTCTTGGACCGATTGTTTGTTTTCTATGATATCAAAAAGGAAAAATTATTTTAATATAGTTCGACATAGAGAGTTTACGTTTTGTTGAATGTAAATGAGTAATTCCTTGTGTCGTGGGCACCAGAAACAGCGACATCACAAACACGTTGACTTCCACGGCCTGAGGTTTTCTTTTTGTCCCCAGCCAGGGTTCGAACCGGTCCTTCTACTATTTTAGGTAGTTGCGCTAACCACTGCCACAGAGGTCGTCGTATTGACACCCATGATCACAATTGAGACAACGTCAAATCTGCCAATTACTACACTACACCGTACAAACTACACCGAATTATTTGAGATTAGCAAATCTTGTCGACGTGTGTAGGTTTCTTAATCGCCTTCACACGCCTGAATGGGTCAATTGACAATTGACGATCAATTGACGCCGCGGTAGCGCATCTGCCTACCATGCGAGAGGTCCCGAGTTCGAATCCCGGCTGGGGACAAAAAAAACAGGTCTTGCATGTTTACATGTTTGTGATGTCACTGACTCTGGTACCCACGACACAGGGTATTCTAGTGTGGGGCTAGAACCAATGTATGTGAATAGATGTTTTTGTTTATATACAGTAAAAAAATACCGCATATTTATTTAACGGCAACATTCCAGGACATATTCAGCGGGCTCAACGATGGTCTCCTGAACCGCGCCGAAGCCCTGGCGGCGGTGGACGTGGCCAAGCACCAGGCGAGCCCGCAGGCCGGGCCTTCACTGCCCCTCAAGCCCGACATGATGTACCACCACGGGGTGGGGGCGCCGCCCCCTCACAACACGAGGCCGCATCAGGTATTTTTGCTTCTAACCCTCTGCGCCAATCTTTCAACACCTCCGTCGATACTCGTCCACTACACCTAAGACCTAGTGTTCTCAAGGTACGCCCTTTTTTATATAAAACATATTTTTGTTAACATTACATACAGGCAAATACACACAATACATTGCTTCTGGCCCCACACTAGGATACTCTGTGTCGTGGGAACCAGAAAAAATAGACCTTAGCTTCACATGTTTGACAAGCGTGTGGGCTCTTGATTTTTGAGATGGCTCCCAAAAAACATAAATCAACTTTTCTACAGGTTGGATGTAACATTTGCCCTATCATTTGAAATGGTGATTCTAAAAGTCGTAGCCCACTTACACGACACTGCTCCCACCCGGCAAAAATAATACAAATCAAATATGGGCTTTAAATATTGCTCTTTAGATATATTTTATATTGGCATCATAAATTTGCTAACCATTTACATACAGGCACATACATTGCTTCTGGCCCACTCGTTGTAGAACGTGCTCTTTGAATCCATCGATCATGAGCTTCTTATGTATATAGATATTCCTACCCAACTTACCTTTTTCTCCATTGAATTCGGCCCCAAGGCAGTGGCTAACATTTATACTTTGTCAACTGTACAGAAAAGTAAGAAACTTAAAAAATATCACTGTGGGAAAACCCGACTTTTTCTGAGATGTTTACTTTAATAACACATCCCTCAGCGCGATAGATCGCGAGGTGTAACGTGTTGCATTTTTATTAGCTACGGTTTTAATTGTAAACTCTTAATAAACACACGTAAACAACAACCAAATAAGAATACAAAGGTGACAATATTTTTGAACCAAAACTTTCTTAAGCAACTAAACAATATTGACGCGATTTTTTTCTCTGCTCACCATGATTAAGCTCTGCGAATCAGAGCGAAACCTTGTCGGACTCTTCCGACAAAAAGTCAAGCAAGTGTATCCAGAACAAAGTTAATAATATTTCAAGGGACTTACTTATTTGCCATACTGATTGAAACGTTTTTACGCACATATTTTCTCTCTCTCACTTCTATCCTGCCGTGAGACGTGTAGGTTTCTTTCGTATTTAAAGGTTGTTTTGGTACTGTAGCTCACTACTGTAATTAAAAAGAGCTTTTTGGCAATACTACTTTTATTTTATATTATCGTCGAGAACTATTTATTAGCATTTCTTAAACTTTCGAAAAACATACACTGTTGTAACATTTCGCACATTTTGTAGCAAATTATATAAAACTGTAAACGTTCCGCATTTAGTCGCAAATAAGGGACTTCACACACGGCAGCTATAATATACATTACATCCCAGGATGTATAGCTTAGAGACCGCTCAGAACCTTTAAGATACGAAGATGTAAATATGTATATTATACGAGTAGCTGCTGTTGTGTGGTCTCCTGACGATTTCTATGGAAAGATGTAATGAGATATATCGTGCTATAATATACATCTTTACCTTGTAGCCGCCGTGTGTGTCGAGTCCCTAATACACTTTCGCGAAACATCAACTTTTTTTATTGTTAATAGTCCACTTATTATCGTAATCTTAAAAAACTTATATCACTTTATTTAAATAAATTATTTTTATTCTATTCATTCATTCTCACTTACGTAAAATGCCTAGCCTAAATAGGGATCGACTGGCATCTAAACAAAAACGTAGCGATTCCCTTTCTATAGTTCAAAATAGCCTTAGACGACGGTTGTGCCGACCAGTTACTATAAAGAGGAATCGCTGCAGTACTTTTAAAAAGGCGCTCAGCAAGGCGATTCTTATAAACATCATCAACCCATTTTGTCCCCACCGAGGGGCACGGGGCTCTTCCTTGAGGAAGGTATAGTCCATACTCCAACACGGGGGCTAAGTCCGGATTAGTGAAGGGGTTTCCCACCGAGGGGCACGGGGCTCTTCCCTGAGGAAGGTATAGTCCATACTCCAACACGGGGGCTAAGTCCGGATTAGTGGAGGGGTTTAAGAGTAAAGTATTATTTACTCTTTACTCTTAATTTGGTTTTACTACTCCGGATAGCAATGAAACTAAGCCATAATGTCTATAGGACAAAAATTGACAGACAATTAGCCCACACGTCCATTCGATCTTGCTTAGAATTCAGGTCAGGTGCCGAAGAAGAAAATTAAATGGCCTAATGTTACCGGGCTTAAAACTTTCTAGCAGTCAGTTCTTTCACGTTCTCTGACTTTATAATAAGGTAAAACAGGAAAGGTTACTCTAGCGTCGACGTCTAGACTGCGCTCAAGCCAAAAATACAATCTCATGGATTATTACGAAACTCGTACGAAATAAAACTAAGCACGGAACTCGCAATTCATCCGTTAACTCAATATGCAGACTCCAGGAGCACATAAAATAACATAAAACAGTAATAATAATAAAATAAAGCATAAATTTCCTTTTCCGGGACAGAAATCTTCGATGTATCGGTGGCTCGCGAGGGGTACTTTAAGCCCAAGGGAACTTAGAGACGGGAAGGGAAAAGGGCTTACTGAGGGGTATCTAAGATCTTACTAAACAAAGACCTTCGCATCTATTCCAGCATGTCGATTCTGTAAAATGGCAAACATCGCTAACTCGCTCACATTCTATTCGGTCACCTCGCATTCGCGTTCCGTTCGATAGTAAATGACCTTGAAAATGATCTATTGAACCCGAGTATTGTGCTAGGTATCCCTATTGTGATTTTTAGTCGAAAATTTTAGATTATAATTTGTTTCGCTTATTTTGGCTAAATGAAGACAAAATAAATTCTTATCAAAATGTTTCTTTGGCTTGGATGGCATTACATATTCTAGGTAATTCCTACCCTAATTCCATTAAAAACTGAAAAACTGATTTTCGATCACTTCCAAATTCTATAGGTACTGGCGCCACATTTGCGAATGCGGCGGTTCAGAAAACTACAAATTTTTTCAATTTCTTTTTCTTCACTACATTCGTCCCCAAGGCAGTGCCTGACATTATAAGTACATTGACATTCAACAAATGTCTTCATTCATTCATTCTTGAAATTGATTAATTAATACAATTTCAAATCCAGTAATATGTGTATTCTTTCTTCTAATGGGAATATTCTTCAGTGCACACAAAAAACAAGAAACAAATAAAAGTAACAATGTAAAAAACTACAATGAGCGGCCTTGTTGCTAACAGCAACTTGTTCTAGACAAACTAGTGACGAAAATGTTTCCGAAGAAAAAAAGAGTGACGGGTACTTGGTGCTATACAAAATCGTATTAATGTAATACATAATTATATTAATAATAAAGTTACATAATTCTTACTTCAATAGTTGTTATACACTTATGTTAACACTTATGGGTAAGAGGAGGATAAAATGAGTATAATATACCTACATCGCTCGTAGCCTGGTCTGCCTGAGTGATCTTGAACGATCACTAAGGTTAAGCAACATACGGCGCGTTCAGTCCATCGATGGGTCACCGTCTATGACTAACGCTAGTGGCATTTTTTCCGAGCGATTCCGTGCTTCGCAAGGCACGTTAAGCAGTTGGTGCCGGCTGCCGTCGATAGATGGCAGTCGTTAAGCTAAGTCAGAGGCCTTAGAGCGGCTTGAAAACTTCTGACAATAAGACCAGCCACTAGTCTTACAAGCCTCTACAAATCTGGACTTGGCCCCCGTGGTGGAGTATGGCCTATACCTTCCTCAGGGAAGAGACCCGTGCCCCTCAGTGGGGAAAGAAAAGTAACCATGTAATGAATAGTAACTATAGTATCTTTGCTAAGGCAGACAGAAGACAGTCTCACACTCACTAGTCATGGCGAAACTATAAGGGTTTCTTGTTTACTACGGGACCCTAAAAAGCTAGTGCACTACATTAAATTAAAGGGATAAAAATTCAAAACCTCGCTAAGAACCGTTCGCCTCCCCGAAGAACCCCAACACAAACAAGTGTGTACGGTCTCATTTAAGGTTCCCCGGGCAATAAACTGGGGCATTACGTGGCAAGGACCCTCCGGGCGGGTTCAGTCTGGAAAGATTGAGGATAGCCCAAGAGTTTGCGTTCAACTGAACTCAACTCAAAGATTTTTATTTCATCATAAAACCACTCGTCGTCTCATTATCGTGGAAGAAACTGAGAGTCGGATATATTTATATACGTACCTCAATGCTTGAAATGGCTGACATGCTGTAAGCGCGCGGTAATCAAACATAAACATTTACATACAGGCACATACGTAGATGGCAGTCGTTAAGCCAAATCAGAGGCCGAATCAGTGGCTTGAAAACTTCTGACAGTAAGACCAGCCACTAGTCTTACAAGCCTCCACCAATCCGGACTTGGCCCCCGTGGCGGAGTATGGCCTATACCTTCCTCAGGGAAGAGACCCGTGCCCCTCGGTGGGGACATAATGGTTGACGATGACATACATTGCTTCTGACCCCACACTAGGATACCCTGTGTCGTGGGAACCAGAAACAGCGACGTCACAAACAACCATCCAAGACCGGTGGTTTTTTTGTGTCCCCAGCCAGGATTCCAACCCGGGACCTTCCGCAGGGTAGGCAGATGCGCTAACAGAGGTCTTCTTTATGTTCTTCTAATCCATATTGCTCATAGCCTCATCATCCACCTTACCTATTGGGTATGTGCGCAATCTAATCTGAGTGCGTATACTGAGTTTTGTCATTCACTTTCGATAGCGAGAGCGTTTGCGATTTGCATAGGAGTGACAAAGCGCGCCATCTAGTTGCCTCTTTGTCACTCCTATGCAAATCGCAAACGCTCTCACTATCGGGAGTGAATGAAAAAACTCAGTATACGCACTCTGAATACCGCCCGAACGAAGTGGCGTGCATGGTCAGTAAAAAACGCAATTACCCGACAACGAATAGGCTATTTGACAGTGTGAAAAAAACAGTATTATTTATACGCCTTCGTATTATTTATGACTTCTAAAACCGCTTTAAGGCATTTGAACTAAAAAACAATTATTATTTGTAAAAAAACAAGGTAATATTTGATAATTATGTAACTGCCCCATTGTATCGAAAAAGGGCCGGATTGGCCGATTCTATGATGACGTCACATGTCAGTAAAAATGGCGTCTGTCATTCATTCGTTCTTACGTTCATTGGTTGGTTTACTGGCGAGTGACGTCATAGTTCCTGTGCGACGCCATATTGCCCAAGATTGCCCAAGATAGCGTTGTGGCGGCTTATTAAAAGTAAATTTTTGTTCTTATAAACTTGGCAAAACGTGGGCCCAGTTCTATGATTGGTGCCTCTGCCTACCACCTCGGAGATAACGGGCGTGAGTTTATTTATTTTTTATTTTCGTCTGCCTCTTTTAGAAGGAATATACGAAAGAATTTTAAAATACCAGTTTCTGAGTACTGCATGAACACCAACAAAAAAAAAGATGAGATGGTTTTCAGAAATCGGTCAAATAGCCTATTGTGTCACAGTTACAGTGGCCCAACTGTAGAGGCCCTGCTTATTCCCAACGGGACGTCGCACGCACTCGCCCGACACAAGTGTCAATTGACGCAGGGTGAAATTCGTAATAGCACAGTTAAAAAAAGCTCATATGTTGTGTCCCGTTCTCCTGGGAGTAGACAATAGTTTCGCTGTTACATTCTCTCTTGTAGCACTACCCTTAAGTGCAGCCGTGTTTGCTTTTTAACTGAGGCAAATATTGTTTCCTGAGTTTGTTTTTTTTCGTCCACGGTTATTTGTTACTCGATGGCTTGAGGATACCGCCTGGCTCTAGAGTCAACTAGACTTGTAGGTATGCATCATCATCAACCCATTATGTCCCCACCGAGGGGCACGGGTCTCTTCCCTGAGGAAAGTACAGGCCATACTCCACCACGGAGGCCGAGTCCAGATTGGTGGAGGCTTGTAAGACTAGTGGCTGGTCTTACTGTCAGAAGTTCTCGAGCCGCCCTAAGGCCTCCGACTTGGCTGCACGACTGCCATCTATGGACGGCAGCCGGCACCAACTGCTTAAAGTGCATTGCGAAGCACGGAACCGCTCGGAAAAGTGCCACTATAGACGGTACCCATCCATGCACTGAACGCGCCCTATGTTGCTTAACCTTCGTGATCGCTTAAGATCACTCAGATGGCGTAGTGGAGAAAAAGGCAAAGAAAAAAAAACTTCACTCTGACCATCGTTTCTCAATCCAATACATAGTTGGTACGAAAATCAAAACAATAATAGCACAGTTTTTGTTATGCAGTCACAGCGTCTGTACATTTAAAAAACTTATTAATCCCTAAAATTATGAAGTACCTACCAATGACTGTTGCAGCGTAATATGACTCAACAAAATATTAATACTAAAATTACCAATTTAAATGATTGTTTCCTTAGGTTCAATTCAATTATGTTTTATGAACTCAATTTAATGCGCTGATTTTCCAGAACTAATTTCCCAATGTCCTGTATTATAAGGTCAATGTAAACTAATATATAAAATTCTCGTGTCACCGTGTCAGTGCGCATACTCCTCTAAAACGGCTTGACCGATTTTGATCAAATTTTATTTGTACATTTGGTCAGCTAGTCTAATCTATGAAATGCTCGTGTCACTATGTTAGTGCGCATACTCTTCCGAAACGGCTTGACCGATATTGATGACTAGCTTTCGCCCGCTACTCCGTCCGCGTGGACCTTAATTCAAAATTTTGCAACCCCGTTCACTCGCATAGGGATTAAATTTAGAAAAACGGCGAAACACGTGTTCAATCTATTGTGTTGAAGAGTATTTATTTTAAGTTTCAAGAAAATTAGACAACATTCTTTATACCTCCCATACAAATTTTGGCAACCCTTTTCGCCCCCTTAGAGGTTGAATTTTAAAAAATCCTACCTACATTATGTATAGACCCTCTGTGCATAATTTCAGCTTCCTAGGTCCAACGGCTTGGGCTGGGCGTTGATGAGTGAATGAATCAGTCAGTCATGACTTTGAATTTTATTTATATAGATACTAAACGAAAACCCGGCTTCACTCGGGTAAAATGTAGACGCAAAATAATATTCCACTATGTTTTTTTATATGGTGACGCCTCTGTATTTATCAACCACCAGTAGATATATATCTCTTAATACATTCAGATACATAAGTTCACATCTGTATCCCAGAGGAGTAGGCAGAGACCACGGATTGTCACCTGCCAATATCCTGACAAATCATTAGTCGTTGCATGTACCCACATCGGTTTCGGGTACTTTTAATCTTGCCCTTTGCTAATACATCCCCTATTTGGTCGAAGTATGTCCAACTGGGGCGTCCCTTACCGGCCCTTCCACTCACATTCGCCCGATATATATTTGCTTTGTCAGTCTTTCTTCGTTCATCCTCTCCACATCTCCAAACCACCGCAACATTCTTTTTTTCAATTCTAGTCACTCACTACATCCTCTTTCTCTACATCCTCGGTCTCTGATCACACTATTACGTATTCTGTCATTCAAAGTAACACCACACATATTTCCTAAGGATCTCATTTGTACTGCACTAATCCTACTTTCATGATTCTTCTGACTTCTGCCATACCCAAATCTCGCTACCATGCTTACATCAGTATTGGAACCAGCACACTATTACGGATAGCCAATCTTGCTCTTTTGGACATGTTCTGGCTACTCACGAAGGAATGCAAGGCGAAAATCTGATACTTATCATAACTTTGTCATGGGTACCTCATCACAAATTACTAAATGAGCTTCCTTCATAAACTTAACAGCTAGTGAATCTAATGACGTATGAGACGTAGAATCCACTTGGCTAATCAACTAAAAACAGCTCCCTCTCTTTGGCTTTACAGCTTTTAGTTTTGTATTGACCACATGTTTTTCTTCATCATTTTAATTTTTGGTATTTTTCTTATCTAGTGGCTTTTTCATTTCAATAAGTTTATTGGTACCTAACTAAGCAAAACAATAAAGATCAATTTATGACTTTGATTTCCTTTTTCAATTATTTTTCAGACCCTTCCAAAACTCAATGTCAATTAGTGTCTTCCCTCCCGCCCTCAGAAGAAGGACCTTCTGAGCTCCCGCCAATGAAAAACACCACAGATTACTTACTACACCTTCTCAGTTGGCACAGATTATAATAACCTTTTTGGATGCCACGGTATTTCACACACCATGGAGTTAACAAATTAGATCAAAGGGCCGGTTTAGATTATCGTAGTGTTTAGGAGAGTGCTTTACTTTACACTCTGTTGCAACATTATGCTGAATCGGGCCCATTTTGGGGGCTCAACCTTTAACGACCTCTGTGGCGTAGTGGTTAGCGCATCTGACTACCATGCGAGAGGTCCCGGGTTCAAATCCCGCTGGGGACAAAAAAAAATTCCCAGGTCTTGGATGTTTACATGTTTGTGACGTCGCTATTTCTGGTTCCCACGACACAGGGTATCCTAGTGTGGGGCCAGAAGCAATGTATGTGCCTGTATGTAAATGTAAATATGTAAATGTAAATTATTATTTTCATGTTGTACAGTTTATTTTTTTTACGCTTTTTATGCTTTCTGTGTTATTTTTTTATTATTGTACGCATTCTGTGTGTGTGTTTTTTTGTTTTGTTTTGAGTATCAAATAAATAAATTTTCTTTCTTTCTTTCTTTCTTTTTTTCTTTCTTTCTTTCTTTCTTTCTTTCTTTCTTTCTTTCTTTCTTTCTTTCTTTCTTTCGTTCTGTCTTTCTTTCTTTCTTTCTTTATTTCTTTCTGTCTTTCTTTCTTAAGGAGAGTGCTTTTGTAGAAACGTGTAAGCGCCACTTGCTTTAGTACGTTTTACGGTATAGTACGGTTCTAGTTGCCTTTCAATTAGAATCAAAATAGAATTGGTTTCTATTGTTCTATCCAGTAACACCTGAGCGCGTTACTATCTTCGTTACATATCTGTGTATAAACTGAAAATTTAGTGAGAACTTTAGGAGAGTGCGCAAGTGACTCGTGACGGGTGCGTGTTGTTTTCATTAACTCGAATTATCAAACTTACTTATGTGTTCCATTAAAACTCATAGTATTTTGAGTAGGATAGCGCATATTTCGCGACGTCGACGAAGTGATACTCTACTGGAAGAAATATAAACGTTCACTCGAACAGCACTCTCCTAAACACTAAAATAATTTTACAATGAAAACTTGTGACACTAACACAACAATGATGACATTGACATGTTTACTTAGCAACGATAATTTTTATATTGATGCTGCTTAATACGAATTTTCCGCCCATATGTTGTCGACTCAGATCAACTATTTTTTTACGCTCTTTCATTTGGTGTGCATATCGTTCGAGTCTACCGTAGACCCGAACGAAATTATTAATATAGATGTTCTACATTATTTGACATTTCGTACGGAACCCTAACGTTTTTGAAAATCCAATATAGCTTATGTTACTCACGAAGAATGTAGTTTTCTAATGGTGAAAGAATTTTTTAAATCGGCCTAGTAGTTTCTGACCCTATTCCTTACAAATACATACACACAAAAATACAAATCTTTCCTCTTTATATTATTAGTATAGATTAGTATCGATTACATCAACATACAGCCACATACATTGCTTCTGGCCCCACACTACGATACCCTGTGTCGTGGGAACCAGAAACAGCGACATCACAAACGTGTAAACATCCAAGACCTGGAGCATTTTTTTCTCCCCAGCCGGGGTTTGGACCCGAGACCTCTCGCATTGTAAGCAGATGCACTAACCGCTACGCCACAGAGGTCGTCAATAATGTAAATGATACAATAGATCAGACTTATAGAATAATAATTTAATTAGTATGCCAAAAACAACGTTCGCCGAGTCAGCCAGTAGTTATTTACTAAACGGGTCAAAAACCTGACCAAATTGTGTTTGCATCAATGATCCCAGAGACCTCGTCACAACATATCAAAGCGTTGTAATAATACGTTCATACTAATGCACCTCACTCCCCTGTGGTGCACACAACGAGCCATCAAATCGTACTTCGCGTCCCCACATACGATATGACAGGGGTGGCCTAGCTGGGGCAGATTAGGCCTAAAGTACGTTCGCATAATGTCTTCTGATGATTTCATGGTCATGAATAGTAAATCTAGATAGATAGATAAATCATGACAGACAGATACAGACTTAAAGTCTAGTGCAGATACCGCAAGCATTGTAACGACGCAAATTACTTTATTGTAAATAAAAATTCTTTGTTCTTATTCTTTATTTATTTGCATTTACACACACTTGCAATAATAACAATACAAAACAGCTTATACAGTAGTAGAAAAAGTAAACAACACATACAAAACATAATGAATCAGTATAACAAAACAAAAACATCTCGAAATACAGCCATGCTTTATCCACTGTGAGTGTGGGTGTGGGAAATGCAAAAGGGCTCTGACTCAGCATAAGCTGGAGATATGGTACTCCAGTGCAAAGTGTTACTATCTCCATTCTAATCAGCCCACAGAGCCCACTGTTGAGCATAGGCCTCTTATTCTTATTCAGGTAAATACCTGAGAGACTAGGGTTTCGTCACGACGTTTTCCTTCACAATTAGCCAGTGGTATTGAAGAAAAAAAGAAGAAAGAAAGAAAGAAGACTTTTGTTAGAGTTGTTTAAGAATATCAAATAATGTTTGACATTGCAAGTATTGATTGCACTCATGGGTCTTGAATTTTGACATTCTTAGGTAGATGGACATTCGTACCTACCAAACATTGTATTAGATTGAAGATGTTTTGAGAAAAGATGGTCAGAGTGGAGTTTTTTTTGCTGCCTTTTTCTCCACTACATTTGGCCCTAACGCAGCGGCTAACATTATAATTTTATGTACATTGACAGTTAACAATCAGAATGTAAATTCTTTACGTTGAAATAAATTTCTGATTTCTGTCACAGAAACACAATGTAGACACAAGTACACAATAAACCAAATGCACAAAAGTCAACGAAACAAGAAAAATAAAACAGAAATAAAATAAAAACAAAACATTGCTACTATAACTTCACAAATGTACGCAGCGAAGAGAACAAAGTCATTGGCACTTGCCGGGATCGAGGTTATCCACATTGAGCACCCGCCTTAATAGCACCTGCACAAATAGCACCTGGCCTAGTCCAGATTCAGCACCCATTGATATTTTTGGCAGAATAATTTACATTTGAATTCACTAAAGCCGGGTCCGCTGCGCCATGTTACGCGTGTAACAAAAAATGTAACACGTTATTAAAACAAAAATGGGGAGTGGTATTAAGTAACACGTAACTTAACGTTATGTAACACGTGTTATACCACGCCCCATTTTTATTATAATTACGTGTTACGTTTTTTGTAACACGCGTAACATTGCGCAGCGGACCCGGCTTTACAGCACCTGCCAAAAATATCAGTAGGTAAGTGCCGAATATGGACTAGGCCAGGTGCTATTTAGGCGGGTGCTCAATGTGTATTACCTCCGGTACTAAGATAAGATAAGATAAGAATATTCTTTACTGCACACAGGAAACAAGACACAAAATAAAAGTAAAAATTAAAAAAGATACACAATAGGCGGTCTTATTGCCAAAAGCAATAAGACCGCCTAATGGGAGTCGAACCCACGACCGGCCGAATGGGAAGCCGGCGCTTCAATGATAATGAGAATCACTAATCAGGGCTTTATGGCTTACGTAATTTCGTATTCTGGTCTATCATTGTCCTGTAACAAAAGATATAGGTATATTACGTTCTAATATTTTTTCGTTGCGAGTCGATAAAACGGATTAAAGACTGGTCTTGAGTTGGAAATCGTGGTGGAAGGTTTCTATTTAACCAGCATTACACATAAAAACCGTAAAACATGTAACGAAAACCGCCGCGTTGCTTTTTAATGATTTTCGGTCTTTTATCAATTCCAAATTTGACTAGTTTTTGACATTCGCCACAGTGTTCGGACGTATTTGGTCCAGACAACTTTGAACTTTCATACTAAGTGGACGTAACGTCATTCTACCTTTATTATTTTATCACTACCCGGATTGCTCTATGCAGAGGCGTAATACCTTATAATTATCTATCTTTTACAATCATACAATTCTAAAGGCATATAATTATGTAAGTGTTCTACCTTTTTATACTCCAAATTGTATTTTTATATTTATCTTTTTGACCGTAGTTAAGCTTCTCTATTTTTATTGTTCTCAGGTGCCTTTTCTTTACCTTATAAATAAACAATAATTTTACCGTGCCCCTGGATACCCTCTTTCATTCAACGGATCGCACCCCCCCGCCTAAGTACATGAGTATAAAAATGTCTTAATTAAAAAAGAATTATACTCTCATTAATAATTTTAGTTCAATAAAATATAATGTAAGTCGTCTTATAAAATTGTAATGTGAGTGAGACACATTTTATTCAATAAAATGAGACGGACTAAATTGATGAGATAGACTATGCGTTTTTAAATCTGTAGCCATCAATGCAGTTCAGAGCAAAATCCAAAAGGCAGATACTTCACCCGCATCTAAATAATCCGACAAATCGACATGAGTCCTCCACGAGGGGTGGCACTCCATGATATTTGGGCACTTGTTCAAATCATAACGTTGTGATACAAATCACTATTAACGGAATAATAATTTATTTAATATACAGTTGCAAGCCCATTGTGCAGCGACTAGGGTTGTGTCTATGAAGGTCGATAAAATTCGGAAATTGAAGCGGAGTGTACTACACGAAGTGATCTGTCAGGATCGTGGCCATTTGCAGTCTCTGTTCTCTGCCTACCCCTTTGGGATGCTCAGCGTGAGCTTAAGTATGTTAATTTAGACCATTATTTTCTCTTATAAAGCGTATCTTGTATGTATACGTCCTATTGCAGCGTATAGACTTACTCTTAGAGATAATTATATAAACTTTAGTATCACGAGTGCACGGAGTTGTTATTTCATGCGCTAAATTACGTAAACGCCTTAGATACCCGGGTTTTCTCACGCTGTTTTTCTTCACGGTGAAGGAGTGCTAATGCAACTACAGCCTCCCGAATACGAGGCGAGAAACAATTAATCATTCAAAAATCTAGTACATTAGCAATACAAGGTCAATAATAATAATATAATCATGTGTGCATGCGAAAATGGGGATTATACTTTGAGATAAATACCAACTATCTCAAAAACAAAAAATTCTATGCTATAATTTTTTGCTTCCACCTCCTGCGGTTGACTGGTAGAAAATGTTTGTAGCATTAAGTCCACCGCATTGCCACTGCAATGTTTACTTATGCTCAATAAACCTATTGTTAATAATAATATGAATCAACGTTTGAATTGTGTCTACTAAATTCAAATAAAATATTGCAAAGTTTTGCTTGTGAACGTCAAAATGTTTGTTTCACAATTTCATGGATTATGTGGACAAGAAAATAACAAAGAAAAAGTTTTAGCTAAATTAACAAACTTTCAACCAAGAAAATTATTGCACATGTATGTGTTGAACATGAATCTACTGTTTAACACCAGACATCTGTGTCGTCTAAGTAATCGTTCATTTTCTAATGAGCTATTTTGCACAGACTGGAATCACCAAGAAATAATGGAATAAATGGTTCTAATTAATTGGATGTCTACTTGGCAACTGCAACTCTTACATATTTAATGTCCTAATGTCGGTCATTTGTGGCCAGCATTCTTAAATCACCATTGAAAGAGAGTACGGGCTTAATCACTTCGCGTGCCCACTTCGGATAGGTGATTTCAAGCGCTGAGATATGTGAATAGTTCAGACACTCAGGTTTCCTCACGATAGTTTCCTTCAAAAGCAAGTCTCATTACGTAAGACATTAAGTGCTTCGTTTTTTGGTCACGTCTCATTACCATCCTGGAAGTTGATCCATAAACTAATACTTTTTGTTTAACTGTATCTTTGTAAAACTCAAACTGAAAAAAAAGATCAATAAAAATAACATAAGGAATCAATAGATTTTTTTTTACGTATCCTCGAGTGTGTCCCACTGCTGGGCAAAGGCCTCCCCCAACTTAGACCAGATGTCTCTGTCTTGTGCCACCTCAGACCACTCCAGCATGTGTCGGTCGAGAGCGTCTCGCCAACGTCTTCTTGGCCTACCTCTCCTACGACGACCACCTTGTGGCACCCACTCGGTGGCAATTCTCGCCCATCTATCCAAGTGCATTCTGCAGATATGCCCTGCTCAGCTCCACTTCAACTTTGCAGTCTGGGCACCCACATCAGCTATGCGTGTTTTTGAGCGTAGCGTAGTGTTGCGAATATGGTCAATCCTTCTGACGTTCAACATGCTACGCTCCATAGCTCGCTGGCAAACCTTGAGCCTGGACTTCTGTTCTTGGGTCAATGACCAAGTCTGGGAGCCATAAGTGAGGACGGGCAGGATGCACATGTCAACGAGTCTCCGTTTCAAGAAAAGCGGAAGGCTTCCTTTCAACAAATCCTTCATGGACCAGTAGCACTTCCAGGCGTTTTCGATACGGCGATTGATTTCCTTGCCTTGCCTGTTTTCGAAGCTTACTATCTGGCCCAAGTAGATGTACTCGTCGACATAGTGTACCTCCTGCCCATCGACCTCAACTTTGCTTTTTCGACAGTTGGTCATGACTTTGGTTTTAGACCTGTTCATAGAAAGTCCAACCTGAAGGCTTGCCGCACTAAGCTCTTGCAACATGATTTCAAGCTCGGATGCATTCGAAGCGAACAGGACAATATCGTCAGCGAAGCGAAGATTTGATAATTTTCTGCCGCCGACTTCAATGCCTCTATTTGCCCACGGTAACGTTCTAAAAACCTCTTCTAGGGTTGAAGTAAATAGATTTGGTGAGAGAGGGTCGCCTTGTTTGACACCTTTTTCTATTGCAAATGATTGACTGTTGAATTTAATTTTATATTTGCTGTGCTGTTACTGTATATTAACCTTAGTAAGTTTACGTATGTGCCATCAATATTTTGGTTGCTTAAAGAATTAAATATAGCGGAGTGTGATGGATTTTTATTTTATTTATTTATTTTATTAGGTCTATCAACATTTTTTGTATCAGCGCATGCTTAACAGTAACTTATATTTAAGGCAAATCTTGATAGAAAAACTAATTAAAGGTAAAAACCCCCTTCGGCCACTTTGGAAACCAAAGGTTTGAAACCAGCTTCGAAAACAAAATTATTTTTCTTTTTAGGATCTTGGTCTCGGCCGCTTTGGAAACCAAAGGTTCAAAACCAACTTCGAAACAGAATTATTTATCTTTTTAGGAAACTTGGTTTTTTTATGAAGACGAAGCTAACAAAGAAATTCCATATTTATTATTTTCAAATTACAGTTTCACTTAATTAACTTGTAGAATTTTTGATATGAGCCGATCGGCTCACCATAACAATGGTTTTGAATTGTTATTTTCAAGGTTATAACACAACTGATTAACAGACACCTTAAGCCCGGTCCGATTGTGTCTAGACACAATCTCAATCAGGACCTCTCGCATGGTAGCAAGATGCGCTAACCCCCACTCCTATAAATAATTTAGGTTTTTTTGGCGTGTACCTACCTAGTCAAAAATTTTAAGCTTATCTTTTATATCGATATTTCTGGCGCAGTTTTTCTTCCCATCACTAGCAAACAGATAGCCAGAGGGGTGGCATCCCTTGACATACGCGCATCGAACAGTGGGGTGCCTTAGCAAGTGTGTGTTTGTACAAGTCATAGAATAGCCATAACCGAAGCCCTGAACCCATTTGTAAGACACAAACTCTAATTCGCTTGTGTTTCAGAGGAAACCGTGAATTAGGGTTCATAGAATAAGGTACAAAATTTATGAGTGTCGCGTGATTTATGATTTGTAAATTGTTAATTGTGTTTTTTTATTTTGTCATATTTTAATTAAGGACCTAGAATGTATTTCTTTCTTCCCTAACCAGATTTAATAAAACTGAATAAATAAACTATCACGTATCAGATTCATGAAAGAAAAAAACATATTTTCTCCGTTCAGTTGAAGCACATTTTATCGAATAGAACTCTTTAATCGTCCGTCAATGAACAGTCGGTTGTCTGGAATAAATTGCTGCCAATTGTAGGTACTATATCTTTCTAAATGTTTTGTATTGGTTTTTCCTGGTACAATAAAGAATATTCTTATCTTTTCATCATCATCTACCCATTATGTCCCCACCGAGGGGCACGGGTCTCTTCCCTGAGGAAGGTATAGGCCATACTCCACTACGGGGGCTAAGTCCGGATTTGTGGAGGCTTGTAAGACTAGTGGCTGGTCTTACTGTCAAAAGTTTTCAAGCCGCCCTAAGGCCTCTGACTTGGCTTAACGACTGCCATGTATCGATTCTTATCTTATCTTAAAGTTTTGCTTAAGAGGCAAAATGAGGTCGTGGGTTTGACTTCCACAGAAAGCCGCCGTACTTGGTTTATCCAAACGCCCTCATTAGGTGTATTTCGATGTCCGTGTACTACTAGCGTGGTTACCAATTCGGGACCTTGACAAGTGATATTTTATCTCGTAACATAAGAACGACTTATACGAATTATTTTAAAATTTTCTTAAACCGTTTTTTAGTACATGAATGCTCTTAAATATCATTATCTCGCGCCTTCCCGGGTACTCATGTATGATTATAATTATCTCCGAAATTATTATTTTACATAAGCTCCTGATGCCCAAACGTAATAAACATATTTTTGACTAACTGACCACGGTACTCACACAAGTACCTACTTTTGGTTTTACATACCTTACTGCCCAGAAACTTAATCTTGAATAATGGTCGCAAAAATTATTATATAGACATGTAATGATTATTATTTAACAATTATACAGGCTGTTGATTTGTACAGTTAAATCCGACTCAAGGGTGGTTACTAACATGATGCTGAAGCAAAAAAATATATATGTATATCAAAACCGCCGCAAAACCGGGGATTTTAGGTAATTTTCACTAAAAAAAAATTTTTTTTGCTTCAGTATCATGTAAATAACCACCCCTGAGTCGGATTTGACTGTACAAATCAACACCCTGTGTTACACTAAGAATTATTCCTCGGAGAAGGACTGTGGGCATTTAGTCCAAAAAAACTGTTTATAGCTTGGGCAGTAACGGCTTTACTTGTTTAGTACCCAGAGAAGTCCCGTACCCGAAGTTGAAGTCGAATACCCGTGGGCATCAGGAGGTTATTGATAAAATAATAATTAACAACTAAGCAGGTACAAACCAACTACAAACCAACTTGGTTATTCTCTAGGTAAGTAAGTCTGAAGTTGCCTGACTCATTTTGGACATCTACTTCCTCCTCCAACGTTTTGCTCCAGTCCACTCAAAGTTTATCTGGAAGGCATATTTGCAATATCTAAATACTACATATAATGAGGGCTTTTCAAAGCGTCATTGAAAAAAAAAATAGATGGTGTTGACGACGCCTAATACGTCAAAATTGAGATGACATCACTGTACCTTCTCTGTGGTTCCTGTCCTATGTTTTTACAAAAATGCACAATCCATGGGCTAGTCATGAGCAAAGACACAATTCACGTACGTAGGTATGTATGAAAAAAGTAAAAATACTGCGATAACTTTCAAGTTTCAACAGTTTCGATACAAAGTCTAGATTAGATCACAGACTACAAAGAGATGCTTAGACTGTCACAGATTAATAACGATTAAAACCACAGACCTAAAAACGTGATGACATTTGCTCTTCTTGCAGCGCCATCTTGTTTTTTTTTAATGAACTCAACTGACAGCTGTCATTGAAAAGCCCTCATTATTATGGACCTAGGCTAAGTAATTGTTTGGTACCTGGCATTTACAAAACCCTCCCAGAGGAATTGTGTATTTACACCTCAGAAAAGCACAATTCAAAAGTACTATGCTTAAACGCTTTGTTTGAAGCAGTTTGTACCTAAACATAAAATATTATCGATAATTTTAGTTGTGTAGAATGTAATGTTAGTTGAGTAAGTAAGTAAATAAGAACTGTTAACAAGAACGTGCCGATAACTGCATTAGCAGTTTGGCAAACGAATGTCATTGTAATTTCGCATTAGTTTTAATGAATGAATAAATAAAAAAAACTGGACAGAGACCAGGGCCTGCCACTTGTCACCGTCCCTTCTTTTCTTCTTCCGTCTAGACCTTGTCCCGTTACTTGGGGTCGGCCTTCCTTGTCCTCATTCTCCATGTAGCACGGTTTTGTGCTTGGTCTGAATTTATATGAGCATTTTTCAGGTCCTTTTGGACCGTTGTCTGCCATGTGGCGGGTGGTCTTCCACGCGTGCGTTTCGTCGTAGGCAAATCTAGGGCAAGCGTTACCATGGTTGTCACTTGTCACCGTCCCGCCAGACCTATTTCTTTGTTGTTTCGTCAATGCACTTGAAAGTAAGGCTTCTGTGGTACTATCGCGCAGACAAGCACGAAATTGTCGGCAGCGAGGCGAGCGCACACTGCACCTGTCCGGTTCCAAACTACTTTGCGGTTTCACCGGACGGTGAATTAAGTTGGAAAATTGTATTTTCGGTATTTTATTACTTCACAACCAGCGGTAGAATACGCCGGGGTCGTTGCTCCATATCGCACACTTGCAAGAACAACGTGTTAATTCGGAACCCTTACGCATTGAATTTAGAGAGATTCAGTGCCTTACGTTACATGAGAGCATTTTTTTAAAGTTTCAAAGCAATGGCTGAAAGATATAGCGCTATAACGTGATGCAGTGTCTCTTTTGCTCATCATTCCGGTGTTTTTGGAGTAAATAAAATCTCGTTAAAAAAATATCTATGAATATTAAATGGTTTTCTTCGAAATATCACGTTGTTCTTGCAAGGGTGCGACATGTACATGCGAGTCAGGGTCTGAGGTCGCAAGCCAGCGTTTGTATCGACAAGAATAAGTTATACGTTGTCGACGACCACTGTGGTGCAGCTGTTAGCGCATCTGCCTACCATGCGCAACGTCCGGGGTTTGAACCTCGGTTGGAGACAAAAAAACCCCAGGTCTTGGATGTTTACATGTTTGCGATGTGGCTATTCCTGGTTCCCACGACATAGGGTATCCTAGTGTGTTGCCAAAAGCTATATAAGTGCCTAATCTACTGCTTATATATAAAAAAGGATTTCTGTTCGTTAGTCTCACTAAAACTTGAGAACGGCTGGAACGATTTGGCTGATTTTTGGTTTTTTATATTTCTAGAATTCCATTTAAACCTTTTAAATGGTGAGAAAATATGGAAAAATTACAAAAACTTTGGCGGTACGAAGTTTTCCGGGGCAGCTAGTGTAAAATAAAATGTTTGTCAACCTTATATATGTACGTACAAAGGAATAAACTCATTAGGTACGTAATCATATTGCTTAATACACAAAAACGTAATCGGACCCCCTAATAATGGCAACATTTTCCTAAGTGAATTTAATATTGTCGTGTGGCAAATTTTCTTAATTTTTACCCAGGTTCGATATATATGAAATATATTTATACCTTTAGCTCTTTGAAATCATTTATAAAATCATCTAAATGATTTCGAAGAGTTAAAGCGCAAAACTACTGATTCGTTTTTATACCTTTCATACTGTTATTCTGACAGCTATTGACCAGCTGATTATTTTTTAACCAATAAACGTACACAACTTCCAGACCGCAAAATCAGTTATAATTCTTCCAAAGGATACCCTACAGGGTATTATGGTAACCAGGCAATGTCACTCACAAATATGAAAAAAGCCTGAGATCATACAAAAATATTCATCATCGTCATCATTCAGCCACAGGAAGTCCACTGCCCCATCGGCCTTCAGTTCTGGGTGCTATGTACAAAAATGTTATATTAACCTATCCATCCATCTCCAGTGCCACATCTGTCCAAAGGTTCCCTCTCGTTGCGCCTTCTGGTAACCTCTCATCCACGGCAATAGGAAACGCCACGCAAGGCGGCTCGGCACTAAATCTACCTAAAAATGTACTCGAAACTATCCCGGGGTAAGAGCTTAGAGTACCGCAACTACGTGACCGGAATGTCGATGTTATGTCAAAACGTTTTTACTTAGAACGCTGCAGTTCCTCTTAAGTTTAGGGTGATAACATATTTGATCCTGTATAGAAATAAACGCTAGATACATCGCACTCTTACAAATTTCCAGAAGTAATTAAGTGTATCAATTCGCGACCTCTGTGGCGCAGCGGTTAGCGTATCTGCCTACCATGCGAGAGGTCTCGGGTTTGAATCCCTGATGGGGATAATAAAAACCCCAGGTCTTGGATGTTTACATGTTTGTGATGTCACTGTTTCTGGTCCCCACGACACGGGGTATCCTACTGCGGGGCCAGAAGCAATGTATGTGCCTGTATGTGTAAATTTATTTAAATCTTTCCTAGTTTTGACCCGTTATGTACTGTAGAATTTGTCTGTTTGACGATTGCAATCATTTTAGATTTGGTGCGTGAAATATAAGAGCAGTTCGATATACTCAAAGAAGACAATGTAATTTAAGATCGTGGCTTGTGATGGCGGTATCATGCATTTCGATTTATGAACGGAGAATTCATGGTTTTCTGTTTGTTTAACGTGTTTTCCCTTTTATTATTTATTACAGTTCTCCCGGCCAGTTGAACTTGAAATGTCTTGTAAGCTTTATGTTGGCACAGGTACGTAGGAAGATAGAAAGATAAAATATTATTTATTGGCGGCCATATGCCGGTGACTTCCATTTGCTCTTTTATTTTGCTACACCATTATCTATTCTATTTGTTTGATAAAAAACTTAAGAAGATATTAACAGACGAGGCTGTACAGAATTCTGTAAAGGAATGGTCCTATGCCAAACACCTGTTGTTGGTAGGCTTACTCTATCGACGAATCGCATCGGAAACTCTTCCTGAAATGCCATGACAGCGTTGGACAATTCACCTTAGACCTGACTGCATGCACATAATGATGACTGGGCCAGGTGCTATTTGTACAGGTGCTATTTAGGCGGGTGCGCAAACTGGACTACTTACCTCATTTACTTTTATTGCTGCTTCTAGTCTACGCGCGCACCCATATCAAACGCCTAGATTAGGCGTCAATGGTATGAAAAAAACAAGTCACATGACCGGACTATGTATTTATCATCGTACTACAATCTACTAACAGAATCGAGGCCCGAGAGCTTGCCTTACTGAGAAATTAAGAGCTAGCAACTTGAGAGTTTGATCAAAAGATGCTATATCTCCTTGTCTTTACACAGAATTTAATAGTTATCATAAATATATAATAGATCATGTTTTATGGCACTTACTAATCGTTATTGTGTTTTTTAACTGAATGCATGTCTGATTGATAACTTTAAAAACCTAGCAAGGGCCGTTGCTTGGCTTATAACTAACGTTCTTACTAACGTTGCACGATGGCGTGTGAAATCCAACAGTCTTTGACAATTTTAGAAACCTAGCAAGGCGGAGAACCATTTTAAAAACCTAGTAAGGGGTGTCCCTTGCCAGGTTTTTATGTTTTTTTTTTTTTGGTCGTCCACCATTACAGCCCATGGCCTTGCTAGGCTTTTGAAAATTCAAAGTCCAACTTCAAAGGTCTTTTTTGGTCTTTTGAAAATGCGGATCGGTGCTTTGTGGTCCAGTAAGCTGCGAAATGCAAAAACCCGTTTTTTCTTATATGTCTAGGGATACGCAAAAAGTATCTATACCCGAGTATACTCGATTCTTTGGTTACGACACTGTGTAATTTAGTACTCGATACTATTTGTTACGATACTGAGTAAGAATCGATACTTTTCACAGTACTCGATACTTTTTTCCTTGCAGCAGTGGGAAGTGGAAACGGTGTTTCCAGGACTATAAGCTTGCAATCCGTTTTTTTATAATACCGGGGACGTCAGTTCCGGAGGTGCGTCTATTTCGGAAGCCCTCCGCCTGTTCGGTTCCAGGGTCAGCAAATTATTATATTTATCTGATTGAACGGAAGATGAGTTTGGATTGTAGCACAACGTAATTTTATTCTAAGAAACATTCTTTTAAATTATGTAAATCTAAGTCTCTTTATTTACACTAGAATTAAATGCCAAAAGTACTCGATACCTGAGTAACTCGATACATTTAATACAAGTACCTACGATACCAGTATCGATTACTTTTGATGCGATAGTACTCGTGAAACCTAAAGACACATCCCTAGATGTGTCACTTGCTAGGTTTTGAAATTGTCCAGCCGCAGTAATGTTGTAAACTAGCATTTAAAAAAGTGAGTAAACTCAGCGGTCACGTCCAGCGCTCGCGTGGGACTCGCGTGTGCCCGTCCAAACAAGGGGCCCCACTAATCGTGAAATACCGGCCCTGGGGGACCCCAGCTACCCAGCTGCTAATACGACACTCCGCAGCACGAACGTCCGGGCTAGAAAAATAGTCACTAAAAAGACGAATTGCACTTGCCAAAGCCCGTGGGGGAGGCGGTGCCTTTTTTCTTTCCTGTACTGTTAGGTGCTATAGTAACTATTGATTTATTGATGATAATTATTTAGTTACTAGACGAAAACCCGGCTTCGCTCGGGTAAAATGTAGACGCAAAATAATATTCCACTATGTTTTTTTTTATACGGTGACGCCTCTGTATTTATCAACCACCAGTAGATATATATCTCTTAATACATTCAGATACATAAGCTCACACCTGTATCCCAGAGGGGTAGGCAGAGACCACGGACTGTCACCTGCCACTATCCTGACAAATCACTTTCGCTTCATCGACATCCATTAGTCGTTGCATGTACCCACATCGGTTTCGGGTACTTTTGATCTTGCCCTTTGCTAATACATCCCCTATTTGGTCGAAGTATGTCCAGCTGGGGCGTCCCTTACCGGCCCTTTCACTCACATTCGCCCGATATATTTGCTTTGTCAGTCTTTCTTCGTTCATCCTCTCCACATCTCCAAACCAACGCAACATTCCTTTTTTCAATTCTAGTCACTCACTACATCCTCTTTCTCTACATCCTCGGTCTCTGATCACACTATTGCGTATTCTGTCATTCAAAGTAACACCACACATATTTCTTAAGAATCTCATTTGTACTGCACTAATCCTACTTTCATGATTCTTCTGACTTCTGCCATACCCAAATCTCGCTACCATGCTTACATCAGTATTGGAACCAGCACACTATTACGGATAGCCAATCTTGCTCTTTTGGACATGTTCTGGCTACTCACGAAGGAATGCAAGTCGAAAATCGGATACTTATCATAACTTTGTCATGGGGTTAACAAATTACTAACTAAAAATTACTAACTAACTTCCTTCATAAACTTAACAGCTAGTGAATCTAATGACGTATTCAATGAGACGTAGAATCCACTTGGCTAATCAACTAAAAATAGCTCCCTCTCTTTGGCTTTACAGCTTTTAGTTTTGTATTTTACCACATGTTTTTCTTCATCATTTTAATTTTTGGTATTTTTCTTATCTAGTGGCTTTTTCATTTCAATAAGTTTATTGGTACCTAACTAAGCAAAACAATAAAGATCAATTTATGACTTTGATTTCCTTTTTCAATTATTTTTCAGACCCTTCCAAAACTCAATGTCAATTATTGTCTTCCCGCCAATGTAAAACACCACAGATTACTTACTACACCTTCTCAGTTGGCACAGATTATAATAACCTTCTTGGATGCCACGGTATTCCACACACCATGGAGTTAACAAATTAGATCAAAGGGCCGGTTTAGATTATCTTGGTGTTTAGGAGATTGCTTTACTTTACACTCTGTTGCAACATTATGCTGAATCGGGCCCATTTTGGGGGCTCAACCTTTAATGTATTTTATTATTATTTTCATGTTGTAAAGTTTATTTATTTTTACGCTTTTTATGCTTTCTGTGTAATTTTTTATATTATTGTACGCACTCTGTGTGTGTGTGTTTTTTTGTTTTGTTTTGAGTATCAAATAAATAAATAATCTTTTTTTCTTTCTTTCTTTATTTCTTTCTTTCTTTCTTAAGGAGAGTGCTTTTGTAGAAACGTGTAAGCGCCACTTGCTTTAGTACGTTTTACGGTATAGTACGGTTCTAGTTGCCTTTCAATTAGAATCAAAATAGAATTGGTTTCTATTGTTCTATCCAGTAACACCTGAGCGCGTTACTATCCTCGTTACTTATCTGTGTATAAACTAAAAATTTAGTGAGAACTTTAGGAGAGTGCGCAAGTGACCCGTGACGGATGCGTGTTGTTTTCAATAACTCGAATTATCAAACTTACCTACTTATGTGTTCCATTAAAACTCATAGTATTTTGAGTAGGATAGCGCATATTTCGCGACGTCGACGAAGTGACACTCTACTGGAAGAAATATAAACGTTCACTCGAACGTCTAGTAATGTACTAATGCACTTGCCTCTCTAATTGTATTATATCACTCTCCTAAACACTAAAATAATGTAAACCGGCCATAACAGTTCACAATGAAAACTTGTGACACTAACACAACAATGATGATATTGACATGTTTACTTAGCAACGCCATTGTTCAATTTAATAATTTTTATATTGATGCTGCTCGATAATACGAATTTTCCGCCCATATGTTGTCGACTCAGATCAACTATTTTTTACGCTCTTTCATTTGGTGTGCATATCGTTCGAGTCTACCGTAGACCCGAACGAAATTATTAATATAGATTGCGGATTTTAACTATGATTTGTTATGTTTCAATAAAATATAAATTAGCAAAGGACAAGATAAAAAGTACCTGAAACCGACGTGCGTGCATACAACTACTAATGAATGATGTATTTCGATGAAGCGAAAGTGGTTGGTCGGGATCGTGGCAGGTGGCAGTCCCTGGTCTCTGCCTACCCCTCTGGGATACAGGCGTGAGCTTATGTATGTATGTATGTATAAATTGTGTCTAATTGAAATTAATTGTAAATAGTCATGGACAGACAAATATATTGACTTAACTATATTCGTGTTACCCATGTAAAATCAAATAAATCAATTCATTTATATAATGTTACAAGCATGCAGACAAAGATACCCAAATAATAAAAATGTACGTAAAAACAATAAAAGGCTTTTTATTTTATTTTTTATTTCCTTTGCTGTTTGGTTAAGACGCTACGCCGCAGTGAAGGATGTTCGTGGAGTTCAGAAGTTTCATGATTTTAGTAGAATGACAATGGATTCAGTATGGAAATATAGATTTCTCACTGATCCGCCAAACGCTTTTTGCCTACAACCTATTGTTAGACCCACAATTATTTGTTCTACTCTGAAGTCTCATGCTTTTAGTATAATGTTGAACTGATTCTGTATGAAAATATAGATAACTACCTGATCCGGAAAACGCTGTTTTGCCATATCAATTTGCCTACAATCTATTGTTAGATCCACAATTATTTTGTTCTACTCTGAAGTCTCATGCTTTTAGTAGAATGTTGAATCGATACAGTATCCCTGATCCAGCAAAGGCTGTTTTGCGTTATCAATCTGCCGACAACCTATTTTTAAACCTACCATTATTTGTTCTAGTTAATACAAAATAATTTATTTTAAAGTTGTTGACTCGGATCGACAAATTTTTCCACTCTTTAATTTGATATGCATTTCGTTCGTGTCTGCCGTGGACCAGTATGAAATTAGTCAATCCGAGTCGAGTGGAAGTCGGCTGATTTACATTAAACGTTTTAAATTTAAATTAGATGAAAATAAAGCAATTTTGCTTATTTAGGATTTTTAAAAGTACTTTTATAATATTATGAATGTGCTCCGCAAGAGAAACTATGAATCGGCATATATTTTCTCCGTCTCTACTTTATTCTACTTTTATGGAAATCATGTTTAAAAAGCATGAAAATAAAGCAAAAGTAAATCAGACCTTAGTATCGAAAATAAAACTCGTACATACAATCAGCTTTAGAGCCGCATTAAAAAAATGTATGGATCGATACGGACACGTGGGCAATTTTAATACAAGGCCCAGAGTAAACACTCAGTGCGGGACCCATTTCGCACAACAAAGCCAGCAACGATAGCATATTGGTAGAACACTCCCGTCTAATCAAAGTCACTGTGGCGACCCCTCGCATACTACAACTCGTTATAAAAATACAAAAACCGATTGCTAAAAAGCACGGAGCCAGTTCGAGTTCCGATCGGCGAAGAAACTGACCGGGCGACCGGAGTGTATGGGCATGGCCTTGATCGACCACAAATAAACTTTCTGCCTTTAATTTACAGTAGGTAATTAATTAAATGCCACTGTGTCTTCCTCTTGATATGCTTTTTTATTCTCAAGCTTCGTTCTTAGCCTCGTAAACAGGTATTTATTTGCTGAAGAGTTTTTATTTGTCTCTAGCTGACCCGGTGAACTTTGTACCGCCTAACGTCAGCTATATGATCAGAATATTTTGTATGGGACTATAGAAAAGTGTTGTTTTTTTGAAAAGAAAAAAGAAAGAAAGAAAAATATATTTTAGTCATTTAAGACTTAATTTTTTTTTATTTCTCTCCGTAAGAACCATCCTCGTATTTCGAGGAATATTCTAAAAAAATAATTAGCGAAATCGGTTCAGCGGCTATTGAGATTTGCGATTAGCAACACATTCAGAGATTCATTTTTATATTGTAGGTTTACTTTTTACAGTTTAGTGACTTTTACTAAGTCTTTCAACTACGACAGACAGCTGTCGTCCGCCACTTTTATTTTTTAAGAAGAAAATTAATTTTCTGACGGCACAGTACTCAAAACACAAGAAATGATTACAGTACCATAAAACGACATTTAAGAGATAAAAAAAAATGTGGGTAATAGTAACTACGATCCAACACAATAACAAAATAGGAATGAAAACAAAACAGTAGGTAAAGAAATTACATTCTGCTTGTTGAATTTCAATGTACATACAGTTATGTATAATGTCACACTCACTTTGCGTGGTCTATAGATTTCATTTATGAAAACTCTCTCAAAAATCGAACGTTTCTTAATGACTAGTCGCCATTTGATCTCCGCGTGGTCACAAAGAAACATTCATACATACCAGCAAAAAACGTAAACCTCTTACGCTTCCTCAGTCGGGTCAAAATACAAGTGTTTGTCTACCCTCTCATAACGTATGAGCACAAATCTTTTCAGGGATGATTGTTTATGTAGCCAGCCCATTGTTGCGTCGTCAAAGGGATGTGTGCGCAATAATATGACCGATTTAACTTGAACGGGAAGTTAATTCGGCGCGTAACGGTAATGAGCTTGGACCCTCTGGTGCTAATCTGAAAGTAAATAATAGGAAATCCTTTGGAGTGACGTTTTGGGAATCTCCCTAAGCAGGCGCGTTCCTGTTTTTGTTTATTTATGGGATTTTTTGTTCATTTTGGAATACAGTTAACGTAATTTAAGCTAAAACTAGAATAACTACTAGAACGTATCTCTTTGCTCCAGTACGTGTCTCGACTGATATTTCGATAAAAATTGGTCACTAAGCATCCGTGGTTACGAAACCATCCAAATCTACGGTCAACCGACCGATGTCAGTGTCAGTGTTTAATTTTAGGTTTAGGTTAAGACCAAAATGTATATAAATATGTACTCCACCTGAAAGTTTCGTCCTATAGGAAACTAACTCGGAAGTGAAACTGCTCGCTCTTTGGTATTACGCGCGGAGTTACTATACTGTGTAAACAAAGTTTGACTTTAGGAAAACAAGTATCAAGGTAAAATCATGCTCAAGATTCGTAATCCACACTTTGCGATTATGCGAATTTGCGAATGTGTGGATTACGACATTTCGACATTGCGATATGCACACTTTAATTTAACCCTGCATCATGAAGACGAGGTCTAGCCCACCCTTTCCGTCGCCACCAATAAGCAATTCGAAGACAGCAATAAAAACGAATTACAAAAGCCTTTCTTCTCGCAGATGGGCCACCACGGCATGGATGGGTTAGACATGCTGGACCCGCTCACCTCCTCCACGATGACCACGCTAGGGAACATGGGCGACCCGACCCAATCACACCACCAGCTGCACGGCTACGGTGCCATGAACCACATGATGCCAGCGCACCACCACGCAGGGGCGTTGGGCCACTCGGCGCCGACCCACCTGGGCCATGCTGCAGCAGCGCTGCATCCAGACACAGACACGGACCCCAGAGAGCTGGAAGCCTTCGCGGAACGGTTCAAGCAGCGGCGGATCAAGCTCGGCGTCACACAGGCGGATGTGGGGAAGGCGCTAGCAAATCTCAAATTGCCAGGTGAGTCTCATCAAAGTCGTAGGAAGGTTTTCTGGAAATATTCAACTTGCTGCTTATTGAAATCCCCAAAGAAGGAAAGTCAGGCGCCTAGCGACATGAGTCTTGATTAGGATGAGTTCGACGGATTTTGGAATTGAAACTGTAACTCATGCTGGCTTGGCAATATTTTTTTATTAGAAAATTTACTTTGGAAAATCGAGCTCACTGCCAGTGAGCAGAATAAGCATTAAGAGTTATTAGTCTAAAGTGTGGCTCCATTACCAAACAATATTGTATTGTATGTGTAAACTTTGAGACTCCATGATTGAATTAGGAATGTGGAATCCGCAGAAGAACCGAGCTACTAATATTGATCGATTCGATAAGATCGTTTGAGATCACTCAGGTGGCCGGGGCTACGAACGAGTCTGACAATAATACTGTCTAAAATAAAAACTTTGGCCTTTGCATCTACGTAATGAGATAATTTATAAAGCCTTCAATCACTCAACGTAGATCGGTTAAGCGATCAATCGGACGCTGCAGTGCCAGGGCCATCTCATCCACTGCCCATCCTATCATCATCATCATCAACCCATTGTCCCCACCGAGGGGCACGGATCTTTTCCTTGACTAAGGTACAGGCCATACTCCACCACGGGGGCCAAGTCCGGATTGGTGGAGGCCCATCCTATACTACGCGTATATTAGGTCACCTGGAGCCATCAGATCTGACTTTCACTCGTCTGTCCATCCTTGATCTGTACCATTAACAGCTATTTGACGCCCACTGCAAAATATACGCTTCAAGATTTTCCAAGTGTCCCGGTCTTGTGTGCCACTTGCATCGAGCGACTTCTTATCACCATATAGTGCTGGGCCCACGCTCCATCATCCGATCCGCGGTCGCCAGGTTGGATCTCTTTCCCGTCCCGACCGCCATCAGTTCTTCGAGCTATGATCTGTATATACGGGGTGTCCCAAAAATGACACGTCACAGCGACACCGGAGGTAGATCTGCTCAAAAGGCGTCGAACTAACCTAACATGACCTCAGTAAAAGTTGCACGGTTTTTGAGATATGCCCAATTTAAACTTGTTTTAAACTTTTACTTTTTTTAACAAGTTTAGTGCTAGCATTAAATTAGATAGCCCTCGTGTTTGGTTTTTTTATTTGTACTCGGTTACGATCTTATTAAAAATAGTGAAAATTTAGAGTATGTCCAAATTGGCCATATCTCGAAAACCGTGCAACTTTTACTGAGGTCATGTTAGGTAGGTTCGACGCCTCTTGAGCAGGTCTAACTCCAGTGTCACTGTGACGTGTCATTTTTGGGACACGCTGTATGGTATGTCAATACCAGCTAGTAGTACCATCGCACTTCCAGAACTAAAGTGACCTAACTCAAAATTTGCAACTTTTGGGAAATTAAGAAAATGTATTTGGTGCTCTGAGCGAGTTGCTCAAGAAATAACAGACCGAAATATTTCTCTATCTCTCTCTGACCAAGTAAAGTCGGTTTTTTAACATAGGCATAAAAGAGTACATCTTTTTGAGTCATTCTGAGTAGGTACTTAACTCATTTTACCCAAATTTTGAGTTAGGTCACTTTAGTTCTGGAGATGCGCTATGTTTGCAAAGCCCATAGCCACGGTGGGACTCGGCGATGAATTTGACTAGTCTGTCCATCCGCAGGCGTGGGCGCGCTGTCCCAGAGCACGATATGCCGCTTCGAGAGCCTCACCCTCAGTCACAACAACATGATCGCGCTCAAACCCATCCTGCAGGCGTGGCTCGACGAAGCTGAGGCACAGGTGAGGAGATGAACGAGAATTCATCATCAACTCATCATGTCCCCACCAAGGGGCACGGGTCTCTTCCCTGAGGAAGGTATAGTCCACCACCACGGGGGACAAGTCCGGATTGGTGGAGGCTTGTAAGACTGTAGTGGCTGGTCTTACTGTCAGAAGTTTTCAAGCCGCCCTAAGGCCTCTGACTTGGCTTAACGACTGCCATCTAACGACGGCACCCGGCACCAACTGCTTAACGTGCCTTGCGAAGCACGGAACCGCTCGGAAAAATGCCACTAGCGTTAGTCATAGACGGTGACCCATCCATGGACTGAACGCGCCGTATGTTGCTTAACCTTAGTAATCGTTTAAGATCACTCAGGCAGCCCAGGCTACGAGCGTTTCGAACGAGAACATACGCACAGAATCTCACCAGATTCCACAATGTAGCCTAGTTTCACTATGTGCAGTCACGAACAATAATAAACATATCTGTCACATTTTGTACATTTACATTTTTACATTTACATACAGACATATACATTGCTTCGGGCGCCACACTAGGATACCCTGTTTCGTGGGAACCAGAAACAGCGACGTCACAAACATGTAAACATCCAAGACCTGGGTTTATTTTTTTGTCCCCAGCCGGGATTCGAACCCGGGACCTCTGGCATGGTAGGCAGATGCGCTAACCACTGCGCCACAGAGGTCGTCGAATGTCTATGACGTGTACACATTTTGTTCTGTACTGCACCTGTGTACGACAATTTGTCCTAAATTATCTAACCATTGGTTACATACTTTAGGACAAATTGTCGTACATTTCTTTCTCGATTGTTTTAAGTAAAGATTTTTAGAAATTGTGTCAATGTGTATATATTTTTGCTCATGGCTACATACTGTAGTATTCCTCTACTGGCACAGCGGTCTAGGTTGATTTTATATTATTAAAAGGACATTGCTACGGTTTTTTGTTTACGTGTCAGTCGATCTCTAGCTAGGCTAGGCGTTGCTCGACGAAAAGATAAAATAAAAGTATTTTTGCTATAATAAGGATCTTGTAGTAAAATAGTGCGTTACAGTACAATATTCTGACTTGAAATCCCGACCTTAGTTTCACAATTGCAGTTGAGAGCACGTCAGAGATTTGAGGGTATCCTAGGATTCCCTCGAGGTGTTTTCTTTCACAACAGCAGGCCTTTGTTAGAGCAAGAGCAAAATAGGTATAGGTACTTACTGTATTATTGCCTAGTGTGGGGCCGCAGTGAAAATTTGTATCGCTAAATATTGCTCAGCTACTATTTTACGATTGTCAACACACTATAATATATTTTTTAATTATTAGTTAAAACATGATTTCTCTAAAATACTCCTTAGAGGCAGTTTTAATAAACTGCATTAACGTTTTCATCCATTCCACAAACTATTTAAGCTAACACTGAGATATGTTTTAAGGAGAGGTTTTTTTTTTAAAATAAGATAAGTTTTTCTTTCCTGTTAATAATAATTTGTACTTGGATCAACCCTTGGACGGATACCACCCAAACTTGTCATGTCTTTCAAAATATTCATGGTTTTGTTCAGTTTTGTCTTTTATTTTGTACAGGAGGAGTACGGCTCATTAGTACCAACTTGAGTACAGACCTTGTGGTACTAGAGTGTTCACATCAGTATGTACCGACATTTAATTAATTAATTAAATTCTTTTCTGTTCTTCTCTCCTTTTTGTTCTAACAATAGCATGTTAACAAAGCTTTCTTCCACTAAACCTATTACTAAGAAGGTATGTACTTACTCACTAACAATTCGTTTAACTTTTCAGTTTACAAGCATTGGATATATTATGTACAAACAGTGCTACAATGACAATTTAATATAATTACTTAATTATTTCAAATGTTTAATCTTCCAGACAAATCCAATTGCACAGCAATATTAAGTTAACTAAAAAATTTTAAAATAAACATAGCGTGCCTGCAGTACGTCCGACCTAGTTTAGGCATCTAGAGATAATCAAAGAATTTATATCTTTATAAAATATAAAATAATAGATGTAATATCCGAACCGGCTTGACCGATCTTGATGAAATTTTATGTGATTATTCGGTAGGTCTGAGAATAGGTTTTTATCTATTTTTCATACCCCTATCTGGCAACACAACTTTTGCGGGATCAGCTAGTAATTATATAAGAAACAGCGACCCGAAGTGGGTCTTGGCCTTCGACACAAGAAGTCGCCATTGTCTGTCCTGTGCGGTCTCCTGCCAGTCGCCCGCCTGGAGCTCATACAGATCCAACTTAAAGTAGGAAAATTGCAGTTTTTATTTTGGCGATAAATTAAAGAACTAATGAGGCACCTTCGCAGGCGAAGAACAAGCGCCGAGACCCGGACGCGCCGAGTGTACTCCCCGCCGGCGAAAAGAAGCGCAAGCGCACCTCCATTGCGGCGCCGGAGAAGCGGAGCCTAGAAGCCTACTTCGCGGTCCAGCCCAGGCCCTCTGGCGAGAAAATCGCCGCCATTGCCGAAAAACTAGACCTTAAAAAGAATGTGGTAAGTGGTAAAATAAAAGACAGCCAGCGCAGGGTACCGTGGTAACTTTTTAGTTTGTGTCTCACTGCTGGGTAAAGGCCTCCCCCATGATCCTGTACTCCTCTCTGTCTGTAGACATCCTCACCTACTAATTATAATGTTTGTGTGATACAACACCACCTTTTGCCCGAAGGTCCGCGTGTGGTTCTGCAACCAGCGGCAGAAGCAGAAGCGAATGAAGTTCGCGGCGCAGCACTGACCGGCGGGCGGCGGCGCGGCGCTGCTCTACTCCGGCCCTGGCTACGGGTACTGAGCCGCCTGCGGAGCCCTACGGAGCCCCGCGGAGCCCCACGCCGCCCGCGCCGACCGCCACTTGGCACCTCAACGGAACACTCACAGCCACATACTTAAGTCTTCTGTTTTTCGATGAGCCGCCAGTGGATCCCGCGTCGCCTGCGCCGACCGCCACTCGGCGTCTCAACCGAACACTCACAGTTACATACTTAAGTCTTTTTTTTCGATAAACTGCCAGCGGAGCCCCTTATCGCCCACGCCAACAGCCACTCGGAATCTTAACCGAACACTCACAGCTACATACTTAAGTCTTTTGTTTTTCGATGAGCCGACCGCGCCGGCTGCCACTTGGCACCTCAACGGAACACTCACAGCTACATACTTAAGTCTTTTGATTTCGATGAGCCGCCAGCGGAGCCCCGCGTCACCCGCGCGGACTGCTACTCCACGCCTCAAGGACCAACAACTACATACTTGAATATTTTGTTTAACGACGAGCTGCCAGTGGAGCCCCGGGAAGCCACGCGCCGACCGCCACACGGCGCCACAACCGAACACTCACAGCTACATACTTTAGTTTTGTTTCTCGACCGGTTTGGGCAAACGCTCTAGTGTTGCCAGGTGTTTGACTGTTTCGTTTTTGTAGAATGTTGACAATAATTTCGACTGTACGGACGGATGGGAAGTTCTCTCCGGTGAATTTTGGCTAGTAACTCTAGCTTGTTTACCTACTAAAAAAAGTTCAAAAGGGCAAAGTTCCTCAAAAATTGACTTGCGTTAAGTAAGGCCTTATCTGCGGGCAGCTCAGAAAGATCAAAGTCCAAGACGTTTTTATACTTATTCACTGGATAGAGGTAACCAGCCAGGCCACGTTTCGTAAAATACTATTCGTAGTTTGTTATCACAATAGAGCCAACCCCTGGGCAAACATTTATGGATAGTTTTGTCAAATTGTGTTGGCGCAAGCCGGTCTGAGAAATGAGACAACATTTCAACCTTTAGGTATACTCATGCTTAGTTACTTTAACAGTGACTATGCAACAAATGTGTAAAGGCTGACCTGCTGACTGTAGACTGTACGTAGCGGACAATGTCATTCACTGTCATAAATGGCTTCGTTACTTAAATACATTATTTGTTTACGCATTAGATCACATTTGGTTTCGGATTTCACTGAAGTGCAGTAATGTTTGCATTTTTCATCATTTGCCGCATTTTTTTATTTTTCTAGTCAAATATGCCACATAATATCATGATACATAACTAGAGTTAGAGAATGATTATACGGTTCACGCTGGCCGGAAAAAGGCGTTACCGAACGATGGGATTTGAATTGAAGATAATGATGATGTTGTTGATAATGGCGATGAAGTGATTCTGTAAATAAGTACTCTGACACACTTATCTACATGATGATTATATTTTTTGTAACGTGATGACGTCAGACTTGAAACAGAAGAAGTAAGGATTGTTCGTTTTTATTGTAGCTCTGTTACCCGAAGTTTTGTTACTTAACATTGTCATACTTTTCGAGACACAGGGTATATAATTGGTTACATACAATACTTACTATCATACTCTTTTGGATTCGCTTCTATTAAGAATACTTAACTAAAATTACAAGAACAAATTTCGGATACTTAAGTTATCATATCAGTGGAGTAAGGTGTAGATGAAGAAATAAATAATAAAAATTCTGGATTTTAAAGAGAATGTGCCTTGCAAAATATTCAATATTCTGTGTTTAAATGTTAAAGTTAACATGGGATCGGAGGGAGTATGTCTATCAGAATGAGGTTCCATAAGAACATAAGGGGTAGGTTGAATTACTAGACTTGTGATATGATCTAGACCACTGAACGGCAACTAAATAATTTTACGATTGGAGTTCAGAAGTTCACAGAAACAGCCTACTCTTGAAACTCAAAGTGATCCTCGATCTACATATATAGGTCGTGGGATGGCCGTCTATAGCATTACGTTATTCGATACCAAGATGTGACATTTTTAAGCTTATGTATCTTCAAAATATACACAGTCTGAAGTTTCAAGGACCATCAGCAAGGCCCATAATGTACGACGTTGGAAAGAAAGACAAAATGTCTATTAAGGGGTACCGGGGGTAACACTAGCGCTACCGAGGTAATCACTTAACAATACATATAAATCGCGTCAAATAAAAATCACGAAACATTTTTGCAAATTCGATCTGTAAACTTTTTTTTTCCTTGGTCATGCTAGTGATTCTAAAGCCTGCACTATTAAATTTTTTTTATCCATTTTTGTCTGAGGTAAATTTCTAGACTCAAAACTTGGCCGACATAAAATCCTTCATCATTAAGAAATGCAACCAATGCTGTTGGTAGAATGATGGTACGGCCTTTCAAATAAAATATTTGACGTGAATCACAAGCAATATTTAGTGTCATTTTGCTGGCAGTATAATACCTATCTTATTCTTTTATTTTTTTTTTTATTTATATACATCGGTGTTATGCCAGAGGGTTGAACAATGGACTCGGAAACAAAAGACGCTGGTTCATTGACCAGTGCGAGCATGCACCTATTTATTTTCTAAGTTATATAGGTACATTTGTGAGGTTATAGTAGAAATTCCACCCGCTTACGGTGAAGGAAAACATCATGAAAAAACCATTAGTGTCCCAGCGCAAGCGGTGCGCATGCGTTGTGATTAAGCCCACACTCTCTCTCTCTCTCTCTCCCTCTCTCTCTCTGAGAGAAAGCCTGTGCCGTACAGTGGGACGTACCTATATAGGCTATAAAAATGTATTTGAAGGTACCTAAGCCCTAACTTAATCTCATCTTGGTAACGTTTGACGTAGGGTAGCCTACGGCCGCCCCACGGGCTAATGTACCTTAAGGCGACAACTAAGTCAGTTGTCAAAAACGTAGAATCGAGCATAAAATCTCAGATGACAAGCAGCCTGAGAATGTCGTACACTTACTTAACATTTGTTACTAAAAACTACTTTGTTTTATTATTGTATTATTAAAACTGTACAAAATAAGTGTAAGATTCATTACATTTAAATTCATTATGTAGATATTCAATTGATAGTTTTGAGAAATTATTTATTTTGATTTTATTTTGTTGTTTAAATTTGTAAGACTTTTCACGAATGGCACAATTTATAATTAAGAAGTTATTAGTAACATTTAGCCAAAATAGTTGATAAAGGTCATTATTGTAAATAGGTCACTTTTTGATTACACTTAGAGATACTGCTACACTAAAGTAGTCAGAAGTTTTTAATGAATGTATTTTTTTAAAACAAGCAGACGTTATTCAGGATTCACTCTTTAATAACTAAATAGTTTTTTTTTTGTCAAAAGTCACCAGTTACAGTTCTAATCGTACCTTAGATTAAACCCGTACAGAAGAGATTACCTTGGCTATATTATTCTTAGGAAGCGAGAGAAAATTATCGCTGATATGTATTAACTGTAAACAATACAAAAAGATTTTTTGTAAATATAGATTTAATGATAATGTGCAATTTAGTGATCGGTAATTTTAAGATTAGGTGACTTAAGTACATCGAAAGAAGAATTTACTCGAACCAAATATTATGCCTACTTAGAGAAAGACGCTTCAATCTAGGCTATTCACAGCGACGCTGCGCAGGTGGTAAGCCCTTGCTTTATTTATTTTAAGATTTAGTTATGACGTGTAGACTGACAAATTATGAAATCTAAATGTCAAATTTGACAGAAAAAACATATCAACTGCCTAATGTAATGTAACGTCAAACTTGTGGGAACAGATCCGTCAGATGGCTAAAACTAGATATTCTGGCATTTAAGTAAACGTCTACAAGAGAATTTGAAACAATCTGTTGTTGGACACAATACTTTTGGCACCTCATCTCTCAGAGAACAGAGCTCACAGAGAAACATATATAATAATTATAAAAGTATTCTAAGACAAACAGGATTAAAAACATTGTGCCCAACTTAATCTTAGTCACGGCGTGCACAACTCCCTGCCTCTCAAACATTGTTAATAGGCCAATCTGCTGAAAATGGTCGCTCATCCGAAAAAATAACGACGGTATAGACTTTGAAAAAAACTGAGTATATAACAAAAAAAAAGCTCGTAAAAGGAAATGAAATACGGCAATATTTCGGCACAATTGAATCATTTGACTGAAATTAATTCAAATTCATTTTAGTCAAATGACGCATACACATTCTGTTTCATTCAGGTTTCTGTAAAACCATCGTGGATTTTTTTCCTGTTTTTGCAATAATGTTCATAATTACGACGTTGTTTTTTTCGGATAAGCGAGAAGTCGGTTATCAAAACTGAAAGCTGTTGAATGGTGATTGAAAGTAGTACGAGAAACTGGCAGTAAGTCACATCCTAAGTTGAAAATAATTGGAACCATCTTCTCTTGTTTCCTTCTCTAATAATGAGGTCAATTTGAAGGACGAATTCACCCACAAAGTAAAATGTATCATATTTTTACATTCTCAATGTACTTTTTTTTTAGCGGATCAATTATTTAAATAGTAAATAATTAATTTTAAAACATTTTGTATTACTACACAAATTAAATTACTATGTTTATCTTAGTTTCCTGTTATTGTAATAAATATAAAGCGAAATAGACCGAGGAGAGTAATGTTATTTAAATATTTGTTCTCAAAATACCCAAGTCAAAGAATACTTTTAAGTAAATTTAGAGTTTCTCTTACAATTTATTATTAATTAAAATAATAAAAAGAGGATAATAATAATTTAATTTGGAAAACCAGTAAACAATAAATTGACATAGAATTCTTAGTAAAAAACACTTGTTTCATTTTGAGTTTACATCGTTTATTTGCGCCCTGATTCGCTTAATTGATTTTATTTTTCGCCTGTTATCACCCTGGAGGTCCATCTATCTATACTATATATAAAAGGAGAAGCTGACTGACTGACTGAATGACTGACTGACTGACATATCAACGCAGGGCCCAAATTATAAGGGTTAGACACTTGAAATTTTGCACAGGAGTTCCTTTTATAACGTAGGGTAGCACTAAGAAAGGATTGGGCCCGTAAAATGGGGGTGCAAAATTAGTATGAAACTCTGCCGTTTTTGAAGTTACTCAAATGAAACTTAGTATGAAGTTTCTTCGTTTAAAATCATGAAACACGTGTAAAATAGTTTTTCAAAAATCATCCCTTAAGGGAGAAAAAGGGGGGGTACAAAGTTAGTATGAAACTTTGCCGTTTTTGAAGTTATTCAAATGGGATTCAATATGAAGGTCCTTCATTTAAAATCATGAAACACGTGTAAAATAGTATTTCAAAAATCATCCCTTAAGGGAGAAAAAGGGGGGGTACAAAGTTAGTATGAAACTTTGCCGTTATCCAAGTTATTCGAATGAGATTCTATATGAAGGTCCTTCATTAAAAGTCATGAAACATGTGTAAAATAGTTTTTCGAAAATCATCCCTTAAGGGGTAAAAGGGGGGTGCAAATTTAGTATGAAACTTTGCCGTTGTTGAAGTTATTCAAATGAGATTCAAAATGAAGGTCCTTTATTTAAAATCATGAAACACGTGTAAAATAGTATTTCTAAACTCATCCCTTAAGGGGGAAAAACGGGGGGTGCAAAGTTAGTATGAAACTTTGCCGTTTTTGAAGTTATTTAACTGATATTTTGTACGAAGGTCCTTCATTTAAAATCATGAAACATGTGTAAAATAGTTTTTCGAAAATCATCCTTTAAGGGGGAAAAAGGGGGGTGCAAATTTAGTATGAAACTTTGCCGTTTTTGAAGTTATTCAAATGGGATTCAATATGAAGGTCCTTCATTTAAAATCATGAAACACATGTAAAATAGTATTTCAAAAATCATCCCTTAAGGGAGAAAAAGGGGGGCTACAAAGTTAGTATGAAACTTTGCCGTTATCCAAGTTATTCGAATGAGATTCTATATGAAGGTCCTTCCTTAAAAGTCATGAAACATGTGTAAAATAGTTTTTCCAAAATCATCCCTTTAGTTGATAAAAGGGGGGCGCAAAGTTAGTATGACACCTGCCGTTTTAGAAGTTATTCAAATGATATTTAGTTCGAAGGTTCTTCATTTAAAATCATGAAACACGTGTAAAATAGTTTTTCAAAAATCATTCCTTTCAGGGGGTAAAAGGGGGGTGCAAAGTTAGTATGAAACTCTGCCGTTTTTGAAGTTATTCGAATGAAATGCAGTATGTAGGTCCTTCATTGAAAGTCATGAAACATTGTGTGAAGTAGTTTTTAGAAAATCATCCCAAGGGGGGTGCAAAGTTAGAATGAAAGCTCTCTGATATTCAAAGTTATTTCAATAAAATGTTGTAATTGGGTTATAAGTTCCTGATAAAGTTATTGATTATTGCCGACAGCCCTTTTTGTGAATTCAATACTGGGGGTTGCAAATTTAGAAGGTATAAAAGTTCTTCGTATTTACGTATCGTCGCTTCGATTATTAAACATTTCGCTGCGATTTTTGAATTGAATTTCTTTGTTCTTCCATGTGTTTAAATACCACCTTAAATACTTGCTTACTTTTTTTTTTCATATTGGTCGTTCTAACTCTTGAATAAATTTTCTCAATTCTTCTTATTATTTCTCCGTTCATGTGTTCATAAATATTTCTTAGTTCTTTAAAATACAACCCATAGTAAACAGCCTATACGAGTATATTATGTCCCACTGCAGGGAATAGGTCTTCTCTCAGAGAGAGTAGTATGGTTTTATTTATTTCGCATGCGCTAAAAGTATCCCAATCTTAATTGCAAACGCAAACACTTTACTCAACAAAAGCCCACGCGGACGAAGTCGCGGGCAACAGCTAGTTTATAATACAACAATAATGCCTACAATTTTATTTGCATAATGATTTAATAAGGGATTTTAGATAAAAAAAATTGTACATAAAAATGGAGACTATTGCCCGGTTTCTGAGGTCCATTTAAACCTAGTTTATCTATTCCATAACGCTATTGATTCAATAACTTGACATTTTACGTTTCTGAACACCCATACAAAAATAAACTTGGTTTAAACTTCGTTCAACTTAACCGCCCGGATTTGGTCGGCTATCGAATCGATAACTTTATTTGACGTTTCAAGTGACATTAGACAGTTTGAGTTTTACTACATTTAAAATAGTATTTCTCTTGTGAAAAACAACCAGAGCCTTGTTATTTTGAGTATAAAATGTACTTAGGATTTATGTTTCAAAGTATGTACCTACTTAACTTTTAAAATGTTAAATGAAAGAGTAAAAGAAAACCTAACTACATACCTTGTCGTCACTTAAGTTTCTTCGAGCCTTCTTCTTCAGATTGTCATATAGGGCCACTTTCACAGGTGGCATTATATTTATTAGTGAGTGCTGCACAAGCTTTTTTCTTGCCTTCTACTGTCGTTCCATCAGTTTTTTTATTATCAATGATTGAAACAAACTCTTTAGCTATTTCGATAAGCAATAACTTTTCTCGTTCCGTAAAGTTCTTGCTCCGTTTTCCGGCATCCTTTATACAGACTGTCAAGTATAAGTTGGCATTCCTGTGGCGGCGCCTCCTACACACTAAATGTGAGACCATCAAGCTTTGAAAACTGTCAACACAACCGACAAAATTAGTACGTTTTTTTTGCCACACGCCAACTTACACTTGACGCGCTGTAGGTTCCATTATAACAATAGATAGGTACAGTCACCAGCATAAATATATGACGGTGGGCAGTAGTGCCAAAATATCTGATTCACCATTGAGATCATAAGAATATGATGACACTTTGCCGGTAAAAATATGTGATGCTTTGTGGGCGGTATATATATCGTATCTCACTAATTGCATAAATATCGGACCATGTCGCTTAAAAATATGTGATCACTGCTAAAATCAAAATGATGTGACTGCTCTGGCTGGAATATTTATCAATTCATTAGGAAGGAATAAATATCGAATAATGGCAGGCGTCATAAATATGTGTAACTTAAACACAAGCAAAAATATTTTATCGATTTGTCATTTCGTATTAGTGCGTGTCGGTGCGTGTAGTTCAGTGTCCGTGTTGGTACCGATATCTTTTTTTTTAATCGGGGTTAATTACTGAGATGATATTTATGTTAACCTCCTTGCACGCAAAACTTTACATATACAATATATTGCAGCATGTAGGACCACTCAGTACAGGAGAGAAACTGACCAACTTTTTAGTTAGTCATATTTTCTTATCCAGAAGAAAAATAGGTACTATTGGGAGTCAAGGTTTTAAATAGAGACGTGATTTGGGATGAGCAAGAATTCTGATAGGTATATTTTCCAAGACAAGACAGAAACCAGCGGGGTAGCTCGTTTTTGTGACAAAGTCACGTATTTTTGCTTGTGTTTAAGTTATACATATTTATTATGCCTGCCATCATTCGATATTTATTCCTTCACAGTCAATAGATATATATTCCAGCAAGAGCAGTCACATTATTTTGATTTTAGCAGTGATCAAATATTTTTAAGCGACCTGGTCCGATATTTATGCAAATTAGTGAAATACGATATTTATACCGCCCACAAAGCATCACATATTTTTACCGGCAAAGTGTCATCATATTCTTACGATCTCAATGGCGAATCAGATATTTTTGCACTACTGCCCACCGTCATATATTTATGCTGGTGACAGTACAGCAAGAAGGAAGAATAGATTAACACACAATTAAAGTTTGGACAAGTAGGAACTGATAAACAAAATTGCCGCACAAAACTAACATCCGACTTTTTTTTTTCTTGACAGTGGTTAAGATACATTATTGATTTAGGTTGTGAAAAAGATTTCTCATCTATTTTAAAAAATGAAATCTTACTGAAAGTTGATTTAAAACTATTATTTTAATTATTTTATGTATGAAAAACCTGAATCTGCAGTAGAATACAGATGAAATGCGTATATTAAGAGTAGGCTTCAAAATAGTTCCATCTAGTGGCGGAATGGTGAACTACTTATCGGTTCGATAACTATACGACCGTCCTGCGTGTACTCAGAAACGCATTGACAATTAACTGACGTTTATTGAACTGATAACTTTGTTGATTCTATAGCTAATGAATCATTAACTGCGAACCTCAGAAACCGGGCATAAGTACACAAGAATTTCTTAATCTTAGGGCATAGACGGCGGCTTTATCTCTAAAAGTGATCTAAGATGAATTCACATTTGAGTCCTATCTCGTAGAAGTACAATTTGTGCTTTACTACGACTAATTGCATATAATTGTATAGTCAAAAAACCCACACATTAACTATTAGCTAAGGCGTAGGTCGCTAGTAGAATCGCTCGTAGCCTGGGCTGCCTGAGTGATCTTAAACGATCACTAAGGTTAAGCAACATACGGCGCGTTCAGTCCATGGATGGGTCACCGTCTACGACTAACGCTAGTGGCATTTTTCCGAGCGGTTCCGTGCTTCGCAAGGCACGTTAAGCAGTTGTTGTCGGCTGCCGTCGATAGATGGCAGTCGTTAAGCCAAGTCAGAGGCCTTAGGGCGGCTTGAAAACTTCTGACAGTAAGACCAGCCACTAGTCTTACAAGCCTTCACCAATCCTGACTTGGCCGCCGTGGTGGAGTATGGCCTCTACCTTCCTCACGGAAGAGACCCGTGCCCTTTGGTGGGACATAATGGGTTGATGATGATGAAGGCGTAGGTCACACCGAAAAACCGGGGACGTGGGCGCGACAACGACGTAATACGTTGTATAGGGTCGTAGGGTCCGCTACGTAGTTTCAAGAGCCGCTAGCAGTTGTTGCGACAAAAGTTGTTGCGTTTTTTTCCCCTGCCCCATAGGTTCGAAAGCTTCGAATGATGTAGTCGCGAAAGTTGCTGTTTCGAACAACATTTTCACTGCCTCATACGCTCGAAAGCTTGTCATTCCGATTCATTAAGTGTTAATGTGTATAAAAGAAATTCAAGTTGTAATTATTATTACTACCAGCAAATCATAATCTAAATGCCTAGATAAAATCTAGATCAGTACTAATTTTGTGTCATCATCATCATCAACCCATTATGTCCCCACCGAGGGGCACGGGTCTCTTCCCTGAGGAAGGTACAGGCCATACTCCACCACGGGGGCCAAGTCCGGATTGGTGGAGGCTTGTAAGACTAGTGGCTGGTCTTACTGTCAGAAGTTTTCAAGCCGCCCTAAGGCCTCTGACTTGGCTTAACGACTGCCATCTATCGACGGCAGCCGGCACCAACTGCTTAACGTGCCTTGCGAAGCACGGAATCGCTCGGAAAAAATGCCACTAGCGTTAGTCATAGACGGTGACCCATCCATGGACTGAACGCGCCGTATGTTGCTTAACCTTAGTGATCGTTCAAGATCACTCAGGCAGCCCAGGCTACGAGCGATTCTACTAATGATACTAATTTTGTGTAACGCACAGAAAATCTTTAAAAATGAACTATATACCTAAATATATAATTTGTTAATAATAATAAATGATGACTGACACAACAATTAGCACAAGCCATATCATCCGAAGAACTGATAACAGATGGTGTGGAGACCGCGGATCGGTAAACGTAGTGTAGGACGTCCTCAGACTCTGTGGAGCGATGATCTTCGCAAGGCGGCTGGAAAGAGCTGGATGAGAGTAGCCGAGGACCGTGCTCAGTGGCGTGCAATGGGAGAGAATTATGTCCAGCAGTGGTAGGCCGATGATGATGATGACACAACAAATTGTGTTTTATTCACTACTTGAAATTTTTAATACACAATATGAATGAATGAATTGAAATGACAAGCATTCGAGTGTGTGATACAGTGGAAAAAAAAATCTCAACAACATTCGTCGCACCAACTGCTGCAGAAACTACGTAGCGGACCCAATAGACCCCATAGAGACCACAGAGCAATCGCTGTGGTCAGAGACTCTGTACACCTAAGCGACCTTAAATACCTACTAAATGACGATATCGAGACATAGAGATAGACGAGAGGTCCCGGGTTCCAATCACGGCTGGGGACTAAAAAACCCCAGTTCTTGGATGTTTACATGTTTGTGATGTCGCCGTTTGCGGTTCTCATGACACAGGGTATCCTAGTGTGGGGCCAGAAGCAATGTATATGCCTGTATGTAAATGTTGATGCTTAAATAGTACATTTATTAAATAGTACATTTATTTAATTTGAAGCTCGCCTTCGTACCAATTTATTTTAGTGCAATAAAGAATTTTTGTTGATAGCCGCTAGCCGTTTTCGACGTTGGTAGCCGCTTATGGTCCGGAGAGTGGCTGCCACCATCCGATAAGTGACATAGCGACGTGTAATGGGCACTCAAAGACCAGAGACTTAAACCAGAGCATCCTGCCAGTCATCACCTAGGAGCCGAAACGTGGACACTAGTCTACGGATGCAAAGAACGTGCTATGGACTTGACTTGGCGAAGTACCATGCACGCTTTAAAGACAGAGGCTTCAACCAGGGCGTAGATTTCGCTAACGCACTGTAGCACAATGATGGTTGCGTGCGTCGATTTACTATTTATTTGCATTAGTCTATTAGGATAGCGCACTCGATCCGAGCGTACTAAGACCGTGAAAACTCGGCATTAACTGTATCAGGCTGCTCGTGTTCGAGAAACCGCGGGTTAGTCAATTTAAAGATGGTGCAACTGGCTACAAGAATAGCTAATAAGAAAAGAAAACTTTTTCACATTGCCTATTGGAAAAAGGTTTCATTCAGTAGATTTCATCATCATCATCATTCAGCCACAGGAAGTCCCCTGCTGGACATAGACCTCCTCCATGGATTTCCAAAAAGACCGGTTGGAAGCGGCTTGCATCCAGCGTCTCCCTGCCACTTTTATGAGATCGTCTGTCCATCTTGTATATTGTCTTGTATCTTGTATTGTGTCCAATCTTTCAATAGATTTACGTTAGTTAAATTTAGCAAGAAGATAGTATTCTGCCCGAGCGCCCGACATCCGATGTTACTAAATTAAATACAGTTTTGTTACCACGAAAAGAGACATAGGTATTTTCTATCTACGGTAAGACTTTTAGTAGGATCATTAATACTTAACTAAGAAGTCAGCAAAATTTTTAACAGGCCAAAATGTACCTTTGAAGAAAATTACAGTTATATTTTTTGTTTCGAGGACTAAATTGTTCTTGGAAATTTAGTTATTAGTGTCAAAATTGTTCCAGAACAATATGCCTTAGGGTAAGTCCACAAAAAAAATGTATACCTGAATAAGTAAATATTATAAAATGTACACGCCCAAGTAATAAGCAAGATAACAGTACACATTTTGAATAGATGACAGTTCAAAGATGAATATTGAAATTGTAATTGTTTATTTATAAGTAATAGAATAACACATACAAGCATTAGAGTGGTCTCCACACTAGGCGTAAAACCTGTATAGTGGTGACCGGAGGAAAGTAAGTCTTACAAAACTTTGACATGGCGTATGAAGAACAATATTACAATAATACCAATAACATTTGTATCAATGAAATTAAAGTAGTATAGGTACAACATTTTAAAATGTATAAAAAAATAAAATAAAAATAAATAAACTCACGCCCGTTATCCCCGAAGGGGTAGGCAGAGGCACCAGTCTCTAGAACTGGACCCACGTTTTGCCGAGTTTATTAGGTCCCAAACGTGACAAGTGGCAAGCCTGTCGCCGTTATCCGGGCACAATTTATCAGCGAATGGTGTTGCTGTACAAACAAATGTACGTAACTAAAAGTCATTGGTACATGCGTGGTTCGAACCCAGACCCTCATGATCGAGAAGCAAAGGTCAACCCCACTACGCCACCACCGCTTTTACAAAATTTAAAAGTATTAAAATTACAAAATAAATAAGAATTACTTATAATAATAATAATAATAAACTCACGCCCGTTATCCCCGAAGGGGTAGGCAGAGGCACCAGTCTCTAGAACTGGACCCACGTTTTGCCGAGTTTATTAGGTCCCAAACGTGACAAGTGGCAAGCCTGTCGCCGTTATCCGGGCACAATTTATCAGCGAATGGTGTTGCTGTACAAACAAGAATTACTTATTCTACATAATTAAAATTTGATGAAAAACCAGGGATGCTTAGTGGTGAGCATTTCTCTTAAGACTATGTTATTATTTATTGGCATAGAATTAAAGCGGCAGTTCAATATTTCAGTTATGGTAGGTAAAAAAATAAAAAAAGCATGTTTGCAAACTAGTTTAGCAGTAAAAACTGAGCATTAAACTAAATAAAAATGAGTCATAAAATAATTTAAACGGGCAGTTCAATAAATACTAAGCAGTGGAATGGTTGAACTGGGCGGTTAGGCGCGTACAATTAACAAATCGTACTTGGTTAGTAATAAATTTTATTTAAGCAGTTCTATAAACGATGAGGCGGTAAAATCTATTCCTTGTGTATTTCAGCATTGAATGTCAAGAAGGCAAAAAATATGAAGCGTAACCATGTTAACCATGCATCATATTTTTTTCCTTCTTCACATTAAATGCTGAACATGAACATATTACCTTATGTTTTACATTGTGGGAGAGTAAAACTAAAGAACATTACGACAATCTGTAAGTATTTATAATTTGGCATTAGGATATATGTTAAAATTAGGATACAAAAACTAAGATACAATCATGTTAATAGTCAGATGAATCAGTGACAGAAAATTATTTTATAATAAGAGCAGGTTTGGCTTACAATCTGTAAGTATTTATAATTTGGCATAAGGGTACAATTATATTAAAATTAGGATACAAAAACTTTAAATATGCAAACTCGAAAAATACAAACGCTTTAAACTCCGCGCCTTTTGACGAAAGTTTACCTCTCTTTTCAATCAAAGTGACGTCCGGATGCTACCGCTGACTTAGAACTGCCCATTCCAACCGTTTTACTGCTCATTAATTTATTAAACTACTTGAGTAATTTTTGCACTGACATTGAATGATGAAATAACAGACCAATAATTTTTTACTTACTGCTTATGTTTTACTGACTCACTAATTTACTAACCGCTGAAAAATTAAATTACTGCCCATTAAATTTTTCAACTGATCATAATAACTTCTGTATTGTTTTAATAACAGTTGTAAAAATTAATTCCCTTATTTATTTCTTAGGCAGGAGTGGCTGATTGGTTGAGTAAGTGATGTGGTGGGTGGGTGTATTGTAATGTAGTGTGGCGTAAGTTTAGTTTGTGAGATGATGTGTGATGAAGTCGCATGAGTAAAAAGTGAGTCAGGTAATTATTTTAAGGAGCGATTCGGTTGAGTTATAATTTAAATTCAGTAGAAACTTTATTATGCTTAGCTTGGCTTCTCTGAACGAAAGGTTTATAATGGGACAAAGTTTAATAAGTTTATTAAGTAAAAACGGCTATAAAAATGAAGGAAATCGTTGGGCAAACCTGGTTCTCGTAGCAGGGACAGCAAACCGAGTGACTCGTTTTGTGCGAGTTAGTAGTGATTTAGGTGATGACAGGACAGATTTGTAAGCTGCAAGGGCAGACTGCATGATGAACTGTTGACGAACCGTCAGCACTTCGCATTCCAAGAAGAGAGTAGGTATGTGTGAGGAGTGAAAAGGTTTTCTGTGAAGAACTTTCAGGACAGAACGCTGTGCTCTCTCGAGTTGCAGAATATGTGACAAAGCTGAACCACCCCAGCAAGAGATACAATATCCTATAACTGACTCACACAGTGCAGTATATACGAGCCTGTGAATTGTTTTGTCAGTAATATCACGAATCTGTCTCATAATATATTATATTATATAATATTATATTATATTTTTTTTGAATTTCATAAGCACGAGAGGAAAATGTGTTACCAGAGGACTGACAATATTGGCAGAGTAGTCACAAATTAAAGCAGGGAAGTGACAGGCCATTGATTATAGCTAAGAAAGGGGACACGTATTAAATAAAACATGAAATATGCCAGAGGAGTGACGCCAGAGGAGTGACAAAATCGCACAAAACCTACAAAAACATATCACTTGCTTTTCTGATCACACAATAAACATTGCATTGTGCAAATATACAATTTCGTAACTATAAAATACAAAACATAGACTTGCTAGAGGAAATACTCCAACGACTGGCAGAAACACGCTTTCCTACAGTGAATCGCAAATTGACGCTATATTATATATTATATTATATTATATTATGAGACATAAGTTTACTGGTACGACCAGTCACAGCAGAAATGTGGGCGTTGAAGTTAAGGTTCTCGTCGAGAATTACACCGAGGTACCTAATGGACTCAACTCGTTTGATGCTGCTCGTGCACGAACAATTGTGATAGTTTGTACGAAGTTTACACGAAGAATATAGTTTGTGCAAGGGTTTCAGAATAGCCAAGTGCCGAATTAAGTTAAGTACGAACCTGTAAAGTTCTTAACGCTTATCAAATTCTGTATTTCTGTACGAAATTCTGACGACCTCTGTGGAGCAGTGGTTAGCGCATCTGTCTACCAAGCATGACTACCGGGTCCGAATCCCGGCTGGGGACAAAAAAAACCCAGGCTTGGATGTTTGTGAGGTCACAATTTCTTATTACCACGACACAGGGTATCCTAGTGTGGGGACAGAAGCAATGTATGTGCCTGTATGTAAATGTTAATGTATTTCTATCCTTTCTATATTTACGTTTAACAACTAATCTCCGTAAGATTATTATACAAACGTTTTTAAGTATTTCGCCTTCCAGCTAATTTAAATCTGAAAAACAGACCATTCGGCCGTATTTATTTGTATAATAATAATCTGTATTGCTATTATAAAAATAGTACTAAGATAGCATTTGAAACAGCTAATTACTGCATGCAGTATCGCCTTCGGAATAATATTGCTTACATAATTTAGGTATACAGCTTAATACTGAATAATTGATTTTATTTTATCTTCAAACTTTAGTTGCTGAATAAATAGTATTATTTTTGTTTTATTAACCTTTTTTCAGTATAATACAGATTTTCATATTTACTTATTCAAAATAAAGACCACATGTGTAGGTATTGTTATAGCGCCCATAGCTTAATACCAGGTTAATCAAATATTTAAGTATTTATTTCTTGCGTTGTTTGCATTGCGTTGCTTGTGTTGCCCTGCAACGAAGAGGGTTGCGTCCCGCGTGTCTTATTTTGTTCACTGAAAACAGTGAAAAAAGCGGACTTCTAATCAACATTTTGGTGTTTCAATTTAGAACACACCAATATTCGATCTCCATCTCAATGTCACTCAAACTCCTTGGACCAAAAATTAATCGACATACAAACTTCTTGTAATTTGCACAATACAACACCTCAGAATAAGCACAACACTCAAGATTTGACTGGATTTAATTTCGACATGATTTGTTGTCCATAATCTTGCGAAAACAAAGTCTTCATTATGGGGGCACGGGTCTCTTCCCTGAGGAAGGTATAGGCCATACTCGACCACAGGTGCCAAGTCCGGATTGGTGGAGGCTTGTAAGACAAGCGGCTGGTCTTACTGTCAGAAGTTTTCAAGCCGCCCTAAGGCCTCAAAAATAAATCTTAAAAATTTGATTCAAAGTGCCGTGGCAGGACCCAGCCGCGGGCCGGCCTACGGGGCCTAACGGAATGCATAGTATACATTGGAACCGCCGGCGTGTCCTCGAGGTATGAAGGGGCTGCTAGCACCTTTGCAACAATAAATTGATGAGCGTTGTTGTTGACAACTCAAGAACCGTTAGGGCCATCGCAAACAGGGCGACTTGTCGCCGCGTCTACTCGCCGCGTCAGACGCGACGTTGTCATTTGCTTCTGGCGTCTTGTCATCGCGACTCCGTGACTCTGACGCCAAGTGTGCGGAGATTCGAACTAAATATATGAAAATTGACGGCCATAGCCTGTCCTCGCGTCTAGTAGCCGAGCTGTCGCCTGTCGCGAGTCGCTAGTGTGCGCCTAGGCTTACAAGCGGCCACTCTACTCGGTAAAATTACTAGAATCTTTGCAACAATCGATCGGTGAGTAATATTGTTGCCAACACAAGAAGAAGCGGGTACTCAGTGCTAATAGCACCTTTGCGACAAGCCTGCGGTGTAGTACAACCGTGCACAATGATGTACACGGAATAGAATATTAGGTTACAGACCTAGACAGAATGGAATACTTAGATTAGTTAGTAATCATTAGCACAAAGCCAGGAGGATTCCGAGCAAGCCCGGCAAAGAGACCGCCGCAACAGCGATGGCCCATCAACCCGCGGACAAGATAAGCTTGGCACGGAGCCAAGAAACGTTTGCCTATGGAGAAGGCACTGCAGGCATGACATGTTACTGTAGCGATTATCCTTTATAGTAACTGGCTGGCACAGCCGTCTTGTTTGATTTAAATATTTTGAAGGAGAATCGCTACGTTTTTGTTGAGATGTCAATCGAGGGCCAGCTAGGCTAGGCCCTCCCTCGAAAAAAGATGAAATAAAAGTTAATATATTGCTTAAAAGCGTATTTTAATCAAGTAGTGCGCTACAATACCGTCGCAACTGCCGCCGCCCTTGTAACTGACCTTTAATAACTGGTTAATAAGGAAAAAATACGCTTTGTACGAAATGCTTGCTAGTATGCAGAAAACATTCTTCTTCGTTTCAGCCGAAGCGGCTGTAATACGCAATTTCACTTATTTTTGTTTATTGTTGTGAAAAGAACTGCCCGTGGAGATTAGAAAAGAAAAGTTCTTATTTTTTTTTTAAGGCATTGGTGGAATCTCACTACCCCACCCTTTGAACTGTGAACTGTTGATTACTAGTATTGTTAAAAATAAACGTAAGTTGATCCGGACCTAAAATTTACAATATGTCGTCCTTACGAAAGTTTTAGTATATTTAATGATTTTTTTTTGTAGGTACCTACAAAAATGGATTTAACATCCATTCATTATCATCAGGCTATATTAGTCCACTGCTGGACATAGCCCTCCCCTAATGAGCGCCATAGCGCCCTGTCTTCAGCTTGCCTCATCCAGCATCTGCCTGCAGTCCTTCGCAGATCGTCATCCCACCTGGTTAGAGGGCGTCCTACACTACGTTTGCCGAGTCGCGGTCTCCACTCAAGAACACGTTTACCCCAGCGGTTGTCGGTTCTTCGCGAAATATGGCCAGCCCACTGCCACTTCAGCTTGCTAATTCTCTGAGCTATGTCGATAACTTTGGTTCTCTGTCGGATGTATTCGTTACGAATCCTATCCTTCAGAGAAACTCCGAGCATAGCTCTCTCCATAGCTCGCTGAGCGACTTTAAACTGGTGGACCAACCCTTTCGTGAGTGTCCATGTCTCGGCTCCGTAGGTCATAACAGGTAGGACACACTGATTGAAAACTTTCGTTTTCAAGCATTGCGGTATGGATGACGAGAAGACCCGGCGTAGTTTCCCAAACGCTGCCCAGCCCAGCTGGATCCTCCTCTTGGCCTCCTTCTCGAAATTGTTTTTACCTAACTGCAGAATCTGCCCGAGGTAAGTGTATTCGGAAACGATTTCGAGTAGGTGACCATGTACGACGACCTTTATTGGATCAATGTGACCATTGATCATGACTTTGGTTTTATCCAAATTCATACCAAGACCGATGCGTCGCGAGGCTAGGCTGGCCAGCATGTGGTTCAGCTCCTCTAGCGACTCCGCCATTAAGACTATGTCATCTGCGAATCGCAGGTGTGAGGTGTAGTCGCCGTTTATGTTAATGCCCTTTTCTTTCCAATCCAGCGTCTTAAACATGTCTTCCAACGCGCTTGTAAACAGTTTCGGGGATATAACATCCCCCTGTCTTACTCCTCTGCACAGTTGGATAGGTTTAGACTGCTGGCCCTGTACTTGGACACTCATGGTGGCGGCTTCGTACAGACATCTCAACACTCGATATAACGATAGTCTACTTGGCATCGCTGTAAGGATTCCAGAACATCCCAGGTTTCGACAGAGTCAAAGGCCTTCTCGTAGTCCACAAAAGCAAGACACAGGGGCTGATTATACTCCTCGGTCTTCTGTATAATCTGCCTCACTGTGTGAATGTGGTCTATGGTGCCATATCCTCCGCGAAACCCGGCCTGTTCCGGCGGCTGAAACTCGTCGAGTCTTCTGGCGAGACGATTCGTGATCACTCGTGAAAACAGCTTATAGACATGGCTCAGGAGCGAGATGGGTCTGTAATTTTTAAGAAGAGTCTTGTCACCCTTCTTAAAAAAGAGCACCACCAAACTCCCGCTCCATGCCTTTGGAGTTCTCCCACTGTGAAGGACGGCGTTGAAGAGCTTTTGTAGTTCCTGTATAACAGGGGCTCCTCCAGCTTTCAAGAGCTCTGATTTTATTCCGTCCTCACCGGGGGCTTTTCCATTTTTAAGCTGCCTCAGAGCTAGCACGATCTCGTCTTGACTGATGTCAGGCAGTTCGTCGGTGTAGTGGCGCGTCAGGGTGGCTCTGGAATCTTGGTCGTCTCGTTGGGAATAAGGGGCATGTGCAGCGTATAATCGGCCATAGAAATCCTCTATCTCGGCGGAGATCTCCGGCTTCGACAATACGGTCCCCCCGTCGTGCGTTGTAAGCTTCGTCAGGTGGCTCCTGCCAAGCTGCTGAGTGAATACTTTGGACCCTCGGTTTTGCTCTATTGCCTCTTCAATGAGGCGTGTGTTGGAGCTCCGAAGGTCGCGCCGTACCATCTTCGCAATTTGCTTGTTCAGGTTTGACCTCTCTGACGAAGTCGCTTGGGTGGTTTCCCGTCTTTTTGTCAGCAACCGGAGAGTCTCAGCCGAGAGTTTGGATTTCTTGCCTGTCCGCTGCGTTTTGCAGAACTTGATGCCCTCGTCCCTAAGAGTTACGACCAGATTGTGTAGACCATTTACTGACTATTATTCTTCCTGATATCCACTCCACACAAAAGTTGTGTGGAAGAGATCGCTGTAAGCGATAAGACTATCAATTGGACCTAGTTTAGCAGAAAGATTCCAACTGACACTATGTGAGTTTTGAGATATTTGACGTTTTAGGTTAAAGCTGATTTATGCTCTCCATACTGTGGGTTGGACTAACATGTGCCATAACTTTGCACATACTCATCGGTTCGCTATGAAAGTCTTTGTTTATTAAAATATAAAGGAAAGTGATCATTTTGGTACATTTAACTCAAAAATTATTTTGTTGTGGGTTAGAACATTTCTGCTAAACAACGTCCAATTGTATACTACTCAATACTCAATACTCAATACTTTATTGCATTCCACAAGTTGTAGGGTTGTTACAACTAATTATACATAGAAAATAGATGAAGCCTAGTGGATAAAACAATGGACTTGGAAGCGGAAAACCCAGGCTTGATTCCCAGTGCGGGCATTCACCTATAAATTTGTTTTCTTAGTTATGTACATTTGTGAATTTATAGTAGCAATATCACTCGCTAACTGTGAAGGAAAACATTGTGCGGAAACCTGAGTGCATGAGTTATTGACCACCTCAGCGCTTTGAATCTCCAATCCGCGGTGGGCAATGTGGCGATTAAAGCCCTGTGCCCTGTAGTGGGATGTTTCTAGGATGCTTTCTATTAGATATAATTTAATTATTTCTCATCATTGTGCAATAAAGTGTTTGCTATGTTTGTAATGTTCTTGGCTGGTTACCGTAGCACAGGGTATCCTAGTTTAGGACCAGGTCAAGTGATTGTGTGAAATTTATTTATTTATTTATCAATCTAAATCACACTAATATTATAAACGTGAAAGTTTGTGTGTGTGTTTATATGTTTGTCAGTCTTTAGCGCTGAAACGGCTGGACGGATTTTAATAAAATTTGGTATGGAGTTAGCCGATACCCTGGATTAAAACATAGGCTACGTTTTACCGCGGGGAAATATCTTATTCCTACGGGAAAATCGATGAACCGCGGGTAACACCGCGGGGCACAGCTAGTAATTTAATAACATGAACTGGTCTTTAGAGAGTGACTGAATCTAGTGCATTACATTACCTTTCTATCCCACGAGTGGGTAAGTCAGTAAGTACTGTATCTATATATGCCCTGCATAGATAGATAGAGTATTCTTTATTGTATTTAGCCTAGATTCTGTACTACAATACATTGTAGTACAATGATAGTTGCACGAACGCTATGATTTCATTTGATTGCCGCTTCGAATCAACGCGCGCACGAATATCAATAATTTTAGGCCTCGATAGAATTTGTAAACTTGTCACGTGATCCGACAATGTTACGACCTCTGTGGCGCAGTGGTTAACGCATCTGCCTACCATACGAGAGGTCCCGGGTTCGAATCCCGACTGGGGACAAAAAAAAAGAATCCCAGGTCTTGGATGTTTACAGGTTTGTGACGTCGCTGTTTCTGGACCCCACGACACAGGGTATCCTAGTGTAGGGCCACGAGTGAGCCCCTAACCCCTAGAAGCAATGTATGTGCCTGTATGTAAATGTAAATGTAACTGTTATTGAACTATAATGCTCTAACAGAAACCAGGTCCCGTTTTTTGGTGCATCCATTTTCCTTCGGACATCCGTGCTTGCTAATTTCCCTGCGCCATAAAGAGGTATCTAATCGCCCTGCCTGCTGATTAGCGCCTCAGACATTAAGGCGAGTGCACACCTGCGCCGCGGAAGTTTTGTCGCGAGATGGGGGCACTTTTTAGGGCCCCGAGAGCGTAAGGTCACGGGGAAGGAAGTGCTCTGAGATACTTGATGAGCTTGCGACGATGCGTATGATTTTGGGGATCCACGGCACTTAGGAGGAAGCTTTTTATGGCCATCGGACGATCGTCCAAAACGAAGCTCTAATTAGTAACGAACTATATTACATGGAGAATTCGGTAGATACTATTTATAGCCAGGCACGTCGGTTGGCTAGAACCTTTTATCTTACACGACTGCATGTGATAAATCTGATCCTCCTCATCGTCTCAAATAACAGCGACTGTCGCTTCTTGCCGTATGCTCTAAAATCCACCGCGTCTTTAAATTCTTCGGTCTTGATAATCCGTTCGCCTTCAGCGTTGTAGAGTTGTCCATCTTCGTTATGTTATTTGTAGGCGGAGGGATTTGGATTGGTTTTTCAGGCTGGAAGCAAGATTTGCTTTTAGACCTTGAAGTTTGGATAAAGATAATAGTAATTAAACTGAACTGGTTTCACCCTGGATCGCTCGTAGCCCCAGCCGCCTGAGTGATCCTAAGCGGTCACGAAGGTTAAGCAACACAGGGCGCGTTCAGTGCATGGATGGGTGACCGTTCTAGGACTAACGCTAGTGGCATTTTTCCGAGCGGCTCCATCAACCACGGGTTGATGATGATTTCCGGTGCACTGTACTTAGTTGTGAAGAGTGTCTACTTGTTACTTTGTTTTTGTAGCCCGTATACCTACGGCCCACTCCTTGCCCCCCACGACCTGTAGATTCTGCTAATGCATTGTAGTACAATGACAGTTGAATGACTGCGTCGATTTCATTTCACTGCCGTTTCAATCAACGCGCGTTCGCGTCTGCGTAATTCTACGCGTCAATGGATTAAAAAAACGTGTCACGTGACCCAACCATTTAACTTTAATTGAACTGTAATGCACAAACAAACTCAAGTCCCTGGTTACGTTAGCAGGAAGTCGCTGGATGGCGGTGCAAAACACCGGGAGACTTCAAAAACCATGAGGCAGGCCCATGTCCTGCATTGGGCGACATCGGCTGATGATGATGATGATGATTATATGCTCCACTGAGGGGTACATGAGGGGTGCATGTGGGGCACTAGAGGGATGATATTATTATGTGCTTAACCGCCACAAAAAAAGAAACCTAGGTCTTGGATGTTTACATGTTTGTGACGTCGCTGTTTCTGGTTCCCACAACACAGGTATCCTAGTGTGGGGTTAAAGAGGGTTTTTCAACAAGAACTTTGTTCAAACTTTGTCTGGGTCCAAACCACGCATGTACCATTGACTTTTAGTTACGTACATTTGTTTGTTTGTACAGAAACACCATTCGCTGGTAAATTGTGCCCGGATAACGGCGACAGGCTAGCCACTTCTCACGTTTGGGACCTAATAAACTCGGCAAAACGTGGGCCCAGTTCTAGTGATTGGTGCCTCTGCCATCCCCTCGGGGATAACGGGCGTGAGATTATTTATTTTTTATTTTATTTTTAAACTTTGTTTAAAAAAAAGAAAAGATGAAGATGATTCAAATTTTTATTGTATTACGAAGAGAAAAGTTTGGCAATTATGAATGAAAAATTATATCTGGTAAATGTTCACCCCGAGCACGCTGAAAGATGTCGATTCTTTCATCAAAGATTCTAATCAACTTTTGGCAAAATGGCGGGTCTATTTCGCTAATCACATCACGGATTTTGAGTTTCAAGCCTTAAAACACAAAATTTATGATTTGATTAGCAAAATAATTCTTGTTGAAAACCCCTTTATGTATATAGCAATTAATTAATTCATTTTTAAGTTGAAAATACTCAATAAGCCGAATTGTCCGCCTGTAAATCGTCGACTTTGCAATACAATTTCGCTAGCAACTTCGGGAAAATATTGCTCTCCCTTATTTCAATTAGGACTATAGAATACACCGTCCCCAAGCATGATATACGAATATTTCGAAGGCCCCTAACTCGATAGATAGTTGTTTAATTTAATTCATTTCTACTGGACAATAAAATGTATGGCCGAGAGCAAGAGCCGAGCGTAGTCGTAGAACGTAACTCAACTCTTCTCACGATGTTAATTTGAAGTATCATAAATATTTATCATTATCAACCCATTATGTCACCACCAAAGGGCATGGGTCTCTTCCCTGAGGAAGGTATAGGCCATACTCCACCACGGGGGCCAAGTCCGGATTGGTGGAGGCTTGTAAGACTAGTGGCTGGTCTTACTGTCAGAAGTTTTCAAGCCGCCCTAAGGCCTCTGACTTGGCTTAACGATTGCCATCTATCGACGGCAGCCGGCACCAACTGCTTAACGTGCCTTGCGAAGCACGGAACCGCTCGGAAAAATGCCACTAGCGTTAGTCATAGAACGGTGACCCATCCATGGACCGAACGCGCCGTATGTTGCTCAACCTTAGTGATCGTTTAAGATCACTCAGGCAGCCCAGGCTATGAGCGATTATTTTTATGCTTTAACAATATGTATGCTACGTATGTAGCTTTATGTAGGAAGTTAATTTGAAGGGAGTAGTTAGACTTCTGCCAACTTGGCAACTTGGTAACGTTGCGACATGCGCTTCCGCGCATCGGTCAAGTAATTAGGCCACACGTGTAAATAGCAATAACGCTTAGTCAGTAAGTTAGAACATAGCAACTTTTATAATATTTTCGAGACACTCAATACACGACCATGGTCCAAGTAACATGTGTTCTGATTGACGTCACCCCCAACTGACCCCTGAAACCAGAGCGCCTACTTCGCTCTCCACATGGCGACCCATACCAGGCCAAACCAAATGGATATCAAGAAGAAAAAACATTTTTGAAGTTTAATACGTGAATACGTTTAAGAAGTGAATTAAGCCAAATCAGAGGCCTTAGAGCGGCTTGAAAACTTCTGACAGTAAGACCAGCCGCTAGTCTTACAAGCCTCCACCAATCCGGACTTGGCCCGCGTGGTGGAGTATGGCCTATACCTTCCTCAGGGAAGAGACCCGTGCAACTCGGTGGGGGCATAATGGGTTGATGATGATGATGATGATGAAAGACAATTGGTTGAAAATGCTTAGTTTTAAATAGCCACCCACCATAAGCTTCGCACGGGTGCAATGTTGTGTTAAACAAAGATCTTACAAACTTTGTCCAGATTTTTTGGCATAACTTTTTTTAAGCAATGTAATGAATGCGGCCTATATACGTCCCACTACCTATAGTGGGCCCTAGCCCAGGCCTTCTCTCAGAGAGAGAGTATGGGCTTTAATCACCACTCGTGCTCGCCGCGGATTGACGATATCAGGCGCTGAGGTATTAAATAGGTCTGATACTCATGTCTCCTCACGTTGTTTTCCTTCACAGTTAACGGGTGGAATATCTATGTAACTTCACAAATTTATACTTAGAAATCAAATCAGAGGTATATACCCGCACTGGGAATCGGACCGGAAGACCTACCACTACCGAGTCCATTATTTCTACCCACTAGGCTACAACAGCTCTGTATGAAAATCAGCGCTGAAGGCTTGTCCTTCAGCATAATGCTGAGTCAGCTGCCATTTATAACAGCAGTGACACGCCGTGACCTTTATTTTCCTCCTGTTTTCTTCAGATTCTTTGTTTTGTACAAATTTTATGGTTTAATTTTTGGATTTATTTTGTTTTGTGGCGTGTGTATTCTGTTGTTATAATAAATTTTTCTTCTTCTTCTTCTTGTATGTATGTTATCACTTGAAGACTACAAATTAATATCCACTCGTGTTAAGTTTCACTCTCAGACAAAATCAATTAATTAACTACAGATTCTAATGTATTTCGCTTTCTGGTGTTTATAATAAAGGGTTCTAATCTGCAGTCTGTTAGCTTTTAGAATATACCTCGGCTACTATCGGATAGAATCGGATATATTCGTGTAATAGAAATATCGGAACTAATGACACTTAACTTTACATAACTTTTCAAAATAGCGAAGAAAAGTTTTATACAGAGCAGGAAATATTATTACACTCGTGTGCTTTCGGCGAAAACCGAAGCTACTCTAGAGCCCGAGGTATATTCCAAAAGCTAACAGACTCTATTCTAACATAATAAAATTAAAGTCAGTTTAAATACTGTGTTGTAAAGGAAAAGACGTTACAAAAACTTGTCAATACTACGAATGAGACGAAATGTGTTTTGATAAATAAGGCTCCAAGTCTTCTCAAAAGCTTTCTTACTGAGACTCAGCGGTTGACGTTCTAGGTCCAGACGGTGTGTCCGAGGACCGGCCCCCAGAGACGCGTGACGGACTACCCTGGCCGGCCATAAGTCACGTGACCATAACAGCTCTACCCCATCTTGGGGCAATTCGCCTAAGGCTAGGAACGACTTCAGGGGCATATCCGTGAGTTACGACGAATAGCGGCGACTAGAAGACGCAACAAACACGCCAAAAGTGGTTTGAAAGTCGCGACTTACAGATCCATGAATTGCCGCTTACGGATATCCGTAAGTTGAGATTTACCTACAACTTGTGGCAAGTCTTTGTCACGTCTTTAAGTTGCCACTGTGTGTCAACGCTGAGGTATGTGCCCCCCAAGCTTGTTGTTTAATTGAATCATCATCAACCCACTATGTCCCCACCGAGGGGCAAGGGTCTCTTCCCTGAGGAAGGTATAGGCCATACTCTACCACGGGGGCCAAGTCTGGATTGGTGGAGGCATGTAAGACTAGTGGCTATACTGTCAGAAGTTTTCAAGCCGCCCTAAGGCCTCTGACTTGGCTTAACGGCAGCCATCTATCGATGGCAGCCGGCATCAACTGCTTAACGTGCCTTGTGAAGCACGGAACCGCTAATTTTCTAATTTTCTAAAATATACCAATATCATGCATTTAGAATTTTATTGTATAGAAAATTAACTAACTTACTAAATAAATTATATTACTTTTTAATACAATAACTAACATACATTTCTACATTTTATTAATATTACAATAAAAAAATGTCATAAACGTTTAAAAAAAATGTACAACAAAATGTTTCATTTATATTCTCATTGCTAAAGAACACGAACATGACCGCCTACCTTTTTTTATTATCAACTTTGTTGGGACGCCAAACTAATAGTCCACTAGTTAGAACAGAAAGTTTACCAATACTGTCAAAAAGTCATAGACCGATACAACAACGAGGATCGAACCTTGCCCTCTAACTTTTAAGCCACATACCCAACGCGTTACCACCACAGCGACCGTGCGGTACAAAATCCAATTAGATTTCTAAACAGCGGTATTAACCAAATATTGTTTGTATGAGCACAATTGGTGAGCAATTTCCATACATTCGATATCAGAGGGGGCTCGCCTCCAACCAGCGTATGCGAATAGAGAGGGCAGTTAATTTCCTTCATACACTATTGGTTAGTTCAAATAAAAATTTTATGGTTCCGAACCTTAAGGTGCGTAAGGAAAATCTCATAGGATCACATTGCTGTCCGTCCGTTCGTCCAGCTGCCTGTCTGTCAAAATCCTGTCGGCAACGGGTGCAGGTGTCATGGTGAAATTAAAAACAAATACTCAAATCTGCGGTCTCTTCAAAAATTTAAGTTCTAAGTTAAAGTGAAAAAACGATACGGCTCGTTATGCCGCAAAAAAAAACGTATATTTCTACACACGAACGAATCAAAATTTATAAGTTACTTCCCGTCTTATACTAAAAATACAGGAAATAATCTTAAAACTATAATACATTTGTGATTAAATCTTTGGAAGTTTGGGTAAAGTTCGGAAAAACACTCCGAGTATGGTTTATTGATGCTATTGAAAATAGTTTAAAATTATAATTACTTTATTCCGGATTTACTTGCGTGATTTTTTGTCGGTAGAGTCCGACTATGTTTCGCTCCGATTCGCACAGCCTTTTAGTTTTAAAATAACTTAACGTTAATTTTGAGAAGTATAACTTCTTATAAAATTGCATTAAAATCGGCCATGCCGCTTCGGAGGAATATGCGCAGTAACACGGTGAGTGGTGACACAAGAATTTTATATATCAGATTATTTACGGACGGACAACTAGGTCCGACCTAAAATCCGTCCGATCGCTTACACTTTTTTCTCCTAGAAGATAAAATCCAAATTTAAATAAAGTGACGTCAGTACGCGAACTGTGCTTTCTCTACGCCGATTCGCCGGAGGCTAGCGTCTTATGCAAACTTAGCTTTGTGCATCGAGTGTGCTCGCCGAAAATTGTTGTCGATTTTACAGCTACCTACGTGCTGCAGGGGCCATGTTTAATATACATAGTAATATTATATTAACTCCATAATCTTACCGGCTTTTGGAGGAGTAAAGCTAACAAGCGCCCACATGACGTAGGCAATCGAAGAGTTTTTTGCCTAAATCCGAGGTTTTTAGGACAAATAGTCTGTACGGTGTAAAAGTAGTTATTACAGGTTATTAATATTAATGTTTATAAAGAAGTAGAATACTTATATTATGATTACATACATACATATACACAAGCTCACGCCTGTATCCCAGAGGGGTAGGCAGACACCAGGGACTTCCACCTACCACGATCCTGACAAATCACTTACACACCTTATCTTATTATTGTTTACCATTACGACAGGCTACGGCCGTCAATTTTCATATACATATTTAGTTCGAATCTCCGCACACTTGGCGTCAGAGTCGCGGAGTCGCGACGACAAGACGCCAGAAGCAAATGACAACGTCGCGTCTGACGCGGCGACTAGACGCGGCGACAAGTCGCTCTGTTTTCGATTTGATGAAGATCTGATACACTCGTAACTTTCCCAAATAGAGGTCGGAACTCATCAATTGATGAGTTGATATTTTTGTATTGATAATATTTTCTTGTGTATTGATACACAGCAGAAAATAAGGTTTATTGGTTGCAATCCTTTAGTAATGTGTATATTTTTCACAAAATATATCGTAAGTAGTCCCAGGGTAATTTGGTGATTATCTACAAAAATAACGTGAAATATATTTAAGGATTTAAAAAGGATTTAATAAAAAAATATCAAATCCGACTTCAAAATACTAAACCACGACAGAAGTATATTTTGTAGTCGGTTCCAACTTCATAGTCGAGGGCCTCGATTCTGCTAGTGCATTGTAGTACCTACAATGACAACTGCATGAACATGGTGATTTAGTTTCATTGCCGCTTCAAGTCTATGCGCGCACGCATATGAAACAACCTGGGCGTCAATGGTATGAAAAAACACGTCACGTGACCCAACCGTGTATCTTTATTTGTTATTTTTTTATTTATTATTTTTTAAAATATGTGTTAGTGATAGTTAGATGTGTTAGATAGTTACTTCTATTTGTATTAATGGCGCTAGTGTCACTACACTGGAGTCCATTAATTATTATTAATTATCCTTTCTCACTTTTCCAAGTCGAGCATTTAAAACTGTCATTCGTCATTAAAGAAGGCTGAGGCACTCCTTTGTGAGTGTTTCCGCGTGTCTGTATATCTCGAACAGTTTAAGCTGCTAAGTGGGAAGGCAGGTAGCGTTTCTCGACGCTCCAACCACCATAAATAAATCAATTTTCACTACGACGCCGGGGTGGGCTCTGCCAAAGTGGCAAACTATCTCAACACCAAAAAAAAAGTGTCTGTGTTTTCCTGCTTCATGTGTGGCGGGTAACGACTATGAGTTAGGAATCCAGAAATCAAAATGTATGTCAACGTAGAGAATTCACATTCTGTTTGTTGAACGTCAGTGTACTTACAATGTTAAGGATAGTCGTTAGCCGCTGCCTTAGGGCCGAATGTAGTGGAGAAAAAGGCAGCGAAAGAAAACTCCACTCTGCCCATCTTTTCTCAAATCATCTTAAATCTAAAACAAAGTTTTTAGGTATGAATCTCCATCTACCTAACAAGCTCAAGACCCATGAGTGCAATCAATACTTGCAATGTATACTAAAATTTACAATGAACATTTTTATATACTAGTACTTATCTCGGCTTATATTATGTTATTTGGACATAGTTTTTAGCAAAAAGGTTGTGGATTAGCCACAACATGGTATTTTTTTAGTTAAATTTACCAAAATATCACTCTGTGAAAATATAGATATTTTAAGAATCAATAAAATCATTTTCATAGTGATCCGATGAGTATGTGCAAAGTTATGGCACACTAATTATGGTATTCCAACCCACATGTATGAATCAAAGTATACCCAAAAACTCAAATACCTCAAAACTCACTATTTGTGGGTTAAAACTTTTTTCCTAAAATACGTCCATTTATTTATTCTACTGGCTTACTCCTTTTTTTTTTTGTTCTTTCTTTTTTTAGTTCTTTGTTTGTTTTTTTTTCTAGTTAGGCTTTTGTTTTTTTTATTTTTTCTTGTCCATTTTTTTTTGCTTTTTTCTTTTTTATCTCTTCGTAGCTCCTTAAGCCGTAGTCTTCCCTTGCTCATCAATACTAAAGGTGATTAAGTAATAATACGAGACAGGAGCTAGCCTTAGAAATAGTCAGGGTGTCCACACGCCGCGAGGGGACCCTAAATTTTAGCAGGCCGTCAATAAATCAGCGTTATTGTTGTAACGTCCGAAATTTACGAAATTGAGACACATTGGAGATGTTTATTGCTGTTTATTGCTAAATAGATAGAGCGGTGGTGACTCAGTTGGAAGACCCGATGCTTTACGTACGTGTGATCCCGGATTCGAATCTCAGCCTATGAGATTATCTACGTTGCTTTTATATTTGACATCAACCCGTGCAGTCATCTTGCATAAAACAATTTTATTACAAGTAATCATTCTGCCAATTATTTCCTTGTAAGAACCCTATTATGCTAAAATAGTCTACGTATGTTATGTATTTGTAGCAAAAAATTGCCAAGTATAATTCTTAATTTTGTTAGAAACTTCATTCGAGGTGGGCGGGACGTACAAACCCTATTTCGCTGAAGTAATAACATAATAATAGTTGTCAACCAATCTAATTGATGGTGGAGAGTTTTAATCAAGTTTGATGTACATAGCCAAGTCGATGAACTAGAAGGAAGAATTGGCATAATAAACTATGCATCGTAGTTCTATGCTTTTCCTAGGCCGTGGACACATGTCATGTCTACGGCCACGGCACGGCACCGCCACGCCACCGGAAGAAAACGCGGCGGGCGTCACGGCGCCGCGTGCAAAGCATACTGCGCCGAGACAGGGTGCCCCGCTCGATATTTCATCTTATCAGTTGGTATTTTTTTTCCTTAAAATGAAGAAATGAAGCATGTCCTTTAATCTTTTTGAAGAACCAAAACTGTTATTTTGGTGCGATGGTTGCTACCGTGTGCCGGCGCGGTACGCCGTGCATGGCGCCGTTTGACGGTGCGGTGCCGTACCATTGCATGGTAGCCGCACCGTAGCCATGTGTCCACGCCCTTAGACTTTTTTGTGCTGCATCGACATACAGCGTATATCTACTTTAGATACTTTTATGTTTTAGGCTTTGTTTTTCTCGCTGTCGCTTCACTTTTCCTCTACTTTTTCCCCAATGTTTGTAATATATTTTTCTGTATGTCTATGTACCTATATGACGTATAAAATAAAAGTTTTTTAAAAAATAAAAGTATTTTTGCTTCTTCTATTAAACGTGGTTCTAGTTAGTAGACGAATCAAATCAAAATAATTTACTGCAACGTAAAGAATTTACATTCTGTTTCCTAAATGAAGCTCAATGAATTGACATTGCTTCTCTACCTTTGGATGAAATACGACACGATATTTTTGTATAAGTATTAGATGATCACTAAGTTAGTCCCACAGGACCAGCTCGGTCTAGTGTGGGGACCACAGTTTATTCTTAAGTCTCTATAAAAAAAAACTGTTTACTCTTAAACAGAACAAAAACCTCAGGTCTTGGATGTTTACCTACATATTTGTGATGTCGCTCTTACTGGTTTCCAAAATACATTAGAAGGCGTACATTCTAATTTTTTCCGTAATTTTCTTCAACTTAACAATCTTCCTCGATTCCTAGCTAGCATTAATTTCAAAGCCTACGAAAGCCACCAGTCCAAGCCACGCCCCAGTTCATTACTCATTTACGGGTGACCTTTGCGTATCATGCAACGATCCCTTATTGGATATCACTGTCCTGCTTTATTATTAGCTCGAATTTTCCGTGAATAGCACTAAATAAAAATAAAAATATAAAAATTTCCACACAACACAATCACTTGACCTGGTCCCAAACTAGGATACCCTGGATGGTAACCAGGCAAGGGCATTGGGAAACATGGAAACCTGACTACTAACTTTGACGACCTCTGTGGCGCAGTGGTTAGTGCATCTGACTACCATGCGAGAGGTCCCTTTCAGAAGTGCAAAATTACTCAAAAACTCCAAAATTCCAATTCAAAAACTCCAATTCAAAAACTCTTTCAGAAGTGCAAAATTACCGGATATACAAATTAAACCGGCTATTACATAATTTGACCTTTGGTCATAGAGACCAAGTCCATTTCTTTGATACGAATAAATTTATTCAAGACTTTATTTTAACCCGGGACACAATGAGTGTGCCCCTCTCTTCTAAGCGACTAATTGCCAAAATGTTGGCATTCAATGTTTATGACCCTATTATTGTTAATACAATAGCACAGGGACCTCCAGGTCATACAAATTGTAAGACAAGTGACACTTGCCAACCTCTGTACTCAGAGGTTGTGAAAAGAACTAGTAGTAGGTTAAATTTGACCGCTGATTTAAACTGCCAGCGCAGACAAAGGAAAAGCCCTCCTTAAAAAAACTTATTTTAGCTAATCAGAATATACAGGGTGGCTTTTCTGGAAAATTATTAGAACTAGAGTTGTTTTTAGAACAACACAGAGTGGATATACTTTGTGTCACAGAGCACTGGCTACTAGAGACTCAAATGAATTTTTCTGTGAATAATTATCAAATAGCCAGTTGCTTCAATAGAAAGTCTGCAAGGCGTGGGGGGTCCTTGATACTAGCAAAAAATAATTTGAAATTTAAAGAACGGAATGATATTTGCAGACTTTCTGTTGAAAAAGTAATTGAAATATCGTGTGTTGAACTGTCTGGACACATTGTAGTAGCCTTGTACAGGCCCCCTACCAGTGATTACAGTTTATTTGAAACCATATTAGAGGATGTTTTAAAGGTAGCTTCTAGCAGCAATAAGAAAGTCATAGTCTGTGGTGACTTCAACATTGACTTGATGGCAGACACCACTTTAAATACAAAATTGACAATTATTTTCAAGTCGTTTAATCTAGCAAATATTTTTTTGGAGCCTTCCAGGATAACTGAAACTACTGCCACCTGCCTAGATAATGTTTACTGCGATTGCGATTTTTCCGATTATTCTACAGTAAATTGTCTAAAGTCAGACCACAGCGGTCAAGTTGTGCATTTTGAAATAGATACAAAAAAGGCCGAACCTGTTATCCTCTGCCGGCCCGTAACAAGTAAAAACTTAGTTTCATTTAAATCAGACCTAGAAAGTAGTATAAAGACTCAAGAAAATTATGAAAATGCTAATGATCATTACAAAGAGTTATTCGAAGTGGTGTCGGGTAGTTTTAAAAAGATTTTTAAATTGCGCCATCTAAAAAGCAAGGACAATAGAGTAGGATTCAGTGAATGGGCTACGTCAGGTATTCGAAAGAGCAGAGACACACTTTATGAATTATATGACAAAAAGACTTATACATATGATGCCAACTTCATACAGTACGTAAAAAAATATTCAAAATTATTTAAGGCCGTCTGCCATAAAGCTAAATGCGATCATATAAAAGGTAAAATCCTACAATCACAGAATAAAGTAAAAACAATTTGGACCCTAATAAATAGAGAAACGGGTAAAGCAAAGTTAGGAGACCGAGATATTTCACTTAAGATTGATGACAAAATAATAACATCAAATGAAGGTATCGCTGCAGCTTTCGAACAGTTCTTCACTAATGTCCCAATCATAACTACAGCTCCGTTAGACTCGTCACCTGATCGTGCGGCGACATTATTAAGGGACAATGTCCCCGCATGCGAACACGATTTTACGTTTAATTACATTGAGCCCCATGACATTGTTAAGAATTTTAAATTATTAAATCTTAAAAAAACCGAGGACTTATGGGGTATGTCAGTAACAATAGTTAGTTCAGTGATAAATATCCTAGCTTTGCCGTTAGCACAGATTTTCAATAAATGCGTAGATGAAGGAGTATTTCCAGACCTCACGAAATATAGTAGGTTAGTACCCTTATTTAAAAGCGGTGATAAACAAGATCCAACAAATTTTAGACCCGTTTCAGTCCTACCAGTATTAAGTAAAATATTTGAAAGAATTATCTTGGATCAATTACTTACTCATTTCAATAATTACGAACTCCTCCATAGTCAGCAGTTCGGTTTCATTAAAGGGCGGAATACAACAGACGCTGGAGTCATGTTAGTTAAACATATTTTCAGTGCGTGGGAGGATCATAATGATGCGATAGGAGTATTTTGTGATCTGTCAAAGGCATTCGATTGTGTAGACCACAAAACATTACTCTCAAAGTTAAAACACTATGGAATAAAAAAATTAAGTCTAGATCTTTTAAAATCATATTTAGAAGGAAGGGTTCAAAAAGCAGAAATAAATCGTATTAAATCGTCAGGCTCACTTGTAAAAATGGGAGTCCCGCAGGGATCTATCTTAGGGCCGTTCCTTTTCGTAGTCTATGTAAATGATTTACCGTTTTTGGTACAAAAAATGTGTGAGATAGTGCTATATGCTGATGACACGTCACTTGTTTTTAAAATAAAGAGACAGGAAAATAATCTTGACGAAGCAAATAATGCTCTCTCGCACGTTCTAGATTGGTTTACAGTAAATAATCTATTGTTAAATTCAAAAAATACAAAATGTATGAAATTTACCCTACCTAACGTAAAATTAGTTGAAAAGAACATTGTAATTGAAAATAATAAACTAGAATTTGTTGAAGATACTGTATTTTTGGGCATCACAATCGATGCTAAACTACAATGGGTTCCACATATTATAAAATTGGCACATAGACTAAGCTCCGCAGCATATGCCGTGAAAAGAACCCGAGAACTTACTGACGTTGCAACTGCTAGGCTTGTTTATTTTAGTTACTTCCATAGTATTATGTCCTATGGTATAATACTATGGGGCCGGGCAGCAGACATTGAGACTATCTTCATCTTGCAGAAGAGAGCGATCCGATTTATTTACAAGCTAGGTAGTAGGGACTCGCTAAGAGATTTTTTCAAAGAAACTAACATCTTAACAGTTGCAAGCCAATACATTTATGAAAATATTATGTACGTTCGGAAAAATATTAAGGACTTCGAAACTCTTGGTAGCCATCATAACGTTAATACTAGGAATAAACATAAATTGACATTTCCACTATTTAGACTTGCAAAAGTTAATACTTCCTTTATGGGGCACTGTATAAGGTTCTACAACAAGATACCCCAAGATATATTAGAGTTACCCCCAACGCGATTTAAGAATTGTGTTAAGCACACTCTTTGCAAAAAAGCTTATTATAAAATCAACGATTATTTAGAAGACAAGGACATATGGCATTAAATAGTAGTTTAATATCAAATTTAATCACAGGATAAATGTGTCTAGTGTTCAACACATCCAAGATATTATTTTGTATGTTTTATTTGTATTAGCTTTAAGCTGATTTGAGAAAAGATGGTCAGAGTGGAGTTTTTTTTTCGCTGCCTTTTTCTCCACTACAGACGGCCCCAAGGCAGCGGCTAACGTTATACATAACTGTATGTACATTGACATTCAACAAGCAGAATGTAAATTCTTTACGTTGAAATAAATTCTTGATTCTGTCCCGGGTTCGAATCCCGGCAAAAAAAAATCAGTTCTTGGATGTGGAAGTGTGCAAAATAAACGTTTATATTTATGGAAAAACAGCCAGACCGAGACCATTTTATACAAATCAAAATCAAATATTTATTATTCGTAATAAAAACAAAATGTTTAACACAAAGTTGTTAGTTTCCCAATTAATAGAGTAGATTAGTTATTTCAATAATAATAATAATAATAACTTTCACACAACACGATAACTTGATCTGGTCCTAAACTAGGATACCCTGTAACCAGGCAAGGACATTACAAACATGGAAAAACACCCACACTGAGGCCATTTGTACAAATGTACCCTTTGGAAATCGAATCCAATCAGTTGTTGATCGTCGACCAACGAGGCATGTTTAGTTTTTAATGGTTTTTATTATGAATCAAAATATTTGATTTGATTTTAATTTATTTTAGTAAGAAGCACGTTTGGGTTTGATGATGATGATGATTTCCTCTTATCCCTTATCAGGGACATAGGGCTCGTAGAAGGGATCTTCATTTCTCGCGGTCTTGTGCGGCAACCTCTAACTCGTTCCAATTGAGTTCCGTTGAGGCAGCCTCTTTCTCAACGAAACGCCTCCAGATAGTGCGAGGGCGGGGCGGCCCGGCCGTCTCTTGCCAGAAGTTTGCCACGTTAGACTCTGTTTGGCCAGCTTTTGGCAACATTTGGGTTTAGTCAGTGAAAACGGAAAGGGCAATCTCAACGAGAGACATTCGTGGAACGACCTCCCATCTGATCATTTTATGTATAGCTCAGAAACGTTACGAACGGATGGATAGTATAATTCTTCGTCGTACTGTAGCGCACTTCGCCTTTTTCGCCCCAGAGGGTGTATGAAGCATTTATCTCTTCACCTCATTAAGGGATTTTCTCTTCTGGGCCTAAATTCCCTTTCGGATCAGAAAGTTGAATAGTCATAAAGTTGAAATCACAAAATGTAAATTTCCCAAAATATTGGATTTTTTTAATTTCGCAAAATGTCGAATTCTCATAAAGTTGAAATCCTGAAATGTACAATTTCTCAAAATATGCTATTTTATTTACGGAAAATGCTGAAATTTATTTAAATTTTAAGGTAAGTACAAGATAATTTCTGGTGGCCCATTTTTTTAAAGTTTTAAACGTTCTGCAAATTTATCTTGTAACAAACTCAGTATTTTAGGAAATTAATTTTCTGCAAATTGAACATAATTAGATTCAACATCCTGCAAGTTCAACTTTTGGAAAACTAAAAATTTTAGCAATTCAACTTTCTGCAAATCCAACTTTTAGATTAAATGGAACAAGGTGCAAATTCAACTTTTGACAAACTCAACATTTTAGGAATTAAACTTTCAGGCTAGATTCTACCAATACATTGCAGTACAATGACAACTGTATGAACATGGTGATTTAGTTTCATTGCCGCTTCACGTCAACGCAAGCACCAGGATTAATAATTCTAGGCGTCAGTGGTCAAGTGATTCAAAAAACAAGTCACGTGATTCGGCCGTGCATCTGCCATCGTACTATAATGCACTAAGAGAATCGAGGCTGGTCTGTTGTACTACGTTGTAATCGGTTGAGCTTTTGAGAGTGAATTGAGCGTTTTGAATGAAAAAGAAATGTTTTCAAAATACCTCGAAGGAATATTGGGTGCAGAAAGACGATTTTTCTGTCCCGTTTGCGAAATATTAATAATAGTAATACCTTCCAAACAACACAATCACTTGACTTGGTCCCAAACTAGGATACCCTGTGCTATAGTAACCAAGCAAGGACATTACAAACATCGAAAAACACCCACTCTGAGCCCAATATTATTTATAATCATACAAATAGAAATAATAAATTTTTTTTTTAAATCTTTTATTTTATTGAAGGTTTGGTACACAAAGTGACCATGTCACCTTCGTAAGAGCTACAATTTACATTAATCTAAATAGTCTAGGTAAGTACTAACACAACTAATTTCTAGCACGTAAACCAAATCCAATTAATTTATACAATTTTCTTGCGTTGCTTGACGTAGGGTCAGACAATGCAACATTACAAGTGCCAACCTCTGAAAATAGTGTATTATTATATATTTGGGTTCTTTGAGATTCCGTTCTGACACATTCCATTAACAAGTGATAGACATCTTCGATAACGTTACACTCTGAACAGTTTGGGGAATCTGACTTGCGCATCAAGTGTGCAAAAGTGTTAAGTGGGAGATGTCCTGACCGGGTTCTCAAAGCGGTAACAATTTCGGATCTAGTCATATTTATGTTATCAAACCAGGGTCGCTGTAACAGTTCACTTTGTATTGTACGATACCAGATACCTTTGCTACGACTAGTTTCTTCAAATATGTTTTTCCAATTGAGAAAACAATCATTTTTGACATCACATACTAAATCTAAGTAAAATGGAAGAGATATACTAGGACGACCATATTCACAAGCTTCCCTGGCTAAATTATCTACAATCTCATTGCCCTTTAAACCTATGTGGGATGGGATCCACTGAATCTTGACAATCTTATGTGTGTGCTGTAATTTATAAATGGTATCCAGTATGCAGTAGGCTATCGGTGCCCCTCGAAAATTCGAGGTGCATCGAGCCAGATGCTGGAGAGCACTCTTAGAGTCAGACAATACAACAATATCTACGTGGTCAAGAGTCGAAATATATTCTAAGGCTTTTTCTATAGCAAATAGCTCTGCATACATGATTGATATTTTAGAATTAATTTTATATTTTTCACCGTGATTGGACTGTGGATCTAAAAATGCTGCTCCTATATTTAAGTTGTCTTTTGATGCATCTGTATATATCTTATGACTATTAACATATTTGGTCTGCAACAGGTGGGTGCACGTTTCTATCAATTCATTATTATTATACAGTCTTTTGGCTTTATCGATTTTATCAATTTTATAGTTAATTAAGAGATCTGTGTTTATATTACTCATCCAAGTATCTAAGGAGAACATATCTAGTATCGGACTGGAATGTATAGGAAGATTACTAAATTTTGTATTTATATCAACTAATAACGGTGATTTTATTGTAGAGTTTCTATTATTGTTATTTACAATTGCTAGTTCATCAACAAGACAAATAGTGCTGCTATTTTGTAAAGACTTAGCACGTAGCCAAAACTTTCCAGCCAAATATCTTCTCCTTATATGCAACGGTTGCAGACAGAGTTCGCTTTCCATGACGTGTATGGGAGTGGTTTTTATGAACCCACCAATAGTTCTCATGGCCTGATTTTGCACCTTTTCGACTTTGTATAAATGGCATTTAGCACTAGTGTCATATAAAAAGCTGCTGTAATCTATTCGGCTGCGGATAATAGATATATATAATCGACGTAGGTGCGTTGGATGTATTCCCCAAATGCCACCTGCCAAAACTTTAAACACATTTAGGAATTTTTGTGTTTTTTCCCGCACGTAATTAAGATGTTTACCCCACCTTAAGCCACGATCTAACCAGAGACCCAAATATTTCACGCTGTCAACCACATCTAGCTTACGACCATTATACTGTAAATTAATACGGCCTCTGTTGAATCCTTTCTTAAAAATGCAAATTTTTGACTTCCTTGACGAAATAGAAAGGCCTAAAACTTCTGTCAATTTATTGAAACAATTTAAAGCCGACTGAATTTTGTAAGTAGAATCTTCGATAGAATGATTAGATGCATATATGACAAAGTCATCCGCGTACTGAGATATGTATATTTCGGAGATTTCGTGGCAGATTTTAGAGGTAACGACATTAAAAAGGATCGGAGACAAAGGGTCACCTTGCGCTAAGCCTCTCCCTGTACGACGGCATACTATTTTACGACTTTCAGCCATCTCTATACTCAGATAGCGTTCCTGTAAAAAATTCCACAAGTATTTGCATATATCAAGATCAATTTTGACCGACTCCATCATACACAACAATGCATTAATGTCCACATTATTATATGCATTTTCTACATCTATGAAAAGCCCTACTGTTGCATGGTTTTTCGAAAAGCCAATCTGGATAGAGGTTATTAAGCGAGCTAGGTTATCTAAACATGATTGAGATTTCCGAAATCCTATAGTTGAATCTGAAAAACAGCGATTCTTTTCTAGCCACCATTCCAACCTTTTACATATTACTGAATGAAAGATCTTGCAAGGACATGACATTAAAGCAATAGGTCTAGAGTCAGGGTTGTTTTGGTCGCCTTTGGGTATTGGAATAATGTTGATGTCTCTCCATTGACGAGGAATCATACTAGTCACGAGAATTTCATTGTATAAAGACAAAAGATACATTTTCCCATTTAAAGGTAGATTTTTAATCATGGAAAATGAAATTTGGTCTTTTCCTGGCGCGGTATCCTTAGGTTTAATTGATCGCTCTAATTCATGAATTGAAATGGGTGTAGACAATATAGACGCTTCTGAATAAAAGTTAGGCATTTTGTTTGGAACATAATCGGGAGTTAGGTTTTTGAGCATTATCATAGCTTTATCTTGAGACACATTGAATTTTGGTGTTTTGTAGCCTTTTACCCACTTCATCTTACGCCACATTTCACTCGATGAAGTTACGTTATCAATTGAGTTACAAAATTCTTGCCACGATTTTCTTTTACCTTCGCGAATTAACTTTTGAGCTTTAGAAATTTTAAGTTGAAGGTATTCTAGATTTTCTGGGGTAGGATTTTGTCTTAACTTAGCTAGTGCTAATCGACGTTCCGCAACTGCCTGAGAAATAGTTTGATTCCAGTAAGGTTTTGATGTGAACTTTTCTGCGCGTAGAGGGTTATTACATATCTTGACAAATGGGATGCTAATATTTGCGGCGTCGTTTATCACGTCAATGAACTGATTATAATCTCCCTGAATATCATGAGACCTTATCATATCTGAGAAAACAGTTTCGAGATGTTCGTGATACTTTTTCCAGTCTGCCTTTTTATAATTCCGCTTTTTGGGTGACCCGTCGCTATCTACTTTAAATTGAGAATCAAATTTGATCACCAGTTGGTCACTTCCGAGTGTCTCATTTAACGTTTTCCAGTGAAACCTTAAAGCTATATCTGAAGTAGCGATAGTTACATCGGGGGAGGTCTGTTGTAAAGTACCATTTACCATTTTAACTCTCGTAGCTGAACCGTCATTAAGTGTAACTAAGTTTAGGTCACAAAGGCTGTCAAACAAACATGAACCTTTAGACTCAGTTCTGCAAGACCAGTTGGAATGGTGTGCATTGAGATCTCCGGCAAAAATAGTTTTATTAGGGAAGGGAGTAAATACTGAATCCCAATGATTTTGACTAATATGTACACTAGGGGCACAATAAATTCCTACAATATTTTCTAATAGCTCACAGTTTAAAATTCTTAGGTGTAAAATTTCAATACCAGGATTTGCAACCTTAATTTGTCCAACGTGTGCCTTAATACTATGATGTACAATTATTGCTACTCCTCCGTACCCATCCCATCTATCCTTTCTGAATACATTATAACCACTTATCCGCAAGTCACTGTCCAAAGTTAACCAAGATTCACTAATCACTGCTATGTGTATTTTTTGTTGTGATAAAAGCTGCTCCAAGACTAAAACTTTCGGTCGCAAACTTTGTGAGTTCCACTGGATAATGTTTAATGTAGAAAGATTTTTCCGTTTATCCATCGTTATTCAATAACGCCGACAGATAAGGCCACGTAGATATTTGTTTCACAATGTAATCCATAAACCACGCCCCGACTACTTTAGCTCCTGCAACTAGTTTTTCAGTAACTGTCTCATACCTCTTGGAGAATATGATTTGTTTGATTTTTTGTAACAGATCCCCTAGTTTATTCTCCTCCTGCTTGTGAACTTTATCTGTTTCCCCTATATCTTCTTTATCCAAATTATCTGTGCTTGAAGATGAATCCGATAAGTTCTCCGTACCACAATCTTTCTTACGAAGCTGGCGTTTGTGTCTGCGATTTTTCAATTTTGTGGTTGTTTCAATCCCTTCCTGTCTCTTATGAATCATAGCTTCAGTACAAATTGTAGCCTTACTCGATGTTGTATGTGTATCACCTTGCGCAGACATTCCTATAGCGGATTTTAGGGCTTCTGCATAACTTGTACCCGGTTGGTTCATATGCTTCCTTAATGTAGGGCTTTTTTGAGCAGCGTCTGCTACAACCGTAACGTGTGAGGAGAATGTTGGAGGTGATGGTGGGACATATAGGTTGAGGGCTTTTCTGTAGGTGCAATTTACTTCCGCCATTATCTGTCTGAGTTTCTTCTCCTTTAGAAACATGGGACAAATTTTTGCTAAGGCCATATGTTGTCCCGAGCAATTTATACATTTGTAGGTTGTTGTGTCGCAATTAGGATGATTATGGCCACACTTGGGGCATGTAATTTTATTGGAAGGGCACGTCCTTAGAAGGTGCCCATACTTCCAGCATCTGGAGCATTGGGTAACCGGAAAAACAAACGGTTCTACCTTCGCTCTTGTATCTAAGATGTAAACATGCGTTGGAAGTACAGGGCCTTTAAAACATATACGAATAACCTCGCTTGACTCCCAAGTTGCGTCGTCAAAGCTGCGTCGTCTCTGTCTTCTTATGTCAATTATATCTATGTCAGACTTCAAGCTTGCGCAGATTTCCTCATCAGGGAGGTCTAGATCAATGTTTTTTATAATGCCATATGAAACGCCTACTTCAAATGTTTTTTGGCACCTATATTGTCTTTCTATAAAACTTCGGCATGAAAGTAATTTTTCAGCATTAATTTCGTTATCAAACTCGATAATTACTTTGTAGGCATTTATGTATTTGACTTTTATGACACCTTTTATATTCTCTGCTTTGAGCAACCGCGCCAGCCCTATTTGTTTTGGAAGTTTTTCCTTACCAGTCATGCATATTTCAACTTTCTCCTCCGGTATAATTCTATTGCTCTCACTTGAGTCACACCTTAAGAACTTCTTCTTTCCTCTCGCCACCGTGGTCCACTCCTCTTCATTGTCCTGTTCTCGACTCCTTTTATCAGCGCGTCCAAACTCATTCGTTTCCCTGTTACACTGTATATTGTCCACCATCATTCCCACGCTACTACTACGCGAGATACTGTTTATCCCCGTCTCACCCGGCTCGCTAACAATAAGCGACGATTCACCTTCACTACCCATTATCAGTAAACACCGCGCCACGCATCAATATAGCTATGAACTTTATTATAAGGTTTCGCGACTGCGCTGGACCGGTTTCAAAGGGACAGCGGAACGTCCTTCGACCGCACCGTGCGCCACGCGACTGAAATAATAAATGAAACAATACTAACAATAATAACAATAGCCATTTTTATTATTATGTTCAGTATTAAAAATTCATGTTGACGACCTCTGCCTACCATGCAAGAGGTCCCGGGTTCGAATCCCGGCTGGGGACAAAATGGTAAAACTAGGACTTGGATGTTTACATGTTTGTGATGTCGCTGTTTCTGGCTCCCACGACACAGGGTATCCTAGTGTGGGGCAAGAGGCAATGTATGTGCTTGTATGTAAATGATTATTTTGTGTTTATAGAGATGCGTAATAATCGATTTTATTTTACGCATATGAGGTGCACTTTCAGAAATTGTGAATGAATTCTGAAAAGTGGGCGGACCCCAGACAAAGGTTTTCATAACATAAAAACACAGCAAGAGAGGTCCATCAAATATACACAGACAACGGTAGTTTCAAGGCTTTTTCACACGTACCACAAAAACACCACGTCGCAACGACAAAATGTTTTCAAGCAGTGGTTACGTGTGAATAGTGTCGCTGCAGCTTTTTGTAATTGCAGTGTGGTACCGACATGTCGATGTGGTTGCGTTGTCGCCAGTAGTTGCGTTATGGTACCCACAAAATGTCGATGTGGTTGCGTTGTCGCCAGTAATTGCGTTATGGTACCAACAAAATGTCGATGTGGTTGCGTTGTCGCCAGTAATTGCGATGCGGTTACGTCGTGTGCAGACACAGTATGACTCCGGCATTCATAAATGTATGTGCCCGTATGTAAATGTTAAATGTTATGTTAATGTATAGGTTGCGGTTGGGATGTGGTTTCGATGTGGTTGCGATGTGCTCGCGATGTGGTCGATATCATACACGCGGTCGATGAAATGAATGAATGAAATGAAAATGAAAAAGAAAAAGCCTTTTATTTCTTACTGAAAAATGTTTACAAAGTAAGTATTCTAATTCTAATATTAACTTAATTTAGGTTAATGTTACTGTTATTGTTAGTATATTAGTTTTTAAGTTTTTTTTTTATTATTATGTATTTTTTTATCATAATATTTACTTTGATTAGGTTACTCTTACTGTTATTGTTAGTGTGTTTTTGAGTATTTATTATTATTATTATTATTATTTATTGTTGCACTTAGTAAGAACCCCGTGACGGGTACAGGCCTCCTCCAAAGATGACCATTTTTTCTCTGTCTTGTGCCACTTATGCTATAGGTCTCCCCCTGCTTCTTTTGCCTTGCGGGCCTTCTCTTTTTACTTTTACACGCGGTCGATAACGACTGCAAAATGTGGTTCGTGTGAATAGTCCTATTCATTTTCCATACAAAATATACGCCCGGCCACGTGGTGTGGTTGACGTGTGGTTGTAGTTGTGGTGTGGTTGTGGTACGTGTGACAAGGCCCTAAGACACGACTGCCTCAGACGACGTCCTCTTTTAAAAGGCTTTCCTGGAAGTCAGAGGCTTAGAAAGTAGCTTCTCACCGCCACTTGCCGAACAAATTCACTCTATGCAACAAAGACTATATTCCTTTTGTGAATTTAACTAATTGTACTAATTGTGCAGCCAATTAGGTAGTCCTTTTGTTAGCAGACTAAGCTGCTCGTAAAGTAAAGTTCTGTAAAGTCCGATTTGGATTGGTCCATAAGTTAAATTCCACTAGGTACCTTTCCTTGCTTCTTAAACTATAAAACTGTTGCATATTATGTATTTATGTTGTAGGTATATGTATATGCATTTTATTATTTTGTAGATATATTATCTAAAAATTGTACTGTTGCTACTTGTCAATATATTTTCGATTTTCTTATTTATATACATCCTAAATATCCATACCTTCCGACTATATGCTCTTCCTGCAATTCTCTCCATCCAAAGGTTGTCTGAAAGAGATCGCTCTAAGCGATAAGACCGCCAATTGTATACCGTTACACAGACATAAGGAAACTACAATACATTACTACACCACACCACACTACTAGACCACAAAACACTACTCTCAAAGTTAAAACACTATGGAATAAAAAATTTAAGTCTAGATCTTTTAAAATCATATTTAGAAGGAAGGGTTCAAAAAGCAGAAATAAATCGTATTAAATCGTCAGGCTCACTGGTAAAAATGGGAGTCCCGCAGGGATCTATCTTAGGGCCGTTCCTTTTCCTAGTCTATGTAAATGATTTACCGTTTTTGGTACAAAAAATGTGTGAGGTAGTGCTATATGCTGATGACACGTCACTTGTTTTTAAAATAAAGAGACAGGAAAATAATCTTGACGAAGCAAATAATGCTCTCTCGCACGTTCTAGATTGGTTTACAGTAAATAATCTATTGTTAACCTAACCTAACGTAAAATTAGTTGAAAACAACATTGTAATTGAAAATGATAAACTAGAATTCGTTGAAGATACTGTATTTTTGGGCATCACAATCGATGCCAAACTACAATGGGGTCCACATATTATAAAATTGGCACATAGACTAAGCTCCGCAGCATATGCCGTGAAAAGAATTCGAGAACTTACTGACGCTGCAACTGCTAGGCTTGTTTATTTTAGTTACTTCCATAGTATTATGTCCTATGGTATAATACTAAGGGGCCGGGCAGCAAACATTGAGACTATCTTCATCTTGCAGAAGAGAGCGATCCGATTTATTTACAAGCTAGGTAGTAGGGACTCGCTAAGAGATTTTTTCAAAGAAACTAACATCTTAACAGTTGCAAGCCAATACATTTATGAAAATATTATGTACGTTCGGAAAAATATTAAGGACTTCGAAACTCTTGGTAGCCATCATAACGTTAATACTAGGAATAAACATAAATTGTCATTTCCACGATTTAGACTTGCAAAAGTTTATACTTCCTTCATGGGGCACTGTATAAGGTTCTACAACAAGATACCCCAAAATATATTAGAGTTACCCCCAACGCGATTTAAGAATTGTGTTAAGCACACTCTTTGCAAAAAAGCTTATTATAAAATCAACGATTATTTAGAAGACAAGGACGTATGTGGCATTAAATAGTAGTTCAATATTAAATTAAATCAGAGGATAAATGTGTCTAGTGTTCAACACATCCAAGATATTATTTTATATGTTTTATTTGTATTAGCTTTAAGGTGATTTGAGAAAAGATGGTCAGAGCGGAGTTTTTTTTTTCGCTGCCTTTTTCTCAACTACAGACGGCCCTAAGGCAGCGGCTAACATTATACATAACTGTATGTACATTGACATTCAACAAGCAGAATATAAATTCTTTACGTTGAAATAAATTCTTGATTTTGATTTTGAATAATTCTGTATCCTGGTTGAGTAATAAAGTGTTATCTATCTATCTGAAATCAGTGATGCTATAGAACGAATCCGGTCAATTGCAAACGGGCGGGCCACATCTGCAGAATGCAAAACAATAGATGGACGAGACGACTGATCGAGATCTTTAATAAAGGATTTTCCTTTTATTACGAGATCAGTAATACATAGAGAAATTTGCGTGTGAATGTGTTGGTTCTCGGTTCGGTGCGTGGCTCGCGGCTCCGCGTGGCGCTCGCCGTCTGGAGATAAAGTAGTAAGCAGCTCGGCGCTCGTGTAGTGTGTGGACGATGACGGATTTGTCCACGAATGGGTACGGCTCGGGGCTCGGCTCGCGGTGCGTGTAGTGAATGGTGGCTTTCAGACCTGACCCTGAAAATAACAATAGACATAGAAAACCATTCTTATTTTCAAGATCAGGTCTGAAAGGGCTAAGTTTGACAGTCAGCAGTGTGGCCATATGAAGAATTCGAAATAAATCGCGTCCCACGAATCGCTTGTCAGACTCTAACATTAAAATTACAAGTACATTGACTTTCAACAAACAGAATGTATATTCTTTACATTCTGCGGATAGCGCATCTGCCTACCATGCGAGAGGTCCCGGGTTCGAATCCCGGCTGGGGACAAAAAAAAATGAAACCCAGGTCTTGGATGTTTACATGTTTGTGACGTCGCTGTTTCTGGTTCCCACGACACAGGGTATCCTAGTCTGGGGCCAGAAGCAATGTATGTGCATGTATGTAAATGTTATGTTATGTTGAAATAAATTTCTGATTTCTAAAAATTGTACAAAATGTGTCTTCGACGGAACGATTCATATCTCAAAAAGAGCCCTAAAAAAGGTCGGTCGAAAATCATCTGCGTCGTCGACGAATATAATTAACTCCTCAAAAATCGTCTCAAGTTACGTTGCATAATAAAAAACAATGAGGAGCGGTTATACGAGGCGCGGTGGGCCAATCGGCACGAATTAACGCCGCCCCTTCTCTGTGAGTCGCGAGAGAAAAACTAATTAGCAGGGCTCAAAAAAAAAACTTAAAAAATAATAATTTGGAGGATTCCGTAGTTAGCGTGTCTAGCGTATGGATCGAGCCAACTGATCGGAGAGGATCAATTGACAGCCGGTTTTCAACTTTTCGAGGTGCTAATATTATTATAGTACCTAAATGTTAAATTAAGTATTCTGGACTATTGCACTTAATATTAATTTAAATATTCTAGATAAGTCTATGTCAGAATATTTCCATATTCTATTATTTAGAGAGATCAGAAAAACATCTATTTGTATTTATTTTCGAAACAAAATATTTGCATAATCTATAGGTAAATTAACTAAAACTAAACTGTAAAAACCTAACTAAAGACAAAACTAATTAAGATAAATAATACTTAATAATTAATATAAACTAATTTCTAAAATGTATATGTATCTATTATTTATAATTCTATAATATTTCTTGATTGATTATAATTCTATAATATGTAGGTCTTTGCTTGATGTTAAAACACTTGCTTACTGCGTTTTGACGATTTTACCAAGTATCCACAAAATATTTTCGAAGGTCTTCAAAAAGGCTATTGAGTGGGCTTGTCTTAAACCAATTTCTCTTTTTTACGACGCCCCAAAAAGTTGTTCTGCAAAAGTAGGTAGCAAGTAACTTTGCAATTTTTTCTTCGCCTATTTTATGGCTTCATTAAGACGGAAACGTGTTGATGAATTAACTTTTTACATTTCACCCTGTGAATTAGGTTTCTGGCTTATCGAGCGTCTGCAGGGTGTTTCAGTAAAGTCCGTGAAATTTAAGAGATTAATCTGTACACTGATACACACGGCGTTGTTCTGAACTTAACAGAATTTATTTTTGTTAGTTTCAATTCACGTGCTTGAATTTTTAATCACATCCCAAAATGTCTACAATCTCTAAATTTATTTGAATTCGAACGAAATGTGTATAATCTAGTATGCGATAAATGCTTATAATACAGAAGATTTTTCCTGTAAATAATATTTTGCATCAACATGACCACATATTTTATTGATTCATCAACACCATCACCATCAACAACCCAATATGTCCCCAAGTGGCACGGGTCTCTTCCCTGAGGAAGGTCTATGGTCTATCCACCACGGGTGCGAAGTCCGGATTGCTGGAGGCTTTTAAGTATTATTTACAACGAGTTCGCTGAACTAAAATTGTTAAATTTGTTAGAAAAACCAATACTTTTAAAATTATTGGACATTTTTATACTTATGTAACGCACTAATTTAGACTTAGGAACTGGAATATTGCGAACGAACCCTAAAAAACCCTAAGCCCTAAACCTTCTTGGATGTTTACATGTTTGTGACGTCGCTGTTTCTGATTCCCACGACACAGGGTATCCTAATGTGGGGCCAGAAGCAATGTATGTGCCGTACATGTATGTAAATGGTGGCGGTCATACATACGTTCATCATTTACGGCAGTAGTAATTTTAATGGACGGCCACCGCGTTGGTGTATTTTAGCCTTAAATTTCATCGTATAACAAGTTTTCCGGTCTCGTACCACCCGCATTCAGCAAAAACCTGCCACTGTAATCAGGTCAACAGCCCAGCTGGTGGTAGCGAAGGGTTTACCCACGCCGCGTCGTCCGGTCCGCGGTCGCCATGCCTGAACTTCTCCGCCCAACGGCTGTTAGGCCTGCGACCTATGTGCCCCGCCCACTGCCACTTCACCGTCAATTCTTCGAGCTAGTACCGCCCTTTGTCATGTCTTCTGTCTGAAAAATTTAAATTTATAGTCTGGATGCTAATTTAATATTAGGTCCTTACATATGAAATTGGCGTTTCGTCGTACTGGCCACTTTGAAATATGTCCTCTTTGGTTAAGAATTCCAAATTCAAATTTACAAATATAGTTAGCCGGTATATTTGAGTTTCGAAAGCAGTCGTTCATTTGTTTTTTTGCTCGTATGTTTTTGCTTTGGCGTCGCTCATTTCGCAAAATGGAAAACTTGAAATATGCTATTGCTGCAATACCAGTGCTGTAGAAACGGCTCGAAGGCTTAAGCCGGGTCCGCTGCGCCATGTTACGCGTGTTACAAAAAGCGTAACACGTAAATATAATAAAAATGGGACGTGGTATAACACGTTAAGTGTTACATAACGTTACGTTACGTGTTACGTAACACGTAAAGTGTAAATTCCACTCCCCATTTTTGTTTTAATAACGTGTTACATTTTTTGTAACACGCGTAACATAGCGCAGCGGACCCGGCTTTAGTGGCAGGGCACACGACGCGTTGCGGCGGCGTTGCGGTGCCGGAGCGGTGTCGGTGCGACATTTTTTAGTAAACGGATCAATGAGATGGCAAAATTGCATAAATAGTAATGTTACCTACTTTGATTACCTAATTAAATATATTTAAATAACGAGATTAAGTTCCCTCATACAAACGCCGATTTCTTTATCTAGGGACCAAAAATATTAAATTTCAGACAGCAAAATCACTTATCTTGTTGTGCTCCCAAACTAGGAAACCCCAGCATATCACAAACATTCAAATACAGCATGTCTGGGTCCATTTGACTGCCTCATTGGTCAAGCCGCTAAGGCGCTTACCTTTCAAAACAGAGGTCGTGAGTTCGATTCCCACTGGGGCCTCAGTCTGGGTGTTTTTCCATGTTTGTCTTCTATGTCCTTGCCTGGTCACCACAGCACATGGTATCCTAGTTTGGGACCTGATGATCAAGCGATTGTGTTGTGGAAGTTATTATTATTATTTGTGCTGTTTTCACTGATTTATTTCTAAATTATTTTCTTTCTTCATCGAGGATAGCTACGTCTATCACATTTCACATTAAAATTTTGTTAACTTTTAACTTATAGTATTATTATTTATAGTTTTCTTGCACTTACTTTCTTGATATGTTTATTAAGTATTTGTGATGCATTTCATCGTCAACCCATTATGTCCCCACTGAGGGGCACGGGTCTCTTCCCTGAGGAAGGTATAGGCCATACTCCACCACGGGGGCCAAGTCCGGATTGGTGGAGGCTTGTAAGACTAGTGGCTGGTCTTACTGTCAGAAGTTTTCAAGGTCTCTGACTTGGCTTAACGACTGCCATCTATCGACGGCTGCCGGCACCAACTGTTTAACGTGCCTTGCGAAGCATGGAATCGCTCGGAATAATGCCACTAGCGTTAGTCATAGACGGTGACCCATCCATGTACTGAACGCGCCGTATGTTGCTTAACCTTAGTGATCGTTTAAGATCACTCAGGCAGCCCCGGCTACGAGCGATTCATTATTGCGACTTTATTGAATGCCATTTTATTGAATCACTCATAGCCCCGGCTGTCTGAGTGATCTTAAGCGATCACGAAGGTTAAGCAACAAGGGCGCGTTCAGTGCATGGTTGGATGACCGTCTATGACTAACGCTAGTGGCATTTTTCCAAGCGGTTCCGTGCTTCGCAAGGCACGTTAAGCAGTTGGTGTCGGCTGCCGTCGGTAGATAGCAGTCGTTAAGCCAAATCAGAGGCCTCAGGGCGGCTTGAAAACTTCTGACAGTAAGACCAGCCACTAGTCTTTAAAGCCTCCACCAATCCGGACTTGGCCCCCGTAGTTGAGTATGACCTATACCTTCCGCAGAGAAGAGACCCGTGCCTCTCGGTGGGGGTGGGTTGATAATCATGCCATTTTATTATTACTGTATACATCAAAATTTTATAAATTGTATTTCTTCATGTCATTGTATGCTTGTACCTTATCTATGATATTTTCCTCGCATTTGTATTTGGTATGTAGGTACTTCTGTTGAGTGTGACATTTGCAATAAATGTTCTTTTTTCTGCGTCTGTTTTGATATTCAAGTGCTAGATCAAGAAGGCAGTCATTCATTACGCAATCTATTTGATTGATTGAAATAAGACAAATAGATAATATTTAAGGTTGATTGATATTGGATGAAATTTTAACTTGACTGTTTCAGCGGACGATCATGGCCACCAACTAGAGACAAATTATTCGCCATTCTATAAAACCTCACTCTTCATTCCCTTAAATATTAATTCATCAACAGAGGGGTGCCTAAACTGGAAATTAAAGTAATGAATAGCCCAATTCGTTTGTTCTGTGAAGTCATTAATCATGTGAGCTCGGGTATAGCCCCTTAGCGCGAGTGCTTACTAGGTACGTCACTTGGTAATATTCCCGAAATTAAAACTCGATTTTGGCAGTTTTGTTTACTCTTGTTAGACAAGGAAATCGCTTGAACTGCTGGTAGCTTCGGCTGCCTGAGTGATCTTAAACGATCACGATGGCTAAGCAACATAGGGCGCGTTCAGTACATGGATGGATAACCGTCTTTGACTAACGCTAGTGGCATTTTCCGAGCGGTTCCGTGCTGCGCAAGGGTTGTAACGGGTTATAATGCCTGAAATAAAGTTTTTTTATTTTTATTAGCAGTATCTAGGCCCAAGTGATTATGTTTCATGGAAGTTATTAGTGTCAGTTAAAACAATGCAGTTCAACACACATTTTTGACCGATATGATGTCAGAAATCACGTCAAAACACGAACAAATTACCTATTTGGACAGCGAATTAGCACAGATTTCCCTGACGTTGCCAAGTCTGGGATAGTTTTCGTCCGCCGCCGAACAGAGCGTAGTGGAAACAAAAATAATTACCCCCGGCCGCCGAAAACACAAATCTGCTTCAACAAAATTACTAACTTTGTCTTGAGGGAGAAACTTCGCCGAAATACTGCCCCAGTACAGGCCTAAATAACTAGCGGAAAAACACTAGCGCCAGCCAGTTTAGCTTGACCTCTGGAATCGAATGAAGCGTGAACGCAAAGAGTATCAAAGGAGAAACTAATGTATATTGATACTCACTAAGGTTAAGAAACATACGGCGCGTTCAGTCTATGGATGGGTCACCGTGCATGACTAACACTAGTGGCATTTTTCCGAGCGGTTCCGTGCTTCGCAAGGCACCTTAAGCAGTTGGTGCCGGCTGCCGTCGATAGATGGCAGTCGTTAAGCCAAATCAGAGGCCTTAGAGCGGCTTGAAAACTTCTGACAGTAAGACCAGCCACTAGTCTTACAAGCCTCCACCAATCCGGACTTGGCCCCCATGGTGGTGTATGCACTATAACTTCCTCCGGGGAGAAACCCGTGCCCCTCGGTGGGGTCATAATGGGTTGATGATGATTGATACTTAAAATGCTCTAAAGTTCACTATTGCCACAAAAAATAAAAAAAATAATCTCACACCCGTTATCCCCGAGGGGGTGGCAGAGGCACTTGCACTAGAACTGGATCCCACGTTTTGCCGAGTTTATTAGGTCCCAAACGTGACAAGTGGCACGCCTGTCGCCGTTATCCGGGCACAATTTATCAGCGAATGGTGTTGCTGTAAAATCAAATAAATTTACGTAGGTTAAAGTCATTGGTACATGCGTGGTTCGAACCCAGACCCTCATGATCGAGAAGCACGGGTCAACCCCACTATGCCACGCGTAAAAAATCCGGACATGATAAAGTTGGGATCTCCCACGGTTCCGTACTCATCGTTTTTCCCGAGCTCGAGTTTTCTCAGTATTTTTTCCGTCACAGCAGACTGTTTTACTGAAAATCGAGTTTCGAGATTACGAGTCTTTATTTTCACTCATCAATAGAAAAGAAAAAAATTTATTCACTCATTAAATAAACATAAACATTCACATAAGAATCGCTCGTAGCCTGGGCTGCCTCAGTGATCTTGAACGATCACTAAGGTTAAGCAACATAAGGCGCGTTCAGTCTATGGATGGATCACCGTCTATGACTAACGCTAGTGGCATTTTTCCGAGCGATTCCGTGCTTCGCAAGGTACGTTAAGCAGTTGGTGCCGGCTGCCGTCGATAGATGGCAGTCGTTAAGCCAAGTCAGAGGCCTTTAGGGGCGGCTTGAAAACTTCTGACAGTAAGACCAGCCACTAGTCTTACAAGCCTCCACCAATCCGGACTTGGACCCCGTGGTGGAGTATGGCCTATACCTTCCTCAGGGAAGAGACCCGTACCCCTCGGTGGGGACTTAATGGGTTGATGATGATGATTCACATACAGGCACGTACATTGCCTCTGGTCTCACACTAGGATACCCTGTGTCGTGGGAACTAGAAACAATTATATGTAAACATCCAAGACCAGGGTTTTTTTCCCAGCCGGGATCCGAAACCCTCACCTCTCGCATGGTAGGCAGATGCGCTAACCGCTGCGCCACAGAGATCGTCATTTTAATATGTTTTTTTTCTTCTTCTAAATATTTTACTTGTATTTCAATTTATACGTACCTATACATATATAAGGTCCGAACAAATAAAGCGCAAATATTTTAAGGGGTAGTCGTAAATAGTGTAATAATACCTTTGAGCAAGAATTACTTAATTTTTTTTCTACAACAAAAATTAAAACTTCCAAATAAAGGATGATGGGCAAAAATGTATGAAACGTGGGCCCACTCCAATAAAAATGGCTTGTTTATTAAATTAAAGGTCTACATACATACGTTCATTATCAGGCAGGCGCATGCCAGAATTCGCTGTGTATCTGGAGTTTTTTTTATTTAGAAAAAGTTGATGTTTTTGGTTATAAATAGAAGTTTTTGGTTTATAAAACCATTTTTTTTGCTAATATGTAAACCACTTAATGCTACATCATTTACTATAATAGTAAATGACCAACCCATTTCAGCCTATGGATGTCGTAAGAGGTGACTTACGGCCATTGTATGCCAGGCATGTATGTGCCTATTATTAAATTAAAGGTCTAGATTTAGGAGACCTTTAGTTTAATAAACAAGCCATTTTTATTGGAGTTGGGCCCATTTTGCACATCATCCTTTATTTTATATCATCCTGTTTTCATGCACACACACGATTGAAGTATCTGGCATGACATGTTGATGTGACATTTGATGAATAATACATCATACACTATGACACGGCCATAGTGCGGCGGCTCTTATGTGTGCGTGTACATTGTTTAAAGGGTGTTTATTTAGTACGGATGATCGATTTTTTATTTTACCTATTATTACTAATAATAATTGTTTAATTGATGTACTGAACATTCTAAATTGTTATTTATCTTTTACTCTATCGGCCCTTAAAATATTTGCGCTTGATTTGTTAGGACCTTACATACAAGCTTAGTGATCATTACTCGTAGCCCCCGCAACGGGTGTACGGCGCAGCGAGCTCAGGCGACCGAAAAACACGGCAGTTAATCCAAAAAGTTCCTCTAATTACGTCCGGTAGGAAACTAAGTCCCAAAGCGAATTAAGTAGCCGAGTGAAATTGGGCGCAATCCGGATGGAGGCCCGTATTACCGGATGTTTATGGAAACTGTGAGGGTTTTGTTTTGGTCTAACTGGCAACCGTTTCGCCGTTCCGAACGTGGGCGTTGGAAAACTAGGTAAAATTTAAGTAAATTCAAGAAATTTAAGTAAGTACCCATTTGTACAATAAAAAGAACGAGACCGGTGTGCGTGCATGGAACGACTTATTAATGTCAATAACATAACATAACATTTACATACAGGCACATACATTGCTTCTGGCCCCACATTAGGATACCGTGTGTCGTGGGACCCAGAAACAGCGACGTCACAAACATGTAAACATCCAAGATGTGGGTTTTTTATTTTGTTTCCAGCCGGGATTCTAACCCGGGACCTCTCGCATGGTAGGCAGCGCTAACCACTGCGCCACAGAGGTCGTCAATGAAGCTAAAGTTGTCGCTTTCTACTGAGACTAAGGTACTGTCGTACCTTAATACTTACGATTAACTAGTGTTGATAACTATTTCGACGACCTCTGTGGCGTAGTGGTTAGTGCATCTGCTTACCATGCGAGAGATCCCGGGTTCGATCCCCGGCTGGGGAAAAAAAAACTCCAGGTCTTGGATGTTTACATGTTCGTGACGTCGCTGTTTCTGGTTCCCACGACACAGGGTATCCTAGTGTGGGGCCAGAAGCAATGTATGTGCCTGTATGTAAATGTTATGTAAAAAAAAAGCGTACTAATACGTAGACCTGAATATGAATAGATCACCATCAGGTAGATCTAGAATCTAGATTCTAGATGATACAAATCACCTCGAAGTACCAGATATATCTTCAATCTAAACTCATGAGCGCAAGGATGGTATCACTTTATCACCTTAATTTATTTTATTTTTATTTAATAGGTAGTTCAACGGCCCTCTTGTGTAACACTTATACTTAATTAAAATTAAACTGTTTTAACCTTAAGGCTCCCAATTCATATTTCCCTTCGCAGAGTTCTACTCCGCGGAAATGATTATTGGTTACTTATTAATGATATACTCTAGTGCGAGTGAGATGCGTAAGTTCGACCTAACGTACTCGTACGATTCAAAGCCATATTATACGAGTAGTTTCTTTTATTCTAACTCGGGGCGTACTCTTGCTCTCTCGGAGTTAGCTGTTAGTCAACTCTGCTCTTAGATAGTTGGAAGTCAGAGCACCTAAAAGAGTCCCTGTAACAGGTGATATAAGTGATTTAAAGATATCCAAGGATGACATTTAACCGATATAAACATTTTGCGCCAAGTCTACTACTAACACAGCGTGAGTATTTTTTTTTTTTTAAATAAAATAGTTATCGAAAGTAACAACACATTTTTTTTTTCTCTGTAATATTACTCAGTACGAACACTGTCTTGTATTCAACCTATATTTTGAGGCAACAAATGTACTTAGAAACCTTTATTCGACAACGTTTCTTGAGAAAAGGGAACGATGATCCATCAAAAAGTGACAAGGATTTCGGAAACAAATTTTTCCTCTTGGACAGATTGACTAAAAGATTTCTGAGACGCCTTTAGACGTGCCACTCCTACTGGAGGGCACCGGCTTTCTCTTAGAGAGAGTATTATGGGCTTAATAACAACGCATGCCCAATTGCCCACTGCGGATTGGCTATTTCAAGCACTGTGGTATGTAACCATCTTAGACACTTAGGATTCTTCCAGACATTTTCCTTCGCATTTTAAGAGCAGTACTTGAGGTCGCCGTCGTCGGACTGCGACGAGGAGAACATCATCATCATCATCATCAATAAATTAATAATTAATTAATTAATAAATTGCCTCGGCTGGGACAAACGAGAAACCGCAGGTCTTGGATGATTACATGTTTGTGATGTCGCCGTTTCTGGTTCCTACGAAACGGTATCCTAGTGTGGGTCCAGAAGCAATGTATGTGCCTGTAAATATTTATGTTTAAATTGGTATTGCTATTACAAATTCTCAAATTATAGCCACCCAATGCTGAACATAGGTTTCTTATAATCCACGTCATTCATTTCGGTCTTGGGTTTTTTGCATCAAGTCTTTGCGCTGGCATAGTCTAGATGCAAAAGGCCCCAGACCAAAAAGCCACTTTGACCAGACTACGGAGTATATCCGAGTTGTTAACTTTTTTCGACCAGGTTTCGCTCTGATTCGCAGAGCTTAATCATCGAGCAACTGACGACGCGAGTTCCGTCTCTGCTTTTGAATAAAGTTAATAATATCTAGTGCGAAAGTTTTATTTCAAAAATATAATTTTTAAGCTTATAAAAACTTCGTCAGTCCATCTCGTTGGTTCTCGGCTCACGCTCCTGCGCCCAAGGTCTCCAGATCATCACCTTTGACACCCTATCTTTTGTGTAAGGAATTATTTTGGTACTTCTTTAATCAGCAAGTTGAATCATCATAGGCCTTCGCGTCCGTTACGGACGATTCAAGAAGTGCCTAACTTTGACGAAGACTTTGACACTTTTTCGAGTGACTAAAAAGTCAGATTCGAGAGCGGCAGCCCCTACTGCATGTAGGACTTATAAAGGAAATGTCCGGAGTCGGGTCAGTACGGATTTGGTGCCTCCTGGCTCTTTTATCCGCTAGTGCCGAGCACCATACTTCGTCGCAGGTCTTGCGGCCCTCCCGAACCTTCACTCTCTAGGCTTCTCTGTCCACAGCGAGTTCTGTTCTTTAAAATTAACATAACATAACATTTACATACCTGTGTCGTGGGAACCAGAAACAGCGACGTCACAAACATGTAAACATCCAAGACCTGGGTTTCTTTTTTTTTATCCCCAGCCGGGATCCGAACCTGGGACCTCTCGCATGGTAGTCAGATGCGCTAACCGCTGCGCCACAGAGGTCATCAAGAAATTAAGGTCAGCAGAAATAAAATATTGCTTAAAGATTTTTATAAAAAGACTAGTTTATTTTGATGCGACACATTCTTTACCGACCCCAAGAATAGTACCACCGGCGAAACGTGCCAAAATCTAGATCAGCGGGCGCAAAAAACAGAATGAAAGGTGCAAACTTTTTAATAGCGTTTTCGTTCCGAGACTGCATCGCCCGTGTCATATGGACTGGTTAATGGATGACTCGCTCTGTATGTACGGGGCCACTTTCAGCATTCGATGGTGGTGGACAGGAGCATTACAGTACCTATACAATTTTGTACACTAATGATAACTACTCTAATGAGGAACATTCCTTGAAACACTCTTCAAATACAGTTTTCACTTCACTTCAAATGAATAAAAAACGACAATATAATTTTTTTTATCCGCTTGTCCCATTGCTGGGCAAAGGCCACCCCTAGTTCCTTCCAGAGTGTTCGATCCCGGGCCACCTCAGACCACTCCGGCAGATATCGGTAGAGATCGTCTCTCCAACGTTTTCCAGGCTGGCCTCGACTTCGCTGTCCGTCTTGTGGCACCCAATTGTGGCGAGTCTTGCCCATCTCTCCGAGTTCATTCGACTAACATGACCAGCCCAGCTCCAATTCAATTTCGCCGCCGAAATCGTTACTAAGCTAAAATGAAAATTGGCACCTAAGGTTGTAACTAGGTAGGCATTGTAACTAGGGGTTGTAGCAAGAAAACATGAAAAATAATAATATCATCATCAACCCAATATGTCCCCACCGAGTGGCACGGGTCTCTTCCCTGACGAAGGTATACTCCACCGGATTGGTGGAGGATTGTATGACTAGTGGCTGGTCTTACTGTCAGAAGTTTTCATGCCGCCCTAAGGCCTCCGACTTGGCTCAACGACTGCCATCTATCGACGGCGGCCGGCACCAACTGCTTAACATGCCTTGCGAAGCACGGAACCGCTCGGAAAAGTGCCATACTTTCCAAATATGAGCCATCTAGTGTATTTCGAGTTTAAACTATAAATTTTTACCTTATCTGCTCAATTTTGCATGGGTTTTTTCGCTACAATTTTATTATAATCAGCAATAGAAATCGGGCTGATCGACGGTCTAATCCCATCAAGAGCACCTTAACTGCCTGCAATAAAAAAGTGGAAGAACAAAAATACCTATAGCACCTATGCGCCGTATACATATTACATTAGTAGGTAAAAATATAAGTGCCTGCCTACACGCCCGGGGCGGGCGTGCAAAGAAAGCAAGTCTGTAAAAAAAACAAAGGAAAATTCAGTAAAATGTTCACCATAAATTGTAACACTCCGGGGGGCCCTGACTTTGCATACGGACCGAGTAGGGTGACCACGTGTCGCTACACGATAAACATATCGTACGCGCGTTTGGTGTTTCAACAAACTATTCACATTAAAAAAAAGGCACATACATTGCTTCTGCACATTTACACACCACCCCACACTAGGATACCATGTGTCGTGAGAATCAGAAACAGCGATGTAACAAACATGTAAACACCTGTAGTTTTTTTTTTGTCCCCAGCCGGGATTTGAGCCCTGCCAGAGAGGCAAAGGCAGATGCGCTAACCGCTGCGCCACAGAGGTCGTCATAATCAATACTGGATAAGGACGCTTGGAGGCTTATAATATCCAAAACAGCTCCAATTCTAAACTTTTGTAAAAAACGAGGCCGTCACCGTATACCCACATCGCTCTCGAGCATGGTCGCCCTACATAAAGGAATGCAAATGTACATGTGTGCGCGATCTCAGTGCCCTCACACTCACGCACACACGCGGCCGCTTAGGGTCGCGTACACACGACGACTATTTTTACACGGAGAGCCGTAAACGCCTCCCCGCCCGCCCCCGCACCCGCGCTCGTCTTGCCGCCGAGCCATGATTTCCCCGGTGTAAAGGAGCCCTGGACTAAGGAAAATGAAAATTTGCACTTAAAAAAGTTGGTATCATTCACTGCACCTTGATTCGAACATTAAAAAGGAGTCCCGGTCCCATTAAGGCGACGTTACGCTCAAATTAGAGGACCGAATGGCGGCAAGGGTCGTGAAATAAAAGGTAGTGCTTCAATGAGTAAAAGTTTATATTTAGAAATAGATTTCTATTCTTACTTTGTTACGTTCACAAACACACGTTCGGGAAAGATACGACATTACATTTTTTAATTAGGAATTAATTGGTCAACACCACTCCCCTCTTTGGCTTATGTCAATAATGCCTAATTCCATAGAATACCAGTAAAAATTTAACTGCAAAAATATTGTATCTATTTTTTTTTCAATCATAAATATTTACAACCGTTATAAGGTCATGTATCAACTATGGCACTTCGAAACATTATTTAATTCATACATAGAATACTATTGTTCACTTGCTAACACACATGAACTATCTTATTTTCCATTTCAAAATAATTATTTAAGCTTAATAATTTAAAATGCTAACAGTTAAATGCAATCTGTTATCTATCTATGAACCTGTTACAACATGACATATGTCATTGCGTGCGTACTAATATAGAAGTTTTAACACTAAATACAATGGCAACTTATATTAATAGTATTTAGTTATTTAAATAAACAATAACACAAGCTTAGCCGTTGACAAGGAATAAAGACAATAAAAAAATGACACCTATTATAAATCCGAATTATAAAAATAAATAAAAAAATTAAATGCCGTAAAGTTATAGGATCCATTTGGATGAGCGCCCTCAAAAGATATTCTTTCGTAAAGTGACATTAAAATTACGTTCTCTCATATTATAAGGCACCGAAAACGAACATACCGTATTTAACTTTAACACTTCCTAAAAATTTAAGTACGCCATTTTTGTTTAACATCTGCCTTTACCTGTCGTAATATCTTTAGAAAAAAGGGCACTTAAAAATATATCAGCTCCTTAAGTAGAGTTTTCTCATTGATGGACAATCGTGGTCGCTTTGATTTACAAGAATGATCATAGCCAAATCTTAAAACTATCTACAAATACAGGGTAAGACTAACGACCATGCTGCACGAGAACAAGAGCTAGATTCTGTGACTGCATTGTAGTACAATGACAACTGGATGAAGATACCGATTTAGTTTCATTGCCGATTTAAATCCACGCGCGCACACATATAAAACAATCTAGGTAGGCGTCAACGGTATGAAAAAGCACGTCAGGTGACCGGACCGCGTATCGTGCATTTAGTTCGTGTCTACCGTAGATCAGTACGAAATTATTAAAATAGATTTTCTTCGTTTCTGTCTATACACAAGAAAGTCACACATCTCCCTATTCATTGAACTATATGGAATAGTTCACATAACTTATTTAGTTTTTGTAAGGATGTTCTCATTGTAAAAGGTGATGATAGGGTGATTTTGTCAAAACCTGTTTGTCCTAGATGCTCCTTAGAGTATCTTCAAATTAAGGCTGCGTCCCCAGTAGGCAAACTGTTCGCTGCCGACTGAGTGAGCCGCAGGAGCCAACTGAAATTCGACTTAGCGGCATACCCAAAGCTAATAAAACTATTTCGCCGCCGAGTAGGCCGCCGTAGGCTTTCTGTGAGTCAGCCGCCCACTGAGATAGTCGGCGCGCGTAACGCTGCAAATTGCGTAGATTGAGCGCAAAACTAGCAAACTGTAAACACTCCATTTAAAGTATATGGAAGGGCATACTAAACCGATACGCCGCTCGTAGTCGGCAACAAACTGTTTGCCAACTGGGGACGCAGCCTTAATCCAATTCGAAATGAGGTCCTCCTAGGACAAACAAGTTTTAACAATATCAGTTAGGCACAGTGGTGAATCCTCAAAGCACTTTGCCTTTGGGACTTTCTGTGGGCTCCAGGGATGTCCTTCTGAAGCATCCATCTGGGAGCTGGTCGAGGATGACCTTGATGTTCTTCACCTCGTCGCTGAGCTGGTCGTGCTCTTCTTGGTATTGCTTCATCCACCTGAGGGTAAAAGCCTTGCGTTAAGACTAAGGGGAGTGTATTAACGATAGCTATCGTCGTTGATACCAATCCGGACTAGGCCCCGTGGTGGAGTATGGCATATACCTTCCTCAGGGAAGAGGCTTGTGCCCCTCGGTGGGGACATAATGGGTTGATGATGATAATTTGTCGTTGCGCTTGGAAAAACTGACAAGTGTAAAATACTAACTATTCAGGACACAGAAAAAACTTAATCATTTTGTAATTATGACGCCTTCTTTAATTAGTAACCACGTAAAGTCTGTTCGCTATCATAGTGTCACTTTGATATTTATCGTCTCGGCACGTGGCGGCTTTTGACAAAAGAAATTAAAGGAAGCCGACGCGGCGCAAACACGAGAGTAAATTTGGCTCGAAGCTCGTCTCATTCTACTATCAGTATTTTAGAATGGATTTATAACGATACGATACTGCATTACTTATGTAGGTACCTATTCTAAATACCGGTGGAGATGAATATTCTGAGGACACTTCGAGTGATGAAGAGTAGTGTTTTATTTTGTGCTTCATTAGGTATATTGTGTACCATGTTTTTTTTCTATTTAAAGTGCTTTGGCCGTCTAAGTTGTATTATTGAAATAAATGTTTTTTTACTACAACCAAGATTGCTTTCGTGTCACTATCTAAGCGAACGGACTTTAGCTGATATTTACATTTTAAGATTTAAATAGCTAGCACAAAGTATGCTTTACAGGCGCGTTGGGTTAAGGAAATACTAACAAAATACAAAAATAAACAATTTTGCTAAAAAAAATGTTTGTCGGATTTTCCAGGCGCAGCGATGTATTATTATATTGATCCTTAACCATAACTAGGCACAGGTAGTATGAGTTTTTCCTTGGTTTTAGATTTTATTTTAAGGTGATAAGGTTCAATTTAAAATGGCGTCTATTACACTATCGTCTGGTTATGCCAAATAATATACCTACTCTTTGTAAGACATTGTCATGTTTCTATTTTACATTACACTTTATTGCACAGTAGATAATATTAAATGTATTCAGAGGAGAATTGTGTTAAGAGTTCAACACACCCATGAGTAATAATTTTTAAATTTTAAATTTTGGCTGAAGCACTGTAATATTGCTTACCGCTGATGATTATTTTTGGCCTCTGTCAAGGTCTTGATCTTCCCGTCAAGGTCAGCGACCTTGAGGTCCGCTTCAGCCTTGTCTAGGCTTTCCTCTGCAAAAAACGTATAATTAGTCTTCATCAGAGAGAATATTTTACCCTATTGCTTGATGTAATAAGTTCATGCGGTGGGGGCGGAGCGGCAGTACGCAGGCTTCTCATTTGGGAGGTACTGGATTCGAATCCTGGCATTTAGCAATGACTTTTCTGCTATAAGTATATTTGTGAAGTTAACGTAGTAATGCCACTGGGTAACAGTAAAGGACAACATCGTGGGTTATCTGAGTGTATGAGGCGTTCGTAGATGACCAATTGGGTTTATTTATTTACATATTTTACCCCTCAAGCCCCGAGGACCCGCCGGCGGGTCCGATGTAAGCTACGGCGCATTCTGTCAGGCTCCGTAGACCGGCCAGCGGCGGGTCGGTCTTGCAACTGTACTTTGAATCGAATATAGATAGATTGATAATTATTTTATTTACACACCAAAACACACATTTATACATTTGGGTGAAATACGAACTAAAAAAGACGAATAAACAGAAAACTTACCTACATTCTTAAAAAACTTTAAAATTTATAATTAAATGTACGAAGAGAGATGGAAGGGCCAAGTAAGTGCTTCAATGTGAGTCTTGGCTATAAAAAGGTTATATAAAAGATAAGAATCCGTAACGCTGCCTGGTTTTCAGCCAGAACCTGTTGCGTGAAAGTATTTAGAAGATGATATAGACCACAGTTGTACCCGTATCTGAGCATTCAACCGCCTCGGCTCGGGTAGACATTTGTCGGAACTCTTTGCAATGACAGGCTTTCCGCACTCGTAATGAAATATACTACACTGGCCTGCAAAACTAAGTATCACACTCTTAAAATTGCAATAACTTTTTAAGTACACAATATATACTTTTGAAATAAAAATGACTCGAAAAAGAGTTTAATACTGTATATAAAAACTACATAGTCGGTAACCTTTTTTTAAGATATGCATGAAAAAACCTTCAATAATAAAAATAATCCTTATTCGTTTTACCACATTTTTTTTGTTTCTGTTTTTGTTTTCAAATTTATCCCTGATCGATACGCTATTGTTACGCTAAGTTAGATAGACTTGCTGAGAAATCAAGTTAAGCGATGTTACGGGAAGCACAGATTACACAGAATGGCGCTCCAGTAACTGAAACCATTATCATAGCACTCCTTCGACGGACGTGCCTAGCTTCTGATCTAATTAATATTACCTTATTTTTATACTTTATCGTTGGTGGCAGGAAGGTATATTTTTACTTTTTACTATGTACTCACGCAGCCTGTCGAGAGCGGCGTCGTCCAGGGTCGGAAGGCGAGCCAGCTCATCCATGATGACCCTTAGGTCTTCGAGACCGCCGGAGACCTGCTTCTCGGCTTCCCTGGCGTCGGTGTTGGCTTGGCCAACCTGTGTTAAAAATAATACTTTATTTTGGACGACAAGGTCTAATATATATTCACTTTACTGTATTGATTAAAATTACCATTACTAAGTTTGAACTAAATTACCTACCTTTTCTTAACCATGCTTTTCTTAAACTCCTTTGAGCTAAATCGACATTGATTAACTGGCCAAATACATGCAGCGGTCAAAAAAAATAACACAGTAACTTCATAACCGTCGATTAATTTAAAAATGGAACGATCTTTTACTTCGAAACATGACAACCAAGGAGGTGACTTATCAAAGGATTTAAATTTCGAACTGGCTTGCAAATATAACGCTGTTCATAGAAATATAAAACAAATGAACACTTTAACGCGAAAAACATATTTAGTATTGTTCGTCGTTCGTCATTGATTTCCCCACATTATGTGAGAAAAGTATGTACTATAAAGAATATTCTACTATCTGTGTACAATAAAGAATATTCTGTCTTCTATCTATCTATCTTCATCATCATCATTCAGCCACAAGAAGTCCACTGCTGGACATAGGCCTCCTCCATGGATTTCCAAAAAGACCGGTTTGAAGCGGCTTACATCCAGCGTCTTGCTGCCATACGCTGCCATACGGTCATCATACGCTGCGCTGGTTGATATGTGGTCTCCATTCGAGCACTTTTCGGCCCCATCGGTCATCAGTTATGCGTGCTATGTGTCCCGCCACTGCCCTCTTACTTATAGGTAACTACAACATCCCTAATAAAATAATATCTAAGTGCCTCTATCAACGCCCCTTTTGCAGTATTATATTAGTAATATTAGTAGATAGGAACTATTACACTACTTAAACATTTACAAAAATAAATTCTCCTGGCAGTGCCAACGATTTTTAGGTGTTGATATTTCTGGGATGAATGCCCTGAATGAACGACAGACGGCCGAGCACAATATAGTACTTTGCATTTAATATTTTGATGTTTTCCGTCCAACGGTTTGGGTACAGTCACGAGCAATAATATATACAGGGTGGAATTTTGTAATGCCACCTGAAGGGGAAGTACTCTTAATACTGTAGATAGAAAATTTTACTCAAAGAAAACATTCCTTTATTTTTGAAAAGAAAGAAAACTGCATTCAAAAATTTTCAAAAATTCGCTTGCCGCACCCGGTAATCGAACGTACTAAAATCTGTGAAAATTGCACCCTGTACTTTTATTGCAGCTATCGTTAGGGTCAATTATAAGGATGAAATCTCTCTAACAAACTTCATAAATTAAATGAAAGGAAAACAATGAAATTTAAATTGTTTTAATTATTTTCAAAAAATGGTAAAATAACTAATTAATTGCTCGCAATGGGCTCCATTTTCTTGGATACACAAATTTATTCTTCTAACGAATTCATTTCTAGTAACCTTTAATAACGTGTTGTGGTGAATGTTATAAATCGTATTCTGAATCTCAACTCTCATCCCGTTTACATTCTCATAAGATTTAATGTAAATTTGATTTTTCACATATTCCCACAAAAAAAAATCTAAAGGGATGAGATCTGGTGATCGTGCAAATTGCAATCGTCTTATCTAACTCCATTTTCTTGGATACACAAATTTATTCTTCTAACGAATTCATTTCTAGTAACCTTTAATAACGTGTTGTGGTGAATGTTATAAATCGTATTCCGAATCTCAACTCTCAACTCGTTTACATTCTCATAAGATTTAATGTAAATTTGATTTTTTACAAATCCCCACAAAAAAACAACCTAAAAGGATGAGATCTGGTGATCGTGCAAATTGCAATTGTCTTATCTAAATAGTAATTCGTCATTTTAATGGATCAATGACGACAATGATAATTATTAATTAATAACATAAGTAAACATAAAGAAACGGATCTTTGAGTAAAAGTATTGAATTAATAATTTAAGATTTCATTGTTTTCCTTTCATTTAATGTATGAAGTTTGCTGGAGTGATTTCATCCTTATAATTGACCCTAACGATCGATGCAATAAAAGTACAGGGTGCAACTTTCACAGATTTTAGTAGGTTCGATTACCGGGTGCGGCAAGCGAATTTTTGAAAATCTTTGAATGCAGTTTTCTTTCTTTTCAAAAATAAAGGAAAGTTTCTTTTGAGTAAAATTTTCTATCTACAGTAATAAGAGTACTTCCCCTTCAGGTAGCATTACAAAATTCCACCCTGTATACACTGTCACATTTTGTACGATTTTGTTTTGTACTGCACATGTGTACGACAATTTGTCTTAAATTATCTAATCATTGGTTAGGTACATAATTTAAGACAAGTTGTGGTAAACTTCTTTCGAGATTGGTTTAAGTTAAGATTTTTAGAAAATGTGACAGTGTATTATATATATTATTGCTCATGACTGTACATCTAGATGAAACTCAAATAAAACATTACCTTCATCTTTGCATCCCGAGTCAGTTGCATGTTGTCTTCGGCATCCTTTTGAAGGTCTATGATCTGCTGAGCGGTGTCATTCACGCGATCTGTTATGGACATCAAATTTTGCATTAACCTCAATTATTTTCACTATAAGACTGTTAAAAAATTACAAAATCGTGATACTGATTTTTTTCTCCTCCATCTCCCTCTAAAATGGTTGAAACTGGTGATGGCTGACCCCAGCGCTAATTTTTCACCAGTTCGTGAACGGGTGCTATTCGTGTATCTATCCGCAAAATTAAGGTGACATCATCATCAACCCATTATGTCCCCACCGAGAGGCACGGGTCTAGGTAGTGTTTTTTTCTGCTTATACAAGATAATTAGCAAATTGTGTAGGCATTTAAAGTTATTGATGACAATAATGCTATGTTATCAATGATAACTTATCATAGTACTTATTATTTGTATATATGTTTTGTGGCATGCATGTATGTATATATATGTGTTACGTTCCGGGTGCCAAAAAAAAAAATATGGTCCCAACTGAAAATCAGTTTTACTGGTGTTGTGCTATCCATAGCACACACCAGTGAAGTATGCTGAGTTGGAGCCCTTTTTTATTGTCACAGGAGCACCTGAGGCGTTTGGAGTTGGGGGTGGCTGGGCACCATACACTACTGTGTGGAGCCCTGCTGCCGTAGATTTAAAAAACGGTTGTTTGTTTTCCTTTGTCTCTATTTTATTTTTCTTGTTTTTTTGACTCTTGTGTATTTTGTCTATTATGTACTTTTGTCTTCATTGTGTTTCTGTGACAATACTAATAAAATCTTTCTTTCTTTCTTTCTTTCTATATAGGCAACAGCTAATGTATTAGTTTTAAGATGATATGAGAAAAGACGGTCAGAGGGCCCGAAGGGAGAACATACAGTAACATGAAGCAAACCAATGTTAAGTCTTTAGGTTGGAATTGCTTTTAATTTGATTTGATGTAAAGAAGGCATAAGTTCTTGTTATAAAATTTATTGTTTTAATAATAATAATAGTTCACACTATTTAATAGTCTTTAACTCCCTCTTAAGAGTGTTTTAGTGGAATGTACTTTTTATAAAATGATCTAGACCTTTATGCATATTTAGCAATATTCTTTCACAGCGTCGTCCAACTTCGTTTCATTTTATACCTACCTCAAAAAAAAACCGGAAAAATCCTAACAGATAAATAAAATAACGTAATAATATTTACAATTATAACATTACAGTTCCGGTACCGGATTCTTGCTTGTCAACTTACAGGACAATTTCCCCGCTTCGTCGAATAGTTTATGAGCGTCCGTTCTCGCCAATGCCGTCTTCGTTCTAATCTCATGGGCAGCCTGTGGAAAATAAATAACAACACGTTGAAATTTAAATTGTCGCCTATAATGCCCTATATAAGGCACTTACACAGCGTGTCCCAAAAATGACACGTCACAGTGACACCGGTGGTAGACCTGCTCAAGAAGCATCGAACCAACCTAACATAACCTCAGTAAAAGTTGCACGGTTTTCGAGATCTTGCCAATTTAAACTTGTTCTAAATTTTAAACTAAAATATTCTAAACTTTATTCTAAAATAGAATAGAATATTCTTTATTGCACACTAGAAAAAACAAAAAAATATTTACAAAGGGGAAAAAAAAGAAACCCAGGTCTTGGATGTTTACATGTTAGTGACGTCGCCGTTTCTGGTTCCCACGACACAGGGTATCCTAGTGTGGGGCCAGAAACAATGTATGTGCCTGTATGTAAATGTTTATGTTATGTTTAAAGGTTCATGGTACATAAAAAAATAAAAAATAAAATAAACTCACGCCCGTTATCCCCGAAGGGGTAGGCAGAGGCACCAGTCTCTAGAACTGGACCCACGATTTGCCGAGTTTATTAGGTCCCAAACGTGACAAGTGGCAAGCCTGTCGCCATAACATGGTACATAACAAGTAAGATAACCCTCATATTTGTTTTTTTTATTTGTAGCTAAGTAAGATGACATAGGCGTTATTTTGTCGGTAATAATGTGAATAAACATCGAACCTCAGAGGCCTTATCGGCGTATGTCTTCTGCGCCTCCTGAGCGACGGTGCGGGCCTCCCGGACGATGTCGCTGGTGACGCCAAGCTCGTCGCTGATGCTGCCGATGCTCTCGTTGGCGGCCGCGATCTTCGCCTGCACCGTGGGCACGTCCAGGAGAGCCTGCTCCGCTTGCTGGCGCGACTCCGTCACCTGGTCGCTGAACCCTGCAAGTGTTGTAAGAATGAGGCATATCAAAGGCTGCTAAGTGCCATACTTTCCAACTATGAGCCATCTAGTGTATTTCGAGTTTAAACTATGCATTTTTTCACCTCACTCGCTCGGAAAACCTCATTTTATAGCGCGAAATCTTAACAAAATCAGCAAAAGACCACTTAAAACCTCATATAAATCTCAGTACCTGGGTGACCGAGCTTTGCTCGGTACTTTTTTTGTAATAAAAAATATGTAATATAAAATTAAAATAATGCTTTTTCAACAAAAAAAGAAATTGGAAAAAAAATCATGACTCGAACCAGGTCTCTTGAAATCAGCCCAAAACGGGTCGCCCGTATTCGAACTATCGAACGGTCGAACTATCCCAACATTGCAGCGCGACGCGAAATTTACCTCTGTATGTTAATATAGCAAATTTAAATTGCCCTAAAACGCGGATGAAACAACGTTTTCTAAAAATGTAACCTACCTAGTTAGATCAATTAAACGCCCCCGAAAGCATCTGCCTACAAAATTTCGTGAAAATCGTTGGAGCCGTTTTCGAGATTCTGATTATATATATATACAAGAATTGCTGGTTTAAAGAGATTAGATATTGGGTTCAAAGGCTGTTACCAATTGACTGACCGATAGACTGTTAAAGACTAAGTGTTACCGCGTTGGAATCAAATACGGCAAGTTTATTTTGTGGTACTTTGCAGCCTTTGATTCCATATGCCTCGAATGATGAAGTAATACATTTTCTTCCGGACACACTTAACTACTTGATGTTTTGTTGGGAGAGTCCGACCAGGTTTCGCTCTGATTAGCAGAGCTTAATCATGGTGAGGAGAGACGGAGCAAAAAAGCGAGCGAATAATTTCTAGCGCTTACAAACTTAATCAGATTAATTTGTCAGACCATTCCGAGTAAACCATGGGCACCAATTTGTACTGGTCGATGATAATGCGCCCATCGAGCTCAACGAGTCAATGCTGCTCTCCGAGAATACGACATCACAAGGTTAGACTGCCTGCCGGCTCACCTGACTTAAACCCAATAAAGCACGTGTGTTTGGAACCGTCAGCTACGTCCCCAGACAGTTCCAGAGCTCAGGAAAGCCACTATTTAAGAATGAGACAGGTTACCCCAAGAAATGCTGGATAACTTGATTCTCAGCATGCCCAGGAGGATCTTCGCATGTGTTAGAGCCAGGGGAGGAGTTATATTATATTGGGAATAAACTTATTATTAAAAAATTGTTGTTTACGTTTGGTTAAACAGTCTTTTTCGTTCTATCAAATTTCTGTTACAATTACATTATGATTAAATACTCAATTTTTTTATAACAAATAAGAAATAGGTTTATTTTTATAATTTCAAACTGGGTATTTCTATTTCAAGCAAACACACAACAAAGATTTTATCTTGATAAAATTCAATTTCAAAAATTAAACCAGGTTATGCTAGTGATCGCAAACTTTTTTTGATGTGTGTGGAAATAGTAAATATCCTTTCTTTATTACAATGGTGTTTTCTTACAGTAAGAACCAATGACGAGAAAAGTGACTGGCAATATAATGGACTGGTTAAAATATCATTCGGTGTGAAAATCGACAAAGAACTTATGAGCATGGGGCCAAAATGTTATGGGAAAATTTCCGCATAGTAAAAAGAAAAACTGGGGAAAAAAGGAAATGGAAATTAAAATACTAGAGAAAATTTATTTCGGAGGATTAACCGCTATTAGATAGCCTCCAGTGTGGTTCTATTTCAATTTGGTCCAGCTCTGACATAGCATCCATAAGAAAACCATATGTCTTAAATTTTCCTTTTTGGCGCCTGTCTTTTTGTCGTGTGGTCTGGTGAATAAATTCTACTCCAGATTCACTAAAAGTAAACAATAAATTAACAACAAAACCAACATGAAACAAAAATTTTAACTAACATTTTCTGAACTATTACTTACCTTTCAGAGTCCCGTAGATCTCGTTGGCGTCCTTTAGTGTGGCCTTGGTAAGCTCCACGTCGCTCTTGGCTTGCGCGTGGAGCTCGTCCAACTTGGCCAGGAGGTCATTGAGGTCCTCTTGTCTGGAATATATTACTCGTGTTATGTTGATAGTTGGCACTAGTAAACGCTTATTTTTATTTTTTTAATTTTACTAGGGTCAACAAACAGATGTACCTACTTACAATGTATTTTGAACAGACAACGTAAACGTTAAAAAATAGAATAGTTAATTGCACACGTGTTTTTATTAAACTAAGAAATTAAACAAACGCCAGACCGAGGATTGTTTAATAAATAAATCCATGGAAAGAAAATGTTTTTTTTATGACTTCATAACAAAATTTTTACATGGTACATAGGTACTTAATAATTTTAAGAGCCAGTGCCCTAAATGACGTTTTATCTTATTAAAACTATACAAAAAAAGTGTAATTTGTTCTTTTTTTGTATAATGACAATTTTTCTTGACTTGGTTAGGTTTGGAAGTTACCTGTCAAGGCCCTGTTCGAGGAACTTCCTGCCACGCTGCACCGCCGCTTCTATGTCGCTAAGGGCGCCCAGGTTATCCGCCTCCAGTTTTTTCAATTTCTCGTTCAGTTCACCCATCTGGAAAAAATGATATGTTACGAAATCGCACTAACTAAGAGGGAAATGTTTAAAAAGATAATACCTACAGACACTGACCCTCGGCTTTCACTTTCACTAGGATGGAAATGAAAGACACAGAATGCTAAGTGAAAAAAAAAAACGTTTTAAGATCCTGTTACAAGACCAAATCATATATCGGTTATTCCGGCAGCACCAAAAAAGTACAAAATGAAAAAAAAATAGTTTCTAATGCAGTATACTCAGTTTCAATACTCAGTCAAAATTTCATTAGAAACTATTTTTTTGAAATTTTGTACTTATTCGGTTCTGCCGGAATCCTCGATATACATTATGCTTAGGGAAGCAATTAGGTATAAGCAAATTTGAGCTCAATACATTAATAATTTTGGACAAGCTTACAGCGCTGTGTCTGTTCACGATTCATCATCATCAACCCATTATGTCCGCACCGAGGGGCACGAGTCTCTTCCCTGCGGAAGGTATAGGCCATACTCCACCACGGGGGCCAAGTCCGGATTGGTGGAGGCTTGTAAGACTAGTGGCTGATCATACTGTCTGAAGTTTTCAAGCCGCCCTAAGGCCTCTGACTTGGCTTAACGACTGCCATCTATCGACGGCAGCCAGCGCCAACTGCTTAACGTGCCTTGCGAAGCACGGAACCGCTCGGAAAAATGCCACTAGCGTTAGTCATAGAATGGTCACCCATCCTTTTTTTTGTTGCTATTATTCCACTGCATTCGGCCCCAAGGAAGTGCCTAACATTACAAGTACATTGAAATTCAACAAAAAAAATGTAAATTCTTTAAGTCGAAATTAATTTCAGATTTCTAAGCTAGTTTGTGTTCAATTTTCATACACTTACAGTACTATTTAGCTTCTTTGCGTCAGCCTGGAGGTCCTTCAACTTGAGGTCGGGCAAGATAGTTCTGTTGACTTCCGCATACTGGTCTAGAGCCTCATCGTAGACCGCTTTTGCCCTCTTCCAGACCTGCTCTGTGAGCTCCGCCATGCTGCTCAGCTTGCCCTTGGCCCCATCCAGCTCGTTCGCGAGGATCTGGACTTCCATGCTGTTTTTCGAAGAAAAAATAGATTGTCAAAATAAAGTTCAGATAAAAAATCTAAACAAACATTTACATACAAGCACATACATTGCTTCTGGCCCCACTCTAGAAAACCTTGTGTCGTGGGAACCAGAAACAGCCACACCACAAACTTGTAAACATCCAAGACCTGGGGTTTTTTTATCTGTCCCCAGTTGGGGTTTGAATCTGGGACCTCTCGCATGGTAGGCAGATGCGCTTACCTCTGCGCCACAGAGTGGTCTGATTTAATTAAGAAATAGGAATGTTAGCATGGTCTGTTTCTATGATTGTGAGGGCCTTGTTTGGCTACCATATCACAGGTTTACTGTTTCGGGCCAGGACCTAGGTTCTGTTAACCCCTCAAGCCCCGAGGTCCGATGTAAACTACGGCGCAACCCGTTAGGCCCCATAGACCGGCCGGCGGGTCCGTCTTGCAACTGTACTTTGAATCGAATTTTGAAGATGATATAGACGACAGTTGTAAGAGCATGTTTTATTCTTTGAGAACTGTGAAAAATGTCAAATATAACTCTGTGAATAACTAACTTGGCTGTGAAAGAAAAAGTGCTCTTAGCCTGAGGCGTGCATGTAATGATGTACCTATTTAGTAATGGGTGTTTATTAAAACAGCGACTGTATGAAGTGACGTCGTGTATTCTACTGTTGAGGAGAGAGCATGTTACATATGTACTTATATGACTATAAATGTGTGGGTGAGGTGTCACCACAATACACCTCCCCCTTTTTATAAAAAAAAAAAAAATTATCAACTGCTATTATTTTTTACAATTTTCTCGCATTGTTGACGATGCTTTTTCATTAAACTTAGGTTTTAACTGTACTCATATTAAAGTAATTTCAAGACTAATAATACAAGTCATATTTCCAATTTCAAAGTCCTTATATGTTTACGATACCTTTCATGTCATTTACTTACAATGTATTTGGGCTGGGCTCACGTTTAATATTTTTTATTATTTATTTACTTCTTTTATTATTCATATTTCTTTCATAACTCTTATTTACTTTACTGGCCCCCCATTTATTACACATTTGACAAATTGGTCTTACTTGTATCTCTCATATTTAAAGTTGACTTTACAGGACTTATAAAATACAATTTTAATTCAATAAACATTTTCCATCATTTAACAAAACCAAACAAACCATTCCTACAACAAAGTCACATATTTTATTCTCCGTCACTTTTGACATATTATATAGAGGCATTGCTACACATTTCACTCATGGGGCGCGCGCTCCCTTTTGATACATTTATTTCCCTTCCTGGGCGGTACATTTAATAACAAGAGTCGACTCAAATGAGACTAACATGTCTTATTACCACCATGCTTGTGCACAACAATATTATAATAGTGGATAGTGTGTTTAAGAACTAAGTTCACCAACTTTCTTTACAGAGCAAAACTCGTTGACACCATAATCAGTCAGAAGGATCACATCTACCCTGTACCTTCAACTTTTTTATGTGTACCTATTTAATGACTTTATACATTATCGTATCAGACTCGCTGAACTACAGTATCATGTATCTACATTCTTAACCATTTTTAAAACACAAACCTCAATTGAAACTTTGGTTTTTAACCCGTGTTGAGACTTCTATAACATTTAGGTGATCAGTCTATTTGCTATACAAACTCAGGGAAGAAAGACTATAAATAACTTTTGGATGATCAAACCAATCATCACTTAAGACTCCTCAACCTTCGTATTCACATGCGTTTTACACTCCTTTATTACATTCGTAAAACCTTAACTTTGATTTAATAAATCTTCATTCAATACATTTCATATTACTTAAAAGCTTCACACTTAACTAGTCTCTATGCGAATCAGATTACATTACTTTGCTGCTAATAAAACATAACTTAGGACACTTGCATCGAAGATTAGCGATTGCAATTCAGCATGTTACTTGTCACTCGATACCTGCGCGACCTATTTGGTAAGGTATGCATCTGCGCTTCTAGGTATTGTTGCTAACTTGAATCGAGCAATAGAATTAAGTTTACTTCGTACAATCACGTAAAAAATTTAATGACATAACACGAAAAAAAAATTGGCATATTAAAATATTATAAGAATTTGCATCATCAACAAGCGGAAGTATTTACTTATTTTGGACAAAGATTTTGCTTTAAACTGAATAATTACTAAAATACAAAATTACCCAAAATACACTAAAAATTTTAAAACATTTAATCACTTTTTCACTAATTCTGTGATACTCCCGGCGCCTGCCCATCAGACTCACATCATAGGCTTGAGCGTATCTCCCGGCACCGGCGGCTCCAGTTCTATTTTCATTTTTTATTTTTTTTTGGCTCCGTAATGTTTTGTTGTTAGGTATATTTCTGGTTGCTCTCTCTCCCCTTTTCTGCATTTCACTTTACCACTGTACTGTCTCTTGTTGTGTTTAATTGTAGGTACACTTTTAATATTATTATTGGATTATTAGCTTAATTATTATTTATTGATTTTAAAGGTATGATTTTTTTTATATATAGTTATTGTATTTGTATTTATTTTTTATGCCTTCCGGCACTACCTCTGGCAGGCCGGCCTGGCTGGGTCGCCATGTAATGATATAAAACTTTTGTTATGGGTGGTTTATTGAAACAGCGTCTAAATTGAGTAGTGTTGTACCGTATATGGTAGTGGAAGACATCTCGCCTAATGTAAAAATAATTAAAGATGGAAAGGTCGACATCGTACATAAGAATAGAACAAAGATGTTTATAAAATAACTAATTATGTTTTAATTGTAATAATAGAAAATTAGCTTAAAAAAAAAAAAAAACTAATGTAACCAATGTAATCAGTTAGTTGATATGATAAGTCGTAACATTAAGCTGATAAATGTTAAAAAAAAAAGTAACTAGGTTATTTATTATTACTATTATACATAATATATATATAATAATAATAATAATAATTACATTTGTATTTTTTTTTTCTTTGGATGGGTGGTGTTATGGAGCTGCCCTTATTTGTATTGTACGTGTTAGTTCCTAAGATTTATCGAATATAGCTTCAGTTCTACTGCAAACGTTGTTTGAGTGAGTCCTCCTTAGGATAGATCCTTATAATAGTACGATGATGACTGCATGAACGTGCTGATATAGTTTCATCGGTAAAAAACATAAAAAAAAGATTCGAATTGAGAACCTCCTTCTTTTTAAAATTCGGTTAAAAAGCAAGGACTACTCTTAGGCTGCATCCCAGTAGGCAAACTGTTCGGCGCCGACTGAGTGAGCCGCAAATTTGTAGCCAACTGAAAGCGGCATACTCAAAGCGAACTAAAACTATTTCACCGCCGGGTGGAACAGGCTTTTCTGTGAGATAGTCGGCGCGCGTAACGCTGCTAATTGCGTAGATTGACCGCAAAACTAGCGAACTGTTTAAGATATATGGAAGGGAATATTAAACAGTCGGCGGCAAACAGTTTGCCAACTGGGGACGCAGCCTTAAATAATTGTACGCTTACCTTATATTGGCCTGGTTACTAAGCCCGTCCTTAGCCATTTTGTTCGCAGCCAAAGATGTGTTGAGCGCCTTGTTAGCGATCTCCTTGATGTTTTTGGCCTCATTCTCCAGTTTTTCAGCCAGGAGCCGAGACTCCTTGGCCAGGGCTGACATATCGACGGACTGTTTTCCGAACTGGTCGGAACGGTTGCGGGCTTTTGCTAGGGCGGCGGCTCCCTCGCCACCGAGGTACTCCAGAGCAGTCTGGAAAGAAAAAGTAGTCACTATAGTCCAAGCCACAACGGTCACTGTCCAGTCTGTTAGCTTTTAGAATATACCTCAACTGAGCAATCAGCAAACCGATTATATTGCAATAAGGTAAGGTTTATTTTGTATTGTAATTTAGGTATGACTTTACATAACTGATCAAAATAGTGAAGAAATTTTTTTACAGAGCATCTATCTAGTATTACACTCGTGTGCTTTCGGCGAAAACCGAAGCTTACTTTAGAGCCCCAGGTATATTCTAAAAGCTAACAGACTTGTACTCTAAATACAAACTTGACCTTGGAATGACTTTAATATTTTACAAGTTGATATTGTTTTATATATCTTTTCCTTTGGACTGAATTTGTGTTTGGTAATATAAACATAATTGATATGAATATAGCTCGTATGTAAATAAATAAATAATAATAATTTTAATCTATGATAGAATATTTTAATGACAAGGTGCCCCTAAAATGTTTTGTTAATCCTGATGGGTGAAACATTGTACAGCAAACGCGACCATTCGGGAAATGCATTATTATTATATTTTGAAAAACGGCCAAACAGCCGCCAACTTACTTGTTTACAAAAAATTGACGACGGCCGAATCGTGTCCAGACCAAAAAATGTCATAGTCGTGGTCAGATATTACCATCTAGGACCCAGTAAAATAGTTTTTATATCAACAGTCTTAAGACTTACATTGATTTCCTTCTGCGCAGTCTCGATGGTTTCCTCAGCCTTCATGACGTTGTCCTTACTCCTCTCCACGGCGTCATTCCCCTCAAAGCTCTGGTCTCCTATCTTCTGAAGCATATCCCTGTGAACCAGAAATTGATTATTGAATATTGCAAAAATAAGAAATACGCGACTGGCTCTTTAGATACCTTATGTTACCCGAAATAAGGAATAAATAAGTAAAATCATAAACTTATTTAATGTTTCAGCATCGACAACTAATTTATGGTGAAATAGGGTTACGAACGAGCGTGTCAATCTATCCCGAGAATTCACATCGACCATAAAAAATATGGGCTTGATTGAAAAAATTGAAGGGAAGAGGCTCACAAAAAAAGAAAATCGTGGCTCCGTGATATAAGAGTATAAACATAAACATAGACATTTACACACAGGCACACACACTGCCTCCGGCCCCACACTAGGATACCCTGTGTCGTGGGAACCAGAAACAGCGACGTCACAAACATGTAAACATCCATTACCTGGAGTTTTTTTTTCTCCCCAGCCTGATAGATCTTTGAAGATCTGTTTGGTTGAAGAGCTGAAGGCCAACCTCTAGTACCTAATTGTTATTTATCTTTTACTCTATCGGCCCTTAAAATATTTGCGCTCGATTTTTTAGGAAATTAAATATCTATAAGTCGTACCTGACGTCTGCAATCCGGTCAGACAGGTCAGCCAGTTTGCCGGTGACAGGTCCACCCTCTCCTTGCTCAGCTTGAGCCTCCCGAGTCAAGTTATCAATCTCAAGCCGCACCCGCAACAGCTCCTTGTCGAAATCGGCGTTATCGACCACAGTCGGCGCTTTGGAGATTTTCGCTAGGATCTGTGAACAATTTTCGAAATGTTTTTGGTAATGACGTCGTGGTGAGATGTGTGAGGTACTTTGTGACTCGGAATGAAAGACTTAACATACGCCATCATCAATAATAGCCCCGAGATCAAAGCCTGTTATCTCTGCTTTGCGTATTGTTCAATGTTCGTGCTCGAAAATAAATAAATGTCAGATGGAGATGAGCTAATACAATACTTTTCTACTGAGGATTCAGTTGTGTTGAGGATTAGTTGTATTATATTATAACGACACTCTAAGCGAGTGTACCTATTTGGGTAATTATTATGCTGTAAGATTGTTTTCTTGCTCTGAACCCAACCTATTGGCCATGCTACTTAATTTTGATATTTCATTCATCATCAACCCATTATGTCCGCACCGAGAGGCACGGGTCTTTTCCCTGAGGAAGGTATATGCCATACTCCACCACCTTGGGCTACGAATTTTGATTTTTCAACAATTTTGATATGCATCTTTAAGAAATTCTTTTCGATATGTTTGATGCCATCTAATTGCGCTTACATTGGTTATACTTTTGTAGCATATTAAGAATATTCCTGGGTACTGTAGGAGTGGAAATATTGTACGTAAACTTATGAAGCTAACCTCATCGAGCTCCTTCAACTGCTGGCGGTGCTGGTTCACGGCATCTTGTACGAGGTTGTAGCAGAAGGGGCAGTTCTCGCAGCCCTGGCCGTCAGCGCGACGCTTCTTATTTTCCATACACCTGGGGGTTACAAACACGATTGGATCATACAAATCACATCAAGGCACTAATTTGCGTGTAATAAATACTTACATACAGGCACATACATTGTTTCTGACCCACACTAGGATACCCTGTGTCGTGGGAACCAGAAACAGTGACGACGCAGATGCGCTAACCGCTGCGCCACAGAGGTCGGACATTAAGTGGAGAATCTCTTTACCTGTCACATCGCCGGCCTTCCACGTTCTCCTGACAAGAGCACTGGCCCGACACGTCGCACTGGTAAGTCGTGGAGCCCCATTCATCGCAGTTGCAGTCGCTGCAGCCGGCAGTCGAGAAGCCGTAGTGGTAAGGGCGGCACTGGTCACAGTGTTTCCTGTGAAAGAGGAAGTTATGTAAAGGAAGCACGATATATTCAGGTCATAAAAGCAGCGCACTCCATGGGTACTATGGGTCGTACGATAATAATAGCTCTGACATAAGACGTCAGTATTCCAACAGGATTTAGTTGACTCACCCGTCAATACCAGGCTTGCAGTAACATTGGCCAGTGAGCGGGTGGCAGGTGGAGTTGTAGGAGCCTTCCAGGTTACACTCGCACGCCGCACAGCCCTCGCCCGAGTTTATGTTGTAGTAGCCGTCCTAAAAACACAACCTTTTTAGTCAAATAGAATAGGTGAAATTTTTTTTTTATACAGACCAATGCTAGGTAATGTAGGCAATGAAGGTATGTCGATAAAGTGAATCAGAATCAGAATCAGAAATTTATTTCAACGTAAAGTTACATTCTGCTTGTTGAATGTCAATGTACATACAGTTATGTATAATGTTAGCCGCTGCCTTGGGGCCGTCTGTAGTGGAGAAAAAGGCAGCGAAAAAAAAAACTCCACTCTGACCATCTTTTCTCAAATCAACTTAAAGCTAATACAAATAAAACTTACAAAACAATATCTTGGATGTGTTGAACACTAGACACATTTATCCTCTGATTAAATTTAATATTAAACTACTATTTAAAGCCATACGTCCTTGTCTTCTAAATAATCGTTGATTTTATAATAAGCTTTTTTGCAAAGAGTGTGCATAACACAATTCTTAAATCGCGTTGGAGGTAACTCTAATATATCTTGGGGTATCTTGTTGTAGAACCTTATACAGTGCCCCATAAAGGAAGTATTAACTTTTGCAAGTCTAAATCGTGGAAATGACAATTTATGTTTATTCCTAGTATTAACGTTATGATGGCTACCAAGTATTTCGAAGTCTTTAATATTTTTCCTAACGTACATAATATTTTCATAAATGTATTGGCTTGCAAATGTTAGCATGTTGATTTCTTTGAAAAAAATTCTTAGTGTGTCCCTACTACCTAGCTTATAAATAAATCGGATCGCTCTCTTCTGCAATATGAAGATAGTCTCAATGTCTGCTGCCCGGCCCCATAGTAGTATACCATAGGACATAATACTATGGAAGTAACTAAAATAAACAAGCCTAGCAGTTGCAACGTCAGTAAGTTCTCGAATTCTTTTCACGGCATATGCTGCGGAGCTAAGTTTATGTGCTAATTTTACAATATGTGGGCCCCATTGTAGTTTGGCATCGATTGTGATGCCCAGAAATACAGTATCTTCAACAAATTCTAGTTTTTCATTTCCAATCACAATGTTATTTTCAACTAATTTTACATTAGGTAGGGTAAACTTCACATTTTGTCCTTTTTGAATTTAACAACAGATTATTTGCTGTAAACCAATCTAGAACGTGTGAGAGAGCATTATTTGCTTCGTCAAGATTATTTTCCTGTCTCCTTATTTTAAAAATAAGTGACGTGTCATCAGCAAATAGCACTATCTCACACATTTTTTGTACCATAAACGGTAAATCATTTACATAGACCAGGAAAAGGAACGGCCCTAAGATAGATCCCTGGGGGACTCCCATTTTTACAAGTGAACCTGACGATTTAATACGGTTTATGTCTGCTTTTTGAACCCTTCCTAAATATGATTTTAGAAGATCTAAACTTAATTTTTTCATTCCATAGTGTTTTAATTTTGAGAGCAGTGTTTGTGGTCTACACAATCAAATGCCTTTGACAAATCACAAAATACTCCTATAGCATCATTATGATCCTCCCACGCACTAAAAAAATGTTTAACTAACATGACTCCAGCGTCTGTTGTATTCCGCCCTTTAGTGAAACCGAACTGCTGACTATGGAGGAGTTGGTAATTATTGAAATGAATAAGCAATTGATCTAAGATAATTCTTTCAAATATTTTACTTAATACTGGTAGGACTGAAACGGGTCTAAAATTTGTTGGGTCTTGTTTATTACCGCTTTTAAATAAGGGCACTAACCTACTATATTTCATGAGATCTGGAAATACTCCTTCATCTACGCATTTATTGAAAATCTGTGCTAACGGCAAAGCTAGGATATTTATCACTGAATTAACTATTTTTACTGACAAACCCCATAAGTCCTCGGTTTTTTTAAGATTCAATAATTTAAAATTCTTAACAATGTCATGGGGCTCAATGTAATTAAATGTAAAATCGTGTTCGCACGCGGGGACATGGTCCCTTAATAATGTCACGAATAAGTGAATGTCACCATCGTGGTAAGTGGCAGTCCCTAACCTCTAAGTACCCCTCTGGTATACAGGCGTGGATTTAGGTATGCAGGCATGCTAAGTGAATGCCTCCCTTTCACACTTCCAGTTATTTTATTCATGGCTAACTCTTGCCACTTTGTCATTGTACTAAAGTGAAAGGTTCGAAATATAATGCTGTTTTTGTTTACTAAGGGGGCTTAAGATTGTGCTTGTTTGGCTAAGGGGTCCGTGAGAAAAAAATGTTAAAAAACGCTGGTCTCAAACCTCGCATTTATCGCAAGTCTTCCCGATGACATGGGGACGGCAAGCGCAATAGCCGGTAAGCCCGTCGCACTCCGGTACGCCATCTTTACTCTCCAGGGTGCCCAGCTCGTGGCAGCCGCAGGGCTCGCAGTCGCCCTTCTTCGTCTGGTCCAGAGCATCGCCGAAGTATCCTGATGGGAGACGATTATATTCATGTGGATTATGTGGACGATATTGGACCAGGATAGTAACGGAGTGGCCGAAAAGCGGGCGGCGGTCAGTCGGTGGACCAACTGCCTGATGGTCCGACGATGTGGCCAGGTTGGCGAGGGGGGCAGTGGAGGCGAATGGCGCCGCGAGGTTTGGCGTAATGGAGAAAAGGTCTATACCCACCAGTGGGCAGAGGTGGGCTTATGATGAGCTATGATATGAGGATGATGATGATGATGATCATGAATATAATGGTGAATCTGCACTCACCACTCAAACACTTATCGCAGTGCTCGCCAGCCGTGCTGTAGATGCACTTGAGACACTCTCCGGTAGTGCGGTTGCAGTTGCCGACAGCGTTAGGGTCGACGTTTCCGTTGCACTGGCACTCCTGGCACTCCTGCGCAGGCCCGAAGCGGCCCGTCGGGTCTCCGAAGTGGCCGTCGGCGCACACCTCGCACTTGGGACCTGGGGAAGAGACAGGTCGGTAGATGGGTCGCAATTTTGAAAGAAACTGCTAGTCTTTGGTCTTAACAGATGAGGAGCACATATACATAGATTTTTACGTAAGCTCACGTCTGTATACTGTACGGGTAGGCAGAAACCAGGGTTTAACTCTTGACACAAGACCTCGTACAGGTTAGCCCATCTGCCTACCATGCGAGAGGTCCCGCGCTTGAACCCCAGGTGGGGACAAAAAAAACCCAGGTCGTAGATTTTTACATGTTTGTGATGTCACTGTTTCTGGTTCCCACGGCACAGAGTATCCTAGTATGGGGTTGGAAGCAATTCTGTGCCTGTATTAAAATTTTTGTTTATGCTCTGTCTTGTATCCTGAAGGTACTGGAAGAAAAGGAAAAATATCTCAAAAATTCTGCAACCCTAACGTTTAATACTTGAACTATAACTAATTGCGTAATAAGCTATTGCAAGAGTCAGGATTCCGAACGGTGCCAAACTGAGCCATCCTACGCTATCATATAAAGAAAGAAGACTACAAACATAAAAATACATCCAGGCTGAAGTCATTTTTACAATTTACGAAGCTCCCCAGTGGGTACCTAATCAAAGTGATCCCACTAGACCAAGAAGGTGCCTCAAAATATTAAAATTAAATATTTACTACCCCTTTGCTAGCCCTATTTCAATATAGAGAATTGAATTCACTTAAAATGAGTTCCATGCCATATCATCAACAGCGAATTTGCTCGTGACAATATTAAATCCTCGATAAAAAAATATATCACAAGAAATCATTTAGAGATAAGAAATGACAGAGTCTAAACTCACCAGCGTAACCAACAGGACAATCTGTGCACACAATGCTTCCGTCGACCAGCTGGATGCAGCCACTATCCTTAGGACATGGACAGGGCTTGCAGTCGTCAGAGGTGCCAGCGATCGCGTTGCCATAGTAGCCCTTGGCACAAAGCTCGCAATTGCTACCGGTCGTATTGTGCTTGCAGATGCAGAAACCTGCAAAGAAGTAGTGGTTGGATTACTCAAAAACTCGCATACCTTGAAACCAGCAAGTAAAAGATTGGATATATGTAAGGATTCTGAAAGCTGATAGTAAATCACAAGTCACATTTTTTAAGAAAAAGAAGAGAAGAAATACATTTATTTATCGCCATTCTTCTTCTTAAAGTGCCTCTCCATTACTGGAGGTTGTAGACAGTTATTTACAAGGGTCTCTGCTTAGTGCAATTCTGAACAGCTCCTCGACGGTTTTTACACCGGTCCATATAATATAGACACAATACGAGAAATATTTAGGAAAAAATAAACACAACAAGTAGGGGGACATCAGCTACGTCCTTGCTGCGGTAAAACAGCCACAGGCTCAGTAACTACTGCGCTGAGAATCAGTGCCCACAGCACTAATTTACAACGAGGGTCTTTTTATTCTTTACCACAATTTTGTGGTCCCTTACTTAAAACCTGTAGTACGAATGCGTGCATATGTAATACCTTGGTTTTACTTGATTATATTGTTTTTTGTAAACATCATAGTTTTCATAATTAATTCTCCGCACTACAACATAGTCTACGCTCAAAACAATTCACGTGGGAGGCGTACTAGACTGCACCAATATTAGTTCCTAAGCGTAATGATTGACAGACGAGACACTCACCCGTAGCTGTGTCGCAAATGTGCGCATGCCTGTTGCAGTCGCACGGAATACACCGCGAGTACGGTCCTCCGTTGGCAGGGGAGTGTCTGTATCCTGGAGCACATTCCTCACAATAGTCCCCAACGTAGGCTTTTGGGCAGGAACACTTCTCCACCCAGTTGGCGAGACCGAAGCCCTTCTCTCTTCCCTCCTTAGCCGTGTCGAGCTTGAAGTTCATCAGGTAGCCGCTGCCCGCCCTGTTGTATGCTCCGCGGATCTTGATCGCAGTCAGGTTTTGCAGGATGGACATGAACTCGAAGGTGGGCAGTGTCGGGGTCCAGCCGTAGCGAGAGTCCTCGTGCAGGCGGAACTTGTACTCTTGGGGCTGAAGGAGATTTGAGCTTTTAATAAGAGATACATTCTGAAGAACGCCACGCTGACCTGGGACGTGAATATTTAGAGTTTTTTACAATTAATCAGGGCCTCATTTTTGCAAGTGCATTATCAATGAAAGATACTCGGTCGGGTCACGTGACATCTTTTTCATACCATTGACGCCTAGAAGGTTTGGTATGTGTGCGCGCATAGATAAAAAATGAAATGACGCGTTCATGCAACTTTCATTGTACTCCAATGCGTTAGAAGAATCTAGGACCAGAAGTGTATTTTTTTGTAAACAAACATTAGGATTCTTATTAAATTTATTCCGGATTCGGTCAGAGACTAGCAACCAACGACGCAACCTCCGTCTCTGCTCACCATGATTAAGCTCTGCGAATCAGAGCGAAACCTGGTCGGACTCCCCAGACAAAAATTCAAGTAAGTGCATTCGGAATAAAGTTTAATGTATAGTGCTTACGAAAGTAAATAATAATAATAAAAAATAATAATAAACTCACGCCCGTTATCCCCGAAGGGGTAGGCAGAGGCACCAGTCTCTAGAACTGGACCCACGTTTTGCCGAGTTTATTAGGTCCCAAACGTGACAAGTGGCAAGCCTGTCGCCGTTATCCGGGCACAATTTATCAGCGAATGGTGTTGCTGTACAAACAAATGTACGTAACTAAAAGTCATTGGTACATGCGTGGTTCGAACCCAGACCCTCATGATCGAGAAGCAAGGGTCAACCCCACTACGCCACCACCGCTTCACCAAAGTAAAAACTATTACGAAAGTAATAGTTCGAAAATAGGATTCTTACTTGATCATTTGGAGCTGGGTTATTTTGACCGTATATGTTCATGAATATACTGGTCTTTGACCCTTCCAGGATGATATCCTGGGAGGACGGGTATCCTCTGTCCTCGCCGAGTCTCAATGTAAACTTGAGGTCGTGGTTGTAGGAAGCTCGCTGGTCGCCGAGGAACTGAGGAGGAGCCACGAAGTACACGAGCTCACTGCTGTTAGCAGCAACAGCTTTCGAAAGAAAAAAAACAATAAATGTAGAGTTGCCTGTGTAACTGGAAATAAGACAATGACCCCTCACGTGCCCACATGGTTTTATTCACAATTTCATAGCTCATACGTGTAACGCAAATGTACCTAATGCTTTACTCAGACGTGCTAGATTTGAAGAAGAAGAAAGAAGAAAAAAATTTATTATAACAACAGAACACACGCCACAAAAACAAAATAAATCCAAAAATTTGACAAGCCTAATATATCATTAGAGGGAGTGAACCACATGTGGAGCACTCACGCCTCATCTAAACCTCAAAATGCCCCACATGTGAGTCACTCACAGGGAACGTGTTAATGTAGATGAAGACTTTATTTTCGGGTTACGTAGTTTCAAATTTGATTGGTTTTGATATGTGAGTTAATTCATTCTTGATTTTGAAAGACGCTTGAAAGCCCCTCCAATAATAATAAAAATAATAGGGCGTAGCCGCGGGTAAAAGCTAGTATTAAATTAATAAATAAATATAATGACGCCACACTGGATTCCTTACAAAAGGTATCTTTAGTATCTATTATCGTTGTATATTGGCACAGACCACACACAATCTCTTTTGAAAATGGAAAATTATCCATTGGGGAGCCCATGTTTTTCTAGCTATGTAGAAGACTGTGGTTGTCATGAAAGGGCTCAGGAGCGAAAATAGACCTTATACAATTAAATTATGCTGGTTAAATAAGTAAAGCCTATTTAAATAAAATTCAAAGTCCTGACTGACTGATTCATTCACTCATCAACGCCCAGCCCAAGCCGTTGGACCTAGGAAGCTGAAATTTTGCACAGAGGGTCTATATGTAATGTAGGCAAGGAATAAGAACGGATTCTTTTAAATTCAACCCCTAAGGGGGCGAAAAGGGTTGCCGAAATTTGTATGGGAGGTATAAAGAATTTTGTCAAATTTTCCTGAAACTTAAAATAAATACTCTTCAACACAATTTATTGGACACGCTTTCGCCGTTTTTCTAAATTTAACCCTTAAGGGAGTGAACGGGGTTGCAAAATTTTGAACTAAAGTCCACGCGGACGGAGTCGTGGGCGAAAGCTAGTTTGAACTAAAAACCTACCAATATTCTGCGCATTCGCGTTAAAATGCAGGGTAGCCGGTTTTCCTTGGTCGTCTTCAGCCTGCCACTTCTCCGAGTCCCTGATGAAGTGGGCGCTTATGACGGCGCTCTGGTACTTCGGCGCGGAGTCACATTCCGAGGAGTGGCCGAAACAGAAGCAAGGAGTGCAGCCAAACTCGTTATTCAGGTCTAAGTTGAAGAAGCCAGGCTTGCATCTGACAGAAAAATACAAAATTTGTAGTGATCGGGGTCATTGGAATTCGCTTAAAAAGGAGGGAAATACCTAATGTGTAGCACCTACCTAATATTACCTAGTAGTACCTAATATTACGAATCGCTCGTAGCCTGGGCTGCCTGAGTGATCTTAAACGATCACTAACGTTAAGCAACATACGGCGCGTTCAGTCCATGGATGGGTCACCGTCTATGACTAACGCTAGTGGCATTTTTCCGAGCGATTCCGTGCTTCGCAAGGCACGTTAAGCAGTTGGTGCCGGCTGCCGTCGATAGATGGCAGTCGTTAAGCCAAGTCAGAGGCCTTAGGGCGGCTTGAAAACTTCTGACAGTAAGACCAGCCACTAGTCTTACAAGCCTCCACCAATCCGGACTTGGCCCCCGTGGTGGAGTATGGCCTATACCTTCCTCAGGGAAGAGACCCGTGCCCCTCGGTGGGGACATGATGGGTTGATGATGAAGTACCTAATATTATTATTGTGGAGTCTGCTAGCTATATTCTGCTGTCATACCCCGGCAGTCTGAAAAACAGCAATTATGCTGAGCCTCTGTCCTTTTCATCACAATTTATTGTCTATTGTAAGTGTACCCATGTACCTTAGACATAATTTATAAACTTGTAAGTATTTAAATTGTAAAACACATGTGATGAATAAAGTCCGATTTATTTTATTTATTTATTTATTTAATGTACCTACCTATTTTTCAGTGGGTGGATAAGGGCTTGGTGGAAAAGGAATATAAACTTTATATCGGGTGAACAACACACATAAACGTATGATTAAGTAAACTACTTAATTTAAAAAAAAACATTTTTCAATTATAACCTAACTATGTTTCTAAATCTTAGTAACTAAAACTTTCGTAAGCACTACACATACGGTCCGGGTCAGAGACGAGCAACCGACGACGCGAGCTCCGTCTCCTCTCACCACCACGATCAAAAATAAAGAAAAAACTCCAATAATAATCAAGTAAGTGGCCATATGGATATGGATGACCGTTCTATGACTAACGCTAGTGACATTTTTCCGAGCGGTTCGTTGCTTCGCAAGGCACGTCAAGCAGTTGGTGCCGGCTGCAGTCGACAGATGGGAGTGGTTAAGCCGAGTCAGAGGCCTTAGTTTTCAAGCCGTGAAAACTTCTAACAGTAAGACCAGTCTTACAAGCCTCCACAAATCCGGACTTGGCCCTTGGTGGAGTATGGCCTAACCTTCCTCAGGGAGGAGCCCCATGCCCCTCGGTGGGGACATAATGATGATGATGATGATGATCTACTCACTCTCTGCACCGGCGCCCCTCGACGTTCTGCTTGCAGACGCAGACGCCAGTCACAGGGTTGCACTGGGGTGTATTGGCATAGGAGCCAGAGTCGTTGCAGCCACACGGCTTGCAGCCCTGGTTGGTGAACTCGTAGTGGTTGGGTGCGCACGCGTCGCATTTGTCCCCAGTTACGCCAGGCTTGCACTGACACTTGCCCTCCGCGTTGCACTGCAGGCTACGTGAACCTGAGGATTTATAATATCAGCTCTTATATCACACGCACCAACGCTTCCAATCTTATAACCTGACGACCTCTGTGATGCAGCGATGCTCGAGAGGTCACGAATTCAAACCACCACTGGGGACTAAAAAACTACCAGGTCTTGGATATCTACATGTTTGTGATGTCGCTGTTTCTGGTCCCCACGACACAGGGTATCCTAGTGTGGGGTCAGAAGCAATGTGCCTGTATGTAAGGCCCTTTACACACGATGACTTTTGGCATCGATGCAGTCGCGCGTTTTTGAAACACGCAACAGCATCGCGACACCAGCTAGCGCAAGTGTGTAAAGCTGGACCGTTAATTAGAAGAATCGCTCATAGCCCCGGATCCTAAGTGATCGGATCTTAAACGATCACAAAGGTTAAGCAACATAGGACGAGTTCAGTGTATGGATGGGTGACCGTCTGACTAATACTAGTGGTATTTTTTCGAGCGGTTCAGTGTTTAGCAAGGCACGTGAAACAGTTGGTACCGGCTGCTGTCGTTAGATGACAGTCGTTAAGCAAAGTCAGGCCTTAGGGTGGCTTGAAAACTTCTGGCAGTAAGACCAGCCACTAGTCTTACAAGCCTCCACCAATTCGGACTCGGCCCCCATGTTGGAGTATCAATGGCGGATGATTTTCTCGAATGTATTATGTACAGATGAAAGACAAAGTTTGCTTTTTGATATCAAATAATCTTCTCTGTAGCAAGTGGTCGTCTACCAGTAATTCTACTGAGGAACTTTGAATCGGTGGACTAGTTTTCCCAGTTCACGTTTCAGCTCTATAGGTTATAACATAACTAGTAGGCTGGTAGGCCCAGGCTGAATGCTCTAGATTGTCTTTAGGCGCCGAGGTAAACCCGAACGCACTGTATTCAGCTCACCGGTAGGGTCGCATTCACAAGGCAGACAGATGTCTCCATCGGCCTGGAAGTAATTCTCGCGGCACCGCTCGCAGTTGGCCCCGTCGCGGTTCTGAGTGCAGTTGAGACAATGACCGCCATGGCCGGTCCGCTCGTACAAGTCCTTGTCAAAGTAGCACTTGTTGGAGAACCCGTTGCAGCTGCAGGCTGAGGCAAAGAGGTGGAGCTGTGAGGTCCGAGGATACTTAAAGCGTAAGCAAAAAGTACAAGCCACTAGTCTTGCAAGCCTCCACCAATCCAGACTTGGCCCCCGTGGTGGAGTATAGTTAGCCACAGGGAAGAAACCCGTGCCCCTCAGTGGGGACTTAATGGGTTGATGATGATGATGAAGATGTAGCAAAAAATACGGCCAATGCGTCCAATCTCACAATGAGCAATCGCAAAATGTGCAGATCTTATATTGAGCAGGTCGCAAAATGTGCAAGCAGATCTTATATTGATCAGGTCGCAAAATGTGTAGATTTTGAAATAGAGCAAATTCAGGCCACTGTAAATACCATTTATTATCTAACGGTGACTGTACCTACTTGAAAAATAGTATCCCCTTGAAAGATAACGGACTATGACGGACTTATTGTAAAACCTTTTTATTATGAGCAAGAATCAAAAGACTTCAGACCTTTGGCCGCGAACTCTAGGAGAAATCAGAGCTCCTGGTATACGGGTTTTACACGTGGAAACGTGTAGGTACACGTGTCCTTAACACCGGTGGTATGCAGGTAGGTATGTATGTCGCAACTAGCACAAAAGAAAATTCGCAAAAAATGTTGGATCTTTAATCAGGTGCGATTTGAAAAGAAAAATATAAAAAATAGTCAAAGTGAGCCAATCGACTGACCAAAAATTCTACGTAAATTCAAGCCTAGGAACAAAAACAGAAACCCAGGTCTTGGATGTTTACATGTTTGTGACGTCGCTGTTTCTGGTTCCGACGACACAGGGTATCCTAGTGTGGGGCCAGAAGCAATGTATATGCCTGTATGTAAATCTTATGTTATGTTAGTAGAAACTGTAAACAATCGCAGGATTCAACATTGAAATTACAAATGTAAGAACAATCCAAGCCACTGTCATAATGTAATTAAGGTTTTTTGGTTCGGGTACAAATGAGCTTGCAAGATAAGGGCTAGTAACCCATGACCACATTGCGTCATTAACACTTTTATCAACCAGCAACTTTCGCTTTGGAGGGCTCCGATCACATACAATTCGCTTCGCAGGCAGGGCAACCAGGACTTGCAGCGTAGGTTCGAGGAATTATCAGGAATTTTATCAATGGAGTCGGTCGTATTGTACAAAGTTCATTCGCAATGTGCTTCTAATACGCTTGCTGGAATATGTACTTATGTTACTTTAACGAGTGAAAACTTATCCTAACTTTGGAATCAGCTTAAAAAACATATCGAATGATCTTTCTAGTCTCTGACACTTCTAATGTTTACATATGAGTTGCATACGTGAACAGTCTTTAAGCCATCATTATAGGAGTAACTTCGAGAAATTATAACAGCCGCTTTTATCTTATCCTTCTATGATACGAAAAACAAATTAATAAGTATATCAACAAAATAATCAAAACACAATAGTTCGCCATGCAAGACACGGTTATAAATTATTAAATTACTAAAATAACAGGGCTCGTTGTAGATTAAGTGTACAGATACGATCAAATTGAGCAGAAAAAAGAATCAAAAGCACACTGTAAAATAATGATGTAAAAAGATTACAAAGAAAACGTCACAAGAAAACAATCGGTATTATTACCTAATCTGAAAGAATGCAAATACAAAGCAAAGACAGAAAGAAGAGTAAATATTTTGCAGGAGTATTCAGAAGTCCTACACCTCTGTCTGTTCTGCTTTTTCTCCCTTCGTCATCTAACTGTTGTCGTCATGTATCAATTTGTTGTATGCCCAACACACAATATTGGGGCCCACAACAAATCGCATACATACCTTGACACTCGTGCACATTATTTGGCGACGCGCGGCCCCAAGGCGCGTCGTTGTAGAAGTCCAAACACCGCTCGCAGTCTCGACCTGCTGTGTTGTGCTCGCATCTGAAAGAGATGATCTGAGATTCAACAATTGGATGGATGAAGACCTACAACCTGTTTCTTAACAATTGAATCCGTCATTCTCGGCCTTCAGTGCGCTTGCAACTGAAAAATACGTTTTGATAAGCTCAACGATTGTATTGGAGGGAAAGAGGGAAAATTCATAATTTATAAGGAATTATTATTATCTCTTAGGTTTCGTATAAAGGAAGTCGTAGTTGTCAAGAAAGTTTAACGTGATGGGTAAAATCTGTTGAAACCCAACAAATCATAACTTTATATACCTATGCTGTAATGCATTGTTTATGTATGTAAGCTAAAGGTGAAAGACGTCAATATAATCCGACAATCCCAATCAATCAAGTCAATTAGTATATGTATTCGCAAAAAATGCGAAATAATTACTGGGCATTAAAATTCGACGAACACAAATTGGCTTAGCTTGAATAGCTCTAGGGGTTCTTTTTCTACTGGCTAATCATGTTACTTTCTGTGAAACTTTTTGGGCTGTAGACGCAAGTCCAGTGCACCGGCCTTGTCTGAAACATGTGCTAAATGACGACACCTTGCATGAATTCGTGTTTTCGTTGCCCTGATAAACATCTTGTGGTGTCATCTAATCTGACTCCCCAACAGCAAAGAAACCCTCACCTGCAAACTCTGGCCCTGGATCCATCGGGCATATCTTGCGAATCGCACACGCTGGCGTGTCCGTTGCACTTGCATCGGGCGCCCACGCCGACGTCGGCAATGGCATACCAGTAGGACTGCAGCACCTGGACGTCGCCGAAGATCTCGTCTCCGAACGTGTTGAGGCGGTCCAGGGAGATGCGAATGTCAGTCGCCGTCACCCATTCCTAGGGGCGAAAGAGTAAGAAGTGCAACAAGACAGCTTTGCGAAAGTTTTTTTGTATGAGATGTCTCTGTGGGAATATCTATGTGTTTGGAATACCTAAAATCAAGGTTCAACGAAATTTTCATGTAATATATATCCAAAAATGAGGGTACTTTATAATACCATCTACTTTTATTGTAGCTTCTCTCTGCCTTCAGCTAGCAGCTTTCTGCTTATAACCTTTTCGAAGTATTTGCTTGTGTAAATGTTGTTTGAATTAACGATTTGATGAGTGGAATACATTCTATTTTTGGATAGTAATGCGGATTTTGTTACACTCTGTATTAGCAAATTAAGAAGCGAGATCCTGCTAGCCGATTGTAAGTAAGAATCACTAACTACAGCTGCTAATGAGCAAAATGTATTAATCCCACCCCTCATCCCTCTTATTACACTTTTTTCTCCTTTATACTCCAACCTTCAGAGGTTGGAAATAAATGATTGAGCCATCTCACTCGTGGTCAGTTCTAAGCTCCTCAAAGAATTGACGAAACTCAAGACGAAGAGGAACACTTCCTTGAAGATCTAAATTGCAATCAGCTGAACTGATAAACTGGATTACAAGGGCAACGGTGAAGCCACGGCTACGTACCTGAAGCTCAGGGCTGTTATCGAAGGTGTAAGCCGAGGGGCGGCCTTCCAGCGTGGAGAAGAGAACGTTGCCTCCGGTCAGGGGAACGATGTCGGAATACTCGCTAGTGCAAAGTGCTCTGGTCTCCGCACCGAGTTCTGCAGCTCGCTGCTCGTCCGTGCCATACGTGTCACGGCACGAGGCACTGTGGAAGAATTAGTTTGTGTTACAGTGTGCCCTACACCTGGATCTTCTCTTGCTTGATCTCTCTTCCTGGCTCTTACAACGTTGCAGCGCTTGGTAAGTCATTGTTCTCTAAAAGAATCCATTCTATTTACTACATGGGTTACTAAAATATAAAGGTACCTACAAATGCGGTGATAGCCCTGTGGGTAGAACAATGTACTCAGGAGCAATACTACGCTTCGCAAGGCACGTTAAGCAGTTGGTGCCGATTAAAAGAAAATATGATAAACCTACACATATAAATAATAACAACAATAATACGTATATACCTATAATTATAAAATAAAAAAATAAAAAATAAATAAACTCACGCCCGTTATCCCCGAAGGGGACCGAACCCAGACCCTCATGATCGAGAAGCAAGGGTCAAACCCACTACGCCACCACCGCTTTCAACCACCTATAATGATGTTGTATATATAATTACTGATCCCAATAAATTATATAAAAATACGGCCGCGCCGTGTATACGATTAGGCTTGCGTTCGGTTTCCGCCGAGCCGTATCTACACGGATGGCGCGGCTCGCGTGAGTTCGGGCTATCCCGCCCCGTTTAACTGCACCTTTGCACTCATTCTTCTGAGGTGCACCCTTACCTAAAGTACTGGAAAGGCTCCCAGTCGGAGTCCTCACTCGTCTTCTTGTAAACGGCGAAACTCTGCGGCCGGGGCGAGTAGAATACTATGGTGATGTAGGTGATATCGTACGCTTTGCCTGGATAACAATGGGATAAGGTTGCAGCTGAGTTATTAAACTTTATCGATTAACTTGATGACGAATACTTAACTTGCTTTAGAAGACGAGGATGATATCTAAATTCTGAATGAACTAAATTCGGACTGATAATATTTTATACTACAAAAATCAGGGTTTTTAAAAGCATCCGATTATACGAAAAATCAAGTTAGTCTAATAATAAGATTTACTATTGTTACTGAATTCAAAACTTTTTATAAACTCATTATTGTACGAGATAACTCCAAAAATCTTGGATGCATACATGGGATTACGAGTACCTACCAAGTGACGTCATAGCGTAATGCCGGTTGTTATCATGAGACTACAATTAGGTACTCTTCAACTGGTTATGTACTGATTGACCCGTGATGGAGTATGGCCTATACCATAGGTTTCCAAAGTGGTTCAGGTGGAACCCCAGGGGTCCATAGGAGACCACACGGGGGTCCACGTAGACGTGAAAAGAAAACAGGGGTTCACAACTTGTAAGTGGGGGTCCACGAAAAATTTTCTGGTTTTCATAATAAAGAACAAAAATTTTGGCTTATAAATATTTACCTATCACCGTCAATCATTGACAAACATTAAGCATTTATTATTACCATCAACAATTATGGTGGTGGTCTGTAATAATAAATGTTTATAATTTTAATAAATAGGACATAAAAAAGTCTTCATTTTTTTCTTCTTAACAACCCCAATTTAGGGTGATATTTTTTAGTATTTTGGGAACACCGGTCTACCGAAAGTAGTAACACTTTGAAAGTGATCCACAAGAAAATAAGTTTGGGAACCTCTGGCCTATACCTTCCTTAAGGGTAGAGACCCGTGCCCCTCGGTTGGAACATAATGGGTTAATTATGATTATGTAAATTATACTAAAAGTTTTATTTAGTTTAATGTTTCACTTTTACCATGGACTGTTGAAAAGCATTCTTTTCAGTACTTCCTTACCCAGATGGAGGGTCAAGTTGACCTGGTTGGGGTACTGGATGCCCTCCTTCATGGTCTCGGACTGCCACCAGGTCTGGTTCTCGGTCTTGTGGTGCAGGTCAGTCAGGTACTCGCTGGAGAACTGGTTCACCTGGCACACCTCACATGACCTTAGGGAGAAGAAGTTGATATATTAATATCACTAACATAAACATAAACATTTACATACAGGCACATACATTGCTTCTGGCCCCACACTAGGATACCCAGTGTCGTGGGAACCAGAAACAGCGATGTAAACATCGAAGACCTGGGTTTCTTTTTTTTTCCCCAGCCGGGGATCAAACGCGGGACCTCTCGCATAGTAAGCAGATGCGCTAACACTACGCCACAGAGGTCGTCAGTAAGAGGCTGGAGGTCAGGGGCGACAGCGAGAGAAAACGCCGGACCAACCGGGCTGTCTCAAGCAACACCGCCTTCTGCATGACAGCCGGAAGCTTGCCCACACGGAGTTCCAACCGCCTCAGATGGTTAACGAGACTGCTTGGAACTAACCCATTCGCGGACAGGACTACAGGAACGATTTCGGTCGACACCACCCCCCACATGTCGGTAACCTCGTGCGCCAGATCCAGATACTTGGTTTTCTTATCTGTTTCGGCTTTCACGAGGTTCTCATCATATGGGGCAGTGATTATTATTAATATTATTATCATAAGAACCCTGTATGGTATGCGTACCTGCTAGAAGTCACAGCAGAGGTCTGGATGCAGTAAGTCTTCTCTCCATTGTCGCCGCAGGTGTTGGTGGCATCGATCTGGACACCGAACGCTGCGTTCTCGAACTCCGGTATGCATCTCTACAAAGCAATGTACGACTAATAAAACATAAACATAACATAAACATTTACATACGGGCACATACTATTGTTAAAAATCTTCATTGGCTATTTGACAGTCTGAAAAAAAGTGTTATACGTATTCGTATAAATTCTTAGTCTTAAAACCGCTCTAAGGCATTTTTCCTAAAAAAAAAAGATTATTTATAAAAAAAACAAAGGATAGAATTTGATAATTGTATCTGCAGCCATTGTGTTGAAATGGTCCTGGATTGGCCGATTCTATGATGACGTCACAGCTTAGTAAAAATAGCGTCTGTCATTCATGTCGTTTACTGACCAGTGACGTCATAATTCCTGTGCGACGCCATATTGCCCAAAATAGCGTTTTGGCGGCTTATTTCAAAAATGAATTTTCGTTTGCCTTTTTAGAAGTAATACACGAAAGAATTTAAAATGACTACTTTCTGAGGACTCCATGAACACCAACAAAAATATGAGATGATTTTCAGAAATCTGTCAAATAGCCTATTGAATCTTAATCCCCAGAGGGTGCTACATTTTTACTACCATTTTTCCTTCCAATCACACGCACAAGTCACGTTTAGTTCAGCTGACGATTACATCCAACTAAACGCACAAATACTAGAGTAACCCCTCCACTTTCGAGTGTATACTGATATTTGGGATCATGATGTTTATAAACCTTGAAAGAGTCAATGCCTAATATCACTGCACTGATTCATCATCATCATCATCGACCTATGCTTGTCCACTGCTGGACATAGGCCTCTCCCATTGCACGCCACTGAGCAAGGTCCTCGGCTATTCTCATACAGTTCTTGCCAGCCGTCTTGCGGAGATCATCGCTCCACCGTTTCTGAGGACGTCCTACACTACCTACGTTTACCGATCCGCGATCTCCACTTAAAAACTGCACTGATTCGTAGATACTGAATTCCAAAGAGCGCTATGATGAGGTCATGATTAAGTATTGCTGTGCGTAATTTGACTGCCATCAAATTACGTCCAAAAGAGTGAGGAGTAATTTTTGATGACACTGACCAATCATTATGATAACTACTGGTGACTTTTGTATCGCTATAGTACAAGCATATTATACTCGTAGTGGTGTTATTTTGAATAACAGAATACGCAATAGTTTGATTAGAGAACGTGGATTAAAAGAGGATGTAGTGACTAGAATTGAGAAAGCGCGCGTTCAGGCCATGGATGGGTCACCGTCTTTAGCTAGTTAACGCTAGTGGCAGTTTTCCGAGCGGTTCCGTGCTTCACAAGGCACGTTAAGCAGTTGGTGCCGGCTGCCGTCGATAGATGGCACTCGTTAAGCCAAGTCAGAGGCCTTAGAGTGACTTGAAAAACTTCTGACAGTAACATCAGCCACTAGTCTTACAAGCCTCCACCAATCCGGACTTGGCCCCCGTGGTGGAGTATGGCCTATACCTGCCTCAGGGAAGAGACCCTTGCCTCTCAGTGGGGACATAGTGGGTTGATGATGATATATAATCCAAATTTTGGTGTTTGTGACGTCATCAGAGCATGATTTAAAAGAAAGTCTTTCCCTACAAACAAAAAAATACAATTTTTTTTGGAAGGATTCATACTCATACTGTGTTTACTGATGTCATAGAAAAATCATTTAAAGTCAAGGCTACTTATTGAATATCTTAAAAATTACAGACTTATTTACAAATCTGATAAAGATTTTGAGATTTCCGATCATGTTCAATTAATTATTGTCATTTAGCGATTCAGTCTTTCTGCGACGAAGCACATTTGCGATGTAGCGTTTTATGCGATCTGGTCATTTTGCGATGTAGTCGCTCTCCTAGTGACCCAAATGTAGCATGGCCAATTTAGACATAGCAAAGGCGTGTGGATTGAGTGAGGATTTGATTTCGGATTTCCAGATTCCCGGTCCACGTAAGAACTTCACACGGAAATATCCGTTTTATCGCAGCGTCCCAGATGGCGTGGCTTTTGCCGTCAAAATAGTCTCTCTATATTTGGAACTTGACGCGTGCGCGGCCATTCACCGTGCCTCGAGATACTACGAGTAGGCTATCACTTCTAGAAGAGGGGAAGTGCTGGGAACGGACTATCGACAACAAACACTTCGACTTCGTATTTGCGATGAAAACTGGTCAAGCGTCAGTTAGTATTAAGAGCTGATTTCTAAATTGAGAATTTCGCTAAGTAGTTAGGTACTTAACTGTAGTGCGGTCTCCTCAAATTTCTTTAGAAAAGAGCGTGACAGCACGTTACTTAAGTATTTACTTAGTGTGAATTCTCAATTCAGAAATCGGCCCTAAACCACTCGCTGTAAAGAAAAGCATCGTAAGGAAACCCTCGAGGAGACATCGGAGGATAGCTTGTGGTGCCCACATTCTGCGCTTTAAATTGCCAAGCTACAAGTCCCTGATATGACGACAGCCGATAGGTAACAACTTCAACGTTCATAAAGTAAACATTTTGTTTTTGTTGTGAATATAATTTTTGAAATTAATTGAATTTGATTTATGAGTAGGTGCAATACCTACTTAAGTGACAGTCTGCCACGCTCTTTTCTGAGAAATTTGACGACACAGCAATATATTTTAAGTAGTTACTTAGCTAAATTCTCAATTCAGAAATCGGCCGTCTGTCGTCTATTCTTTAATAGGCCTCTTTACATTGCGCCAAGCCTATACTCTCTCTCTGATATAAGTCCTGTAATCCGTAGTACGAATCACATTGTACAACGGGACATTAGAGTTGAAGAAGATAATGTAGGTACGTTGTACAGTCGACAGCACATCACCTATGCACCCATGCACTCTACTCCGTTGCATTACGGGCGACTTTGCAACTAAAATGTGAAGGTTGACGTGCTGTCAACTGTACCAATTAATTTATTCTCGACACCTAGTAGCTATTACTATCAGTAATGATTTTTTTCTATAAATACAGCTGTAAAAGTACTTTCGGCATCGTGTAAGCCCTGTAAATTATGCTTGCCCAGATGACATCAGATTTGCCTACATGCGCCTCACATAGTTAAATGTTCTGGTTTTACAAACCAAACAATGTTTTTATGAATTTCAGGTAAACAGTTTTAATAACTTGTGTTGTGTTGGAAGTTATTTTTATTATCGACTAGTTGTGCCCCGTGGTGTTACCCGCGGCTTATTAGGGAAAATAAATTGTGTATTAATAATAACTATTCACATTTTTAGAAGCAAAATAATTTCAATTTGAGCATTGGAAAGATCAATTTACAAAACTTAATTTTCATCGATTTTCCCGTGGGAATAAGATATTTTCCCGCAGTAAAACGTGGCCTATGTGTTAATCCAGGTGTCAGCTAACTCTATACCAAATTTTATTAGAATCGCTCCAGCCGTTTAGACGTGAAGAACTAACAAACATACACACTCACAAACTTTCGCCTTTATAATATTAGTGTGATGTGATTATTGTACGTAGGTACTGTATTACCGTGAGCGAGATTATTCAGGCCCCTTCTTAAATGAGTTTTTTTTCATCTATAATTTTTTTTTATCGTATATTAAATATTAATAATTAATATATAACATAATTGGGTATTTGACAGGATGTCAAATGAGTTACTTTTATAACAGGATTTTGTATGAAAATTCTTGCTTGTGACGTCACATTTCAGAGCACCCTTTTTATGTTTCATCTATTTAAAAATTGTAATAACTAGTAAAAGATTAAAAGATACAATTTCCGAATCATTTTTTAATTTTTGTTTTAATCAAGCATCTCAAATAATTTATTGTTGATAGTGTCAAATACCGTATTTGCCCTTTCCAGTTGTTAGACGGTGGTCTTTTTAAAACTCGTTATCACCGGGCCGAGTTGTTTGTTATCAGCAGCATCCGTCTCCCGCTAACAATAATTATTATTGTACTCCATTTTAATCGAAACCAACGATGCTTGACCTCTGACTCGATACCCTCGAGGTATGGCACAGAGCTTTAAACTACAAATTTGTACGTACATGCCCGTTTTCACAAACAAAACTCTAAATACATACTTATGTATGTTATGTACGTAGAGTTTTGTTGGTGAAAACGAGCTTTTGCGCACGCCTGTAACCTAGAGGGGTGGACAGAGACTGAAACCAAGGATTGCCACCTGCCACAATCCTGACACATCACTTTCGCTTCATCGACAATCAAAATGTTCGTTGATAGATAGATAATTCATTTATTTACATAAGACACACACGCGTATACAAAGCAAAGCAAAACACGTCTAACTACAAGTTATAACGTACAAACTTTAACGTTGCATGCGGGCACTCCGGTTTCGGATACTTTTTATCGTGCCCTTTGCTAATATATCCCCTATTTGGTCGAAGTATGTCTGCCTGGGGCCAGTGGCGGCGTAAAGGGGGGGCGGTCCGCCCCGGGTGCAAAGCACCAAGAGGTGACAACTCACTCGCGGTCTCGCGCATTGGAGCATCTCATCTCAAGGACAGGAAAGTCAATTTTGATAAAGTTATTGAATATTTCAGTAAAATAAAGTCACCTAAGTACCTTCAGTAAGTATTTGTTGTTTTATTTTAGGGGTGCACAATAGAAAGCCGCCCCAGATTTACACCTATGCTACGCCGCCACTGCCTAGGGCGTCCCTCCACTTAGATTCACTCGATATATTTGTTTAGTCTTTCTTTCATCCTCTCCACATGTCCCCGAAACTCTAATGATCTCTTAGGCTGACTCGATTGATAGATATTGGTTTATTGCTAAATTGGTACATCTGTCAGCTCTATCTATCGGTTTAGCCAGGGGTAAGCTCTATCCAGTTAATAAGTTCAAAATCTTATTGCGCCACAACATTTGCAGTCCTATCCACTCATAACAATTTTGACAAGCTGTCAACCAGCTATTCGTTTATCCGTGGATAAGTAGCTACCTTTACCTACTTATCCTTGGCCCAAGTCGTCTTAACTACAGGGTGCCTTTCAATTCGAGTCTAACCATCCGGGTTTATTTTTGTGTGGAGTGGAGGAAACTCTGATGAATATTCCGGGTGGAATTTTGTTGTTTACGCCTTTTTCTCCACTATATTCAACAACAAAAACAAAAGTTTTGTTAATTGTTTCATTGTGTTTTGTAAGTGTTGTTTGCTTTTCTTACTATTGTATTGTCTGCTTAATATTGTATTTATTGCGTGTGTGTGTAAATGCAAATAAATTATTTATCTATCTATCTATCAAAACAGACTTTACGTTGAAATGAATTTCTGATTTCTATCATCCGTAGAAATAGGGGCTAAGTGACTGAACAGTTGCGCACCCGCAATCTCATTTGGGAGGTCGTGGATTCGAATCCCGGCAAATACATGCATGACCTTGGTTTCTAAGTGACGTACAGACGTAAATTTTGCATACCTGGGCAAGTGAAATGTGTAGATCGTTATTTATTATCATCATCATCAATTCATTATGTTCCCACCGAGGGGCACGGGTCTCCGCCACGGGGGCCAAGTCCGGATTGATGGAGGCTTGTAAGACTAGTGGCTTGCCTTACTGTCAGAAGTTTTCAAGCCACCCTGAGGCCTCTGACTTGGCTTAACGACTGCCATCTATCGACAACTGCTTAACGTGCCTTGCGAAGCACGGAGCCGCTCGGAAAAATGGCACTAGCGTTAGTTATTTATTATACTGACCACCAATTGTACGACATTTCGGGCAAATAAACTTTTTCATTTCATAAGAATACCACTTGCTAGCGGTGATGGAAAATATTGCGAGGAAGCCTGATTGTCTGATGAGTTCACATACCTCAGTGCTTGAAATTGCTGGTCCACGATGGGCACGCGAGGTGATTAAGCCCATACTCTCTCTCTCTGAGAGAAGGCCTGTGCCCTACTGTGCGCCTGGTACGTAACACGTAAAGTGCTAATATACTGTCTGTCCTTATACGTACTTCAATAAAATAAAACGTCCAACAAAAAGTAATTACACATTACCGTTAAAACACTTCACAAATGCAGTCAGAGACTATTTAAATTGTATTCGGGGAGTATTTTAAGGACTTGTATTGTACTAAATAAGACTAAAACTGTATTAATTGGGCCATCGTCGTGTGAAAGTGGAACCCAACGCGCTTGTATCAAAACCAAAAGAGTCAACAAAAATGTAGAGTCAGCAATACAGCAACCAGTGTCGAAAAAAAAGGTATTCTTGCGGATATTGCTGTCTCTACCCACATAGGACGGATCCCTACAAAAGCCCACAAGCGCTTGCGCAACCTGCGATAAGCACACTCGTTTTATTGCCAACCCGTCTCTACTTAACGCATACGTACTACAGTGAGATTTAGCGACATACCAGTAGTTCGTATCGCGTAACACATAAGCGTTATTATTGAACAATACCGAACTGCTTGTCTCCTAGTGACTGACTGTGTAAGCTCACAGACAGGCTAAGAGCGAAACCCCATTCCACAGATGCCGAAACACTAAACGGATCGACGCAAAACTTCACCAAAGACGTCGCAGCATAACAAAAGCATGACGCCCGTTTCTAAGAAGCCCGCACACCGAAAACTCCTAATTGAGCGTCGAACCTTAAGCTTTCGCTCAGTGAAACTGCTGACTTACTTGGGGCACTCCGTCTGGTCTGTAGCAGGAGGCGAGTCTCGAGGAACCGATCCTGGGCGTCTGGTAGTAGTCCTGCGCCGTCGAAGTGGTGGCCAGAACCAGTAGGAGAACTAGGGGCCGCGCCATCGTGCCTCCGAGTCGCGTCGCCTGGCCGCCGGTCGCCAGCACACTGCCGCTGCGCATGTGTTGCTTTCGGGCGCGGCAAAGAGTAAGCGGACAGAAGGGACAGTCGGCTCAGTGTCTCTGGGAGGCTTGGACGACTTTCATTTGGTTTTTAAATGTCGATAGACTCAAATTGATTTTGTTAAGTTTGGGTCTTGATCAGTGGCCAGGCTGATTTGGAGATACTTATATTTTTATTTCAAAAATTATCTGTTCAACCATGAAGTTATGGATGTAGCGCACAACAGTCTTATTCTAATCGAATGTTAAAGATGTTTTAATCTGTTTACGCCATCAGGAGTAGATATTTAGGCTGCCAAATACCAGGGTTTACCACTTAATACGTTTTTTCACTTAATCATCATTTATTGCACTCCAAATTGATCAAAAAATCTAAAATATCTAGTTCAAACATAAAAGAAGAACACTCATTCAAAAACTTACACGCAAGTAGTAGGACATGTAGATATGGTTTTACTCCAGCACAGTTCTAATTAGCAAAAAACGTTTTCTTTATGGCTGCGTTAATATAAAATAAAAATTCTAATGACATTAAAGACATTGACCTAAGGTAATTTAAAGCTAAATTGTTTATGTTATTAATTGAGAAATTCTATTACAACATTAAGTATTTATTGTGTGATAAACATGTTTAATTAATTGCAAAAAATAGTTAAGGTATATGTTTTGAATTTATTGTTGACTCTTTTCAATTTCATTTATTGTTGAACTTGTCATTTCTTTTCATTGAAATTTTCATTACGCTCATTATTGCATGTTTGCATTAATATTCATATACTCTTAAAGGGCAGAACATGGATTGAACTAATTAAAGCCTTAAAGCTGGGGACTTATTGCACTGCTCAAAATCATATCTAATGATACTTTAGACTCACGTTCGCGATTTTTATTAATGCTATAAATTTCACAAAATCATAAAAATAATGACCGTAGCTCTAGATAAAACATTGAAAGCAATATATACTTTTTTATATTACAGATAGTAGCTGCAATCAGGTGTTTTAAAACGCCTGATTTGTCGGAGAGCCTACTCTAAAGACCTCTTCTATATTTTATCTATGTTCATGAATAAATTATTCCTACGGTTATACTAATAACACAGTTTTGTGTTGTTTTGAGTAAGACATTTTAGTTTTTTACAAAGATTTTCTTAACGATTTGGCAAATTACTAGCTCAAAATGAAAACGGACAGAACTAAAAGTGAAACAAAAATATCACTTAAAAATCCGTTCCAAACTACTCCTGAGACCTAACCTAAAAGTGCCCACAATACGCGCAGTTGAATAAATTAGCCAAAGTATTCCCAGAATAGTGTCCCATCTGCGACATTCCCAACACTGCCTCATCTGTGGCCGCCACTATCCACAATGTGCGTCTAGGCGCGGCGACCACTTTTTGTGGCCGGGCCCGAAAAGGGCCAGCCAGCCGTTCTAGCACTGAACAGAACGTCAAAGAATTTGACTAAGTAAATTCAATTAATGGCTTTAGAACCGCCATTAGTATAGAATTCTTAAAAAAACTTTCTCTTTACCTAATTATTGCCCTGTGTTCTTCTAATTTTTTTTTACATTTCCGGGCCACCCTGTAATATTCCGAGTAAACATCTGTTGATCCTAAGCGCACCATCTGTAATCGCTTAGACGCCGTTTTTGTGTGCTTCTTTGAACCTTTTGTCCTTTAGCACTTTGTAAAGGCATTTAAAGTACGGTCGCGGGCTACTGAAAGGGTTTTGGCTGCAATCTTGTTTTGTTGTGGTTACTGATTTTTGTATTATGAACTAACTATCTGTTTTGAACTAACTATCTATAAATTCAACTATCTGTTTTGTGAATTATTGTAGAAATGTATGGCATAAGCAGCTTTTGCTGGTAATCCTGCAATTATTATAATTGAGACAAATTCGAATCGAACCTACGACCTCTTTCTTGGTAGCCAAGCGTCTTAGCGGCTACACCAACGTCGCAGTGATTCTGGAAAGAAGATTGTGTTTTGCAACAATTGTGTTTTTTTTTTTATTCTACTAGTTTTTGAATAGATAGATAGAATATTCTTTATTGTACTCATAACTAACATTTACAATTTTTTATAAATCTAAGTACAATTGGCGGCCTTATTAATATGGTTTAGTTTAAGCAAAGGTTTGGCTCATTTTAAGGGTTCCGTACCTAAATGGTAAAACGGACTATTACTGAGAATCCGCTGTCTGTCCGTCCGTCAGTCGTCGAGAAATACCGAGCATAGCCCTTTCCATAGCTCGTTGCGTGGCCTTGAGCTTTCTTACGAAACCCATAGAGGGACCACGATTCAGTGTCATAAGACTTTTCACAAAGACTTTTCTAAGTTTCCCGAATGCTGCCCAGCCGAGTTGGATTCGACGATTGACCTTTTTCACGAAGTTGGACCGGCCAAGACCGATCACGTCAACCCAGCGAAAGGCTATAAATGACGTCTATCGGCTATCAATGACCTCTGTTACCCTCAAAAACAGGTCAACCTACATGTATTTATTGCAAAGTCGCTTAAATATAACTTTCCGAGCGGTTCCGTGCTTCGCAAGGCACGCTAAGCAGTTGGTGCCGGCTGACGTAGATACATACATGCTAATCGTTAAGCCAAGTCAGAAGGCTTAGGGCGGGCGGCTTGAAAAGTTCGAAGACCAGCCACTAGTCTTACAAGCCTCCACCAATCAGGACTTGGCCTCTGTGGTGGAGTATGGCCTATACCTTCCTCCGAGAAGAGACCCGTGCCCGTCGGTGAGGACATAATGGGTTGATGATAATGATGATGATGTATTATAATTTTAAAGATTTGCAAAATGTCGACAAGGTACCTATGTCTATTTCGGTTTCGTCTATGTTTACTATGTGATGTTACTTTATGATTTAATATGTAATGCTATGTGTCAAACGTACACATGTGTTTTATGGAAATAAATCTTTTATATATCTATCTATCTATGCAAATGCTAAACGTGTCAAAGGGTCACTGACCTCATTATTAAGACTTGTAAAACGGGGATTAAAATAAAGCGAGCTATCGGAGAGTTCGTCGACCCCTCTTATCATCAGTTTTGGATGTTCATTCACATATTTCTCACGAGAGCACTAAGTAGGTAAACTTTGCGGCGTCAGTACCCCTTTTAATTTTTTAGTTGGATACTAGTTCTTATTTCCTGGGTAATACGAGCGACGACAGCCATACATATAACCGTTGCTGGTTATTGCGTGGAGATAGCACAGTTTCTGTGTCACAGACGTTGCCCCTATCGTCAGTATAAAAGCTTTGGAATATAGGTTAAAACTAGGAAGCAGAAGTGTGAACTGTAGAGCTAAAAAGTATCTTCCATTCGTCTGTTGGCGACTTCAGATTTCCTCACGAAGTTTTCTTTTACAAGTAGCGGGAGATATTGTAACTGGAAGATCCTCTATCTATGCAATCAGAAATCGAAGTCATAGAATTGGCTTCCTTAAGAAAACAGTACCACTTGCCAATTGTAAGAAATGCGGGACAGTGGAAGACATTCAGCACCTATTACTGGACCTAGATTCTGTAAATGCATCGTAGTACAATGACAACTGCGTGAACATGGCTATTTAGTTTCATTGCCGCTTCAAGTCTACACGCGTACGCATATCAAACCTTCTAGGCATCAATAGTATGAAAAAACACGTCACGTGACCTGACCGTGTATCTGTCATCTTAATGTAATGCACTTACAGAATCAAGGTACAGGAATGTATTGGAAACCATAATGAAAGAGACGCGGTAGTGAGTTTCACTCAATATTATAGGTACACATTTTGTTAAGTTTATTTATATCTCAGTTAAAAATGGTATTTACAAAACTAAAACTAGAAAAAAATAACTACTTTTCTTTTACGTTTGAATTTGTTTACTGAATTCTTTTAACGCTTTTTAACTCTACGACATAATTTATATTTAACATAACTTATAAAACATACAAGAATATTTTCTATTCATATACATACAAAATAATATGTACTTACTGCTTAGAGACAACAAAGAGTCCGATAAAACGAAATAGTAGGACCCATATTTGGCAGAAGGTCATTAGAAGGGTTATCAATCGCAAGCCTTGATAAAAACGCGCAAGTTTCGAGCAAGTCTTACATTAGGCGCATCAAATCCTATACGATTTGTGTTGTATTGTATTTGTGGCGATGAATATTTCACAAATTTACTTCCAATGAGCCTATTTTACATACATACATAAGCTCGCACCTGTGTCCCAGAGGGGTAGGCATAGACAAGGGACTGCCACCTGCCACGATCCTGACAAATCACTTTCACTTCATCGACATTTATTAGTCGTTGCATGCACGCTCGCTGGTTTCGGGTACTTTTTATCTCGCCCTTTGCTAATACACGCCCCATTTGGTCGAAGTATGTCCCTCTGGAGCGTCCCTTCCCGGCCTTTCCACTCATATTCGCTAGATATTTGCTTACTGTGCTGGCTCAGCCACTGACCCAAAGTGGGTCTTGGCTTCCGACACAAGAAGTCGCCACTTGTCTCTGTCCTGCGCGGTCTGTCGCCTTAAGAAGACTGGTAAGCTTGGAAAACCATGAGGGAGCCCTATGTCCTGCAGTGGATGTCAAATGGCTGATGCTGATGATGATGATGATGATGATATAAACACTGATGTCAACGACATTTAAATATAAATCGATGACTGACGTACGTCAATTTCCCCCGGTTTCTCGTAGACCAAAAATTATTAAGTTATGATAATAGATCTATCTATCTATTATCATCATCACCAACCCATTATGTCCCCACCAAGGGGCACGGGTCACTTCCCTGAGAAAGGTATAGGCCATACTCCACCACGGGGGCCAAGTGCGGATTGGTGGAGGCTTGTAAGACTAGTGGCTGGTCTTACTGTCAGAAGTTTTCTAGCCGCCCCTAAAGGCCTCTGACTTGGTTTAACGACTGCCATCTATCAACGGCAGCCGGCACCAGCTGCTTAACGTACCTTGCGAAGCACGGAATCGCTCGGAAAAAATGCCACTATCGTTAGTCAGAGACGGTGACCCATCCATGGACTGAACGCGCCGTATGTTGCTTAACCTTAGTGATCGTTCAAGATCACTCAGGCAGCCCCGGCTACGAGCGATTCCTATTATCATAATTTCTGGTAAATATTCTGGTGATAGAATATTCTTTATTGTACTCATAAATCACATTAAATTACATATGCAAAGTCCTTTAATTGTTTTAAGGCTTTGGTGAAATCCCCTTACCCTTTTTAAACTGTAAAACTGTCGCATTTATGTATATGTATTATTATCTAAATATATGTACCTACGTCATGCACCTATAGGCGGGTGAGTGCGTAGTGTCAGCAGAAATAGGTACGAAATGCAAACACTTACAGTTCAGTCCAGGTTTGTATATTGAACAAGCAAAGCACACACAAAGTCTATAGAAAATTAGAAGGAGAATGCACAAGCCAACAACACAGCAGAGATATTATTACACGATAGCACTTAGGTATTAAGCGTAAGCTGGTAATTAAGCAAGCTAGGTATAGATCGCGTAAACATGAGCAGTAGCATAAAGCGTCACAGGTTTCGCGTCGGAGTTGAGATTTCGACTGGCGGCGCACGGGCCGCGGAGGGCGCCCGAGGTTGCGCGGGCGCGCGGGGCAGGGAACTTGCCTCCGGACCGGTATCGGGCGCTCGACTTGACCAACAAATAACCTACGGATAAAATGTTGTGCGTTCGCGATGTATCACGACAATTCGACCGTCGGGCACGATACGTTTGGGATTGTATGAATGTGTGATGTATATGAACTTAGTATTAATGTTAGTAGGTATTGTTAGTGTAAATAGTATTGTATTTAATAATAACAACTATACTAAATTAAACTTATATAAATATTAACTAGGTAGTGTGTAAGATATACTTGTTGTAAATATTATACGTAATACAATGTAGGTATAAGTGTAAGTATATACGATACAATGTAAATAGATAAGAATAAGTGAAATACAATATGTAACTAAACAATGCATGAAAGTACAATTCAGTTCAACTGAAATACACTGAATGTATAAATGTAGGTAATTGAATCGGGAAGATACCTACATCACTCCCCTCCAGAGGCCGTCACTACGGACGATAAAAATCTGGAAAATGGACGTGACGACCAGAGCGAGTTGTCCGAACAGGATTTACTATTTTCTCTGGTGGTGCGTCAATAGTAGTGGGCAAGTTAGTTTTGTCAGTGAGTATGTAGGCCGGCTTAAGACGGTCTACTGATACTGTGACATGTTTGCCCTTGACGAGTAATTTATAAACCTTGTCTCCTCTTTCGATAACTTCATGGGGTCCCGTGTATGCAGGTTGCAGTGAGCCTCGCAATGCATCGTCTCTAAGGAAAACATGAGTCGAAGTGGCGAGATCCTTGTACACAAAAATCTTACCATGACCGTGACGTGAAGTTGGTACAGGTTGCAGCTTCTCGGCAAAAGAGCGTAGGCGGGCTAATAATTCTGTCATATCAGTACTACTGTCTACGCTATGACCAAAGAACTGACCTGGTAGTCTTAATGGCTCGCCGTAAAGAAGTTCGGCGGAGGAGGCTTGCAGATCTTCTTTAAAAGCACTCCTTATACCTAGTAAGACTAGTGGAAGAGATTCGGACCAGTGAGAGTTGCTGTGACACATTATGGCGGCTTTAAGTTGTCGGTGGAATCTTTCCACTAGACCGTTGCACGCCGGGTGATAGGCAGTCGTCCTCCGATGTTTGAAACCAGCTAGAATGGACAAATGGTGGAACAGGGACGATTCAAACTGCCGGCCGCGGTCGGTAACTATATCTGTCGGACAACCAAATCGCGCTATCCAGCCAGATAATAAAGCCTTGGCCACCGTTTCTGCAGTAATATCCTCAATAGGAATGACCTCTGGCCAACGTGTGAACCGGTCAACAGCTGTCAAGCAGTAACGGTAACCACTAGACATTGGTAAGGGTCCAATCAGGTCGATATGCACGAACTTGAAACGTGCAGGAGGTAAGTTGTACGTACCTAACGGGGAGTACACGTGTCGATTTACTTTAGCGCGCTGACAAGATTGACAAGCTTGTGACCAATCTCGACAGTCTCCTGGCGTTGGTGCTGAATGTGCAACACAAGCTCCTCTGAATAGAGGAGCTTGTGTTGCAGCAGCTTGGGGCATAAATCTGCGGTAAAAATTGATCATGCCTAAGAATCTCCGGAGCTCTCGAACTGTGGTGGGCACGGGGAAGTTTTTGATGGCCTCTACCTTGGAATCCAACGGCTTTGTTCCTGCTGTGGAGATTTGGTAGCCAAGAAAAGTAACCTCAGGCTTACCAAAAACACATTTGGACGTGTTGACAAGGATGCCGTATTCCTTCATTCTCGTGAAGAGTTGTCGGAGATGACTCTCGTGCTCTACCTCGTCTCTAGAAAACACCAGGAAATCATCAAGGTAACAGTAGCAGAAGTCGAGTCCGCGAGTCATCTCATCCACGAAACGTTGGAAGGTTTGGCTGGCATTCCTTAGACCGAACGTCATAAAAGGAAATTCGAACATTCCGAACGGGGTGGTAATGGCTGTTTTCGGAATGTCGTCCACGCTGACAGGGATCTGGTTATAAGCCTTGACCAAATCAATGGTAGAGAAGACTCTACAACCAGATATGCTGTGGGAAAAATCGTGAATATGCCTTACCGGGTATTTGTCGGGTATAGTTCGAGCGTTGAGAGCTCGGTAATCACCGCATGGCCTCCAACAGTTGTCCTTCTTAGGCGCCAGATGTAGAGGTGACGACCAAGAACTCTCCGATGGCCGGGCAGTACCGCTGGCCAACATCTCCTCGAACTCCTTCTTAGCAATTTTCAGCTTGTCTGGAGCTAACCTGCGAGGGGATGAAGAAACAGGGGGACCAGGTGTAGTACGAAGGTGGTGTACAGTGTTGTGTAGAGTCGTACGTGTCGTGCCAGATGGACGAGTAATTTCCGGGAATTCAGCGAGAAGTTTGTGGAAACGCGTGTCACCAGTCGAGACCTTAACTGAAGTTATACTATTACATTGCAAGTCTACAGAACCAACAGTTGACAAAGAAGTGGTGTTGTCAATAAGGCGCTGATTGCGACAATCTACAATTAAGTTATAGAAGGACAGAAAGTCTACACCAATAATTGGTTTAGTCACATCAGCCACTATAAAACGCCACGGATAGTCTCTACGTAGTCCTAGGTTCAGGTTCAGTTGAGCAAACCCATAGGTATCGATGGTGGTACCGTTAGCTGCGCACAACTGGTAGTTGGTCTTCGCACGCCGTTCACGCAGGGCAGATCGAGGGAAAACGCATAGGTCGCTTCCGGTGTCCACAAGAAATTGGGCTTTCGATCTGCGATCTGTAACGAACAGGCGACCGGTGGAGCTGGGACAATCGTTCGTCGCCATCACTGATTGCCCAGGGAGTTTTCCGCCTTGTAGTCGCATGGGCGGATGCAGGTCTTCGCCCTGCTGCCGAACTTGCCGTGGTACCAGCAAAGGGGATGCTTCCGGTAGCTGGATTGTGACCTCTCCCTTGACCGAGCAGAATGACGAGTCTGTGCATGATTGTTCCTTGATCTGGAACGCGATCTGTGCGATTGCATGCTAAGTGCTCTTACTTGCTGCGTCAGTTCGGCTATTTGCTTAGCCATTTGGTCCATGGAGCTGCCAGGTGAAGTGTGGTGGGAAGTCGAAGCTACTTGCGGTGACGGTGGAACAACTTCATGGATCCTGTCCGCCAGGTCAGCAAGCGTCTCGAGCGAAGCGTTGGGTTGAGAAGCGAGGATGGTCTGGATGCTACTCGGCAGTCGGCTCGTCCAGATGCCAGACAGGAACTCTTCGGGTAAGCCGGGTCCAGCTAAGTTACGAAGGTGCCGTAGAAAATGAGATGGCTTTCTGTCACCGATCTCCTCTCTATCCAGAAGTCTCTGCAGCTTCTTGGCCTTGGACTGAGACAAGGTACGTATGAGCTCAGTCTTCAGCCGCTCATACTTATCAGTAGCCGGTGGGTTCAAGACGAGCTCCTCCACAAGATCTGCGTACTGAGGTTCAAGGTTGTTGAGGATGTGGTAAAATTTGGTCTCGTCGCTGGTGATCCTCGACAAATTGAATTGAGCCTCCATAAGCGCAAACCATATTGCAGGCTTCTCCGGTGAAAACTGAGGCGATTTTACGCCGACTCGAAAAATATCGTGACGTGCGTCAGTGGAAACGCGATTTTTCGAACCGCCTTCTCGAACGTCGCCGAATTCTGCGTCATCATTGGACATTGTGCTTGGTGTGTTTTCCTCGGGGTCACCAGTTATAGGCGGGTGAGTGCGTAGTGTCAGCAGAAATAGGTACGAAATGCAAACACTTACAGTTCAGTCCAGGTTTGTATATTGAACAAGCAAAGCACACACAAAGTCTATAGAAAATTAGAAGGAGAATGCACAAGCCAACAACACAGCAGAGATATTATTACACGATAGCACTTAGGTATTAAGCGTAAGCTGGTAATTAAGCAAGCTAGGTATAGATCGCGTAAACATGAGCAGTAGCATAAAGCGTCACAGGTTTCGCGTCGGAGTTGAGATTTCGACTGGCGGCGCACGGGCCGCGGAGGGCGCCCGAGGTTGCGCGGGCGCGCGGGGCAGGGAACTTGCCTCCGGACCGGTATCGGGCGCTCGACTTGACCAACAAATAACCTACGGATAAAATGTTGTGCGTTCGCGATGTATCACGACAATTCGACCGTCGGGCACGATACGTTTGGGATTGTATGAATGTGTGATGTATATGAACTTAGTATTAATGTTAGTAGGTATTGTTAGTGTAAATAGTATTGTATTTAATAATAACAACTATACTAAATTAAACTTATATAAATATTAACTAGGTAGTGTGTAAGATATACTTGTTGTAAATATTATACGTAATACAATGTAGGTATAAGTGTAAGTATATACGATACAATGTAAATAGATAAGAATAAGTGAAATACAATATGTAACTAAACAATGCATGAAAGTACAATTCAGTTCAACTGAAATACACTGAATGTATAAATGTAGGTAATTGAATCGGGAAGATACCTACACACCTATTATGTATTTATAAATGTTCTTTAAATATATTGCTACTTGTCAATATACTTTCGATTTTCTTATTTATGTACATCCATTTATGTACATACTTATATACCGACTATGTTCTTCCTGTAATTCTCTCCATCCAAAGGTTATCAAAAAGAGATCGCTCTAAGCGATAAGACCCCCATTTTTATACCATTACTTAGACATAAGGAAATTACAATAATTCTGTATCCTGGTTGAGTAATTAAGTGTTATATATCTATCTATTTACAGAGGCATTTGATTGTGTAGACCACAAAACACTGCACTCAAAATTAAAACACTATGGAATAAAAAAAATAAGTTTAGATCTTCTAAAATCATATTTAGAAGGAAGGGTTCAAAAAGCAGACATAAACCGTATTAAATCGTCAGGTTCACTTGTAAAAATGGGAGTCCCCCAGAGATCTATCTTAGGGCCGTTCCTTTTCCTGGTCTATGTAAATGATTTACCGTTTATGGTACAAAAATGTGTGAGATAGTGCTATTTGCTGATGACACGTCACTTATTTTTAAAATAAGGAGACAGGATAATAATCTTGACGAAGCAAATAATGCTCTCTCGCACTTTCTAGATTGGTTTACAGCAAATAATCTGTTGTTAAAATCAAAAAAGACAAAATGTATGAAGTTTACCCTACCTAATGTAAAATTAGTTGAAAATAACATTGTGATTGGAAATGAAAAACTAGAATTTGTTGAAGATACTGTATTTCGGGCATCACAATCGATGCCAAACTACAATGGGGCCCACATATTGTAAAATTAGCACATAGACTTAGCTCCGCAGCATATGCCGTGAAAAGAATTCGAGAACTTACTGACGTTGCAACTGCTAGGCTTGTTTATTTTAGTTACTTCCATAGTATTATGTCCTATGGTATACTACTATGGGGCCGGGCAGCAGACATTGAGACTATCTTCATATTGCAGAAGAGAGCGATCCGATTTATTTACAAGCTAGGTAGTAGGGACACACTAAGAATTTTTTTCAAAGAAATCAACATCCTAACAGTTGCAAGCCAATACATTTATGAAAATATTATGTACGTTAGGAAAAATATTAAAGACTTCGAAACACTTGGTAGCCATCATAACGTTAATACTAGGAATAAACATAAATTGTCATTTCCACGATTTAGACTTGCAAAAGTTAATACTTCCTTTATGGGGCACTGTATAAGGTTCTACAACAAGATACCCCAAGATATATTAGAGTTACCTCCAACGCGATTTAAGAATTGTGTTAAGCACACTCTTTGCAAAAAAGCTTATTATAAAATCAACGATTATTTAGAAGACAAGGACGTATGGCTTTAAATAGTAGTTTAATAATAAATTTAATCAGAGGATAAATGTGTCTAGTGTTCAACACATCCAAGATATCGTTTTGTAAGTTTTATTTGTATTAGCTTTAAGTTGATTTGAGAAAAGATGGTCAGAATGGAGTGTTTTTTTTTTTCGCTGCCTTTTTCTCCACTACAGACGGCCCCAAGGCAGCGGCTAACATTATACATAACTGTATGTACATTGACATTCAACAAGCAGAATGTAAATTCCATACGTTGAAATAAATTTCTGAATCTGATTCTGATTCTGATTTCTACTATAATCTACTTTTGACAACTGTTAGTTGACCAAATTACATTATTACAGTAACAAGTGGCCTGTGAACAAAGCTAAATGTACGAGAAACCGGGAGTTCCAGTACAAAGTTGTTGGTACATGGTAGAATCGAACCCAGAACCAAATGGATTTGATGCAAGCATTCTACTACTGCCATCAGCTGTGGGTAATCTCCTGTTTATTTTACAGGCAATAGTGCTCTAGTTGCTTTATCAACTGCATTAGTCTAGTAGTCAGGGTGAGTTAGGGGCGTTCCGAAGACACGCATTTTCCTTTGGAACTCCACTCGGGAGATTGAAAATACTTTTATCTTTCACACATTAAAAACACATTAAAAGTACTTGTCGAAACAGAGAAAAGATTGTTGACAGATTTTAAATTATTAGATAATGGAAAAAAATTACTTAGTCATTATTTTAAATAATTACTTGGTAATTATTTTTAGTTAATTTGTTATGCGGTTATACACAACAACATTACATTATATTCCAATTAGATTGTGTGTTTTGTAACTACGTTTGTTTTATTACTTTTTCTTCAAGTTCTTCAAAACCTGAAGGTTTTACGTGATTTATACCATTTTTATTTATTACCAATGTTGCTAACAGACTACTGAAAAGGAACACTTCATCCTTATTTTTATGTTTGTCCTTGTACACGTCTGGAGATAGAAAAATAGACATTGTAGAATATTATTTATTGTACATACCACAGGTATGTTAATACACTCAGACTGAGATAGATAGTTAATACTTAACTGTACTCGTACCTAAAAAAGTATTACACAGGTATTTCTTAATCTAAGAGTAGATACCGCTTCCATTTGAGGCCATTTTGGCCATGGCGCGGCGAATCGAACCCACGACCTTTGTCTTGGTAGTTAGCGCCTTGACGGCAAGACCAACGAGCCAGTCCTATAACCTAGAATGGGTTGTTTGGGAAGGACCCGGCGCAAAGCAATGACACCGGTGTTTCACCCTTTCTAACAGCCACCCACTGGCCATTCACTAATTACTCGCGATCGTCGGCGAAACCGTGTAAGTAGACTTTTCACTTTTTTCTATATTTTTTTTTTTCGGTGAACTTTCCCTCGTTGCAAATTCAAATTCAAATTCAAAAATTTTTATTTCAACGTAAAGAATTTACATTCTGCTTGTTGAATGTCAATGTACATACAGTTATGTATAATGTTAGCCGCTGCCTTAGGGCCGTCTGTAGTGGAGAAAAAGGCAGCAAAAAAATTCCACTCTGACCATCTTTTCTCAAATCAACTTAAAACTAATACAAATTAGGTATGAGTGTTTGTATACCAAGAATCTCAAGATCCATGAGTGCAATCAATACTTGCAAAGTCAAACATCATTTAATATGCTTAAAAGGTAATAAAACACCAATGCTGCGGCCAGACACACGGACGGCACCCGTTCACGAGCGTAACGCAGAGGTAACGCATCACCAGTCTCAACCATATTAGAGGGAGATAGGCGACCCGGCCACCGCGCCACCATTCGCATGGCCTTTGGCAAACTTGTGTGATAAAGTTCTTGTCAGTTATCTATAATAATAGCATGGTTTTGATATGCAATCACAGCGTCTGTACATATGTATGAAATTTATTAAACCCTATATATTATTAGAATACCAATAACTAGCTCGTTGTGGAATTGGTTTACTGCCAAGGGTTTTTATCATCTATAAAGTCATCTATTCTGTAGTATGCCTTTTTACACAGCGCAGTTTTAATAACGATTGCGATAGGTTGGTTCGAATACGACTTTGATTTTCTAAGTTTTCTAAGAACATTTGTCATATATTCCGATGAAGTAATCGAACATTTATGTGAATAACTGATTGTTTTACTGACTAAGCTGAGAAGACGATGCTGAAAAAACCTATGTAATGTATGTAAAAATATATTTTATATTTATGTATCTTATCTTATCTTATCTAAAAGATTTCAAAGGCACTCAGCACCAGAAAGGTCAAATGATTTATCAAGTTTAAGTAGGAATAGCCCCTAAACGCTGTGTAAGTGAACCAAGATAGGTGTAAAATTCCAATATTTTTTTCGAGAATGTCACTTTATTGCACGCATTAGTTGACTTTAATTGCATTTATAAATAATTCTATAAGATGGCAACAAATCTCATTGATAATTCACAACTAAAGGTCGATAATTTTTTTTATTAATAATTATTAATTAATAATTTTACATTCGCGTACATACATAATATTCAGTAGATCCTTTTTTATAGTACTGATAAAACGTCAAGGACTGTTGAGTAAAAATAACTTAATATCATCACCTATTATTTATATTTTTGCGGGCAGTGGGCGTCAAATGGCTCATGATGATGATAATGATTTGTATTTTTGCTGCAAAATTGCTGCAAAATTATATAGTTCTGCTATATTCATCTATTAAATTTTGATAACTACATCATGAAATAATTTTAGAATTACGAGATCTAAGCAGATGCTTAGCATAAATGACATAAAAATATTGCAAACTTAAATCAGTCTCTTAATAAATAAATTTAAATCAATGATAATATTGCATCAAAAATTTTAATAACACATCATTGATAATAAATTAATGTCAAATGATAATGATAATATAGTATAGCTTTTTAATTATAGGACACTTATTAATACATTTTTACACTTGCAACAATTTCATCCGGAGGCGACAATATCGCCGTCAGCAAAGCGTACGTAAGCGAAAATGGCAGGCGAAAAACTCATCGTAATAATATTAAGTACCTACCAATATGAATTATATACGCCATTAAAAAGTGCAAATAGGCAGCTTACACCACTGTCCCCCGGGACCGCCGTGCACGCGAGCTTCGTCGACGCAAATCAACAGTTGAGCGGAGTCACTGCAGCACGAGCCATGGAGAAGCAGGTAACACTCATTATTATAATAAAAAAAACTTTATTTCAGACTATACGTCCAAAGCGGTACAAAACATTTAAAAAAAATTGATTTTAATTTTTTTTTTCTAGTTGTCCCGCCAATCTTCTTATCGCCACAGTTTTCATAATTTTTCCATATTTTTTCACGATTTAAACATGGATTCTCTGAATGTCTAAACAGGAATCCCTGGACTTCCAAAAATATAAAAAAACCAAGAATTAGCAAAATCGGTCCAACCGTTCTCGAATTTTAGTGAGACTAACGAACAGCAATTTATTTTTTATATAAGAAGGTAAAGGTAATAATAATTACAGACGACACAATCACTTGACCTGATCCCAAATTATGATACCCTGTGCTAATGAATGTCAATAACATTAATGAGCTAGTATCAAACCTGTGTAAACGCGTCCTTACATCTTTCGTCCTTGAAAGAGCCTCTTTGATCGGAAAATTCTGCTTCTCCTTAATCCAGTTCCTTCTTTGTTCCAGCAAAGCAGAGACCGGGGTATCCTGAAGTTAGACCGGCCGCGAGTCGTCATCAACGATACCCGAAGCGTTCTATCACCACAGGCGAGTGTCAACGAATTTATTTTATTGTTGCTTAGACTGCCTTAGGGCGGCTTGAAATCTTCTGCCAGTAAGACCAGCCACTAGTGTTACAAGCCTCCACCAATCCGGACTTGGCTCCCGTGGTGGAGTATGGCCTATAACCTCCTCAGGAAAGAGACCCGTGCCATTCGGTGTGGACATAAAGGGTTGATGATGATGATGTTGTTTACACTGAAGTAGCCACTGAGGCAGATTACCACCCTGATGGGCCGACGACGTTGCAAAAGCGGCTGGGAAACATTGGACGAGACTAGCACTGGACCGGATGGGTTGGCGTGAATGGGAAGAGGCCTAATCCCAGCAGTGGGCTCTATTTAAGGGCTGACTAAATAGACCTGTGATGAGTGACCACTGAATCATGCTCTTTGTATCTACTTGCAAATATGTATGTCAATCAATGAGTCATTCTATCAATCTATTTTAAGTATTTAATCTATTTTGTATTATGTTGCTTAAATTCCTTCATCGTTGTATGTACCACTCCGCGGTCTGTGACGCTCGCGGTGTATCTTTTTGGCACTAACTGAAAATCAGCGCTGAAGACTTGTCCATCAGCATAATGCTGAGTCAGCTGCCATTTATAACAGCAGTGACACGCCTTGACCTTTATTTTCCCTCTTTTTTCATCTGATTTTTGTTTTATACTACTTTTTGGTTTAATTGGATTTATCTTGTTATTGTGGCGTGTGTAGTAGCTGTTTTTATAACAAATTTTTCATCTTCTTCTTCTTCTTCAATCAGCCATTCTCGTCCACCGCTGGCCACTTCTTATTTGCATTCGGCCTTCCTCGACCAGCCGCTGTCACTAATCTGCCTCAGAGAGACGGTCCAGCGAGCTGGTGGGCCTCCGACGCTGCATTTGCCATTTCGTGGTGTAATGTTTTGTTAACACCAAGGATGATTGACGTTAACGTTATTCTGAATACAATTACTTGATTTTTGTCGAAACAGTCCGACTAGGTTTTTCTCTGATTCGCAAAGCTTAACCGTTGTGTGTAGAGATGAAGCTCGCGATGTCAGTTGCTCGTCTCAGTTTCTGAATTGAGAATTTCACTAAGTAAATACTTAAGTAACATTCTGTCACGCTCTTTTCTGAGGAATTCAACGAGACAGCAATACAGTTACTTGTTTACCCTTTGTTAGCCCTTACTTGTGTTTTTGTCGAAAGAGTCCGACCAGATTTCTCTCTGATCCGCAGAGCTTAATCATGGTGAGTAGCGACGGAGCTCGCGACGTCGATTGCTCTTCCGATAAAAATCAAGTAAGTGTATCCGGTATAAAGTTTATAATTTACCTATAGTGCTTATGAAAGTTTAAGTTGAAATAAATTATTGACGTAGCTTAAGTTTGTTGAAGTTGGAGGCATCTGTTAGCGCAATCGCTAAGGCGACATTTTGGGGGCCAGGTCTAGAAGGTTCTTCTCGAGGTTGACTCCTAGAGCAGACGAGTCCGACACGAATGAGGTGTTATGTGGCCTATCTCATACCTGATTTGATCCGTTAAAGTGATTTGTGTAAACGTAGTAAATACTTTGAGTTTTGCGTGTAAATTATTGACACGACCTACACGAATATGTTACCAAGGGCCTATTGACAATCTATGACCGAGACAAAGACTAGCAGCAAATAAACTGGAAGTTCTATAGTCCCAGAGGGGCCGTGCAGCGAGCGAGGCCGCTAGCAGCCTATTTTGGTAATGTCACAGTCGTAATGAACGCTGTTCTGCACGTAGGTAACGGTGTGTAGCTGGATCGGGGCTGCAAAGGTGAGTTTTCTGTGTGAAAATCAACCAGTTTCAAATATTTTTACTCCCTCTGTGGCGCAGCGGTTAGCGCATCTGCCTACCATGCGAAAGGTCTCGGGTTCGAATCCCGGCTGGGGACAAAAAACCCCAGGTCTTGGTTCTTTACATGTTTGTGATGTCGTTGTTTCAACTCGTAGTTCCCACGATATCCTACTGTGGGGCCAGACGCAATCTACATTATTATGTGGTTGTGCCTCTATGTAAATGTTTATGTTTAAAAAACGATATTGATGATATTGACTTGACCCACGAACACTTTAGCACTACAAGTTATTATTTCATTTCGGATGCCCTAACTTGTTTCTTGGTTTCACTCCGATTCGCCGAGCTTTGAGCTCCGTTTCGACCCACCATGATTAAGTCTACGAATCAGAAATCAGAAATGTATTTCAATCTCATCATCATCATTCAGCCACAAAAAGTCCACTGCTGGACATAGTCCTTCTCCATGGATTTCCAAAAAGACCGATTGGAAGCGACTTGCATCCAGCGTCTCCCTGCCACTTGTATGAGATCGTCTGTCTGAAATGCTCAACCCGATAAAGTGGAAAGTTACGTTATACAGGGTTACAGGGAAAGTCGTACACAATATTAAAGGAGGTCATTATTTAGGTCATTTCTGATGGATTTTATTAAATTAATGAATTAATACAAAAATCCAAACTAAGTCGCGTTTTACGGGAAATTATCAAAGAGCACGTATTTACCTCAACTAAAAATTTACCGTTTGCCATCTTAAGTGACACTTGGCTAACTTTTTTTCGATGTAATAGCAAGTGATATACGTTTTTTAATACCTAAGGAGACGTAGAAGTTTCTAAAACGCAAATCATTTGCAGAGCACGTATTAACACATCTACCACGGAAGAATCACACGAGCAGACTAACACAAAAATAATAGATAGATAGAATATTCTAAAAAAGAAATACTGAAATAGGTAGGTACCTGAACACCTGAGACAGCATGTCTCCAGAGCACAAAAAAGCCTAACTGACCTTTTTACATAGTTTAAAGGTGCCAGGAAGTAAACAGATTTCTTTTGTATCGAAGTTCAGTTATGTCGGTACTACCACTAGAGCCTACTCAAATAACATTATTTTAAAATTTCATGCAGATACCTATTAAATGTTATACCTTTTTGAATAGTTAAAGAGTCGTAGAAGTTTTTAAAATTGTTTGCAGAATAAGTTCCATACGTAATTTTTTTTTTAAGAGCTTCAATGTGAAAAATATTTAGAGAAAAAATATTTAATTCTAACCGTTGCCGAGTAGTGTTTTAAAGCTGTTAATAGTAGGTGCAGCTTTTGGTGATATTTTATATCAATTGACATGCCTTTTAACTAAATACATTAAAAAAAACACTTTACGAGCTCTATTCTGAGAAAAAATCAATCAAAAAGCCAAAAAAATTGATATTTTTTTTAAATCTTTAACAGTCAATATCTCCATAACGGTTAATTTTCGGACCCTATATATAATAGAATAAAATCCATCATAAATGATCTAAATAATGACCTCCTTTAATAATATTTCCCTGTAACCCTGTATAAGGGTAGGTCGGATCAATTATTCAAAAAAAGCAAGTAAGTTAATTCGGAATTTTGACTCCCTCGTTGGTCTAGCCTGTAGTGTGGTGACACCTCACCCACACATTCATAGTCGTAATAAGTATGTAACATGCTCTCTCCTCGACAGTACAACACACAACGTGACTCCATACAGACGGCCGTCTCGAGTACTGTCGAGGAGAGAGCATGTTACATACTTATTACGACTATGAATGTGTGGGTGAGGTGTCACCACACTACAAGCCGCTTAGCTACCAAGAAACAGGGCGTGGGTTCGATTCTCACTGGGCGCCGCTGTATATTCCTACATAAATGGCAACAGATTGGGTGATTTTCCATGCTTGTGATATCCTTGCCTGGTTACCATAGCACAGGGTATCCTAGTTTGAGACCAGGGCCTCGATTCTGTTAGTGCATTATAGTACGACTAGCTGTTCCCCGCGGTGTTACCCGCGGTTCATCGATTTTCCCGTAGGAATAAGATATTTCCCCGCGGTAAAACGTAGCCTATGTTTTAATCCAGGGTATCGGCTAACTCCATACCAAATTTTATTAAAATCCGTCCAGCCGTTTCAGCGCTAAAGACTGACAAACATATAAACACACAAACTTTCACGTTTATAATATTAGTGTCATGACAGATACACGTTTGATTCTGGTGACGTATTTTTTCATACCATTGACGCTTAAAAGGTTTGATAGTGTGCGCGCGTAGACTTGAAGCGGCACGTTCATGGAGTTGTCATTGTGCTGCAATGCAGAACAGAATCTAGGTCTAGTGATTGTGTGGTATGGAAATTATTTTTATTAATTTTTGTTGAAAAGAGGCTTAACAACAGAATAACAGGCTTTATTTTCTCTTGATATGACTTCATATAAATTTGTTATTAATATTGTTATTAATTGTTATTAATTGCACTTTTCTTGTGCAATTTTTGTTTTTGTTAAAACTACTCAATTCTATGTAGCCTCCCTCAAATAAATCAGCGGGCGGCCGGCCCATCCCAGCGGGAATCGATCAATACCGGCCTTAGAACCTCAAAACCAGTACCCACCCTAATTGTATGCTGAGTGATATAAATTCCCCACCCTCCCTGATGCGGGCAATACTTAATGGAAGTGGAGGGGACGGGAACCCAGGGCTGCCATCTCGTGTTACTGAGTGGCCGCGCCTGAATTTGCTTAGACCAAATGGGTGGTGTTTTACTGGGGTTTTTCGCGGCAGTTAATCTGTTTGCTTTGGCGCACCAGCAATTACAGCTCGTGCCACGTTGAACGTTTGCCTTCTTCTCCTCGGTACCATAGAAAGTGCTACTATGCAGCGTTGTTCTATTAATGTTAAGATAAGAGTTTAACATAGCATAAACATATTATATATTTACACACAGGCACATACATTGCTTTAAGCCCCACACTAGGATACCCTGTGTCGTGGGAACCAGAAACTGCGACGTCACAAACGTGTACGTACACATCCAAACCTGGGGTTTTATAATTCATTTTAAGATATTTATTAAATTATTAAATATTTTTAATGTTTGAATTTATTGAAGACTAGCGACCCACTCTGGCTTCGCATGGGTGGCAAAAAGTTTCCGTGGAAATATCTAGTTATATTAGTTCCGTGAAAAATTCCCGGGGTAGTAATAGTTTTACACCTTGGGTTACTTTATTCAAGATTTAGTACGGAACCCTAAACTTTTTGAAAATCCAATATAGCCTATGTTACTCACGAAGAATGTAGCGTTCTAATGGTGAAATAATTTTTAAAATCAGCCTAGTAGTTATTGAGCCATTTCATTACAAACATACACACAAAAATACAAATCTTTCCTCTTTAATATTAGTATACATAGGCTGCTACTTATGTATTATGTGGAATCTGGGATTCCAATAATTTTAAACGCAATGTCTGACCTCCATGGTCAAATTCGTTCTTTTTTTAAATACTGGCCGCTAATATTTTTCTCTTATATACGTTAGTGTTTTGTTTTTGTTGGGTTTAAAATGTCATATCGCTGAAAAAATGGAACTCACTCGTGAAAATATTCGTGCTGTGATTTATTACGATTTACATATACATACATATATACAAGAATTGCTCGTTTAAAGAGATATAGATATGATCTGAAGATAGTGTAGGGTTTTATTTTCGCTGCCTTTTTCTCCACCACATTCGGCACCAAGGCAGCGGCTAACATTATAAGTACACTAACATTCAACAAATCAAAAAGACACTCAGTTTTCCTTACAATATTTTCCTTCACAGTTAGCGAGTGGTATCATTACTATGAGTCGCTCGTAGCCTGGACTGCCTGAGTGATCTTAAACGATCACTAATATTAAGCAACATACGGCGCGTTCAGTCCATGGATGGTTGACCGTCTATGACTAACGCTAGTGGCATTTTTCCGAGCGGTTCCGTGCTTCGCAAGGCACGTTAAGCAGTTGGTGCCGGCTGCCGTCGTTAGATGGCAGTCGTTAAGCCAAGTCAGAGGCATTAAGGCGGCTTGAAAACTTCTGACAGTAAGACCAGCCACTAGTCTTACAAGCCTCAACCAATCCGGACTTGGCCCCCGTGGTGGAGTATGGCCTATACCTTCCTCAGGGAAGAGATCCGTACCCCTTGGTGGGGACATGATGGGTTGATGATGATCATTACTATAACTTTACAAATGTAGGTACATAACTTAGAGAACAAACTCATTGGTGCACGCCTGCACTGGGAATCGAACCGGGGTCTCCCGCTTCCGAGCCCATTATGGTCCCAACTGAAAATCAGTGTTACTGGTGTTGTGCTATCCATAGCACACACCGTGAAGTATGCTGAGTTGGAGCCCCTTTTTTGTTGTCACAGGAGCACCTGAGGCGTTTGGAGTCGGGGTTGGCTGGGCACCGTACACTACTGTGTGGAGCCCTCCTGCCGTAGATTTTAAAAACGAATGTCTTGTTTTCTTTTGTTTTATTTAATTTTCATTTTATTTTTCTTGTTTTGTTGACTTTTGTGTATTTTGTTTATTACTCAGAATAAGGAATTCTGAGGTTTATTACGTAGGTACTTGTGTCTTCAGTGTGTTTCTGTGACAATTATTATTCTAATAAAAACTTTCTTTCTTTCTTTCTTTGTTTCATTGTTCTACCACTACCATTTGCTCGTAGCACATTCTTTGTAACAAGGTAATTAGGCGCTGCCAGCCCTGCGCTAATCAAAGTGCTAATCAGCATTAAGTAGGGATGAACTTATTGACGCGAAACTGGACAGATGGCGCGTAGACACGCACCATATCATGGTCAGTGTGACGTCATCTTAATACAGTTTCTCGGTAGCTGAAATAGTTTTCCGCTGAGCCATGTACAGTCGAGAACAGGTCAGACTTTAATAAAATCAAATTCAAATATTTTATTCACAATACAAAATGTTTGCCATATACTAATAGCTGTCGCCAGCGTCAGGATTTCGACTATTTCAACCAGAGCCGGATTAACCCTGTATGGGCCTGTAGGCAATACAATTTTCGGGCCCCTTTTCTTTACCTAATGTGACTGACTAAATCATGTGATGTATTTTTTTGCCTTCTACCCACATTCCTGAATACAATTTCTATGTATACATGAAAAATTAAACGCGACTCAGTTATTTTTAATTTAAATTATATATTTAACCAAACGCAATAAACAAGAGAAAAAGTGAAGTAATTTCAGTACCTTCTGTTAATTTAAATATGGGCTTTTCTAACTTTTTTAGATATAAAATCTTTTACGACTTCTTCCATGTGGACCTTTTCCAATACATCATTTTCAATTGCCATTATAGACAATGAATTTAAGCTACGTTGAGACATAGTTGCTCGAAGAGAATTTTTTAATAATTAAAATTTTGTAATATTTCGTTCTCCTGTCGCGTTTGTTATCATCAAACTTCTATAAATTTGCGACGCTATCATGACATTTGGGAAAGTTGTCTTTGCGGACTGCAGTGGGCCCCTGTCGATCCTGGGCCCCTAGGCAGTTGCCTACTCTGCCTTAAGGTTAATCCGGCTCTGATTTCAACGCCCAAAATACAGCGTTCCATCGCTCTCAATATTACAAGTCAGTAAAAATCTTTGATAAACTCCCTCTAATAATAAACAATGAACAAAAATATAATAACTTTATATGTTAGTTAGGCTAAAATCATAGTTAATACAGAAATACTTTTATTCACTTGATGAATTCTTAAATGCTAAAAATTGTACCTTGTGTATACGATATTAGATATAAGGTCTTACCCGTTGTGCAATACTCGTAAAGGGTGACTAAGTCTTAAGTTACCATAAAATGTATACCAGCTATTTACACTTAGTGTGCAATAAATGATTGATTGATTTTTTGATCTCAGAAGGGTAGACCATGTCCGAACTACCATACTACTGATACTACGCACCAAAACCCGAAGAATCGACGTGAGCGTCCAGACGGCGAAATTAAAGTGGAGCTGGGCTGGTCATGTCAGTCGAATCAACTCGGATAGGTGGGCTAGACTCACCACTGAGTGGGTGCCACAAGACGAACAGCGAAGTCGAGGCCGGCCTAGAAGACGTTGGAGACACGATCTCGACCGACATCTGCCGGATGGTCTGAGGTGGTCCCGGACCGAAATTTCTGAAATGAACTGGTAGAGGCCTTTGCCCAGCAGTGGGACCCAATCATAGAGGCTACGTAAAAAATACTATTTCTTAATTTAATGAATTTAAAAGAAGTCCCAAATCTGTCCAGCAGTTCTTGAGTTTTAACGAAGAAAATTTTACTTAGAGACTTTTAGGAAGACTGGTGTAGAATAATCATATACCTATACGAATAGTGCTATTTCAGCTCTATAAGAAAAAGGTAACGAATTCTCCCTAAATGGACCACACCTCCTGTGCAGCATTTCTTCGGCGATGCAGCCGATGTACAGTAGAGCGCAGCGGGACATAGACAAACGTGGTGCGTGATCTCTACAACTAAATTATTGGGCCTGCCCGTACTGTCACCGTCACAAGGCCTTATTCGTTTTGAATCCAAAAAGTACTGAAGAAAAAAAAATTGGGCTATTTGCCGCTCTTTGATCTAGCCGTTACATGTTTGTTTATCACGACAGCTGTGTTTCTGTGTCATTCAACCAGTTTCGTGTCAATAAGTTCATCCCGTCTTGATGAGTTTTTCCTTATATAAGATAACTAATATGCTTGGCAGCGGGAGACTCAGGTTCGAGTACCAGTGCGGCCATGTACTTATGACTTTGTTTTCAAGGTTAACTATGTACATTTGTTTAGTTATAGTAGCAATACTACTCGCTAACTGTGAGTGTCTACATACATACATACATACATAAGCTCACGCCTGTATCCCAGAGGGGTAGGCAGAGACCAGGGACTGTGACCTGCCACGATCCTGACAAACCACTTTCGCTTCATGCACGTCGTTGCATGCACGCACGTCAGTTTCGGGTACTTTTTATCCCCTATTTGGTCGAAGTATGTTCGCCTGGGGCGTCCCTTACCGGCCCTGGTAGCGAGACTTGGGTGTGGCAGAAGAATCATGAAAGTAGGATTAATGCAGTAGAAATGAGGGCCTTGAGAAATATGTGTGGTGTTACTTTGAATGACAGAATACGCAATAGTGTGATCAGAGAACGTTGTGGACTGAAAGAGGATGTAGTGACTAGAATTGAGAAAGGAATGTTGCGTTGGTTCGGGCATGTGAAGAGGATGAAAGAAGAAAGACTGACGAAGCAAATATATCGAGCGAATGTGAGTGAGTGTCTAAGCTATTCAATACGAGTACCTCAGCCCTTGAAATCGCCAATCCGCGTAAGGCACGCGTGGTGATTAAAGCCCATATCTACTCTCTCTATGAGAGAAGGCCTGGCCCTATAGTCGGACGTATACAGGCAGCTTACATTCATTACATCTTATATTACGTGCGCACAAATTAGTATGGAAATTAACAGTAACACGATTGTAATCGCTCAGGATTTGGTGCGCATAATAAAGCCTCTGCTTACCATATCGTACGGATTATCCTAGTTTGGGACCAAGACAAATTTTTGTTATTTGGTGATGTTAATATTGTATTATTGTCATACTCAGGAAAACTGTTGCATTCTTAAATGGGTCTAATTAATCTGTAATTTCTCTAGATTTTTGCTCAGCGTTTTCTTTGCGATTGTACTAAGTTGAAGTTATATTTATTATCACCGCACCTTGCAATAACAAGGCACGCTCTATATTAATTTCCTTCGATAAGGCTGCATTTAGACAAAGAACAAGAGGCGCTTTCCAGCAAACATAATAAAAAAAACTTATCTCTCAGTCTCAATGAAGCAACTGTATCCAATCTCGTGATAATTTGCAAAGTCTCTGGCTGAGAATATTCAAGTCCATGATATGCAGCGATTGACTGAAAATCAGGCTGAAGTGCAATATTTTTGCTTTCCATAAAACATCTACAAAACTCAAAACAAATATTTAAAAAACAAGAACAAAAGTCGTGTTCTCAAATCATCATCATCATCATCAACCCATTATGTCCCCACCGAGGGGCACGGGTCTCTTCCCTGAGGAAGGTATAGGCCATACTCCACCACGGGGGCCAAGTCCGGATTGGTGGAGGCTTGTAAGACTAGTGGCTGGTCTTACTGTCAGAAGTTTCAAGCCGCCCCTAAAGGCCTCTGACTTGGCTTAACGACTGCCATCTATCGACGGCAGCCGGCACCAACTGCTTAACGTACCTTGCGAAGCACGGAATCGCTCGGAAAAAATGCCACTAGCGTTAGTCATAGACGGTGACCCATCCATAGACTGAACGCGCCGTATGTCGCTTAACCTTAGTGATCGTTCAAGATCACTCAGGCAGCCCAGGCTACGAGCGACTCAATAATATCTCAAAAATTTGAGAAAATTTTTTGCTCTACAACAACAAAAAAACTTATAAGGTTAAGACAAGATAATTAAAAAACAATTACTTGGCATAGTGGTATTGATATAACTTTTTCGTTAAAAGGCGTCACACATATAAACAACATAAACATAAACATTTACATACAGGCACATACATTGCTTCTGGCCCCACACTAGGATGCCCTGTGTCGTGGGAACCAGAAACAGCGACGTCACAAACATGTAAACATCCAGGACCTGGAGGTTTTTTTTTTTGTACACAACATGTAACGTCATAGTTTGCACCCGATTAGTATGTTTGTTTGTAGTATATTTAAAAAAAAAACTTACGCCCGTTATCAGAGGCACCAATCACTAGAACTGAGCCCACGCATATTATATTTATGTTTAGTATATTTTTGTGAATCCGCTACTTGAATCTTTTTTCAAGTATGTCTTAAATGCTAAATATCTCTTCCATTAGACCAAAAAATATTTTAGTATATTTTTTGAGGACGTAAAAGCAACAAAAACATTATTTTAAAACGTTACTTTGCTAAACAGCCAAAAACGCGGTCCGCCATTTTTGTCTATGGTTTGAAGTCCTCTACGTTTGTAAACAAAGTTTGACATTCAACATAGGTAGAGTTCGTGCCACGAAAGAAGTATGAGTCACAATAGAACCTACGCACGCACGACTGACAGATGTTTGTTTACAACCAAAGGTGCTTCCAAGATGGCGGATAGTGTTTTCACCGTTCCGATTTAAAAGCCAAAAATATTTTTTTTATTTGCAAATTTTGCAGCCATCCTGCATATTTACTTAGCAAAGTCAATATATTTCGGTTTCTTACGTTAGATACTACAGGAAATATCTATTTATCGCGTCCAATTTGATACGAGTCAAGTAGCGTATTGTAAATATTTTTCATTCAGGATTTTTTCCCCAACGTAAGGAAAGAAGAAAGTTTTGTCACATTTTATTTTGACATTTCATACCTAGACGATTACTTTCAGCAATGATTCTAGGAGGTCACTCTGGCCTGTTGCTAAGAATCTTATACCGATCATAAATGATCGATGTCAGGATGTCATACCTACTTTGGATAATCTCCATCTCAGCAACTATCCCTTTACTATCAGATAATTTGCCAATTGCACAAAATAAGAATGGGGATAGAGTTTGCGTTTCGTATAGACGAATTTGTTTCCGCGGTCGATTTACACGTGGCGATGGCGTGGAGGTGGGTAACACAGCGGACACGGTTGCTAATAAAGAATGGGATTTATGGGCCGGTGTGCGACTAGCCTTAGCGGCACTCCACTCGGCGACCAATGGTCGTCAGGCTCCAGGCCCGATCAGACTCCCCGGACGCCCTTTGAACGACGCGGTCACTCTCGGGTACAGTAGAAGTTTGGTTTTCGTAAATCTGCAAAGATTTTATTTTTTATTTTTATTTTATTTGGCTAGATCAGACCTAAAAAAACTATCAATGGGCTGGTCGGGGTAGTTTCAAATTACACGGGGCAGTTATATTTAGTTATCAACTCAATCAGACTAAAATTATAAAAAAAAATTACATCCACATTTTTTTTTATTTGAATTTGAAGTTTTCCTTTTATTAGTTTGTCACCTGTTACTAGTAAAGCCTTTTTAGCCGCAATATTTGTTCTTGTAGGTTTTGTATGTTAATTATGTGCTACGAGCCAGATTTTTTTTAAGTTTCTACTATCAACCGTTCAGTCAGAAGACGGGGCAACGCCCTTCTCAAACAAAAAAATTACGTTTAAAGGCTTAATATTTGCAAACGGAAAATGAAAAACGTCTAGTCTAACGATACACCACACTATGGTACAGGCGAGAAAAAAAACACGTAACTAATTTAAGTGATTACCTTAAAAACTTTTTTGACCCCAAAAAATCTCAAAAATGCCCGGAAAGTGAGAACTAATCCGAGAAATCAATTATATCGATTCATTATTACACTATTTTTTTAACGCAAACTAAAAACCTCACTTCAGATTGCCGTTTCAGACACCTGAAACTGTTTCGAGGAAACTAAAAAAAAAATTCGAAACAAAAGTCAAGGATTTAAAAATTCACTTCTAATACGCTACTTGCGTATTAATTAATACCTACCTGCGAATTTGAACACCTCCTAGAATCATTGCTGAAAGTAATCGTCTAGGTATGAAATGTCAAAATAAAATGTGACAAAACTTTCTTCTTTCTTTTTTTTTTTGGGCGGTAGAAGCAAATAAAGTGGACATAAAAATCTGACTTGCAGTAATAAATTTCATTTAAATATATTAAATCTGCACTTTTTCACATGAATACATGAAATAGTTACATGTAGTGAGCTGTTACCTGCCAGGGTTTATTATCTCAAGTGACAACCTTCCTAGAGTGACACAAAACACAATACACATAGCAGACTCCGCAATGCAATCCATCAAGGGCACTCTAGCAGATATGATGGGGCTTTTCAACACCCGCATGACAGCATTTGAAGAGGAGCTTCATAAGGGGTCCCCATCCACTCCGAGTGTCTCCAGTGTTGCAGCAGACTTTGCCACATTCAAGGCATTTATAATGACGGCCTTGCAGATGTTACAGCAGCAGGTGGAGGCACTGGCACAGGAAACTGACCAATTGGAAATGCGGGGTCGCCGTAAGATTATCCTTATCCATGGAGTGAGTGAAGAAAAGGAGGAGAACACTGGTGCTGTGATTGCGAAGCTAGTTGTGAGCAAGTTAGATGTTGCTGGTTTTACTGTTGGCAATATCAGCCGCTGCCACCGAATGGGACGTCCCACAAATGGGAAGTGCAGGCCAATACTAGTTAAATTCTGTGACATTGCTGTTCGGGACAATGTGTGGTTCGCTAAGACGCGGCTGAGGGGCACCGGTGTTACTGTGTCGGAGTTTCTCACAAAAAGGCGTCACGACGCATTCATGGCTGCGCGAGAGCGTTTTGGTATAACTAAATGCTGGACGAGGGAGGGCTTTGTGCACATTGTGGCGCCGGATGGATCGAGGCACCGCGTCGTAACTATTGCAGAGGTGAATTTAATTCCGGCTCCCCCGGCGGACAGTCCCTCCGCCCCGACTGGCAGTGCCGACAAGTCGGATAAGAAAGCATCCACTTCGCAAAAGCTGAAGAAGGCGAAGAGATCAGATGAGGAGCGGCCTGTTCGAGCAGCGCGGAAGTGAATGAATGCTCTAATTTGCGCCATACATATTGCATCTCGCTCACTTGCTTCATTTTAGTTTAACGTGAAATTACCCTGTTTCGCTTGCTGACTTTTATATTTATTACTTTGTTTTGTTTTTTTTCATGCATTCACAGAGTGTATTGCGATGTGTCAATCATAGACTATTGAATGTCTTGTCATGTGGTTGTCAATGTTTGCGTTTCGGTTTAGCAGATCAACATTTTCTATCTGTGCTTACAACTTACGTTTCAATCCACGCATGTAAATCGATCGCGCGAAATTTTTCATTTAACTGGCGGGTGGATGTTTGCTCTTGTGACTTTGTGCGACTTTTGAACCTATATAAATTATATATTATATTTTATTTACATAGGTATCGTATTTATTATATTTATTTGTATTTATATAACTTATGAAACAACAAAACAACAGCAATAGTGATGACCAATACCACTCCTTCTCTTCCTCGGATGAATTGGATAGTAGTAGTAATAGTTTCCATAGTTTGCCATCTCTAGCTGACACACTAGACACCCATTTATTTTCACTTTCGAAAAATTTCAATGTTGTACATATCAACGCACAAAGTATTCCGGCCCACTTTCCTGACATGCTAGCATCTTTTGATAGTCAAAATATCCATGCCATCCTTGTCTCTGAATCCTGGTTAAAGCCGTGTCTCCCCTCTACCTCATACTCCCTCCCAGGATTTCAGCTCATCAGAAACGACCGCTCTCATGGTCGCGGCGGTGGAGTTGCAATCTACCTCCGCGCCCATATACCCTACGCCATCATCAGCATGTCAGCACAGCCTCCTCCTTCCAATTCAGGTGAACATCTTTTCATAGAAGTTGTCATGTCTCACACCAAGATCTTGCTAGGTGTATATTATAGTCCATCCTTACATGTCAATTTCTTTGATTCTTTCGGAAAGCTCTTGGAGGACTTAACTCCCCGTTACGGTCACACCATTATTATGGGTGACTTTAACACATGTCTTCTCAAGAATGACTCACGTTCGAGCACCTTCTCATCGCTTGTCCATTCTAGCAACATGCACATTCTTCCTCTTAGCGCTACGCATAATTTCCCAAACAGCACCCCGTCTCTTCTTGATCTGATTGTTGTATCATCCTCTAATAATGTTGCACTTCATGGCCAATGCCCAGCCGACTCATTTTCTTATCATGATTTAATTTTCCTATCCTACAAAATTCGTCCCCCTAAAGCGAAGCCGAGAATTCTTCTGCAGCGCAACTTTAGTAGTATGGACCACACCAAACTCCACGAAGATGCATTAAAAATAGACTGGACATCTGTTACAGATGCGCAGTCTGTTGATGAACAGGTTGAGATTTTCAATATGCTCCTTACTCAACTGTATGATGTTCATGCTCCTATCCGAGCGGTGAAGATGAAGAATCTTCCGGCACCATGGCTCACAGAAGAGATAAAACTACTTTTGCTTAAAAAATCACAGGCCAAATTTAAATATAAACGTCGCCCGTCAGATCTAAATAGATATAAATATGCCCTCATTAGAAATCGCTGCAATAAGGTGTGTAGGGATGCACAACGACGCCACATTCACGAATCAGTTGAAAATGGAGATCCAGCTAAAGTCTGGAAATTTCTTCGGTCACTAGGAGTTGGAAAATCTCGCCAAAACTCCATTCCAAACAATTTAAACATCGAGTTGCTTAATCAACACTTCTCCCGTAATGCGTCTACCTTTGATGGTACTAAAAAAGCTGAAACACTTGATCTTCTTTCTTTGCTTCCAACTCCTGACATCTCACCTTTTAATCTGAGCCAATTTACTGATTGTGATGTTAAGAAGAACATCATCTCCATTACCTCGGGTGCAATCGGTAGTGATAGCATTGGCCGTAAGATGTTAGTGCCCATCCTTGACGTCATTCTTCCCGTAATCACAAAATTCCTCAACAACTCCATTTCCTCTGCTATTTTCCCAGCGGTTTGGAAGGACGCCCAAATTACTCCACTCCCTAAAACGACTAATCCTTCTTTATTTTCCGAGTATCGTCCCATATCTATCTTACCATTCCTGTCCAAAGTACTTGAGCGCCTAGTCAGTCACCAGTTAAGCAACTTCCTTACTATGAACCATCTCCTTAACCCTTTCCAGTCAGGTTTCCGTCCAGGACATAGTACAGTTACGGCCCTTGTAAAAATTACCGACGACTTTCGCTTGGCTATGGAGAACGGGCAGTTGACTGTTTTGTCACTGCTTGACTTTAGCAATGCCTTCAATGCTGTCGATTTCGACATATTGTTGGCGTTGCTTCGTTCCCTTAACATATCTCCAACGGTAATTGACTGGTTTCGTAGTTATCTACAGGGGCGCCGGCAACGTATTCACATCGGAGACGCCATCTCTGGTTGGTGTAGAATATCCGCCGGTGTCCCACAAGGTGGCGTGTTGTCCCCACTTCTTTTTGCCATATTCATAAACAGTATCTCTCACAAATTATCTTCTTCCTACCACCTTTATGCAGACGATCTTCAGATATACTCGCAAGCTAGTGTCGATAAACTTGAATCAGTGATTCAGGCAACAAACCGTGACCTCATGCACTTATCAAACTGGAGCAGGTCTTACGGGCTGAAAGTAAACCCAAATAAAACCCAGGTTATCATAATAGGAAGCCCAAGAACAATCCAAAAGGTTGACCAGCAGTCGCTGCCACCTGTGATTTTCGACGGTATAACTATCCCGTTTAGCAAGACGGTGAAAAATCTTGGCATCATAATTGACTCTAAGTTGTCATGGGCTCCGCAGCTGGAGATGGTTAGCCGGAAGATGTTTTCTTCGGCAGGCGCTCTACGTAGACTTCGTAACTTTCTTCCCACTGCTACTAAGGTTGCGTTAGCCCAATCACTCCTACTACCAATTCTCGACTACGCTGATACCTGTTATCTTGACCTCACTGAGGAGCAATTAAATAAGCTTGAGCGCCTTCAAAATTTTTGTATCAGGTTTATATTTGGTTTACGTAAATATGACCACGTTTCTGCATTTCGCGCACAACTCAAGTGGCTCCCTATTCGTCTCCGCCGGAATACACACATATTGTCTCTTCTCTACTCTATTCTATTCAATCCGGCTACCCCATCCTACCTGAAGGAGCGATTTGATTTTCTACATTCCTGTCATGGCCTATCTCTTCGCTCATCCCAATCCCTCCTCCTTAAGATCCCATCCCACCGTACCAATTTCTATGACTCCTCTTTCTGCGTGCAATCTATTCGGCTCTGGAATGCCTTGCCAGAGCAAGTACGGAAAGCAAAGTCCCTTCCTATTTTCAAAGCTCTCGTAAAGTCTCACTATCTCGCTGATCAGCTGTAATGCTGTTGTTATAATTCTCTGTAATGTATTTTTTGTGTTCATATATATTATATTTATTTTTATATAATATATTGTATTAGTACGATATTACTATATAATATTTAGCTATTATAACTGTAGTTTTAAATATATATTCATGCGTATGTATTCATGTGTACTTATGTGATTATTAAATATATTTTCTATCGGATTAAATGCTGTCTGTAAGTCAGTTAGTTTATGTACATATCCCATCACTGTATTTCATGTACATTTACCTACCTTCTCTCTAATTTTTTTCTTTGTATCCATCCCAAGGTTGTCTGGAAGAGATCGCTTTTAGCGATAAGACCGCCAATTGTATACGACTTAGATGTAAGGTTTCAAATGTATATATATCTCTTTCTGGTGTGTACAATAAAGAGTTCTAATCTAATCTAATCTAATCTTTCCTTACGTTGGGGAAAAAATCCTGAATGAAAAATATTTACAATACGCTACTTGACTCGTATCAAATTTGACGCGATAAATGGATATTTCCTGTAGTATCTAACGTAAGAAACCGAAATATATTGACCTTGCTAAGTAAATATGCAGGATGGCTGCAAAATTTGCAAATAAAAAAAATATTTTTCGCTTTTAAATCGGAACGGTGAAAACACTATCCGCCATCTTGAAAGCACCTTTGGTTGTAAACAAACATCTGTCAGTCGTGCGTGCGTAGGTTCTATTGTGACTTATACTTCTTTCGTGGCACGAACTCTACCTATGTTGAATGTCAAACTTTGTTTACAAACGTAGAGGACTTCAAACCATAGACAAAAATGGCGGACCGAGTTTTTGGTTTAGCAAAGCAACGTTTTAAAATAATGTTTTTGTTGCTTTTAGGTCCTCAAAAAATATACTAAAATATTTTTTGTTCTAATGGAAGAGATATTTAGCATTTAAGACATACTTGAAAAAAGAGTCAAGTAGCGGATTGACTAAACCAAACTACTATTTCATTAAGGGGATTAAAAGCCCAGCCTTACGGTAAAGTTTACATAAAACTAGTTACTTACGCATGTTAAGTAGAGCTTTCGCGCGCTACAATTATTAATAAAAGCCACGGTTTAAAAATGAGAATCTGACAAGCGTGGCGCAAAGTGAAAATAATTATAGTCACATCGTTCCAGCTAAGTAATTAAACTGTGAGTACTTTAATTTGTCCTGCCTGTTTGATGGTGCGATTAAGCTATTGCGCTTTTGTGTGCGGCTGTACTAGGTCGTGGATTTTGGCTCAGCATTTTTGTGCAAACATGCAAAACGATATGTTGGTATGTAGACAAAATTGGCCATGCTACTTATTATTGATTGTTTTTTATAATTTTTTTTTTAAATATGACCATTTTAAGAAACTAATTTCGGTAATTTGAGTTTTATTCACTAAGTCCATTTTTAAAATTTTTGTAAAGTTTTGGTGTTTGTGTCGTCATCAGAGGGACGCTATATAAAAAAAAAAATGTCATTAACGTCAGTAGATTTCGTTTGGTATTTTTTTTTTGTAAGTAAGGCAAAGGATGAACACTCATACTGTCTTTGATGATGCCATAGAAAAGTCATTGAAGGTCAAGGTTTTTTATTGTATATCTTTAAAAACATAGACTTATTCACAAATCTAAAATTGTGCTGAAAGCATAATTCTCGAAATGGTTTTGAGATTTCCGTTCATGTTGAAAAATGTAGCATGGCCGATTGCGATTTGCCAAAAAACTGCTTAGGTACAAATGAACTGAATGAAGGCAAAAGTATTGGCAATACTTGATGCATCTGGGCCCATCAAGAATCGCATGGAGCTGGGATGGAACTGGTCAGAGAAACGTTGGCAGAAACCCAAACCCATCCACCTCATCAATATGGTGGGAAAATGGTGTATGCAGGCGGCACTGAGGTGCCAGGGTTTGTGCATAATCAGGATGCCTACACTGAAGAACACTAACTTACAACATTTTCTATTATCATCATCGAACCGAAGAAATATGGAGAAGTCTTATCCGAGACCATTTGCCAACGACGAAATCCAAAATACAGCATTTACGAATGTCACGTTATGCTCTTTTGACATTTCCAGAGTTCCGTGGATAGAGCGCCAGTATCACCGCAGCCATCGGTGGATAGGCTCTCGGTGACCTGGGCCGAGCCGAGCAGCATGACCTCCACCGTCAACCTCTTCCACCCGCCCGAGACCCCAGTCAATGAGGTCAAGTTCTCGCCAGCCGCTGTAGGTTTGTACCAAGGCGTTTCTTCCGGCTCACGCGCACTTCGCTGTTTTTGTCGTTAATCTTTTGGCAATGAAAATATGGCGCTCCAAGCACTTTCGTTATCGAGCCCATCTCTTCTTCTGTAGATTTGACTTGGATCAGAAAAACACGAGAAAAACTCTTTCGTACAAAAAAAACTGAGTTAAAATTGAAGTCCATTATGAATTTGACGTTCAGAAACTATATTTCAAAACACTTTGCAAAGAAATTAAGTGGTAACCCCACAGAAAGATTAGCAACATTCGTTTCTGTAACTTTCATTGTTAAGGTTGCAAAACAGTTTTGATACTTTGAATGTTGAATTATACATTCTTATCTAACCCCGATCAAGAAAATGTCAAGACTATAATTGGGGTTATAAACATAGGGATACCAGCCCCTTTCTTTTATGTACCTGTACCATATTAAGGCTTTTGCAAAGTTACTGTGCCAGACTCTAATTTACTACACTGGTAAAAGCTGCATACATACAGTAGATTAACGTGAAGTAGGGGATTAATTTATCAGAATCAGCTCATTTTTGCTCAGCTCAGCAGCATGTGGTCTCGGTTTTAGCATAATTATAGTCTTTGCTTCATATTTATTGTGAGTGTTTTTCATATCGCAAATAAACGTTTTATCTATCTATCTACCATGTACCCCTATTCACATGAAACACTTTTGTTTGTCACTGTACCTATTGCACCAATACAAGAGTGATCGTAAAATGCTTCGCGAATTGCTTGCGATTGTATTCACTTTACATCCCAGTTCCTGCGAATTTGAACGCCTCGTATAAGCTTACATGACGGGATTTGATTAAGGAAACCTTTGTGTTCGCCACTCAACGGATTTTCGACCTTAGGAATATTAGTAATTAAGGCGTGAAATGGCTTGCGGACATTTAGCGCTGCGATTTTGTGCAACACGGCCTACTTGTATCAAGGTTAGTTAATTTTATTTTGAAACCACCCTTTACCTGTTTTGAGTCAAAACATTGTTATTTTTTATTGTAAACAAAATATTGTTAAGAGTATCATTAATTTAATACTTTATTTCACGACGCTAAAGGGAAAGCATAAATGCAAGAAGCGTTTTCCTTTAGCACACCTTTGGCTCATGTGAGACATAGAATCTGACTGCCGCCTGAGTGATCTTAAACGATCACGAAGGTTAAGCAACATAGGGCGCGTTCAGTGCATGGATGGGTGGCCGTTCTATGACTAATGCTAGTGGCATTTTTCCGAGCGGCTCCGTACTTCGCAAGGCACGATAAGTGCTTTGTGCCGGCTGCCGTCGATAGATGGCAGTTATTAAGCCAAGTCAGAGGCCTTAGGGGCTTGAAAACTTCTGACAGTAAGACCAGTCACTAGTCTTACAAGCCTCCGCCAAAACGGACTTGGCCCCGTGGTGGAGTATTCCTTAGGGAAGAGACCCGTGCCCCTTGGTGGGGGTTGTGATAATGATGGATGACAAATGATTGGTGTGCGTGTGGACTGAGTGAGCACCCTTCTAAAAATAGAACACGGATGCTGTTCATTTAGTAAAAGTTCTAAAAGAATTGTAAAAGTAATATCTGCATTTGTAAAACGATAAAAAAATTATATACAACATATAACATCTGCTCACTCAGTTCTCACAAAGTACAGACACGAGCAATAATATATATACACTGTCACATTTACTAGAAATCTTAACTTAAAACCATCTAGAAGGAAGTGTACGACCATTTGTCCTAAATTATGTAACCAATGGTTAGATAATTTCGGACAAATTGTCGTACACATGTGTAGTACGAAAAAAAATCTGTACGTCGTACAAAATGTGGCAGTGTATACATATTTTTGCTCGTGACTGTACCATCGAAATCAGTGACTGCATTAATTTAACGTAATGTAATATGTTTATATCACGTTTATATACGTCTTTAGTAAAACCTACGCTAACTTACCTTTGTAATTTATTAATCCACACGCACACAAATGTTTGTGCGACCTCTTCGTGCGCGAGTCCGTCTCGCACTTGGCCGGTTTTGTATTTGATGTTATGTGTCATTAGACGAGGCACAGTGGTTAGCGGATCAGCCTACCATCCGAGAGGTTTCGTGTTCTAATCCTGGCTGGAGACAAAAAAACCCAGGCCTTGGATGTTTACATGACATGTGTGTGATGTCGCTGTTTCTGGTTCCCACGACACTGGGTATCTTAACGTGGGGCCAGAACCAATGATGTCTGTATGTGTATCTTATCTTATCTTATCTGTAAGTTTCAAAAAGATTTACTATCAACTGGCAAAAGGCCAAGAATGTTCCGAAAAATGATATCAGTTAGTAGCTCTATCGCAAACCCAACAGTTCATCTTCTTAGTCTCACTAAAACTCGAGAACGGCTGGACCAATTTGGCTGATTTTTAGTTTTTTATATTTGTGGAGCTCCAGGGAAGGTTTAAATGGTGAGTTTGACGGTACGAAGTTTTCCGGGACAGCTAGTTGTTAATAAATCCTTTAGGAAGTCGTAGCATTATAAAATGTTTATGTTTATTAGGCACTTAGGTTGTCGGCATTTTTGTTCTACGCAGACGGTTCAGAAGACGAGGACTACTCAAGCCTGAGTGCGGCGCTGCGCCAGCGCAGGGCGTCGGTGCGGCGCTCGCGCAAGGGCCGCGCGCGCCGCCCCTCCTCACCCTTCCTGCCCGACGAGGGCCGGGGCCGCCGCTGCTCCTCCGTCTTCACCACCAGCTCTGGGGAGTGAGTACCTACCACTGAGACCTTTACTACTGGAAATAGGCTATTTGACCAATTTCTGAAAGCCATCTCGTATTGTTTGTTGGTGTTCATAGTGGTCATTTTAAATTCCTTCGTGTATTTCTTCTAAAAAAGACAAACGATTTACTTTTTTTCAAATAAGCTGCCAAAACGCTATTTCAGGCAATATGGCGTCGCACAGGAATTATTACGTCACTTCCAGGTAAATCAACCAATGAACGTAAGAAAGAATGTACGATAGACGCCACTTTTACTAGCATGTGACGTCGTCATAGAATCGGCCAAGGTACAAATTATCAAATTTTATTTTGTATCTTTTTACGAATCATAATTATTTTTTGTAATTAAAATTTTTAGACAAATAATTTATACGAATACGTATAAATAATACTGTTTTTTTCACACTGTCAAATAGCCTATTGAGCATTGTGGAAATTGTACCTGTATGTAAAAGTTGACCACGTCTGTGAGTTGGAATCCCGGCTGGGGACAAAAAGAAACCCCAGGTCTTGGACGCTTACACGTTTGTGATGTCGCTGTTTCTGGTTCCCACGGCACAAAGTATTCTAGTGTGGGGCCAGAAGCAATGTATGTGCCTGTATGTAAATATTTGTTTAATTAAACGTAACACAAAAACACGCGCCTAGTATCCTAGAGTAGTGGGGACCAGGGACTGCCACTTGCCAAGATCCTGGCATCTATGCAGGTGTGAGTTTATGTATGTATGTATGTAGTTAGACGTATTTTGTGACTTCTGTAGGAAGAGCGATAAAGATACGCTTTTCAAAACATCTTAAAACCAAAAGAGAGAATTATTTTGACCAAGAATATATAGAAGAAATCAATGGAAGAAAGTAAATACATAATGATCCGATTTCTGTATTGAGAATTTCACTACCTACGTAAATACTTAAGTAATGCTTTGTCACGCTCTTTTCTGAGAAATTTGATGAGATAGCACTTCATTTAAGTACCTAGTTACTTAGCGAAATTTTCAACCGCCCACTGCGTATACTTTGTTTGCTTATCCAGTACAGCGATCTCAATGGAGGAAGGTCAGCCAGGTGTGAGCCAGGAGCAGATCTTCGAGACCATCCATCTGCACAAGGAGGTGCTAGGCTCCGTGAAGCAGCAGCCGTTGGAAATGCGGCGGAAGCTCAAGATTGTGCATCAGGTATCTTACATGGGATATTCACCTCACAGAGAGGGCTCACAGAGCTCACCTTCCTTAGGCCTAACCTTGAAAATGACAAATCATATCAATGAAATCAAAATAATTAACGTACAGAATTTACATCATATCAATGTACTATGTTAGCAGCTGTCATAGACCTGTATTTGCAGCAGAGGAAAAGGCGGAAATAAAACTTCACTGTGACGATAATCTTAAACTCAGAGCCCAAGTTTATAATAAGATTCCTTGATTGCCACGATAAGTTTAAAAGTCAAAACATCAACCATCAATCCACAACAGTTACGAAAAGCACCCGTTCACGAGCATAATGCGGGGGTTAGCCATCACCATTCTCAACCACTTTAGAGGGAAATATGTGACCCGGTCACTATGCCACCATTCAAATGACCTTTAGCAAACCTGAAAACGATCCTTAATTCCATTTCAGGTCATAAATTGTACATATGTAGTTCACTTTCACTTTCTTTTCATCAAAATTAGGTCTGCTGCTATATAATGGACATCAAATCCTGAAGATTCCAATGGCCTAACAGTCTATTACTATACTATTTAAATGCAAACATCAGGAACCCAACGGGTTTTGATTTGCGTAATCAGTCCTCTGATAATATTCAAATCATGCCAATCTCTCAAACTCAATAATTGTATAACTGATACAAATTACATTCTATACTTAACGGCATCGCAGTCCGTCTTTATAATCTTTATTGAATCGAACATTGAATGGAGCTCGAAATATAGTGACTCTTCTCCACCAGGCGAAAGGCTACATAAAGCGGCACGAGGGTCAACTGCAAGAGCGGCTAGCTCAGTCCAAAAACACCAGAGACATCTACGCTAGGTTTAACATCCTCATTGCGGCAGTGAGTACTTTTCTCCAGACTCTCATGTAACTCCTTAATAATAGTTGCTTTTTGAATTAAAACTTTCGCAAGCACTACACTTTTTAAGCTATTTTCCGGAAACACTTATTTGATTTTTTTTGTCAGAATAGTTTAGAATAGTTACTTTTGATCAATATATTAAAAGTCTTTGGTATCGGTTGGATACTTCCCCTTCGTGCCTGCAGATCATCAGTTTTTTTTGTCATTCTGCTCTTTCATTCGCAGTAGTACCATTGCCTAGTTCCACGATGGAACTACTGCGAATATTAAAACTTTGATTTCGCAGTAGTACCATCGAAATTTCGTTACCTATAATTTAAGATACCTACTGCAAATTGTAGTTTCTATAAAATTCGCTGTAGTTCCATCATGGAGCTAAGCAATAGTATTACTCCGAAAAAACCATTCTGCTGCATAAATATAAAGAAGCCATTTATTGCTGCTGCAATGCAATAAATGTCTTCTTTCTTTCATTAGTATTTGGTGTCCTAATCGTTGCTTTCTCATCCAGAAATGGCAGCAGCTGAAGCGCGAGGCAGCTAACACGTCCAACGTCCTGATTCCCTGGGAGCTCCGCATCAAGGAGATAGAGTCCCACTTTGGGTCCGTGGTGGCCTCCTACTTCACCTTCCTGCGCTGGCTCTTTTGGGTTAACCTCGTCATCGGGTTTATTCTGATGGTGTTTGTTATAGTACCTGAGGTAATTTGACAGGAGTGTCTTCGACAAAATCGTATAGGTCCTTATACTAAAATATACTTCAGTTGGTTCATGAATAACATAACTCCAAACGAGCGCACTGCGCAACAACCAGTGAGTTCCTGATAGACAAAACCTTTTCCTATGATGACAAAATTCAGTTACTTATTGCTAATACACATCGTTGTGTCGTGAAGACAGCTATCCATACTATAGTGGTTACGAGAAAAAGCCAATTAAAAAATGTAAGTGTCTGCAAAAAAAAATCTTGTTGTATCTCCTCTATTTGTGTTCAGATGTCCACATTTGTAGTATTTGTATGAAGCTTGAATTAAATTCACCACTGGATTTTTTCTTCCTAATTTCATTTGACTTCTTTCACGTCTGAATGAAAAACATCACTTAAATCTCTTCACCACTAGAATCAGCGTAGGGTGGTCTTCGTAACTCATTTCGGTCAAAAGTGTGGCGTAGCTCTCTTTACCACTAAGACTATGAAATACAGCCTGACATACTTTATTTTATTTTCACTTTTCCATTACAGTATCTAACAGCCAACTCCAAGCTCGACGGTGAGCGTAAGATCATTATGGAAGAGGAGCAACGTAACGCCACCAACCTCTTGACTCTTTGGGAATTCGAAGGGGTCCTCAAATGCTCTCCGATCTTCTACGGATACTACACCAATATCGAGAGACCGGAGTACAGGTTGGTAAAACTGTGTTTCAAAGGAACTATTTCACCAAGCCACTAAACGATGCACGATGGTTAGTGGATGGTTTTAGATCTATGTAGTTTCTATTATGGCACAAATTGGAAGCAATTTCTGGCAGTAGAACTGGGCGTTGATTGTGTTAGTCCATTACAGTTCGATGACAGATACACGGTCGGGTCACATGACATGTTTTTTCATATCGTTGATGTCTAGATTGCTTGATATGTGTGCGCGCGTAGACTTGAAGTGGCGATAAAACTAAATCGCCATGTTCATGTATTAACAGAATCTAGGTCCAGATGAAACTGATTCCGAACTGAAATGAACTATTCTGCAACTGTCAACTGTTTTGGGCTCTTGATCTCAAAATTTACAAAACATCAAAATATTCTACAGCTCTCAAAAAATGGTATCACCAAGCCCATGGAGATTCCAAGTTCGACACTCCAGGTGATGGGCATGATTTATATTTGCAACAGCAAGATTGTTGGCAAAATGACAACAATAGAAGCAACATCGTTTGCCACAAAGTTAAGATAAAATAAGATAATAATATTCTATATTGCACACAAGACACAAGAAATAGAAATAAGAGTTCCAATTTTAAAAAAGGACAATGGACAATGGAATGTACAAATAAGGACACTTATTGCAATAAAAATGCATCCTTAACAAAATTACTACTTAAACAATCTCTTTGGACTGCCTTACTGATATTTTACAGTTTATCTACCGGAGTAATTCGCTGGCCTTTGATTAACTTGTCTCTAGGTTTGTTTATGTTTTTTTTATAAATTTGGTCATGTCCTTATGTGATTACCGTAATACAGGGCAGGTACCCTAATTTGGCACTAGGATGAGCGATTGGGTTGAATTTCCTCCAGACGAGAACCTCTTTATGTACTGAACTAAAAATATGACTTTTACGTGTTCTGTCTTCTATGCAGGATGCCGCTGGCTTACTTCCTGACGGGACTCGTGGTGTACATTTATAGCTTCGTGGCGACGCTCAGAAAGTGAGTGCCCTATTTTGGGAGTTTTATGGGATGAAGACGTGGCGTCGCATCTATTTTTGGCTTCTTGCTCGCTTTGTAGTGTAGCTTTAGCTTCCTTTTTGCGGCTCTGCGGTCTGTTTGATATAAACAAGATAATTAAAAAAACTTACAGAGCTCACCTTTGGACATATTTTTATGCGTAATGTCTTTGTATATGCAATAATAGCTATAAAATAATGCTGTCCAGAAATAAAGCATACTTTAATCCAAATTATAATAAGCGTTCATTCAGTGTAGGACCTAAATCTTGTCGAAATGAATTAAAAACAACCGACCTGACTGGGCTGTTCCAGAAGGTCATATCCCATTCCGATCGGCGCGGATCATACCTGCCTATTAACGAATGCCTCCGAGACTGAACAATTTATCGTCACATAATAAAATCCACCCCCTAATGGCATAAAGACTACAAGCTGACGAGGCAAACGTGGTTTTGCCTTATTAATTAGCATATGCTCAGACCTACCAAATAAACACAAAAGGAATCATAAAATCGGTGAAGCCATTTCGGAGGAGTTAAATCAATAAGAGATATCCGTACCTATATTAGATAATGTTAACATTCCAGGATGGCGGAGAATTCACGCATGTCGAAGCTCTCGGAGAAGGAGGACGAGTGTATTTTCTCGTGGAAACTGTTTACCGGTTGGGACTTCATGATTGGCAACGCTGAGACAGCCCACAATAGGATCGCTTCCGTCATTCTTGGCTTCAAGGAGGCGCTTTTGGAAGAGGCGGAAAAGAAGAAGGACCTCAGAAAGTACGGTTTGGACACTTAAATGGTTAGAGGCCCATTCTAGTATAGAGCTCTGTTCTTGAGGTACGCCTCTTCATTCGATCCTTTGAGACCGCCCCTTCGAGGCTCTTGATTAATTCGATAGTAAATTCGATAAATGCCCTGGGACAATCAATCAAACGTCTTCCACGTCACATTTTGTATGTTTACTTATTTTAGAACTGATTAGAACCGTTCGTGACTGAGTAAATTCACTATTTTCAGTTGGCGCATCATATCCTTGCGAGCTTTGGTCAACATCTGCGTAGCCATTCTCCTAGCAGTCTCCGCTTTTGCCGTTGTGACAGTGGTATCTCGTTCTGACGATAGCCCCAAGGTGCGCAGTTGGTGGCGCGAGAACGAGACGACCATAGTCGTGACGGTTATCTCTATCACCTTCCCGGTGTTTTTCGAGCTTTTAGGCTATCTGGAGCATTACCACCCTCGGAAGCAACTGAGGCTGCAGCTTGCTAGGTAATTATAAACCAAACATCGAATGCAGACTTATATTGTGTGTACTTGTAGTATCATACAGTCCAGTTCACAATATGTTTTTCTTTCAGAATAATGCTCCTAAATCTGCTAAACTTATACTCCCTCATATTTGCCTTGTTCAGCAAAATCGAAGGCATGAGCCAGGAACTGGATCATTTAAAGCCAATTTTAAATGTCAACGCAACTGTTATACCAGATAGTATTTTGAATATAAGCGAGACCCTTGCTGTAAACATACCCACAACATGCACTGAAGTTAGAGTCCCTTGCTCTCCTCATAGAATATTCATATTTACACTTCCTTCTACCAAAGAATTCGAAAAAACTAACGTTAAATTAACTACGTCGAAATCGCACATTACTTCATTCACGTCTTCAGTGAAACCTGAAAACTTTATCATGGGAACAACAGAATCACCAAAAAGTATGAGAGAAAAAATATTGGCTGCGGAAAATCTTATAGACATACCAAAAGCTGAACCAAATTCTAATCTAAAAGAAGTTCATTCAACAATCTCAGATGCCGATTATAAAACTACGCAATCAATTGATGAATTAATTAAGGAGCAGATGAATAAACTTAGAAATATAAGTAATCAAGGAGATAGTCTTGATGAAGAAAACGATACAAATACCACTTATGATGATGGAGACTATCCTGCTTATGATAACTCTTTAAATGGTACCATTCAAGAGGAATACGATATGCAAAATAAAATTACGCAAAGCAGTGTCAGTGTTACAAATTACTCTCATAGTATCAGTGACTTTACTGAAAATATTTTTGATAATATCAGTACCACAGATGTTTCAAATATTGATAATGCATTTACTACCAATACTAGTTCTACTATGGATGACAACGTGACAATATTCAATATATCTACGACTGAGTCCTATAATTCGATTACTTCGGAAGCTAGTACTACCGAATTTTACAATGAATCTACGAAAACAGATTCTCCAACCACTGTCATTAATGATTCTATATATCATGAAATCTTAACCACAACTAAAGCCTCACCCGATGGGACAACATTAAAAGATTTAATAATTGATAATGTTACTTATGAAATCACAACCACAACTCAAGGCTCATCCGATGGGACAACATTGAAAGATTTAAAACTTCATAATTATACTTCAGAGTTCACTACTATATCAAAATTGCTAGAAACCACTCATATACCTATATTAACTGAGTTTGATGTGACATCAAGTGATTTTGACACAACTTTAAGTTCTTATACTCCATGTCCATCAATTACATTCAATGTGACAGTAAACTGCGGTGGTACAAACATAACACAGGTTTTTACCATTTACAACTGCACAGTTATAGAGCAACGATGCTACACAATGGATTGCCGACTAGAATCCACCAGTGATCTGAAAAATCTGACACTAACTAATGTCACAGCAACTGATGTTGCTTACATAGACGAGTACAATCGAGAAATGTACAATCTGACTACAAAAACAAAGAAAAAGTTGCTTAAACTGTGCTGGGAAACAATGTTTGGACAAGAATTGGTGAAACTTACTATGATGGATTTGGTAAGTATCATAGCTAAAATCTGTAGCAATATGTACAGATTGATCCTTTATTAATTCATTATATATCTTACTTACAGGTCTTTGTTCTTCTTGGGACGCTTTTCATGGACTTTTTTAGATCGCTTTTCGTTCGACACCTCAACCGTTGTTGGTGTTGGGATTTAGAGAAGCGGTTTCCGGAATACGGAGATTTCAAAATAGCCGAGAACATTCTACACCTGATTAACAACCAAGGGTTGGTCTGGATGGGCATGTTCTTTTCACCAGGCTTGGTGGTTCTCAACATATTCAAGCTTGTAATCATGATGTACCTGAGATCGTGGGCCGTTATGACCTGCAATGTGCCTCACGAAGTAGTCTTCAGAGTATCGAAAAGTAATAACTTCTACTTGGCTCTTCTACTGACTATGTTATTCCTCTGCGTCTTACCAGTTGGATATTCTATCGTCTGGGTGAAGCCTTCTTGGCACTGCGGTCCTTTCTCAGGATACAAGAAGATCTATCACATATTGACAAACAAAATCTACAAGATATTACCGCAAAGTTTGAACTTCACACTGGAATGCATTGCTTCACCTGCGATCGTCATACCACTGCTGGTCTTGTTGATTCTCATTATTTACTACTTGACATCATTGACCAACTCGTTGAGGGAAGCCAACAATGATCTAAAGGTAATTGATATCACTTCGTTTGAAAACTAACTCAATTAAATTTCTAGTGTGCTGTAACGTGAATTCAATCTTGTGTATGGATCTTAAGAACTGGGTCACCATAATTATCTATTTCAGATCCAACTTCGCAGAGAGCGAACAGAAGAGCGAAGAAAAATGTTCCAATTGGCCGATACTAGGCGCCGAGGTGGTTCTTCTGCCATGGATAACACGCCATTTGCTCGGTGGAAGAAAGCTCTGCCCCCGATGCCTCTGAGCAAGTCAATTGACTCCGACGAAAAACCAGGAGACGAAGCGCAAGTGTCTAAAATTATCAAGAAACAAGGTCAGAAAAAAATGTTATTTGTTTAAAGCACAAACAATCTTTATAAAATCTCAGGTTTTTGTTCCTGCTTACTTACCTGTATAAATAAAGAAGGCTATATTTATCTTTGCTGAATGGCGATTAGTAAAAGTTAATGCCTACTTACACTTTATTTTTGTCAAATGTTAAGCCTTTTACTATTGCAGGTGGAATATTTGCAAAAATTGTAAATATGGCTTTAGATAGAAAAACAGACGTTGTCGAAGTTGAATACAAGACACCTTCTCCCATTATAGATGACGAAACTGATACAGATTTCCATGAATCATTACCTAGAGAGGTCTTAAAAATAAAAGACATAACGATAAGCCCTAATCCAGAGAAAAGGAAGGTTGACATGAGAGCGTTATTTAAAATCAAAGACAAAACAGATGGTAATAACAAGCTGCAAGTTTTAGTTGACAACGAGGATGAAAAAACCGAAATTAAAGCTGTAATGGAAAAGAAACCATGTCCTGAAGAAAGACAACATCGGCCAAATTTAAAAAAATTTGAACCATCCGAATCTGTAGAAAGTGATCCTAAGGATAGAAAATTTAGTAGGAAGCAAACTTCTGAGTCTAGTACTCAGTCGAGACAGTCCGACTCGTTAGGGTCTGTCATACCCGTTATCACTATAAGCACTACAGAAAGTGATGAGGAGATACTGCACATGAAAGAAAAAAAAGAGAAAAAAAATAAGGAGCACCAAAGGAAACAAGGTAACGTAGTTGAAGCCCCAAAAATTAAGAAAAGCAATACCGAACTGAAATCTTTACAGAGACAGAACAGTGTAGACAGTATCAATGAACAAAAGACGCCTCGAGAAAAGAAGCCAGAAGAAGGTCATAAATATCAATATTCTTTGTAAGTATGTTAATAAATTCTTGTAAGTAGTTGAATTTTCAATAAATTATCATGTTCACTTAGAGTGTTGTTCCAAAAGATCAAATCAACTAAATAAATACCTACCTTAAGATTGTATTTTACTATGAGTGGAGAATACACCAACTTTTAAGTTATCGTCAGAAAATACATACCTTATCTGAGATAGTAGATAATTACGTAAAAGGAAAAGTTGATGAAGTTTAAATTAAGTACAGATATAAACCTGATTTTTTAGGCTGTTACAAAAGAGAACTGTAAGAGTACCCTATCTTTCTAAGTCCTGACCTTGAGAATAACAATGGTTTTGGTCCTTTTTGTAGTACTCGGGGACTTAAAAGGATATTATCTACTTAAAAAAGTACATACTATTATTATAATGACTGATGTAAGATACGCCATCGTAAAATTAATAACAAGGCCGCATTTAGCAGAACACATCGATGAGTAAACGATTACAAAGTTTCTGCTGAACGCACACAAAAATCCATCGAAATTTGTAATCGGACGCGTACCTAATCGATGACTTAGCGATTACTCATCGATGTGTTAAATGGTGAAGCTAAATGGGGCCATCATTCGGGGATGAGCCGAACTCCGAAAGTCCCCCATACACACGCAAACGTGATACCAAATGAGCGAACAGCCACATTGACTGACTAAACTTGGTAAGTGTAGCGATCGGACTGAATACGCATCACTCTGCAACATTAACATTAAACATCTACTGGATTTGTTGATTTCGCGTAGTCACATTTAAGTGGTATTTTATATGTATACATATCTACTTTGTTTGTAAGAAGAGAAGAGGAAGTGAAGCTGTACTATTATATATTCTGTGGTGAAGCTAACGAAGGAACTATCAGATAGTCAATTTATGTGTTTGTAATATACGATTTAATTACAATTAAGAATCGCCTGGTCCCTGTCTACCCCTCCTGAATACAGGCGTGAGTTGAGGTCATGTTTATCAACAATTTGCTATCATCCCATTTTTCACGAAAAGGCTCGTACCGATCACAAAAACAGACTGTAGCTGCTATGTCACGCGATATTGAGACTCGGAAGAGTTCTATATTTCTCGTGCTAAGCCACTGCTCGTATTTCAATGTTTAGCTACTCGGAATGTGTAAGCCTGTATAGGCACATACATTGCTTCTGGCCCCACACTAGGATACCCTGTGTCGTGGGAACCAGAAACAGCGACGTCACAAATATGTAAACATCCAAGACTTGGAGTTTTTTTTTCCGGCCGGGGATCGAACCCGGGACCTCTCGCACCCATGTGCACCGATGATCTTATTACATAAATATGCGGTTTTCATCAGAGGTTGCTATGATCCCAGTTGTACACGGTACGTGGAGCATTCGAGTGTCCATTTTAGCTCACTCGACCAAATTGCTGTTAAGATGTGAAAAGTCGGCCTTAGGGCATGTTAAAAACGTTCCCGTACCGGAACACAAGTCTCCAGAGTGCGTATACTGAGTTTTGTCATTCACTTTCGATAGCGAGAGCGTTTGCGTTTTGCATAGGAGTGACAAATCGCGCCATCTATTTGTCTCTTTGTCACTCCTATGCAAATCGCAAACGCTCTCACTATCGAGAGTGAATGAAAAAACTCAGTATACGCACTCAGGGCGAGATTCAATGTAGTACAGTCGACAGGACGTCAACCTTGACACTTTAGTTGCAAAGTCGCCCGTAATGCAACGGGGTAGAGTGCTTGGGTGTATAGGATGATGTGCTGTCGACTGTTCAATGACAACTGCATTAGCATTGTCTGCGATTTCATTTCGTTACTGCTTTATGTCTATTCGCTCACACGTATGAAATCTTTTAGGCGTTAAAGGCATGAAAAAGCACGTCACGTGATCCGATCATCTATATTTCATTGTACTTTAATTAACTAGCAGAATCGAGGCCGTGAGCTTATAAGGCCGGTTTCCGAATTGAAAATTTCACTAAGTTACAACTTAACTGTAGTGCTGTCTCGTCAAATTTCTCAGGAAAGAGCGTGACAGAACGTTACTTAAGTATTTACTTAGTGTAGTGTGATAGATAACCGCTACGTTGTCCAATAGAGTCATGTTATCACGACGATGCCTAGCTGTCATTTGACGCCTATTCGTAGTCTAAGCGATATTCCATTACAACGTAATTCCAACAACTAACTGCGGGTATGAAAAAGGCATCACTCGCAAAGGAGATCGAATCTGGCTAGGCGCCCAGACACACCTCTGGAATGCGATTGGTTAATTAACTACTAATGTCGATTAAACAACCAAGAAGGGCCCAGACGCAGACGTCCCTAAGTTCCATAACTCGACTAGGGACTTAAGGACTTCTGCATGTGGCCCAGAAGTCCTTTAGGGGCGGTTTCTGAATTGAGATTTCGGCAGTAACTACTTAACTGTAGTGCTCTATCGTCAAATTTCGCAGAAAAGAGCGTGACAGAACATTATTTAAGCATTTACTTAGTGAACATTCTCAATTCAGAAACCGGCCTTAAGTCCCATAACTCGACTAGGGACTTAGGGACTTGTGCATCTGCCCTTATATTACGTAACTTTCCACTCAACCGGGTTAAGTATTTAGACAACACAGAGTCAAAATAAGAATGTATGTGACAGTGCGGAGTAGGAGTTTGACATACCTACTGGGAAAAAAGTGCCAGAATATAACCAGGTCATATGTCACCATGGTGTGACATACCGGGAACAAAAGGACTAAATCAGACGATCAGAGAGATCTCTTTTAGTCAATTACTAGTTATTACAATTTTTAAATAGATGAAACATAAAAAGAGTGCTCTGAAATATGACGTCATAATTCGGTTTTAAAAGTCACTTGATCACTTCTGAAAGACTCGCCCCCGTCCCAAGCGCAGCACAAAAGCCTTCGCGCCCCGAGTCGCGGCAAAAAAATCGCGCTCCGCCCCGCCGCGTGCGCGCGCGCCATTCCACTCCGACCCGCCGCGGCGCGCGCACCATGTCGCCGACAGCGCGGATCGCGCTTACATTGTACCTCCTACACGCGACTTCAGCCGAGATCCTCACCCCGCCGTACTTCAATTTGGCTCTCGGCAAACATATCACGGCGACGGCGACATGCGGCGACGAGGGCCCCGAGCTTTATTGCAAGCTGGTCGGCGCGAACGCGGACCACGACGAGCAAGTTATTCAAGGGCAGGTGAGTGGGCTTTCTGTTGTTCCTGCGTTTGTGCGCAGCGCTTCAAGCTTCACTCTGATAATGCTCTTCTTAGAAAGAGGTAATGATGTGTTGTAGAGGCGTCTAGTAGAGTCAACAGCAGCTCGATCGTGATTTTGTTGCTAAGTCATCCGTAAAGTACTGTGAGGTTACGGGTAGAGTACACGCATGACGCAAGTAAAGGGCGATGTGCTGTCGACTGTACAGCCATAAAAAATGACATTAAATAAGATGTTGCAACAGTCTTTTCTAAAGCTATCTTATTTGCTCAGAGCCGTGTTAAGGAAAAGGATAGCACACAACTTAACACGAAATCTAGTTTGATAATCGTATGTGTGATCTTGTGAGGAATGCTGCAAGTGCGACAGTACTGATGTATTTTGGCTAGGTTCTTATCCAAGATCCTGCAACTTTTAATAATTTTATTGTAGAGCTGCAAGCAGACTCTACAATAAAATTATTTGGGTACAGTGCAATTATGCGTTTCATGTTTCATGCCGAAATAACTTCTTTACTACATACCACGTAAAGTTGGTAACAACAAGTAACTGTACAGTCGATACTAGTCTTGAAAACCATGGAATGCTAAAACCCTAAACAGTGTTTACATTAAATCAAGTTTATTGAATGACGCGTACGCCAAGCTGATGACAAGGGCCTAAGTACAGTCACGCGATAAAAGTAATTTATTTTACACTTGATGAAAATTCGCGACATATTGTTGGAAGGCAAACTGTCACAAAAAACGTACCTACACGTCTAACTAGAATTCGGTCCAATAAAAAGGCGGCCACACACTACCCCGGACACGCTCGATAACGCGTCTCCGAGTGAAGTGAGATAACACCCTTATCTGCGCGTCCTGTTAGGCCACCAGCCATTGATAAGACTCGAGTTCGATGCTCGGTCTGAGCGGGATGAGGGCTTTGGATGTTGCGCTGATAAGAGTTGAGAAGTTTCGTAAATGCTTGACAAAGATATTTGAGACGGATGTGGCCAAAATGCTAGTCCTACAAATGCGGAAAATGTATGTGCTAGTCCTGTAACCCGCCACCGGCTCTAAACAATATTTCTACAAATCCTGCATTGTATTTAAAAGCCGTAGTCGTATAAATTATTTATCTATTTTGGAACAGTGTTTTGTATTCGGTCTCAAGTTTTTATTTCAATATCTATATTATTTACATTACAACTAACCGACACAGCGATCGTTGTTAGGCCATAAGAATAATTAGCCAACGACCTATTCTCAGAACTATCAAATATACACAAAAAAATATTAGAAACCAGTAAAACCTTTTTGATGGAGTTCGATAAGAAACACTATGACACGAGATTTTTCTATGTTAGAAGATAAAGCGATCTCTATCTTTCTAGTGGTCACTCACAGGTTCAAGGCCAATTTTTAAATTTGAATTCTGAATTGAAACTTGATTTCTGAATTGAGAAATTTCACTAAGTAAATACTTAAATAACGTTCTGTCACGCTCTTTTCTGAGAAATTTGACGAGACAGCACTATAGTTAAGTAGTTACTCAGCGAAAATTCTTAATTCAGAAATCGGAGCTCAGTCTATTAGTGGACATACTTCGACCAAATTTGAGACGTTTTAGCAAAGGGCAAGAACAAGAATTTTGATGAAACGACGCAGAACTGTCAGGGCTCGGAGGTGGCAGACTCTGGTCTCTACCTACCTCTCTTGGATGTAGGCGTGAGTTGTTGTCTACTGGTCATGTAACCTTTCCCGAACCAACCTTCAGCTCATTAAGACATTACATCATAGAATTGAGGGGTTGTTCCTCAAGCATAAGCTAAAGAGTGACAGCCGAGAACAGGGCCTCAATTCTGTTAGTGCATTACAGTTACATGGTCGGGTCACGTGACATGTTTTTTTTTTCCACTGACGCGTAGAATTACGAATACGCGTGCCTGCATTGACTTGAAGCTTCAATGAAACTAAATCGCCACGTTCATGCAGTTGCATTAGCAGAGTTTAGGTACAGGAGGACGGTCACCGGGCAGACGGTCGCACGATGTCGCTATGTCAGCGGAAGGTCCGTGGATGCGAATGGCGAGAGACAGTGTGAGATGGCATTTGGGGGAAAAGGCATACCCAGAAGTGGACAACGGTGGCTTGATGATGATGATGATGAAGCTATAGACTTGGTGGTTTTTCAATAGTTTATTACAACACTTTAAATGTAACGGTTGGGCATAATTTGCTAATGAATGATGGACTACCTACCTACCGTTTGTAATATTCGACACAGATAACCAAAACTGTGGTTTTATTCAAGCTTCGCGCGATAAGGGGGGTGACAGGGGTCAACAATTTTAGTAGAACGTTATTGTAGATGACGTCACCGTTGTAGGGACTGTTGATAGCGTGGTATCAAGGGTCTTGCCAGTAGGTAGGGTTACGCAAAAGGTGGAACGGAGACTATATTAGTAAGATATACTACTTGACCCAGATCTTTTTCACTGTCTCATAGGTCTAGCCGTATCTCATCTGATCACCATACTGGAAGTCGTGGGTTCATTTCTTTCTTTTTTTCTATGTCATCATCATCAACCCATTATGTCCCCACCGAGGGGAACGGGTCTCTTCCCTGAGGAAGGTATAGGCCATACTCCACCACGGGGGCCAGGTCCGGATTGGTGGAGGCTTGTAAGACTAGTGGCTGGTCTTACTGGCTTAACGACTCCCATCTATTTCTATGTAGGCGAAATGAAAGGTTTTTACTCTGATTTACTCTGGTGAAAAGTGTTGCCAACCAAATATTCCTAATTTGGTTCCTGGTAACGATCAAGATGGACTAGCTTAGAGCAAGGAACTTATTTGGATGGGAACGGTTTAAAGGTAAGACCGCTGATTGTACATCATCATCATCAACCCATCATGTCCCCACCAAGGGGCACGGGTCTCTTCCTTGAGGAAAGTATAGGCCATACTCCACCACGGGGGCCAAGTCCGGATTGGTGGAGCCAAGTCCGGATTGGTGGAGGCTGATTGTACAAGTCCTCGCAATAATATATTAATAAAAACATCATCATCACAAGCTTGTGCAGCTCGCATCCAACGACTCTCCGCCACCGTAACCAGGTCGTCAGACCATCTGGTATAAATACATCATCATCATCATCATTCAACCACAAGAAGTCCACTGTTGGACATAGGCCTCCTCCATGGATTTCCAAAAAGACCGGTTGAAAGCGGCTCGCATCCAGCGTCTTCCTGCCATTTGGATGAGATCTTCTGTCCATTCTGTGGCTGATCGTCCTACGCTGTGTTCGCTTATTGTGGTCTCCATTCGAGAACTTTTTGGCCCCATCGACCATGAGCACTGCGTGCTATGTGCCCCGCCCACTGCCAGTCCACTGGGCTATGTCGACGACTTTCATTCGTCTCATCATTTCCGATTTGGTCTCGTAGGGAAATTCCGAGCACAGCCCTTTCCATAAATACATAATACTTATAAATACATGACCATCTTAAACAGTTGCGTTTTGACCTTGAAAATAGCAATTACGAGTAAAAACCATTGTTATGGTGAGCCGAACTACCGAAAATACTACAGGTTAATACCAAAACTCAAATTAATTACATATTAAATTTTTCGTGTAAGTATATTTTACTGAGAGAGGTCCGAAACTGAGGTCCGAAACTAAAACTTCATAGCGTTGGCTAAAACTGCAACCCTCTTAACTGCATTTTTTTTTTCAAAATTTAAGAGATTTGCTATAAGATGCGTCTAAAAATAAACTTTCAAATATGCAAAAAAAAATTTTAAAAACAATAGAGTTAATAGGTTGCCGACTTTAGCCGACGATAGACTTGATAATGTTTTAAAAATGAGTCCGTTACTTTGTATTTATTTAATGTATTTTGAAGCAAAGGGATCTCCATCAAACAAGAGGAAAGACAAGACTAGTGCTTGGTTTGTATAATATTATGTAGATTATAACTCACACGTCTCTTAGCTTAAAATCATCTTCAGCGACGCAAAAAAGCTGCAACCAGTAGTCCAACAATTTTGTGCCCGAAAACGGGATACGTCCATAATTATAACTTCGGCTGTCTTCGGCGAACCTCGGCGGCGTTCGGTTGATCTCGTGTTCTTTTTGCAACCGGCCACAGAATGGTTGAACATTCAGAATAACACTTAACAAGATGAACCTGTCTGAAAATTGGTTTTACTTCTAGAAGGACAAGCCAAGATGGAGGCCGGACCATTAGATACAAGTTAGGCTTGTTAGTTCAGCGAGTTCACAACCAGACCGATGCGGCACGGGCAGTCTGACTGTGATTGTCAACTCTCAGTCAAAGGGCCGGTGTTTGAATTGAGAATTTTGCTAAGTAACTAATTAACTGTAGTGCTGTCTCATCAGATTTTTCAGAAAGGAGGGTTACAGAACGTTACTTAAGTATTTCTTAGTGAAAATCTCAATTCAGAAACCGCCCCAAAGAGAGTTGACCTTCTGCGTGTCTCAGTGACCGTGCGCGGGCGCAAGTGGCCGCCAGATGCCGAGCTCATCCCGAAGTTTCAACGAAATCCCTTTTGTTTTTGCCGAAGCCCCACAGACAATAAGCTCTGAATTTGAATGTCTCGTTTTTTTCGGCTCCGACTGGATGGGATTTTGCCACATGATTGTGTTTTGTTTTTTTCACCAAGTCTCTGTGATTGTAACTCCTGTTTCTGAATGCATTGCAGCCGCATTGAGCTTCGTCAATGAATGAATGTTTCTTGTGATTTAGTTCGTGGATAGCTTTTGTAAACGCTTGAACCTTACTTGCAAGCAAGAGAGACGCAAATGCAAATGGAAACTGATGATTCTCTCTTACTCGCGCAATCTAATTAAAAATAATCGTCTCTCCTGTAAATTCTTACAGGTAGAGTAGAGGGATACAAAAATAAGTGTAATCAATTGCGTTATGTCGTTGATAATCTTCATCATCTTCTCTTTATAATATAAAAAATTATTGCTGTTCGTTAGTCTTACTAAAACTCGAAAACGGCTGGGCCGCCAATTTTTGGTTTTTTATATTCATATAATTCCAGGGAAGGTTTAAATGGTGAGAAAATTTGGGAAAAATGACAATTAAAACTTTCGAAACGGCGGTACGAAGTTTGCCGGGACAGCTAGTCGTCATAGACATAAAAATGGATTGCTGTCCGTTAGTCTCACAAAAACTCGAGAACGGCTGGACCGATTTGGCTGATTTTTAGTTTTTTATATTCGTGGAATTTCCAGGTTTAAATTATGGAAATATTGAAAAATTACGAAAACTTTGGCGATACGAAATTTGTCGGGACATCTAGTAGCAATTAATAACCATTGTTTTAATGGGAGCCGATCGGCCTACCGTTAATTCTACAGGTTAATGTGATCTAACCAAGACTAGAAAAACAATGTTGATATTGTCTTAGCTTTCGACACCGACAGACGCTCTCTGCATCGAATACCACAACGCTCTCAGGACGTGATTGCGCCTGCAGAGCGATCCCATGCACAAAAGTTTTAATGCGATTATAATTATAATTCTTTTAGATACGTTTTTCAAACGGCATCACCTTAAAAAAATAGAAATCGAAAAGTCAGCAAGCCAATTTTTTTTTCAGGCAAACCTTTAATCATCTCTTATCTAGGTCATTGATTATTATTCAATCATCTTAATATTTAATGTCATACAAAAACTACAAAACCCCTGTTCTTTGATTTTCGTGGAGTGTCCTTTCCCCCGATCGAATCACTTAGTTAATTATATATTTTAAACTAAATGGTATACGCTTACCAAAAAAAAACACTAAGTTTTAATAAGTTGCCAATGCTATAAAAAATTACACCGTTGTTCTAAAAGAATTACATTGTCTAAAAAAATTAAAATATAACTGTCCCGGGGCAGTTACTGATTTGCGTGGATCATTATAAAGCCACTTGCACATCCCTAACTTCGCGGCCCAATGCTGCATCATCCTAATTCATGTCACAACTAGCCGCTCTCTGATGGCCAGACAGAGTGCTTGTGTGACGACCACGTCGAGTTTCCGAAAAATTAAGGTAAGAACCTCGTTATGTGGTTATGGTTTCTCAAAACTTTGATTTGCGTGGTACAATTTTCTCCGTCGTATGTGAATTTATTTTTTTAATAAAATATTGTACCGAACAAATATAAGGAAACATAACTTATATTCAAAACACAGTTTATTTGCTTAAAAGGTTTTTGATTATTTTTAGAATAAATGATTTATTTTGATTTTCGTGGTCGTGATTTGCGTGGTTTACATGGTAGTTTTGACCCACGCAAATCAATTATGGGCCATGCAAATGAAATAACTTCATGTTTTGTTGGTTTTGTAGGATTAATATTTTTATCACTTTATTAGATTAGATTAGATTATAGATTAGATTAAATTAGATTACCTAACCGTATTAATTTTGCTAAAATTTTAATGAATTATTTTTTAAGTCAAAAATGCCATTAATAAAAGAGGAAAAATTTGGACAATAAGTTTTCCTAAAGATGAAGAGAGAGTTAAAAAATCTAAAAAAATAAAAAAAAAATTAAAAAAAATCATTTACTTGGGGTGTTTTGTGATTTGCGTGGCCCTCATTTTTTTAACCTCAATTATCTCTTTATATTTATTGCTTTTTGAAGTGCCTTTCCTATAAAAAGTATTACTTTTACGTATAATTAAGGATACGTATGTCGATTTGGCAAAAATATTGAATTTGAAATTTGCCACGAAAATCACCAAAGAATGACTTACTCGAAGAAGCACCCAGTAGGCATCCTGCTATCAAATCCTTGTACGTCTGCCGCGCTACTGTGATGCGTTATGGATTGCGCCGGCGGCAAGGCCTGACTGCTATGTCACCATTTTACGTAAAATCTTGGCCGTGACGTGCCGTCTTTTGAAGCGCTGGTTAGGTTTTCTTTGATATTGTTTTTTTCTGGATTTGTGTTTGAAATATTTGTGGTTACTATTATTATAGGCCCCATTCACACCAAGTCACATTCTTCTTGGTCGGGGTGCTCTTGACGAAGCGGTAGTGGTCCTCACGAAGTCGTTGTAATATCATGATCCCAATTACGAGGCACGCATGCCTCAACTCCATTACATTTGTGTTCACCGTCACTAAGTACCTAAGTCATGTATTTTTAACTCCTAGGTGTGTGACCTGTGCGATGTGACGAACTCCACCAAGAGCCATCCGCCTGAGTACGCGGTGGACGGCATGGAGACGTGGTGGCAGAGCCCGCCGCTGTCCCGCGGGATGAAGTACAACGAGGTCAACCTCACCATCGACTTGGGACAGGTGAGTAGAGCGCGACCAGCAGCAGTTGACCAAACATAAGCATTTACATACAGGCACATGCATTACTTCTGGCCCCACACTAGGATACCCTGCGTCTTGGGAACCGGAAACAGCGACCTCACAAATGTGTAAACATGCAATATATGGGTTTTTTTGCCCCGGGTTTGAACCCGGGACCTCTGGCATGGTAGGCAGATGCGCTAAGCACTGCGCCACAGAGTCAACGTCGTTTTCATTGAAGATTTTTACTTCATAGATTTAAAGTGTGATGATAATATTTGTACTAAAGTTAGTATAAAATACATAATTAAGTCTCATCTCGAAATAGTTTTTATGACGACCTCTGTGGCGTAGCGGTTAGTACACCTGCCTACCATGCGAGAGGTGCCGGGTTCGAATCCCGGCTGGGGACAAAAGAAAAAAGAAAGCCAGGTCTTGGATGTTTACATTATTATTATTATTATTATTTTTACATACAGGCACATACGTTGCTTCTGGGCCCACACTAGGATACCCTGTGTCGTGGGAACCAGAAACAGTGACGTCACAAACATGTAAACATCCAAGACCTGGAGTTTTTTTTTTCTCCCCAGCCGGGGATCGAACCCGGGACCTCTCGCATTGTAAGCAGATGCGCTAACCGCTACGCTACAGAGGTCGTCTGTTGTTTGTGACGTCTCTGTATCTGGTTCCCACGACACATGGTATCCTAGTGTGGGGCCAGAAGCAATATATGTGCCTGTATGTAAATATTATTATGTTATTATTGTCTGTTTTCAATTTAAAAAAAAATCCAATTTTTTTTCCATCGTATGTGCTGTTCCAGCTCATTCCTTAAGCAAACTTAACACTTACCTGTTATTTAAGTTTTTATGTTTTTCATAAATGTAGAGACACTGGGTCGATTTCTAAATTGAGAATTGGCATTAAATAAATACTTATGTAACGTTCTGTCGCGCTTTTTTCTAATGAAATTTGACGAGACAGCACTACAGTTAAGTAATACTCAGCAAAATTCTGTGACTGCATACCAAAAACTGTCCTTATGTCAAAGTTAATGTTTTGACATAGCAAAGTGTTGATTGCATCTTATGGGTCACGAGCTTCTTAGGTACATAGATTTTCGTACTAATTCTTTCCTTGCCTTTTTCTCCACTACATTCGGCCCCAAGGCAGCGCCTAACATTATAAGTACGATGATATTCAACCAACAGAATATAAATTGTAAACTTTTTGTCCGGATTTACTTACGGGTGTTGTTATATCGGAAGAGTCCGACCAGGTTTCGCTCAGATTCGCAGAGCTTAATCAGTGATATAACAACACCCGTAAGTAAATCCGGACAAAAAGTTTACAATGTGTTGTGCTTACGAAAGTTTTAGTTAAAAAAAAAGAATATAAATTATTTACGTTGAAATAAATTTCTGATTTCTGCTCAGTGCTCATTCAATCTCTCAGCACATCCTTCGGCTATCCCGTATCCCAGTTGACGGCTTTCTATTTAGGACGGGCGACTCGCATGCCGACCGAAATAGTCGCATTATGCCACCAGGGGTCAGTGACCGCACCAGGATGAACTTAGGGTGTTTACCAACATACAAAGTTCAGCTGTAAGCTCTCCGAAATAGATGGGATACCATTTGCCGTTTGCTTCCTTTTTGGAAGATCCGGGATTAGAATTTTACTGCCTCGTTGTTCCAGATATATTAACGCACTATATGGTTGCCACCATACTGGCATACGAAAAGCGCTCGTAGCCCCGGCTGCCTGAGTGATCTTAAACGATCACGAATGTTAAGCAACATAGAGCGCGTTCAGTGCATGGATGGGTGACCGTCTATGACTAACGTTAGTGGCATTTTTCCGAGCGGTTCCGTGCTTCGCAAGGCACGTCAAGCAAATGATGCCGGCTGCCGTCGATAGATGACAGTCGTTAAGCCAAGTAAGAGGCCTTAGGGCGGCATGAAAACTTCTGACAGTAAGACCAGCCACTAGGCCGTGGGTGAGCGCATCTGCCTACCACGCGAAAGATCCCGGGTTCGAACCCCGGCTGGGGAGATAAAAAAAATCCCAGGTCTTGGAAGTTTACATGTTTGTGATGTCGCTGTTTCTGGTTCCCACGACACAGGGTATCCTAGTGTGGGGCCAGAAGCAATGTATGTAAATGTTTATGTTTATGTTGGTACACTGCCACTATGCTATTGCGCTGGATTTGATGAATCGATAGAATTGATGGAATATCTCTGTTATGCACCATTGACTCTGGACAAGCCCTGCTCTTAAATCGTATTCAATTATACGTAAAAAAAAAATGTCTCATTGGTGGCGCTTGCGAAACTGCACGGTGCCTCTTTAATGCCAATATTGAGTGTTGTTTTATGAAAGCCCACTGCAAATCGTTTCCTACGTTTCAAGAAAGGGGGTATCCACTAACGCTGGTCTTTGGTCTGTTCTTATTGCCGAGGAATAGAGTTGGATTCGGCCTGTCGCCGTAAGTTATGTGCTCTCATGTGGACGAAAAAGTTGTAAAATATTTATAGCAGCAGATGGTTTTCCATGAACAGTGATGCAATGCGAGTGTCAAAAAGACGGAGGTTATGTCGCTGGACATAAACGTACACGAGACATTCATTGTCTATTAGACTTGATGAGAATGAGCTGAAGCAGGTGAAGAAATTTCGTTACTTGGGAAGCACAGTAACTTCTAAGTGCGACATTGACGCAGAAGTGAACAGCAGGATAGCTGCTGCAGCCGCAGCGTTTGGGAAGCTGAACACTAAAGTGTTCTGCTCACATAACCTGAAACTGCGGACTAAAGTAGCTGTCTACACGGCAATTGTACTACCAAATATTCTTTACTCTGCCGAAACCTGGACCGTGTACCGCCGGCACATAAGCATGCTGGACCGTTTCCATCTAAAATGTCTCAGGAAAATTTTAAACATCCGATGGTCTGATCGCGTACGCAACACAGAAGTGCTGCGAAGAGCCAATGTGGGAGGAATTGAGTCCTACCTCATGCGTCGGCAGCTGCGATGGTGCGGTCACGTGTCACGAATGGCAGAAGAGCGAGTAGCAAAGTGCATCTTTTACTCAGAACTTGAGGAGGGCAAGCGTAAGCAGGGCGGTCAACTCCTTAGGTACAAAGATGTGCTGAAGCGCCATATGAAGAAATGCAGTATAGAGCAACAGGCGACAAATCGCCAGGAATGGAGGGCTCTTATCAACACCAAAGTCTTTGAGTTTTAAACTCTTAGGCGATCGGAGCTGGACGCAAAGAGAGATGCCTGCAGAGCCCGTCCACCTGCTGCGATCAATTATAATTATGTTAACGGTGTGCTCACATGTCTGCAATGTGGCAGAGCCTTCATAAAAAAGGTTAGCTATGCGAGCCATATGCTAGCGCACCAACGCCAACAAAACAGGAGCTGAAGTAGTCGCCGTGACCGAAATCATCATCATGGAGTGGGGAAAAAGACATTGTCTATCGTCACTTCATCAGCCCATATCGTCGCCTTAGTGGTGAAGAGAGCTAAGCCAAACTTTTGACCGAGTCGAGTTATGAACACAACCGTACTTTGCGTTAAGTGATGATTTAGATGAGCTATCATCTAGCAGTAGAATTTCTTTGTTCATTCAAACGCAAAAGGAGTTAAATAAAAAGAGGAAGCTGTGGTGGCGTAGTGGGGTTCACCCTTGCTTCTCGATCATGAGGATCTAGGTTCGAATCCCGCATGTACCAATGACTTTTAGCTACGTACATTTGTTTGTTAGAACAGCAACACCATTTGCTGATAAATGAACTCGGCAAAATGTGGGCCCACTTCTAGTGATTGGTGGCTCTGCCTACATACCCCCTCGGGATAACGGGCGTGATTTTATTATTATTATTGTTTATAGGAAGCAAAATCCACTGGTGATTTTAATTTTAGCGGCACCACAAGTTATTGGTATCATACAATTCTACAATTAATGTGGATATCACAACAATAGAGGAGATTTTTGTAGGCACTTATTTTTTTAATTGCTCTACCTCAGAACCACTCAAGTATGGAATAGCTCTCTTCACCACTAAGGCGACGTTATGAGCACCACACCACTTTGGGTTAAACAGAAATCCTAGTGGTGAAGAGATTTAAGTGACAGCTCAACTAGCTTGTTTTTCCTGTTTTTCATTCAGACGTAAAAGGAGTTAAATGAAACTAGGAAGAACAACTCCAGCAGTGAATTTAATTATAGCTGCATAAATTTATTTTCGTATTCATCCGCGTCATACAAATACTAAAAATGTGGAAATCTGCACACAATTAGAAGACAGAAAAATATTTATTTTTAATTGGCTTTATCTCGGAACCACTCAAAAAGTGTGGAATAGCTTTCTTCAATACAGGTGACGATATATACTAAACTATTCCAATCATCTAACTGTCAAATAATGTCACCTGATCGGGCCCTATGGCAGAGAGATTTGAGTAGAAAACAGCTTCTTAGTGTAACGAGAAATCAGGTGTAAGTGGCGTGATAACATAGGTACCTACCTACATTCTAATCAACCTTGGACTTGATCATGTAAGTTGACGACCTCTGTGGCGCAGCGGTTAGCGCGCCAAAGAGGTCGTCACCTACCTTGCGAGAGGTCCCGGGTTCGAATCCTGGCCGGGGACAAAAAAAAAGAAACCCAGGTCTTGGATGTTTACACGTTTGTGACGTCGCTGTTTCTGGTTCCCACGACACAGGGTATCCTAGTGTGGGGCCAGAAACAATGTATGTGCCTGTATGAAAATGTTATGTAATGTTGTAAGTGTATACGGAATATAGTAAGTAAATTTTGTATTTCAGGAATTAGCTTGCATCAGTTTCTTATATAGCGTCATTCTAAAATTCTTCATACAAATTTAAAATTCAATGGCCAATCAAGTGAAGTTGGACAAGGCGGCTTCATATTGAAATACCCACTGAAAAAATTCATCATCATCAGGCTATATTAGTCCACTGCTGGACGTAGCACTCCCCTAATGAGCGCCACAGCGCCCTGTCTTCAGGTTGCCGCATCCAGCATCTGCCTGCAATTTTTATCGTCATCCCACAAGGACCTAGATTCTGTTAATGGATAGTAGTACAATTAAAATTGCATGAACCTGCATGGCGATTTAGTTTCAACGCCGCTTCAAGTTGACGCGCGCACGCATATCAAACCTTCTAGGCGTCAATGGTATGAAAAAACACGTCACGTGACCCGACCGTTTATCTGTCATCGTACTACAATGCTATAACAGAATCTAGGTCCTGGTCGGACTCTTCCGACAAAAAGTCTAGTAATTAAGTGTATCCGGAATAAAGTAAATAATGTCTAGTGTTTACGAAAGTTTTAGTTAAAAAACTTAATACTAGATTACTTTTGCAACCGTCAGGAATCTGAAAGGAATTTGCGTATAATTAATGCCTCTGTGTGTGTCTGTTAGTGAATAGGTAATAAGTGCATCATATTATTAATATGATAGGTATGTATCATATTCGATAATGCTAAGCGAAATCTGATATGGTATGCGCCTTGTATGTATGTGTCTAATTTTCTAAACAGATGACGGCGACAGTCTCGTTACTTTTACAGAAGAGTTACTTACGAAAGCATGCTAAAAGACACTTTGATCTAATCCATTTTATAATTAACTCTTGTAGACGTCTGTAAGAAAACCTTTTAAGATATTACTAAGAACAAAGGTCTTAAAACAACCTCTGTGGCGCCGCGGGTAGCGTATCTGACTATGCGAGAGGACCCGGGTTCGAATCCCGGCTGGGGACAAAAAAAAAGAAACCCAGGTCTTGGATGTTTACATGTTTGTGACGTCGCTGTTTCTGGTTCCCACGACACAGGGTATCCTAGTGTGGGGCCAGAAGCAATGTGTGTGCCTGTATGTAAATGTTATGTTAAAAAGTGCCTTGTGTAAGTCTGGTCTTAATAATTATTTGCACTTATTATGGCTTACCTTATTATTTATGTGGCTCCGAATTGAGCTTATTCTGGTCTTCTTCTAATTAGTAAGCTTCCACTAATAACAAATAATAAAAGCTCACGCTGCATCTGAGAGAGGTGGGCAGAGACCAGCGATTGGCTTTGACGTTGGTGCTAGTGCTGTCTAGCTATTGCAGATCGCTGTGAGTTCAAAACTAAGCTATTTCACCTTAAAACTATTTTTTGCAATTGCGAATACTTCACTGCAGAGCGATTTTTTTTCATCAACTCTTTATGCCAGCCTTAATCTGGATTTGAAGCCGGTTCAATTACTCATTCTCCTTTTTCTGAAAGATTCAATCACGGTTGGGGACAAAAAATCCCCAGGTCTTAGATGTTTACATGTTTGTGATGTCGCTGTTTCCGGTTCCCACGACACAGGGTATCCTAGTGTGGGCCCCACACTAGGATGTGTGGGGTCTGAAGCAATGTATGTGCCCGTATGCAAATATTTATATTTATGTTTAGGTATTCTAACAATTAATAAGAGGAATTCACACGCTGCCATTTTTACAGTCGACAGCAGTGCAATCTTTACTAGCTTTACATGGCCTGTATTAAAAGTTAGTAGAGTGCACAATTGCATGAAACGCTCGTAGCCCCGGCTGCGTGAGTCATCTTAAACGATCATGAATGTTAAGCAACATAGGGCGCGTTCAGTGCGTGGATGGGTGACCGTCTATGACTGACGCTAGTGACATTTTTCCGAGCGGTTCCGTGCTTCGTAAGGCACGTTAAGCAGTTGGTGCCGGCGCCGTCGATAGATGGCAGTCGTGCAGCTAAGTCAGCGGCCTTAGGGCGGCTTGAAAACTACTGATAGTAAGACCAACCACTAGTCTTACAAGCCTCCACCAATCTGGACTTGGCCCACGTGGTGGAGTATGGCCTATACCTTCGTCAGGGAAGAGACCCCTCCCCTTCGGTGGGGACAAATGGGTTGATGCTGAGAGTGTACATATGAAAAGGCGATCGACTGTAGGTATATCAGTATTGGTGTTTCTCATTAAAATGAAGCAAATTTAATTTGTTGGTAACTATTGACGGCACAGGATGATGTGGGTGGAATGCGCGCACAAGCTTACACAAGCGCGATAAAACTGATGCTTTTACAAGACTAATTATGTTTTTTACTGCCGCAGGGCCGTAGGTATTAATTTATTTAGGTACACCGGATATCAAATCAACATTAACACAGTCAATCTAAATTGGCTTCTATTCCCTTAGTATAAGAATGAAAGGGTTAACTGTACTTACTATTTATTTATGATGTTGCTAGGCATATTCTCAGTCAGTTTTTTTTTTACTTTGTATAATTCAAAATAAACATAAACATACTGGCAGATACTTTGCTTCTGGCCCCAGACTAGGATACCCTGTGTCCTGGGAACCAATAACAGCGACCCACTATGTCCCCACCGAGGGGCACAGGGCACTTCTCTGAGTAAGTTGTAGGCCATACTCCACCACGGAGGCCAAGTCCGGATTGGTGGAGGCTTGTAAGGCTAGTGGCTGGTCTTACTGTCAGAAGTTTTCAAGCCGCCGCCCTAAGGCGTCTGACTTGACTTAACGACTGCCAAAATTGTCAAGACGCGGTAGGGTACTATCTCTGTCATTGTTGAGACTGGCGATTTTACCGTTTCCACTCATGGGTCTTGAGGTTCTTGGTACCTATATTTATATTCATAATGTATTAGATTTAAGGTGATTTGAGAAATGATGGTCAGATTGGAGTTTCTTTTCGCTCCCTTTTTCTCCTCTACATTCGGCCCCAAGACAGCGGCTAATATTAACATTACGTACATTGTATTTAAGTACATTGACATTCATCAAAATAAATTTCTGATTTCGTAGGTACCTACGTGCACTTATTTCCAATCTAACTGTCGATGCTCTCCGTCTGTCAGGAATTCCACGTGGCGTATGTGTTCGTTCGCATGGGCAACTCGCCGCGGCCTGGCCTCTGGGCCTTGGAGAAATCCACAGACTACGGCAAGACTTTCAAGCCTTGGCAGTATTTCTCGGACTCAACACAGTAAGTACCAAGGCCTAGCTCTAAGTCAAGTTGGAAAAGGCTGGTTTTAGAGTCACGCTGACCACGCGCTGACCGCCAGCGCTGATAAACAAAATACATTGCTGGTCAGCGCTGAGCGGTCGGCGTTTTTCTATGACGCTCCTTAGGACGTAGTACATAATTGGCCTGACAGCGCCGAGTGTTAGCGTGATTCTAAAACCGGCCAAACACCTTCAAATTCAATGGTTTTACATTGGGTTTTTTTATTACCATCATGATCAGCAGCCCACCGTTGCCCACTGCTGGGTATGGGTCTTTGCCCCCAAATGCCGTCACACACGGTCTCTTGCCATTGTTACTATCTCCGACACAACACAATCGCTTGACTTGGTCCCAAACTAATATATCCTGTGATAAGGTAACCGGGTAAGGACATTACAAACATGGAAAAACACCCAGACTGATCCTATTTGTAAAAATGTACGGCGGCCTCCAGTGGGAATCCAACCCACGACCTCTTGGTAGGTAAGCTTGTTAGCGTCTAGAGCAGCGAGTCAGTCAAATAACAACTGGGTGGGTTTGTTACATAATAATGTTTTTAATTAAAGTAACCCTTTTGCTCGAATCCTGAAGGCCTGGGCTGCCTGAGTGATCTTAAACGATCATTAAGTCCATCGATGGGTCAGCGTCTGTGACTAACGCCAGTGGCATTATTCCGAGCGGTTCCGCCGTCGATAGATGGCAGTTGTTAAGCCAAGTCAGAGGCCTTAGGGCGGCTTGAAAACTTCTGACAGTAAGACCAGCCACTAGTCCTACAAGCCTCCACCAATTCCGGACTTGGCCCCCGTGGTAAAGTATGGCCTATACCGTCCTCAGGGAAGAGACTCGTGCCCCTCGGTGGGGACAAAATGGGTTGATGATGATGATGAACCCTTTTGCTCATTGGATGTCACATAATTCGGGATTGGAAGATGTTTCCTTTCTTTCCACCAGGGATTGCGAGCGATATTTCGGATCGGAGAGTCTGAGGCCGATTACAAGAGACGACTCCGTCATCTGCAACACGGAGTACTCCAAGATAGTGCCGCTGGAAGGTGGCGAGGTAAGTGTAGAAACGTCGTGTGGTTTTCAGGCGAAGAAGAGCTGCCCCGAAAAATGTTGGTCAATCGCCCATGTGAGATCAAACAGTTATTAAAAGCAGGAGTTGTAGGCGAAGCCAAAAATCAAATTAAAAGGAATTTGCAACCAAAATTCTGTAGTGGATGACTTTGATAAGCATTCGGGATAGCAAGGCCTTGCAAAGGAAGAAAAGCCTTTCCTAGGAAAAAGAAACTGGAAAATGGCAGACTGATGTCTCTGATCATTGAGACACCCCATTAAAATGATTTACTTCTTAGTTAAAGACACGTTAATTTGCTAAAATCAAGTATCAATCGTGTGACGTAGAATAACATGCACTTGGGATAAAAATATACAATACATGCCAAGTTTGTGTGCTGGTATCAGAATACCAGCACACAAACTTGAGTGGACAGAAAGTAGGCGCTGTTTTTGTTACTTACCTTTAGAATTACCTAATTAGATATTGACATTATATTTTCTAGTGTGGGGCCAGAAGCAATGTATGTGCCTGTATACAATATTATGTTATGTTATGAACAAAATTTAATTAATTTATTATCTTTACATTGAGTCATGTTTAAATTAACATATAAGTTAATTCTTTATAAGTAAATTCGGTAATTCATTCGATAATCTTCGGCAGTTGCAAGCCCGGACGGGTTCATTGCCGCTTCAAGTCTACGCACGCACACAATCTAACCTTCAAGGCGTCAATGGCACGAAAAAAAAACGTGACGCGACTCGACCGTGTATCTGTCATTGTACTATAATGCACAAACAGAATCAAGGTTCTGGTGTCTCTCAGCTCCCGGATACTGGTGTGAGCTTATGTTATATGATTGTAAGTTCGCTAATCTTCCAGATCCCGATCTCGCTGCTGACGTCCCGACCCTCAGCCAACAAATATTTCAACTCGTCAGTGCTCCAGGAGTGGACGCGTGCGACCAACGTCCGGCTACGCCTGATGAGGACAAAAAATCTGCTCGGACATCTGATGTCCGTGGCGCGGCAGGACCCAACTGTCACGAGACGAGTAAGTAGCCAACTGTTAGCAGGGTCGGGTTTAATAAAACTGTTCGTAGTTGTATGTGACAATTCAAAGTACCCATAGTAATATTGCGCAGCATTTATTTGCAGTAGCGACGAATACTCGTATTACGCTAAGGACGACTTTACAACAAAAATTTAGAGGTTGACCTGCTGTCGACTCTACACAAAGAACTTACCACTTTGATTACTTCTGGACTGCCTGATAGCCCTCATAAAGGACATCCATTCATTTGTTGATTCCTTCATCGCTGACTTTTAAGCTATCGCACCTCCTGGTCCTCTTAAGACGCGGCGACCACATAAACTCACCACCATGGCCTCAGGGTAGCCCGTTCCTTAAAACAGCCACACACGCTCACACACTCACAATATTACTAGTCTTACTGGCGGAAGTAAGGATAACATGTCCAGGTGGGGGTTTGGGGACTCTGCCAGCGACAACTTGAACTGTCAGTGCGGTAGGTACTACCCAGACGATGGACCACCTCTAATCGTGCCTTGCGTGCCCTAACACCCGCACTCAGGAGGACCTAACTGCAAGTGACGAGGCAGTCAGAGTCCCAAAGTTCTAGGCCGCAACTGTATAGCAAAGACTTTTAAAAATTGTTTTGCCATCGACTTGTCAAACATGATGCCAGACCAACTTTAAGGAATTAAAAGCACGCCTCTTCCTTTCTTCCCTACTAACCAGGTATTAGATCTTCGCTCTAGGGCGTAAGCCGGTATCCCGCGCTGCATTTCCTGCTCATAGTATCAGCTACTATACTTTGTTTGAGAGACTATTTCCGTTTCCAGTACTTCTACAGCATCAAGGACATCAGTATCGGCGGGCGATGCATGTGCAATGGTCACGCGGACAACTGCGATCCGGACGATCCAGAGAGTGACACCAATATCCTGGTCTGCCGCTGCCAGCACAACACTTGCGGGCCGCAGTGCGCGCAGTGCTGCCCCGGGTTCCAGCAGAAGAAGTGGAGGATCTCGCAGAACTGGAACCGGTTCGCTTGCGAACGTGAGTTTGATATTGTCTCATTTTAACTGAAATTCCAACTAGTGCTAAAAACAATCTCAGGACTTAATGAATCTGTTCATGCTTGATATATTAAGTTTTCCTAAGTCATTTAAGCGATCCTGTCCCTCGAATCGACTGGGCACCTAGCATCGGGTAGCTTAATAATTACTTCTCAAGAAAAGCCATTCTTTGCACCAGCACATTAACTTCTCCCATTCTTTAATCACTTCCTAACATCCTGCTTCCCACCAGCCTGCAACTGCCACAACCACTCCACCAAGTGCAAGTACGACGCTGCCATCGACGAGCAACGGCTCTCGCTGGACATCCACGGCCGGTACGAGGGCGGCGGCGTCTGCCAGGACTGCCAGCACAACACCGAGGGCATTAACTGCAACAAGTGCAAGCCCAAGTTCTACAGGGCCTACGGGAAAAAGTGGGACGAGATCGACGTCTGTGCGCGTAAGTATGGCACCCTCAGATAAGGAATTCTGAGATGGCACCGCAGTCTGTAGACCCACACCAAGTGAAGTGAAATGTAACTAAATATTGTACGAACTTTTCAGGCTATCTTCTATTCTAATATAAGCACAATTATTATAACTGAGACCAAGGTTAATTCTCCTTGCTGAGACTATGTCTTTTAGTACTAAGAGCTTGGGTATGGAAAATAAGAGTATTAGCAAAATCGCACTCTTTTAATTCTACTCTTTCTGGTCAAACTATACGAAAGTATATAAATCCGTGATCACCACAAGCGTATTTTTTTTACCTAGCTTGCAACTGCGATCTACACTTCTCGACCGGCAACTGCACGGAGGAGACTGGCCAGTGCGAGTGCCGCAAGGAGTTCCAGTCACCCAACTGTGACTCCTGCGCTTACGGTTACTTCGACTACCCTGACTGCAAGCCTTGCACTTGTAACCTCATCGGCACGGAGGGAGCTCACTGCACGCCGACCGAAGGACTTGTGAGTTTTAAAAATAGTACCTACAAAGGCTATATTTTATCTGCTTCGGTTGATTGCAGGCTTTTGAGTAACCAAGGGGGCTGTTAGGCACTTTCACTGTATGGAATGGTCCGATTAAATCCGAAGTTTTTTTACAAGATGGACATGATTTTGGAACGCATACAAAATTAAAAGAATTGAACATTTTGGAACGCAACGTAACATTTCTGTAAAAAAAACTGTCAAAAATGTAAACAAACATTGTGTACACGAATTGATAGGGTTCTTTCAAGAAATAAATCAATGAAAGGAATTTCCATTGCTCCCCTTAGTGCCCCTGCAAGTTCAACTATGCCGGCTCGTCATGCGAGATCTGCGCGGATGGCTACTACTCGCCGGAATGCAAGAGTGAGTATAATCGTGTACAATATTATTATGGTACCTAATTTCGGTGTTTTCTGAACTGATTCTCTTAGTTTACCTGTGCGGTCACACTCTCCATTGTCATTAGAAGCCCGTTGTAGGCCACTACTAACTATACGTACTGTTGTACGTTGCAAAAGTGCGTACAAAAAACAATTTACAGCTGTTAACAGTAGATTAACAGACCGTTAGCGTACGAGAAACCGGGTGTAAGGGATTGTGGAGACATCCAAACTACAGGCTGGTTTTAGAGTCACACTGACCATCAGCGCTGATAGACAAATTATATGGCTGATCAGCGCTGAACAGTCGGTGTTTTTCTAAAATGCTCCTTAAGACATAGTACAATTGGCCTGTCAGCGCCGACTGTCAGTGTGACTCTAAAACCGGCCTAAGACCTAAGTACAACTGGTACAACATACTAATTATTCGATTTGATTCAAACCAAAGATAATATTTTATTTATTATAGCGAAGATATTGTGATTTAATGACGAATCACGCATGTCCATTTCAAGGGGGTTCTAGACTTTCATTTCATATTCAATTAATTGTCTCTCACATATTCTTGTTACTGAAAACATCCAGAGACAAGACTAAGATCTAACTGATAAGACCGCCAATTATATTTAGTTTTAGGGTTCTCGTGTCAAGTGTTACAATTTAAATTATTCACTTCTTTTTGCTGGAGGGTTCGGGGTTGGAGAGGACATATGCTTGTTTGAAAATTACCAAATGGAGTAAAGTGACCAAGGTTTGGTATCCAAGAGAAGACAATGGAAGGAAGAGATGTCCGAAAACAAGATGGAAAGACGAAATCCGCCTAACCTTGGGACCATACTGGTCCAGAGTAGCTGAGGATGGAGCTCAGTGGAAAGAGCTGGAGGAGGCCTATGCCATAAAGCACGCCAATAGGCTATTTGACCGATTTCTGAAAGCCATCTTATATTGTTTATGGAGTTCTCAGAAATTGGTCTGGCTTGCCCCCAACCTATACCGTCCTGACAGCCCAACCAGAAAAAAGACATACTAAAATACGAACATGAACTTTTTGTTATGTTATTATTATAATATACCTACGTTGGGTGTGCAATAAAGAGTATTCTAATCATATTATATGGATGCAGGCTGCGAGTGCAACAACATTGGCTCCGTGTCGATGGTGTGTGCAAAGGACAGCGGCAACTGCACATGCAAGAGCAAGTACGCTGGACGGACCTGCAACCAATGCGAGGCCGGCTACTACAACTATCCCACTTGCTCGCGTGAGTATATTATTGCTATCTCTGTTCAGGTCAAATTGGTCCTGCCGCGATTATTTATTAGGTTAAATTAAATGACTTCGTATTCCCGACATGTCTCCAATAGGGTTGATGGGGATTCCTCTTCCACAAAATTAGGGATTTCCTCATATTTTTGAGGTTCCTCACCCTATTCCTTTTCCTCAAAATTGATTTAAAAAAAAAACCTCTTCCTCTTTTAAGAGGAATTTAAGAGAAAGGAGAGTTAGGGCTCCAACAGACGAGCGACAGCAAGTCAGCTCGCGATTTCGGCCGCCGACGGTCGCGCGACGGCCGCCGACCGTACAAGCTTCTAGTCGCCGACTATCGGCGGCGGTCACGCGACCGTCGGCGGCCGGCGCGCGGCGTCGCGAGCTGTCGCTCGTCTGTTGGAGCCCTTATAAGTTTTGTTGAAACGAAATGTGTGAGAGAGAAGTTGATTTGCAAACCAAAATCCTCATCCTCCTCCTCTCTTAGTCTGCCAGATTCCTCATCCTCATCCTTTTCTCATGATCGATTTTAAACAAATCCTCTTTCTCATAACAAGTACCTCAACAACCTAACTCTGCAATGTTACAACTGCCGTGGTCACGAGTAAACTGAGGTGGTAAGTACACTATGGGTTGTACATTAACAGGACAATTTTATTGTGGTGAGGGTAGGTGGTGGAGGTGATGGTCTACCCTGGTGGTGGTGATAGTTTACCCTCATGTTACTCTTGATTCTTCGCAACGGGTCGACACACAACACTCACTAAGGTCGGGAATACAAGGTAATTGAAATAAACCTGCTTAATTTATAACATAACATTTACATACAGGCACACACATTGTTTCTGGCCCCATACCCTGTGTCGTGGGAACTAGAAACAGCGACGACGTCACGAACATGTAAACATCCAAGACCTGGGATTTTTTTGTCCCCAGCCGGGATTCGAACCCAGGACCTCTCGCATGGTAGGCAGATGCGCGAACCGTTGCGGCACAGAGGTCGTCATCATCCAGGTTAGAATTCTAAAGTTGTCTTCTCCCACAGATTGCAACTGTGACACGAGTGGTACGCTCCCTCACATCTGCGATGACGTCACCGGGCAGTGCATCTGCAAGGAAGGCTTCGGGGGTGCCCGCTGTGACCAATGCAGCCCTGGGTAATCTTATTTTTTTAGTTTTTATTTTATTTATATAGGATGAGTTACACATCAAAATAATCTTTTAAGTAAAATACACAAAGAAATAAAGTAAATTAACACATCCCACTGTGAACACACCTGATTGAAGTATGCGAATAATGATCTGTGACAATGAAAGATTGGGATGACAAAGAAAAATATGATTACTTAATGTTACTTATTAATAATTAATACCTATTCCTACCTAAACAGCATGTCAGTCTACCAAACTCTTATCTATATATTTTATTGCAATAAATTACAGTACAGTAGTATGATGTTATACATATAAAATTTGTAGTACAAGTGTAATCTTGCCGATAATTGCATAGCAATTTCATAATTTAAAATCAATGTTCAGTATACTTTAAAAATAACAATAACAATTAAATAACAATTAATAACACAATTACTTCGTTATTGAATTAATTTATTTACATGCATACTTAAGCTCACGTATGTAGCCAAGAGGGGTACTATTTGATGATTTGTATCTGCCGGCATTGTATCGAAAACGGCCTGGATTGGCCGATTCTATGATGACGTCACATGCTAGTAAAAATGCCGTCAGTCATTCATTCTTTCTTTCTTACGTTCATTGGTTGGCTTACCGGGAAGTGGCGCCATAATTTCCGTGCGACGCCATATTGCCTAACATAGCGTATAGGCGACTTATTTGAAAATTAAATTTTCGTTTGCCTTTTTTTTAGAAGAAATACACGAAAAATTTTTAAATTACCACATTCTGAGGACTCCATGAACACCAATAAACAATGTAAGATGGCTTTCAGAAATCGGTCAAATCGCACACTTGCAAGAACAACGTGTTATTTCGGAGCCCTTACGTTACATGAGAGCATTTTTTTAAGGTTTCAAAGTAGTGTCCGAAAGAGATAGCGCTATAACGTGATGCAGTGTCTCTTTTGCTCATTATTCCGGCGTTTTCGGAGTAAATAAAATCGCGTTAAAAATTAATTTTCTATGAATAAAAAATGGTTTTCTTCTAAATATCGCGTTGCTCTTGCAAGGGTGCGAAATATACTATTTTGTTTTTGACGGCATCAGATCTAGAAGCTTCGTGTCTCCCCAGGTACTATATTGAGGTCCGCGGGCGGGAGCGCGTGGCGGTCCCCTGCAACTGCTCCCCCACGGGGTCCACCTCGACCAGCTGCACGCCGGATGGGAAGTGCAACTGCCTCTCCAACTTCGGCGGGAGACAGTGCAACCAGTGCTCTCCCGGGTATTACCAGTACCCGCAGTGTTTGCGTAAGTTACGTCGCAGTTTGCATACGGTGGAAAGATTTTTTTTCATAAAAAATAATTTATTTATTTATTTATTTACTAATACACGGAAAACCAACAGCTTAGACTACACAATAACTTCGAAATGTATTGTTTTGTACACAAACAATATGGTAGCAAATAGTTGACACGCCATTCTTCCATTGTTTTTTTTAATTGTTTTTTACATGTTTCCGTTTTTGTACGTTAAAAATTGTGTTTGCGTGTGTTGTGTAAGTATATTAAACACCCCTAGCCTGACCTTGACAGTCAGAATAGATATACATATTGACATAACAATAGATGTGTAACATTATTATCAGCGACAGGACTATTTTACATAATATGACGGATATGTGACATCATAGGGTTGTCTGGAAGAAATTTCTATTAGTAATAAAGCCGCCAATTGTACTGTTATCTTATAAATATTTTATGTTTGTGTCTTTTTCCTCGTTTACTATAAAGAATATTCATATCTTATCTTATGACTTAATGTGACGTAAGAAAGTATAGTTGTGGTCCATCATTAATTTTTGGTGCGTTTAAAAATTAGTCTACACAAATACACACTTCGGGCCGCTTTTGAAAATTGATAATTTCAGTAAGCAAATACTTAAGTAACGTTCTGTGACGCTCTTGCTGAAAAATTTGGCGTGACAGCACTATATTTAAGTAGTTACTTAGCGATATTCTCAATCCAGAAACTAACCCATAGACTGTTCTACAGCAAAAGTCGCTATTGCCCTCCCACAGGCCTCTTTTTACTAGCCGAGTCTTTTAGACAATGAACCGAATCTCCCTGTAACTAAGTGCCATATTCCAGCGTGCAACTGCGACCCGTCCGGAGCGATAGGAGCCTCGTGCGACGACGCCGGCCAGTGCCACTGCAAGCCCAACTTCGACGGCGGCAAATGCGACCACTGCAAGGAGCAGTTCTACAACTACCCGGTCTGCGAAGAGTGCAACTGTGATCCCCGGGGCGTCATCGCCAGCTTCGCGGGTGAGCCATTCGCTTTTTTGCTGGACGAGGGAGAAAAAGTTTGAGAAACACTGGATGAGTATGGCGTTTAGAACAAGAACAACGGCCTTACTAATAAAGGCTATGAGCTGTGTATACAGCCGTTATGCGAGGTCTGACAAACCTGTTATTTGTCTGCTAAATGCGATTAAACCAGTATAAATTGATATACGTCAAATAGTTATTCAGGGTGTATGACTTATTTATTAGTAAGGCCGTATGAGTCTTGTGTTTGAATAAATGTGGAGTTCCTTTGTTAGCTTCTTCTCGCGAAATAGTTTTTACTGTTTATAAAATATTTGATTTTAATAACTTTATATTTATTTCGGAATATCTTTCCTTATCTCTAATATACAGGGTGGAATTTTGTAATGCCACATTAAGGAGAAGTACTCTTAATACTGTAGATAGAAAATTTTACTCAAAGGAAACATTCCTTTATTTTTGAAAATAAAGAAAACTGCATTCAAAGATTTTCAAAAATTCGCTTGCCGCACCCGGTAATCAAACATACTAAAATCTGTGAAAGTTGCACCCAGTACTTTTATTGCATAGATCGTTAGGGTCAATTATAAGGATGAAATCTCTCTAACAAATTTCATAAATTAAATGAAAGGAAAACAATGAAATCTCAAATTATTAATTCAATGGGTCAAGTTGAAGCACTTTTACTCAAAGATCCGTTTCTTTATGTTTACTTATGTTATTAATTAATAATTATCATTGACGTCACTGATCCATTAAAATGAAGAATTACTATTTAGATAAGACGATTGCAATTTGCACGATCACCAGATCTCGTCCCTTTAGTTTTTTTTTGTAGGGATATGTAAAAAATCAAATTTACATTAAATCTTATGAGAATGTAAACGAGTTGAGAGTTGAGGTTCAGAATACGATTTATAACATTCACCACAACACGTTATTAACGGTGACTAGAAATGAATTCGTTAGAAGAATAAATTTGTGTATCCAAGAAAATGGAGCCCATTTCGAGCAATTAATTAGTTAGTTTAACATTTTTTGAAAAAATTAAAACAATTTAAGATTTCATTGTTTTCCTTTCATTAATTTATGAAGTTTGTTAGAGAGATTTCATCCTTATAATTGACCCTAACGATCGATGCAATAAAAGTACAGGGTGCAAATTTCACAGATTTTAGTAGGTTCGATTACCGGGTGCGGCAAGCGAATTTTTGAAAATCTTTGAATGCAGTTTTCTTTCTTTTCAAAAATAAAGGAATGTTTCCTTTGAGTAAAATTTTCTATCTACAGTATTAAGAGTACTTCCCCTTCAGGTGGCATTACAAAATTCCACCCTGTATACAAATTTTCGTGTCACCGTGTTAGGCATACTCCTCCGAAACGGCTGGACCGATTTTGTGAGTATGATGAAACTTTAGATGTATAATATCGCACACTTGCAGGAACAACGTGTTATTTCGGAACCCTTATGTTACATGAGAGCATTTTTTTAACGTTTCAAATTAATGGCCGAAAGAGATAGCGCTATAACATGATGCAGTGTCTCTTTTGCTCATTATTCCGGCGTTTTCGGAGTAAATAAAATCGCGTTAAAAAAATCTATGAATAAAAAATGGTTTACTTCGAAATATCATGTTGTTCCTGCAAGGGTGCGAATTCGGTAGGTCTGAGAACAGGTTCTGTTCTATTTTTCATACCCCTAACTGGCAAAACCACGTTTGCAGGGTCAGCTAGTATTTATAGATAGATAGATAGAGAACACACTTTATTGTACATAAAAAAGGAAATTACACAGGTATTTCTTAATCTAAGAGTACAGACGGCGGCCTAATAAAAAATATTATATAAAAAATATTAGTATTACTTAACCTATATTGCTAACTTTATTCCGGATACACTTGACCTTTCATCGGAAAAGTCCGACGCTTAACCCTTCCGTCTATGTCTGCCTGGAAGAAATTGCTTATAGTAATAAGGCCGCCAATTGTACTTAGATTTATAAAAATCTGTAAATGAGTACAATAAAGAATATTCTATCTATCTATCTATCTTTATAAGGCTATGTACCATATATGCCCACCATAATTTGAACTTTATTCCATTGACATAGAGTCCAAAACCAATGAAAATTTGAGACTATCTCTGCCTTATTAAGGGTTAATCAAGGAGCTGGATTCGATTCTCACAGGTGGCCCACCGTGCTTTCGTACAAATGGGCTCAGTCTCTTCCAGAGCCGCCGCCGTCGACGAATCTGGCTGACGGCGAGATTACCTATACTCAGCAGTTCCATTTGAATTTATTTGTACAGACACGAGTATTACATACACACAGATGATACAATAAAAATAATGATCAGGACTTGTGAGCCTGAGAATGCCTCGTGTTAGAGGCGAAACGCGTCGCATTGTCTCACACAAGTATTGGTGTCGGTGGTGGTGCGTTCGTGTCTTGCTTCTGCTTGGAAAAGTGAGGGGAGGGCGGTGCATTAACTAAACCCAAGGTGATGGTGGATTTTGGCGGAATTTAGCAAAGTAATTTTCGCATTTTAATGCTAAAGTAAGGTAAAAGTAATAAACTCACACCCGTTTTCCCCGAGAGGGTAGCCAGAGGCACCAGATCTGGGCCCACGTTTTGCCGAGTTTATTAGGTCCCGACGTGACAAGTGGCAAGCCTGTCGACGTTATCCGGGTACAATTTATTAGCGAATCGTGTTGCTGTACAAACAAACAAATGTACGTAACTAAAAGTCATTGGTACATGCGGGATTCGAACCCTAACCTTCATGATCGAGAAGCAAGGGTAAACCCCACTACGCCACCACCGCTATAAAATAAGTATTTCGTGTTTTGCCATTGCAGTAGCTGATGAGAATTCGGTAGTTGACACGACCAACAATAAATTATATGATATGCTCGATTAAAACAAAAATTACAAAATATTTCGGAAAATGTGTCTCTTTTAGTCAATTACTAGTTATTACAATTTAAATAGATGAAACATAAAAAGAGTGCTCTGAAATATGACGTCATAACTCGGTATTTTCATACAAAATTCCTTTTTAAAACATAACGTCATAACATAACATTTACATACAGGCACATACATTGCTTCTGGCCCCACACTAGGATACCCTGTGTCGTGGGAACCAGAAACAGCGACATCACAAACATCTAAACTTATTTGACATTTTGTCAACTACCCAATTGAATCGGTAGTTTCAGAAAGAACATTAGTCACAATCTGCTTACTTTTCAGTAGACATAAAAAACTGACCCCTCAGTGGGACTATTGTTGTTTTTGCGTCCACTGAGACGTAGTACGTACACGTAGTTCAATTGATATTCATTGGGCTAATGTTCTTTCTATAGGGATCTGTAGATCTACCCTCAAGGATACCACAGACAACAATAAGTCAATCACACAATTTGGACTGATGTTCTTTCTGAAACTACCGATTCAATTATTATGATGAGCAACGACAATGCATTTTAGAGTCTCGCCGCTCAGAACTCTATCAGAAGTGTCCGTCCCCAGGCTGCGGGTCGGTGCCGGCGGGCGAGCTCTGCCAGTGCAAGGGGCGCGTCCAGGGCCGCATCTGCAACGACTGCAAGCCGCTCTTCTGGAACTTGCAGGAGTACAACCCGCTCGGATGCGAAGGTGGGGACGCTGGGTCTATGGTTTGTTTTAAAGCGGCTGGCGGCCCGGTGAAACATCAATCGAGGGTATCGGCGAGGGCTTTAAAACACCTGAGATCGGGAATCGCAGTTTCTCTCGAGTGATACATAGTGCTTTATACTACACCTACAAGGAAAATAAAAAACGAAATCTTTACTAATTGAAATTTATATTGAAATTGTTGCTAGTGGCCAGTGTTATTTTGCGAACTTGGAGATAAAAACTCACTGTAAAAACTTTTTGGCTTTTGATATTTAGGTTACCGGCGCATAGTCTTACCCAAAATTAAAAAAGAAAAACCACGTAAGAAATGGATTTTCATACACTTTTCTCTCCCGCTCAAATGCGTTTTCTCCCCGCATATTTGTTCGATATGCAATGACGTACTTTCTACCGTAAATTTGATAAAGTATCAAGGTACTTTCCAAGCAGGTGTAGTATAAAAATAGTTTTTTTGCCTCTTCATATGATATGAACTGGTCTCTTATGATTTTAAAAATTATGTTTAGAATTTCTTAAAAAAGGTCTAACGAATTCCGAGACACCTTGTAAATATAGACATTTTTTTATATGTTTCCCTTGGCATCCCCTCAGACCTTGAAAACCATTGCCACATTTAGGGTCAGAGAGGACTGCGGAGCCAATCTGGCTCCCCAGTAGCGCCCCTTCGGGGGCGAGCTCTTGAATTAACCTCTGGCCTATCCTGTGGCCCAATAGTGTAGCGGGAGGAACACCGTGGGGCTTAGTGCGTAGTCCAGCACTGAGCAGGAGGCTCGATAGGGCTGGGAGTCCCACACGAAGCCGTTCTGTTGTCCCCCGACAACAGAGCGGCTTGTGAACTGCGTAAATGCATTCCCCGGCTCAACAAAAAAAAGCTGGTTTTAGCGCTGGCAGGCCAATATGTACTTCGTCCTAAGGAGCGTTTTATAAAAAAACGCCGACCGACCAGCCATACTTTTTGTCTATCAGCGCTGACGGTCAGCGCGTGGTCAGCGTGACTCTAAGCCTATGCGCACACTAGGCGACACGCGACAGCGGCAGTTCGACGACTAGACGCAACGACAGGCTACGGCCGTCAGTTTTCATATATTTTGTTCGAATCTCCGCACACTTGGCGTCAGAGTCGCGGAGTGGCGACGACAAGACGCCAGAAGCAAATGACAACGTCGCTTCTGACGCGGCGACAAATCGCCCTGTTTGGGATGGCTCTAAAACCAGCCAAAAACCTCACCCCCAGAATGCAACTGCCACCTGGCGGGCACGCTGGGAGGGCTGGGCGCGTGCGACACGCGCAGCGGCCATTGCGCGTGCAAGATGCACGCTTCCGAGCGCCGCTGCGACGAGTGCCGCGATGGATTCTACCGGATGCGCCATGACAACCTCTTCGGGTGCACTGGTGAGTACCTACCATCCCTTACTTAGCAATACAGGTTTCTACATGCGGCATGTTAAACCCTTCAGGTCCACTGGTGAGGGCTTAGCATCGCTTACTTTGCGATACAGGCGTCCACATGCGGCACGTCAAGCGATTCGGGTGCACTGGTGAGGACCTACCATCCCTTCTTAGCAATACAGGTTTCTACATGCGGCATGTTAAACCCTTCAGGTGCACTGGTGAGGGCTTAGCATCGCTTACTTTGCGATACAGGCGTCCACATGCGGCACGTCAAGCGATTCGGGTGCACTGGTGAGGACCTACCATCCCTTCTTAGCAATACAGGTTTCTACATGCGGCATGTTAAACCCTTCAGGTGCACTGGTGAGGGCTTAGCATCGCTTACTTTGCGATACAGGCGTCCACATGCGGCACGTCAAGCGCTTCGGGTGCATAGGTGAGGACTCAACATCACTTACTAACGCCCGGTTCCAATATCCACAAAACGCTTCGTTTTTGCTTACGATCGGTTACAATTCCTACGAACCGTCATTAAATTGTAGGAGGAAAACGGATAGTAGCCGGTAGGCGTATTATAGGAACCGGGCATTTGTGATACAGGCTTCTACAAGCGCTTCGGGTGCATCGGTGAAGACTTGACAGCATCGTTCACTGAAGGGGCCCAATCACGGCAGGCCGCTTTGCCGTCCGCTGCTTTATGCAGGATTGTGAATGTTGTCGCAGCCAGCATGGTGGCCGACAACACCGAGCAGGATGCGACTTGAGTCCTGCAAAGCGCCCTGCCGTGATGGGCCCCTTTAGCGACAGCGGTTTCTACCGGGTGCGGCACGACAATCGCTTCGGGTGCACTGGGGAGGACTTGATAGCATCGCTTACTTAGCGACAAAAAAACTGAGGAGTGAGGAATTTATTTCAACGTAAAGAATTTACATTCTGCTTGTTGAATGTCAATGTACATACAGTTATGTATAATGTTAGCCGCTGCCTTGGGGCCGTGTGTAGTGGAGAAAAAGGCAGCGAAAAAAAAACTCCACTCTGACCATCTTTTCTCAAATCACCTTAAAGCTTTAAGAATTTAAATACAAATAAAACATACAAAATAATATCTTGGATGTGTTGAACACTAGACACATTTATCCTCTGATTTAATTTAATATTAAACTACTATTTAATGCCATACGTCCTTGTCTTCTAAATAATCGTTGATTTTATAATAAGCTTTTTTGCAAAGAGTGTGCTTAACACAATTCTTAAATCGCGTTGGGGGTAACTCTAATATATCTTGGGGTATCTTGTTGTAGAACCTTATACAGTGCCCCATAAAGGAAGTATTAACTTTTGCAAGTCTAAATCGTGGAAATGACAATTTATGTCTATTCCTAGTATTAACGTTATGATGGCTAGATCATCGCTCCGCTCAGTCGTGGGTTAGATCATCGCTCCGGGGCATATATGATGCAGAGGATTTCCCTAGCGGTGCTGCGGGGGAACGCTGCCAGCGTTCTGGGAAATTTTGGAGCTGGTGTGTCCCGGGGCGGTATTTTTGATTGATTGATGTAAAGCCACAGAATAAGTAATAGTAAAAGTACAGAAGATTCACTCCGCAAAATCAATTAAAGAAAAAGAGACTGTAGCAGCAATACAATTAGGTGCAATTCAGATTGCACGGCGCTAAAAAACCTACGGCTATATTCACCTAGATGTTGCCTCTCTTTCTGTCGCGTAACTCTTACTCGTCTGACACATTAGGATTGTCTTCATTCAAAGAATAATTACATCTGAATCTATCTCTCATGTAACATAAGGGCTTCGAAATAAAACGTTGTCCTTGCAAGTGTGCGTTATATCATTCTTCATTTTATTCTTGACGAAGTTTTACGTCAATTTTGATTGTGTTTGTAATGATTTTTTTATGTCAAATAAACATACTTTGTCAATTTAAAAACAAAGCTGACTTAATCCACGTCCGGCCAGAATGCGACTGTGACATCGGAGGCTCCGTGGGGTCGTACTGCGACAAGCAGACCGGGCAGTGTCGCTGCAACTCCAGGGTGGAAGGCCGCCGGTGCGACCGCCCCATTCGCGCCCACTACTTCCCGACCCTCCACCAGTTCCGGTACGAGCTGGAGGACGGACAGACCCCGTCCGGCGCCGTCCGGTACCGGAACAGCGAGGAGACCTTCCCGGACTACTCGTGGAAAGGCTACGTCGTCTTCTCTCTACTGCAGGTAATGATTCAGAAGAGAATTTTACATTGTCTTTGTTGAATGTCAATGTACTTATAATATTAATGTTAGTGTTAGCCGCTGCCTTGGGGCCGAATGTAGTGGAGAAAAAGGGGGCGAAAAAAACTCCTAAACCCATTATGTCCCCACCGAGGAGCACGGGACTCTGTCCTGAGGAAGGTAGTTATAGGACATACTACATCACGGCCTAGTCCGGATTGGTGGAGGCCTTAGGGCGGCTTGAAAACTTCTGACAAAGACCAGCCACTAGTCTTACAAGCCTCCACCAATCTATCTCCTCTCAAACCACCTTAAATCTAAGCCAGCCAGCCAGTCCACCATCGTTTTTATAAGTTGTAATTATCACGGTGAGAGCCGCTTCCGACCGGTAACCGCTTCCGACCGGTCTTTTTAGAAATCCATGGAGGAGGCCTATGTGCAGCATTGGACTTATTGTGGCTGAATGATGATGATGATGAATTATCACGGTATGTTATGTTAAAAACATTCCCTTTTCTTTCAGAACGAAGTGATCAACGTGGTGACGATTTCTAAATCTTCGCTGTACCGTATGGTGATAAAGTATGCGAACCCGCTCCAAGATCCGGTCGTCGCCAGCATCATCATCACGCCCGAGAGTGTAGTCGACGAGTCACAGAAGTAAGTCCGTCTTGTCCCCGTAACTTAGTATTAAACATAAACATTTACATACAGACACATACATTGCTTCTGGCCCCACACTAGGATACCCTGTGTCGCGGGAACTAGAAACAGCGACATCACAAACATGTAAAAGTCCAAGGCCGGGGTTCGAATCCAGACTTCTCGCATTGTAGGTACATTCGCTATCCGCTGCGCTACAGAGGTAGTCGTATAGGCTATTTGACCTATTTCTGAAAACCATTTCATATTTTTTTGGTGTTCATGGCGTCCTCAGAACGTGGTCATTGTAAATTCTTTCGTGTAAGTACTTCTAAAAAAGGCAAACGAATAAGCCGCCAAAACGCTATCTTGGGCAATATGGCGTCGCACATGAATTATGGCGTCACTTGCCTGTAAATCAACCAATGAACGTAAGAACGAATGACTGAGAGACGCCATTTTACTGACATGTGACGTCACCATAGAATCGGCCACTTTAAGCCGTTTTCGATACAATGGCTGCAGATACATAATTATCATTTTATCTGTGTTTTTTTACGAATAAAAATTGGTTTTAGTTAAAATGCCTTAAAGCGGTTTAAAGACTCATAATTTATACGAAGACGTATAAATAATACAGTTTTTTTTTCACTCTGTCAAATAGCCTATTGTTCTTTTTGAAGTCATTACGCAACTCATTAAGACCGTTCCTCTTCCCAACAGGTTTAGCGCGCTACTGCGCCCCACGCTAAGTCCGCAGTTCATGACCGTGGCAGGGGAGAAGGGGGTCGTACCCTCCCCGTTCGTCATGAACCCGGGCAACTGGACCGTCACCATAAAGACCATCAAGGAAGTCATGATTGTAAGTCACAGTCAGTAATATCATCATCAACCCATTATGTCCCAACCGAGGGGCACGGGTCCCTGAGGAAGGTATAAGCCACGGGGGTCAAGTCCGGATTGGTGGAGGCTTGTAAGACTAGTGGCTGGTCTTACTGTCAGAAGTTTTCAAGCCGCCCTAAGGCCTCTGACTTGGCTTAAGTTGGTAGCCGGCACCAACTGCTTGACTTCAAGCGTTGCGAAGCACGAAACCGGGCGGAAAAATGCCACAACGACCGGTTTTAAGCCTTCTCTCAAATATTAACTTTAATTACAAAGCAAAACAACAATAATAGTGTAATTTCTGTAATTATAAAAGCTGTAAAGGGCTCTGTTTCTAGGTGATCCTGTAAAAGATATTATTATGTTATGTGGTTGGATGACCACCTTACAACGTTACCTCGAAACCAGCAAATTTTTGATCGGCCTGTCGGGTGAAAACCATATTGTGGAACCATAGATATTGTATGGCATGACATATTATTTCTAAGATTAATTTATATTTAAAAATATGCACCCATATGGGTAGAGCATATTCTATAATTGAACTGTAAGATCTATGTAACATACATTCAAATAAGTGAAAGAGTATGGGCTTAAACACCACGCATGCCCACCGCGGATTGCCGATTCCAGACGCTCAGGTTTCCTCATAGTGGTTTCCTTCTTTAACTTTACGAATGTTCGTAATTACACAAGAAGAGTGTCTCGGTAGCGAGCGGAGATTTCTTTTAGGCAGGTATATGGTCGCCTAGTGTAAACAAATGTCTCGAGGTTCGCCTCTCGAATACAATTATCGCTACTGGAACTCTCCTCAGCAGAGCACAGGCCGCGAGCCTGTGCTCTGCTCGCTACCGAGAAACTCTTCTTGTGTAATGGAGCCTTTAGAAAACAAAGTCATAGGTACACTGGGACTCGATCCTAGTTTTCGCTTCCAAGTCCATTGTTCAACCCACTAGGTTACCACCGCTCTCATCACCGCTTGTCTGAACAGTGGGCTCATTATGTAATTTTCGCAACGGATATTCATCATCATCAACCCATTATGTCCCCACCGAGGGGCACGGGTCTCTTCAATGAGGAAGGTATAGGCCATACTCCACCACGGGGGCCAAGTCCGGATTGGTGGAGGCTTGTAAGACTAGTGGCTGGTCTTACTGTCAGAAGTTTTCAAGCCGCCCCTAAAGGCCTCTGACTTGGCTTAACGACTGCCATCTATCGACGGCAGCCGGCACCAACTGCTTAACGTACCTTGCGAAGCACGGAATCGCTCGGAAAAAATGCCACTGGCGTTAGTCAAGGACGGTGACCCATCCACAGACTGAACGCGCCGTATGTTGCTTAACCTTAGTGATCGTTCAAGATCACTCAGGCAGCCCAGGCTACGAGCGATTCTATATTCGCGGATATTCATACGTCTTAAAAAGTCATGTATACCACTACTGTATAGCGCTATCTTCTTTTAAGACCCTATGTTAGAGCGAGACAGTACACCGTACGACGTCGGTTTTTGTGTTGACGTGACTTTTTAAGACGTATGAATATTCGTTGCGAAAATTACATAATGAGCCCACAGTTCCTAATCTGGAATCTTCGTTCCAGGACTACTTCGCCCTGATCCCCGAGGCTTACTACGAGGCGACAGTGCTGACGAAGCTGGTCGACAAGCCCTGCGTCGTCGGCGACAAGAGCCTGTGTCGACACTTCGCGTACCCCAGCCTGGCCGGATACCCCACCGCCGACATCAGGAACCTGGAGACTGGCGTCACCAACTACATCGACGACCCGCAGGTAGGACTGCAGATAAAAGACAAAGATATTTATTGGTGAACTTTGAGTATGAATTGATAGTAAAATCGATATATTTATCTTCTATATCCACTCGTCGGTGGCAACAAAAATTCCAAAAAGCCGTTGTCTGTGGAGCCCGAATCGGACCTTGTCACAGACATGGTTTGCCAGGTCACCTACTGCTACTAAAATGCAATTTCTTTCGTTATTATTGATTTTGGAGCCGCTGTTTAATGGAAAACTGTATATTAATTAAATTTGCTATCTAGTGACAAACATCACTTGCAGTTCATCTTTTCCTTGTGGCACACAAATGTGAGCAATCCAAGAACATCAAATTCTTAATGGATTATAGTGGTATTTATAGTGTTTAGTGTTACCCCTTATCATTACTAAACAGTAGGAGTTACATACTTTGCAATAGAGAAAAATTATAGGAAAACGATTTTAAGTGACAGACCATAATGGCTAGTCTTGCACTGCACTGGTAATTGCGCGGGTTTTTTGAAATCCTCTTTCACTGGCAATACACCGTACTGAGTGTAAAAGGGATAGGTGTACGTTTGTCTGCTTTATTACACTTATTAGAAAATGTGACCAACGATGTCCAAATCGGGCTTCGCCACAGATGCGGCATGTTGACAAAATGTCAAAATCGGGCTTCGCCACTGATGAGTGGATATATATAAAAGGAGAAGCTGACTGACCGACTGACATATCAACGCAGGGTCTAAACTACAAGGGTTAAAAACTTGAAATTTTGCACAGGGGCATACAGGGGTTCCTTTTATAACGTAACCCATTAAGTCCCCGGATCACGGGCAGGGATCTCTTCCCTGAGGAAGGTATAGGCCATAATGCACCACGGGGGCCAAGTCCGGATTGGTGGAGGCCTGTAAGACTAGTGGCTGGTCTTACTGACAGAAGTTTTCAAGCCGCCCTAAGGCCTCAGACTTGGCTTAACGACTGCCATCAATCGACGGCAGCCGGCACCGACTGCTTAACGTGCCCTGCGAAGCACGGAACCGCTCGGAAAAATGCCACTAGCGTTAGTCATAGACGGTCACCATCTGTGCACTGAACGCGCCCTGTATTGCTTAACCTTCGTGATCGTTTAAGATCACTCAGGCGGCCGGGGCTACAAGCGATTATGATCATCATCATCATCATCATCATCAGCCCACCGCTGCCCACTACTGGGTATAGGCCTTTTCCCCCAAATGCCATTTCACACGGTCTCTCGCCATTCGCATCCACGGACCTTCCGCCGACACAACGACACCGTCCGACCATCGGGCCGCAGGTCTGCCCACTGACCGTGGATTATGATGACGACTGATAAATTAACACTCACAACGGAGTTCAATACACACGCAGTATATCAACTAACACTTTCAAATGAATACTTTGGCACAGCGTAGAGAATATCTCGATCTATCTTTCCTGCAGAAGCTTTTAAATAACAAAGTCTCCGAACCACATCTCCTTGGCATGATTAACTTCCACGTACCTCGCCCCAATGCACGCCAATCCAAAATAAAAACATTCAGCATAAGCTACTCCCGTACCAACTTGGAAAAAACTGCTCCCATTAATAGACTACAAGCTCTCTACAACAAACTTGAACGGTCACTTGACCTGGATATTCATAGTGATAGATTACGTGATTGGAAGTTGGAAATGCTGCGGCCTATCTTACTATAATCGTCAAGTTCTGTGTTTATAATATGCTTTGATCTCATTTCAACTCAACTTAGTTACTTAGTTTTAAGATAAAGTGTTTAAATAAGTTTAAAAAGCGTTTTAAAAAGTTTAATTTAAAATTAAAAAGATTGTCATTTATGTTATTTCAGAAATGATTCACTTTAAGTCAAGAGAGTTGTTGCACACCTGTAATTGGATGTTAGACTAGAACATATCCACACAATGTTATCTTAAGTGATGTATCTAACATCTGTTGGTTGTGTCTAATTAATAAAATAAATAAACTAACATGCACCATTCGTCCCCAGCAACTGAACGAGCTGAACTCGGCCGCGTCCGCGATCGCCGTGCTGGACGCGACACTGCCTCTCCAATACAAGATGGAGCTGCCGGCCGGCTCGTACGTGTTCCTCGTCGAATACGTGACGCCGCTCAACGGGAGCCAGCCCGCGGCCGACCCGTACGCCAATAAGACCTACGATGTTAACCCCCAGAGCATTGTGAGTATTAGGCCCAGTTTCTCCAAGCTCTGTTAATGGTCTAACAGTCTGTTACGTCTTCTGACGGACTGTTAAATGCTGTCGAGTGTCCCGCCACGCTCTAATGGACCGTTAGCTTCTTTAACAACGCATCGTCATCATCATCGCCAGGCTGTATTTCTCCACTGCTGGACATAGCCCTTCCCTCATGAGCGCCTAATAGCTATTACTGCGTTTTTACTTTGAATGCGAAAATAAGCTACTCGGTGGGTGGTACATCTATAAGTAAAAAAATACTGATCTACTGTAGATCTATAGCCACCATTGGTGGTACAAAAATAAGCTACGCGGTGATACCACCGAGTAGCTTATTACATCTATAAGTAAAAAAATACTGATCTACTGTAGAGTACCTACCGAGTAGCTTATTTTGCATCCAAAGTAAACACGCAGTAAGCTATTACTGTGTTCCTCGTTACGAGGGGCAGAAAACGGACAAATCATTCGTACTCTGTGGTAACTTTAATATTGACATTTTAAAACGTGACAAGACAAGACATCTCAGGAATTTGACGACCTCTGTAGCGTAACGGTTAGCGCATCTGCTTACCATGCGAGAGGTCCCGGGTTCGATCCCCGGCTGGGGAGAAAAAAAAAACTCCAGGTCTTGGATGTTTACATGTTTGTGACGTCGCTGTTTCTGGTTCCCACGACACAGGGTATCCTAGTGTGGGGCCAGAAGCAATGTATGTACCTGTATGTAAATGTTTATGTTTATGTTTAATCTATCGACTATCTTGAGCCATTACTAACGTGCGAACCGAGTCATAAAAGTGCGAGCGAGAGTTCCGATATGTTTCCTATATGTGTGAGAGAGAGGTCTGATACAAATGTTTATGACTCAGTTCGCATGTTTGTAATGGCTCTAGTACAGGAGGGCCCGAATAGGCAATTTAACAGATTTTTTAAAACCATCTCATATTTTTTGTTGGTGTTCATAGAATCCTTAGAGTGTTCATTTTAAATTTCTTTTGTGTATTCCTTTAAGAAACTTTAAGAAACAAATTTCGGTGTTTTTTAGTTTTATTCATTGTGTCTATTATTAATATTTTTCAAAATTTTCGGTGTCAACGAGACGCGACGTGACAGTCTCGGTGACGTCAACGTGAAAACTTTCAATGACTTTTTGCTACTATATTGTACAATGTACCATTTCACTCCATTTTGTTATTTTAGTCGATGGTTTTCCTAAAATCCAATAAATAAATAACGAAACGACGTTTTAAACTAATCTAGTCTAAGATTTGTTGGTGTGTTGTGTGATTATTGGTTAAGGAAATCGTATATATCTTATTATATGTGTAATTATATAATAATGTGTCAGTTTATTTAACGCACCGTATATAAGTATGTTTGTAAATTTATTTAATTACTTTTGCTCGCCGGTTGACTGCTAGAAAGTGCACTAAGTCCGCCGCATTGCACTATATTTTTATTATAAATGTAAGTGCAATAAGTATTAACAATAATATCACACTTAACACTAATATTATAAATGCGAAAGTTTGTGAGTGTGTATGTTTGTTACTTCTTCACGTCTAAACGGCTGGAGCGATTTTAATAAAATTTGGTATGGAGTTAGCTGACACCCTGGATTAACACATAGGCTACGTTTTACCGCGGGAAAATATCTTATTCCCATGGGAAAATCGATGAACCGCGGGTAACACCGTGGGGCACAGCTAGTTAATATTAATAGTGTGCTTCTAAGCACATCCCGCATGATTTCAATGACTTGATGACTCCGTCCCCAGGTGACGGTGAGTTTCAAGGGCGGTGACGGGCCGGAGGTGACGGGGCTGGTAAACTTCAACGAGTGCCCGTACTCAGCCGCGTGCCGACAGGTCGTCGTCGACGAACTCTCCAAGGTCTTCGTCGTCAACGTCGACGGGCCCGAGGAGACGGTCTACCTCTACGTGAGTGCTGGAAACTCCTTAATGAAAATTCAAATATTATTAAGGGTATTACGGTTACACTTGCTTGAATTCTGTCATAAAGCCTAGTTCGCACTGGGCTAGTAATTTAGTTGAGCAGCGGGTAATTTAGTGGCTAAACGTGTGCGAACCAGGAAAAAATAGTCGAGTAGTTTAGTGAATGATTTAGTCGAGTCAATCCATTTTACTCTATTTTTTCGGTCGAGTAGCGTCCTCCACCACGCGTCCGTGCTCACTGGTTCATCGGCTTTGTTGATTAGTCGAGTTCATTAGTGGCCGTAGCGAATAAATTACTCGCTACTCGACTAATTAAACTAAACTAAATTAAACTAAATTACTAGCCTATATTCTATTTTTTGAAGCGAAAGACTAAAGGTAAACAAAGACACAGCATCTCTCAAACTTACATGTCACTCAAAATAGCTCACCACTGAAATTTTAGGTATTTTTTGGGCCACAGATCTCTTGAGCAAATTGTATTTTCATGATAAAACTAAATATTTTGTTAAATAAACTGCGAGTAAGGGATAAATCAGGTTATAACAGTGTTATTGTGTTTATTGCTTAATGGCATTTATTAGGCACATCGTTTTGTATAACTTTGCTAAATATTATGCAGCGTTGTAAATTTGGCATATTGAAAAACCAAATTTTTGACATGTTGACAATTAGTCGTTCGCTTCAGTAAATAGAATATAGTGCGAACTAGGCTTTAGAGTCTGGTCAGGTTTCGCTCCGAATCGCAGAGCTTAATCATGGCACAAAATAAATAATAGTACAGGTACAGAAGATTCACTCCGCAAACTCAATTAAAGAAAAAAGGACTCTAGCAGCGATACAATTAGGTGCAATTCAGATCGCACGGCGCTAAAAAAGCTACAATTATATTCACCTACATTTTGCCTCTCTTTCTACCGCGTAACTCGCGCGCGCGTCACTGCTCGCTCGTGCGTGAGTCCCTACTTATCAGCCTCTCTGGAGTGGCCGCCGCATATACTTACGCGTTCGATATCTACACGTGGAGTGCGACAGGCCTGATCATGGTAAGCAGAGACGGAGCTCGCGTCGGTCGCCCGTCTCTGACTGAAGATTTTTTTTAAATACAATACAGGTACTACATACATTAATCCTGACCCCACACTAGGATACCCTGTGTCGTGAAACAGCGACATCACAATCATATAAATATCTGAGACATGGGGTTTTTTTTGTCCCAACCCGGGGTTTGAACCACAGAAGTAAAATTCAAGAAAGTGTATCTGTAACACAATTTATAGGTAATATGTATTAAGTTTTTGACGGGGGCCGGACTTGGCCCCCATGGTGCAATATGGCCTATAGTATAGGCCCCATACCTTCCTCAGGGAAGAGACCCGTTCCCCTCGGTGGGGACATAATGGGTTGATGATAATAATGTATTAAGTTTACAATAATTTTAGAAGATATGGTCAGAATAGAGTTTTTTTTTGTCGTTGCCTTTTTCTCCACTACAAATACGGCCCGGAGGCAGCAGTTAACATTGTAGATTGAAATTCTGCAAATACCAAGAATGCAAATACATACATAAGCTCACGCCTATATCCCAGAGGGGTGGGTAGAGACCAGAGACTGCCTGCCGCGATCCTGACAGATCACTTTCAAATTCTTTACGCTGAAATAACTTGTCTGTCCGATTCCGTCTTCAGGGCGAACAAGACACTCTGGTTGGCGTGAAGTCGATTGTGGCCATACCGGAGACGCAATGGCACCTGGACTACGTCACACCTCAACCTTATTGCCTGCGCCGTAACGGTCAATGTGCACCGGCCGTTTTCTCTACCGCTGTCGACTCCAAAAAGGTAAGAGCGCTATTATTTAATCAGAGGATAAATGTGTCTAGTGTTCAACACATCCAAGAGTTTTTTTTTTTAATTTGTAATTTAGGCTAAAACTGTTTTGAAAAGAGTAAATGTGGAGTTTCTTTGTTAGTTTCTTCCCCATGTAACTTATTAATTGTGAAACTAACAACATTGACGTTCATAAAGTAAATGTTCTATTTGGATTATGAATAAAATATTTGAATTTGAATTTATTATTTATTATTTTAACGACATTTTTACGGTCCTCAAAGGGTAAAACGGACCCTATTACTGAGACTCCGCTGTCCGTCCGTCTGTCACTAGGCTGTATCTCATTGATCGTTATAGTTAGACAGTTGAATTTTTCACAGATTATGTATTTCTGTTGCCGCTATAACAACAAATACAAAAAAAAAACATTTAAGGGGGCTCCCATACAACGAACGTGATGTTTTTGCTTGTTTTTGGTCTATATTGATAACGGCAACAGGTAGACGCTTGAAATATTGACAGAATATTTATATTCACTTTAAATATAAATAATTAAAATAAAATAAATTAATATTTTCTCGTATGGTAAACAACAAACAACGTGATTCCATACAAACGTGATTTTACAATACAGTAAAATCATCGATAAAATATTAGTAAAAGACAGGCAGATACATTAATTCTGGCCCCACATTAGGATACCCTGTGTCGTGGGAACCAGAACTGGCGACATCACAAACATGTTCTGTGGCGACATGACGACTCGACGACCGCTGTGGCGCAGTGGTTAGCGCATCTGCCTACCATGCGAGAGGTCCCGGGTTCGAACCCCGGCTGGGGACAAAACAAAAAGAAACCTAGGTCTTGGATGTTTACATATTTGTGACGTCGCTGTTTCTGGGTCCCACGACACAGGGTATCCTAGTGTGGGGCCAGAAGAAATGTTATGTTATGTCATGTCATGTAATGTCATGGCATGTCATGTCATGTCATGTCATGTCATGTCATGTCATGTCATGTTATGTTATGTTCTTGCAACCAGGTGGAGGCGGAGCTGGGCACAGGCGGCGACCGCGAGACCCGCCCCCCTGTCCTGGACAACTCGACCGAAGTGGTGTACCTTTACCCGGGGGCTACCCCCCTCACCGTCAAGGGCAAAGTGCCCGCCCCTGACAAGTACCTGTTTGTCGTCCACTACTACCAGCCTGACCATCCTGGTGAGTTGAGTAATGCATGTGTCATCGACTTTATATTTCATACATCATCATCATCAACCCATTATGTCCCCACCGAGAGGCACGGGTCTCTTCCCTGAGGAAGGTATAGGCCATACTCCACCACGGGGGCCAAGTCCGGATTGGTGGAGGCTTGTAAGACTAGTGGCTGGTCTTACTGTCAGAGGTTTTCAAGCCGCCCTAGGGCCTCTGACTTGGCTTAACGACTGCCATCTATCGACGGCAGCCGGCACCAACTGCTTAACGTGCCTTGCGAAGCACGGAACCGCTCGGAAAAATGCCACTAGCGTTAGTCATAGACGGTGACCCATCCATGGACTGAACGCGCCGTATGTTGCTTAACATTAGTGATCGTTTAAGATCACTTAGGCAGCCCAGGCTACGAGCGATTCATTTTATACATACCATCCTATTATTGGAGAGGAGGAGAATGGAGACCACACATCGGCAAGCGCAGCGTAGGACGACCAGCCACAAGATGGACAGACGATCTCATACAAGTGGCAGGGAGACGCTGGATGCCAGCCGCTTCCAACCGGTCTTTTTGGAAATCCATGGAATAGGCCTATGTCCAGCAGTGGATTTCTTGTGGCTGAATGATGATGATGATTATGATGATCCTATTATTGTTTTGACACAACAAGTGTTTATAGCACTCATAGGTCACGAGCTTCTTAGATAAATAGATCTTCGTAACAAAGTATTAGATTTAATGTTTAAGATAGTCAGAGTGGAGTCTTTTTTTTCATCCACTACATTTGGCCCAAGGCAGTGCCTAACATTATAAGTACGAGTATGTACATTGACATTCAACAAACTGAATGTAAATTCTTTACGTTGAAATAAATTTCTGATTTCTGTGTACAACATGATTGTAATATTTGAACTCAAATATTATGTCTTATTCCACAAACAAACCCACAAAAGTTACAGTGCTGTCCACACTAAACAAGAACGTGTATAGTGGTGACCTTAGGAAAGAAAATCAATCTAACCTGAGTCTCCCGCTTCCGAGTCCAAAGAATCCCAGTGGGGGCTTGAACCTATGACTTTGTTCATCGCCCTTGGGATCTACCCAGAGGGGTGAGGCGGGTATCATTATCAAGCAACAACTTAGTGCACATTACGTCCATACTCAAGTAGAACGGTACAGGGTCGGGGTGCCTCAAACGGACCTTGGGGCACCTCAGCGTCTTAAAAAATACTCACTTGGGGTAGCCCATCGGATGGCATCGTCATCAAGCAACACTGAGATACCACCGCGTCTAAGCTAAAGTCTGTTTTTTAGTTCAATGCAAAAAAATAAAACAGTCACGTTGACATCTCAATACAATCCAATATATGAATGTTGCTAGTACGCAAAAACCAAATTACCCCATAATTGTTTGTGCTACGTAGGTGTTTTTTTTGTACTTTACTCTTATGAGGAATTAAACTTTAACGTCTTTGATGTGTTAAGGATTTTGGTCACACAAGTCTTCTATTCACGTTAAAAAAAAATCTACCGAGTAAACCTATATATTTTATAACGGTAACACCGCGTCATTTTTTTTACATTGAATTAAAAAACGGACTGTAGATCGATGATTAATTCGCGGTATCGACCTTCCACCATCACATAACGTAGTGTCGTACTTTGGTGGTGCACGAATCGTTTTCCCAAGTCCTCTCTCGTCCTCAGAGAGCAGCGTGCCAGTGACCGTGACGACGGAGCTCGGCCGGTACGAGGGCCGGCTGCCCGTTAAGCACTGCCCGTCCTACTCGGGCTGCCGGGCGCCCGTCCGCGCCGCTGACGGCGACACACGGTTCCCCGTCCACGAGAACTTCACGCTCACCTTCCAGGTAAGGGGTCTACGTTTTTCTAGAATCTTTTAGAATTTTAAAGTTAAAAAGTAAAGTTGTAAAGTTGGTGTAAACACACAGTAACGGGATACCGCCGTTTAGCCAAAGTATTTTTCGCCAAATTTTACTTCCCAATAAACTTATGGCATCAGTTTCATTTCCCAAATAAAACTTTAGCAAGTTTTCATTTCGCATTTTATTCATTTGGTCAAATTATCATTTCGCATAATTTTACTGCGTCAAGTTTTATTATGCTAACGTTTACGTGTAAAGAATACGTGACAACAGAAATATAGGTGCGACGACGCGCGTAGCGAAGCGGAGCGCGTCGGAGCGTTAGGTTCTCTATGTAAGATCGAAAACAGACTCGACTTTGATGCGTTCTTACCTTGCCTCTTGTTGCCTCTTTGGTAAAATGAATTTTGACCAAGTATTTATTTGGTATACAATAACTTGCCATAATAACTTTTGCTAACTGTTTATTTGCTTTAAGTTGTTTTGAGAAATGTTTTTTTGCCAAGTGATAATTTGCGGAAAACAGTTTGGGAAGTAATACTTTGGGAAACGATTTTTGGCAATACATTAGTAAACCCACAGTAACAACGTTAACTTGTACAAAACTATTGGCAATTTGAACCGGCAGGGAGACAAAGCGTACGTGTGGCTGGACTACGTGCTGGTGGTGGCCGACGCCGACTACGTGGAGTCCGTGGTGCGCGAGTCCAACCAGCTCGACTACACGCACGACTTCATCGGACAGTGCGCTATCAACCACTACCAGGTTGACGTCGACTCTGAAGGTATTTATTGATAGATAAGAAATAAATAAACTCACGCCCGCTATCCCCTAGAACTGGGCCCACGTTTTGCCGAGTTTATTAGGTGGAATATTCTTTATACTACACCTGCTTGGAAAGTACCTTGATACTTTATCAAATTTACGGTAGAAAGTACATCATTGCATATCGAACAAATATGCGGGGAGAAAACGCATCTGAGCGGGAGAGAAAAGTGTATGAAAATCCATTTCTTACGTGGTTTTTCTTTTTTAATTTTGGGTAAGACTATGCGCCGGTAACCTAAATATCAAAAGACAAAAAGTTTTTACAGTGAGTTTTTATCTCCAAGTTCGCAAAATGACACTGGCCACTAGCAACAATTTCAATATAAATTTCAATTAGTAAAGATTTCGTTTTTTATTTTCCTTGTAGGTGTAGTATAAAGCACTATGTATCACTCGAGAGAAACTGCGATTCCCGATCTCAGGTGTTTTAAAGCCCTCGCCTACGGCTCGGGCTTCAAACGACACCCTCGACGGTAATCGGTCACTTTCTCCTCTCGGTGAACAATGTACTATTATTGTATTCATAAATATATTATTACATAGTAGATGAGTCGGCAAACGTTGTTTCGCCATTAGAAAAATTGGAGTGGACCACCCGCTTATCACTTCATCAATCATCAACCCGTTATGTCCTCACCGAGGGGCACGGGTCTCTTCCCTGAGGAAGGTGTAGGCCATACTCCACCCTGGGGCCACATGACCATGTAACTGTGTTCCTGACGTCACGAACGTCTTCTGACCGGTTCCACGGGCTCTGCGGCCGACAGATCACTCGCTCAGACCTTTTATCGCGATCGCACGCACGTCGGCGCATCTTAGAATTTAATACGTACTGCAGACGGCCCCAAGGCAGCGGCTAACATTATACATAACTGTATGTACATTGACATTCAACAAGCAGAATGTAAATTCTTTACGTTGAAATAAATTTCTGATTCTGATTCTGATTAGAATTTAATATACCTACTAGAACCTACGGAAATACATCGTGTTTTATTAGTCAAGATATCCCGAAGTTATCCTGAAGGAGCTTGACACTCAGCCAAACTGTAATAGAAATATAATGCACTAAGAGAATCAGGCGCCTGGTCGGATTCTTCTGACAATAAGTCGAGTTAGAGTATCCGGAGAGCAACGTAGTTTAGCAAAAAAGATTCCAGCCCATACAAAGTGAGTTTTGAGATATTTATGTATTTCGATTTAAGCTCATTTACGCTCTCCATAGATGTGGGTTGAACTACCATGTGCCATAACTTTGCACATACTCATCGGATCGCTATGAAAGTCCTTGATTCTTAAAATATAGACCATAGTGCTTATTTTTGTATATTTAACTAAAAAATTACAATATTGTGGGTTGGAACCTTTTTGCTAAACTACTAAACTACGTCCAATTGGGTATTTGACGGGATGTCAAATGAGTTACTTTTTAAAACGGAATTTTGTATGAATATACTTGCTTGTGACGTCACATTTTAGAGCACTCTTTTTATTTGTCATCTATTTAAAAATTGTAATAACTAGTAAATGATTAAAAGAAATACATTTTCCGAATCATTTTGTAATTTTTGTTTTAATCGAGCATCTCAAATAATTTATTGTTGATAGTGTCAAATACCGTATTTACAAGTATATTGTCATTTTTTTTCGTTTCCTCACCCCAGGCTTCTGCCGCGACTCGGTATTCTCGATCACGGCCGACTACAACAGCGGTACACTCCGCTGCAACTGCGACGTGGAGGGCTCCCTCGACCTAGAGTGCGCACCGTTCGGCGGACAGTGTCGCTGCCGACCCAACGTCATTGGGCGGACCTGCAGCGCCTGCCGCACCGGCTACTACGGCTTCCCTGAATGCCGCCCCTGCAACTGTCCTCGTACCGCCATCTGTGACGACTACGGTGAGCGATCCTGCATCGCGCAAGCAAAGTTTCTTTCTGTCGGTATAAATATTGGCCGCGTAACGTCATTCGGCGGACATGCAGACGGCTTCCCGGAATGCCGCCCCTGCAACTGTCCTCGTACCGCCATCTGTGACGACTACGGTGAGCGATCCTGCATCGCGCAAGCAAAGTTTCTTTCTGTCGGTATAAATATTGGCCGCGTAACGTCATTCGGCGGACATGCAGACGGCTTCCCGGAATGCCGCCCCTGCAACTGTCCTCGTACCGCCATCTGTGACGACTACGGTGAGCGATCCTGCATCGCGCAAGCAAAGTTTCTTTCTGTCGGTATAAATATTGGCCGCGTAACGTCATTCGGCGGACATGCAGACGGCTTCCCGGAATGCCGCCCCTGCAACTGTCCTCGTACCGCCATCTGTGACGACTACGGTGAGCGATCCTGCATCGCGCAAGCAAAGTTTCTTTCTGTCGGTATAAATATTGGCCGCGTAACGTCATTCGGCGGACATGCAGACGGCTTCCCGGAATGCCGCCCCTGCAACTGTCCTCGTACCGCCATCTGTGACGACTACGGTGAGCGATCCTGCATCGCGCAAGCAAAGTTTCTTTCTGTCGGTATAAATATTGGCCGCGTAACGTCATTCGGCGGACATGCAGACGGCTTCCCGGAATGCCGCCCCTGCAACTGTCCTCGTACCGCCATCTGTGACGACTACGGTGAGCGATCCTGCATCGCGCAAGCAAAGTTTCTTTCTGTCGGTATAAATATTGGCCGCGTAACGTCATTCGGCGGACCTGCAGACGGCTTCCCGGAATGCCGCCCCTGCAACTGTCCGCGCACCGCCATCTGACGACTACGGTGAGCGATCCTGCATCGCGCAAGCAAAGTTTCTTTCTGTCGGTATAAATATTGGCCGCGTAACGTCATTCGGCGGACCTGCAGACGGCTTCCCGGAATGCCGCCCCTGCAACTGTCCGCGCACCGCCATCTGACGACTACGGTGAGCGATCCTGCATCGCGCAAGCAAAGTTTCTTTCTGTCGGTATAAATATTGGCCGCGTAACGTCATTCGGCGGACCTGCAGACGGCTTCCCGGAATGCCGCCCCTGCAACTGTCCGCGCACCGCCATCTGACGACTACGGTGAGCGATCCTGCATCGCGCAAGCAAAGTTTCTTTCTGTCTGTATAAATATTGGCCGCGTAACGTCATGCGGCGGACATGCAGACGGCTTCCCGGAATGCCGCCCCTGCAACTGTCCTCGTACCGCCATCTGTGACGACTACGGTAAGCGATCCTGCATCGCGCGAGAAACGTTTCTTTCTGCCGGTATGAATATTGGGCGCGTAACATCATTGGGCGGACCTGCAGACGGCTTACCGGAATGCCGCCCCTGCAACTGTCCGCGCACCGCCATCTGTGACGACTACGGTGAGCGATCCTGCATCGCGCGAGAAACGTTTCTTTCTGCCGGTATGAATATTGGGCGCGTAACGTCATACGGCGGACGTGCAGACGGCTTCCCGGAATGCCGCCCCTGCAACTGTCCTCGTACCGCCACCTGTGACAACTACGGTGAGCGATCCTGCATCGCGCGAGAAACGTTTCTTTCTGCCGGTATGAATATTGGGCGCGTAACATCATTGGGCGGACCTGCAGATGGCTTCCCGGAATGCCGCCCTTGCAACTGTCCGCGCTCCGCCATCTGTGACGACTACGGTGAACGATGAGTTATGTTGAGCAATCCTACATCGCGTCATGTAGAGCCCTGGTTCACTTTTTTCTGCATTACATTGTAAGAATAGCAAATATTTCAAAGGATATTTATATAATTACACACGTACGCACATATTATGGTCTCGAACAACTTACTTGATTTTTCCCCTTCAGCCACGTTCGTAACCAGTTACGAATGTGGACTTTTTATCGCTATTTCGTAACCAGCTACAAGCCAGTTATTTCCGACCAGTTTTCGCTCCGAAACTCTCGAAACTCCGAGCTCCCGTCGTATCGGTTGCTCGTCTCGGAATCTTCCAATAAAAATCAAGTCAGTTGATCCGGACCGTATGTTCAATACACATTTATTTAGCCTTTTCGGTGTGTTTTTTTGTTAAATAAGAAGAAGAAGAAAAATTTATTATAACAACAATACACGCCACAAAACAAAATAAATCCAAAAATTAAACCATAAAATTAGTACAAAACAAAGAATCAGAAGAAAACAGGAGGAAAATAAAGATCACGGCGTGTCACTGCTGTTATAAATGGCAGCTGACTCAGCATTATGCTGAAGGACAGGCCTTCAGCGCTGATTTTCAGTCAGTGCCGAATGATACTCCGCGAGCGTCACAGACCGCGGTGTGGTGCAGCGATGAGAGAATTTAAAAAACTTAATACTTATGTACAGACACTACAACACTACAACATAGTCTCTAACCCGTACAGGATCTTGCATCTGCCCTAAGAACGTGGAGGGCGCCGACTGCGACCACTGTAAGCCGTATACGTTCAACTTCGACGTGCAGCGCGGCTGCGACGACTGCAACTGCAACCCACTCGGCGTCGTCGACAATCAGCTGCAGTGCGACCTGGACAACGGGAGCTGCGCGTGAGTCGCTTGCTGCGCCAATAGCGTCCTTATCAAAACGTCTAGTAGCAAAAAAACATATAGGAAATGAGATATTCCCAAAAAAAGCGCAAAAACCGACTTTTGTGATCTTTGACCTTGAAATGTAATAGTTGCGTGCACCCTACCATACGTAGGTTTTGAGACAACTTTTAGGGTGTCAATATACAAGTATTTACAGACTTACATCTCGAATTCCGAGGTGAACTTACTATTATGACTGGACTAAACCTCGAACAGCGCGAAACGTCTAATGAGCAGTATGCCTAATTAGCAAAACGTCCACGACTAACTGATAGTCTGTATAGCAGAACGTCTTTCATGATCATACGGTAATACGTCCACTCAGTATTTTTCGTGTATTTTTACTAAAGAAAGCAAACAAAAATTCTCTTTTAAAATAAGCTGGCAAAACGCTGTCTTGGGCAATATGGCGTCGTAACGTCACAGGTCAGTGAAGAAAACCAATGAACGTAAGTTTGACATTAATGATAGACGCCATATTTACTTAGCTTCATCATCATAGATTGATTGTTTTTTGTAATAAATAATTTTTTTTAAGTGGCTAAAACCGGTGTTAAGACTTATAATTTATACGAAAACGTATAAATAATACTTTTTTTTCACACTGTCAAATAGTCTATTAAATATGTTACATTGTACGAACGAGAACACCTCCACGTAAGAATAGCCTGTTAGCCTCTGACCTTGAAAATAACAATTAACGGAAAACCGGTTTGGCTCATGAGCCATGGCAGTCCGTACCTACACCCGCCACCCCCGCAAACGCCACTGCCCGGCCAGTTTACAGCGATCACCAACAAGCGGGAGTCCGGATTACTGTATTAGATTTAAAAGCGAACTCCCGTCCCCAGTTGCAAGGAGTTCGTAATCGGGCGCGTGTGCGACCACTGCGTGCCCGGACACTTCGCGTTCCCCGAGTGCCACGAGTGCCACTGCGCGCGCGCCGGTACCACCGACGACGTCTGCGACCAGAACACCGCCCAGTGCTACTGCAAGCGAAACGTCCGCGGACAGGTCGGTCGCCGTTTTTATAGATCGACTAGCTGAGCCGGCAAACGAGTACGACTTGTAAAATGGAGTATACACAATAAATCTATTTAATATATGATTATTTAATCGTGATTATTGTAAAATATTATCCAGATACACTTACTTGATTTTAGACTTTTCGGACTCTTCCGATAAAAATTAAGTAACGGATAACATTTTAGAATGTGTAGTGCTGCAGTGCTTACGAAAGTTTTAGTTTAGAGAAGTTAATAATTCAAATTCTTAATAATTGCATGCCTGGAAGCACTATTGAAAGAGGCACTATTTTGAAGTAGTTGCGATATAACCTTGACGAAACGTTACACTTACACAACATTGCACTATAAAAAATACATAATATAACTTAAATAATATCTTTCTGATAGAAATTGAGCTGATCAGCCCACCAAAAGTTCTACAGGTTATTTTAAAAACATGAAACTGAATGATAATTAATATAATATTTTGAAATTCTCGTAATATTCTTTAATTGTATCGATAATGTACAGGCTAATTATAATTAGACGCAAATAAATATCTTTTATACTACACCTGCTTGGAAAGTACCTTGATACTTTATCAAATTTACGGTAGAAAGTACGTCATTGCATATCGAACAAATATGCGGGGAGAAAACGCATCTGAGCGGGAGAGAAAAGTGTATGAAAATCCATTTCTTACGTGGTTTTTCTTTTTTAATTTTGGGTAAGACTATGCGCCGGTAACCTAAATATCAAAAGCCAAAAAGTTTTTACAGTGAGTTTTTATCTCCAAGTTCGCAAAATGACACTGGCCACTAGCAACAATTTCAATATAAATTTCAATTAGTAAAGATTTCGTTTTTTATTTTCCTTGTAGGTGTAGTATAAAGCACTATGTATCACTCGAGAGAAACTGCGATTCCCGATCTCAGGTGTTTTAAAGCCCTCGCCTACGGCTCGGGCTTCAAACGACACCCTCGACGGTAATCGGTCACTTTCTCCTCTCGGTGAACAATGTACTAATATTTCGCTCGACAGGCGTGCGACGTCTGCCAGGACCAGTTCTTCAACCTGCAGGACAGCAACCCCGAGGGTTGCACCAAGTGCTTCTGCTTCGGCAAGACCACTCGATGCGCCAGTGCACCGCTCTACTGGGTCGAGGTGGGCCGTCTATTTCTCTAAGATTGTACATATTTGTACACAAAACGCCCACACAAACACTCTCTCTCACACACACACACACACACACACACACACACACACACACACACACACACACACACACACACACACACACACACACACACACACACACACACACACACACACACACACACACACACACACACACACACACACACACAAACACACACACACACACACACAAGATTGCAAGTTTGTCCATTGTACCAAATTGTACAGACAAATTACATTATTATGTAGATGATTAGTATTAGTGTATTAGTGCAGATGATGTGCAATAAAACGTATAACATGGCTTCAAAACATTTAAAGTAAATAATATTCTTTCACATGACTGCCGAAAATGCGGTGTGATATTATAAATCACTGGACAACTCGACTATGTCACACTCATTAGTTAGGATAAGGAACTAGTTTGTAGTTAGTTGCTAAGCAAGTGAGTGCTGAAAAACTGTGCCGTCGAAAGACATGTCATATCACCTTTTATTACCAACTGTAATTAATTTAAAAATGTTTTTGGCCAATCTACCGTATTTGGGTAGCAATAAACGCAGCTTGAAAACTTCTAACAGTAAGACAAGCCACTAGTCTTACAAGCCTCCACCAATCCGGACTTGGCCCCCGTGGTGGAGTATGGCCTGTACCTTCCTCAGGGAAGAGACCCGTGCCCCTCGGTGGGGACATAATGGGTTGATGATGAAATGCAGCTTTACTTTAACTAAATGTAAGCTACTGCATTTTTATTAAATGTCTCTTTCTTCTACCAGATAACGGGCATGTGGGACTGGACATTGGCCATCGTGGACGCCGGACGGAGTGTCAGTATCATACCTCTGGGGCAAGAGCCCAAGTTGCTGAACGATTCCGTCATCGGGGCCGACCTGGCCTCCAGCGAGGCCAAGACTGTGGTCTACTTCGGCGCTCCCAGCCAGTACTTGGGTAAGGAAAATTGGTGCACAATAGGTTATTTGACATATTTCTGAAAGCCTTCTTATATTATGTTTGTTGGTGTTCATGGAGTCCTCAGAAAGTGGTCATTTTAAATTATTTCGTGTACGTCTTCTAAAAAAGGCAAACGAAAATTTACTTTTGAAATAAGCCGCCAAAGCGCTATCTTGGGCAATATGGCGTTGCACAGGAAATGCGCCACACACACACACACACACACACACACACACACACACACACACACACACACACACACACACACACACACACACACACACACACCCTCACACACACACAGTTGAAAACCTTTTAAGTAACATAAAGACCCCACGCTCAGGCATATGCCACCCAAACTAATGGGACAAAAATTCACTCACATTCTAACTCACTCATTATACCACTCCCACTCACTCACTCACTCGTCCTACAGGCCAGCGTCTGACGTCCTACGGCGGCTTCCTTCGCTACTCCGTCCTGTACACGGACTTGGGACGCGGACACGCGGTCGCGGCGCCCGACGTCATCATTGGAGGCCCAGGGGGTGTCTTCATAGTCCACAACAGTATTGAGCAACCGCCGCCCAAGGAGGTGAGTCCGCCTTAAACGTAGCATAAGAATCATCAGATATTTGATGCCCCAAGGGAGGCCCCCTCATGGTTATCCTAGTTTCTGTGTCTTGAGCCGCCCGAATCTAACGATCCCTGCCTAAGATAATTCTTATATATAAGAATGCATAGCTGTTCGTTAGACTCACTATAATAAAACTCGAAAACGACTGGACCGATTTGGCTGATTTTTGGTTTTTTATATTTGTGGAACTAAAGAGAAGGTGTAAATGGTGAGAAATAAAGCTTTAGCGGTACGAAGTTTGCCGGGAAAGCTAGTACAATCATAAAAATAATACGTTATTTTTTTATTTGTTGTGTATTTCTTTTTTTACTGTTCAGTATAAATATGTATTAATCGTATTTGCACCAACTACCCGTCTCTCTTTTTCCTTCGGCAACCTTTCCGTCCCGAGGTGGTCTAGAAGAAATTGTTGTTACCAATAAGTCCACCCATTGTACTCCTTGTCTACATCTCTTGTTTCTTATGTGCAATAAAGAACATTCTTATCTTATCTTCTCAGATCTGGGCGCACAGCGTCCGTCTCGCCGAAGACGAGTTTTCCAACCTCGACGGCAGCCCCGTGACCCGGGACCAGCTCATGACCGTACTAATGGACATCTCCTCGCTCTACATCCGAGCCACCTATTTTGAAGATCCCGTCACCACCACGTGAGTCGGATGGATTTCGTTCAATATTATTCATTACTAGCTTTCGCCCGCGACTCCGTCCGCGTGGACTTTAGTTCATTTTGCAACCCCGTTGACCCCCTTAAGGGTTAAATTTAGGAAAACGGGGAAACCTGTGTCCAATCAATTGTGTTGAAGAGTATTTATTTTCAGTTTCAAGAAAATTAGGCAGCATTCTTTATACCTCCCATACAAATTTTGGCAACCCTTTTCGCCCCCTTAGGGGTTGAATTTAAAAAAATCCGGTCTTATTCCTCTGTGGCGTAACAGTTCGCGCATCTGCTTACCATGCGAGAAGTCCCTTGTTCGATCCCCGGCTGGGGAGAAAATAAAAAGTCCAGGTCTTGGATGTTTACATGTTTATGACGTCGCTGTTTCTGGTTCCCACGACACAGGCCCCACACTAGGGTATTGTAGTGTGGCTCCAAAAGCAATGTATGCGCCTGTATGTAAATGTTTATGTTAATTAATTGCTATATAATGTCGTTGTTAAGTAAACATGTTAATGTCCTCAATGTAATGTTGGTGTCACGTCGTCACGCGTAACAGGTGTCACAGGTTTGTATTCTGATTTCTCTTGTGACCTGCTTAGAGCTTAGTCTAAGTTCTTTGATTCTGAGACAGAGACGTGATAGTTATTTGGATAAATACGATTTCCGAGAAATATCCGGGGGATTTATTAAGGTGATTTGAGAAAAGATGTTCAGAGTAGAGTTTTTTTCGCTGCCTTCTTCTTCACTACACTCGGCTCTATGGCAGCGGCTAACATTAAAATTATAATTACACTAGCTGTTGCCCGCGACTGTGTCCGCGTGGGCTTTAGTTGAGTAAAGTGTTAGCAACGTAAAGTAAGATAGGGATACTTTTAGCGCATGCGAAAGAGCTTTCATACTAACTTTGCACCCCCCTTTTATTCCCTTAAGGGATTATTTCCGAAAAGCTATTTTAGATGTGTTTCATGACCTTTAATGAAGAATCTTTATTCTGAATTTCGTTCGAATAACTTCAAAGACGGCAAAGTTTCATACTAAGTTTGCACCCCCGTTTTTCCCCTTCAAGGGATGATTTTTAAAACACTATTTTACACGTGTTCCATAATTTTAAATTAAGAACCTTCATACCAAATTTCTTTCGAATAACTTCAAAAACGGCAAAGTTTCATACTAACTTTGAACCCCCATTTTACCCCTTTAGGGGATGAATTTTCCAAAATCCTTTCTTAGTGCTCCTCTACGTTACAAAAGGAACCCCTGTGCAAAATTTCAAATTTCTTACCCTTATAGTTTAGGCCCTGCGTTGCTATGTCAGTCAGTCAGTCAGTCAGTCAGTCAGTCAGTCAGTCAGCTTCCCGTTTTATATATATAGATTGACATTCAATAAACAGAATGTAAATTCTTTACGTTGAAATTAATTTCTGATTTCTGATTCTGCTAATGAAATATCGATACATAGGAAATCATGCGAGCAACGCTGGGTTTTCGTCTAGTATAGTTTTAGCAAATTCGAGCGAAAGGTATTAAAAACAAGGTGGAATCAATAGTCACAAAATAGTTTTAATTCTCAACAAATTTTCACATGAACAAAAATAATTTCATACGGAAATCTTTAGCAAAACAGAAAATAATTAGCACAGAAATCTTCAACAATATAGCAAACAATTAGCAAAAACTAATCAGAAACGCAAAATAATAATATCGGATTGATGCTACGCCTACGGCGGTCCGGAGCGGAATAAGGGGCGCGCGCTGCCTTTTATACCGTTCAACCACGTGCAGGTCTAATCTCCATTAACGGAATAGTACATTGTTCACCGAGAGGAGAAAGTGACCGATTACCGTCGAGGGTGTCGTTTGAAGGATACACGGTGCTTTATACTACACCTACAAGGAAAATAAAAAACGAAATCTTTACTAATTGAAATTTATATTGAAATTGTTGCTAGTGGCCAGTGTCATTTTGCGAACTTGGAGATAAAAACTCACTGTAAAAACTTTTTGGCTTTTGATATTTAGGTTACCGGCGCATAGTCTTACCCAAAATTAAAAAAGAAAAACCACGTAAGAAATGGATTTTCATACACTTTTCTCTCCCGCTCAGATGCGTTTTCTCCCCGCATATTTGTTCGATATGCAATGACGTACTTTCCACCGTAAATTTGATAAAGTATCAAGGTACTTTCCAAGCAGGTGTAGTATAAATAATATAATCACTGTAATCCTTGCAAGGCTATCAATGACATTCTCATTCTCACCGTAGCCTGACCGGCGTGTCGCTCGACATCGCCGTAGAGGACTGGAGCAACGAGTCCGCACAAGCGCTCTCCGTGGAGCAGTGCCAGTGCCCGTCGCAGTACCGCGGACTGTCGTGCGAGAGCTGCGCGGAAGGGCACTACCGGATAACCAACGGGCCGCACGCCGGCCTCTGCGCGCCCTGCCAGTGCAACGGACACTCCAACCAGTGCGACGTCAACACCGGCGTCTGCCTCGTGAGTACTGTGCCTTGTGAGAAGTCACGTTCTCTGAGTCATCAGCGTCAACCGTTCCGTGATTTTAAGAAATTGGTTTATACAAAGGCAGTATAGTAACATTTACATACAGGCACATAGATTGCTTCTGGTCCCACACCAGGATACCCTGTGTCGTGGGAACCAGAAACCAGCGACGTCACAAACATGTAAACATCTGGTTTTTTTTGTCCCCAGTCGGGATTCGAACCCGGGATCTCTCGCATGGTAGGCAGATGTGCTAACCGCTGCGCCACAGAGGTCGTCGATAGTTCATTCATTATTTAGTTTAGTTGTCTACTCAGTAACATCAGCTAATTTACGATGTAAGCTTAATTTATGGTAACGCTGTGCTTACCTATAAGTGGTGTACAATTGTACATATAGTGGAGTTCATTAGAATCCGGCAATCATAGACAAGATAATTATTTGTCAGTTGTCGATAATTGTGTTGTACCTATACTGATGTCAAAGTGAGTGATTGAGCATTGATCAATGAGATATGGGATATGGTTCACTATTCGTTGGTTTATCCTAAATATTTGAATGAATCCAAAATGGTTATGAAGCAATTCAAATCAAGATACACTTTTTGTGTACCTATCGATTTTTTTCTATAAAATCAGGATTCACTTTTGTCCAAATGTTTAATGGGAATATTTAACTAAGTGACTATCGCACAAACATGATAAACGATCACCATGCATTAATATATCAATTCCCACTCACACAGGACGGTGACAGTGAGTGAAGTATAAACGTGTTTTTAATATTTACCCTTTTATGCGTAGATGGAGTAGAACTCCCTTCACGCTTATTAGGGCCCAATAATTGATACAAAACTCTTTTTTTGAGTTATTAGTAAAGAGAATGCAATTATATCCTTCATCTTAAGCGACAATGCAAACTCATTTTGTCGTTCAAAACATAAACATGACGGTTTGTTGTGGAAGAAAAAAATGCCAGATTTGAAAAAGCGAGTCGTCATGGGTGATAAAAGTGGCAACAGAAAATTGTTTGTTATTAAAATAATTACGCCTTTAAGTTAGAAACCCCACTGTGCTAAGTTTGAGTTTCAATACCTTTTGCTTTTAAAAAAATCACGCAATTCGCAACTAGCGTTTAGCCATAATTATATTAAAGTTAATTTTTTCGAACTGACTTATTGATTCAAATATTGAAACATTTGAATCAATGAGTTTTAAAATCAATTCAAAACATTGAACAACACTAACTTTCCAAAGACAAATAAGACTTTGATGAGTAAAAAATAAAATGTCAGCTTTACAAACTATTGAAATTTTCGTCGTCCGAGTATTTTTTATCAAAATAACTATCTTAGAGAAGTTATTTGGCATAAAAATGATTGTAAGAACAATTAATGGTTCCTTGAAATGTGATTATGATCAGGATTGATATACAAATGTAAGTAATTACGGAGTAATCGTGATTGAATTGGTTTGTTTACACGATTGTGAGATTCTACAGCAAGCTGGTATAGGTATACACGTAACTTTATCTTCCTGTAACACTATTGTACTATGTTTTGTATGTAAGCTATTGGTATGCCTAATAAAATAAAATAAACCCATTATGTCCCCACCGGGGGGCAAGGGTCTCTTGCCTGAGGAAGGTATAGGCCATACTCCACCACGGGGGCCAAGTCCGGATTGGTGGAGGCTTGTAAGACTAGTGGCTGGTCTTACTGTCAGAAGTTTTCAAGCTGCCCTAAGGCCTCTGACTCAGGCAGGCAGCCGGGCTACGAGCTAGTGTAGCGTTCTCTGAGTAGTGTATTTTGATTTGTTGTATTTCTGTGTACCATAACGACGATAGCTTTATTTTTGTTTAGTTTTAATTTTATTTAGTCTCCAATCTTATTTGGTTCAACCCGAAAATGTTGCTTTAGTATTAGGTATTTTACTTTCTAAAATAAATGGTGGTAGCTTGAGTTAATTTTGCTGTTATCATTGAACCATATCGGCAAGCGCAGCGTAGGACGACCAGCCACAAGATGGACAGACGATCTCATACAAGTGGCAGGCAGACGCTGGATGCTAGCCGCTTCTAACCGGTCTTTTTGAAAATCCATGGATGAGGCCTATGTCCAGCAGTGGACTTCTTGTGGCTGAATGATGATGATGATGATGATTGAACCATAATATAATACAGAATATCCCGAATATATAATATAAATAATATCCCGAACCATCACAATATTTAATCTGAATGTCTGCTTCTGTCCGTCCGTCGGTCTGACTGACTGAGAAAAGGAAACACCCGCCCACGTGACCATCTACTTTGAAGGCGTGGACAAACAACGGACCGCCATTTGTTAAGCTGGGATCCCTTCGGGAGGCCTGCAGTGATACCAGAGCATTGCAGGCCTTCTGGAAAGAGATAGGTCGGCTGGAGTAAACTCACAGCCTTGCTACGTACAATGGCCCAACTATGAGGCTAAAGGTCAAAGCCCACTTACACGACTCTGCTCCCACCCGGCAAAAATAATATCATTCAAATATGGGCTTTAAATATTGCTCTTTAGATATATTTTACATTGGCACCAATGACAGCAGACAGCTCGCTGCCGAATGGTAGCAGAGTCGTGTAAGTGGGCTATGACCTTAGGTGCGGAAATCTAGGCCTAACTAACTAACTGCCTGTCTGGTGTGTACTAAAAATTAAACACGACATATTGTCTACAGAACTGCATGGACAGCACAATGGGCGACCATTGCGAGCAGTGCATCCCCGGTTACCATGGCGACGCGACGGTGGGCACGCCGGTCGACTGTCTCATCTGCGCGTGCCCGATGCCCTATCCGTCTAACAAGTAAGCGGTTTCCGGTGCCCAAAGTTTGATGAGCAATTAGAAGAAGAAAATAGTAGATTGTATCATAAGGGAGCAAAATATTATTTTTACGGCGTTGGCGGTTTTTTAATTCCAGAGCGAAGTGAGGGATTCTAGAGCAGAATCTCGAGCGTAGCGAAGGATTCTTTAGTAGAATTCTGAACGAAGCTAGGGATTCTAAGTACATCGCCCGAGCCAAAATAGTTATTTGTTATGCAAGGCTGCAAAGTGGTTATTTAGCGCGAGTGTTGAAATTGAAAGCTGAGCAAGTGAAGGATTCGCTCATGGTTCAAAGATAGATTCCTGAGCGTAGCGAGGCTTACAAAACACAAGACGCCAAATAATGTTGCAGCCATGCGGAACACACAACTTTTCACCTCACTACAGCGAGGAAAATGCGAAAGGCAAGAAAAACAATAAAAATATATTATATACTCGCGCGATTTTTCAGATATTATATTTCTGTGGTGCATGTAACTTTTAAAAAATATAAAACTCCTTCAACGCGTGACTGATTTCATAATATCCAATCAGAAACATTGTTTTTGATTACAGATTTTTAACTGTTTTATTTTTATCTACACTTTGTTTAATGTCAAATAGGTTTTATTATAAATACTAATAGTGTTTCAATTTAATTCACAAATTTTTACTAATTAATCCATTAAATAAAACACAATTTTAATGTTTATTTGATATAGAAATTGACATGCATTGCTTCTGGCCCCACACTAGGATACCCTGTGTCGTGGGAACTAGGAACAGCGACATCACAAACATGTAAACATCCAAGACCTGGGTTGTATTATAATCTTTTTATCAAATTCAAATTCAAACATTTATTTCAACGTAAAGAATTTACATTCTGCTTGTTGAATGTCAATGTACATATAGTTATGTATAATGTTAGCCGCTGCCTTAAGGCCGTCTGTAGTGGAGAAAAAGGCAGCGAAAAAAAAACTCCACTCTGACCATTCTATCTAGCTGTCTATCTAACCCGGGTCTAAAGCCGGGTTTTCACGGTCTTATTGCGCTCGGACCGAGTGCGCCATCCGAGTAAACTAATGCTGCTGATTGGACGGTTTTTCGTCATGACACTAAAATGGCCAATCAGAAGCATGAGTTTACTCGGATGGCGCACTCGGTCCGGGCGCACTAAGACCGTGAAAACTCGGCTTTAACCGTTCGCGCCTTGTCCCAGCTTCGCTGTGGGCTGCGAGCTGAGCAACTACGGAACGCTGATTCGCTGCGACTGCAAACCGGGCTACGGGGGGCCACGCTGCGAGTTTTGCGCCGCCGGATATTATGGCGAGCCCGAGGTCCTTGGTGAGTGCTTGCACCCGGAGACCACCATGCTTTTTGTTACCGAGCGTCTGTGTTTCTGGTCCACTGCTGGGCAAAGGAATGCTCCTGTTAATTGGCCATGCTACTTATTTTTTATATAAACACGTTTTTTATAATTTATTTTGAAAATAATGACAGTTTTAAGTTTTAAATTCACTTTTGTATTTATGAGTTTCATTCATTAGGACAGTTTTTAATAATTTTCTAAAATGTTGTGTCTGTGACGTCGTCAGAGCATGGTTAAAGATATCTTTGCGTACACACCAAAAAGAAACAAATTTTTATTTTTTTTATTTTAAGCAAAAGATTCATACTCATACTGTGTTCGTTGACGTCATAGAAAAGTCATTTAAGGTTAAGGCTTTTTATTGAATATTTTAAAAAATATAGACTTAACTATAATATAATCTGATAAATAGAAATTGTACTGAAAAAAAAAATTTTCGAAATGTTTTTGAGATTTCCGTAACGACTATGAATGTCGATGAAGCGAAAGTTATCTGTCAGGATCGTGGCAAGTGGCAGTCCCTGGTCTCTGCCTACCCCTTTGGAATACAGCCGTGTGCGTGCTTGAAATCGCCAATCCAGTGGCCCACATTCCCTCTCTAAGAAAGCTTGTGCTCTTCATCATCATCATTCAGCCACAAGAAGTCCACTGCTGGACATAGGCCTCCTCCATGGATTTCCAAAAAGACCGGTTGGAAGCGGCTTGCATCCAGCGTCTCCCTGCCACTTGTATGAGATCGTCTGTCCATCTTGTGGCTGGTCGACCTACGCTGCGCTTGCGGATGTGTGGTCTCCATTCAAGAACCTTTCGGCCCCATCGGCCATCAGTTCTTCGTGCTATGTGTTCCGCCCACAGCCACTTCAACTTACTCATCCGTTCCACTGAAGATTGTGCTCTTCAGTGGAACGTATATACCTAAGCTGCTTACGATACTGTGGAGTAGCATCGAACGTCATTCCACGGCGGCCATTCCACCGCCGCTCGCGACATCAACAAACATTTTTGGAAATGCGGGGGCGCAGGCGCAGGCGCACCCCTGTGATTGGTTGATGTTAAAGTACTTGTGTTATTAGCTTCTAAGGATTTGTAAAATTATGTACATAGTAGCTGTAAGTTTTTGAATAAAATGTTGACATTGTTGGAGTTTAGTTTGGACAAGAAATTGCGTTTCATTTGAAGAGTTCTATCACCCACGAAAACCGTTACAATTGGGAATGGATGAAAATATCAGAAGTGCTTGATATTTTTTTTGGTGATAGGAATAACCTAGAAAAAACGCGAGAAAAAAGTTTCAATTTTTTTGGCTTCGTAGTTAATTTTTAAATAATCTTAATATTTTTCCATTCGTAGTTCTGGGCTCAGTACGGCTTAACAGACATATTCCTTGGTCCGCTACGTATTAAAAAAAAAACTGTGGTGACATTGACAGCTTTTCAAGGTGGATTTTTTTTTCATACGTAGCGGACTAAGGAATATATCTGATATGCCGTACTAAGCCCAGAACGACGAATAGAAAAATATTAAGTATATTTAAAAATTAACTACGGGGCCAAAAAAATTTAAACTTTTTTCCCGCGTTAAGGAAGGTTATTCCTATCGCCAAAAAAAATATCAAGCACTTCTGATATTTTCATCCATTCCCTATACCATACCTTACCTTACCTAACCTGTATGCCCAGGCAACTACTGCCGGCCGTGCAACTGCTCCGGTAACATCAACCCCTCGGACCCGGCATCCTGCGACAGCGTCAGCGGAGACTGCCTCAAGTGCGTCAACAACACCGCCGGAGCCGCATGCAACCTCTGCGCGCCAGGCTTCTTCGGCGATGCCATCTTCTCAAAGAACTGCACCGGTAAAAGCCCTAGGGACAATGGGCGTACCCTTGTGATGTTCTGGCATCACACCTCAGCCGGAGGGCGCCCCAAGGCAGCGGCTAACATTATACATAATATGAAATGAAAATATAAACCTTTTTGTACACACACACACACACATGCACACACACACACACACACCTTGAATTGAGTGGCTAGAAAAACTTTTTGTTTTTATCTGTTAATTATATTTTTTCTTTGCATGCAATAAATGTTGTTATCTGGACTGACAGTCGTCCGCTCAGTGTATCCCGACTACGTATGTACGCACATTTTTAACGTTCTAACTTATGTCACCTTCTCCTAAGATACAGGTTTTTTCGCCTAGTTTAGGAGACAGGATGAAACGACAATAATATTGTACTGTACACTAGATTTAGCACTAAACGATTGTCATCATTTTTACATGTATTTATTGGTTTATAAATAAACAATTTGATTTGATTTGATTTGACATAAGTGTATGTACATTGACATTCCACAAACAGAATGTAGAAACCTATTTTTCTGTATGATAATAATATTTTTGTAAATCAAAAGCAGGAATGTTTTTTTTAAAAACAATTTAGTTTACTCCTTAAATTTAATTTACATCAGATAAACCGTTGAATCAAAAATACACAAATTATCACATAATCACACGTCCAACACCACGAAGCGCTCGCTGAAAAGTGAAGTGACAGGCGTAAGGCCACGTGACTCGCGCGTCAGCATGGCGCGATGCTAGGCCCCGCCCCCTTTGGGCTAGGTATTTCCAACAATCTATTTATATAAAAGGAGAAGCAGAGTGACTGACTGACTGACATATCCACGCAGGGCCTAAACTATAAGGGTTAGAAACTTGAAATTTTCCACAGGGGTTCTTTTTATAATGTAGGGAAGCACTAAGAAAGGATTTTTGAAGATCACCCCCTAAGGGGGTAAAATGGGGGTACAAAGTTAGTATGAAAATCTGCAGTTTTTGAAGTTATTTGAATGTAATTCAGTATGAAGGTTCTTCGTTGAAAGTCATGAAATACGTGTAAAATATTTTTTCGAAAATAATCTTTGAAGGGTGGAAAAGGGGGGGTGCAACGTTAGTATGTAAGTTCTCTGATTTTCAAAATGATTTCAACAAAATGTAAACACACATTTTTTTATTTTAATTATTTCACATGTGCTAAAAGTATACGTAACTTATTTGCAAACACTTTTTTCAACTAAAGCCCACGCGGACGAAGTCGCGGGCAACAGCTAGTACTTTATATTCTGGAGTCAGTAAAGGCGAGAACTCTGAATGACGACGATGAGTAGTAACAAGTGGGTTGCCCCAGCGTGCGACTGCGACGAGTACGGCATGGAGCGGTGCGACGCGTCGACCGGCACGTGCGTTTGTCGCAGCGGCGTGGTCGGGCCGCGTTGCGACGCGTGCGCGCCGTCGCACTGGGGGCTTCGCGGCGGCCAGGGCTGCGCCCCCTGCGACTGCGGGCTCGCCTCCGAGGCGGCGCAGTGCGACGAGAACACCGGCCAGTGCAGGTGCGTACGCAATCATCATCATAAGATAAGATAATAGTGCATTGTTCACCGAGAGGAGAAAGTGACCGATTACCGTCGAGGGTGTCGTTTGAAGCCCGAGCCGTAGGCGAGGGCTTTAAAACACCTGAGATCGGGAATCGCAGTTTCTCTCGAGTGATACATAGTGCTTTATACTACACCTACGAGGAAAATAAAAAACGAAATCTTTACTAATTGAAATTTATATTGAAATTGTTGCTAGTGGCCAGTGTCATTTTGCGAACTTGGAGAGAAAACTCACTGTAAAAACTTTTTGGCTTTTGATATTTAGGTTACCGGCGCATAGTCTTACCCAAAATTAAAAAAGAAAAACCACGTAAGAAATGGATTTTCATACACTTTTCTCTCCCGCTCAGATGCGTTTTCTGTCCGCATATTTGTTCGATATGCAATGACGTACTTTCTACCGTAAATTTGATAAAGTATCAAGGTACTTTCCAAGCAGGTGTAGTATAAAGAATATTCTTGTAAATTTTTGGTCCGGATCAACTTACGTGGCTTTTTATCCAACGAGTCCGACCAGGTTACGCTCCGATTCGATTTTTCTTTTTATCGCCCAACATCCACTGATGTAGGGCATGAGAACCTTAGACCCAAATTAGGTCGCTTTAGAGTAATAGAGACAAAATGCAAATAAGCTACTTTTAAAACGTAATTTTGTATGAAAATACCGAAATTTCGACGTCATAATATGTCAGAGCACTATTTTTATGTTTCATCTATTTAAAAATTATAATAACTAGTAAGTGATTGAATTGAGATCAGGTACATTTTCCGAAATATTTTGTAATTTTTGTTTTAATCGAGCATATCAAATAATTTATTGTTGGTTGTGTCAACTACCGAATTTAAACTATCCCTTATTACAGATGCGCGAAGGGCGTGACTGGAAAACACTGCGACCAATGCGCTGCTGGATACTGGAACTACACCAAAGAAGGATGCGACCGTAAGTTTAAATTCTAGTATAGGTAGCGTCACAAGCTACGAGCGCTAGACGAAACTAGTGGGGGTGTCAGCGCAAGTGTACAATCGCGCGCATACCTTCTAGTGGCCGCGCGCCTTTAAAATCAACAAACACAAACATTTACATACAGGCACGTACATTGCATTAAATTGACGCTGAACTATAGCCCTGATTGAAATATGACGAAACTTTAAGATTGAAACTATTCTTTGCCCATTTTACACTCGCTTTATCGTTCCAATTGTTTTATATCACGTTATTTGTAACGGTCTTTACAATGGAACGAGTTTGGAGTCAGTGAAAAGTTATCTCCATCCATTATGCTAATAAAAGATGCTTGTATTCGTAAATATAACAGTTCCTTAAAGTATCCCAGTAATCCCATTAATTTACAAATAAATCTAGTCATGTCATCGCAATAAGGTAGGTATTTAGCTTGAATCATAACTACATTTTTCACCTATTACAGTTAAAACCATCGTTGCTACGATTATTGTCATGTGGCGGAGGTACTATTCTCTCCATCAAATCATCTTTTGACATAGAAGAAGACGGTTTGAATTGAGTTTTGAACGCATCTTATCTTTTTTTTTTGATGTGGTTAAATCTTTGAAAGATACCCGACTCTTCGGAGATGTCCCCGGGGATGCGTATGTACGCATCCCCGGGGACATCTCCGAAGAGTCGGGTATCTTATCTCATCGTATGTACGCATCTTATCTCATCTTATCTTTCCAGATTGCAACTGCAACACCGGCTACTCGGTCGGGTTTATGTGCAACGCGACCGGCCAGTGCGAGTGCTTGCCCGGAGTCATCGGGGAGAAGTGCGACCGGTGCCCTGAGAGGTCAGCTTTCCACTCGACTCACCTGTACATTGGACCAACGAATTATTATTGTAGACCCTCCTTTCCATTGCACTGACGCACATCGTAGATCCACATGTCCACTGGACTGACGTACTACATCGTAGATCCGCCTGTCCGTTGCACTGACAGACATCGTAGACCCACCTGTCCATTTCACTGACGTACATCGTAGATCCAATTGTCCACTCGTCTGACGTACATCGTAGACCCACCTGTCCATTTCACTGAGGTACATCGTAGATCCAATTGTCCACTGGTCTGATGTACATCGTAGACCCACCTGTCCATTTCACTGAGGTACATCGTAGATCCAATTGTCCACTGGTCTGACGTACATCGTAGACCCACCTGTCCATTTCACTGAGGTACATCGTAGATCCAATTGTCCACTGGTCTGACGTACATCGTAGACCCACCTGTCCATTTCACTGAGGTACATCGTAGATCCAATTGTCCACTGGTCTGACGTACATCGTAGACCCACCTGTCCATAGCCTTGACGTATATCGTAGACCCAACTGTCCATTGCACTGACGTACATCGTAGACACACTCTCCACTGGACTAACGTACATCGTAGATCCTCCTGTCCATTGGGCTGACGTCCATCGTAGGCCTAACTGTCCATTGCACTGACGTGCATCGTAGATCCACATGTCCACTGGACTGACGTACTACATCGTAGATCCACCTATCCATAGCCCTAACGTATATCGTAGACCCAACTGTTCATTGCACTGACGTACATCGTAGACACACTCTCCACTGGACTAACGTACATCGTAGATCCTCCTGTCCATTGGGCTGACGTCCATCGTAGGCCTAACTGTCCATTGCACTGACGTGCATCGTAGACCCACATGTCCACTGGACTGACGTACTACATCGTAGATCCACCTATCCATAGCCCTAACGTATATCGTAGACCCAACTGTTCATTGCACTGACGTACATCATAGACCCATTGTCTATTGCACTGACGTACATCGTAGACCCTCCTGTCCATTGGACAAACATATAAGGGCGCGTGTACACGAGCACGTTTTCAACCCTGGTGGTTCAACTCTATAAGCTGGTGTGAGCCGGCGCTAGCGACGGTTTCATGTACAGACTTTCATGGTGCTTCATACATAACTGGCACCGGACCGGCGCCGTGCCGGGTAGAAACTTTGAATCACCCGTCTATTGGACCAACGAATATTTTAGACCCTTAAAATATCTGAGATCCACGGGACTGACGGATATCGTAGACCTGTTTAACAGTTACAGGATTGGAATCGTAATAGGCATGCAATTGATTGTGTTATGTGGAAGTTGTTACGTTATTTGTCTGCGAATGTGGTCCAGGTGGGTGCTGATTCCGCACGAGGGCTGCCAGGAGTGTGACTCCTGCACCGACGCGCTCATCTTCTCCGTCGAGGACCTTCGCGATCTGCTGGCCAACGAGACATTGGATTTCAAGGTATTTAATCTGTTAGCTTATGACGCTCTAGATCAGGGATACCCAAAGTGGTCCGAATCTTTCCAATTAATACCTTAGTACCCTTAAAACTAAAGATAGGCCCCCTTATTCATAATAGTCTGCTAACTTAAAGCATTGCTAATTCTCACTCTGTCTTCTTCTATTGACCTAAGTCAGAATGAAAAATAACACTCTGTAGCAGCTGTTTTAAAATAGCGGACCATTATGAATAAGAGGGTTGATTTTAAAAGTAGGTAATTTGGCCATGGGGGTCTAAGGTAACAGTTCATTTTGGAAAAGGGGTCACTTGTCCGAAATAGTTAGGGGATCCCTGCTCTAGATGGTTGAGACCGGTGATGGCCACCGGCGTTCTGCTTGGCGTTCATTGAGTAAACACATCACAAGTTTGATAATTTAAATGTAGTATCTAAGATCCTAGAGTGGGTAGAACAATCGACTCTGAAGCAAGCAATGAAGTTAATAAAATAATAACATTATTTTATGGATAACTCAAATAATTACTTCATACTTGCTACGGCCTCACTTGAAGGCGAAGATTCGTGTTCGCGTTGACGCGACAAAACTTCGTGTTCGCTCTACGGTGAAGAGCTTGGCCACATCAAATAAACCTACGTCGTGACAATCTAGAACGTTGCTAAATTCATTTTGCGGAAAACATGGAAGAGGGAGTTGCTCTGTATCAAATGGCGGCAAATAATTATTTACTGCATCTTTATTGTATGAACAACATAAAAATGTTAAAAAGAGGAATAGCAGGCGATGGTGGATGGATATGGTGGATAAAACTGGTTCAGATTCATACTTTATTGCACACGAAACAGTACATATTTTTACAGTACATACATATTCATAATTTTGTATGAATTCAATTATCTTCTCATTGTCATACGGATTCGAGCGTAGTTAAAACACGTCCAAACCAATCGGAGTCTCGCTGTCAAATAAAGCGCGCGAAGTGGAGCCTACCGCTCGAACTTTGTCGCGATAAAACCCTTTGATGTGCGGCATTTTACCGACAGCGGCGCGAAGGGTGTTTGTATTCGCAATGATGATTCGCGATAGGACGAATTTTTTGGCCAGACATGTCGCGACAACGCAAATCTTCGCGTTATCGCGATAGTGTGACCTTACCATTACAAGTTACGCGAGAGTGATGTCATAGGCTAAGGCCGATTTGTATGCCGCTTTTTTGTACCACGTGACTATATTGACTTTTCTTACAATTCTTACAACTGGTTGTATTATGCGAAGTATTATTCGTAGAGAAAAGAATATCATGTTTATTTATCTTTTAACTATCTGTCCCGCCAAACTTCGTGCCGCCAAATGACAATGGGCAAAAATGTATGGAGCTTGGTCCAAGAACCTCCACGATTGAGACATGTGCCAAAGTAAAGGCCCATGTCCTTACTTCAAATTCTCACAAGGAAATCAAAATTGGTCCTGGTGATTTCGAAACAAAAATACTTTTTATTTTATCATAAAATGTAAACTTAGTAACTAGGTTAAGTACTGCTGTTGTGCTCCAAAGTCATTTTGTACAAAATATGGTTTGGTTGTAAGAAGCAACTACTGTCTAGATACCCAGGGGCCTGTTTCATAAAAATATATGTAAAAAATATTCATGTATATTTGGTTTTTATGGAAAAGATGCCATAGTCGATTCTAAAAATAAAACAAAAGAAAACGAATAAACAACAACACAAGGTTTTTTATTAAAGACGGCCAATATTACAACATTGGACGAGACTAGCACTGGACCGGATGGGTTCGCGTGAAAGAGAAGAGGCCTATGACCAACAGTGGGCTCCATTTACGGGCTGATTAAGTTAAGTTAAGTATGTCAATATTACACTTGTGAGGGGGATGCTTTGCTCCTCAACAATGAAACGATCAGCATTGACGATCAGAGAGGTTTAAGCAGAATGTATTTTTGGTGCGCCTGAAAATTCGTGGTAGCAAAAAGAGGGGCTTGATGTGAATGTTTTATAATGACACTTGTCTGGCGCGGTGGCGAGAGTATTTAGCCGGCCATCACGCATGAGGCGCGCGAACGCTCCATGTAGGATGGACTACATCACCCCCCATGGAGAGGATTACTCCGGGGATACGTCCTTGAACCGGACTCTTCGTCCTGACCGCATCGTATAGTCGCGGCGCGGAATGGTCGCAGTAGGCGCATTCTGTGCATTTGACGGTGCTGTAGCTACTTTGCCTCCTTCCGTGGGTGTGATTGAGATGGATGGTGATGGGTGTTTATCGGCAAGGATGTAGGCTGGTTTGGCACGATCCATAGAAACGGTCACTGGTCCTCGCGATGAGCTCGTCCTCCTTAGCACCTTAAACGGACCTGTGTACGGAGCTTCTAATGCGGCGCGTAATGCATCTTTGAGTAAAAAAACTTGTGTGCAACTCTCGAGGTCTTTTTGAACAAACAGGGGCTCGTTGCCGTGCTTTGATGCTGGGGTCGGTTTTAATTTTGCCTTGTGTTCCCATAGATTGGCAACGAAATCTTATGTCTGTAGAATAGGAGTTGTTGACGTTGTTTGTAGGAACTCTCCAGGAACCTTCAATGGCTCTCCATAAACAAGTTCCGCAGCAGAGTTTTTTAGATTCTCTTTCTACGCAGTCCGGACGCCGAGCAGAATAAAATGATGGAGAGAACTTCCGTCCATCGAGTGTTTTTGTGTGCCATGATTGCTGCTTTCAGGGTTCTGCGTAGGGGTTCTACCATGCCGTTGGCTTGCGGGTGATATGCATTAGTGTGCTGCAGTTTAATACCACACAACTTTGCCAGTGCCTTGAATAGGTGGGATTCAAATTGCCTGCCCTGGTTGGTAGTCACTATCTGAGGTCAACCGAACCTTGCTATCCAAGTCTCGTAGAAAGCTTTGGCTACAGTTCCGGCAGTCATGTCGTAAAGCGGTGTAACATCAGGCCAACTAGTAAACCTGTCAACGGCTGCTTAGCAGTATCTGTAGTTCTCTGACGGTGGTAGTGGTCCTCCTAAGTCAATGTGAATATGTGAAAATCGAGCTCCGGGTGACTCAAAAACTCCAAGTGGTGTCGCTGTGTGTCGTTGCACCTTGGCACGTTGGCATGCGAACCCCGTTGGAACCCAAGTACGACAGTATTTGCGTAACGAAGACCATACAAACCGTTGTGACATGTTGTTGATCTGATTTCTACGTGATGAGTCACGTGGCATGAGTGCCATGAATTGAGTTAAAGACTTGGCGACGTAACTGACATGTGTTGAAAGGACGAGGACCGGCTTGCGATACATCGTAGAACAAAGTTACCTACGTATGTGCCTGGTGCTGGTACTTTCTTTAGTTTTAATGAAGACCCGCCCGACAACAGCGATAGCAGTTCTGCATCATCTTCCTGTGTGCAGGAGATAGAAATTCGTTGGTTGCTGTGATGGATTCAATTCTGGAGAGAGCATCGGCTGTAATGTAATGTACTGGGTACACATACCTGATACGGATGCTGATTTTCTGTAGCAATTGCAGCTGCTTCTGGGTGTTCATTAAACAGCGCTTGTGTTAATGTAATTCGCCTTTTTCGTAACACAGAACGGTTACACAACAAACGAATAACTCCCACTGAAGGTCGATACATATCGAAAACACAGTTCAACAATTAACAATCACAAAGAAAAAGAGGTGTCCATAAACAAGCATAAGTCGGTTTGAAGTCCAGCACAAGTACAGCACAGAAAAACACAGCGAACAAGGTGAGATCTAGCTCCAGACTAACTGCGGCGTGCGCGCGCGTCTCTTGCTTCGGAAGCGAGGGTTTAAGGGGAGGGGGAGAGAGTGGGGGTGGCAGGGTGGCGCGAATATGCCTTCTGCGTCGCACTGCCGCAAATAAAGCGGCATTTCATTGTATATAAAATATTAAAGTAGGCCGTTTCTAGGAAAAAAAAAGTTTAATCACATTTTAAAAAAATCTCTCGGATGGATTTTATTTATGTAAAATGTTATTTGGAGAGAAAAATATACCTATCGATTGGTATTATTGTTACCCGTAGAGGCTCTTGGACCACTTTTGCCCATTCTCCTTTTTCGTAAATATTCTATATTTTCTTAACATTGAAATATTCTTTGAACCTCCACAAATATGATTTTGGCAACAGACCTTTTTTACATTACTTAGTTTTTTTATTGATTTGTTCTTTTAATATTGTAATTTTTTTAATTTAATTTTTGTATTTGTGCCAGCCTTATTAGTCTTAGTGTCTTGATTCTTGTCATAAAAAGTTTAACAAACAAGTGGATTTCAGTGCCAAGTTTTTACTTAAATAGAAAAGTAACGGCGCTGATACTGTGCTTAACATATGAAAAACCAAAAATTGGCCAAATCGGTCCAAGCGTTCTCGGGTTTTAGTGAGACTAACGAACAGCAACCCATTTTTAGATGTAAGATGTAAAATAAAATAAATAAACTCACGCCCGTTATCCCCGAGAGGGTAGGCAGAGGCACCAATCACTAAGAACTGCGCCCACGTTTTGCCGAGTTTATTAGGTCCCAAACGAGACAAGTGGCAAGCCTGTCGTCGTTATCCGGGCGCAAGTTATCAGCGAATGGTATTGCAAACAAATGTACGTAACTAAAAGTCATTGGTACATGATTGGTTCGAACCCAGACCCTCATGATCGAGAAGCAAGGGAGAAGTAAGATGTGTGGTATTAAATTGCCTATCCTGAGCTATTAAAACAGTGTAAGTGTCCTTTATACTACACCTGCTTGGAAAGTACCTTGATACTTTATCAAATTTACGGTAGAAAGTACGTCATTGCATATCGAACAAATATGCGGGGAGAAAACGCATGTGAGCGGGAGAGAAAAGTGTATGAAAATCCATTTCTTACGTGGTTTTTCTTTTTTAATTTTGGGTAAGACTATGCGCCGGTAACCTAAATATCAAAAGCCAAAAAGTTTTTACAGTGAGTTTTTATCTCCAAGTTCGCAAAATGACACTGGCCACTAGCAACAATTTCAGTATAAATTTAAATTAGTAAAGATTTCGTTTTTTATTTTCCTTGTAGGTGTAGTATAAAGCACTATGTATCACTCGAGAGAAACTGCGATTCCCGATCTCAGGTGTTTTAAAGCCCTCGCCTACGGCTCGGGCTTCAAACGACACCCTCGACGGTAATCGGTCACTTTCTCCTCTCGGTGAACAATGTACTATTCCCTACCAGGACAAGGCGGACTCTTTCTTCACGACGCAGCGGCTCAACTACATATCGAATCGCACCCGTGAGCTGCGCCCGCGCGTGTCGCAGCTCCGCAGCGTGGACGCCGGTGACGTCACCGCCGCCGTGCTCGCGATCGAGACGCAGGCTAGGGCGCTGCTCAGATCCGTAAGTTCAAATTAAACATAAACATTTACATACACTCACTTACATCGCTTCTGGCCCACACTACTAGGGCGCCCTGAGTCAACAATGTGACAAAAATGAACTACGATATATAGGGGGCCCTTCAAGTTTTACGTAAGCAGATTTATTACAGTTATTCACCCCGTTCCTCTTGTCAGCAAAAGTAGGCAACACTCTGACCCCCCCCCCCCCCCCATATTCACTTAAACATTGGTATCGCATTTTTCTATCTATGTATCCTAATTTTTTAAGAATTATTGCTGACGTAATCACCGTCTAGACCCCCTCCCCCCCATATCATCAAAAATAATGAAAGCAAAGACCCCCCCCCCTAGAATAGTGCTTACGTAATACTTGAAGGCCCCTAAACATAAACATACAAGCACATACATTGCTCCTGGCCCCACACTAAAATACCTTGTCACGTGGGAACCAGAAACAGCACATCAAATATCAACTAAACAATCCCAGGTCTTGGATGTTTACATGTGTATTATAATGTTGGTAGTTCCCACGAGTGTGGGTAAAAAAAATGTAGATTTGTGCCCGTATGCAACTGTTTATTATTATTACTATTTATTAGCTACTCCAACAGTATTTTCACATTTAATTTCAAAACTACTTATTTTAATTGTGTATCATTGAGTGTGAAACACCTTTACAGGAGTATACATAGATCTTTCAAAATTGTGTGTTCAGTAAAACAAATTATTTCATAAATGTCCGAGTTAAATAAATTATATCAAATGTTGACTATGATTTAATAATATTTTAATATAAATTAGAATGTTTGTGTTTATACATGAAAACAAAATAATTCGAAAGTAAAAGCTCGTTGTGTTGGAGCGTGGAGTTCGCGGCTACGGACGATGAAAACCAAATCGTGAGAGCGAGCGCTCTCCCACTACTTTACAAGACGTACAACGAAACAACCGATAGTTATTCGTGCTTACAAAGTAGACATTCGAATAAAAGCTATTACAAACACGCTTTAAAAGCTCGCCGTGTCGGCAGGCGGAGTTCGCGGCCACGGACGACAGCGAGAACCAAAGCGTGCGTGCGACCTCGCTCTCTCAAACTATACAAGACTAAGGGCGGGTTTCTGAGTTGACAATCTTCACTACTATGTAAATACTTGAGTAACGATCTGTCAAGCTCTTTTCTGAGAAATTTGACGAGACAGCGCTACATTTAAGTATTTACTTAGTGACAATTCTCAACTCAGAAATCGGCCTGCTACGAAGCAACCGATAGTTTTTCGTGCTTTCAAAGTAGACATTCGAACAAAGCCTATTAAATATTGGAGGTGGTATATGCACATGTATTGGCCGGTTATAATCCTATCCCAGTACATGGCTGACACCGATTTAAATACTGTTTGTTGTGATGTGTAACACTTGCGGAAAATATATCAACCGAGCAACATCTCTAGCGTTTTACCAGCCCAGTTTCACTACGCGTGTCGGTATCGAACGCGTAAGTACATGCGGCGACCACTTCGGAGTTTCAAATAGGTAGGAACTCAGGAGCCAGAAGAGGTACTCGTAAGAGTTACGCGGTAGAAAGATAGGCAACATGTAGGTGAATATAACGTAGCTTTTTTAGCGCCGTGCGATCTGAATTGCACCTAATTGTATCGCTGCTAGAGTTCCTTTTTCTTTAATTAATTTTGCGGAGTAAATCTTCTGTACGCGTACTATTATGTATTGTCGGTGCCGACCGAGTCTGATATGGCATTAGCTCAACCAAAAGCCAACCAAAAGTACATGCAATTGTACACATAACAACTTTTTCAGCTTTCAATATGCACATAGTTGAGTTGGCTCATCTTTGTACACAAAAACCGTAACATATTTCCCCAAGTAAAGGACATCCATACCATAAATACACGTCATAAGGAAAGATTAAATCTACCACAATCTAGAATAAAAATGCTCAACCAAAGCCCATACTATATGGCAATTAGATTATTTAATAAACTACCCAACTCATTAAAAGAAATACCAAAACTATCACTATTTAACAATAAACTTAAAAAATATCTAATAGAAATCTGTCCTTACACAATTGAAGAGTATTTAAATAAGAACTATGTATATTACAACCAGTTAATTAACAACAATTTAACAACTTAATTTAAGGGAAATTCCTAATTAAGTTAAGAATAATTCACTAATAAAGTTAGTAATAAGAAATATTTGTGTTCCCGCTTACAATAAATATAATTTTTTATAATAAGCATGTTAGTTTTAAGTTATATTGCCACGCCCGACAAGGATCCATAATCGGTACTATACACTCAGTGTTATTTAATACCTTGTTTTACATTATGGTGCAATAAATATTTTGATTGATTGATTGATTGGCTGTTTGTGAAGGAAGTAAGCGTCATCTACACATAGGGGTTTTTTTTACACATAGACTACATATTGAAAAACAATGACATCAAGTAAAGAAAAAAATACTCAAAAAATGCACATACAGCGCCACCAAGTTATCTGTTCAGGTGGTCAAAATTGTAACTAACTAATTAATTTGTAAATCCTGTTCCCCATTTTTTGTTTTATTCATTCACTTACTAAGATTTACAGATATATTTTCATTAAAATTGAAATACCGGTTAAAATACTCTCATTTTTTCTAGGTAAACTCAAATGCTGAAACTATTAAATTCTCCACTAGCGCTGCTATCAACTGAACTGATAAGCTGGTGGCACTGTATCAGATTTGGTCGGCGCACCAACAGTATTCTGTGACAATATTAAGTAGCTGGTGGGATGACGATCTGCGAAGGACTGCAGGCATATGCTGGATGCGGCAAGCTGAAGACAGGGCGCTATGGCGCTCATTAGGGGAGGGCTATGTCCAGCAGTGGACTAATATAGCCTGATGATGATGATGATGATGATCAGTGTCTCCAACTCTTTGTCAAAATTACGGTATTGCTAGTCTAAAAATACGGTAAAAGACGGAAAATTACGGTAGATCAAAAATTAAAATACGGTAAATTTACCGTTTTGAGCTTTTTTGTACATGGAAACGATAGGGAACCCCAGAAAATGATAGTGTTGCCGTTTTAAACGTTGTTTTAAATAAAAATAAACTGTATGTAAGGTTTCAAGGCAGCACTGATAAAGACGAAATCACGGTAGAATTGAACAAACATGTCCACGGTAGGTGGTAGACATGTTCAAATTACGGTAACATCGTGTTGGAGACACGATGATGATGATTAAGAAGCTCGCCGTGCCGGCAGGCGGAGTTCGCTGCCACGGACAGCGAGAACCAGATCGTGCGCGCTCGGGCGCTGGCGGCGGCGGCATCGGGCGTGCTCGGCTCGGCGCGAGAGCACGATGCGCTCGCGCAGGCCGTGGTGGCGCACGTGGCCGAGCTCGCCGCCGGCCTCGAGCTCGGCCAGCAGCCCAAGGCCGATGCCGCGCTCGAGGAGGCGCGCCGCAGCCGCGACGACATCGCCGGTCAGTCACTATGTCGCACGGTAGGTTAGGTATGGGTGCGATCCGTAGTAAAAGTAAGTAAAATAAAAAAATAAAAAACTCACGCCCGTTATCCCCGAAGGGGTAGGCAGAGGCACCAGTCTCTAAAACTGGACCCACGTTTTGCCGAGTTTATTAGGTCCCAAACGTGACAAGTGGCAAGCCTGTCGCCGTTATCCGGGCGCAGTTTATCAGCGAATGGTGTTGCTGTACAAACAAATGTACGTAACTAAAAGTCATTGGTACATGCGTGGTTCGAACCCAGACCCTCATGATCGAGAAGCAAGGGTCAACCCCACTACGCCACCACCGCTTTTTTGCGGTGTAAGTAAAAGTAAGTAAGTAAGTAAGTAAGTAATTTATTTGTGACATAAAAGTCTTATACTAGACTAAAACTAGGTGGTGACAAATTACATGTTTGGTTTATCATTTAAGTTATTTAGCATCCGCTGCTGTGCTAGGTTCATCACCTGTATTACAGCAGACAGCGCCTACTTCCTCCGTTTACAAAAACTACTACCAAAATTCTTACATACCTAGTTGGTTTTAACAAAAACTGTAAATTGAGAAAAAGAGGGGTATCCAGGGGCAATGAAGTATATGGTTTATTTATATGGTAAAATAAAGGCACCTGGGAACAATACAAATGAGGGTATCTTAACTAAGGTCTAAAAATAGAAATAAAAATACATTAGGTGTATAAAGGAAGGCAGGACACTTACATCATAATGTGCCTTTCGAATATTTGTGAAATGATTGTCAGATTTATAATAATGATTTAGGTATCTAAGGAGATTAGAGCAATCCGGTAACGTACTAACAGACGTGTAGTAACGATAATAAAATGTAGAATGATGACGTTTACGTCCACTTAGTTTGGAGGCTGAGGAATATCTGTGCCAAATACGTCCGAACACTGCGGCGAATGTCATAAAATAGTTAAATTTGGAATTGTCGATGGCCGAAAATGATAAAAAGAAGCAACGAGGCGATCGCCTCGTTACAACTAATGCTGCGGCCACACTTGAAGGCAAAGATTCGTGTTCGCTCTACGGCGAAGAGCTTGGCCACATCAAATAAACCTTCGCTACGTCGCGACAATCTAGAACGTTGCTAAATTCATTTTGCCCTTTGATGTGCGGTATTTTACCGACAGCAGCGCGAAGGGTGTTTGTTTGTATTCGTGATGATGATAGCGATAGGACGGATTTTTTGGCCAGACATGTCGCTACAACGCAAATCTTCGCGTTATCGCGATAGTGTGGCCGTACCATTACGCGCAAAAACAGGCTATTTGACAATGAGAAAAAAAACAGTATCATTTATACGTATTCGTATAAATTGGGTATTAGACAGGATGTCAAATGAGTTACTTTTAAAACGGAATTTTGTATGAAAATACTTGCTTGTGACGTCACAGTTCAGAGCACTCTTTTTATGTTTCATCTATTTAAAAATTGTAATAACTATTAAATGATTAAAAGAAATACATTTTCCGAATCATTTTGTAATTTTTGTTTTAATCGAGCATCTCAAATAATTTATTGTTGATAGTGTCAAATACCGTATTGGACGTAGTTTAGCAGAAAAATGCCGACCCACAAACGTGGTCTTTTAAGTTAAATTTACCAAAATGATCACTATGCTCTATATTTTAAGAACCAAAGACTTTCATAGCGATCCGATGAGTACGTGCAGAGTTGTAAGTAAGTAAGTAAATTATTTATTTGATACTCAAATCTTAATATGTAACAATACAATTTTGAAACATAGTTGAGTTGAAACATAGATTTGGCATCAAATTCGTCTCCGCTCAGCATCATGTCGTGGCCGATAGCGACCACGACGCTGGTTTTCAGCGGTTACCATTTACGGCACAAACAAAGAAAAAGAAACTAAAATACAAATACCAGTATAAAGAAGAAATTAAAACAAAACAGTTGTAGTCCAACCTTATGTATGGAAAGCGTAAATCAGCTTAAACCTAAAAACTCAAATATCTTAAAACTCATTGGTTGGTTTCCCGGTAAGGAAGTGACGTCATAATTCCTGTGCGACGCCATATTGCCGAAGATAACGTTTTGGCGGCTTATTTGAAAATTAAATTTTCGTTTGCCTTTCCTAAGAAACGAAAGGCAAACTTTCGTACACTGAAACACACAGAGTAGAATATATTATTATTGTTAATAACATACTTTTTAAGTCAGTAATAAAATAAGTTCTTTAAAATATTACTTAGGCACTTGCTAATGATTCTTTGTTACTAGTAAAAAAGGAAATTAATTAAATAATTTAAATTATTAAATTGTTGTTATTGTTTATTTATGGTTTCTTGCAGCCAAAAACCTGGATCCGAACCGTGCGGCGGCGCAGGCGTCGATGACCAACGCTTCGGAACAGCTGGAAGCCATGAACTTATTCGTTCAGCCCGTCAATCAACAGAACAAGGTACATTACATATTATACTGCCCGAAACAATAGGGAACTTGCGTCTTACTTGGAGTAAATGAGTAAAGACGTGTGAATTACATAAAAAAAAAAAAACCATAAAAATATTGTTTGTGGCGCCATTTTTTTCCTTTTAATAGACCCCCGTGAAATTTTCATATATTACAATAGTTATTCTGCTATTTGGGAGGGAGACAAATACAACAAATTAAAAACCATGATAATCGGCCCAGCCGTTCTCGACTTAAAAGTGTTCGAACAAACCCGAATTTGTTTTATATATTATGATTATCTCAAACTGAAGATCGTGCTTTTTCCCTTTATTTAGTCTTTCTGGTCAGGGATTTTAACATACCACCGACCCCAATGTTCCGTGTCAGCATGAAGACATTTAATCTATTACGTGTATGTACTTTGTTTAGACTCACATATTATGTTGTTTGCAGAAATTTGAGCAACTGGTGACGCTGAACCGCGCCCTGAAGGAGAAGTTGGTGGATGTGAACAAGTTCACGGAATTGGCAGAAGACACCGCCTCGGATGCCGCCAAACTCAACGCCAATAATAGGTGATTAACATAATTACAGGCGTGCGCGCATGAATTTAAAGCCAACTTATGGACGGGCACGTTAAGCAGTTGGTGCCGGCTGCCGTTGATAGATGGCAGTTGTTAAGCCAAGTCAGAGGCCTTAGGGCGGCTTGAAAACTTCTGACAGTAAGACCAGCCACTAGTCTTACAAGCCTCCACCAATCCGGACTTGGCCCCCGTGGTGGAGTATGGCCTATACCTTCCTCAGAGAAGAGACCCGTGCCCCTCGGTGGGGTTATAATGGGTTGATGATGATTATGGACGGGCATATTAAACGGAAAACTAACTGGGCCCTTTGAGTTACAAGGAAACTTAGATGGCAATAGTTATTTAACCTTTTTACTAAACGACCTGCCAGAATTATTAGAAGACGTGTCTTTATGTGCCTTTATACAAAACATGTGGTTTCAAAATTATGGATGCACAGCTTCCTATGCCCGTCCTGAGCGAGAATACTTAGACCAAGAGTATCCAGAGCGTTGGATCGGGCAAATTGGTCCTATCTTATGGGCACCCCGTTCGCCCGACCTAAACCTGTCTTGTAAACTACATTATAGAAACTAACCATTTTTTTCCCACAGAGCCTCGAAGTTCGGCCTCAAGGTGAACTCGGTATCGGAACAGAATTCGGCTGCGATTGAGGATCTGATCGATGCCACCTTCTCCCTCTCCAACGCTACTCTTCTGCACTCCAAAGCTCAGGAGCTGATGAGCAACTCCACGAAGGTAACACTATAATATACCCTCATTTGTGGACCTTTACATTTGTTTTTTTTTAATCGCGATTCGACTCATTAAATGCATAGACGTGACGAGAAGAATATAATTATAATTAAATTTTATTTGTCTCTGGTTTCTTGTGTGCAATAATAGTACATTGTTCACCGAGAGGAGAAAGTGACCGATTACCGTCGAGGGTGTCGTTTGAAGCCCGAGCCGTAGGCGAGGGCTTTAAAACACCTGAGATCGGGAATCGCAGTTTCTCTCGAGTAATACATAGTGCTTTATACTACACCTACGAGGAAAATAAAAAACGAAATCTTTACTAATTGAAATTTATATTGAAATTGTTGCTAGTGGCCAGTGTCATTTTGCGAACTTGGAGATAAAAACTCACTGTAAAAACTTTTTGGCTTTTGATATTTAGGTTACCGGCGCATAGTCTTAACCAAAATTAAAAAAGAAAAACCACGAAAGAAATGGATTTTATACACTTTTCTCTCCCGCTCAGATGCGTTTTCTCCCCGCATATTTGTTCGATATGCAATGACGTACTTTCTACCGTAAATTTGATAAAGTATCAAGGTACTTTCCAAGCAGGTGTAGTATAAAGAATATTCTTATCTTATAATAATACAAGTAATAGACGACATCTGTGGCGTAGCGGTTAATACCATGTGAGAGGTCCCGAGTTCGAACCCCGGCTGGGGACAAAAAAACTCCAGGTCTTGGATGCTTACATATCCTAGAATGGCGCCTGTATATAAATTTTTGTTTTTTTTACTAGTTCTCCACTGTCATAATGTTCCCAATCCTCATGTCAGGTGTTGGGCGACCTTAACGGCGCGATAGGCGAGCTGGAAAGCCGACTGGAGACCAACAAGCAGGAGTTACCGGAGCTGCATCGCTTGGAAGACGAGGCCAGGCGCCATACCAGCGAGCTCAAGGACAGAGTGAGTATCTAGAGATCTTGATGTAGATCAAATAAATGTACGACTTCGAAGAAGTTGTTGGAACTTCTGGGAACGACTTGTTGAAGAGGAAAGAAAGTTAATAGTCAACTTGTCTCACGAACGAACATGTCGGTTTCGTTCTGCGAATTAGAGTGACACCTGGTCGGACTCTTCTCACATGAGTAAATGTATCTGGAATAAAATTAAAAATGTCCAGTGCTTACGAAAGTTTTAGTTCAAAAACATTTCTCTATATTCTCGTAGTATACGAACACCTCTTGTAGTATTAATATACTTACTACCGATATTTGTTTATTTCTATATCGATGCATGCTGTGTTGTACTTCATCTAGTTCACTACAATAACACTTCACATTTATGGTGTAAGGATGTCGCAACTGTTGATGAACATAATTAATAAAACACTCTCTTTATAACAGGGACCTTATGTCACATATAAACGAATATCTCTCATTACGACGTCGCTGTTTCTGGGTCCCACGACACAGGGTATCCTAGTGTGGGGCCAGAAGCAATGTATGTGTTATTTTAAAGTGAGTACTTAAAGTGCCTACGACAGGGACCTTATGTAATTTTTGGCATGTCCTCGCTAATGAAGAGTAAAAAATCGTGCAAGTTCTCCAATTCAATTCAAATAATTTATTCATAGTACAAACAGTATGTTTTTTACTTTATAAACGTCAAAGTTGTTAGTTTCACAATTAATAGATTACATGGAGAAGGAACTAACAAAGAAACTTCACGTTTATTCTTTTCAAAACAGTTCAAGTGCCTGTTCACAATCTGCAGATAAAGTGAACTAGGTCCCAAATGGAATCCTGTGTAACATCGCTTCCCCCACTCAGGCCGAAAGCCTGCGCCGTCTGGAAGAGCGTGAGAACAACAACACGCGGACGCAGCACGCCTACAGTGCCGCCTCCGCCTACTCCTCCATAGTGCAAGAGACAGCCGATGCGAAAAAAGCCGCTGACGAGGCGGAGGCAGCTTTGCAAAACGTCACCGCCATTGTAAGTCACTTTGGTAATGAGTTACAGCTTGCTCTATAGAATCAGGCTTGCTTGTGGGAAATTGGCGGAATTTAGCAAAGTAATTTTCTCAATTTGATGCAGTTACAGCTTGGGTAGCTTTACTAAAAAGTAGCAGCCTTAATTCCTGTGTGATTCACCTCACTAATGAGTTGCAGTCTGACTCCTGCGTGAGTTACTTTACTAATGAGTTGACTTGATTGTTATGTGAGTCACTTTTCTGATAAGTTATAGCTCGAATCTTGCTTGAGTCACTTTACTAATGAGTTGCAGCCTGACTGCTAGAGTCACTTTATTTATGAATTGTAGCTTGACTCCTGCTTGAGACCTTTCTTGAGGCTTATGACAACAAAATAGTGTGTTTTTAATTTTCTCTTTAATTTTATTCAATTGTTAGAAAGACATGTCTGGTTTTGTTCGAAAAGCCAGTTTTCGTTATTTTTTAAAGATAGGATCGAACTGGTTTTGAATGAAAATATTTCGCGTTTTCGTAGATGAGTACTTGGAGAGGCCGATAAAATATTTTTAAAAAATACTTTAATGAGGACATGTCTAGTTTTGTTCGCCAGCTCCTCAGATATTTCTTAGATTAAGCTCGCCTTTGTGCAGATCTTTTCTTGTGCAATAAAGAATTTTTCATTCATTCATTAAGAAATACCTGTGTAATCTACTTTTTTATGTTTTTCTATGTACTCCCTCTCTTCGTCCCTCTTCTTTGTTTCCCTTGTTCTATCCTTACGTGTTAATTTAACATAATAAGTCTTTCACTCTCACTCTATGTCTCATCACTCTATGGCCAATTCTATGATGACGCCATAATTATGCTTGTAAAAATGGCGTCTGTCATTCATTCTTTCTTACGTTCATTGGCCGGTTTACCGGAAAGTGACGTCACAATCCTGTCATATTGTCTAAGATAGCGTTTTGGCGGCTTAGTTGAAAAGTAAATTTTCGTTTGCTTTTTTTAGAAGTAGCACACGAAAGAATTTAAAATGACCACTTTCTGAGGACTCCGTGAAAACGACAACAAACAATATGAGATGTTTTTTAGAAAACGGTCAAAAATCCTATTGGATGGCCAAATTCCCTAAGCCCAATGTCATAGATTTGGTAAAAACGTACTACTTCTAACTTGTACGTTTTTACCAAAATTCATGCTTCTCAGTAATCTACGTATAGTGTTGTTTCAAGAGGCAAAAAGTTACCCCGTCTTTGCAAATCTATTAAATTGGACTTAGGGACGTCTTGAATTTGGCCATCCAATAGGGTAGTTTCCAGGGTCAAAATAATTAAATTCTATATAGTCCGTATTTTATATTATAAAAAATATTGGACACGTATTTTTTCTTTTTTTCGATTAAACAAAAAATAACAAAGATATAGCCCATTAAAATTACGTGTGACGTCACTCCTTGCTAAAAAATGCAGCACGGCGTGACGTTACACGTAACTTTAATGGATAGCCCATGAATGGGCTATATCTTTGTCATTTTTGGTCTAATTTACAAATAAAAAAATACGTGTCCCTTATTTTTGAATAATCTAAAAGACGGACTAATTAAATTTTTTTGGGCTAAAAAGCCCATTGAGCTAAAAGCACTAACAGCGAGGCCCTGGTTTTCTGTGTAACCCGGCCGCCGGTCCCCAGGAGCGCGATCTGTCCGAGCGCGTGTCCCCGGCGACGGCGCGCTCGTTCGCGATTCGCGCCGAGGCGGCCGAGGCGCTTCGCCAGGCCGAGGCGGGGCTGGGGCCGGCGCTGGCCGCCGCCGGACGCGCGGTCGAGGCCGCCAAGAACGCTGTCGTAACCACCGAGGACAAGCACAAAAACTACTTTCTGTGAGTCCCGCTGCCCCTTTTGCCCCCGGTTCTTCGAACGCTAACGGCATCTTAAACTGCGAATAGGCTGTTTGACAATGTGAGAATAGTACATTGTTCACCGAGAGGAGAAAGTGACCGATTACCGTGCTTTATACTACACCTACAAGGAAAATAAAAAACGAAATCTTTACTAATTGAAATTTATATTGAAATTGTTGCTAGTGGCCAGTGTCATTTTGCGAACTTGGAGATAAAAACTCACTGTAAAAACTTTTAGGCTTTTGATATTTAGGTTACCGGCGCATAGTCCTACCCAAAATTAAAAAAGAAAAACCACGTAAGAAATGGATTTTCATACACTTTTCTCTCCCGCTCAGATGCGTTTTCTCCCCGCATATTTATATATGCAATGACGTACTTTATACCGTAAATTTGATAAAGTATCAAGGTTCTTTCCAAGTAGGTGTAGTATAAAATAGTATTATTTATGCGTATTCGTATAAATTATGTAGACACATCACACATGACGTCACATGTCAGTAAAAATGGCGTCTGTCGTTCATTCTTTCTTACGTTCATTGGTTGGGTTACAGGGAAGTGACGTCATAATTTCTGTGCGACGCCAGATAGATAGATTGCCTAAGATAGCGTTTTGGTGACTTATTTGAAAAGTAAATTTTCGTTTCCCTTTTTAGAAGAAATACATGTAAGAATTTAAAATGATCACTTTCTGAGGACTCCATGAACACCAACAAACAATATGAAATAACTTTCAAAAATCGGTTTAATAGCCTATTGCAGTTTTCAACAAACAACAAACAAACAAACAAACAAACAAACAAACAAACAAACGAACGAACGAACGAACGAACGAACGAACGACCGACCGACCGACCGATCGAACGAACAAACAAACTCAGCCCCGGTTCCCCCCGGCAGATCGCTGCCCAGCCTGCCGGCGGTCTCCCTAGACGACAGCGTCGCCAAGGCGGAGAGCGTGAACGGTACGGTACGCAGTACGCTGGAGACGATGTCCCGTCTCGGGGGCGAGCTGGCCGCCGGCAAGCTGTTCGCACAGGCGCTGCCCAAGAGCGCCAACGAGGCCAAGAAAATGGAGGCCGAGATGCACCAGCACTGTGAGTCAGACCACGAGTCCTCCGTAAAGTAATGCGAACGTGTTTATTCAGCCCACACATGTTTTTTTGTAGATATAACTTTCGTCGTGTACAATCTACACCAGCCGTACCCGATAGGGAACACACTAACGGCCTTACTAATGAATAAGTTATACTCGTACACTCTGAATAACTATTTGACGTATATCAATTTATACTGGTTTGATCGCATTTAGTGTACAAATAACCAGTTTGTCAGACCTCGCATAACGGCTGTATACACAGCTCATAACCTTTATTAGTAAGGCCTTTAGAGTATGGATGAGGATAGCGGATAGAGGATAGCATGTAGGCGCTCCGCAAGATTTTGGAAATAAAAATCAAGACACTTCTGTCTGATCGAGCGTTATGACGCGGCGTATCACGAGGCACAGCCGAACTAAGTCGCCACCCACAACAGTACAATTATGACTAGTAACTGTTTCATTGTACTTTTATCATGCTCATCAATAAAGAATACATTTTTAAAACCAATTGCTTTGTTGTAGGGTTTCTCCAAGTATTTCGCTTTCCAAAAGGGTTCCGTCACCCAAAAGGTTTGAGAACCCCTGATCTACACTATCTAGATCTACACTATGTAAGGGATAATCTTAGATACTGGATGAATGGCCTCAGTCTAGGTGTTTTTGGTAAATACTTGGTGTATCGTGGGTTAAGAACCAGAGTAGCGAAAGGGCAAAAATTGTAAAAAAAATTGTTTTCGCCATTCGCTTTTAAATCCTTCGTATTTTTATGTGCCAAAAAACTGGATCGATATTGTGAGTCGATTGCTTAGTACAAAAAAAACGTATCCAAAAAAATTATTTTTGTTTACTGCCATAATGAAGTTTGTCTGCTTGCAATAATATTGACTTTTTTTCAATTTTTGCCCTTACGCTGCTCTGGTTCTTAACCCACGAATTAAAAGCTAAAAATTTTCTCATGGTAACTGTGTGATAAAAAAATCCAAGTATTAATAAGTTAAAACTAAGTTTAAACTACACTACAATACCAAGAACACTCCTTTGAACGGTTTTTAATTGAGAAAAGAAAATTCATCACCGCCATAAGACCAAATTAAACAACTCTCCAACAGGTCTCTCCAAGGAGAATACTCTTTGTTCACGTGTCAGAAAGGGAACCGAAATGATCTTTGATGATTGTTTGCCTTACTGTGGTTGTTTGAATTAAACAGATCTATGTCTATACTATCACTTAAGGAATCACACTAATATTATAAACGTGAAAGTTTGTGTGTGTGTTTATATGTTTGTCAGTCTTTAGCGCTGAAACGGCTGGACGGATTTTAATAAAATTTGGTATGGAGTTAGCCGATACCCTGGATTAAAACATAGGCTACGTTTTACCGCGGGGAAATATCTTATTCCTACGGGAAAATCGATGAACCGCGGGTAACACCGCGGGGCACAGCTAGTTAAATATATTTCTCGCTCGTGCCAAGAAACTGTTTTGTCTATAGTTAGTCTTCGCAACAGGAACTTGATTCTGATCTCTAGACTAGTCTGATCTCCTTTGTCTGCTTCCAGTGAGTGACTTGGCAAAGACGGGCCCGCTGATCACCACCACCTATGACACGGTGAAGGCCAAACAGGATGACCTGGAGCGCAGACGCCTGGAATCCGACAAGAAGCTGCAAAAGCTCAGGGAACTCATTGAGCAGGTACGGGCGACATTTCTGTTCTTACACTTATAGGGAAAAGCGATGCGAAGCGAGCGATCTCAGAATTCTCAGATCTCAGGTCCGCTCTCAGAATTCTCAGAGTGCCTCTCTCCTACTCTCCCGAGTATGGGCGAGTATAGTTTAAAATCTAATTGAATTGCTAATTTAATCTAAAACGGCAAAGTTTCATACTAACTTTGCACCCCCCTCTTACCCCCTTAAGGGATGATTTTTGAAAAACTATTTAATATATCTTTCACGACTTTCAATGAAGGAGCTTAATATTGAATCTCATTCGAATAACTTCAAAAACGGCAAAGTTTCATACTAAGTTTGCACCCCCCCTTTTTCCCTCTAAGGGATGATTTTTATAAAACTATTTTACACGTGTCTCATAATTTTAAATGAAGAACTTTTGTACCAAATTTCATTCGAATAATTTCAAAAACGGCAAAGTTTCATACTGACCTTGAACCCCCATTATACCCCCTTAGGGGATGAATTTTCAAAAATCCTTTCTTAGTGCTTACGTTACAAAAAAAAAACCCTGTGCAAAATTTCAAGTTTCTAACCCTTATAGTTTAGGCCCTGCGTCAGTCAGTCAGTCAGTCAGCTTCTCCTTTTATATATATAGATATTATTTAATTTTAATCAACATTCGATATAATTTATTAAAATCGATTTTTTATGAACTATTTAGTTTCTACTGAAAACATAACTTTGAAAGACGTATACTCGTGTAAAGGTGTTTCACACTGAATTATACCCACGTTTCTCACAAATCCCACCTTTCATCTTAATCATGTCATATTCAGAATCATTCCCTAATGAATTTTAGCCATGAGTTTGAATGATTTGCCGGACTAACAAAGCTATCAAGTCTTGTTCGATCAATCGATCCTGAAGGAAAAATAATCGACCTCATGACCCGATTGATCGGACTACAAGGAAATGACAAGGTCCTTGTAGTTCGGAATTCGGACTACGACACCTATAGAGTTCAATCAATCGAACCAACAGTAAAAAAATATTTATCGTCCGATTGATCGGACAAGCTGATCGGATCGTGGCGTAAGAGAATTACACATAATTAGAATAAGTAGTTTTTAAATTAAATGCGAAAATCCTGTAGTGAATCGCTCGTAGCCCGGGCTGCCTGAGTGATCTTAAACAATCACTAAGATTAACCAACATACCGTGCGTTCAGTCCATGGATGGGTCACCGTCTATGAATAACGATAGTGGCATTTTTCCGAGTGGTTCCGTGCTTCGCAAGGCACGTTAAGCAGTTGGTGCCGGCTGCCGTCGATAGATGGTAGTCGTTAATCCAAGTCAGAGGCCTTAGGGCGGCTTGAAAACTTCTGACAGTAAGACCAGTCACTAGTCTTACAAGCCTCCACCAATCCGGACTTGGCCCCCGTAGTGGAGTATGGCCTATAACTTCCTCATGGAAGAGACGCGTGCCCCTCGGTGGGGACATAATGGGTTGACGATGAATAGCTAGTGAGTAGCTAATAAATAATAAGTACCTGGGTGACCGAGCTTTGCTCGGTACTTTTTTTGTAATATAAAATATGTAATATAAAATTAAAATAATCCTTTTCCAACAAAAAAAGAACTTGGAAAAAAAACATCATGACTCGAACCGGGTCTCTTGAAATCGGCCCGAAACGGGTCGCCCGTTTTCCCGTCAGGACTATCCCAACCTTGCAGATCGACGCGAAATTTACCTCTGTATGTTATTATAGAAAATTTCAATTGCCTTAAAACACGGATAAAACAACGTTTTCTAAAAATGTAACCTAGTTAGATCAATTAAACGCCCCCGAAAGCATCTGCCTACAAAATTTCGTGAAAATCGTTGGAGTCGTTTCCGAGATTCTGATTAACCTCCTCAGTCCTGACCTTAAAAATAAGTATTGAAAGATGTGTACCCCGGGTCTTAAGAGGTTATATATAAATATATATACAAGAATTGCTCGTTTAAAGAGATTAGATAATGGGCCTAATGACCACGGGTACCCACCGTGGCAATTGGCAAACTCCAACTCTGAGTGTTTTTTGTTTGTTTCTTACAGACCCGCTCAGTGGTCAACCGCATCCAAGTGGGCGTGACTTTCGACAGCTCGTCGACACTCCAGCCTCGTCTGCCTGACACCGTCGACGAGGTGTCGACCAGCACCCACGTCTCCGCGTACTTCCGCACCAAGGAGAAGAACGGGCTCATCCTGTACTTAGGCAACCCTAAGGACACCATGCTGAGGAGAACTAAGTCGGTGAGTGTTGGAATTACTGGGGGTAGTAAAAAAAATATATTTTTTTATTCTATGAAGTTTTGTTTGCGAACGTAAGCTCAAGGCGTTTTATACATTTTTTTTGCCTTAATCCTACAGATCAGGTCAGTAGATTAAATTGGGCCCCAAGGCGGGGTCTAACATAATAAGTACATTGACATTCAAACAAACATAGTAATTTTTTTACGTTGAAATTTTCCATGTACATCCAGTCAAACGTACGTCTCTTTCGCTTCATGTTTACATGTTTGTGATGTCGCTGTTTCTGGTTCTCACCACACAGGGTATCCTAGCGTGGGACCAGAAGCAAATTATGTGCCTGTATGTAAATAGTTATGTTAATCGAATAAGAATAATAAATAAGGTAAAAGAACGGAACACTTAAAATAAAATGTGATGAAGATTTTGCAGCGAACAACACGTAACCACAGCTTAACCCACTGGTTCGACGGCTACCAAATTTGGTAGCAGATACTCAGAAGCGAAATTAAACCTTAAATTCATTAACAGTCGTTCTAAAGTCCCTTGTGTCGAGGCAACTTATCATTTGCAGAGTTGAGCCACAGGGTTAAATAAACTGTCTCTGTGGAGTGCTTTAGAGGTATTGTGTTTTTATAATTTAAGCCGTCAATATATTTGATAGGTTTGATAAGACTGCTGACTTTATACTATTATGAACGACATATTAACTACTTCAAATTAAAGCTCTGTTTCTGGAAGAGCGATCAAATGTTAATCTCATATTAATCTCTTGTCAAGCTAATTGCAGCCAATCACGTGCCGGTATTTTGAATTAATCGTGGATTAATCTCTTGTTACATTTGAACACTCTCTCCGAAACTGAGGGTAACTGTCTTTGTAAATGATGGGATAAATAGGTGAATTATAGATAAATTATGGCATTTACCGTCCAAGCTGTTGTAAAACCGTGCGTCCCCGCCCTCCCAGGATGACTTCATGGTGCTGGAGATCCAGAACGGGTACCCGTACCTGGTGATCGACATTGGGGACGCCGCCGAGTCCGGCCGCGACCCCGCCAGGATCGGCAGCGACAAATATGTCGCCGACAACCGCTGGTACCAGGTCATCGTCGACAGGTGAGCACCACGACAAGGTTTTGTTCTTAGGCAGTACCTGGCTGGTGAGTACATTGACAGTATTTTGTTTCTCGGCATAACCGTAGTCAGCCGCAAAAAGTCTCCGACAACTTTCGCCAGGTAAGCTGTTCGACAGGTTTTTACTGCTGGGCTGTATCAGAGGCAGGCGAGCGCCTTGCCAGGTTGTTGGTGCTGGACAGAACCGTAGTCAGCCGCAAAAAAGTCTCCGCCAACCGCTGGTACAGTCGACAGCACGTCAATCTTCACATTTTAGTTGCAAAGTCGCCCGTAATGCAACGGAGTAGAGTGCATGGGTGTATACTCATGATGTGCTGTCGACTGTACCAGTTCCTTCGACAGGTGAGCAGCTTGACAGGTTTTTACTGCTGGGCTGTATCATAACCAGATCCGGTTATTGGTGATGGACAGTACCGTAGTTAGCCGCAAAAAAGTCTCCGCCAACCGCTGGTACCAGGTGATACGGCCGGTGAGTGCTTGACAGGTTTTTACTAGTCGGCTGTACCATAGGCAGGCGAGCGCCTTGACAGGTTATCAAATCAAATCAAATCAAATCAAAAATGTGTTATTGAGCAGAAAAAAACTTAACAACTTAACTAAATTAAATTTTATCTTGGGGCTCAGTGATCCATTCAGGGTGAACTTAAATACATCACAACAATATATTTATACTACACCTGCTTGGAAAGTACCTTGATACTTTATCAAATTTACGGTAGAAAGTACGTCATTGCATATCGAACAAATATGCGGGGAGAAAACGCATCTGAGCGGGAGAGAAAAGTGTATGAAAATCCATTTCTTACGTGGTTTTTCTTTTTTAATTTTGGGTAAGACTATGCGCCGGTTACCTAAATATCAAAAGCCAAAAAGTTTTTACAGTGAGTTTTTATCTCCAAGTTCGCAAAATGACACTGGCCACTAGCAACAATTTCAGTAAAGATTTCGTTTTTTATTTTCCTTGTAGGTGTAGTATAAAGCACTATGTATCACTCGAGAGAAACTGCGATTCCCGATCTCAGGTGTGTTTAAAGTTTTCAAACGACACCCTCGACGGTAATCGGTCACTTTCTCCTCTCGGTGAACAATGTACTATATCTGTACAGTAATAAAAATATCGTATTAAATGGTAAAATCTCCCCTGCAGAGTGGGGCGCAACGTGAAGCTGTCTGTCCGGGAGAGCCTGGAGAACGGCTCGGACGTGGTCAGCGGCAAGGAGGCGGTGCTTCCCGGACAACACACCATCTTCAACCTGGACAAGCAGAAGTCGAAACTGTACGTCGGTGGAGCTCCCTCAGACGCCTTGCCCAAACTACAAGGTATCTTCTTGGGTATTTTAACTTCCAGGGGAGCAAGGCCTAGCCCACTTACACGACTCTGCTACCACCCGACAAAAATAATATAATTCAAATATAATAAAATAATAATAAACTCACGCCCGTTATCCCCGAAGGGGTAGGCAGAGGCACCAGTCTCTAGAACTGGACCCACGTTTTGCCGAGTTTATTAGGTCCCAAACGTGACAAGTGGCAAGCCTGTCGCCGTTATCCGGGCACAATTTATCAGCGAATGGTGTTGCTGTACAAACAAATGTACGTAACTAAAAGTCATTGGTACATGCGTGGTTCGAACCCAGACCCTCATGATCGAGAAGCAAGGGTCAACCCCACTACGCCACCACCATAATTCAAATATGGGCTTTAAATATTGCTGTTTAGATATATTTTACATTCCCATCATAAATTAGCTGACAGCTGACGGCGAGCTGTCTGCAGTCATTGATGCCAATGTAAAATATATCTAAAGAGCAATATTTAATTCTTTGACCTGTGTTTTATAAATTCCTCTTCTGAATCCTAGGTATCAGCTACCCGGCCTTCGAGGGTCAGATCGAGGAGCTGGTGATCGGAGACACGCCTGTGGGTCTGTGGAACTTTGCCAGCGCTGCCAACCTGAAGGGAGCGAGACAGCGGTACGTCCAGCCACGACCAGAAGGCAGAAAATCTTTTTTACCCAAAGACAAATTGGAATACAAAATTGAATACTTGTTTCTTGTGTGCATTAAAAAATATTCTTATCTAAGAATGACTTACACAAAAAGCCAGGTCTTGATGTTTGTGATGTCGTTGTTTCTGGTTCTCACGACACAGGGTATCCTAGTGTGGGGCTAGAAGTAATGTATGGGCCAGTATGTAAATGTTTTTTTTTTAATTTGCAACGGACAACACAACTTTCAGAACATACTTTCCAAACAGTAGTATGTACTACGTAACATTTTAATTTTAATAGAACCACGGATTAAACTTTTAGTTAATACTTCTAAGAAATTTAAAATAACCATGTTTTAGCAAATAAATATTCTGATTCTAAAATACAATCCGGATACACTAACTTAAAAAAAACAAGTCAGTGTACCCGGATAATACTTAAGAATTTAGTGCTTCCCAAGTTTAAGTCAAAAATATTCCGATTGCTACTATTAAGATAAGATAAGAATATTCTTCTCTGTACACGAAGAAAAACACAAACATAAAATATTTACAAGGTAACAGTACAATTATTCCTAACTAGCTGTGCCCCGCGGTGTTACCCGCAGCTCATCGATTTTCCCATGGGAATAAGATATTTCCCCGCGGTAAAACGTAGCCTATGTGTTAATCCAGGGTGTCAGCTAACTTCATACCAAATTTTATTAAAATAGCTCTAGCCGTTTAGACGTGAAGAAGTAACAAACATACACACTCACACACTCACAAACTTTCGCTTTTATATCTAATCTCTTTAAATGAGCAATTCTTGTATATATATTTATATATAATCAGAATCTCGGAAACGTCTCCAACGATTTTCACGAAATTTTGTAGGCAGATGCTTTCGGGGGCGTTTAATTGATCTAACTCGGTTACATTTTTAGAAAACGTTGTTTTATCCGTGTTTTAAGGCAATTGAAATTTGCTATAATAACATACAGAGGTAAATTTCGCGTCGATCTGCAAGGTTGGGATAGTCCTGACGGGAAAACGGGCGACCCGTTTCGGGCCGATTTCAAGAGACCCGGTTCGAGTCATGATGTTTTTTTTCCAAGTTCTTTTTTTGTTAGAAAAGGATTATTTTAATTTTATATTACATATTTTATATTACAAAAAAAGTACCGAGCAAAGCTCGGTCACCCAGGTACTTATTATTTATTAGCTACTCACTAGCTATTCATCGTCAACCCATTATGTCCCCACCGAGGGGCACGCGTCTCTTCCATGAGGAAGGTATAGGCCATACTCCACTACGGGGGCCAAGTCCGGATTGGTGGAGGCTTGTAAGACTAAAAAAAAGTACCGGTCACCCAGGTACTTAGTGTGATAAACCCAAAAATGGCATCTCATCTCCAGCGACAAACTGGTGACCTCTCAGTCGGGCCCTCAAGAGTACCGGTTCAACGGGCGCGGGCACGTGAAGGTGCCGGGCCAGTCGACACTGGAGCCGGACCATACGCCCGTGCTGTTTTACTTCCGGACTTACGCCCCGGACGGGCTCCTCTACCTCGTCGGCGACAAGAAGTCCTTCTTCGCCATACGGATGCAGGACGGATTCGTTTACCTACAGGTCAGTGGTTCAGCTGGACAAACTTGCAAACTTATCTGTAAAATGTAAAATTCTCTTAATCCTCGTTCGCTCGTAGCCCCGGCCGCCGGAGTGATCTTACGAGTAATCCTTTAACGGGCAGAGCTAGTATAAATTTTTCATTGGTTTTGGACTTTATTTCAAAGTGTTAAGGTTCAATTTATGGTGTCCATATTGTGAACAGAGCCCTATAAAGGGTTAAGCGATCACGAATGTTAAGCAACATAGGGCACGTTCAGTCCATGAATGGGTGATCGTTCTATGACTGACGCCAGTGGTTTTTTTCCAAGCGGTTCCGTGCTTTGCAAGGCACGTTTAAGCAGTTGGTGCCGGCTGCCGTCGATAAATGGCTTGAAAACTTCCGACAGTACGACCAGCCACAAGTCTTACAAGCTTTTTTTGAACTAAAACTTTCGTAAGCACAACACATTGTAAACATTGAGACGAGCAACCGACGACGCGAGCTCCGTCTCTGCTCACCATGATTAAGCTCTGCGAATCGGAGCGAAACCTGGTCGGACTCTTCCGATATAACAACACCCGTAAGTAAATCCGGACTAAAAGTTTACAGTCTTACAAGCCTCCACCAAACTGAACTTGGCCCCCGTGGTGGAGTATGGCCTATACCTTCCTCAGTGAAGAGACCCGTGCCCCTCGGTGTTTACATAATAGGTTGATGATGATGACTATTAACCCGTTATTATGTTCAAGGTCCGGACTTTCTCAGTCCGGTTTCGAATGTTGTTTTCTAGGTCAAGACTAAAAGGGCTAGGACGGAGTAAAAGCCGGCGAATGGCGGCAGTTTCTGGTATAAAATGACTTTAACTACTTTTGGCGCTGGATGCCGTAATACAGGCTTTGTGCCTAACTCGGCAACAGAGGCTAATCTATACCTACTTAAGTCATTTCATGTAACTTTTCTTGTTTGTAGATCCTTCTGAATCGTTGGTCATTAAACTACGAGTATATTCCTACTAAAACGTCTTAAGATTGTTTTAGTGGAAACGACTTTTTACGAGTATAAATATGATTATACTATATTTAGGCGTGGATGCGAATGGCGAGAGACCGCGAGGTGTGGTGTGATGGGGAAAAGACCTATACCCAGCAGTGGCAGAGGTGGGCTGATGATGATGATATTTAGGTAGACTTTTAGAAATTTATTTGTTGTATTTTACTTTTATTATTAAAAAATAGGGCGTCATCAGTCGCTCTTAGTCATAAGTTTCGTAACCACTGTGATTATAAATTTTCGTTTCACTATAATTAAGAATAGCCATAGATCTAACCTCAATTGTTATGCAGGTTAATTTTGTAAATACCTAAATAGGTGTATACACCTGAAAACGTGTACAAAGAACATGGAGATCCAGATGTAAGCAACTACAACTGCTAAATGTAACCTATGTTTTTGACACAATAAATTCATTCATTCAGTCATCCTATTTTGACGCCGTATCAAGTTTGGTAAAGTTTGACATGCCCCAGCTCCCACGAGGGAAGATTCTGACCCGACCATTACACCCGACAGGTGGCCCTCGGCGACCCAGACAACTCGATCATCCTCAGCACCAAGAAAACCTACAACGACGGCAAATGGCACAAGCTGGAGGCGAAGCGCATCAAGCGAATCTGCTCCTTGCGGGTCGACAACGAGCCCCCGACTAAGGGCGAAAGTCCCGGCAACGAGTTCAACATATACGCGATAGACACGATGAACTTCGGAGGGAACAACGAGGAGATCCCGCAGATCGTGAACAAGGGATTCCACGGCTGCATGAGGCAGATCAGCATCGGACCGAAGCCCATAGACTTGAGCGTCAACCAGGAGGCGATCGGCATGGCTTATGGATGTCAGGTGAGGAATTTCAATGACGGTCTTGGATGTTTACATGATTGTGATGTCGCTTTTTCTGGTTCCCACGACACAGGGCAACCTAGTTTGGGAGCCAGGATACAAATTGTAATACTTACTTGCAATAAAGTTTCCTTATTTTCTTAACTAAGAGTAAAAATATTTGAATTTGAACACACAAAATATACTATTTGTTATATCCATTTTTTTAGTAAAACTCATATCGAATACCTATGTATAAATAATACGTTGTACAGGTCGATTAACGAAAGCTGGCACGTTCACAGTACTCACACTAGTGCAATTTCACTATACAGTATGTTTAAAAATAACACTTTTTTGACATGCTATCATTTGTATTTAAAGACGAGTTGCTTGGAGCGGCTAGAGTAAGGCGCAACGTAAGCTCCAGTGAAATTGTAAAAGGCCCTGAAAATAAGATTTATATCATCGAGAAACAATACTCCGATCCTATCACTATGGTTTCCAGTACTGCTGGCTGCGAAACGGGCAGATTCACATGAATAAAAAACCGTCAATGCATGGATCTTTGGACAACCTGGAGCTGCTCGTTGGCCCTCCGGGAGAGAATTCGCGAAAGCAAGAATTTGTTACAACATAGGCTAAATCGAAAACCATTTCGAGGTTTTTATCCAAATAGCAGTATTTTCAATGATGGAGCCAATGAAATCAAACGTTTATTTTCTGAAATTTAAATTGTTATAAAAGTGCTGCGTGACGTCATACGACGGTTACAGTATTCTGTAGTTATAATAATATGTGCAACAAACATACCGCTGTCTCTCAACGTTTTACACAGTCTGTGGCTCTTTTGACAGTATTAAAAAATATATTTCATTATTGATAAACTTCATTCATTGAAAAAAAAACTAAATTAGTTTCTTAAAATTACGTCTAAATCAGGCAAAAATTAAAATACAGTTATCATAAAAAGTTTCCTTCCTTAATTATAGCAGCCGTTCATTAAACGGTTTTCACCATAACCATTTTTATTATGATGCATAAAATAGTTAAAAACATTGTTCAATATTCACGAGACTGTTCTGTTAATGTTTTTCCGGAACCAATTCTTTCCGAAGACATTTTATTATAAGTATTCTAACCTTTATAAAATATGTAACACAAACAAAATAGAATCGCTCGTAGCCTGGCTTGCCGAATCGCTCGTTGCCTGGGCTGCCTGAGTGACCTTAAACGATCACTACGGTTGAGCAACATACGGCGCGTTCAGTCCATGGATGGGTCACCGTCTATGACTAACGCTAGTGGCATTTTTCCAAGCGGTTTCGTGCTTCGCAAGGCACTTTAAGCAGTTGGTGCCGGCTGCCGTCGATAGATGGCAATCGTTAAGCCAAGTCAGAGGCGTAAGGCGGCTGTAAAACATCTGATAGTAAGACCAGCCACTAGTCTTACAAGCCTCCACCAATCCGGACTTGGACCCCGTGGTGGAGTATGGGCTATACCTTCCTCAGGGAAGAGACCCGTGCCCATCGGTGGGGACATAATGGGTTGATGATAAATCACAGACAAAACAATAACATACGGTGATTGACGACAACTGATGAATTAAAAAAAAAACACTCTGTATCTTTAAACAGCGGCAGAGGCAAAACAATAACTGTCTCCTTTGTACTCACAAGCTTGACCGCGCGCAAGAGGGACAGAGATACTTTTCATGATGTGCATTCGGTTCGACGTCACGCCGCGCGCTTACACACAGATACTACACAAGCACAACGTGTGAATGTGTTAAACGCGCCAGCTTTAAATAACTGACCTGTACATATGTACGAAGTGCATCGAAAATTGAGCAATTTAGCTATCTGCTGGTAACAGTACGTCAAGTTTCTTTCGTCAAAATAAACGATTTGACTTGACTATTTTTTCACACTGCCAAATCGCCTACTACGTCCGCTGACCAAAAGCTGTGTTCCCAGTTCGCGTCCCTCGTGTCTCTCTCCGGGGAAGAGAGCTACCTGCGCTTCGTCAACGTGACGACGGAGAACCTGCAGCTCACGCTCAAGTTCAAGACCGACAGCCCTGACGGCCTCATTTTCGTATACCTCAGCCGAATGCAGACCGCCACTATGCAGGACAGCATTTCGCTCTCTCTCATCAAGGGTGAGTAATCTATTATCTCTTGACTAGCTCTCGCCCGCGACTCCGTCCGCGTGGCCTTAAGTTAAAAATTTTGCAACCCCGTTCACTCCCTTAAGGGTTACATTTAGAAAAAACGCCGAAACACGTGTTCAGTCAATTGTGTTGAAGAGTATTTATTTTAAGTTTCAAGAAAATTAGACGACATTCTTTATACCTCCCATACAAATTTTGGCAAGCCTTTTCGCCCCCTTAGGGGTTGAACTACAAAAAATCCGGTCTTATTCTTTGCCTACATTATATATAGACCCTCTGTGCAAAATTTCAGCTTCCTAGGTCCAACGGCTTGGGCTGGGCGTTGATTAGTGAATGAATCAGTCAGTCAGGACTTTGAATTTTATTTATATAGATTTGTAAAGCAACGCCCGGGTACAGGGGATCTGTCCCCCACCATAGGTACAGATCTAGTACAGACTATAGTCTAGTGTGGGGGTTGCTGGTAAACATTGGCCCCTCCGAACCCCTAAGATGTCCCCCTGGGGGGACCACGTGGAATTTGCATTTAGTCATAGTGCCCTTTGACTCACACTTGACCGTTAAAACAGGCAAGTCAAGTCAAACAGCCAATCTGTAAGTCTAAAAACTAACTCGGAATCCATTGGAATAGCCAATTTAAATGTCTAAAAACGAACTCGGAATCCCTTGGAACAGCCAATTTGAACAAAGAATCGCTCGTAGCCCCTATAAACTACATAGGGCGCGTTCAGTGCATGGATGGGGGGCCGTCTATGACTAACGCTATTGGCATTATTCCGAGCGGTTCCATGCTTTGCAAGGCGCGTTTAAGCAGTTGGTGCCGTCCGGTGATGGCAGTCCTTAAGCCAAGTCAGAGGCCTTAAAACTTGAAAACTTTCACAGTAACACCAGCCACTAGTCTTACAAGCCTCCACCAATCCGGACTTGGCCCCCGTGGTGGAGTATGGTCTATACTTTCCTCAGGGAAGTGACTTGTGCCCCTCGGTGGGGCATAGTGGGTTGATAAAGAGCCAATTTCTAAGTGTAACAATTAACTAAAAGAGTAAAAGAGTTTTATCTCTCTGTATGATATTCGTGCATTATTCTATGTCGTGTATTTTTTTTTTCTCCCCCATGTAAGTAGGTATATTGTAATTTATTATTTCCTCCTCCTGTAGGTTATTTATTATTATATATTTATGTATGTTTATCATAGCTATATATGTATGTAATTGTTTATGTAGGTGTATTGCTATTTATGTAAGTGTGTGTATTAATATTCATGTTTGCACCGACTACCCGTCTCCTTTTTTCCTTCAGAAATTTTTCCATCATAGGGTTGTCATAAGGCCGCCAATTGTACTGTTACCTTGTAAATATTTTATGTTTGTGTTTCTCTTCGTGTACAAGAAAGAATATTCTTATCTTATCTTATCTTAACTCCGAGTCTCCTCCAACAGGCAAGCTGGTGCTGATGAGCCAGCGCGAGGTTCTGGAGACGACAGTGGGCACCTACAACGACTCGCAGTGGCACGTCGTCACCGTCACGCATGGCGACAAGGCGCTGCGGCTCGTCGTCGACGACTTCGACTACTTCAGGTGAGGACTGTCACGGCACTGCGACGCGGTCCGAGTGCTCAGTGCTAGTTTTTTCATTCACTTTCGATAGCGAGAGCGTTTGCAATTTGTATAGGAGTGACAAAGAGGCAACTAGCTGGCGCGCTTTGTCACTCCTATAGAATATGAGTTTACGTTAACGCGATCGAGTAGTTAAAAAAACTCGCACTAAGGGCCCAGGTGAACTGCGACAGTAACTTATACGCTCGGTTTCTAGAAGAGCGATCAAATGTTAATCGCATGTTAATCTCACGTCAAGCTAATTTTAGCCAATCACGTGCCGGTATTTTAAATTAATCTTAGATTCATCTCTTGTTACGTTTGAACACTCTTTCAGAAACTGTGGCATAGTCTGTTAGCTTTTAGAACATACCTCGGCTACTATCGGATATATTCGTGTAATAGAAATATCGGAACTAATATGACACTTAATTTCGAAATCGGAACTAATATGACTGAAATAAACTAATACAGAACAGGAAGTAGTATTACACTCGTGTGCTTTCGGCGAAAACCGAAGCCTACTCTAGAGCCCGAGGTATATTCTAAAAGCTAACAGACTGTACGCCAGCCCGAAGTGCCCTGCCTCACTAGGACGCCATGGTGTCGCCAGCGACCGCAACCAAGCAGTTAATATCGAAATCTATGGAGCCTAACTCACTTGGCGACGGTCTGGCAACGTCGCCTTTTGTACAACTTTTGTAGGCGCAACATGCCGGAGTCGACGCCACGATCCACACGCTTGTTGAAGCATTTGTTGCAGTATCTGATGGCTAGTATAAAAGCTATTACTACTAACAGCAACCACAATGCCAACATGCACCAAGAAATCGTACCAATATGCAGTTCGATGTCTGTGTTTATAATTTTATTGTGGTACCCAATTTGGGTCATAATGTCCTGTTTTGGGCTTTGTGGCACATTTGGATTGCACATTTTGGCGCGTGATTTTGTCGGCACAATTAGAAGTCTATTTTGTCACTTCATTTTTAATTTCCATCACACATTTTTTATTTATTTTCTTTCTTTATTTTGATGCGCGCTCGCACGCACCAAACAAGGCAGAGTCGCCATGTAGGGTGGAGCGTTGGGAGACGAATCAAACGAGTAGTGCTCAATCAAGACTGACTATAATGTCGAAGGACTGATATATATAAGTAGCTTAAACTAGGTTACATGTGTCTTACACTACAATTCATTACAAACTGCTTGGATACGTAGCTGGCGACGTCGCCATGGCGTCCTAGTGAGGCAGGGCACGAAGTTACACGACATTCAAATTTCGTCGATTCATTCAGTTATACCAATCCCAATTTTGTGCTGACTGCCTAGTTGGTGTAGCCGTTAAGGCGTTTAGCTACCAAGAAAGAAGTTATGGGTTCGATTCCCACTGGGGCCGCCGTAAATTTGTACAAATGACCTCGGTCTGGGTGTGTTTCGATGTTTGTAATGTCCTTGCCTGGTTACCATAGCACTGGGTATCCTAGTTTGGGACCATGTCAAGTGATTGTGTTGTGTGGATGCTATTATTATTATTTTCGAAATAGTCTATCTATACTTACTGCCCACACATGATTCTTTAGTAATATTTCCATAGAGAATTAGCAATAGACAGACAAAACAGACAAACATACAATTGTGGTTATTTATTTATTGATACTTCTAATGCACTTACATTTAAAGTAAAAATATTGCATGATGCAGAAAAATAAAACTTATGTGTAAAAATAAAAATAAGAATGCTGACGCAAAGACAGCAGCTGTGGTAGAAAATATAGAATATATTTTGTGATATAAATATAGAATTTTTTGAAATTTTCATTGGTACAATAAATTTTACCATATCATTGGTATCGATAATATATTACATTTATCGAATAAAATTACCATATATATTTTTTCATTTTCATTATTTTATCCTTCATCCAATTTGTAACTCATGGGCACCCATTACAAGGCGTCATCGCGCAAGCCGCAAGCCGCGCGCAGTTGCCAATTCGTGCGTTAGTTGTGCTCATGCGTAATGAGACCATATTTCTATAAGATTTGCGGATAAGTTCAGACATTGGTATTTTTGTTTTTTTGTACCAACGGGGTAGTGACAAAAAATGTTGGTATTTGTATTTTGGACTTAGTATTACGTATGTTGATTTATTGTACTGGTGAAAAAATATTCCTGTGTAAGAACTCGTACAACAAACGCTACCTTGTCCCCCGGCAGTACTGACACAGCGCCGGCGCCGCTCAACATATTCGACGGAGTTCTGTTCGTGGGCGGGATTCAGCCCGGCTACGTCTTAGGCTCTAAGGTAAGATATGATAACAATATTATTAATTATTAATAGTATAGTCCGTTTTTTAATTCTAAGCAAAAAAAAAATTACGCGGTGTTACCACTATAAAAGCTATAGGTTAACTCGGTAGATTTTTTTTACCGTGAATAGAAGACTCATGTGACCAAAATCCTTATCACATCAAAGACATTAAAATTGAACTACTCGTAAGAGCAAAGTCTAAAAAAAAACACCTGCGTAGAACAAACAATTTAGCTTGGAAGTAAAATAGTGTTATTTGGTTTTTACGTACTAGCAACATTCAGACATTGACAGCCTAAGAATTGTATGGAGATGTCAACGTGACAATATATTTTTTTGCATTGAATGAAAAAACAGACGGTAGATTGTTCACCAACGGCGCAAACAAAATTTTTGCGTCGAGGGTGTGACATTGTTCGCGAGGGCTTTAACTAAGAATCGCTGAAGGAGCGAGGGATTTAACACTACCGAGACCAAAAATGATTTGCGCCCGTGTAGAACACTCTGCTTTTCACTACCATCTGAGTGGAATAAAAATGCGTACTTGCGTTCCAATTTCAAATATTTGACAATTAGATACTTAAAAGTTTGCCGCAAAGAGTTCGGAAGTTCAGTAAGTAGTTCCAAACTCGGTTTTAAAGCTTATTGCATAGGCTGGAGCGAAATAGATATAGGACGAATCCTCAAGAGTGAAAGAGAAGTCCTCTTCTTAGTAAATGAGTGCATTAGTATATATAAAATCAAAATTGGATTTTGAGTCTATTTACTAGAGAGGTAACTAAAGGTAAATAGATTCAAAACCCAATTTTGAGTCTATTTACTTTGATGCATCTTAGCTTGAACAACAATAGCGTGTTTGGGTCCTAAATTTGGGCATCAAAAAGCAGATGGAGATGGAGTGAAAATGTCTTTATTGCAGTGCTTAATGAGGACTTACTGTTTGTGATACACTCAATGAGCTTTTTGTGCGATCCCCCGTAAAAAGGCTCCAGGATCAAGAGCCTGCTTTTAGACTCTAACCCTTCCATCTTTCCAAACCAATTCGAGAAGAAACAACCTAACAAAAGTACAGAAAAACGTCACAAACTTAACTCTAAAAATCTGAAAATATCGTGAAAAAGATTGTTTTGAAATACAGACAGATGTGTCAAAGTTTGTTATTCAATATTCGATCCAGCGTTGAGTTAGTTCTGTCAGTTCACAGTAGAGAAAAGAGCAACGGTGATGCATCATTTTCGTAAGCTAGGATGCAGCTGCCATCTGTGATCATTTATGGAACTTAATGTCACGGGTTTGATATGGCAAAATGTGTTTTTAGACGGCAAAAGATGGCTCTGACTGAAAATGTAGAGCCATTTTTGTAGAGCACCATTCAAATTTTTGACATTTTCTACCTCATTGTTTTTCTAATTTCTGAATGCGGGTCGGGAACACAAATTCGATCGTATAAGCCGATTTTGCTAACAATGGACTAAATACCTACACCGCTTAAAGAAGTAGGTTTAACGGACGTTTATCGAGACGGGGCTCTAACTTTAGTTACTATACTCTTTGGCTCTAACGTAACTAGATTATTAATCAACTAATATATAAAATTTTCGTTTACAGTGTTAGTGACGGCCCTAAGGCAGCGGCTAACATTATACATAACTGTATGTACATTGACATTCAACAAGCAGAATGTAAATTCTTTACGTTGAAATAAAAAATTTTGAACTGTGTGAGTAGGTCGCAGGGTAATTATTATTATTATAGAAAAACAACGTTTGCGAGGTCAGCTAGTTAGGTACCTACAGTTAGTATTTACCATCGATACCTTTTTATCGTTCAAGTGCAAAAAGTCAAATTCGCTTAGTTCTAATTCACTTAATTCCTGAAAAAAAAAACATTCCAAATTCGATAATTACCAACATGCGTTGCAACAGGACACAAACCTTCTATGATAAAAAAAAACAAAAGAGCATCAAACTTTTTTTATTTTATTATGTCGACAAATAAGTGGGCTGTGCCTGCCAGTATTTTCTTTTATTCTATCCAAGGAGTTTATACCTCATTCTCAGTACAGATATCAAAAACCCCTCATCTATCTATCTACTATCTCTTTAGACGAGCAATTCTTGTATATATATTTATATATAATCAGAATCTCGGAAACGGCTCCAAAGATTTTCATGAAATTTTGTATACAGGGGGTTTTGGGGGCGATTAATTGATCCAACTAGGTTTCATTTTTATAAAACGTCGTTTCAACCGTGTTTTAAGGCAAAGAAATAACTGCTACACTACAAGAAGGAAATTTTCACATCCTTCTGTAAGGTTGTCATAGCTCAAGTGGGAAATAGACCCTGGTTCGAGACTTGATAATAATTTTTCTTTTTTTTTCAAGTTCCTTCTTTTGTGTGAAAACCTACATAACGAGCAAAGCTCGGTCATCCAGGTACTATTTAAATAAATAAATAAATGGGTGCCAGGATTCTCGAATGGCTGCGGCTGGATGAGTGAGTATGGACAAGGACAGAAAGCGGCGTGCCTTGTGTGAGGTTTAATGCCCATCAATGGACGATTACGGGCTGATGGATTGAGTGATTGATACAGATTTAATTTAACTTAATTTAATTATAAAACGATCAGATAATTTTTACATAAACGTCTTTATTTTCCGCAATTTAAATAACGACTTAATCATTTGCGTTACATATGACCTTGAAAATAATAATTATAAACCAATCACGGTGAGCAGATCGGTCTACGAAAAATTCAACAGATTAAAAAAAAAATAGTTGATTCCTAATACAATTTTAAAAATGGTAATGTAATAGTAACCTACGTCAAAGCCGTAACCTTCCCTGTTCTAATAAAATAAGTTATCTATAAGTTTTCAATAAATGTCAGTGCTGATCAGTGTTGTTTGTAAACATCGAAACGATAAACATGTATGTATGGACATTTTTTGTCTATTGCCCGTCCTTTTTTACCCACGAAGGTAAATCTTTCCTTCCTTCAGCATTACATCTCTGTGGTAGTTATTTAGAATTTTCAAAAGAACCAAGTAGGTAGAGTTCGCGTTTTCTCCTATAATACTCTAATGCCTATACTCTGTAGTTAGATAGTGTGTAGATAATAGGTAATACCTACCTGTCGGTAGGCAATCAGAATTAAAAACTCCTTAATTTTTCTTGGGAGTTGGTTAGTAGAAAGATTTTATGCTTTCCACCGTGCACTCATATCAGTCTATTCGACATTAAGGATAATGGCTTTGTTTACAATCCTTTGTGTGTGAGGTTATTGGCGGTCTAAGTCAACAACAATGGCTAATTAATTTCCCTACCCACCCCCCTTTCTTCTGAGCCACCCCCCAAGTATGTACGTCACTATATTCTATCGGGACTATGGGAGAAACATGATACGAGAGTATATTTTGTATTTTGGTAGTTCTCTTGATTTTTCTGATGTTCTACATACATAATTCTAATCATCAGCTGCGATTAGTTGAGTAAAACATATTTGTATCAATTGAACGTAGTTTAGCAAAAAAGGTTCCAACAAAATATTATATTTGATTTTTTAGGCTTAAGCTGATTTGCGCTCTCCATACATGTAGGTTGCACTACCATGTGCCATAACTTGGCGCATACCTACTCATCGGATCGCTATGAAAGTTTTTGATTCTTAAAATTTAGAGCATAGTGATCATTTTGGTATATTTAACTTAAAAATGACCATGTTGTGGGTTGGAACCCTTTTGGTAAACTAGGTCCATTCTCATTATCGTCACTGTCGCCCACTTCTTACAATAATTATAATTAACAATTTTTTTGTTCTCTTGAATACTTCATTTGCACAATTTTTCTTTCTCGTATTCACAACCGCCGTGGCATTGTACAGAGTTACTCCTAACTTGCGCAATTCTTGAAAGAAACCCCTTTAAGTTTGTATTTCACAACCGTTTCATTTCATTTCATTTTCATTTCGTTTTGTTTTACTATGAGTTGTTTATTCGTAACTTGTGCAATTCTTGAAAGAAACCCCTTAAAGTTTGTGTTTTGCAACCATTTTGTTGAATTTATGAGTTGGGCAGATGCTGGATGCGGCAAGCTGAAGACAGGGCGCTATGGCGCTCATTAGGGGAGGGCTATGTCCAGCAGTGGACTAATATAGCCTGATGATGTGATGTGTGTGTGTGATGAGTTGTTTCACTTCGTGATCGAAACAGGAATGAGGACGACGGCGTAAGAACCCGTGTTTCTAATATCATCATCATCATTCAGCCGATGTGTGGTCTCCATTAGAGCACTTTTCTGCCCCATCGGCCATCAGTTCTGCGTGCTATGTGTCCTGCCCGCTGCCACTTCAACTTGCTCTACGGATCTCATTATCATCCAAGTGGCAGGACGACGCTGGATGCAAGCCGCTTCCAACCGGTCTTTTTGGAAGTCCATGGAGGAGGCCTATGTCCAGATTGTCCAGCAGTGGACTTCTTGTGGCTGAATGATGATGATGATAGGTAGGATCCTAGGCGATACGAGTATCCGTTGCTGGTGTCGACACTTGTCTTGATCCTTTTTAGGTATTACCTACCTATATTATAAGCCAGCAATGCACATCACCTGTGATCAAAGTTCTATGATAATGTAATATAGGCCTAATTAACGCCCAGCCTTTGTATTACATAACTTTTCACGGGTTAAGCATTTTTTAGACAACTCCATAGTGTCAAAATATGTAACTACGTATTTTGACAGTTAGCTACATCAGACAAATCCACACAGTGGTGGACTTACGTAATTGCAGCGCAGTGATTTTCGTATTATGATCCTCTATTTATAACTTATGTTTCTTGAGTGCAATAAAGAATATTCTTATCTAATCTCTAGTCGTGACGCTAATTATTTAGCCGCACTTATTTGATAATTTAGCTAAAGTAATGCCTTTTGTTTCCGATGCGAACTGAAATTTTGGTAAGTGTGTGCTATTTCTTACAACATAGCTTTTCCTGAAGTAAAAGTATTATCCCATCAAAAACATAAATGTGAATGAGACCCAAGTTCATTATTAAGAACAGACGTCGTTATCGTTATCGACTTCGTCGACAAAAGAATTGAGATCTATATGGGTGCTGCCAAGTTCTCTGAAGAAAATCATGAAATTTTAGTTACAAGATCACTGAGATGTAAATTTTTATTCAAGCTCAAGATTTGACTGCTAGTTTTTACCAACAAACCAAGTTTCAGAAAAGACACATAGGTATTATATCAACCTAACAGCATAAATACAATACAAACAGAAAGTACACTAACCTCCGTATGACTAAATGAAGTAGAGTTCATTAAATAAATATTATTTAGCCTGTACGTGAAAACTAGCCAAGTCAAATCTTAAGCTTGAATAACAATTTACATCTCTAGTGATCTTGTTACTAAAATTTGATGTTTTTCTTCACAGAACTTGGCAGCACCCGTGTAGATCTCAATTCTTTTGTCGGCGAAGTCGATAACGATAACGACGTCTGTTCTTTGAACTTGGCTCTCATTCACATTTATGTTTTTGATGGGATATCACTGCTTTTTGTACAGAGATTAATTGGTTTTGATCACTTATAAATACATCGTTATTGCCACGGAACCGATAACCGATGGGTTAGAAACTGGCTACGAACATACGACTTGAGTACAGAAACTTATTTACAATTCAGAGAAACGGGCAGAGGAAGTCGTTTACAGATATTATATAGGATCGATTGAGACAAAACCATACCGCGATATAGAATTAAAAAGCACCATCTATTGGCAGAATTTGGACCTAAATAACTACTATGCGGATATTAATATCAATAATTTTCAGTTTTTAGATTTTTTCCTTTGTATATGCCTAATAGTCTACCTTGATGCCAAATATCAAGTTTCTAGGTCATCTAGAAGTGGGTTAGGTTTTTGATCTATAAGTGAGTCAGTCAGTCAGTCATAAAAAGGCCGGTTTTTAAACGTTAATATATCTATAACTGTTTGAGCAACATTGATGAAACTTTGGATTCTAGGTGAGCTAATAGATTATAAGAAATGTGCCAAATTTCATATACGTAGGTTAAATAGTTGTAGAGTTGTGAAGGGGTCAAAAGTAGCTCGAAGTGATTCCTGTAATATTACACACGGCTGCTGCGTCGCCAGTTCCTTTTTTCTCGAACTTGGCTGGACTCGCTGTCGCGAGTCTAGATTTATCAACACACGATGCCTGTAAGACCTTCACAGAGGTTGGTTAATAATTAACCTGTGATTACGTTGTTTTCTTTGCAAGAAGCTTACAGTGCCACCATCACAAAGTGACGATGGCGGTCCCATCGTTCCCGTTTTAATTAAACCGCCTGGTGGCGGTTAAAATATTCTTAACCGCCACCAATTAAAATATTCTTAAATCTAATTACTGCTCGTATTATGTACTAGCAGTAATACTTAAAGTGTATAAAAGCTTAGCCGCGCTACAGTTTGGCTCTGACAGAATGCTCTGCAAGATTCCAACATCCAAGGAATTTATTTTATCTGCCCTTAGATTACAACTTTCCACTCTATCGGGTTAAGCATTTAGACAACTAGAAAGAGTCAAAATATGTATGAACATACAGTGCGGCGTATGACATACCTACTGGAAAAAAAATCCCAGAATGAAACAGCGTAATATAGGGTGGTGTAACATACCGGGAACAAAAGTGGCTAAATCAGACAACTCCATATAGAGGCGTACTACGTAATTGCACCCCTGTTCAGTTGATAGCGGCGCTAGTGGAGAATTTAATACTAAAAATTGTAATATTGTACCTAAGTCAAAGACCCGTCTTTCAATTTGAATGAAAAAATGCTTCTAAATCTTAGTAAGTGAATAAATAAAACAAAAAATGGGGAACAGGATTTACAATTAGTGTTACTATTTTGCCCATCTGAACTTGGTGGGACAAGCCTTCTCTTGGTGACAGTTTTTTTTAGAGATTTTTCCCTTTTCCACAGCCTAACTAATCTGCATCTTAGGAGGATTTTAAGGAACCCTTCTTCTATAAATAAGGCTGATTTTACTGTGGCAATGCATCATTGGTTATATTTATCATTTAATTGTGGCGCAATACTTATATAATTAACTGTGGCGCAATTTTGAACCCAATTGCGAGAGTTGAGGTGGTGATAAGAACGCTTCAACTTTTTTCTATCTCTTGAGGATTGTGAAAATAATCGAGGCAAGTACGAACTCCCAAAAGGTCCAGAAGCAACTTTCGTGGTACTTCGTGGTAATTATTTTTTTGATAGAAATCAGAAATTTATTTCAACCTAAAGAATTTAAATTCTGTTTGTTGAATGTCAATGTACTTATAATGTTAATGTTAGCCGCTGCCTTAGGGTCGAGTGTAGTGGAGAAAAGGCAGCGAAAAAACTCCACTGACGTCTCTGACCATCTTTTCTCAAATCACCTTAAATCTAATACAGTGTGAATATCCATCTACCAAGAACGTCAATTTGGGTCAAGAACTCATGGGTGCAATCAATACTTGCAAAGTCAAACATTAAAATCAAACATAAAATTACAGAGGCTGAGACTGCATACCAAAAACTGTACTATTATTAATGTTAGGTCTTGAGCTTCTTCATCATCATCAACACATTATATCCCCACCGAGGGGCACGGGTCTCTTCCCTGAGAAAGGTATAGGCCATACTCCACCACGGGGGCCAAGTCGGAATTGGTGGAGGCTTGTACCTAAGCCGAATCGAACGATTAGAACTCTTTATTGTTTAAAAAAACTCCAGGTCTTGGATTCATACAATGACATGTTTGCGATGTCACTGTTTCTAGTTCCCACGAGACGGGGTATCATAGTGTGGGGCCAGAAACAATGTATGTGGCTGTATGTAAAGGTTTGTTTATAGCTTATAAGATACAACCCAATTTTTCGCCTAAAGGCGACCTTAATACTATTTAGAGTTATATACCAGCTCACCTAAGTTATGAGGAAAACGTTAACAGGTAGTGAAACTTAGAAATTTTATATTAATCTTACAAAGTATGTAGGTACAGTCGACAGCACGTCACCCTTCACATTTTAGCAAAGTCGCCCGTAATGCAATGGAGTAGAGTGCATGGGTGTACAGGTGATGTGCTGTCGACTGTACACGTAGGCACGTACGTGGACGTACATGGGGTTAAATATCACACACAGACTTTATTGCAAATTCTGTAGCAGCAAGAATACGCGAGCGACGCTCTACTCTGTAAGTTATTGAAGTCGCACTACCTACATGAAATGCATAAGTGAAACGCAGTATCAAAATAACTCCTCAATAAAAGTTGCCTTGTAACTTGCTATAGCACTCTTAGTTTAAGAGATAATAATAATAATGCGAGAGGTCCCGGGTTCGAATCCCGGCTGGGGACAAAAAAAAGAAACCCAGATGTTTGTGACGTAGCTGTTTCTGGTTCCCACGACACAGGGTATCCTAGTGTGGGGCCAGAAGCAATGTATGTGCCTGTATGTAAATGTTATGTTATGTTATGTGACATAATAATAAGTACCTGGGTGACCGCTTTGCTCGTTACTTTTTTGGTAATATAAAATATGTAATATAAAATTAAAATAATCCTTTTTCAACAAAAAAAGAACTTTGAAAAAAAACATCATGACTCGAACCGGGTTTCTTGAAATCGGCCCGAAACGGGTCGCCCATTTTCCCGTCAGAACTATCCCAACCTTGCAGATGGACGCGAAATTTACCTCTGTATGTTATCGTAGCAAATTTAAAACACGGATAAAACAACGTTTTCTAAAAATGTAACCTACAAAATTTCGTGAAAATCGCTGCTGCCGTTTCCGAGACTATATACACGAATTGCTCGTTTAAAGAGATTAGATATTATCTTCCACACAACACAATCACTTGATCTGGTCCCAAACTAGGATACCCTGTGCTATGATACGCAGGCAAGGAGAAAACAAACATCGAAAACACTCAGACTGGGGCCATTTGTACAAATGTACGGCGGTCTCCAGTGGGAATCGAACGTACGACCTGTGAGTTAAGCGCCTTAAGCCGGGCCCAGACATGTATAATTTGCCCGATCCTATCACCGTATCCGATCACCGTACCGTATCTGCGTATTGTATCAAGCCCCGTATTAAGTTGTGGACGCCTCCGATTCGCTCCGTATCTCTATCACAATATCTGTATCACCTTTGATGATCGGACAAAAACCGACACGACATAGGACGGGCCGTATCATAACGGAGTATCGAGATCGCGTATCATGATACGCGTATCATGGACGCGTGATGTATCATGTATATACATCATAATCATACGCGTATCATGATACATTAACCGTCCACATTATGCGATCATGATACGCGTCGACGATACGGATACGGTGATCGGATCGGGCAAATGATACATGTCTGGACCCGGCTATAACTGCCAACACCAATTGGCGCCGATCATTTTCGCTATGAGTTTTCACAGATTTCTCACTAGTTCCCATTTGAAGAAGAAGAAGATTTTTTTTTATTACAACAGAACACACGCCACAAAAACAAAGCAAATCAAAAAATTAAACCAATTAATTAGTACAAAACAAAAAATCAGAAGAAAACAGGAGGAAAATAAAGGTCACGGTGTGTCACTGTCGTTGTAAATGGCAGCTGACTCAGCATTATGCTGAAGGGCTCAAACTCATAAAAAAAATTTAGGTACCTACCTCCCCAACACTTCAATTAGGGGTCGGGGCTATTAAGCTTAAAAGCTTAGAAGCTCGTAGCCTGGGCTGCCTGAGTGATGTTCGCCTGAGTTCGTGTAGTCCATGGATGGGTCACCGTCTATGACTAACGCTAGTGTCATTTTTCCGAGCGGTTCCGTGCTTTGCAAGGCACGGGCTGCCGTCGATAGATGGCAGTCGTTAAACCAAGTCAGCGGCTTGAAAACTTTTCACAGTAAGACCACCCACTAGCCTCCACCAATCCGGACTTGGCCCCCGTGGTGGAGTATGGCCTGGCAGGGAAGAGACCCGTGCCCCTCGGTGGGGACATAATGGGTTGATGATGAAGCTTAGAAGCGCAATTTTTGTCCAAGTAGGGCGTCCCCCTTGATTGTAGAAACGCGAAAAAATTTAGTGCAGTAGCAAATATAATGAACTTAAAAGGAAAACTAAAAAAGGAATGCTAAATAAGCTCTACAAGTTAACCAATGACCAAATTTTTGAATGAATACCTCTTACAACATCCATTAAAAATTACTTTGATGAATTCGTTAGTTCTACAAAGCAGATAAAAGACCCCTCTTTCTACAGAACCCTACATTGCGCGTGGCCTGACACGCAAATGGCCCGTTTTAATTCTTATTTTTAAGGCCAGGAATATAAAAATATATTTTTCACAGTTATAAGAGCCAATCATAATCATAGTCGAATCGCTCATAGCCTGGGCTGCCTGAGTGATCTTAAACGATCACTAAGGTTAAGCAACATACGGCCCGTTCAGTCCATGGATGGGTCACCGTCTATGACTAACGCTAGTGGCATTTTTCCGAGCGGTTCCGGGCTTCGCAAGGAACGTTAAGCAGTTGGTGCCGGCTGCCGTCGATAGATGGCAGTCGTTAAGCCAAGTCAGAGGCCTTAGGGGGCGGCTTGAAAAACTTCTGACAGTAAGATCAGTTAGTCTTACAAGCCTCCACCAATCCGGACTTGGCCTATACCTTCCTCAGGGAAGAGACCCGTGCCCCTCGGTGGGGACATAATGGGTTGATGATGAAGAGTCGATCAACTCCAACTAAAATAGAAAAAAATGTCTGCTAGACACTGGTTTCGCCGACAACGATGAATTGTGACAATTAAAAGAACAATGTCAGCGACAATTTCAATGTCTGACTGTAGCTACGCATCCAAAACACATTTAGTAGCAATTAATTTTACCAATATTGTTTCGTGTGACATTAGCGCAAACGAAACCCTCCACGCACAAGTCCATCTCGTACTCACAGTTTATTCTGAAACCTGCAATGATACGTGGTGATATGAGGTACGAAATTATTTATTTTGGAGTCTCAAGGTTACCCTAAGTACACGATGTAGCTGTGTAGCCGCGTAACGTTGTAGTTGTAGGTAATGCCAACTATGAAAGCAGGAATCGGGTCCGATGAGTGGGTAAATATTGGCGATATCAGTCAACGGGTTTCGGGTCCGGAGCTCTAGCACGAGCCCGATACTGCATTGGCCGGTTCCGCGTTAGGCCTGGCTTACATTTGCTCTATTTTCGTGCCTTTTCAGCACTCTTTTCATACAGCTAGAATATAATAGAGACGCCAATTCCTTTTATAGGAACATAAGCAAATAATAAATCACTAGAGGTTGGTTGTATACTATCCCCCTTATTCATAATAGTCTGCGCTAACTTAAAAAATTGCTAATTCTCAATCTGTCTTCCTCTATTGACCTATGTCAGAATGATAAATAGCACTATATAGCTGCTGTTCTAAGTTAGCGGACCATTATGAATAAGGGGGTATGATAGGATTTTTTTTAATTACTTTTACAATATAAGGTACATAATAAAAGCTATGAATCGGAATATGGTTTTGTCGTCTCTATTTTATTCAACCTCTATGGAAAGCACGCTAAAAAAAAAGAAAATAAAGCAAATGTAAACCACGCCTTATGCGAGAAACGTGACAGCGTGACGTCATTGGACTAGTATTCATACAACATTCGCCCAACCTTAGAAACTATCTTTCCGATCATGAAACGTTTGTAGATCACAGGTAAATACATTTGGTGTTCTATCAGGTTTTAGATCGCAATGTTCTGCCATGAACTGTAAAATAGTATAATAATATAATAAAGCAATCTTGTCATACCGAATCCTTGGTCATACTCACACGTCTTTGTTCCATAATTACCTACTATTATTGTTACGTGAGCATTTTTGTTTTGTCAATAAACCATTAATTCATTAAAAAAATGCAAAAAAATTTCTTTGGACTTATAAATACCTAAATCAAATAAACGTCATGTGAATTTAAATAGTATAAAAATAAGTACGTGAGAAAGTATCAAAATAATTCATATTAGGTAATTATCATAAAAAACAATATTAATCAAATAATATTAATATGTTAGATCTATAATATGTGTTTCAAAATATAAAATATCTACCAAAATTCAACGCAATTCAAATTTATCAAAGTGAGAGAAGAATGCGTTAAATTAGCAAAAGAAGAGTATGTCAAATTACTTAAAAACCAATTATAATATTGCCAATTTTTTTTTAAGGTAGAATACCTATTCTACCTTAAAAAAAAAAGTGAGATTTTTTGTGACAGTAATAAAATTGGTTAAAGTACCTACTTTAACCAATTTTATTACTGTCACAAAAAATCTCACTAACCGAAAGAGTCATTTTCCGGATCGTCTATAGGCAGACTATCTCTATCTCGTTGTTCTTGTTCCACTTGATAAACTTACATACAGGAATGCATATTATACATAATATTATGTCCATGCTAGGGCTGCCGCATGCCTAGTACGCGCTTAAATCGGAGCAAGTACTCAATAAAACCTTCAGCGATAACGCGGTCTGTCCTGCTCTTCTTTTATCACCGTAGAGCGGAATGGCACGCAAATTTATCGAAGTAGCGCGCGAGTTCATTGGGTGCGTGCTAGGCCCGCTGGGCAAATAAGGACTCTGGTCGCAGTACCGAAGGGCCAGAGTCCCGTGGCCATTAAGCCGGTAGTTAGGACGCGGCGGCGCGAGAGCAAGGCGTGGGCTTGATAAGCGTTCGAGAGGAGGTCAGAGAACTTGCTTGGTGTCCTATCGCGAGTCGAACGGGACGGGTAACTTGTTGAGATAATCAAGGAACGAACTTGGGAACTTAATCTTTCCAGTAGTGTCCCAGAGAATACAACATCTGGTCATCCTGGTGCAAACCAGCCCTCCTCCTCAAAATGGTGCCAACTGAGAACTTCTGACAGTAAGACCAGCCACTAGTCTTACAAGCCTCCACCAATCCGGACTTGGCCGCTGTGGTGGAGTATGGCCTATACCTTCCTCAGTGAAGAAACCTGAGAGGCACTCTCGGTGGGGACATAATGGGTTGATGATGAAGTAAATCAAAAATTACTTTTTAATAGATTCCGCATTCACTTACTTGACTTTTTGCCGGAAGAGTCCGACTAGGTTTCGCTCTGATTCGCAGAGCTTAATTATGGTGTTAAGGATAAGCGTATGCCGAATAAAGTTAATAATACAAATTTCCTAGGGTGATTCTGTGAGAAATGTCCAACGATAATATTTCAAACAATGGTCGCTTAATCGAAATTCGACTGTAGGGTGGTTTAGTCGTGCAGCACCGTTGACTAAGTGGAGCATAAGGGTGTACCTTCAGGACGTTTGCGGTTTAGCATGTGCAGAAAGTTTAATTTGCCTCGCCCCGGTAATACAGAGAGCTTCGGTGGTAGTTGACAAGTTGTTGTAGTTGGTAGTTCCTTCTTACAATAACACTCATCTCAGCTCCGTAGTTCTAGAGCATGCGGAATATATTGGATCGGATGACATTATAGTCTCCACACCCTCTACTTATTAAGTAGAGGAAGTAGAGGGCGTTCTACATATTATGTAGAATGTTTATTAAATTATGGTTTTATGTGACATAAAACCATAATTGTGAGCCTGAGGATGCCTCGTGTTAGAGGGGAAACGCGTCGCATTTTTTCTCACACAAGTATTGGTGTCGGTGGTGGTGCGTTCGTGTCGTGCTCCTGAGTGCTTATACTGAGTTTTTTCCTTCACTTTCGATAGCGAGAGCGTTTGCAATTTGTATAGGAGTGACAAAGCGAGCCACATAGTTGTCTCTTTGTCACTCCTATGCAAATCGCAAACGCTCTCGCTATCGAAAGTGAATGAAAAAACTCAGTATACGCACTCTGTTTGAAAAAGTGGGAGGGAGGGCGGTGCATTAACTAACCGCATGGTGCTTGTGGTATTTTGGCGGAATTTAGCAAAGTAATTTTCACATTTTAATGTTAAGTAACATAAGTTGTTATTTTATTACTAGCTGACTCGGCAAACGTTGTTTTGCTGTAAGCACGACCTAATCTCAGACCTACCTTTACACAAAAAAAATGTGTGAGACACGAGAATTATATACTGGGTGTTGATTTGTACAGTTTAATTGGACTCTGGGATGGTTATTTACATGATATGTACTGAAGCAAAAAAAATATAGAAAAATATTTTTTTTAGTGAACATCACCTAAAAATCATAAAGTTAGCTTCTATCGTTTACACTTGACGGGCCCGGCAGGGGTTTGGCTGGGCGGGGCGGGAGAGTGCGCCGGCGCCGGTGCCGCAAAACCGGGGATTTTAGGTGATTTCCACTTAAAAAAATATTTTTTTTATATTTTTTTTGCTTCAGTATCATGTAAATAACCACCCCTGAGTCGGATTAAACTGTAAAAATCAACACCCTGTATATTAGACTAGCAGTGCCAGCGACTACGTTCGCATCAACGGATTGTCTTATGCCCATCCCGAAAAATAATTTTGTAAATTGTATAAAGATTTTCGGAGATTACCCCTGACAGGCAAACTTATAAACATACCTACAAACTTTGCCTCTCTATAATATTAGTACAGATAGTCTACTTAGATAAGAAAAGAAAAAACCAGAAAACCCCTTGACTGTGTTGGAAACGAAGCGATTACACACGACGATTAGCGCACATACGACTTTATGTATTATGGTTTTATGCATTGTTTTTATTTCTAATAAAGCGTAACAAACAAATAAACGACTTATTGTTGCTATGAAGAAAAATGTAGGCGCCGAACAGACAAATTTAAGACTTATAATTATGGTTTTCTCACGGATGCCAGGTCAAAGCTAATCCAAATTGAAATGGGACTACACTGTAAGCACCAGCTTTCAAGTAAAAAAATAATCATCAAATCAATCTACCTAGTCAAAAGTTCTGAGGTAACAAATATAAAAAAAAACAAAAACAGTCAACGAAGTCAGTCCTTTTTTGAAGTCGGCTAAAAATATACCAAAATTACTTTGCTAAAAGTGTTAGTGACGTCGGTAGTCAAAAATCTGTTAATAGGATTTGTATTTCTGCAATTTCAAAAACGCCTACTTATCCCCCATTAAGGCTGCTGTACACGGGTAGAGAAAACGGTAGAGTAAACGGTAGAGTAGAGCGGTAGAGTACAAACTATCCTACTAACTCTACCAATGTAAACAGCATTGATATAGAGGATTAGTAGGATAGTTAGTACTCTACCACTCTACTCTACCGCTCTACTCTACCGTTTACTCTACCCGTGTACAGCAGCCTTTACGCTCGTGCTGCGAAATAAGCCCAAAATATCCAAATCCCCGCCCGGAGAGACCAGCTTTAGTATCAGCACAACACTATCTAAACAAATCATCCCAATCATACTACTGGAGGAAATGTGTACACCATTAGCGCGGCCCCTTCAGAGTAGGTACCTATCTATACTCAAGGCAGGGCATACTACGGGGTTTTTGGTCGGTAGGAGTCCGGCACTGCCAGGGCTTCCCTTCTCTGGCATCCAGGATGGATTTTCCCTGTACGCCCCAAGAAAAAAAACCTAGAGGCGGCAGCCTTAACCGTAAGTCTTGCGATATGCCCTACGCAGGCAACAGGCGGGCGACTGTGACAAAACATTTGCACATCTACCGATGCAACATGCAGCCTACTTACAAGTACATATAACGCGTTATCACTATCAAATTGTGACCCACTCGCGTTGATTCGTCTAAAAACAAAATTAAGATCACGCTTCCCGCAGGCCATTATTGCAACCGCACAAAGCTCTGTGGTCCGCTTAGCGAATTCATTTTTAGTTTATTTTTTATTTTCACCCGACTAACCAGCTGCGCCGTGTGCCTTGACTACGTGATAAGCTTTGCATACTTATTTATAGAATGTAGGTAATAATACGAAGGAATACCTTCGTCGCGGGAAGTGGTCAGCTTGAGGCAGGCTTATGCCGGACGAATTTAGCTAAACCTGTTTATTCATGCAGTCCCGTCTCGGACAATAATAACGGATTCATCGTTTAGCGTACCAAAATTGCAATGCCGGGATTGACGTCCTACTTACTTACTGAGTAAGAGACAGCCGACAGATTCTCAGAGTATCGACACTCAAGAGCAAGTGTTGAACAAAGGGAGGCGTCGTTGGCGACTATACAAATAGGGAGGGGAAACAAAGCATTCCCGCGCGAGTCCATTGGAGACGGTGCAGGCTGCCGCGTGTGATGCGCTTAGCCTTCTCAAGTTTAGCGTCGAAAAAGTTTTGTTGGCGCGCCGTGCGCTGGTACTCACCCGCAGTGCGGCATTCGGGTCGCGCGGTCGGCACTCCGCCTTCGGGAGTAACTCTGAAAAGTTTCAATCAGGAGGATGGTCGCCGGTAGAGCGCCGGTCGCGGCCCTCCTGCTGATCTTCATCTGCGGCGCCGCTGTCCAGGTATTTATTCTGTCAACCTTCCGGCTATATTTCGAAAAGCCGGCAGCGTAACCGCGATTCCTTGTTGTAGCCCCGGGTTCGTTCCTGACAAATCGCACGCGTTCGAGCCTGGTAGCAACAGGCTGGACGCTAAAACTTTTTATGCCTACACGCTGAAGTTTAGCAACTCCGCTGCTGGTTTCGTATTGTTGCACAGTACTTTTGTACTGATTCACTGACGTACTTTTTATATGTCGCTAAGGAAATTTCGGTCGTTCTAACATAAATTGGTTCGGATTAACTGTACGACGTAAATTTTATACTACTTCGGATAGGATTAACTGTACGTTTTATTTTTGTGCTGTAGGTAAGTGCTAAAAGTCTACTGTACGACCAGAGAACTCCCTTTGACTACAAAACTATAAAAAAGTCTTAGCGTAATTTCTTTCACTAAGAAATGGTTGTTCAAACGAAAAGTGAAACTAGCTTAGTAGGTACTTAGGTATTTTGCAGCTCAGCGGTAGGTGTTCTAAAATATCTGACTCAGGTTTTACTATGTATTATATCAGACTAAGTACTTAGTCTGATGTTTATGCTTGCGAATAATAGGCGTCTGCTTAGGTATTTATTATATGACACATATTACCTACGTGCAATCTATGCTGGTGAAATTTTTGCGAATAGCAGGAAAAACGGTTTGTTTTATGGTGGACCTTATCGATAACCTTATATAGGTAGGTCGATAACTTATCGACCTTTTCTGGCGTTCTTTCAATTATGTAACCGACGGCTTTTCTTATAAACGTAACCTGAAAACACTATCAAAAAAATAACTATGAGGAAATTATTTTTCTCTCTTTCAGCGCGGTAGAGTAGGCTAAGGCTTGATTGATTTTTTCTGAAGTTTTCTTTCTTTTTAAACTCTTTTTATGTTTTTTATTCGACTCTAGTAAAAAAAACTCAGTTACGAATTTTACGTACGTAAAATATACCTATTGTAAATTTTTCTCTCGCTCTGTGTAAATTTGTGAAGATGTAATAGCAATGCAACTTGCTAACTGTGAAGGAAAACACTGTGAGGAAACCTGAAACTGATTTAGGTGTTCATACCTGAGCGCTTGAAATCGCCAATATATATTTTTTACCTTATACAAATGCTCTTTTAATGAGTTACAATTAGTTCACAACTTGCCTATAAGTAAGCTGTGAACAACTACGTTGTCCTACATGTTCCTACATTTTTATTAATCCAAAATTCTATTTATTTTTGTAATATTTTAATAACTATGTTGTCGTTTGTTGTTCCAAATACAAAACATAATTATTTTCAGTCAATAAAAAAACGCCCTGAGCGCGTGTGGTGATTAAGCAAGTACTCTTTCTCTGAGAGAAAGCCTGAATCCTTCCCTGCAAGGGACGTATAAAGGCTGCATAAAAAGAAGACAATAAAGAACTTTAATTGTACTTTAGTGCACCTTTGCACTTTGTGCGGTTTAAATTATTTTGTTAGCAAATTTGAAACGTTGAAAGCTTCTCAACTGTAGAGACTTGGGAGTTCTAATAATACTTTCCCAAAGTAGCGAATGTACTGGGCAACTCTTTAAATACTAACAAATAAGCCTCTTTTCAAGGGGACACTATTGTTTGCACATTAAATTTGATCACCATCAAGCTTACCCGAAACCGCCGTGCGACGACTAATGAATGTCGATGAAGCGAAAGTGTTTTGCCAGAATCGTCGCAGGTGGCAGTCCCTCGTCTCCGCTTACCCCTCTGGAATACAGGCGTGAGCTTATGTATGTATGTGTCAAGCTTCGCTTAGTCGCATTGCTTTGATACACTCGATAGATAGATAAAAACATTTATTTAACGACACAATACGTGAACATTTGCAGTTAAAATGTAAATAATGATATAATATACTGTCCATTCACTGCAGAAGCTGCATGAAAAAGATGTGCTCAAAATCCCTTGGAGGATGAAAGACTAATAGCATCGATTTTTTATAGTAATTTAATGTACGTTTTACATTAAATATAATTCAGCCATTGAATGGATTTCATACAACGTAATTTTAAAATTTAAATTATTCTCGACATTAGGTTTAATTAAATTTTAATTTCGCTCTTGATGTGGAAAAGACTACTTATTCTAATAAATTACATGTTGATAGTTTTAATTTCCAAATCAGGAGCGAAATTAAAATTAAATTAAATATACCTAATGTCGACATTAATTTGAATTTTAAAATTTATATATTTCATTATTGTTATTATTCTGTAAAAAAATATTTAATTATATTTACTTTAATTTTTAATTTGTATTGGACTTGTCCCGGGCACCATTTCTTTATTAGCGTTAACATTACAAGTAGGCATAAAACTTTTAAGTAGGTATAAAACATCGGTACGATTTCGTAAAAATGTCTATATTAACGTCGATATATTTTTTCGATCGATTTCATTATCATAGTAATATTTTGTTTGAAGATAACTTACCTAGTACTGGATTTTTTTACCTACTAGAGCAAAATCACCTGCAGGTTTTATTTATTCATAATATTTACGTTCACTATTATATTGCGAATACTACTTAAGTGGGCCCAGTTCTAGTGATTGGTGCCTCTGCCTACCCTCTCGGAGAGGGTAGGCAGAGGCCCGCTCTCTCGCCCTCACGCCCGTTCTCTCGGAGCAACCCTTATCATCTAGGGGTGATGATGATGATGATGATGATGGTTCCGACCGATTTCGGCCATGGCGACCACTTTGACCCCTAATCAGATATGTGGCGCTGGTGCGCTCGAAGATGGCTTATGTAGCCTATCTTCACCTTCATCTAGGGGTATGGAAAGTAGATAACAACCTATTCTCAGGTATATTATATAAAATTTCATCAAAATCGGTCAAGCTGTTTCGAAGGAGTAAAAGTATGTGCACTAACACTGTGACACGGGAATTATTTATATTTATTAGAAGATGTTTAAAACACTCGATAAGCCCCGATTTAATTATTCCGTGGGATTTCACTAGGAAGAGACGTAACCAGTGATTGTTGTAGTCTTTAAATAAACTGGTTCTGAGGAGTGGTTTAGATGAATCGTGATTTTTTTTATAAATAAGGCTGTTTGTTTTCATAAAATGTCATGTCACAGTATTTGTTATCTAACTCGTCTTAAACGGCTTCGCCGATTTAAAAAAATGTACATAGAATATTTGGTAGGTTCATCATCATTCAGACACAAGAAGTCCACTGGACATAGGGCTCTTCCATGGATTTCCAAAAAGACCGGTCCGAAGCGGCTTGCATCCAGCGTCTTCCCGCCACTTGGATGAGATCGTCTGCAGTAAAAAATTTTCCCAAATGAAATAAAAGACAGCCCGTAGTTCGATATGAAGCTGAATGGCATGAATTTTTAAGGAGTTATCGGTGGTACGACCGACGCATCCATTAGGCTAACGGCTGCGATTTAGTAGAAATAATAATGCAAACAATAAGTTATTTAACGCTTAGAAGACTGATGGACTCAACGCCAAACCTGAGAGTTTACAACTAAAATATTTTAGGCTTGGTTGCGCATGTAGTCTCGCTCACACAAGCTATATTTTTTGTGAGTGTAGTAGAAAGAGTATATTTCTGGTAAATTGTGGTTCAAAACTTATTATGTAGGTAGATAGATAGATAGATTATGTATATACATTATAGAACACATGAGATGTAGAATATGTAGTACCTTCTTAGTTTTTGATAGAGAAAATGTAATACTAAATTTAGTATTTTTGAAACAACTCTTCTTCATTAAAAATGTACTTAAAATGTATAAATTTTTAATATCTGACAAACTTTTAGGCCATGTTTATCAAAAGTGAACTTAATCATATTATTAGAATCCCTAAAAAATTTGATTGTGCGAGCGAGACAAATTATTATTGTTTGTCGTATCAGCGGCCTTAAGGAGATGCATAGGTTGTTAATTAGACGACGGTACCAAATGCAACTTCTGCGAGAAAAGTCCTTTAGAAATTCATCCGTCCAACAGAAATGTCAGTATTGGTATTACGAATGTACCGCTACAAATATTTACAATTTTAATTAAATATTTACACTTCAGTAGTAATGCCCAGAAAATTTTCAGTACACCTCAGAGTACTCCTTTCTAAAAAATATATTTCCGGGAAAAGAATCCGAAACAAGGGAAATATTTAGGAAACTTCTTGGTTCCGAAAGGGCTAGCAAAGTCTAGACAATGTCGAACATTTATTTAACACTACAAAGAATACACTTAATAATATGACGTGTGATTTAAAAGCAACAAAACAATTAAACAAAAAAAAAAACTTAACAAAACATTAAGGGACCCAGGGTCTATGCAGCGATAAAATGGCCTCGAGCTTAGTATACGCTGGGGTTTTACCCGCAGCGCTGATTTTCAGCACGGTAACATTTTCAGTAACTCATGGAGTTTACATATTTCGGTTTATCATAAACCATGGGCAGGTTCCATGATTTTTGATGGAATGTTTGGGATACTGAAAAATTACTTTAAAAGGGTGGTCCCAACATACATTTTAATCTCTACATCATCATATACGTTCAGACCGCGAGCAGCGGCCGAAAAAAGTTCTATGAAAGAATTTTCATAGAACTTTTTTCGGCCGCTGCTCGCGGTTATGAATATAACTGTCGTGTTTTGCCGCCAAATAAATTACATACTAAACTCATATTTGTCTTGTTAACTATTTAAAAATGGATCGATCTTTTACTCCGAACAATGACAAGGAGGTAACTTATCAGAGGTTTTATTTAAATTTCGAACTGGCTTGCGATAGAAAGCTGGATATACCTATTGAAAAAAATGAACACTGTAACGAACGCGGCAAAAATTATTGTTGTTCGTTCGTGGTTCGTCTGATTTTGAAAGTTTATTGAATTTAACTGAATGAGTTCATAGTTTTAGTTGCCGCGCATTATTAGAGAAAAATCATATACAAGCCTTGGCCACAACTAGGCATTGATGGACTCACGTATTGTGCCTCGGCACGCACTAGGCGTTTTGAAGCGCGCGCTTTTGTAACGCGCGTTGTAAGAACTATGAGGTCCGATTTAAGTGTACACAAAACGCCTAGTGTGTACCCGCTCTAAGAGTACAGACGGCGGGCTTATCACAATAAAACAATAATAAAATTCATAGTTTATTTTTGCCGTCTACCTGCAGTCTACCTACTTGTTAAGTCATCGTCTGTCCGTCCTTATACTTATTAAGACGATAGTTAGAAACATTTCTATGACGACGTCCTCAGGTTTAGCAATTTTTAACCCACCCACCCTTCGCTGAAGGTCGCCGTGCTTGATTTGCATCAATCTCCTCTATCTATCTACCCAGCCCGTCTAAAACGTCCACGGTTTCCTCAGTCTGAGTGCTCAGTACGAGTGTTTTCATGTTAATCGTCTCCTTGCCTGGTTACCATAGCACAGGGTCTCCTAGTTTGGGATAAGAATAAACGTTTGTGTTGTGCAAAGGTTATTATTATCCAAATCATAATATCTGGTAGGGGGGCTGCCCACACGCACGTTACAACTTATCTGAAACTGCCCAAGTGAGAGCGATCGGGTTGAACTCTTGAAAAGACCTACTATTAGAGAAGAGTAGAATGGGCTAGTTGCCCTAAAAATTTAATTAGTCCGTCTTTTAGATTATTCAAAAATAGGGGACACGTATTTTTTTTATTTGTAAATTAGACCAAAAATGACAAAGATATAGCCCATTAAAGTACGTGTGACGTCACGCCGTGCTGCATTTTTTAGCACGGAGTGACGTCACACGTAACTTTAATGGGCTATATCTTTGTTATTTTTTGTTTAATCGAAAAAAGAAAAAATACATGTCTAATATTTTTTCATGATCTAAAATACGGACTAAATACAATTTATTATTTTGACCCTGGAAACTACCCTATTAATAGAGTGCAGCAATTTTCCACCTAACTTACTGATTTTCCACCTTACTTAACTGTCTACTGTATGTCAGAACTGTATTTACGGTAGGTACTGGCACGTTTCTACATTCATACATAAGCTCAGGACTGTATCCCAGAGGGGTAGGCAGAGACCAGGGATTGCCACCTGCCATGATCCTGACAAATCATTTTCGCTGCATCGACATTCATTGGGCTTTGCATGCACGCACGTTTCTAAGATCAGGGCCCTTAGTGCGAGTTTTTTCATTCACTTTCGATAGTGAGAGCGTTTGCAATTTGTATAGGAGTGACAGAGACACAAATAGGTGGCGCGCTTTGTCACTCCTATAGAATATGAGTTTACGTTAACGCGATCGAGTAGTTAAAAAAACTCGCACTAAGCACACAGGTTAATCGAGTTGTGTATACAAGTCATCATCGGCCTTCGCGTCCGTTACGGACGATTCAAGCAGTGCCTGGGGATGTATCCTGTGGGACTTCGACACTTTTTTGAGTGACTGAAAAGTCCAATCAGAAATCAAAAATTTATTTCAACGTAAAGAATTGACATTCGGCTTGTTGAATGTCAGTGTACATACAGTTATGTATAATGTTAGCCGCTGCCTTGGGGCCGTCTGTAGTGGAGAAAAAGGCAGCGAAAAAAAAACTCCACTCTGACCATCTTTTCGAGAACGGCAGCCCCTACCGCATGTGGGACATATAAAGAGAAGGTCCCGCGTCGGGTCTGTACGGATTTGGTGCCTCCTGGATCTTTTATCCGCCAGTGTGCACCATACTTCGTCGCAGGTCTTACGGCGAAAAATAAGCCAGGCTTTTTTTAACCGCCAATTAGATACGAGACCAATAAAACTGAAGTATAAGATAACTATTTTATACAGACGAAGATAATACCAAAATCGTGTTTAAAAATGTAGAGTAATAAACTTCATAAGTGCAGAGTTCAAAACATGGGGACAGGTCAAATCAGCGCTGACGACTGTGATCCGAGGGTTATCGCCAAATTATTCCTGACAACGACTGATCCGCTTGCGAAATGTATTCGCTTGTCATATTCACTTATTTATTTCACACTAGCTTTCGCCCGCGACTCCGTCCGCGTGGACTTTAGTTCAAAATGTTGCAACCCCGTTCACTCCCGTTAAGGGTTAAATTTAGAAAAACCGTGAAACACGTGTTCAATCAATTGTGTTGAAGAGTATTTATTTCAAGTTTCAAGAAAATCTGACAACATTTTTTTATACCTCCATACAAACTTTAACACCGCCGTTTACCCCTTTAGAGGGTGAGTTTCAAAAAATCCTTTCTTAGTGCTCCCCTAGGCTCCCTAAGGAACTCCCATGCCAAATTTCAACCCCCTAGGTTCAGTAGTTTGGGCTCTGCGTTGATTCTAAGTCAGTCAGTCAGCTTCTCCTTTTATATATATAGATAGATTACGCTCGTCATATCGTCACTATGCTTTGTCCGGAACCTCTTTGACATGTCACGCCAGAATCCTCATGTACTGCGAGATTAGACAATATGTGTGTTGTACAAATCCAACGTGTTTTACTAGAAGGACAATAAAATGTAGATAGAAATATGCAGAAAGTTGGCTATTCATGTTCTTGTCAAAGGGTGAAGTCTGAATGGACAGCGAACGAAACCTAGAAACAGGCGACGTAATTTTAAATTTTGATTTTAAAATGACAGACGGAATGAAAAGGAATTTAAAAAATGCGAACATGAAGGAGTACACTTTTCCAGGCATTCCAGACCATGGACGTATTACGGTCCTTGTTCCAGACTAAAAGACGCAAAAGGTCACGTGTGACATTAAAGGATTTTTTAGTATGGCAAAGTTTGGGTTTTTTGTCACAACCTCGAGTTTTTCACAAGCGCTAGTTCGTTTGAGAACATACACGGAACTTGTTAGTTTAATAAAGGGTTGACCCGATGTTGAAATTGAATAAAACAAGCTGTGTGTGAGATATTAACTTTTTATTTATTTATTCGAAAGTTCTATTAATGCCATTATTTATGGAATATGACATTGCTTAAAATGTCCACCGCGGCTTTGAACAGTGGATCCGAGAGGTCCAATTTTCTTTGACTCTGCTGCATAAATCCGGCTGAATCTAAGCGATGGCCTGCGTTATGTTGACTTTCAGGGCATCAGTCGATTGCGAATAGGCATAGACTTGTGACTTCAGAAAACCCCACAAAAAAAGTCTAAAGGGATCAAATCGCAGGATCTTGGTGGCCAATTCACGTCACCTCTGCGAGAGATCACCCTTCCCTCAAACCGAAAAAACTAACGAACACTCATTTCGATAATAAAGTTTTGTCATTTGGATGTGCTGTTAACATCTTTGCGTGCTGCTCAATCGTGATTTGGCATCAATGACTGAATAAAAAACAACAGATTTGACAAATGTCACAACAACTACAGCGCCACCAAGTTATCTGTTCAGGTGGACAAAGATGTAACTAACGAATTAATTGTAAATCCTGTCCTCCATTTTTTGTATTATTTATTCAATTACTAAGATTTATAGATATATTTTCATTAAAATTAAAAGACGGGTTAAAATATTCTCATTTTTCTAGGTAAATTTCTTAAATGAACAGATAAGATGGCGGCACTACATGGCCGCCACAAACTGTCAACATCGACCCGCCCTATTAGAAATGGAAAGGCCCTTTACTTAGTTCACACATACATAGGTACATATACTCACCCCTATATCTCAGAGGGTTAGTCAGAGACCAAGGTTGCCACTTGCAACGATTCTGACATACATTGTAGGTATATCACTTTCGCTTCATCGACATTCATAATTAGTCGCTTCATGCACACACGCCGATTTTGGATAAGAATCTATTTCGTTCATTAGCATAAGCTTACAATCGGTATATCAGAGAGAGAGAGAGAGAGAGTGTATGGGCTGAATCACCCAGACACTGGGTTTCCTTCACCGTTAGCAACTTGTATTGCCAAAACCTTACAAAATCATTGGTACATGCAGGGACTCAAACCGACGATCACTCGGTGATCAAAACAGCTATCACTGTTTTTTTTCCTCGTGTAGGTACAATAAATAATTATTCTAATCCTATCTCATTACTGGGATTTATCAGGTTCAGTTTTTGCATTAACGTATTATAAGAGAATATATGATTCGTTCATTAATGGCGCTCCGGATAACCCCCTAATATTTGTTAATTAAACACGGTAGTCTAACGATAATTAAAATTCCACGCCCTTTACACCCAAGGATCAAGGATTAAGTAGGATGTCGGTTACAATGAGAACGCTGCGCAGACAAGAGTACAACTCATAAGATGATAATGTTGTAAATCTCACAGCTCCCGAGCGAATTGCCAATGATAACATGTACATTTTGGGCACGGTTATCAATCTGGTTATCGTGTTGGACCCAGGGTGGCCCGACGCCTTGCACAACACTGTTGACATGACATCCCGATTTACTTATACATCTAGATGTTGTTAAAATAACTAGATCAGTCTATATGGAAGAGGTGAAGGCGAGATGCGATTGGGTTCCTATCCGAAGCGCTTGGTGGCTTCGACATGGCTTTGGTTTTAATTTTCAGGTTTATGAATTAAGCTTTTTTTATACCTTTAGAGGTGATCACAGAAATATAATTGGGACTATAGTTTGTACATCACAAACATGGAAATACACCCAGACTCAGGCAATTTGTACAAATGTACAGCGGCATTTAGTAGGAATCGAACGGGCCTTCGGCTGGTAAACTGACGAGAAACCGTCAGACCAACGAGGCACTGAGGAATGCTGGTGGATATAGAAATGCTCTAAAAAGGGTAATTTATTTCTACTTACACAGGAAGAGACTTGATATCATTACTGCTCTGGTTATCACACTACTAGCAATGTGCAGTGCATACAGCGTTTTGCAAGATATTTGTATGCTATTTAGGGTCTCGCCAGCTTGTGTGCAAAGCCAGTTTGTCGGAAACTCGCCCGTAACCCAACTGAGTAGGGACTACCTGTTGTTAATTGGCACGTGCATTTATCGAAAGAGGTGTGTTCTCTGCAGTGTTTTATTACTGACATTTTTTACTTTGATTTAATTCTTTATTGCATTAATTACAAAACATAAAACAAACATTAATTTACATACAGGCACATACATTGCTTTTTCCCCCACACTAGGATGCCCTGTGTCGTGGGAAACAGAAACACCTGGAGTTTTTTTTTCTCCCTAGCCGGGGATCGAACCCGGGACTTCTCGCATGGTAAGCAGATGCGCTAACCGTTACGCCACAGAACGCGAGCACGCGTATAAATATTCTAGGCGTCATTGGAATGAAAACACTTGTCACGTGACCGGACTATGTAACGTCACTGAACTAAAATGCACTAACAGAATCGGGGCCAAGAGTTGCGGACCTTTTGAACCCAAGAAATTATAGGAATACAGCATACAGCTCGCTGTCAGCTGTCAGCTAATTTATGATGCCAATGTAAAATATATCTAAACAGCAATATTTAAAGCCCATATTTGAATGATATTATTTTTGCCGGGTATGGGCTATGGCCCTTAAGGCGGTGCACCCACGTCTCAAACCCTCATCATCATCAGCCGACCTCTGTCTACTGTTGGGTATAGGCCTATTCCCCATCACGCCACTCGCGGTCTCTTGCCATTCGCATCGACGGCCCCCTGCCAACCTGGCCACATCGTCCGGCCATCGGGCCGTTGGTCTACCGATTGATAGCCGCTCCGTTACTGCCCCAAACCCTCATCAGGCTGTATTAGTCCACTGCTGGACATAGCCCTCTCCTAATGAGCGCCATAGCGCCCTGTCTTCAGCTTGCCGCATCCAGCGTCTGCCTGCAGTTTTTCGCAGATCGTCATCCCACCTGGTTGGAGGGCGTCCTACGCTACATTTGCCGAGACGCGGTCTCCACTCAAGAACATGTTTACCCCAGCGGTTGTCGGTTCTTCGCGAAATATGGCCAGCCCACTGCCACTTCAGCTTGCTAATCGATAACTTTGGTTCTCTGTCGGATGTATTCGCTTCAGAGAAACTCCGAGCATAGCTCTCTCCATATCTCGCTGAGCGACTTTGAACTGGTGGACCAACCCTTTCGTGAGTGTCCATGTCTTGGCTCCGTAGTTCATGACTGGCAGGACACACTGATTGAAAACTCAAACCCTAACTGAAATATATTTTGTATTGCTCTTTTCTATCTTAAGTCAGTAGGTAATTCTAAAGATTTAACATACACTTAAAATTGGTGCAATTTAGTTTATTTTGGAACTGAGCATGACTTTTATCGTTAATGAGCGAGCGATAAGAGTTGTTGCTGTCTGTCTTGATAAATCTCAGATGACACGAACTATGTTAAGTCTTATCGAACTGTAATACGTTCTAAATTCGCAACACGATTTTTTTTATCGTATTTGTATTTATAATGCCCCAATGTGAACCAAATTTTAACAAATCAGCGGAACATTACAAACTTCAGAAACAATGTCATAATTATTTTTAAATTCATCATGACTGTTTTAACAACTATGTAACAAGCATCGAAAAGCCGCCTATCGTTTTATTTATAAAACACGCCTCAGAAGCAGTTTAAAAAACCTGCGGCTACGTTTCCTTTATCATCAACCCATTTTGTTCCCACCGAAGGGCCGCTTCCAACCGGTCTTTTTGGAAATCCATGGAGGAGGCCTATGTCCAGCAGTGGACTTCTTGTGGCTGAATGACGATGATGATGATGAGGGCACTGGTCTCTTCCCTGAGGAAGGTATAGGCCATACCCCATCACGGGGGCCAAGTCCCGATTGGTGGAGGCTTGTAAGACTTGTGCCAGGTCTTACTGTCACAAGTTTTCAAGCCATCCTAAGGCCTCTGACTTGTCTTAACGACTGCCATCTATCGACGGCAGCCGGCTCCAACTGCTTAGTTCGAAGCACGCTTGCGAAGCACGAAACCGCTCGGAAAAATGCCACTAGCGTTAGTCATAGACGGTCACCCATCAATGCACTGAACGCACCCTCTGTTGCTTAACCTTCATGATCGTTTAAGATCACTCAGGCAGCCGGGGCTACGAGCGATACGTTTCCTTACCGTAGACTAATTAAACTTTTTTTGAGGAGTGTTTTAAGGAATCTTGTTGTGTTGTAGTAAATATTTGTGTTTGTTATATTTATATTTAATTTTATTGTTAGTATTTTTTTTATCACTCGCGATGCTCCTACATGGTTTTTCACAAATGCTTATTTATAGTAAATCAATCACGATTTGAACTTATTTGAAACTTTCGTAAGAACTACACATTACTAACTTTATTCCGGATTCACTTACTTGAGTTTTTGTCGGATGAGTCCGACCAGGGTCCGACTCAGATTCGCAGAGCTTAATCATGGTGAGCGAAGATGGGGCTCGCGTCGTCGGTTGCTCGATTCTGACAGAGACAAGTATCTGTACCAATCCGGAATAAAGTGATTAGAACTATCCAAATTCAGAATTAAATTCATAATGATTTGCTGATGCATCTGATGGTACTTAAGTCCAAATGTATAATGATGTTACTCCATCTGCGTGAGAACTTCAATATGATGCATACGAAATAAAGGGCACTCTATGAAGAATGATTGGTACTATCGTTCAGACCTATCGATCATAATTATTATTTTGTATTTCATTGAATTGGACAGGCTGTTTACGTGGAGGTTTTAAGCAATATTAAAAAGTATTATAAGCAACATTAAAGCCATTTATAACAGCAGCAGTGACACGCCGTAACCTTTATTTTCCTTCTGATTTTTTTGCTTTGTGCTATTTTTTTGGTTTCATTTTTGGATTTATTTTGTTATTGTAGCGTGTGTACTGTTTTTATAATAAATTTTTCTTCATCTTTTCCTTCTTCAAATATAATATCTAATATACAAACTATAAAAATACCTATATTAATTGACCTAAAATAAAGATTGGTATTATTTTTCGCTCGTAGCCCCGGCCGCTATGATTGATCTTAGGTGATCGGGAAGCTTAAGCAACATAGGGCGCGTTCAGTGCATGGATGGGTGACTGTTCTATGACTAACGCTAGTGGCATTTTTCCAAGCGGTTCCGTGCTTCGCAAGGCACGTTAAACATTTGGTGCCGGCTGCCGTCGATAGATGGCAGTCGTTAAAGCAAATCAGAGGCCTTAGGGCGGGGCGGCTTGAAAATGAAGGGAAGAGACCCGTGCCCCTTGGTTGAGACATCATGGGTTGATGATGATAAAAAAATATAATATTTTTTAGCATCTGGCTTGGGCTCTAAAGCTGCTATTTTTATTTAACTTTGACACTTACGTAAGACAATTTTGTACCTTTTATCAAGTAGTGATGTCATAAGGCCTTCAAGATTGTCGCTTGTTATACGAATGTGGACATTTACAATCGAGTTATTCGTTAAACCTGCGGTTAAACTGTAATTTGATGACTGCACTTGGTGTAACTTTTAACAAATTACATTTATGTAAACTAAGAATTAATTTTTTGCCAGTGTTATGAGGTCTCGTTCGTAGCCTGGACTGCCTGAGTGATCTTAAACGATCACTAAGGTTAAGCAACAAACGGCGCGTTCAGTCCATGGATGGGTCACTGTCTATGACTAACGCTAGTGACATTTTTCCGAGCGGTTCCGTGCTTCGCAAGGCACGTTAACCAGTTGTGGCCGGCTGCCGTCGATGCCAAGTCAGAGGCATTAGGGCGGCTTCAAAACATCTGACAGTAAGACCAGCCACTAGTCTTACAAGCCTCCACCAATCCGGACTTGGCCCCCGTGGTGGAGTGTGGCCTATACCTACCTTAGGCAAGAGACCCGTGCCCCTCAGTGGGGATATAATGGGTTGTTGATGGTGATGATGGGGTCTCACGGGTGGGATGTGGCTCGAAGCGATTCGTTTGGTAAGGTTTTATGATTACTTTTCAGGGTGTCTTACCCAAATTACTAAGACTCCACTGTTCATCCGTCTGTCTGTTTGTCACTAGGCTGTATTTCATGAAACGTGATAACTAGACAGTTGACAATTTACGCAGATGACGTTTTTCTGTTGCCGCTACAACAACAAATACTTGAAACAGAATAAAATCTTAATCAAAGATAATAGGTAGATGCGTGAAGTTTTCAAATGTTACGTACTAAATTAATTAGATGACAGTGTTTTTTCAAACCATTGACGCCTAGAAGTTTTGATATGTGTGCGCGCGTAGACTTGAAGCGGCAATGAAACTAAATCGCCATGTTAATGCAGCTGTCATTGTACTGAAGGCGTCCTCAAGGACCCTTATATTACGTCCATGGGCGTCCTACACTAGTCTGTTTTTTAGTTCAATGCAAAAAAATTAAAGAGTCACGTTGACCTCTCAATACAATCCAATGTCTGAATGTCGCTAGTAGGTACGCAAAAAACAAATTACCTACCCCATTTTACTTCCAAGTAAAAATTGTTTGTGCTACCTTAACACGTACCTTAACAGACACTCAGAAGGCTCAGCGAGAAGTTGTTATTTTCGAAAATGAATGATACAACATGATATCGAATTAATATCGCCTATCGAAAAATCAATTGCCTGAAGTTGATGTAATTAATTACCAAAGAAGCGCATTGGCAGTATTCTGAAAAGTAGGTTTACAGAGTTAAATTTTATCAGAAACGCACGGGGTACTGTAGACCTCAGCCTTTTGTGTCCAATACGAGTCCTTATTCCGTCCGCACAACTGTGCTGTAGCATACCCGTTCATCCGGCCGACTGTACGTTGATTATCTTGCATTTGACACCGATAATATCGTATCGGTCATAGACATGTGCACTTAGACGGGCGTTGGTGGCTCTTATCACATGCGGCGTAAGTGCCAGTATCGAAAAGAAAGGTGAGTAGACTGCCGCTGAGCATACCTAAATTAAATTGGTCAGTGTAACTCCAAAAATAATGGAGACTGCAGCAAAGCCCGGTTTACACTTCAACAAGTTCTAGCGAGTGTAGCAACTCGTTCGGTAGCAACTCGTCGGCGAGTTGAGGCGCTTTTGTCCAAACGGTGTTCAAAGGGATTGTGATGCTTTTGTAGGACAAAATTCCGGACACAAGCAAAGTCTCGACGTCCCGGGGCCTGTTTCATAAAGCTGGAATTCGTGGTACTTTATGAAAATTCGATGTACAGTTGTACGTTGCAATGTCGATTAAACAGACATAGATTAATAAGTAGACTCTAGGCAATTACCTCGAATTGTCGTAATAAGTCCAAACTCCACCACGGGGGCGAAGTCAGGAATGGTGGAGCCTTGTAAGACGGTGGCTGGTCTTACCGTCAGAAGTTTTCAAGCCGCCCTAAGGCCTCTGACTTGGCTTAACGACTGCCATCTATCGACGGCAGCCGGCACCAACTGCGTAATGTGCCTCGCGAAGCACGGAATCGCTCGGAAAAATATCACTGGCTTTAATCAAAGACGGTCATCCATCCATGCTACGAACGCGCCCCACGTTGCTTAACCTTCGTGATCGTTTAATATCACCCAGGCAGCCTGGGCTACGAGCGATGTTCGATGTTGCGATACCTTCCTCCGAGAAGAGACCCGTGCCCCTCGGTGGGGACATAATGGGTTGATGATGATGATGCAGTTGATGATGTCGTAATAAAGTACAAATTGAAGTTGTTTTAAACTCCCTATTTTTATAAACCCTGCATATTTTCGAAACAAAAGTTTCGTAAGAACTACATTATTGTAGTTAAATGTCATTATCAACTTAACTCCGGATTCGTTTATTTGGATTTTTGTCGGGGTTAAGGTCTGTGAATCAGAGCGACCTGGTCGGGCTCCTCCTATTAATTAGCTCCGCCAACAGGATAATACTTTATAACTACATTAAACTTTTACTCTACTACAAAATAATAATATGTACATTCCAATTACAGGCGGATACAACGTTTTCTATTAAATTGAGTTGATGATAAATGTTCAATATACCTTGAACAGGTTAATTTTGGCGAATCAAATTATAATTAATATTTTATTGAGTTTAATTTTAATAATTACTATACTATTAAGTTAATATAAAATGGATAATTGCATTTTAGTGTATTATAAGCAATAGCATATTAAATTATGAATAAGAAGGGTGTGAGCAAACATTCATATTTGTATTCATAAGTGAATATATGTCTTTTATGTATGTGATTCGGATCCCACTTGGGCGAAATGTCGGAAATGGGCTGTGTATGGGTTCGGGCTAAATTAAATTAAAATGAATAAGTCGCCATTCCGCGGTGTAAAAGGTATGCAGATCACGAATGCAAGTCCGAGAAAACCAGTTCGGCATATACATATACTAACAACACTTTATACGGGAGGACGTTGTCCTCTTCTTATTTGGGATTATGAACTTCCCTAAGTATTTGTACAATATAAAATTTATTTTACCGTTTCTTTGCAATAGTCTATTTGACAGTGTGAAAAAAAAACAATATTATTTATACACATTCGATTGTTAAAACAGCTTTGAGACATTATAACTAAAAAAAATGATTCTTTATATTGAAAGCGCCACCACCGAGCGTGTTGGTAGAGCCACAGAATACATAATAGTACAGGTACAGAAGATTCACTCCGCAATATCAATTAAAAAAAAGGGACTCTAGCAGCGATACAATTAGGTGCAATTCAGATCGCACAGCGCTAAAAAAGCTACTTTAAATTCACCTACATGTTGCCTCTCTTTCTACCGCGTAACTCTTACCTCTTCTGGCGCCTGAATTCCTATCTATTTGCCACTCCGGAGTGGTCGCCGCATGTACTTACGCGTTCGATACCGACACGCGTAGTGAAACAGGCGTGGTAGAGCTCATACCCAGGGTTTTAATACACCCTGTATAATGAATGACCTGGTTGAGGACACACTCTGTGTCATTGACCTACTCAACCTGCATAAAAAGTTTTGCTTGCAGTGATTTTTTTTACAATGTTTCACGAATCGCAGACAGTTTCCTTCTTTGGTAACCATATTCTTACCGTCCTTCATCTCTGGTGGCGTAGAGCGAAAGTAGCACACGCGCTTCTTTTTGACCTACACATTATGTACAATAAAGTAGTCGACCCTGAAAATAACAATTGGCTTTGTAATAACAGTGTGAAATAAGGTATTATTTATACATATACTTATAGATAATTATTTTTACTAAAAAAAATTCTTCAATCATTTATCAAAAAAACCAGTATAAAAAATTCTAATTTTGCATCTGTGGCCATTTTATCGAAAATGGTCACAGGTCCATAAATATGGCGTCTGTCATTCATGCCGATGTTACGTTCATTGGTTTTGTTTACTGTCCAGTGACGTCATGATTCCTGTGCGACGCCATATTGTCCAAGTTAGCGTTTCGGCGGCTTATTTTAAAGTGAATTGCCCTTTGCTTTTTTTAGAAGAAACACTCGAAAGAATTTATATTTATCACATTCTGACCTCTCAACACCAACAAAAAATCTGAGATGGTTTTGGGAAAGCTGTCAAATGAGGCATATAGAATCAAAGGCTGCAAAGTACCACAAAGTAAACTCTGCCACTTTGTCGTATTTGATTCCAACGCGGTAACACTTATCAGCCTGTGAACCCAATACGAGTAGGTATTGTATGAGCTTTTAAGTGGTCTTTTGCTGATTTTGTTACTTAATTGAAAAAATGCATAGTTTAAACTCGAAATACACTAGATGGCTCTTATTTGGAAAATATGGCACTAAGCAGCCTTTGATTCTATATGCCTCAAATAGCCTTTTGAAACCCATTGCTGTTTTCGAGGTCAGTACTGGATTTTGACAATGTTGTGTGACAATGCAGGTGGGGACAAAAGTGGCGTTCAAGGGGTGCATCGCGGACGCGACGATCAACGGACGCGTGCTAAATCTGTTGGAGCCGTTCGCCAACAGCAGCGCCGCCTTTGGACGCTGCGGCGCCACCGTCAGCACAGGCGGCGTCCCACCCGGTAAACACTGCACCATTATAATACACCAGCTTTTGCCCGCGACTCCGCCCGCGTGGACTTTAGTTATTCGACATGCGGAACAACATTTTGCAACCCCGTTCACTCCCTTAGGGGTTAAATTTAAAAAAACGGCGAAACACGTGTTCAATCAATTATTTTGAAGAGTATTTATTTTAAGTTTCAAGAAAATTAGACAACATTCTTTATACCACCCATACAAATTTTGGCAACCCTTTTCGCCCCCTTAGGGGTTGAATTTCAAACAATCCGGTCTTATTCCTTGCCTACATTATATATAGACCATCTGTGCAAAATTTCAGCTTCCTAGGTCCGACGGCTTGGGCTGGGCGTTGATGAGTGAGTGAATCAGTCAGTCAGGGCTTTGAATTTTATTTATATAGATTGACGACCTCTGTGGTGCAGCGGCTAGCGCACCTGCCTACCATACAAGAGGTCTCGGGCTCGAACCCCGGCTGGGGACAGAAAAAAACACAGGTCTTGGTTGTTCACATGTTTGTGATGTCGATGTTTCTGGTTCCCACGCAAAGGATATCCTAGTGTAGGGCCAGAAGCAATGAATGTGACTCTGTGTAAATTAAAAAAAAATGTTTGTTACAATAACTTCCTTAAAGCACAAATTTTCGAGCCACTCGACCACCTATCCCATGGCAATCTCATTGAACAAGACCAGTTCTAAATCCCAGGAAGCTACTCCAGAGTTAAGAGACCTTTAAGATACGAGGGTTTCTCACACTTCCCTTTGGGGAAGTGGAGGGTTGGGGGGAGGGGAGGTTGCTGGTCCAGGCGGTAGTCCTTACTGGGGGTCAGAATGGGCCTCAGTCTTCCGTGGCGGCCGTTGAGAGACCCTTAATTAGTAATATCCTAATTATGTATATACAAAATAGACCAAACCATACCGGGACGTAAGTCGTCCTTCAGTGATTCATTATATTTGTAATCGTTTGGAGTCTGCGCACGCGTCGCATCCCTCTAAGGCCGCGCTTTGCACGAAAATTCTCTCGAATGGCAGCAACTTAACACAAATAACTTGTGACAAGTTACTGCCTGTAATGCAGATCATAGTAGCAGTTAAAAACTTTCTTTTGAAAATCTCTTTCGTTATGCTGTTCCGCAAGCGAATTGCAGTCAATGTAAAAGTGTTCGTGAGTGAATAGAATTTATTGTAATTTTGTTTTGGCACACAGACGCGGGGCAGTGGCCTATGCCAACCGAAGACAAGGACATACTGCCGGTGGCCACGCTCCCGCCGCCAGTCGAAGTCACGGAGGCCACCGCCGCGCCGGAGACCACCACAGTTAGAAGTGAGTACACACTCTATTTCCTTCGAAACATATAAATACACTTTATTGCACACGAGACATTGAACACAAATTTACATAAAAAACAACATGTACAAAAGCGATGTCCAATCCGGACCTGGCCCCCGTGGTGGAGTATGGCCTATACCTTCCTTAGGGAAGAGATCCGTGCCCCTCGGTGGAACATAATGCGTTGATGATGGTCATACTTTACCCGATTTCATCCCAGTTTCCTTTCCCAGTCCACTCCCCAACACAGTCTATAAAGTCAGAACATACACATAATACGTAACCGCCCTCCTCCTTCCAGTCACCAACCGCGCGGGTGTAGACCAGGAGTCGCGGCCGCCGGTCCAGCCCCAGCCCCAGCCCCAGCCCCCGCCCCCGCAGCCGACAGCCAAGCCCCAGCAGCCGCAGCCGCCCAAGCGAACGCCGGCCCAGCCCGAGCCAGGCTGCGCACTCGCCTACGACCCATATTACATCGTGGGCGATCCTGATGAGGGATATCGCTTCGGTAAGTCAACCAAAAACTTGGTATGTAGGTCTCTTATCCAGATGGAGCCTGGCCCTCAGAGCGATGGTCTGTCACATTGAATCTTATGACTGCGATACGCATCAATGTGATTATGAACGGTGGCTGAACGACATTGTGAAAGTGGCTGCGTTGGACAAGCGAGACTGGCAATGGGCCGGATGGACTGGCGTGAAAAAGCAGAGGCGTATGCCCAGCGTGGGCTATGTTTATGGGTTGATTAATACAGATCACATCTCTGTGAACAGAAAGGAAGAATAATTTAAAGAAATCAAAGATTTTTTCTTAACTGGACCGTCTTCGGTAACAAAACGCGGTGAAAGTCCGTTCGGTTAGGCATATTATATCTAAGTACCTAGTTGATTATTGTTTTCTTCACTCGCGATGATTAAAGCGCATACTTATCTACTCTCTCCCTGAAAGAAGGCTTGTGCCGCTTAATTAAAGTGGGGCATATGAGATGGCTTTCAAAGCCATCTCAACTAAAAACTAAAAACCATTAAAATCTTATTAATGTTACCACCTATGACAAAAACATAAATACTTCATTTTTATTAAACACTCTCACTGGTCAATACGCACGGCTAAAGATAAGCGCAATATCCGAAGACGGTCCGCCTCGAAGGGTATGTTACATACTATTAAAACGCACACGCGCATTAACCAACGGGCGCACTGGACGATTTTCTTTGCGAGCACGTTTGGGCCCATCTATAAATTACGTCACACTTTATGGGGGGTCGCAGAAGTGTGATATTGTGTGATAAGGGGGGAGGGAGGAATCCTAAATTTCATGACGTCACATTTCATAATCAATTAGGTAATTCTAATCTAAGGTTAAAACACGAACTTTGAACTATTAACGAAAAACTCAAAAACATTAGCAACATGTGTTTCCAACTCTATCGGAAACAAAACTAATTTCGGAACGGCTGCTGGAATTCAATCATTTCTAGATGTGAAATTGCAAAATATGTGACGTCACACTAGGGGGGGGGTACAAGTCACAGCTGTGTCAAGGATGGGGTGGGGTAAAAAATCATGAATTCGTGTCATTCGTCTGACGTTATTTATGGATGGCGGGGCAGTAGAAGTCAGTTTTGACCGTGTCCGGTGTCCGAGCAGGCACGCGTAACGACAGCCGCATCGAGTACGCCCGGCTGCCGGGCCGCCAGCACGACGGCTTCGATCTGACCATCACGCTGCGTACCTACGACGAGCACGGCGGGCTCATATTCTACGCGCACGCCGAGAGCGAGCCACAGCAGTTCCTCGCACTCTATATGAAGAGCGGGAAGGTGAGACAACATCATCATCATCATCATTCAGCCACAAGAAGTCCACTGCTGGACATAGGCCTCCTCCATGGATTTCCAAAAAGACCGGTCGGAAGCGGCTTGCATCCAGCGTCTTCCCGCCACTTGGATGAGATCATCTGTCCATCTTGTGGCTGGTCGTCCTACGCTGCGCTTGCCGATATGTGGTCTCCATTCGAGAACTTTTCGGCCGGTGAGACAACATGGCCGACATTAATGAGACATTATTAACTTTTTCCCTCTTGAGGTCAGCACCAAAGGCTTGTTTGCTTACCGGCTTACAAGACGACCTCTGTGGCGCAGTGGTTAGTGCATCTGACTACCATGCGAGAGGTCCCGGGTTCGAATCCCGGCTGGGGACAAAAAAAACCCCTGGTCTTGGATATTTACATGGCCAGAAGCAATGTATGTGCCTGTTTGTAAATGTTAATGTTCATGTTCAAGTGTAGCAGAGGAATGCTCGAAATATCTGAACGTGATAAATGAAAGGGTGGACACCCTTTTTTCCCCTATTTGCGAGTTTTTTTATTGTTATTGGTAACCAATTCCATTATTTTTTTTGTAGTTGCTTAATTAACGAATAGGCTATTGGACCGATTTCTGAAAGCCATCTCATATTGTTTGTTGGTGTTCATGGAGTCCTCAGAAAGTGGTAATTTTAAATACTTTCGTGTATTTCTTCTAAAAAAGGCAAACGAAAATTTACTTTTCAAATAAGCCGCCAAACCGCTATCTTAGGCAATATGGGTCGCACGGGAATTATGAAGTCACTTCCCGGTAAACCAATCAATGAACGTAAGAAAGAATAAATGATAGACGTCATTTTTACTAGCATGTGACTTCATTATAGAATCGGTCAATCCAGGCCGTTTTCGATACAATGGCAGCAGATACAAATTATCAAATTTTATTACAAATCATAATTATTATGCCTCAAAGCGGTTTTTAGACACTTTGTACGATTACGTATAAATAATATAGATTTTTTCACACTGTCAAATAGCCTATTGTATATTAATACTAGCTGACCCGGCAAACATTGTTTTGCCAGATAAAATATTATCGTTTAACCCTACCGTTTAAAGGTATGAAAATTAGATTACAGACCTACAAAATAATTTATATGTGTATTGAATTGCTAATGTGTATTTTGTTTTAATGAGTGTAGATTTCAATAAAAAGGCGTATCATGAAGTATAGTTTGATATTTTTCTTATTTTAAAGATTACATATTTATTACTATTCACAGGCTCGGCCTAGTGCGGCAGCCCGCGAGTCCGTAGTAGCACCATATTTTGTGTACACCTATGACTCGACACTCGATTCGACTCGTTCTGTCAACCGGTGCTAATAATGATTTTGCCTTACTACCCGACTTCCACGACACAGGCTGTGCCTAGTGTGGGAGTTGCAATCTGTTCCTAACTGTTATACTTGGATTTTTAATTAAAGGATTTTTTTTTTATTTTTTATTTTTTTATATCGGCCGCAGCTCCACCTAGCGTTCAACTGCGGCGCGGAGACGATGACGGTGGAGTCTCCCCTCTCGTATAAGGACGCCGAGTGGCACACTGCCACGCTGGTCCGGAGCGGCGCCAGTGGAAAGCTCTCCGTGGACAACGAGCTGGTAGGCGAGACCAGTGGCGCGTGCCGGGCGCCCGCCGCGCTCGCGCCGCCATTCTACTACGGCGGCCTACGCAACTACACCGCCGATATCAAGACCAACTTGCAGGTTCGCTCCTCACTGTTTTTGGCTCTTTGGTGCAAGTGGAAGCGGGCAGGGTGACAAGGATTCATTTGGTTCCCTAGCGTCACCCAAGGGAAGAAACATTTTCTGTTCACAGAGCAAATGGGAACCTCTATTCCCACCAGTTCTGTTCTGTGGAACATGTGGTAATAGAGGTTCCCGTTTGTTCTGTGAACAGAACTAATGGTTAAAAAAATCCCAGTAGTTCTGCCGAAAGAACTACTCAACAGAACAGGTGGGAATAGAGGAAAAATTTTGTATTTTTTTCACATCGTTTTTGCAAGATTCTAATACAATTCAAATATAGGGCCTCGCCTAACACAGGTTTTGTAACTCAGCCAGAAAGTCCCAACCCCTGTAGAATAAAATGTGGAGTTTCTTTGTTAGTTTCTTCTCCACGTAATCTATTAATTGTGAAATGAACAACGTTCATAAAGTGAACATTTTGTTTTTATTGTGAATAAAATATTTGAATTTTGACAAATGCACCCTGTTCATGATGTTTAATAATGAAAAGTGAAACTTTGTACTTGTACTGCAGTGAGCGTCAAATGCATGATAATCACGATGATATATATTTTACGAGATAAACCAATTAAAATTACTGCACCACCTTTTGCACTACCAGTTTTGAACCTCTATTGTCCAGCTTTCAAGATTTGACCGCGACTCCGTTTTTTACCACCAGGACTTCTATCAGCCGTTCAAAGGCTGCCTGAAAGGTCTGATGATGAATGGACAACGCGTCACCGAGACGCTTTTCCGCGTCAACGCGCTGCAGTGCCGCGACAACGTCGAGGCCGGCCTTTACTTCGGCCCCAGTAAGGGCTCCCACACAAACTACCTCAAGGTAATACACGAATAGAGAACTTCAAGTAACTTCACCTTCAGCGTTTTATAATTCGATGCAAAAAAAATTACGCGGTGTTACCGCTATAAAATATATAGGTTTACTCGGTAGATTTTTTTTACCGTGAATAGAAGACTCGTGTTACCAAACTCCTTATCACATCAAAGACATTAAAATTTAATTCCTCGTAAGAGCGAAGTCTAAAAAAAACACCTACGTAGAACAAACAATTTTTACTTGGAAGTAAGATGGGGTTATTTGTTTTTTGCGTAGCAACATTCAGACATTGACAGCCTTTGGATTGTATTGAGATGTCAACGTAACAGTTTTATTTTTTTGCATTGAATGAAAAAACAGACTGTATAAGTTGTTTGTGCTCACGGGTCGAATTTTTTTAGCTTACCTAGCTACTTGAGTTTTTATCGCAAGTCCGACAGTCTGATCGATACCTTCGCTTGATTCGCATAGCCCACTCAGGACTCGTGGTCCCTCTAAGATGTTCCCCTGGGGGGACGAGTAGTCCCCCTTGATTCACACTTGGCCAAAAGGTTAACTGATGAAAAGATTAAACTAGATCTACCGTGGTCCGGTCAACAATACAACGATAAAAAGATTTTAATTTAATAAAAGATTATTTTTCCCGTGGTCCGGTTGACCGGACAACAGAACGTACCTCGAGCTCTGTCGCATTATAATGTACTATAATAATATAATCGTACTACAATGCACTTACATAATCGGGGATCTGGTGTACATACAATAATAGAATATTCTATCTGTCTCTCTGTTCAGCTGAAAGAGTCGTTCAAAGTGGGTTTCGAGATCTCCATCTCGATCGACATCAAGCCTCGCAACTCGACCGGGCTCCTGTTAAGCGTCCATGGCCGCAAGGACTTCCTGGTCTTGGAGCTGTTAGACAACGAGATCGTGGTCAACGTGGAGAACGGCAAGGGGCCCTTCCACGCCAGCTTCAAGCTCGGGAACAACTTCTCCATCTGCGACGGCCAGTGGCACAAGATTCACGGTGAGTTCTATAGACTATGGGAGCCGATTTTCAGCCCACCGTGGCGAAACCAGAAGGAATTCTTGTGGACTACAGAACCCTCAGAACCTCGATTTTTACCTAAAAGTTTCGTACGCACTACACTTTCTACAATATTAGCTCGTAGCCTGGGCTGCCTGAATGATCTTAAACGATCACTAAGGTTAAGCAACATACGGTGCGTTCAGTCCGTGGATGGGTCACCGTCTATGACTAACGCTAGTGGCATTTTTCCGAGCGGTTCCGTGCTTCGCAAGGCACGTTAAGCAGTTGGTGGCGGCTGCCGTCAATAGATGGCAGTCGTTAAGCCAATTCAGAGGCCTTAGGGCGGCTTGAAAACTTCAGACAGTAAGACAGCCTCCACCAATCCGGACTTGGCCCCCGTGGTGGAGTATGCCCTATACTTTCCTCAGGGAAGAGACCCGTGCCCCTCGGTGGGGAGAAAATGGGTTGATGATGATCCGGATACACTTACTTGATTTTCGTCGGAAGACTCCGACCAGGTTTCGCTGACCCTCAGAACCTCACTAACGTGCACCGTCGTTTCCAGTCGCGAAATCCCGCCACGTGGTGTCGGTGGGAGTGGACGGGCACTTCTCGGACGCGGGGCTCGGCCAGTCGAGCTCGACGGACACTCGCTTCGGGCTCTACATCGGTGGGCACGCGCGTCCGCTAGAGAGCCTTCAGGGCGTGCGGTCGCGGCGCGGATACGCTGGCTGCATCCGCAACATCGTCATAAAGGACATGCCGGTTAACATCCCGACGAACGCCGCGCACGGGAACGTCCACGTCGGCGTCTGCCCCGTCGATTAGGGCAGTTGGGGTTGACGATTGCTCCTTATTGGTATCTAGCGCCACCAATGAAAAAATACCTTATTTTCTTGTTTTACAGATCACATTTGCAAAAAGTATGTACAATCTCTCCATCATGTCAATAGTGATTTTTTTAAGATCCACGACATGATCACGGATTTAATTTGGGACTAGATAGTTAAAAAAAGCATTAAAAAAAAGCATCTGCCTACGAATCCTGAAAAAAAAAGTCCCCAGGTTTTGGATGTTTACATATTTGTGACGTCGCTGTTTCTGGTTCCCACGACACAGGGTATCCTAGTGTGTTTCCAGAAACAATGTATGTGCCTGTATGTAAATATTAATTACTTAGGTTGACGGCTTTGTGTTATAAAAATCACTAGTTAACATTATTGAGAGATTTTAGACACTTATTACAAATTCAATGTGTAAAAAAAGTAATTATGGCTTTTATCTCCTCTCGGTGACGCTAATGTTACGTTATAGAGGCCCTCAACGAGTCTAAGAATAAATCTACAAAAAGATATCGACGTCAGTTACATGAGAGATCACGATTTTAACAGACTATAGTACCTCACTGCATTTTGTTTTTTTTTTTTTACTATTTCAAAATAACATTACACAAATGAGACAATGTCATACAACTCGCCTAACTGTTACGTTTAATGGCATTTATTGTTTCCGTATCTATGTAACACTTATAAAGTGGGAAGTCAACGCCTAGTCTCGGCTTGAATATCCCCTAATATTGATGGATTTATGAATTTTAATATATCGAATAACCATGTAATAACTCTAATGTTCTTCACTATTTCTCTAGTTGTAACTTAGATTAAATAGTCAAGCAGAATATACCGACGGATGTTTCTTTGGAGACGTTCACAGGGAATCAACCTCTACCGACTGATCCCAAAAGGCACCGCTGGGACCCGCTAGTTATACTCACTAAATGCCCATGTAACAAACGTGTGATCTCTCGTCACCTGTATTAAAATGTTATTTAAAATAATATTAAAAAAACAATGTGAGCGGAGTTATTGTACGTTGGAAAAATGTCTTGACGCTATTTACCAAAGAACAAAATAATTCTTATATTTCTCTTGTATTTTGCTTTCTTTTACCCAAATGCGGAAGTCGTTGCCGAGTATTATTATAATTAGTGCCTCACTACATTATTGTGAAAACAACTGCCAATTTAATTAAATTAGGCGTAAATTATTATAATTCTGTACCGTTTCTACGTTAATAAAGTAAATTTCCGTACAAAGAAGTTTCATTTAAGGTCACAGCACACATATCAACTCTGAAATGGATCGTCACCGTATCGCCTCGAGCCGTTCAGCATTGCAGCAGCGGTTTGTATGGAAATCCCTACTACAACGCACACTAATCGGAATCGTAACGTAATCGCCTCGCCTCGGAACAGGCTCCGAACCGCGATGCGGTGCGTGGTCAACGTGCAGTTCCCGCGCTTACGGCTCGTTATCCCCGCGCTTACGTCTCTCCGTACCCGAGATAACGTCTTAGTAAGTCTTAGAACGAGCTAAGTATTACTTTAGAGCAATCTGGTAAGGGCCGGGACACATAAACACGATACGACGTCGCGTCGTACCACGATGCGATGTCGCGTCGTGGAAATGTACAGTCGACAGCACGTCAACCTTCACATTTTAGTTGCAAAATCGCCCGTAATGCAGCAGGGTAGAGTGCATGGGTGTATAGGATGATGTGCTGTCGACTGTACATTTCCACGACGCGACATTGCATCGTGAAACGACGTCGCATCGTGGTACGACGCGACGTCGTATCGTGTTTATGTGTCCCGGCCCTAAGTACCAGTGGTCGGCGAGCCGTAAGCGCGGTGTCGCCTAGCCGTAGCCGAGTTGACGTACAGGAGCTGCTGATACGCTTTGGTTACGATGCATACGTCAGGTTGACGCTTGGTTGACGGTGAGGCGAAAGGCGATACGGTGACGATCCCTTTCCGAGTTGATATGTGTGCTGTGACCTTTACTCGTACATATTGTCCCTTTATTACAATATTTTGTAGAAGTGTATAGGTCTCGGAAAAAATAAATTTTAACACCAAGGACGACAATTTTTTATTGAGAAACAATATTTAACAATATTTACATTATACAAATTTGTAAAATAATCCACCTTAAGTTTCGTTTAATTCGATAAATTTATTTACAAGTATCTTACATATTTTAAGCTAACTAAATAATTAAATATGCCTAAAATAAACATACAATATTCAACAGATCTTTCTGGCCGTTCAATCGTCAGATATGGTCCGGATTTGTTTTTTGTTTTAAGTTATTTTATCATTATGTTGTACTTGTACAATGTGACCTATTTCCCTTATTTGACAGTAGGCCATTGAAATTCCAGGCGGCGCCTGGAATATCAATGGCCTAATGCCAAATAAGCAAGACCTAGACATACTTTTAAGAGAAAACAATTTAGTGCCAGGAACTCGTCTCAAACAAAAATTTGCAAATTTAACAATTATTCCACTTACTGCACTAACCACCCTGACGGTACTTCACATGGAGATTCAGCAGTGATAGAAAATAAAACACCACCTCTACAGTGAGTTCAAGGATTGGTTTCAAGGAATTACTGTAACATAGAAGAAAAGCTAGGCCCCATAAAATGTCAGTGCCTATTGCCCGCCCAAACAATATTAAAGAATATATTTGCCAAATATTTTGACACCCTGGGCCATAGATATGTATTATGTATGTATGTGGTGGTGATCGGAACAGCAAGCACACCTACGACACGAGGATGCGAGTTAAAGAAGTCTCATTTACAATGCTAAGAAAGACTTAGTTGGCCGAGCGGAATTGGTGCATGGTGAGTACAGATTATGCACTTTAAAATCAGAACAGTTTCTTGCAGCAACTGCAATGGCACCCAGTGAGACGTGGCGCAGACGCCTAGGACAGTGAAAGTTTAATTAAAATGATAAACGGACCTGCAGAGGGAGTTTCGCACACAGAAAGTTCAAACATGGACATCATGCACTGTCTGCAGTAAAGGAAAACAATCCAGATTACCCTTTCCGCAGAATATGTCAAAGACAAAGAATGTGCTCAAGATCATTCACTCAGATGTGTGCGGTCCCAAGGAAAATGTATCTATCGTAGGATCCTGGTACTTTGTTTCGTTCGTGGAGGACTACAGCAAAATGACGTTTGTGTATTTTATGAAAACAAATACGTTCAAGTATATTTTCATGTATTTTGTTGAGTTTCAGTCCATGGTTGTGAAACAGAAAGACAGAAAAAATAAAGTTCTTAAGATCAGACAATGGAGGTGAATTCTGATTTGAGAAGTATTTGAGGGAGCAAGGAGTAGTCGAAAGACTAATGCTTATTACGCCTCAGCAGAATGGCGTATGTGAAAGAATGAACAGGTCAGGAGGAAAAGGCCAGATGTTTACTTTTTGACTCCGGCCTGGATAAGAAATTCTAGGCGGAGACTCTGAATTCTTTAGTTTATCTAAGAAATAGATCTGTCGTATGAAGTCTGGACAGATAAGAAGCCAAATCTCAGCCATTTAAGAACTTTCGGTAACACAATTATGGTTCATATCCCAAAAGAGAATCGCCTTAAGTGTGAAAAGAAGGCCAGAAAGTTCATTCTTGTAGGTTATGCTGAAAATGTGAAGGGCTACAGAGTTTATGAAATACTGAATAACTCTGTAACTAAGAGCCGAGATATAGTCATCATGAACAATGCAATCCACCAGTGGAGAAGAACCAAACAGAAAAGATATATGCAGAGCTTTACAGACATACCAGTAGAATGCAAGTAAACAGATGAGAATAAGCCAGAAAGTCCAGCACATGTCGAGCAAGAGACACGTGGCGACAATATGTAGTGCCATACTCTGAAGCAGACTCAGACTCGGCGAGTGACAGTTTCTTTGATGCCAACTTGATGTGATGCCAACATGATTGTGATGACAATACATCACAATAGTGAATGAACAACAAACTCTACAGAAACGTATAAGTATAAAACCTAAATGGTTTGGCTTATAACAATTTACACAGTGCAGAGTTTGAACACCAACTGTGAACAAGAAAATATAACGCTTTATGAAGATTCAAATGGTCCCGAAAGCACATTCTAGCGAGCTAGCATGAAGAAGTTCGATTCATTTATGAAAAATGATGCTTGGGAAATCTTTAATAATCCTCAAGACGATAGTAATTCAGTGCAAGTGGGTTTTCAAAAAGAATTTTGACAGTTCTAACAACATTCCTTATCGTGCAAGATTAGTGGCAAAAGTCGTTTCTCAAAAAGCAGGTGTAGATTTTCACGAAACTTTTTTCCCCTGTGCTCGGATATCCGACATTAAGTTTGGTATTTGCACCAGCAGCATCTTGATGTAACCACTGCTTTTCTAAATGGTTTTTTTAATGAAACAGTTTATATGAAGAAACCTGTAGTGTAATGAATGATAGTGATGTTATCAAAATATTCAACTAAAACGTTCCTCCAGGGCTTGGTATCAAAGAGTCAATGATTACTAAGTAATCAAGTCTTGTTAAGTTTAGGTTATAATAAATCGAAGTAACACCTTGTCCCACGACACAGGGTATCCTAGTGTGAGGTCAGAAGCAATGTATGTGCCTGTATGTTTGTTTACTAGATTTGAAGGAAGTATAAAATTGTCATAGCATTATTTGTTGTTATTTTTTGTTTTTCCTATAAAAGTCAGTCTGTGAACACCCATCTCTTGCGTTTTATTAAGTTTCTGTACCGATAAATTAAATCACATACAAATTCACAATAATATGTGTGTAAATAGACCGTTATAAAGAAACATTTATGTTTACAATCTATATAATATGCTTGGCTACATGACATCAGAAATCAATCTAATTGATATCAGAAATATCCCTCCGTCTGAAGGAGTTTGACTAAACAGTTCAACCAGCAAACTGTTTTTCTCATAATACCTATAACACTGATGTAATTACTACACATTTATTATACGATACACTGAGTATTTCTGCTAAAACACGCAGACGATCGAGTTAAGTCAATGTCAGACATATGTAATTGTATTAAGTCTTTGAAAATAACGTGTTAAGTACTTCACAGATATTTTTTCCACATTGAGTCATTTGACTGGGGGTCCGGACCGTTGCAGCTTACAGAGAGCTCTTGAGAGATGACGGTGTCTATTTTGTATGATTACCCCTTTTTACGTGACAAAGATTACTGAATAACACGGCTAAATACTCCATTTCCCCACAAAGATTACGTCGAAAGATACAAACAAAAAGCTGATCAAGATCTTTGTACAAATATTGATTAAAACCGTTACTGTAGTCGATCAAATCCTTTCGGGCAACAACCAGGTTTCAAATTTGACAAATATTTGGTAAAGATCCTATCACAAAAACACATGGTAACTCCAAAAACTACCACAAATTAATATAATCAATATTTGGTTTACAGCGAACAATAGTGCTTTATCCTTATTTTTATGTACACATAAATTAATACATTTATTTATTAATACATATGAATATATTTACATTAAAATGACTACTTTATACATTTAGCATATTCCTATTTCAGCACTGCCCTCGTAACGAGAAACACGGTAATAGCCATTACTGCGTTTTTAGTTTGAATGCAAAAATTAAGCTACTTGGAGGCAATTTTTGCAGTAAAAAGGAATGGTGGCTGTAGACCTACTGTAGATCTACAGTCACCATTATTTATTTTTTCACATTCAAACTAAAAACGCAGTAATGGCTATTACTGTGTTTCTCGTTACGAGGGCAGAACAGTCACCACACCTTTTCTACAATTCACATTCGAGTCCACAACTAAGTAACAATACGCTACTTGCCCCGTATCTAATTTGACGCAATAAATTGATATTTCCTGTAGTATCTAACTTAAGAAACCGAAATTTATTGACTTTGCTAAGTAAATATGCAGGATGGCTGCAAAATTTGCAAATAAAAAAAATATTTTTCGCTTTTAAATCGGAACGGTGACAACACTATCCGCCATCTTGAAAGCACCTTTGGTTGTAAACAAACATCTGTCAGTCGTGCGTGCGTAGGTTAGAACCTACGATAGATTGTGACTCATACTTGTTTCGTGGCACGAACTCTACCTATGTTGAATGTCAAACTTTGTTTACAAACGTAGAGGATTTCAAACCATAGACAAAATGGCGGACCGCGTTTTTGGCTGTTTAGCAAAGCATCGTTTTAAAATAATGTTTTTGTTGCTTTTAGGTCCTCAAAAAATATACTAAAATATTTTTTGGTCTGATAGAAGAGATATTTAGCATTTAAGACATACTTGAAAAAAGAGTCAAGTAGCGGATTAAGTAACATTTTGTCGCTGAAGTCAGTTCTCATTTCAAATATTTCGATAACCACGAGAGCAACTACTGTGGTTTTATAATACAGCTTTCCCGCCCGCAGCTACAGACGGCAAAATTCATTGGGGCCTATCGAATTCCATCCCCCAAGCTGTAAAGGCTTCACCGCCTCACTAATTGACGTCTATTGTATGCGGGTAGTTGCATCACGGACCTCGCAAATAAATTAGCATGCACGGCAGTGTGTAACAAATCAAAATCAAACCGGAAACGCGCGCCCTACAATCTGTAGCGTCGTTTTGGCGGGAAAACCGCGCAAGTCTGCGCAAGGTCCCTGCGCACTGGCGGTCCGGCAATCAGTTTCAACAACAGGTTCCCCATGTCGTGAGCGCCCTAAATTATTTCATTTAAAACTCGGTATTTTTCATTCGCAAAATGTTCGACTACGTCATAGTAATAATCATGTGTGTGTATCACATCCATGTCACCGTAATGGGCTTCACTGATCAATATGACGTCTTATTTTTCGTCATCGCATCTTACGTTCTATACGTTTTTGAAGCCGTAAGGCGACAGTAAGGGGTGAGTTCTGAGTAGTAGGCAGAAGTGGTTTCTCACTGATGTGGGCTCTCGACGATGAACATTATGGACTGATGTTGCTGGGAGTCGGCGTGGAGAGTGGGCACGGAGCGCAGACACTCGATCTGGTGCGAGGCCCAGTCCTTCTTCTGGCAGTAAGTTGAGCAGTACGGAGTGCGGCGACACAGCGAGCACTCTGCGGACGCCTCCCGGTTGCAGTTGGCACACTGGAAGGCAAGCCTGCCGTCAATCACACGCAAGGGAAGGTAGGAGCAGTCTTTGTGTCTACCGTATGGCTGATTAACCTACTTTGGGACCAGCATGGGTAGCACGATGTCGCGAGTCGCGCTATTTATCGACAAAGGACGCGGCTTTTTAGTACAATAATTGTGAAATTCTGATATTTTAGCCCTACAAAATGCGTGATCCGTGCGATAATGCTACCCATGCAGGGGGGCTGTTACGTACGTCGTCCACCGTATGGAGTTGTCCGATTTAACCTACCCCGAACTGTATAATACTACACACATATTTTGATGGCGCGTCCCACGGCTATGCCACTTGGAGGAAAAGTACCTTGAATATAGTAGATGGAACATTTTACTGAAAGAATACATTATTTTAATTTAAAGAACAGTTTAAACAGCATTCATAGATTTTTATATAATTACATGGTTGAACCGGGAATAGAACCCGCTACACGAGGAAAAATATCCTGTAGTATTTCATACCGATCGAAAGGCATCATCATAAGGACTATTTTTTGCTAAATAGGTAACAGTGTCGAAAATAAAAGGAAGACCATGAATTTTGGCTCTATGTGGTGTATGTAGCCGTGGGCCGCCCTGTATACACTATGTATGTATGTTTATTTATTGAATTATCTATGTATGGTTTAAGTAAGTTTCTATAATTATAAAAATATTTCTTCATTGCACGACTACCCGTCTCTTATTTCTTTATTGTCTCCGTCTATGGTTGTCTGGAAGAAATTGCTTATAGTAATAATAATGTAGTAATAGTTGTACTTCGATTTATAATAAATCTATAAATGTAATGTATAAGTACAATAAAGAATATTCTATCTATATCTACAGTAACATACTGGACAATTACGTAATAAATTAGTATTAACCACGAAACAAATAAATGAATGAATTTATTATTTGAAGGGCTAAGTGCTTGTTGGATTGTTGTGGTCAGTGTAATAGGCTATTTGACAGTGTGAAAAAAACAGCATTATGTATTTATACTTATTCAGGCATTTTAACTAAAAAAAATATTATTTTTATTAAAAAAAATATTTTTATGAAATTGTTCGAAATCATTGTATCGAAAACGGCCTGGATTGGCCGATTCTATGATCACGTCACAGTTCTGCAAAAATAGCGTCTGTCATTCATGTCGTTCATAACTTCATTGGTTCGTTTACTGAGATGTGACGTTATAATTCCCGTGCGACGCCTTATTGCTCAAGATAGCGTTTTGGCGGGTTATTTCAAAATTAAATTTTCGTTCGCCTTTTAGAAGAAATACACGTAAGAATTTAAAATGACTACTTTCTGAGGACTCAATGAACACCAACAAAAAATATGAGATGGTTTTCAGAAATCTGTCAAATAGCCTATTTTTATTGCTAATAATGTCATGTCCGTCGGCCGGCACAGAAATCAGGACGACCCAGATGAAACTTCAATGTTATTAATTTGCGCAGCTGTATCGCGTCACATTTACAAAATTCCCAGGTCAAAATCAATGCAACGGTGCAGCAGGCTAAAAATAGAATTCAATTACTTTTGCATCGGCCGTGCGAAATATAACGCTCTATTTAACCTGTAATTTTTGGCGGGCCGATTGATGGGTGAGCCCACTCACCCTAACAAAGGTAAATCAGGTAACGTTAATTAAGTGTTGTCATTACGCTCATTCGTTGTCAAACGATAATAAAATTATTAAATGGAGAACTTGCAGCTTTATTGTTCGCATTCTTTGAGGCCTCGAAAACCCCGAAAAAAATTGTTTTATTTTTAAATTCTGTCTAAGTTTTTATTAGATTTATAGCTTGCGCAGACGAGGGATTTTTGTCCGCGGACCTTTTTATCCGCTAAAATAGACAGCTTACCACTGTATCGAGTAACGCAAACGAGGGATTAAAATTACCGCGCAGAAATAGTCCGCCAAATAACCGAGGACATGCATAGAGCGGACCGCACAAAAGTACGCGGGAGTCCCCGAAAAAAATAGAACTCATGTGACTAGGCGAAGCAACGCATTGAAATATCTACGGGGATGGACCGAGTATTTCGCACACCGTGTGCGTTGAGTTCGCGGTAAATCCGCGGAGGACTTTTTATTCGCGGAGCGTACTTTTTTCTCCGCCACGGAGAAAAGTCCATAGCCTGCGCAGGCCATAAGTTTTATTAAAAGCAATGTCACTCAGTCTTAAGTTTGACCCAAATTCACCGTAGGGGTCGCCGCCGACTTTCATAGACCGTGCACCGTAGACAGAGAATAGAATAGACTGGGCCCGCGCGTATACCTTTGAGATGGAGATAGAAGTAGGTATTTTTTGAGAGTTGCCAGCATAACACATAATTCCCGTAGCATGTTTTGCATATGTACAAATCGCAAACAGAAAATCGGGAAATAAATAACTCAACAGATGCAAACATTTTTATTAAATTGTAAACTAACAAGATTATGCATACATAAAACTTTATTGCAAATATCCGTTAAATGCCATTTTTATCAATGTACTTTAAACAAATTAAGATTTGTATAAAAGTTTCTTATCCTTTCTCCATCGTCGACTATTTTTTTGGAGCTTGATGTATGTCGTATTTAGATATTTTTTTACATACATTTAATCAAAAGTGGATAGTGGCTGTCAAGAAAGGATTGTTCGGCGAAGTGATCTGATATATCTGTAAACTTAGTTAGACAGACACTTTTTTTCAAGCACTTTTGTAAAACACTAAGGTGATAATTTTTCTGGCCAATGGTTTTGGATCTGCGGTACATTTCAACCAATTCGCAAATAGTTAGTACGTCTTTAGTGGTATAATGAAGGCCCCCTTTATCTTTTTTCATCTACAGGCTTTTGTACGCCATCGAACTTACAAAAGCAGACAAGCAAGTGTGAAATTTAATTTGTGATTCCATGTTCCATACAACATTCTGTCGGCAAAGTAGGATCAGCTTTTTTAGCTTTAGACATGATCCAATTTCTTTATCAGTTTGTTTTAGCGAGGAGAGACATCCACCTGTAAACAATTTGTACATACTTATGTTTAGCACAACTTAGTCCACCTGTTAATTATTTCACCATATGATGTGTACGTACATTTATTACTGTGCGTCTGTGACAGACATGTTATTCTAAATGAAACTTTCTACGCTTATAAGTAAGATATTATAACAGTAGACCGTTCTATTTGTAATGAAATGTCTGTCATAGACGCACAGCAATTTCGCCGTCCGTCGCCAGATACAACGTGGAGGACATCAACATCACCAGATATGGTAAACCTACTGACCGGCGTTGTTGAATCTAGGTATATTCTGAGTTATTAGGCTGTCCATCCTAGGAATATCAGTAGCACTTTTACTAGTACTCGCAACCGCAAGCATTGGAAAATACGTTGATGTAGCCTCATGAAGAGTCTGGAAGGAACACAAAAACTGCGTTTAAAAAAAACATTTAAAGTATATTATAGTTTAGTACCTTAATTGACTATGCAATTACTAGAGATTGAATAAATAATAGACCCAGGACTAAGACGTAATTTTAAATGACGCCCTTAGTAATAATGCATTGAGCGGTCAACTCGCGAATAGATTTGTGAGGTATAAATGACGCCCTTAGTAATAATGCATTGAGCGGTCTACTCGCGAATAGATTTGTGAGGTAAACTATAACATAACAATGTACGAATATATTAAATCACTGAAAAGAGTCCTCGCAGGCAAGTTCCATAAAGGAAGCTTCCGTCAGAAAAGTCAAACTCTTTGTTTTTCAAAGACAATGGGGCTCGAAATGACGGGAACAAACATGGGTATACTTTGTCGGTTGCCAGTCTAAGTGACCAGTGGCTTCCATATAGCCTGATCAGATCGGTATGTTCCTGTAAAATAATTTTGTACAATGTAATCATTATTTGGTACGTTTGGGAACTCCAGGGGATATCAGGCGTGAGTTTTATTTCATATTTAGCAGTCTTTTCCAACGGGATTTTTTATATCATTAGTCTGGTAACCCTAAAATTAGTATAAACCCTCTAAATTAAAATGGTCGCAGTTAGATTGCGAATGTATCGTACGCGCACCTACATAATTTAGACGGGTAACACCAAAACAATCAAATTCTCGATGTTGTTTTCACGACTAATTTAGGGGTAATGGTGGGCGGTAGATGCATTTTATGTGCGTTTGATTCCTTTGCATTGTCTTCCACATCATAAAAACAGCTCTAAGAGAAGAATTAAGGGCACTTACGAATATAACCTCTAAGTTGGCGTCTTTTCGCTCATTGCGGCTTCCACAGCCTAAAATGCTGTAAATCTCCATTGTATCACTTTCGTTCGACTGCGCCGAAACATAAAAACTAAAATCCTATGGTGAAAAACACGAATAACTGCCGAAAATCAATGTGAAACTAGATAAATCCCAGATTTGACGTAAGTTTGTCTGCCACACATCGAGCTGTGGCAAACAAACAAAAACGCATACGCGAGTAAGGGACAGAAGATCCTTACTGTTTCTCACTTACACTTGACAAGACTCGCGGTTATCTCTTTCTTATTTTTTTTTGTCTATGGTTATGTCTCGTCTATCTATTCTCTGTCTACGCCATGCACTTTCTTGCGTAAAACCATACGGAGAAAATATTGACGCCAACCCAGAATTTTCTCGCGGCGTTTTTATTTTATTTATTTTTTATTTTATTAATCATTTATTTTATTAATACGTTAAACAGCAATTCGGAATCGTCCCTTTGTATTATACCTATATCGTCGCTTATACTGCAACACCGCGAACATGCATTTAGACAACTTTGCAGGAGACGCATAAACTTAATGATTTCTTTTCTAGAATGAAATAAATGACAGTAAAATAAATAAGCCGAAAATTTTGAATTTGACTGGCGCAAAACATGCGCGGGACGACTCTCTATCCTCAACTCTATAACTAAGTTTCTACTAATGGTAAAAAGCATTTTCGCGGTGTTGAAGTATAAGCGACGATATTTACTTAGCAAGTTTACCTTATCTGTAAATTACAAAGCTACGTGTGAATGAAATTTCGACGCTGCAGGGCATTTCCAAGCGCAAATTGGAACACAATGGTGACGTAATATGTGTAATACAGACCGGGCGTCCAGAGTTAGGATCATGAGGTCGACTTGAATGTTTAGCTCTGTGTATGCTTAAAAATACGTATCGATAGACGACCTCAGTGGCGTAGCTGTTAGCGGAACTACAAAAAAAATATCCCCAGATCTTACATATTTGTGATGTCGCTGTTTCTGGTTCCCACGACACAGGGTATCCTAGTGTGGGGCCAGAAGCAATGTATGTGCCTGTATGTAAATGATGATGTTATGTTTATATAATAAAATAAATGCCGTTTTAGTCATTTAATGGGCAGACCAAGTACATATTTTCATTGGTTTTGGACTTGTCAATAACCATATCAGGACCAATAAACGGCAGTACTCACGAGGTTAAGAAATAAATCATGGTGATCAACATTTTCACTAATATTGATAATTTTCATAAAAACCCATCAAAGACTCATTTTAGTCCCGTAAATACGACAATAAGGGATTAATAAGGGACATGCAAACCTAATAAAAATGTATGCGCTAATGTCATCAACATCAGCCATATGACGGCCACTGCAGGACATAGGCCTCGCTCATGGTTTTCCAAGTTCAAATCAAATGAAATAGTTTAAGTCATAATCAAAACAAAATGTTTACTTTATGAAGGTAAAGTTGTTTCACAATAATTAATAGATTGTGCGGAGAAGAAGATAACAAGGAAACTCCACATTATATTCTTTTCAAAACAGTTCGAGCTTAACAAACTTATTAGTAACTCGGGTTCTTCTTCAGATCACCTCATTCCTGATTCATCACACAGTGAAAGTCCCATGGCTCTCTCCAATGCTCGTGTGGCGACCTTGAGTCTTCGCTGCCCTAATGTATGGAGCATTTATCATAAAAAAATTACATTTACATACAGGCACATACAGGGACCCAGAAACAGCGACGACGTCACAAACATGTAAACATCCAAGACCTGGGTTTCTTTTTTTTGTTCCTAGCCGGGATTCGAACCCGGGACCTCTCGCATGGTAGGCAGATGCGCTAACCACTGCGCCACAGAGGTCGTCATTATCAACATTCGAGTTACAAAATAATGTTTTACGACTATACGCCTCTATTAGACAACGTTTACATAAATTTCACTTACGGGAGTATTTCTCCTCGGAAGCAGTTCAGTGGCAAAGGGAAATATTGAAGGAGTTCGAAACGGGTGATGACATATAAGACCGTAATAATATTGAGGCCAGCTCCTCCAACTCAAAGCGATGTAAAAATTGCTTTCACAACGATGTATTTCCGGGAAAAGAGCCAATAATAACATCTCGGAATACATGTGGGACGGATTGAAGTGGAATTTGAAACGAAAACTTTGAGGAATCAACAACGGATTGAAGTTCAATTTGAATAGAATTTTCAGAATGGCGAGCGGCAGCGTAACTACAAGCTATCAACTGTACTCGTATTGATTTCGGTTTTATTTGTATACTTCAATACTTCATTATGGACGACGGTATTCGGGGAGTTCATATTTCGAGTAGAGGTCGAAATGGGAGCTGCCTGAACCATTGTGGCTTTCCGAAAGTGTAACATCCAAAGTAAATTGTAAGATCCATATTTCGCATTGTATACACGTCCCACTGTAGGGCACAGGCCTTCTCTCAGAGAGAGAGTATGGGCTTAATCACCACGCGTGCCCACTGCGGATTGCCAGAGGTATTGAATAGCTCTGACACCGATGTTTTCCTTCGCCGTTAGCGCGTGGTATTGCTACTATAACTTCACAAACATCGTAACTTAGAAAAAAATTGAAAGGTACATGCCCGCAATGGGAATCGAACCTGGGTCTCCCGCTTCCGAGTCCAGTGCTCTACCCACTTGGCTAACACCGCTCCGTTTGCATTGTTTTTTACAAGGAGTTTGTTTTGTCCGCGAAATAATAATTTGTTTCGAACTCGATAGTTTCGAAAGAACTCGATATTTTCGGTCAACACAAAAACTAGTCTGTTATTTTTTTGCGCTTTTCATTTTTGTAGCTCGCATAGGATTCTAGAATTACATTATCTACGAGCGAAATTTGGTCGAACAGTTACACTGCAGCGTCGGACTGGCCGCAGAGATAGGGTGGCAGGTGCCACCCGATCCCCAGTCTGTGCTGGCCCCCTCGACCTAATTACTGGCGTACCCGTAAATATTGCGTTATAAAAGAACTTTACAAACCTTGTTTACTCTTGTATTCACTTTGTTGGTTTGTCTGATGGTACCCTACGCTATGATTGCAGAGTCCCCATGGTCAAAATGCCACCCGGACGCTTTAAGTTCAGTCCGACCCTGATATACTGTATAACATTAAGAGGAGGAGCTCCAGAGACAGATATTACTCCCAATGGAACGCGCACATAGAGCTGTCCCCAAAGTTGTGACTTGCCGACCTTTTCTATTTTCTACTGATCTCCTATACCAAACATGTGAAGTAAAGTCTGTTCGCTACCATAGTGTCACTTTGATATTTACCGCCTCGGCACGTGGCGGATTTTAAAAAAGAAAGCCGACGCTGCGCAAACCCGCCAGATAATTTGGCTCGCAGCTTTTCTCATTCTACTATTATGTAGATCACGCAATTAAATAAGTAAATCAATCGGTATTTTAGAATAGATTTATAACGAGACGATTCTGCATCACTTAGGTAGGTACCTATTCTAAATACCGGTTCCCGTTCGTAAGTAACCGTTCGGCTATTATATAAAACTAGTAAATGCACTACTCCATTGTAGTAGATAAAACTACAAAAAAAGGCGGAAGGATTTTTGTAGAGTTTGTACAGTCGACAACACATCATCGTATACACCCATGCACTCTACTCCGTTGCATTACGGGCGACTTTGCAACTATAATTTGAAGGTTGACTTGCTGTCGACTGTACGAATAACATTAATGTGAAACATTCTTTTAATCAAAGATTTTTCGTATTCCTTGGTCATTTTCTCTACAATCGGTTCCTCTCAAAACTATCACTTTTTCCTTTAATATCCCTGCCTTGCTACCACAAATTACAATTCTTTTTCCAAGACATGACCTACGAAGACACAGAGAAGTTATTTAGTATTGTAAGTAATTATTATCACTTAATTATAACTAATTTATTAGACTTTTGTTCAAAATAGCTTTTGGTACAATTTCATACTTTAGATATTTTACTGTAAAATTTTTTTTTTTTTTTTTTTTTTTTTTCTTTTCTTTTTAAACCTTGGCCATTAAGACGCTTGAGATACCGGTTATTTTTAATCTAGGTCAAGCATAAATATTTTATTTTTACCGATGATTTAAGTCGACTGTATAATTTGACGACTCTTTTTATTTTTTATTGGTATCAAGGACCATTTTGTCTGGTCCTCCTTTATATTATTTTTATTATTATTGTCCCAAGTGCCTGATGCGTGTGGTACATACAGATAAATTTATTGAACAGGTATTTAGCCCTGCAAATCAAGGCGAAACCTGGTCAGACTCTTCCGACAAAAAAAAAAAGAAATCTGGAATTAAGTTAACAATCCGATTTTAATGGCGGTGATTCCAAGTTGGTAGAACTGTCTCTAAGAGCGGGTACACTCTTAGACACTCTTCAATCGGACCTCATAGTTCTTACAACGCGCGTTACAAAAGCGCGCGCTTCAAAACGCCTAGTGTGTACCCGCTCTTATGGTGAACGATATTTTGACGCAACGGTCTACTCTGTGATTACCAGAGTCATGATTACTTAGAGTGCGACAAGTGAGTCGTGGCTCAAGCTTTTGGCGGGAAATACATTTCCACTCCACCAAAAACAGGGATAATAAAGATGCACCACATAAACTTATAAACATTTATTAATGCTGAACCATAATCAAAATCTGATTCATATCTTTTTTCTCAACATCTTCGAGTTCTTTGACTAAGTCTTCGATCTGATGTTTAACATTTTCGTCATCCGACAGACCTTACAACAAGAAATAATTCATGTTTGCTTTAAAACATGATTACTCGTATGTACATACTAAAACATAGGTAAAATTATGTTGATTAGAAACAATAGTTTTTTTCTTGTTTAAATCTGGGACGAGTATCAAACTGTTTGGGCCGTACTACTTGCAGTTGAAATACCTAAGTTTGACAGTCAGAGTGTGGCCATATGAAGAATTCGAAATAAATCGCGTCCCAGGACTCGCATGTCAGACTCTATCTAAAGTCTAATTTTTTATTCTGTAGAATTCTGACATTTCATAAGTGTTGCTACTGAAAAAGTTCTGCACCGAAAAAGGGACAAAATTGACCAATTTGATGGCAATAAAAAATAAAATTCAACGTATTTTTTATGTTTTACGTACAAAAAGGTTAATCTAAATATTTACTTACTCAAGTGACCTAATACAAAAATAACAAATATTTCAATATCACGAACACATCGAATTTACTTTATTTTATTCTTCAGCTGGCATCACTGCCTACTAATTCAAGGTTTCGTAAACCTTTTCAGAAAAGTGAAGTAGCTCCGTAATAATTCATGTCAGCGATGACGATGATGATGAAGATAGTGATATTAGATGATAATAGTATTAATGATGATTAGATATTTTAATAAAAATATGTTTTCTATACCAATGTACTTTTTTACAGTTTGTGTGATGAAAGGGGACACAATGGTCACTCGCCTTAAATTTAATTTTAATTTGGAGCTCCACACACAAAACGGACACATTCACTAACAAATTAAATGTGTTGACTCAGATGTTCACACTCGTATTGAAATTGAAAAATGTGCCTGGCCAAAAAAGTTTTCTAATCTCTTACATGTTAAAAACTGATAACTGTCAGAATTCTACGGAATTAAAAATCAGGCTTTACATTAATATCATAAACCGGAAATGTTCCGTAAAAGTAATCTCCGAAACTACTCATCCGATTTCAAAAATTCTTTCACCAGTAGTTAGAATGACTCGTCAGGATTGATATTGGCTCTTATAACGCGAACGCAGTCGCGGGCAGTTCTAGTTTATTATGAAAGAAAACTGAAAAAATCTGAAACTTAGTGAAGTGTTTAAGAAAGTTATCGATGACAATGTTGGAATCTTATAATATAGACGGATGTATTATGTTTAAAATTATTTTCCAAGCACTGCCTTTTTCCCCACTACAAATACAATCTTCAGGGCCAATAAACCTATATTTTGTTACTTTTTATTGAGTTAATATAACAAAATATAACATTTACATACAGGCACGTACATTGCCTCTGGCCCCACACTAGGATACCCTGTGTCGTGGAAACCAGAAACAACAACAAAAAAAATTAAAAAAAGAAATGCTCCAAAGAAATTATGCATTTTGAGCCATTTTCTGTTAATCACCCCGGAGAATCTGTCCTAGTATGTCTATCAATAGAAATACCTAATAGAAATAGTGGGATACACCCACTGGAACCACAACTGCTGGCGAGCTTCCGAGAGACAGAAATATGCGGAGCTGACTGCCAACCTTCGCTAGTGGAGTGGTAGGGTGGCACTATAAGATGAAGTAAATATTGGGTAATTTGAAGACTTTAGTTCACATTCCCAATGGGGAACTTGGGTCTAACTTAGTTTGGAGTGACATCGCGATTAGTTTCGCTGACTCTTCGCTAATCCCAAAACCCTCTTCTCCTTAAAACCACTTTATATAGCACTAAATTTTAAGACTAATCCTTTACGGTTCAGGCAGTCCATTTATGGAACGACCTGCTCGTGGAAGTGAGAAAAGCAAAGTCCATGAATTGTTTTAAGGCTTTAGTGAAATCTCAATACCTTACTTCTTTAACCGTAAAACTATTGTATTTATGTATCTATTTTGTATGTATATATGTTTTTATTATTATTTTGTAGATATATAAGTATGCTATTCTTTTAGGTATATGTATTATTATCTAAATATACGTACGTCATGTATTAAATAAATAAAATAAATAAATCGGACTTTATTCATCACATGTGTTTTACAATTTAAGTACTTACAAGTTTATAAATATGTATAAGGTACATGGGTACACTTACAATAGACAATAAATTGTGATGAAAAGGACAGAGGCTCAGCATAATTGAATCATGTGTTGCTAAAACAACACAAATCCATTAAACCAAATTTTTGGGGAAGAGGAAAAAAGGATTTAAGATTCAAAATCCTGCTGTATTTTTACTTTTTTTGTCGCTAAACCGTTCACGTTACTACCACTTACAATTTTGAGTCACATTTTGTAAAAATATTTTAGGGTGAATGTTTTTTTTTGAGCATTTTATGAACTGGATATGTGTTGTTTTACAAAAACACTAGGTATGTGGCTACTTATAATTGAAGGAAAATGTCACAAATTTATTACTAGACATTATGACTCATGAAATAAGTATGTACTTAATGTAATTAAAATTAAGACACCTCTACATCGTCTTTCTCTGTGGTTGGCCAGTTGAAAATTTCTTCATAGAAGTTTTTAATATGGTCCTCGTCCGGCATGTAATTTTTTAATTTTCTGATTTTTTTTTTGTATTTTTAATGGTTTCTTACCATCTGGATAGGCACAGTCATCAAAACTTGCGGCAGAAATTTTGGTTTTGCCACGTGATGGTTTGCAGAAAAACAACACAATGGCTGGAGGTGTGTTGTTTTGGCATAATACGCTACTTGCCTCGTATGACGCGATAAATGGATATTTCCTGTAGTATCTAGGGTAAGAAACCGAAATATATTGACTTTGCTAAGTAAATATGCAGGACGGCTGCAAAATTTGCAAATTAAAAAAATAGTTCTCGCTTTTAAATCGGAACGGTGAAAACACTATCCGCCATCTTGAAAGCACCTTTGGTGGTAAACAAACATCTGTCAGTCGTGCGTGCGTAAGTTCTATTGTGATTTAGATTGGATTTAGTGTTTTTGCAAAAACTCTTCTTGTGCAGTTAGTGTCTTATCATTTTATTGATAAGCGCAATCATTGACGCTGGATTCGTGGAAGCTGATAGTACCAATTTGCCAAAACCAAACCAAATCAAACCAAGCATTATTACAGCTAAAAACAGTTTCTGTATACATTGATATTACAGGACTTACATTAAAGTGATCTTCACATAAATACACCCAAGTTTCAGTCGATAAAGAATCGGGGTCTCTCTTGGCAAGTTTGAGCCAAGTTTTTCGTATGTTTATTTCACTGGGCACACGAATCCGCGACTTCCCGGCGGTCTTTATTGACGTGTTTTTGCAGTCTCGAATAATACAATAATGATAATTGATATATTTTGCATGTAAACTCGATGAAATCATTTAGGACTAGGTAAAGATCGTTTCACCAAACAAGTCCCACGGTAAAATCCTTAAGGCCATAACTAATAAAAGCCAAAATTCATTAACTCATACTTCTTTCGTGGCACGAACTCTACCTATGTTGAATGTCAAACTTTGTTTACAAATATTTAGGACTTCAAACCATAGACAAAAATGGCGGACCGCGTTTTTGGCTGTTTAGCAAAGCAACGTTTTAAAATAATGTTTTTGTTGCTTTTAGGTCCTCAAAAAATATACTAAAATATTTTTTGGTCTAATGGAAGAGATATTTAGCATTTAAGACATACTTGAAAAAAGAGTCAAGTAGCGGATTCTGTGGTAAGAGCAACACGTTTCTATTATGAAAACCCCATAGGATTCGTGTGATTTTTGCAGCAAATGTGACTTTATGGTCATACAATCGAATACCGTGGAAAAGTGAAATTTGAAAAAATGGTTGCTTGTGTTGTTTTAGCAACACATGATTCAATTGCTGTTTTTCAGACTCTGCCTGGGTATTACGTATCTATAAGTACTTATGTTCTTTAAATATCTTGCTACTTGTCAATATATTTTCGATTTTCTTATTTATGTACATCCTAAATATCCATACCTACCGACCATGTTCTTCCTGCAATGCTCTCCATCCAAAGGTTGTCTGGAAGAGACCGCTCTAAGCGATAGGATCGCCAATTGTACACCATCACTTAGACATAAGGAAATTACAATAATTCTGTATCCTGGTTGAGTCATAAAGTGTTATCTATCCATGTATCTATCGCTTTTACACCATATAAGACACAAACGTTGGAAAAAGGAAAAAAAAAACAAAAATATTTTCGCAAGGTTTTTTGGGGTCACAAGCAATCCAAAGAATAATGTTACTGTAATGAAAAAACTTGGTAGTCTTACGTTCGTTTAATTTAATTCTTAACGAATTCTCTTATAATAAGATACTATGATATAAGGGTGTTGTGTTGATGCATAAAAACATTATTCTACGAGATAACTCAAATATTACTGTACGACTTATTCTCAGGCCTCCCAAGAATACACAAAAAATATCAAATAAATTCGACAATTGGGGATGCAAAGTTTTTTTTTTTTGCTTGGATTTTATTTTATATTCTGATAGTAGACGTAATTTTAAGAAACTAATTTCATTTTTTTCCTTATTAATCGAGTTTATCATTGTTAATTAATTAAAGTAAATATTATTCGGCGTGACGTCATATGCTACTTACTGTGTGTGTAGGTGAGTTCGCGATTGCATTTGCGTGTGAATGGGCCAAACCATCTAGATTGTCTGTGGTTTAGTGTAAAAAAAAATCGTGTTTACAGCGCCACCAAGTTATATGTTCAGGTGGGCAAAATTGTAACTAACTAATTAATTGTAAATCCGGTTCCCCATTTTTTGTTTTATTTATTCACTTACTAAGATTTATAGATATAATTTTCATTAAAATTGAAAGACGGGTTAAAATTTTCTCATTTTTCTAGGTAAATTTCTTAAATGTTACGTTATTACTAAATTCTCCACTAGCGCCGCTATCAACTGAACAGATAATATGGTGGCACTATAATATCGATGTGTTTGACAAATGAAGTTGACAGAAAATTGGTAGATTTTCACAGAATAACCTACTACAGACGATTTAAAATGTGACGTCACCATAGAGGTCAAATGAAAGGCATCTAAATATTATTATTTATTTAAAATAAGGCTCATCTTTTAAGATAAAAATCTCTTACACAAAAAATACTGTAGTTTGGATGCTAAGCTCGAAATGCTTTTCGATTCAGGCAGTTTACTATTTTTTTTGTATCCCGAATTAAATCTAATATGTAAATCGAAAATTCTCGTCTCACAGTGTTTGTGATGTCGTTCTTGCGACATCCCAAACAATCAGCCGTTGATGCAAGTTGTGACAAAAATAGTTACCTAGTGTTTTATTTTGTTTAAAGTTAGTTTTATTGTAGATTCTCAAAAATTGTGTGAAGACCCTCCCTTGAAAAAATATGCAAGGGAGGGTTAACCCTTTACGCACCCTTGCAAGAACAACGTGATATTTCTAAGAAAATCATTTTTTATTCATAGATTTGTTTAACGCGATTTTATTTACTCCGAAAACGCCGGAATAATGAGCAAAAGAGACACTGCATTACGTTATAGTGCTATCTCTTTCGACCATTACTTTGAAACCTTAAAAAATGCTCTCATGTAACGTAAGGGTTCCGAAATAACACGTTGTTCTTGCAAGTGTGCGTTATAAGGCAGAGCTAGTCTTAAATTTTCATTGGGTTTGGACTCTATGTCAATGGAATAAAGTTCAAATTATGGTGGCCATAAATGGCCAGAGCCTTATAAAGGGTTAAACACCTTTAAAATGCTTTATGCATTCCCAGTACTAACTCGCATTGCTTGCACTTGTAACGAGGCCAAATGCAACTGGTTAGAATACCCGGTCTACCCCGGAAAGAAATCCTGAGGGACCCTAAGTCCTAATGGATGTTTGTGATAAGATGTCTATTTTTGTGACAATCACTCACTTCTTAGTGATTGTAATTTAGAAATGAATTATATATAATCAACTAGCAGCAACTCGATTTTGAAAGATAGTAGAGCAAGCAATGCAAATAAGTTGGACAAAAATAAAAATAATTTACTTTCAACATGATGACCTCTGCATGTTACATTAAGACATTTTTTGTGCACGTTCTATATTTTCAATAACGATTAATCTAATCAAATAATTTATTAGCGAACACCTGTCATACATCTTGCAGAGATCATAATAAAGTAACAGCATTATCGTTTAGTTTAAGTACTTGTATATTTTCACGTTTATATTACATATAAATAATTCTGTCACTCTTATATCTATGTAGGCATTGATGTAAGTTGAATGCATATTAGTAAGTAGTATTTTTTTACTCACATTTAGGTACAATGAGCTGTGTTTCCACTTTATTTTTTAACATTCCAAAATGTTTAGGCTGGTTGGCTGATATTTCTTTAGCAATAAGTCCGCCTATGCACGTAATTTTTACCACGAACATGTTATTTATGATATGTTATTTGTTTGTTGTGCGGTAAAGTGTAACAATAAAGTAAATCTATTCTATCTAACCAGCAATAAGGAAACTTGTGGATAGGTACTGCTTATGTAGCTGATATTTATGTACAACAATACCTAAACAAGATAAATACTCCTAATAAGAATTACACATTCGGAAGTCTGTCGGCTGTTTTAGTGGAATAGTTAATTTTTATAAATGAGACCGAAGTCTTTACAAAACAACAACAAATGTTAACTCAGTACCTATATTTTACATACTTTCTTAAATATACACAATAGCTTAATCGAGACAAAAAAAATCCCGTAACTATAAACCGGGCCTAACCACGATCGCTTATTGGATGAATTTAATTCCCTTTGGTCCAGACGTTTCGAAAATGTTGCAGTCACCGCGGTCACGGTTAGACTGAAGTCGCGTGTACTCCCAACTCTCATAGATTAGATAGTCTACCCTCAATAAATTACTAGCTAATAAATTATCGTGCATGGACCCGTCAAATGTACGAGCATCGTGGGTCATTAATAAATTCCATGGTTCATAGAGCATAATGAAGTAACTAACGGCTATCTTTCTCACCTTTTTAGGCTCGGCGTCTTCCATGTTGTGCAGCGAAGCATGTTCCGCGTCCACCTGCGCCTCGACACTGGCAGCCAACAATGCCGACGCCCGATCCTGTTAAAAAAGACTCAATGAATGTGTGGACGTTTGGAACTCTCACTTATAGTAGTAGTCTCAATGTCCTATATGTACCCGTAGAAGTAAACTGGTAGGAATCATTACAAAGATCTTTATTTCCGATGAAGCATTTTTGTCATATGTTCAAATAAAAAAAATTGTCGAAATAGAAACAGCTGTAATGAATGTCTTTGTTTTTTAAATGCGTACAACAATCTTAAACAATAGAAACAAAAACAGACCTGAACATTAAGAATGTCAATATGGACCATATCTAATTTTATTATTATTCTTGTTTTTAAATAAGTAATATCTACCTATTATTCTTGGAGTTATTTAAGTTATATTATAAATTTTCAAATGAAATTGTAATCTCATGAAACTCCAGTTTTCAGAAATACAATAAACACAAATCAACAAAGTCTAGAGATATTTAAATCTCTATTATTATTCTATTTAAAACTCTTTGAATTGTAGTAACAGTTTGATAGTGAAATTAAAAGAAATATAAATAAATAAAATTCTAATTATTACCATACGTAGTTCTCTTAACAAAACACTTATAGTCTTTTTTATAATTAAAAAAATACGGAATATCCCTAGACTTTGTTGATGTGAGTACTTTATTTAACAATTAAAAAGTATGTAAATTACAATAGCTATTTGCAATAAATGTTTTAAAAATTAAAAACTTTTTGAGGTTAATATTGTATTTTTATGACTAGAAATAAGTCCTTATGCATACAGGGTGTCTTGTAAATAATGGAACTGCCGGTAGTTCACGTCATACTATATTGTAAGCTTTAAAAATTACGATAGTAATATACTTTTTCTGAGCTGAAATTCAAAAGCTAGGAATTTAACTTTTTCGTGATTTTTCTTCATGTAATTATAAAATTTTTTTTAGGATATAGCTGAAGAAGATTCTTAAGGAAAATGTAGTTTGTCTGTAAAGACAACTATGGATATGCACCTTTCAGTCCGCTACGTCCTTTTCCCGCAAAAATCATTCAGTTGATTCATCAGTTTTAATCCATAAACGTGCACGCCTACCAACTCTTTCCTTTACCTCCTCCGGTTGACTGGAAGAAAATGCTTATAGCATTAAGTGCGCCGCATTGTACTATATTTTTGTTACAAATGTAAGTGCAATAAGAGTATCACACTAATATTATAAACGTGAAAGTTTGTGTGCGTGTTATATGTTTGTCAGTCTTTAGCGCTGAAACGGCTGGACGGATTTTAATAAAATTTGGTATGGAGTTAGCCGATACCCTGGATTAAAACATAGGCTACGTTTTACTGCGGGGAAATATCTTATTCCGGGAAAATCGATGAACCGCGGGTAACACCGCGGGGCACAGCTAGTGAATAATAATAATAATATACAGGCATAATATTATATTGTACCAAAGAAGTAACTCGTGGTCGGTATTTTGCAGGCGAAATTTTCATATAATTCATAATTCATTTATTGATTTGTGAGACACAAGTACATCAGGTGTATGGTTGACAAATACAGTTTCTTTTGTGCTCTACCTAAATAGGCATACAAATTTTATGTCACAAGTTTAAACATTTTAATCATCTTATGCAATAACTATTTCATACAGAATAACAAAAATTTCAAAAATAAACTCAACATTAAAAAATCAATTTAAATAAATACAAAATGTCAATGATTAAAATATTTATGTCAGCGTGTCAATAATAAAATTACAAACTAAATTAATAAATATTTAAATTACAATTTATCTTCAAAAATCTCTTTCATGTCATGATAGCATTTATCAGTCAGCATAATTATCATACAATTTTCTTTTAGCACTTTAAAATAAATCTGGCAACTTGTTGTCTTCGTCATGGGTGAGAGATCTGCCCTCTACAATGTGAAGTTAAAATGACCTGCCCAGATATTAGGTAAGCATTCAACAGAGCTTCAATTGGCCATGCTACTTGAATCGGTAGTTTCAGAAAGAACATTAGTCATAATCTAAGCAGATTTCAGTAGACATAAAAAACTGATTTCATAGTGGGACTAATGTTGTTTATGCGTCTACTGAGATTTTCAGTGCCACTTGATATTCATTGGACTAATGTTCTATAAGGATCTGTAGATCAACCCTCAAGGATGCCATAGACAACACGTCAATAAGTCAATCACACAATTTGGACTAATGTTCTTTCTGAAACTACTTCACTTATTCACATATTTTTGATACTAAGTTTTTTTACAATTTAATTTTAAAAATATTGACCACTTTTAGGAACTTTTTTCGGTATTTTTAAGTTTTATTCATTATGTCTATTTTTAATATTTGGAAGAAACATTCATTCATTTGTATTTTTTTGTGTTTGCTGACGTCATAGAAAAATCATTTAAGATCAAGGCTTTTTATAGAATAAATAGAAATTGAAATGAAATGGTTTTGAGATTTCCGTTCACGCTCAAAAATGTAGCATGGCCAACAGCGCATTCTGCCTGCAACAGAAGTGCTTTAAAAAATTTTTATTTTACTGTCACGAAAATGCGGACAAATCTTCGTTCCCGCACAACGAATCTGGCCCAAGGCCATCATCCAACGTATCAGTACACTGAGCGAAGCGGAAGAGACTCTTTCCAACAGTGCGCGGCGCGACTAACACCAGGCAACCAGTGCGCGGCGCGACTAACACCAGGCAACTTTTTTTTAATAATAACATAAAATTTACATACAGGCACATACATTGTTTCTGGCCCCACACTAGGATACAGCCCGTATGTTTTGACAGCTTAAAACCTAACATTTGAAATTTCAAAATAGGTTTTTGTTTTGTAATATTTATAATTCACCTGGAGTTTCTATGGGCGAATTACTGTTTATACGATTCTAGTTGTATTTCTGCAAAAATTTGTTGGGAATGGGGAAAAAATGTTCGGTATGATATAGGGAATGCGTGGTTTCCCGATCCGGCGGCGGTTCTTTAACACCCGATATAACAATCACATGTCAGTGTTTGTTATCGTACTCCTCCAAAACGGCTTCATCGATTTTTATGATTTTTGTTTGTGTCTCCCGGTAATCCGACAAAAGTTTTGCAGGGCAGTGTGAAACTTTCCAATTTGTCGGATTATAGAGTACTGCTTAAGACCCCCTACGGTCCGGATTTTTTAACAGAAGAGTACCTTGTTATGCGACAAATTACGACTAAGAATGAGTCGTAGGCTAATTAATATGGCAATGATTGCCGGTCAGCTAGTAATGTATAACTTTACCTGTTCAAACCGTTCGAGCTGCCTGGTGTTGACGGCGCGGACGTCTTCGACGCACTGCTTGAGGTCCCCAGCCACGCGGAGCAGAGTTTGACTGATGTCTTCGAGTTTTTTCATCACGCCCCCCATGTCAGGTAAGCCTGCAACGTTGTACACACGTTTCGTAACGAAGTCTGAGGTTGTGGTTTCCATGCATTAATAAAAACTTTCACACATGTCATGTTCACTCGTCCTGGTCCCAATCTGCGATCCATGTGCTATGGTAAGCAGGCAAAGAGACCACAAACATAAAAATTTGCACGAAAGTACGGGGGCCCGCAGTCGGAATCGAACCCGCGTACTCGGGCATGGTAATCAAACGTGATACCGCTAGACCAACGCGGCAGTCTAATAGCTGCTGCTATTGATTGGTGCATTTCGGTCAGCCCACTCAAAAATCAGAAATTTATTTCAATGTAAAGAATTTTCATTCTGTTTGTTGAATGTCCATGTACTTATGGGTGGTTATCTGAAATTTGGTTAACTTGATGTTAGCATCAATTTTTATATATTTATTTTAATTTTATCCAATATTTGAAACTACTAAGGGATGTTATAAAGTCCATTTTATTCGGTCACTCATTTTAATATTTATCATAATATTCTTTATATCCAAACATTGCCACTTCTTACTCCGAATATCAGGCCCTAGCCATGTAAGATCTCCCGAATTTAGTATTAATTTCACTGTAATACTAATTCTATTAGAATAATTTGATCAAAATCTATTTAAATTCGTTTACTATTACATTACTAATATTGTCATTACGATTTAATTTATAATAACAATATGTTTCTTCACATTATTTCAAGTCAAAGAGTGTAAGCGATAAAAAATATCAGGCCCTAGTCATTTACAAAATTCAAAAATATGAGGCATCAAGGCATAAGATTTTTTCATAACTCACTCAATACGATAGCATGAGTGTGAAGTTACTTGAAAACACGACCCAAGCCGTCGCAGCTATTTTGTTAATAGTGCGGTAGCCGACTTTGCTGCGGAAACACGTGCTGTGCCAGTCAAACTCTCAGGCCCTAGGTAAGTCGTTTTAAAAATAGTTAATGACTGATTGATCTCATTACTTATTGTAAATATGGGGTTGGTCTGCCTTGTTGTGTTGACCGCCTTTTGGTTTTGATGTTGATTTTAAATAATAGGCTATATTTGATTTTGTTTCGTTTCGTCAATCCCTAGACCGTCAGGCCCTAGTCGTAACAGTGACTAGGGCCTGACGTCACAACTAGGGACTGATTTTCATACTGTGTGAATCATGGTTTTAAAGATAATTTGTTGTAGAGTATGGCGCCTACAAAGAAAACAACATTATGTAAAGAGGAAATCGTTAAAAAACAGGCCAGAGGCGATAGGAAAAAATTAAAATTATCTTGTTTTGCTGGCAGATTATAAAGAAAAGAAACGACTAAACTAACTAAAAAAAAGGACCACGGAAACGTGTAAAAGACATGACTCCACGTGACCACAGACAGACAAGAAAAAACTAAGTAAGTAGCCTATTCATTTGATTATAGAAAAAAAAAGATTCGTAAAATACTGATAAATACATGAATACATGGACCAAAATACGCCGCCATCATCAGAAGAGAAAATTATTCCTGAGGTTCCTTTATTAAATAATGAAAGAGAAGCTGAAGCTAGAAGGAGGAGTACCTATGAGTATTATAGTTCAACGGAAAAAAAGAAATAAGTATACCTACTGAAGAGGAAGGATCCATTGAAAATTTGAAGAAAAAACTTGCCAGCGAACAACCAAGCAACAGAAGACTGAAACATAGAGTGATAAAAAAGAAGGAAGCACTGACACCAAAAATTAAAATTTTAGAAATGGCCAACGACCCTAATCAAAAAGTGGAATTGATAAAAAAAAGCGTTATTTGGCGATATTATTAAAAAAAACGAAATTCAGGTCTTGGATGTTTACATGTTTGTGACGTCGCTGTTTCTGGTTCCCACGACACAGGGTTTCCTAGTGTGGGGCCAGAAGCAATGTATGTGCCTGTATGTAAATGTTATGTTATTGTTCAGAGGCAAATTTTAGCTGTTACCGAGAGCTTGCCGATAAACTGCATTAACAGTTTGGCAAACTAATGCTGTTGTGATTTCGCACTGTTTTTAGTGAATAAATAAATAATAATACAAGTAATAGATACAAAGGTTGAAACACACCAAAAAAAACCTGCTTAAAAACGATTTTGTCCAGTCCACTGACACACAAATATAAGTCTTCTAATGGTGGTAAGTAGCATAACAATAGTTAAACAATGGCCGCCTGTCCGCAGCGGGCGAACGCTATGGGAAGGGATAAGATATGAAGACATGGAGACAAAGCATTACATATAAAAAGATGGGATTTAATCGTACAAAATATGAAGCTGAGCGAAAGAGAAAGAGAGTTGAAGAAATAATACACAAGTTTTATGAAGATGATAATAATAGTCGTTGTGCGGCAGAAAAAAAAGACTGCATCGCTCGCAAAAAAATTGAAAAACAGAAAAGAAATTTGCTAGATTCCTTGAAAAACTAGCATAAAAAATTTCTAAATACGAGTTTGATAAAAATTGGATATAATTCGTTTTGGGAATTGCGTCCATTTTGGGTTCTTGTTCCGCAGCTTACAGACCGTGACCGTACTTGTGTTACTCATGAAGACATCAATTTGAAATTAGGTGCCTTAAAAAATGCAAATGTTCTTGACTTTGCAACATAATAAAATGAGCTGGAAATAATTTGCTGTAAATAAAAATGTGATTTGACATAATAAACATGTTTGGCGTCAGTCCCTATACCGTCTCGTCAGTCCCTAGAACACTGATTTAAAAAATCATTAATTTCTCTAAAAATATCACGTAAAGTGACTGGCCCTTTCAGATGCAGCAAAGTAGATGTTATACCCACTACATAGAATATATACTGTACTGATTTTTAACTAAAAACACCACTTTCAAAATTTGGTCAAAAGTTAACCAAATTTCAGATAACCACCCTTATAATGTTAATGTTAGCCGCCGCTCCCTCGAATCCGAATATAGTGGAGAAAAAGGCAGCGAAAGAGCTCCACTCTGACCTTTCTCAATCACTTTATATAACCTAATATAAAGTTGGTATGAATGTCCATCCACCTAAGAAGCTCAAGACCCATGAATACAATAAACTCTTGCATTTTGTTGATTGTTGCATTGATTTTTAATGATTGAGCGTCCGTGCTCAGCTGAGGACGAAGCATGGAGCATCCAGACGCAAGTTTGTGGTAAACAAAATGTGGTACTGTATACCACTCTGCGTTTAACATTCCAACTTCGCAGCATTCACGTTTTTTCCTACTTTTCGAAGAATACTAACTAATCTTTTGACTAACTTTCTTAACCAATACACATTATCTACAGTGTGTATCCGGAAAAAAGGTTAATAATGATTTGATTTTTAAAGTTATCGATGGCAATCATGCTCAAATGGTGTGGTTTCAATCATCATCATTATGATCAAATGATAATATGATGATGAAGCATGATAACCGTCGATAGCTTTTAAGATAAGATAAAAAAGTATTTATTGTCTCGTCAAAATAAAATTTCTAACAAATTAAGACTAAACTTGGTTGGGTTTTTTTTTTCAAAGCTTCTTCGTTGTCCCACTGCTGGGCAAAGGCCTTCCCTCCTTTCATCGAACTCTCCCTGTCTCCAGCCACGTAGCAACATCCCGGCAAGAATGCATTGGGATATAATTTAAGATTTTTCTAAGAAGTTTTTCATTAAGAACACTGGATTAATTGTGGGAACACACATGTTAACTCTTCGAAACACACATAAACTTACGCCTGTACCTATCCCAGAGGGGTAGGCTGGGACCAGAGACCACTTCCCACGATCCTGACCTCAGAACTATAGAATTGAAAATAAAATAAATAGTGTTCTGAGACAAGTTGTATATAAATAAATATTTACATATTACGGAACTGTAAAATATTCTCTGCAGGAACACAGTCGGATGGTAATTTTATTTTTTTATTGTTTCACATGTTTCTTACTACGTACTGTCTTTTTCACAAGTAAATAAAAATATTATTATTCATGCGAAATTACGAGTATTATGAATGTTTTTATGTCATCACAGCTATCAGCTTACACACGTCTACAGTCACTGCTAATTAATAAATTCATGTGTTAAAATAAGTAGTTCTAGATTTTGATAGTACTTATATTTAAAACAATTTAAGGCGTGCGCTGTACAAAAAAGGGCGTAAGGTGAAGGCACGGCGCAGGCATCTTGCGGCTTCAAAATGTTTCAAACAAAATTTATGTAGGCGATATGTTTTGAATTATATTCAAGCGGCACGGCACTGCCGACGTGGTTTCGTCGCCTATGTAGGTACATTTTACAGTTATGAAAACGTTTTGAAGCGTTTCAGGTATGGATAGAATAGAAATAGATTTTTGCCTTAATCGACTATTTTGTTACATCCCTAATGTTGTGCTGTGTCTGTGAAACCTCCTCATTGGCTGTTTTATTTGGGTTCACGACAAATCGTGGGCCAGTGGTTTATGTTGTAATCAAATAGAGATTATGAGCAAAATGTAGCTGTGTGAGTAAGTGGCGACATCGGTTTTCTAGCAAACGGGCAATTATAACACTTCTCCTTCTTTTTGTGTTCTGAGATCCTGACAGATCACTTTCGCTCCATCAACATTCATTGCATGCTGACACGCCGGTTTCGAGTACTGTTTATCTTGCCTTTTGTTTATGACCATCCCCTACGGTTTCGAGTACTTTTTACGTTCCCTATGTTTAAGACAATAAGACAATATGTTTAATACTTCGATCAAATAGGGGTATTTGATCGAAGTATTCGGTCGATCCGCCTGTGCCATGCATCCACATTCGCTCGATATATCACACAATATGTAATTTTCCGTTGTCCCCTACGGTTTAGAGTGCTTTTTATATTCCCAATGTTAAAGACGACCCCTATTTGATCGAAGTACATATCGGTATCCGCCTGGGCCATCCATCCACTTTCGCTCGATACATCACAGAGTATGTAATTTGAATAACAGCTTTAATCCTAATACGTACTCACAATTGTTTTGAGATTCTGAATTTAGTAAATTTTAATAATAAACAGTTCAAAAAAATTCGCGGTAAATAATATGTGAACAACAGGACCTTGTAATGCTTCAATCACAAATAGTTCTTGTGTGATACACTACCTTACATGCTACACACATTTTACTAAAAGTCATTTACCACAAGCCAAATTCATTAATAGCATACATAGCACTTCGCTGGCAGTTTGCAAAGGAAATTTACGGGCCGAACTCTGTTTTAGAGGCAGGTGATATTTATCACAAACATTATATCACAAGTCACTTTGTACGAGCATCCTCAGTCATTTGACGCCCGCTGCGGGACATAGCCCTCCCTCATGGCTTTCCAAGCTTCCCGGGCTTCAGTTCTTCTAGCTATGTGCCCCTGCTGACTGCCAGTTCAACTGAGCAATTCTTTGAGCGGATCTCCCTATTCCTGATTCGATCGCGCAGCGAAACGGTACTACGGTACAGTCTAACGCTTATAAGAGAAAAGACTATATCTAGTTATGTGGGAGCGGTGCTGTAGATCTCATTCCGGAGGTCGTGGGGGAAGGAGGGCATGCATGGTGATTTCATTTAATTTATTTACACCACAAAAAAGTTTACAGATACATTTTCGCAATTTTACATTGATACATTGTAGATCAGATCTAGCCTATGACCCTAAACTTGTGTATTGCATGCATTTATACTACCTACTTGTAATTCGGATTAATTGTAACTAAATTCAATTTTAATTTTATTAATTTACTATATTCAATAAGGGTGCTCTGAGGACGCCACGAAAAATTTCTACGTCCACAAATGATTAAGCCCACACATACAGGAATCCCTTCCAGATGACATTAGAATAAAGACGAGTATAGGTGGTTGTATGTTAAAATAATATTAATTAACAACTACATACTCGTAATATGTAGATATGTATAATATATGAGTAGATACACTTTCAAAAGTAAATTAAACATACTAATAATTTACCAATACTTAATACATACTCTCAGTTTTACAAGATTTTTAGCATTATCATAAAATTTTCATAGTATGTACCAAATTACACAAATCTTATCAGAAAACCTGGACCATCACATGAATTGTAGGTGTATAATATTATAGGTGGCAGGCAAGATATTGGAGATTAACATAACTCATTCGCTAAAAGCTCCAGTGAAAATATTTCAGTTAGTAAAATCTGCTCGTAATAAGTGTTCAGAGGCAATCATTTGTAAGGAAAAAAAATCGCATTTACGCAGTTAGGTTCTTAATTAACAAGACATCCACTAGGAAATATTTGTTTTGGCAGAAACTTTTGTCGGCAACTCGCATGTGTCGGCTAGTGCAAATAAAATAAATGATTCCTCGCATAGCTAGATTAGTTTTAGTTCACAATAAAAATAGTTTCAATACAAGTTCTGAGAACAATATATTAGTAAACAAAAATAAATATGCAGGCATCAATGCTATTCTAAAATAAGGAATAAAATATCTTTGTTGAAGACAACTAACCTGTTGAGACGTCACCACTGCCCTCAGTGCTCTCCAATATATTATAGTCCGTGTTAGACTCCAGGCCTTCCGCAAGAGACTGCCAGGCCTCCTTCGAGTGACTGTGGTTGCTGCTCTGGTGGATGTTGTCCAATTCAGTTTCCTCGATACTTCCATCCTGTTTTAATTTTGGTTTTTTATCCTCCATCTCTTGGTGCGTTCGTCTTTTCCGCTTGTATGGTGTGAATAGGCGGACAGGGCCCATTGCTGGATTTTAGAGAAAACTTACTTTGAGGTTGATAGCTTTTCTTACAATAAACTATAGATTATGGGGTATAGATTGACAGCATTATTTATAAAAATACGATTTCCTTAAAACCCACTTACATCTTTTCCACACACCATTTTATTCACCGTTCTTGAAGTGTATAAGCGAATCGAGTTTTTATAAATAGCACTGCTATTCTACTAATGAGTCAGTTGTTAAATATTGCTCAGAGACCCCCCCCACACTAGCGAAACCTGCACTGTGAAAAGCCGCATTCACTAGATGGCCAGCATCGGCATCTCGAAAGACGCCAGTGTGGGGGTCTCTAAATAGCAATTTTAATAGAATTTTTAAGTTTGTTAAGCACCACTGAAAGCACATTTAGGAAGAAAATTATTGTGGCAGTTGGGCATTGGCATGACCAACCATTACCAAAATTTTGACATTTATCAAATGCCAAGTGCAACAAAAACATCACTGACAGCAGTTAAGAGTAGATTATTAAAAATCAGACTCTAAAGTACTATTCCTGGTGTACATACATTAAAGAATATTCTAATTATCTATCTATCTATAGTGTACAAGAAACAGGTCATACAAAATAGTCAAAACATCTTTCCAGGACTGAGCAACACAATACAAAGTCCAACTGACCTGACTGGTCGTCACAGCAGGCGCTGCACGTGCAGCTGGTGGCGTGCGGGGTGAGGATCCCCTCATCGATGAGCGCCTGGATGCTGCGCCCGCCAAAGCGGATAGACCGTTTCCAGTCCTTACTAGAGGCCCGTCCGCACAGCGCCTCGAACTCGCTAGGAGTGTACCAGTCCACGCCAAACTTGATGCAACGACCGCGCCCACCAGACCCGAATCGCTGCTTGTAGAGCTCAGCTGATGTGTTCTTGCAGCGTACGGGCAGAATCGGCATACTGGCAGTTTCCTCCCAGCTGCGCGCGCTCATAGCCCGCCCGGGCGCTGCGCCCTCGCCACCGCGTGTCGGCGTGGACGGGTTCTGGATGACGATGTGTGTCGCCTTTATGTCGTCGCTTACCGGCGAACCCGATATGAAACCGTTGTCCACACACAACATCGGCTTGAAATGCGGCAGCTGGTCTGAAGTGATGACATTGAATGTCGTCCCCGTGATGAGAGTGCCCACCGGCAGGGACACAGGTACTGTCACGACACCATTCGAGTCGCTAGAGAGTCTTGTGGTCTTGATGTTGTTCGCCAGAACGCCGCCGCCATCGTTACGCTCGTTTTCGTGTTCCCTCGCCGATAGCGGATCGCCTTCGGAAATCTCCGGTATCACGACGTTTTCCGAACTTCGATTCTCCGCCATGGCACTTTTTCGCCCGCCCCGGGGTCCGCCTTTGAACGACTTCGTTTTGAATGATTACATTAACCTTTTTCCTAATAATTTTGGCAGAGAAATACGTGGATTAGGCCGCTGTCTTCGTTTCAAGTCCCGTCCGCCATTATTATCGACAATCGGCAATCGTATTTATTTATGGTACACATTTGAAATCCGAACATAGTCATTTTGACAACCCTAAAAAAAACCTACATTATGGCGCCTATTTCAAATAGAAAAAAGAGAACATAAAGAACATAAGAAAATAAGAACTTTGAACTAGTAGGGGATAGAAAATGATTAGTTATGCAACATTATTTTAGTGCAATTAAGGCTGTACTATTCTAAAGACAGGCTAGGAACCTACTTGGAATAAACTACAGGAAATTAGTTTTGAGGTTCTATATCTATGAGCTAGTAAAATCTTTCAGGTAATATTATAAGTCATGATTTCATGTTGATATTATTAGGATAATCCCAATAATTTTGAGAGTTTAAAAGAACAAACTGTACAAGCTGGTAATTTTATTAATTTTGATCGCAGCCGTATTTGATCGCTATTGATTTTCTGGCAGCCATTTTGTACGCAATATTACCCTAACAAATAGAAAATATAACTTTTAATAACGATGGTCTCAGCAGTCATGAACTATTACATTTAGTTGCGTTACTTGCGTCACTTTCCCGGTTTCTTGTTTCGGTAACTAAATCGTCAATTCAAAACAAAAAGAAGAGAGGGATTAATTTGGAAATTATCAAACAAAAGCGAGTCCAACTATAAAACTTGTGTTTACTTACTAAAGTACGGCGTGCAAATAAATCATAGCGAGCACCAAACCTAAGAACTGTTTGGCTTTTAGATTTGTAAATGAAATAAATCAGTAGCATACCAACTTCCTGCAACTGTGCGTTTATTTATTTACGATCTATTCAAAGAGAAAATGGAAGAGCTACGGTCTCGGCACAAGTCTATTCAAAGCGCAGCCCATCACATCGCCTTAGAGTGCATTCATCCGCAGGTATGTAGTTAAATTCATGAGCAGCAGTCAGAATATATTTTATTATTTAGGACAACAGACAGATCACTACAAATAAACGGAATTTCGGTACTAAACAGTAGATTGTATAATAAACAGAAATACTAAACAGTAGATTGTATCAACATTTCATTTATGATGCAACGACTAATTAATGTTGATGAAGCGAAAGTGATTTGTCATGATTGTGGCAGGTCTGGCTCTGCGATACAGACGTGAGATTATGTATGTATGTTTGCATTTATCCTGTGTTTTCCTATCGCAAATAAATGAGAGTGGAATGGGATAAGTACCAATATTGAATGGGAATGTTATTACTAGCTGTGTCCCTCAGTGTCCTCAGTCAACAGTGCTACAAAAAGCGAAAAACATAAAAGTTCTCCTGTTTTGAGGTCAGTTAAACATTTTATTTTGATTTTCAGGTGCCAAAAATATTACAGCTACGACGAAGTGAAAAATACACTCGTGCCTAAGCAGCTCATTTCAAATGGAGTACAAAGTACCCAATTATTTCTTAAATTCCCCACAGCATATGGAGTTGGCTTTTATGTACATTTCACAGTGTGTTTTTGTGTGCACCCAACACTTGTATCTACACCATAGTTAGATGTGACATTTCTTGCTCAGTGAATCAAAAGCTACAGCTATTTGTCTGAAATAATCTGGCAATATTTGGGTTTGCCTAAATTCTCATTGGAAATTAGTATATGACTGGCTGTATATGGACATACAATGTCAAAGAAAATGTTCATAACATGCTAATCTGAGGTCCCTGTTCTGTTAGGTGTTATCACTTATTAGAGGCACCATTGAGTATTAGCAGCCATCAAAGGAAAAATTCATGTGCTTTTTTACAGATTACATTTGGATAAAGTGTCTGTACAATATCCTCGTAAGACCCGACCTTGAAATAACAATTGATTTTGTGATCACTTGAAGACATTGGGCCTCACGAGGTTATCTTGAACATGTTAACAATCATTTTAGCATCTCGGATATTTTAGCGGTAATGCTATCTAGTCCAAGGTTTTGTGCCTCATGATTGAGAGATTGTACAGATACTTTTTGCAAATTCAATGTGTAAAAAAAATATGATATTTTTTCTTTTATAGCGCTAGTGTTACTCAGTGGTGCCCCTTAAATGTTAAGTAATGTAGCTGCTCATAGAACCTGGTTATGACTGCCAAACTGATTACACCGGATATGACATAATGAATGGACAACCAGCTTGTGATTTTAAGTCCATTGTGGCTGGACAGTGTGTCTTCTGCCAAAAAACATTACACAAAATATTCACTTCACTTTGCGCAAAACTTTTTTATTGCTAAGGGAAAAATTAAAATTAAATTGGACTATTGAATACCGATTGTTTTGTGTAATGTTTCATAAAAACACGAGCAGTAGACCCGGCTTAAGCAAGGCCTAATTGTTGTTTCACAGTACGTTTCGGTTTCCCACACACATGTCTGTTCACGGATGCACTCCAGTCGGCGCACGGTTCGCCGTACCACGTCCACCCCTACCCCTCCCCTGTCCGCCTCCAGCATGCCTTCAACGGCCCTCAAGCTCACCCCAGCCCCAAGATGTTCCACCCTAAGGGGCTCAAGGCGCACATCGTGAGTATTGTCCTTGTGTTTCGTAGTTTTCCGTTGCTTTGTACAAAAATTCGGTCAATAGGTGCGTTAATACTAAACCGGTAGGGTACAAATTTTTGCTGCCATAATTGCGTCGTTTTAACCGTGTTAACGCATTCTTGCTAGGACTGTATGGTAGTACCATGTACGTAATAAAGGTCCTTGGGTAGTACGGATATCATTTGTCATCTAATAAGCCAAAAGGATTTCGTGATTGCAAATTGTTTTGGTGGTCACACAATCTTTTGTAGTATGAACGCATCTATTAGGCTCTGTGTTATTTGTTCTAGACGATGAAAATAATTAATTCACTATTAGCTTTATTGCACTGCTCTAAATTAAAAAAATATATGTATATCGAAGGCTCTTTATGAAAATACGCGACGTGCCAATTTTTCCAATACCTAGTGATGATTTTCCGAAGAACCTTTTTTTGACAATCGATGGATTCTTTTCATTTTTACCTCTCCAAAAATACATATACCTACATTTCTTTTCAAATAAGTCCGTCTTTGTACATCAATACTTACATTTTATTTCAGTTTTTACGTAGCTATTTTTTTTTTACTTTTATGCAATAAAGCGTAATAAACAAACAATCACATTTTGAGTACATAAAATCCAAAATCTAATCCATAACTATGTATAATTCCACAAACCTGAATACTAGTCTTTCACTGTATGTCAACAATGCCTAAATCAATAATTTCGTTTCCAAACGTTCTACACGAAGAGTACATTGATATGAACATTTCTTGGTATGTTCGGCGTTCTCAGGACGGGCGGGCATACAGTACGCCCTCAGACAGCCCGATCCTCGGCCGGGCGCTCTGCCTCACGCCGCGGGGCTCCCCGGTCCCCGGGCGCGTGTCCCAGCTTAGCGACAAGTTCCAGGATTCGCTCACGCTGATGGCCGACACCGACGCGCTGGTGGCGAAGATCAGTGCAATGTTCCCCACCGTCGGGGAGACACATATCAAGATCTTGCTGAAGAAGTGAGTGTGGTTCTGTCTTATTACGGTTTAAGGCTATGCAGTCGCGGCAGCGACGGCGAGGCCTCCACTCCAGCGCTATAGATGTGTAACCGATTTAGACCTGCAACAGTTAATACTTCCAAGGCTATGCAGTCGCGGCAGCGACGGCGAGGCCTCCACTCCAGCGCTATAGATGTGTAACCGATTTAGACCTGCAACAGTTAATACTTCCAAGGCTATGCAGTCGCGGCAGCGACGGCGAGGCCTCCACTCCAGCGCTATAGATGTGTAACCGATTTAGACCTGCAACAGTTAATACTTCCAAGGCTATGCAGTCGCGGCAGCGACGGCGAGGCCTCCACTCCAGCGCTATAGATGTGTAACCGATTTAGACCTGCAACAGTTAATACTTCCAAGGCTATGCAGTCGCGGCAGCGACGGCGAGGCCTCCACTCCAGCGCTATAGATGTGTAACCGATTTAGACCTGCAACAGTTAATACTTCCAATACTTTCAAGGCACTGTATAAGGTTCTACAACAAGATTCCCCAATATATATTAGAGTTACTTCTGACGCGGTGTAAGAAACGTGTTAAGCCCACTCTGCGCAACTCTGTGTGTGTGCGGACGCAATGGACGAGACTGACCGGTGAAGTTAACGCGGCAAAGAGGCTGTGTCCAGTAAAAGCGGACCGTGTTGACATGCCTCTGAACGCTGACAGGTACTACAACCGCGAGGCGGTGGTGATCAGCGCCCTGCAAGTGGAGAAGCACCCGATCACGACGCCGGGTCCGCTGAGCATGTCTCCCAGCGCGGCGCGCCTTCAGCGCGGGGCCGTCGGGGTCTATTCGGCGCTTCAGCTGGCAAAGGGAGGCTCCATGCACGGCTCCGCACACCTTACGCCGCTCACCGGGACGCCGCACGGTGAGCGTTGGACTCTGCAACGGGCTAGTTGCCCTAAAAAATGTAATTAGTCCGTCTTTTAGATTATTTAAAAAAAAGGGACACGTATTTTTTTATTTGCAAATTAGACCAAAAATGACAAAGATATAGCCCATTAAAGTTACGTGTGACGTCACGCCGTGCTGCATTTCTTAGCACGGAGTGACGTCACACGTAACTTTAATGGGCTATATCTTTGTTATTTTTTGTTTAATCGAAAAAAGAAAAAATACGTGTCCAATATTTTTTTATAATCTAAAATACGGACTAAATAGAATTAAATTATTTTGACCCTGGAAACTACCCTACTCTCTTAGCACAGTATCTCTTGGCACTGACTGAAAATCGGCGCTGAAGGCTTGTCCATCAGCATAATGCTGAGTCAGCTGCCGTTCGACGACCTCTGTGGCGTAGTGGTTAGCGCATCTGCTTACCATGCGAGAGGGCCCGGGTTCGATCCCCGGCTGGGGAGAAGAAAAAAAACTCCAGGTCTTGGATGTTTACATGTTTGTGACGTCGCTGTTTCTAGTTCCCACGACACAGGGTATCCTAGTGTGGGGCCAGAAGCAATGTATGTGCCTGTATGTAAATGTTAATGTTGTTATGTTATTTATAACAGCAGTGACACGCCGTGACCTTTATTTTCCTTCTGTTCTCTTCTGATTTTCTGTTTTACACTATTTTTTCTTTTATTTTTGGGTTTGTTGTATCATTGTAGCGTGTGTACTGTTTTTATAATATTTTTTTCTTCTTCTTCTTCAACTAGGGTTGCTGGACTAGGAGGAGGGAGGTGCCTGGTGTTTCTTTGATAGCTCGGTCCGGACCTTGCCTCTTCTTTTCTAGTTTCCAAGTTAACTTATTTTAGGATGCACAGCACTTATACATAGTTTGACCAGAAAGAGTAGAAATTAAAGAGTGCGATTTTGCTAATACTCTTATTTTCCATACCCGGACTTTAGTACTAAAATATATAGTCTGAGCAAGGAGAATTAACCTTGGTCTCAGTTACAATAATTGTGCTTATATTAGAATAAAAGATGGCCTGAAAAGTTCGTACAATATTTAGTTACACTTCACTTCCGTTTTCTAGACTTTATGGACAGTCTATAGTATAGTATAAACACAGCACTGACAGCACTGATGGTTTAGCGAGTCATTTTGTCGGTCGTCGTACCATCTTGGCCTCGGTCTTCTGCGTCGCCGGTAGCCATCGCACCGCCCAATCGGTGACAATTTTTGTCCACCTTTCAGGGTCCATACGTCTGACATGGCCAGTGGCTAGCCCAGCTCCACTGGAACCATAATAGCATTGAAATGACAAAATAACTATGCTAAATTCCGCCAAAATCCCACAAGCACCATGCGGTTAGTTAATGCACCGCCCCTACCTCTCACTTTTTCAAGTAGAAGCAAGACACGAACGCACCAGTACTGGTGTGAGGAAATTCGACGCGTTTCGTCTCTAACACGAAGCATCCTCAGGCTCACAAGTACGAAGTTTCGAAGCTATTACTTCTGACTTCCACAAATATAAAAAACCAAAAATTAGCCAAATTGGTCCAACCGTTCTCGAGGATTAGTGAGCCTAAGGAACAGCAATTCATGATCTAATATATAAAATTCTCGTGTCACAGTGTTAATGCGCATACTCTTCCGGAATGGTTTAACCGATTTTTGTGAAATTTTATGTATACCTATATTTGGTAGGTCTGAGAATAGGTGCGGATGCGGTGCGGGTGCTGGATGCGGCAAGCTGAAGACAGGGCGCTATGGCGCTCATTAGGAGAGGGCTATGTCCAGCAGTGGACTAATATAGCCTGATGATGATGAGAATAGGTTGTTTCATGACCGGTGATCTGGCCGGCGTAGATTTCGCTAAAAGCGCTCTCATTGCAGGTTCCCCGTCGCTTCTCCGCCCCGCTTCCGGTGCTAGTAGCTACTATGGCACGGCGCGGTCCGTGGACGCCCACTCGGGGCGCCATCAGTCGCCTAAGATGAAGCTCAAGTAAGTTCAACCTAAAAAAAGACATAACCTTACTTAGTTTTAAGAATTACATTCAGATACATACATTTATTCTGGCCCCACACTAGGATACCCTGTGTCGTGGGAACAGCGATATCACAAACATGTAAACATCTAAGAACTGGTTTTTTTTTTGTCCCCAGCCCGGGCTCGAACCCGGGACCTCTCGCATGGTAGGCAGATTCGCTAACCGCTGCGCCACAGGTCGTCAACTTGCAAATATTATAAGCTTTAGTCCTTTGCCAATTCATGTGTGCGAGGACTATGGGATTTATTTATTTATTTATTTATTAGATGGCTTCTTTGTACCCCATCTACGTTTGGCATTAAAAAGTTTGTAATTTAGGCTAAAACTGTTTTGAAAAGAATAAATGTGGAGTTTCTTTGTTAGTTTCTTCTCCATGTAATCTATTAATGTGCTTATTTATTTCTCATAAAAAAAAATTACATTACTAACACAATAAAAAATAATTGTGATTAATTAATCTATTAATTGTGAAACTAACAACATTGACAACATTGACTTTCATAAAGTAAATGTTCTATTTGGATTATGAATAAAAATATTTGAATTTACCACCGTGGCAGACTTTGTACCGGCTATTAAACACCGTAGGTGTGCCGCGCCGTTACTTTCCTATTAATGATACTATTGGGCTGTTTGTTATTTATTTTTCACTCTTTATGACACATGGATATAGACTATACTGGTAAGAATACAAAACTGACAATTGACAATAATAAAAAAACAATATCTATAAAAAAGAAACTAAGCAATAAAAAAGGTCTGTCGCCAACACCGGTTAATATCGTTCCCGTCAGGTATCTGAAGAGCATATTCCCGAAGGCGGAAGAGACATTGATCCTGGACGTGCTCGCCAATAAGGACAACAACGTGCAGCGAGCCAGCGAGGAGCTATTGGGCATGGGCTTCCCCAAGAAAGAGACACTGGGCAACCCGCCCAAGAAGAAGCCCAAGGACCCCGCGCAACCGCCCAAGGTCGTCACCATCATGAAGACGCCACATGAGAAGGAGGAACGTAAGTTAAATCAGATTCATCATCATCAACCCATTATGTCCCCGCCGAGGGGCACGGGTCTCTTCCCTGAGGAAGGTATAGGCCATACTCCACCACGGGGGCCTAGTCTTTATTGGTGGAGGCTTGTAAGACTAGTGGCTGGTCTCACTGTTAGAAGTTTTCAAGGCCTAAGGCCTCTGACTTGGCTTAACGATTGACATCTATCGACGGCAGCCGGCACCAACTGCTTAACGTGCCTTGCGAAGCACGGAATCGCTCGGAAAAATGCCACTAGCGTTAGTCATAGACGGTCACCCATCCATGCACTGAACGCGCCCTATGTTGCTTAACATTCGTGATCGCTTATGATCACTCAGGCAGCCGGGGCTGCGAGCGATTCAATGTAAAGGTCTCTAAAGTAAATCTAAAGATTCAATCTCAATCTAGTCAATCTATCTTCAGGCTAAATCAGATTCCCATGTGTTAAATTAGCATCACTAATAGGGCTTAGGTGTCTCCTCTTTGAGAGAGAGTATAGGCTTATTCACCAAGCGTGCCCACCGTGGATTGGCGATTTCATTCAAGTGCCGAAGTATGTGAGTAGCTCATACACTCAGATTTCCTTCACAGTTAGCGAGTCATATTGCTACTATAGGTTCACAAAAGTACATAACTTAGAAAACAATGGGAGTGTGGGGGGATGACGGAAGAGGTTTCGTTAGGGAAATCGGTCGACGCCTGAGGAGTCGTGGGTATGATTATCGTTGCGGGGCATACCTGATGCGGATTTCCCTGGAGGTGCAAGGGGGAACGCTGTTAGCGTCATGGGAACTTTTGGGTGTGTCCCGGGCGGTATTTTAATGCTAAGTTGTTATGTTGGTTGTTTCTAGTTCACCTCTAAAAACCTCCACCTTTTTAATGTATTTTTTTTTGTTATTTCGTCGATGCGCGTGCAATACCGCGGAAGAGGTGTTTGTGAATACCGCGTAATGGCTTTTGTACGATTTCACAGGAGATGAAAAAACTGGATATGCTAGTCATTTTACTATATTTTACATGAAAGTAACGTAAGTTGATCCGTAATACGGTATTAGACACTATCAATGATAAATTATTTGAGATGCTAGATAAAACAAAAATTACAAAATGTTTCGGAAAATGTATTCTTTTAATCATTTACTAGTTATTACAATTTTTAAATAGATGAAACAAGAAAAGAGTGCTCTGAAATGTGACGTCACAAGCAAGTATTCTCATACAAAACTCCGTTTTAAAAGTAACTCATTTGACATTTCGTCAAATACCCAATTCCTTTAGATGCCGTGGAAGGTCATTACAAATTTTGTAATTAAGCTAAAACTGTTTTGAAAAGAATTAATGTGGACGTATAAAACAAAGTCATAGTTACATGCACGCGCTGGGATCAAACCTGGGTCTCTCGCTTCCGAGTCCATTGTTCTATCCACTAACATACCTCTAGACCTCTTAGACGACCTCTGTGGCGTAGTGGTTAGCGCACCTGCTTACCATGCGAGAGGTCCCGGGTTCGATCCCCGGCTGGGGAAAAATAAAAAAGAAACCCAGGTCTTGGATGTTTACATGTTTGTGACGTCGCTGTTTCTGGTTCCCACGACACAGGGTACCCCCTAGTGTGGGGCCAGAAGCAATATATGTGCCTATATGTAAATGTTTATGTTTAAATGTTTAAAAAAAAAAAAAAACCGCCGCTTTAACAAATCTATGCCCTCATTCCAGTGCGCAAACGGATGCAGCGCAAGTTCAGTACGGTCGCCGAGCGCGTCATCGGTATTGCACTCGAGAGCGTCGACTACCAGGTAGGTTTGAGAAAATTGTCGCACGGTAGGTTAGGTAGGGGTGCGATCCCTTTTTCTCCATTACAGACGGCCCCAAGGCAGCGGCTAACGTTATACATAACTGTATGTACATTGACATTCAACAAGCAGAATGTAAATTCTTTACGTTGAAATAAATTCTTGATTCTTGATTCTTGTTTCTTGATCCGTAGTAAAAGAGGGGTATCCAGGGGCAATGAAGTATATGGTTTATTTATATGGTAAAATAAAGGCACCTGGGATCAATACAAATGAGGGTATCTTAACTAAGGTCTAAAAATAGCAATAAAAATACATTAGGCGTATAAAAGAAGGCAGGAACGCTTACATCATAATGTGCCTTTCGAATATTTGTGAAATGATTGTCAGATTTATAATAATGATTTAGGTATCTGAGGAGATTAGAGCAATCCGGTAACGTACTAACAGACGTGTAGTAACGATAATAAAATGTAGAATGATGACGTTTACGTCCACTTAGTTTGGAGGCTGAGGAATATCTGTGCCAAATACGTCCGAACACTGCGGCGAATGTCATAAAATAGTTAAATTTGGAATTGTCGATGGCCGAAAATGATAAAAAGAAGCAACGAGGCGATCGCCTCGTTACAAAATATACATACTGTCACGGTCCTATCCCGAACCATCTAGAATAGAGCCTTCTAGAAGCCTATCGAATAGTCGCCGGATGCTGCGTTTTAGTAAACAATAAACGCTGCAAGCAATAATGACTCGTATGTCCACTAGCGTAAGGTTCAAAACTCTTTGAATGGGTTACTGTTCGAGCGACGTAGGTACGGGAATGTTCTAGAGCCCTTGCCGCCGGATATAAATAGCGGCCGCCGCGGCGCGCAGTCAGTTCCGTTTGGAATAGCGAAGAGTGAACTTCGAGCGAACATACCTGCGATACGAGCGATAACCTACGACCTCAGCGATACTATTGGACTTCGATTGGACCTGCGATTGGATTCTACGTGTGGACTTCGTGTCTTGAAGACCTGCAGACCAGACCCTGCGTGAATAAATCCTAAGAAGTTGTCATTGGCGTTTTACATCCAAATCCAGATGTAAAACGCCAAACCCTAGCCCGTAACAATACTATCGATATTTTTATTTCGTTCGTCTAGAAACTACGAAAGTCGTCGACATAGCCCGGCGGATTAGTAAGTTGAAGTGGCGTGGGCGGGGCACGTAGCACGCAGAACTGTTGGCCGATGGGGCCGAAAAGTGGTCTTTTTGGAAATCCATGGAGGAGGCCTATGTCCAGCAGTGGACTTCTTGTCTCTGAATGATGATGATATTTTTTTAATACTTAGGTAACTGTATTGTTGCCTACAATGTGCTACACATTCTTTGTTGTTTTTCAAATTAAATTCATGTCAATTATTTTAAGGTATAATTACTCTACAACTGAATAGAATCCATTTGTGGAACTTCCTTTTTAATTGGGCTAAAGGTAGCTCTTTGAGTAACTTTGTTAGCCTGTTATCTATTGTACATTGTATATCTCATCATCATTCTCCTTATTTATAATGTTCGTATCACCACACTAAGGGTTTGCTGTAAGAGATTTATGCTGAAATAAGCTCGCGGTGCTTCAGATTTTTTTATAAATGTCGTCTTTTTTTATAAATGTTTTTTATGTGTGCAATAAGTATATCAATATGTTTTCCCATCCCTTCGACCAGGAGGACCGCGCAGAGCAAATTCTCTCCTCGCTCCTGCAAGAGGAAAGTACGCCAAAGAGCGCGCGTAAATGCGAGGAGAGACCGCCCCGCGCGCCCCGTCTTGAGGAGCCCATACGGTAGGTGCGGGGCTTTACCGGGTCCCGGAGACCGACTGTGTGCCGACATACGCCATTCTTCCGTAAAATGGCTGACAGACATGAATCCAGCCAGACGCGGATAGCACCGCGGCTTGGGTACTAAACTTTCGTAATCACTACACATTGTAAACCTGACTATTATTTTAGTATCATACTATCACTATTACCAACACAACATATTATGGGCTAATTTGTCTGAAATGAATAAATTGAATTGAATTGTAATTCAATTGAATAATCCGGATATACTTACTTCATAATTTGTCGGAATAGTCCGACCAGGTTTGGCTCTGATTCGCAGAGCTTAATTAAGGTTATTTATTAACTTCCAAAATTCAATTGTTTTTCTGCCTCAGTTACTTTGCTTGCATCTGCAACAACCAGAGAATTAAAGGTCTCGATTGCTGACACTTTTTCGTCATCTTCATCTGTAGTCAGAGTCAGTAATTTTTCAATCATGTCCAGAATAACGTTAGCAACGCCTGGAGTGGTTTTAGGAGCTAGCAAAAAACTGAAGACATATTATAATGGATTAACGACGGATAATGCTCCGGACATGCAAGATATTCCAAAAATATAGTTGAAAGTAACTTATAATAAAACAATGTATTCTTTAATAATAGTACCTGGGTGACCGAGCTTTGCTCGGTACTTTTTTTGTAATATAAAATATATAATATAAAACTAAAATAATGCTTTTCCAACAAAAAAAGAACTTGGAAAAAAAACATCATGACTCGAACCGGGTCTCTTGAAATCGACCCGAAACGGGTCGCCCGTTTTCCCGTCAGGAATATTCCAACCTTGCAGACAGACGCGAAATTTACCTCTGTATGTTATTATAGCAAATTTCAACTGCCTTAAAACACGGATAAAACAATGTTTTCTAAAAATGTAACCTAGTTAGATCAATTAAACGCCCCCGAAAGCATCTGCCTACAAAATTTCGTGAAAATCGTTGGAGCCGTTTCCTCGGAAACGAATGCGCGTTTCCGAGGAAACGCGCATTCAGACGCGAAATTTACCTCTGTATGTTATTATAGCAAATTTCAACTGCCTTAAAACACGGATAAAACAATGTTTTCTAAAAATGTAACCTAGTTAGATCAATTAAACGCCCCCGAAAGCATCTGCCTACAAAATTTCGTGAAAATCGTTGGAGCCGTTTCCGAGATTCTGATTATATATAAATATATATACAAGAATTGCTCGTTTAAAGAGGTTAGATTAATACATAACTTTGTGTTACTTCAACTTCAGATCGCGCTGTAATTGAGTGGCCGTATAGAAATTTGGAACGTAGCTCAAAAGAAATGTGAAAATAGAACTATTTTTTTTTATATAACTGACCCCTGTTACTTGAAACCGATTCTCCCCATGACTGAAAAGTATTACTTCAGATCTACTTTCCGAGTATGAGTAATGAAAAATAACAAACAGAACACTCTTGCGTGGCTTCGTCAAGCTGGATTTATGTCTGGGCCCGTTCGTAAGGTCAACCCCACGTGGCCTGTAAACTCGCTGCTAATCTTCTTTTGACAGCTGTCAGGTTTGGCCATCTGCATACAAAAAATGTAATTGACAACTGTTGAAAGTAGATTAAAATTGTTACTGTACGAAAGCCAAGGGTAAATGCGGAAATATCAGGTCTAACTTACTAGCGCCGCGCGTCCGCTCCGCCTCAAGCGATTCGCGTCCGCGTTAGGTTAGGTAGACTCCGTCCAGCCCGTAAACTGGTCATGCTACTTATTTTTGATAAGTGTTTTTATAATAAGAAATAGTCTTTGCCTACAAAAAAAAAACAAATGTAATTTTTTTTTTTTTTAAAGTACCTAAGCAAAGGATTCATACTCATACTGTGTTTGCTGACGTCATAGAAAAGTCATTTAAGGTCAATGCAAAAACAAATCTGAGAAATAGTAAAAGAAATAGACATAGTTCTGGAAATGGTTTTGAGATTTCCGTTCATGTTCAAAAATGTAGCATGGCCAATTAGCCCCCAGAAGAGACGAATCGTCTTGAATTTAAAATACGCGAGTAAAATTCTCGACTGTGAGTCGAGAGTAAGGCTTTTCTGCACAAGGTTTTATCCCCGGCCACACGGAAGGGGCGTGGGGCGGGGGCGCGGTAAAGACGCAAAGCGTTCTATAGAAATCGCGCCCTAACCACCTCTCTTCGTCCCTTCCCTTCAGTACGTTTTGTCAAAAAGTTGATTGGATTAACAACGCGTCTTTCCCGCGCCCCACGTTTCTTCTGTGTGTGTTTGAGACGTGGGACGAAGACGCGACGCCTTATGAGGAAATTGCACCTTTTCCCCGTCTTATCTGCGTGGGCCACGTCCCATCACATCAGTACATTTTGCATGAAAGTGAATTGTGAAAAGTGTACACGTTCCTAGTACACGTCCACCTCTGTGATGGCTATGACTGTGTTCATAACCTTCCCCTGTACAGGATTAGAGCCCAGCCCCATTGATGTATAGTGCTCGGCGAAATTCCCGAAATGCCATTGATGTAGTATACGTATTCGGCAAAAAGAAGGGCCTTGTATCACATAACATTCCACTCTATCGGGTTAAGCATTTACTCAACTCCGAAGTGTCAAAATATGTGTGTATTTGACAGTTCGCGGTAGGCTAAATCAGACTAAGTCAGTCTGCATACTATGGAAGACATAATCGCACACCAGAGCCCCGATTGCAGTTTCAATTACAGTTACGATTACAGGTTTTTTAATTCCATTGACGTATAGAATTATGGATGCGAGGGCGTTTACTTGAAGCGTCAATGGAATTAAATCGACGCGTTCGCTCACTGTCATTGTACTACAATGCATTAGCAGAATTTAGGTACAGGTGGCCGTTTGTTTGTTTGTTTTAGTTGCCTAAGGCCCGGGCATACCTAAATACTTATATTTCTGGAATATTCCGGTACTATACATCAATAGTGCTGACATTTTCATACCTATGTAGCTCTGATATTTGTGTATGGGTGTTAACATAAATGTGTCTTATTTAATTACTTACAATGTTCAACTTCCTTCACCTCCTCTCTACCTACTAAATGTTGATAACCCGTAACGTCTCTTACCCAGCGACTGACTCTGACCGCTTCTTGGCTTGTCACACATGGATCACTGACTCACTGGTACCGGCTGACTTGTTGCTGATCTACGGTTTAGGGAGCCGATTCGAATTGGGTATTTGAGAGGTTGTCAAATGAGTTACTGAACAGAACAGCATTTTGTATGAAAATACTTGCTTGTGACGTCACATTTCAGAGCACTCTTTTTTTGTGTCATCTATTTAAAAATTGTAATAACTAGTAAATGATTTAAAGAAATACATTTTCCGAATCATTTTGCCATATGTTGTTTTGCCATATTAATTACCCTACGACCTATTTTCAGACCTACCGTTTTGGAGGAGTTCGATAACTAACACTTCGACTATCAGAGTCACTGCGCTGTGTTGCCAAACAAATAAAGTACTATGTACATCATTCGACTATTACAGCAACAAAATAACCCAAAATCAAAACATTAAAGCTTCATTGAAAATACAATAAAAAAAATTTTATACAACATCAAACTACCCAAAAGTTTAATTATAGCGTAGAAATTTGGTCTAACACCTTATAAGGTTTTATGATTATAATCCAAAATCATTCTTAAATAATTACCCTGATCTGTAGCAATCGTTCTTAGTTTAGCAGATCAACTCCTATATTCGTATTCGTCTTACGTTTAGCAGATCAACTCCTTCGTATTCGTCTTACGTTTAGCAGCTAAACTCCTTGTATATTCGTATTCGTCCTAAGTTTAGCAGAGCAGCACCAAGTCAGCCAACCAACACTGCGTCATCATCACTCCCACGGTTAGGTTGTTCAGCCAGCCACTAGGCTCCCACATTGGCCACACCCTAGGCCAAAGCCCTCCGGTATCGCTGGAACATTGCGACCTTTCTGATTATTGTAAACAGGTTGACTGCAGTGTTTTGAGGCAACACTGGAAAATAAAAACACGATATTTTAGACGTACTTATAAACTGTCATCCAGTACAAGTTGTTTCAAGTTTATGAATAAAAATATGACACGAATGTCAAGTTGGCAGAATATGTAGACATCGGCTGGGTGGGTGCCGTTTCAACAAAAGAAAATAAAATAAAAATTGTTTATTGCCAAATGAATTATGTATGAATGTGGATTAATCATTATTAATCTTTAAAACAAAATAACATTGATATTTGATATGGTGGTCGTGTCCCCACAAGAAATAATAACAAGTGTAGTGGTTCCGTTTACAGCAGACTTATTAAACTGCATTTGGTGCTTTTGTGGAATCGTGTTTTATGACCAGGGTAGCGATCACGTACGTGTACTGTACGGAGTGGTCTGATTTTGCCTACTCCGAACTGTCAGATACGTATATATTTTGACACTTTGTGGTTATCTAAAGTTGTTAACCCGATAGAGTGGAAACTTACGTAATACAAGCCCACTGGGTACTGTCAGTTTATCAGAATTAAAATACGTCTAATCCTCATTTTATTTTCTTTTATTTTATTTACAACAATTAGAAATGTCACAATGTGCTAGCGGGGACTGTAGAAAAAAATGGCTTGGTGTTCACGAGAACTCCACACCTAAGCGATATCAGCAGGAGAAGGGTATCCACTTTGCAAATTTTCGTGCGACTCGTATAAACTGTTTTTTGTCTGCTTGATCAAAAGGATTCATAAGGGGCGAATGTCATGAACTCTTGAAATCCCACCGAGTAACTTAGCGAAATTATTGCCTACGAAATGACCTTGACTGCGCTTGGACACTGTTTGGGTATCTGTGGAATGAAATTTACTTTATTTCTATCTAATTTTGTCAAATTTACTATATAAAAAATCACGAACTAATCCAGGCTACGCGCATTTTTGGTCAATGCCCCAGTCATTATAATGGCCGCTGAACTCTGCGTTCGGACGAGCATTGCACTAACCGTTTTCTTGCCTAGTGGATACCCACTTTTTAAATAATTTAACACGGAACTAATCGTAAGTAGTACAGTCTACCGCTGAGCACTTCAACCTTTACGCGCGTGTACTACATTCGGTTACGTTAAGCCAGGTATCCACGATCTTAGTACGGTCGACGAGAGTGACCGGTTTTATTACTCGTATGCTAATCGTATCGTGTACACCAGCTAGCTTAGCATGCTCTTATGACAGCAGCCGATGTTTGTACTAAGCTCGCGGGTGTACCCGATACTAGTAGCTTTTTAGTAGCTCAAATAGTTTGAATTTAAATAAATCTACATTCAAACAAAGTCAGAGTGCTAAAATAAGCTCGGAGCCATAAATTTATAATTTTATTCTTGGTTTCTGATGGCAACCTGTGTACTGTCTTAACAAATAAAATAAGAGCCAGTTTTTGAATTAAGGTTTTCGCTAAGTAACTACTTTACTGTAGTGTTGTCTAGTCAAATTTACCAGTATTTATTCGGAAACCGGCGTGTTGTATTTAGCTACCGGGAAGCTAATAATTCCGTTCTTAGTAAACTGGTAAAAACGCAGTGTCTGCACTAAGATCGCACGCAGGTGCACACGGCGCGAGTAGCGAAAACAGCTCGCTGTATGCACGTACCAAGATCGTGGAGGCCCAGCTTTACGCTGGGTCAACTAGACGGAAAGGTTGAGGTATTGAGTGTACTGTACAAATTTGATGGTGTTAGCGTCGCGGAAGGCAGCGAGTCGCGCCGTGTCGCCCCGGCCGCGCCGCGCCGACTAAAGTGCTGGACCGACCGACTGAAGTACGTTCATTCTGGTTACATCAGCGCACACGGCTCATGGGCGACTCCTCGGAATGTTCTCCCTATTAAGCTACGAATACACGACCACAGCAGTAGACACAAATGTCGATGTTAGAACCAGAGTGCATCGTGGTATTTAGATCGTTTATACTCTGATTTTTAATTTCGTGTACTAAACTGACAGCTGCAAGCGCTCTTTCTTTTTTAAAATGTTGCTAGCTCAAGGAGTCTCGACCGAGTTCTCGGTCTCGGTCTCGATCTCGACATTGTCAGCTAAAATTCTACTTTATATTTGCTTATTGATAACTAGGTACTGCGTTGCAAACTTATAGTAATGAAAAAAATAGTATCGTATCAGCTGAGTGATCAAGTCGTTTCTTTTTTGAATTTACTAAAATAAGTAATTTTAGAATCTTAATTTACGTTGATCAGTAATAAAAGTAGCGTTGATTTCTATCTACAGTGACATTTTCAAAATGGTTAAATTAATTTAAGGAAGAAAATCATAATTGTAACATGCTACTTTTTTTTTTTTCAAATCACCAAACCGAATACTAGTTTCGCTTTCGAATCATATCTCGTTTCAATATCTCGATAGTCTTCGAGTACTTTATTGTACAACAAAATCCAAAACTGGCAACCCACCAAATGTCAGTTTGGTACACGAAATTAAAAATCGGAGTATAGGTCTGGTATGCCTTCACTTTGCAGACCGCGCCAATTCTATAGTGAGATGTTGTCATCTGCATAAGCTCTGAGGAGCAGTTAAATTAGTGCGGGGTGAAATATTTTTATTTTTTTATGCCATTGTGGCCACCTCATTATTGGTAAAAATACATACACCACAGACTAGGCTTTGATTCAATATATTAGTTTTTTTTGTCTGTTGCCTTACTTATTTATTATGTTACATACTTGTTTCAAATACAACTATTTTTTTTTTGTGATGTGCCTTGTTTCTATAATAAACGTTTTTTCTTTCTTTCTAAATGTCACCTAGATCACACTGGTTCTAAGGCAGTCTAAATGTCGACACTCTTGTCGGTAAGCCACATGGTAAACAATTTTTAGTGTCGACATTGGTGTAAACATCTAATGTCCCGGTTCAAGTGAGCTGGCTGTCTACACGGGTCGATGTCACCACACTGTGCGACATCGCCACTACATCTGCAATTAAGTGTCACGGCAGTGGACACGCATAGACAGTCGATGTGTACACTGAGTGTCTAGTGTCAGGTGTCGTCGTGTTTTTACACCTTAAGACCTTCTTTCTTAGACCCTACCAACTAATAACAACTTCCACATGACACAACCACTTGAACTGATCCCAAATTTAAGTATACCAGGTAATAATAATATTATTTAATGTCTCGCGATGCTCATACTTGTTGCGTCTGAGAATGAGACGATTTATACAGCGGCCACTGCACCTTCACCACACTAGTTGGGTGAAGGGGACTATGCAGTGCCCGAGTCATTTGTTGTACATGGTGATAGGTTTACGTGGTGAATCCAAGGTATGAATCCCGGCTGGAGACAAAAAATACCCATGTCTTGGATGTTTACAAGTTTGTGACGTCGCTGTTTCTGGTTCCCGTGACACAGGGTATCCTAGTGTGGGGCCAGAAGCAATGTACATAATATTGTTAGTGTACGAGAAATAAAAGGTTACTTCAATTTTGACTGCTCCTTCAGTCTAGCCGTTAAGGCTACCAAGAAGAGGTCGTGCTTCAAATCCCACTGGGGCCGCCGTTTGTACAAATGGCATCAATCTGGGTGTTTTTCGGTGTTTGTAGTGTCCTTGACTGGTTATTATAGCACAGGGTATCCTAGTCTGGGTCAAGTGATTGTGTTGTGTGGAAGTTATTATAGTTATTATTAATGTTGGAGAATATTCTCGGAATATATTTCCGTTAGGGAGAACATACTCCGGAATCGCCCATCGCTAGCGAGGACGCATGCTGTTGGGTTCTAGACAGCTCATTTTATCATGAACCCATTATGTCCCCACCAAGGGGCACGGGTCTCTTCCCTGAGGAAGGTATAGGGCATACTCCATCACGGGGGCCTAGGCCGGATTGGTGGACGCTTGTAAGACTAGTGGCTGGTCTTACTATCAGACGTTTTCAAGCCGCCCTAAGGCCTTTGAAGATCAAGGCTTTTTATTTAATATCTTAAAAATCTTATCTTTTCAGTATGCCTATCAGTTATTCTCATACACCACCTGCGGTTGACTGGTAGAAAATGCTTGTAGCATTAAGTCTGCCGCATTGCCATTGTAAATTTACTTATGTGTAATAAACGTATTAATAATAATAGACTTATTTACAATTCAGATAAATAAAAATCGTACTGAAAGCATAATAGGGAATGGATGAAAATATCAGAAGTGCTTGATTTTTTTTTTGGTGATAGGAATAACCTTCCTTAGCGCGGGAAAAAAGTTTCAATTTTTTTGACGCCGTAGTTAATTTTTAAATGTACTTAATATTTTTCCATTCGTAGTTCTGGGCTTAGTACGGCATATCAGACATATTCCTTAGTCCGCTACGTATAAAAAAAAATCCACCTTGAAAAGCTGTCATTGTCACCAGATTTTTTTTTTTCATACGTAGCGGACCAAGGAATATGTCTGATATGCCGTACAGAGCCCAGAACTACGAATGGAAAAATATTAAGATTATTTAAAAATTAACTACGAAGCCAAAAAAATTGAAACTTTTTTTCTCGCGCTAAGGAAGGTTATTCCTATCACCAAAAAAAATATCAAGCACTTCTGATATTTTCATCCATTCCCTATTCTGGAAGTGGTTTTGAGATTTCTGTTCATGTTCAAAAATGTAGCATGGCCGATTCTACTGTCTTAAAAGTGATTAACGAGGTGATTGGATTCATAGGTATTATTTGAATAATCAGCCCAGATATTCCGATAATTACCGATGCGCGTGCGTCACCGTAGTCGATAAATAAACTGTTTTGAACAAGAATACTAATCTAATCTAATCTATTGAAAGACACACAGTGTCAGAACCCACCAGCACACCGTCGAGCACGCGTGCAGAAGTTTGTCTAACTTGTTGGTTTATTGTTTGTGATCTTCGGTCAAGTACACTAAAAGGTAATAAATAATATAAAGGGGGTCACCTTCACCTTAACCATGGTTTTTATTAATAATTGCTCTTATTAAGTTCGCAACTGATCGCTCTGTTCGCTTACATAAAGGAGAAGTATTTTTTCTTGGGTGTGTGTGCGGTGTAGTTGACCGAAGTTTGTGTTGCTATGTAATTGTGAATGTTAACCTTGCTGGATGACATTTTAATTAATAAATCTCCAGAACTAACTTTCAAAGGAAATAAATAAACCTGCCTTGGCTGATTATATTTTTTTTTTTCACTAATAAGTTAATATATTTGTAGCAGGTACCTCCTTAAAAAGTTTTCTGTCTGTTTAGTTTTAAATTTAATCCCAAAATAGGTAAGTAGGTGAACTTGTAACGTGTGCATGGTTTTATGACATTTGAACCTCTGTATATTTATAGTGAATGTACTAACCGTCAGTCTTCTACTATGCACTTGTAATGAGGCTTGTGTACGTGTTAATATGTGTTCTACACAAAAATATATTGTAGTAGTATTCAAGTATCTATTATATAGTTGTGATTGTGTCCCACTGCTGGGAAAGATATTATGTACAATACATTTAAATTAATGGCTCAATACACAACATATCATTTTATCTTTTATGAAGACTAAGGGCTGATTTTTCAATAGTCAAATAACTTTTATCTAAGGAATAAAAACAGCGGTTTGACATAATTTTCATACATAATCTGTCAAACCGCCATTTTTATTCCTCAGATAAAAGTTATCTGACTATTGAAAAATCGGCCCTAACAGTTATAGGCATATACATACATTATTTGAATTTATTATATTTTGTGTGTGATTAGAGTATTGTATACAGTCTACTTAGAAATACTGTGTGTAGTATTCTCATATTAAGTGATAGACATTTCTTGAGGATGTATTAGATAGTAGTGCAGTTCTAAAACTTCTTGAACTAGACTTGGAATTCTGTTGGAAATAGACATCGTTTTTGACAGAGCTTCATTGACAGGGCTTAGAACGCGAGTGCTTGAAAAAAAAAATACACACACATTGGGCCACTTTCTCAATTGAGAATTTCGTATAGTAACTACTTAACTGTAGTGCTGTCTCGTCAAATTTCTCAGAAAAGAGCGTGACAGAACGTTACTTAAGTATTTACTTAGTGAATTTTTCACTTCAGGAACCGGCCCATTTTCTAATGAACACTATTAAAATGTCCTTAGAATTATGGTAAAAGAAAGGACATAGCAGACCACATTTATCTAATTTATACTTATTTTTCCATAATCACTGAAAGCCCGCCGAATAAAAACGGAAAACGACGTGATTTCCGGCATGGACGTCTCGTATAAGTTGTTTCCGTGACTCCCTGTACTTTATCTGTGCACAAACTAACATAAAAATCGATCTTTCATTCATGACATTGCAAATTCAAAATTTGGTTTTTTGTTTAAAATCTCATATTAAATTTTGTAAACTAATCCGAGGCTCTGAACGTGATGCTCTGGACTTGGAGCTCTTTTTGGGCATTTGGGACTCGGCACCCAATTTATATAAGCCCAGTTAAACATACATTGATTTTTATGTTTACTGCACCGGTATAATTGTGTTAGAACTTAAAGTAGGTAGTAGACTTTATAATTATGTTTATGTATATTTAAAAGCAGATACAACTGTAGGTTACGAATTGACTTTGCATCCTAGACAAGCGTCGTTTTCATGTTTGTTTTGACGCAGAGTTCGCTTAGAATTCATATCCATTTTTATATTTATTTCGCGCATCTAGGTGAACCTACCCTCTTGACGTTCTTAACTATTAGAAACCTAAATATTTACGATTTTATTTATCTAAAACTAAGTGAAGTATGTTAGTGTTCTGCGTATATTTACGTATGTATTTAATGTCTACCAAGTACGTTTTTGCATGCAACTGTGTTTATTTTTTCTGTAAATCGGGTGTTAAGGGACTACGCAGTGCTGACTAGCGTCCATCAATGGAAAATAAACATATATTTTCTCTGAAATGTACGCGCCTTTACTTATCTAAATATAGTCATACAGCAAATTCGCAAAAGTTTCATCACAATGTCAATAAAAAACAATATCACAAAGCCAGTCAATCGAATCAAACGCCCCAAGTCACATCCGACCCAAGTGTATCCAGGAGACTGGCAGCGTTACCGCGCTGCACAGCGAAGAATATGCATCAGAAATGCCCCTGAGCGGTAGACAAAGCCACGGCTCTTGAGACGTCGCCCTATCGCCTTAGCAAATGCTATCCCCTGGGCACCCCAAACACCACCAGTAGTTTCCAAAGCAAGTGGCACGAAAACGTAGCTGCTTATCAGCTGGCTATATTTCGCACAATAGTCTATTTGACAGTGTGAAAAAACAGTATTACTTATGCGTATTCGTATAAATTATGTGTCTTAAAACCGCTTTAAGACATTTTAACTAAAAAAAAATAATTATGATTTGTAAAAAAGCACAAGATAAAATTTGATAATTTGTATCTGCCGCCATTCTATTAAAAACGGCCTGGATAGGCCGATTCTACGATGACGTCACATGCTAGTAAAAATGGCGTCTGTCATTCATTCTTTCTTACGTTCATTGGTTGGTTTACCGGGAAGTGACGTAATAAGCCTGTGCGACGCCATACTGCCTAGGATATCGTTTTGGCGGCTTATTTGAAAAGTAAATTTTCGTTTGCCTTTTTTAGAAGAAATACACGAAAGAATTTAAAATGACCACTTTCTGAAGACTCCATGAACACCAACAAACAATATGAGATTGCTTTCAGAAATCGGTCAAATAGCCTATTAAGTCTAGCTGCGTCTCTACTGCTGCGCTTTCTCTTGTAATTTGGGGGCACAGGCCAAGATTTCTGTTAGGGAGTTGGTTCGCCGATTGAGGACCGCGGACTTCATAGTCGCTATGGAGAATTTCTTCGTCAAAGGATTCCTTTGGCGGTGCAGCGTGGAAATGCTGCCACCGTGCTGGGGACCTTTGGTTCAGCTGTTTTCTGGAGAGGTTTGTTAGGTTAGGTTAGGGTTTTTTTTTTCAGTATGCTCAAAGTATTATTGTACCCACTTGGTCTGTGTTGTCGACGAAACATTTGGTGGATAATGGTCATGTGTTTTTTTTATATACATATACATATGCAGGTACCTGGTCTACTTGGTACTATAAGAGAGATAATATAATGTATTATTTCCATTTGATATAGTCAGCACCGAGTCGCCCCTTAAAAATTCAGATGACAGAGTCGGATAATACGTTTCAAATTATTCTTCTTCTTTGTTCCAGTACGTGAGTTTCATTGTTTAATATTTTAATATTTTAACCGACTTCAATATAACGTGTGTAATGCGATTCTGTTGTCGGTCACCCTCTTTTTTTACGGCATGTGAAACTTTTTTAGGGGTCGTCCATAAAGTATGGCACACTTATTTTTGATGATTTTTTCACCCTATCCCCGTCCTTATCACAGTTCAACCCACCCTTAGTGTAAGATAGTGTGATATATTTTGCAATATTACTTTTAGACCTAATTATTAAATTAATGCAGCACTTCTAAAATTAGTTTTTTTTCTCATGTAAATGCTATATGCATTTGAAAAAGTTAACAAAACAATAATTATATAATATTTTTCAATTGTGACGTCACGAAACTTAGAGGACCTCTCCCCTTGTCACACAATGACACACTTTGCCGACCTTCCCCTCTCTTGACGAGTGACCTACTTTATGGACGGTTCCTAAGTACATTGAACTGGCAGAATCCGATCCTAACTTATTTTAGTGAACAGATTTCCATAATCACCACTCTAGGACACCGTGGTCGCGACCTGTCTTCCTGGAACTTTATTGACAAGGCTACAAAGTTAATTTTGTATTTAACATGCGCGCATGGTTTATATATGTATCTGTGGAGTATTCTATAGGTATATACAATTCCCCATAAGTGAGGGTTACAACTCTGTCAACAGTGATGATAGTGTGTGATCCTCGCCTAAAAATATTTTATTCACTTTCTCGTGCTTTTGGGGTTATTAAAATGGCGTACCTGAGTTATCTTTTGGACTATGAAGAATGGTCATCATAAAATAACAAACAAATATTATTTTGGAGTAACATTGTAAATTCCCCGTTGCAAAAATGGTTCGTACTGTCTAGTTAAATAGAATACCTACTTACCTTCTTTTTCAAGAGTAGTTGAATCTATTTTGAAAGTATAGTTTACAGACTGCAAATGGACATAGTTTAGCAAAAAGGATCCAACTCACAACATGGTCATTTTTGAGTGAAATATACCAAATTGATCACTATGCTCTAGTATTCTAACACAGATAACTATAAAAATTCGCAAACATGATCACGGTCAGGCAGGCATCATTGCTCTTTCATTTTCAACTTTGTTGCCATTGTCATTAAGTTCGAAAGGGCTTACCCGTCCGGGAGCTAAACGAATGCCGCTCACCCGCCAGGCCCATCCTGAAGTCGACGAGCTCCGCCGAGGACAAATATAAGTCCAACTACACGGTGGCGGCTACGGGGCCCAACCCCGCACTGCGGACGGGGCCTAAAGACAGCCTGCTATTGTAAGTACCCTACCGATAAAAAAACCATAGAAAGTATTCACATCATCAGCCCATTATGTCCCACCGAGGAGGACAGGTCTCTTCCCTAAGGAAGGTATAGGCCATACTCCACCACGGGGGCCAAGTCCGGATTGGTGGAGGCTTGTAAGGCTAGTGGCTGGTCTTACTGTCAGAAGTCTTCAAGCCGCCCTAAGGCCTCTGACTTGGCTTAACGACTGCCATCTATCGACGGCAGCCGGCACCAACTGCTTAACGTGCCTTGCGAAGCACGAAACCGCTCGGAAAAATGTCACTAGCATCAGTCATAGAACGGTCACCCATCCATGCACTGAACGCCGAAAATGTTGCTTAACCTTCGTGATCGTTTAAGGTCACTCAGGTGGCCAGGGCTACGAGCGATAGCAGTATTAGTTCATGAAAAATTCACACTCAGAAACCCCAGTCTTGAATGATTGAATAACCATTTATTGCCAAAAACCAGACCATCATTAGACCATCGTGCAGGTGGTCTGCCCACGTTGCGTGCGCCTTTGCGCGGTCTTCATAACAATACTTAACGGCTCCACCTTCCATCCTCCTGTCGATATACTCGGCCTGGCCACTGTAGAACAAAGCACGATTAAAGACCGTTGTTATTACATAGAAATACGTCCTATAATTGTTTCGCCTATCGGGAATTACAAAACATTTTAGAGAGAACACCATTGTCATTAAAACATATCTCTATCGCCCAAGACTTTCATACGAGCTATATTTCTGTGGCCTGGTGCTAATAGGGCCAATGTCAGTAATCCCCTTCCTTACTGCAGCCCTTTTAAAACTAACAATTTTTACTATTACGGTAGAAAGTCATACACCCTACATTGGCCTCTTTACATATCATCTTTGAAAATATGGTCGTTGCACTTACGCCCTTTTAGCACAAATAAATTGTATTAAATTCAATACTTAGGCATCAAAATCTGACTTTGGCCCTTTTAGCACCAGGCCAGATTTATGTCAATTACATAATATGTATGTTAAAAGTAACAAATACTTACCACTACCTTCTCTTGGTCGCAGAGAAGACTACATGGCATGGAACGGACCCAACCCGGAGCTGCGGAGCGGGCAGGCCGTGAAGCCCGAGGGCCCTGAACCGCGGGGCCGCTGCTTTGCCCTGGCTCGGGGCCCCTCAAACCTTGCTAAGGGCCCCGCCAGCCTCGCTAAGGGTTCCATCTACCAGAAACTCACGAAAAAGTCCGCCAAGATGTGTGTACATTAAGACGTCCCAATGTTTACTGAGACGGAAGCGAGCTAAAAAGTTGGAGGGCCTCGAGCCAAAGAGGCGCTTCTCGCTAGCACGGGGCCCCCCGGAGTGTAAAAGGGGAACATTTTCGCTTAGGGGTTAATCTATCAGGAACTCAATCCAGAATTTCGCCAGGTAAACACTTCCTTACGCCACTACGCCCTACATGATTCTATCTAGCGGGACCCTCAGAGAGGACATAAGGTGGATAGGAATACTTAGCTGGCTCCAAGTGCCTCATAGATTTAAGATCGTTTCCTTGAATGCTGTTTATACTTTATTAACTTTCCGTATACACTTAGCTGACTTTTAGTCGGAAGAGAGTCCGAGACGAGCAACCGACGACGCGAGCTCCGTCTCTGCTCACCATGATTAAGCTCTTCGAGTCAGAGCGAAACCTGGTCGGACTCTTTCGATAAAAAGTCAAGTAAGTGTATCCGGAAGAAAGTTAATAATGTCTAATGCTTACGAAAATTTTAGCTATTTATGCTCGCAAGTATTTACCAGGTAAATGGCGGCTAGAGGCACACAAGATTTTAACATTCAAGTGAGGCACATAGAACTTGAGCATTTCTACCTTTGGTCCTAACTCTGCGAGCCCCGCGAGGTTAATACAAGTGCGCGCCGTCTATTGTCTGTTTACTACGCAAGTTAATTTTTACCACTTCCCTATTTTAGCGGGCCGAAGTAAAAGTTCGGCAATCCTCCCCCAAAATGGGTTTCTCTAGACTTAAAAGCATTTTCACATTGCCCGATCCGATATCGGTGTCTAACGACGATAGCCGACGTCTTGAGCTGTTTTCACGTATTTCCGACAAAATCGGTCCGATACGGCCATTTTCAAAATGACCGCCGTGTATTTGGGTCTTCTCACACAGTGATTTAGATACACGTATAGCACACATACAGAAATTATCGTCCGACGGCTCACGGGCGTCCGATGTTGCCGGTGTCGGTGTCGGACAATAACTATGAAATATATTATTTTTCGAGAAGTTATTAAAATTTTTAGCAGTTATAAAATTTGGTCAGCCACAAAAAACATCATTTTAATATTTTGGTCAGCATACAAAGATTTTGTTTGCAATAAAAAAAATCAGGCAGCAATCCTTGTTCGGCAACTAATTTTGATAATGGTAAAAAAATTAATAGGCAGCTTACCATAATAAGAGTCGGCATAATAAACATTCAGTCCGCAAAATAACTACTTGATCAGCAAGATTTCATGATTGATCAGCAGATAAAACATGTCTATAAGCAGTGTATTTGATTGGTATGCATATTTAAAACATGGTGAGCAAAATAACTAATTAGATTGCGTTTTTGTTGAATTATTTTACTAGCTGACCCGGCCAACGTACTTTCGCCATAATTATACCTTTTTTTTACTTAGGGCTATAAAAAATAAATAACAAGCCGTTTCAGAGGAGTATGCGCACTACACGAGTGACACGAGAATTGTATATATTAGAAGATTAGAAGAAGCTTATACATAATATTGTCGCGGTCCTATCCCGAACCATCTAGACTAGAGCCTTCTAGAAGCCTATCGAATAGTCGCCGCATGCTGCGTTTTAGTAAACAATAAACGCTGCAAGCAATAATGACTCGTATGTCCACTAGCGTAAGGTTCAAAACTCTTTGAATGGGTTACTGTTCGAGCGACGTCGCCTCGAGTAGGCACGTAGGTACGGGAATGTTCGCCGCCCTTGCCGCCGGATATAAATAGCGGCCGCCGCGGCGCGCAGTCAGTTCCGTTTGGAATAGCGAAGAGTGAACTTCGAGCGAACATACCTGCGATACGAGCGATAACCTACGACCTCAGCGGTACTATTGGACTTCGATTGGACCTGCGATTGGATTCTACGTGTGGACTTCGTGTCGTGAAGACCTGCAGACCAGACCCTGCGTGAATAAATCCTAAGAAGTTGTCATTGGCGTTTTACATCCAAATCCAGAACCCTAGCCCGTAACAATATTTCATACATCTTACTTACCACAATAATGTAATAGAATAGAACACGTTTAATATAATATATTTAATATCGGATCGATGTCCAACATCGATATTGGATCGGATAGCACACTATCCTCTATCCTCTCTAGGGCTCTTAGAGCCTTTTCAAAGAGCCCGATACGCGGCGGCCATTTTGACAATGGCCGTATCGGAGCGATTTGTCGAAAATATGTGAAAACAGCTCATGGTGTCGGCTAGTGTCGTTAGACATCGATATCGGATCGGATCGGACAATGTGAAAACGCTCTGAGTGTGTGAGTAATTTAAAATGTTTAAATTACGAATGGCGTTTCAGATAGCAATGAAACTTTAGCAAGATGTTATAGCGGGCACAAATTGAGGTTTGATCGTGCTTCGAATTTCAAATAAACTATTTTACGGGAACGTGCAAGAGATGACGTAATGAATAAACAATGCCTGACCCTGGTCATGCCTAGTCCGATATAGGCACGCCAGTGTCCTAGTTGTAAATGAGACGGTACTGTACTTACCCGGTGAACACGGAAATAAGTTAGGTTGCCAAAGAAAATATCAATATATTTTTGCCAAAATTCTCCTAAAGAAAATTATTATACAACTGAATAAAAAGTAGACTTATTTGAAATAATTAATAAAGCTGCAATTCTAGTCTTCAAAATATTCCAATTAGCTATAGTTTGTAGATGTTAGTTTTAGATTTAATTATGTAGCTATAAGGCATTATTCAATTTTGTTTGGGATAATTTTATGTTTAGGTAATTACTGACCATTTAAGTCATTCAAATTACCTGTGTGCAGTAATCGCATAGTAACATCTTTGTGATTTCATAAATTGGAATATTTCTTCAGTAGCAGTACTATAGAAAATGGTGTCGTTGTCTGAAGTTAGAACATAATTACAAAAAAATGTAGACAGTTCCGGATTTTTTTGTGACATCGGCATTACGTCTCACTCGTAGATTCTAACTGCACTGTAAAACTAGGGGCTTTTTAGACTTTTTATTTTAATATATCGATACCTGTAATTTCAATTGACGTAAAGCACATTTTGGCCAAAATAAGCATTGAATGCCATCTTACTTAGTTTTTTTTTTTCTCTTTTTTTCTGTCTAATCCACGTAACCATAGGACCATTAATGACGATTTTAGATACATTTAAAAAGTAATGTAAAGAACATTTTCGCTGTCAAATTGAAAAATTACAAACGTAAAGAACATCAAAATATTGAGTTGTTTTTTACTGCTCAACCATTCAGTATAAATAATGCTATATGTGCTTTAAGTCAAAGTCTGTTTATCACCTCTTTTAACATATTGGAGCGTAAAGCACATTTTGCAAAATTATGTGCCTTACTTACCACCTAATCTGCTGTACTACGTAATTTAAGCGTAGTACAGCAGATCAGGTATTTACTTAAATTACGTATTTAATTAATACGTAATTTAAGCAAGAACTAGTAGAGTTCATGCTTAAATTTTGGGGGCATAAATAACTTTTATAGTTGGTATTTGTGTTTTACACCCTATTTAAGTGTTAATGTCAAAACAATCGATACCTTACAACCTTACACCCGAGACTAATAACAACATTTTGTTCCTTACGTATAGTTACCAACGTTTATTTTGTTTCTTTAACCTATTCATCAAAATCACAACTAATATTATTTGAACTCTATTGCAATGAACAATAGCTCTAAAATTCCTTGACAAACTTTGAATGTTGGTACAACAGCATCAAAAGTTTTGACTCGTGCGGTGCCGCGCAAGCAGCTACAGATACCTCAACGTTCTTCGTTGTCTCAAAATAATTAAAAAGAATACTTTATGAATTGCATCTATACGATTTTTAAGAAGTTGATTCATAGTACATTAATCCAAACGCAATTCAAACAACAAAACACTGCACGATTAATGAGAACTCTCGTTAAAAACATCTATTTATTTGTGTTATAACAGTACACGATATAAATGGTAGGAAATATAATTATAATATAATTACTAGCCAAAAGGCGTTAAGAAAATTTAAGGTAAGAACTATCCGGAATGTTCTTTAAGCGAGTATTTCTTATTTCAAAGTGCCTGAATAAAAAGGTCATAAATATATATGTCATAAATATACAGAGGTGTAAGTCGACAGCAGGTCAACCTTTATCATTCTTTTTCTTAAAGAGCCTCTCCATCACTGGAGGTTTGAAGTCAGCTCTTTACAACGGTCTCTGTTCAGTGCAATTATGAACAGTTCCTCCGGGGTTTTAACACCGATCCATTCTTTGATGTTACACAACCATGACATCTTTCTCCTGCCCGGCCTCCTCTTTCCTTCCACCTTGCCCATCAAAATGGTCTGCTACAGTCGATATTTCTTGGCCTAAGAGGGCTCTATTCCGCTGCTTGATGGTATGAACATGATCCACATCCTTGTGCATCCGTCTAAGGGCTTCGACGTTGGTCACTTTTTCAGTCCAACTGATCCGCAGCATTCGCCAATAGCACAACATCTCGAAAGCCGTGAGTCTTCTTCTGAGGTCTTCCTTTATGGTCCATGACTCGCACTCGTTAAGAACGACAGGCCATTTATGTAGCAGTGCAGAATCTTATTGCGGAGTTTCATGAAGAGTTCCCGACAACACAGAACTTTATTTACCTTCGTTAATGAAGCTCGGGCTATTTCGATACGCACTTGTATTTTAGTATCGCTTGCTATGATCCCCAATACCTGTACGTCAACTCTTTCTACGATATTCGCTCCGATTCGAAAGTTCACCTGTTGTCGGGGCCCGCCCCCAGAAACCACCATGAATTTCGTCTTTAAGACATTCATGTTAAATCCAACTCTTCTGCTACACTCAGAGACCTTGTCTATAATAATTTGAAGACTTTCTTGGGTGGATGCTAGCAGGACAGTATCATCCGCTTACCGCAGGTTTTTGACCACACGCCCATTGTCGACGACTCCTGCTTTCGCATCTTCAAGTGCTTCCTGGATGATTGTCTCGGAGTATAGGTTGAAAAACAACAGGAACAAGATGGAACCTTGACGGACACCTGTTTGTATTTCAACTGCGTGAGTTTCTTCGCCTTCCACTCTTCCACACTTCCGTTGCTGTTTGCCTTCATTAAAGGCTAGTGATGATGCGTATGTCCTATCCAGGTCTATAGCTATAAGTATCTTAAAGTTTATAAAGCACAAGAACACGGTTTGTTGCATTTCTCTACACTACTAGTCTTAGGGGTCCCAGCCAGCTACTGAGCACGTCTCGCCATCCGACCAGCGTGCCCTGCCGCCGGCGCTCACTCTCGATCCTGTGGAAGCCTCATCGCATGCTCCATGCAACCTACCTGAGTCCCAGGAAACCCAGCCAGTTACTAAGCACGTCTCGAATTGATTAACACCCATTATTTCCGATTTGAAACTTACATCCAGTCAAAAGAGAAACAGACGTAGAACGAAACTAAAGATGGCTTTTATCGATTTTGTTACCGACCGAATATAGGAGAACAAGACTTGTCCTCAGGAAGTTCAGATCTATGGACTAGTAATAATCATGAATCGAGTTCCAGCGACGATCTAAAAGAAGTACTTGTTAAAAACTTCTACTTTGTAACTACTTCGCAGAAAATATGTATTAAACACAAAAAAATCACATGAACATGGCTCAATGTGATAGAAAGAGACCCAATGTTGCAAAAACGTACTCCGAAGAGGCTAAACAACATGTGAGAACATAACACCATAATACCTAGATTAAGTAAATACTAACCTAGTAAAAAACAGATTCAGCGATTTTTTCTGGTCTCAGTGTCATTACAAAACTATCTGAACCTTAATAAAACGTACATGCATTGAATAATAACCATAATACCGATTAATTTTGATCAACGCAACTAACCGAAATCTACAATTGTTAATAGTTTTCAGATAAATATGTAAAGGAGTACAAATTTTATTTTAAAAAGAAAACAATTACGTGAGTACATGCTAAAGAAAAAATAAAAAAATATTTAAAAGACATCATAGTAGGTATATTTAATACATCAACGCTGCGGTCAAAGCACTAGACTTAGAGGTTGTACTAAAAGCTATTTAATAATTAACAAGATTTAGTAGGTCCTAGATAACAGTCGTCATACCAATCTCCTCATCATTCATAAAATTAGGGCATTTGGAAGCGCGCACGACCATGGACATTTTTTATATTAAAATATCTGAATGTTTCAGATAGGTATATTAAAATAAAAAAATGCCGATTTATTACTAACATAATTCTTTTATTTGTTAATTATCCATTTGCATTCTTTACGTCCCTTGACAACACACGTTATTTAAAACTACTTGTAGCTATGTATGCTTCACCGCCTTAAAAATTAATAAAGTTAGTTCTTTAACTCAAAATATAAGATAAAAGATAGTTTTTATTTAGCTTTACACTTGCACTTACTTTAATCTTAAGCGTTTATTTTTAGGGCGTAGAGAGTATAATATTTTCCGTTGTGCTTTACACCTAAAATAAATCTGAGCCTCATAATTTTATTTGGCGTAAAGTACATTTTAATGAATTTTCTTAGATGTAAGGCACATCTATTTTCTAAAATAATACACTAAACTAAAAACTAAATATTTCATCGCCTGCATCTCAAGATTTTAGGTATATTTTGTCTACATCACTTTTATATAACTTTAAAAACATAAGCGTAATGAATTAAATTCTAAAAAAAAAAAACTTATTTTGGATCTCCTGTAAAGTTGGGTTTTGTGCTTTACGTCAATTGAAATTACAAGTATCGATATATGACATTTTTATAAAGAAATGTGGCTTAGAAGTTCTTGCATTGCTTCTTTGCCGTGATTATCTTATTTATGACTATTTATATACCTACCTTATATTTTATAAGTATAAAGATATATTGTATTTACTTAATTTATTATTGAGTATTTCTCATATTATCTCATTTTAACTAAAGTACATAGTTTTTTTAGGTTTATTTCGTATCAGTTGAGTTTCTTGCACCACCTTGTGGTTGACTGGTAGAAAAAGCTAACAGCATTAAGCCACATTGCCTATTGTATTTTTTACTTATGTGCCTTAAACTTATTAATTAATAATATTCTAGAGAGTATTCTAGTGCTAACAAAGACTACATTGTTAAGATGAGCAAGGAATGCCGGTGTCACAGATTTCTTATCCTGACCTGTCCTGTCTTAATTATAATTTGGACAGGAATATTAATTTATAGATGTAACTTGAACAGCAACTTTGTCCTCTTGCGCTCCCTTGTAAAAAAACTCTTCTAATGTACCTACTTATACATTCCGCCCAAGAGATGATGAATTCTAGAGTAGTTGTGATCTGCAAAGTGTTATTGAAATAACGCGAAGTCTGAAAAAATATTTGGACTTAAACATAAACATTTACATACAGGCACATACATTACTGCTGGCCCCACACTTGGAAACCTTGTGTCGTGGGGACCAGAAACAGTGACATCACAATCATTAACCAACAAACTTTTATGAGCGTCTTACAATGACACTGAAACCAAACAAAATGAAGTAATTTTCTACGTTTTTTTATTTTATTTGCCAACGCAGACGAAGCCTAATATTAATAAAACACATTCTAATAAAATTTTATCGGCAAGCTTTTATCCACAACTTGTGGTGTGGGGATCGAGGAGTGACTGCACTCCTCAAAAAAACATGTGGTCATTCCATTTCCATTCACAGACTCAAATAAATCGTTAAAAAACATCAGCAAGTCAGCAGTCTCGGTGGTACGTTTAAAAAGTAGTCCTTCATCTGAAAAAAATAAGCAATATAACTTTTTGAGGATAAGCAGGTTTTTTGTTAGGCGTAGAGAAAAAATATTACATTTGTAATTTATCTTTTAAGGCTATCCTTAATATTTTGAGCAATATATTTTAATTTTTTTTGTGAAGTTTATAAATCTTTTGTCAGTGTCTGCCACGCAAAAATTTGAGTAACCAAGCTAACGTTTGCAGGGTCAGATAGTAATAATACATATGCAAGTATAATTGAAAATTCTGTGAAAATTGTCAATTGTATAATAGACTGGCTGAAAAAATTATCATCTGAATGACGTAGGTAAGAAAGGCTACCACATAAATACTGTACAAATAAATCTATACTAGTCAAAACAAAATAAGGGCCACTGACTCATTTCAACTATCGGGTCGTTTTTACAACTTGAAGGTGTTCTTAAGTGGCTAATTCTTTTGTGTGGTTGTTACCCTAAGTGTTAACAAACATATCGAGAGTATTACAACTGCATAATTTGTGAAATGGGTAAACTTTGTCATTTTTTTGTAACCACTTAAATTTACCCACATTTGAAGCTGCATTTTAATGTCATTCAAAGTGTGGATTTCTTTGTGTACACATTTGCTAAATTAGTGCCTAAATGAACATTGGCTTACAAAATGCCGAGAATTCGAAGACATATGGACCTGCAAACCACAACTAGAGCAATAACATTGATCCAAGAGGGCCTTTCACAGCGTTCTGTGGCTTTGCAGCGAGGATATTCTCGTCGAGCCATCCGAAGACGGGGATCTGGTAGAAATCGAGTAACTAGCTCATAAGAAGACCGTTACATACGTTTGACTGCGCGCAGAGAGCGATTTGTTACTGCACGCTCCCTACAAAACCGCTTGCGCCAGACCACTGAAACCCGCGTTAGTGACCAAACTATCAGAAATCGGTTGCATGAAGACCAGCAGTTTTCTAGAAGATGTGTAGTGCGGATTCCATTAACAAGTGCGCATCGTGCAAACCGATTATCATTCGCAAGGCAGCACCAGGACTGGAACATAAATGATTGGAGCACTGTATTGTTCACTGATGAGAGCAAAGTGAAATTTTTTAGTGATGGTCGTCGCATAGGGGCTTGGAGACGAGAATGTAAGCGATTTTCCGATGCCTGCATCCACGAAAGTGATAGATTTGGGGGTCCCAAGTAATGGTGTGGGTAGGAATTTCTCTAACTGGTCAAACGGAGCTCGCTATTATCAACGAAGGCGCGATAACGGCTCAACGATATATTGAGGAGGTCATAAGACCCCATGTGATGCCGTATGCAAAAAGATTTGGTGCAAGTTTTAAGTTAATTCACGACAACGCCCATGCCCATACAGCTAGAGCCACCAGAGACGTTCTAAACGAGGCTGGTATACAGATCTTGCCGTGGCCTGCCAACATTCCGGACCTCAACCCAATCGAGCACATGTGGGATTTGTTAAAGAGAAGCGTCTGCGATACAAACCAACCGGTGCATAATGAAAGACAGCTCATCAGCGTGCTTAAATCAAGCTGGGAACAAATTCCACAAGAGACAGTGCGACACCTGGTGGAGAGTATGCCTTCTAGGCTTCAAGAATGTGTTGGGAAACGGGGAGGACACACACGATACTGAAAAAAGGTAAAAACAAAAAAATATATATCGTTTTATTTTAATTTTAACCTATCGTACCAATAACGATATTTTAACCAAAAATCAATATTTCGCAAAAAACATTAACAAATGTTATTTTTCCAATAAAATGTTCCTTAGTTAGAATTTTTTAATTACCGATTGATCAACCCCTTAAAATTAATCATTCATAAACCATTAAACGAAATACATCTTTTATAATACTAAAAATACATGGTGGCCCTTATTTTGTTTTGACTAGTATATGTATACAAAAGATGTGAAAGGCCAAAATAATACTTACTTGCCATAAAACCAAGTGCCACTCCTACGGATCTGCTGAAGACTTGTGTGCAATATTTCACCTTCATTTTGGGAATTAATGCAGGCTCCACATGCTGGCCAGTGAGCTTTGGGACCATACGTACTCCATTATACCCTGGCGCCCTGCTGTAGAGTTGCTTCAGGTATGCCCACTGTGCTACACTTTCTTTGCCATTCATTTTATACTTGAGGTCTTTAGTGATAAGATTGTTCCTTATGCCCTTCATAAGGTGGCTCAAATATGGGAAAAATCTTCTCTCCATTTATTTCGAAGAAGCCTTCCCTATATTCCTCTTCCTTTCTTAGGTAGGTTTCCTTTGTGTCGCTTATGAAGCAATTAATAGCAGCAACATTTGTTGCGCCTTGGTCGCAGTTGCAACAACCTTGAAGCCTATCTCCTGCAGTTTCTTAATGCAGCTTTCTATGAGCTTTTTCAGATCTACAGTTGGCATTGGGCCTTGACAGAAAGTGAATGCTATCGGCTGTTTATATTTTTTATAATACCCCTTACCATCATGACGAGAGTGTCATCATCACCATCATCACAAAAACTTTTGTCTCTGTCCAATCCATTGTCGATCAAACCATTAATTAGGTTTTTTTTTAATCTAGATTGACACTTAGTGTAATCGCCATCTCATCAAAAATAAGTGTGCAGTATGTATGCGCTCTAGGCATTTTTTCAACTTCGTTTGAGTTGGTCAAATATCATTTCATCTATGCCCGGTTTTAGATCTACTTGTGCCAGCAGCTTTTGCAAGGTTTTCCTCTTCGGCAAAACACACAATTGACTCAAGTCTGTAAGGCTTTGGACTAGGCTTATACAGTGAGAGTGCCAAATTTTTTTGTTCTTGTGTGAATCTTCTGCCTTTATGTGCTTTTCGAGATTGAGTTATTTGCATCTCACAGAACAATTTCTCTGCCCTTGACATTTTCTGGCTCAAGACACCAAATGCTTTAGAAGAGGTCATTTTTTCAGCTAATTTTAATCGTTTCTTATATGACGTTTTAATATTTTCTTTTTTGCGCAACATTGTCTTTAATTTGGAGATTTTCTTCAAGAGTTGTTTCTCATGTGCAGTTACAAACTTGAATCATTTGTTAAGTCCTGAAATTAAAAGATCACCAAAATACCATTAGGTAGCACAAAATTTTACTTTGATTTAATTAGAAGAATAAAAACGTTTATACAATTAGACACGTAGATGTGTTGTTGTCAGCAGTTGCTTTGTGTGTCCCTGAAGTGGTTGCTTGTTCTACATTCACTGGGATTGGGTCAGGACGCAAACTGTTTTCTGAAAACAATAAACAATGGTGGTGACTTCGTTCTTTGCTCTATTATGACTTACAAAATTAGTAGGACAGGATAGTAAATATTTTGTATGGGTTTCCCCAAACATCAATAGATGATATGATTGCTTGATTGATAGAAATTATAGGTCTTGATATTGAGAACACTATAGAGTTTATTTGATACTGATAACAGACGATACACGGATAATTTGAGTCTCGTTAAACTTGTTGATGGTGTAGGAACTGCTTGATGTTTTGATAATTCCCATAAAGAAGATTATAGACATGATAATTGATACTAGTCGCGATGGTTTTTGACGGCAAGCTCTCATCGGTCATTTTGCTGAGCTAGGATTTTGTTTGTTGTTCGGTGCACGTACGTTATCGCACCAGTGTGATTGCTTGTTAGTTTGATGTTTGATTGTTACTGAATCTGATCGTACCGGAAGTATTGATACACGAAGCTATCAATACTTCCGGTACGATCAGCTTCGTGATCGGTCGTTTTGTAAAACCTTGGTTTTTAGGGTGATGACTCGGACTCGTCCGTCCTTTCCGGGGTGTAATTCGGCAACTCGGTCGAGCGCCCACTTCCCGTGAGGCAAGTTTGCATCGTGTATTAACGCTACGTCATCGATTTTGAAGTTTGCTTGTTCTTGTCGCCATTGATGCGGTAAAAAAAATGAGGTGTCTTATTGCTCGTTCAGTCGGCCATATGATTCAGTGATAGGTATTCGTTGATAAAGGCTTTGTACTCTCGAGTGACGTCCTCTTGTTTACTAAACTTTCGCTCCAAGTTTCGGAATTGGGCTATAGCCATTGGTTTTGATGCGCCGAGCTTTTCTTGATAGTCTGATGATAGTGGCAATTTCACGACATATCGTCCGTCCTTTTGCCTTGTAGTTGATTCTTGATAGTACTGTAGGCATTGATTGTCCTCAGTTGATAAGTTTGGTTCGTGAGTGATGTCTTCGATTTCCCAAAATGCTTTGATCTCGTCCATATTGTTCAGAACGACGTTACAGTACAATGCTTGCACGTTACCGCATAGAATCCACCCTAAGCGGGTTTTTTGGGCGATTGGTGAATTTTTTTCTGCTTTGATAATTCCGTCTAAGATGATTGATGAATATACGTCTGCACCGAGCAGTATGTCGACGTGTCGGCTGATATTATAGTCTGGGTCCGCCAGCTGGATGTTTTCCAGGTGGGACCATCTTTGTTTGGAGAATGATGTGTTCGGTAGATTGTTGATTAAGTTGTTCATAATGACTACATCCACGTTAAAGGTGTAGTCACTGTTGATTGATTCGCAGGTGATACGAATTCTGCCCTTTGAGTTTGCTTGTTTATTTATTTATTACCCACGCCAAAAATCACCCCTTTGCATTGGCGTCTGGGAAGTGCTAAAGTTGGGCTGCATGCTCTGTAATAAGTGACGTCTGCGAGCCTTGATCGACGAGCGCTCTCATTGTATGATATTTTCCGTCGGCCGCCTGTACTTTGATAAGTGCCGTTGCTAAGAGAACTTCGGCGATGTTCTCCTGGGATGCGTGGTGGCTGTTGTTGGCACGCGACGTTGACGGTTGTCCCGGGGTCCACCGTGGTGTTGTGACTACAACACTTTGGAGTGTTGAACCCACAACACTCCAAGACTTTGGAGTGGTGAACCAACGTGTTATGACTTCCGTTGCAAGTGTGACACCTTTTTTCTGAGTAACACGGTTGGCCTTGATGATCATCAATAAATAACGTATAAGCAATTTTTGCAGAAATTCCATTTCGCAATCAAGTTGTTTCTAGCGGCCGGATGTAATTCGAGAAACGCGTGGCACTGGAATAATCCATGTTGATCTTTGCAGAGGGGGCATTTTATTGCGGTCAAGTTGTGACTTTTTTACGGTTTAAGCCGTTTTTATTATTCGTGAATAATTTATTATAGGCTTGTTTCTTGATGTATGCTCGATTATCTTGATAATCACTTCATTTTGCAGGGTTTTTGTGATCTTGTTTACGACTAGATGACTCTAGGAACGTAAACTTGGTTTCCAAGAATCCCAAGAAGTCGCTTAACTTGGGTGAATCTCGGGGGTTTTCAAGTGATGCCAAGTAATCGCGATGGCTCTCGCCGTCTATTTTTTGGGAAATAATATGTATGATCATTCGGTCCCAAGTACTGATGTCTACACCCATGTTTTGAATAGCGTAGAGTGATTCTTTCGCTACATCATGTAACTTTTTGAAAAGTGGTGCTGATTGTTGCTGGATTAGTGGGAAATTCATCATGATATTGATATGAGATGTGAAGATTAACTTCTGATTGTTATAGCGATGATTGAGGATATCCCAACACGGTTGATAATTTTCTGATGAAATGTGAAGGTCTTGAATGAGCTTTTTGCTTCACCAGTTAGCTTTCCTTTCAAGAATTGCATTTTCTGAGCTCTTGAAAGGGTTGGATTGTTGTGTATGTCTCCCCTGAAAAGGTCTTTGAAAGAAAGCCACTGATGATAGTTGCCGTTGAAAGATGGAATGTGTGATACGGACCAAAGCTTTTTGTTTAGTGCTCGCTTGATAGCGTTGTAGCTTTTCTCTTGAGAACTGAATGCTTCTTCGTACTCCTTATTCTCACCATTGAGGATGCTGTCTATTTCCCAGTGCAGCGAATCTATTGCTGCCCAGCGGCCCTGGTTCTCAAAGTATCCTCGAACTCCCATTTTTCGTTGATACAGTTTAGATCGATATTTTGAACGGTTCTGGAGAATGCTCGAAAGTTGCCTGATTGTTTACGAAGTAGCTCATCGGTTTTGCTGCTTGTTCCTTCCGTAGTGACGTGGGAAGTTGATGGTGTAGCACTAACTGGTGCTGTTAGGGTAGTTTATGAAAATAAAGGTTTCCACCTTTATTTTTGCGTTGTTGTCAGCAGTTACAGCAGTTGTATCTTCAGTAACTGATACTTCTTGAGGCGTCACATCGGCCATTGGAATACATTCTGGTGTTTTAGTAACCTCAGCATCGTCTATGTCTATCTCTAATGGATACAAATGTCCGACAGAGCGAATAAGTTCAGGATTTCCATCTTTTATCCTTGCTGATCGACTGACCATCTGAACTTCTAATTAGAGATGTTATTTTCCCAACCTTCCAGTTGCTTCTACTTTTGGTGTCATCCTTCACCGTAACGACATGGCCAACTCGAGGTTGTTTTTGCGCTTTCACACGGGGTTGACGATGCGAATTATTGTACCTTTCTCTTAAATTCAACAAGTACCGATTTATAAACATGTGTTTAAAATCATTCATGACAGCATGTCCTCTTTTCCAGCTTCTAAGAAGATCCACCTTAGTATTTGTTTCAGTTCCAGTAACATGTCCGGATGGGGCTGGTGTTAAACAGCTTCCTAATGACAGAAAGTCAGAAGGCTTCAATATAATTATGTTTGTACTCATTGCCTACCGAAGTTAGCGGTCGAGAGTTTATGACAGTTTCTATCTCCTTGACGATCGTCATTAGCTGGTGGTCGTTCAGCAGGTGTTTGTCGAGTGTCCGTTTTAAACAGTTTTTTACCAGTGCTACGTGGCGTTCGTAAAATCCGCCATGCCACGGCGCTAACTGTGTAATAAATCTCCACTTTATACCATTTTCCATACAGCATGGACGAGAAAGGACTTCTGACACAAGTTTGAAATATGTACATTGCATTATCAGAGATAATCTTTTTCATTCCCACGTAGGTGAACGGAGTACTGTAATTCACTCTTTCCATGGGCAAGGCTGGCGCAGGCGGAAGCTTGTAAGGCCCTCCACCATATTTGATACATTTCGGACATCTTTTCAATACTTTCTTGACTTCTGTCCTGCTTTGAGGTATCCAGTATTTTTGCCTGATGATACTGAGAGTATGCTCTACTCCCACATGATCATTATCAGTGTGGGTGCTTTTTATTAACTCTGTAGTAAATTCGCTGATCTTTGGCAATAGAATCAGGTATTTCTTGTCTTACGGCCAGTTTCTGTTTGCCATACGGCCTTTACATCTAAGAACTCCGTCGATATCAACAAATAGGCCAAGTTTTCTTACTTTACTTCTTCTTTACTTAGACTTCTTCTGGAAAGTGTTTAGACTGCAGTTTTTTATCCGAAGTAAAGATTCATTTTCAGAGTATGCCCCAGGCACTGGTGCAAGGGTTTCTACCATGGGTTTTTCTTGGTCCTTCTCACTTTCAATTACTCCTGGACTGCTAGCATTGTCCAGGGTCTCCCCAACTACAAGAACGCTTTGTTCACCAGTCTGTTTGACAAGTGGCCAATAATCCTCTGCATGAAGGAGAAAATCAGGTCCATAGAACCATAAAGATTTTTCACGTTCCCAAACTTCTGGCCTCGTAGCTACATCTGCTGGATTTACCTTGGTGTTAACATAGCGCAGTTCTATATCTTTATTTAACTTGATCTCGTTAACCCGGCGCTGGACAAAAGGAGGTAAGAGTTTACTGGTTTTCATCCAAGCGAGTACAACGAGGCTATCTGTCCACAATACTTGACGTGTAATCTTGAATTCAAAGTTGTTCTTGACATACTTTTTCAGTCTACTTCCAATTAAATATGCCAAAAGTTCCAGTCTTGGTATTTTCAAGTCGTCTTTGTCCTCCTTTGGAGTTATGCGTGACTTTGACATTAGGAAGGCAGTCTTCGTTAATGCCTGACAAGTCATTCGTAAGTATACGACAGTAGCATATGCGTCTTTCGAAGCGTCGCAACAGTGTAATTAGATTCGCAAGACAGCGTGGCACCTGTATGTCTGTATCTATGCTCCCTAGGCATTTTTTCAACTTTTCGTTTGAGTTGGTCAAATATCATTTCATCTATGCCCGATTTTAGATCTACTTGTGCAAGCCGGTTTTGCAAGGTTTTCCTCATCGGCAAAACACACAATTGACTCAAAAGTCTGTATGCCTTTGGATTAGGCTTATACAGTGAGAGTGCCAAATTTTTTTGTTCTAGTGTGAATCTTCTGCCTTTGTGTGCTTTTCGAGATTGAGTTAGGTATTTGCATCTCAAAGAACAATTTCGCTGCTCTTGACATTTTCTGGCTCAAGACACAATATGCTTTAGAAGAGCTAATTTTTTCAGCTTTAATATTTTAATATTTTTAATATTCTCTTTTTTGCGCAACGTTAGACAACGTTAATTTGGAGATTTTATTCAAGAGTTGTTTCTCATGTGCAGTTACAAACTTGAATCGTTTGTTAATTCCTGAAATTAAAAGATCACCAAAATACCATTACACATGTACCTGTGTTGTTGTCAGCAGTTGCTTTGTGTGTCCCTGAAGTGGTTGCTTGTTCTACATTCACTGGGATTGAGTCAGGACGCAAACTGTTTTCTGAAAACAATAAACAATGGTTGTGACTTCATTATTTGCTCTATTACGAAGACAAAATTAGTAGGACAGGATAGTAAAAATTTCTTTAACTGCTCTCAAAAAATCCCATACTGGTTAAGGTTCTGAACATAGTCAATAGGCTTTAAATAATAAAAAGGCTATAGCTTTACCTGGTAGTTGCAATGTTTGTATTGCACTTTATGTAGGACCACCTAGTTTGGCAATTAGCTGAATTGATAACTGTACCAATAGCCTTTAAGCGATTCACAGTGTTTTTTTAGCCCCAAAAAAAGTGACATCCTCAGTTTATTGCTCTAATTGATTCAGCTATGTGTTTAAATGATACGAGTAGAACTCCCAGGAGTCCAATGATCTTAGTTTTTTTTTTTTAAATCAAAAAGTTTTCGTGACCTTCGTAGTAATGAAATAAGAAAAAAAACCTGTAAAAAAATCTATGAAGGCTTGAATGATCGTTGTATCTTCGGTGTTTAGAGCTATTCTCTAATAGCTTAGTTGTCTGTAAAAAATGTGATAAAGCTGAAATATATCAGGAAAATATTTCAGGAATAAGTCAAAAACTGTGATAAACCTGGTAGATGGCATGTGTTACGGAAAATGTATTTGATAAAAGATGTATTGGCTCTTAAAATTCGTTTATATGGTTAGCCAATCCATTTTAGTGTTAAAAAAAGTCGGATATATTATTTTTTTCGGGTCCGTACGAACAAACAATTATAAAATCGAAGGTCAATTTGAGTGATAACCCTGATCAGATATTTAAAATTAAATATCTCCAAAAAACCGCGTTGTTAGAACGTGCAAATTTTTTCATAGGTGCTACTCATAATAAAGAATGAGTCTGTTGTAGTCAGATGCTCTACTTCAAAGTCTGAAAAGAAATAAAAAATAAAAACCAAAAACTATAAAAATAATTATTGCTTCGTTATTAGGCAAAGTTTCAACAAATTAATAGCTCTTAAATATGTGCCTCTAATAGTTCTAAGCACCCAAGATACAACAATCATTCAAGCCTTCATAGATTTTTTTACAGGATTTTTTTTCTTATTTTATTACTACGCAGGTCACGAAAACTTTTTGATTTAAAAAAAAAAACTATGATCTTTGGACTCCTGGGAGTTCTACTCGTGTCATTTAAACACATAGCTGAATCAATTAGAGCAATAAACTGCGGATGTCACTTTTTTGGGGCTAAAAAAACACTGCGATTTTGTAAAGCCCTCAAGGCTCGTAATACGCTGTTTGTTGTTTTTGTTTTTATGGTGAGAAATAAACTTTACTTACTTTACTTTACTTTTAACCAGTCGGTTTTTGCTGCCATGCCCTGCTCTCCACTCCAAAGTGCCTGTGGCACACTTTTTTGTTAGAATAGATATAATGATCTTCCAATCCATCGATACAGAGGCTTGTTTTCCAAATTTTAAAGCGCTCTGTATCATTGGTTGGATTTGGAAAAATATGCATCGGGACACCTTGCACAAAAATATTTACGTTTAGTTAAGTAAATTTTTACGTTTTTCCTCTGTGATTTGTTGAGTTTATTTTTCTTTCACATTAAAACTATTTGTGATAAGTTTGTAGATGATAAGTTAGGTTCGTTTTTTTAATTAGTTTTTTTTTTATTTATTATATCTAAAGACGCAGCGTTTTTAACCCAACTAATTTTTAGTATGGGGTTTCGCCATTGTTCTTAACGTGTATTTTTTTATACAAATTGATCGCGTCCGGATTGACCATGTCGAGATTGATTAACGCGATGTGTTTGAGCGGCTAAAGTTGTGTGAATAATAAAATTGAGGATCCTAAACTTGCTTATCGGATGCAGTGAAGAAACAGCTTTCAGGTCTTGTGTTACTCTTCAGTAACGCCTTGTAAAAAGGCGCGAAAAACCATTCCAATTGAGTATGCTTGAAAGCATTAAAGCAAATGTACAATGTTACGGGCGAAGTGTGGAAATTATTTGAATATAAATAGGTTAAAGGAAATCACGCTGTTAGAGGCGGAATTGCTCTTCAACGCAAAAGACGTAAGAACATATCCAATGAGAACATAGAAAAGTGATAAGTGTAGGCTATTACGCAATTATTGTATCAAATCCGTTATCTTCTCGAAAAAAGGACCATGCTGGATCTTTTTTGCAATTTAGCGGTAACACGCTCTATTAACAAGACCGCCCCTTTTATTAGGCTAACCAAATCCTGATTTCAAACGTCAAACTGTCAAATTAGTTAACATTTGACAATTCGACGATTGGAATCGCTGAGGAATCTGAGCGTAATTGGGCCGCTGATGTCCTACCTCTCCGTACTTTGAATTGTGATATCCTTGTCTGGTCACTACAGCAGGGTAACCTAGTTTGGGACCAGGACGTAACGTAAACCCGTACACATCCTAGAAAGGAATATTCTTTTGTTATTAAGTTTGAGAAAACTTTGAAATTGCGAAAAATATACCAGCAAATTGGCCATGCTACTTATTTTTTATAAGTATATGTTCGTTATAATTTATTTTGAAAATATGGACCATTTTGAGAAACAAATATCAGTAGGAATTTTTGAGTTTTGTTCATTACATCAATTTTTAATATTTTTCTAAAATTATAATGTTTGTGACGACATCAGAGCATGATTTAAGAGATAGTCTTTGCATAGAAAAACAAAAAAAGTGTCCTTTGTATTTTTTTTGTAAATAAGGCAAAGGATTGAAACTCATTCTGTGTTTTCTGACGTCATTTAAAAAAAATGTTTGAGATCATGGCGTTTTATTGAATATCTACAAAAATGTAGACAAATCTGATAAATATAAATTGTACTGGAAGCATAATAATTTTCGAAATGGTTTTTAGATTTCCGTTGAAAAATGTAGCATGGCCGATTCCTCTTCCAGAAACCTTCATAGATAAATACCTAAATCGGAAACCTAAACATTTTAGCTAAGAATCAAAGTAGAATGAAGCAAGTGTCTTATTCTATTTTATCAACGTTACATATCTATGCTTGATAGTAAATGAAATCAAATTCAGTAGTTAGAGAGATAAGCCGTTCAGAATTATAATAAATACCAACGTTGTGTTTCGTTCTTCCATGTGACTTTTATCCAATTGAATGCAATTTTTACAATCGTTGTACAGTTTTCTGTCGATCGTGCACCATATTTCAAGTTTTAGAATGCCCTCCGATTTTTATCCATCGAAACGTGTATTACTAGTGAGTAATTATTGTGAATAATTTATTGTTCTTAGTGTTAAGGTATTTCGCGCGGCGCGAAGCAATCAATTAAGTTTTTAAACACTATACATAAGTTTATTTTATTTTATGAAAAAGTAATTGATTGCTTACACTAACGTCAGGATTCCGACATTTGGTGCGCGTAATTTGGCCCCAGTGTATGACTTCAATTGGCTTTCCATTTGTATTGGAACCCCGTTCGTTATTCTGCTCTCAAAAATCATCTGATGGCGATGTATATGTAATTGTAAAAAATGTCAATCAAAAATGTCTTATTTTTGTACATAGATTTTACAAGGCTTATCATTTTAATTACTGTTAGGTAATATAGCAGCCATCATTTAAGATTGTGCATTGTCGACAGCACATAGATTTCCTTGGGCTACTTTGCTGCTAAATTGTCAAGGTTGATCTGCTGTCAATTGGTGTAATCTCCTGTAATGTGTAATCTAACTATACGTATGATTACGATTACGATTTTGGATTATATTGTACAGCATTTTAGGATTTCGTTCAATCTGAGGTGGTACTAGTACTTGAACGGTTCTCATCTGCGCTATATTATTATATATTAAACACCTAGTTAATTAAGTTAAATTTGCCGAGAAAACTGACGATTCTCTAGCGACATATTTGTCTATGATTTTGTATCTAGTCACGAGTTTGTCCGTATTTTAGTTTCTTGTGCCGGCTCAAAGCACATTGCCAAAGACGGGCTCATACCTTTACAATTTTTAAAAATATTACAATGTGCGGCGTTGAGTACCAAAGTTACAAAATTATTTTGTGACAATATTGTGTTATTAACTTAAGTTGATTGTGATTTACGTCTATTTGTGTAATTGATTGGTTTGTGTGTAATTTGTGAATAGAGAAATTAAATATCTTCTCGATAAAAGTATACCTACGCTTTTTTTTCCAAGCCTGATTATAGCAGAAGCGCACCGAATCACATCGAATTGGTTCCGTAGGATAGGAGATGCCACACGGGCGTGGCGTTGCGGCTGTGCTGCCTTGTCGCAGCGCAATTTTTTCAACGCGTTAATGCCACACGAGCGCTGCGTCGGCGTCGTCAACGCGGCGATCTCCATAATATACTGCGTCGTTTCAACGCAGCTCCCTTCTCCGCCTCGTCTCCTCCTCTCTTGTGCGTTGCGATGCCGTCCGTCATTTCAACGCATCGTGTGGCATGTCGTTAGAATTTATATGTAAAACGATGGAGCGTCACGGTACCTCATACGTAGGAACTCGCTGATATAAAATTGCACGTGCCAGGTCCATCTTTTTACATCGAAAAGGGTGTAAAACAAGGTGATCCGCTATCTGCCAACCTTAAATTATAGCAGGATATAAAATTAAAAGCAGAAAATAATAACGCAGTTGTGGGCTACCGTTGCATCAATCGAGATTTTACAGTTCACGAGGAAAGTAATCTACACGAATATTAAATCGAGTGCTCGAGAGTTTATTTAGGGTTATCTCCATCTGAAGTATCTACGCAAACTGGCACACGAGTTGGTAAAAAATGCGATTGATTAATTGCGAGTATGAGTAGGAAAATAATAATGAATATAAAAAAAAATAACATAATATAATAATTGATCTCTTAACTTAAACGAAGAATAATATCTAATGATTTGTTTTTTTTTATATATAATTTTTGAGCCTTTAAAATGAAGAAGTTTACTGGTGCTTCTAATTTGTATTAAACAAAGTCTGAGTTTGAATAAATAATTGTTGATTTAACATATAATAATGTATTATTTACCAACCTCTTTGTTTTGTTACTTTCGACCCACACAGTGTTACTTTCGACCTGCCTACGTGGTCGAAAGTAACAACTGACGATTTTTTTTAACTCTCTGTTATTGATATAAAACACACCATAATAAAATAAATCGAGCTACTAGTGTAAAGAACATAAACTGAATTTATATGTGGTTATATTATTTTAATGACAATATTAATACCTAGCCAGAAATCAAGCTAAAAGTACAAAGTGTTACTTTTGTACCCGGTCTCCCCTATATTGCGCCCCAATGACACTTTTATTCGTAGTTATTCAAGTGTGAAACCCCCCGTTATTCGACATATTATAATATTTGTTATAGGAAGTCCATCGATCTAGGTACAGAACAATAAATAGACCCTGCTATGAAATACCTATAACTGCAAGTGTTATAATAAACTCCGAATTGTTGTTTTATGAAACTCGACCCGGGTGTAAGTGGACTAGGTCTAAAGTAGAATAAAAATCTTATTTTTAGAATTAAACACAATTCCTTAGGCGAAATAGTCCAATACCGACTTTTTAAACTGCAACGAGAAGAATCTTTTATTAAATAATTAGGTAGTTAAGGGTTTGGTGAACTGCTACTTATGTGACCATGTCGCCTAATCACCTCATCTACATGTTTTTTATAAAATTTAAGACTAATATTCTGCCTAAAGTATAAAAGGTAGGATCTATACGGCTAGACCTAGTACCGGAGGAGCGGCATTACAGGTACCTACCGATGTGAATCCATCATCATCATCATCAACCCATTATGTCCCCACCGAGGGGCACGGGTCTCTTCCCTGAGGAAGGTAGATATAGGCCATACTCTACCACGGGGGCCAAGTCCGGAGTGGTGGAGGCTTGTAAGACTAGTGGCTGGTCTTAGGTACCTACTGTCAGAAGTTTTGAAGCCGCCTTATGGCCTCTGACTCGGCAAGGTCTACCATCTATCGACGGCAGCCAGCACCAACTGTTAAACGTGCCTTGCGAAGCTAGGAACCGCTCGGAAAAATGCCACTAGCGTTAGTCTTAGACAGTGACCCATCCATGGACTGAACGCGCCGTATGTTGCTTAACCTTAGTGATCGCTTAAGATCACTCAGGCAGCCCAGGCTACGAGCGATTCAATAGTAAAATCCATAGTTTGTAAGTAGTAATAAACTAAGGTGAGGCTAAGTCAAGTGACCGAGCTGAGCCGCGCGATTAGGGTAAGGGCCCCTGCGTCATCCCTCCGCTCGGCATTGCCTTGCCAAACCGAGGGGTGGCCCGTTCCCAGGGTCGCTCCACACCTGCGAGAGCCCTCCGCCCTGACGTCACCTTAATAACAATAATCCACTCTTACGGTACAACTGTACTGTACAAATAAAACATTTACGCAAGTCGCCTCTATTGAAATTGCAGCGAGGGCAGCGCTAGCGAAATTATTTTAATATTATTTTTCCCCACGGCTACCGAGAGGGGACGCTGACTTTGAATGGAGCTTAGTAGGCGGCTGACTACCTACCCCTTTAAGACCTGATTTTGATATGCTCACGGCCGATATCTGAATTGAGAATTTCGCTAAATAACTGCTTAACTAGTGCTGTCTCGTCACTGCACTACAACACATCGAATCTGCAAAAAGTGTCAGTACAATCTCTCCATCATGGTAATATAGAGATTTTAAGAGCCGGTTTCGGAGTTGAGAAATTTCACTAAGTACCTCACGCTCATCATAATCAACCCATTATGTCCCCACCGAGGGGCACGGGTCTCTTCCCTGAGGAAGGTATAGGCCATACTCCACCACGGGGGCCAAGTCCGGATTGGTGGAGGCTTGTAAGACTAGTGGCTGGTGTTACTGTCAGAAGTTTTCAAGCCGCCCTAAGGCCTCTGACTTGGCTTAACGACTGCCATCTATCGACGGCAGCAGGCACCAACTGCTTAACGTGCCTTGCGAAGCACGGAATCGCTCGGAAAAATGCCACTAGCGTTAGTCATAGACGGTGACCCATCCATGGACTGAACGCGTCGTATGTTGCTTAACCTTAGTGATCGTTTTTTTTAAGATCACTCAGGCAGCCCAGGCTACGAGCGATCCGTCACGCTCTTTTCTCAGAAATTTGGCGAGACAGCACTACAGTTAAGTAATTAGTTACTTAGCGAAATTCTCAGTTCGGAAACCGGCCCATAGCCGTGGACCTATTGCCATAAATGCAATCTAGCTAGACCCAGCTCGTGATCCTAAGTTCTTTGTATTTGGTCCTACAAATCACTGTCAACATGATAGAGATTCAAGAAAGATACATTTTTTTCATTCGTGGTGATAGTTGGCCAACTGGATCCACATTTTTAGCATAGCAAAAAATTAAATAAAATCTGCGGAGGCGTTCATGCAACGAATTAATGAACATTGATGATAGGGTAAACTATACATTGATTGGCACCTTAAGCAAAACCTTGACTTAATTTGCTTCCTAAGCATTCAATTTCATATTCAATCACTATTAACAATTTTTATTTGTTAGAATATGAGTATAGGTTGGAAATAAAAAATAATTCTTGCTTGTTGTCATAGTTTTATTTAAGAAAAATAATAATAATTTGAAAATATCTCCAAAACTACAGTCATTGGCATTACAGGTATAAACATTGTCACTAATAATATCAGTCATTGGCACTTATAATTTGTATGTATGTTTTGTACTTAACAATGCTAATTATAAAAAACTACCAAAATGCCCTTTAAGAAATTTTAATTCTTAATATTTGTGTTTAAAACTCACTGTGCCAATGACTAGGTGGGTGCCAGCAATACTATGGTTTACCCTATGTACGAAAAAGGATGTCATGTTCAAGGCAATACCAAAACCGGGTCTCTGCCTCTCCGGGATACAGGCGCGAACTTATAGACCGAGAGATAGTGACACAATTTGACGACCTCTGTGGCGTAGTGGTTAGCGCACCTGCTTACCATGCGAGAGGTCCCGGGTTCGATCCCCGGCTGGGGAAAAATAAAAAAGAAACCCAGGTCTTGGATGTTTTCATGTTTGTGACGTCGCTGTTTCTGGTTCCCACGACACAAGGTACCCCCTAGTGTGGGGCCAGAAGCAATGTAAATGTAAAATGTAAAATTACTTGGTCATTAGTAACAGTATGGCGGTTCTTCAGGGGTCTTAGTACGCAATGACAAAAAGAAAAATGATGGTCATAGCGCTGGTACCGGCGGCCAAATCGCGTGGGCGTTAGTCGAACTCGTCTGATAAATTACGAGTGTCAAACGATTTGTACCATAAAAAATTTAGTATTTTCCGATAGTCCATAAAAAACAAAGTAGGCGGTAGTGTCATGCCATACTTCTCCGGTGAGACTTACAGCCCGCCATACCGACGCGAATGCGTTAATTAAAAAAGAAAAATTCAACCATTTGTACCAGGCTAATTTTTGCACAGTTAATTATCGTCGTGCAGCCATTTACGAAAATCACCATGCCATACTTTTCGGACGGTTCCAAATGGTCGCAATATCGCCGAAAATCTGCAAATTTTTTTTTTCGCCAAACGATTTGTACCACCCTAAAATTTTTTTTCAGCAGTTCCTAAATGATTAAAAATAGGAGTGTGATAATGCCATACCTGTGGGAGGTGGCGAATGTGTATAATATTTATTTTTAATTGTAAGATTTTATTCGTATTTTGAACGATTTGTAACATTAGGGCACTAATTTTTCCTGTAAGTTTGAGGGTCAACGAATAGAAATACAAAATTTCAAAGACCTAGGTGGCGGCAATCTTCACTTATAACCAGATGTTTATATTGTATAATATTGAACGGCTACCACCGCTCGGACGATTTCTCGAGAGATCTCGGCTCATCGTGTTGAGATACACATTGATCATTATCCTTTGAAATGCCATACTGTAACAATTTGGTCCATTTTTTTTTATTAATTTATATCTTGCTCGAGTGTGACAATTTTCCGCCCCATGGTTTCAGTATGGGATAATTATTTTTAGGTTGAATTTCACCCAAAACGAACCGAATACAATGATGCCATACAAATTATTTTATGTCTTCCACCTTGAAAACCAGTTGAAAAATCAAGTTTTTCAAGTATGTTGCCCCTTTTTCCCTCTATTAGAAGTATGGCAAATATAATAATGGTCACATTGCATCATATAATTTCCAAAAATCCAAATGCCATACTGGTACAAATCGTAAAAAAAATTAATTTTTTTTTTACGTCTTGGCTTAAGTCTCACCGTCGTCCGCCCCATGGTTACAATCCGGGATATTTTTTTGTAGGTAGAATTGCATCCAAACAAACAGAATAAAATGATCCCATGCTTTAAAAAAATATATTCTACGTATTGTAGCTACAGTTGTATTTTTGAAACGAGTCGAATAAATAAGTTTTTCAAGTATGGCAGCACTTTTTCTCCCTACTAGAAGTATGGCAAATATAATAACGGTCACATTTTATCAAATACTTTCCAAAAATCCAAATGCAATACTGTTACAAATCGTTTGTCGAAAAAAAAAATTGCAGATTTTCGGCGGTATGGCGACCATTTGGAACCGTCCGAAAAGTATGGCATGGTGATTTTCGTAAATGGCTGCACGACGATAATTAACTGTGCCAAAATTAGCCTGGTACAAATTGTTGAATTTTTATTTTTTTTAATTAACGCATTCGCGTCGGTATGGCGGGCTGTAAGTCACACCGGAGAAGTATGGCATGACACTACCGCCTACTTTGTTTTTTATGGACTATCGGAAAATACTAAATTTTTTGTGGTACAAATCGTTTGACACTCGTAATTTATCCGACGAGTTCGACTAACGCCCACGCGATTGGGCCGCGTACCAGCGCTATGACCATCATTTTTCTTTTTGTCATTGCGTACTAAGACCCCTGAAGAACCGCCATACTGTTACTAATGACCAAGTAATTTGTGTCGCTATCTCTCGGTCTATTATGCAATGTAAACAATAACATAACAATATTTATTATTAAATACTTTGCGCGTACCACATCTGGCATAATAGGTCACTACGTTTCCTGCCTGACACGTAGGATAATTTGATACCCATTCCAACAAGTTTAATCAGCCAAAGCCACGGCATCAAGTTAGAGTGTGTACGTGAGGTAGGTAATAATAACAGCACCTTGTTTCTCCTTCGACGGGTGGCGGCGGCGACCCCTCGGCGGAGCCCTAGGGCTCCAGGTGTGCCTCGTGAGAATCTGCGGCCCTACGCCTGCCGTGGAGCAGTCGCGACGATAATTTCCTTTTGGCGAGTTAGGTAGGTCCTATTACCGGAATGTCCGGTCGATTTGTTGTAAGTAGGTACATCTCTTTTCTGAACATCCTCATAGGGGTGCCACTACTCCGGTCCGCGGTTCGGAGGATATTTTATAAGCATAATACCTAAGGTCATTGTACGTAAACCTATCCCAAAATACTTAAAGCAACTACGAAAATAAGTAGCTACTATACCATCTTGTACATATTATTTTTTTATTCGACGTCAAATTACTAAGCGGAAGCAATACCAGTCAAATTCAAATATTTTATTCACAATAAAAACAAAATGTTTGCTTTATGAACGTCAAAGTTTACGTGCAGAAGAAAGTAACCAAGAAACTCCACATTTATTCTTTTCAAAACTTTAAAACTTAAAAATTATTACTCGTCGTATTACGTGTTGAACACTAGACACAAATCTCCTCCTAATATTAATCTATTGTTTAAGACCACACATCTTTGTCCTCTAAATAAACTTTGATTTTATAAGCTTTTTCGCGCAGAGTGTGCTTAACAGTTTCTTAAGCCGCGTCGGATGTAACTCTTGGTATCTTAAGGAACTTTGCTGTAAGTACGAGTAGAACCCTAAACAGTGCCCCATAAATAACGCAAGTATTCCTAACTTTGCAAGTGTAATGTAACATTATGATGGCTACTATAATAGTTTCGAAGTCTTTAATATTTTTTCAAACGTATCTACATAATATTTTTATAAATTCGCCATATGGTTATGTATGAGTTTCCATTTTGATTATTCGCCCAACGTTGTTTTTGGATTGCTTAAGTAGGCTAGTGCTTAAGCACAGTCTATGGAGACTGTTGATGACCAATCAATACCCCCATTGATTGCCGTGCCAGGTAGCACCGCGTGAGTGCAATCTTTTCGACCCCTTTTTTAAACTTTTGCCAGGTAGCTCATATAATTTACTCGTCGGATGGCTGAACTCTGAATCAATGTTTCGTTTTAGCTTTGAATTTATGTAAATTAATTGAGAGGGCTTGGTATGGGCTTAATCACCACGCGTGCCCACCGAGGAATGGCGATTTCAAGCCCTGAGCCCTAAATACTTAAGTAACATGCTGTCACGCTCTTTTCTAAAGAAATTTGACGAGACAGCACCACAGCTAAGTGATACTTAGGGAAATTCTCAGTTCAGAAATTGGCCGTTAGTGTGAATTCTCAATTCAGAAATCGGCCCTCAGTTCTTAAGTTTCCTCACGATGTTATCCTCCACGGTTAGCGAGTGGTTTATATGATACTATAACTTCACAAATATACATAACTTACAAAACAAAGTCATTGACGACCTCTGTGGCGTAGTGGTTAGCGCATCTGCTTACCATGCGAGAGGTCCCGGGTTCGATCCCCGGCTGGGGAGAAAAAAAAACTCCAGGTCTTGGATGTTTACATGTTTGTGACGTCGCTGTTTCTGGTTCCCACGACACAGGGTATCCTAGTGTGGGGCCAGAAGCAATGTATGTGCCTGTATGTAAATGTTTATGTTTATGTATGTTTATGTTTATTTTACTTACCTGGCTTAATGTTACCTGGCTTAGCATCCCTATGCAAACTTTCAGGCCTGTGAAATAACTCGCTAGGGTCCACCCATAAACTACGTCACACGACGATGTGTAATATTGTGTGACAAGGAGTGGGAGAGGTGCTAAACTTTGTAACGCCACATTTTGAAAATTTATTATAGTCGATATATGGAGAACACTATTAATCTAAATGTTAAAACACGATGAACTATAAACGAAAAACTCAAAACATTTTCAACTCTACCCGCCCTTATATTACGTAACTTTCCACTCTATCGGGTTAAGCATTAAGACAACTCGAAAGAGTCAAATTAAGAATGTAGGTATGTGACAGTTCGGAGTAGGAGTATGATATACCTACTGGGAAAAAGTCCCAGAATGTAACAGTGTGACATAAGGTGGTGTGACATACCTACCGGGAACAAAAGGGCTTGTAACGAGGTGCATTTGCCTCGTTGCCTTTTCATCAAAAAATCCATCTGGACTTAAGGTCCCTCAGGATTTTTTTTTCCGGGGCAGACCGGGTACTGTAACGAGGCGATCGCCTCATTGCTTTTTTTTATCATTTTCGGCCACCTACTATTCCAAATTTAATTAGTTTTTGACATTCACCACACTGTTCGGACGTATCTGGTTCATTCAATCCTCACCTTCCATCCAAGGTAGACTAAAATGTCATTATTTTCTGTTTTACCACGACCTGGATTGATTTATTATCCATAACAATCATAAAATATTTAAAGGCACATAAATTGTAAGTGTTCCTGCTTTCTTTTCTACTTCTAATGTATTTTTATATTTATTTTTAGACCTTATTAAGATTTTATATTTCCATTGTTCTCAGGTGCCTTTATTTTACCATATTATAAATAAACCAAAACTTTGTTGCCCCTGGATACCCCTCTTTTACTACGGATCGCACCCCGTACTTAACCCTCGTGCGACAGGCTCAATCAGACAACTCATGCAGTGAAGTCTTACGTAATTGGACCCCTGTTCCCAACTCTATTTGTAAGTCTATCGGAAATAACTAAGTTCGGAACTGCTGTGTTAATTCAACAATTTCTAGATGTGAAATGGCAAAATATGTCACATCACAATATGGAGGGCGGGCGTCTCACAAATGAGACCAGCTGTAACAAGGACGGGGGGGGGGGGATAGATCCAAAGATCATTAAATTCGTGTGACGTAATTTATGGATGCCCCGCTACGTATTTTACTTTTACTTTTTTACTAGTTCTCACTATAGTTATATAAGTTTTTAGATAAAATAAAATAAAATAAATAAACTCACGCCCATTATCACCGAGGGGGTAAGCAGAGGCACCAATCACTAGAACTGGGCCCACGTTTTGCCGAGTTTATTAGTTAATAGATATGTAAGTTTATTAGTTAGGTAGGTACTTGAGGTGCCTATTTATTTAATTTTATTTATTTATTCAGAAACAATTTGCATTGTCTTTGAAATCTCAATTAGGTAAAACTAGCTGTCCCGCGCCGACCTTCGTACCGCCCCACAGGGTTGATAGGCCTAACAAATGAAAATGTGAAGATGAGGGGAACAAGGAAAAGTATTTATTGCCCTAAAATATTTACACCACTACTTAAATCTAGCGCACTTCCTGCCTACCTAATATCTACAATGGGATTGGAGGGAATGGGTGTCACAACGCGACACGGTCTTCGGAGGACTTACAGGAGGGCCCGTTGATCCCTTGGTGATCCTCTTCTAAGGGTCAAAGACGTCGCTGGTCTCTCTGTAGCCAAGACCCGCCTGACCTTCGCACGCAGTGGGCTCTTGGGTGAGTCGGTCCTCCAGGCCGCAGCGGGTCTCCCGATTCCCTCCAATCCAATTGTAGATATTAGGTAGGCAGGAAGTGCGCTAGATTTAAGTAGTTGTGTAAATATTTTAGGGCAATAAATACTTTTCCTTGTTCCCATCATCTTCACATTTTCATTTGTTAGGGACTACCTATCAGGGTCCGTATCGTGGAGGGAGGTTCTACTCAATCAACGGTCCGTATACAGTAGTATACGATTCATAGAAACGCAATAAATAATTATCTTAGAGCTTGGCTTCAAAAAAGTTTATGCTAACAATAAAATAAATCCCATGGGAACGCATTACCGGGTTATCAAGTATCATATGTCTCAATTCAGATCTTTTCCTATCTGTAGGTACCTACGCCAAGTTTCTTGTAACTCCGTTCAGCCGTTATCGCGTGGTTGGGTTACAAGCATCTTCACAAACTTTCACATTTGAAAAATATTTTATATCTATATTAGGATAACCATGTTAAAATTAAATGGTTAAATTTATTAATTAGGTGTCTACAAATTTTGCGAAACTCCTTCTCCTTGTACGCCTCTGGGGTGGCAGGTTACAGTTACAGGTTAATATAGAAAACACATTCAACATTGGTGCCTTGCACTGGTTCGTGAGAACATCTCTTAAAGAGCAAGATTGGCTGTCAATAATGGCAGGCCTGTTCCACTAAGCGTGTAGGTATCGAAAACGTAAGTACATGCGGCCGCCCATCAAGATGGAATACCTAATGGGTAGGGACTCACGAGCGAGCAGTGACGCGCGCGCGAGTTTTGTTCGTCGCCGATCCGACCAAGCCCTTAAAAATGGAGAAACATAAAAGAGGCAAAAAATACTTAGCAGTGTTGAACTGATTAAACACGGATTGCGAGTGGTTATTATGAAATTTTCATTCGTGATACTTAGGTTACTAAGATACGAGTTTATTAGAATTAAAGGAATTTCTTAGGTTTGAAATTGACGATCTGTTTCGTTATAAGTACCTGTCCACTTAGGTACAATTTTTGTCTGTTCAATGTATAGCATAATATGGTTAGAGAAATTGGTGTGTAGGTACTAAGTACAACCTATAGTTAGGTATAAATCTAATTATTTTATGAATTCGTTACCTACCCATTAAATTTAAAGACTATTTTAGCAAAATAGTTGACGTGTTTCGTTTGTTTGTTTGTAAAGTTATGTTTGATATCTTTACTTCTATAATATAAAAATGAATCGCTAAATGTCTTGCTAAGCGCAAATCACGGGAGCGGCTGAACCAATTTCGCTAATTCTTTTTTTAGAATATTTCTTGAAGGACGAGGACACTAAAGTACTCTGTAGGGCTATCTTCTTACGTTTAAGTACTTATACATACCTACATTGTAAAATTAAAATAGTTTTCTGATCTACCTACATACTACTAATACCTAGCCTAGGTTTATCTAGAACGTCATTTGTTCACAAAAGTTAACTGGTAATAAAAGATTAAGATTAAATTGTTATTCATGCAACGAAGACAACCCAAGGCGCCAGAAGAGGTAAGAGTTACGCGATATAAAGAGAGGCAACGGTGTAAGTGAATATAACCGTAGGTTTTGTCGCGCCGTGCGATCTGAATTGCACCTAATTCTATCGCTGCTATAGTCCCATTTTCTTTAATTGATTTTGCTGAGTGAATCTTCTGTACTTGTACTATTATGTATTCTGTGATAATGGTAAGCTGGTCCCAATACTGATGTATGGTAGCGAGACTTCGGTATGGCAGAAGAATCATGAAAGCACGACTAATGCAATAGAAATATGACGTCCTTGAGAAACATGTGTGGTGTTACTTTGAATGACAAAATACCTACGCAAAGTGTGATCAGAGGACGTTGTGGACTGCAAGAGGATGTAGTGACTGGAATTGAGAAAGGAATGTTGCGTTGGTTTGGACATGTGGAGAGGATGAAAGAAGAAAGACTGACGAAGCAAATAATTTAAAGCGAATGTGAGTGGAAGGGCCGGTAAGGGACGCCCCAGTCGGAAATACTTCGACCAAATAGAGGATGTATTAGCAAAGGGCAAGATTAAAAGTCACCGAAACCGACGTGCGTGCATGCAACGACTATAGTGAATGTCGTTGAAGCGAAAGTGATTTGTCAGGATCGTGGCAGGTGGCAGTCCCTGGTCTCTGCCTACCCCTCTGGGATACATTCAACATTTCTTCCGTCAACATTTATTTACAACACAGACATCTGATCAGATATCTATGATTAACAATAACATAATGATTGTATGTACCTAATGAACGGCTACCCATAGCACAGAGAATCCTAGTTTGGGAGCCAGGACACAAATTGTAACACTTTTATTTACAATAAAAACTTCTTCATCATCATCATCATCAACCCATTATGTCCCCACCGAGGGGCACGGGTCTCTTCCCTGAGGAAGGTATAGGCCATACTCCACCAAACAGTCACAATACTAATGTACTGGAATGAACTGGATGGAACCTTATCACTGGATGCCTTTGCTTAATCCAAATGGTGTGTGAAGATGGTCAATTCGCGGCTAAGACGTGCGCGGGCGCCGGCAGCTGTGGCGGGGTCGCCAGCCACCCCCGTTCCCACGGCCCGCGCATCTGCTCGCCGCCCTATAACCTTTCTTCATTACCAACAATAAACAGTTTACTTATTATTTCCACCCCTAGCCGTGATTCTTGGCTAACGGTATGTCATTCGGCGTCGCGGATCGGAGCGGGCGTCATCTCCCGCTACAAGTGATTTTTTTTTTAAGTTTTTTTTTCGTGACGTCTAGTTGGTCACATGGTTAGGCTTTATTTTTAGTACATAAGTACGTGTTTGGTTGTGTTTGTTTTTTAAGGTTAAATAATAAGGATATTTTTAGAAAAGAAGTAAGCTCGTGTATTGTTACAAAAATAAGATGAACGCGCTGAACTTACACAAGTCTTTCCCGAGTCTGGAAATGGGTAAGTATATCAATTTGACACGTGTGTTTATTTATCTTTTAATTGATGCTCCGCGAATTTTCTACCAAAATGCATAATGTCTATGTTAGTATGAGTTTTACCCACTCTTACGCAGCTGTGCTGGTGGCGTTGTTTTTAAAACGTACAGTTAAAGTAAGGCGATTTCTGAAACTACTTGCAATAATTTCACAAATAATATGACCCTTCATTACATGGTAACTAGGTGGTGTGATAATCATCAATACCTACTACAGAAGTGCTTTCAGATTTTCCGTTATTTTAGTGGCAATACATAGTAGGTATGTACCTACTTACCTATATTATTATAACGAGGTGCAACCTTTGGTAGTTGTGTAAAATAGAATTTGTATTATGTAAAAACTTTTGTTAATCGCTCTTAATTGTTAAATCGCTCGTAGCCTGGGCTGCCTGAGTGATCTTACACGATCACTAAGGTTAAGCAACATACGGCGCGTTCAGTCCATGGATGGGTCACCGTCTATGACTAACGCTAGTGGCATTTTTCCGAGCGGTTCCGTGTTTCGCAAGGCACACTAAGCAGTTGGTGCCGGCTGCCGTCGATAGATGGCTTGAAAACTTCTGACAGTAGGTAAGACCAGCTACTAGTCTTACAAACCTCCACCAATCCGGACTGGTGGTGCCACCCCGTGGTGGAATATGGCCTATACCTTCCTCAGGGAAGAGACCCGTGCCCCTCAGTGGGGACATAATGGGTTGATGATGAAAAACTTTTGTTGTAAAGGAATTTTGTCAGTTATAAGTTTTTAAAATATCAAGATGACAGGTTTATTATATTTTTTATTAAATTAGCGCTTTACCAATGTCGCAGACTTCCATAAATCAGTACAAAGATTCTGGTAGGTACCTGAACTTGTAGTTTATTATGAAAATTCGAGGTAGGTACATTGCGTAGCCGATGCGTTTTCCGGGTTCCGTACCCCAAAGGGTACCCTTTGGGTCTGCTTAAGTAATTCAGACTAGGCAATCAATAGGTACCTATAGTTTATTATTTTGTACCTAAGAAAAACGTGTGGATGTTTATATTTTTACATACTTATAATTTTTTTAAGACATAGTGTAGATTTGCACCCAAAAATCTCCATATCCTACCTACTCTCAGTGCTCAGAGTGAAGCGCAAAACTAGCCTGCTCCCGTACAAGAGTCTGGTCCACCAGAAACACCCAGTTGCACGATCCTTACTCAGACTGCCTGCGCTAAAAAAAGCCGACGCAGTAACAATAGTTGCGGCTACCTACTGCATTAATTATTTAGTGGCAATAACAAGCGCAGCGCGCGTCAGCGTTTTCGCGGGAATCGCGGCAGGTAGGTAGGTAGGTAGCGGTGGTGGGTCAGTACTCAGTCAGGCGCACGACGGCGCCCGCGCAGGCTGTCCGACGTACGCGCAGCAGCGCGCCCGCCGCGCCGGTGGAGTGCGGGGGCGGCTGAACCGGTCGCCGACGCGACGGCCCGACCCCAACGACCTTACCTACGACGTACATACCGTTCACTCGGCGCGCACGCACCTAACTGGCGCTTTCCAACGTCACTTTACGCTTACAAAATAAGGAAGAATGGTGTTGAAACAGTCGTGTCCTTCCCATGATGTGCCGTCCAAGCCCCGTCGGTGAAGGAGGATCCGTCAATCATGTATGTACCTACTTGGTTACTGTCTCGGTGGGTGCTTAATTGCACCTGTATGCATGTTTCGTGTAAAGAGGGCATTGAGCGTAGTGCAGCCGAGGCGACCCACAGGGTGGTAGAATTGGAATCGCCTGAGAATTTTGACGGCTAGTTCATCAACCACAGGCATTAGGTATCTAAAAAATCTGACCTGATTCTCGCAGTCAGGTATTCTGGAAAAGAATCACCAAACCTCTCAATGCCGTGCCATGCAACTTTCGACCTTCCGAGCAGTGGCGCATTGCTGCACGCTTCTTTATTCCTTTGTAGCTATATTTAAGATTTCACAATTTTCCATGCATTGAGCCCATGGGGGATTCTTCACATAGTTTACTGAAATGAAATTAGCTGAGTTCATGTTAACAGTTATTATGACAAACATTATTAAAGGTATTAGGTATTATGTTACTTGCATTGACCCATGTAGGTACATAGTTGTTAAATTTAATATAATATGTACCTTTATATATTTACAGTTATAAGTTATTTCTAATGCATATATGAAAATATTGTGTCAATTCACAATGGTATGTTATCGAACTCCTCCGAAAATGCTTCACCGATATATTTTTTTACGTATATTTTTGGTAGGTCTGAGAATAGGTCGTAGGCTTATGAATAAAGCAAAAGAATGTTTGCCGGGTGAACTAGTAAATTTATCATTTTTCACGACCCATCAGGCATGCGTGTTGATTATGTTTCTCTCTCTCTGCGAGAGATGGAATGTATGTACCTAATGTAATGGGTTATAGGGCCGCTTTTTGAAGTGAGAATTTCACTAAGTACCTAAATGCTTAAGTAACGTAGTGCCATTTCTGAGAAATTTAACAAGACAGCACTACATACAGTTAAGTAGGTACCTACCTACTTAGTTACTTCACGAAATTCTCAATTCAGAAACCGGCCCATACCTACCTAGAACAGTAGAGAAGGTTCCTGAAGCTAGACTTAGCTAGGCTGGATCCTGAGACCCAGGTAGGTAATATTATTCTAGATACTGACTGACAGGCTAATCTGACACACAGGAAGGTGGAATCCTGACACAGGTTCAGGTTAACTTAGTACTCGTAGTAACAATCTATCTAATCAGCCCCTAATTGTAAATAGAGCCCACTGTTGGGCATAGGCCTCTTCTCTTTCACGCCAACCCATCCGGTTCAGTGTTAGTCTCGTCCAATGTTTCCCAGCCGCTTTCACAATGTCGGCCCATTGGGCTGGTGGTCTACCCATCCCGTCGACTCGTTCGTGGCCACCACTCAGTGACTACCTTAGTCCACCGGCCGTCTTCCCGCCTAACCGAATGACCTGCCCATCTCCATTTTAGTTCGCACTAATTCGTGTGCGAACATCTTCGACTTTGGTTTTTTGTCGAATATCGCATACGACCCATAGGTAAGTGCAATGCCTAACATGGCCCACTTCATACCCTTTGCGCGAATCGAATTAATAATTAAATATTTTTATTATGAAACACGTACGGCACCTGCCTATACCTAAGGCCTCAGCGAACGCTTACAGACAGTAACAGCTGGCGAAGTTATGGAACTCATTCAAATATCCGAATACCTACGTTCTGGTCACCCCGTAATACAATCTGTCTGATACATCAAGCATGTCCTATGTTAGGTAATTAGATTCCTCTCTATCTAACGCGGAGAATGTGAACAGGCCCTATCGAAGCGGACTGTGAAAACTTTTCAACCCATTACGTAAACTAAGCGATGATGTTATTATTTCAGTTTCAGTTAGGAAAGTGTAAGAAAAAGATATTATGTAGGTACTTATAAATTACCAGTAATGTAATAAATGACAAGAATTTTGAACTAAAACTTTCTAGACATAATTAACTCTATTCATGATATACTTAGGTACCTACCTACTTGACTTTTTGGCTGAAGAGTCCGACCAGCTTACATTCTGATTTGCTGAGCTTGATCATGGTGAGCTTGCGTCGTCAAGTACTCGTAGTGGATCCGGAATAAAGTTAATAAATAGAATTAAATTTATTATACCTAAGGTAGATATTAGTTTCCTGATATTATAATGAAATTTTCCTAATTTTAATGATATACCTAGCTCTGTGGACACGTAGGTACTAGATCACCTATTCTACCTAGGCATCCTAGGCCCAATGTCTATTGAATAGGTATCTCGTAACAGAGAGTCAAACTTGAAAATTCTATAGAAATCCGGTCTTGCCACCCCTTCCTTTATGACGGATCTAATACGCCTTGACGCAAATGAATGCAGGATGAGTTGTAAAAAAAACCTTTCCTTCAGATGTTAACAAAGAAACGTAGGTACAGGCCACAGAACATAATAACCTTTATTTAATGGTCTGTGGATACAGCGCTCTGCCTCCGCCCGCCCGCCCCGATATCCCAAGGGTCGCTCAGCGCATTGAATCGCGGCCAAGGACCGTATTGGCTCGGAATATTCTTAAGCCACCCAATCAGGAGCTTCGGATAAGTCTCGCCCCCAAAAGCAGACAGATGCTCCCAACGTGCAGCGTATTAATCGCTATGTTTGCGCATCAAAGGCCATTGCCATCTCGTCAGGTAAATAAGACTAGAAAAAACTTGTAACACCTGCCTTCGAGATTTGCTTTTTTTATCTCTGGCGGGGTGTGTGCACAGCGAACTTTTTGCGACACTAGCGATGTGCGTTGCGATTTTTTTACACAGAAACTTGCTTGCGATCGTCTAAAGGTACATGGTGGTGCAGCACCGAACGAGTCACAATAGGTAGTAAAGTTCGTACAAACAGACAATGCTTTAGTACTAATCAGTATGAATGGGGCATAGCCTCTCTCTCTTCTTCCTTCCTACTTGCCCAGTGGGCTTTATGTTAGATAGATAGATTGGTAGGAGTCGGCACGATACCTCCTATCTACATTGAAATGGGCGTTAACAGAATCGTTTGCCGTTGTTTCCAGGTTGGGCTACGGTGGGGGCGGCGGTGAGCAGCGATGCGAGCGCTGCTAGCATGGCCGAGGCCGCGCCCGCGCCCCGGAGCCCCCGCCACCAGCACAAGCGGCGCCGCCTCTCGCGGCTGCTCGACAAGCTCACGGTGCAGCTGCGCAACAACAACCACTACCCACCCCCGCGCTGGTTCATGCTCGGCGCGGGCTTCCCGGAGCCGTCCAAGGCGGCGGACGACGCGCCGCTCGACCTATCTCTCAAGTCGGAGGCCAAGCGCGTCGAGCCCAAGCAGGAGCTCGCCGACAGCCCCGCTTACGTGTGCGGGGCGTGCGGCCAGACCTTCGGGGTGCACGACCGGCTCGCCAAGCACATAGCGTCGCGGCACCGCGGCCGCACGCCCGACGCCGCCCGGGCCTACGAGTGCGAGGTGTGCCACCGCCGCTTCGCGCGCTCCGATATGCTGACGCGGCACGCGCGGCTGCACAGCGGCGTCAAGCCGTACGCGTGCGCCGCGTGCGGGCAAGTGTTCTCGCGCTCCGACCACCTGGCGACGCACCAGCGGACGCACACGGGCGAGAAGCCCTACCGCTGCCCTGCCTGCCCCTACGCCGCCTGCCGCCGCGACATGATCACGCGCCACATGCGGACCCACTCCCGCCGCCCGCCGCCGGCCTAGCGCCGACGGCACGCCGCCGTTTCGCGTTCAAATGTGCCAAATTTTAGTTTTAAGAGTTCACTTGTCGTGAAGTGTGTCCAACAAAGGCAGTATGAGGACGCGAGTCGCGCGCGACAACGTTAAAAGTTTGTCGCGCGCGACTCGCGTCCTCATACTACCTTTGCAAGACTTAAATGGGACCGTTAGGAGCATAGATGCTAATAATAGGTTAGAATACTACATATCTAGTACCTCGGTAGGTAGCTATTTAAAAAAGAATACGTACCCTGTATACGCGCTAAGATTAAGTAGGTATACAATAAACAACTTATTACTAGAAATTAACGGCATATGTGTTAACTAGTTGATGTCTATTATTGGATAAGAAACTACATTTATTGAAATTGTAGTTAAAGATATACCTATGTACCTATCTTCCCTATTGTTCGTTCGTTAACTGTTTGTCACTCCTGTTTTGTTCGTGCTCAATTATTTATTGTATAAAATACAGGTAGCCGCCGTGCGATACGCTTACCTTAACGGTTTAGAACCTTTACAATTAGATTACTTATGTTGGTACTCCCTCCCTCCGGGTAATCGGTGATCCTAGTTCTACTGTTAGACTGAATTTCTCATTCCAAAGCAGTTTCTTTTTCTTTTAAGTTTTACCTATTTCTCCTCTTAGTCGGGGTAATTTTGTAAGTAATAGGTAATATTATATTACGTTTATATATTACATGCACCAAATCCTGAGCGAATCCAATCGCCTAACTGTCAAATAAATAAATAAACAAATGACAAACTGTAAATAAACATTGTACATAAACATTTGCATACAGGCACATAAATTGCTTCTGGCCTCATACTAGGATACCCTGTGTCGTGGGAACCAGAAACAGCGACATCACAAACATAACACATCCAAGACCTGGGTGTTTTTTTGTGCCCAGCCGGGGTTCAAACGCTACGCCACAGAGGTCGTCATACATCTATCGTGTGATAAGTATGGAATTTTACAGATTTACGATTGGAATTGCTCAAGATTTAGTGCATATAGGTAATTAGGCAGCTGTACTTAGGTCCTACCATGAATAAGAAACCAATACTGACGCCTTATGTAAATAAAAGGTTGGTAGGTACAAACTTTTTGTACCCGATCTGCGTACACACAAAGGAAAGGGTGACTTGCTGTCGACTGCGTTACTACTAATTTTCTCTATTAATTTTAAACCTTTTACAGACACTATTGACTTTATTCCTGATACACTTACTTGACTTCTTGCCGGAATAGACCGACCAAGTTTCACTCTGATTCGCAGAGTTTATTCATAGTGAGCAGAGACGGAGCTCACGTCGTCCGGAAATAAAGTCAATAATGTCTAGAGTTTGGCAAATCTTACTTGGCAACCCCACAGAAAGACTACCGTGGCAACAATCGTTTCTGACACTCAGTTTCCCTGTGAAACTTGCTTGAACGGTTTTGATACTTTTACATTACATTTCCATGCATGCACATATGATCCATTTGTCTATACTTGCTTTCGAGCCCTCTACCGCTAAAGGTTTTTGATTTATTGTCGTTTAAAGTCTGAGAAAAATGTCAAGTATAGACAAATGGATCCTATGTAGATTGCTTCTGGTGGCCCCAAACTATGGGTAATGTTGTAGGAGTACCTAATTTAATGTTGAATTTCAAATATAAATTCTTATCGAACCCCGATCAAGTATCAAGACGTGGCGTCATAAACATAAGGATACCATACCATTTCTTTTTAAATCTACCATATTTTTGCCATTGCAAAGTTAGCTTCCGAGACTATAGTACTTACGTAAGTTTTATTTTTATAGACAGCCTGCAGCTGTACCTACTTACCTAACATACCTATGTGCATTTGTTGCAAAACTTAAGATAATAATAATTTTATTATTATTACTGGATTGGCAATAGTTAGGTAATCTACTGGATTGATCGTTTAGTTATGTTGTGGTGAATACCTACTACCTGCACGAATGTAAGAATTTGAATTTGTTGTATTTCTTTTTGATTAGTTTTTAGTACCAGGGATGCTTTGGGTTGATAATGTTATTGTTGATTTATCTTTTGGTCCTATCTTTTACGTTGTTGCCGGCTTTTATTATTACTAAATATATGCTACATCACTTTTATATAACTGCTATATTTTATAGAGATAGAATGCCTTTTGTTTCTCTATGACGGTTAAGTCAATAAACGTTTTTTTTATGTAATTGAACTCTTTTAAAATGCCTATATTAGGTATTTATTTTATTATCACTAAAATAACTTTGATGTTTTTATTTTACCTACCTACGTAATATTTAATCTATTACGCTTCTATATTTACCTACATTTTCTTCTGACAGTAACACAAAATTATTCACGACGCTCGCTAAGAGCTAATCCCAGTAATACAAAACTAAAAGTTTCCGATTCTAGATTTATACTTAATAAGTAGGTACTGGTTTTGTGATATTTGTTACTTATTTAACTTAAGTGAGTAATTTGTACTTCATTGTGTTTCTTGTATGTTATGTTTAGGTACATTATGTTATTTAATAATAAAAAATATTTTGGCTTTGATACCTACCTAGATTTTGTACTCATACCCATCTATTTAGATACATACATACATACATAAACTCACGCCTGTGTCCCAGAGGGGTAGACAGAGACCAGGGACTGCCACCTGGCACGTCCTGACAAATCACTTTCGCTTCATCGACATTCATTAGCCGATTTCTATTTAAATACCAGAGTAGGTATATTAGACTTCAGTCAAAATAGGTAGGTACTTACGTACATATAGTTAAACTTACCTACAGTGGGGCAGTTGGTAGACCTTAGGTAGACTAAGACGTGGAGTTTCTCCCTGAGCCAAAACACCTTAAGACCACTTAACTTATAGGTACTCAATTCTCCCATTGAACCCTGGTCAGCCAGGGTGATTAGACCACTCCCCACGCATGTCCTGGAGAGGGACACCCAAAGTAAACATGCATGAAATGCTGAAGGAAAAAAATTGTTCACAATTTACGTAAATCATTAATTATTAATTAAGTCATATAATTTTCATTTAATTCAATATAGTTACCTACTTTGTTTCTACTTGTAATTTGTTACTATTTATATTAATCTAATAAAGGCATATTATTATTATTGTACGATATCTTCCGATTGACATACTGCGCCGGTTTCTATTCTAAATTAACGTAGGTATGTAGGTACCTATCTAAAAAAAGTAAAAGTAAAACCTGGTCGGACTCGTCCGATAAAACAACACCCGTAAGTGGATCCGGACTAAAAGTTTACAATGTGTTGTGCTTAGGAAAGTTTTAGTTCAAAAAATTAAAAGGTTTTTTTTTCTACTATCGTTACGCTCGGTTCAAGCCTGTAATGTTTATAAAATATACAGAAGGCCATCACTCTACACAGCTGTGCCGAGAGTGATGGCCTTCTGTATATTTTATAAACATTAATGACGGCGCATGATACATAGGCTATAGGCTGCTACAATACGATTAAAATCAGTTAACAATTCGGCCAACCTCGATAATTGTCGTGAATCCCTCGTCTCTCACATAGAGTTATCAATTGACAGATATGACCAGATATATATTACTCGTTGTCTTATTGAATACAATACAAGAACGATATGAGCAGCAAAACCTCCTTTGTAGCTCAAAACTAACACAACCTTTATACTGAAATAAGAAAAATAATTTACTATTTTGACAGTCTGCCTTCTAAGTGTCAATATAACCAGTTTGACGTTATGATACATTTATGTTTATGAACGCTAATTTCATTCGTGAAAATATTCGATTCTATCAAATTTTATCACAATTAACTTACAATAGTTATGTATCATGGCTTCAACAAATTTAAAGAGGGTAACAAATTGATGCTCAGTCTCGTGAAATTGTAAATAATGTTTATAACTATTTTAGAAAAGAAGCTAATTTATTTAAAAAAGAAGAAAGTAAATATCTTCAACAAATAATGAATGTTCAAATTCATGTCGCTTCTGCATAATAATTTTCTTAGGTCTACCGGTCAGTAATGTCATCTTGGCAGGTGCTATACATTGCGTTTATGATACTTCAAATTGAATGCTAGCTAAAAGAAAACGCGGTAATGTATTTCGTGTCATTTCTGTCTCCGGATGTAGGCGATGATATCCGAGAAAAGCCGAAGTGTTAACTGATTTTAATCGTATTGTACTTATGTATATGCGGAATCTGGGATTCCAATAATTTTAAACGCAATGTCTGACCTCCATGGTCAAATTCGTTCTTTTTTTAAATACTGGCCGCTAATATTTTTCTCTTATATACGTTAGTGTTTTGTTTTTGTTGGGTTTAAAATGTCATATTGCTGAAAAAATGGAAGTCACTCGTGAAAATATTCCTGCTATGATTTATTACGATTTTCGACGTGGTTTAACGCAACAACAGTGCGAAGATCAATTAACTTTGACTTTTGGTGGTGAAGCTCCATCAAAAACGACTGTGTATCACTGGTTTAGTGAGTTTAATCGCGGGCGCAGTAAGCTCTCGGACGAACTTAAAGAAGGTCGCCCGAAATCGGTGGTTGTGTGTGCCACAAAATATTGAAGCTGTGCGAAAACTAATAATGCAAGACCGCCATGTTACGTATCGCGAGATAGAGGCTATTCTGGGCATATGTATGACGAGCATTCATAGGATATTACATGAACATTTGTCTGTAAAAAAAATTTATTCGCGTCGGATCCCGCACAACTTAACTCAGGATCAAAAAGATGCTCGCGTCGAATGGTGCAAGAAAACCTTAAAAAAATTCAACGGAGGCGACTCAAAATCTGTTTATAATATCTACACAGGTGACGAATCCTGGATCTACGCGTACGATCCCGAAACTAAACAACAATCAACAGCTTGGGTGTTTCAAAATGAGCCGAACCCTACGAAAGTGGCTCGTGCAAAAAGCACTGTAAAGCAAATGGTGGCCTGCTTTTTTGGTATTAATGGCCATGTGGCTACAATACCACTGGAGAATCGCAGAACGGTTAATTTGGAGTGGTACACCATCACCATTTGTTTGCCGGAAGTATTTGAAGAAATACGCCAAAACCACCAGCGACGCAGAATCATACTTCACCATGACAATGCCAGCTGTCATACATCTCAGGAAACAACTACATTTTTGGATGGTAAAAAAATATAATTGATGGGTCATCCACCCAATGATTTCTATTTATTCCCAAATGTAAAGAATAAATTACGTGGTCAACGATTTTCGACCCGTGAAGATGCCGTAGATGCGTTCAAACAGCACGTTTTGGAGATACCTCAATCAGAGTGGAAAAAGGGTTTTACAAATTGGTTTCATCGAATGCAAAAGTGCATCGATCATAGTGGAGAATACTTTGAAAAACAATAAAAGCATATTTAGCCATATACATTTGTTTATTTTTTCTATTCCGCATACATAAGTAGCAGCCCTCGTATTATACCTGTCCCTACATATTTTTGCACGCCTACCAACTCTTTCCTTTACCTGGTATACTGGTTGACTGGTAGAAAATGCTTACAGCATTAAGTCCGCCGCATTTTACTACCTATATTTTTATTTTAAATGTAAGTGCAATAAAAGTATCATAATAATAATTTTACTACGTATCAATATAAGCCTCAGTTGGTTATCTCTACAGATTCGAGATAATAATGTTGTCATGAGAGAAATTCTCAATTCAGTAATGAGCAGAATGGTCAAACGGCACTCCTGTGGAGACCACTTGCTGGCAAATGCTGTGTACGGCGCCTATCAGCTCATTGGACCGACGATCCGAGGGGAGATTGCAGGCAGCAACGGCAGGCGGCCTAAATCCAGGGGTCATTTTCCCTATTAGGTACGTCAGTGAACGAATATGCGCTCCTCTCTGTGGATGGATTCAGTCAATTTGATACCAAACACGTAGGCAGTTATGTTAGCAGCCTACCTGCCGTGACAAAATATTCATGGTTCTAGTGCTTCTTAGGTACATAGTGACAACTCTACCGACAAAATTAAAATTTACGTGTAAACCATTACTCTACTTAAATTGGTAGAGTACTTGGAACTGGTAAAATAGTACCTATGCTAGTTGACTCTACCGTGTACAGCAGCCTTATATTCTTTTAGTTATAAGTAGTAAATTTTAGTTAGTAGGTACCTACACCCTCTTCAGCCAACTCTTTCAAAAGTAATGCTCCACGGGCATCACTTCTCAAAATGCACTCTCTCGTTCATATTCTCTTTTTCCTATTTTGTTCTTCATTGACTGCCTTTTGTACTTCCTTTAATAATAAATCTGTTCAATTTAACAGAGCGTTTCTTACAATTTCTCGATTACTGACGTTCATTGGTCTAGTGCTTCTTACCTAGTGACAACTCTCCCGACAAAATGATTTAATTGTAAACACTTAGGTACCTACTCTACATAAGTTGATAGAGTTCTAGGAACTGGTAAAATAGTAGGTATGCTAGTTGACTCTGCAGTACATACATCAGGCTTTCAATATTCGGCCAACTGACTGACCATAGGTAATAAAGCCAGTCGGTTGGCCGTGACGTTGTAATGGTGTGTGGAGGCGGCGCATGGACATAATAAGGACTTGGGAGGCGGTAGAGTATAGATAGGTATAGACAGATCGCGGCAAACTTCTAGACGCCTCTGAAGTTGGCGCGAGCCGCGTCGCAGTAGCAAAAAATAGGTGTCAGCGTAAGTATACGAAGAATGTAAGATTTACTTGGCACAGAGAACAACACTATCTCACTAACTAAATCTCTTTTTGAATTGTCGTCGTACGTAGCCAACTCGTAGCACTCTGTCTGTTAAAATTAGAATGAAGCTGCTCTACTGCAAGGGTCAATAATGCATAGCCAATTAATTCAAATACAATCAACCCTTCTATCATCTTCAAGGTAACTTTTTACTCCATCCGGGGTCCAGCATTTTGACGATTTCAAAGTGGCAAAATATTATGTGATTAACTGTCGAATACGTAGGTAGGTACATTCGACAGCACGTCAATCTTCACATTTTAGTTGCAAAGTCGCCCGTAATGCAACGGAGTAGAGTACATGGGTGTATACCATGATGTGTTGTCGACTGTCCAGTCGACATCATTCTATACACCGATGAACTCTACTTCGTTGAGTTGCATTAGGGGTGACTTTGCGTATGCCAACCGTCTGCCGCCTTAACGGGGGCCTTCGGGCGGTTTGTTGGGGAACTCGCCGTTCGATCCAGAGGTCCCGTGCTGGAAGGCGCTCCGTGTGTTCCGGAGTGCCTTCAGCGGAGTGGGGGTGAAAACACATCCCACCTGAAAAAGTGCCCGCGAGGGCGCCCGCTGACGGGGTTGCGGTAGTGTGCCCAAGCGTTCCCGTGGCCCCGTCCCTTGCGAGTGGGATGGAACACCCCAGAAGTTTTAGTCGGTATACCTACTGCCCTTTGCAGGGCGGGGAGTTCGACATAACCGCCGTGCTCCCCCGAGCCGGTGGTACCCGTAATCGAGTTTCTCCTGGGTCAAAAAAAAAGGCGTGACTTTGCAACTAAAATGTGAAGGTTGACGTTCAGTCGACTGTACACACCTGTGACACTGGAAAGTTAGGGCAGTGTAGATACGTGAACGTGATACAGGGCAGGTAGGGTCTTTCTATAATAATAAGAGGAAAGGGTGGTCACTTTATGATGCGATTACTAAAGTACGGCCAATAATGCAGTTATTGGAGCATGATCTTAACTTTTTGCACTTTTTGTAAAGTAAAGAGTAGGTAGAGTGCAAGCATGTTATGCAATGTCGAATGTGCTCTACTACTCTTTTATTAGGAGAGCTTCATGTATTTGTTACCATACCTTAGGTATATTACGTAACTTTCCACTCTATCAGGTTAAGCATTTAGACAACTCGAAAGAGTCAAAATATTGAAGTAGGAGTACGAGATACCTACTGGGAAAAAAGGTCCCAGAATGTAACAGTGTTACATAAGTTGGTGTGAGTTGCGTGTGACCATGTTGTGACATACCGGGAACAAAAGGCCTAAATCAGACAACTCCATACAGTGTAGTGTTACGTAACGTAATGGCACCAATCACCGACAAGAACCAATAACCCACACTTTTTTCTTTTTTTTTAATCTAGCGACACTGTACCACAGTTGGCACACTTTTGACTGGCTCCCATTAACATTTGAGTGAAATGTGCCGTTTGGTTGGAAAATGGCGATGTGGCAAGTGATTGCGGCTGGAGTACCGGTGAAAATAACAACATTTCTTACTGAAATCCTTAAGGAAATGAGTACATATTTTTGTTAATTATAATGTTGTTCACGGGTTATTAGAAGAAATATAGGATCGATTTTTGTTATAACGAAAGTTTTAAATTATTTTGATATTGGTAAAATGTTGGTGTCGATCACTGGTCGCTAGAGGAGCTGAACCACATGCTGGCCAGCCTAGCATCAGGCTCGCGACGCATCGGTCTTGGTATGAATTTGGATAAAACCAAAGTCATGATCAATGGTCACATTGATCTAATACCGGTCGTCGTACATGGTCACCTTCACGAAATCGTTTCCGAATACACTTACCTCGGGCATATTCTGCAGTTAGGTAAAAGGTATTTGGGAGTTCCTAATAACGTTTATTGCCGATATCCCTTTTTGTGAATTCCATCCCTAAGAGGGTAAAAGGGGCAGTGGCGGCGTAGAGGGGGGGCGATGGGGGCGGTCCGCCCCAGGTGCCAAGCACCAAGGGGTGACAACGTGGTGTGGTGACATGACAACTCACTCCATAAGAGCTGCAGAGAGCTATGTTAGAATGTCTAGATAGATTTTACGGAGAACTACCCATCTCTACAGGGCAATGGATAACATTCTCAATATCAGCCTAAAACTCTGCTAACAGAAGAAGAGCTTCGGGATATAGTTCCAAATCTTACGAAAGTTTACAACGAATTTACTGCGGGAGAAATCATTTTGGAGATTTTACGCCTTAGACCGCCAGCATTTCTTGCCAAGAAGCGGTCCAGTGGATTACCTTGTGGAGCTTCTGTTTATTATAAAATGGGACTATTAAGAGTCTGTTCCAATTCCAAGTCTAGCGCTTTGCCTAAGATTTGTGTTTCTTGTCAAAGAAGTTTCTCTAAATTAAAATTAATAAAAGTTACTTTTCTCAAACATGCTTGGTTTGAGCATTATTTCGACAACCTTCTTCGAGATAAATCGAAATTGCTGTACTTGCCAATTACACGCGAGCAGCGGCCGGAAAAAGTTCTATGAAAATTCATAACTGTCGTGTTTTGCGGCCAAATAAATTACATACTAAACTCATATCTGTCGTGTTATTTAAAAATGGAACGATCTTTTACTCCGAACAATGACAACCAAGGAGGTAACTTATCAGAGGTTTTATTTAAATTTCGAAATGGCTTGCGATAGAAAGCTGGATATAGTTACCTATTGAAAAAAAAAGAACACTAATGCGGCCAAAATTATTGTTGTTCATTCGTGGTTCGGCTGATTTTGGAAGTTTTTTTAATTTAACAGATTGAGTTCATAGATTTAATTTCCGCGCATTACTTGAGAAAAATCTTATATACAGGCCTTGGCCACAAATAATCATTTATGGACTAACGTATGTGTGCCTCGGCTTCGCCTCGGCCCACATTTCCACGTTCGTCCATCAATGCCTCTTTTGCTGGCCGCTGCACTAATGTACCTACTACCTATAAGAGCTCAGAAAAGTATTTTCGTCCAACATAACTATGTACCTGAATCACTGAAAACAAAATTATAAAACCAGAGTGTGTTACTACCAGTGATTACTTATGGTACTGAAACGTGGTCTTTCACTATAGGCCTCATACGCAACGAGCTATGGAAAAGGCTATGCTCGGATTTCTCTACGAGACCGAATCAGAAATGATGAGGTCCGTAGATAAACGAAAGTCGTCGACATAGCCCACCGGATGAGCAAGTTGAAGTGGCAGTGGGCGGAGCACATAGCATGCAGAACTGACGGCCGATGGGGCCGAAAAGTTCTGGAATGGAGACCACACATCGGCAAGCGTAGCGTAGGACGACCAAGTACAAAATGGACAGACGATCTCATCCGAGTGGAGCGCTGGAAGCAAGCCGCTTCTAACCGGTCTTTTTGGAAATCCACGGAGGGGGCCTATGTCCAGCAGTGGACTTCTTGTGGCTGAATGATGATTACTTAAGATCTACAATGAGCCAAGCGCGGCTCACCAAACTTTCCCTATTGTCCATGGAAAAGGACAGGAAAGTTTGATAAAGTTCTTGAATATTTTAGAAAACTAAAGTCACGTAAGCACGTTTAGTAAGTATTCGTTTTATTTTGGGGGTGCACAATAGAAAATCGCCCCGGACACCTATGCTACGCCGCCACTGAAAAGGGGGGTACAAATTTATTAGGTATAAAAGTGTTTCTTATTATATTAATTACCTTTATATATTATAAGTTACCTGCATTATATTAATGAAATTGTGTTTATTAGTTCCTAATAATTATTATTGGCGATATCCTACTCAGAGTTTAAAGTACCTATCGGATTCCAAATACATATATGTATTTGATTACGAACTGAAAGAGTGATTTGATTACTAATAAATAGGTAATAGTCGATAACTGGGTGTCAGTAACTGGTAACTGTCGATGACTGGGGTCGATTACAGGAGATTCGGTGTCGATGACTGGAGATTTATACCTATACATTTTTTCCTTTTTTGGGATTTTTTTCTAGCCCGTGTATAGTTAAAAATATTACATCCTATTCTTATCTCAAGAATATCCTCGTGAGGCCCAATGTCTTCAAGTGATCACAAAATCAATTGTTCTTTTCAAGGTCGGGCCTCACGAGGATATACCTTACCATAATCAATCGTTAGTTTTGATTTAAATTATAATCTTTAATTTTAAAAAGAAGCTCACTATCTCCTTAAAGTGTCGATGATTGGCGCCACTACGTTACGGCCTAGCCACGGGGAACGGCGGCGCGAACGGCGGTGCGGCGGGCGGGACGGCAAACTTAAACAAACTCATAGAAATGTACGGAGCAAGCCACGCGGAGCGGCGAACGGCGGCGCGACTGGCGAAATGTACCGCGCAGAGATCAAACGAGTTTAGTTGTTTTCGCCGCGAATAATAAATACCGAGACTGTTATTGCTGAAATACTTACAAAATGGGGTATATTTGTTACTTTGATAAAGAACCTAATTACCTAAAAGTTATTTAATTTCATGAAACATTAATATAACAGAGTAACATTTAATTAACTGACCATATTTTAGCAGCGATATTTCTGAAAAAATGTAGTTATGAAAAAAATTCATTGATACCTACTATCATTCTCCAAAATATGGTCAGCTTAATTAAATGGCACTTATGTATTAGATCAATTTTTCAGCGGCACTTAAAACTCTAGCTGCATTGACTTTTTTTCCAATCCTGAAGAATATAATTCGGCAATAATTCTAGTAGACTCGAAAAATGTTTCGGTGGAAAAATCTGGAATTCTCCATAGTATACCTACCTCGATTCCAATTCAAATCTATGGAGTAGATTACGCTCTTCCAAATGTATGTATTGAACAAGAAAAAATATTGCTTTGAGATAAAGACATTTCGCTCTTGACCGGCCTGCCCTACTCAGCCGCGCCGCCGTTCTCCGTGGCTAGGCCGTTAACTGCGCCCTGATCATAGCCATAGGTTCTTTGCAAATTGCAACAAGTTGCGAAAAGCCAACGATACGTGCTGTTCCCAGGTGGTCACCCATCCAAGTACTGAACACGCCCGATTCTAACATCCTCCTTAGGTTTCTTAGGTTTCGTACATGGTCCTGTAAAAATAAGGATATTAAAAAAAAATCCTCTTTGGGTCAGTGTTGCCAGATGTACCGCATTTCCGCTTTTTTTCGCTTTTCTGATAGTGGATCCGCTTTTCACTTTACAAACGTGGTTCCGCTTTTTTCGAAATTGGTTCAATGTTATGTTCATTCAACTTTCAACAAGTTGCTTTCCGTTTGGTGTAATAATCTGTGGTGCATACAGACAGTGCACAGTGCACAATAAAAGTCACTTTGTTACTTTTTCAAGCAATTTTTTTTTCGACAACGACAACGGCGATAACGGCGACAGGCTTGCCACTTGTCACGTTTGGGACCTAATAAACTTGGCAAAACGTGGGTCCAGTTCTAGAGACTGGTGCCTCTGCCTACCCCTTCGGGGATAACGGGCGTGAGTTTATTATTATTATTATTTTTTCGCCGACTTATTCCGTCTTATTTATAAATTATCATATCCTGTGGGCTCATTATGTAATTTTCGCAACGGATATTCATACGTCTTAAAAAGTCACGTCAACACAAAAACCGACGTCGTACGGAGTACTGTCTCGCTCTAACATAGGGTCTTAAAAGAAGATAGTGCTATACAGTAGTGGTATGCATGACATTTTAAGATGTATGAATATCCGTTGCAAAAATAACATAATGAGCCCTCTGATATAAATAAACATATAAAACCTATAAACAGCAAAAGAACACTCGGGGTAATTTTTTTGATACCATCTACCCAAATTAAGGATGAGGAGGGTTGGGAGGAAGAAGGGGGGGAGGCAGGCAGCCCCCCAGTGCAACCCTTTCTTGCCGGAGATGTGTAGTTTTTTTGTAATCGAATTTCAAAAACCACATTTTGAGGTAAGAAAAATTATGAAATGAAAAGTCGAGTCTGTTTTCAATTCAATTCAATTCAAATATTTTATCCATAGTCCAAACAAAGTGTTTACTTTATGAAAGTCAAAGTTGTTAGTTTCACAATTAATAGATTACATGGAGAAGAAACTAACAAAGAAACTCCACATTTATTCTTTTCAAAACAATTTTAGCCTAAATTACAAATTTAAAAAAAACTCTTGGATGTGTTGAACACTAGACACATTTATCCTGTTATTAAATTTAATATTAAACTACTATTTAATGCCAGACATCCTTGTCTTCTAAGTAATCGTTGATTTTCGGTCTTACATGTTGAACCTAACGCTCCTACGCGCTCCGCTTCGCTACGCGCTTCGTCGCACACATCTATATTCCTGCTTTTTTTTTTAGCCCTATAAAGGGCACCCTCCGGAGGACACGGGGGAGGGAGGTGGTGAATGCTCATGCATAACAGCACGGGCCCGGCCGTGCTGCCAATGTGGGACTCGCAGAGTGCGCCTACCCACTAAACACCACCTTGGGGCTGGTTTGGTCCTAAGGACCCCTAAACCTACATCATGAGCGACCCCCCTCGAGGCCGAGGAGGGCGCACAAATATATTCCTGCTGCAGCGTTATCTTTTTATAGCCGACCTCTTAACGGCGCTTTCATGTTCAATCTACCTATGACTAAAAAGGTAACAGAAACGTCAAAATAACACGAAACGGCACGACATTTTGATGAGCTCAGAGTAAAAGTGCAGTATGTTTTTGGCGTACACAGGTTATAAAATGGCGAATATTCGGAATATTGTTATTCTTAAATACAATAGCGTTTCCGGCAAGCAAAAATGTTACAGTGTGTCACAGTATGATCGCCTAAACCCGTAAGCATTGTTATACTCCAGATTCAGGTAGATGATATCAAAAGCCAACCCACCGCATTTTCAGGTTTCGTATCTGGCAGCACTGCCTGGGACCTTGGGTCCAGTGTTGCCAAATCGTTCGTTTTGGAACATTTTGCGTTCTATTTCACGGTCATGCGTTCCCTTTGCGTTCCCTCCTTTCGTGCGTACTTTTCGTTCCTTTTTGTGTCATTTTTGTCAAAGATGATAACATATACGATTTTGTAATTTTTGAATACAGCCGTTTGGTGGAATGACCGGCAGCGACTCGACTGTCCGAATTCGAATCTTTGGTTTCTAGGCTGCACTCAAAATAAGAAAATTATTCTGAGATGCTGCACGGTTTATTGACCTTCACCTATCCTGTCTAAAACGACGACTGATATGGAATATTCGCTCGATGTGAGCACATTACACAGTAGTACAGCGAGCTGAGCAGGTCGATACGAGCACCGACCGCCCGAGTGTGCTCCACTCGGCGGCTGTCGGTTTTTTGGCGAATCCCTTTGAACGGCCATACAATGATACAACAAATGGATATTTCAACGCGGACTAAAGTCCGCCGTGCGTGTTGCTTTGCTCAGTCACACGAGTTCTATTTTTTTTGGAGACTCCCGCCCGCGTACTTTTGCCCGGTCCGCTGTCAGCACGTCCATGTTTTTTTTTTCATAGGTCCCTTGGGGGGTCACTGTGAGTGTAAATTCAAAAAGTAGACTAAATCAGGCTCCTGTGTATATTAGAAAAACGGTTTTTCTTAAATAACTCGGCCATTTTTTATTTGACTCTAAAACCAAGAGGACAAAAATTGTAGGAAATTTGACTCTCTACAAGTTTGGCCCTCACAATTTTTCTTCTATAATCGTTATTTTCGAAATTAAAAGTGAATAAAATATCAATTTTTGGGAAAAAAATGTGGGAACCAAAATTGTTCAGAATTTGATTCCCTACATTCATGCTCTCTTCATTCATGCCATAAAACGTGGAACATAGGAGATAATGATAATATTTTGAATTTGTCGGGGTTTTCAGGTTTAAATTCCAAAATATCAATCCTAGAAGAAAAATTGTGAGGACCAAACTTGTAGAAAATCAATTTTTTTACAATTTTTGTCATCAAAATAAAATGTAAACTGTAAAATAAAAAATGGCTGAGTTATTCAAGAAAAACGTTTTGTTTTTTTCTTAATTTTCGAATATACACAGTAGCTTGAATCAGCATTTCATGACACTAAATACCGAACTTATAAAAAAAATAGATATAAATGATATTTTTTTATTTGCGTTCCTTTACCCCGAATTTCGTTCCTTTTCAGACATTCCGGCGTTCTAATTCTCTATTCACTCGTGGCAATACTGCTTGGTTCTAAGACGGTATAGGTGGTGGTGTTCTCAGTGTTCCAGCCACAGAGAAATTAATCACTTCGTTTTAGTTCCAGCGTTGCCGTTAGCGTACGTACATTTGACGTACGTTTGAGACCTCACATGTACGATATACGATTACATCTCTTTACGTAGGTACGTTTTGAACTTGAAAAAAAGAGAGAAGCTGTATTAAATTATTTTTAGTAAAAAAAAAAAACAATCCTCATGTACGTTTTTAACCCAAAGTGTACTTTTTCTGCGCTCGACATGTACTTTTTGGGAACTCAGTTGCGGCAACACTGCAGTGTCCTGTTTGTTGGGTCTGTGCCATGGATGTAATAATCAAAGAGGATTGAGTACTCTGACAAAAAAAATGTCCTGACAAGGAGGCTCGAACTAGAGAATGCCATTTCTTTCTAAGTAGGGTGACCTTGGTGTCAATGAAAACCGGACGAAACATAAGGGAAGCCAGCCGGAAGGAACGAACGAAGTTCTCTCTTTAGGAGTAACTTGGGCATTTACTTCCATAATGGGCGACACAGTACCTAGTGGTAGGTATATTCATTGACTGAAGAACTTTAATTATACTTATATTTTCATTTAACGAAGTTTTAACATTATAAAATGAAAGCCAAAATCAAGCCATACAATTTGCTTTAATCTAAAAATAAACACAAAGAATTAACTCATTTAAATGTATAGAATTTACAACTTGCTTATTAAGTGTTAATGTATGTACATTATATTACAGACTGCCCTCAAATAAGGTTTGTAGTGGAAAAGAAGAGTAGAGAGAAGAGTAGAGAGAAGAGTAGAGAGAAGAGTAAAGATAAAATTCAACTTCGACCATGTTAAAAAACTTTTTTAAAACCTTATGAGTGGTATTGCTACAAAAATTACTTAGCATACATTCATGGCTCGATTCGAGTCTGGGCCTTTAATTTGAGAATAAGTAAAGTTCACTATCTTGCATGGATACATGCAAGATAGTGAACTTTACTTACATTCACAGTTATTAATAGTGAACTTTTGTTACATTTCTTATCATCAGTTACAGTAGGCTACTTTTTATCGCGGAAATCGCACTCATTATGCGAAATTAACTTAATCATATTTTGATCTACATAAGTTTACAAATTATTTTCAGTTAACCAATTTAGAACTTTATATCATTATGGTACTCTTGGTCTCGACAAGGGTTAACTTAAAAATTCAAAATGTTGTTGCAGACAAATTTTAGTGTACAAATTGTAATTTCAGACAAAAAAATCTAACTTGCCAATGCGAATAAAACTCATGTAGCTAGATTGGTGACAAACATTTGAATGTTTTTTTTTACATTTAAAATATTAAAGCTAAACATTACAAAATAGAATAGAATTATTAAGTATTAAATTAAATATTCTATTATACCTCCTGTCAATTTTTCTATTCAAACATAATATTCAAAGCTTCTTCTTTTGGGGAATTAATTCAGTCAGTTTGGGCACCTACATCGAGCCGTGGTTTCTTCGTTGGTAGTTCTTCCAGTTCAACATTTTCTTCCGTCGCTCAGTACCATTACTTTTTTCGCCACAGGCTGTAAATATTTATTTATTACTTACTTTCTAATAAACTTCTTAGCAAACAAAACACAAAGTTTACAGAAAAGTCCTGTGCAACATACCTAAAGGGGTTGGTAAGCACGTCAATAAAAAGTAAATTAAGTGATACTTTCTGAGTTATTTCCGTTTGAAAATATAAAATATAATAAAAAAAACAATTTAATTCATTCAATTGTCCATTATCATCATTTTAAAGTATTTTGAGTTACAACTAGTAATAAATTGGGGACATTTTGTCAAAGAGTATTTGTTAATTATTTTCTCTATCGATTGGTATAATGTTTTATACCTGTACACCAAACGGCAACTTTTCATGTACAAACTTACAAACTTTAGGTATGTATGCTACAGAGGTTCGAAGCCTTTTACTCACCACTACAAATGGTACAGCATCTTCCTTCAACCTAGGTAAGACCGTAGGTTTAAAATCTTATTTTCTAAAGTACCGGCTTTTGCAGGCTTCACAAAATGCAGAATTTTGTGATGTCGAACCAGAGCCTCATATAGCATCCATCCATTTTGAACGTTAGCTTTCGTTTTTAGGAAAACTGAAAAGAGACCATTAGGTAATCAAACACATGGCCTACATTTTACAACATCATGGTCATAGTATTCCACATAAAATGAGTAAGAGTAAGACACACTCCTTCAGTTTGTGGCTCTCGCTCTGGACACTTTACTCTAGTTGCTTACTTATACGATTTTATGTTTTATTTGAGAAGACAAAGAGTTTAGTTTTCTATGGAAGGTTTTTCGTAGTGCTCTATCCTCTTTGATTATAACATCCTTGGTCTGTGCTGAGGGTCTGTGTCTGTGTGCTGGCCGGTCTCACAGAGTACATTGCCGGGCTCGGGCTGTGCTGTGCAGTGCACAGTGCATCTATTGATTTGATTGGCATCAGCACAGAGAATATAACTTCGTTTTGGCATCAGTATCGATCGGTACTAGTAAGTTGTTTAGTCGGTCCTTGTAGGATTAATTTTTTTTTTATTTGCATAGACAGTTTTTAATCAAAACATGAAAAGGCACAAGATAAAGCGAGAGCGGCCAGAAGGCTCCAGTGGCTCTAAGGCGCCAAAGGATGCTGATCTGACGTATTATATTAACGATAGAGTAGAGTTGCTACATCAAGTATTCTCCCTGCTCAAGCCGAGGGAAATTAAAGCCATGATGCCGAATTCCCTAAAGGGCCTCTCCATGGATGACCTGCAGGAGCTCTGCCTTGAGGAAGTAAGTGCAAAGTTCCAAATTTTCTGCGAGATACTTCTTGGGATTCTCTTAAGCTGGAGTAGTGCGAAATCAGACAAATCAATTAAATTAACGTTCACTAGAACAATTACATCTTTTTGTTGTACACAACAGAAAACTAAATAAATTAAAACGCTTATGTGTGTACTAAGTTTTACCTATGCAAATGTAAAGTAAAAATGTATTTATTTCCATACAGATTTACATATTTAACAGAAAACTAGGGATCCCACATTAGGCGGACCTTCTCTTTTCTCTTTCTTTCTCTGTCACAGTAGGTCCTAATTTTTTTAGGGAATAGAACATTAAACAAACCTCTCATATGACGACCTCTGTGGCGTAGCGGTTAGCGCATCTGCCTACCATGCGAGAGGTCCCGGGTTCGAATCCCGGCTGGGGCAAACAAAAAAGAAACCCAGGTCTTGGATGTTTACATGTTTGTGACGTCGCTGTTTCTGGTTCCCACAACACAGGGTATCCTAGTGTGGGGCCAGAAGCAACAATATGAAACCCAACATATTTTAAGGTAACTAATTTTTTAATATTTATTATTTAAATATTTGAGAAGTTATTATGATCCGTTGAAGAAAATTATGGGCAGTTATTTTTTTATCGCTGGTTGGAAATTTAGTATGACAGTAAAACATAGACAGTAGTAAAAAAATAATGGGCTGGTAATTTCGTCTTACAATGTCAGTAAGCAAACCAATAAATAAATGGCCGGTAAAATGATGGAATGGGCAGTTAGATAAATAATTCGGCAGTTCGCAGGGAGTGGTGACACCCGAATCCGAATCAATTCTAATAATTTCAATCTGTAACAACAAAATATAGGTGTCACGAAGCGACAAGAAATACCTATTGATATTAATTTTACCGACTAATTCTGATTTCCGCCACTCGTAACTGCCCATTTAGCTATTTCACTGCTCAGTATTTATTATATGACCCATTTTATTATTTTCTAAGACTCATTTTTTGTTTACTTTACTGCTAAGTTTTAACTGCGGAACTTGTTACTATATACAATTTGTGATTTTCAACTTATCAAAAGTACTATGTACATGTACAACTGCCGCGTTAAATCCGTGCCATATATTAATACAAATGAAAAACTGTACTAAAAAATTAAGAACATTATTCTGTGATAGAAATTAAACATAAGTATCGCTATGTGAAGTTTTGTTGCCTGTGCTTGAAATAAAACTCAACGTTAAAAAAAAATGTAATTCAATTCAATTCAATTCAAATATTTTATTCATAGTACAAATAGAATATTTACTTTATGAACGTCAAAGTATATTTACTTTATGAACGTCAAAGTATATTTACTTTATGAACGTCAAAGTTGTTAGTTTCACAATTAATAGATTACATGGAGAAGAAACTAACAAAGAAACTTCACATTTATTCTTTTCAAAACAGTTGTAGCCTAAATTACAAACTTAAAAAACATCTATTGGATGTGTTGTTTATCCTCTGATTAAATTTAATATTAAACTACTATTTAATGCCAGACATCCTTGTCTTCTAAATAATCGTTGATTTTATAATATGTAAGCTTTTTTGCAAAGGGTGTGCTTAACAAAATTATTTATTAATAAATTAATGTATTTGCAGAACCCTGGTTTCTAACTTAAGGGTTCCACTTAGGAATTGGTGCTCTTTCGACTGCCATGGTCCATAATTATATGAATTCAATGTTATTATTATACACAATCCACCAATCCGGACTTTTGGTGGAGTATGGCCTATACCTTCCTCAGGGAAGAGACCTGTGCCCCTCGGTGGGGACATAATGGGTTGATGATGATATGCAATAAAAAAATGAATGTTTTTGTTTTGTTAATTTGTTTTTGCTCACGTTCTTGACAAGAGAGAAATTTATGCTATTCAAAATAGGAGGCAAAATGGAATGGTTTTACCTGAATTTTCTTTTTTCTGTATTTAATAATATATTTTAATTTTTTCTTAGACTCTGACAAAATGAAAGATTCCGAACGAAACAACCCATACAGTGTAGCATTGTTACTGTGGTGTGGCACCCTGAATTCAGTATTTTGATGTTCATTCCGTTTTTAGTTCATTGAAAAATTAATTAGTTTATTTAATGATGACTTGCGATGCTCACACATAATTATACAGGGTCTCCCAAAACTCAAAGTGAAGACGGTTCCGGGTGAAAAGGCAAGTCATACTGGTTATCAGAGAAATATAAAAAATTATCGATTTTTTCATTTTAAGTACAATATTTTTTTTATTATTATTCATTCAAGAAATTTCACAAATATAATGAAAACTAAAATTAAAATTTAAAATGGCCAATTTTTTAAGTATTTTTTTTTTTAATTCTCCTTTTCTTCCAAGCTGGAGCAGCTGGTTTTGAAATTTTGTTAACAGTTTAAAGAAGCATTATTCAGAGATACAAAGAAAAAATTGGAAAAAGTACAGATTTGTGGCAACAGGATTTTTCAAGTATTTTTTTAAATGCCTATAATTTTTATTCACACAATTTTTTTTTTCTGAAAACCAGTATGACTTGCCTTTTCACCCGGTTCCGGCTTGACGTTGAGTTTTGGGACACCCTGTATATTAAATTATCAATCAAAAAACAGCTAAAAAACCGCATTTGTTGTGTGGGAGCCCCACTTAAAAACTGATTTTATTCCGGTTTAGAATTTGTCGGTATAGTGGCAACAGAAATACATCAACTGTGAAAATTTCAACTGCTGGCTATCATGGTTCATGAGATGCAACCCGGGCCTCAATTCCGCTAGTGCGTTATAGTTCAATGACAGATACTCGGTCCGGTCACGTGGCATGATTTTTTATACCATTGACGCCTAAAAGGATTAATACGTGTGCTGTGCGCGCGTAGATTAAACAATGAAATGAATACGCCGCGTTCATGCAGTTGTCATTTTACTACAATGCGTTAGCAGAATCTAGGCCCTGGTAACAGATAGTCAGACGGATGGACGGTCGGGTACCTTTTGGGTATGGAACCAGAAAACCATACATATAAAATTAAATAAAAAAACTGTTATAAAACAGGGTTACAAATGGACCATTTTACGCAAACTGGAACTAACCCACAGCATGTCGATTTCGAAAAAACGAGACTTTTGTAAAGTATATAAAAAAAAGTTCCAGTAAAAGGTTCCAATAAAAGGGTCCAATTATGGGTACCGGCTTCCAAACAAGGATTCCCAAAAAAGGAAAAAAGAAACATTGTCTTTCAGCTCCTGGGCATAAGCTCCAAGCGTCTCTTAGCGGTGCTCAATGGTGCTCCGCCCCCATCTGACACAGGGTCCTCCAGCGATGGCTCGCGGCGCCACCGCGGGGCGGGCAATCTCGACTCTGTATCACTGGACAGCATATCGTCAGACGAAGGAGCACTCAGTAATGAACAAGGAAGCCAAAAGAGCAAGAAGGTTTGCATACTTTCTACATCTGGCATAATAGTTGGGCTTGTCATTTTCATCACACTAATATTATAAACGTGAAAGTTTGTGTGTGTGTTTATATGTTTGTCAGTCTTTAGCGCTGAAACGGCTGGACGGATTTTAATAAAATTTGGTATGGAGTTAGCCGATACCCTGGATTAAAACATAGGCTACGTTTTACCGCGGGGAAATATCTTATTCCTACGGGAAAATCGATGAACCGCGGGTAACACCGCGGGGCACAGCTAGTAACGCCATAAATACAATGTTGGGGGAGTCACGAGCTATGAACATTCAGATCCACCGAGAGCTGGAGCTTTCTTTTTAAACTCTCAGCACAAGGGGAGTCGAAGCCCTTATATTGTATTGGCCACATACATATTGTCACATTTTTATTCATTCATATTTTACAAACAAGTCGGTACTTACTGTACCACATAAAAGTCAAGCTATGTTTATAGCATTTATGGATTCTGTTTTGTTTGTGTTTACTATGTGCTGTTCTTTGTGATATTATGTGTTGTTTTGTTTGTGTTTACTATGTGCTCTTCTTTGTGATTTATATGTATGTGTCCTGGAATAAAGCTGTTATCTATCTACCTATCAAAATATCTCTATGGTGGCATTCACAAGATTGCCATAGTGTCATCATTATAGATCTTGACATCTGTTTCGCAAGGCACCTTCTCTATGAATACAGTCTGATGCTCAGAATATGGGTCTGATGCTTAGCCTCAGAATAAGCTTATTCTGAGTGCTGGGCACAAGCCTCTTCACTGACACTGCAACCGTACAGTTCACTGTTAATCTCGTCCATTACTCTCCGAAGGCCCATTTGCACACCAAATTCTGAACTATTCCAATAGTCTGTCGAATTATATATTAATTGCTATGGCAAACATAAAGATTCCGGGAGGATTTGGTGCACATAATTATTACGCCGCAGTCTGCCCCAATCGCAAGGATCCTTAGGTTATTTCTACTGATACTGTCATCCCGCAGCACAAGCGCTGCAAGCGGCGCAAAAAGCGGAAGCGTGGGGACAAGAGCAGAGCGGACGCGGTCGCGAGGGCAGACGTGGTCGCGGACGCGGTTGCGAGCGCGGTCACGGGGGCGGTAGCGGGGGCGGAGGCGACGGGCGAGCGCGAGCGGGCGGCTGAGCGGGCCGGGCTCACAGTACTAGAGCTACTGGAGTTGCAAGCTCGAGCGCGCGCCATCCGCGCTCAGCTGAACGCCGAGGTCGCCCGCAATAGTGAGTAATTCTTACACTAATAACTCTAATTCTAGTAATTCTTACACCTGTTACACTATAAAAAATTCGAGACATTTTTACATTTCGGTACATCAGGCACATACATTGCATCTGGCCCCCACACTAGGATACCCTGTGTCGTGGGTACCAGAAACAGCGACATGACGAACATGAAATTATTAGTAATTTAACTATTATGTACATTTAACTTTATTTCACCTTCTCCTAAGATAGAGGTTTTTCGCCTAGTTTAGGAGACAGGGTGCAACGACAATAATATTGTAACTAGATTTAGCACTAAACGATTGTCGTCATTTTTACATGTAATTTTTTGGTTTTTAAAATAAACAATTTGATTTGAATTTGATTCCGGGTAAGGTTTAAATGGTGAGAAAATATGGAAAAGTAGCGAAAACTGGTGGTACGAAGTTTGCCGGGACAGCTAGTGGGAAATAAATGTCTTTGAACTCAATAAGAATATCTTCTGCTTCTCCTTCATGTTTTAACGTGTCCCCAGACACGCCGGCGTCGGCGTCGCTGGGCGCGGCGCCGCCGTCAGACGACGACGTCGAGATCAAGGAGGAACCGCCGGAGGTCGTCGAGCTGGTCAGCAGCGACGACGAGGCCAAGCCCGACCTGGCACTCCTGCAGGCGGCTGGCACATGTGAGTTGTTAAAGACGGCCCTACATGCTACGGCCTACCGGAGAGGTCTACCTGTGCAGGTACCTTTATACTGTATACCTTCCTCAGGCAAGAGACCCGTGACCCTCGGTGGGGATATTATGGGTTGATGATGATGAGACATTATAATTTAGTACCTTCAACTATCTACCTATACCCCGTGCATAGTCCACTCCTAGGCAGGTGAAAAGGAAGAAGAGGCTTACGTTGTCGGATGTACTCGATGTCTTTCTCTAGTGAGTTATTGGCACCTAGTAAGTAGAGTTCTGTTCTGCCCTCGGAGTACAGCATTGTGAAAAACGTTTTTAAATTAGACCTTAGTGACGGACCATTATGGAATCGTCTTCAGCATCCAATTAACTGTCGAATCTCTTCCACAGCAACAAACCCTCTGGCGGCCGAAAGCTGCACCACCATCATCGTTCCAAAGACACAGCCCACCAAAAAAATTAAGCTCATCAGACCAAAACCCGCCCCTGTTAGCACTGCCAGTAACGCCGACAGCGGCGCTTCACTAAATACCGCAGTGCCCTCGACAACACAAAGCACTAACGATGACCCGGAGAAAGGGGCGAAGCAACCTAAACGCGTCGCTGGGACAAAAGCAAAGGACCACCCCATGAAAAAAGACAGGGTGAAGAAAAGAAAGAAGGCCAAACGAGCTAAAGATACCGATGGAAGCGACCAAGACGAAATCACACTACAGCTTTCAGACAGTGAGAAAATGGACCTACTCGAAGATTTCGACAGTAAAAGCTACGGCCGCTTCTCCAGCTCGAGTTCGGAGGACGTCAGTGAAGACAGCAATGATTCTTCTCCATCCGGAAGTACAAAACAAGTGTCATTTAACCCCAACAATCCAACTACAAATAAAAATGTTGAAAATATCACTGTTGTAAATGAAAATAACGATAACAATAGCGGTGAAAATAACCAAAGCAAAAATGTTGACAACAGTTTGGTTGCTCAAAAAATTGACGAAAATGCTGTCAATGTTGATCACCATGTTTCTGATAGTAAGGTTGACTCTGAACAAACTGAACAAGAAGTACCAGCGGAAGAATTGGCCGCTCCAAAGCCAAATGAAGTTAACGACAAGAAAGTTGGAAAATGTCTGGAATCGGAAAGTGAAGTCGTCACTGTGGTAGAAAACGAACAAGAAAATAGTGAAACAGTCGATGAAAACACAACTGACGCGCAAAAATTAGTTGGGGTCAGCGCTGAAGAACAAAGACGTCCAGACGATGTCACTGAAAGTACCATTAGTACCGTAGTAGATGGTGATATAGGGGATAAATTAGCTGAGAATTCTGAGAGATTAATAACCCTTGAAGAAGAAAATAAAAGCACTGCATCAGTAGTGGAAGCCAGTAACAGTAAATCAGAGCCAGATCAGGGTCTGACGTCAGACATAAACGGCACGGCAGACAAAATTGACGCGTCTGACGTGGAAACTACAAAGAAGCCTAATAGTAAAAAAAAAAGTAAGAAGAAGGAAAAGAAATCAAAAAAAGATAAGAGTCCTAAGGATTAGTTTTGTTTAGGCTGCCTTTACTGCTGGCATTCCCCTTGCTCGCAATTATTACATTTTCAATGTTTGTAAATGAATTGAGTATTATTTTGACAAATGTGGTCTAAAGGTCGAAGCACATTATACCGGCACCGCAATGTCTCGGCTCCAACCCAGCAGTAAATTTTTCATTCAAATCAAATATGTTTCTTTCGAAATAGCGCAGAAACTGCGATTTAACGAACGTTATAAGTTAAACTAGGTGTCCTTTTCAAAATCGAAATCATTTTAATTAACCCCTCAGGCTTAGAACATTTTCACGGAGTAATATTTGATCAGTTTTCAACGTGCCGTGGCAAGACCGACCTGCCGGGGTCTACGGGGCTTGGCGGAAAGCGCCGTAAGGCTAGAGGGCTTAAAACTCCAAACTGAGTCTCTTCAAATTCTTCAATTCACAGAGTTTCCGTCACGACAACGTTCATTTGACATATAAAAAGCACTCGGCTGTCTTACAGTATGTTCACAGGTCGCTGTAAAAAAGCCAAAGAGCCAATCGAGTGCACTGCGATCTGTCAGCTAGTCCAAATCAGCAATCATTCGCACAACAGGCCAGGGATGGCGAACTTTTAGGATCAACGTGCCATTTTTTCTTAGTTTTTGATAATTCCATTAACAAGGACAAATGATACCAAAACGGTCGCGGTCACTGTGGCAGTTCTAACACAAGCCCTTTACGGCAGTAGTATTTGGTACCTATCGCCATCGCTACCGCATTGGTGTTTTGTCCTTATAAAAAATGTTGACTTGCTGATGAATAATATTGATTATATTATTATAATATTTATAATCACATATAACCACATACCTTTTTTTACCCCTACCAACCCCTACTAACCAAACTGTGTACCCTCCTAAGTCCTGACCTTAAAAATAACAATGGTTTTTGTACTTTTTTTAGTACACAGGGACTTAGGAGGAACAGCAGGGTTCGAAAAAATCTTATTTTTATAATAAATATCAAAATATATCGGATATAATATCCAGGCTAGGAAAGAGAAGCGAATTTCATTCTGTAAGGGGATTAAACACCTACAAATGTGAAATGTGAAAGAAAAAAAAAATAATCAGTGTTTTCAATCAAGAATTTTTTAATGAACACTTACATTATTATAAAAATCTTCATTTGTTTATGAGATAAATCAACTAATTTTAATAATAATAAGAAAGTGAAAATTATTAACGCCAGGGGCACCAGGGAATTTCCCTTTTTCTATTACTTCGTAAAATATAACCCATATGATATCCGTGATAGGTATGTACATACAAATAATATGTGCAGGATGGATGAATGCGAGTACACCTGTAATGTTAAGGTAAGATTTGGGGATACTTTTTTTTACAGCAACTGTTACTGCTGATATAACCTGCTGTATAAAGGTCATCGCTCATTAGAGCAACCCGGCACCCACTCATCACCACCGCTTCGCCTCGTGCAGTTAGGCTCAATTCCCACTGGCACAGAGTCGAAGCGAAGCGTCAGGTTTTTCAACTGTTCTAAATTCATCTCTATTTCTTTATCAATACGGTACGACCCTAGCAGGCGAAGACGCGCGCATTAGCGCGTTTTCAAATTTTGGCAACAGAAATTCGTACCGTATTGATAGAGAAATAGAGATGTATTTAGAAGAGTTGAAAAACGTGACACTTCGACTCTGCGCCAGTGGGAATTGAGCCTTAGTATTATTTATATCGACTCGTATGGGTTTGCGCTCACTACATCAACTCCGTAGCGTCATCGGTTCGCCTCGGTCGTAAGCCTTTCACGCGCGGAAAGGCTGCTCGCATGCTTGCCTCGCGTTAACTGTGCATTGACAACGCGTGTGTCCCGAGTGGACTGCGCGCTGGCCATGAGTAATTCACTTCACGCGAGGACGATACGTTGCCGATGCGCCGCTCTCCACCCTCCTAACTACCAAAATTCGTCGAACAAGCGACGTCCACTCGTTGACCGCGCGGGATCCACTGGTTGACGACACGTGGTCCACTGGTTGACCGCGCGTTATAACGCGGTCCGCCCGTGGACAACGACTGGACGCCGTGCGACGAGGCGGTACGGAGTGGCTGCTGGGTGGCTCTAATGAGCTATGACCTTTAACCAATCATTCGCAGATTCTTGAAGGGTGCCAAACGGGACCCTGTTACCCTGTCTCTGCTGCCAGTCTTTGGAACCGTAATAGGTAAAAACATCATTGTGTTTTGGTTAATTAAATAAAAGTCAGTTGAACTTTTAGGCACGTTATAGTAAGATTTATTGCATCGCATTTCAAGCGACCAAGAAAGGAATTGATGGGCACTGAACAAAGGCATCGTCAATTATTTCAGTTTGTATAGTTTTATAGCTATTACAATTACGGATATTTTAAATACATTTTATTTTCCTTTAAGTACTTATTTTCTGAGAAAAGTTGTCACCACAATTAATAATTTAATTTGTATTAGGCATCCAATTTTCTCAATGAAGGACTAGGTACAGGATAAGAATATTGAATGTCCGTAATTGTATTACCCATCAAACGTCTGCCATGTTGTCTCTTTCGCACAATGTGCCTTTATAATGATTTGAAAAATGGGTATACATTTTATAAAGGTAGTCTGAGGGTTTGATGCGTTATTAAATTACGGAATTTTAAAAATGTTTTCCTATACCTACGCAGTTTTTAATAAAGAAAAGTTGCATCGAAAATTATGAATTTTTTACTTAATAAAAAACTTATTACAGGACAAGAAAAATATGCCTCGAATACCCGCAATTTAATAATCCATCAAACCCATACCGCATTCATGAAAAGAAAACTCATTTTATCACAATCGCAAACAATGTTAAATAGTATTATTAACTTCATTCTGGATACACTTACTACACTTTTAGTCGGAAGAGTCCGACCAGGTTTTGCTGATTCGCAGAGCTTATAACAATTTAGATATCTTTATTGCTCTTGAAGGCAGTGGCAATATTAAAAATAGTGAGTTTTTGTGTCGTGCACTATTGGATTGCGTTACAGTGGATGTTTCATTGAAATATCTCGAGGTTCTAATGATGTTTTCCCGAAACTATGTAAGCAATGTCTACAAAATATGTTAAAAACCAGTAGAAACAAAAAAAACCTTCTTCAAGAATAATATGGAGTGGCTAGAACGTGACGTAATTTGGCCTTCTTACGGATCTTTGGATTGGGAGTCAATATTTTCTCCCGAGAAACCCTTGAAGTTCAAGAAGTAGTGACATTTTTGGTTTCAACAAATCCTAATGTACTGGTAAAATAAACGAAATTTCAAACAGCGACCGTTCCGTAAGCCGCACAGATATGAAGTAGGTGTCTTGGTATGAAATGTCAAGAATAATACTCTCCATCACACCTACTAAATATTATTTTAACATCTTTAAAAACTACGAAGTTATTCACAAAAAAAGATTTTCCTGCATAAAAAAAAACTAAAATATTTTTTTCTCGTAAATGGCTCATTTTATGACAAAATAGCAATCAGTAAATGTATATTGGATTGACGTAAGGAGTCACTAGAAAAAAAATGGGGTCAAAAAACCCTAAGTCCACTTTTTTCCAATCTGATCCCAGTGTGCGTCGGTTGCTCGTCTCTGAAGTAAGTGTATCCGGAAAAAAGTTAATAGCCATTACAAACGTGCGAACTGAGTCGTAAACATTTGTGTCAGACCTTTCTCTCACACATATAGGAGGCATATCAGGCATATCGGAACTCTCGCTCGCACTTTTATGAGTCGGTTCACACGTTTGTAATGGCTCAAGTATAGTGCTTACTAAAGTTTTAGTTCAGAAACGTAAAATTCTACGCCAGAGCAGCTTTAACACGAGCGTCTTAACGGGGCGTCTTACATTAAAATTTCAAACAACTGCAAGTAACCGTTTACTATTCGATATACATAGTAGGTTAAACCACAAATCAGGATCGGCACTGCAATGTACTTTGAACTCTCGTAATAAACTAAGAATTTTAGTTTTATGAAACGCTGCCCTGGAATCAGTCAAGCACGCTCATTCTGAAATATTTCTCTCATTCTAAAATGTTTCAATTTGCGAACGAGACTGGTGCCAGACGTTAGAGGGTTGCCAACCTCAACACACGCAAACATGGTTTTAGATGAGCAAATAATGAGCATACAAACAATTGATGAGAACCAAATATGGCCACATGGTATTGAAACTAATATCTGAAAAAAATAAACAAACCAAAGTAATAAAGAAGGCACGAGTCCGCCATGGCAAAATAAAGAAAGTAAATATTACATCAATAATATAATCGTACAACAGTTTTAAGTAAGCGAAAGTAAAAATATAAGTAATATCGACACAACGCTTCGATGATATAACAAAATAAGTAATAGTCCAGTTTTAAGTTCATAATCGAGTCTTTACCTTACATTTCGTAAAGCAAGACGCGACAATATAGTTAAATTTAATTATTTATAAATCAATCTTTGCAATGTTGACTTATTTGATAATATGTACAATTGAAGGCATGCAGGCCTCCCAAACAGTCTAGTGCCTTCAGATCACAACGAATTTGCCAAAAATATACAAAAATATCACCGCTACGTACAATCGTACATAAACATTTTATAAAAATACATTTTCACTTGTAATTTGTCAAAGTCACTGCTTAGTTTCTTACAGTTTCCCAATGGCCGCAGAGAGTCTGCCCGCAGCCGAAGAAGCAGAGAATATACAGTCGACAGCAATTGAACTTTTTTTTTAGTTTGATACATAAATGTATTGTACGTATTAAAGTTATATATTTTCTTATTATGTATTTATGTAGAAATTATTTGTATGTAAGTACATTGATTTCTATATATTGCCCCCCCCCCTATTTTAGGCTTCCTACTTGTACGATGTCAATAACGTTCATTTTGTCTAATAAAATGTATTCCAGCAAATGTGCCGCGCAGCACTTTTGCTGGCCCGATTTTGTTACCTACCTAGTGTGGCCTAAGAACTTAACTGAAGCGCACTCATATTGTGAACACACAAATAAACTTTCCTTTACTTAACTGGTGCGTTTTGAACTCATCACATCATCTTCGCAAATGTATAGTGGAAGTGCCGTCTGCTAAGCGCCAAACTATACACTACTATTATGTTTAAAGTATATCAAATATTTATGTATGTTATATTTAGGTTTATAAGAAAAAAAATCACATTACCAAGGTTAACTGGAAGATAATGCTATTAGCATTAAGTTCGCCTTTGTACTTTTGTTTTTATAAAACTGTGCCATAAAGAATAGTAATGATAAATAACTTTTATACAAGTGCATTCTAATCAGTTACTGTAGGAGCACAACAAAAACCTGCTGTCGACTTTAGTGAAATGTGTGTTGTGTGTGTGTTGCTTTTCCCCAGCGATCGGCGCCGGCTACGCTCCGGCTATTGAAAAATACGGTGTTCTCTTGCGGCACCTCCGTTTTGTCACGTTAACAGTAGATTAGCAGATTGTAACCCCCGGTTTCTCGAACGCTAACAGTCTGTTAATCTATTGTTAACAGCTGTCAATTGAAGGGTGCAGGGAAAGGACAAGGTATGCCCACCTGAGTTAATTGCGGGAAAAACGCTTTCTAAAGTTTGAAAGTATGGACATTTGTATTGAGAAATCCATTCCGACCAATCAAAACACGTACTTTTTTGCGACATTCCTTGTTGTATTTCAGTATTCTGAGATTGTAAACAACGAATGTGTTGCCACTAAGAAACAAATTTGAAAAGAAAAAGATATTCTTTGTTTTTTCCCTTCACCCTTCAGTTGAAAAAATAGCATATCGCACCCCCGGTGCTAGACTGTCACTTTTGCAAAAATGCAATTATTCAGGAGAAGGTTTGAAAGCTTTGATAGCTCACATATTAATGATATTTCAAGATTTAAACAACATGAATAGCTTTTATAACATGAACTTTTTTTAACTTTCTTTCTTTTATCGCACCAAGTAAAGGGGTGCCTTAGGATAGTTATTACATATTTAACTCATTTTTGCAAATTTAGCAAAAGTGACAGTCTAGCACCGGGGGTGCGATATGACGGGCGGCGCGTCATCGTGACGCGACGAATGAGGGTAGTTCAAGAGGCAACCGGTTGTGAACCGCACGTGCGTCGGTTCGGGCTGGCATTCGAAGTCTGAGCGCGAACCGACGCGCATGCAGTATTGCTCCTGAGATACTCTCATTACTGTAGTTGAAGGTGTATAAAGTTAATTATGAATTTCGAAGTACCGATGTGAAAGGTTGATCGAGTGATCACTAAAGAATAAACAGTTTTTCCGAAGCTTGCTGTCTTTAACTTACTATGGCCGAGTCTCATCCTACACATACAAAAAAAAAAAACAACTGTTAGCGTTCGAGAAACCGGAGGTAAGGGTATCAGAAACCGGGGGTTAGAGCATCACTCTAGATTTCCGATACTTGTCCCGGCCGATCGGCGCGCACGTTCACATGATCGCAGTGAGCTAGGAAAATAGACAATAATATCTATGTACCAGGTACCCTACTAATGCAAAATGTTATATGATTAAGATTACTTTGTTGATAAAATACTATCAACTATCTCTGCTGCACACTCTAGCAACTATTATATGCTTGACAAAATGTCAAAAAAAAAAAATTGCTTACCAGATAAAAAAAACAATTGAGCATACTTCAGAAGGCTGCATACTGGTTACATACAGGTATAACAAGAACCCAAACTCTTCAATACCAATTAGGTACTCTTCAATACCAACATGTTGACAATAACTTCAAAATAACAAAAAAAAAAAATCGTCTGTTCAAACAAAATAACTTACCATTCAAGGTAACGTAACAATAAATATAGAGTACCACAGTAGCGTTCTAGGGTTCTTACTCTTTCTCGTGTTCGTTTATCATCAACCTGATCGTTCTGAAATCAAGCTGACGTTGGGCTATACAAAATAATAAAACTTCTATGCATTCGGGATCTTGTTATACCCGGTGTTTCAGCCGAAGCTTTGTTCCGATGTAAATTCAGTACATACAGACATTCCAGATGGAACCACGCGAGATCAATGCAGAATCCCGCCCCTATCGTGCATTTTGAACGCACCTACTAAAGATAAACTTAAACGCTACGATACATTATACAAAAAAGTACAAAAAAATTGGTACAAAGCTTAACTTACTTTTGAGATCCTATACCTCGACTAGGTAAAGCTTAGAGAACCTTATTTGTATTATTGCTACACATTACAGTCCATGAATCACTTTGCGGTTTCGGCTCTTCACACTTCCCTTAGAGCCCTAGTGAGTGTGTTGGTGCGGAAATTGCCTTGAAATCAGAAATCAGCATTTGAACACACTTTCCACACACAACAGGTATTTTTTTACTAAACTAAACGTCATATGGGTAAATGAAAAATGATACAAAGACGACCATAAGTTAGAAGATTGTGAAAAAAATATTCGATTGATATAATTAATCAATCCATTGTTATCACTCGCCCTGTGATATTTTAGCGCCCGCGGTACATACGTACAAAAATGTACAAAACCCATAACTATTATGACATAATCATTAGAGGCCTTTACGTCCGTCATGGACGCTTCAAACACAGTGACTAAAAATACCAAATTTGAGAGCGGCAGGCCCTCCTGCATTGCAACGCAGTGCAAAATCTTGCACTAACCTGTATCTTGAGGTAATTTCACAATGTCTTAATCTATTTTTTTTTTCAATGTGAATTTTCAGGGTAATTCAAATTGGACTGGCGAAACCCCGCTCAGCAGGGCGTTCAGTCGACTGCCCCCGGCTCCCTAACTGAACCTGTAACCAATTACAGTTTATTTACTTTCACGATGTTACAGGAACTATGGTCACACACACCACTCTAGGAGATATCTAACCGGCGGCGGCGTATGCCTGGGCATGTTTCAATTAACGAAAAAAATGCCTTTTTGTAAACGCGTTTCTTTGGCAGAATACATATATTCTATTTACTGAAGCGAACGACTAAAGGTAAACAAAGACACAGCATCTCTCAAACTTACATGTTACTCAAAATAGCTCATGCACGCAGCTTTGCTTGCATCGTATAGGTACATCGGTTTGGCAGAATCAGCGTTGAGTCCGGCTCGCTCGCCCATATTTTCCGTTTCGTAATAACAAACACAAAAGTATACGTATAACACCTGGACGATGGACCAAAAAACTGTAGGTACCAATACCTTATTTACAATGATGAACAGATTAAAGAAAATAAAATAACTTAGAGAAGTCAGTTGCACTCCCATCAACAACAACGTCAATCGTGAGTAAATACCTATGGCGTCGGGGTGGCTATCTTACTTTTTTTTGTCTTTAATTTAAAAATACGTTCGTATTCAGCTCTCCATACTTCTTTCTACACTTCGCGTAGCCCATTAGCATAAAATAGTCGAACATAATCGGCCTTTAAACAAAACTCCGTCATCTTTCCTAGTTGCGAACATATTTGGCAGCAGTAGGATCGCTTTTATTTGAGGACCACTGAAATTTTAGGTATTTTTTGGGGCATAGATCTCTTAAGCAAATGGTATTTTCATGATAAAATAAAATATTAGTTAAATAAACTGCAAGTGGGGGATAAATCAGGTAATAACAGTGTTATTGTGTTAATTGCTTAATGGTATTTATTAGGCATATCGTTTTGTATAACTTTGCTAAATATTATGCGGTGTTATAAATATGGCATATTGAAAAACCAAATTTTTGACATGTTGACACTTAGTCGTTCGCTTCAATAAATAGACTGTCGGCAATAGGTCAACCTTTTACATTTTTCGTAATGGCATCTGATAAGCCTAGTAATGCCTGAGGCTTCCTATGTTCTAGCGGCAACCGTGTACCTGTGCGCTACTGTCTGGCGCAATGTGTACCTGTTGAAGCAGTCTGTCTATTTGATAGCATCACCAAAGCCTAGCGGCACCTGTGTCATCAACCATTTGACGGCCACTGATATGTAGCTCAGCCAAGTTTCCCGATGTTGTCCCGCCCGCATCCAATGGGCGTTTATCCATTCACCGGCCCGGCACCCCTGTGGACTCATTATGTAATTTTCGCAACGGATATTCATACGTCTTAAAAAGTCACGTCAACACAAAAATCGACGCCGTACGGAGTACTGTCTCGCTCTAACATAAGGTCTTAAAAGAAGATAGTGCTATACATGACTTTTTAAGACGTATGAATATCCGTTGCGAAAATTACATAATAAGCCCACTGGACCTGTATATAGCCACTAACCTGTATGCTAAAAGAGCCGCCGCAATTGCTTAACGAGCACGACTTGCATTGTCCTCGCTGTAGACGCACTTGTGCGATACATTAAAGTTGAATCGGTAGTTTCAGAAAGAACATTATTAGATCTACAGTTCCCTATAGAAAGAACATTAGTCCAATGAATATCAATTGAACTACGTGGCACTGAAAATCTCAGTAGACGCAGAAACAACATTAGTCCCACTATGAAATCAGTTTTTTATGTCTACTGAAAAGTAAGCAGATTATGACTAATGTTCTTTCTGAAACTACCGATTCAGTTATGGCCGAGCCTGTGCCTAGCGGCGTGTGTTAACCTAATAGTGTGTGTGTTACTATCTGCGTACTAAGAGAGACCGCGGCGCAGTTCGCCGAGCACGGCTTACAGGCTGTCCTCACTGTAGAAGCAGTCAATCTGTTTGATAGCTTCACCAGAGCTTAGCGGCATCTGTGTCATCATCAGTCATTTGGCGCCCACTGCAGACCGCCCTCGCACATGGTTTCTCAAGACTCCTTGTCACCGTAACCAGGTCTGCACCTGTGGACCCGTGCAGCCACCAACCTGTGCGCCAGATCAGTTGCCGTCCCACCTTGGCGAGCTCGGCCTGGAGGCTGTCCTCGTTTTAGAAGCAGTCGATCTATTTGACAGCTTCACCTCATCATCAAACGTCGGCAATGGACAATAATTCGGGATTTTTTCCTTTACTGTATATGAAAAGGAAGCTAAACTGGATAGCCCTACGTTCTTAGTTTTTACCTCAGATAATAATTTCATTCATGATTTTGGTTTTTAAAACCTTCTCATTCTAAAAGGGCGTATAAGCAAAACGGAACGGAATCATAGTCGTGTATCCACGCCATCCAACGTTGAAGCATTTAAAAAAAACTGTCACTGCTCTGTCTGTCAGTGATTTCGTTTATGTAGGTACAGTCGACAGCACGTCAACCTTCACATTTTAGTTGCAAAGTCGCCCGTAACCCAACGGAGTAGAGTGCATGGGTGTATACCATGATGTGCTGTCGACTGTACAGTGCCACCATCTTATCTGTTCAGTTGATAGCGGCGCTAGTGGAGAATTTAGTAGTAACATTTAAGAAATTTACCTAGGAAAATGAGAATACATATTTTAATCCGTCTTTAAATTTTAGTGAACATATATCTATAAATCTTAGTAAGTGAATAAATAAAACAAGAAATGGGGTACAGAATTTACAATTAATTAGTTAGTTACAATTTTGTCCACTTGAACATATAATTTGGTGGAGCTGTACCTACTTCAGTATTTCTTTTTTAAAGGCAACAGACTAATTACTTTTGACAGATTCGAATGAATGATACTTTCTGACTTTGTATTAATCTGTGATGGCGTAATGATCTGTATCACTGAGCGAAATTAAATAAAGAAATTATTTTCTCGAAAACTAGAGCACCTAAAAATAAACAAAAAATATATTCTTATTTAGTGACCGCTAATATCCATATCCTAGAAGAAACTTTCTTGATTCGTGACCATAGAAATATTGTCCATTGTGTGAAACCACTAAACTGTATGCTAATAGAGCCGCCGCCTGTTTACCTGTGCCCTTATGGCATGGCCGGCCTGCATGGTGTCTTCGCTGTAGAAGCCGTCGAGCTACTTGACAGCTTGACCAGTGCCTGTGGACCTGTGCAGACACCAACCTGTGCGCTAAGTCAGCCGCCGACGCAGCTTGGCGAGCACGGCGTGCAGACTGTCCTCGCTGTAGAAGCAGTCGAGCTATCGGCATCTGTGTTATCATCAGCCATTCGACGCCCTTGCCACAGTAACCAGGATTGCACCTGTGGACCTGTGTAGCCACCAACCTGTGCGCTAAGTCAGCCGCCGACGCAGCTTGGCCAGCACGGCGTGTAGGCTGTCCTCGCTGTAGAAGCAGTCGAGCGCCGCGTCGGCGGGTTCGCGGGCGCGCTGCAACACTTGCAGCGCGTGCTGCGGGCAGTGCGCCGCGCGACGGTCTTCCAGCCCGCTCACCTGGGATGCAAGCCGCAAGTCCTCAGTGCTCAGGAGCCGTCCATAAATTGTACAGTCAGGAGCAATAATATATCACCCGTAACCCCACACTGATACTATGTAAATGGGTTTGGAGGAAGAAAAAAAAAAAAGACATATTACTACACCCAGAGAAAAAAAAAACAAAGAGACAAAGACAGAAAGACAAAAAGGTAAAAGACATACACTTTATACAAGGAAAAACCCATTAGACTAAGAGCGCTATTAAATCATCATAATATTACTACATTTATCAAAGAATTTTAATAATAAAGACTTCAAGGTTGCCACAAAATAAATAGTGGCAGTTCCTTTAAAAAAAAATAACCCCCACAATGAGTGGGGCCGGGGGCCTTCGGGCCGCGAGGAGACAACCTCTATAAAAAACACACGGTGGGGGGCCTCCTCCATGTCCCTCTGTTCAGCAGAGGGCATAGAGGAGGTTGAGGGTGGGTCACAGACGGCGACCTGCCGTCCGACATCGTGACGGAAGAAGGGGGTGGGGGGCCCATGCCCCTTCTCCAGTGAGGGTGCGCCCGACGCCGTGCGAGTCGGGTCGACGTCGCCGGGGCGCCGCTGTAGCATTCGCACTGTGGTCTACCACTTGCGAGATCCGGCGGCGCCCCATTGCACGAGCGACAGGACGGCCCCCGGGGTGTTTTAGGAGGTATGCCTCTCCTATTATTAGGAGAGGAGAGTCCGACACGGCCGTCGCCCTCCCCCAAGGGTGGCGGTTATGGTGCACAAAGCATTTCACCCCGTTAACAAAAAATAAACGGGAGCAATAATATATTATGCATTATCACATTTTCTAAAAATCTTAACTTAAAACAGTCTAGAAAGAAGCAAAACGGTTCCAACCCACAACATGGTCATTTTTTAGTTAAATATACCAAATTGATCACCATGCTTTATATTTTAAGAATCAAAGACTTTCATAGTGATCCGATAGGTAGGTATTTGCAAAGTTATGGCACGGTAGACCCACCCACATGTATGGACAGCGTCATCATCATTGAATCTTTTCGTGTGTAGTGTTTATTACGTACGTGTTAAAAAATATCAGTATCAGACAGCGGATTTATATATTTTACGTTTACCAAAATTTTCTTAGAAAGCGCCTGGTTATTATATTGTCAGCTATTTTTTCTATGCTATCGTTTACGAGATAGTGAAACTTGGCTTATATGCACGACTTTTGTTGAACTAACGCACCTTGGACAAATAAAGCGTCGTCCGGCAAATGTCACACTCATCCAGCTCTCGCACGTTCCAGGACGCTGTCTTTTTCTTTGGCGGGTGTTTTAGCTCGTTCACCTGGGACACAAAGCACCGGCTTAGACCTGGGAGTTTCAGGTAGCTCCTGTGAACTATACGGGGCATCATTTATCATTATCCGAAAATTATGCCCAAAATATAATCCTGGACAATCCCATTACCCCATCAAGAACTTTATGAAGTGTTTTATGTATTTAACTCGCCTTTATGCAGATGTTTTATTATAGCAAGTATAGTATAAGGAAAATGGCGCCAACCATAAAAGAATATAAGCAGAGATTTTTTTTTCATCACCCATTCTGGGTAGGCAAGGTGTACTATGCCCATACAGCCAAGTCTTCAGTAGAATTTTTTTATTGATATGAAATGAAAATTAAATTTAATGAGATGAAATGAAATGAAACCTAACCCAACTCATTGCATCAAATCATTAAATCTGATATTGAAAAAAATTAGTAGCTTCTTTGTAGAAATATTTGCATGAATCATAAAAACTTAGTGGTTGATTTTTTCTTTTTAATACATTATTTTGACAGTTGAGAAAGACAACGCACGAGTGCGGAAAAGGTAAAGAAAAAGCACGAGTGTGTAATAGCCCACTTCCCGAACGCTATACCTCGGTGCAATACGCCACTTTTTGAGCAACTGTATTAAAGTAGTATATTTCATTACAAGTGCGGAAAGCCTGCCTGAGGGTTGACAGTCGGAACAAGTTGCAATGACGGTTCCGCACGTGTACTGAACAACTATTTTTAATACGGTTGCGAAAAAATGAAGCAATTTAATACAGAAATTTTTTGGAAAATAGCGCCAACCGTAAAAGAATATAAGCAGAGATTTTTCGGCTGCGCCTCGGGGAGACATTTGTCGGAACTCTTTGCAATGACAGGCTTTCCGCACTTGTAATGAAATATAGGTGGTGGTGGCGTAGTGGGGTTGACCCTTGCTTCTCGATCTTGAGAGTCTGGGTTCGAACCACGCATGTACCAATGACTTTTAGTTACGTACATTTGTTTGTACAGCAACACCATTCGCTGATAAATTGTGCCCGGATAACGGCGACAGGCTTGCCACTTGTCACGTTTGGGACCTAATAAACTCGGCAAAACGTGGGCCCAGTTCCAGTGACTGGTGCCTCTGCCTACCCCTTCGGGGATATCGGGCGTGAGTTTATTAAAAATTTAATTTAATGAAATATACTATTTTGCAAACAATGTCGAATGCGTCGGTTATCGTTAGAACGGCAGGATAGAGGGGCTGACGAACCGGGATCCCCCACTTGCGCAGCGCCCGGCGATGCCCCAGCTCGTCCCCGACGATGGCCTCGAGTGTCCGCTGCACCAAGCGCAGTACAGCCGCCGGCACGCGCGAGTCCGCCGCCAAAGCTATCAGCAGCTGCTCCAGCGAAAACATCGTCGGCTCGAAGCTGTCGCGCACCATCTGCGACCGACCGGGGCCCCGTTTCGTAAGACTCGACTCGTCACACGTTTGGCAGTAAACAATTTGTTGGCAAAATGTCAAATGAGTTACTTTTAAAACGGGATTTCGGAAAATACCGGATTGTGACGTCATATTTCAGTGCACTCTTTTTGTGTTTCATCTATTTAAAAGTTGTAATAACTAGTAATTGAGTAAAACAGATACACATTGTGTAATTTTTGTTTTAATCAAGCATATCAAATAATTTGTTGTTGGTCGTGTCGGGTCAGTCTCACTATTCCCATTGAGCTTTCGTATTGATGGTGATAGTGATGCTACTTGTATCACTATCCCCATTGCGTTTATATACCGCTACTATTCGCGACCAATAAAACGCACAATATTATGACCTCTTTATTATTGTTTTGATATCTATACAGGCAATTATTAGGTATACATAAATAATTACTAAAAGCCCAAATAAAATTTTATATTGCGTAGATTTGTTTTTTTCTGTAGGATAGTTATATTGTTTTACACCCGACGTTATAAAAAAATCCAAATGGGAATAATGAGACTTTTTGTAGGAGAACATAAGTCTCGCTATTACCATTCGGCGTTTCGTAATTCAATGGGAATAGTGAGACTGATTTGAAAAAAAAGTGAGTCTCAGTATTACCACTGCAATGAGTAATGGGAATAGTGAGACTGACCCGTCGTGTCAACTACCGAATTAGTAATATTGACAATTAAAAAAAAAACTAATTTCGGTACTTTTTATCATCAACCCATTATGTGCCCACCGAGGGGCACGGGTCTCTTCCCTAAGGAAGGTATAGGCTGGGGGCCAAATCCTGATTGGTGGAGGCTTGTAAGACTAGTGTCAAGCCGCTAAGGCTTCTGCCATCTATCGACGGCAGCCGGCACCAGCTGCTTAGTGTGCCTTGCGAAGCACGGAGCCAACGGGGTGCGACATTTTAAGACTATCGCTAAGTAGAATACCAAATTGCGTCAAACAGCAACCGTAGAGTAGAATAGAATACAACAGAAAAACATTTATTTTTTATCGTTTTGCTTACACGTACGTATCCGCATTGCATTGCAGTATAAGATGGTTACATATTGCTTAAAGATCTATTAACTTACGCCCGAACCTAATAACCAATCCCCAATCCAAGATTGAAATCAATCCCAGATTGTTCCCTATCCAAGGATCGATCTCCTATCTGCGTCCTAATAACAAAAAAAGAGACCCAATCTTTTTTCGGGTATGGATTGCACGGCAATCTTTTCCCTCCCGTACGTTCCTTTCTACGAAAAACTAATATCAATAGTAAGATTTATTTTAATACTTTTATGCCAAATATATATGTATATAGTTAAATACGATAATGATGAACTACCCTAAACGGAAGATAATAAGGCTGTTTGGCATTTTGTCACGTCCATAATAATTTTTATTCAGATTATTTGGAAAGCGCAAATCGTTTGACTGAACGGAATGGAACGGAACGTTACTGACATTACATGTGACACTAACACAACAATGATGACATTGACATGTTTACTTAGCAACGCCATCATTGAATTTAATAATTTTTATATTGTTGCTGCTCGATAATACGAATTTTCCGCCCATATGTTGTCGACTCAGATCAACTATTTTTTTACGCTCTTTCATTTGGTGTGCATATCGTTCGAGTCTACCGTAGACACGAACGAAATTATTAATATAGATTACCCGTAATCCCAAAATATTTACTGTGATCCTAGAAAGTCAAGGGATTGGTATTTCGGATTGTTTCGTCGATCGATCGAAACGTCAAAATCGACGGATAGGTTATTGGGACGCACAAAATGCGATTCACGTACAGAGGGCAATCCGTAATCTGTGATCGGCCCTCCGAAAGATAGATTGAATTCTAGGATTGAAATTTCTATCCACGGATATGTTATTGGGACGCATAAACTGAAAAATGGATTGATTTCTCAATCTGAGATAGGCAAAAATGGATCGGGATTGGTTTACTTAGTTTGTACTATAGTAAAGGAAGCCTAGGAGTCGACACACGTTTGCTGACCTGGCTACTTCTGCCTTTTTTCGGGACATATTGCACATCACCGATTCTCGTACCTACAACATCGGATTGTATTGCCGGTATGCTGTGTATTGGTCAACTGGATAATCTAGTCCTTCTATAACATAACATAGCTCATATACTATAAGATGCCATGGGTCCTCATAGAGCATATCCCACAGAGCCATACTGGCAACCGAGGGAGCTGAGCAACCGTAGAAGTGAATTTATTAATTTATTTTGCGTATGGTATGCAGCGAGATAAAATACAAAAGGGAGGCCATCTATCCACTCGATCACTTCCTCGTCGGCTTCGTGAATTTTCCGAACGCCGCACACACGGCAAATGAGACATCTAGCGCGACAAAATTAAGAAAATACTTTTGTTCTTGCAACCCAAACCTATATTAATTCTTAGTCATGATAGACCGCTTCACCAAATACTGACTATGATTTATTTTTCTTGAGGGTAGGTAAAACGTAAGCGAGCGCGAAAAGAGAACATTTTATCACACAAATATTTCTGTTCGCTTACGACCCAAAGTCCGGTGAAGTTTATTTCTTATCTAAACTGTATATTGAACAAAGTTTAGTGATGAATATTGGAGCGTCAGGTATGTTATACTATTAAATGATACTATTTTACATACGTTTCTTCCATATAAAAAAAAAGCGGTGGTGGCGTAGTGGGGTTGACCCTTGCTTCTCGATCATGAGGGTCTGGGTTCGAACCACGCATGTACCAATGACTTTTAGTTACGTACATTTGTTTGTACAGCAACACCATTCGCTGATAAATTGTGCCCGGATAACGGCGACAGGCTTGCCACTTGTCACGTTTGGGACCTAATAAACTCGGCAAAACGTGGGTCCAGTTCTACAGACTGGTGCCTCTGCCTACCCCTTCGGGGATAACGGGCGTGAGTTTTTTTTTTTTTTCCATATTTCGAGTCCAGAATACGTGACAAACGATACTCTTTCTTACTTTTGGTTAAAGGCTTTGAGAGTAGAGGCCTATAAAAAAACTTCCAAGGACTACCACTTTGTTAACTATTTAAGTTCAAACTTTGGTATCTAGACAAACCGTAAAATAAATTCCAGCTATTCCAAAGAATCCTTTTTTGAGTTATGTCCATTTCATTGCATGAAGTCGAGATAGTGAAAACTCAAGTACAAAATTTAGTATTAGAATGGAATTATTTTTGGTGTTGAAAAGTGATAGTTTTTTAAATTATCATTGGCAATGTGTACTAAGAGAGTAGTCGTAATTGATAAATTTTGTATGTCTGAACCATCTGCCGCGTACCAAAAACGGTTGAAAACTTTGGTTCAAATTTTCGTATCAAAATTAGTTAGAAAATGGAGGGATTCTAAACAAATACTAGAAAGATTTATAAAGAGTGCTGGTGAATGGCTTGATAGTTATTTTATTCTCCCTAATACATCTCTGAATCTGAATCAAACACCCACACCAAACCCAGGAAGACCAAAGAAGAATTTTGAAGAAAGCTCAAAGAGGACTAAGATAAGGATTGTCAAATCAGTTTCTTCTGAAAAATCGCCGGAAGAATTGTGTTTTGCAGCGGAATCTAGTCTGAACAGGAGTGGAAGAAAGACTGCTGCTCCGGTAGTCAATCTAGCTCTTACGACCACCCCAAAAAAATGTATAGCAGTGTACTTGTTTATGGTAGTGAACGTAGAAGTATCATAATGGATAGTTTTTTTGGGGTGGTCGTAAGAGCTAGATCGATTATCCGAGCAGCAGTCTTTCTTTAAATCTTTCTAGTATTTGTTTATTTACTACTACCTAGCTTGTTTTATTTACAAGCTAGGTAGTAGGGACTCACTAAGAGATTTTTTCAATGAAATCAACATCCTAACAGTTGCAAGAAAATACATTTATGAAAATATTATGTACGTTAGGAAAAATATTAAAGACTTCGAAACACTTGGTAGCCATCATAACGTTAATACTAGGAATAAACATAAATTGTCATTTCCACGATTTAGACTTGCAAAAGTTAATACTTCCTTTATGGGGCACTGTATAAGGTTCTACAACAAGATACCCCAAGATATATTAGAGTTACTTCCAACGCGATTTAAGAATTGTGTTAAACACACTCTTTGCAAAAAAGCTTATTATAAAATCAACGATTATTTAGAAGACAAGGATGTATGGCATTAAATAGTAGTCTAATATTAAATTTAATCAGAGGATAAATGTGTCTACACATCCAAGATATTATTTTGTAGGTTTGATTTGTATTAGCTTTAAGGTGATTTGAGAAAAGATGGTCAGAGTGGAGTTTTTTTTTCGCTGCCTTGTTCTCCACTACAGACGGCCCCAAGGCAGCGGCTAACATTATACATAACTGTATTTACAATGACATTCAACAAGCAGAATGTAAATTCTTTACGTTGAAATAAATTTTTGATGTGATTTGATTTGATTTAGAATCCCTCCATTTTCTAACTAATTTCGATACGAAAATTTGAACCAAAGATTTCAACCGTTTTTGGTACGCGGCAGATGGTTCAGACATACAAAATTTATCAATTACATAATTGACTACTCTCTTAGTACACTTTGCCAATGATAATTTAAAAAACTATCACTTTTCAACACCAAAAATAATTCCATTCTAATAATAGATTTTGTACTTGAATTTTCACTATGTCGACTTCATGCAATGAAATGGACATAACTCAAAAAAGGATTCTTTGGGATAGCTGGAATTTATTTTACGGTTTGCCTAGATACCAAAGTTTGAACTTAAATAGTTAACAAAGTGGTAGTCCTTGGAAGTTTTTTTATAGGCCTCTACTCTCAAAGCCTTTAACCAAAAGTAAGAAAAAAGTCTGAGTATCGTTTTTCACGTATTCTGGACTCGAAATATGGAAAAAACGTATGTAAAATAGTATCAATTTATAGTACATACCTGACGCTCCAATATTCATCACTAAACTTTGTTCAATATACAGTTTAGATAAGAAATAAACCACTATTACTTCACCGGACTTTGGGTCGTAAGCGAACAGAAATATTTGTGCGATAAAATGTTCTCTAATGTAAAAATTATGTTAAAATTAATATAGTTTTGGGTTGCAACAACAAAAGTGTTTTCTTAATTTTGTCGCGCTAGATGGTCTCATTTGCCGTGTGTGCGCCGCCCTTCATCAACCATAGGGGACAGTGGTCGGTAATGTGACACATAATTTGCAGCTCTCCGCAACTGCAGGTGGGATCAGTACCAAACTTCCACTTATGCATCAGGTCGGCGCATCTACCTTGCGAAGTTCGGCATCTATTGATTTGTGTCCAGTATCTTCAGGGTAGGTCAAATCCAGGGACACTTAAGTTTGGATCAGTCACTAGTTCCTTGTTGGGCGCCTCGGAGTCTGCCCACCTATCCGTCCATCTCTCCGACAGGGTCTTTTATTGCTGTAGGTCTTCGAACGCCATCAGTCCAAATGGCCTGCGTAATTCCAGACGCAGCTCGCTTCTGTGCTTTCAATGTCTTTGTGGATTGGAAGCTGTGGCATTTGACTAATTTTGTGACGTGAATTTAATTTCAAACAATGAAATGAAGCAACTCACCTGGAAATCGTTCTGCACGGTGTTGAGCCAGGATGGCAGCGCGTAGTAGACGCTCTCCGATATCGTATACCCCGTGCATATTGAGCAGCTGTAGGCCTGCAACGCAAAACGTTTGGCTTCACTCTTCAGATCACAGTTCATATCTACTATCTACAGATTGCAGATGAAATTTATTTATCTCCACATAAACATTAACGGCCTTACTAATAAAGGTTATGATGAGCTGTGTATACAGGCGTTATGCGAGGTCAGACAAACTGGTTATTTGTACGCTAAATGCGATTAAACCAGTATAAATTGATATACGTCAAATAGTTATTCAGAGTGTATAACTTATTTATTAGTAAGGCCGTAAACATTTACATACAGGCAAATACATTGCTTCTGGCCCCACACTAGGATACCGTGTCGTGGGAACCAGGGGAACAGCGACATCACAAACATGTAAACATCCAAGACCTAGCGTTTTGTTTTGTCCCCAGCCGGGATTCAAACCGGAGGCCTCTCGCATGGTAGGCATATGCGCTATCCGCTGCGCCACATAGGTCGTCGTAACATACGGGGGAAAAAACTCCACTCCATCTTTTCTAAAATAATTTTAACCATAATACGTCCGAATGTTCATTTGATGAGTAAAAAGAGAGAAAAGAGGATGAGTAAAAAGAAAAGAGAGTCGGGCGTTATTTTACAAATCAACATCTGGCATAAAACGTGAAATAGAAATTAAAAACAAATAACAGAATACAAAGTAAACATCAGCTATATCCATGCAGCGGTAAAACGGCGTCAGATTTCGGAAACAGACTATTTGACAACTATTTATAGTTTCTGAAAACAATCTCAGATTTTTGTTGGTATCATTTATTGCTAAGAAAGTGATAATTTTAAATACCTTCGTGTATATCTTATGAAAAAAGTAAATAAAAATTCCCATTTCAATTAAACCGCCAAGACGGTTTCATGGGCATGGGCGCAAGGATAGCTTAGGTTTGTGGAAATAAATTAAAAAAAAAACTGGTCGGTGAACAAAGAAACATCAGCTCCACAGAGCAAAAAAAAGCAGCACAAAAAATTAGAGTACTAAAATTGACTCAAAAGCCATCTAGTGGGCGCCCCCAGAGTAGATTTTTTAAAATATTAGTAACATAAATGATTATGTTAACAGACCATTTGATAGCAGAGACTGTTTTGTTAACCGTAATGATTTGATAACATAATTATGGGTTAACATTTATAAGAAAGGGTTAACAACAGATTTGTTTTGGTTATTAACCGTAACTGTCCGGTAACTGGTCGAAATAATTAACATCGCCTGCGCTCTTTACGTATGCGATGAAAAAAGCTATGGATTGCGCGCTCCCTCTCCTTAACATGGCCCGAAATGTGTTTATTACATCATCATCATCATCATGAGGCTATATTAGTCCACTGCTGGACACAGCCCTCCCCTAATGAGCGCCATAGCGTCCTGTCTTCAGCTTGCCGCATCCAGCATCTGCCTGCAGTTTTTCGCAGATCGTCATCCCACCTGGTTAGAGGGCGTCCTACACTACGTTTGCCGAGTCGCGGTCTCCACTCAAGAACACGTTTACCCCAGCGGTTGTCGGTTCTTCGCGAGATATGGCCGCCCACTGCCACCTCGGCTTGCAAATTCTCTGAGCTATATCGATAACTTTGGTTCTCTGTCGGACGTATTCGTTACGAATTCTATCCTTCAGAGAAACTCCGAGCATAGTTCTCTCCATAGCTCGCTGAGCGACTTTGAACTGGTGGACTAGCCGTATCGTGAGTGTCCACATCTATTTATTACAATATAAAGGTCTTCTTTTTACATTAAACATATTATTTCCCCGTTCCCCAACCAAGTATGGCAACCCTGGTTAACGGAAATGCAACTCGAACCACTGGACCGGCCTTCGAGTTAACAAAAGAATCAGTGAATAGGTAGGAATTCAGGCGCCAGAAGAGGTAAGAGTTACGCGGTAGAAAGAGAGGCAACATTAAGTGAATATAACCAAGGAGAAATTCTCCTTGATATAACGTAGCTTTTTTAGCGCCGCGCGATCTGAATTGCACCTACTCGTAATAGTATCGCTGCTAGGGTCCCTTTTTCTTTAATAGGGCGGCCAGTGCATCTGTGCGAGCGTGACGCAATATATTTTCGCGGGAGCGACAGAGATGGTTAGTAACAGTTCAATGTCCGAAATTCTTTCTATATTCAGGCCTAGATTCTGTTCCCCCTCAGGGATAGCGGGCGTGAGTTTATTTATTTTTTATTTTATTATTCTGTTAATGCATTGTGTTTCAATGACAACTGCATGAACATTGTGTTAGTTTCATTGCAGCTGGGGTCAATGGTATGAAAAAACACGTCGTCGACCCGACCGTGTATCTGTCATTGTGCTATTCTGCCCATGTAACGAGAAACACATTACTGCGGTTTTAGTTTGAATGCAAAAATAAGCTACTCAGAGGCATTTTTTGCAGTAAAAAAAGAATGGCGGTTGTAGATCTACTGTAGGTACCATTTTACTTATTTTTTTCATTCAAACTAAAAACGTTTTTCTCGTTACGAGGGCAGTACCCGTATAATAATGCACTAGCAGAATCGGGGCCCTGCTAGGCGACCGCGCTTTAGTGGGTAAACAGACCTTTGGAAATATGACGACGAACTCTCCGGGCTGCTGGACAATTTTGGAGAGGGCCACGTTCTTTTCGTTGAGGAGGTGCGGTGGGATCATCGTGATATCGGAGGGTAGCCAGATGCTTTTGTTCTGGCAGTAGGCGGGGCAAAGGGCTTCGACGGCGCCGCGGAAACGGTCGCTCTGCTCGTCAGGGATCCCGTACCTGTGGACGCCAATGGACGAACTTTCACTAAAAATCATCATCAACCCATTATGTCCCTACCGAGGGGCATAGGCCATACTCCACCACGGGGGCCAAGTCCGGATTGGTGGAGGCTTGTAAGTGAATGGTCTTACTGTCAGCAGTTCTCAAGCCGCCCTAAGGCCTTTAGACTTGGCTTAACGACTGCCATCTATCGACGGCAGCCGCCACCAACTGCTTAACGTGCCTTGCGAAGCACGAACCGCTCGGAAAAATGCCACTAGCGTTAGTTATAGACAGTGACCCATTCACGGACTGAACTTTACTGACTTCTCACCATGATTAAGCTCTGCGGAATACAGCAAATAGTGTCAAGAGCTTGTGCCGCAGTGCGCCACTGAGAGAAGGCGTGGGCCTTACCGTGGGATATAATAATATATAGCGTGCATTTTATTATATCTTGTGCGAGCCAGTGCGGTTGTACACAAGCCAAGGCAGTACGGATGGCAGCGTAGATAAGGACTCGCCCTATCTTGGGCGGACCGGAGTGGTGATACTCAAGCCACAGCCAAGCCAAGGCAGTACGGATGGCAGCGTAGATAAGGACTCGCCCTATCTTGGGCGGACCGGAGTGGTGATACTCAAGCCACAGCCAAGCCAAGGCAGTACGGATGGCAGCGTAGATAAGGACTCGCCCTATCTTGGGCGGACCGGAGTGGTGATACTCAAGCCACAGCCAAGCCAAGGCAGTACGGATGGCAGCGTAGATAAGGACTCGCCCTATCTTGGGCGGACCGGAGTGGTGATACTCAAGCCACAGCCAAGCCAAGGCAGTACGGATGGCAGCGTAGATAAGGACTCGCCCTATCTTGGGCGGACCGGAGTGGTGATACTCAAGCCACAGCCAAGCCAAGGCAGTACGGATCGCGTTCGCATTCGCTCAGCCGGAATTCACCAGGACTCACCATATCTTGGGCGGACCCGAGTGGTGGTACTCAAGCCACGGCAAGCCGTGAGGGTCGCGGTGCCAACAGCTCGTACTGAAGACCATGCCCAGATGGAGGGTGGGCACTGTAACGCTGAGCACTGGACCCAAGGACCGCAGCACCGACCCGGAGCTATTACTCAGGACCTGTCGACAATGGACGACAATTAGTTGATTTGCACCTGAAGGTTAACATGATGATGGCATGGCCTGGTACCTACCTAACAGTGACATTACAAAACACGAAATTCTTTATTTATGTAGTTATCTATGTACAGTCACGAGCAATAATATACATATATACACTGTCACATTCTCTAAAAATCTTCACTTAAAAAAATCTAGAAAGAAGTGAACGACAATTTGTCCTAAATTATGTAACCAATGCTTAAATAATTTAGGACAAATCTTCGAACACATGTGCAGTACAAAAAAAATGTGTACGTCGTATAAAATGTGACAGTATATAGAATAGAATAGAAGAGAATATTCTTTATTGTATGTACACCAGGAATTACACATGAGATTTGACAATAAAATAGTACAGTACAATTGGCGGCCTTATTACTAAAAGTAATTATATATACACTTCTCATCATAAAAATCGAAACACCTTGCAAGTTTATGTTTTGTAGGGATTATTAGAAAAATATGTATATTTAGGTATATATGTTAAATGTCGTTTAATAGTGAATAATATGAGGATTTGAAATCCTAATGTTATTGTTCTAAATTCAAATTAAATTTTCATAGGTTTCGTAATTTGGTTTAACGAGTAATTTTTGCCCTATATGGAGTATGAAGGAAATCAGTAAAACAATGCACATAAATGAAAAAAACGCTATGAAAAGTTTATTTAATAACTTGTATTCCCTCCCCGAGCTCTTATTACTGCTTCCATACGGTTCTTCATCGATCGGATGAGAGTCACGATCAAATGTTGTGGCATTCCATCCCATTCCTCTTGGATTGCATTTTTAGTGTTTCTGGGGCAGGATCTCTTGCACGAATTCGTCTCTTTAATTCATCCCATAAATGTTCTATGGGATTCATGTCAGGGCTTCTTGCTGGCCATTCCATAATGGAGATACCGACTTCAGTAAGATAATCTCATCATACGACGTCCGCGGTGTGAGGCCTAGCATTGTCGTGCATGTATATGAAGCCGTTGCCAATAAAATCTGCATAGGGCATCACGTGAGGCTCAAGACACTGTTCGACATACCGATGACTGTTCAGTGCAGGCAGACGTGGCCCAGACACGAAGGCAAGCTCTGTCTTACCGTCGGCGCTGATTCCTCCCCAAACCGTCCACGAACCGCCACCATAGCTGACCTTTTCTTCAATGCAGCATTGTGCAAAGCGTTCTCCATCTCTTCTGTAGACCTTGTTGCTTCCGTCGTTACCATACAGCATAATTTTACACTCATCAGAAAAAAGGCCTTTGCTCCACTGGAGGTATGACCAATTAAGGTGCTCACGAGCAAAGTTAAGGCGCGCTCTTCGATGGTCTGCAGTTAATTTCGGTCCATTTGCTGGTTTCTGCGGTACAAGTCCACGTTCCTTCAACCTTCTTATAATTGTAGAGTCACTTACAGCCACCCTAAACATGAAGCTGCTGCTGCAGTTGAAAAGCGTTCAGGCGTCGATTTCGTAAAAAAGTTGTGACAATAAATCGATCATCTCGCTCAGAAGTGACCCGATTCCTGCCAGATCCTGACCGGCGCGTAAACAAACCAGTCTCCCGATAGCGTTTGTAGACTCTATGAACAGACGATATGCTTAGATGCAATCTTCCCGCCACAACACGCTGACTAAGCCCAGAATCCAGCAATGCCACCACTTGGGCGGCCTCTGCAGGCGAAGCATCCATATGTTTAAAAAAAAAATCTTTTCTTCAGACGTCCCAAAGTCACAGTAAACAAATAAAGATCAAAAAGTTTTAAGATAGGCGATAATTTTCAGTTTTAAAAGTGAAATGTACTCCAACTCTAAACACACATTTGTCTCAAAACAGTGATTCATTTCATTTATAGGATAAACAAATGAAATTATAATTTTGAATTTTGAATTTTCGCTTCCATTGTAAAAGCCAAGCTACCAGCTATACAATTATGTTATTTTTTTCATGGAATGAAAACTTTTTGTGTGATATTAACACAGAAAAAATAAAAACGGAAGTGTTTCGATTTTTGTGATGAGAAGTGTATTATTGCTCGTGACAGTACGCTTCTACGTAACTGAATAAGTAATCTCTTTCGTATATCTGGCTAAGGAAGTTGTTTACATTTAATCTTAACAGATGTTTTTTATGTTTGTTAATCAATTATTTTTATATTACAAATGTTATTATTAAATCCATTACGGTTTTACAGAAACAATTTATTAAATACAATACTCCATTCCAATATATTTTTTTCATTTCTCTGTAATGCTGTTATTAGTTTCATACATGGTTGAATTAAGATAAACATAGTACTTGCGGTAGCGCACGCCAAGAGGCGTGTCGGCAGACCGCTACTGAGCTTTAACACATTGACTGCCAACTACGAGTATACTCGTATTGACTTCTTATTGTGGGAACCGGGATTGGATTCATTGTTGGCAGCCAATGTGTTAAAGACTGCGTTAAGCGTGATATGGCGGCATTTGGGATCGTACACGACAGCTGGGAGGACCTCGTTGTGGACAGAGAAGCCTGGAGAGCGAAGGTTCGGGAGGGCCAGGCGGACAAAAGAGCCAGGAGGCACCAAATCCGTAGAGACCCGACTCCTGACCTTCTCTTTATATTATAATTGGACTTTTCGGTCACTCAAAAAAGTGTCAAGAATCAGAATCAGAAATGTATTTCAACGTAAAGAATTTACATTCTGCTTGTTGAAGGTCAATGTACATACAGTTATGTATAATGTTAGCCGCTGCCTTGGGGCCGTCTGTAGTGGAGAAAAAGTCCCAAGTCCCACAGGACACATCCCTAGGCACTGCTTGAATCGTCCGTAACGGACGTGACAGTCTATGATGATGATGAGTACTTTTAGGAAACCAGTGTACATATCTGATAGCATTGAATTTAGATACAGAATTCAATGCTGATAGTACTGATAAAAAAACTTTATCTAGGAAACCAGGTAAGGTAGAAGAATAAAAAAAAATCCTTTTAGTTAGCCGGTTTCCAAGCTCCGGTTACCTCATAACGGCAGAAGGGTTTCCGATTGGGTAGTAAAGGCTACATTACATCGGGGCAACACTGTGCGGCATTGCGGTATGCCACAAGGTCGCATGCTACAACGTCGCACATTGTAGCAAGAACCGTGTAGCATGGCAACACCTTGCGTCATGTGGCAAACTGTCGCAGGTTCTTCTTCTTCTTCTGCCGCAATTTTGTAGCATGCGGCCTTGTGGCATGGCGCACAGTGTTGCCCCGGTGTAATAGAGGCTTTAGACACGATCGAGACCTGCAACTAATACAGCCCCCACCTTGAGGTTCCATGGATGCTTAGCGCCCGGCTCAAGTTTGTTCTTGGTGAAGCCCAGCCCCCTGGCGCCCGTGTCGACGGCAGCTGTGTTGACGCACACGTGGTCGCTGCCGGAGACCACCAGCCGCCAGTAACTCTCCTCCACTTCGTCTCTGGAAGGCCCCAAGGGGCCAGCATTCGGAAAGTGCATTTGCATGACACTGTTCGCCACCTGCCGGAAGGAGACAGGGTTATAATAGTAAGCTGATATACAAAAATCCCGTGTCACAGTGATCGCTATCGAACTTCTCTGAGACGGCTTCACTGATATTATATTTTTGTATACATTTAGTAGGTTTGAGAATCGTAGGCTGATTAATATGGCAAAGCAACGTTTTTATAGCATTCCCCTTCAAAAAAGGCTATTTTATTCACATTAAAAGTTATGTTAATGAAGTTTTATACTTCTACAGTGTGGCCCTGGATAAAGTGCAATCCCGAAAGGGGATGAAACTAGACCATGAATCATTGACTAGAAAAATATAAAAAAAAAATATAAAAAATTATTGTAGGATTTATTGGTATTTTAAGATTTTCATGTTTCATTAAGGACTCTATGTACAAAAGTATTGATTTCTTCCAAAATAATGGGTCTATTTCTTTGAAATAAAAAAAAACAGTATGCCTAATACCTGGCGATGACCATGAAATAATAAATAGTCCGCAAAAAAGTAACTATCTTGGGTAAAAAAAGGTATTTTTATGAAAAAAATGATTTTTTTAGACGTTTATTTTAAAAAACTTCAAATTACTAAAAAAATGTGCCCTATAACTATGTAATTTTATAGCTTACTTTTATTCTTTACCATTTTAGCTTCCAAATAAAAATAAAAACAATGTTCTAACTAAAAAAATGGCTAGGTAGGACTTATTTACATTTTAGTAGGTAATAAAAGTCAGACTTTAATCACAATAACTTTATTAATAAAATTATCCGTAATTTACAATTTTGCATTTTTATTTAATGCATTAAATGTTCAAAATGGCCTCCTCGATTTTGCAAGCACATTACTGCACGAATATTAATTTGGTTAGTGGCTCTGCGAATCATTCCTGGATCATTTTTAATGTCATTTGCGCACTGAATTATTCGGTCGTGCAACTGTGCCTCGGTATTTATTGGCGTGCTGTATACTCTTTGCTTCATGACACCCCATAAAAAATAATCTAGGGGTGTCAGATCAGGTGAACGCGCTGGCCAGCCTACTGGCCCTCCTCGGCCAATCCACCGGTTCGGGTAATTTTCGTTCAAAAATCGCCGCACCTCCCGCCCATAATGTGCAGGACATCCATCCATTTGGAGATACATACGCCCACGCCGTCTCGTAGCCAGGGGAACATCTTCCATCAACATGGGTAAATTTTGTAGTAATTCTAAAAAACGTTCAGCATTTAGGGTTCTGGGTAAAATGACTGGACCAATTAAAATGTCGTCGATTAAGACTGCCCATACGTTTATTGAAAATTTTACTTGAAAAGTAGATGCCCGTTTCAATCGTGGATTTTCGTGAGACCACTGGTTCAAATTTCTGCAGTTTGTAATGCCGTCTCGGGTAAATGTCGCTTCGTCCATCCAAAAAATGCGTTAGGGGAAAATTTGGGTCAGCTCTAATTTTTCTTAGAATCCACGTCGACATTACGCATCTTGGACGATTATCTACATTTTCGTGTAAATGTTGTACTCGTTGGTAATGGAAAGGATGCAATCCCTCCTTTTTCAAAATTCGCCAGACAGACGTCTTCGATATGCCATGACGCAACGCTAATCGTCTTATGCTTGTTGTAGGGTCAGCAAACAGATCGTTTAAAATGGCCTCTTCGCATGTCATCGCATTGTCAATAACGACAGCTGGTTGCTCACGGCGATCTCGTGCCAAACCAAGTCCAATGTTGGAGAGCCTCCTATGAATCTCTTGAAAATTTCGAGCTGAGGGTATGAGTCTGCCCGGGAAAGCATTTATGTATGCAGTCCGAGCGACTGTTGTGCGACCCTGTGACATGCCATAATAATAATGCATGTCGGCTATTTCTCGAGGTGAGAACTCTGTCAATCGCGGCATTTCGTCAACACTTAACAGCAGAACAGCAACAGTCCAAACGTAACGAACAGTAGAAAACGTAACAGTCAACAATGTAACAAAAACTTAATAACAAATCGACGAGAACACAATGCGAGAACGAGAACAGTAGTAGCAGCGGCGAGAATATCGGAGCGACTGTGTAAGTCCTGTTTCGAACCCCCTGCCTCCCCTCCCCTCGCCTTCCCTCTACCTGAGTGTAGAACAAAAGGACTGCGACTGCCGAAGGGCACAGAGTAGGACGGAAACAATGGAAAAAACGGTCTCTACCTGCACGGTAACACGATTAGGCTCCACTTTAAAAGTTCGTAGATAGCGTGTTTTTTTAGTTAGAACATTGCTTTTTTTATTTGGAAGCTAAAATGGTAAAGAATAAAAGTAAGCTATAAAATTACATAGTTATAGGGCACATTTTTTTAGTAATTTGAAGTTTTTTAAAATAAACGTCTAAAAAAAACATTTTTTTCATAAAAATACCTTTTTTTACCCAAGATAGTTACTTTTTTGCGGACTATTTATTATTTCATGGTCATCGCCAGGTATTAGGCATACTGTTTTTTTTTTTATTTCAAAGAAATAGACCCATTATTTTGGAAGAAATCAATACTTTTGTACATAGAGTCCTTAATGAAACATGAAAATCTTAAAATACCAATAAATCCTACAATAATTTTTTATAATTTTTTTTTATATTTTTCTAGTCAATGATTCATGGTCTAGTTTCATCCCCTTTCGGGATTGCACTTTATCCAGGGACACACTGTATAAAGCATGAAACATATTTAACATAACAATTTACATGCAGACACATACATTGCTTCTGGCCCCACAGTAGAAAAAAAACCCTCTTTCTACGGAACCCTGCTATGCGCGTGGCCCGACACGCATTTGGCCGGTTTTATAAATGAGACTGTTAGTCTTCCAGAAATAAAGTAACAAAAAAGCAGGCCGAGAAAGCGGTCTACAGAGTTAAATCTCTGGCTAAACATGAACCTGCTTCTCTATTTTTGATCTGCCAACACTTAGAGCCATCGCAAACAGGGCGACTTGTCGCCGCGTCTAGTCGCCGCGTCAACCATGATATTGTCATTTGCTTCTGACGTCTTGTCGTCGCGACTCCGCGACTCTGACCCCAAGTGTGCGGAGATTCGAACAAAATATATGAAAATTGACGGCCGTAGCTTGTCGTCGCGTCTAGTCGCCGAACTGTCGCTGTCGCGTTTCGCTAGTGTGCGCCTAGGCTAAAGGTGATTTGAGAAGAGATGGTCAGAGTGGAGACCTTTTTCTCCACAACATTCGGCCCCAAAGCAGTGGCTAACATGGAAATTATAAGTACATTGACATTCGACCAACAAAATGCAAATTCATTAAGTTGAAATAAATCTCTGATATCTGTGGATCTTACCTTCTTAAAGGTGGCCATGCTCATTGGGCGGCCTCGCAGCACGCAGTCGTCCGCCTCGTCCAAGGGCGGGTCGTCCTCGTCCTCGTCCGTGTCGGAGGCCGAGGCCGAGGCGTCGCCCAACTGCTGCCGCTGTTTATGGAGCGGGTTCCGAGCGCGCTCCAACATCCGCTTGTAGCGTTTCTCCCACTCGCCATCAACCTTGGATAGGATGTTCTGGCGTTCGTCTGCGGGAAAATGTTCACTATAAATCCGTTCGCCTGTTACCACAATTGGGTATTTGACAGGATGTCAATGAGTGAATTATATGCGCGACCGAGCGGTTTGGCCGCAGATTCCAGCGGCCGCGGCCAAGTCGCTTTTTGATTTATATGAAGCGGCCCGAGCGTCTCCGTTCTCCACACGTTTCTCACAAACAACGAAAGAGCGTCCCGTCCGCTACAAATGCACCGATACAAGTGAACACGTTGAAACTCGTCCAAGCGGCCGTGCGACCACGGTGACGGTGACGGACCCAATTATCAGCACTCTAAGAGATCATTCAATTTCATCTCTAAATATTTCATATACTACAATATTCAATAACGATTGTGTTGCGTTAATAAAGTAAAGCCAATTTAATAGGCCACATTTGACATGTGTCAGTCTTAGCTTCATAGTGAGGTGACCTGCTAGAAAACATCGATTACATCGAATGAATCGATACGGACTTCAAGCATTTGTGAATCGAATGCAATTATTGTGAAAAAGTACGTATAGGTACTGTCATTTTAATTGAGGTTCATTGAAAACTAAATCAAATAAAGAATTATTAATCAAAACCCTGTCCCATTATTGTCTAACCTAAATTTATAAAATAAAATAAGACACGTAGGTATATAATTTAACAAAAAAAAAATGCATTTATTAACTAGAACTAATATAATTATACCGAGTGTTATCATCGTCATCACTGCTGTCCGCTCTCAGAGATATAATTAATTCTCCTTTGATAATGTTATATATTCTCACATCTCGTTCAACATTTAAAAAAATATTTTCTTTGTCTTCTCGACGACTTTGCCAAGAATATCCTACGAGTTTTTTTTTTTGCCTAAAAGTGTAATAATATAATAAAATGGTCCTCGGCCTTAACAAGAAAAATACATATAAAAAAATTTTACAAAGATTTGGCCGCGCCTCTAACACGAAAAACATATTTATGAAACACAACAAAGATTTGGCTTTGGCCTTCTACAAAGGATTACCTGTATTGACAAGTTGTCTTCGGATACAGAAAAAGGAAAAACGTTAGACCTGGCTGCACGGACGAAAGTCCTTTGCATATTCTGCTATTAGCAGAAAAACAAGATAAAAAAATAAAATATAATGAAACGGATTTTGTTTCTATTTAATTATATTTATATTTTTTAGATTATTAAAAGAATAATATAATAATGTTTTTCACTTCTCATACTATAAAAGTTCGTCTTTATGTGATGCGTACCTACTAGTTGTTAAATCTAGTAAATAAAATAATCACAATGTGGAATCATGTATGGCTATACATTCCTTAACAGGTAATCATTGCATTCAATTCAACTTTTTGACTGATGATTCCTCTGATTTTTACGGTAACATCCCTAGTTTTTAAAAACAAAAAGGGTTGACCGACATAACCTAGTGATGAAGTTCAGTCTTTTAGGACAAACATTGTTTACTAAGTTTAGAATGGTTTTTTAACATTATTACAATAAATAAGTATTATTAACTGAAAAAAGTGAAGCAATTGTGCAGTTCAAACTTTGAAAATATAAATAATATTGTGTGCCCTGCGTTACAAGGTTACGTTGATGAATTTTGATGAAGTGTCAAATGTGACCTATTAAATTGGCTTTACATTAATGTTGAGAATATAATCACCTGTGGTGTAAAGTAAGACTTTTTTAATATTTGTAGTTTTTATTGAGACAATATTTGAATTTATCATACAATAAGCCTGTCACCAATCCGCTACTTAACTCTTTTTTCAAGTATGTCTTAAATGCTAAATATCTCTTCCATTAGACCAAAAAATATTTTAGTATATTTTTTGAGGACCTACAAGCAACAAAAACATTATTTTAAAACGTTGCTTTGCTAAACAGCCAAAAACGCGGTCCGCCATTTTTGTCTATGGTTTGAAGTCCTAAGTATTTGTAAACAAAGTTTGATATTCAACCAACATAGGTAGAGTTCGTGCCACGAAAGAAGTATGAGTTAATGAATTTTGGCTTTTATTGTTATGGCCTTAAGGATTTTACCGTGGGACTTGTTTGTCCAGGATCTTGTTGTTCTTTTTGTAGCATTGTTTGGCAGAAAGCAATTGGTAGTCTGTAGGCAGTAAAGCTTGGACTCGTCGGATATGGAACGCATGATATCCTTCATCGTGAAGTATGTCTTGGATAGAAGTTCTTGGGATGTTCAGAGTACGAGCCATAGCTCTGGTACTCGTGGAAGGATTTCGTTGAACTTCTTCGAGCACAACTTCTCTGCGATCCGGGTCAACTCTAGGGATTCCTTCCCTATCGCCTCGTTGGCCAGGAATGCGGCCTGCCATTAAGGTATTGTGCGTGTTAATAAAAACGCGATGGTCGGGATAATGCTCAGGTTGCGGCCCACCACGACGTTGAAGTTGTTCGCGATATTAAACTCCATAACTCCATAAAAATAGTGCATTTCTGCGTATTCACTTAACGTGTAACTCATCTATTACACTTCCAAGTAAACAAAGTCCAAATCAGTATGCAAGACACAGTCCAATTAACGAGCAAAGTAGTCAAATAAGTAGGCAGCGGAATCCGCGGACAAAGCGAGACAGTGAGGTAAAACAAAATGAAGACACGTGTAGCAGTAAACACAAAGTGAGAACGACTGAGGTACAAACTTGTTTTGTGTTCGCTTCTGCTGCGCTGCCCCTCTCACTCTTACCGCTGAGAGTGAGAGAGATAGCAATAGTTCGGCGGCCTCCTATCCTCAAAGACTATTGTTATTACAGGTAAAAAGTTGCGTCTGCATTTACAACCCATGAACCACGAGAACGGACCGCGCAAAATTAATTACTGTAAAACGGAAAATGCCTCCAAATTTTTTAATCTGTGTTTTATTGACAAAACCACTTTTATTCATCATGATGATGACGACTCGTTCATTAATAAACTAAGAAAAGACGAAATGGCAGAAAAAAAATTTGTTAATTTTAATAATTCTTCACCTCGCTGTCTTCGAAGGCCAAATGTACACAAAGTAGCTCGTTAAGCAGTACTTTTTTTTAATGATTATGAAATCTGAGAGTCTTGCGCATTTCTGAGGCTAACTAAGAAACCATTATAACATCTGTTTGGATTTTTAATTTATTTTTGAAAATTCAAGTCATAATTTACCGAACGTAAATTTTTGACTTTAGACCAACATTTTAATAACTTTTATCAAAGTTACGAAGCTGATTATTTTATGCATAGAAGAACAACTTGTGAAGATTCAGTTACAAAAAAAAGTAATTGAAAAAAGTTTCTAGTCTTTTTTTAGAAATTTTAATTAATGAATTTTCGCCTTATCAATTTTAAAAATTGATAAGGCGAAAATTCATGAAAATTCAGAAAAAAAATCATAACTCCGAAACTATGAAAAATCGCGGAACATACATGGGGGTGATTCGGATACCCCATGACAAGAGGGACCTAATTTTTTTTTTTGACGTCAATCCCCCGGCCTCCCTGTATAAAAGGAGAAGCTGACTGACTGACTGAATGACTGAATGACTGACTGACTGACATATCAACGCAGGGCCCAAACAATAAGGGTTAGAAACTTGAAATTTTGCACAGGAGTTCCTTTTATAACGTAGGGTAGCACTATGAAAGGATTTTTCAAAATTCACCCCCTAAAGGGGTGAAATGGGGGTGCAAAGTTAGTATGAAACTCTGCCGATTTTGAAGTTAGTCAAATGAAACTCAGTATGAAGTTTCTTCGTTTAAAATCATGAAACACGTGTAAAATAGTTTTTCAAAAATCATCCCTTAAGGGGAAAAAAGAGGGTGCAAAGTTAGTATGAAACTTTGCCGTTATCAAAGTTATTCGAATGAGATTCTATATGAAGGTCCTTCATTAAAAGTCATGAAAGATGTGTAAAATAGTTTTTCGAAAATCATCCCTTAAGGGGGAAAAAGGGGCGTGCAACTTTAGTATGAAACTTTTCCGTTTTTGAAGTTATTCAAATGGGATTCAATATGAAGGTCCTTCATTTAAAATCATATAACATGTGTAAATTAGTTTTTCAAAAATCATCCCTTAAGGGGGAAAAAAGAGGGTGCAAAGTTAGTATGAAACTTTGCCGTTATCCAAGTTATTCGAATGAGATTCTATATGAAGGTCCTTCATTAAAAGTCATGAAAGATGTGTAAAATAGTTTTTCGAAAATCATCCCTTAAGGGGGAAAAAGGGGCGTGCAACTTTAGTATGAAACTTTGCCGTTTTTGAAGTTATTCAAATGGGATTCAATATGAAGGTCCTTCATTTAAAATCATATAACATGTGTAAATTAGTTTTTCAAAAATCATCCCTTAAGGGGGAAAAAAGAGGGTGCAAAGTTAGTATGAAACTTTGCCGTTATCCAAGTTATTCGAATGAGATTCTATATGAAGGTCCTTCATTAAAAGTCATGAAAGATGTGTAAAATAGTTTTTCGAAAATCATCCCTTAAGGGGGAAAAAGGGGCGTGCAACTTTAGTATGAAACTTTGCCATTTTTGAAGTTATTCATAATGGGATTCAATATGAAGGTCCTTCATTTAAAATCATGAAACACGTGTAAAATAGTTTTTCAAAAATCATGCCTTAAGGGGGAAAAAAGGGGGTGCAAATTTAGTATGAAACTTTGCCGTTTTTGAAGTTATTTGAATGAAATTCAATATGAAGGTTTGTCATTAAAAGTCATGAAATACATGTAAAATAGTTTTTCGAAAATCATTCCTTTCAGAGGGTAAAAGGTTAGTATGAAACTCTGCCGTTTTTGAAGTTATTCGAATGAAATGCAGTATGTAGGTCCTTCATTGAAAGTCATGAAACATTGTGTGAAGTAGTTTTTAGAAAATCATCCCAAGGGGGGTGATTTGAAATTGAATTGAAAATCATCCCAACTTTGCAAAGTTAGAATGAAAGCTCTCTGATATTCAAAGTTATTTCAATAAAATGTTGTATTTGGGTTATAAGTTCCTGATAAAGTTATTGATTATTGCCGACAGCCCTTTTTGTGAATTCAATACTTATGGGGGTTGCAAATTTAGAAGGTATAAAAGTTCTTCGTATTTACTTCGTATCGTCGCTTCGTTTATTCATTTCGCTGCGATTTTTTAATTGAATTTCTTTGTTCTTCCATGTGTTTAATACCACCTTAAATACTTGCTTACTTTCTTATTTTTTTTCATATTGGTCGTTCTAACTCTTGAATAAATATTCTCAATTCTTCTTATTATTTCTCCGTTCATGTGTTCATAAATATTTCTCAGTTCTTTAAAATACAACCCATAGTAAACAGCCTATACGAGTATATGTCCCACTGCAGGGAATGGGTCTTCTCTCAGAGAGATTAGTATGGTTTTATTTATTTCGCATGCGCTAAAAGTATCCCAATCTTAATTGCAAACGCAAACACTTTACTCAACTAAAGCCCACGCGGACGAAGTCGCGGGCAACAGCCAGTTATAATAAAATGATAAGACACTAACTGCACAAGAAGAGTTTTTGCAACACTAAATCCAATAGAACCTACGCACGCACGACTGACAGATGTTTGTTTAAAGGTGCTTCCAAGATCGCGGATAGTGTTTTCACCGTTCCGATTTAAAAGCGAAAAATATTTTTTTAATTTGCAAATTTTGCAGCCATCCTGCATATTTACTTAGCAGAGTCAATATATTTCGGTTTCTTACGTTAGATACTACAGGAAATATCCATTTATCGCGGCAAATTTGATACGAGGCAAGTAGCGTATTATCAGCACAGTCGTCACCAATTATCAGCACTGTGAATTGTAAAACGCTTTAAGGGTAAAAAATAAAATATCTTTTCGTTTACGTTTCTATTAATTATAGCACGTCAAAATGTGCTTTAACATCTAATTTGTTCAACTTTCAGTCGACTATGATAGACAGATCTTTGAAATCAGGAACTTTACCTTGAAACCAAATATCAGTACCATGATGATAAATGGTAAATGGATTTTGAGCATGGGGCTAAAATTTGGAAAACAAGGTTAAAATCACTTTATACACAACACTCAATCATACTTTCAGTTACACGCAGTCCATTTTAAAAGAAGACCTTATAATTACGTCTATTTTAACCTATAACCAGCAGGGTGCTGATAAAATTGGAAAACTTGAAATTTCTGTATCCAGTTATTGGCACCATTATGTATCTATCTTAACCTCCTAAGTCCCCGTGTCCTAAAAATAGTACAAAAACCATTGTTATTTTCAAGATCGGGCCTATTTAGGATGTGGAAAACATTAAGAATGTGTTTACATACCAGTATTTATAGATAGTGCTTTAATAGCATTACTCAATGATTAATAAACGTAAGCAAAATCTTACCCTTGATGGCTCAGAATGGTCGAAAATCACTTTTAATTACACAACGTTCACTTCTCCTCAAGATAGAAGCGCCATGATAAATGTCAAACTACACACATTGTTGTTAGTACAATAATTAAACTATCAAAATTTGTTTCTTAAACTTGCAACTTTGAATTTATACATATTATATCTTATATTGTGAGGTTTTTTACGGGGTGCTGATAAACTGGTGCAGTGCCAGCATTTGGGTCCGTCACCCTAAATAGTTACACACAATGGACAATAATTCGGGATTTTTTTCCTTTGCTGTATATGAAAAGGAAGCTAAACTGGATAGCCCTACGTTCTTGGTTTTTACCTCAGATAAGATTTTCATTCATGATTTTGGTTTTGAAAACGTTCAGAAAACAGAACGGAATCATATTCGTATATCCACGCCATCCAACGTTGAAGCATTTAAAAAAAACTGTCACTGCTCTGTCAGTGATTTCTGCTTTGACGTGTTTATGTAGGTACAGTGCCACCATCTTATATGTTCAGTTGATAGCGGCGCTAGTGGAGAATTTAGTAGTAACATTTAAGAAACTTACCTAGAAAAATGAGAATATTTTAACCCGTCTTTAAATTTTAATGAACATTATCTACAAATCTTAGTAAGTGAATAAATAAAACAAGAAATGGGGAACAAAATTTACAATTATTAGTTACAATTTTGCCCACTTGAACATATAATTTGGTGGCGCTGTACCTACTTCAGTACTTATTTTTTATAGGCAACAGACTAATTACTTTTGACAGATTCGAATGAATGATACTTTCTGACTTTGTATTAATCTTTGATGGCGTAATGATCTGTATCACTGAGCGAAATTAAATAAAGAAATTATTTTCTCAAAAACTACATCACCAAAAAATAAACAAAAAATATATTCTTATTTAGTGACCGCTCATATCCATATCTTAGAAGAAACTTTCTTGATTCGTGACCCTAGAAATATTGTCCATTGCTTGTAATTTCGTGGTGTAGCGGCCGGGCCGCTCGGACGCGCGGACGCATATAATTAGAGACTTAAAACGGAATTTTGAATGAAAATACTTGCTTGTGACGTCACATTTCAGAGCACTCTTTTCATGTTTCATGTGATGTTTAAAAAATGATGAATAAAAGAATACATTTTCCGAAGCATTTTGTAATTTTTGTTTTAATCGAGCATCTCAAATAAATTATTGTTGATAGTGTCAAATACCGTATTGGAGGTAGTTTAGCAAAAAGGTTCCAACCCATTTCAGGTAATTTTTGAGTTAAATATACCAAAATCGTCACTATGCTTTATATGTTAAGAATCAAAGACCTTCATAGCGATCCGATGGGTGTGTGCAAAGCTATGGCACACGGAAGTTCAACCCACAAGTATGGAGAGAGTAAATCAGCTTAAATCTAATAACTGAAATATCTCAAAACTCACTTTGTGTGGGTTGGAGCATTTTTGCTAAACTACGTCCAATTTGCCAAGAACTGAGGCGACTGACGTAGACTTTAAGGAAATTGAAGTACCAGTGGCAGATCATAGATGGGACCTTTTTTGGCATCTAAATTTGGTTTTCTTATCTAGTCCCAGGTAACGTGATCCTCCGTGTGGAGTTTCTGGTCTTCCATCGGACGCGTCCCCCGGGTGGCGGATAGGGGAACGCCCTTCAGATATGGGGGGTGCCGGCTTCGGCCGGCGCGGACCAAAACCAGAGGGAGGGGGACGCCCAGTGGCTTGCGCTGCTGATTGTCCCGCGGGGTCCACTATGGGCCCCGCACCCGTAACCCCACACTGAGTGGGGCCGGGGGCCTTTGGGCCGCGAGGAGACAACCTCTATAAAAAACACACGGTGGGGGCCCTCCTCTATGTCCCTCTGTTCAGCAGAGGGCATAGAGGAGGTTGAGGGAGGGTCACAGACGGCAGGTTGAGGGACCTGCCGTCCGACATCGTGACGGGAGAAGGGGGTGGGGGCCCATGCCCCTTCTCCAGTGAGGGTGGGCCCGACTCCTTGCGAGTCGGATCGACGTCGCCGGGGCGCCGCTGTAGTATTCGCTCTGTGGTTTACCACAAGCGAGATCCGGCGGCGCCCCATTGCACGAGCGACAGGACGGCCCCCGGGGTGTTTTAGGAGGTATGCCTCTCCTATTATTAGGAAAGGAGAGTCCGACACACGGCCGTCGCCCTCCCTCAAGGGTGGCGTTTATGGTGCACAAAGCATTTCACCCCGTTAACAAAAAAAAAAAGGTAACGTGATCCTAGATTCTTAGCCGCTCGTTGTCATGCTGACCACAGGAGCCAATATCTGGGTCAAAAATCCCGACTAGATATTGTGCAAAATGACGATTGGTGCCAGACACAGTCAAGTATTATAAGATCGTTAATCTTTATGTGCCACTTTTAGTATTTTGTGTATGGCCAGACATTTTTTATTTTTTTCGCATACGGCAAAAATGTTTCCCTCTGTTTCTATGTGTGTAATTTTTTAATGTGTTAGTGATAAGCTGTAAGTTTTCCTTATAAAAAAAAAAAAAAAAAAATCCTCATGAACGCCGGGGAATCCCGGTTCTGGCAGTGTCGGACTTTTACCGACTAAAACACCGTAAGCCCTCTTTCATTTTACCTCTGAGAAGAGTACTTTTTAATTGTTACCATAGAAAATTGCTCAACCTATACACACTCTGTTACACAATATGACATATATGGCCAGACATTAGTGGAAGAATAGAATTATGGTACTGACACAGGTGCTCATTAGTAGCACAAAAGCATGCTTTTATTGAGCAAGTGCTTTACTCCCAATATTTTCTGTATTCGATGTTTTAATCTATCCGTCTTCCTCTTTTTGAGGTTTGATAACCTAAGACTGCATAGTTGTTGTCAGTGTTACTGTCAAACTTATTTCAACGTAAAGAATTTACATTCAGCTTGTTGAATGTTTATGTGACTACATACAGAAAAGATTGGGAGTAAAGCACTTGCTCAATATAAGCATGCTTTCGTGCTACTAATGAGCACGTGTGTCAGTACCATTAAGACAAAACTCACGATCAGTCAACGTGTCGTACGGCAGGAGATACTTCACGTAGACCTGGTCCAGTTTCTTCTCCACCAGACTCCCCTTCTGGTAGTTGAGCTCCTCGGCCACTTTCGACCACCGCTCTTTCTCGATTACCTTCTTGAGACCACCCATCCGCTGCACTATGTGGTAAAGCTTCGGGAGATTCACCTCCATACTGTCGATCTTGGAAAATACATATAAACATAAGCATTTATATACAAGCCCATACATTGCTTCTGGCGCCACACTAGGATACCGTGTCGTGGGAACCAGAAACAGCGACATCACAAACATATAAACATCCGAATCATAATCTTATGTTGTTCCTTTTAATAAATTGAGATGAAACTTTTACTGAAATCAAGTAAAACCTACACAAAAGTAAACTTCTTATGACAAAAACATGAGTTAGACTAGGTGTTTATTTATTTTTATTTTATTTACTAGGAAACCAACAGACACGGTACAAAACAAAACAGTACATGAAAAAGGTGCTACATAAGGCCCAATAATAGGTTAACATTAAAATACTTATAAAAATCAATACACGTTACACGAGAAATTGCTACTGCATACAGCTAATAAAGACTGCGGAACATTACATAATTAAGATTTTTCCTTTATACTCCTTAACAGATGGTTCTTAAATGAGTTCTTAGTAAGATAAAATAAATCTATGTCATTGAAAATATTGTTATAAGTGCTCATAATTCGACAGAGTACACTATTTTGCCCGTAATTGCTGTGGCTGAATGGAACCTGAAAAAGAGTTTTTATTCTGGTTGACGCTCTTGGGACTCTGAATGATAATGATGACAGCAACCTGTTACAATCGACTAATCCATTTACAAGATTATAAAGGAACATCATATCCGTAACTGTGCGTCTACTGTGCAGAGAAACCATGCCATGTCGCTCAATGGAACTGTTATAATCGCAATCAACTATCCGTTTGCGGTAATTTAAATGGCGCGTAAATTTCTTTTGTATGCTTTCGATCCTTGAGGAATGAATGTTATAAATAGGATTCCAAATTAAGGAGCAATACTCGAGTTGACTTCGGACGTAAGCATAGAAAAGAATTTTTAAGGTTGACGAATTTTTGAATTCCTTCGAGAGACGTAAAATAAATCCCAGCATTTTATAAGCTTTTCCTATAATATATTCTATGTGCTGGACGTACGAAAGTTCAGTATCGAGATAGACTCCAAGATCTTTTATAACGTTTACTTCTTTTACAATCGTCCCCCCTATGCGGTAATCAAAACAAATTTTGGTCTTTCTCCTGGTAAAAGTAATTTTTTGACATTTTTTGGCATTAAGAGAAAGCTTGTTTTCACGACAATAAATTGATAATCGATCCAGATCGTTCTGAAGGTCTAATGTATCCTCAATATTAGTAATTTTTTTAAATAATTTCATATCATCCGCGTAGACTATACAATCAGAATTCTGGAAGCAGCGTTCAATGTCATTTACAAAAAGTATAAAAAATAAAGGTCCCAAGTGGGATCCTTGTGGGACTCCTGAAGGCACAAGAATGTCTTCGGATCGACAGCCATTTACTACTACAGTCTGATGTCTATTTTTAATGTAGGAACAAATCCATCTGTGTAAATCGCCTACCACTCCTATATTCCACAGTTTTTTAGCGAGTACATAATGATCAACTCTATCGAATGCCTTGGAATAGTCAGTGTATATAACATCCACTTGATATCCACTTTCAACATGATCAACAACTGCGCTAGTGAACGCAGCTAAGTTAGACGTAACTGATCGACCTGCTATAAACCCATGTTGATTCACAGACAAAGAGTGCTTAATTGCAAAGGAAACTTGGTCAAATACAATTTTCTCAAAAACTTTACCGAATACTGATAGTTTACTTATTGGCCTATAATTTTGTACGTCATTTTTGTTACCTGATTTAAAAATTGGTGATATCAGTGCATATTTCCAGATAGTTGGAAAAACGCCTTCCCTCGCAGAGCTGTTAAATATGTAGAATAAAGGAGTCGCGAGCGGTAAAGCACACTTTTTGATGAAGTAAGCAGGTATATGATCGCTGCCGGCTCCTTTAGACTCGTCGACCTTTTCAAGATATTCAGCTATCAGAGGTATCATTTAACCCAAGGTTAATGACAAGGTTAAAATTACTTATAACTATAGAAAATATAACAACCTATTACGTACGTGGTGTGTGACTGATGAAAGTGTAAGAGTATATTTGTGTGTGTATGTGTGGTTTTAGAGACAAGCATCTTAAATGAAGTTTCTTACCAGCGGCGGCCGTGTAAAGAGCACCCGCTGTGTTGCCAGATGCGTCTTGATGGCGCAGAGCTCGCGCGCGGCCGGCCCCCAGCGCGAGAACATCTTGCCGAGGTACTGGTTGGTGGCTGTGAACCGGACCGTCTCGTCCAGGTGACACTCGGGCTTGAAGCCAGCAGGTGGCACTATCTTGCACAGCCCGTAGGACGATGCTTTACCAGTGATCTTCTCAAGGTAGGCAATGGGGTTCTATGAACAATGATGAGCTTTAATAAGTACATTACTGCAGCGGCCAGCAAAAGAGGCATTGATGGACGAACGTGGAAATGTGGGCCGAGGCGAAGCCGAGGCACACATACCTGAGTCCATCAATGCCTAGTTGTGGCCAAGGCTTGTTAAGATTTTTCTCAAATAATGCGCGGAAATTAAAACTATGAACCAAGGATATTTTTGCCACGGGATATGACATGACTGACATTTTGTAGGAAAACACATGCGACCAACTTTTGGGGGGCGGGAGGAAGCTGTTACTGTCAAAATATCAGTTTAGTGCTTGCAAATGTCGATAAAAATATTATCGATAAATGATGAGTGAACGAAATGAATGGATGAGGAATGAGGTGAACTTAATGTAGTTGTAGGTAGTTCGTAGTAATAATGAACTTTTTTATTACTACGAACTTTAAATAAGCTCAATCTACAAGCTCAAGCTTGAAAACTAAAGCTGTTAACTACCAAGAATATTTTTTTGTTGAGGGTAGATTTGATTTACATGTTAGTTCTGTGAATTTATAGTTGGCGATCTGAAGCCCGTTACAAAAGGTAAGATATTTTTTATTCTTTTTGGATACCGGTACAGCATTTTCCAAAACTTATGGCTTTTACAATAAAAGTAAGACCTGTTCTGTATAATTCAAGTCAAAATAATTAGATTTTATTTGGACTTTCACATATATCACCTTCTTTTAAGAGCTGTACACAAGCGTGTACGGTGGGCGGATCCATATCATATTTTTCCTCAGTTTATGAAGATGGCTAATAGAAAGGGTCTGACTAGGCTAAATACCTACACAAGGCTAGAGGAAGCTGTTGAAGCCATAATGGCTAAAGAAGATGAAGCCGACTTTGATATGGTGTTACTGCCTCCAGATCTAGCCACTAGATCAGTGACGAAGAAGAAAGTCCTGAAGACGATTTAGCAACGGCAGTACTTCCTAGAGATGTCCGAGGTACTATAGAGTTAACGTCATGTCGCCGTTTCTGGTTCCCACGGCACAGGGTATCCTAGTGTGGGCCAAAAGCAATGTTTGTAAAAGTTTATGTTTAATCGATTTAAATAAGGATTTCAGTCTAAGTGAAGTTAACGTGGATTAACTGTTTGGTTTAACTTTGAAGGTGTTGTTATTTACTCGTATCTCCTAATTTATGTTGCTCTCGACACTTTGTTTCACATGCAAATTAAATTAGTTAGCAATTAATTAGAAAGTATTCTAATTAATTGCTAACTAATTTAATTGAAGCGGTAAGATGGTACATAGAAATTGCTGCTTCTTATACCTAGTATGTTAAAGTGCGTGCTTACCTCAAACTCGGTTATCGTGGGATAGAACGTAGGCGCCACTTCTGTTTTCGCAGGCTTAACATCCTCTTTCGACGGCCCGTCTGGAACTTCACAAGGCTCCATTTTCACGTCTACACGCACTTCCTCCAGCGGTACGGCGCCAGATTTCTCATCAGAGCCACCCGTTTCATCTTTGTTTGAACTGTCGCCGTTACTGGTGTTGGAACCCGCCGGGGTTACATTCTCACCATTGTCCTTTGGCACTGAAGGTACCTTTTCGTTCGCCTCGTGCTGGCTAACTTCCGTCTTGTGCACGAGACGCGCACTCATTATGGGTTTGACCTGGTTGGGCATTTTCACCTCCACGAGTTTGACGATGTGCTCGCTGTTTTGCGGGAGATCCAGATACATATTTGTACTGTCCTTGGTTTTAAGCCGCTTCGGATTGTACCCCAGAAGTTGTTCGCTCGGCGTCTCGCTGTCGTCGAACACGTAAACGTCGCTGAGCTCCTGGTTTCGTGTCGCCACTCTCTTATCGGGCTTCAAATTGACGAACATAGAGAGTTTTCTGCACGTGATGCATTTCTTGCAGAAGCTGTCCAGATCACTTTTGGTTGCGGTGTGTACGTTTTTGGCTGCGTAAAACTTTTCCGAGGGGCACGGCGGTGGTGGTTTGCTAATCTGTTTTACGTCGGGCGCGGGCTGCGGTTTCGGTGCTGGTCTGTCAGGGGCCTTCACTTTCGGTCTTTTGGTGAGTGGTTGCGGCACTTTGAAGTGGTGAGGCTCTGGGGCTGGTGGTATGGCGGCTGTGATTGGTGTGGTGAGAACGATAGGAGTGTTAGGTGTGGTGGGCGTGGTGGGCGTAGAGGGCGTGGTTTTCGCGGCGGGCGTGGTCGGTGCTGCGGGCGGACGTATCATTTCGGGATCTGGAGGACTGGCGGTCGAGTCTACGATCCACCTCTCTATCCTGTTACGTCCGTAATAAGATCCATTGCGGTCAGGCATTAACCTAGTGCTGACTGTGCTATGTGGATCTGTGGATTCCAATGATTGGTTATGCGGAGATGCTTTTACGTCCGTTTTAGTTTCGGTCTTTTCATCAGGATTATCCGCCGGCGCGTCATCCGCTGAAATGTAAACAGACTCATTTATAAATACGAAACTCGTTACATTTAATAAGTGAGTATTTCTTTGACGCGCGTGGGCTTTTATAAGGACCGATCCCTATATTGCAGTGATCACATCGCACACTGAAAATAAATGGCATTAAACAAAAATCTATGTGATTAGTCACAAGGCTTTACTGACAACTTTAACGGTTCCACATCGCCCACCAGAACATTTAAAAAATCTTAAAACGGCCATACTGTAAAATGAAGATTGTTGTTTAATGCCATTTATGTTTTCAGTGTGCGACATATTGAACAAATATCAAAATCACCTTTTCCCAAAATGAGTGATTTTCTAATGCCCGTTTTCATGAACAAAACTTCAGATTTAGGGGCCACCTAATCTTTTTCTTACGAATCAACCGTTAAGGAGCCCCTAAAAAGATTAGGTGGCCCCTAAATCTTAAGGGTTGTTGGTGAAAACGGTCATAAATGTCTTTGTTTTAGAACGCCGGCAACTCTTACCGCCTGACAGAAAAGGTACATTCCTGATATTAAATAAAAAATGAGATCAGTACGTTATAACAATCAGTCCTAACAGACCGGAGGGTCATTCGAAGCAGTCTGCCTGCAATGTCTGAGGACGACGATCAATTGTCCGAGCTCTAAAAATAAATGGAAAATCTAAAACTGGAGCTAAAAGCAGCGCATAAAGTGATAGGTAATGAACATAGAAAATAGACAATTGGATAAAAGCTTAGATGCACGAAAGAAAACATAAATAAACATTGCAAAAAAGTGACTGAAAGTCGGAAAAACTATTGCTTCACTTCACAAAGAGAGAAAACCAGATCTTCAAAGTCTACGCCACGCCGCCGCTCCCGTACTTCGGCCAGTTCAACCTCAACTAGACAAGTGGCCAACACCAAGCGGTAGCCGATACTACAGTGCCACCATCTTATCTGTTCAGTTGATAGCGGCGCTAGTGCAGAATTTAGTAGTAACATTTGAAGAATTTACCTAGAAAAATGAGAATATTTTAACCCGTCTATTTTGATGAAAATATATCTATAAATCTTAGTAAGTGAATAACTAAAACAAAAAGTGGGGAACAGGATTTACAATTTATAATGTTAGTTACAATTTTTCCCACCTGAACAGATAAGTTGGTGGCGCTGTAGTCTGTTTTTTCATTCGATGAAAAAAAAATATTGTCACGTTGACATCTCCATACAATTCTTAGGCTGTCAATGTCTGAATGTTGCTAGTACGTAAAAACCAAATAACACCATTTTACTTCCAGGTTAAATTGTGTATGCTACGCAGATGTTTTTTTTTTAGACTTTGCTCTTACGAGTAATTCAATTTTAATGTCTTTGATGTTATAAGGATTTTGGTCACATGAGTCTTCTATTCACGGTAAAAAAATCTACCGAGTTAACCTACAACTTTTATAGCGGTAACACCGCGTCATTTTTTTTTTTGCGTAGAATTAAAAAACGGACTTGTAGGTGCATTTAACCGACGTCAACCTGAAAATATGATAGGTGCTTGTGTTTTTGTAAAACACGGAATAAAGTACATACAAATATATAGAACTAAGAAACATCTCTATAGAAAATAATACAAAATGCTGTGCAATAGAACTGCCCGACTACGACTTTATAATAATGTCTTAATGTCTAAAAGGTTCCTAAAATGTCCGTCACACACCTAAATATTTCCTATGCTCAATTAAAATTACATATTGATCATGAGGGTCTGGGTTAGAACCACGCATGTACCAATGACTATTAGATACGTACATTTGTTTGTTTGTACAGCAACATCATTCGCTGATAAATTGTGCCCGGATAACGGCGACAGGCTAGCCACTTGTCACATTTGGGACCTAATAAACTCGGCAAAACGTGGGCCCAGTTCTAGAGAGTGGTGCCTCTGCCTACCCCTTCGGGGATAACGGGCGTGAGTTTATTTTTTTTACATATTGACATCAATTTATAAAACTGCCCTCGTAACGAGAAACACAGTAATAGCTATTCATCATCATCATCATCAGGCTGTATTACTCCACTGCTGGACATAGCCCTCCCCTCATGAGCGCCTAATAGCTATTACTGCGTTTTTACTTTGAATGCAAAAATAAGCTACTCGGTGGGTGGTACATCTATAAGTAAAAAAATACTGATCTACTGTAGATCTATAGCCACCATTGGTGGCACAAAAATAAGCTACTCGGTGATACCACCGAGTAGCTTATTACATCTATAAGTAAAAAATACTGATCTACTGTAGAGTACCTTTTTTTTTTTTTTTGTTAACGGGGTGAAATGCTTTGTGCACCATAACCGCCACCCTTGGGGGAGGGCGACGGCCGTGTGTCGGACTCTCCTCTCCTAATAATAGGAGAGGCATACCTCCTAAAACACCCCGGGGGCCGTCCTGTCGCTCGTGCAATGGGGCGCCGCCGGATCTCGCAAGTGGTAGACCACAGTGCGAATGCTACAGCGGCGCCCCGGCGACGTCGACCCGACTCGCAAAGGAGCCGGGCCCACCCTCACTGGAGAAGGGGCATGGGCCCCCCACCCCCTTCTCCCGTCACGATGTCGGACGGCAGGTCCCCCAACCTGCCGTCTGTGACCCTCCCTCAACCTCCTCTATGCCCTCTGCTGAACAGAGGGACATAGAGGAGGGCCCCCACCGTGTGTTTTTTATAGAGGTTGTCTCCTCGCGGCCCGAAGGCCCCCGGCCCCACTCAGTGTGGGGTTACGGGTGCGGGGCCCATAGTGGACCCCGCGGGACATCCAGCAGCGCAAGCCACTGGACGTCCCCCTCCCTCTGGTTTTGGTCCGCGCCGGCCGAAGCCGGTACCCCCCATATCTGGAGGGCGTTCCCCTATCCGCCACCCGGGGGACGCGTCCGATGGAAGACCAGAAACTCCACACGGACTGTAGAGTACCTACCGAGTAGCTTATTTTGCATCCAAAGTAAACACGCAGTAAGCTATTACTTTGTTCCTCGTTACGAGGGGCAGAAAACGGACAAATCATTCGTACTGTGTGGTAACTTTAATATTGACATTTTAAAACGTGACAAGACAAGACATCTCAGGAATTTGATAATCTATCGACTATACTTGAACCATTACAAACGTGCGAACTGAGTCATAAAAGTGCGAGCGAGAGTTCCGATATGCCTCCTATATGTGTGAGAGAGAGGTCTGATACAAATGTTTATGACTCAGTTCGCACGTTTGTAATGGCTCAAGTATAGCTATAACCTATCCTTAGCTATTAAGGAACCCACAAGGCTACAATGTAAGATGTGAATATATAATTTTGCTGACAATGATTTCAGGCTGAGGTTATTGAAAGACGACTCAAATGAGGCATGTAACAACTTCTTTGACCTTTGTATTCCGAGTGGATTTCTAGAGGCATATGTCTATCTACAAAACAAAAAGAAAAGACTACTTTGGTCTTACAGAATACAGCCAAGTAAAGACAAAGACATTAGAAAGCTTAGAAAAATAATAAAAGTGACACAAAAATCTATCAACAATAACTCAATAAAAAATTAAAATGAAACTATCACAAAATCAACCAAAATAGCAAAGCATTTCATGCATTGAAAAATCACTTTATAGACCAAATAAACATCTCAAACACGACACAAATCTGTCCGCAGTTATGAAATACAAACACAAATTTGATTCTCAGTTATTTTCTTTGTTTATTTCGCCTACGATTCCGTACGTATACAGAGGTATATAAGTATACAAAAGTATAAAAAGTTCAAAAAACAAAACAAGGGTTCGTTACGACGGAATTAGCACCAAGTGATAATAACAACTTCAACGCATCTTAATTATATAATAAATCTGTGCAGTTGATGAGACATTCCCTACAAAATTGAAAACTACAATAATACTACTACTACTACTACTACTACTACTACAAATTGACTACCAACTAATAATCCACTAAAAGGTGATAAAGAGTCGATACAAAATTATAGGCCAATATCTTCTAGGGTCATAGAAAAAGTAGTTTACAATTCTTTGTACATTTAATATGTCGACAAACATTTTATTTTGGTAGAGCAGCAAAAAGGTTTTAGAAAACGAAAAACCATTAACCTAGCAATATACGACTTCCTCGTATCTGCTATTTATATGGACATGACCAAAGCCTACGATGATGTAAATCATAAAATCTTGTTACAAAAGATAAAACCATTGTGGAGTTAGAGGGACTACTTTGATACTTATAAAATCATATTTAAGTGATCGGACGCAGCAAACACACCTAACAAATATCTAAGCACTAATAAAACAAGTTACAATCACCCCAAATGATCGCTTGTCTCTACATGTTCTACATCTCTAAATCTACAGTCAAGATACTGCCGCCTTGCGGAACCCATTCTGACACATACATTTTCTTACTCTACATAAATAATTTACCTGTAAATGTAATCTACCTAATGACTCTTTGTCGACGATAGCACGGCAGTAATTAAACAAACTGACATTGGGGATTACGAAAACGAAATAAATAAAACTCTCGAGGAAATAACGCAGTGGCCCAACCGAGTCCAAGTGCTTGAAAGCCGACCTGAATAAGACGAAAATTATGCACTTCCATCACGGGGTTAATACTCCATCAGAAAAACTGGTACATAATATAAAAATGTAACAACTGAAGAGGAATCTCATGGAAAACCAGATTTTTACTGACAGACTGTAATTGACAAAACTAACTGGAAATGCCAAGCTGAGGTAACAAGTAAAAAGCTCAGTTAATCAGCCTACACTTTACATAAATTAAATAAAATTGTTAGTAGAGATGCCATACTATCAGCTTTTTAGGCATATGTTATGTTAACTTTGCGATTTGGCATTATACTTTTGGAGCAATAGCATGGACATTAAAATTATATTTAAAGCACAGAAAAGATGTCTTAGATCAATGTGCCAGTTAAAATCAACTGAAAGCTGCAAGCCCTATTTTAAAAAGCATAATATTAAGATCCTCACACTTACTTGTCGCTATATTTGTTAAAACTAATGAGACACTATTTCCGCAAGCTCACACAAACCGAAACAGGTCAATACGCCATCCGCACAAACTCGCTATTGAACCTCTAAAACTACTTTAAACAAAAAAGCATTTTGACTACTTTGGCACCAAAGATTTATAATAAGTTATCTGATGAATTTAAACATTAAATACAATTCTATTAAAAAGAAAATTATATCACATTTTAGTTAATAAATGCTACTATGATATGATTTTTTTGCTGACAAAATGTAATAATAACTTTGTACCTGACATTTTTTTTTTGTAGCTTATGTTTTTAATTTTATTTTAGTTTGTTTTGGATTATTACTTAACTTTATATTGACATTTTTTATTTAATTTTAATTATAATATATTAATTTGTACATGATTTGTATGCCTATTTAGGTTAGAGCACATAGAAACTTAACTTTTTAAAATTATAACATCTTTATGTACTAGTGACTCACAGATCAATAAATGCATGAATCAATGAATGAATGAATGTAGAAAAAGTTAATTGTATTAGGTAGTATTACCTCAACGTCAACGTTACCTGCAGACCGACTCGCGGCTGATCGGAGTGTACAAAACTGTTTTTGTTTTTCGCAGGTGTTGTCTTTGGTTGTACTTTCCTTTCCTTTGAGAGGCTCCTTCAACTTGCTGTTGGTCTTATTTTTGTGAGTCATCTTACTGAGCGGCAGGTCGTCTTTCTCGTCCTTCTCCAATACTCTAGTCATTTTATTCAAAGGCATGTCGTCGTCGTCGGAGAAGCCGGGGGATTTGTTTCTGACGCATCTCTTTTTCGGAGTAACTTCCTTTGGAGCTACCTTGGCGGGAGTTTGGAGTCGTTTCTTTATGAAGACTTTTTTGGTGTTATTGTGCGTCGTTTTTGTTATTTGGCGCTTTGACGAACGCGATCGCAGTAGCATTATGTCCCTGAAAAACGGAACACGGTTAGTTTAAATGTGAAAACATTTCTTCTGCCTTGATAGTAAACACTAAAGTACATTTTTTTTTGTATTCTGTAATACACTAGCCTTTCTTATCACGGCGCAAAAATATCTCTTTTGGTATATAGTGATGATTATACTTTTGTAGGTATATTCTTTGATTTCTATCTCTTGTTACGGATACAGATACTTTATTTGTCAAACATAGGTATACAATACATAATGGTCTTAAAAATATCAAATGTTTTAAAGAAAACTTAAACTTGAAAACTTGTTTCTCGTGTGCAATAAAGAATATTCTTATTATCCTATTTAAAATTTTTTTTTTTTGATAAATGAAATAATTACCTGTGATTTTTTAAAGTGCTTTTAATTTTCTTAAGAGTCTTTGGAGACTTGGACGTGCGCTCCTTTTCTTTGGGCTCCTTCACTCCATTGACGAATGGCTTGGCAGGCTCTGCCGAGGGCTCCTTGGGCTTTGGCTTGTCCACGCCATTCACCGGAGCCCCTGGCATCCGTTCAACAAGCACTATCGGCTGGCCATGCTGGTGAAGATCTGCAAAAGGATAAAGTATTTGACAACCTCTGTGGCACAGCGGTTAGCACGTCTGCCTACCATGCGAAAGGTCCCGGGTTCGAATAACGGCCGGAAAAATAATCTGGAAGTCTTGGATGTTTGTGATGTAGCTGTTTGTAGGCCTCGATTCTGTTAATGCACTATAGTTCAATTACAGTTACGCGGTCGGGTCACGTAATTGACGCGTAGAATAGGGTAGTTTCCAAGGTCAAAATAATTAAATCCTATTTAGTCCGTATTTTAGATTATAAAAAAATATTGGACACATATTTTTTCTTTTTTCGATTAAACCAAAAATTACAAAAATATAGCCCATTAAAGTTACGTGTGACGTCACTCAGTGCTAAAAAATGCGGCACGGCGTGACGTCACACGTAACTTTAATGGGCTATATCTTTGTCATTTTTGGTCTAATTTACAAATAAAAAAATACGTGTCCCTTCTTTTTGAATAATCTAAAAGACGGACTAATTACATTTTTTAGGGCAACTAGCCCATTACGAATACGCGTGCACGCTTTGATTTGAAGCGGCAATGAAATGAAATCGACGCAGTCAAGCAGCTGTCATTGAACTATAACGCATTAGCAGAATCTAGGTCCAGGTTCCCACGACACAGGGTATCCTTGTGTGGAGCCAGAAGCAATATATAATATGTATTGTATATGCCTGTAAGTAAATGTTTATTATTTTCCTAACTTACTCCATAGTTGAAAAAAAATGTTTCATATAGTATTCGGCCTAAGAAACTCAAATATATCGAAATATATTGAAAACTCAAAAATGGAAGATTATTTTAATAACATATTAAATTAAATTTATTTTGAACGCCGAAAAGCAAAAATTGGAATCGCCTTGGCTATGTAATAGCTTTATTGTGTTTGCAAACTATGACACATTTTGGGTGGGGTTGGATTTTTAAGATTAAAAACATAATGACATGACAGCGTTTTTAGATGAACTGTTCAAGAATAGAACTGGATTAAAAATCTTATCAAAGTTATCCTAAGTACCTTAAAAATAATTAACAACCTTATTTAAAAAAAAATCTTCTAAATCATTCCCCTGAGACAGTCTATTTACAACTTGAAAACAGTTGTGTATAAATTTTTTGAAAAAATTATGTACAAAGCTCCATATACATCTGTGAATTCATTTTCATCGATTTTCCCATGGGAATAAGATATTTTTCCTCAGTAAAACGTAGCCTACGTTAATAATCCAGGGTGTCAGCTAATTCCATACCAAATTTTATTAAAATCGGTCCAGCATTTACAAGAGTGAAGAAGTAACAAACATACACACTCACAAACTTTCACCTTTATAATATTAGTGTGTGATTTTAAGGAAACAAATTAAGGTTTTAGTTTTCTAATTTCAAAAGATACTTTAAAATAAAGCTTTGTTTTACCTGTAAAACCATTACATCTGGGCCAAGAGCATACTCACTGTGCATAGAGATAACGTCCAGCAAGTTCCTAGCGGACACCTTGTTGACGATGATGTTCTTAGCCAACCGTTTGTCCTCAGCATCTTTGACCGGAGTGTTGTCAGCGCGACGCTCCGCGCTCGGCGGTATGTACGCGCCTTGGGCGAACTTGCGCTGCGCGTGGACTTTTCTGGGGAAGAGTAGATTTACATGTATAATTTACACTATATGTTTGATTTACATAATTATGTAGCCGTATATATGGGTCATCTAGGGAAAACGGAAGTTATTAACTCATGGGATTTCCGGACTTAAGTTTTATTGATGGATCATTGCTGTGGGACTGCGAAGCATGTCTTGCAAGGTCTGTCGTAATGTAGGTACCGGATTATAATAGTGAAACATCAGAGTCACAAAATTTAAAAAAATATGTAAAATTAATCATAATCGTGAATATTTTTCCTGATTATCACAGGTGAGATTTACGTCTAGAGTGGTAGCCAACATGAATGTTATTAATCAGTTGCACTATTAGCTTGAAAAGAACAATCAAAACCTATTGTTATAGCGTGAACCAGTTGAACTGAAATTTTAATTACTTTTATGTTGTGGTTCATGTTGTTGTTAATTTCAATAAGAAAAACATTAACTACCTCTTAAATAATAAGAAGGGTCTATTAGCTAGGACGCCGGAAAACAGATACACCAGCGTCTTCGGTGGATGTAATTTATTGCAGACAATCTAAAAGCGTCATTGTTAATAAAATGGAACCTGTACGTTTCCATGGGAACGGGTGCCTGTTCCTACCATCTGCGGCCGTCCCAAAGAGACTCTCCCACGGAACACAGACACAGACAGACAAGCAGTCGGCGATGAACAGAGTTTTTCGGTGAACGAGGTCCAGCAGTGCCATACAAGCACATTAAGAGCCTCGATCGGAACCAGTTCTATACAAGTAAATTAATAGCCACGATCGGAACCAGTTCCGTACAAGTAATTTAAAAGCCTTGTAAGGAACCAGTTCTGAAACTCCGGTTCTGTAGACGGCCGAAGGGTCATATCAGTGAGCCTTTGCTGATTAGACAATTTTGCCCTTAGATTATCAGTGGTTCTTAGACAACGCCGTAGGACCTATAATTCGGGACATAATGGTTGTCCCCGACATTTGGACAAAAAAGAGGGTAATTCTACCCACCTTCAAAACGTTATTTTGATTGGAATGGTATTTGTGTATGACTAAATTTATAGTTGTAAACTTGTAACTAAATTATATGGTCACATTGGACATTCATAGAAACTATAATTCTATGATTCATTTCAGAGTAAAATGGTACTAACAAAAAAGCGGGCAAACTTGGACGGTACATATAGGTAAAATTAAAAAATGGCGTCGTTAGGCGTCGCATTTTGAAATTGGATCTAGAGCGGCGCCGGAGTTTCCGTAATCGTTTCTGAAGAATGAATAGGAATTCGAGATACATTGTATTATTATTTCTAGGTACCAAAGTGAAAAAAAAAGCTTCAAAACTTTTTACCGGACGAAATGAAACAGGTTGAACACCTGTTTTCGTTTCAACTATTATAATGGAAAAAATATAAGTCTGGTTAAAAAAAATGGTTTGTTTGGAGAACTTTCGCAACAACAGTTTCGTATTTTATAAGTTAGAAGATGATTACGACTAATATATCGCAGAATTACTCACTTTTTCATCTTTGTAATTTCGGTTCGGCTACTGCGATACGGCGTGCATCATCACATCAGTTGTTTTTTTTTAAGATTTTGGCCTGGATACTAGTCCTTTGGGCCATATTAGTTATTGTTTGTTGTCTAAAAGGTGACCAGCTCAAAAAAGGAAAATTTGCCAAATATGACACTAAAAATCTGCCGCCGTACGGAGAAAGGCCGTAACTCAAGTTTTTGGCAAAATTTAGTTAAGTACTTATTTGGAATCAGCAAAGAAAAATCTATCTTTCGGTCTATGTAAATAAGGTCTAACTCCTACCAAGGCGAAAATAACAGGGCGTAAAAAGCCATCCTCCAACAAAAATCGATTGAATTTTAAAATGAAAGGCCGCATTTTGATTGTTACACACTTAAGAATATTATAGGAAAATGTATCGATCACAACACAATAGGCTATTTGACAGATTTCTGAACACCATCTCATATTTTTTGTCGGTGTTCATGGAGTCCTCAGAAAGTGGTCATTTTAGATTCTTTCGTGGATTTCTTGTAAAAAAGCGAACAAAAATTTACGTTTGAAACAACCCGCCAAAACGGTATCTTGGTCAATATGGCATCGCACAGGAATTATGACGTCACATACCAGTAAACAAACCAATGAACGTATGAACGACATGAACGACAGACGCCATTTTTACTGAACTGTGACGTCATCATAGAATCGGCCAATCCAGGCCGTTTTCGATAGTTGCAGATACAAAAAATTATCAAATTTTATCCTAAAGCTTTCGTAAGCACAACACATTGTAAACTTTTAGTCCGGATCAACTTACGGGTGCTTCGTACTGCAAATCGAAGCGAAACCTGGTTGGACTCGTCCGATAAAAAAAAACTATCTAAACTACTAAACGACTAAAAGTTTACTTATCCTGTGTCTCTTTTATAAATATTTTTTTAGTTAAAATGGCTTAAGGCGGTTTTACGAATACGTATAAATAATACAGTTTTTTTTCACACTGTCAAATACCCTATTTGAATGTTATAGTACAAAGATTAAAATAACCTCCTTGCTTATATATAACATACAATAAAACAAACATGCGAATAACTGGCAATAATTTAATCTCGTTTTTGGTTCATAGCGTTCATTTCGATCATTTTTGTTTTAATTTGGATACCTTTTTTCCATAAAATTGAATTTCATGCCATAATATTAATAGTTAGTTTTCTTAATAGATAGTTTTCTTTGGAAAAAATGAAATTAGGGCTTTTTCAACTGAAGAAATATCCAAAATTATATTACTGATGACTTAATAAATTTAACAAGTTAACAAGAAAAGCCTTAACTTTCTAATTATGGCTTTCTTGCTTAACATTATATTACTTAAAATATTTTTCTTACTTAAGTGAAAGGGAAATCTGCAAATTATTAGAAAGGCTAGTCTATACGAAAACAAAACACAAACCATAAAAAAGTAACATATTTTTCTATAAATTTTAAAACTACTATCATCGGCTTAAAGTTAATATTAATGTTTCAAACTTCAATTCAAACAAGATTTTAATTTACTCAAAACTAGTTTCAAATAAGTTACGGCCTTTCTCCGTACGGCGGCAGAAATATGCCTTCATTAAAGAGTCAGACAACGCTGACTTTGCAACGATAAAAAGATCATAGAAGGTTGTAGATTATTATTATTATTTCTTTAAATTAATCATACAAAAATGATCTTGATATTTTCATTAAATTGATAAATATTCTAGTTGTGTTTTTATAAATTCTAACTATTTTAATATTCTATTTATTCATGGTACAGACAAAATGTTTATTTTATGAACGTCAAAGTTGGTAGTTGTTAGTAATTAGGATGACTGCTGATCAAGTCATGCAAAAAATCCGTTTAACTAGGATTTAGGTGAAATTAACCATGAAACATAGATAAACCATGTCCGGGAACCACGAAGCCGCGAGCACACCTAGTAGAATTTATATCTGACAATAAAACAATACCAATAAACCATCGTTTAATTTTTACTGTTCATCAATGTCTAAATATAAAAATATAATATCTTCGAACATTGGTACCTATGTCATCGTCATCACTTTCGTCCTCATCGCTGTCCTGAACTCATATCCTGAATATTTATGATGAACGGGATTGTATCATCGTCCAGCAACCTGTCTTTTTTTTGTGCTCTAGTTCTAGTTTTTTTACGTGGCTCACATATTTTAACCAGTTTTTAGTACCGTTAGCGTTGAAAACGTTTCCTCATTTTCAGCATATCTTCTGCGGTACTTTTAAATTTTTTTTTAACTCCTCTTCACTGGACTCCAAATAATTTCGATGGGATTCAAGTGGCAATGGTAAGGTGGTAATCCAAGTACCTCATGGCCATGCATGAGCTTTCAACAACTCGGCTATGTATTGGGTGTGGTTTATGTCTTTTTACTAGACAAAGCAGTTTTGAAATAAGATGAAAATTAAGATCAGACGAGTAATGAAAGTAAAATCACAAACTCTTTCGGTCCACAAACCTGTCAAGGCGTTTTTTTCTCCATATAAAATGTAGGTATATACCTACCATGAAAATCATGTCCAATCCTTTCAATACCTCTATGGTTCACAGGACAGCACACAAAATTTTATGTTAGGGCGCACCTACGTGTATCGGCACGCAGCACTGCGTGCCGAAGATTCGCACGTTTCTCTCGCTAAAAGTTATTATTTGCTTCGTAATTTTAAACGAATAGGCTAGTTGCCTTAAAAAATGTAATTAGTCCGCCTTTTAGATTATTCAAAAATAAGGGACACGTATTTTTTTATTTGTAAATTAGACCAAAAATGACAAAGATGTAGCCCATTAAAGATACGTGTGACGTCACGCCGTGCTGCATTTTTTAGCACTGAGTGACGTCACACGTAACTTTAATGGGCTATATCTTTGTTATTTTTTGTTTAATCGAAAAAAGAAAAAATACGTGTCCAATATTTTTTTATAATCTAAAATACGGAGAGAAAATACGGTAGAGTTCGTGCCACGAAAGAAGTATGAGTCACAATAGAACCTACGCACGCACGACTGACAGATGTTTGTTTACAACCAAAGGTGCTTTCAAGATGGCGGATACTGTTTTCACAGGTCCGATTTAAAAGCGAAAAATATTTTTTTAATTTGCAAATTTTGCAGCCATCCTGCATATTTACTTAGCAAAGTCAATATATTTTGGTTTCTTACGTTAGATACTACAGGACATATCCATTTATCGCGTCAATTTGATACGAGGCAAGTAGCGTATTATGATATTGTTCACGTACCTCTTACCCGACCAAGAACATAATTCAAAATGAAAAACGCTAATCAGACCACGCTATACGATATTTGGCGTGGTAAATCCCTTTGATGTACCGCCACCGCAGCGATAACTAGGACGCAGCCTGAACTATCGTGACAATAGCCGATATTACCGGTTACATCTGCGTAGATCGTGTCATTGCGCGAAGCTTTGTCACGATAGAAGCAGGTGCGGCCCCAGCTTTAGACTTGTGTTCTCTTTTCAGGCTATTTTTGGGCAACTTTGCAACTAAAATGTCAAGGTTGGTGTGTCGTTGACTACAATAATTAGGGATTTTGTTTCAGCTCAGAAAATAACATGTAGTTTTTAAAACTGCGACAGATGCCTCTGGTAACTTGAATTTTTTTTTCACAAAAATATATTTGTAATCTGTGAATGGTGACTACCTGCCTTCGTATAAAAATTTACCGCGCCGTAGTGGCGATACGGTTTCTCCATTATTTTCTAAAATTTCTGGTTGCTGATCGTATTTGTATGAGTTTCGAAGTCCGGTTACCAGTATGTACAATTTGGGGTACAATGCAGGTACAATTTGGGTGCCTTTAAGGCTAGAGTGAATAGGCTCTTACTGAACAAACGAGGAACATCGTCGGCTCCATCTTCACTTACCATCAGGTGAGATCGGGGTCAATCGTTGGTCAGTTTTTAATTTAAAAAAATTAAATAAAGATGTACCTTCATGACAGACGACGATGACAGAGACGTACCGACACAGATCAATGTAGGGCTCTCAGCTGTATTAAAAAAAGCTACGTAGGTAGACACCATCGCCATCTAGTAGCGAGATTGGAACCATTTTTAGGAGCTGTCAGAAAATCGCTCATTTTCCCCAAAAGTACTAGACTTGCGCAAAGTGTGTCCTTAGAGGGAGTTGTTATATCTCATATCTTTGATCACCGGGACACATTATATCCCAATCATATCTTACTCACCGTTGTATCCTAGCTCATACGACGTACAACAGAGTGTGAGTGGAGATAAGAGCCGTGCGACACAAGTGATGAGTCTAGTCTACCTATTTCCTACTATATCCAGCTCACAATTTCTTTCATAATCACAACAGATTGTACCTACTATATTTTCAAATTTTCTTCATAATTTACAGACTTAGGACTGACAACCTGAACAGAGTTAATATAAATGTATCACTTTAGTAGCAAATATACGAACAAATTAGACTGTGAAACATGTTGAGGTGGGCATATTTAAAAGTTGAAAATATACAATGATTAAAAATATTTAAAATCACTTCAAATCAGATCGCTTGATGACCTTCAATCGCAAACTAACTCAAAACAAGTATTTACGTAAACAATGCATTCGTATTTGTGCCTAATTTTAATTGCTTTTTTAACTTTACCGTCTGTGACCTACATAAAGACTAGTTTTGACTTTCCCGTGCTATGCACCAAAGTAAGATATCGAAAAGATCACCAAAACGATATATTTAGTATGAATCTGGTGACCTCCGTTTCACAAATCGGTAATTAAAGCGTGACAAACATATATGATTATCTTCTTAACCGTTCATCTCATTAATACGAGTATTGCGCCCGAATGCAGCCGAATGTTAGCCGAACAAGCCAGGCGTACCAATAGCGATCAAAAAGGTCACCAATTTAATACATTCTTAAGAATCTGGTGATCTTTCTCTCGTCGCTCGTTTGTTACTACGACGAGAAATGCGGCCGAATGTATCCGATGACAGCCGATCTCGATCTCGCTCTCGCGCACTGTGTATGAGCTGTATAAAGTAGCAGGAGCTTAGTAGGAGAGGGAGCCATATATAATTGAAATCTCCGAGATATAACAGGGACACACTTGACGACTGGGGAGATATGTGTCCTATCATATCTGGCTCCTGAGTTACCCAAGGCTAAAAAGTACGCATATGCTCGAAATTTCGAGATAGCCCAAAAGATGATAAATCGCTTAATTTGGCAGCACTTGCTGTCGAAAAACCATACACAAGATAATAAAGTCTACAGCATTAATAATGTTACCACGCGTGCACTGTAGTAGTTAACGTTACGGTTGATTTTGTAACAATATAATAGTTGACCTTCTACTGTACACAAGGATGTTATAATCAAAGAGGATAGAGCACTACGAAAAACCTTCCATAGAAAACTAAACTCATTGTCTTCTCAATTAAAACATAAAATCGTATAAGTAAGCAACTAGAGTAAAGTGTCCAGAGCGAGAGCCACAAACTGAAGGAGTGAGTCTTACTCTTACTCATTTATGTGGAATACTATGACCATGATGTTGTAAAATGTAGGCCATGTGTTGGATTACCCAATGGTACCATTTCAGTTTTACTAAAAACGTAGTAGCTTAAGTTTAAAATGGATGGATGCTATATGAGGCTCTGGTTCGACATCACAAAATCCTGCATTTTGTGAAGCCTGCAAAAGCCGGTATTTTAGAAAATAAGATTTTAAACCTACGGTCTTACCTAGGTTGAAGGAAGATCCTGTACCATTTGTAGTGGTGAGTAAAAGGCTTCAAACCTCTGTAGCATACCTTAAGTTTGTACGTTTGTACATGAAAAGTTGCCGTTTGGTGTACATTATGCCAATCGATAGAAAAAAATATTATCACAAACAACAAATACTCTTGGGCAAAATGTCCCCAATTTATTACTAGTTGTAACGCAAAATACTTTAAAATGATGATAATGGACAATTGAATGAATTAAATTGTTTTTTTTTTATATTTTATATTTTCAAACGGGAATAACTCAGAAAGTATCACTTAGTTTACTTTTTATTGACGTGATTACCAACCCCTTTAGGTACGTTGCACAGGACTTTTCTGTTACCTTTGTGTTTTGTTTGCTAAGAAGTTTATTAGAAAGTAAGTAATAAATAAATATTTACAGCCTGTGGCGAAAAAAGTAAGTACTAAGCGACGGAAGAAAATGTTGAACTGGAAGAACTACCAACAAAGCAACTACAGCTCGATGCAGGTGCCCAAACTGACTGAATGCATTCCCCAAAAGAAGAAGCTTTGAATATTATGTTTGAATAGAAAAATTGACAGGAGGTATAATAGAATATTTAATTTTATACTTAATAATTCTATTCTATTTTGTAATTTATATTAGCTTTTATGCATATTTTAAATGTAAAAAAAACATTCAAATGTTTGTCATCAATCTAGCTAGCTACATGAGTTTTATTCGTATTGGCAAGTTAGACTTTATTATCTGAATTTACAATTTGTACACTAAAATTTGTCTGCAACAACATTTTTAATTTTTAATATAATCCTTGTCTAGACCAAGAGTACCATAATGATATAAGTTCTAAATTGTTTCACTGAAAATAATTTGTAAACTTATGTAGATCAAAATATGATTAAGTTAATTCCTCAGAATGAGTGCGATTTCCGCGATAAAAAGTAGCCTACTGTAACTGATGATAAGAAATGTAAGAAAGGTTCACTATTAATAACTGTGAATATAAGTAAAGTTCACTATCTTGCATGTATCCATGTATCCATGCAGGATAGTGAACTTTACTTATTCTCTAATTAAAGGCCCAGACTCGAATCGAGCCATGAATGTATGCTAAGTAATTTTTGTAGCAATACCACTCAAGGTTTTAAAAACGTATTTTAACATGGTCGAAGTTGAGTTTTATCTCTCTACTCTTCTTTTCCACTACAAACCTTATTTGAGGGCAGTATGTAATGTACTGTACATTAACACTCAATAAGCAAGTTGTAAATTCCATACATTTAAATGAGTTATTTCTTTGTGTTTATTTTTGGATTAAAGCTAATTTTATGGCTTGATTTTGGCTTTCATTTTATAATGTTTAAACTTCGTTAAATGCAAATATAAGTATAATTAAAGTTCTTCAGTCAATGAATATACCTACCACTAGGTACTGTGTCGCCCATTATGGAAGTAAATGCCCAAGTTACTCCTAAAGAGAGAACTTCGCTCGTTCCTTCCGGCTACAAAAACGAAACATAAGGGAAGCCCTTATGTTTCGTCCGGATTTCATTGACATCAAGGTCACCCTACTTAGAAAGGGATGACATTCACTAGTTCGAGCCTCCTTGTCAGGACATTTTTTTGTCAGAGTACTCAATCCTCTTTGATTATTACATCCACATTACATCCATGACTGTACATAACAAGTATTTTTGTTTTTTGTCGTCTGTGCCATTAGCTACGTTGAGACGTAGAAGATTACTTGTTGAGTCGGACTTACGCTCCAAAGGAAAGAGCCTTCGGGTACTCTTACTCATTCGACCGACAGTCGACGGCACGTCGACGGTCTCGACAACCGAAGAGACATCGAAGCGCTTCAAGTGTTGAGAACCGTTTTTATTGTGGGCTAGGCATAAAATCGTGTTCCGCAAGCGCATGTTTGTTGTGGAAAAGAATCGCAGAACAACAGAAAATATTTAGTAGTGTGAAATGAAAACTAAACTAAAGATTAATTTATTGGTTTTGCGGTTGACAGGCTGAAAGAGATGAGTTATCCAAATCTAGAGTTCCAAAAACAATAAAAAGAAAAAAAGTTAAAATGGTTGTGTGAGTGAGCAAAGTAAAGGGTGTGTTTTGTAGTTATTTTAGTGATTGTTGAGTTGCAGGTGAGTTTAATATTATTTATTATCAAACGTTGTTAGAATAAATTTACGTGTATGAATGCAAGACCAAGTTGCATTTACACTACGTAATTGTTTTCTCAAATTATGGTCACTACTTAGCCCGATGGATCACAATCTGCCTTAACAATTTTAATCGGTAATGTTTTATTGGGCTAAGCTCCAGTAAATATCAATCAATCTAGAATTCGTCACCTTTCATTAGTACTTTGTTGTAAATGTTCACCAGCGCGTAAATATTTTTTACTTCTAAATATACTTTTCGGGCACTGTAACACTTGTCGCGTTTCGGTGATATTTTCGAGTGGTCCGAACAGAATTGTCCTAGATCTCATATTACTGGAGGGATTTTTTAATACTTATATGAAATACCATAGTTATGGTGTGATGTTTATAAATTCTTCTAGGTCATGCTAGGTATACCAGTGATAACTTGTAAGTGTATCTTATGATAAGACACACATACAAAGTTAGGTCTCTTTTACGCTATACAAGTTCATCGTAGAGCTTGGATCCTTTGTATACCAATCGGCCGGTTTCTTGCTTGTTTCTGCTTCTTTTCTATTTTTATTTTTTTATTACTATATTTTTCTTGAGTGAGAAATTCGAGTAACAATAGCTAGATTAAAGCCACAACATTAGTTAAGGGAGTGTTCCCATTATTGACTCGATTTTACACAGAGAAGGTTATTAAGGAATGTATCTGCAGGAGCGATTCTTGCTATGCCTCAGTGAGCCAGACCACTGAGAATGTGTGACACTAAACATTGCTACCCAGTCTGCAACACTGAGTTCTATTTCAACACATTCTCTGTGTGCACTGATTACCAGTGGAATTACCGTTTAGCTTACAGGTATGTTTCATGTTTTAATAGGCTATTTGACCAATTTCTGAAAACCATCTCATATTTATTGTTCTTGTTGGTGGACTCCATGACAGTCCTTAGAAGGTGGTCATTTTAAATTGTTTCGTGTATTTCCTTATTATAAACATTAGAATTTCTCTTGTAGCTTTACATTGAGAAATTCAATTGGGGTTAGGATGTCCCTTCATGTCTGTCCATCTGTTAGTCTGTCTAAAGTTGATCGCACATTTGTCAGCACCGCACGCGCCGCATTTTAAAATTGGGTCGCATATTTGTCAGCAACGTACGCGCCGAATTTCTGTGTGTTGCCAACAATTTTTGCAATTTTTTCTTGCCTCTGGTGTGAAACGGTGCGGTGAAATTGTGCTATGAGAAATTGTTGTAATAGCCTGCTTATTGGCAGAAGAAGAAAAAAATTAAACTCCAAGAAAAAAAGACTCTGGATTCGCAACATTAATTAAAAAAGGAAATTATATGGCGCATATTCAGCTCTTAGGATCCGAATGAGGCAACACTGAGTGGCAGCACGCGCCGCACGCGCCGCATTATATGACGTCATCAGAATGCTTCCTTCGGAGTTCGGATGCCTACCGTATTTTACGAAATGCGGCGCGTACGGTGCGGATAAATATGCGAGATTTCATATCATTGCATACAACGAATTCTAAAATGCGGCGCGTGCGGCACGTGCGGTGCTGACAAATGTGCGATCAACTTAACTGTCTGTCCGCAGCCTAGCTCTGAGACAATTGAAAGCAAAAATTTGGCCTAGACATATTATATCGATCACACCGACAACAGTACAATTAAATCTCGATAAACAAGCACCTAAAGGGATCCTTTTTTATCTCACTTACACCATAGTGTAAGGTGTCGGATTGGGTGGTTTTGGTCTTTCAAGAATATTGTGGATGTAGGGACACCATTTCTTGACTACCATTTGCGAAATATGAAGCTTTAAATCTTAAATTTCAAAATGAAAACTTTATACTTCAACATGATATGGACTTATCCATTGATAGTAAACAAAACAAAAACATTTACATACATAGCTTCTTGTGGGGCTAGGCCCACACTAGGATACCCGGTGTAGTGGGAACCAGTAATAGCAACATCACAAACATGTAATCATCCAAGACCTGGGTTGTTATTTTGTGCCCAGCTTTGGTTCGAACCCGGGACATCTCGCATGGTAGGCAGACACCTCTGCACCACAGAGAAGATTAAATATTGGAGAGAATATTAAATAATGTTTGACCTTGCAAGTATTGATTACGTCTTGAGCTTCTAAGGCAGATGGACATTCATACCAACTTTGTATTAGATTTAAGAAACGGAGGTTTGTGGGTGTGTGGGAAAAGTGGAGGTTTGTTTTCACCTCCACTACATTCGACCCCAAGGCAGCAGCTAACATTAACATTATAAGTACAGAATGTAAATACTTTATGTCGAAATAAATTTATGATTTCTGAACTTATTTGACCACCTGTCAAATGCCAAATGACTGTCCCAGTTAGCAGTCACTGGTTGAACCCTGGCATCGCGCCCGCCGCTCGGCATTTCGCCTGTAGGTAACTGTGTCAGACAGTGACACTGGCACTTTGCTCAATAGTTGAGTAGGCCGCCGGGTTGCGGGTCTCCTCATGATTATTTCCCTCACTGGCTCTGGCCTCACTGGACCGGTCTGGAATGGTATTCCATACCGAGTTCTTCGGGTCTAGACTATTTTTACATATACTCGTACTATAAGCTCACTGAAATCGCTTCTAGCCTGGGCTGCCTGAGTGATCTTAAATGATCACGAAGGTTAAGAAACATAGGGTGCGTTCAGTGCATGGATGGGTAACTGTCTATGACTAACGGTATTTTTCTATGCTATAGCTATATATATATATTTCTATATGCTATATTTATATGCTGCTATGGTATTTTTCCGAGCAAATGGTTGAAAACTTCTGAGAGTAAGACGCCTTACAAGCCTCCACCAATCCGGACTTGGCCCCCGTGGTGGAGTATGGCCTACTATACCTTCCTCAGGGAAGAGACCCGTGCCCCTCGGGGGGGACATAATGGGTTGATGATGACTGACATAAGCTCACGCTTGTGCCCCAGATGGTAGAAAAAGGCCAGGGACTGCCACTTGCCGCGATCAACGAAATTACCCGAAACCGGGTTGCCTGCATGCAACGACTAATGAAAGTCGATGAAGCGAAAGACTTTTCTTCTTGTAAGTGTAAGCAGAGGGGCTCCAAGCTCAAATCGAACCATTTGTCTGGTCTAAACAATTAACAATACGGTAGTTGACAAAATGTCAAATAAGTTACTTTTAAAACGGAATTTTGTATGAAAATACCGGTTTATGACGTCATATTTCAGAGCATTCTTTTTATGTTTCACTTATTTAAAAATTTTAAAACCTAGTTATTGACTAAAAGAGGTACATTTTCCGAAATATTTTGTGATTTTTGTTTTAATCGAGCATATCAAATAATTTATTGTTGGTCGTGTCAACAACCGAATTGGTGCCTTAAGAAGGATTAGTTTAGCAAGCACCTATACCTGGTTCTTAGCTTGGCCAGTCTACAGGAAATGCAATGGTAATTTGTGTAAGGTTATTTTATTTGTGACTTCACGTAACGCTAGTCTGTTTAGGGTGTAGGTTTTTCTCACTCGAGTATTGTCTCAATGTTTTCAGCTAGCGTTTGCATTAGAAATAAAATAAAGCTACATGCTACAGCGATGATACTTTATCATCTGCCGAGCTTGTTAGTCAGACTTGATAGAACGCAGACATTCTCAGGCACTCGGGCGGTCTATGTGATAGGCGGGGGCGTACGCAGACTCTCGCAGAGACGTAATCTCGCTTTTGTTTCACTGCGATAGATCAGTTGAATATGGTTAAGGGCCTAGATTCTGCTAATGCATTGTAGTTCAATGACAGTTGCATGTCTGCGTCGATTTCACTTCAATGCCGCTTCATATCAACGCGCGCACGCGTATTCGTAACTGTAAGTGTCAATGGAATTTAAAAAAACATGTCACGTTACCCGACCATGTAACCAATTGAACTCTAATGCAATAACAGAATCGATCTGTTGTAAATGGGCAGAAAAATATAGTTTCTATGAGTCTGCTCGAGATACCCACTATAATATAGTCGTGGTCGCCTACGCGCACACTAGCGACACGCGACAGGCGACAGCTCGGCGACTAGACGCGACGACAGGCTACGGCCGACAATTTTCATATTATTATATCTAGGGTCGGCGGACTAAAGCACATAATTCAAATTGTCGAAAAATCTGTTCTTTACGACATAAAACAGTAGTTTGCTTATTTTTTGTGTAAAAAACAATATGTTCAATTGATCATTTCACGATAGCACTCCGTTAATGCAATAAAGATAAATAAATAGTTTAGAGTAATTAAAAAACAAGTTTAATTGACTGCCTCAAAAATGTAGTGTTTTGGACTTACATATGTACTTTAGTCCGCCGACCCTAGATATTTTGTTCGAATCTCCGCACACTTGGCGTCAGAGTCGATGACAAGACGCCAGAAGAAAATAACAACGTCGCGTCTGACTAGACGCGGCGACAAATCGCCCTGTTTGCGATGGCTCTAATAAATATCCAAATTGTCGTATTTGGTATGTATCGTATTGTTTATTAAGGTTCGATTTCCTTGACGTCAGAAGCATTCCACGCCGTCCTCGCATGAACACAAAGATAGTTATCGCCTGCCGGCGGATTCCACGCTCACGTAACGGCCTTAGAATAATTAATAAACTATGCTACTGCACTTCCTCACTCAAGGATAATCATTGCATATTGAAGCATATTGCACATTTTTTCCGTTCGGGCTGCAAGTCAATTAGGCCTTTCCTTACTGAGATATTAGGTTTGTAATTGCGCGTGTAGTTTGGTAGTGTGTGGGCAGACTTTGTTCTCGGTGGGTCTACGTCAGTGGTAGAGCAATCTTGGAACATTGCTCCCATTCGCCGCTGGTAGGCGGCTGCGAAATGAATTTAGTTGCCCACTTTAATCTCAATTTGCATTTTGCCGGGGTGTACAGTCTGGACCAGGATGGAATAATTCGCTAGACGTTTTTCTCTCAGATTTGTCTTTTAGAGGCAGTTGGGCAGACGAAACCACCCAGACCCACATTTTTCTGAATCCAACAATTTTAGATTATTATTAAAACGAAGACATATTCCTAACGCAGTAATTTTAGTATCGCTATTATAGTGCGTATGTACGTCCAAGGAAAAACATTGATATCTGGACTTGTGATCAACACTATCTCCGAGGTCAACGCCCACACCGATTGGTTTCGAATCAACAATATTATATTTTAATATTCAATAATTAATTAGGGTATACCGCCGTAAACCTAATGATTTTACACAGTTAGAAAAAAACATACAAATTAATTTACGTTGAGGGTAGGTTATTTATTTTATTCGATAACTTTGTTTTGACGTCCTGCATCAGCATACAAAGAGACTAATTCCGCAGTCCGATTCTATTGACTGTCTGCCCCCACCGTAAAAGTATTGATTTTTTATTCAATTCGAACCCTAATTGCAAACAGCGTAGAGTTAAAAATAGCCGCGCTATTTGCATACACTCTCCGATTATTATAATTAGATCTCACTTCATTTGCGTCCGATACATACTGATTCGCGATGAATATGTAGGTGAGGCAGGCGTAACACTGGAGAATATTTATAGAATTCGTCTATTTCCACGCCTGTTAGTTATTTCCTCAGCATAAATAACAGCAGAAGCGCTGATGGGTCGTTCCGCGCTATTTGGTGTGTACACAAACAGGGGTGGTCTAAATCAGCCTATATTTTAGTACACACCACATGGAACGCTTATAGATGGCAGAGAGGGCCTAACCTGAAAAACTTTCTTACTTTTATAAATTTCTGCAGGGTAGTATAAAAATACCAATAAAAGAAAGAGTAAGCTATGTAGGTACTTAAAAAAAGACTCGTTAAAAGGGCGTGCGATAAAAAGGGACCTTGGTCAGCATCGAAATTCAGTTTTGGACCAACATGTGGCTATACTGTCCTGGAACTAGATTCTGTTAATGCATTGTAGTACGATGACAACTGCATGTTCGTGGCGATTTAGTTTCATTGCCTCTTTAAGTCTACGCGCGTACACTATCAAACCTTCAAGGCGTCAATGGTATGAAAATACACATCACGTGACCCGACCATGTGTCTGTCATCGAACTGTAATGCACTAAGAGAATCGAAGCCCTGGTCACGCCGATCAACGTTTACCAACTTTTCATTTGGAAGGTCAGCGAGTGACTGCCGGAATACCAGATACTGTAAGCAGCCTATACGAGTATAGTAAGTAAGTAATTGATTTATTTCCTTCTCACAGAGTGTTTTCAACACTACAAATTTGAACAATTTGAATAATCTAGACTTAATCCCATGTGAGAGGCTGGAGTCCATACTAGGAAAGATCCTGTGTGAGAGATTTTTTTTGTTGAGTTGAACAGGAAAATTATATCCATAGCGTGCGTGCGTGCGTGCGTGCGTGCGTGCGTGCGTGCGTGCGTGCGTGCGTGCGTGCGTGCGTGCGTGCGTGCGTGCGTGCGTTTGTGCGTTTGTGCGTGTGTGCGTGTGTGCGTGTGTGCGTGTGTGCGTGTGAGGGTGTGTGCGTGTGTGTGTGTGTGTGTGTGTGTATGTGTGAAAATGTGTGAATGTGTAAATCCACTGTAGGGCACAGTCCTTCATCAGAGAGAGAGTATGGGCTTTAATGACCACGCGTGCCCACCGCGGATTGGCGATTTCAAGCGCTGAGGTATTGAATAGCTCAGGTTTCCCCGCGATGTTTTCCTTCACGAATACCGAGTGATTTGCTGCTGTAACCAGTTATCCCTTGCTGTGAAAACAACGATGCGTAGTTCCATTAATATAAGTCTGTAAGCTGTCAAGAGGCGCGCAGGTTTGCCCTAATACCAGCAGATTAAGTCCACACGCCCAGGTGGATGTTGTGGGTGGGTCGAACTGCGAAGGTCACCCGTATTTCGTTACAAAGTGTACTGTTGAGAGGAAAAGTTTGTCGTGAGTCTGGTTAACTAACTAAAGGAACAATATCGCTAACTCGGGATTAAAATGAAATTAAATCAGAAAATAATAATTAATTGATAATTTTATAATATATTTTTTTAAAGTCAAATGTTAATTATTTTATAATCTCTAAAAAAATGTACCCCGTTTCCCTTGGTCACGGCATCACTCGTGAACGGCTGGACCGATTTCGCTAATTATTTTTATGTCGTGTTTGTTATTATCAGGAGAAGGTATTTTCTTGTAAAAGAAAAAATTAAGAAATATGCGCCGAAAAATAAAAAAAATTAGAATAAACTACTTAACCACCATATTAAATTGAAATATTTAATCTTCTTGTTCTCGAAGCAAAGTCCTGCAACTCACGTATCAAGAATCGAAATGAATTTGTCTGTAACAAAGTGGAGCACTTTTGGTTGCGATTGTCCCACTATTTTCACAAAGTTGACGTAAAAATTGCGACACTCCTACGTTTTTGTGTGCAGTTACTTGTATAGTAGACGGTTGGCTCGTGGTTATATTAATTACAAACTGTGGTATAACAATGGCCGTTCCATACTGTTAATTACGGTAATTAACAATTGGGGTGACTTAAGTTTTACATTTCGGTGTAGGCGGTGGGACTCTTCAGTAAATTGTCTTTGTAATTATTTGGTTGTTTGCTCAGGTCTTGGATGTTTACATGTTTGTGATGTCTCTGCTTCTGGTTCCCACAACACAGGGTACCCTAGTGTGGGGCCAGAAGCAATGTATGTGCCTGTATGTAAATGTTTATTTGTTTGTTGTAGGAGAGCGAAGAAAAGTTTAAAATTCCAAAATATCTAGTCCAAAACATTAATGTCACAGCCGATAGTTAAAGACGTATGTCGAGTATAAACCAGTAATAGGCGGATACAGGGCTCTTGTTACCAGGCCGGTAATCTAAAGTAGCTTACCGGTGGCGGGGCGAGAGGATAGCTGAGGATGAAACGACGCTTTAGGGAGATAACTACATTCGTATCAATGGCACAACGATTCAGTCCTCAAACAAGAAGAGTGTAATTTTTTCATGATTTATGTTCTGTAATCGGTTTCTTATTTCACAAACATTCTTGAATCAATTTAGAAGTGTGTGGTTATTTTAGTATCCTCGCTGATGCCTAAACTCACAGTTATGTATGTTCAAACGGCGGCATTGCGATCCGTTTGTTGTTTGTTTGTGGTTTGTAATTGGCCACGCTACTTTTCTGAACATGAACGGAAATCTCAAAACCATTTGGTGAATTATGCTTTCAGTACAATGCCCTATTCAGTACAATTTCCTATTTATCGGATTTGTAAATCAGTCTATATTTTTCAAGATATTCTATAAAAAGCCTTGACCTTAAATGACTTTCTATGATATCAGCAAACACAATACCTATCAGTATGAATGCTTTGCCGTACTTAGAAAAAAAAATACAAATGACTTTTGTTTTCAACGACGTCACAAACATCAATTTTTTTTATTTTTTTATTAAAGATATACATAATGAGTTAAACTCATTAATACCGAAATTATTTCCTAAAATGTTTTCAAAAATATTTTCAAATTAAATTATAAAAAACATGGCAGCGAGCATACAGTTGTTCGTAATAATCTTTTTGCTCAAAATTGTAGACCGCCTGCGTTATCACTTGCAGTCATAAGGCCTACATTGATCGAGTGTGGGCCGAAGCGCTGGCCACTTCCGCGGAACCGCACGATCGCGTGGTTACCGCAATTTTGTTACACTGCATCTAACATGTTACGTATTTCGTTGTATGCTTTCAAAATTGCTCGCCGGTCCGCGGGCCACCAATTTACTCCACTATATTTTGTTTTATTATCACGTTCTGCACTTCTCAAAATGTGAAAACACGCAACCAGACCGCACCTAATAAGCATACAGAAGGACCTCTGTTCAGCCACGGTTGGCGGTGTTTCGGGCCAGATTTTTACGTTGGAAACTTTGGGATCTTCTGGTGAATCAATAACTATCCGCATCCACGAAACAATTTTCAATTCAGACATTGTAGTATAAAGCCATTTCGGATTTCAGGCATTTTGGGATTAAGGCGAATTGAAATTTGGAGAAATTGAAATGAAGTTATTTGAGATTTCAGGCATTATGGGACTAAGGCGAATTGAAATTCATCATCATCATCATCAGGCTATATTAGTCCACTGCTGGACATAGCCCTCCCCTAATGAGCGCCATAGCGCCCTGTCTTCAGCTTGCCGCATCCAGCATCTGCCTGAATTGAAATTCAGTTGCAATGAAATCATGGAATTTTGACAGTTAGCCACTACGGACCGGAGGCCTTTTTACGCTTTCTTTAGCTACCGAAATAGGTATGTAGTGGTGTCGCTGACCAAGGCGGGTAGTATCGGGCTTTCGGAGACTAAAATTGCTATTATTAACTTTATTCCGGCTACACTTACTTGACTTTTTGTCGACAGAGTCCTACCAGGTTTCGCTCACCAGAGCTAATCATAGCTGAGCTTATATACTAGTCAAAACAAAATAAGGGCCACTGACTCATTTGAACTATCGGGTCGTTTTTACAACTTGAAGGTGTTAAGTGGCTAATTATTTTGTGTGGTTGTTATCTTAAGTGTTAACAAATGCATAATTTGTGAAGTGGGTAAACTTTGCCATTTTTTTGTAACCAGTGTCTACATACATCAGTGTCATGTGCTTACGAAAGTCTTAGTTTAAAAACTGAAATTGATATTTGTTGCTTTTAGTTTTCGCGTATTTTAAAGCCCGATTTGGACAGGAGTGGATAAGACACCAGCAATGTAAACGATTTCTGGTATTTAAGCAAAAAATATAGCAGCGTATAAATTTCTGTGGCACATATATCGTTACGAAAGTTTAAAGATTTGGACTCGTTTTCAGCGAGCGTGAAGTGCAGTTAGTTCATTATCTCTCATATTTCACAATGGATAAGATCTTTGTCATATTATCTGATTCAGTTAGTAAGCCTGGAGCATTCGGTCGGGCGGTCGCAATTTTTGTCCCGACCGCGGTACCAATTCACGCTAAAGTGTTTGCCCAGTTTTCTTAGGTATAATTCGGTGAAGGGAAATGGAAGAGTCATCCACGGTATGTTACAAACCTTACTGATACACGGAGAACCTTTATAGTTGCTCACAAATATTTTAGTAAACATCTTATTATGGCAAATTTATTAAGATTATTCATGGAAATTAAAATATGGAGAACTGTTATTTATGTTTATGATAATATTAAACTTTTCTTACTGAAAATTTTAATTAAATCTGCAAATGGAGCAGGTACTTACTTATGTAGGTAATTGGTTTAAAAGTGCTTAAATAAGAAAGTTTTGCGGTCGTTAAAAACGTGGCTATTTCCCTAGTGACGCATCAAGTGACCATCTTGTGTACTGTAGGCTTCAATACGAGTTTATAGTCGTATTTACAGGAAGAAAGTGTGTTGGCGAGAAGATCTTCGATAATAGTTTTTGTTATAACGCGGTCCATAAAATGTACATAGCGGCGATCCATTTTGCCTCACACTTACATGATATTCCTGTAGAGCGAGATGCAAATAGGAGCGCCGCCATGGCCATTAACTTTCTTTCATTGAGCAAGTTAGGTATATAATACGTATAATTGTTATTGTTTGATACATCTAATTATGTCGTCTGTAGAAGAGATGGCAAGAACAAATGACTGCCAAAACCTTCCTACATATAGCAATCATCAACCCATAATATAACCCAACCCACTATACCCTTACGGGGTCCTAAATAGCTTAGATTTAAGATTTTTTAGTTATCTTGGTGTAGGAAAAATAAAGGCTTTCTTATTTTTTTTTGTTTTACACGTAATTATGCTGGCGCGCGCGCGCTAGTCCTGACGTTTGCGATACCAATATTATGAAATTTGGCAGAAATGTTACATGATTAGAATCGTCAGAACTTGGTGCGCGTATTACAGGAGCAGGACTGCACGTGTACATCATATCACTGCACTTGATTGTTTTGTAAACCGTGTTTTTTCTCTCGTGAGTAAAGTTGGTTTTGCCGGGCAGCTCGCGATGTCGCGCGGCGCACGCGACGAGCCGGCGCCGCCGGAGTGCGCGCTCGCTGCCGAGATGTTCGACCACCTCTGCAGCGCGGGGACGATGAAGCAGACCCTCGCGTTGCACCGCGAGATCTGCGCCGCTCTCAACCTGCGCCCCAACAGGCTGCCCGACTTCTACCCCAAGCTCAAGGTCAGTACTTTACCCCGAAAGCAACCTTAGAAGACGAAGACCATTATTATACTAACTAGACACGTCACTGAATCGAATCGCTCGTAGCCCCGGCCGCTTGAGTGATCTTAAACGATCACGAAGGTTAAGCAATATATGGCGCGCTCAGTGCATGGATGGGTGACCGTTCTGTGTATAACGCTAGTGGCATTCTTCCGAGTGGTTCCGTGCTTCCCAAGGCACGTTAAGCATTATTTGGTCAAGGCCAGGTAACGCTAAGGCCAAGTCAGAGGCCTTAGGGCGGCCTGAAAACTTCTGACAGTAAAACCAGCCACTAGTCTTACAAGCCTCCACCAATCCGCATTTGGCCCCCGCGGTGCAGTATGGCCTATGCCTTCCTCAAGGAATTTCAGAAATAGTTCTGGCGATTAGACCTTGAAAGAAGTCAATGGAAAAATGATCTGCTAACTTCCTGTAGCGTATCATTTCACAGCAAATAAAAAACTGTGCCTCAACCCCAAGCTCAAGGTCAGTATTTTGCCCCGAGATCGAGGTTGACCCCAGGGATGTTGAAGATCCTCTTTACCGAGGGAGAACGCGCTTACCCCAAGCTCAATGTCAATATTCGGGTCCAGCCCACGTAGAAGATTAGGTATATTATACTTCGTTTTTTTTAGCATTAGAAATTTTGTAAACAAAGAAGAAATTCTAGTCAACCTAAAAATCGGCTGCCTAATTTATAACTTTTTTAAATATACATACTTGTAAGTAAAAAAGTTATAAATTAGGCAGCCGATTTTTAGGTTGACTAGCCCTGCTTCTTTGTTTACAAAATTTCTAATGCTAAAAAAACGAAGTATAGTTTGACCGAAGCTCACAGTTAGTTTTTATGCCTCAGTTTCTGAAAGAGTGTTCAAACAAGAGATTAATCTAAGATTAATTCGAAATACCGGCACGTGATTGGCTGAAATTAGCTTGACGTGAGATTATCATGAGATTAACATTTGATCGCTCTTCTAGAAACCGAGCGATTTTTCTTTGCCCTTTTCTGTATTTGTAATGTACCTGACTTTGTATTCCGGAAGCGACGTTCTTTCCTTCTTACGAATTGGGCGGCATGAAGATTACGCCGATAGTTAGCGCATAACTTTTGACGGTGTTCTAAACATAGACTTCCGTGTTTCGAATCTGGCATAAGGGGCTATTCAATATTCAATTATTACTTACGACAAATCAGGGGGGGGGGGTCTTACCTAATTGACAAACGCACCATATAAATAGTGACAAGGGGTGGGGAGAGAGCGATGGTAGCTCAGTGGGTAGAACAACGGACTCTGAATCGAGAGGCCCTTCTTTGATTCCCAGGGCCGGCGTGTACCAATGACTTTGTGAAGGAAAACGAAGGAAACTCTAGTGTAGTGTCTAAGGTATTAACAAACCTCAGCACTTTCTACGTACAATGGTTCAGCTATGAGGCTAAGTGCGGAATTGTCAATCAATCAATCAATCAAGACTTTATTTGTCAGCAAACACGGTACATATAGGTTTTATACAATGCATTGTAATGGACAAGCGTGTCGCACCATTATATCGTATACAAATATTATAATTTAACATTAAGATTACAAAATTAGGTATTATATAATTTCAAGAACGTAACATGTCATAATTGGATTTAAAAAATATTATATAATGTCAAGAACGTAAAATGTCATTAATGGATTTAAAAAAATATTATATAATGTCAAGAACGTAAGATGTCGTAGATGAATTTCAAAGTCATTATATTTCAAAGTACTCATTTACACTGTATATACAATTTTGAACCAACCAGTTAGAAAGCGCTTTGTCAAATTTATGTTCCGGGAGGGAACTTATGTCTTTCGGCAGGGAATTAAATATTTTTATTGCCATGTAGTAACTATTTCGTCTAAAAAGCTCAGGTCTAACTATAACTGTATCTAAGGGGCGGGGGGGGGGGGGGGTCCTAAGTTTCGTGACGTCACATTATAAAAAAGTACCTAGATACGTCCCACTGCAGGACACAGGCCTCTCCTGTGATGGTTTCTGCGTTATGCGTGTGAACAGCTGCTGCTCGTGTGTCTGGCCGCAGAATTGATGTTTTTCCTGCTTTTGTAGGAAAAGTAGCTAATGTTTTGACTTTTAAATTCAGAGTGGAGTTTTCTTTCCCGCTGCCTTTTTCTTCGCTACAAACACGGCCCGATGGTAGCGGCCACGTAGCGGCTAATGTAGTACATTGGCCATTCAACAAACACAATGTAAATTCTTTACGTTAAAATAAATGATTTTGTTTTGATTTGACGTGATTATACCAGAATTGTATGTTATTTCCGGCGCTGCACCTTATCTATGTTATGTATTAAAAAGCTGAACTAACTGCAATTGCGTGGTGCGTAACAAGGCATTAATTTTACAAGATGCCACCCGGTGTTGAACCCAACGTTCACTAAGCACTCTGTCCCGTCGTCTCCCCATCGTCCTTTGGAAATTTATCACCTGTCTGACTCATTCATTCACTCACTAACAAAATGTATAGTCAGTGTTGTATCGCATCTTCTTGGCATGTAACATTATGTCAAACACCGTATTCGGATATAGGGAAGAGGGATGATCGTGCTTTTCCACTATAAACGGAGATTTCCCGCCAAGTAGATCGTATGAAAATGGAGATGGGCGGAACGGGTCGACGGCCGGTGGGCAGACCACCAGCCGATGGGCCGACGACATTGTCAAAGCGGCTGGGAAACATTGGACGAGACTAGCACTGGACCGGTTGGGTTAGCGCGAAGGAGAAGAGGCCTATGCCCAACAGTGGGCTCAATTTACGGGCTGATTAGATAAATAGATCGTTTGCCTGGGGTCGGTCGGTCCGATTGTGGTTCGTCGGACGTTCCATTTACGGTATGTCGTTGTAATACTTTGATTCCGCGATGCAGGAATTTTGGAGTTTATAGTGCGCGCGCAGAGTTGATATTTTATATGCTCGCAACAGGGCTGTAGATTTTCTCTTTATTACGGGATAGTTCTCATTTTGACCAATTTTCCTAGAAACGTGGGCGTTAGAATCTTCAACCGGTGCTCGTGCTCTGCAGCCACGATAGCAGTGTTTATTCACAAGGTGTGACGAACTCCGACGCCGCTGGAGAGTCGACGTTGGACGTGCGCCAAGCCAATATTTCAGGCGTTTTTGTTCAGGATTCAGATTCCGAAGCTTTGCACATGGAGGGCTTATATAATAATGGTGCGTTGCTCGCCAAGTTCCAGTATTATTGCCTACTTGTAAGCCAAAAATATTGCAAAAGGCAGTGTGTATTCTAATTCCTTTCATGCGAAATTCCTGAGAGAGAAGCCCTGACACTATCACAGAAGATTTATCTCTGTGGAGAGTCGACAGTGTAAAATTGACCTGCAGGGCACTTCCACTCGGGCGTTATTGTGGACGCATTCGGCGATAGCCTTTCGGAGAAAGGTCATTTTGACGACTGCATTGGCAGAGCATTTGTTATTTCTACTTAATCTTTCTTTTCTAATATATCCTCGTGAGACCCAATGTCTTCAAGTGATCACAAAATCAATTGTTCTTTTCAAGGTCGGGCCTTACGAGGATATGAAATTCTCGTGTCAGTGATAGTGCGCAAACTCCTCCGAAACGGCTTGACCGATTTTGTTGAAATTTTATGTGTATATTCAGTAGGTCTGAGAATAGGTTGTTATCTATGTTTCATAGCCCTAAGTGAAAAAAAAATATATATAGCGAAACAGCGTTTGCCGGGTCAGCTAGTAATACAAATAATAATAACTTCCACACAACACAATCAGTTGATCTGGTCCCAAACTAGGATACCCTCTGCTATGGCAACCAGGCAAGGACATTACAAACATGGAGAAACACCCAGACTGGCCATTTGTACAAATATATGGCGGCCCCCAGTGGGAATCAAACCCAAGACCCTCTGTCTTGGTAAGTAAGTGCCTTAACGTGTGGACCAACGAGGCAGTGAAGTAAACATAAGCGGCCTTACTAATAAAGGTTATGAGCTGTGTATACAGCCGTTATGCGAGGTCTGACAAACTGGTTATTTGTACGCTAAATGCGATTAAACTAGTATAAATTGATATACGTGAAATAGTTATTCAGAGGTTATACTTATTTATTAGTAAGGCCGAAGAAGTTTCAAATTTATCAACTAGCGTTCGAGTCAACGCACATCTCTCGTCGCTCAAAACAGTATTAAATAAATCAAAGTTACCCTCATGTATGTTTTTGACCGATAATTTTTTAGTAGCTGATGCCCGCGACTTGTTCGCTTGGTGATACGAATTCCTCCGGGATAAAAATTAGTACCTATATCTGCTATTCCGCACTAGGAAATCCATCTCTGTGCTAAATTTCATGTTGATTCATGCATTCGTTCTTACACGATTAAGTTCCGTACCGACAAAGTTTCTCTTTTTTATAGTAGTAAGATATCTGAATTTGAAGCTTAGCGACTCCCTAGATGCTCAGGGCTTAGATTCTACTAATGCATTGTAGAACAATGATAATTGCATTAACATGGCGATTTAGTTTTATTGCCGGTTCCAGTCTACGCGCGCACCCAAATCAAGCAATCTAGGCGTCAATGGTATGAAAAAAGACGTCACGTGACCCGACCGTGTATCTGTCATCGAACTATAATGCACTAACGGAATTGAGGCCCTGGTCTTTAGAGGTAAATTGTAAGAGCCTCTGTTCTTGATGGTTTTATTTTTAAAGCAACCGTGACGTGTCCCTCCCTTAAAATGAATTTGAAAGGAATTTGAAGCTTGGCGACTTTCCCCGAGGTCGAGAAATCAATAACCACTGCTTCAATAAAATTATAATGGTATCGTTAAACCGAACTCCATCAAACTGCTGGTCGGAGAAAACTTACGCTTTGTGGCGATCGAATTATAAAGTGCTACCTACCGCTAGTATTCATTCACGCAACTTAAGGGTGAAATCGAACAGCAAATATTTTCGCTTTACTTCCATTCTTTTTAAGCATGCTTCACGCAGAGGTAGAATAGAATAGAAACGCCAATTCCTTTTATAAATACATAAGCAAATAATAAATCAGTAATAGTTGGTATTTTTATAATAATATGGTGCGCAATAAAAACAATGAATCGGCATATGTTTTTACCTTCTCTACTTACCTCTGTGGAAAGCATGCTTGAAAAGTATGAAAATAAAGCAAATGTAAATCAGTAGTCTATATAAATAAAATTCAAAGTCCTGACTGACTGATTCATTCACTCATCAACGCCCAGCCCAAGCCGTTGGACCTAGGAAGCTGAAATTTTGTACAGAGGATCTATATATAATGTAGGCAAGGAATAAAACCGGATTTTTTGAAATTCAACCCCTAAGGGGGCGAAAAGGGTTGCCAAAATTTGTATGGGTGGTATAAAGAATGTTGTCTAATTTTCTTGAAACTTAAAATAAATACTCTCTAACACAATTGATTGAACACGTGTTTCGCCGTTTTTCTAAATTTAACCCTTAAGGGAGTTAACGGGGTTGCAAAATTTTGAACTAAAGTGCACGCGGACGGAGTCGCGGGCGGAAGCTAGTTTAAATTCAAATTCAAATTCAAAAATTTATTTCAACGTAAAGAATTTACATTCTGCTTGTTGAATGTCAATGTACATATAGTTATGTATAATGATAGCCGCTGCCTTGGGGCCGTCTGTAGTGGAGAAAAAGGCAGCGAAAAAAAACTCCACTCTGACCATCTTTTGTCAAATCACCTTAAAGCTAATACAAATCAAACCTACAAAATAATATCTTGGATGTGTTGAACACTAGACACATTTATCCTGTGATTAAATTTGATATTAAACTACTATTTAATGCCATACGTCCTTGTCTTCTAAATAATCGTTGATTTTATAATAAGTTTTTTTGCAAAGAGTGTGCTTAATACAATTCTTAAATCGCGTTGGAGGTAACTCTAATATATCTTGGGGTATCTTGTTGTAGAACCTTATACAGTGCCCCATAAAGGAAGTATTAACTTTTGCAAGTCTAAATCGTGGAAATGACAATTTATGTTTATTTCTAGTATTAACGTTATGATGGCTACCAAGTGTTTCGAAGTCTGTAATATTTTTCCTAACGTACATAATATTTTCATATATATATTGGCTTGCAACTGTTAGGATGTTAGTTTCTTTGAAAAAGTCTCTTAGCGAGTCCCTACTACCTAGGTTGTAAATAAATCGAATCGCTCTCTTCTGCAAGATGAAGATAGTCTCAATGTCTGCTGCCCGGCCCCACAGTAGTATACCATAGGACATAATACTATGGAAGTAACTAAAATAAACAAGCCTAGCAGTTGCAACGTCAGTAAGTTCTCGAATTCTTTTTACAGCATATGTTGCGGAGCTAAGTCTATGTGCTAATTTTACAATATGTGGACCCCATTGTAGTTTGGCATCGATTGTGATGCCCAAAAATACAGTATCTTCAACAAATTCTAGTTTTTCATTTCCAATCGCAATGTTATTTTCAACTAATTTTACGTTAGGTAGGGTAAACTTCATACATTTTGTCTTTTTTGAATTTAACAATAGATTATTTGCAGTAAACCAATCTAGAACGTGCGAGAGAGCATTATTTGCTTCGTCAAGATTATTTTCCTGTCTCCTTATTTTAAAAATAAGTGACGTGTCATCAGCAAATAGAACTATCTCGCACATTTTTTGTACCATAAACGGTAAATCATTTACATAGACCAGGAAAAGGAACGCCCCTACGATAGATCCCTGTGGGACTCCCATTTTTACAAGTGAACCCGACGATTTAATACGATTTATGTCTGCTTTTTGAACCCTTCATTCTAAATACGATTTTAAAAGATCTAATCCTGCATTTTTTATTCCGTAATGTTTTAACTTTGAGAGTAGTGTTTTGTGGTCTACACAATCGAATGCCTTTGCAAATCACAAAATATTCCTACAGCATCCCTATGATCCTCCCACGCACTGAAAATATGTTTAAGTAACATGACTCCAGCGTCTGTTGTATTCCGCCCTTTAGTAAAACCGAACTGCTGACTATGAAGGAGTTTGTAATTATTGAAATGCAAAAGTAATTGATCCAAGATAATTCTCTCAAATATTTTACTTAGTACTGGTAAGACTGATACGGGTCTAAAATTTGTTGGATCCTGTTTATTACCGCTTTTAAATAAAGGTACTAGCCTACTGTATTTCATGAGGTCTGGAAATACTCCTTCATGTACGCATCTATTTAGAATAGAGACGCCAAAAGCGTGCACCCATAAAGAACAGTTTACAGAGTTAATAACGTAGTTTAAGTAGTGGCGTTGGTCATTTGTATAGTCGATAATTTACAAACCTTTACATACTTGCTGTTGTATATGTGTGTGTAAGCAAATGCAAATAAATGTTTTTTCTATTCTATACTATAAGTAAATACTCGTAGTAAATCAGTAATGATTGGTTGTAAACTGTGTAATTAAGATTATAAGTACCTTTATAATGTATGGTGCGCGAAAACTATGAATCGGCGTTCACTTTACCCGTATATATTTTATTCTACCGCTACGCAAAGCATCCTTAAAAGGCATGAAAATGAAGCAAATGTAAATCAGGCCTTCGGGTGAAAATCGAAAAGAAAATGCCGTCTTGCATACTGCACTTACAAGCTTTGAGTTATTATTAAACTAAATCAAATTATCTTGTGTTGAATCGCTCGTAGCCTGGGCTGCCTGAGTGCTCTTAAACGATCACTACGGTTAAGCAACATACGGCGCTTTCAGTCCATGGATGGGTCACCGTCTATGACTAATGCTAGTGGCATTTTTCCGAGCGGTTCCGTGCTTCGCAAGGCACGTTAAGCAGTTGGTGCCGGCTGCCGTCGATAGATGGCAGTCGTTAAGCCAAGTCAGAGGCCTTAGGGCGGCTTGAAAACTTCTGACAGTAAGACCAGCCACTAGTCTTACAAGCCTCCACCAATCCGGACTTGGCCACCGTGGTGGAGTATGGCCTCCCAACCAGCAAAAACCAAGCTTAAATCAGTCTCAAGACTACTTTTTTTCGCTCTTATATTGATCCTAAATCATCGTATAAGCCTGCATTTGGGCACGATTATAAGCGTACTTGATTTAATATCATTCTAATATCAATCTTATTGAATGCTGTTCACTATTATAGTAATCTCGCCAAAACTAATTTAAGCTGCTTTAGGCTAATATCGCTTTTACCTAAGTATCTTTTAAGACTACGTAGGCTAAAATTGGTCTTACCTAAGAAGATTCTTAGTATCATCAGTCTTATTTTAGTTTGACGTAAGACCAGAAACTCTTCGCGAAACGATTCATCATTGTAATGGGTGCTTGCGTGATAAATGCAGCGTGACAATAAAATTAGCAAATATTAAATAATAAAGTCTTTATCGCCTGGTGTTTGTTTATATTTAATAGTAAATATTCTCGTGGGAATAATTATTTACTGTAAACAAGACCCTGTTTTACGCTTCAAATTTCATGCGCTTTATCAAAAATTACATTTTGCATATTATTTTATTATTTTCTTTTTTTTATTGTATTGATATTTGCGTCCTCCTATATTTGCATTATCCTAGAGCACTATTACGGGGACGGGGACGGGGACGGGGACGGGGACGGGGACGGGGACGGGGACGGGGACGGGGACAGGGATCGGGATGGGGGTGGTTGCCTGTTTAAAATAAATAGCAAGTAATTTTCACTAACATCAGTTATGTCACAGACTTTCATCAATATCGTATATAAGCAGAACCTGCAGAACCCTCACTAATATTTTTGTCCCCACATGGTTGTCCTGGCAGCAACAGAACATTTGAATTATTTATCATTTCGTACTTCTTCTGAACTTGCCACCGATACCCACAAGGACTTATGCGTTTTTATTTTTCAATTTTTGTAACAAAATTGCAAATTACACTTTCACTTGGCCAAATAAATCTAGCTCTTACAGTTATGTTTCCAGGATCGATGTATGATTAAACCATCTTATATTGATCTTGTGTATTGTATTGTAAATGTAGTGATCCAATATCACTCTTATACCTTACTAAACAAGTGCTGTTAATCTTATTATAGGATTCAATAAGATCAAAAACAATCATACTAACAATACTCTTATGCAATGCTGATATTAGACATCTAGCTCTTACTGTTGTGTTCCCAGGATCGATGTAAGATTAAACCATCTTATATTGTATTGACCCAATACTCTTATGCAATGCTGATATTAGACATGAAAATTTTATATCAGCATTCATCAAGTCCATTATAAGTTCAAATGAGCTAGAGGCTTAAAATAGCCTTATGAAATGCTCTTATATATGTATATAAGACCAATCAATAAGACTGAGTGTTCTTGAGTATGTAGTGACTTGTTCTAGACTGATATAAGAACGAAGACATGATACAAAACAATTATAAGAGCGCTTTAAGCCTACCACTCTTATAAAGTGCGCACCCTGAGACTATTTTGCTGGTTGGGCTATACCTTCCTCAGGGAAGAGACCCGTGCCCCTCGGTGGGGACATAATGGGTTGATGATGAAAATGAACCATTACTGTATCAATAATTATGATTATTATCTTGTCGCCTTAAATGACTATACGCTATTGCGATTTTATTGACTCTGTGATAAAACTGTTGTAAATCAATGATAAAAATGTATTTCCGCTTACTGGGCACAAGACATTTTGATGGAATGCTGCAGACTTAAGTATTTGGCTTCCAGACGAGGGTACAGATAGGACCAGCTAAAGCTCGTACTGATGATGCCTCGTTGGTCTAGGGTTGAGTTACTCGCTTAGTTGGCCAAGTCCGGGTTATGTTATAATATTTAATCACCCCGCGTGCCACCGCGGCTTGGTGATTTCAAGCGTCGAGATAGATACATACCTATGACTTTGTTAGGTATAATTGTGAAATTATAGTAGCAATAGGTACCTGCTAACTGTGACGGAAAACATTGTGAGAAGACCGGCGCTTGTAATCACCAATCCGCGGTGGGCTCGCGGGGTGGTTAAATATTATGCCCATACTCAGAATCAAACCTGGGTCTCATGTTTCCGAGTGCATTGCTCCACCCACTAGGGTACCACTGCCCCTTTGCGAATTTACTTTAGCGAATTTCTAAATACAGTTCCGCACTAACGGTGATTAAAAACATCGGGAAACTAGAGTGTGTGAGGTGATTACACTCCCCAGCGCTAGAAATAGTTATTCCGTGGTGGTCCTACGTGATGATTTTGCCCATTGGATACTCTCTCAAGAGACCGGCCCTGCAGTGCGATATAATATTTTGTCTTTATATGTATAAACATTATCCGCATATTACGTATGCCAAAACTAAAAAAACACTACTTATATGATCGCAGCAGCTGGGCAGGCTCTACAGGCATCCTCGCGTCCAGCTCCGTACGCCTAAGAATTTCAAACTCAAAGACATTGGTGTTGATATGAGCCCTCCATTATTTGCCGTCTGCTGCTCCCATAGCAAGGGCTCTATGCTGCATCTGTTCATGTGGCGCTTCAGCACATCTTTGTACCTAAGGAGTTGACCGCCATGCTTATTCTTGCCCTCCTCAAGTTCTGAGTAGAGGTTTTTCATTACCAACGAACCAACGTTTCGTTGTTACGATGGTTTTCGATTGTTATTTTCTAGGTCAGGACTTAGGACAACATAAATGAGTATATGGATAGATGTGATACTTTGTTTCATACTGTAAAATTTCTTCAATATGTTGTCGACTGCTGTACGATAATGTTCCTATTGAAACTGTGACAAATCAACGGTTAATTTTAGTAAGTTTGCTTTTAGAGCCGTAATACCGATCGACATTGTGTGTGGTTATTAGTGAATTGATTGCTTCGCGTGCTCTAGCGAAATTTCTGCTTTATTTGGTCGTACGTCCGGCCAGAAGAAGATTTAAGGGGATATAAATATTGGAGTTAGAGAGCGTTCGGTGTTTTATGGATCGCTGGAAGAAGAAAGCTAGCCGCTACCTGCGATGATTAATCTTTAGTTTTATAGTTTGTGACAAGACGGTGAATGAAATTTTGCCGGAACTTTGGTGGTGCTTGCCTCGGCGATTGAAATAGCGAAACAGCTGGGCACGCGACTTGATTATGCCCTTAAATTCTCTATCTCCTTTCTCTCTTTCTCTGAGAGAAGGCCTATGCTCTGCAGTGGAATTTGTATAGGTTCCTAGGCGACTGTTTTTGATGAAACAATTTTGAACGAGAATTTATTTTGGTAAACTTTACCCTGCAGTGAAATGTGTATAGGTGGACTTTTGCGGCAATAAGTCAAGTAAGGCTCAATTCCCACTGGGGCGCAGAGTCGAAGCAAAGCGTCACGTTTTTCAACTGTTCTAAATTCATCTCTATTTCTCTATGAAGACGGTACGAACTTGTGTTGTAAAAATTTGAAAACGCTCAGCGACGTACGTGAAAAACGTGACGCTTCGCTTCGCGACGCAACGCTTCGACTCTGCGCCAGTGGGAATTGAGCCTAAGTTTATCCGGAATAAAGTTATTAGTGTATAGGTTTTTATGCTTTGATCAAAAAAATAATTTCATCAACATTTAGATTTTGGTAACTCTATGAGGTTGGTAATGGAGATGCAAGTCCGCACCCTCTCTACATGTGAAAATGTGAGTCATGTCTTTATGGTATATTTACATGTTCTAGTAAATTTATAGTTAGGTTAGTCACACATTTGCACGAAATTAAGGCAAAGCGAAATCATTTTGTGTAAACTAAACTGTCATTCACTTGAACCAAGAAGGAGGCTTATTTCCTGCAATGAGCGTCAGATGGCTGATGACGGTGGTACAACTGTCATTGTCAGCTTGGCTTATTTGTATTTTTTAGCAGGTGACTTAGATTACGGTTTGAATACGAAACGGAAAATAAAATTTATAGTGAAAAGAAAAAAACACGAATATTTTATTCAAGATAAAAACAAAATTGTTTACTGTATGAACGTCAATGTTTTTTGTTTCACAATTAATAGATATTAATGGAGAAGAAGCTAATAAAGAGAACAGTTTTTCAAAACAGTTTTAATTTAATAAATAAGCGTTCAAAGTTTTGTAAAGGAGCCGGGGATCTCTGGGCCCAATTGTAATAAGCTGAAATATGGTTTAAAAAAAGCGGTATTTTTTTCTGTTTCAAAATATAAAAAATCAGCTCAATTCACAATCTGGGAGACGATAAATCTTAAAAACAAGTTTATTGCACTGATGAAATAGAGTTTCGATTAATATAATCGATTACTGTGAATGATTTCAAGAATTATTATTGAACATAAAATCACTCTCATCGAATGATGGATTCAATCAAAGTGAACAAAATCTACGGAATAAATTATTATATTGTCAATAGTTTACAATAAAACAGAATATTAACTTTAAAATCGATTCTCGTAGATTCTCGTTTACAGATCGATTTACCTATTACTTTTTACGTTTGTCAAATGTATTTAATCTGTGCCGACAGTGACAGCTCCCGGATTTTGAATCTATCATCATGATGGGTCACTATATTGCACGGACCGAGAATTTACGGCACGAGAATGTACAACCCGGGAATTCGTGGCCAAATGACCATCTATAACTAACGCTAGTGGGATTTTTCCGAGCGGTTCCGTGCTTTGCAAGGCAAGTTAAGCAGTTGGTGCCGGCTGACGTCAATAGATGGAAGTCGTGAAGCCAAGTCAGAGGCCTTAGGGCAGCTTGAAAACTTCCGACAGTAAGACCAGCCACTAGTCTTACAAGGCTCCACCTATCCGGACTAGGCCCCCGTGGTGGAGTATGCCCTATAGGTATAGTACCGAGGGGTACGGGCTTTTCACTGAGAAAGGTTCCTCAGGGAAAAGCCCCGTGCCCCTCAGTGGGTTCATAATGGCTTGATGTATCGCTCCTCTACATCTAAACATCTCAAAATTTTCAACGATGGTTTGACAATATATAAGCTGTTTATTGACACCACTCTCGTCTTTTTACATCTGGGCCCAAGAATGTATGGAAGCGTTTCCGTCTCCTTTGAACTATTACTCATGGATGTGTTGAACACTAGACACAATTCTCCTCTGAATACATTTCATTATTAATAATTTCAAATTAAATTAAATATTTGTCTTATAAATAATCGTTAATTTTATAATAAGCTTTTTTGCACAGTGTGCTTAACACATTTATAAACCGCGTCGGAGGCACCTTTATTATATTTCTATTAGTAAAATTATGGTGACTACCAATATTTTCGAAGTCTTTAATATTTTTGCGAACGTACATAATATTTTCATAAATGTGCTTACATGCGAACAGTATATTTTTATTTCTATGTAGATATTTTTTTACTTTGGTTACTTTATCAGCGTTTTGGTTTCTGTTGTCTTGCACATTGCGAACATCCATTAATTACCAAACAAATGAGTAATTGATCACTCAGATAACTCTTTCGATAAGATAGAAGCCGCGGATAACAGTCCTCATGATATATTGAGGGCGCCGAGAATGTGATAAGAAAAATGTTATCAAAATCGCATCATAACAGTGCGTCATCCGTGCAATTTACAAAGCGTTGATATTACGACATTTTTATTTGCGTGCAGTCCAAAGCGTGATTTGGAAATCGTTAGTGGTTTTACGTTTGTTGACGGTATAGATGAATTAGTAAAATACATTAATCTATTTACTAGCTGACCCCGCAAACGTTGTTACGCCATACGAATATTTGTAGGTATTAAATAAAAAAAAAGGGGTGTACCGCGCTTATCCCTTAGCGCTATAAAAAATAGATAATGACCTATTCTCAAACCTACCGAATATACATATAAAATCTCATCAAAATCGATCAAACCGTTTCGGAAGAGTATGCGCACTAACACTGTTACATGACAACTTTATATACATATTATAAGATTATTTCATTCCATTCATCTTACGTTAAGTTAAAAAATGTAACGCTTGTTCATCCGTCAACTAGGTATCACCCCCTGTTTCTCGTCCTCCATGCAACAGCAGTAACAGTTGATATACATTATACTGCCAGTGTCAAGAAACCGGGGGTATACCCGTCCTTAATTTATTCCACCGATATTTTAGAAATTGATTAGACGTGATAACTTTACCAAAATTAAATGATGCTTTGAATAGACGTAATTATCATTCCACGAATATACTATCTATAATTTTGTATTTATTTCCTTATCACTGTAAAATTAGCTAGGAAACTGCTATCTGTCAAACAGCAATACATTTTCTGTATGACAGACGTAATCGGAAATGTAAAAATCTACTAGTCAATATACGAAAAACTTTTACTGTGGACACAGTCTTGGAATTGCAAGAAAATTGGCGTTTTGATGTACCCTCCATTATTATGAAACAGATCATAATTTTCAGTAATTTAAGTTAATTTTCAATAATTTTCGATTTCTTAAATTTCCCTTTACAGTCAAAGTTGTAAAAGTTGTACCGACAAGTAGAATACGCTCATTTATGAATAGGAATAATGAAGACATAATTACTTCCACACAACACAATAACTTGAGCTGTCCCAAACGAGATAGCTCGTGTTATGGTACTGTAACGAATTATTGAATTAAAAGATGCTTTTTTTCGCAAATATTAACTTTTATTTTTATCGAGAAAGCCAGGCTACTAGCTAGCCCGCGACTGACATCTCCACAAAAACGTCGCGATTCTCTTTCCAAATATTTAAATTCATACAAGACGGCTGTGCCAGTTACTATAAACATTGAATATATAAAGAGGAATCGCTACAGTACATAACAAACATCGAAAATCACCGGTCCCCAATGAGAATCGAACCCACTACCTCTTTTCGGGTAGCTAAGCGCCTCATCGGCTCGACCAACGAGGCATTCTTCAATTTCCGAATTAATAAGCGTTACACCGTGTGCTTTTGTCTAGTTTATTGAAGTTCCCCATACCTCTGTACCGTACCGGAACTCCGGTAGGTGCCATAAATGATTGATCAATAGTGATTCCGGTTAATTCTCTTTCCGACAAATGGCGTCTAACTTAACGACTCTTTTAATTTTCCGAATCGGGAGCAATGTAATTGAAATCGTCAACTATAAAAGACACTTTTATTGGTTCTTGGAGAGAAGGCTTTATTGTCAGGGCACGTGCAGTGAAGGAATCCGTAGAAGTGTTTATCTACCTGCCGTACTATACAAAAAACTTTAACAAAGTATTTTTTGTAAGAAATTTTCTTTTTAAAAGTTGGTCGCGTGTTACTCGTTAACTTGTAATGCCTTCTCAGCCGTGAAAGTTTTCCTTTTAAGCTCATTACCAGAGAGGCACTGCTCTGATTTTTTTTATGTTTCTGCAATCAACCTTCAGCCCGTCTCCCGGCTAAAAAGGGTGGCCGATGGGAGGCTCCCGAAGACTTTGGCAGACTAATAAAAAAAAATCGGCGTTAAACCTATGTACCTCCTGCTAGGTGCATGCATAGGTTTAAAGATATTACATAACGGTGTAACAATGCTGTAGTTTTACAAATCTCGTAAAACTATAATTTTTTTTGTATTTTATTATCTAATCTCTTTAAACGAGCAATTCTTGTATTTCAAAGAAAAAATATTTCATGCCTTGAATGGCCAGGTAACTCTCCGGATCTCAATCCAATCGAAAATCTGTGGGCTATAGTTAAAGCAAGACTTAGAAAAATTGATTGCGCAACAAAACCAAAGCTGATTGAGGCATTAATTCAGATATGGTTTAGAGACACGAAAATATCAAAAAAATTGTAAAATACTTGTTGATTCTATGCCAAATCGTGTACAAAAAGTTATAAAAGTTAAGGGAGCACACATCTCATACTAAAAAAACTTAATTGTAATTGTTTCTGTGTATTTTTTTCCTCAATAAAGAATATTTCTTATTTTTTCTAATTTATCACTTGTGTTCACATTAATTCGCACAGTACTGTATATATATATACAGGGTGGAATTTTGTAATGCCACTTGAAGGGGAAGTACTCTTAATACTGTAGATAGAAAATTTTACTCAAAGGAAACATTCCTTCATTTTTGAAAAGAAAGAAAACTGCATTCAAAGATTCTTAAAAATTCGCTTGCCTCACCCGATAATCGAACCTACTAAAATCTGTGAAAGTTGCACCCTGTTTTTTTATTGCAGCGATCGTTAGGGTCAATTATAATGATGAAATCTCTCTAACAAACTTCATAAATTAAATGAAAGGAAAACAATGAAATCTTAAATTGTTTTAATTATTTACTGGTAAAATAACTAATTAATTGCTTGAAATGGGCTCCATTTTCTTGGATACACAAATTTATTCTTCTAACGAATTCATTTCTAGTAACCTTTAATAACGTGTTGTGGTGAATGTTATAAATCGTATTCTGAACTTCAACTCTCAACTCGTTTACATTCTCATAAGATTTAATGTAAATTTGATTTTTTACACATCTAAGTTATGTCGCATCTAAGAAAGAAGTCTACATTACAAACACGTGCAAATTGCAATCGTCTTTTCTAAATAGTAATTCGTCATTTTAATGGATAAATGACGTCAATGATAATTATTAATTAATAACATAAGTAAACATAAAGAAACGGATCTTTGAATAAAAGTGCTTTAACTTGACCCATTGAATTAATAATTTAAGATTTCATTGTTTTCCTTTCATTTAATTTATGAAGTTTGTTAGAGAGATTTCATCCTTATAATTGACCCCAACGATCGATGCAAAAAAAGTACAGGGTGCAACTTTCACAGATTTTAGTAGGTTCGATTACCGGGTGAGGCAAGAAAAATTTAAAAAATCTCTTTTTAAAAATGAAGGAATGTTTCCTTTGAGTAAAATTTTCTATCTACAGTATTAAGAGTACTTCCCCTTCAGATGGCATTACAAAATTCCACCCTGTATATATCGGAAACGGCTCCAACGATTTTCACGAAGTTTGTATGCAGGGGGTTTCGGGGGAAATTAATTAATCCTACTAGGTTTCATTTTTATAAAACGTCGTTTTAACCGTGTTTTAAGGCAAAGAAATAAGAGCTAAACTACAAGAAGGTAATTTTCGCAACCATCTGTAAGGTTGTCATAGCTCAAGTGGGAAATAGGACAATACCGTAAACAGAAGACCCTGGTTCGAGGCTTGATAATATTTTCTCTTTTTTGTCAAGTTCCTCCTTTTTTGTGAAAACCTACATACCGAGCAAAGCTCGGTCATCCAGGTACTGATTTATTATTTATCACAATTAATGAATTTTCCTCCATGGAACTCGCGATGCTACTTATTTTTGATAGGTATTTTATTATGTTTTTTATCATTGAATTTGGTAAATATTGACCATTTTAAGAATCTAATGTCGTTACTTTTAATTTTGTTTTGTTTTATTAATTATATTTTTCTCAAATGTTGATCTTTTTGACGTCATCAGAGCATGATTAAAGAGATAGTGCTTGCATACATAACAAACATTTTTTTTTGGAAGTAACTAGTCTTACAAGCCTCCACCAATCCGAACTTGGCCCCCATGGTGGAGTATGGCCTATACCTACCTTTCTCAGGGAAGAGACCCGTGCCCCTCGGTGGGGGACATAATGGGTTGATGATGATGAAGGCAAAGGATTCATTCATACTCATACTGTGATTGCTCACGTCATAGAAAAGTCATTTAAGGTCAAGGCTTTTTATTGAATATCTTAAAAAGTATAGACTTAACCAATCTGATGAATAGAAATTGTATTGAAAGAATATTTTGAGATTTTGAGATTGCCGTGGATAGTGTTCAAAAATGTAGCATTGTTGTCTTAATATACCATGAATTGCAGTTCTATTGAACAGGCTCTTTTGCACTACATTTTATAGTTTACTATGACAATTCAATGTCTGTTCAGTGTACAGTGCCCCGGTGCCCAGTCACGCCGAGACAGAGTCCACGCTTACGCTTCTGCCTTAATGAGTCATTTGCCCACCCACGGACAAGCGGCCGAGATAATTACGCCCGATGACTGATCATTCTGATGATTAGATGACACAGTCCCGAATTAGTCGCGGGCTATTATTGGTGCACTCTGTGTGTACTACACATAGGGAAGTTTCCGAATTGAGAATTTCGCTAAGCACTATCTAACTACTTAACTGTAGTAATGTGCCGTCAATTTTCTCAGAAAAGAGCGTAACAGAACGTTACTTAAGTATTTACTTAGTATTTTTTAAGATTTAAACAAATACGTGCACGAAAAAGTACGATGATATGTTGTGCACAGTGTTGTTAGAATTACCATTGCGACTGCCTTCAGGAGTGTTTTAGGGAATTGGGTATTGTAAATAAAATAAAGTAAATTTAAAATAATAAAATTTTAAATTTAAATTTTATTATTTTAAATTATAAATTATTTTAAATTATTTTTATTACACAACCCATCACAAGTTTGTGTGTTTTTCACACTGTTTTACATACTGAGAGTCAGAGATCACTCTACTTACCTCTTGTAATTATGTCTATTGTCCACATGAGGCCAATGTCCTGCAGTGGGCAACAAAAAGCTCATGATGATGATGATGTTGTCTACATGGTTTTATTAAAGGTTTTCAGTGTACTGTCGTCTGTATTATCACTGACCTCCCGTGAAGTTCTCTTTGTGGATAGCGCGCACGTGTAGCACGATGGGATTAAAGATTAAAGTTCATCGGGAAACACATTATTTATTAGATTTTAGTTAGTAATATTGCGCTTAAAATGTTAAAGACTAAATAATTTTATTTTATGTTTAAAATTAAAATGAAATAAATTTATTTGCTTAGAATGTGGTACATTATGATGACATGTTATTAAACATGGTATCACAATCTGTCAGGTATGTTCTGCAAATAATGAAATGCAAATATGTAATTCAAATTTATTTGGGTACTCGGGTACTAAATCTACAATGTTCAATTCAGTTAAATAAAATAAATCAAAAATTAAAATGTCAATTTACTTTATCTGTCAGGAATTATTTTCATCATCATCATCATCAACCCATTATGTACCCACGGAGGGGCACGAATCTCTTCTCTGAGGAAGGTATAGGCCATACTCCACCACGGGGGCCAAGTCCGGATTTGGTGGAGGCTTGTAAGACTAGTGGCTGGTCTTACTGTCAGAAGTTTTCAAACCACCCTGAGGCCTGTGACTTGGCTTAACGACTGCCATCTATCGACGGCAGTTGGCACCAACTGCTTAACGCACCTTGTTAATCACGGAACCACTCAAAAAAATAACACTAGCATTAGTCATAGAACGGTCACCCATCCATGCACTGAACGCGCCCTATGTTTCTTAACCTTCGTGATCGCTTAAGATCACTCAGCCACCCCGGGCTACGAGCGATTCAATGACTTTCATTCAGAGACTCCCGATTTACGCACATAATATAATGATCGGAGATTTTCGTACCTCTTCTCTTCAGTCCGTTGCGTCCCACGCCCTCGATGAATGGTAAATAGGCTTGAGACAGACATGTCGCGAAACATGTCGACTGGAAAAGCAGTGACTGCAGCATTATAACAGTTTTAGAAAGAAAGGAAAACCTGTGGCCTATTGCAAGCTTGGCGTAACAATAGTCATGCAACCGAATTTTCTTTCTGTCTGTACCGAAGTTCATCGCTGCGCTGTAGGCTATATGACAGTGTGATAAAAAGTATTATTTATACAGATTCACATAAATTGTGAGTCTTAAAACAGCTTTAACGCAGTTCAGGTTGAAAATGCACCATTTATAAAAAAACAGGATATTTGATAGTTTAGTATCTGTAGTCATTTTATCGAAAACGGCCTGGATGGGCCGAATCTGTGATGACGTCAAAGGTCAGTAAATATGGCGTCTGTCATTCATATCGTTTTTAAGTTCATTGGTTTTGTTTCCTGATCAGTGAGGTCACTGTGCGACGCCGTATTGCACAAGATAGCGATCTGGCGGCTTATTTTAAAAGTGAATTTTTAGCTTTTCTTTTAGAATAATTATATACATGAAATAATTTAAGATTACCACTTTATGAGCACTCAATGAACACCAACAAAAATTCTGAGATGGTGTCAGAAACCTGTCAAATGCCTATTTTAGGCTCCAATATTCACTAAAGTGGCAAAAATAGACCCATTGTGAATAAAATATAAGTACCATAATATGTGGAACTATTTCGAATGGTCTTTAATCTAGTCTACATGACATGTTATGCAGTGTTACATGACTACCGGATCAGGGGTCTAACTGTGGGTTCCAGTTCCGGTCAGAATCTTGACCTTTGCAATACCTATGTTCAGGTACTTAACTAAAGGTAAACAATCTTGATACGCCTTTTTATTGAAATGTACATACACTTATTAAACCAACATTTTTACACATTACCAATTCAATGTGAAATTAAATGTAATTTCATAAAAACACATTTATTTGTAAAAATTTTGATTTAAAAAGTGGATATTTCAATAAAAGGACTTATCCAGATTGTTTATCTTTATTATTAGTATGAATTTTGACAGTTGGAAGTAGAATCGTTCAGAATATTGTGGGCCTTATGTAGCTGGACAATCCAGGCCGCCATTGAAATAATTGTTTTCGAAAAAAACACAAATCTTCTCCAACTTCGTAATATTTTGTAACCATTGGATTGCGGGGTTAGAGTAGGTGGATTGTGTCTTGCAGCTTTGTACAAATCTCTTATTTGCTTGCATATCTTATGGAATATGCTTCGACAGCTTTATGGGGACACTAAAGCGTCGATTCTGTTAGTGCATTACAGTTCAATAAAAGTTTCATGGTCGGGTCACGTGACATGTTTTTTTAATTCTATTGACGCATAGATTGTTGATACGCCTGCTTGCGTTGACTTGAAGTGGCAATGAAATGTAATTGAGGCGTTCGTGCAACTGTCACCGTTTTTCGTATCGTCGTATCTACAACCCTGCAATAGGCCCGCAGCTAGTTCGGCTTGTTTTCACAAACTTTTACTCGCGCAAAGGGAAATTGGGCGTGACTAATTGGCTCGTGCCTCGAGCCGCAGACAGTCTATTGCCTAATGCCGTGCATACATCTATATAGATTACTGTTATGCACCTACACGTGGACAAATCGGCTCACGTTTATGTCAAAGTAATATCGTTTGCACATGTGCGGACACTTGCGCTAGCGATAAATTGCTCTGGTCGTTGCGGCGAAACGATTTGTACACTGTCTCCTGCGCATCTCCTGCGCTCCTGCATATTTGCCAGCCTGGAAAATATTGAGAAAAGTGTACATATTTGTTGAATGATTTATACAGGGTGGAATTTTGTAATGCCACCTGAAGGGGAAGTACTCTTAATACTGTAGATAGAAAATTTTACTCAAAGGAAACATTTCTTTATTTTTGAAAAGAAAGAAAACTGCATTCAAAGATTTTCAAAAATTCGCTTGCCGCACCCGGTAATCGAACCTACTAAAATCTGTGAAAGTTGCACCCTGTACTTTTATTGCAGCGATCGTTAGGGTCAATTATAAGGATTAAATCTCTCTAACAAACTTCATAAATTAAATGAAATGAAAACAATGAAATCTTAAATTGTTTTAAATATTTTCAAAAAATGGTAAACTAACTAATTAATTGCTCGAAATGGGCTCCATTTTCTTGGATACACAAATTTATTCTTCTAACGAATTCATTTCTAGTAACCTTTAATAACGTGTTGTGGTGAATGTTATAAATCGTATTCTGAACCTCAACTCTCAACTCGTTTACATTCTCATAAGATTTAATGTAATTTTTTTTTTTTTTTAATCTAAAGGGTGTGACCTGGTGATCGTGCAAATTGCAATCGTCTTATCTAAATAGTAATTCGTCATTTTAATGGATCAATGACGTCAATAATAATTATTAATTAATAACATTAGTATACATAAAAAAACGGATCTTTGAGTAAAAGTGCTTTAACTTGACCCATTGAATTAATAATTTAAGATTTCATTGTTTTCCTTTCATTTAATTTATGAAGTTTGTTAGAGAGATTTCATCCTTATAATTGACCCTAACGATCGCTGCAATAAAAGTACAGGGTGCAACTTTCACAGATTTTAGTAGGTTCGATTACCGGGTGCGACAAGCGAATTTTTGAAAATCTTTTAATGCAGTTTTCTTTCTTTTCAAAAATAAAGAAATGTTTCCTTTGAGTAAAATTTTCTATCTACAGTATTAAGAGTACTTCCCCTTCAGGTGGCATTACAAAATTCCACCCTGTATAGTGCCACTAAAAGGGGATTTTTAAATTCACACAGAAGCTTATGTGAAGGTTAATTGGATTTCGTTTATTTTTAATCGATGTCTAACTATCAGACGACTGTTTCAGCCCTCTTTACATTACACACAACATCTCAGGGCAAAGCCAGGGCAAGGCAGTGGCTGAAAACCAGCGCTACCGAAAACTCAACGCCAGCTGAGCCACTACCTTTTGCCGTAGAAGTCTAATTTGTTATAAATTTTATTTTGATGAGGCTATAAATATTTTTTTATCTTTTGAATAAGACGTTAAATGTAATGTTAACGTTATTTTATAATTTAGGGACTTCACACACGGCGGCTATAATATACATTACGTCCCAGGATATATAGCTTAGAGACCGCTCAGTACCTTTAAGATACGAAAATGTAAAGATGTATATTATAGCTGTCGTGTGTGGTCTCCTGACGATTTCTATGGAAAGATGTAATGAGATATATCGCCTGGGTGACCGAGCTTTGCTCGGTACTTTTTTTGCGATATAAAATATTTAATATAAAATTAAAATAATCCTTTTTCAACAAAAAAAGAACTTGGAAAAAAAACATCATGACTCGAACCGGGTCTCTTGAAATCGTCCCGAAACGGTTCGCCCGTTTTTCCGTCAGAACTGTCCCAACCTTGCAGGTGGACTCGAAATTTACCTCTGTATGTTATTACATCAAATTTCAATTGCCTTAAAACACGGATAAAACAACGTTTTCTAAAAATGTAGCCTAGTTAGATTAATTAAACGCCCCCGAAAGCATCTGCCTACAAAATTTCGTGAAAATCGTTGGAGCCGTTTCCGAGATTCTGATTATATATAAATATATATATATATATACTCTGATTTTTAATTAGGTGGACTAAACTGACAGTTGGTGGGTTGCCACGTAAGGGAAAATAAAAAATAGTGTTGTGCTCAGAGTGATCGAATAATAAATATTTTCATTCAATCATTCGTTCATTCAATGAGCGTTTTTCCTTATGTCAAATTTAGTTCTAAAAGAATCCCTAGGTGGCGCTGCCGTACCGTAACAATAAACGTCAAAGCAAAAAATAATACTATGGTTCTGTGGAATTTGTGATGGTTGATTAAGGAAAAACAAAAATGCTGTTGTCGTTTGGTGATAAGTGCGATTTTGGATATTTTGGAGTCTTTGCTGTGGATTGTGGGTTTGAATTTTTATTTTTATTACGAGAAACCTCGTCCGAATAGCAGCCCTGGTTCCTTCTCTTGTTTAGTGATCTATGGACTGACTTTGACATTGATTGCAATGAATCACAAATTCGTATGAAGAAACGAATGGCGCCGTCTAGTGTTTCTCAAGGAACTAAGCAAAAAAAAAGAAAGGTAAAACGCTCATTGCAGACTGGTGTATGTAATGTAACTCGCTCGCCCGGCCCTGAGTGATTTATGATTTAGTTTTGGTAATTCTTTAACCATATTCCTAAACCTTTCAATTTGTTAAAAATGTTTAAAAATTTTTGTTAAATCTGAGGCTAGATAAGTTTAAAACGTCGTCTGGTTATGTAAGCCTGTTTACACTTTCCTGATCTCACGTGTGTGTATGCTTTGGGTGACATTCTGGATCTACTCTATTAAGCTCTCTTAATATTATTATATCTTATCTTATCTCTCTCTCTGTATGTCATATTGTTTGTTTGTTACCTGTTTTACACTCCAATAAATAAATTAAATTACATTATAAACTCTACGTACGCACACGAATTACTAAGCTGAAATGGAGACGGGCGGGACATTTGGTTAGGCGGGAAGACGGCCGGTGGACTAAGGAAGCCATTGAGTGGTGGCCAAGAATGGGTCGACGGTCGGTGGGCAGACCACCAGCCCGATGGGCCGACGAAATTGTGAAAGCGGCTGGGAGACACTGGACCGGATGGGTTGGCGTGAAAGAGAAGAGTCCTATGCCCAACAGTGGGCTCTATTTACGGGCTGATTTGATAGAATAAACTGTAAAATTAAATGATACTTAAGTTAGAGGATTTCGTGATAAAATTATACATTTATAACTTAACAACATGACAGACATACCATATTCATTCCTTACTGTTTTGGAATAGGAAAAAATAAAATACAAACTAGATTTAAAATTTTAATCACTGTTAAAGTCCTAGGACAAATTGCACCTCGATTTTAAAATGCGTTAGCGCTTTGTATTGTCAACCTATTCAAAGAATTCACATTAAAATAAAATTAGCAACTAAACACGTTTAAGGATTTTGGTGCAAGCTTCGTTTTGCTTAGCTAATAAATTTATTGAAATGCAAAATCAAATAGATAATATGAAAAAAAAAACAAAAAATTTAATACTGAACAAAAACATGTGGTCGATACAATAATGAAAGCTTGCACATGTGGATTATTGTCTAAGTCGCATATTATGTCGTTAGATTCACTGGCTATTAGGTTTATGAATTTATTTATTGTTTTTAATTTGTGATGAGGAACCCAGCCATGATACTATTTTTAGCAAATTCGAGCGAAAGGTATTAAAAACAAGGTGGAATCAATAGTCACAAAATAGTTTTAATTCTCAATAAATTTTCACATGAACAAAAATAATTTCATACGGAAATCTTTACCAAAACAAAAAATAATTAGCACGGAAATCTTCAACAATTTAGCAAACAATTAGCAAAAACTAATCAGAAACAAAGTAACGCAAAATAATAATATCGGATGGGTGTTACACCGACGGCGGTTATAAGAGAGGAATAAGAGGCGCGCGCTGCCTTTTATACCGTCCAACCACGTGCAGGTCTAATCTCCATTTACTAAAATGAAATTTCTCCTACACTATTGTATTGATCTTTCAAGATATAATGAAAAATAAAGTACGTTTTGAAGGCAAAACTTTATTATTCAAGCGTTTAAGGCTGTTACAATGTGACCAATAAATACCTACTATATAAAGAAGATACTGTACATAGTAGACACGACACAATATGGTATACGAATCTATCACTAGCCAAAATATTATTTGTTGAAAACGGTTAACTACAGAGTTATCATCCAAACCTTATGAAAAAAAAAGTGGATATTATATGTCTAGTCGGGTTATCATCTCGTTACTTAAATGAAATATTTCCTAAAGTTTGTGGGTTTTCCAGATGTACGTATGTTTGTTTAATTGGTAGGTATTTAATGATTAGGATTAAGTTAAATTATTTTCCCCAAATAAAGGAAATAAAATTGAAGAGTGAATGATTGAATGAAATCGAACATTCAATGAACACATCAAGTCACATCACTACGATCTTGCTCTGGCAACATTTTAAAAAATAAGAGCTTTTTGAACTGTCAGTTTAGTCCACCTAATTAAAAATCAAGGTATACAAGACTTGCTCGTTTAAAGAGATTAGATCTTTACCTTATAGCCGCCGTGTGTGGAGTCCCTAACTTGTGCCTGCCTGCCTCAACTCCTGCTCTCCTGCTCTAAATATCAAAGAGCTTGGGAGTATTGAAAACCAGTGTTGGTTACTACTTGGTCGTAACCGACATGTTAGCTGAACTCTCTCTAATTACCAAAATTGTAATCCGCATTCTAAAAAAAAAGAAGGTTTATAATGCGTTCGTACGATTCTCTAACAGGAAACTGAGTTTATAGGATATCTAGGTACGATATGTTATCACGTGTTATCAAGAGTCTACTGGTAGATTAGATCAGTTTTGAAGGCCTACGTCCTAGGGCCAAAGGTGTGTACATAGTAAAGTACTCCGGCATAAACTTCGAAGACTCTGAAGATATGTATTAGGTGCCAATTTTCTCCCTGTCGTTGCATAGGTTGCGTTTGGCCTCCATAAAACGCAACCAGGTATTAGACACTATCGTTTGATACAGCAAATTAATAATGCGGCGGCATTATTAATGACTTGAGTGCCTCGGTCTGCTGCTGTTAAGGCGCTTAGCTATCGAAATAGAGGTCATGGTATAGGCCGAAGGTTAGGCCATACTCCGGTTGTAAGACTAGTGACTATTCTTACTGTCAGAAATTTTCAAGCCGCCTAGGCCTCTGACTTGGCTTAACGTCTGCCATCCATCGACGGCAGCCGGCACCAACTGCATAACGTTGCGAAGCACGGGAGCGCTCGGGAAAATGCCACTAGCGTTAGTAATAGAACGGTCACCCACCCATGCACTGAACGCGCCCTATGTTGCTTAACCTTCGTGATCGTATAAGATCACTCAGGCGGCCGGGGCTACGAGCGATTACGATTACTTAACCTCCTCAGTACCGTGTCGACAAAATAACAATAGAAAAATATTGTTATTTTCAAGGTCCGGACTGAAGATTTGTTTGTTCCACTCCAATGATACTTAACCCTTCTCCTGCAGGCCAAACTGGCGGGGTCCTGGAAGGCGCAAGCCCTGTTCAAGAAGTTCGACGCGCGTTCCAACCACAAAGTGTACGCGAAGGGCCGCGCCTGCACCTCCACGCGGGTCCTCATTATAGGGGCGGGCCCCTGCGGCCTCAGGGCGGCCATAGAGTGCCAGCTGCTCGGGGCCAAAGTGGTGAGTTGTTATTTTTATTTAAACACTAGTTGTCCCGGCAAACTTCGTACCGGCAAAGTTTTCGTAATCTATCTATATAAAAGGAGAAGCTGACTGACTGACATATCCACGCAGGGCCTAAACTATAAGGGTTAGAAACTTGAAATTTTGCACGGGGGTTCCTTTTGTAATGTAGGAGAGCACTAAGAAAGGATTTTTGAAAATTCTTCCCCTAAGGAGGTAAAATGGGGGTTCAAAGTTAGTATGAAACTTTGCCGTTTTTGAAGTTATTCAGGGGGTAAACGGGGGTGCAACGTAAGTATGAAAGTTCTCTGAATTTCAAAATTATTTCAACAAAATCTAAATTACGTAATAATATGAATGTTAATGAGCACACATTTTTTTGTTTTAATTATTTCACGTGCGCTAAAAGTATTCGTGACTAATTTGAAAACACTTTTTACAACTAAAGCCCACGCGGACGTAGTCGCGGGCAACAGCTAGTATTACCATATTTTAGGAGGTTAATTATTTGCCAAACGGTTTTTATTTTATTCGATGACGCCTCTATTTTATACTATACTGAGAGCTTTAGCTATAGAACAGTAGACAACGACTAACTGTAATTTCTCATGCCATCTAACCCAGGTGGTGGTCGAGAAACGCGACCGCATGTCCCGCAACAACGTGCTCCACCTATGGCCCTTCGTCATCCAGGACCTGAAGGCTTTGGGGGCGAAGAAGTTCTTCGGGAAGTTCTGCGCTGGCTCCATAGACCACATCAGCATCAGGCAGCTGCAGTGCATACTGCTCAAGGTGAGGAGTCAATAAGAGTGTGACGTTTTTAAATACTAAAAAAAATAAAAAATAAACTCACGCCCGTTATCCCCGAAGGGGTAGGCAGAGGCACCAGTCTCTAGAACTGGACCCACGTTTTGCCGAGTTTATTAGGTCCCAAACGTGACAAGTGGCAAGCCTGTCGCCGTTATCCGGGCACAATTTATCAGCGAATGGTGTTGCTGTACAAACAAATGTACGTAACTAAAAGTACAAATACTACAAGTTTAAATACTAGTGTCAAGCAAAGAGGTTACAGTAAATAAATAACTCCACACAAGCAACACAGTCACTAGACCTGGGGCCAGACTTAGGATACCCTGTGCTATGGTAACCAGGCAAGGACATTAGAAAGAAAGAAAGAATAGTACATTACTGCAGCGGCCAGCAAAAGAGGCATTGATGGACGAACGTGGAAATGTGGGCCGAGGCGAAGCCGAGGCACACATACGTGAGTCCATCATTGCCTAGTTGTGGCCAAGGCTTGTATATGATTTTTCTCAAATAACGCGCTGAAATTAAAACTATGAACTCATTCTGTTTAATTCAATAAACTTTCAAAATGAGACGAACCACGAACAAACAATATTTTTTGCCGCGTTAAAGTGTTCTTTTTTTTCAATAGGTATATCCAGCTTTCTATGGCAAGCCAGTTCGAAATTTTAATTTAATTGTTCGGAGTAAAATATCGATCGTTAAAAGATTGAATCGCTCGTAGCCTGGTCTGCCTGAGTGATCTTAAACGATCACTAAGTTTAAGTAACATACGGCGCGTTCAGTCCATGGATGGTTCACCGTCTATGACTAACGCGAGTGGCATTTTTCCGAGCGGTTCCGTGCTTCGCAAGGCACGTTAAGCAGTTGGTGCCGGCTGCCGTCGATTGATGGGAGTCGTTAAGCCAAGGCCTTAGGGGGCGGTTTGAAAACTTCTGACAGTTAGACCAGCCACTAGTCTTACAAGCCCCCACCAGTCCGGACTTGACCCACGTGGTGGAGTATAACCTATACCTTCCTCAGGGAAGAGACCCGTGCCCCTCGGTGGGCATATAGTGGGTTGATGATGAAGTTTCGGTTTTATTTTAAGATATGTCTTGATTATTTATTTAATTGTAAACTAAAAAAAAAAATTTTGACGAAGCTTTGTGTGAATTTTGATTGTGTTTGTAATGTATTTTTTTTATGTGTAATAAATGATAAGTTTATTAAAAAATTAATGAATATTATGTTCACAGGTGGCGCTGTTTCTCGGAGTCGAGTTCCACGAGGGAGTCAGCTTCGAGGAGCTACTAGAACCCACAGTTACAGAAAATAGCGAAAGTAAGTAACGCCTTTGGCGCCCCCTGCAAGACATAAGATAACATTACATTTGTTCATTAAATCATAGGATGTAGTGTACATAACAATGGAATTTTTAACATAGATAGATATATAGATAGATAGATAAAAGATTTATTTCCATAGGACACACACACGTACATATAGCAACAAATGAAATCACAAAGTAACAGCAAATTATAAACACTGACAAAACAGAAACAGAAACAGAAACATACATAAGCAATACAAGCATTTTATGTGATAGGAGAAGTACCTATCTATTGGATGTGAGCGGATAAATAACGTGACAACGTGTGTGTGGCAAATGCAAATGGGTTTCGACTCAGCATGTGCTGGGAGTTTCAAAAGAAAACTCCAGCGCTGGTATACTCAGATACCCAGTGTGAGCGGCGCGCAGAGCCCAAAGAAGTGATGCATGCGAAGTAGTAGTAGATAGAATGTCAAATAGGTCTACAGCGAAAATTAATTGAACCTGTGCAAACTTTAACAACTCAAAGTAGCAGATAATAATAATGTTATTGTTATTTGGTGAAAAAGGTTTACCTTGCCATAATGTCCGATTTAAAGAATTATAAAATGTTATTGTAAAATTTAAATTAATTATAAATTGATTCACAGATAGATCGATATAGGTATATATATTGTATTAAATAAAATGTCCAGGTAAGATAAAGTCACAGTTTTACATAGATTAAACTCTTGTTATTATTATATTTATAAATTTTGTAAAATTATTTATTAAATAATTGCATAAATTACATTATATTATATTATAAAGTAATAATTAATTCAAATAATTGGAATTCTATATATAATGAAATGAAATTGGAACATAGGAAATTCTCTGCATCAAGTATGCCCCGGAACGATGGTTACACCAAAAACCAGTCTGTTCGCTATCATAGTGTCACTTTGATATTTACCGCCTTGGCACGTGGCGGCTTTTCAAAAAAAGAAATTAAAGGAATCCGACGCGGCCAAATTCACGCGACGTCTCATTCTACTATTATGTAGATCACGCAATTAAAGAAGTAAATCAATAATTTATTTTAGAAAGGATTTATAACGAGACGATCCTGCATCACTTAGGCAGGTACCTATTCTAAATACCGATGGAGATGAATATTCTGAGGGCACTCCGAGTGATGAAGAGTAGTGTTTTATTTTGTGCTTCATTAGGTATGTTGTGTACCATGTTTTTTTTCAATTTAAAGTATTTTTGCCGTCTAAGTTGTATTATTGAAATAAATGTCTTTTTTACTAAAACCAAGATTGCCTTCGTGTGTCTATCACTATTTGACGACCTCTGTGGCGTAGCGGTTAACGCATCATGCTTACCAAGCGAGAGTTCCCGGGTTCGATCTCCGGCTGGAGAGAAAAAAAAACTCCAGGTCTTGGATGTTTACATGTTTGTGATGTCGCTGTTTCTGGTTCCCACGACACAGGGTATCCTAGTGTGGGGCCAGAAGCAATGTATGTGCCTGTGTGTAAATGTTTATGTTTTACTGAAGCGGTGGTGGCGTAGTGGGGTTGACCCTTGCTTCTCGATCATGAGGGTCTGGGTTCGAACCACGCATGTACCAATGACTTTTAGTTACGTACATTTGTTTGTACAGCAACACCATTCGCTGATAAATTGTGCCCGGATAACGGCGACAGGCTTGCCACTTGTCACGTTTGGGACCTAATAAACTCGGCAAAACGTGGGTCCAGTTCTAGAGACTGGTGCCTCTGCCTACCCCTTCGGGGATAACGGGCGTGAGTTTATTATTTATTTTTATTTATTTTATGTTTTACTATCTAAGCGAACGGACTTTACCTTCGTACTTCCCATGCAGCGCTGGGTTGGCGGGCGCGCGTCCAGCCGCCCGACCATCCGGTGTCTCAGTACGAGTTCGACACGCTATTGGGCGCGGACGGTCGCCGCAACACGCTGCCGGGGTTCAAACGCAAGGAGTTCCGCGGGAAACTGGCCATGGCCATCACAGCCAACTTCATCAATCGCCACTCTGAGCAAGAGGCTTCGGTGAGTGATTTGCTAGTTGCATCACAGAGTACAGGTGCAGAAGATTCACTCCGCAGTATCAGTTAAAGAAAAAGGGACTCTAGCAGCGATACAATTAGGTGCAATAGGCTAGTTGCCCTAAAAAATGTAATTAGTCCGTCTTTTAGATTATTCAAAAATAAGGGACACGTATTTTTTTATTTGTAAATTAGACCAAAAATGACAAGATATAGCCCATTAAAGTTACGTGTGACGTCACGCCGTGCTGCATTTTTTACCACGGAGTGACGTCACACGTAACTTTAATGGGCTATATCTTTGATATTTTTTGTTTAATCGAAAAAAGAAAAAATACGTGTCCAATATTTTTTTATAATCTAAAATACGGGCTAAATAGAATTTAATCATTTTGACCCTGGAAACTACCCTATTTAGATCGCACGGCGCTAAAAAGCTACGTTGTATTCCTACCTACATGTTGCTTCTCTTTCTACCGCGTAACTCTGCTTTACCTCTGCTGGCGCCTACCTATATGCCACTCCGGAGTCCTCGTCGCTTATACTGACGCGTTCGATACCGACACGCTTAGTGAAACAGGCCTGCGGGCGATGTGGCCAGGTGGGCAGGGGGCCCGTGGATGCGAATGGCGAGTTACCGCGAGGTATGGCGTGTTGGGAGGCCTAAACCAGCAGTGGGCAGAAGTGGGCTGATGATGATGATGATATTTATAAAAATATCATGTACGCTCAAAAAAATATCAAAGACTTCGAAATGTTTAGTAGCCAATCTTCAGCCAAACTTCTTCAATCGCTGCACTGAACAAAAGAATGATCATACATCAATTACAACAAAAAAATGTATTGCCAGTAATACAAGCAAGTTCAATAGGCTTTTTGACCGATTTCCGAAAACTATCTCATGTTGTTAGTTGGTGTTCATGGAGTCCTCAGAAAGTGGTCATTTTAAATTCTTTCGTGTATTTCTTCTAAAAAAGGCAAGCGAAAATTTACTTTTCAAATAAGCCGCCAAAACGCTATCTTAGGCAATATGGCGTCGCGCAGGATTATTATGACGTCACTTACCAGTAAACCAACCAATGAACGTAAGAAAAAATGAATGACAGACGCAATTTTATGTGACGTCATCATAGAATCGGCCAATCCATGCTGTTTTCGATACAATGGCGGCAGATACAAATTATCAAATTTTATCTTGTGTTTTTTTACAAATCGTAATTGTTTTTTTTAGTTATAATGCCATAAAGCTGTGTTAGACACATAATTTATACGAATACGTTTAAATAATACTGTTTTTTTCACACTGTCAAATAGCCTATTTGGTTCAATAAATTGAAACTGACCACTGCCACATATTTCAGGTAGAAATCAATCTACTCATCTATTGACAAAATTAATTTCATTTGTAAAACTAAGACAACTAAACTTTAAGGCAAAATTTATACGTACATGCATGCAGGAAAAATATTCAACTGTGTACCATCTTCTTCAAAATTCATGTTTGCATCAACAACCCATTATGTCCGCACCAAGCGGCGAGGAAATTATAGGCCATATTCCACAACGGGGGCAAGTCTGGATTGGTGGAGGCCTGTTAGTCTAGTGGCTGGTCTTACTGTCAGAAGTTTACAGGCCGCCCTAAGGCCTCTGACTTGGCTTAACGACTGCCATCTATCGACGGCAGCCGGCACCAACTGCTTAACGTGCCTCGTGAAGCACGGAACCGCTCGGAAAAATGCCACTAGCCTTAGTCATAGAACAGTCACTCATCCATGCACTGAACACGCCCTATGTTGCTTAACCTCCATGATCGCTTAAGATCTGAATTCGAAATTCATGTTTGACAAATTAATATCTTTATCTTTACACTCCTGGTAGCATTTTAGTCGGATATCATAATATAGTAAACTTGGAGACGTTTTGTTGGCACTATCTGGGAATTGGACTTTCTTACACTGACTGCTGCTCGCAACTACCCACATCATTTTACTTTCCAGGTACCAGAAATAAGCGGGGTGGCGTTCATATTCAACCAGAAGTTTTTCAAAGACCTGTACGAAGAGACGGGCATTGACTTGGAGAATATTGTGTACTACAAAGACGACACTCACTACTTTGTGATGACGGCGAAGAAACACAGTCTGCTGGATAAAGGGGTCTTGTTGAACGTAAGTGTACTTTGGCCTCCTGTTATTAAACATCAAGTGCACACCTCAACAATACTTCTACTCAAGCCCCGAGGACCCGCCGGCGGGTCGGTCGGTGCAACGGTACTCTGAATCGAAATTTGAAGTCAAGTGATTGTATTGTATGGAGGTTATTTTTCTTATTAATGTGAAGGTTTAGATGGATTTTTGTTACGCAGTCACGCTCAAACGGCCGAACGGTTTTAGATGAAAATTAATATAGGGATGGTCATAACTAGCTTAAGTAAATTTTACCAAAGTCACATATTTCTACTCGTGACAACCTCTGTGGTTAGCGCATCTGCCTGTCATGCGGGAAGTCCCGGGTTCGAAGCCTGGTTGGGAAAAAAACCCCAGGACTTGGATGTTTACATGTTTGTGATGTCGTTGTTTCTGGTTCCCACGACACAGGGTATCCTATACTCTGATTTTTTATTCCGTAGAATTCTGACATTTCATAAGTGTTGCTACTGAAAAAGTTCTTCACCGAAAAAGGGCAAAATTTGACCCATTTGATGGCAATAAAAAATAAAATGCTACGTATTTTTTTATGTTTTACCTAAAAAAAGGTTAATCTAAATATTTACTTACTCAAGTGACCTAATAAAAACATAACAAACATTTCAATATCACGAATAATATATTGAATTGACTTTAATTACTTTATTTTATTCCTTAGCTGGCATCACTGCCTACGAATTCAAGGTTTCGTAAACCTTTTTAGAAAAGTGAAGTATGCCGCTGTTAGCTCTCTTAATAATTCATGTCAGCGATGATGATGATGATGAAGATAGTGATATTAGTACTAATGATGATTAGATATTTTAATAAAAATATGTTTTCTTTACTCGTACTTTTTTACTGTTGGTGTGGTGAAAAAGGACACAATTGTCACTCGCCTTAAATTCTCTTTTAATTTGGAGCTCCACACTTTATAAAATGGATACATTCACTAACAAATTAAATGTGTAGACTCAGATGTTCATACTAGTATTGGAATTGAAAAATGTGCCCGGCCAAAAAAGGTTTCTAATCTCTGACATGTCAAAAAATGATAACTGTCAGAATTCTACGGAATTAAAAATCAGACTTTAGTGTGGGCTCAGAAGCAATGTATGTGCCTGTATGTAAATGTTTATGTTTATATTCATATTATATTAATTCATTTTGACTAAAGTGTAGATTTCTGAAGTTAGGGCTTGTAGAGTTAGGAGGTGCGGAGTATAAGCACAGAGCATTTACAACAAGTATAAGCTTGGCTTTACCTGAGCTTTACTTGATCTGATAACTTTTTGATAGTGCGAGGGGTATATAGTCTTGTTATAATGTTTGAAATAATTTCAGTTTGTTTCAAAGTGTATTTCAACAGTTCCTTTTCCTCATCAGGACTACAACGAGGTTTCCCGTCTTCTCCATGTGGATAATGTGGACCGGGCAGCTCTGATGCGGTACGCCCAGGAGGCGGCGCGTTTCTCGACCACCGGGCGCCTTCCATTGCGGGACTTCGCCCTTAACCACTACGGGGAGCCCGACGTCGCGCTGTTTGACTTCACGTCAATGTACGCTGCGGAAAATGCTAGCATGGTAAGTTGTCGTCACTTAACACCCTCCCACCATTGGAAGTACAGACAGCGTATTGTACTCGAGTTATATGAGAGTATTCCGAGCTTAAACTTAAAGCGAAATTAAACTTTATATTCATTAACCGTCGTTCTAAAGTCCCTCGTTTCAAGGCAACCTATCATTGCAGAGTTGAGCCAAAGGGTTGAACGACTTTTCTATGACGTCAGCAAACCTGGTATGAGTATGAATCCTTTGCCTTACTTACAAAAATGAATTGGGTATTTGACAAAATGTCAAATGAGTTACTTTTAAAACGGAATTTTGTATGAAACTACTTGCTTGTGACGTCACATTTCAGAGCACTCTTTTTATGTTTCATCTATTTAAAAATTGTAATTACTAGAAAATGATTTAAAAGAAATACATTTTCCGAAACATTTTGTAATTTTTATTTTAATCGAGCGTCTCAAATAATTTATTGTTGATAGTGTCAAATACCGTATTGCACATGACATTTGTTTTCAAACACTAACTTTTAGAAAAACTTTAAAAATAGACATAAAGTTTTAAACTCAAAAATACCGAATATATCCAATGTCCATCATTGTAACCAGCGTGTCAGACCATTATTATTATTATACTTTATTGCACACGAAACATTAAACAGAACATTACATTAAAAAAACAACATGTACAAAGGCGAGCTTATCTCTGTGAGAGAGACCATCTTGTGGGGGTCAGCCCACTCTGCGTCGCCAGCTCACAACTTTGTCTGCCCGAACGACCGTCAGTTTTCCGAGCTGCCTGGTCCACTGTCATTTCAACTTGGCAATTCCTCGAGCCATGTTAAGTCGATTTCCCTCTGTCCACGATATCGCGGACGGACGCGGACCAGCTCGCACGACACACCGTGGGAAGTGTTTTTTTTTAAGTTTGTAATTTAGGCTAAAACTGTTTTGAAAAGAATAAATGTGGAGTTTCTTTGTTAGTTTCTTCTCCATGTAATGTATTAATTGTGGAACTAACAACATTGACGTTCATAAAGTAAATATTCAATTTGGATTATGAATAAAATAATTGAATTTGAATTTGGGTCTCGGTCCGCGGTAGCACAGACGTCCTTCGTATCTGTCGTACGTACACGTACCCACGTGTTCGTATCGATGTCCACGGAATCGCGCACCGCGGGAAGAGCCTCGTGCGCGGTGCATGGCTGTCCGAAGCTTTAGCCCTTTGCAACCGAAGATTTTTTTTTCTTAAATTTAACAATCTTGGCTAAAATACCTTGTTTTGGTATGCCATAGATTCCAAGAAAAATAACCAAAAAAATACTAGTTAACTGCTAGTCCGGCTAAAAAGTAACTGCACGATCGTGCAACTACATTTTTCCAGCCATATTTTATGACTAAAAACTAACTTTGTATTTATAAAAACATTCTACAATTATTCCTATACACATTCAAACTTAATTATTGTAAGGCTTCAAACAAAATATATTAATTATCGGTACTTTACGTGAAGCACGTTTACCGCCAAAATAAGCAGAAATCTCTACCAGCGGCTCGCGAGCCAATCTGTGGCCAATGGTCGCCGACAAGTGAGGCACCGCACCTTGCAGTATTTTTTGTAGGTAAAACAGACAAATGCACGATCGATCGATCCCACGTTACGTCCCGAAAAGTTAATTTGTATGGAGTCAGGATTTTTTTTAAATTATATGCACGGTTGTGATAGCTCGGTTGCAAAGGGTTATTGACTCGGACGGATTTCCTCATCCGTGCGTTCCCGGCAGGTGTACGAGCGCCTCGGCCGCCGTCTGCTGTGCCAGCTGGTGGGCGACAGTCTCCTGGAGCCGTTCTGGCCGACGGGCTCGGGCTGCGCCCGCGGGTTCCTCTCGGCGCTGGACGCCGCGTGGGCCGTGCGGGCTTGGGGACAGGGCCCGTCGCCGCATCCGTTGCAGGTCGTCGCTGAGCGGGAGTCCGTGTACCGGCTGCTGGGTGAGCTGGTGTTGCTAGGTCAATGAGCAGACAAGGAGTCTGTACCGGCTGCTGGGTGAGCTGGTGTTGCTAGGTCAATGAGCAGACAAGGAGTCTGTACCGGCTGCTGGGTGAGCTGGTGTTGCTAGGTCAATGAGCAGACAAGGAGTCTGTACCGGCTGCTGGGTGAGCTGGTGTTGCTAGGTCAATGAGCAGACAAGGAGTCTGTACCGGCTGCTGGGTGAGCTGGTGTTGCTAGGTCAATGAGCAGACAAGGAGTCTCTACCGGCTGCTGGGTGAGCTGGTGTTGCTAGGTCAATGAGCAGACAAGGAGTCTGTACCGGCTGCTGGGTGAGCTGGTGTTGCTAGGTCAATGAGTGCAGGTCGTTGCTGAGCAAGAGTATAGGCTATAGAGCCTAGTTCGCACTGGTCTAGTAATTTAGTTGAGTAGCGAGTAATTTAGTGGCTAAACGTGTGCGAACCAGGAAAAATTAGTCGAGTAGTTTAGTGAATGATTTAGTCGAGTCAATCCATTTTACCTACTCTATTTTTTCGGTCGAGTACCGCCCGCCACCACGCGTCCGTACTCACTGGTTCATCGGCTTAACAAGTCCGAACCTGTTGATTATTCGAGTTCATTAGTGGCCGTAGCGACTAAATTACTCGCTACACGACTAAATTACTAGCCTAGTGCGAACTAGGCTTATGTACAGACTGCTGGGTGAGTCGGTGTTTGTAATGTATAAGCTCAGAGACTACCGGGCCGATTTTGAAAATTCTTTCACCATTAAAAGGCTACGTTCTTCGTGCGTAACATAGGCTATATTAGATTTTCAAAAACTTTAGGGTTTCGTACGAAATCTCGAATTATGTAACCAAAGCTGTGAAAAAATTACCATCCCCTGAATTTTCCACGAAACTAATATAGATATTTACACGAAAACGTTTCTGCCAATCGTGCGAAGCTGGGGCGAGTTCCTAGTCTATACTAATATTATAAAGAGGAAAAATTTGTATTTTTGTGTGTATGTTTGTAATGAATAGGTTCAGAAACTACTGGGCCGATTTTAAAAATTCGTTCACCATTAGAAAGCTACATTCTTCGTGAGTAACATAGGCTATATGTATTAGATTTTCAAAAAGTTTGGGGTTCCGTACGAAATCTCGAATAATGTAACTCAATGTGTAAAAAAAATACTACCCCGGGAATTTTCCACGGAATTAAAATGCTACTTCCACGGAAACGTGTTTGCCATCCGTGCGAGGCCGGGGCGAGTCGCTTGAATTTTATAAACGCACGTCTGCGTCTCTCCGATTAGATTTGGTCTTACATATTTTACACTACCACGAATGACGAGTACCACGCCCTGGCCAGCCCAAACGACGCCGGAGAACCTGAACCGCGACTTCGGCGGGTATACCCTGGACCCCGGCACCCGGTACCCGAACCTGAACCGCGCCGCCGTCAGCCGGCACCGCGTCACCGGCTTCTACGACTCCGACGACCCCCTGCCCTTGGACGCCGGCGCTAGGAAGCGGCGCCGAGGTGAGTCACCTGTTGGGAATCAGAAATCAGAAATTTATTCCAACGTAAAGAATTTACATTCCGCTTGTTGAATGTCAATGTACTTATAATGCTAATGTTAGCCGCTGCCTTGGGGCCGAGTGTAGTGGAGAAAAAGGCAGCAAAAAAAAACTCCACTCTGACCATCTTTTTTTCAAATCGACTTAAGTCTAATACAGTATTTGGTACAATGTCTATCTATTTTTAAGAAGGGCAAAATTAAAATTAAAGACCCATGAGTGCAATCAATAGTCGCAATGTCAAACATCGATTGATTTTCTTATGTTCCGACATTCACCCCCACCTTTTGGTACGCTAACAATCTCTTAATCTACTGTTAACAGCTGACAGTTGGCCAAAGTGCATACAAAAAAAATTTTGATAGCTGTTTACAGTAGGTTCGCACATTTGTCAGCACCGCACACGCCACACGCGCCGCATTTAAAAATTGGGTCGCATATTTGTCAGCAACGTACGCGCCGCATTTCTGTGTGTTGCCAACAATTTTTGCAGTTTTTTCTTGCCTCTGGTGTGAAACAGTGCGGTGACATTGTGCTATGGAAGAAATTGTTGTAAGAGCCTGCTTATTGGCAGAAGAAGTAAAAAATTATACTCCAAGAAAAAAAAGACTCCGGATTAATTAAAAGAGGAACTTATATGGAGCATATTCAGCTCTTCGGATCTTTTGGATTTGGTACGGATTTTTTGCAGATGTCTAATGGCTCTTACACACTATGCCTTTTGGGATGAGGCGCTGTTTACGGTAAAACAGGCAATAAGCCTAGCTCAGTTGCAGATGCTGTATGTTTTGTGTATTGAACGTATCAGTCCTATGTAACTTAGACATATTTTGTACTCTTTAGTCAATAAATATATTTATTTATTTATGCCGCTGGCATTGCCGGAGGGTAGAAAGCCGCCGGCAATGCCAATGTGTAAAAAGGCTCTCACGCTATCCAGGGTACGTAAAATGTACAACATAAACATACAGACTCATAAATTGCTTCCGGCCCCACAATGGGACACCCTGTGTCGTGGGAACCAGAAACGGCGACATCACAAACATGTAAACATCCAAGACCGTGGGGATTTATGATTGTATGTTTATGTTCCTCACCTCGCCCCCTCAGAAGCGGAGGTCCCGGAGGAGGTCCTCCTATCTTGGCTGGGCGTCCAGGTGGGCGGACTGAGGGACGCCGCGTCGGCCCCCGCCCTGGCCGCCCTTCTGAGGCGGTACCGCCCCGACCTGCTCACCGACGCCCCTGACTCCGTCTACAGCGTACTCCAGCACGAGTTTGGTGAGTGACTAACTTCAACCTAAATTGTGTTGTCTAAGTCCCATACTACGACATCATGTTACAGAATACATAATAGTACAGGTACAGAAGATTCACTCCGCAAAAAAAAATTAAAGAAAAAGGGACTCTAGTAGCAGCGATACAATTATGTGCAATTCAGATCGCACGGCGCTAAAAAAGCTACGTTATATTCACCCACATGTTGCCTCTCTTTCTACCGCGTAACTCTTACATTTTCTGGCGCCTGAGTTCCTACCTATTTGCCTCTCCGGAGTCGCCGCATGTATTTACGCGTTCGATACCGACACGCGCTGTGAAACAGGCCTGATCAAGTGCCTTAGTGGTTACTAAGGCTACTATTTCAATGTTTATGCTTACCTGGTCAGGTAAGTCTCCTTTCGCCAGTCAAGCTATCTTTCCACGGTCGCGGACGGACGCGGACGGCCGACGACCACGGACAGTTACGCACCACGAGAGGCTCTTCCAACTGACCTGTGTCGTCTATCTGTGCTACCGCGGACCGAGACCCTTCCCACTGTGTGTCGTGCGAGCTGGTCCGCGTCCGTCCGCGATATCGCGGACCGTGGTAAGCCAGCTTCACACGAGTAATGTAAAACTAAACCGGGCAACCCTCCCGCAGGTATCCCAGTCCTGTCGTCCGGGAACATTCGCGAGGTTCCCGAGGCCAAGTTGCGCGTGTATCTTACGCGGGTCTACAGCGCGTTCAAGGGGGAAGTGCCCCACGTGCATCACCAGTCCGACGTCTTCTTGCAGGTGAGTTTAGGGCACTGGTCACTGCTAATCCCGTGTATTCTCAGATCTGACTGGACTGGTCACTGCCCGCTCTACCGCGCCATGTTTAACGGTAGGAAGATGGACTAGTGATGAACAGACCAACGTCTTCTTGCAGGTGAGTTTAGGGCACTGGTCACTGCTAATCCCGTGTATTCTCAGATCTGACTGGACTGGTCACTGCCCGCTCTACCGCGCCATGTTTAACGGTAGGAAGATGGACTAGTGATGAACAGACCAACGTCTTCTTGCAGGTGAGTTTAGGGGACCGGTCACTGCTAATCTCGTGTATTCTCAGATCGGACTGGACTAGTCACGGCCCGCTCTACCACGCCAAGACGACCTGTGAGGAAGGTGGATTAGTGATGAACAGTCCAACGTCTTCTTACAGGTGAGTGTTAGTGGACTGGTCACTACTAATCCCATGTATTATCAGATCTGACTGTACTGGTCACGGCCCGCTCTACCATGCCATGTCTTCCGGTGAGAAAAGTGGACTGTTGGTGAACAGTCCGACGTCTTTTTACAGTTGAGTGCAGTGGACTGGTCACTAGTAAAGCTGTGTATTCTCAGATCTGACTGGGCACGATTACATGATATGATAATACTTCTTTGAGATCCAAACTTTGACTTCCTGAGATACAGGTCGCCGCCTAGTTCAGGAGTCAGGTAACAATGAACATCATGTCCCCACCGAGGGGCACGGGTCTCTTCCCTGAGGAAGGCATAGGTCATACTCCACGGGGCCAAGTCCGGATTGGTGGAGGCTTGTAATACTAGTAGCTGGTCTTACTATCAGAAGTTTTTCAAGCCGCCCTAAGGCCTCTGACTTGGCTTAACGATTGCCATCTATCGACGGCAGCCGGCACCAACTGCTTAACGTACCTTGCGAAGCACGGAACCGCTCGGAAAAATGCCACTAGCGTTAGTCATAGAACGTCACCCATCCATGCACTGAACGCGCCCTATGTTACTTAGCCTTCGTGATCGTTTTAAGATCACTCAGGCGGCCGGGGCTACGAGCGAGTCGAGGTTGCAATGATATTGTAAAGAAATTAAGTTTATTTGTGTTGAAATAAACATTTCTCTTATCTTATTCTACCGATGAATTTTTCCAAGTTTCCCATATTTATGTAATATTTTTAGGGACGTAACACTTTTACAGATTAAAACTGTACATAACTAACAATACAGTAAAGTAGATTTGTAATTCATTATTTTCTTGCGACATTGCCCTTTTATTGCACGCAATAAATCCTGACTGATTCAAATCGTGGAACTGTCAAATTAGTGTCAAAATTAGTATGAAATTTTACAGTTAAACTATTGGAATCGCTTACGATTTGGTGCGCATATTTAGGCCACTGATATTAACTTAGTTATTTCAATTATAATTTTACAAATAGTGTTACAGAATGACCAAGACATTTTAAGGAATTAGTTTACTGCTTTTGATGTGACGTAGTTAATGATTTGTAGAATAAATCCTAAAGTAACCCTTTCAAATACTGATGGATTTAAATTGACTCGTCTGTTTGATATGTTGTAGATCAAGCAAAGTCAGCAAAAAGAGAAGCAAGCCCGGAATACGGCTGACCACTCATTGGCTATGTATTCAAGTGAGTATTGCTTTGAACTGTACTTATTTACTGCACTCCGTTTATAAACCGCACCACATTGCTTTTCATTACATAATAAAACATTGAGTGAACGTGTGGCGTTCAAACCATACAATGCCATTCATGCCATACATTATTTATTCACCACTTGTCCTTTATCAGTCGTACTTGTCATATTACAAGCACACTAAGCCTCAGTCTCTGAAAGAGTGTTCAAATGTAACAAGATATTAATCTAAGATTATTTCAAAATACCGGCACGTGATTGGCTGAAATTAGCTTGACGTGAGATTAACATGAGATTAAAATTTGATTGCTCTTCTAGAAACCGAGCGATAAACGCTTGGACAGATTTAAAATGCCGTACAAATATAATAATGATAATAATAACAATAATAGAACTTTATTTCAGACTAAATCCATATAAGCAAGCGGTACAAAAAAATTAAAAACTATATTTTTTAGGACTACTTGTATAACAAAGTAGGGTCAGAGGGTACATTAGTACTAAGATTACAAGATACTTTTATCTAACACTTGTACGTATCAGTCAAAAAGAGCCTGTCAGACAGCTCTCTTATTATTGAGTTTCCACACGTGGCAACCCTGTCCATAAATGAGGCAACGCGGAGTCTAACGATGGCATTACACGTGTTAACACGCCCTTCAGCAAACATGGTTGAGGCACTACAGTATCTCTTCAGCCCCATCAGATGTCTAAATACATTGTTGTACTGAACGCGAATGCCATCATGAGTCCTCCTCGTGTAATTTGACCAGAGTTGGCACGTGTAGAAGCACTGACAAAAAGTTTTAAATAACAAAATTTTAACACCATTATTCGCTTTATAAAAACGTCGTGCTAACATAATAATATTTCCTATAATTGACAAAGCACGACGCTGACGTTCCATATCAGCGTCGTCTTTCAACGACGATTCTAGGATGTGGCCAAGATATTTGAAAGTTTCGACAACTTTTATAGGTTGACCCCTCAGCAAGACCTCCGGCACCGAGTCTGGACCTCTCCCCGACCTGAATATCATCATCTCCGTCTTTTTAACATTATATATCAGGCCATGCGCTGTAGCATACCTTTCACATATTGATATTAGATTTCTCAATCCCTTGATAGAGGGGCTGAGCGTATCATATATCATATACCATATCATCAGCGTAGCTCAGGTTGTTGACGTACCTGTCACCCAGCCTGAGTCCAACCTCAGTGCTGCTCAGCTCCCCAATCAGATCATTTACATAGAGATTAAACAGGTCGGGGGAGGTCAGACCCCCCTGCCTAACACCACAGCCAAGTCGGTAGCTGTCAGACAGCGTATTGTCCCACCTGACGTTGTTGTCCTGATTTGAATACCAATATTCTAACACTTCAACCACGTCAGAAGTGACTCCTGAATCCCTCAGCTTCGCAAAGAGTAGCCCATGGTGAATAGTATCGAAGACCTTGCTGAGGTCCAGAAAACATGCGTAGACTGAGGTTCGATTGTTGACATAATACTTTACAACTTGTTTTAAAGAGAATATCGCCATATCTGTTGAGACATTGGGCCTAAATCCAAATTGACCGTCATTAATTTGTAAAAAAGGTTTTATCTTACTATTTACTACATTATCAATTATCTTGGCCACAACCGTGGCTAGTGAGATAGGCCTGTAGTTACGTAGTTAATACTGCCTGGAATAATATACAGATAGGTTTACCTAATTCAAAGGTGGTTCCGATTTCAATCGCGTGAAATCAATAGACCATCTAGTGTTAAAATATAAAGAAAAATAAAGCTTCATAATAAGAACCATACCTTCCACACAACAATCACTTGTCCTGGTCCCAAACTAGCATACCCTGTGCTATGGTAACCAGGCAAGGACATTACCAACATCGAAAAACACCCAGACTAAGGCCATTTGTACAAATGTACGGCAGTGGCAATCGAACCCACCTCTTTCTTGGTAGCTAAGCGCCTTAACGGCTCGACCAACGAGGCAGTCACATTATACCAGTGACTGATCTCTCAATCGCACCCATTCCGATCAAGCCGAATTTCCAACTTAGGTTCGTGAAAATAAACGATATCCAACGCCCGCAGATGCGGTCGACGCGGACAAATCCCACTCGAGCTACCGAAAGAAGCGTCGCGCCGTGCGGACTCCCCAAGTAAGTATCGACGACGACTACATCCGCCGCAAGATCGGCAAACTAGACCTTAACGACATCACCCACCTAGCCCGCCTCATAGAGGGCCACGACCTCGCCGCCAGAGACAACACTGACAAGCAACAAGCTCTCCAAGAAGAAATATTAGCCCTACTCGACCCCGACGAGGCCCCAGACCCGAAAATGTTAAGGGAATCCCTAGCCCAACTCCTACAAGGCACCACCGCCAAACCTAAGCAAGAACACAAGCCCAGAGCCAAGAGAAGCGCACCCGCAGACGCAGCTCCAAATTTAGACAGCTTCTTCCAAGAAACCCAAGCGAAGCCCGTGAGACCGCCGCGTAGGCTGAAAGGCTTGGACTTAAACTCGATGAAGTACCCGGATTTGACCCAGATATTAGGAGATGAGGGCAATGACACCGACGCCACGCTCGTTCAGACCGAGCTGCCGAAGAAAGAATTCACGAGGGCGAGCTCGACCGAAGTGCCCCCTCAGTTAAAGGAGCGACGGCCCAGCGAGATCATAGACGGCCAGAAACGACGGTCGCAGAGCCCGCTTCCCAAGCTGCCGTACGGGAGGTCCAACTCTATAGGGTCTCCAGAGGCCGCCCACAGCACGAGGCGGATCGCCGAAATGTTCGAGTCGCAAAAGCGTAGACACACGCCTAGCCCGGACGCTCGCGTTGGCTCGGCGCGGACCTCAGAGCGCGCCTTGCGTTGGCAACGGATGACGGACCTCATAGAGGGCAAACCTGCACCTTTCGTCAGCACAGACCGAGCAATAGAGTCCATAGGCAACCCCGAAATGGCCTTCAGGCGGCAGCGGGTCTCTGAACTCATACAGGGCCCGAAGATTGAGCGGGGTCTCTGTTCGGACCCCGCCCCGAAGCGGAAGAACGCCGAAGACATGTCCTTCCGCATGCAAAGGGCCTCCGATCAAGTTCAGCGCGGGAAATGCAGTGACACGAAGAAGAGAACGGGAGGCAGACGCAAGGCAGCGCGCGAGATTATGAGGCAGCGGTTCGAGAAAAGTCTCCAGATGTTAGCGGCAGAGCCCCAGATGGCCCTGTCTTCGTCAGCAGACTTGGAACACGATGTCGGTCTCCAGCAGTACCGCGCCAATGCGCCCCAGTTCGGCGACCGGGTGAAGAAGTTGGAGAAACAGCTGCAGCACTATGTGAGCCGATTTCGCTGGCGTGTGTGCATGGACCGTCGATTAACACGTTTCGGTGTTGCCGTGTGCTCTAGGTGTTGCATTCTAAACATGTTGTCTCTTTTTTTTGGACTGACCTGAATGTGGTCTTCTGATGATGGACTAAACAAAAAGTAAATGTGTTGTTAACATTATTCCGGATACTTTTTGTCGAAAACGTCCGACCAGACTTCGCTCCGATTCTCAGAGCTTAATAAAATTAATGTCTAGTGCTTCCGATTCAGTGAATGCCAGTCAGTCTGAATACCACATTCGGTTTGCGTTACTCGCTTGAGTACCGAGACGCGACGTCGATACACTTGTGAGAAAAACAACGATTTCGGTGTGAGCATGATTGTTAACATAACACTTTGAAGTTTTAGCGTCACGTGTGTCATACTAATAATCGAATTAATAATTTTTTTTATAGTTACCAACGATATGGTAAAGGCTTTCAACGGTCGCGGAGTCATTCTCCACAAACCAAAGCTGCAAAAAAACCGGAACGTCGATTGCTTATATCACCCAGCCCGCCGAGCTCAGTGTTTCTACTTCAATGATTTCCTTTCCCCACGCCTCGATTGAGATTTCCCCATCTGAGGACTTTTTTCCCCTCAAAAATTATTCTGCTGTAGTTTTGGCACTAGAAAAATCTGCCTAGGGTCGCTGCCATTTTTATACGGTAACACTCTAGTAGAGGAGTCCATGCAAAATTTGTTTAGAAATATTTTGGGCTAGGCTTTATCCATCACTTCCCTCGATTCCCCTTTTTTCTTCCCCTCTAAAACCTAATATCCCCTAATTTCTCCTCATTGTGGACACTTACAGGCACATACATAGCTTCTGGCCCCACACTAGGATACCCTGTGTCGTGGGAAACAGAAGCAGCGAAACAAAACAGAACTGACCCTCTCGCGTCCACAGGAGGAGGGGCGCGTGGTGACGGGGGGGGGTCGCGCGGGCGGGGGGGCGCGGGTGGCCCGTCTCGCCGCGGAGCTGGCGGGGGGTGCCGCCCCCGCCGCCCCCTCCGCCCCCCGCGCCTCCAAGCCCAAAGACCTCATGCGCTCCGTGGGGAAGATCGAGCGCGACGACTGGAACGTCAAGGAGATTGAGAAGAAAATCATGCAGAACCGGCTGGGCCGGCCCGAGCCTAAGACCGCTGAGAAGGTGCCCAAGTGGGACCGAGAGCAGGTTGGTTTCTGTGGCTTTGGGTTCGTTAGTGAGTGACTCAATAAATGAGTGAACAAAGAAATTGATGAGCGCACGCGCGAATGAATTAACGATATAGGAGTGTAAACATTTAATCCGGATCAACTTACGGGTGTTGTTTTATCGGACGAGTCCGACTAGTCAAGTTTTAGTTCAAAGATATAGGAGTGCATAAAAAATTGAATGAATGAGAAAAAACAATCTGCCAGTATGCTGATGTGAAAAAGTGACTTAATAATACTATACGAACCAGTAAACGAGTGAACGAATGAGTTAATACATGAATGAGTGACCGAATGAATGAAACCAATCGATCACGTATATGATTGAGTGAGTAATTTAATGACTCTATGAATGAATTAATGGACAAACTAAGATTGAGCGAATGAACGCGCAAACTACATAATTACTGAAAATATGCTTACCGTAGGCAATCACGTAGTTGTGGCCGAGGACAGGACGGTCAGTGGGCAGACCTACGGCCCGATGGTCGGACCATGTCGTTGAGTCGGCGGAAGGTCCGTGGACCCGGATGGCCAGATACCGTGTGAGATGGCATTCGGGGTAAAAGGCCTATACCCAGGAGTGGGCAACGGTGGACTGATGACGATGATGCTTACCGTGAATTGGTTAGTTCGTTGCTGTGAATCATCTGGTCTAAAATACCAATTTTGCTCCCTAGTTCCTAGGCAGGCAGCGGCGTCTCAAGGAGGGTGAGAACGAAGAAAAGTGGGGCGTCATCGACGAAACGCTTCACAAGCTGGACCAGAAGCTGAGAGACTCCGGCCGCCCCGACCACGGCACTAAAAAGGTGAGGGGCTTTAACCCTTAGCCAGACATGGGTAGCAAGACTTTTTCATTGGTCTTGGACTTTATTCCAAGGCGATAAGGCGATCCGCTATACCATAACCTGGTTAAGAGTTAAGAACGATGTACGCTGTTCGCTCATTCGTTCCACAGACAAACTAAGCAATTTCGTTTTGTGTTGTCTTATATAACAAATGTAGCTTGTTATTTTTTTTATTCGTAAGTACAAAAAAAATGTGTCATTCCTTCATTTTACTATAGTCACTTTGTTTTACAGGTTGCCAACTTAGCCAATAAGTTCGTGAAGAAAGAACCAGAGCCTGAAAAGGCTGTTGTCGCACCAAAGGAAGATGTAAGTGGAAGATGACGCTCTTCTTTAAATTCGTTTCATACTGCTTTCATAACTTCCACACAACACAATCACTTGAACTGGTCTCAAACTAGGTTACTCCATGCTATGGTAACCAGGCAGACCTTACAAACATGGAAAAACAACCAGACTGAGGCCATTTGTAGAAATGTATGGCGGCCCCCAGTGGCAATCGAACCCATGGTAAGCGCCTTCATGGGTAGACCAACGAGTCTAGCCATTAAGGCGAGAATACGAACAGAGCTACGCTCGTCTGTTCAACAGAACTGAGTTTAGTTATGTTCATCTGTTCTGCAGAAGACGAGCTGAGTTATGTTCGTTGTCTGTTTTGCGTACTGAGCTGAGCTACGCTCGTCTGTTCATCAGAAAAAGAGCTGAGCTATCTTCGTCCGTTAAGAAGAAGTTCTGATCTATGTTCGTCTGTTCAGCAGAAGAACATAGTAATGTTCTTCTGTTCAGCAGAACTTAGCCATGCTCGTCAGTTCAGCAGAACAGTGGGCTCATTATGTAATTTTCGCAACGGATATTCATGCGTCTTAAAAAGTCATGTATACCACTATTGTATAGCACTATCTTCTTTTAAGACCCTATGTTAGAGCGAGACAGTACTCCGTACGACGTCGGATTTTGTGTTGACGTGACTTTATAAGACGTATGAATATCCGTTGCGAAAATTACATAATGAGCCCACAGGTCCAAAACTAGGTTACTCCATGTTATGGTTACCAGGCAAAGATATTACAAACACGAAAAAACAATCAGACTGAGGTCATTTGTACAAATGTATGGTAGCTCCCAGTGCGAATAGATGCTCACGATCTCTGTCTTGGTATGCAGTTATGTTATCCCATATTAAATAAATAAATATTTTTCGCCGCTTTTCGAGGGCGATGGTTGACGCCAAACTAGACTGCGTTTGTCACTAATGTGAACTGAGCTATGCTCGCCAGTTCAGCAGAACTTAGCTAAGCTCGTCAGTTCCTCAGAACTTAGCTATGCGCGCCAGTTCAGCAGAACTTAGCTATGCTCGCCAGTTGAGCAGAACTGATTTAAATTTAATCAGAGGATAAATGTGTCTAGTGTTCAACACATCCAAGATATTGTTTTGTAAGTTTTATTTGTATTAGCTTTAAGTTGATTTGAGAAAAGATGGTCAGAGTGGAGTTTTTTTTTTTCGCTGCCTTTTTCTCCACTACAGGCAGCGGCTAACATTATACATAACTGTATGTACATTGACATTCAACAAGCAGAACGTAAATTCTTTACGTTGAAATAAATTTCTGATTCTGATTCTGAGCTATGTCCGTCTGTCAGCAGAAGAAGAGCTGGCGGGGCCCGTCGACGGCGGGCATGCCGTGCGCGGCGTGCGGCACGCGCGTGTTCGCGGCCGAGAGCGTGACGGCGGACGGGCTGCATTTGCACCGCGGCTGCTTCCGTTGCGCCGTCTGCAAGGCCGTGCTGCGCCCCGGGTGAGCACCTCACCTGTACCGACAGAAGAAAGAAGAAGAAGAAGAAATAGTACATTGTTCACCGAGAGGAGAAAGTGACCGATTACCGTCGAGGGTGTCGTTTGAAGCCCGAGCCGTAGGCGGGGGCTTTAAAACACCTGAGATCGGGAATCGTAGTTTCTCTCGAGTAATACATAGTGCTTTATACTACACCTACGAGGAAAATAAAAAACGAAATCTTTACTAATTGAAATTTATATTGAAATTGTTGCTAGTGGCCAGTGTCATTTTGCGAACTTGGAGATAAAAACTCACTGTAAAAACTTTTTGGCTTTTGATATTTAGGTTACCGGCGCATAGTCTTACCCAAAATTAAAAAAGAAAAACCACGTAAGAAATGGATTTTCATACACTTTTCTCTCCCGCTCAGATGCGTTTTCTCCCCGCATATTTGTTCGATATGCAATGACGTACTTTCTACCGTAAATTTGATAAAGTATCAAGGTACTTTCCAAGCAGGTGTAGTATAAAAATTTTATTATAAAAGCAGAACACACGCCACAAAAACTAAACCAAAAAAATTAGTACAAAGCAAAAAATCACTCATACAGGCTGTACGGGCATCCCTTTCCTTCCCCTCACTATCATTTAAATTTGCCGCGAACCAGTCATAGACAATCCGCGCGACTCAAGCGCCACGTACGAGTGCTATGTGTCAAAAAAAAAAAAAGAAGAAGAAAACTACTGTTTTTGCTAACCCGTGGAAATTCAGAATGTCTACTGGACACGTATCTTGGAAGTTCTGCAGTACAGACAATTGAGTGTGGTGAAGGTTGTGGGTGCATCCCAGCATCAACTCCAGCGGTTTGCCGGTGAGTCCTTGATCCCTACCTATCCAGCTGCGTATATCTACTTTCTGCTCGGGAATACGGTATTTGACACTATCAACAAAAAAATATTTGAGATGCTGGATTAAAACAAAAATTACAAAATGATTCGGAAAATGTATTTCTTTTAATCATTTACTAGTTATTACAATTTTTAAATAGATGAAACATAAAAAGAGTACTCTGAAATGTGACGTCACAAGCAAGTATTTTCATACAAAATTCCGTTTTAAAAGTAACTCATTAGACATCCTGTCAAATACCCAATTGCTAGGGTTCAAGCAGCCAGACAGATTTAATTTCTGAATTCCTCCACAATAGCGGTAAACCATTCCACAGGCAATACACAGCTTACATACATTCACGAACACAGACTTCATCATCATCAACCCGTTATGTCCGCACGGGTCCCCTCGGGCACTGGTCTCTTCCCTGAGGAAGGTATAGGCCATACTCCGCCACGGGGGCCTAGTCCGGATTGGTGGAGGCTTGTAAGACTAGTGGCTGGTCTTAATGTCAGAAGTTCTCAAGCCGCCCTAAGGCCTCTGACTTGGCTTAACGGCTGCCATCTTTAGACGGCAGTCGGCACCAACTGCTTAGCGTGCCTTGCGAAACACGGAACCGCTCGGAAAAAATGCCACTGGCGTTAGTCGTAGAACGGTCACCCATCCAATATGCACTGAACGCGCCCTATGTTGCTTAATCTTCATAATCGATTAAGATCGCTCATGCGGTCTACCGGCTAACCCCTCAACCCCCATAAACCTCTCCAGTAAGGCTAGTTTTAGAGTCACGCTGACTACGCGCTGACCGTCAGCGCTGATAGACAAAATATATGGCTAATCATCGCTGAACGGTCGGCGTTTTTCTAAAACGCTCCCTTTGGACATAGTACATATTAGCTTGTCAGCGCCGATTGTCAACGTGACTCTAAAACCGGCCTAAAACAGACGCCAGTGCACTGGCTTCGCTCAAACTATATTTTACAGCAGCCCTATCCAACCCCGCAGAAATTATACAATGGAGCGCTACGGCAGCCGTTTAGTCTGCCTGCGCCACTCGGGCGTCTCCGTCCCCGACGCGGCCGCATTGGCAGCCCTCGGCGGCGTCCCCACTCCGGAACGGATCAGCCTGGAAGCCTCCGACAGTGGCGCCCGCGAGATCGACGAAGACGAGTGGACGGACCGGAACTTCCTCGCCAGCGAGACCTCCGGAGCTGGCGGACTGAGGTATGTCGGTCTGGTGGCGCCGGTTCTGGTCGTCGCCGCGGTGGTGGGATCGCTGTATCTACTCTATTTGGTGTTCTCGCGGAGGTCCGCGGATTTGGCAGAGCAGAGCTGACTTTTTAATTAGAGCTCTATCGGCAAAGTAGTAATAGTCCGCGTCGAGCCTTGATCTCAGGTGGCACGCAAAAGTTCTAACATGTCAAATGGGCGAAATAGGCTATTTGACAGGTTACTGAAAACCATCTTTTAAAATAAGCCGCCAAAACGCTAACTTAAGCAATATGGCGTCGCACAGGAATCAGTAATGACACTGGTCAGTAAAGAAAATCAATGAACGTAAGAACGTCATAAATCACAGATGCCATATTTACTGAGCGGTGACGTCATCGTATATTCTGCCAATCCAGGCCGTTTTCGATGAAACGGCTACAGATACAAAATTATAAAATGTTATCCTAGTTTTTTGCATAAATTGTCCATTTTTTTTAGTTTAAAAGCCTTACAGAGGTCATTTCAATGCAGAGATCTTAAGGTACATAATTTATTCGAATACTTCACACTGTCAAATAGCCTATTTTAACTCCTTATTATTTCTGTAATTGGAAAATGTCAGTAATGTCCGAAGTTTACTTTGTACATCAGTTAAAAGTAAAAAGAAAAATGCTTTGAAATTGGAAAGAGAAATAGTTATATAGAAATAAGATAAATAGAAACGCAAGGATGAGCATGTAACTTTCTTAACGAGATTAATGCTTAAAAGTAAATATCTATGTTGCCAATTAAAACCACTTCCATGTTAAATAGTTTGTTTACAAGTATTATTTGCCAGTTAACTCTTTTATATTTTGTCTATTTTATATCACTTTGTTTTTTATAATGATCTAATTTATTTTGCGAAGAACCTTGTGTTTTTTTCGGCACTTATAGAGTGGTTTTACCCTGTTCTATATTCTCAATTTGTGCGTATTTGGCTCAGGTGCGACCGAATGAGTATGAATCAGGTCCTATGGGTCACTTGTGGCGGTCGTTATACTATAATAATATTGTGTTCAACTAAATACTCCTGTCACTTCAAACGTTGCTTAAGGTCATTCTTAGTGTTTTAAGTTCGAGTACTTGTGTATTTTTCATGCTAAATAAATATAATGTTTATTCTATCTATTTATTTATTTATCTACTTAGATTTCTATCCTACTATCATATTGTCAATATCGTAACTTTTTATCACGAACATTTACTTGTCTTTGCGATGGTTTTTTGGTATTTTCAGATTATTCTTCTCACTAAGGTGCACAAATCTACTCCCGAAAGGAAAACTGTTATATTTTGATTAATACTTTGATTGTGTAGAAATGTTTACGTTTTCATCTAACCAAGTATCTACTTCATATACATTTATGTGGTTTTATAATTTTTTTCATCTGAAGACGCGTTGACACGGCTATGTCAGCTTGAAAAAAGTAGCTTTGATCAAAGTTCACTTGGATAACAGTTGACATAAATTCAACTTTTAACCTTTATTTTATAACGCGATCTACTATGACATTTGAACGCAATTTTGTTTTTGCTTCTTCACATACCTAAGTGATCCAAGAGAACTTTTGATAGCTGAGCGAGGTCTAAGTTCACTTTGATTGGATGCATTCGTCCAAGTGCATTTTCCTATGTTGCCGCGACTAAAGATTCGTTCAAATAATCGTGAAATACTTTGTTCAAGTATAAGTGGACGTGTAAACGCGGCTTACCACGTCGGCGTAATGTTGAAAATCAGAGTGGTCGGACGTGCATGTTTTTCAGAGCATGAGACTCTGTTTTATCTCGGCGAAACCGATGTTTACTTGTATTGTTGGTTTTTATTGCAATAAATCTCAGTTTCTCGATGTCTAGCGATCAAGGTCTTTGTCTTGATTTGATGTTGTGTTGTATAAGTGGGGTTTTGGGTGTTTTTTGCTTGTGATGTCGTTGCCTGGTTTCCTAATTTGGTGCCAGTAAATGTGTTTGTGTTTTGCAGACGGTATTATTAAAGATTTCTTGTTAGAAATCAATTAACCAATGCTGGGTTCATGCCCGCTTCACCAGCTCACCGCCGGCGTTTTAACTAAACGTTTCGATGTGCCTGGCATTACAAAGCTAACATAAAATCTAAGCTATAAGCTAAGAACTATTTACTTTGTTCATCTACGCTGAGAGCATGGTATAGATTCTAGGCAAGTCTAAAATCAAGTCTAAAAATATTAAAATCTATTAAAAAAAATGCCCCAGGCACTGCAGTGTAACTTAATCCCGAAGGAAACGCTTATTTTTTTTATTTTTTCGGATTTTTCTCAATTATTACAGTGAAACCTTTGCAAACTGTGAAACCCCGAAAAAACCGCTTAATTTATTTATATTTTCTGAGTTTTTCTCAGTTATTTCAGTGTGACCTTTAGCACCTTTCAAACTCCAAAAAACTGTTTTAATTTTTTATGTTTTCCGAGTTTTTCTCCGCTATGACAGTGTAGCTATTAAGACCTGTAAAACTCCGAAAACCTGTCTAATTTTTTTATGTTTTCTGAGTTTTTCCCGACTACTACTGTGTGACCTTTAAAACCTCGGAAAACACTGCTGAATTTTTTACGTACTCCGAGTTTTTCCATGTGTTCGTCACTCCTCACGCAGCTGGGCACTTTTGACTCATTCTCCCGGTTGTCCGTGCAGCTCTGAGGAGGAGTCGAGCTCTGAGGAGCTGACGGACGCGGAGGGGAGCGGCGAGGAGCCGGACGAGGCGCCGGCGGCCGAGACCGGCGCCCGCCCGCGGACACATCTCTACCTCTCCGACGACTCCTTCGGTTACGACGACTACTCCGACGACGGTATGTGTCTTTTCCTCGTCTGCATCACCTGGTATTTCCGCATTTACCCCCAGATTCTTCTTCGCTAACAAGCAGTTAATCTGACAGTTAGCAGTAGCAACGGCTGTCAGTTTGCCAAGGTGCATACGAAAAAAACATTTGACACCTGGTAACAATGGATGAACAGATTTTTAGCTTACGGGAAACTGGGGGTAGGCACCGTAATTGGTCAAGTTAATAATTAATGTTAGTTTTAAGTTATATTGCCGGCCCGACAAGGGTCTATAAACGGTGCTATACACTCAGTGTTACCTTGTTTACATTATGGTGCAGTAAAGATGTTGATTTCATTTCATAATTAGGACATTGCACGTAGCATGCCCTAAGGTAGCTTATACTAGGATTTCTTCACGATGTTTTCCGTCATAGTTAGTGAGTGGTACTGCTACTGTTAATTCACAAATGTACGTAACTTAGATTCGAACCCACAGTCTCCCGAATTACAAACCGGGTTTTTACAGCTCTGCTATCACCACTTTAGTAGTCGTGGAAAGTGTTATGAACACTCCCTCCACGTTTAATTTTTTTTTGCTGCGCCGACGAAATTCATAAAAAAATAACACTATTACAAAATAATAATACGTATATTCCAATTGCAGGAGGATACCCCACTTACTATTAATTGAATTGATTGCAAATTATTTATGCTTTAAATAATTAAATTTTATTTAAATTTGAGAAATAAAATTTTATAATAAACTTTTTATTCAGTTGACTACTGATAGAAAAGGTTAGAATTACAACGAGAATTCCATTTTAGTGTATTACTAGCTGACTCGGCAAACGTTGTTTTGCCAAACTGGTTATGCTTATCACTCAGAGGTAAGAAAAATGAACGACAACAGACGAGCCAAAAAACATAAAATTCACAAATTCATTCAACTTTTGTTGGTCGCAATAAACGAATTTTCACTTCACTTTACTTTACTTTAAAAAGAAAAACAAAATGAAAATCATCAAAATCGATTCGGAGGAGAACGCGCACTAATACTGTGACACGAAAATTGGCCATACTACCTTCTACTAACTATCTGCCCCCAGGAGGCGAATCATCCGGCAACGAGTCGTGCTCGCGGATGCGCGAAGCCCGCGAGGCACGGCGGCGCGAAGTGCCCGCCGACGCGCGCCCGCCCACCGACAGCAGTGAGGTACCGCGCTGCGTCGTCGCCTAGGGCTCCGGGGGGGTCAGGGGGAGGAGGGGCGGAGGGGAGGGCCCGGGAGGGAGAGGTGCGCGAATCACCGCCCGCCGCCGCCGCCGACTGTAGCGCCCTCTCGCGGCATGCCACCCTTTGCTAGAGTTTGCTGATTCATAGCCACGCGTCCACGATTTAGGCCGTGTCTCATCTTTATTAATAATTTCGTACCGATCTACGGTAGACTCGAACCAAATGCACATCAAACGGAAGAGAGAGAAAAATTGAAGGAATGGAAGGGAAAAAGCATTCAATAATGATTATCAAGTAGTGGTCGTTCTAGGTTTTTTCGTCTCACTAATCCAACAACGAAGGTTTGCTGGAAGAGTATGCTTCTCGCATCAAGCACGGCCTTGTACATTTACTTTGTAATTAGTGCAATAAATAATTAAAATAAACAAATAAATAATCCAAAAATTATCAACCCCTTCCTTAAATTTCGTAAATAAACTTTTTTTTTAGGGACAATCCACCTTTTTACTAAAATACAAATTAATTATGTTTTAAGATGCTTTAATTAATAGTGACAGTTTGAGACTATGGCAGGTTTTCAGCAAACTATAGTTACGTCGTGGATAACGGCCTTACATTTCAACGCATCTCATCCATTTTTAGTTTTGCATAGGTTTCGAGATGCCTACGTCATAAAGGAAGGCAGAATATTCTAAGTATGTTCTCATAGAGTGGTAAATTAGTAACTTTTATAGGAAAGAGGCTCTGTGTTGTAGAATATGGTTCCTCATAGATTCAAATAACCTGTCGCTCCAAAAGCAAAGCAAACTTCACTCATTCATCACAAATTCATTGTGATGCGCTTTAAAAGTCGACAATAATCTGTCGACGTAGTAAAAAGTCTTTGTTTTGACGAGCATGGCTCGCGTTTCATTTCGGGAAAATAAGAGGAACATATGAACATCTGCAAAAACAAAAGCTTCCTGCTAAAAACAAGTTTCTTCGGCCACATTACACTTTATTAAGTGTAACTAAAAATTAGCCCGCCTTCTTTCAAATGTTTCCGCTAAATTTGTATTTTGTAAGTGCGAATGTCAGTTAAAAATGGCAAAAATACGCAAAAACCAATCGTCAAAAATCGCTAAGAATTTATATCCTGTTAAGCGTCTATGTTCAATGCCAGCCGCTTCCTTCGGGCCGAACACTTTATGAAGAAAAAGGCGTTAATACCAAAACCTTGTTTTTTTTTTCTTTTTTGTCCCCAGCTGGGATTCCAACCCGGGACCTCTCGCATGGTAGGCAGATACGCTACCGCTGCAAATCTGCCTACCATGCACAGAGGTGGTTGAGGAAGTTATTACTCCTGAATGTGTTGAATATTTCGTTCATCCATGGCATGCGTCGACGTCACACCGTCAGGCTAACAGGCGCGACCGGCGGGCGGTAGAGTGTTAGTTTGGCCGCACTAACGACCGTCTGAGTAGCGCTCGCTGTCCTATTGCGGCGTACGAGTAAGTCTCGCGCACACGTTTTGGAAGCTCTAAACTTGTTAACAATAAAGATTTTTGCATACGGCGATGTCTCGTACCGATCTACATACGTACGTAAGAGACTCGCCCCCCCCCTGGACGAGTGACTGTGTGAATGTTGTCAGATAAAACGAGAAAGCCGTCTCATTGTATGTTTGGTGATTTCTAAAAAGTGTACGCAGCGGAATCTTGAGACTGAAAATACTTTGCAATGAGACAGCGAGACTAAAAAAGAACAGTCTTTTGATGGCGCTTTTGATTGTGTTTTTATCTATTTAAAACAATAATTACCGTATTAATTTGTGTTTTGTATGCTTATAAATAATTATTTACCAAATTTGTATCATATCTTACGCACTGGATTTTTGTATAATATGTATTATACATTTATGTACGTTTTTGAATGTAATTATTGTACCTATATTTTGTTGGAGCGTTGTGTGTTTTTGTCATTGTTATTATGTATTTGTCCACCCCACACACATATATATATATGTAAGCCAAAGGTGCCATCTACCAATACATAACCAGATGGTAAGTTAGTGTGGAATTTAGACTATTTGCGCACCTTTCTAGGACTTACTTTGCTCCATACCTAGTCATTTATAGATATTTTTATAACGATGATTCTATCCTATTTGAGTTTCAGCTTTTGCGATCAAACTCTTCATGCAGATTTTTTATAGAAATTTTATACTTGTACTTCTTGATTGTGGAGCACGGTCAAGTCTCTCTAAGGCACTCTTTACTCTGCACTCTGATGGAACCGTCAGCTTAGCAGTTGCTTGCAGTCAGAGTTGCGCCGGATTCGCTAAGCAACCGCCGCTAACCGTACGCGGGCCTTACTAACCAAGTTCCCGATGTAGGTGGAGTCAGAGGATGAGAGCGAGGAGAGCGAAGAGTCGGAGCCTTCGTCCGGGACTGAGGTGTCGACGGACAGCGAGTTCGCTCGCGAGGAGCCCGTTGCGCCCCCCGCCATCTTGGTGACGGAGCCCCCCCCGCCCCTGCCCCCGCCCCCACCACCGCCCCCGCCCGCGCCCCTCTCCCGCGCCCGCTCCGCAGGCGGCCTCGCCACCAAGCGCGCCCTAGAACTCAAACGCAAGTACCTCCTCGGCGAACCCTCGCCCCCGGCCGTCCGCAAGTCAGAATCCACTTCCCAACTCGACACTAAACTCCAAGCCTTCCGCACGAACATAACAGAGTTCCAGAAGATGCTTCACCCCGCCCCGACGCCAACGCCCACCATCACCGCGTTCCAGGTCACGGCGGCCGTGGCCAAGAAACCGATGCCCGATATCATAAAGAACCTCTGCGAGGATGCCCCAGTGGACCTGCTGAAGTTAGACTGCAAGAAGGAATGGCGGGAGGAGACGATAGCCGAGGAGAAGTCGATAGCTGAGGAGAAGTCGCAAGCGCAAGACACTGATTCGCTGTCGGAGTCGTCGCATACGGAGACGGGGCCCGAGCAGCCCGTGCCACGAGTCGAGGTCCACGACGATGCGGGCGAGCTGATCCAGCTGGACAGCCTCATGATAATCGCGGAGCCCGAAGAAGTCCACAAAGAAGTCACTCCCGTAGAGACCCCGGCGCCCGCACCGCCAGACTCGGAGTCATCCGACTCCTGTCGAGATGCCACCACGCTGGCCCTAACAGAAACGGAACTCTCCGACTGGGCAGCAGAAAGTGCCGTGTTAGACGACTTCGACGAAAACAAAGACGACAGGAAGCGCAGCAAAAATCCACGAACGCTCAGCGGTCCTAAAACCGTCCACGACGCGAAGAATCTGTCGACTATCTCGTCGCACGTCTGCGGGAAGACTAGTCCCCCTCAGAGCATCATGTACTCGAATGCGCTAGAGCATTTCGAGTTCGCAGATGAGGGCGACCAAGATCCGTCTATAGGCAGCCCGGTCACACCAAAAAACCAAGGCTACATGGAGCTGGTCGATGAGGATTACAACGTCTACTCACCTATGAACGATCGCTCGATGAACTTCATCGAACGCAGCTTCTCTGAAACCCTCTTCAGACCGAGCTTCGATACAGAACCCAGCTCGATCACTCCGGTCCCCCCAGCCGACACGAAGTCTTCGATTCTCGACGATTTGACCAGAAGCACCGACAGCGACTCGACAATCACGAGACTAGAGCGACCTATAGTGCCAGAGCTCAAATCGCCGCAGTTGCTTGTGACCATAGAGAGTTCGGAGAGCGACAAGTCAATCTCGAAACCGACCAGCCCGACGGCCGACAAGTGCCCGACGACGAGCACCATCGGCAGCCCGATCACCACTCTCAGCAGCACCAAGAGCACGTTCAGCAGTCTAAAAAGCCCAACCAGCAGTTCCAAAAGCATCACGAGCAGCTCAACTGACACTAAAGAGCATCTGAGCCTGAACTCGCCGTCGCTGATCAAGGAAGTCGACACGAAGGCGAACGTCGACCCGCCGCTCTGTATTAAGCACCGAAAGGACTCCGCCAGCGAGATATCCCCACCGCTGGAGGATACTCCAGTGCGCGCCGGCTTCGGTGCGCCGGCGCCGTTCGACGTGTACTCGGTGATTTGCCGGTCTGCGTCGGCGAGCTTCGTGCGCCCTCCGGCGGCGGATAAGGTGCAGGAGTTGAAGCGTGAGCGAGAGGAGCAAACTGATATAGTGCGGAATTTGGTGCTGGAGAGGTTGGGGAGGGCTCCGCGTCGGTCGGCGCGCCGTTGCCGGGCGTCGCCGGTGGCGAGTACGCCGCCGCCGATCCCGCCGCCGCCGATCGAGCCGCCGCCGCAGACCGAGCCGCCGCCCCGCCCCGCGCCTCCGCTCCCCGTGACGCCTTCCCTCTCGGACCCGGAGCTAGCGAGAGACCGACGCAGCAAAAGCATCATCAGGAGCCTCTCCAACTACTTCAACCGCCGGCTCGGTCCCCGGAGCAAGGTATGTGCTGCCGTCACGGTAGCGACAACACTCGCCGCCACGTGACCTTGGATAGGTGCTAGATGATTTGTTTTGAAAATAAGTCCGTACAGGCCTTTGCATTAACGTTATAAGTCGCTCGTGATAGTCGCGTGTTAATGATTATTTTGTTATAATTTTATTTTAGCTCCAAAGTTTTGGCAACCGCTTAATATTTGATTTGATTTTATTCACAGAAATACTTTTGTTACTGATTGCCTTTAGATCAGTAACTTTGCACAGTAATTCAATTCTAGATTCCAGACACCTGAGTAGGTAAATACGAATCCAAAGCACTCGTTAACGCACATAGTTACATCATCATCAAACTGTGCAAAACCCAACAAAACTACACTAATTTAACCCACAAATCATTAACTTAAGATATTAACCACAATATAGATTTAAATTGTACATAAAAGTAGATACTCAAACGAAAATACTTTAGATTTTAAAACTGACAATTAATTTGGAGATGGATATTAAAATTGTACAAATGTAGTTAGGGTGTCCATGAATTGGTAATTTGAAGACAATAACTAAGGGCGATGGTAATAATGTACGCTCCTGCATACAGGGCACTGTGATCACGACCAAACTATTCGTGTTAGTATTAATTTAGAGGACTTTTATACTCCCATAGTAAAAAAAAAGTCTTCTAAATTCACTATGACATCAGATGTAGTGACTAATAAAAAAAATCCGCCATTCACACAGAATAATAAAATATTTCAAGGTGACCGCTTCATTCAATAAACATAAAGATTTGATCATATTGTGTATGTGAGTTATGAAAAAAACTCATTTACTCTCCAGGACAATGGGGCGCCAAGATTGAGCAGTAATAAAGTAAAGCTATACATAGCTCAATAGACAGTGTAACATAGCTCAATAGACAGTGTAAAAAAAAAGTATTATTTATTCATATTTGTATGAATAATGAATATTAAGACGGTTTTAAGGAATTTTAACTAAAAAAGAAATTGGATTATTTATCCAAAAATCCAGGGTGAAATTTGATAATTTTGTATCTCTATCCATTTTATAGACAACAGCCTGGATTGGCCGAATCTATGATGACGTCAAAGGTCAGCAGATATGGCATCAGTCATTCTCGGTGTTTTTACATTCATCGATTTGTTTACTAACGTCATGACGTAGGGACGCCATGACTCCTGTGCGACGTCATATTGCCCAATATAGCGTTTTGGCGGCTATCTTAAAAGTAAATTTTTATTTGCTTTTTTTTAGAAGAAAGAATTTAAACACCACCAAAATATTTTGGTGGTGTTTAAATTCTTTCTTCTAAAAAAAAGCAAATAATGGTTTTGAAAACCTGTCAAATAGCCGATAATGTGTTGCTAGTGACAATAATTTTCCTACCTACCCGCATTAACTAAAGTCCATTCATGTCACGAGAGGTTTTTTTGGATTAAATGATTTGATTTGATCAGTTTGGCCGTGGTCGTAACCCTGGGAGCTCCAAATTCCCGTAGTGCGGACACCCTACGTAGCACTAACACTAGGTTCACATTTCAGTGGGTTTCCGAGCCGGACCTGTCGCCGCACGTAAGCCCTTTCAACGTTTAACTGATGTTGTACGCATGTCTCGCTCGCTCGCACTGGTGCACTCGCTCGTGTTGTCTTCCTCGCACTCAGTCTCGAAGTGGAACTTGGCCGGAAGAACGTGATAGAAACGGTAGCTCTATCCCAATTTGAAATGAGTGATTTTGGTCGCTTGGAATTGGAAATATTTTTGTAGCTTTTTTGTACTGACTCGTTGATTCAGTGCAAGTTTCTTACAAGAATCAAGTATGTTTATTGTGAGCTTAGACATGGGTTATACAATTAGCAGTAACAGTGTCTATAACAAAAGTATAGCTAAATCTTACCTTAACATTACAGGTATACTCACATAGAAGTTTTGTCCTCCTATCTAATAGCGCCATCTTGCTTTACGCGGTGTGATAAAGTAAGATGGCGGCCGGTAATGGGATGTATACCACACGTCACGAGTTATGAGCGCTGACTTTGAATGCGCAGAAGCAGAAGTAATATTTTGGGTCCGTTTAGCGACATTAGGCTTACAAGCGCCACCCACAAAAAAAATGACATCCTTCTTGACAAATCGAATGTACAAAAAGTGCTTTTAAAATTAAAAAAATTTGTACGGGCTAGCACCGTAAAAAGAATAATTAAAAATCATTGTTACGGTGAGTCGATCGACCCACCAAAAATTCTACAGGTCCACCGAATCGATGTACAGATGTTAACACCTGAATCAGCTGTATCCGATCTCCAGACTGCCGGAACTAAATATTTCGGTTCGTCCGAAGGCCAATTTCCACATCGAGCCATTTGTCTTGGTTTCCGCTAGCGACGTCACTTCTTCATGGTGAACATGAGTGGTCATTGTACATGCTGTTGTCGCGCTGGCCCTTGGCGATGTAGAGGATGGTTCGGTGCATGGATTTTTTGCTCTTGGGGACCATTTACGTGATGCTTTTTATATTCCGCGACAGCATTTCGAGCAAAACATACAACTACCCACATACGTTCAAAGACAAAGACAAAAGATATTTATTTGTGAAGCATGAGTTCATGAATAGGATGGTTAAAAAGATATTAGTTCTGTACATGCTCTGCCTAATGAGGCGTACAAATGATGAAAAAGGCACCACCAAGTAATAATTATAAAATATAAAATGTCAACATATTAAAATTAAAAATTTCCAGAATATTAAAATAGGATGTCAATTTAAAATACAATTAATGGATATAATAGAAATAGGAAAAAAATAATTTAAAATATAAGTATGAATTATTATAACATGTCAAATTGTGTAAAAAGAACCGAATAAATGTCAATTTAAAATACAAATTATATTAGAATGTCAGTCAATTTATTTTTGTTGTTGATTTTCAAGAAACATGGGGTTACCCGCACTGGGTTGGCGAGGGGGCTACGGAGACGTAGTAGCTGGCACATTTTTTTTTAGAAAAAGAAGAAAAATATTTATTATACCATCAAGACACATTACAGAAACAAAATAAACAGACAAGTAAAAAATATAATTAAAACGAAACCATAGATTAGATGTAGTCTGTGGTGTGTCTAGTATTTTGGTGTAGGCTTGTTGCTCACCGTTTTATTTTAATATTCGATCTTTATAGGATTTTGTAATTTGATAATAACCGGTAATATTTGGCTCCTTACCCATTCAGCGTTTGCGTAGCAAAACTCCTCGTGTGAATGGTCCCCTAAGTGTTAATGGCATTTAGAGTTTAAAATCTAAGTTCTGCCTCGTAATAGTTTTGTTTATTTTTCCCTATGTTCAAGCCTCATTCTGTAAATATAGGTGTTTGAGTTTTGGTTTGTAAACATTTTCATAATGGCTGATCGTTTTCTAAGCTTCCTAATCGTGTATGAAAATGACCTGATGTTGTACTCAAGGCTAACCACATATTTTTTCCATAAGTGCTATTGGAAAAACAGACTTCCTCGTCCGGATAAACTAAGGCTTCCGGATGACTTATATTTAAATCAGTGGTTAGTCTTCGACTGGACTAATACTTGCTATATTTTTGGATGATCTTTATGTTAGCTCTCTCAATGTCAGTGTATCTGGAGTTGATGTTGGACTCTTTGAGGACAGCGTTAGTGCGTTACAATAACATACAAAATTCGGGATGTAAGCTCATCATCATAATATGAAACTGGTCTGCTGGCGATGTTTCGCCTCTACCTCACTGAATTTCACATTTGAATTACTGTTATTTGGGCATCGGTGACTTTGAATTACTTGCGATTCTTACAACCTTCGAAAATACTTTTGACGGGACAGGTGTATTTTTTATTATTATAAATACTTCTCTGCCCACAGACTCCAGGTTCGTGCCATTTTTGGTTCCGATGGTTTACTTTATTCATGTTTTTCCTTTATTGTGTACTTGTTTTTTTTTACTTCACACGCGCCTTCACTTATGTTAAGTCTTATGCTAAGCCTAATGTTACATTTATAAAACTAATATTTTTTTTGTTTTACGAGGATATATATATATCCTCGTAAGGCCCGACCTTGAAAAGAACAATTGATTTTGCGATCACTTGAAGACATTGGGCCTCACGAGGATATATATATATTTCTGTCTGATACATAATACTTCAATCCAATAAGTTTTAGCCGCGTAAAATCTGTAACTATGTACCACAAAAGCAACGTGAATCAACGTTAGTTACCTATGTCCAAAGAAAAATATTCACATACACATACACATACACACTATAACATAACACATAAACTCACACCTGTATCCAAGACACAAGGGTTTGCAATGTTTACTTTTATTTGTACCCGAAACCCGCGTGCGTGCATGCAACTACTGATAAATGTTGGGGAACCGAAAGAGTATTGTCAGGATCGTGGCAGTGGCAAACCCTGTCCCTGCCTGCCTCTACAGGAGAGAGGAGGAGGTTTAATAAGAGGGAGTGTTCAAGGCAGAGTTGACTTGCTTAAGACCATAACGTTTGGCTAAGAACCAGATAGAAGACAGTCGTTAAGCCAAGTCAGAGGCCTTAGGGCGGCTTGAAAAGTTCTGCCAGTAAGACCAGCCACTAGTCTTACAAGCCTCCACCAAGTGGTGGAGTATGGCCCTCGGTAGGGCCACAATGGGTTGATGATGATGAGCCAGGCTTACATCCCGTCGCTGTCCTCAACCGTGCCAGCCCGGAGTCCCAACCTTGGTCCCCCGCCAGGAGGCGGCGCCGACGCCCCCGCGGCTCGCGAAGGGCGCCCACAAGTCTACGGGCGCCTTAGAGCTGCCGCCGCCCGTGCCGCCGCCGCCCGCGCGTTACCGCCCGCCGGACGCGCCGCCGCCGCCGACCGGTGAGTCCTTGATGCGGCTGTAGCTTCTTGCCGCACCAGCGGATACGTCAGCCGCCCGCAAAATAACATAACATAACATTTATACTACACCTGCTTGGAAAGTACCTTGATACTTTATCAAATTTACCATAGAAAGTACGTCATTGCATATCGAACAAATATGCGGGGAGAAAACGCATCTGAGCGGGAGAGAAAAGTGTATGAAAATCCATTTCTTACGTGGTTTTTCTTTTTTAATTTTGGGTAAGACTATGCGCCGGTAACCTAAATATCAGAAGCCAAAAAGTTTTTACAGTGAGTTTTTATCTCCAAGTTCGCAAAATGACACTGGCCACTAGCAACAATTTCAATATAAATTTCAATTAGTAAAGATTTCGTTTTTTATTTTCCTTGTAGGTGTAGTATAAAGCACTATTTATCACTCGAGAGAAACTGCGATTCCCGACCTCAGGTGTTTTAAAGCCCTCGACGGTAATCGGTCACTTTCTCCTCTCGGTGAACAATGTACTATTACAAACTCAAAAATTATTGACATTAATATTACTAAGACGACATACGTAATTAATACATGTAGCTACCAAGTACTGCACCAGTACGTCAGCCGTTCGCGATATGAATTCGCGACTGGAGCAAACTCACGCGGCGCACCAGCTTATATTTACGTGCCCCCTGCACACTGCGTCCCGCATCTTTCCCCGCGCGCGCCCGCGTACTATTCTCTTCTGTGATTGGCTTATTATTCTGATCTTCCTATTGGTGTATATTATTTTAATTGTATTTGATTGGTTGTCTAGTTTTTAAGTCCGTATAAATATCGCTTGTAAATAAATTTCTACACTCATTCTATTCTGTCTTCCATGCAACGCACAACTGGCCTTTTTATTCATAACCGGACTCGAACCTCAACCTACCGTAGTCGACACATTCGTTAAATACATATTAAGTTTTAATTTTAAGTTTGAAATGAACATGTTTAATATTTTAATAATTCTTGACATATCTTTAATGATAATTTGCGTTTGCGGTGAAGGTTTTCTCTGTTTTAAATTTTCAATATAAAAGTCTGTTTTTTCCTCTCAAGTTGCCTTCTCGAAATTCGTGTGTCTATTAAGGCAAAACATGCATAGGACTCATATGTAACAATTCCAACATCATGTACTCATGTTTTACGAATAAAATACTTTTACTTTTACATACAGGCACAGACATTACTTCTAGCCCCACACTAGGATACCCTGTGTCGTGGGAACCAGAAGCAGCGACGTCACAAACATGTAAACATCCAAGACCTACGTTTTTTTTTCCTTAGCCGGGTTTCGAACCCGGAACCTCTCGCATGATAGGCCGATGCGCTAACCACTGCGCCACAGAGGTCCCTTAGCGATGCGGCCATGCAGCCATGCAACTTATATTTGGTATATGTTTTTATATTTTTGAAAATATTAGACAGATTTATTGATATTGATACAGTTATTATTACCTACTTCATAGTTGGTAGAATGGTATTTGCGTTATGCTCGTGAACGGGTGCAGTCCGTGTGTCTGGCTGTAGCATTGGTGTTTTATTACTTTTCTGAGCCCCGTAAAATCGTAAATTTAGAAAAAAATCTTCACGGCATTATGGACATAATTACGATGAAGCTAAAACTGCCGAAGGGGCCACCTACAGTTAAAATTAGAAACGGTGATTAGCGATAGTGCCGCGGTTAGCGCATCTGCCTATCATGCGAGAAATCCCGGGTTCGAATCCCGGCTGGCGACAATAAACCCCAGCTCTTGGACGTTTACATGTTTGTGATGCCCCTGTTTCTGTTTCCCACGACACAGGGTATCCTAGTGCACGGCCAGATGCAATGTAAAGTGCGTATTTTGGAGGCGTTGTTATTGAGTCGCTATTACTTTCGTCGGCTAAAGTCGAGAACCTCTTTAACTCCATTTTTTTTTTCAAAAGCAAATTTCTGGACTCATCTCATAGCAAATCTCTTAAATAAAAAAAAATGGAGGTTAGAGGTTGGCGACTTTAGCCGACGCTTTGTACTTTAGCCTCAGGCGGCGCTGCAGACGCGGACGAGCGTGACGCGATGCAGCTTTGGTTCGAAGCGCGGTGGGCGCGCCTGGTGGCGGCGCGGCGCGCGCGGGACGACGCGCCTCGCTCCGAGCCCGCCGCGCGCCGTCTGGCGAGACTGGAGCGCCGGCTAGCGCGCCCGCTCTCGGGTAAGACACGCTCCGTGCTCCGCAACTGAGCTCTTCACTGTTGAACTTACAGCTAGACAACTAGCCTGCTGCATGTCGTGCTTGGGTCGCCGGCTCTCGGGTAAGATATACTCTGTGGTCGTAGTGGATGCTAGACTACGAACCTGGTGGCTGACGTGTCTGGAGCGCCGGCTAGCTGGGCTCTTCACTGTTCCATTTGCAGCTAGACGACCAGCCCGCTGCCTGCCGTGCTTGGAGCGCTTCTCTCAGGTAAGATATGCAATATGATCCGTAGTGGGTGTCTGGAGCGCCGGCTAGCGCGCCTGCTAGCGCGCCTGCTATCTGGTAAGATACGCTCCGTGCTCCGCAACCGAGCTCTTCACCGTGGCTTTTACAGCTAGACGACCAGCCCGTTGCCGTTGTTGTTTCTTGGAGCGCTTATTTTACGTAAGATATGCAATGTGGCCCGTAGTAGGTATCTGGAACACCGGCTAGCGCGCCTGCTGACACGCTCCATGCTCCGCAACTGAGCTCTTTACTGTTGAACCAGCCTGCTGCTTGTCGTGGTTGGAGCGCCGGCTCTCAGGTAAGATATGCTCTGTGGCCCGTATCTGGGTGTCTGGAGCGACGGCTTGCGCGCCTGCTATCTGGTAAGACACGCTCCATGCTCCGCAACTGAGCTCTTCACTGTTGAACTTACAGCTAGATGACCAGCCTGCTGCATGTCGTGCTTGGGTCGCCGGCTCTCGGGTAAGATATACTCTGTGATCGTAGTGGATGCTAGACTACGAACCTGGTGGCTGACGTGTCTGGAGCGCCGGCTAGCGCGCCGGCTGTCGGGTAAAACACGCTTCGTGCAAGCTAGACAACGAGGCTGCTGCCTGTCGTGGGGAACTCTTCGTTGTGATCTTAAACGATCACGAAGGTTAAGCAACATAGTGCGCGTTCAGTGCATGGATTGGTGACCGTTGTACGACTAACGCTAGTGGCATCCGAGCGGTTCCGTGCTTCGCAAGGCACGTTAAGCAGTTGGTGCCGGCTGCCGTCGATGGATGGCAGTCGTTAAGTTAAGTCCGTTAGGGCGGCTTGGAAACTTCTGACAGTAAGACCAGCCACTAGTCTTACAAGCCTCTACCAATCCGTACTTGGCTCCCGTGGTGGCCTATACCTTCCTCAGGGAAGAGACGCGTGCCCCTCGGTGGGGACATAATGGGTTGATAATGATGAACCTGTTGTGTTCCAGCGGATCAGCAGGCTGCGACGGTGGCCGAGCTGGTGCAGGTGTCGGCGGCACGCGGCGCCCACCAGGCACTCCTCGCCGCCGACAGGTGAGTCACTCACTATGTTATCAAGTGGGTGATCGACGGGCGAGTATGGCTCGAATTATATGCGTCCGCGCGACCGAGCGGCCCGGCCGCTACACCACGAAATTACAAGCAAATTGTTTGTAACCATTTATTTAAACAGCGGCGCGGTCGCGCCTTCGAGCGGCGTGGTCGCGCCTTCGAGCGGCGTGGTCGCGCGGCCCGGCCGCTCGGACGAGTTTCAACGTGTACACTTGTATCGGTGCATTTGAAGCGGACGGGACGCTCTTTCGTTGTTTGTGAGAACGTGTGGAGAGCGGCGACGCTCGGGCCGCCTCATATAAATAAAAAAGCGACTTGGCCGCGGTCGCTGGAATCTGCGGCCAAACCGCTCGGTCGCGCGGACGCATATAATTCGAGCCTAAGACGGCGGTTTTAAATACCGACGAACTTGGCCCGCGGCTCGTTGGCGCTGATCGACTAGCGAGCAAAACAGTCGCAAACATGTCGTTTTGCATACATGTCGTTTTGCATGGCGAGCCGAGTAAAAATATAGCATGATGACGAGCTGCGAGGCTCGTCGGTATATAAAACCGCGGTTTTATAATGTTACACCGGTGAGCTTTACCGACGAGCCATACAACTGGCGGTAAGGCCGCCTGTCGATCAGCCGCTTTACTCACCCGCGGTTCCGCGTACACTGACAAGCTTTTAATCTACTGCTAACAGCTGTCTGTTGGCCAAAGTGCATGCGGAAAAACAGTTTGACAGCGGTCGACAGTAGATTAAGCGATTTGTTAGCGTACGGGAGACCGGGGGTTAATCTCGGTCTTTCTATAGGTAAATAATAAAATAACAACCGTCCGTTTGTGTTACGAATGTATTTGAATTTTATATACCTAATGTTTTTTTTATTATATGATCTATTATAATAGTATGGCCTATGCCTTCATCAGGAAAGAGTCCCGTGCCCCTCGGTGGGGGCATAATGGGTTGATGATGATGGTCTATTTGTAATTTCGAAGTATTTTTATTTTGTGTGATTTTTTTTACATACTCACTTGGACATTTTCGTCTTTTATTATTAGTATTATTACAGTAATGTGTTCTTTTATTTGCAAAAAATATGACAGTAGAAATGAAATTTTATTTACCACAAGTTTGTACGCAAAATCAATTAATAAGTGACTAATTAATTAATGGATTGATTGATTCGACGACCTCTGTGGCGCAGTGGTTAGTACATGTGCCTACTATGCGAGAGGTCCCGGGTTTGAATCCCGGCTGGGGATAAAAAAAGAAACCCAGGTCTTGGATGTTTACATGTTTGTGATGTCTCTGGTTTTCTGGTTCCCACGGCATGGTATCCTAGTGTGGGGACAGAAGCAATGTATGTGCCCATATGTAAATGTTAATATTAAATATCCTATTTCCTCCGCAGCAGGAGACGTAGCACAGCAAGCGGCAGCTGTGACTGAACCATCACGCCGCGGCGCGAGCGGAGTGGACAGGCCAACGATATTGATTCTTCGATGTTCTATATTCACACTTCACTTCGGAACCCCGATCTCTGTATGTAATCACGTCGAGATCATTCCGCTGTGTACCTCTAACAGAAATGGCAAATCGTCTATCAAGTATAGCTACTGTTGACCCTCAATCGATAGCGCTTAGAACCAAACTTCCTACGGATATATGAATAGCTTCTATTAGATTTTTAAGTTTTTGTTAGAGAGCTTGAAATATCGGTCTGTTAAGTTCACAGAAATTTACCGTCTGTGTTATTCTCTTCTTTGGCTGGCCTAGGTCTTATGGTCATATGACCTCTACCAATAAGCCATTGGGCTAAGGAGATGAGACGTAAGATGACCTAATAACACATATTCGAATGTATTTGCCGTTCGTGCGCTTTCGTCAGCCATGTTATGCGTAATCGTGAATTTCGTAAGTGTCTAGTCGATCTGTTGTTTCCGAATTAGGTACCACCTTTGTAGCCAAAAATTTGTCTCGGTGTCCAATTAGGAATGCCAACGAAAGTTTTCGCCACTGCGACTTGGATTGCCAAGAATCATTTTCTCATCCACTAAAATTTTCGACTTTATGTGATTTATTACTCTGAATAAATACAATAATATAGTCTCTACTTTAATACATTATAGACGCAGTGATTTACTTTTGTTGACTCTATAAATGGGACCTCGATACGATACTGTGAGCATACCATCTTGCTCTACATTTTGATGAGAGCGATATTGCGCGGTTCACTTCGGATTCGAACTACTGGCCGGGTCGCCATGTAATGTTGAAAGGCATTGAAAGGGCGTCTATATGGAGTAACGTTGTGTCGTGTACTGTGTCGAAGAGAAGAGAAGAGAGCATGCTACATACTTAAATGACTGTGAATGTGTGGGTGAGGTCAGCCACTAAAGTCTGTTTTTAAATTCAATGCAAAAAAACTGTCACGTTGACATATCAATATCAAGCCTAAGGCTGTCAATGTCCTGAATGTTGCTAGTACGTAAAAACCAAATAACCCCATTTTACCTCGAAGTAAAAATGTGCTAGGTAGGTGTATTTTTTCGAATTTGCTCTTATGAGTAATTAAATTGTAATGTATTTGATGTGATAAGGATTTTGGTCACATGAGTCTTCTATTCACCGTAAAAAAATCTACCGAGTTAACCTATATATTTTATAGCGGTAACACCGCGTATTTTTTTGCATCAAATTAAAAAAACGGACTTTACGATAGTATTACAAAATTTTTATACAAGTTATTAAATGATTCGGCACCGTTGCTGACATTTACGTAGTAAAAAGCGGTAGCTGAAATCGTAAACGCTTAGAATATAATCAATCTGGCCTTGGCTGCAACCCCAATATCATTAAAAATAATTAAGTGCTCAGTTCTTAAACCACTGCCGTAAGAGCCAACTGGTAAAAGTAGCAGAATATTAATAATATTGCTCTGCAATTGTCTGCTTGAGCAATCTACATTGTGCGAATTAATTATTTGTAAAATCTATGTATGTGTGCGTATGCTCTCTGTAGCGTTGTATATTCTTGCGACGTCGTTATCAAACGAATTCTACCTGTTAGTATTCACAGGTCACAAAATAAAATTTAGGATGCCTTTAGCTTATAAGAAGGCAATCATGAATAGTATCCCTTTGGAATCATGAATAGTAGCACTTACATATATCTCCGTGCATAAAAAGTATCGTGATAGTTATAAGTCATAATAATATCGGACCCAAACCCATTCATTGGTGGTAAACCGCGGCGTATGTATGTGTCTGGAGGACATACGAGTTGCGTCACATTATTGTGGTCCGGGTTCGAAGACCAACGCGTACCAAGTCATGCACAAATAAATTTGAAATACCAAAATAGGGCGAAGGAAAATCGTGGCTCGACGCTTGATATTATCGGTCTGTATTCGGCCTAAGCTTCCAGAAGTATTACAGCGTAGGCAGCCAAAACTTAAGTAGGGGTTAAGGACCGGTTCCTGAATTGAGAATTTAACTTAAGTACTTAAATACTTAAGTAACGTTCTGTCACGCTCTTCTCTAAAAAATTTGATGTGACAGCACTACTGTTAGAGCCATCGCAAAGAGGTCGACTTGTCGCCGCGTCTAGTCGTCGCCTCAGACGCGACTTTGTCATTTGCTTCTGGCGTCTTCGCCAAGAGTGTTGCCAAAAATTGACGGCCATAGCCTGTCGTCGCGTCTAGTCGCCGAGCTGTCGCCTGTCGCGTGTCGCTAGTGTGCGCCTAGGCTTAATGTGTTACTTAGCGAAATTCTTAATTTAGTAACTGGCAGTAATTGTTACGGTTAGTCCATATTTAAGTTCTGAGAGAAGGGCTGTGCCCTGTGGTGGGACGAATATTGGGTGCTTATGCTATATTTCTGGAGGAAAATTAAGCTTAGGCCTTTCTTGTTACTAGCTTCTGTGTCGTTGAATTTAAGTGGTCTGTAAACAGGGGCGGATACTTGGTTTCAATTTTCAAAGTTATGAAATCGATGTAAGGTCATCACTAGCTGTTTGGCTGTATCCGCGTCTGTGTGTCTACGCTCTGATGGTCACCGCCGAGTGATCTGCCGCGCTGTTTGTGTGTTTAGTATTAAGATACGACTCTATAAGATGGTAGATTGTAAAAATTTACAAAGATATGTATATTTTTGTCAGCTGTCACAAACCCCCTCTGCCCCGCCGCACGGGGCTGGAACGGTGTGCTAGTTATGCCAAATGATCTAACATAATATATTAATTAAATAATTATAGTTAACGGCGATGTAAAACTATTTTCGCGCTTAAAATATATCGGTCCCGCTTGCGCCAAACGTAGGCTTGACTGTCTTATCCTAGTTTGAAGATTAACCCCGTTTTGTGCAAGTGGGTCTTGGCTAAATCGCTGTCTAATAGGGTAATAGTAGAATGTGTCAACTTACGTAGTACATTTTCATGTGAATAATAAATTTGTGTTAAATGTTTTAATTCCATCAATGTATTTGACAGTTCGCGACAGATGAACGGATGAAAATAATAAATAACTCCCCTTAACTCCTGGTTGATGGGTCGTTTCTTATTTCGGACGTTGGCAGTCGGCCGCAATGCAAATTGAGCTTTATATCTTGGTATTATGATTCATTCGCACTGTCGCGAACTGTCGCTCTCTATCGAATTAAAAATAAGTCTGGCTAAGTTCTCTCGCGACTCCACACAACTAGTTACTTTCTAAAACCATCGGATGTCTCACCCTGTAATAAAATCAAGTAGGTTAGGTTAGTATATAAGCAAAGTTAGTGAAAAGTGCGAGTTACTTATATATTTTTGTATGCGGAAAGGTGTATTTCTTGTAGAATATTTGGACTGATTATGATGGAGTTGACAAATTGCAAAGGTACGCTTGTTACATGTTTGAGAGGAGCCTTGGAGAGGAGTGACGTTTTGACGGCGGGTAGTCCGTTGCGAGGCCATTTTGTTTATTTAAACTGCTACATATTGAGACTGTTAGCCTGAAACGTGGTGTCTAGCTCACACAATTGAACTTTTTTAATTATTGCAAAAAATAGTAAGCTTTTGATAAATGTGGTCTGGGGTTTTCAACGTTATTTAAGTTACAGACATTTTAGATATTGTTTTCCTATTCATAGTTTTCAAGTAAAGTAAACTTGTTTCCGAAATTGTTAATTTTGGAATCAAATGTTCTCAACGAAACACTACAGTGTATGAAAAATATGCTGTTGCAAATGTTTACTTAATTTATTACAATTACTAAAAATATTAAGTTGTACGAGCGAGACAGTATTCTCCATGTAATTATTGTGGCTCAAACTTTCGTAAGCACAAGACATCAACTTTATTCTGGATTCACTTATTGATATTTTATCGGAAGAGTCCGACCAGGTTTCGCTCTGATTCGCAGATCTTAACCACGGTCAGCTCGCTTTGTCGGCTGCTTGTCTCTAAGGGCCCTCGCCCACGGCGGCTTTTTGTAGCGCTGCGTTTCGTAAACGCGCGACGGCATCGCTACTAACGCGCGTAGGTCGCTTTTGCAACGCGCGACCGTAGCGCGGCTGTAGCGCTGCTAACGCGCCACCGTCGCGCGGCCGTAGCGCTACAAAAAGCCGCCGTGGGCGAGGTCCCTTAGGATTACTCAGGCAGCCGGGGCTACGTGACGTCGCTGTCGTTGTCGGCGCTTCGGCTGCTTACGTAAAAGCAGCACCAAAGACAACGTGACTAATGTTGCCTCAACTGAGTCCATCTTGCAACTGTGGCGATTGGAAGCGCGACGGTAGCGCGTTTGCATCGCGACAGACGCGCTACGGCCGCGCGACGGTGGCGCGTTCGCGTCGCGACAGAAGCGTGGTTACGTGGGCGAGGGCACACAGCTAGCGACCGCATCGCGGCTGTAGCGCGGCGAAAGCGCTACCATCGCGCGGCCGTAGCGCTACAAAAAGCCGCCGTGGGCGAGGGCCCTAGTGAGCGAAACCAGATCGTACTCTTCCGACAAAAAGTCAAGTAACTGTTAATAATTAATATTTTAAATCAATTACAGTTCACTATCAACAAAATTATTTGTGTAAAAATTAAAGTCCCATGCTTGTACTGACGATACTACTGTCCCAGGCCGCCATTTTAGTTACATTCTCTCAGTAATTGGACAGTGTAAGATATTTTTGTGACTGCAATTATAAATTTACATAAAGCTTTTGTTTGAATACACTACGAAATGCGAAATTCAGTAGTGTATAACCCTGTAATAATGAGCATCTAGTCAATAGTAAATAGTTGTGTTAGGAGATTTTGGATTGCACTGAAGAAGCGAATATACTATTTTCACTGAATTGAGCTATTATTGGGTATTTGACAGGATGTCAAATGAGTTACTTTTAAAACGGAATTTTGTATGAAAATACTTGCTTGTGACGTCACATTTCAGAGGACTCTTTTTATGTTTCACCTATTTAAAAATTGTAATAACTTGTAAATGATTAAAAGAAATACATTTTCCGAATCATTTTGTAATTTTAGTTTTAATCGAGCATCTCAAATAATTTATTGTCGATAGTGTCAAATACCGTATTAGGCTATCGTCAATAAATTGTATAAGGACAGTAATACATTATGAACTTTATTCCGGATGTGTATCCGTATCTAGTAGTGTTACTAGACGAGCAACCGACGCGAGCTCCGTCTCTGCTCACCATGATTAAGCTCTGCAAACCAGAGCCAAAACTGGTCGGACTCTTCCGGCAAAAAGTCAAGTAAGTGTATCCGGAATAAAGTTAATAATGTCTAGTGCTTACGAAAGTTTAGTTAAAAATGCAGTAATACAAACCATTTTGCCTAAGGGAAGGTTCCCGTCACAGCATTGCTCCTCTGCAAGACTCTAATATAGAAATATTACTACGTGTTTAAATATTTTATTCTTATGGTTAAATTATACAGGGTGTCACAAAACACCACCTCCATCCGAAAATGGAGGGTTCCACTGGTCTCAATACGAACAAAACGTATCCTACAATTACGATTTTAATTCTTTTTGCGCTAATTAAAAAGTGAATAAACAAGGGTGTGCTTAGTGCGATAAGCAATCTCTTTCCAGCAAACCTTTTGTGTTGGTTCTTACTATGGGTAACATTTCTAAATCGCGAAAGAATATCAGAGATTTCATTGTTAAGTTGCCACCTGCGCCGTAAAACGAACGGAACATCAGAGATTTCATTGTTAAGTTGCCACCTGCGCCGTAAAACGTACGGAACAGTTGGCAGTTTTTTTGGCAATTTCAAAGGTTTCCTCAATTTATTTTATTTTATTTGCGTCACAAAACAAAGGCAACGATACAGATACTAAATAATACACTTATTGATAATCTTGATAGTTTATGGTTGTGTTATTTCCTCGTGTACAACAAATAATGTTCGTATCTTATCTTATGTCTAGTGGACTCACCAAAACACGTGTCGACAGTATGCGATGATGTGGGGTTTAACCTCCTGAGAACTGACCTTGAAAATAACAATGGTTTTTGTATTTCTCTTACTACATTGGTTCTCACGAGCTTAAAATTACACAATTTAATCTAAGCAGGATATTAAACAAAGTAATATTTGTTGGTATTAACCAGTAGACCCCTCCATTTTTGGATGTAGATGTTTTTTTACACCTTGTATAAAATCCACATCTTCGGCTGAAAGTAGACTATGCGGCTTGGAAAACTACTTTTAAAAATGTGGAAATTCAAATCCCATAATATGCAGTGGCAGCTATTTTTGTGTTATCTATATTTTTCTTTTTATAAAGTATATTTCTCGTTTCACAGTAATAGAAAATTATGATTCGTTAAGTCGGTTTTTTCGACTCGAGTTGGATAGCAAATAACTAGTTTCAAATGATCGAAAGAACCCCGCGCAAGTCTGTTTGCTTCTGGACGAACAGTAACAAATCGTCCAACGGTATGTTAGGAAGAAATTTTAAGTATTATTTTTATACTCTTCTATTTGGCTCCAGTGTGGTACTTGCACATACAAATACTTTTGTTTTAAGAAAACGCACCAGTCTGTCTTACGTAATTTGTTTAAATACTCAATTAATGTTTAGACCCCTAGATTATTTTCACTACCATATAATCGGATTGAAAAATAACAAATGTAACAAAATGAGAATTATCTTGCTCATAAAGTCCATTGGATTTTATTCCAAAGCTTCTAACCTGAATGCCCAAACAAAAAAGACTGTTATGCTTTCAGGGTTCACGTACGTGTATGTATGTATATTTGTTTGTTTCTTTACACGATAATATACTTACCTTTAGATACCGCGACTGACTGACTGACAATGACCAGCCTAAAGCTTACGTATTTAGCAATGGTATCCTTGTGTCATCCCCAGTAACCTAGCACTCGTAGCAGTTTTTAGCACACTTAATTTGAAGAAAGGGACTAACGAGGGGCGAATAGTTATTAAAATGAATTTAATTCGGATAGACAAAGTGGGGCTGCCAAAGATAGTGAAGCCAGTGTCAAACTCTTTAATTATATTTTATTGGCTGTCAGAATAGGCTATTTGTCAGTGTGAAAAATAAAGTATTATTTTATACATATTCGTATAAATTATGAGTCTGCCGTTTTACGACATTTTGACTTGAAAAAAACTGCTGCATTTATCAAAAACCCAGGATAAAATTTTATAACCTGTCAAGTAGCCTATTACATGTAGCTGTAAAAGAAATACGCTGTAGGAATAACTTTTGAATATTTTTTCTGTCAATTTATTACAGTCTGCTGAACAAACTGTGACTACGTATGAGTTTTCGTCCTAACCGTAGTTCGGTCGGCTAGGTGAAAATGGTTGACAGTTGTTTGGGCTAGTTGCCCTAAAAAATGTAATTAGTCCGTCTTCTAGATTATTCAAAAATAAGGGGCCGGTTTTTTTTTTATTTGTAAATTAGACCAAAAATGACAAAGATATAGCCCATTAAAGTTACGTGTGACGTCACGCCGTGCTGCATTTTTTAGCACGGAGTGACGTCACACGTAACTTTAATGGGCTATATCTTTGTTATTTTTTGTTTAATCGAAAAAAGAAAAAATACGTGTCCAATATTTTTTATAATCTAAAATACGGACTAAATAGAATTCAATTATTTTGACCCTGGAAACTACCCTATTGTAAGGGCATGGTTGCTTTATTAAACATGGTCCTAGTGTGAATTAAACATATAGCAAGGTTACGATGTTAATATGCGCTGGCATATGCTATCGTTACTGACTAGATCTACTGTTAATTAAACTGTTCTGTAAATAAATTATTTCAACATTTAGATCAAACCAAAAACGATGATTTTATTAGTGGCCATCCATAAATTACGTCAAACGGATTTCAAGATTTTTCGACCCCTCCCCCGCCCTTGTTACAGCTGGTCACACTTGTGATACTCCCCCTCCCTAGTGTGACGTCACATATTTTACAGATTTACATCTTGAAATTATTGAATTAAAACAGCAGCTCTGGAATTAGTTTTATTTACGATAGAAGTTGCAAATAAGGTTTGAACAGACAGATTTTCAAATGTTTTTGAGTTTTTTGTTAATAGTTTAACGTTTGTGTTTTAATACTTAGATGATAATAGATATTGAAATGTGACGTCACGAAACTTATTATCCCTCCCACTTCCCACGGGTAGGGTGTCACACACTATCACACTGTCGACCCCCTCACGCTCCCTTAACGAGTGACGTCATTTATGGGTGGCCCCGTAAAGCTAATATAATTATTCCATTTTTCCGCCGTGGCACTACAGCTTTGCACTACTTGTCATGTATCATGGGTAACTTAACTTATTTATTGCAAACAATCACTTGTACCGAACTAAGATAATCTGTGACATTGTATTCAGACAAGGACTAATAATTTAAGAGAAGCAGTTTATTGTTCAATAATTTTGGATTTGTTTAATTTTTCAACAAAATTTTAAAGGTCTGGAACTTCATCAAATGTCAAAATCAATGGGCAATCATGTGGACGTTATTCAGAAAGCTTTAAGTTACATGCGCTATAGTAAAACAGACAAGAACTTGTTTAATTAAAATCATTTCTTACTTTGTTAAGTGGTTGAAAGTACCTTATTTACGTTTTGTAACAATTATTATCCTTGTATTATTTTTGTATAGTTTCTAAGTGGATAAATTAACGCTTTGAGATTAAACCCAATGCAATGTTCTACACAAAGCAATGTACCTCCTTTTGTACGTATTTTAGTTAGTATGGGAATGTAATAAAAAAATAATATATGTATTTATGAATTTTATTTTTGCCTAAATACCTACATTTACTTATGATAACACGGAGCAATAGAGTTTCGTAAAAGGATAAATTGCGTAGTTGCGTAGGATAAATTGAGTAGACTCCCAAAACCGGCGTGCGCGCATGCAACGACTAATGAATGTCGATGAAGCAAAAGTGATTTGGCAGTCCCTGGTCTGCCCGCCCCTCTGGGTTACAGGCGTGAGCTCATTTATGTATTTAGACTGCATTTCAGGGGTGTTTTAGTGGTTTAGTGGTTTTATATGTTAGAATGTAACTTATTGTATACTAAAAGGTGTCAATCTGTTGAAGACTTAAGAAATAAAAAGACCCGGTCTTGTTTATTATCACAAAATGTATTTAATACAGCTAAAATAAGATTCGAAGGTGATACATATAAACAGCTTCTGGCTGAGATTGAATTGTACTGTTCTATAAAAACGATATATTGTACAAAATCTCAGTGACGATATTGTTATATTCGTTGTCTTTATTTACATAAACTATTACGATTCTAAAAACAATAAATACAGTCAGTTGGGTGAGACCGAGGCTAGCAAAAGCACCCTTCACGTCGGCCCACGGTATGACACATGACCCCACGCGATGATACGTGACCCCACGAGATGGTACGTGACCCCACGGGGTGATACGTGACCCTACGAGGTGACACGAGTCCCACGGGGTAAAAAACGCACAGCAAATGCCAACATGTCTCTTAGCGTCGGTCTCACCCCCTGACGACACACAAATAGCTGCGAATTTCCCTACGTTTTATATATGCTTGCCTCTTGAATGGCACATTTTATAAATTCTGTTAGATTATTTTTTCTTCGTTCAAATAAGTAAGCATAAAACCTTATGCTTACTCCGCCTCCTTCATAATTATACTTTGTACCATACAACTCTAAGTATTATTCATTAAACGAAATAGATTCGGTGATTAATAAAGTAAATACTTAATAACTAGTACACTAGAGAAATCTTAAAATTAAAAGAAAGACCTACTTGAAAAAGCTTAACTCGTACTGGGTGTCAAGAAATGTCATTAAAAGTAAAAGAGTAGAAACTCTGAAATGCATAATACTTGGAAACAATGATTAACTTCAATCTAATCTTTTGTAAGTATAACAAAGAGGGATAAAATATTCTACTATATACATAATTATATAACTAATGCCTAAAGAGTAACGCTTAAATATACTTAATTCGTATATCTTCAACCGGGAAATTGGAATAAAATATAAACTATCATATATTTTCTCTAAAGAAAAGATCAAGGTAATCATAGTTTTAAAGCAAGAGGTGAAATCAAGTTTATTTTAAACTAGAAAATAAAATGGAGAGTCAAGTGAAAGAGGTGAACTTCCAGATTAGAGTTCAGAAAATAATAAAATAAGATACCATGTTTTTAACAAATAAATAACAAAATTCTACAGAATTCAACTATTTGGTTCAGGTATAATAATATCGTTCTCCGTACACGTAGGTACATAGGTACTTACCTGTCATCAAAGGCTTAATTGTAACACGTACATTCTTTCAGTTCTCTTATCTTTCCTTTGCTCATGTATTAACAAAGTGAAAAATCCCCCTCCATACTTTAGTCTGCAGTACCTACAGGATTTGAACAGTGATTCATCAGCAGTCTCATCGAGTTAAAATGTCTTTACCGGTGGTCCCACAATACACTATCAAAACATCTAGCAACACATACGTTTATTTACAACCCGCCCAGGTACAAAATATTATAAGATTTAAAATATAACGCTTACAAACAGTAATTTCGCCTACCAAATTCTACACTAACCAGCCGGCAGCAAATTATCATTATCTGGTCCTACATTGGAATTTCTCTACTAATACGGAACCAATCTAAACTTCAAAAACAATTTAGAGGTAAATGTAAAACTTTGCCGTCGACGTAATGCTCTCTTCATACAATGATTTACAAGCCGTCTAGTATCTGGGCTTGTGGTTATGATGCGGCCTGTGCCAGTCGGGGTGTCGAGGCTCGCGGTGGTGGTGATGGTGGTGGTGGCGCCGCTTGTCCCTCTGGTTGGCGGGGTAGGCTTCGGAGACCACAAGCTCGGAGCCGTCCTTGGGCGCTTCTCGCTCGTGGCGGCGGTGGCCCGGGCGCGCGCCCGCCGCCTCGTGAAGCTCCTCCCACGCTTGCCGGTAGTATCGGTTGAGCCCGCTCCGGGACTCCGAGGAAGACGAGTCCAGGGATGCCACCGTGTTACAATCGGGCGACACGTGGTGCTGGTAGCGCTTCCCGTCGTGCTGCTTCCTAGAAGGGACGGTTGGGCTTTAGAGAGGGTTGGGACGGTGTTGATCGGCGACTATTTGTGACGGAATGAAATAATTGCTTTAAGTCAATACATAGAGGTTTCAAGGAGTTTGCAATTATTGTATTTGTTGAGGAAGACGAAATGAACCGTGATTGGAGATTAGGTATAAAGTAACCGTTTAACCTTATGGCGGGTGGGTGGAAAACCAAGAGCATAGTTTTTGTATAGTAACAGCTGTAGTGACGAACCATTTCGTGTGCGGTGCTCGCATTTTGTGTATCGTGCCAGTGGTTTTGTTATGTACAGTAAACCAAAAGCTGAACCCTGCATTGCGTGTCGAGAATAGTGTAAATAATTGGCTAGGTTTTTGATAGTTTGAAGTTTTCGTAGCGCTTTGTGGGGATATGCGTAGTCTGGGTGACATTTCAAAATGGCGGCGGGTGGACGCGTGCGCTAACCGTGCTCTGGCTGGATGACACAGTGGCTGTTACAATTTCTACTACCATTACAAGTGAGTAAAATACAACTGCTACAAAAGCCCAGTATTAAAATCTACCTAATACAAAACTACAAGTTAATTACTACACTACTTTCCGCAAATCTAAAGTTAGAAACACCTGGTAAGTGCGTTATTAGTTACAATAAGTAGAATATTTTAACACTGCCTTACAGCTACATCGACTCTTGTTTTACTATATTTTTATTATGTAGACATCAAAACTTGGAACACAAAACTGTAGCAACTAACTTAACCTAGAAACGGAGCGGTACAAACCCGGGCCTAGCGAGTCAGCCACCGTGCCAGCCAGTCGTAAAACAAACTGGTACCTTAAAATATAAACGCGTGGCTAGAGGGGATTGGAGAAGTGTCCAGCGCGGTGCGTGTGCCGGTGGGCGCGCGCGAACTCGCGGCGCCCCACCTGCTGGTCGGGAAACGGCAGCGCCAGGAGCGTGTACCATCGGGAGGGGAGCTCCCGGACCGGCGGGGGCGCCTTCCGCCCGCCGCTGGATGCCCAAGGTTGCCTGTTAGTTCTACCGTGGAGCGCAGACGCAGTCTCGGGGGCTAGGCTTAGGTGTTAGGGTTGTCTGGGGTGGATGCAGTTCTGCCTTTGAAAGATGGCGTGAGAAATATTCTCAGTGGAACATCGTGTAGGTGTTTTGGTGGGATTGTCGTTAGTTCAACTTGGATTTGTAGTTAAATCTATTGGCAGGTTATGGTTGTCTGGTTAAAAAAACTAAAGTATGAGATCAGCGTTCAATATTTAGGAGGAAGGTGTTCAATTTAACTTTTTTTGTAGGGTTGGGGTCGGCTAGGTGTTTTGTCTTAGTTCTAACTTAAAAAAAAACATGAGATATAAAAAAAATTGTTTACATAAGGAGGTAGGTATTTTATGAGTTAGATTTTGTAGAAATGGTGTTTATGGGTTAGTTCTTTGTTAGTCTATCCTCAAGGCATTTATATTTTAAGGCACACTTTGGAGGCTGACTTGTAGGCACCACCACGCCCCCATGCTTGCGCTATCTTAGGCATCGATACCTCTTAACGTCACTCGACTTTGACGTAGGTACATAAAATAATCATTTTATTTTTTTATTGTGAATAAAATATTTGAGTTTGAATTTAACATGTGATTTCTTTCTATGGTATTAAATCTACCCAGAAAACTATTAAAACTTGAAATGCGAAATTACGAGTACTAACCAGTTTGATGGAGGTAGACGAAATAGTCTTTCTGTAAACTTTTCTTTGAAACATATCCGTAAAGTTTTCTGCAAGAGAACTCTTTACCAAGCACTTTTCTTTTGAGTATCAAGCCAATTTCGTCGTCAAACGTCAAACAAATACACCAAGGCCATGTTTGGGCTTGGGCTTCTGATACCTACACTTGGATACCCAAAAGAAAACTCTGTATCTATCTCTGTGTACTCTGTATCTTAAGGCAAGCAACCCAGTTTAATGGAGGAACATTGTCATCGAACTTAATACACATTTTGAAGCAAGGTAATGCTTCGTCGGTCGCCTCGACTTCTGAAACAATTCCTCCTGGATTCCTCCCCTCCTTGTCGAATACTGACGCACACACGAGCACAACGATGGTCGCAAAATGGCGCTAATGCTGCGATAATAAGTTCGATGACGAGTTTGCAATGTTCCTTAAAAGTTTCAACCTTTTTACAAAGTATAGTTTGTACTACATTATGCATTAAACTGAATTGAATTGAACTTAATATTGCTGCAAGGCTACGTCGCGTCGACTTCTGACACCATCCTCCCCATGTCCCAATACTGACCTCCGCACTACGATGGTGGTCCCGATGACGAAAGTTCAATGACAGTACCACATGAAGCAATAAACAAACAGAATTGAATTGATTTGAATCGAAGTCCGTCGTCTTGACTTCTGAAAAGAAACCTCCCGATCCTCCCGTGGAATACTGACCTGCGCACGAGCACGACGATGGTGGTCAAGATGGCGGAGAGGAAGACGAGTGCGCCGAAAGCCCCGAGTGCCACGACGGCGCCGACGCTGAGCCGCGCGCCCGCCGCCGCCACCTCGCGCCGGCTGTCTCCGTCCACCGGCAGCGGGACGTTGACGCGCGGCGGCTGCTCCGCGCGGATGTTGTTGCCGCTGCCCAGGATCTGGTGGGGCGGGGTGAGCGTTTTATTTATTTATACTACACCTGCTTGGAAAGTACCTTGATACTTTATCAAATTTACGGTAGAAAGTACGTCATTGCATATCGAACAAATATGCGGGGAGAAAACGCATCTGAGCGGGAGAGAAAAGTGTATGAAAATCCATTTCTTACGTGGTTTTTCTTTTTTAATTTTGGGTAAGACTATGCGCCGGTAACCTAAATATCAAAAGCCAAAAAGTTTTTACAGTGAGTTTTTATCTCCAAGTTCGCAAAATGACACTGGCCACTAGCAACAATTTCAATATAAATTTCAATTAGTAAAGATTTCGTTTTTTATTTTCCTTGTAGGTGTAGTATAAAGCACTATGTATCACTCGAGAGAAACTGCGATTCCCGATCTCAGGTGTTTTAAAGCCCTCGCCTACGGCTCGGGCTTCAAACGACACCCTCGGCGGTAATCGGTCACTTTCTCCTCTCGGTGAACAATGTACTATTATTTATTTAAGGCACACCAACAGGTAACATACAAGTATTACATTAAACCTTATACTCGTCATTTAGCCAAATACAGGTAAGGCACAACATTATCTTGTTGTTTTTTTTTTAGTAGGTACATTGGGTTGTCTTGCCACTATGCTAAAGCATCAGACGGTGTTAGATATAAAAAGTAAAACTAAACATAAATTACTAATTTTAATGAATCTGGGAATACTGTTAGAAGATCTTGGAAATACCTATTACTTTTAAGCACAGTATAATGAAACCCAGTTTTAGCACAGTATAATGAACACCAGTAGGCAGTGTTGGCCGACTCTGCTCGCTCGATCGGGGTATTGGTTTGTTTTGGTATTGAAGAGTTTTTGGGGTTGAGATTTGTAGTCGTCATCAACCCATTATGTCCCCACCGAGGGGCGCGGGTCTCTTCCCTGAGGAAGGTATAGGCCATACTCCACCACGGGGGCCAAGTCCGGATTGGTGGAGGCTTGTAAGACTAGTGGCTGGTCTTACTGTCAGAAGTTTTCAAGCCGCTCTAAGGCCTCTGACTTGGCTTAACGACTGCCATCTATCGACGGCAGCCGGCACCAACTGCTTAACGTACCTTGCGAAGCACGGAATCGCTCGGAAAAAATGCCACTAGCGTTAGTCATAGACGGCGACCCATCCATGGACTGAACGTGCCGTATGCTGCTTAACCTTAGTGATCGTTTAAGATCACTCAGGCAGCCCAGGCTACGAGCGATTCAGAGCGAGATTTGTAGGTTGTTCTAAAAAAAGGTGCGTGAATCTGTTAAAGAGGTGGAGTTTTTTTTGACAATTTTCCTTCAAAACAATGGATCTTGAAATGAACATTACTTATACTGTTCATTACGTTGCAGTTTCTGTACCTACCCAATAACCTACCAACCAGCTACCACCAGTTAAAATGCTAACTAGTGATAGGCCACTCAATAGAAAAGAAAAACGGAACATTTCAATATCGCGTTGATAACTAACTGTAGTAAGTTATCTGTAGATAGATTATTGGTAACGGGCTTAAATAAGACTGTTCCAAAATAGGCGCAGATTAGGTATACTTGAAAACCGATTTTCTATTTCCAACCCATAAGACTGTTTACTTAGGACTTAAACCAAACTCCAAATTAGCTGGCAGAAAGACAATCCTTTTAAGCACAGAAAAAAATTCTTGTGTCTTGACTCTCACCTGGTTTTCCCTCGGGTGCGACGCCACAATAATATGCGGCACGTGGCTCGTCGGCGAGTCCTGTGCGTCGGTCGCCTTCCTGTCCGGCGTCCGGTCGTACACCCTGGTGGACAAAGATGGCCGCTCGGTGGTCGGCGGCTTAGTGGGGCGCGGGCGTCGCGGCGGGTCCGGCGGCAGGAACGGCGTGGGCGGGGGGCGCGGCGAGGCGCGCGGCCGCGTCGGGAGCACGAGCCGCGGCGTGGTGGCCGGCGGTGCCGTCGTAGTGACCGGTGGTGGCGTCGTCGTCGTTGTAGTCGTGGTCGTGGTTGTGGTGCTGCTCGACCGCTCTTCCGCTGCGGAGGAGATAGTGCTCTCATGGATTGCCCAACAACGCAGTGCAGTGCACCTGTTCATTAAGATTAAGGTACCGAGGGGGGCACGGGTCTCTTCCCTGAGGAAGGTATAAATAAGAGCATACTCCACCACGGGGGCCAATTCGGGATTGGTGGAGGCTTGTAAGAGTAGTGGCTGGTCTTATTGTCAGAAGTTTTCAAGCCGCCCTAAGGCCTCTGACTTAGCTTAACGACTGCCATCTAGCGACGGCAGCCGGCACCAACTGCTTAGCGTGCCTTGCGAAGCACGGAACCGCTCGGAAAAATGCCACTAGCGTTAGTCATAGAATGGTCACCCATCCATGCACTGAATGCGCCCTATGTTGCTTAACCTTCGTGATCGGTTAAGATCACTCAGGCGGCCGGTTCTACGAGCGATAACTATTTACCGAAGTTTAAAAAAAAACTTTATGGTGAAGAAAATTACATAATGATTGATCCACATGATCCGTTCATGAGGTAAACATTTTATTTTTACTGTGAATTAAGTTTAAAAAAAACTGTTTCCTTACTACGTGACGAGTAAGTGCTGTATAACGAGTGCTGTGAGAGTGCTGAATGAAACAGGTACCATTAAGTCTTACCATGCAGGCTACCCACCGCATGTCTGCCAGCGATTCTCGAGCACAAGCGTACTGAGACGTAGCCAGCGGTACACTTACGCAAGCACTTGGGCGCCGGCTTGTCCCAGTGTCCGCTGGCGAGGCAAGCGGCTCTCCGCGGGCCCGCCAGCCGGTACCCCCGCGCGCAGGCGAACTCCGCCACAGACCCGAATACGCTCGCGTTGTGACTTAGCGTCACTCGACCGTTGGCAAGCTGCGCGGGCTCCTCGCACTGAATTACTGGGGAGAAGAAGGGTCTATGTAGAAAAGTCATCGCTGATTGAGAAACTCGTGTTGCGCCCCCTGATGGTGAATAAGACTAGGTTTACTGTCTGTCTAAGTGCCTGCTCTATCGGGCAATGCGGGTGGGTTAGGGCAAAGAGGGAAGGTAATGGAATGAGCTTAGAGTAGAGATAATAGAAGATGATTTGTCGACCTCTGTGGCGCAGCGGTTAGTGCATCTGTCTACTATGCGAAAGGTCCCGAGTATGAATCCCGGAAGGGGACGACAAAAAACCCCAGGTATTAATAGCTGATTCGTTGAGTTAGGAATGTCTCGGAAACCGGCTGTAAGTCTCCGATGCAACGGGGAAAAGGGTAGGGTTTTTTTTTAGCAAAAAACGCAGCTGCTGGGGAAACCGCTTGGCGGGCATTCGAGGTTCGAGGTTTGATTTGGGCATTTTGACGTTGAGGTAGCATACCGAGTCGAATATACTTAGGGTATCTCCAAATACTCGCATTAGTGAACACTGCCCTGTTCACTAATTCACAGTGCCGTTACACACACCACACCGCTAGTCTAGTGGTAGCTGCTCAGCGCTCCACGAGCCATCGTGTGGAAGCGCCTACCCACTCCCGCCGCCCCGCGAGCCGGCCCCCGCCGAGAACCCGCTACCTGCCCCGCTGAAGAAGCCGTGCGCTCCGCAGTTCGTTGTCTGTCGCCGGACCAACTTCCCCTTAGCTGCAAAGGTTTGGTACCCGAATCTAGGTGCGGAAGGGGAAGAGTTAGGGCCAGCTCCACCTAGCTTTCGCGGTTAGGTACCCGAATGGCGGCTGCGGGGTGGGACTGGGAGGCTAAGGGCAGTATCGGCTTGTCCTCACGGACTCGCCACGCGGCTTGATGATTCTTTCTCCGGCGATAGAACCCTGTAGTCACTCGGCACAGGATCCCCTTCAGGGACCGGTTGCCCATCTACAGGTCCGCGAAAGGGCGCAAGCCGAGGCTCCGAGCTCGGCTCGCCACCCCGTTTTCTTGCCCCAGCGTTGGGCTATGACAGTAGGACTTTTTCCCCCGTGTAGTGTTTAACCGTGGTGTTGTGGACTATATCAGACAGTTATAACAATGTATCAGTGAAAGAGACAATCGTATAGTATAAGTGGAAATATTAAAGAAATACTGCTCATTAATTAAATATTTAGTCTTGTGTGGTTTTGCGTTTCCTTCATCCTCCCATCTGAGCTCGCACCCAATTAGAAAAACCTCCAGAAGGATTGCCCTTCGAGGTAGTAAACGGGGCAACGGGGATTCGATGCCCCTTCCCCCGTTATAACCTTGAATCGCTCGTAGACTGGGCTGCCTGAGTGATTTTAAACGATCACTAAGGTTAAGCAACATACGGCGCGTTCAGTCCATGGATGGGTCACCGTCTATGACTAACGCTAGTGGCATTTTTTCCGAGCGATTCCGTGCTTCGCAAGGTACGTTAAGCAGTTGGTGCCGGCTGCCGTCGATAGATGGCAGTCGTTAAGCCAAGTCAGAGGCCTTTAGGGGCGGCTTGAAAACTTCTGACAGTAAGACCAGACACTAGTCTTACAAGCCTCCACCAATCCGGACTTGGCCTATACCTTCCTCAGGTAAGAGCCCCGTGCCCCTCGGTGGGGACATAATGGGTTGATGATGATAAGTAACCTCTATTGGTTTTAAAGAATAAACTTTTGTTATGAAGGCAAACGGAGTTTTGTCGTACTGGTATTGTAGGAAGGCTCACAGTGACGCTTTTGATACCGCTATTACAGCTAGGTACAAAGAGCATCCCCAGCCAGCACGTTTCCGGCGACCTCTGGTCATGGTATCGATCTCGCGTGCGACCGCGCCCGAGAAAGCCGACCCGGGATGCGCCAGCGCCGCCCGCGACATGCGAACGATGTGTATCGCGCATTGTGCTCTCCGTCCGACACGCCAGCCAACTTGCCTCTAATTGCCCCCGCCGGCGCTCGTCGTGATGCCTATCGCTAATTGCCGATAGGCCCAGCCGCGGACTAGACTTACCGATTTCGATAGATTTTTGCACAGTTTTCACGGTCTTAGTACGCTCGGACCGAGTGCGCTAAGACCGTGAAAACGCGGCTTTTATTGCAACTCGAAAGAAATAACATCCACCCTAAAAATCACTTGTGTACCAACTACTTCGTAAGCTGTCGCTAACACAGGGAAAAACCTAAACTGAAATCAAAGTAGGTATGTGACTATAATACTCATAGGAGCGGCAATTGAAACACGGTCTTGAATTCTTGGTTAATGGAACGCAGGCAACGTTTTTACGAGTTTGGCTGCGAGTCTACAGAATGAGAGATTGGAGGATAATGTGTCCCAGCTTCATCATGTATTTTAAGCAAAAATTCTGAAGACTGAAGACCAAGACTTGGTTGGAACTCGGACGCTGTGATAAGGTACGCAGTCATGTCACAAATTGTTGGTCAAAATGCAGTCTGTTTCTATAATTTTTCTATGAATAATTCAAATATTTTATTCACGATAAAAACGAAATGTTCACTTTATCAACGTCAAAGTTGTTAGTTTCAAAAGATTATGTGAAGAAGAAACTTACAAAGGAACACGTTATCACATTATTATTCTTTTTAAAACAGTTTTAGCTTTATTAATTAACAGACTTTCTTCACAAATACTGCATCGGAGTTTTAACAAAGCCCCGAAGCCATGTTGCGCAGAGAGCATTTCATTTAATAAAAAATAATCGCTTTTCTTTACCATTTATAAAAGCCGCAGGTCTTCTCATCAAATAAAATAACGAAGATGTTTCCTACTTTGGCTTTTATTAAAATAATAAAAAATACAAGAAATTCGGTTCGCTCAGTAGCGAGTTTCAAAATGCTTTTCCTATCGACTTGTTTGTAGCAGGCCCGCGTTGCGGTGGGTGTCTCTTTATTACAGGCATTAGATTCCTCGACCCAACTATCAGTTCTCCCGTTTTGCTCGCTAACAGGGGGCGGAGTCGTGTAAACTCTTTTCCGAAACAAGTTACAGCTAGGGAGCTGAATCAAACGTGTAACTATTATCAGATAAACTTCTTTATTTTTAACTTCCCATCGATTCCCTAGCTTGTCATCGACTTACCCCTAAAACAACAATATAGAATGCCTTTCAATTTAGGTAGATAGATACATAGATATCATTTATTAAATTACCAGAACACACAAATATTACAATTGGACAGGCAAGCATGCTAACAAAAATATTCAAATAACAATATTCAGAGGCCTTAAGGCAGCTTGAAAACTTCTGACAGTAAGACCAGCCACTAGTCTTACAAGTCTCCACCAATCCGGACTAGGCCCCCGTGGTGGAGTATGGCCTATACCTTCCTCAGGGAAGAGACCCGTGCCCGACCCAACTATCAGTTCTCCCGTTTTGCTCGCTAACAGGGGGCGGAGTCGTGTAAACTCTTTTCCGCAACAAGTTACAGCTAGGGAGCTGAATCAAACGTGTAACTATTATCAGATAAACTTCTTTATTTTTAACTTCCCATCGATTCCCTAGCTTGTCATCGACTGACCCCTAAAACAACAATATAGAATGCCTTTCAATTTAGGTAGATAGATACATAGATATCATTTATTAAATTACCAGAACACACAAATATTACAATTGGACAGGCAAGCATGCTAACAAAAATATTCAAATAACAATATTCAGAGGCCTTAAGGCAGCTTGAAAACTTCTGACAGTAAGACCAGCCACTAGACTTACAAGTCTCCACCAATCCGGACTAGGCCCCCGTGGTGGAGTATGGCCTATACCTTCCTCAGGGAAGAGACCCGTGCCCCTCGGTGGGGACATAATGGGTTGATGATGATGATGATGAAATCATAATAAAGAGGAGATTTTTCGTGTATGGATGTGGGTACAAGCACACTTACAGTTATGCTTGGCTGTGAATTATGTGCTAAGGCAATATAAAAGGTACACGAAATCAGCATTTAAATGCTTCAGTTATTGCAAAGCAATGGCCTGTAGCGCTGGTTTTCCTCGGAACCTAGACGCTATAGTGTACAATTTAAAATCTAACTGCGGCTAGGTGGAACGAATGAGAAGGTATCATGCCTGTGTCGAGGAGTGGACCGGTGTTAAAACCGCCGAAGAGATCAGAGTTGCACTGAACAAAGAGTTTTGTGTCCTATGTGGTTCTGGTACTTACTCTCACACCGCGGAGGAGGTCCGTTCCAGCGCTCGTCGATGTCACAGAGGAGCCTCGCGCGGCCCGCCATCTCGAAGCCCGCGGCGCAGGAGTACTGCACGTGCGAAAGGTACGACACCGACCCGTTGACCAGCTGGTACGAGCCGTGCGCTATCTCGGCCGGGAAGCCGCAGTCGATTCCTGGAAAGCATAGATTTATTATTTAATGCAATTCCGCACGTTAATGTCAATCCAGGTAGGTATTTGGGAGACACGTGCCGCTGGATTCAGGTATTTCCAGAAATCAACTGGTGGTGTTAGAAATTTCTGCAACGCTGTAGAGCAAAAGAGGCATTGGATTGGACGTAGAATGAGTAGGTGCGATAACCATCCAAAATTGCTCTGGACTTGTGCCCCACTGTAAGTAGATAGAGAAGTCGTTCCAAAACTATCCGCAGACGCTCAGTCCAGCAGGAAGCTACCATCGGGATGGATGTATCACTATGGATAACTTGAATTTAAATTTGGCTATTAATTTTATTGATTTATTTATTGTTAAAAGATGTACAGAACAGCATTATAGACACAACATTACAATGCAATTATGATAGGGTATTTAACTAACTATAGCGCCAAATGCCTGTACATACAGCATGACAGCATGAAGCAACTAAAATACTTAAAATAACTAATACATGAAATTAAAATTAAAATTAAGATGTGTGACAATTCATGGTAGACAAGAGATGGTAGTAAACTAAAGAGAAAATAATAATAATATTCTGTGAGTAATGGTGATCTGTTCATGGTGATGTATGATCTGATTTGAGAGAGATATATGCTCATTAGGGAATGTGAGATATCAGGAACTGATGATGTAGAGTATTGTAGAGGAATGGCTGGAAGGAACCCTCTCTCTAGATATCACCTTAGGTATCAGTTTTATCAGGTTAATTGCTTAAAATATTCTTTGTTGTATGTAAACACCAGGAATTGCGGATAAGAGCATCACTATGATATTACTTGTTTCAAATGCGTTAGCGAAATTGATCAGGAAAACATCTTATTGATTAATTATTGAAAAAAGATGAAGTAATTACAGTATCGCCGTTTAGTTATGTATTAAGTAGCTCTGTGAAGTTATCGACTGGAGTATAATTATTAGTGAGCTCATTATCTAAGCAATATCATATCAGTCACTCAATAGACGTTTGCATTACCGTTATTATGCTAATGTTATGTCAAGTCGAAATGTTACACATGCAATGTGACTTAAACTCCGTTTTTCCGTAATTTGATGTATTATTATGCTTTAGAGCACACGAAACATTTAACAGAATAATACATAACCAATAGCATGTTATGTCCTTTCTTATTTTCCTTTTGAAATGTATTTGTTCAATTGAAATTGAAATTAAAACATGGTATAATTATCTCAAAAGTAACAAAGTTAACATGAAATCATCATCATCATTCAGCCACAAGAAGTCCACTGCTGGACATAGGCCTTCCATGGTTTTCCAAAAAGACCGGTTGAAAGCGGTTTACATCCAGCGCCTTCCCGCCACTTGGATGAGATCGTCTGTCCATCTTGTGGCTGATCGTCCTACGCTGCGCTTGCCGATATATTATGGTCTCCATTCGAGCACTTTCCATGAAATCACTTAAAATAAATGAAGTGAATACAATTAATGTATGTTATGCGAAAAAGGATATACTCAGTTAGACAATAGTTTCGTCCGACAACAGCACGGTTCATGAGATACAGCCTCGAGACAGACATATAGACAGACAGACGGACAGTAGAGTCTTAATAATAGGTTCCCTTGCGCTTTGCGCTTTGGGTAGAGATCCCTAAAAAAGTGGTAAGTACTGTAGCGATTATTCTTTATAGTAACTGGCTGGCACAGCCGTCTTGTTTGAATTTAGGGGGGAAATGTAGCGATTATTCTTTAGAGTAACTGGCTGGCACAGCCGTCTTGTTTGAATTTACGGGGGAAATGTAGCGATTATTCTTTAGAGTAACTGGCTGGCACAGCCGTCTTGTTTGAATTTAAATATTTTGAAGGAGAATCGCTACGTTTTTGGTTGAGATGTGAGTCGAGGGCCAGCTAGGCTAGGCTTTCCCGAAAAACAAAAGTTAATATATTGCTACAGTATCGCCGGAATCGCTCGTAGCCTGGGCTGCCTGAGTGATCTTAAACGATCACTAAGGTTCAGCAACATACGGCGCGTTCAGTCCATGGATGGGTCACCGTCTATGACTAACGCTAGTGGCATTTTTCCGAGCGATTCCGTGCTTCGCAAGGCACGTTAAGCAGTTGGTGCCGGCTGCCGTCGATAGAAGGCAGTCGTTAAGCCAAGTCAGAGGCCTTAGGGCGGCTTGAAAACTTCTGACAGTAAGACCAGCCACTAGTCTTACAAGCTTCCACCAATCCGGACTTGGCCCCCGTGGTGGAGTATGGCCTATACCTTCCTCAGGGAAGAGACCCGTGCCCCTCGGTGGGGACATGATGGGTTGATGATGATGATGAATATATTGCTAAAAAGCGATATTTTAATCAAAGTAAATCGCTACAGTACCTACCCACACATACATAAGCTCATGCCTGTATCCCAAAGTGGTAGGCTGCCACCTGCCAAGATCCTGACAAATCACTTTCGCAATCACTTTCACTTTGGTAAGTATGATAGTCTATTTGACAGTGTGAAAAAAACAGTATTATTTATACGTATTCGTATGAATGATGTGTCCAAAAACAGCTTTAAGGCATTTTACCAAAAAAACAACAATTAAGTAGGTATGATTTGTAAAAAACACAAGATAAAATTTGATAATTTGTATCTGCCGCCATTTATCGAAAACGGACTGGATTGGCCGATTCTATGGTAACGTCACATGTCAGTAAAAAATGGCGTCTGAAATGATTCTTCATTGGTTGGTTTACGGGAAGTGACGTCATAATTCCTGTGCGACGCCATATTTCCTAAGATAGCGTTTGGCGGCTGTTTAGAAAAGTAAATTTTCCTTTGCCTTTTTTAGAAGAAATACACGAAAGAATTTAAAATGACCACTTCGTGAGGACTCCATGAACACTAACAAACAATATAAGATGGCTTTCAGAAATCGGTCAGTTAGCCTATTGGAGAAATAAATAATAATATAAAGATTGTAGAAATTATTGGCGACTTACTCTTGCAGACCGGCGGGAACTCATCGTAGAAGCCCGTGTCGAGGCAGGTGCGGACGGTGGGCCCGACCAGCAGGTGGCCGCGGTCGCAGGCGTACTCCACGCTGGTGCCCACCTCGAAGCTCTCCGCACTCATCGTCGAGTTCGGCGGCTGCTCCGGCCTCCCGCACGCCTTCGGCTCTGAGGACCAAGGGGCAGCGTACAGACTCGTGGCCATACCACAGAATACATAATATACAGGTACAGAAGATTCACTCCGCAAAATCAATTAAAAAAAGGGACTCTAGCAGTGATACAATTAGGTGCGACTCAGATCGCACGGTGCTAAAAAAGCTACTTTATATTCACGTACCTCTTCTGGCGCCTAAATTCCTACTTGCCACTCCGGGGTGGTCGCCGCATGTACTTACGCGTTTGATACCGACACGCGTAGTGAAAAAGGCCTGGCCATACAATCATCCAGTGCCTAGATTCTGCTAATGCATTGTAGTATTTAATGATAACTGATTTAGTTCCATTGCCGCTTCAAGTCAACGCGACCACGTATATCAATAATTTTAGGCGTCAGTGGTATGAAAAAACACGTCACGTGTCCCAGCCGAGTATCTGTCATCGTACTTTAATGCACGAACAGATTCAAGGCCCTGTTTTTTGGGTCATAGCAGGGAATTCCAACGTCCTGGCTATACAGAAGAGAATACCTCAGCGTGGTAAAGACTAGACGTCTTTCTATTTTTTTATTTTCTTTATTGGTAACAACAAACAGAAGTAACATAACATAACATTTACATACAGGCACATAATTGATTCTGGCCCAACACTAGGATACCCTGTGTCGTGAGAACCAGAAACAGTGGCGTCACAAACATGTAAACATCCAAGACCTGGGTTTCTTTTTGTCCCCAGCCGGGATTCAAACCCGGGACCTCTCACATGGTAGTCCGATGCGCTAACCGCTGATGTGCCACAGTACATCCATCTCAGCTGTACACATTTTACAATAATGTTTTTACTAAACAGGTCTAGACCATAGATTGTTCAATGAATAATGTTCAATGAAAAGGAAGGAGAAACGAAAGAGAAATTTTATGACTGCACAACAAAACCTAAACTTAACTTTTAAAACATCCTTCTAATTCACTTTTATATAAAATGTACTGAAGGGTGGATGAAACCCACACAGAAGAGACGGGCGAAGCCGCGAACTCTAGGTAGACAACGCGTCATTTCCACGCCCTTTCGCCACGTTCTTATCTGTGGTCTGGGCCTAAGAGCCGTCCGATTAGCAGTCGGATCGTAACGTCCAAAGGGTAAAAGTACATTTAAATAGATAGATAGATAGATAGAGAACACATTATTGTACATAAATACACTTTATGGAGAGTTCTTGCTAATCAATTCGCAGGCGGGTGCAAGGACTGACTAAGCAGAAATTCAGATCGCTCAGTGGTATGCTTTTAAACCTAGAGAGCCTTGTATAGAGCGTCCTTTTTCCTTCCGTTTTTTGTCACAGGTTTTTCAATTTTTTTATAAATTTTTAGGTTTGAGTGGGCTGCCGTCAATAGATGGCAGTCGTTAAGTCAAGTCAGAGGCCTTAGGGTGGCTTGAAAAACTTCTGACAGTAAAACCAGCCACTACTCTTACAAGCCTCCACCAATCCGGACTTGGCCCCCGTGGTGGAGTATGGCCTATACCTTCCTCAGGGAAGAGACCCGTGCCCCTCGTTGGGGACATGATGGGTTGATGATGATGAGGTTCGAGTGGAAGGCAAATTCCTGATGACACCTTATGGTGTTACGTAGGTATCACAAATTTTAGCCCTATAGATAGTCATCCTACTCGTATCGCCAGACTTAGTTTCGAGCAAGTTATTAATTACTCTTTTATGGAATATTTTTGTAGCACTTTGCTCTACGTAGTACGCACGAAAAGATGTTGCGATGCCCACGAGACGCACATACGCTCACATCGTGTCGTAGAGAGTTGGACGTAGAGTTACAGTTACAAATTGCCACACGTAACGGCTCAGGCTGTGATTACCTTTGCTCAGCAAGGCTGGGAACCGTTTGCACCTTCATAAAGTTTATCTTATAAAACAGTTCGGAATACCGATGACCATCGCGTAGTTACAGATACCATCGTGTGATATACGCAGCCCCCTGTTTCATAAAGCTACAACAGTAATAAACTAACCACAGCCAGTCGCTCAGTCCAGCCTCCCGTCTGGGTGAAAGTTACTGACTGATTATAAGTTTACTGCTGGTAACTTTATCGGATCGGAACCCAGTTCTAATCTTACTTCAGACACGAAAAGAAATCACAAACGTGCAAGTCAGCCAACAAACAAATGACAGTCGCTCGTCGCAGCAATTCGCGGGGGCAGTCGCGTGTTTGAAATTGGACTTACGGTGCTGGCAGATGTAGTTGAGTTTCGCCTGGCAGTCGGTGTCGGCCCAGAGCCAACCCTTGCTGCCGTCGAAGCGGGCGCAGCCCTCGCCGCCGCCCGGCGCGTTCCAGAAGGACACCGTGACGTCATTCCCGCTCACCCACTTCCAGTTGGCCGGGTCCTGCGGGTCCCGCACCGCGCCCATCCAGTACTGACTGCTGCTGTCGCTTCTGCAAACGAGAGATCATGGAGCTAGGAACTTGTTAGGCTGCTTGAGAAGGTTGACGCCACCAACAGGAGTGGTAGGATATGCTTTTGTCTACTCTTAACATAACATAAACATTTACATACAGGCACATACATTGCTTCTGGCCCCACACTACATACAACATACACACACACTTTCGCTGTTTAGATTTGTGCGGCCTCAATTCAGGCTTCCAATTTCATGTATACCGTACCGTACCGTTGGTACCTACCTAGTCGTTAACACCGTAAATAGGAAAAAACGTAGACCATGTTGTAAATTATTCACATTGAAAGGGTTTTATTTTTTCAATTTGCCTGGACAAGGAAGGAGCGTTGCTATTTTCAAGCCGAGTTGGCTTGAGTAATCTTGGCCGAGTAGAATAGCTCGATGTAACAACCAGAAGGTATCGAAAGCTTATAAAAACCATGTAAAATGCGCAGTAAGATCACATACCTAACTAAAGAAAGAATTCGTGCTTGGTTTTTAACGAGCAATTCAGAAAATGCTATGAAAACAATCCGATTTTTGCTTTCGCAAGCAAAGCAACGAAAATGTTATTCTTTGGCTAGGTAATCTTTTTAGGTACCTGCTATGTGTTTTACAAAAATACAAATTAAAATTATAGTGTAGGTAAGGTTTAGTATTACAGTGGTAAGTATACAAGTTCTTCATAATACGATATCGTTGCACAATAATGCCTAAAGAGGTTGAATTCGCAATGCTTGCCTTGCCATATCATGAAATCGCAGTTTTGTACCTTCGACAGGTAGGTACCATACTACTTTCGGTCAAAGATATTTCGAAATATTGTGCATGGTGACGGCGGACAAAACATTTATTTATTTCATTCTACGGCTGAGCAGTATCTCTTCCAGGTTTCTATCGACAAACCCAAGGTACTCTTTGTCGACAGAACATACAGCTAGACGTTCAGTAGCAAAGCCATCAATACAGTAGCGTTAAGTGTTTTTGAACTTAGGCTTTCGTAAGCACTCAAAAAACGAAATGTTTCAGGTTGAAAAGTCAAGTGTATACGGTAGATAAAAAATACTGCGTAGAGTGCGTTGTTAAAGGTGAATGTGCATCACACATCACCTATCGTCGACGGTCATTAGATCGGGTTTCTCGCTTGGATCAAGTTACGGGATGTTTACATTTATTTGTTAGTATTTTAAGCAAGATTTTTTCTATTTGAAATAATCAGCTGTTTGTGTTAGCCCAGAATAACTACTTGAATACCCTTATATTACATAACTAGCTGTTGCCCGCGACTACGTCCGGATACTTTTAGCGCATGCGAAAGAGCTTTCATACTAACTTCGCAACCCCCTCTTACACCCTTAAGGGATGATTTTTGAAAATATATTTTACCTGTGTTGCATGACTTTCAATGAAGGACCTTCATCCTGAATTTCATTCGAATAACTTCAAAAATGGCTAAGTTTCATACTAAGTTTGCACCCCCCTTTTTCCCCCTTAAAGGATGATTTTTAAAAAACTATTTTACACTTGTTTCATAATTTTAAATGAAGAACCTTCGTACCAAATTTCATTCGAATAAGTTCAAAAACGGCAAAGTTTCATACTAACTTTGAACCCCCATTTTACCCCTTTAGGGGATGAATTTTCAAAAAATCCTTTCTTAGTGCTCCCCTAGGCTCCCTAAGGAACTCCCATGCCAAATTTCAACCCCCTAGGTTCAGTAGTTTGGGCTCTGCGTTGATTCTAAGTCAGTCAGTCAGTCAGCTTCTCGTTTTATATATATAAATAGAGATAGATTTACCACTATCGGGTTAAGCATTTGGACAACTCGAAAGAGTCAAAATATGTATGTATATGACAGTTTGGAATAGGAGAATGACATTTCTACTGGGGAAAAAAGTCCCAGAATGTAACAGTGTAACATAAGGTTAAGGTGGTGTGACATACCGGGAACAAAGGGGCTAAATCAGACAACTCGATACATTGGAGTCCTTGCGTAATTATTTGCACCCCAGTCTTAAGGTGCGTCTACACTAGGCGAGCCGAGCACGAGCCGTGCACGAGCCGAACACAATTCGTCTAAGGTGAACCGATTTACAGTCTGTTAGCTTTTAGAATACACCTCGGGCTCTATAGAGTAGGCATCGGTTTTCACCGAAAGCACACCAGTGTAATACTACTTCCGGCTCTGTATAAAACTTTTCTTCACTATTTTGAAAAGTTATGTAAAGTTACGTGTCACATTAGTTCCGATATATCTATTACACGAATATATCCGATTCTATCCGATAGTGCCGAGGTATATTCTAAAAGCTAACAGACTCTACAAGCCTTGAACGAGCACGCTACGAGCGTTTCGTTCGTGCTCGGCTGCGTTCCGCCAGCTGTAGGTTTTTTGAAGAACACAAAGTGAGACTTTGTGTCAAAAACACTGTCAAACTGCGCTACGGTCGATAAGCCAGCGTAGAGGACAATTGCCAATTGGGACACAAAAAAAACGCAGGTCTTGGATGTTTGCATATTTGTGATTTTCTGGTCCCACGACACAGGGTAACCTAGTGTGGGGCTAGAAGCAATGTATGTGCCTGTATGTAAATGTTTATGTTAATGTTTAATTTGTACTTTAGGATAAGTGTCCAATGAATTATGTATATTATTTGTATTTGTATTGAATATTTTTTTGCAATCAATCATACTATGTGTCTATTCGTAGCTAGTATACAATGCGTTTTGCAACTCGTCGTGATCGAGCACGTCACTCGACCCATCATGCATTCGATGCAGTTGTGATTGACTGTCCCTATTCTGAAGCTTTCGATGTGTTTCGATATCGATGTCGATAATAATAACCGACTCTAATAATCATTTCCAAACACTCCAAAGTTCCTTGGCCTGCTCCAAAACTAAGATGACCTTTGATTGGCAAAGGTGTCACAAGCATTGAAAAAAAATCAAGCATAATGCCCTTGAGTACAAATCGAATCCACGAACCCTGTTTTTCTTAGCCAAGGGTATTTGTTGACCTCTAGATCAATGAGACAGTCTTTGAAGTAAAACTTTCGTAAGCACTACACATTATGACGAGCAACCGACAACGCGAGCTCCGTCTCTGCTCACCGTGACTAAGCTCTGCGAATCAGAGCGAAACCTGGTCGGACTCTTCCGACAAAAAATCAAGTAAGTGTATCCGGAATAAATTTATTAATGAGACAGTGGATCTGTTCATAGGCTTTTCATATGTAGATCATGTGATCTAGGTAGTGTAGGCTCCAGTCTTTCCGCAACTTGAACATTCTGTTGCAGTGTCTCATTTATACAATGTAGTTTTTATAAACGTGTGTAATTTGTAGACAGAAAATAAAAAAATTCTTATTTTATTTATTTCATATTTATGTACCGTTTTTTATGTGTAATTGTAATTGTGAATTAATCTTATTATCAATAAACCAATTTCAATTTCAATTCTCTTGATCGTGGATCAGATAAAAAACAAGTCGAAGATATTATCTCGTATCGTATGTACCAGAATATCGTCCAATACGCGCGCAATCAGCGTACCGTTCAGGAGACATCTGCTACAGGCGACTAACGGCAACGCATACGTGGTGATAAATTTGAGCCAATAACCATGAGGCAGGTGATTGCTCTGACTAGCTACATTTTGCGGGAATTGAAAGTAATAAAACCGACTTAAATCGAGTTATTGGACCACGCGGCGTGGAAGGCCCACCAGGGCAGATTTTCATAAAAGTACAGTTACTGTCTTATTAACAAATTATCTTTTTTTATATATAAAAATGGATTGCTGTTTGTCAGTCTCACTAAAACTCGAGAACGGCTGGACCGATTTGGCTGGTTTTTGGTTTTTTATACTTGTGGAATTCCAGGGAAGGTTTAAATGGTATGAAAATGGAACAATTACGAAAAATTTGGCGGTATGAAGTTTGCCGGGACAACTAGTTTTTAATATTTTTCTAAAGTTTTGGTGTTTGTGATCAGTGGCGTAATTTTGATTGTTTTTTTGTAAGTAAGGCAAAGGTTAATACTCATACTGTGTTTGCTGACGTCATAGAAAAGTCATTTAAGGTCAAGGCTTTTTATTGAATATCTTAAAAATATAATCTGATAAATGTAAATTTTACTAAAAGCATAATAAATTCTCGACAAGGTTTTGAGATTTCCGTTCATGTTCAAATGTCGTCTTAGGAGGTACATGAAGAATATTCTTATTTTATCTTACGTTTTCGATTTTCCATTGTGTTTTAAGTGTTTACAATCTAACTGTAGAGAGTTTAATGTAATCTTTTTTGTAAAGATTTTTTGCATGGAGTATAATACATACCTGAGCGAATATTACCGTATTTCTGCGCGCCGTCATAAACATCCAGCCTACGCCTAGCTTAATTATTAGTTCCGAATAAACAAGAGTTCCACTGACCGGAACCCGTTAGAGGCATAGATATTATAATACCCACCTCCGAAGTAATCAGTTCGCTTTCACACGCGATTCGCTCTCCGATAGGTCTCTTGACGAGATGTCAGTTTTGCAGCCAGATTATACTTTATGGGCGAGACCGCGAGACTCACCGCTGAATGAGCGTCGTGGGTTAGGCGTAGAAGTACAGTGGACAGCTGCATAATATTAACTTTGAAACACGTGCATTACGTAGTCTATCATGTTACGGACAACTCTACCAGAAAAATGTGAAGATTTGTGATGTCGTTGTTTCGGGTTCCCACGACACAGGGTATCCTAGTGTGGGGCCAGAAGCAATGTGCCTGTATTTTTAATGTCACAGATTAATATTGTCTAGCGTGGGGCTCAGCTCGTTGTCCTCCTTAAATGTACTTTAACAAATATTCATCTTACATAACATCACCGTACTTAAGTAGGTATATTAATAAGCGTGTAAGTAAATTTATCTTTCTTGAATTTAGTGATATTTAATTAGATTTCGACAATTCGTTGATTATAACAACAATCAAATGAACTCCCGGTCGAGGGAACGGCAAAGATTAATAGAAAAATTGTGACCGAAATCCGCATCCTCCACTGCTATTCACAAGTGAGAGTTAACATCTCGGAAAAGCACCTGTAATAGAGATTTTGAGAAAACACAAGACATTCGCTGTTCATAAACATTTTGGACAATCGCATGAGCAAATCGCTTAGTACATAGCACGTCATTTGGGGAGTATAGAGTGGTGTGACGCTTCATATATTGTATGAGTGTAAAAAAATACTTATTGTCTGCAGCCAGTACCCAGATAATTTTCCTATGTCATGGGGTAGTCAGCAGGCGGTGATTTACACACGAAGCCCCTTAAACCTAAACCTAAACCTATGTAAGGTTTGGTTGTACCTATACAATAACGTATATGACAATGCTTCACCTTTGTTGATATAGTGTTGACAGAATTTATTATAAAAATGATGAGCCAGGATGAGGTCCTGCTATTGTTTAGATCCAAATCAGTGCCCAAGGATAAAAAATAAAGCTCCGGCGAAAACTATAACGTGACTCGTTCCTTGTTGATTCGGAGGGGAATTTCAGGGCAATAAAATCACAACAATCACTCGTTTGTAAACGAGCCAAGTTCCACTTCATCTCATATCCGACATCCCAGGCTGCTATAATAGAAAATTGTCTCACCTGTGCCTCCGCCACAGCTCCCACGAGATGAACCCTTGCAGCGCCGGGTTGCTCTCGTCGACCAGCGTCCCGCCCCGCGACCGGCAGAAGGCCAGCGCGTCCCGGAAGTCCGCCGGCTGCCGGTCGTAGAATATGTAGCATTTGCCGTTGTACGTCGCTGTGCTGCCAGGGGGCTGGTCCCGGAACTGCGGACACCGCTCGATGGGCAGCGCCTGGTCCGTGTAGACAAAGGCTTCGCAGATCGAGAGCTGGCTGGGCGTAGAGGCTTCCAGGTGGACGCTGACGAAGGCGCCGGGCATCGGCGGGTTGCAGGGCAGGAAGAGGGGCTGCCCCTCCTCGAGGAAGCCGGTGAAGCGGTTGCAGATGGGATTGGTGCCCAGGTCGGGCCGGTTGTTGCCCACTCGTACCACCACCACGGCTGGCTTGTTCGTACCTGCGGGAGGAAGTTCGTTGAGAAAGGATTCATGAATTGGTGAGCGTGTAATGTGCAATGTAAATAAAGATTATGGTTTGCTACAGCTTTTTTGGGTGCCTAGCTATCGACAACCTAGTGGACGCGCAGGGTAACTTAATTTAAGTACTCGGAAGCTATTTGGGCCTCGATTATGTTAGTGCATTATAGTTCAATTGCAGGTACATGGTCGGGTCAAGTGACATTGTTTTTTATTCTATTGACGCCTAGAATTATTGACACGCGTGCTTGCGGACTTGAAGCGGCAATGAAATTAAATCGGCGGTCAGTAATGCTGTTATTGTAGTACAGTGCATTAGCAGAATCTAGGCCATGTTTTTTATCAGAGCGTACATACTAAGATCGCCGGTGTATACATTTCGAGCAGCCATTTTATCTCACTTGCTCCGGCTGCAGCAAGATTGTAAAAAGCCGGCTTCATTCAGCTTGTGATACATTAACTCAAAAGACAAAGTACGATAAGGAGTGTAAAGCACTTCTATTGTAAATTTCCGGATGCAGCTACCAGCGATAAGATAACCGTACAGCGACCCCGTGCCGAATTCACTTACGCAAGCATAATGTAACGTCTCACAGAGAGCCGAGTGGCATACAAAGGGGTCTATTATGCACGACAAAAGCGGGAGACATAACAAATGAGATCTTTTAATTTAATAAAGCCGCGGCATCGAGAACTTTCTTGGGGCTTTGTGTGTCGCGGGGACAAGATGACACTTTCACTGGCATTTGTGCTCGCTGAGGCATGCTGGATAATTTAGCGTAATAAACGGCGGTAATAATTTGCATTACCGCAGGGCTGGCGGGCGTACCGACTCTCTCTTCGATGAGCCATCAGCGGGCTTAGAAACTGGCGGTTAGGTGCGGCGCAGATTGATAACTTCATTTGAGCGGAAACTTCTTTGGTTCTGGCACGATTTACCGGCTTTGCTTGAAGTCGCTTAGCGTATCTTTTTTCCGCTAACGTAGAATTTTGTTTTTTCATAGCTTGAAGGGATCGTAGATTTGAGTATTTGGTTTTAATTTCGAATCGATGCCTCCACGCGTTCCCAAGATAAAGGATCTTGACAAACAGACGGACGAACGGGCGGACGACATTTCCTTTTAGGTACGGAACCCTAAAGGTTGATCCGTTACATTTTTCATTAATCAACTAGTTGGCTCGGGGTAGGAGCATGCCTTTATCAACTCCTATTATGATCAACTGGTTGATTCGTTCACTTGATCGGAGTGGAAAACGGGCCCGATTTTCATGGCGCGTTTTCTTACCATATGACTACATCGACTTTTCTACAGGTTATACGTTAAGGCTTTATTTTGGTTTTGTATTACCAATACAACACTAGTTGTCTAGATGAATTGGCCACACCGGGAGGGTTTTAGTAGGTGAAAATCCTACATAACCCGACTCCGTCCCCAAAGTGTCGGGTATCTATAAAAGATATCCTCCCCGTTAACAAAAAGAAAAGGTAAGCGTGTTCAGGGGTGCAATCACTTAACTCTACTGCATGGAGTTGTCTGATTTAGCCTCTTTGTTCCCGGTATGTCACACTACCTTATGTTACACTGTTACATTCTGGGACCATTATTCCCAGTAGGTATGATATACTCCAACTCTGAACTGTCAAATGCAGAGATATTTTGACTCTTTTGAGTTGTCTAAATGCTTAATGCGATACAGTGGAAAGTTACGTAATATAAGGGCTGTTCAGTAGACAGCACGTCAACCTTCACATTTAAGTTGCAAAGTCGCCCGTAATGCAACGGAGTAGAGTGCATGGGTGTACAGGATGATGTGCTGCCGACTGTACCAGGCGGTAGGAATGGCGAGCGACCCGTGATCGCGATCATCAATCATGAGCGAACGACGAAGAAGAGGACGAAGATAAGTTGCAACAAGTGTGTCACGGCTCTGAGCGCGTTTTTCATGTATGCCAACAATTTTGTAGAGCCGGTTTCTGAATTGGGAATTTCGCTAAGTAACTATGTAACTATTAACTAGTAACTATATAAAAAAAAACTACTTAACTGTAGTGCTGTCTCGTCAAATTTCTCAGAAATGAGCGTGACAGAGCGTTACTTAAATATTTACTGAAATTCCCAATTGAGAAGCCGGCACTAAATATAGCTACTGCTAACAATTGGCTAAAGTGAATACAAACAAAAAGTCCTGACAGGTGTTCAACAGAATGTTGGTAGGAGATTCCAGGGAATTTCCAGATACAGGGAATTAGAAAGAAAGAAGGATTTTATTAGAATTGTCACAGAATTAGTGTGCCCCACAGGATCTCCCAAAGGCGACATTTATCTTTCATACAAAGCGTTCTTTCCCTAAGCAATGTAAGTCCTTACTTACAAAAGCGTGTAAGAGAGAGAGAGACATTAATCGTTTGGATGTGAATTTTGGAGTGAGTCCCCTAAACTTAAATTTCGGTTATTTCTCGTTCACCTCAAATCATTGGGTATCGTTGGATGGATAATACGAGCCCCGATGCAAAATAGTTCGTCTAGTATGGAAAGTAGTGCAAAGCGTAAAATATAGAAAGTAAATATTGGTAAAATAATTAAGAACGTTTAATAAAAAATAAACTACAATTTGAGGAACATTTTTAAGTTTACTCAGGGCTCGTATTAGTCAAACGGTTGTTTTCTTGATTTAGGGATCCATTTGAATGAAATAGAATAGAAAAGGTTTACTACAAAGACAGAACACACATGATACTCGTAAAACAATTATAAATATAGTAGTACTTGTAATTTTTTTTTAGAGTCCGGCGTCCTCTTCCTCCTCAAATGATTGATTACGAGTTTACAAGTTACAGTTGACCACCAAATAAAAGGAAAACGTCGTAAAAAATCGATAGAAATAATACTTTGATGAAGATTTTATATTAGTACTAAACTAGTGGTGCTCCGCGGTATTACCCGAGGTTTATTAGGGAAAATAAATTGTGTATTAACAGTACATAATTTTTTTTTTTAAAAAGTGATGTATAAAGTTCCCCATACATTATCCGCTAATTCAGTTTCATCGATTTTCCCGTAGTAAATCGTAGACTATGTGTTAATCCAGGGTATCAGCTAACTCCATACCAAATTTTATTAAAATCGCTCCAGCCGCTTAGACGTGAAGAATTAACAAATATCTTTTTTGTATTTACCTACCTAGCATGTAAGAGTATTTAAAATTGTAAAACCAAGAGCATCTGCCAACAAACTGTTATGCAGTTTGGCAGAAAGCAACTTCTGTATTTTACTAAATGTTTATATGAATAAACGTCTCCAATCAATCAATCAACAATCATTACACACTCGCAAACTTTCGCCTGTAATATTAGTGTGATAGTGTGATTAGTGTGATATTCTTCCAAATAAATTAACTTCGCTTAGTGTGATGGCCCACTACAGAACTCTACACTGTGCGTGGTCCGCCTTGCGCTTGGCCACTTTTTCATCAAAAGGAGGCCTTTTTATACTAATATAAAGCTACAACACGGTATACTCACTCACTGACTGACTGACTGATTAATCATCTATATGTTTTCTCGGACGGTGGGTTCTAGAGAAAAATTTTGTATGAGAAAAGTGTAGAGAAGGTACGAATTACAGCCAACTTATGAAGTCGATTTTTGAATTTCGAACGCGTTCTCTCATACAAATATGCTATCTCTGTTGTTTACCGACCGATTTGGATCAAATTTTGATAGAATTTTTTTTGGTTGATCCGATTAAGAAAAAAAATTTTGCATGTTCGAAATTCAAAATGGCGGCTGAGCTATAGCCTCCCGAATATCGGCAATTTTTCGACCTCTGCGCAAAAAAGTCGGCAGCCAACTGAGCGCATGCTAGAGACACGTTCTCAACGGCATCGCGTTGTCGAAGGACCCAGGTATATCAGAAAAATCCGACATTTCGATATTTCAAGATGGCGGCCCAGATATCGATGACTGAACTTGACCAATTTTCTATGGACATTTTTCACTGAAAATCCACTTTCAGTACTGATTTCAGTACAAAAAATGGGACAAACTTGCGAGGCCGAAGGCCGAGCTCCGCGAAGTGGGCACGAGAGACAGCACCGCGGCGAGGCCGAAGGCCGAGCTCCATCCAGGCCGAGGCCAAAAACCGAGCTCCGCGGAGCGGGCACGAGAGACCTGCCGCGGCGAGGCCGAAGGCCGAGCTCCGTCCAGGCCGAGGCCGAAGGCCGAGACGTTCCGTGCTCCGGCGGAAATTATAACAACGCAAAAGCCAAAATGGACAAACTTGCGAGGCCGGAGGCCGAGCTCCGCGAAGCGGGCGCGAGGAACCCCGCCGCGGCGAGGCCGAAGGCCGAGCTTCGTCCAGGCCGAGGCCAAAGGCCGAGACCACACGTGTTCCCACGCGTCGAATCCCAACCAATAGTGTCTAGCGAGGCCCTAGGCCGAGCGCCGCGGAGAGCGAAGCTCGCAGCGGCTGGGGGTTGGCGCGCGTAAGCGCGCAGGGGGCTCGCCCCCTAGTCTATATCTATAAAGAGGAAAGATTTGTATTTGTGTGTGTGTGTGTGTGTGTGTGTGTGTGTGTGTGTTTATGTTTGATCAGAAACTACTGGGCCGATTTTGAAAATTCTTTCACCATTAGAAAGCTACATTCTTCGTGAGTAACATAGACTATATCGGATTTTAAAAAAAAAATGGGTTTCATACGAAATCTCGAATAATGTAACCCAAGGTGCGAAAAAATTACTACCCCGGGAATTTTCCACGGAACTAATATAGCCCCTTCCGCGGAAACGCCTTTGCCACCCTTACGAAGCCGGGGCGGGTCGCTAGTCGCCAATAAATCACGAGGACGTTGCAGGCGCCTCCCACACAGTTTTTAATTAACCCCAGCCGCAAACGAGCTCGACCGGTCAGCGAGGTTAGAGTGCGGGTTTTTCAGCGGCAACGCGCGACGTGACATAAATTCTTAGCGCATACATTAGATTAGCTGCGGGCCGCACGCGATCGCCAATTAGATGTTGCTTGCGAACAAAAAAGCCACTTGGACGCTGCCGTGTTACGCCACCGCTACGCCCGAGTGGGCTGACACCAGTGCGATTCTTGGCCGGTCCAACACACCGCTGCCTTTTTTAATTTTAACCTGTAGATTTTTTGACGGTATTGAAAAAAAAGAACACTTTAACGCATTATTTCCATAGTTCTGTCTTAGTACTACTTAGTTTTAATTTCCGCGCATTATTTGAGAAAATCATATACAAGCCTTGGCCACAACTAGGCATTGATGGACTCACGTATGTGTGCCTCGGCTTCGCCTCGGCCCACGTTCCAAATTTCCACGTTCGTCCATCAATGCCTCTTTTGCTGGCCGCTGCAGTAATGTACTATCTTGAAGAAAAAAAAAATCAACATTTGTGGTATATAGAATCAAAAGCTACTTATGTACCACAAAGTAAACTCTGCCACTTTCCCGTCAACGCGGTAACACTTAGCAGCCTTTGTACCCAATATGAGATTGTGAGGTTTTCAGTGGTATTTTGCTGATTTTGTTACTAAATTGAAAAATGCATAGTTTGAACTCGAAATACAGAATCAGAATCAAGAATTTATTTCAACGTAAAGAATTTACATTCTGCTTGTTGAATGTCAATGTACATACAGTTATGTATAACGTTAGGCGCTGCCTTGGGGCCGTCTGTAGTGGAGAAAAAGGCAGCGAAAAAAAAACTCCACTCTGACCATCTTTTCTCAAATCACCTTAAAGCTAATACAAATAAAACATACAAAATAATATCTTGGATGTGTTGAACACTAGACACATTTATCCTCTGATTTAATTTAATATTAAACTACTATTTAATGCCATATGTCCTTGTCTTCTAAATAATCGTTGATTTTATAATAAGCTTTTTTGCAAAGAGTGTGCTTAACACAATTCTTAAATCGCGTTGGGGGTAACTCTAATATATCTTGGGGTATCTTGTTGTAGAACCTTATACAGTGCCCCATAAAGGAAGTATTAACTTTTGCAAGTCTAAATCGTGGAAATGACAATTTATGTTTATTAGTAGTATTAACGTTATGATGGCTACCAAGAGTTTCGAAGTCCTTAATATTTTTCCGAACGTACATAATATTTTCATAAATGTATTGGCTTGCAACTGTTAAGATGTTAGTTTCTTTGAAAAAATCTCTTAGCGAGTCCCTACTACCTAGCTTGTAAATAAATCGGATCGCTCTCTTCTGCAAGATGAAGATAGTCTCAATGTCTGCTGCCCGGCCCCATAGTATTATACCATAGGACATAATACTATGGAAGTAACTAAAATAAACAAGCCTAGCAGTTGCAACGTCAGTAAGTTCTCGGATTCTTTTCACGGCATATGCTGCGGAGCTTAGTCTATGTGCCAATTTTATAATATGTGGACCCCATTGTAGTTTGGCATCGATTGTGATGCCCAAAAATACAGTATCTTCAACAAATTCTAGTTTATTATTTTCAATTACAATGTTCTTTTCAACTAATTTTACGTTAGGTAGGGTAAATTTCATACATTTTGTCTTTTTTGAATTTAACAATAGATTATTTACTGTAAACCAATCTAGAACGTGCGAGAGAGCATTATTTGCTTCGGCAAGATTATTTTCCTGTCTCTTTATTTTAAAAACAAGTGACGTGTCATCAGCATATAGCACTATCTCACACATTTTTTGTACCAAAAACGGTAAATCATTTACATAGACTAGGAAAAGGAACGGCCCTAAGATAGATCCCTGCGGGACTCCCATTTTTACAAGTGAGCCTGACGATTTAATACGATTTATTTCTGCTTTTTGAACCCTTCCTTCTAAATATGATTTTAAAAGATCTAGACTTAATTTTTTTATTCCATAGTGTTTTAACTTTGAGAGTAATGTTTTGTGGTCTACACAATCGAATGCCTTTGACAGATCACAAAATGGCTCATATTTGGAAAGTATGGCACTTAGGAGCCCTTGATTCTTTAGGCCTCATTTAGCCTTTGCCACATTGCACGCTCACCGGTCACGGGGTTTTTGGGTAAGTATAAGAGACGTTATCTTACCGCAGCAAGGCTTCCCGAAGTCGAGCCGCACCAGCTGCACCATGTAGGGCTCCAGCAGGTTGACGTACCACCACGGCACGCGCTCGGGCTTCGTCAGAGTGCAGGTGTCGCCGCTGAAGACGGCCGAGGTGCTGCCGTCGAGGGCGCGCTGCGGGACTCCCCCGCCCTCCGTCGAGGCCTGCATCGGCGCCTTCCCTGCTGCCACGTTCAGCACTGGAGGAGGTGAGAGGACGGTTAGTTTAGACGAACTCTCTATTGTATATCATCATCATCATCATCAGGCTATATTGGTCCACTGCTGGACATAGCCCTCCCTAATGAGCGCCATAGCACCCTGTCTTCAGCTTGCCGCACCCAGCATCTGCCTGCAGTTTTTCACAGATCGTCGTTAAATTCTCTATTGTACACCTCAGAAAAAAATATGTTTGTGTAGTTTCTCAAAATTCTAGATTAGATTAGATCTTTTTATTGTACACACCAGATAAAAACAGCATTAGGAACCTTACATATCCAAGTGCATGCAACAACTAATGAATGTCGATGAAGCGAGAGTGATTTGTAAGGATCGTGGCAGGTGGCAGTCCCTGGTCTCTGCCTACCCCTCTGGGATACAGGCGTGAGCTTATGTAGGTATCTACCACCTGCTACGATCCTGACAGATCGTTGTGGTTTTTTGATTGTATTTTTTTACACCGGTGTACCTAAATTCCTTTTTTAATGTGTTAGCATACTGTGATAGAAGACAGCAGTAAGATAGAAATAAACAAATCGATGGCTTCCTCATATCACAGGAAATTTACACGACCACAATCTCTATTAAGTATACTGAGCAACGTAGCATCTTATCTTACACTATTTTTTTGTGAAATAAAGAATTAATAATAATAATAAATAGTAAATTGTATTATACATAAAAATATTTTTGTCCCATGCAGGTACTTTATTAACGTCGCCGCAGAGAAATTTAATACCGCGAACATTACACAATTGATATTAATCTCAGCCGACCTTTGCCTTTTTGTAACAAATTCCTCGTAAAATAACATAACGGAGTTCCCGCTTGTAATGGTCAAAACGCCGACAGCTGTAGGTACTAATTGTTAGCCGCTATTTTATGCATAATGCCTCTTACACACTCAGTCGTTGTGCTCATTCTTCACAACACTCCATTCCTGAAGATAATAAGCAATAGTTTGGTCACCAACTAACATTTACACTAATACTAGGTCTAACTGTGTCACTGGATAGAAGGCCTAGGGTCTGAGTGTGTTAAAATACGGTGTTTCCTTTCTGATTCGGATCAGAGACTAGTCACTTAGAATCCAGCGACATTTAAGATAAGAATACTCTTTAGATAAGATAAGAATATTCTTCATTGTACCAGGAAAAACACATACAAAACATTGGCAAAGATTCATCTCCCGATTCATCATCATGATTATCAGTAATTTGACATCCACTGCAGGACACAGGGCTCCCTTGTGGTTTTCCAAGCTTCCCGGCCGTGTGCCGCACTAATAAGAAAAGTTCACTTCATTAGGGATCTCACCATCTCTCCTCTCTCAGTATCTCCTTTCAAGCAAAAAAAAATCTCATCAGATATGTGGTAAAATATTCTTACTGAACATGCGTAAAAATATACAGAAGGACTGAGAATACCCATCTTGTTTTGAAGTCTGCTAAAAAATTAAACAATAGTAACCCATTAAGTTCATCCTGAATCCGGAACTGATCAGATGCGTTCTCGGCCAAATCGCAACGTGATAAAACAACCGATAGTACTAAAAACGCTTTATTTAGTAACAATTACTAGTGAGACAACTGAAGTGTCAGTCTATGAAGAGATCACCATGAATGAATGTAACTGGGCTCTTCTAGGTTTCCAGCTAGCCCAGATTTGCCTGGGTGGGTTTGATTGTTGACATTGAAATAATGTTTTCTCATAATAATACGATACCCTGCAGTAACTGTACCTACTAGTATGTGGATGGATTGGCAGCTATTTGTTACGCCAGTACTTTAGTTACCGCGGGACTGTTTGTAGGCGGCCTGAGACTGCAGGCTTTACCATATTAACTTCATCATCAACCCATTATGTCCCCACCGAGGGGCACGGGTCTCTTCCCTAAGGAAGGTATAGGCCATACTCCACCACGGGGGCCAAGTCCGGATTGGTGGAGGCTTGTAAGATTAGTAGCTGGTCTTACTGTCAGAAGTTTTCAAGCCGCCCTAAGGCCTCTGAGTTAGCTTAACCACTGCCATCTATCGACGGCAGCCGGCATCAACTGCTTACAGTGCCTTGCGAAGCACGGAACCGCTTGGAAAAATGCCACTAGCGTTAGTCATAGACAATCCATGGACTGAACGCCGTTTGTTGCTTAACCTTAGTGATCGTTTAAGATCACTCAGGCAGCCCAGGCTACGAGCGATTCTTTTCTTAATATTAACTTAATTAAACAAATATTTAAAGGCTCCATGTAACAGAAATGACTTTTCTGAAGCTTTTATAGATAATGGACGGAACCCTTCCTGCGCGAGTCCAACTTGAACTTGGCTGTTTTTTAAATTGATAACTATGGTATAAAAACAATACCACCTTTGCTAAAATATGCAACAACCGCTTAAATGGTCCTAAATATACAAAAGCATATTATGCAAGTACACAAATGAACATAATCTGGGCATCGATTTCGTTAGTTCCTTATAGTTCCAATACAGTTATATGGTCGGATCATGCAACATGTTTATTAATTCCATTGACGCCTAGAATTATGGACACAAGCGCTCGCGTTGACTTGAAGCGGCAATGAAATAAAATCAACGCGTTCATGCAACCTGCCTTTACTACAATGCAATTAGTACAACTAACTGGGCCCCGGTCTCTATACATAATATTTAATCTCTTTATACGAGCAATTCTTGTATATATGTTTGTATATACAGGGCTACAGGGAATGTCGTGCACAATATTAAAGGAGGTCATTATTTAGGTAATCTCTGATGGATTTTATTCTATTATATAGGGTCCAAAAATTAAACGTTATTTAGATATTGACTGTTAAAGATTTTTAAAAAATATCAAATTTTTTTGGCTTTTTGATTCATTTTTTCTCAAAATAGAGCTCATGAAGTGTTTTTTTTAATGTATTTAGTTAAAAGGCATGTCAATTGATAAAAAAATATCAGCAAAAGCTGCACCTACTACTAAAAACTTTAAAAAAGTGCTCGGCAACCGTTAGAATTAAATATTTTTTCTCTAAACATTTTTCACAATGAAGCTCACCTGAAGCCATGATGGCTCAAAACGAGAAAAATCTCCAAAGGCTGTCAATGTCTGAATGTTGCTAGTCCGAAAAAAACAAATAACCCCATTTTACTTCCAAGTAAAAATTGATTGTGCTACGTTGGTGTTTTTTTGTAGACTTTGCTCTTACGAGGAATTAAATTTAAATGTATTTTTTTGCATCTAATTAAAAAACGGACTTTACAAGGTAACAGCACAATTAGCGGCCTTATTGCTAATAGCAATTTCTTCAATATACTATGCTTAGAGAATGTTATGGTCTGCCCCGCAACTCATTTGGTCTCGGAGGTGGCTCGGCGCCATGCACTACTGTATGGAACCCAGCTGCCTTCGATTTTAAATGCCTCATTCGTTGCTTTTCTTTCTCAAACTCGTATCTTAAAAAAGACAACTTTTCAGGAGAGAACTATAATAAAATGCCATTTCTTAGATGTGGACTATTAGCTATAAATATAAATCTAATCTCTTTAAACGAGCAATACTTGTATATATATTTATATATAATTAGAATCTCGGAAACGGCTCCAACGATTTTCACGAAATTTTGTAGGCAGATGCTTTCGGGGGCGTGTAATTGATCTAACTAGGTTACATTTTTAGAAAACGTTGTTTTATCCGTGTTTTAAGGCAATTGAAATTTGCTATAATAACATACAGAGGTAATTTTCGCATCCACCTGCAAGGTTGGGATAGTTCTGACGGGAAAACGGGCGACCGTTTCGGGCCTATTTCAAGAGACCCGGTTTGAGTCATGATGTTTTTTTTCCAAGTTCTTTTTTTGTTGAAAAAGGATTATTTTAATTTTATATTCAATATTTTCTAAAAGAAATACACAAAAATTCGAAAAAACATGATTTACCAAAAAAATACCGAGCAAATCTCGGTCATCCAGGTACTACACCTTAATACGTTTTATTCAAGTCGTTAAGCCAAGTCAGAGGCCTCAGGGCGGCTTGAAAACTTCTGACAGTAAGACCAGCCACTAGTCTTCAAGTCTCCACCAACCCGGACTTGGCCCCCGTGGTGGAGTATGGCCTATACCTTCCTTAGGGAAGAGACCCGTGCCCCTCGGTGGGGACATGATGGGTTGATGGTGGTGAAGATTCCATATTTTATATTACAAAAAAAGTACCGAGCAAAGCTCGGTCACCCAGGTACTAAAACTAAGATACCTACTAATCTTTTGTAGCTTTAGTATGCATTTTTTGAGATAAGAGTTAGCTGCATTTTTTTAAGATACGGGTTTGAGTAGGTAAGGCAATATGTTGTACTTGGCCGGTTTTATCATTCTTGCGTCAGTTCCACACTCTGAGGTTCCACGTCTCTCCCAGAAGGGGACAACCAATGAGGAAGGAATTTTTTTTTTTGTTGTTAGATTGGCACACCTTTTTTTCATTTTGGGGCGGAGTACCTATGCATTGCATCTTTTGTTTAATTTACAGTGTGGTTTTTATGTACCTACATCATAACTAGTAGGTGTAGAGGTATATTGCGAATTTCACAATGGACAAAAACATCGAACAAAGAGTTTGGGCCGATTTCTTAATTGAGAATTTACACTAAGTAAATACATAAGTAAAGTTCTGTCACGCTCTTCTCTCAGAAATTTGATGAGACAGCACTACAGTTAGGTAAGTACTTACTTAGTGAAAATTCTTAACTAAGAAACCGCCCCCCCCTATTCTTAAATTTTGCATCGCCCATGGAATTTGTGACCGTCAGAATGGCCGGTCAAGTGTCGTATTTTACTTTGAAATATGTTCCTAGAATTGCTTACTAATTGCTTATATTTGCTTACCGCCATGAGAGATTTGCTTACTGCGTATTTTAGAAGAATTCAGTCATTTATGGTTGACCGGCCATCCTGATATCAGGATGGCCGGTCATAAAGCCGTAGCATAATAACTGTGTGGAATTACTGATTCTTTTGTAGCTCATAAATTGCTTACGAATTGCTTACTTAACAATTTGTAAACTAAGGTCGTGTAGCTATCAAGGAAATAAAAATATCGTATAAGTCAGTTATAGCGTACTGAAAGCCACCAGCGCCTGTTATAACTCCTGTTATAACTAAGAGCAAAAAGTTATTATCTTGTAACTTGTGCTTACATATCGATAGGCTCTGCTGCTCGTAGCTTTTATTTTTCGTTTAAGCAAGCAGTATCTACTTTTATATTTAAAACCAAAGTTGTATTGAAGTTGCATAAGTTTTTACTTATGTCTATCTACTATACGATGTAAGGCGTGTGGGACATATAAAAGACGTCCCTTCAATGTAACTTTGTACGAAAGTGAGTTGGTAAGATTAGGGGCTTTTCTCCGCGCTCGCTCGACGTCCTTTCTGTGAGTCAAACTGCCGTGTATCCGGTATCCCTCACTGATATTATAGATATTGTTAGCGTCAATTTCTGACGCAGAATGTATGACCAAAGCCATGTTAGGTTGGACAAGCAAGTAAAAAAAATTAATCTACTCTACCTACCCAATTATGGGTCAGTGAAAAAACTGTCGAAACGCAGTACACACTCGTAAAACTCACGCAACTTTAATAAAACTTTGATTTAAAACTTTGAATATAAAAAGTAAATACCTATACTGCTTGCTACGAAAAATAAAAGCAACGAGCAGCAGAGCCTTTTGATAAGTAAACACAAGCTACAAGATAATAATTTTTTGCTCTTAGTGTTATAACAGGCGCTGGTGGCTTTCAGTACCTACGCTATAACTGACTTATACGATATTTTTATTTCCTTGATAGCTACACGACCTTAGTTTACAAATTGTTAAGTAAGCAATTCGTAAGCAATTTATGAGCTACAAAAGAATCAGTAATTCCACACAGTTATTATGCTACGGCTTTATGACCGGCCATCCTGATATCAGGATGGCCGGTCAACCATAAATGACTGAATTCTTCTAAAATACGCAGTAAGCAAATCTCTCATGGCGGTAAGCAAATATAAGCAATTAGTAAGCAATTCTTGGAACATATTTCAAAGTAAAATACGACATTTGACCGGCCATTCTGACGGTCACTGGAATTTCATGTTTCGGAGCATGTTTCAAAGCTCCTAAAACTAAAATCCCAATGAAACCGAAAGTCAGCTAACAGCCCCACGACTCCATCCGTGACGGAACAATGTAGGTGAGGTACGTCTACCGCGTGCGCATTGATACAATAGTTTCTGAGCACGTGAAGCTAACGGAATCAGGCCAACGGCTTAATTGGGGCTATGTTCTGTTGTTTCACATGGTTTTATACGTATTAAAGTGTATTTTAACGGCCTTCAGATTTTTGATAGTGGAAGGCTTCGGAAGTGTTATGTTACGAGTATTCGTACGCGCATTGATTTAGTTCTAGAAGTCATCCATAAATTACTTACGTCACACGAATTTCATGATTTTTTTGGAACCTTCCCCGTCATTGTCACATCTGGTCACAATTGTAAGAGTCCCCTCTCTGTGTGACGTCATATATTTTGCAATTTTACATTTAGAAATCATTGAATTAAAACAGCAGTTCCGATATACGTTTATTTCAATCAAAATTATTTCTTTAATAAAATTAACATCAAATCAACCATTTTAAGAAATTAACAAAACAAAAACTATACATTATATTATTATGTAAAGATACAAAACTTAATCATCTTGAGTCCATGTCCATTTGAACCCACTCCTTTAGACCGAGTGGCCGACAAAACAATTTGAACCTTGTGATTAAAAAGATAGAGTAGCAAGAGGTTTTCGTTAATAGTTCGAAATTTGACGTCACGAAATTTAGGATCCTTTGATGTAATTTTTTGACGGCCTCATAGGGGCATCTTTTTCCTCCTGTATAATAAAGAATATTCATAATATCATATCATATTATATGAGCTTAAAAAATCACCACGGATTCACGTTTGACGTTTTCCTCACGGATTGACGTTTTCAAGCGAGGTATCTGGATAGCTGAGAAACTCTGGTTTTCTCACGATTCCTTCACCGTTAGCAAGTGGGGATACCACTATAACTTCACAAGTGTACCTATACAGGGTGCCCCAAAACTCAACGTCAAGCCGGACCCGGGTGAAAAGGAAAGTCATCATCATCATCATCATCAGCCCATTTTGTCCCCACCAAGGGGCACGGGTCTCTCCCCTTAGGAAGGTATAGGCCATACTCCACCACGGGGGCCAAGTCCGGATTGGTGGAGACTTGAAGACTAGTGGCTGGTCTTACTGTCAGAAGTTTTAAAGCCGCCCCTAAGGCCTCTGATTTGGCTTAACGACTGCCATCTATTGACGGCAGCCGGCACCAACTGCTTAACGTGCCTTGCGAAGTACGGAACCGCTCGGAAAAATGCCACTAGCGTTAGTCATAGACGGTCAAACATCCATGGACTGAACACGCCGTATGTTGCTTAACCTTAATAATCGCTTAAGATCACTCAGGCAGCCCAGGCTACGAGCGATTCGTGGAGCGAGCGTGGTTATCAGACAAATATAAACAAAATCGTTTTTTTATATTAAGTACAATTTTTTTTTAATTATTTATTCAAGAAATTTCTCAAACATAATGAAAATTAAAATTAAAAAAGGGCAATTTATTAAGTTTTTTTTTTATTTTCCTTCCAAGATGGAGCAGCTGGGTTAACAGTTTAAAGAAGCATTATTCAGTGTTACAAAACAAACAAAAAAAATTGGAAAATGTAAAGATTTGTGGCAACAGGATTTTTTTTAAATGCCTATATTTTTTTCATGCATTTTTTTTTTGTAGTATTCTGATAACTACTATGACTTGCCTTTTCACCCGATTCCGGCTTGATGTTGAGTTTTGGGACATAACGTAGAAAACAAACACGCTAACCAATGTCCAACAGATGGCGCTAGGTGTCAAGTCGTAGAGAGTACAGCGCCAAGTTATCTGTTCAGGTGGGCAAAATTGTAACGAACTTATTAATTGTAAATCCTGTTCCCCATTTTTTTGGTTTTATTTATTCATTTACTAAGATTTATAGATATATTTTCATTTAAATTGAAAGACGGGTTAAAGTATTCTCATTTTTCTAGGTAAATTTATTAAATGTTACCACTAAATTCTCCACTAGCGCCGCTATCAACTGAACAGATAAGATGGTGGCACTCGCTTCATCTTAAACCCATTTTTTTAAGTTTGAAAGTTTGTAATTTAGGCTTAAAACTGTAGGCTGTTTTGAAAAGAATAAATGTGAAGTTTCTTTGTTAGTTTCTTCTCCATGTAATCTATTAATTGTGTAACTAACAACTTTGACTTTGACTTTCATAAAGTAAATATTTTGTTTGTACCTACTATGAATAAAATGTTTGATTTTGTTTTTTTTTTAAATGTGCCTTGCGAAGCACGGAACCGCTCGGAAAAAGTTCACTAGCGTTAGTCATAGACGGTCACCCATCCATGGACTGAACGCGCCCTATGTCGCTTAACCGTCGTGATCGTTTAAGATCACAGAGGAAGCCGGGGCTACGAGCGACTACTCGCTTGTCTGTTACCTATTCGAATCTAACGTACCTTGAAATAAACCGTTTGCATTTACCTATATCGAATAAATTAAATTATTGAAGGAGCCCTGAAAACCCCCCGATACAACACCAACAGACGGCAGCACCGTGAGACGGATACCAAACAATGTAGGCTAAGCAGCAAACAAGTTTTTATCCACTAGACTAGATAGGTACTTAGTGAATTCAGCGAACAGAGCAGGTAGGTAAGTACTGTCACTTGTCAGGGATATGGTTTAACTCTCTCTTTACTTCGACAAACTTCATGCACCATTAAAATATGTACGGGGCATTTTAATAGACTAATCCTTAACACACTCACATGTATTTTAATTCAAAGTAAGAACAAAATGTATACTTTATGATATGAAAAATTCTTTATTGCACAATAAAGTCGTGTACATTATGATCGTCAAAGTTGTTAATTTCGATTTGTTTTATTTGTCTCCCTCCCGAATAGCAGGATAACTATTAAAATATCTGAAAACACGGGGAAAACATGTAGGGCACGCGGACGAAATCACGGGCAAAAGATACTATAATTAATTATACTTAATCACAGAATTTATTTTTTATATTTTTATTCTTTATTAGTAAATTTTAACTTCAATAATTAAGAAGAAAAAAAATTTAATTCGAAAACCTATGTGTGACGTCTCGTCATGACGTCTGTGACAACTGGATCACAAAAGCAAATTTCCTTAGCTCGCCGCGTCCGTCGCCGCCAAAAAAAAATTGTCAGTATCGGTTTGACAGAGTTTTTTTTTTAACTTTGAAAACGTTGATTGAGTACGATTGAGTAGAATTTGAAAAGCGAGGCATATTGACACAATATTCATACAGGTCTCAGAGCTACGTCACTTCCGGTTAAACAATTTTTTTTTAAATATTTATCTGTGTCCAGGAACAAATCGAAAAGATACGGGTCTTTTCTTTTTTCCCCTCTACTCAAAAATAATTTAAAAAAAGCAAGCATTTCTTTGTCGCATTGTCCATTCCGATTGCGGTGTCCTATCAATCATTGTGAGCCTGAAGGGATGACTTTGAATTGAACTGCGCACTAATACCGATGCCTGCGAACTTTCGCTACGGAGTACCTAGTACAATTAGAAGAAGATTAATGCGAAGGCCGTAGCATGACTCGGAAGCGTCTCGAAGTGGGTCGCGGCACTCGGAGTCATAACTGTTCACCGCGTACCTCACTGAATACCAAAATATGATACGCGCACCAGAAGAATCGCTCACTGGAACTCGGCATGCCCTTATATTACTTAACTTTCCACTCTATCGGGTTAAGCATTTAGACAACTCGAGAGTCAAAATATGCAACTGTATTTGACAGTTCGAAATAGGAGTTACTTAGTGGGAATAAAAGTCCCAGAATGTAACAGTGTAACAAAAGGTGGTATGACGTACCGGGAACAAAGGGGCTAAATCAGTCAACTCCATACAGTGAGTACTTACAGTTTGTCAAAAAATACTAGAAACCGGAAGTGAAAGTTAACTAATTGTTTTATTGAAAAACCTAAACATTTGCTATATCTATTGAAGCACATTACCTTAATTTATGTAAAAGCTCAAGATTTTAATTTATATAATGCTTGTAAGTGCAAGCTATTAACAAATGCAGACAAAAAGTCCGAGCAAAACCGAACTCTTTAATTTCTACATTTTCTTGACAAATTATACCCCTTTATTAACCGACTTCAAAAAAGGACGAGGTTCTCAATCCGACTGTATTTTTTTAATGTTTGTTACATCAGAACTTTTGAATGGGTGAACCAATTTTGATGATTCTTTTTTATTTGAAAGCAGGGCCTCGATTGCGCTAGTGCATTATAGCTCGATGACAGATATAGGGTCGTGTCACGTGACGTATCTTTTCATACCATTGACGCCTAGATTGTTTGATATGTGTGCGCGCGTAGACTTGAAGTGGCAATGAAACTAAATCGCCGTGTTCATGCAGTTGTCTTGTACTACAGTGAATTAACAGAATCTAGGTTCTGGTGTCTCTCGTGTATCCCGTGGTGGTTTTGGAGTCGGTGTCATTACGGTTAGATAAGGTTATAGACCTATATAGCTGTGCCCCGCGGTGTTACCCGCGGTTCATCGATTTTCCCGTAGGAATAAGATATTTCCCCGCGGTAAAACGTAGCCTATGTTTTAATCCAGGGTATCGGCTAACTCCATACCAAATTTTATTAAAATCCGTCCAGCCGTTTCAGCGCTAAAGACTGACAAACATATAAACACACACACAAACTTTCACGTTTATAATATTAGTGTGATTGTAGTGTTTCCTTGGCTGAGACCGAATCCAAAACATGTAAACATCCAAGACCTGGGTTTCTTTTTTGGGACCTCTCGTATGGTAGGCAGATGCGCTAACCACTGCGCCACAGAGATCGTCAAACAGAATTGGGAATGGATGAAAATATCAGAAGTGCTTGATTTTTTTTTGGTGATAGGAATAACCTTCCTTAACGCGAGAAAAACGTTTCAATTTTTTTGGCTTCGTAGTTAATTTTTAAATAATCTCAATACTTTTCCTTTCGTCGTTCTGGGCTCAGTACGGCATATCAGACATATTCCTTGGTCCGCTACGTATAAAAAAAAAGAAATCTGTAATGACAATGACATTGACAGCTTTTCAAGGTGGATTTTTTTTCATAAGTAGCGGACCAAGGAATATGTCTGTTATGCCGTACTGGGCCCAGAACGACGAATGGAAAAATATTAGGTAAGTATATTTAAAAAATAACTACTACGAGGCCAAAAAAATTTGAACTTTTTCTAAGGAAGGTTATTCCTATCACCAAAAAAAATATCAAGCACTTCTGATATTTTCACCCATTCCCTATTGCGGAGTGACACTCAATAACGCAATTAATTCGATATATTTCTTCCGGCATTCTTTAATACCAACTTCTCCTTTGTCAACAAGCTGCGCAACACTCCATGCTGTTAGTTCACCAAGACACTTCGTTATTAGAAGTTACGGAGGTTCGGAGATTCTTCTATCTAATTATTCTGTAGCAACTATACAATGCGTCAATTATCTTGTAGAAGCCTGTGAATAATATCACCTGTCAGTTACATACCACTTTATGGACGGTTGTAATAGCATTCTACAGGTGTTTTGTTTGAATGTATTATTGAACTTGGGTTATTGTTGCATTTATTGGGGTATATTATTGTACTCGTATACTTGGGGGTGTATATTATTGTATACTTGGGTATTATTGAACCAATCCGGACTTGGCCCCCGTGGTGGAGTATGGGCCTATAACTTCCTCAGGGAAGAGACCCGTATCTCTTGGTGGGGACATAATGGGTTGATGATGATTGTACTTGGGTGTGTTCGTGCGGCTGTTTCTAGTGATTGATTGGAATGAATCATGATCAGCCCTTATATTACGTAACTTTCCACTCTATCGGGTTAAGCATTTAGACAACTCGAAAGAGTCAATTAAGAATTTAATGATAGTTCGGAGTAGGAGTATGAGATACCTATTGGGCAAAAAGTCCCAGAATGGAACAGTGTGACATAAGGTGGTGTGACATACCGGGAACAAAGGGGCTAAATGAGACAACTCCATACAGTGGAGTCTTACGTAATTGCACCCCTGGACGCGCTGTTGAGGCGGGATACCATCGTAAGGTTTTTAAAGACGGATATAGGGACTAACTGTGAGGGAAAACATCGTGAAGAAACTAGCGTTAGTCATAGAACAGTCACCCGTCCATGCACTGATCGCGCCCTATGTTGCTTAACATCACTCAGGCGGCCGCCGGCCGGGGCTACGAGCGATTCCATTTGATTATTACACTTGTATGTCTTTCCACCGATGCAAACTATTTTTAACCGGTTCTCGATTCGACTGTTTTTTTTTATGTTACCTCAGAACTTTTGGCTGGGTGAACCGATTTTGATGATTCTTTTTTTATATGAAAGCTTGTGCTTCCCGTGTGGTCCCATTTAAATCTGGTCCAGTTCTGACATGGCATCCATGAGAAAACCATATAAGTCTCAAATTTCCCTGTTCAGGCACCATCCCCTTTCTTCATCGCAACGTCACCTTGTTGTGATTTGTGCTTCGTTACGTGCTAAGTGGTTTCTCACATAATGACACTAGTTTTCCATCATCACAATATAATGTAACTCAGAGATGTAAGGTTTCTATAATATTTATTTATCTCTGGTGTGTACAATAAAGAGTTCTAATCTTAGGGTTTTATTTCCTTTTTCCACAGCTTCAGGAAAAGCCCTTTATAATTAGGAGTTCTGTGTTTAGTCGACATCATATCTGAGGCTTTTTCTTGTTGAAATTTTTCTTAGCTCAGCTTTAAGTCGTTAGGCTATTGTTCGCTAAATTGACCTAACTCTCGTTTTCACACAGGAGAAATGGCCTCTACATTTCCGCTCCACTCAAAATCGCATTTGCTGTAATCATTCGTGTTGTTTTAACTCGGCTGCTTCCGCGGAACACGCTGCTGGCTCTTATATTGCACTTAAATGTATGATTAACGCTGATTTCCACGGTAAGAAGTGTTTTTTCTAAATTCTGGAGAAATTCTCCTGTTCAGTTTTCATAATAATAATAACTCCCACACAACGAAATCACTTGACCTGGTCCCAAACAAGGATACCCTGTGTATTTTTGTATTTGTATTTATTTATTTATGGATGAGTGACGGGTGTCACTTACTTACTTTTCCTGCATCAACGAGAAAATACATGCTTTTGATTTTATTTAATATTTTGGTATTATTTGCATTAGTTCACTATTATTCAGTACCTTAGTTGGTACCATATTTATTTATTAGACATTTAGACTTTTTTTTCGCCGTATATTTAGACAAATGTACGGCGGCCCCCAGTAAGAATCTAACCCGTGACCGCTTTCTTTATTTTATACTTTTGCCAAGGGTGGCAAGCAATAAACACATTACATTGAAGTTTCCAATGAAAGTCACTATCAAAATAGGCTCCGTTTCTTAAAGCGATTATTACTAATAAAAAACTTACAATGACTGTTGGTCATACTTTGGATAATATTACCGGGGTTTTGACTGCCTCGTTGGTCTAGCCGTTAAGGCGCTTACCTACCAAGACAGAGGTCATGGGTTCGATTCCCGCTGCCCGGGGCCTCAGTATGGGTGATTTTCCATGTCATTGCCTGGTTACCACAGCGTATCCTAGTATGAGACCTTGTCAAGTGATTGTTGTGTGGAAGTTGTTATTATTATTATTATTATCTGAGTTATTGTAATAGCACAGAGGAAAGAAACTATAATATGATTTAAGTTGTAGTTTGAGTTTACATGCAATTTTCTCGAAACCAATTTTGCCATTAAAATGTTTAACTTGCAACGCAGTTCCATTATGTAATTGACATATTTTGGCTGAGTTAACTTTGTTAAATGACGCTGAGAGTACGGGGGCTGGCGTACAAATAAATAGTGCTCTAACCATTGCAGGAAAATGTTGGCCATTAGGTCAAACGCCAAAGGGAATTCGCCAAACTTTAAAACCTGAAATGAAAGTCGTAGCGCATTTCTCACTAAGCAAATTCCAAGTAAATAACGCCCCGTGGCCTCAGGCTCAACGAAGCCGAGAATCCCACGAGTTTCCGAAGAAAAACGACGTGTCACGAGAACACGCTTGAGGGATGGCCCTCTTCCGGAGACTTGACCCGCGGCCGACCGGTTTGGCCTGGCTTATTGACACATTTTGCGCGCCGATGACACATGACTCCCGATTGACATTCGTCTCGCGTGGCACGACCGGCATGCACGTTACGCGAGTCTCACTTGGGAACCGGGTACAGAAGGCACGGCACAGCTCTAAATTGAATGAGCCGTTTTCAGAAGAACTAAAAAAAAAATCTAATGGCTGTCAAAGGAATGCAATTTTGGACCTCAGCCCAATAGCCATGTGTGATACATCATAAAATAGGTCTCAGCGAGCTGAATAAAAGTTACTATGACGCCAACAGTCAAATGTTTTTCCTTTCGGAGTTATGTTTTATTGAAAATGTTAGTTTTTTTTTCAATACAACATAACTCCGAAAGGACAAACATTTGGCTTTTGGCGTCATAGTAACTTTTGTTCAGCTCGCTGAGACCTATTCGATGATGTGTCACACATGGCTATTGGGCTGAGGTCCAAAATTGCATTCCTTTGACAGCCATTACATTTTTTTTTTAGTTCTTCTGAAAACGGCTCAAATAATCGCTCCTCGCAGAGTTGCAGAATGGTGGGTCAACGCAGAGGTCTAGCGGCAGGCTAACCTAACAGTAGATAGCTTACAGTATCCGACAAGGTTTAAATTTCGTGCCAAATCTTTAATGACACCCTTAGAAACGCCGCATCACAACCGGCTGTACACTTTTTGCCCAACAATTTCACTCCGCATTGACAAAGATATCTAGTCCACGAGTGATTGCCACCAGCTCGTAATAATAGCAATAATTTGCCAGAGTTATGAATAGCACGAGCACCTGCGCGGTGTAGCGCGGTCGGCCGACCATGTCCGCCGTGATCGCTCACGCATATTGTATTCAGCGCAGCTTGTTGCGAAGAATACCAAACGACGAGGGAACTATTCGAGCGCTCAGCGAAATGGATATCTATAACTTATCGAGGAAAACACTGCACAAAGGTTATTCAGAGCAGCAAACAATTAATTTCGTCAGCCGAATTATAAGTGAGTGACCACTTGGTATAATATCAATTATGGTTATATTTTTCCGAAAATACTTACTTTGACTAGGTAGGTAATTGAGTCAAAATATCATATTAAAGCAAACCTTTAGGGACTCTACATAACCCGATCACGGAAAAAGATCTGAGCGCTATGAGCGTCTATGAGCGTTTGGACGGCAGAGAGAAGACAAGACGTTGAGCTTAAAAAACCGAACGCGTATTCGTCATAGAAATTACTCGTCTCTTTACAACCTTTCACGGCACACCATGACCAGTAGTAAACTAGTAACCATACATAACTAATTGCAACTGGCGACGCTGATCGTCCCACACGGGACGCCCGTTGCTGCACGTACTAGAGCCGTGAAGAAACGGGTTGCGCGCGTGTCCGACATTACAACTACAGTCCCGTTATCAGCACTGATCGCTTGTCGAGTGGCTCTCGGCCAATGGCGACCGAAAGGCGATACTCGGGTGAGATCTCTGTAGAAGTGTGAAGTGGATCTCACCATTAGCTGGCCCTTTTTGATGGATACTGGATCTTATGACGCGCGTGATTAGAGCTACTGGATACTTTATTTTTGATATGTTGTATCTTAGTATGCTCGGACAGACTGATCTATTTTAACTACTCGTATGGTGTACAGGGATTTTAGTCTAATTTGCGGTTTCGAGACGTTTCTAAGATCGCCGGTGTTCACGATACGAATATCATATGAGTGGTTCCGTGCTTCGCAAGGCACGTTAAGCAGTTGGTGCCGGCTGCCGTCGATAGATGGCAGTCGTTAAGCCAAGTCAGAGGCCTTAGGGCGGGTTGAAAACTTTTGACAGTAAGACCAGCCACAAGTCTTACAAGCCTCCACCAATCCCGACTAGGCCCCCGTGGTGGAGTGTGGCCTATACCTTCCTCAGGGAAGAGACCCGTCCCCCTCGGTGGGGACATAGGTGGGTTGATGATGAAAGAAAACATACACATTTGCCCTTAACGGATGCTTAAGCGGATCTTCGGCAGACACGGGTTTCCAAGGATAGATACAGATACAGCAGCGAGGCGCAATTAAAACATAATCGCTAAACAATGGTACGAGCGCCGGCGCACGCGGCGCGGCAAAGGGCGGTCCCGCGACTTTCATATAAGAGAGCTATGGGAACCTCCGACAATGGCTCTTCCGCTTTTTCGCAGTCATTCAGCCGCATGTGAAGTGATTTCTCGAGTGAAGAAAGTAAAAGTGGGTCACGAGAGGCGCACGCGGCGCGGCGGCTTCCCGTCCGATACAGGCGCTGGCTACTGGTATCTATAATCCATTTATCCATAGTTGGCATTTTTTTTGGACTTCAAACGACACTGAATCAAAAACCTTTAGCGTCAGAAAACTCGATACCATTTGCAAATTTAGTACTAGCTAGCACTAAATTTGCAAACTGTTTCGAGCCCTCTACCGCTAAAGGTTTTTGATTTAGTGTCGTATAAAGTGTGAAAAAAAATGCCAAGTATAGACAAATGGATTATACGTCGCCTACGCGCACCTTAGAGCCAAATTCGACACTCAGGACAAAACCTTACCGTCGTATATTATTGTACGTAATGCAGGAAGCCTAATTTGATTCGTTTACGACTCATTTTTCGGCTTCTTACAAGTTGTCTCACTTTACGCAATAGTCCATGTAGACTATTGCCGACTCGTTAAATAATTTGATATTTTCAAGTTCATCAGTTTAGCTTCGTAAGTTTTTATAAATTTTTGTACACATTTTTAGCCTCTTATAATGTGTCTCACTTTGCTACGCAAAATTTCTTGCAGTTTATTGCCGACTCATTAAATAAAATTTTATATTTTCGTTCCGTTCATCTTTGTCAATAAATCATCATCATCATCATCATCAACCCATTATGTCCCCACCGAGGGGCACGGGTCTCTTCCCTGAGGAAGGTACAGGCCATACTCCACCACGGGGGCCAAGTCCGGATTGGTGGAGGCTTGTAAGACTAGTCTTACTGTCAGAAGTTTTCAAGCCGCCCCTAAAGGCCTCTGACTTAGCTTAACGACTGCCATCTATCGACGGCAGCCGGCACCAACTGCTTAACGTACCTTGCGAAGCACGGAATCGCTCGGAAAAAATGCCACTAGCGTTAGTCATAGACGGTGACCCATCCATTGACTGAACGCGCCGTATGTTGCTTAACCTCAGTGATCGTTCAAGATCACTCAGGAAGCCCAGGCTACGAGCGATTCAATAAATAAATTGCAGTAAAAGTACCTAAATAAACTATTAAATAGTTTATAGGTAGGTACTTTTACTGCAATTTATTCATTGACAAAGTATTAGGTACGAGGTTTTATTGAAAGACCAGAAATCTTAATAACCGTTTTCTCAGAAACTATTGTAATTAATCAACTTCCAATAGGCTATTTAGTTTATATTTACACCATTTTGAAATTCGATGCTGTCAATTTGTTTGAAAAAATATATAATATGAGAATTTTAAATTTACTCATTTTGGAAGTCGTTTAATATTGACATACTTGATAGAAATGGTTTAGTTTTTGCGTTACAGATTCCAATAGTAAGTTTTACGTAAGTCTCAGAACATAATAAAAGCATTAGTCATGAATAGCCCGCGCAGCAGGCACTCAATGCCACGGCCGCGTATTTATAAAAAGCAAACGTATATTTAAGCACATTTCCAAGCAAACGGTTTGGTTATGGCACTGCCTTAGTGCTGCGGACCGTCAGACCTGCCGGCTGCGGGCGCAGGGTCATGGACCACTGGCCGACGCGACCAGCTGCAGAATTTAATTCTGTATCTAAATTCAATGGTTGCAGGGTACATGTTGCAGGATGTCTGATGACCGCATAAGGAAGCTTGGACGATGGAGCGGAGGCGATCAGTGACAATGTGTTTTTTTAGATTACATTAGAACTTTTTATATACACACAAAATAAATAAATTTCAAAAATCACAAAAAAAAATTATTTACATTCTGTTGGTTGAATGCCAATGTACTTATAGTGTTAATGTTAACCGCTCCCTTGGGGCAAAAAAAGAACAACGCAGCGAAAAAAAAACTCCTCTCCAAACCACCATCTCTCAAATCACGTTAAATCTAATACTTAAGTTGGTATAAATATAATATATCTACCTAGGAAGCTCAAGACCGGTGTGTGCAATCCACACTTGCATATCAAAATATTATTTACTATTCTTGCAAAAGTAGGAAAACACCAATGCTGCGGCCAGACAGACACACTGACGGCTCCAGCAGCATACTCATTTTGACACTTTGGAGTCGTCTAAATGCTTACGAACCCGACAGAGTTGAAAGTTACGCGATGCAAGGGCTGGAAGTCAAATCTTGGCGAACGCCTAATGGTAAGGCCACACTATCGCGATAACGCGAAGATTTGCGTTGCCGCGACATGTCTGGCCAAAAAATTCGTCCTATCGCGAATCATCATCGCGAATACAAACACCCTTCGCGCTGTTGTCGGTAAAATACCGCACATCAAAGGGTTTTATCGCAAAATGAATTTAGCAACGTTCTAGATTGTCGCGACGTAGCGAAGGTTTATTTAATGTGGCCACGCTCTTCGCCGTAGAGGGAACACGAAATTTTGTCGCGACAACGCGAACACAAGTCTTCGCCTTCAAGTGTGGCCGCAGCATTAGAAAATTGTATTAACCGGAAAGTAGAAAATGAGAGATTGACTGAATGAGAGAGGACCCAATTCGGATCCTGCGGTACAAGCGGTGCCGCATCGCTAGACGCTCTTCCCGCTAGCAAACGGTACGAGTCGCATCTAGGTAAACCGGCGCTGAACCAGTCTCAATGGAAATCTAATGAGGCTGTGATTTGTGCGCAGTCATCCACTAGGTACTCTCGGAGCTAGCCCGAGCCCACTCAGGTCGTCCGAAGAATCTTGTTCTTGGAGAAATTTGCATGCATTCTTATCTATAAAATTTACTAGAACAGGCTGTTTGAACTAGTCTGCCCAGTTTTTAGCTTAGTCTCAAAAACCAAATGCTTAGTGGAAAGTTTCCCAGTTTATAGTTTGGTTTGTTAGTGTGCCTTAATTCAAATAGAGGCTGAATGAAAGCTCCTTCCTGCTTATTATCTCTACAACCATCAATAAATTTGGCGTATTTAGGATTATATTATATGGAGGCTAAAATTATAACAATTGTATGCTGTCTGAAACGTAAGTATAACAAAATTGTATTATTACTTATTGCATCAGAACACAAGTTTTGCACATAGGCGAGCTTAATGCTACTAAGCATTATCTTCCAACTAACCTAAGTGATGATGAATCATGTACAGCTACCGTAACATAGAAAATTAAATATATAACTAACTTACTTACACCTAGACATATAAACAAATAGATATCAAATAAATAAATAAATAAATACATAGAACTTTGATAATGATAATGTGATATATACATGAGAATACTACTTACAATAAGCTAAAATAACATAATTTGTATGTACTTAAATTTCAAGTGATGGGGCCTGTTGGATGTCTAGAGGCGAGCTATTCCATAGCCGAATTGCTGTCACCGTGAAAGAGCATGAATAATCAGCCGTCTCAATAACAAGCGATCTGAACTAGCGATCACACGAGCTAAATAGTACGGTGTGGTTGTGCTACTAACCGCAGAAGGGGATTCCGTCGGGCACCCAGTGCCCCTCTGAGCAGAGGCGGCGCGCGGGCCCCAGCAGCTCGAAGCCCCTCTCGCAGGAGTAGGTGGCCACCGTGCCCTCGGCCATGCCCTCGTCGGAGAAGGAGACGCGCGAGTGCGCCGGCGCACCGGGGAAGCGGCACGCGGCGCTGGCGCTGCCTGCGAACGGAACACCCTGTTTAGAAAGTAGGATTTAAGGACAATGGACAACTTGTATGTGTAAGTGTTTCAATATAATCGCTTGTAGCCCCGACCGCCCGAGTGATCTTAAACGATCACGAATCTTAAGCAAAATAAGGTGCGTTCAGTGCATAGATGGGTCGCCTCGGTCAGCCTATGACTAACGCTAGTGGCACTTTTCCGAGCGGTTCTGTGCTTTGCAAGGCACAGTAAGCAGGTTGGTGCCGGCTGCCATCGTTAAGCCAAACAGAGGCCTTAGGGCGCGCCCGGGCGGCTTGAAAACTTCTGACGGTAAGACCAGCCACTAGTCTTACAAGCCTCCACCAATCTAGACTTGGCCCTCGTGGTGGAGTATGGCCTATAAAAACCGAATATAATCAATAAGTGGGGCTAACATGCAACGACAGTGATTTTTTTAAGAAATGAATATAAGGTATATAAAATAATAAGGTATATTAAAATAAAATTAATATTTAAGGGGCCTCCAATAAAACAATAGTATTTTTTGGAGTTTTTGCTCGATATTAATAACGGCAACATGTAGACGCTTCGAATATTCAAATGTATAGATATGGGTAGGTACGGAAGCGGGAGTCCGACTTGCACTTGGTGTTTTTTTATATTTAATTTATTTCACGACTTCATGCGAGAGGTCCCGGGTTCTAATACCGGCTGGGGACAAAAAAAATAATCCCAGTCATGTTTACTTTTTTGTGACGTCGGTCGCTGTTTCTGGTTCCCACGGCATAGGATATCCTAGTGTTGGGCCAAAAGCAATGTATGTGCCTGTATGTAAATGTTATTTCTATGTCTACCATTTTTAGAATGAAATTTTAAATTACGACGCCCAGTACATTTGTTTTTCATTTTCATCTTTTGCTACCTTTTGACGAAACTACTAGGTATTGAAAACTTTTATTACCAAATTGTTTTGGGTGCTGTTTTTTCTGTTTTCATCGAAGTTCCTAATTATAGTAGATTGAAATAAAACACTCATTGAAGTTGTTAACTACATGTATTCTATACTATAATTTTACTGAACCTCGCTTTTCTGCGCCCAATTGTTTTTCGCAATGGTAATTTCGTAAATGTCAAATCTTTTTTAAGGCGCTTAGTTTTTAAAGGGAAAAAATTTATTCTTTTTTAGGGACCCCTCGGATCCTGCCAATGTCAAGTTTTCTGAAGATGACAAGTTTTTTTTTCCTAGGAAAAATTTTCCAGAGTACGAAAAAAAAATGCATAAAATAAACGAGTAACTGAAGATCAAAAATAAAGTAAGAGAAAAATAAGTGAGATCCTATAAGCTGCCAGTTTCTAACGATACCATGGGTCGATACAAGAATTTTTTAAATAAATAAAACTAAAAATACTCCAAATTTGTGCAAGCGTAAACATAAATCACCCTTGTTTTACCCCTAAGGTCAGGTGAAACTGTAAATTACCTATCTGTATGTATAAAGTTTTATATAAAAATCTATCTAAAAGTCCGTTTTTTTTATTCAATGCAAAAAAAAACAAACTGTCACGTTGACAATTTGACATATCAATACAAGCCAAAGGCTGTCAATGTCTGAGTGTTGGTAGTATAAAAACCAAATACCTAATCCCATTTTGCTTCCAAGGTAAAGTTGTGTGTTCTACGTAGGTAGTAGACTTTGTTTATTATGTGTGTAATTAAATTTTAAGTACCTACCTGTTTTTTTTTTTTGGAATCTGGTTTTTCGAGCTGCCAATAATAGTTTTTCTCGCAAAAGAGCAACTTAAAAAAAAAAGAAAAAAGAAGATTGGATTTGAACCTGAGTCTTTTAGTTTCCAGAGCGCCCGATTCTCCACCTGAGCTATTACAACCTTTCAGATTGTTGCGAAAATTACCTTCGTAATCTAATTATCAGTGTTTAATTGCCCAAAACACGGATAAAATAACGTTTTATAAAAATTAAAATTAATCGCCCCGGAAGCCACTTGCATACTGAATTTCATGAAAATCGTTGGTGCCGTTTCCAAGATTCAGATTCAGATTATATATCGGGTGTCCCAAAACACAACGTCAAGCCGGAATCGGGTGAAAAGGCAAGTCCTAGTCTAATCCTAGTCCTAAAATACAAAGAAAATAAAAAAATGCATGAAAATAATTATAGGCATTTAAAAAAAAATTAAAAATCCTGTTGCCACAAATCTTTACTTTTTAAATTTTTTTTTGTTGTCTAACTGAATAATGCTTCTTTAAACTGTTAACAAAATTTCAAAACCAGCTGTCCCAGCTTGTAAGAAAAGTAGACTTAAAAAATGGTCCATTTTTAATTTTAATTTTAGTTTTCATTATGTTTGTGAAATTTCTTGAATAAATTATAAAAAAATATTTTTTTTTCTTACAATAAAAAAAAAATTTTTTTGTTTATATTTTTCTGATAACCAGTATGACTTGCCTTTTCACCCGGTACCGGCTTGACGTTGAGTTTTGGGACACCCATACGCATAAGAATTCCTCGTTTAAGGGGTTACTTATGTAAGTAAGACATAATTGTGTCTATGTGGTAAGGATTTTGGTGACATGAATCTTCTATTCACAGTAAAGATAAATCTACCGAATATTTTATAGCGGTAACACACCGTAATTTATTTTTATCGTATAAACAAACGGAGTTTAGAAAACTTAAGTTTTCAAAACAGATCTTACGTCCACGTAAGACGGACAGCATGCTGTCTCGCTCGACAATTTAAAATAATAGGACTACCTACCTTATATTCAACATATTTTTCATTAATGCGGTCTGAGGGACATTAATGGACAATTAAATTGAGGATATTAAAGGTATAGGCACATATTTTCCTTATCCTGTACTTACCCTATTTTTGATGGAGAAAAATTAGCTTTCAAAATTAATCATTTTGGAAACCATTTAGTGAAAACAGTGAATAGGGAAACAAAAATAGTATTCAAATATTCGTAACTTAAGGGTTTGATACATGCATACCTAAGTATCAAACCCTCGGAGCACATTTACGCGCATTATTGTGCTAGTAAACGTACCTACCCTATGCTTTGACCCAGAAATTAGTGCAAACTTCCACTTTACTAACTTAGCAAAAATAGTGGGAAAACTCATGCCAATGCGTCCGAGTCCGATCTATTAGTCGCACCGCACGTAGGATAAATTGCAAGAACAACGTGATATTTCGAATAAAACCATTTTTTATTTATAGATTTTTTTAACGCGATTTTATTTACTCCGAAAACGCCGGAATAATGAGCAAAATAGACACTGCATCACGTTATAGGGCTATCTCTTTCGGCCATTACTTTGAAACCTTAAAAAAATGCTCTAATGTAACGTAAGGGTTCCGAAATAACACGTTGTTCTTGCAAATGTGCGAATTATATTATTATGTATCACTAGATGAATAATAATAATAGTGTATTATGATGTTATACATGTTATATTGTACAAGCATAATACACAATTTATTTACCTAGGTTGATACTTTGTTTAATTTGAATTAACAGGTTCCGAAGCTATGAGCTTCCAGAGCCTTATAAAAATTGGATAATTTTTCTTGAAGAAGTTTACTTCACATCCTCTTTATTAGCCCGCGGAGATACAACCATACCGCGCTGCACGATACCTACAGCGACATCTGTTGTCACCAGAACAGTATTTGAAGCAGCCTTGACTAGCAATAGGTGACTCCTTGTAATAACGCTTAAAAACTATTTACATTAATGATACAGTCCGTTTATCTATTTATATTATATTAAGTTTGAAGTTTTCCATATTCAAAGAGTAAAACGGACCCTATTACTAGTGCTAGTGGAGAATTTAGTAGTAACATTCAAGAAATTTACCTAGAAAAATGAGAATATTTTAACCCGTCTTTTGATTGTAAAGATGAAAATATATCTATAAATCTTAGTAAGTGAATAAATAAAACTAAAAATGTACAATTAGTTAGTTAGTTACAATTTTGCCCACTTGAACAGATAACTTGGTGGCGCTGTACTGAGAGCCGATGTCCGTCCGTCTGTCACAATATTGCATCTCATGAACCGTGACAGTTAGATAGCCACTCACCTGTCCCTACGATACCCAGCACGAGTTCGCAGAATAAAATAATAACAGAATTATAAAGTAAATATTTAAGGGGTCTCCCATACCTACAGCAAACGTGATTTTATTTTCTCGATATTTATAACTGCATCAGATAGACGCTTGAACTATTCACATAATATTTAGTATTATCATCATCATTTAGCCAAAAGAAGTCCACTGCTGGACATAGACCTCCTCCATAAAAAGACCGATCGGAAGCGGCTTGCATCCAGCGTCTTCCCGCCACCACTTGGATGAGATCGTCTGTCCATCTTGTGGCTGGTCGTCCTGAGCTGCGCTTGCTGATATGTGGTCTCCATTAGAGAACTTAAAAGTAAATAATTAAATTTAAATAAGACATACATTTTTAAGGAGGGCTCCCATACAGAAAAAGTGGTTTTGTTTTGCCGTTTTTAAAATATTGATACGGTACGGAACCCTTCCTGCGCCTACCCGACTCGCACTTGGCCGATTTTTGTAATGATATTTATGGTATAAGAACATAGTATTAGTAATATGCAAATGTACAAATGTACATAGTCCGATTAGTCCGGTTTCTATACCTTAGGTACATTTAATTAGAATCGAAATGTGCCGAAGCTGTGAGCTTCCATAACCTTACAAAAATTGCCTTGACGAGTGGAGCTGTCACGCTGAGATAGCCAAAGCCTCGTAGACATCCCATTTATTATCCCCCGGAGATAAAACCATACCGCGTTGCACGATACCGACAGCGCCATCTGTTGGCAATACAACGGTATTCGAAGCAGGCTTGCCTAGCAATGACTATAGGTACACTTGTGGTAACGCATAACAACTATTAACATTACTGCTACAGTCCATCTATCTATTTATATCATACTATCTGGCAAACGGTGTTTTGCCATGGAAATTATTTGTAGGGATTAATTGAAAAATGCTCTCTTGGTTTAATGAAAAATAGATAACAAACCACCTATTCTCAGACCTACCGAATATACTGGATACAATATAAAGTTTCATCAAAATCGGTCAAGCCGTTTCGGAGGAGTATGCGCACTAACACGGTGAACGAGAATTTTATATATTAGAAGAAGAAGAAGATTAAGTTTTTAGGGTTCCATATTCAAAGGGTAAAACGGATCCTATCACTGAGACTCCGCTGTCCGTCCGTCCGTCCGTCACCAGGCTGTATCTCATAAAAAGTGATAGTTAGACAGTTGAAATATTCACAGACGCTGTATTTCTGTTGCGGCTACAACAACAACTAAAAAACAGAATAAAATAAATATTTAAGGGGGCTCCCATACAAGAAACGTGATGTCTTTGCTTCATTACTTGAAATGATCACGACGTATTAAGTTCTATATTTACTTTAAAATAAGTATTTAAATTAAAATAAAACAAATGTTTAAGGGGGCTCCCATACAATGGACGTGATTTTTATTGCCGTTTTTCAGATAATGGACGGAACCCTTCCTATGCGAGTCCAACTGGCCCTTGGCCAGTTTTTATAATGATATTATTTATCTATAGTATAAAAATAATATCTCTTTGCTAAAATATGCCTCAACCACTTAAATTGGTCTAAATATGCAAAAGTATATTATGCAATGGGCTAGTTGCCCTAAAAAATGTAATTAGTCCGTCTTTTAGATTATTCAAAAATAAGGGAGATGGTGCGACGACCTTACAAAATATTTACCGGGGTGGGAAGTGCTGGCCGAGAACAGGGAGGAGTGGATATCTAAAGGGGAGGCCTTTGCCCAGCAGTGGGACACGTGGGACAGAGATGGTCTCTTCCCTGAGGACGGGGGCCAAGTCCGGATTGGTGGAGATAAGACTAGTGGCTGGTCTTACTGTCAGAAGTTTTCAAGCCGCCCTAAGGCCTCTGATTTGGCTTAACGACTGTCTATCTATCTACGTTTAATTCGAATTGAAAGGTTCCGAAGCTGCGAGCTTCCAGAGCCTTACAAAAATTGCTGCGATTGTTGACATCGACAGGAGGTAAGTGGTTATGGCGACGTAAACATCCCATTTATTATCCGGCGGAGACACAACCATACCGCGTTGCACGATACCTACAGCGCCATCTGTTGGCAATACAACGGACTTCGAAGCAGGCTTGCCTAGCAATGGGTGACTCCTTGTAATTACGCATAACAACTATTGACATTACTGCTACAGTCCATCTATCTGTTTATATTAAATAGCTGTTGCCCGCGACTACGCATTAGTTATTAAGCATAGTTGAAATTACTAAAATCGACCACGTGAAAGCCAACTATACGGACACGTCCGCGTGGGCTTTAGTTGAGAAGTGTTTGCAAATAAGATAGGGATACCTTTAGCGCATGCGAAAGAGCTTTCATACTAACTTCGCAACCCCCTCTTACCCCCTTAAGGGATGACTTTTAATGAAGGACCTTCATACTGAATTTCATTCGAATAACTTCATAAACGGCAAAGTTTCATACTAACTTTGCACCCCCTTTTTTCCCCTTAAGGGATGTTTTAAAAAAAACTATTTTACACGTGTTTCATAATTTTAAATGAAGAACCTCGTACCCAATTTCAATTGAATAACTTCAAAAACGGCAAAGTTTCATACTAACTTTGAACCCCCATTTTACCCCTTTAAGGGAGTATTTAAAGTGGTGGTGGCGTAGTGGGGTTGACCCTTGCTTCTCGATCATGAGGGTCTGGGTTCGAACCACGCATGTACCAATGACTTTTAGTTACGTACATTTGTTTGTACAGCAACACCATTCGCTGATAAATTGTGCCCGGATAACGGCGACAGGCTTGCCACTTGTCACGTTTGGGACCTAATAAACTCGGCAAAACGTGGGTCCAGTTCTAGAGACTGGTGCCTCTGCCTACCCCTTCGGGGATAACGGGCGTGAGTTTATTATTTATTTATTATTATTTTAAGGGATGAATTTTCAAAAATCCTTTCTTAGTGATCCCCTACCTTACAAAAGGAACCCCTGTGCAAAATTTCAAGTTTCTAACCCTTATAGTTTAGGCCCTGCGTTGATATGTCAGTCAGTCAGTCAGTCAGTCAGTCAGTCAGTCAGCTTCTCATTTTACATATACAGTGTGTCCCTGGATAAAGTGCAATCCCGAAAGGGGATGAAACTAGACCATGAATCATTGACTAGAAAAATATAAAAAAAAATTAAAAAAAAATATTGTAGGATTTATTGGTATTTTAAGATTTTCATGTTTCATTAAGGACTCTATGTACAAAAGTATTGATTTCTTCCAAAATAATGGGTCTATTTCTTTGAAATAAAAAAAAACAGTATGCCTAATACCTGGCGATGACCATGAAATAATAAATAGTCCGCAAAAAAGTAACTATCTTGGGTAAAAAAATGTATTTTTATGAAAAAAATGATTTTTTTAGACGTTTATTTTAGAAAACTTCAAATTACTAAAAAAATGTGCCCTATAACTATGTAATTTTATAGCTTACTTTTATTCTTTACCATTTTAGCTTCCAAATAAAAAAAAAACAATGTTCTAACTAAAAAATTGGCTAGGTAGGAGTTATTTACATTTTAGTAGGTAATAAAAGTCAGACTTTAATCACAATAACTTTATTAATAAAATTATCCGTAATTTACAATTTTGCATTTTTATTTAATGCATTAAATGTTCAAAATGGCCTCCTCGATTTTGCAAGCACATTACTGCACGAATATTAATTTGGTTAGTGGCTCTGCGAATAATTCCTAGATCATTTTTAATGTCATTTGCGCACTGAATTATTCGGTCGTGCAACTGTGCCTCGGTATTTATTGGCGTGCTGTATACTCTTTGCTTCATGACACCCCATAAAAAATAATCTAGGGGTGTCAGATCAGGTGAACGCGCTGGCCAGCCTACTGGCCCTCCTCGGCCAATCCACCGGTTCGGGTAATTTTCGTTCAAAAATCGCCGCACCTCCCGCCCATAATGTGCAGGACATCCATCCATTTGGAGATACATACGCCCACGCCGTAGCCAGGGGAACATCTTCCATCAACATGGGTAAATTTTGTAGTAATTCTAAAAAACGTTCAGCATTTAGGGTTCTGGGTAAAATTACTGGACCAATTAAAATGTCGTCGATTAAGACTGCCCATACGTTTATTGAAAATTTTACTTGAAAATTAGATGCCCGCTTCAATCGTGGATTTTCGTGAGACCACTGGTGCAAATTTCTGCAGTTTGTAATGCCGTCTCGGGTAAATGTCGCTTCGTCCATCCAAAAAATGCGTTTGGGAAAAATTTGGGTCAGCTCTAATTTTTCTTAGAATCCACGTCGACATTACGCATCTTGGACGATTATCTACATTTTCGTGTAAATGTTGTACTCGTTGGTAATGGAAAGGATGCAATCCCTCCTTTTTCAAAATTCGCCAGACAGACGTCTTCGATATGCCATGACGCAACGCTAATCGTCTTATGCTTGTTGTAGGGTCAGCAAACAGATCGTTTAAAATGGCCTCTTCTATCGCATTGTCAATAATGACAGCTGGTTGCTCACGGCGATCTCGTGCCAAACCAAGTCCAATGTTGGAGAGCCTCCTATGAATCTCTTGAAAATTTCGAGCTGAGGGTATGAGTCTGCCCGGGAAAGCATTTATGTATGCAGTCCGAGCGACTGTTGTGCGACCATGTGACATGCCATAATAATAATACATGTCGGCTATTTCTCGAGGTGAGAACTCTGTCAATCGCGGCATTTCGTCAACACTTAACAGCAGAACAGGAACAGTCCAAACGTAACGAACAGTAGAAAACGTAACAGTCAACAATGTAACAAAAACTTAATAACAAATCAACGAGAACACAATGCGAGAACGAGAACAGTAGTAGCAGCGGCGAGAATATCGGAGCGACTGTGTAAGTCCTGTTTCGAACCCCCTGCCTCCCCTCCCCTTGCCTTCCCTCTACCTAAGTGTAGAACAAAAGGACTGCGACTGCCGAAGGGCACAGAGTAGGACGGAAACAATGGAAAAAACGGTCTCTACCTGCACGGTAACACGATTAGGCTCCACTTTAAAAGTTCGTAGATAGCGTGTTTTTTTAGTTAGAACATTGTTTTTTTTTTATTTGGAAGCTAAAATGGTAAAGAATAAAAGTAAGCTATAAAATTACATAGTTATAGGGCACATTTTTTTAGTAATTTGAAGTTTTTTAAAATAAACGTCTAAAAAAATCATTTTTTTCATAAAAATACATTTATTTACCCAAGATAGTTACTTTTTTGCGGACTATTTATTATTTCATGGTCATCGCCAGGTATTAGGCATACTGTTTTTTTTTATTTCAAAGAAATAGACCCATTATTTTGGAAGAAATCAATACTTTTGTACATAGAGTCCTTAATGAAACATGAAAATCTTAAAATACCAATAAATCCTACAATAATTTTTTTAATTTTTTTTTTATATTTTTCTAGTCAATGATTCATGGTCTAGTTTCATCCCCTTTCGGGATTGCACTTTATCCAGGGACACACTGTATAGATTAAGTTTTTAGGGTTCCATATTCAAAGTAAAACAGACCCTATTACTGAGACTCCGCTGTCCATCCGTCCGTCTGTTACCAGGTCATGAACCGTAATAGTTAAACAGTTGAAATATTCACAGACGATGTATTTCTGTTGCCGCTACAATAACAAACACTAAAAAACAGAATAAAACAAATATTTAAGGGGGCTCCCATAAAACAATCGTGATTTTGTAGCTCGGTTTTGCTTAATATTGATAAATGCAACAGGCAGACGCTTGAAATAATCGCGGAATAGGTATTTAGATATTATATTTACTTTAAAAATAAGTACATATTTAAATTAAAATAAAACAAATATTGAATCGCTCGTAGCCTGGGCTGCCTGAGTGATCTTAAACGACCACTAAGGTTAAGCAACATACGGCGCTTTCAGTCCATGGATGGGTCACTGTCTATGACTAACGCTAGCGGCATTTTTCCGAGCGGTTCCGTGCTTCGCAAGTTGGTGTCGGCTGCCGTCGATAGATGGCAGTCGTTAAGCCAAGTCAGAGGCCTTAGAGCGGCTTGGAAACTTCTGTCAGTAAGACCAGCTACTAGTCTTACAAGTTACAGTAATGACAATATAATGTTAAGTAATTATGTTAATGTCATAGATTTTCCGCATTTTTGTGATGTTATTTTTATCTAATCTGCTGTATTAGGTGAAATACCTGTAAGGGCGGGGTTAATTATGAAATAAAAAATCCTAAACTTTTTATAACGATATCTATGGTATAGGTACAAACATAATAATTACTCGAATCTACGAGTAAGTTAGACGCACGTTATTTTAAATACAATAAAGGTGTTAATAATGTGTGTTACTGATATCGCTGCCTAGTTACCACTGGGTATCCTAGTTTGGGACTAGAATAAGTCATTGTCAGTGTGCAAGTGAGTTATTTCGAAATTTGTCTGGCCGTGAGTGGTCCAGGTCGTGACCTGACACTTTGTAAAGGATGCATAACCCTCAACATAGCAATCCACAGCACAGATGAAACGGGCCCAAAAGCGTAGAATCGTGCTCTGAAAAAAACTCGTGACCAATTGCAGAACGCGTGGTCCGTATTCCAAAGAATATAGAGCTGTCAAAAGATTTACCACAATTTGAACATACAGTGCCACCATCTTAACTGTTCTGTTGATAGTGGCGCTAGTGGAGAATTTAGTAGTAACATTTGAGGAATTTACCTAGACAAATGAGAATATTTTAACCCGTCTTTCAATTTTAATGAAAATATATCTATAAATCTTAGTAAGTGAATAAATAAAAAAAATTGGGGAACAGGATTTACAATTTATATGTTAGTTACAATTTTGCACACCTGAACAGATAACTTGGTGGCGCTGTACTCTGATTTCCCATGGCGTAGGTATGTATTTCGGGGTTCATCGTAATTCCCTGGAGTTTAGAAAAATAAAAAAAAATGTATGCTCAAATGCGGCCACGCACACGTAAACTCATCGAGGCAACGCGGAGTTTTGTTCAAGTTATTTGTCAGGCGTTGTACCTTGGGTTTAAAAAATGAAAAAATAATGAAAGCAGGATAAATCGAAAAATTCAGTCCAACAATATTGAAATTTTTGAAATAAATTATATTAACATTTTTTTTAAATATAAAAATAATAAGTTACTAAATTATATTTAGTAACTTATTATTATATGAAATAAATTATATTAAATAAAAATAATATATTATTTTTATTAAAGGTATAATAATTATTTTTTTTGTTATTAATTTTTATTAAAGTATATACATTTTTTTTATTTAGTTTTCGCCAAACTCTCAACAGACATTAGTCCGTGCTTTTTTACACTATAATTATATTTCTGTTCTTACGCTTTATTTTTTTTCCTTTCCAAGGGAAGGTCTTTAAAGTAAGACTTTACATTTTTTGTTTTATTACCTTATACCTATATTATAATAATATGTATATATATAAGACTGTAATGCAATCTTTATCAGGAATTGAGCTCTTCAAAATAAACTATTGTGTTGCTCTGAAAACAAAGAGTTTTATTCAATAACACACATAACCTAGTAAATACACTGTTGAACTTAAATCACACTATCTTACCTGAAAACAAAGAAACGACATTAAAAGTTTATTATTTGTCAATTCCTTTTTATTCTATTAGAATTTAGATAACCACAAAAAGCCACATCATTGTGTATGTAGCTACTCCTTTCCGCTGTCAAAACATTAGCTGCTTCATCAGCGGTGATAGCCGCCATTACTCACAGCGCCATCTACAGAATATCGTCGGTAAACAATTACCGACGCAACATACTAATAAAGTTAAAGAAATAAAGTTTCTTTACATCTCCCCTCACAAAGAAGAAAATTTTCATATAAATTTTCGTTTAAATAAAACTAAAAATAATTCTTATGTAAATAAAACTAAATCTAAATTGTCTCTTTATTAGGTATTGGTATGAGTTTACTTATATGAAAGAGATTTGACTCTAACTTTTTATGACCAGTATTAATTCTACATACTGAATTTGATATCTTTTCAATAATCTGAAATGGACCAATCCTCAACTCATCCAACTTACTTCTATTTAGTTTATTGCCATTCTCTACATATACTATATCTCCTGTATTAAAAACATGTATAGATCTATTTTTATCAAATATTTGTTTATTATAATTATGTGATTTTATTGAGTTTTCAAATGCTACTTTTCTATCTCTAATCCATTCAACCTCTGATATATCTTTTTTTAGTTCATTCGGCAATAAGGAAATATCTGTACCATCTAATAAATATTTAGGTGCAAATCCGGTAACTGTGTGTTCTGTACTATTATACTTTTCTACACACCTATGAGCAATGGTGGTCCATGCTGTTTTATTATTAGTTTCATTTATTTTACACCTAATTTTGTTTACAAGCGTTTGGTTTAGTCTTTCATTCAAGCCGTTTGAAAACGGGGCATTTACAGCAGTAAAGATCATTGTTATTGACTTTTCTTTTAAAAAACTTTTGAATTCCTTTGAGTTAATACCCGGATATTGATCAGTCAAAAGCATTTCAATTTTACTTGAGTCTGTTACATTATTGATCAGTTTAACAAAATCATGAGCACTTTGGGTTTTTGTAGTAACAATATAAGCGTATCGCGAAAAGTGGTCTACAAGAAGATGTAGGTATCTTTTCGTGGAGCGTGAGCCTCCAAAACCTCCTATTGTGTCTATGGAGATTATTTGGAAAGGTTTTGTGGCAGGTCCTAAATGTGACATTAAACCATATTTTTCCTGCCCTCTCGTTTTATTCTTTATGCACGTCTCACAACATTTACAATGTCTTTTAATATTCTTAGTTAAATTTCTTGCTGTATATAGCTTACTAATTTTGTTTTGCATTTGTTTCACACCTAAATGAAACATGTTTTCATGTACATCTTTAATGAGTTTTTTACTGAAATCTTCTGTCAAAATGATTTTCTCTCGTTTTTTATCCTTTTTATAGAAAATATTGTGTTTTGATATTAATTTTTGTATATTGTTTTGTATGTCTTCATTGTTTTCTTGATCTGTAACAATATCATTTAATTTTATAACGTTTACAATTTTTAACTGTTCGTCTGAATCTTCGTTAGCATCCAATACTGGGTTTCTACTTAAACAATCCGCTTCTATGTTTTCTTTTCCTGGAGCGTATTTAATTTTAAATTCATACTGCGATAGATAATATGTTAAGTCTCCTAATTCGTCATCTGTTCTTGATCTTATATTTAAATTTTCCAGTGGCTTATGATCTGAATATACTGTAAACGATTTCCCTATTAGCCAAAATTGCCAGTATTTTATTGCCTCTTTAATAGCTAGACATTCTAAGTAAATTGCTTTTTTTCTCTTTTGTGATTCGTTTAATTTTTTTGAGAAGTATGCCACTGGCTTATCTTTTCCATTTGGTTGTGTTTGTTTTAAGATTGCCCCAATACCCTCCAAGGAAGCATCCGTTTGTATAATTATTGGTAAATTCTGATCAAATATTTCTAAGATTGGCTGTGAACACAATAAGTCTTTTATAGCTTGAAATGATTTTTGACAGTCTGTAGACCAAATAAATTTCTGATTTTTTCTAAGTAAATTATGAAGAGGTTCTAATAAGACAGTACTTTTTGGTATATATTCATGATAGAAATTAATTTTTCCCAAAAATTGTCTAACATTTTTTTGTGTTTTCGGTGTTGGGAATTTTTTTATTGAAATTAAATTATCTCTAACTGGTCGTACTGTATTATTATGTATGATATGACCAAGATACTTCACTGAATCTGAAGCAAATGTACATTTTGTGAATTTTAGTCTAAAACCCTCCCTTTTTATGGCCTCCAGCAGTTGTGTTAAATGACTAATGTGTTCTGAAAAAGTCCTTGAGAATATCAAAATATCATCTATGTAATTGACTGCAAATTCAGTTAGTTTGTACTTCCTTAAAATGTTACTAAGTACCCTTTGAAAAATAGCCGGTGACGTTTTTAAACCAAATGGTAAACATGTCCATTGGTAGTGACCTTCTTGTGTTACAAAGGCAGTTTTCTTTCTATCGTCGATTCTTAGCGGTATAGACCAGAATGCCGAATTTATGTCCAGTGTCGTGAAATATTTTGTGTTTCTTGTCTTGATCACAAGGTCGTCGATCAGTGGGAACGGCTGAGCTTGAGGCACTACTATTTTATTTAGGTCTCTGAAATCTATGCATAATCGTGATCGTCTGTTTTCTTCTTTCTTGAACGCCAAAGTCACTGGTGCTGCAAATGGACTGTAAGATTCCTCTATAAGATTTCTGTCAAGTAACTCAGCTATTTGCGTTTCTATTTCCTTCTTGTCTTCAACTGAACACTTATAAGGTCTTTTACTACAATATTTGTCCATAAGTAGATCAATACGTGCTTCATATTCTTTGACCGTGCCTATATCATATTTGTCTTTTGCAAATATTGTTTTGTAAGTATCTATCAGTCTATGTATTTCTGACTTTTGTTGAGTATTTAAGTTACCCATTTTTATTTTGAAATCTTCCTCTTTTATATGTTCATTAAAGTTTATTGAACCTTCGTTCATTTCTATTTCTACTTCCTTAGAAGTATTGTTTTTATTGTTATCCTCGTTTATGGGATCTTTTTCTTCTTTTATTTCTTCTCTTTTTTGGGTAATCTCCAATTTTTCATTTTGAACCAGTCTGAATTGTTTTATCATATCCAGCCCAATTAAGAAATCGTATTTGAATTCTTCTCCATCAATTACATGTACATCAGCGTTTCCCTCGATGTCCAAAATCTTTACTTTAATTGTTGTCAAACCAGTAGTCTTTTTTACACCATTAATTGTGATTAGGTTATCACTTCTTGAGTTGTTTTTTCTTTCTTCTTTTAACCTTATTAATTTTGAATTTATTATAGATACATTTGATCCAGAATCATATATTCCATATGTTTCTAATTGTGCATTTAATAATATTTTTACTTTAATTAATGGTGTAATTATTCGTTTTTTTGGTCATCCTCATTGAGTTCTACATCTATGACTGAGTTGTTTATGGCTTTGTAATTGTTTCTCTTATAATTTTTATCTTCAGTCTTTTTGTACCAACACTTTTCTTCAGGATGGAACCGGGAGTCTTTATTTAAACTTTCACATGTTTTACATGGTTTTGTTTTGTCTGTCTTTCCTTTATACTCGTGAGCACTCTTTTTATTCTTGGTAAAATTATTTTTGTTCACTACATGTTCGTATTTTCCAATTTCATTATAGAGGTTTGATGTTGTCTTTATATCTTCTTTATCAATTTTCTCCATTACATAATCTGGTAACCCTATTACAATAAGATTTATCATTGTTTGGGTGTCAATATGTTTGTTGACCTCTAGTAATAATCTTTCCTTTTTTGTGGCGTATTCTAGTAATGATCCAGCTTGAAATCTGTATGTAAAAGCATATTTGATTTGGGACCAACCTTTATTGCCATATGTTTCACGAAAATTGGCTTTCCATGCTGTCCATTCCGAGTTCACCGTCATTTTTATTAACATGCTAGTATACCAATCTAGGCATTGTTTTTCTAGTAGATGTTTTAAAATGCCTATTTTATCTTGATCCTGTATAATCTCGAACCTTTCACATTCACTCTCAAAGTCACTAATCCATTGGTTAGCACATGACGTTTTATTTGAAAATTTTTCGAGCATAAATTTTTCAGCTGTTTTTCCTATATTTTTCTTCTCCGGTGCCTTGTTATTAGTGCTGTTAACTGAAAGCATAGTGTTTTCCGTAATCTCTTCTAAATACTGGTCACCAAACTGTACGTTTTCACCTTCATCTAGGTATATTTCCCTCAAATCTGTAGTAAGCGGGATCCATACGGAGCGTGTTTGGTGTCTTTTTTTAAGGGCATTTTTTATTTTCGTATACACACCTGAAGATGCTAAGGCTGTGTGCTTACTTATGAACTGCAGCTCATCTGGTACCTTAAAAACACATCCGTCGGGTGTCTCAATTGAGGTTATGCATATGTGATTTGTTTTTCCGTCCGTTGATCCCAATACCACAAATTTAAACCGTAATTTTTCCATTTCACTTTATTTTAACCAGTAATGTCGTTTTATAAGACTGTAATGCAATCTTTATCAGGAATTGAGCTCTTCAAAATAAACTATTGTGTTGCTCTGAAAACAAAGAGATTTATTCAATAACACACATAACCTAGTAAATACACTGTTGAACTTAAATCACACTATCTTACCTGAAAACAAAGAAACGACATTAAAAGTTTATTATTTGTCAATTCCTTTTTATTCTATTAGAATTTAGATAACCACAAAAAGCCACATCATTGTGTATGTAGCTACTCCTTTCCGCTGTCAAAACATTAGCTGCTTCATCAGCGGTGATAGCCGCCATTACTCACAGCGCCATCTACAGAATATCGTCGGTAAACAATTACCGACGCAACATACTAATAAAGTTAAAGAAATAAAGTTTCTTTACATATATAAAATGTATTCTATTTTTTATCCTTCTTTTTTTGCGGTCTGTGTATATTATGATTTTTTCCCTATTTTACATTATTATTCTATAAGCGAGGGACCTTCCATTCTTACAGTTGTATTAAATCCGTCCTGCAGTACAATAATGTTTTTTTTTATTCATTTCTTACATTATACATAAAAATATCAATATACATATAATTATTTCTATTGTCATTTATTATTTTTATTTATAACATTCAAATGGTCTGCGCTTTGATTGATCGATTATTTATTTCGCTTTACCACACATCCCATAACATTCGTCATGAATGTCAGAAAGGTGTTCCTATCTTGCTGGTCCAACATGATTCTCGATAGGTTATTTTGGGATACAAATATTTGTTATTATTTAGAGCCGCTGGTTGAGCGGTCGGCGCGGCCGAAAGCCTCAAACGGCGCAAATACAGTTCTCCGTTTGGGGTCGAAACGATGGGCACATGGGGCCCAGAGGCGCGCCTGCGGTTCAAGGACCTAGCGAATCGACGCATCAGGAGACCAGAGAGCTGGCGCGTACCTCGCCGAAGCATAGCCTGGCCATCCAAAGAGGCAACTTCGCCAGCATTCTCGGCTCATTGCCGCGGGACAGTGACCTGGGGCAGGTATTTTATTTGTAAATATATTTATCTAGGTACTAGCATAGTTTTATATTAAAGTTTTTTTTTTATTATTTATAGTTAGGTAGTTCATTATTAATATTATTTAATTAATGTTATTTATTTAGCATTGTTTATAAAATAAGGGGAAACGTCCATTTATTGATAATATTTATTATATTAATAATAAAATAACATATTTTATAGAACAAAGGCTTAGCAATTTGCTGTCGACTTTGGCTCCAGAAAAAATATTCTTCATCAAAACTTCGACAACTCCTCAGACTAGCCGGTCAGAGCGTCTCGGCAGCGATAACGACCGTAAACGGAAACATTCCAAATTCGAAATGAATGAATGATCCATGATCTGTGGCGGGTCGCTTTAGCGGGAAAGCGTGCACGGCTCCGGCCGCCCGCGGACCGGCGCCGGCGCCCGCGGTCAGCTACAGTGAAATTGCAAATTATTACTTTGCACCGTCAAATAACTGCTATTAACCGCGGAGAGACTGTGCTCTGTCATTGTCTGTTGACGCGATCTTACCACACCTCTTTCGCTTCGTACACATTAAATCGATCTTTACATACTGTTCTTGTACATACCAACACCGTCTCTTTTTGGTGCGGAATCCAAGGTTACATCGATGGCGGAATCTAATCTAATCTGTGGTTGCCGGAAATAAATTGCATCTAAGCTAATAAAACATGTTTTAGCATGTTATTAGGTACTCTGCTTGTGGTCTTTGTAACTATTGTATCGGTTATTGTTTTCTGGTATATAAGTACATAGTTACCTATTTAGTCGGTAAATAATATTCTTGTCTTCTACGAATACATGGCAGGTACAGTCGACAGCACGTCATCCTTCACATTTTAGTTGCAAAGTCGCCCGTAATGCAACGGAGTAGAGTAGATGAGTGTATAGGGTGTTGTGCTGTCAACGGTACCTACCTACTTATTATCTTTTTTTCCGAATTAACGTAATTTTCGGTCAATGTTAATGATTTCGAATTGTTATTTGTTTTTTTTTCTTGTCGACATTTAGTACTCTACTGTTTCATAAATTTTTTATTTCTCGTTTATCAATAGCATTTCTCATTTTCGTTTTGAAATTAAATTATGAGATTCGGTCCGTTATTCGATTTAAAAAAATATATATTATTTGTTTTTTAGTGGAAAGTAAAAATAAGGTATTTTTTTGTATAAAAAATAAAACCAATGGCGTTTTTTAGCCAAACGTATACTGATAAATAGATTCCGAGGTACATGTGATTTCGTTTTTTCTTACGTGTATTTTTTTTTAAATTAGTATACAGTGTGTCCCTGGATAAAGTGCAATCCCGAAAGGGGATGAAACTAGACCATGAATCATTGACTAGAAAAATATAAAAAAAAATGATAAAAAATTATTGTAGGATTTATTGGTATTTTAAGATTTTCATGTTTCATTAAAAACTCTATGTACAAAAGTATTGATTTCTTCCAAACTAATGGGTCTATTTCTTTGAAATAAAAAAAAACAATATGTCTAATACCTGGCGATGACCATGAAATAATAAATAGTCCGCAAAAAAGTAACTATCTTGGGTAAAAAAATGTATTTTTTTGAAAAAAATGATTTTTTTAGACGTTTATTTTAGAAAACTTCAAATTACTAAAAAAATGTGCCCTATAACTATGTAATTTTATAGCTTACTTTTATTCTTTACCATTTTAGCTTCCAAATAAAAAAAAAACAATGTTCTAACTAAAAAATTGGCTAGGTAGGAGTTACATTTAGTATTTACATTTTAGTAGGTAATAAAAGTCAGACTTTAATCACAATAACTTTATTAATAAAATTATCCGTAATTTACAATTTTGCATTTTTATTTAATGCATTAAATGTTCAAAATGGCCTCCGATTTTGCAAGCACATTACTGCACGAATATTAATTTGGTTAGTGGCTCTACGAATCATTCCTGGATCATTTTTAATGTCATTTGCGCACTGAATTATTCGGTCGTGCAACTGTGCCTCGGTATTTATTGGCGTGCTGTATACTCTTTGCTTCATGACACCCCACAAAAAATAATCTAGGGGTGTCAGATCAGGTGAACGCGCTGGCCAGCCTACTGGCCCTCCTCGGCCAATCCACCGGTTCGGGTAATTTTCGTTCAAAAATCGCCGCACCTCCCGCCCATAATGTGCAGGACATCCATCCATTTGGAGATACATACGCCCACGCCGTAGCCAGGGGAACATCTTCCATCAACATGGGTAAATTTTGTAGTAATTCTAAAAAACGTTCAGCATTTAGGGCTCTGGGTAAAATGACTGGACCAATTAAAATGTCGTCGATTAAGACTGCCCATACGTTTATTGAAAATTTTACTTGAAAAGTAGATGCCCGCTTCAATCGTGGATTTTCGTGAGACCACTGGTGCAAATTTCTGCAGTTTGTAATGCCGTCTCGGGTAAATGTCGCTTCGGCCATCCAAAAAATGCGATTGGGAAATTTGGGTCAGCTCTAATTTTTCTTAGAATCCACGTCGACATTACGCATCTTGGACGATTATCTACATTTTCGTGTAAATGTTGTACTCGTTGGTAATGGAAAGGATGCAATCCCTCCTTTTTCAAAATTCGCCAGACAGACGTCTTCGATATGCCATGACGCAACGCTAATCGTCTTATGCTTGTTGTAGGGTCAGCAAACAGATCGTTTAAAATGGCCTCTTCTATCGCATTGTCAATAATGACAGCTGGTTGCTCACGGCGATCTCGTGCCAAACCAAGTCCAATGTTGGAGAGCCTCCTATGAATCTCTTGAAAATTTCGAGCTGAGGGTATGAGTCTGCCCGGGAAAGCATTTATGTATGCAGTCCGAGCGACTGTTGTGCGACCATGTGACATGCCATAATAATAATGCATGTCGGCTATTTCTCGAGGTGAGAACTCTGTCAATCGCGGCATTTCGTCAACACTTAACAGCAGAACAGGAACAGTCCAAACGTAAAGAACAGTAGAAAACGTAACAGTCAACAATGTAACAAAAACTTAATAACAAATCAACGAGAACACAATGCGAGAACGAGAGCAGCGGCGGGAATATCGAAGCGACTGTGTAAGTGCTGTTTCGAACCCCCTGCCTCCCCTCCCCTCGCCTTCCCTCTACCTGAGTGTAGAACAAAAGGACTGCGACTGCCGAAGGGCACAGAGTAGGACGGAAACAATGGAAAAAACGGTCTCTACCTGCACGGTAACACGATTAGGCTCCACTTTAAAAGTTCGCAGATAGCGTGTTTTTTTAGTTAGAACATTGTTTTTTTTTATTTGGAAGCTAAAATGGTAAAGAATAAAAGTAAGCTATAAAATTACATAGTTATAGGGCACATTTTTTTAGTAATTTGAAGTTTTTTAATATAAACGTCTAAAAAAATCATTTTTTTCATAAAAATACATTTTTTTACCCAAGATCGTTACTTTTTTGCGGACTATTTATTATTTCATGGTCATCGCCAGGTATTAGGCATACTGTTTTTTTTTTATTTCAAAGAAATAGACCCATTATTTTGGAAGAAATCAATACTTTTGTACATAGAGTCCTTAATGAAACATGAAAATCTTAAAATACCAATAAATCCTACAATAAATTTTATAATTTTTTTTTATATTTTTCTAGTCAATGATTCATGGTCTAGTTTCATCCCCTTTCGGGATTGCACTTTATCCAGGGACACACTGTATAAGTCAAAGTAAAAAAGGATTCTATTTTTCAAACTAGAATCGCTGTTGTTCGGCCTTTTCCTAAGCAAACCGTATAATTTTCCACCATATCATTTCTAGACCGAGCCACTTTCTACAAGACAACTATGAGACCAGTCTATACTATAGTATCTCTGTAAATCACGTGCACTCGATATCTAACAATTAAAGCTGCCTGCGCGCTACATGCCAGGAATGAACCTGGGCGCTTTCACTACTGACCCCGTCCTGACCCCAAGGTCTTTCGACCACCTGCCACTTTCCTCAGTAGGAGACGCTGCAGAAGGCTATATCGCACACTCTAAGCTAAGACCAGCCCACTTAGCATGATCTTAAGCCTAGTTCGCACTGGGCTAGTAATTTAGTTGAGTAGCGAGTAATTTAGTGGCTAAGCGTGTGCGAACCAGGAAAAATTAGTCGAGTAGTTTACTGAATGATTTAGTCGAGTCAATCCATTTTACTCTATTTTTTCGGTCGAGTAGCGCCCCTCACCACGCGTCCGTGCTCACTGGTTCATCGGTTAAGCAAATCCGAACCTGTTGATTAGTCGAGTTCATTAGTGACCGCAGCAACTAAATTACTCGCTACTCGACTAAATTAATAGCCTAGTGCCAACTAGGCTTTAGAAATAACATAACATTTACATACAGGATAAATCTTTAGAGATGAAATCGTCCTTATCCTGTGCTCAAGTAGCGGTCGAGAGGGGGATGGCTCGAGTGTTTGTCTATTCTCGTGCGCGGGATAAGAGGTTATGCTAAGGGCGCAGTTTGTTGGGCCAAATCATTCCGACTAAAGTTCTGAAGGAATGCGCAGTGACTAATGCCCGGTTCCAATAACCTATCTACAGATAACTGACAGTTTGCTGTCAACGCGAGTGAAGGCCATTCTATAGAAAAGACAAACGTAACATTTCAAAATCGCGTTGACATCTAATTGTCAGTTTATTGGGACCGGGCATAAGACGGCACACGGTTACTGAGCCATAATAAAATATCTTAACACCTCATAAAACTGTATTTTACTTTGCTTGCTTTTCCTCTATATATAGTCTATTTCCAAAAGGTCTTTTCGAGGAGTATACTCTTTTTCTTGTTATTTTATCGCATAACTTCCCCATTTTTAACAGATTTCGCGCATTTTTTTCCATGCAGTTTCTCATTTTAATTTTAATTTGTTGAAACTCTGATGCAGAGTTTTAGAGGTTTAGAACATAACTCTTCAATTGACAACATTAAATAAGGGGCAATTCTCTAGTAATATGTATACCTATTATATTTTATGTATGTAAGGCCTGGTTTACATTTGCTTCATTTTCGAGCTTTTTTAGCATGCTTTCCATAGAGTTAGAATAGAATAGAGACTCCAATTCCTTTTATAAGTATGTACATAAGGAAATAATAAATCAGTAATGATTGGTTGCATCCTATGTATTTAGGATTTTTTAAAGTACTTTTGTGATATATGATGCGTAGTAAAGGCTATGAATCGCCATACGTTTTTGCCGTCTCTATTTTATTTAACCTCTGTCCGCTAAGATAGCACGAAAATAAAGCAAATGTAAACCAGGCCTTAACCAAATTATATCGAAAGTCCCAGGATAATTTGGTGATTATTAATAAAAATGTGAATTTGAAAAAACAAACTGAAATCGGAACACTACACCACTAAAACTATTGTAGGTACCTATTGCAGAAGTATATTCTGGAGTCGTTGACAAGTTCCAAACCCAAACCAGAACCACAGAATACGTAATAGTACCTACATGTATTCTGTGGTTTTGATTTTGGGAACTTAATTAGATAGAATAATTAAAACATAAGAACATGCTTATCTCCTAGTTCCTCGGGGAAGAGAGCCGTGCCCCTCGATGCGGACATAATGGGTAATTGTAACACCTCACAACCACCACGAAAATAATGAAACCTAAAAAAAAGTAAAATAATCATTTCCGCGTTTTTTATTGTGTAGTGTTCTGAAGTCGCTTTGTTTTTTTTTATTGTTTACTAGGATGCAATTCCAAATACAAACGTACTTTGGTTTTAATCACGTGGTTTTAATTCACAAACTACATAACGTAACATACAGGCACATACATTGCTTGTATGTGCCAGCGTTAGGCCCCACACTGTGTCGTGGGAACCAGAAACAGTGACGTCACAAACATGTACATCCAAGACCTGACATGGATATCAATGACACTTTACGAATATGTTTAGAGGATAATAAAGAAAGGTTTACTGGTGCTCACATCTAAGAATAGCAACACAAGCCACACAAACTTCTGTAACATTTTTCTAAGTAAATAGCTTAACCCGCTGGCTCGGCGGCTACCAAATTTGCTATCGGGTACCTACTCGGAAGCGAAATTAAACCTTATATTCATTAACCGTCGTTCTAAAGTCCCTGTGTCAAGGCAGTTGGCAGAATTGAGCCAAAGGTTGAATTGAGCAGTCCAAATCGTGACATTCATCCCAGCCTAAACACGTCACGAACTCCATGGTTGTGAGCTTTGTGCTCAGACTCGGAGACCGTAATGGCAAATTGAAAGACAAAGAGCTGGGCCGGTTTAATAGCTAGCCAAGAGGCGATTAGCCGAGCCAAGAAAGCGTGGTGACCCGCCAGGCTGCGCCTGCGCCGGTGTCGAGCCGGCACCGCTCACCAGACACCTGCCAGAGTCTATTCTACTGGCGGAAAAGTCCAAGAAAAGCGCGTGGACTATTTGGAGAGCTATGCCAGGGGAGCAAACTTCTAAACCGAATTACGTTTAGAAAAGAAAAACATAGTAAGTTGAGGTTCCAGAATACGATCGAAATAGGGCCAAGGTGAACAAAATTGTACTGTAAAACATTAAGAAAGGGCGTGAATAACCCTAGGTGGTAGATGCACATTTCTTGGACGGAAAAACTAGCCAAGTCCGCGTCGGGCTTCTCAATTGCCCTACACAACTAAGAACTTCAATGAAGAAAGGAATTTGTTCAGAATATTCGTTTTATGAGTTGGTCAACGTCCGAAATCGATGTAGAGTTAACTTTTAGCTATCCGAAATTAAAGTTATCACCACGGGTAAGAAACAATTTGTTAATTTCATTATCGCCCCTGAATTTTTTCACGTCTATAAGAACAGCCATTTGGTCAGGGGGGCGCTACTCTATTAAAATTAATTACGCATTACAGCTAATTTTCTTTTAGGCTGGCTGGAAGAAATTTCTTTAGAAATAAGTCCGCCTTTGCAAGGAATTTGTATGACGAGTACAATGACAGTAGTATGAACGCGTCGATTTCGTTTCATTACCGCTATATGTCAATGGAATAAAACAAACCGGCCAAGTGCGACTCGCGCGAATGGTTCCGTTAATCTATCATTATAAACGGCAAAAAAATCACGTTTGTTGTATGGGAGCCCCCTTAAATAATAATAATAATAATAATAAACTCACGCCCGTTATCCCCGAGGGGGTAGGCAGAGGCACCAATCACTAGAACTGGGCCCACGTTTTGCCGAGTTTATTAGGTCCCAAACGTGACAAGTGGCAAGCCTGTCGCCGTTATCCGGGCACAATTTATTTACTTTAAATATTTATTTTAAATGCCATTTTTATGTTTTTTTTATTACATAAACCCATTATGTTCCCACCAAGGGGCACGGGTCTCTTCCCTGAGGAAGGTATAGGCCATACTCCACCACGGGGGCCAAGTCCGGATTGGTGGAGGCTTGTAAGACCAGCCGTCTTACTGTCAGAAGTTCTCAAGCCGCCCTAAGGCCTCTGACTTGGCTTAACGACTGCCATCTATCGACGGCAGCCGACACCAACTGCTTAACGTGCCTTGCGAAGCACGGAACCGCTCGGAAAAATGCCACTAGCGTTAGTCATAGACAGTGTTGCTTAACATTAGTAATCGTTTAAGATCACTCAGGCAGCCCAGGCTACGAGCGATTCATTTTTATGTATTCTTTGTGAAAATTTCAACTGTCTATCACGGTTCATGATACAGCCTGTGGACGAGTTTTATTATGTATTTCCGCTACGGACAGCGGAGTAGTAGGGTCCGTTTTACCCTTTGGTTACAGAATTTCCATTTGAAGAATGTTATCCGGCTCGGATTATAAATTCTTCGTTTCTGGGTTGAGGGTATCAACTCGGCGTTGCTATGCAAATGGTCGATAAGGATATTCCGTGCGTCTATAAATAGCTGGTTGGCCGCGCGGTCTCTGGGTCGAGGTCACGCGTTGACCCACAGAACGGTGCACGGTCACCGGGGGCGTTAAACCGCTGATCGCTAGCTGGACCACGGTTTCGCTTTCACCCCACAGTTTATCGTCTTTTTTATGGTATTTTTATGATGGGAAGTTGGCGGTCACTTGTTGAAACAGTATGCAACGTAAAGATGTCGCTTCAGCGAGCTGTAAGCGTGCCGTGTGTGCAAAACAGTAATATTCTTTCGGTATGCTTTCGATATCTATCGATTGTCAGATATAGCGAAATACCAAGGCGTAGATTCTCCTAATGCATTGAAGTACAATTTCGACAGTTGCATTATTACTGCGACGATTTCAATTCAAAGGCAAAGCCAAGTCACACAATGAAGATGAATAAATACCAAAATCCAAACTAAGCCGCGTTTTACGGGAAATTATCAAAGAGCACGTATTTACCTCAACTAAAAATTTACCGTGTGCCATCTTAAGTGACACTTGGCTAACGCTTTTTCGATGTAATAGCAAGTGATATACGTTTTTTAATACCTAAAGAGACGTAGAAGTTTCTAAAACGCAAATCATTTGCAGAGCACGTATTAATACATCTACCACGGAAGAATCACACGGCCGGACTAACACAAAAATAATAATAAGATAGAATATTCTAAAAAAGAAATACTGGAATAGATAGGTATCTGAACACCTGAGACAGCATGTCTCCAGAGCACAAACAAGCATATCTGACCTTTTTACATAGTTTAAAGGTGCCAGGAAGTAAAAAGATTTTTTTTGTATCGAAGTTCAGTTAAGTCGGTACTATCACTAGAGCCTACTCAAATAACATTATTTTAAAATTTCATGCACATACCTATTAAATGTTATACCTTTTTGAATAGTCAAAGAGTTGTAGAGGTTTTTAAAATTATTTGCAGAATAAGTTCCATACGTAAATTTTTTTTAAGACCTTCAATGTGAAAAATATTTAGAGAAAAGATATTTAATTCTAACCGTTGCCGAGCAGTTTTTTAAAGCTGTTAGTAGTAAGTGCAGCTTTTGCTGATATTTTTTTATCAATTGACATGCCTTTTAACTAAATACATTAAAAAAAACACTTTATGAGCTCTATTCTGAGAAAAAATCAACCAAAAAGCCAAAAAAAATTTGATATTTTTTTTAAATCTTTAACAGTCAATATCTCCATAATGGTTAATTTTCAGACCCTATATAATAGAATAAAATCCATCAGAAATGACCTAAATAATGACCTCCTCCTTGTGTACGACTTTCCCTGTAACCCTGTATATTAGATGAGAAGGATAATGCTTTTCTGAGCACAGCTTGCCGGCTCAAATCTGGAAATTGGCACTCTCATCTCTTTCTCTACATTCTCTACACAACCTATACTTGTCTTTTATGGCTGCCCTTGGCATTGATAGTTTATAAAAGGTGGGCCAAAAGAAATCACCCTATTGGAAGATGCTCTCATTTTTACAAATGGCTGCCAATGTCAAATCTGTTTTGACATTTGTGGACTAGACAGATGTAGAATACAAGTGAACAAGCCATGGAGCGATACACTCCCTCTATATCGAATAATCGTTCTCGGGTCGCCTCATCTCTCGTTTTGGCGATTTGCACTGGCCCGCGAGATCGCCCGATTTGAGCGTTCCAGACTTTTTTTGTGGGGTTTTTGAAGTCGCGCGTTAAGGGTGTAACAAGGGTAAATGTTGCAAAATTGGCTAGCTTTCACTGAAAAGTTAGGCAAAAGTACGCACTAAAAAATTCTGAATAAAATCTTTGGTAATAAAGGATATATCAGTGACTGATTCGTACGGAAAAAAAATTGCATTTAACCTGTCTAGGTGGCAAAAAAATTTTTTTTTCCTAAAGCTTTATTTTCCACAGAATCTAATTTCGCTGGTAAACGATAGTAGCTTTTCATTTAAATCTTTCATGCAAATATCGGCCACATCAATATCTGCAATCCTATCTGATCATATATTTTCAAAGGTTAATATTAAGCGTGATTAGTACAAAATTGTACGATTTCTTAATTAGCGCAGGGAACAATCGCCATCAAACATCCGCCACATCTCTTATCTGTGTAATCTTTGGATTATGGATTAGCCTCTAAAGTATTCGCCGCAGAAGTACAACAAACATTCAAGAGATTGCGCTAGTTTATTATTTTATAACTCAGAGGTCAAATGCTCAAAGTCATTCGCCCTTGTTACAGCCTTAATGTGAACAAGCCCGAGACTCTGGAAGCCCTCAAGGACAACATTCGACACGAGTGCGAGAATCTGTCTCCCGAAGTTCTCGCCGAAGTGATGAAAAATGCCATAAAACGAGCCCGTATGGCAATCAATTGTGACGGCACCCATTTGGCCGATATAATCTTCTCGACTTGACCAGTAAAATTCTTAAGGTTCAAATAAACATAATCAAAAAACATAATCGAAGTTTTTCATTTAGAAAAAAAGAGAGCCAAACAACATCGGATGACTTCTTTTGGCCCACCTTGTATAACTGAGTTAGTTATAATGGTTATAATATGTCTCGGAAATTATTGTTTTACTTATTTTGTATATCTACTTCCTTCTCCAATGTTTTGCTCCAATCCAAAAAAGGTTGTCTGGAAGAGATAACTTGTAATGATAAGGCCGCCTCGTCTGTTCTATTATAATACCTGTGTAATCTCCTTTTTTCTTCACTATAAAGTGATGTCTATAAAGTGAAGCCCTGGTCTATTGGACTTTAGTATATTCCGTCAACTCGGATTTTACGCACACATACAGATAGGTTGGCTTCAAAGACGCTCGAGGTTTGACCCAAATGGCGGGGCGTGTCGCGAGACCGTTCGCCTGTAACCGTGCATCATAGAGACAGCTGTCTGATCCCATTCAGATCGTGCAGGTAATAATTTGTTCCGCACTAAGTACCTGGTTACAAACCTATACCACAGAATACATAACAGTACACCTATACTACCAAAAGTATAAATGTGAACTGTGAACGTTTGGGTGGATGTATGTATATTTTTTCTCGATCGTTCTCGACAGAACGGCTAAACGGATCTACGTGAAATTTGGCACAGAGATAAATATTTTTATACAGCGCATAGGCTACTACATATGTCTCCGGAAAAAATCACATCAACTTTTTAAAGCTACTAAAGTCGCGAGAAACATTCAGTAACTAATAAAAAGATAAATGTATATTTCATTTCGTTTACTTTATTAGGTACAACCAGAAGTATTTACAATGTATTTCGAACAGATAACTTAAAGAAACGGCGACAGGCTTGTCGTTTGGGACCTAATAAACTCGGCAAAACGTGGGCCCAGTTCTAGTGATTGGTGCCTCTGCCTACCCTCTCGGGGATAACGGGCGTGTGTTTATTTATTTTTATTTTTTAAAACTTAAAGTTAAAAAAATAGATTAGTTAATTGTACATCCAGCCCCGTTATCCACATTTTACAAAAATGCTTTTATTAAACTAAAAAATCAAACAAACGCCACACGCCTAGACCAAGGATTGTTCGATAAATATTCCTTGGAATGAAAAGGATGTAAAAGAAAAATAAAAAATTGACTCAAGGTAAGTAGTAAGGAGTAAGTGAATAATAAGTAATAATAAGTGTCGGACCGGAAGAGGAACGTCAGGGGACACCCAACAGTACCAGCTCGATGACTCGGCAGCAATGTGAAAGCCTCCTTTTCTTGCGTCCCGATGACGCGTGCGACCAAGAGCAAACAACCAAATTGGCTCTTAGCACTTCACTGTAAGACCTAAACTCCCATAACGATATGAGATCATAATTTCTCGACTCTCTACAATCAACTGCTCATCTGGTGACCTGCTTGCTGGTAATAAGTAGCAAAAAGCGGAGGTTGCCAGAAGAAACATATGAAGACGTTAGTTTCTTGTCGATTTGCAATCTCTAGCTTCTATGGTGGCCTGTGGACTCATGATAATAGTTGGTGGTTGGGAGGTCGCCGAGTGGTGAAACGCTGGGTGGGCGTTTCTGTGTCACCACCGGGCGTCATACGTCATCTAGGCTGCCAGGTGCTCGCGCAGATAACATCAGGTAGTGTATGATGATTGTTTTTTAGCATAAGTGATGCCGGCTACGTGCATGGCTCTTGCCTCAAGTCGGAATAGTAATATAATGAGCGGACAGCAGACAATTGGGTTCATCAAAACAAATTAGATGGCGCTGTACGCATCCCCGTCTGGGAACGCAAGGAGCAAGGAGCGTCATCGACACAGAATATAAGTTTTATTCTGTGATATCCAACAACGAAATATGTAGTTTGATAGTGTGTAGGATAGCAAGGTCGTTGTAAATAATAAAAAATCACAAAATAACGCTTCTCAGAATGAGTGACCATTTTTCTTTCTATTTTTTTATATTATGTAGTCTCTATTATTGTGCCCCACTGCTGGGGAAAGGGCTCCCTCAGTTCAATACTGAGTTTCTAGACCACCCATTCGTGTTGGATATCACAGAATACAACCAATGCTGACATGCCTATATTCTGGTTCGATGACGGTCCTTGCTCCTTTGCGTTCCCAGACGGGGCTGCGTACAGCGCCATCTAATTTATTTTGGTGAACCCAACTGACAACTGTCGAAAAAGATGACCTGAAAAGGGCTCATCATAATGACTTGACAGTAACAGCAGACTTAACAGTAAGGGCCCATTTCCATTTCTGAATTAAGAATTTCGCTAAGTAACTCCTACTTAACTGAAGTGTTGTCTCGTCAAATTTCTCGAAAAAGAGAACGTTACTTAAGTATTTACCCAGTGAAATTCTCAATTTAGAAACCGGCCCTAACGTACGGGTCTTCTCACGCGGCGTTCCTTCACGGCAACCGGGCGGCGAGCGGCGGGCGGCGGGCACCGGGCCGCATTCCGCCGCACAGACCGTTACCTCGCGCCGATGCGCAGTTACCCGCGCTAAGTAATTACCCGATATCGGACGGCTCTAGGGCAACCAAGCCATCCAGGGCCCGTTTCATTGAACTACAATTCATAGTTAATTCTGATTACTCGATAAAAAATACAGCCGAGTCTTGCACAGTCAGAGACGAGCAACCGACGACGTCGCGAGCTACGTCTCTGCTCACCATGATTGAGCTCTGTGAAGCAGAGCGAGACCTGGTCGGACTCTTGTGATGAAGAATCAATTAAGTGTATGAGGAATAAACTTGTCAATCTGTGGATTAATTGACTTTGCAATCAGAAATGAAACCTTTATTTCAACTTAAATTATTGACATTCTGTTTGATAACTGGCAATGTAAATATTAACCGCTACCTATCAGCCGTTTTTGTGGTGGAGAAATGGTCGGTAGAGAAAAAACACCACTCTGACCTAAGCGAGATGTTCTCTACAATTGTATTATTTTAGACTCAAATTACTTACATTCAAAAGAAAGTTGCAAAATAGTTAATTGCGTCACGGATTAGGTTGATTATAAACAAAAACCCATTTCGGTTTAATTACACTGTATTGCAAACAATCAATACCCAAAGCTTTCTCAACTCCGTCGCTCTTCACTTTCAATAAACAAAATTGTCTTAGTTTTTACTTTCTTTAAATTTTCGTCTCCGATTTTACGTCTCGTCGCTTCCGCAAGGACAGCTACAAATTCAATTCAGGTTCTTTAACTCGTTGCCAATTTTACTTTCTAATCTCTATTTCTAGATTTTTGAACAGTCCAATTGACGACCTGTCGGAGCAGCGGCTAGCGCATCTGCCTCCCATGCGAGAGGTCCCAGATTCGACGGAGGACGAAAAAAAACCTGAGGTCTTGGATGTTTACATGTTTGTGACGTCGCTGTTTCTGGTTCGCACGACCCAGGGTATCCTAGTGTGGGGCCGCGTGGGGCAGGGTGGGTAAATGTTTATGTTTAAATTGAAAAATTAAATCGATTATTAAAACGTGTCGTGTCACAGTATTTGATCGAACTTCTTCGAAAAGGTACACAGACGTTTGGCATTTCTTTTGTTTATTTGGCAGGTCTGAGAATAGGTCATAGGCTAATTATATAACAAAACGACTCTGTAAAATATTACACAATTTTACTAAATTTGCGCTCTGCTGATGACAAATCACTTTCGCTTCATCGACATTCATTGATCGTCGCAAGCTCGCAGGCCGGTTTCGGGTACTTTTTACGTTGTCATTTGCTAATATATCCCCTACTTGGTCGAAGTATGTCCACCTGGGGCGTCCTTTACCGGCCCTTCCACTCACATTCGCTCGGTATATTCATTTCGTCAGTCTTTCATCCTTCATTCTCTGGGCATTTCCAAACCAACGCAAAATTCCTTTCTATTTACTTTTCCCTATTTACCTTTTATATGTGTAATTTAAATGTTTATGTATAATGTACACTGTTCTCTATTTCTATCTACTGGTTTGCGATGTGTACTGACGGACCGAATACTTTCAAAGTCCCGAGCGGCGCGTGCGCTTCCGATACCGTACGATGACGTCATGTGTTATGCAAGTAACAGTCGCAAACTGGTTGACTAACCAATGAACCTTTGTCGACCAGTCCTCGTAGCATGACGACGTGTGACTTCGTTTGTCACGAGTTTTAGCGCGACATAGTGTCTTAAAGTAAAACAATATGGCATATCGCGCATTTTAATCTGACGCGTGAAAAAAGGACACGCTCGTTGCTTGGTTCCTCGCTGGCGAAGTTTGTATTCGTCTTTCTTTAGGTTCAACGAAGACTCAGCTATTACAAGGTTATGTTACGACCACATGAAGCGAGCTCTTCTTGACAGCACATTTATTTGAATGAATTATCGTATAAATGTGCTGTGAAACCTTTCAATCATGCAATCATGAGCCAGAGTGCACTCTACTCAAATTCATTAAGTACATGTTATGTTGGGTTTCTTCCCATAAGCATGTGATTTCGGTCACGGCGACTGTCTTTGTTAAGGTCATAAGCTCTTATATGGCTATGTAGCCTATCTTGGCTGTAGAGGCATGATGGCTAAATTAAAGCTGTTTGCAACGTGTGTAGTTGTATCATGGCTACTTTGTTCTACGCCCATCGTGTGGATACGTCGTTTTTAAGCCTAGAGAGGGGAGGGGGGAGGGGGATCTGCGCCAGAGTCGCTAAACGGAACGGTACCGCCGGCGTTCTCCGCTAACTGGCTTAGTTGGCTCTCGTTGACACAAGTCCAGTTGGCGACAAGTTATTGCACGATGGTCAATGTCCTGCTGACCCCTGACATAGTTGTGACTAAATTGCCGTAGAGGCTACCAAGCGCGATTAACTAAAAGAAAAACCGGCCAAGTCCATGAAGAACTCATGCACGAACGTTCTGTAGCACTATCTTCACAACATTTGAATATTAGCGTATACCTGTTTTCGTTATTCATCCATCATCAACCCATTATGTCCCACCAAGAGGCACGGGTCTCTTCCCTGAGGAAGGTATAGGCCATACTCCACCACGGGGGCCAAGTCCGGATTGGTGGAGGCTTGTAAGACCAGTCGTCTTACTGTCAGAAGTTCTCAAGCCGCACTAAGGCCTCTGACTTGGCTTCACGACTGCCATCTATCAATGACAGCCGGCACCAACTGCTTAACGTGCCTTGCGAAGCACGGAACCGCTCGGAAAAATGCCACTAGCGTTAGTCATAGACGGTGACCCATCCATGGACTGATCGCGCCGTATGTTGCTTAACCTTAGTGATCGTTTAAGATCACTCAGGCAGCCCACACTACGAGCGATCCGTTATTTGATATTAATAAAACACGGCAAAAATACGTTTGTTGTATGGAAGCCCCGTTTAAATATTTATTTTATTCGGTTTTTAGTATTTGTTGTTATAGCGGCAACAGAAAAACATCATCTGTTACAATTTCAACTTTCTAGCTATCAAGGCTCGTGAGCTAAGGCCTGGTGATAGACAGACGGTCGGCCGGATGAACAGTGAAGTCTCAGTACTAGGGTCCTTTAACCTTTAGGTACGGAACCTTAAAAACTGTGCCACTATGGGTCGTTTTCGTCGTCGGTCGGTCATCAATAGAAACAACTATTGAATCGGGCTCATCACTGGTTTTTGAATAAGTTGCTAATAGTCTCCGCTGATGTCACGAGTAAAATATTTGGTGTCCTATGCCATGTAGTACGTATTAGGGACTTCACACACGACTGCTATAATATACATTACATCCCGGGAGGTATAGCTTTACATTATATTAAAGTATCACACACGGAACAGGTAACGTAATGTATATTTCGCTTCATTTCGTTGACATACGTCTCGACCGACACACGTTCCGGCTGCTAAGGCGTTATACAGGGTGTTATGGATCTGTCGACTTACTACTAGATTTAATAGATAGGTAGTTCATCAGAAGATGATTGAGATTTTGATGCGCGTATGCGTTGGCACATGTGCCAAAAATAGAACGATGTGCATTGCACATCATATAAAGTAAGGAAAATTCCGAAGAGTTTAAATTATATGCGGAATTATCAGACATCGCCAGCAAGTGGACAGGCATGATATTATTACAAAATTGATGACCACTGTGTTGCTACACTTTTTTTTCTTTTCTTGAGGTAGATTTATTTTTATTACTATCCTTCATGTTAAAGGCAACTTTAATGTTATATTCCATCACTATATACAAGTTGTAACTTCCTATGTTATATCTATAAAATCATAGGTCATCAATTATTATTATTATTAATACGTTTATTGCACATAAGTAAAAATTACAATGGCAACGCGGCGGACTTAATGCTACAAGCATTTTCTACCAGTCAACCGCAGGAGGTGTATCAATCGACTGAATCGAAAAATTGCTCGCAGCCCTGGCCGCCTGAGTGATCTTAAACTATCACGAACTATCACGTGCGCGGATGGGTGACCGTTTATGATTAACGCTAATGGCATTTTTCCGAGCGGTTCCATGCTTCGCGCAAGGCATGTTAAGCAGTTGGTGCTGGCTGCCGTCGATAGATGGCAGTCGTTAAGCCAAGTCAGAGGCCATAGAGCAAGACCAGCCACTAGTCTTACAAGCCTCCATCAATCCGGACTTGGGCCCCCGTGGCGGAGTATGGCCTATACCTTCCTCAGGCTTACGAAACGTAGCTTACGACCCATTTCTGAATTGAGAATTTCGCTAAGTAACTACTTAACTCTAGTGTTGTCTCGTCAAGTTTCTCAGAAAAGAGCGTGACAGAACGTTATTTAAATATTTAAGTGAAATTCTCAATTCGGAAACCGGCCTTTAGCGAGACTATTTATATCGAGCAAATTTATGTGGAGCAAATGATTTTTTTGAGATAGAACTCTGAATACCTATGTCGTTTAGCGACATAAGACTCCTAGTGGAGTTTTTTGAATCACCAAGAAACTTTTTGAACACCCTTTACGAAGGAAGATATATCGTAATATACGGAAAGGTATTGGGAGGTATTGAAAGGTATCGAAAGGTAAATATACATCTTCGTATCGCTCAGTACCTTTAAGGTACGAAGATGTAAGGATGTATATTATAGCTGTCGTGTGTGGTCTCCTGACGATTTCTATGGAAAGATGTAATGAGATATATCGTGCTATAATATGCATCCTTACCTTATAGCCGTCGTGTGTGGAGTCCCTTATAGTGTAGTACCTGGATGACCGAGCTTTGCTCGGTGTTTTTTGGTAAATCGTGTTTTATGGATTTTTTTTGTTTTATTTTTTTTCTTTTAGAAAATATATTTGGATATGAATTAGGTGCGTTGATAATAGGGCTCCTAATAATACTTTTTCACACAAAAAAGGAGCTTGAAAAAAAAAGAGAATCTTCATGCACAAGTCTCGAACCAGGGTCTTTTGTTTAAGGTATCGTCCTATTTCCCACCTGGGCTACGACAACCTTACTGAAAAATGCGAAATTTACGTTCTTATAGGGTAGCAGTTATATCACGGTTAAAACGACGTTTTCTTAAAATGAAACCTATCTGGATCAATTAATCGCCCCCGAAACCCTCTGTTTACAAAATTTCATGAAAATCGTTGGAGGCGTGTCCGAGATTCTGATTATATGTATATATACATACATATATACAAGAATTGCTCGTTTAAAGAGCATAGATGATACCTATTACTCTAACAGTAGTTTTTATTTAAAAAATCGACCACAGCGTGTCGCGCCACGCGTAGCTTAGGGTTCCTTAGAAAAAGGGTTTTGCATCCGCTACAGAACTAACAACTTCTTCACATTAATTTTTCATAGATTTCGTACGAAGTTTTTATTTTATAAGTTAACTTGTAAGGCTTACTTCGCCTTGGTAAAAAATACACCATAATTTGTGTAAACAAATAAACGATTGTGACATCGCTGTTTCTGGTGCCCACGACACAGGGTATCCTAGTGTGGGGCCAGAAGCAATGTATGTGCCTGTATGAAAATGTTATGTTATGTTTTCGTAAAACAGTTACCGCAGGTAGGTAGGTATACATTGAAGTAGATCAGATGTGTGGACTAAGGGACCAGCTTCACACGTCTATTTGCTCGACTCGATTCCCACTGGAGAGCGCCGTATTTTTGTACAAATGGTCTGTCTGGGTGTTTCTCCATGTTTGTAATGTCTTTGCTTGTTTGCCATAGCACAGGGTATCCTAGTTTGAGGCCGGTCAAGTGATTGTGTTGTGTAGAAATAAAGAATTAATTAATGTGATATTGTTCTGAATTTTAAGGACGATTTAGCTGTTTTTTTTTTATCATTAATATTTCAGACTCCACCAATGCGGACTAGGCCCCCGTGGTGGAGTATGGCTTATACCTTCCTCGGGGAAGAGACACGTGCCCCTCGGTGGGGACATAATGGGTTGATGATGATGATGATTCATATTTCTGTCAGTACATATTTATCGTTCCTTAGCATAACGTATAAGAGCTAGCTTATGATATAGGTAAATACACGGTCATATTAAAATCTTTCTCAGTAGGAATATTCGGCAGGAGTGTTACGATAATAATCATATTTAAAAGTAAGTATCAAAGTGAAGTAAATAATGCCATAAACTTTAATAACTCTTACTTCATTTGCTGTGGACGTTTCACTTTGAGTGAACGTGCAAAAGCATCATATAACGCAGTAGTTTCTGATAGTCATCGCCTGAGATGTTTCGACCATTACCAATAGTAATAGCAGTACCTAGTAGTACCAATAATAGTACAGGAACAAAGCCGATTTTCAGCCATCCACTAGTCTTACAAGCCTCCACCGATCCGTACTTGGTCCCCGTGGTGGAGTATGGCCTCTATTCCTTTCTCAGGGAAGAGACCCGTTCCTCTCGGTGGGGACTTAATGGCTTGATGATGAAAGCCGATTTTTCCGAAATCGTCTATATTTTATGTTCGATTGAACTCAGACACGTTCATATAGGCCGCGCCTCAGCCAGCGCAACTCATGCCTATAGTCTTCTGATTCAGAGTCGTGACGTATCGAGTGACGTCACCAAGTCTAGACCACCCTGACGCTAAATATTCAGTGCGCTATTACAAAACTAGTATAACAGCGGTAATTAGAGGCGTACGCATTAACATCACTTTCTCCGGCGGCTGCGCGTTACTCTGAGGTTTCAGCTCGAAATGCACGACTTTTACTTCTCATGGCCGCGGACAATGGGTGTGCGGCTCATAGATTCTGTTCTGAAGTCGTAGAGCCATCTTGTCATCTGAGTCATCTTATTGGGAGCGCCGCGGAAAGGCAGGCATGCAGGTGAGAGGAATAGGTCTCGATTTGATATGACATTAATTTATTTAAAAGTTCTACGAATATGACAAGGGACTAACGAGTGACGACGGGTAGGTACCTGCTTTTGGGTTGCAATCCTGATGGAAATTGGTAATTGGCCATAATGACCATGGTACTTTTTTGAACGAAAATCTGAAAATTATTTGATAGTGGATCTTTTCTCACATGCATTGGTAAAATTATTTTACTGTACTATGTAATTGCGGAACAAGTGAAATAAATTTCATTTCATTTCGTGTATCATGCTTTCAGTACAATTGTATCAGGTATGTAAATAAGTGTACCTTTTTTAAGATATTCAATAAAAAGCCTTGACCTTAAGTGACTTTTCCATGACGTCAGCAATGAGTATGTACTAGGGGGCGAGCCCCCTGCGCGCCTCGCGCGCCAACCCCCAGCCGCTACGAGCTTCGCTCTCCGCGGCGCTCGGCCTAGGGCCTCGCTAGACACTATTGGTTGTGATTTGACGCGTGGGAACACGTGTGGTCTCGGCCTTCGGCCACGGCCTGAACGGAGCTCGGCCTTCGGCCTCGCCGCGGCGGGGTTCCTCGTGCCCGCTTCGCGGAGCTCGGCCTCCGGCCTCGCAAGTTTGTCCATTTTGGCTTTTGCGTTGTTATATTTCCGCCGGAGCACGGAACGTCTCGGCCTTTCGCCTCGGCTTGGACGGAGCTCGGCCTTCGGCCTCGCCGCGGCGGGGTTAAAAATCTCCATAGAAAATTGGTCAACTTCACTCATCGATATCTCAGCCGCCATCTTGAAATCTCGAAATGTCGGATTTTTCTGGTATACCTGGGTCCTTCGACAAGCGGATGCCGTTGAGAGCGTGTCTCCAGCATGCGCCCAGTTGGCTGCCGACTTTTTTGCGCAGAGGTCGAAAAATGGCCGATTTTTGGGAGGCTATAGCTCAGCCGCCATTTTGAATTTCGAACATGCAAATTTTTTTTTCTTAATCGGATCAACAAAAAAAATTCTATCAAATTTGATCCAAATCGGTCGGTAAACAACAGAGATAGCATATTTGTATGAGAGAACGCGTTCAAAATTCAAAAATCGGCTTCATAGGATGGCTGTAATTCGTCTATAAAAGAAACTTCAAAGTTCCTATGCAAAATAAAACTAAATTCTTACCTAAGTAAAATGGACTATTGTACAACGGAAAATATGTTTAATGTTTATTTATGTATACAAAACACTATACAGTACAACATACATTTATACGTGTTATTAGTTATATATTGTCTTACAATAAATATATTTATACATATATCTATTATATTCATAGTACTTATATGTTTTCACTGGAAATGTCTACTGAATAATGTAATGTTGATTAGCTTTATTTTGGATTGTTTCTTCTTTTGTTTTACCTACATTACTTTAATCTTATTTGTGACTGTCCGCAACTGCATGTATTTACCCGTTTTCTGTCAGAGATGTGATACTACCCTGCCGTAATACAGTTCATACTAGTACGGGGGGTAGTGGACCTTTTCTCACATGTACCTAACCATTACTTACAGATGATTATTTTACTGTACTGTGTAATTGCTGAACAAGTGAAATAAATTTCATTTCATTTCATTTCATTACACTTTTCTCATACAAAATTTTTCTCTAGAACCCACCGTTTCCGAGAAAACATATAGATGATTAATCAGTCAGTCAGTGAGTGAGTATACCGTGTTGTAGCTTTATATTAGTATAATTGTAGCTTTATATTAGTCTATCTCATTCATTTTGTTCTGATGACGTCACAGACAACAAAATATTACAAAAATATTAATAATAGACATAATTAATCAATCTCAAAAATACCGAATTTAGCTTTTTAAAATGTTACTATAAAGCGGTATCGCTACCGTACGAATAATTTATTAGAGAGAGAGATTTAGGGTCATTTTCTAAATTTGGAATTTCACTAAGTAAGTACTTAAGTAACGTTCCGTCACGCTCTTTTCTGAGAAATTTGACGAGACAGCACTACAGTAAAATAAATAGTTACTTAGCGCTCTATTCTCTATTCAAAAACTAGGCTCAGTCAGACCCCTCCCCGAATTTCAAGCACCGCAGTGAATGTTTTCGAAGCCAGCCAAGCCTCGAGTTTCACCTCAGCAGTGGTGGTAGTGCGAGGTTGTTGGTGCTCGCCGCCGTTGGTTGGGCCATTTTCTACGGGATGTTGCCCCACGCGGTCGGCGCACACAACAATAATAATTATAGTTAACCTTATCGTGCCCCAATTATTAAATCTGATCAACATTGCTGTTTGCTTAATTGACTTTGTTGTGAGTGGGTAATTGAAGCGTTTGGGTTGAGTGAGGTTGCTCTACACGTGAATTTGCATCACTCCTCAAAAGTATTTAAGCCCTACGGCTGTAGATACGTTTGTTGTCTGTTTTACATTGAACAATAACGGTTAATACACACTTGGATTCATGCTATTGCCGCTGTGCGAACTTTGTATGTTTACCAGACTTAGGGCCGATATCTGAATTGAGGATTTACACTCAGTAAATACTTAAGTAAAGTACTGTCACGCTCTTTTCTAAAGAAATCTGACGAGACGGCACTACAGTTAAGTAATTACTTAGCGAAATTCACAATTCGGAAATCGGCTCTTAATGTCAACAACAAACGAAGGTCTAACATGTCGTGCAGTTACAGGTTACGTTCTAATGTGAACCCGTCATTTAAGTAGAGCAGCGTAAAATTATTTTTCTTCGCAGTTCTCATATTTTTATGAATTTCAAAGTCAGTACGGGAAAATCTAAAGGGGTTCTGTGGCACATAGAATCCACGCGCCACTTGTCCAGCCTTCCCATTTCGTACAGTCGACAGCACATCATGGTATACACCCATGTACTCTACTCCGTTGCATTATGGTCGACTTTGCAACTAAAATGTGAAGATTAAGAGCTGTCGACTGTACATAGCTGTCCACTATTACGGCCTGTACATATTGGATTACCTACTTTGGATTGCCGAAGTGTCATAAGACTTTGTATTTCACAGGCTAAATACAAAACATAAAACAAACATTTATTTTCATTTATAATTATAAAGGCACATACACTGCTTTTGGGCCCACACTAGGATACCCTGTATCGTGGGAACCAAAAACAACGACATCACAAACCTGAAAACATCCGACGACACATCTGCCCTCGTAAGGAAGAACGCAATAATCGTAAAAACGCAGTTCTGAGTAAATAGCTATTTAATTCTTAGGATTAGAAGGATTTCATACATTACTGCATATTTTCTTACTGAAATTTCAGGTTTCTATATTCTATTTACTGAAGCGAACGACTAAAGGTAAACAAAGACACAGCATCTCTCAAACTTACATCTCACTCAAAACAGCTCATGCACGCAGCTTTGCCTGCATCGTTGTACTATTATGTATTCTGTGGCATCGTATACATCGGTTTGACAGTATCAACGTTGGGTCCGGCTCGCTCGCCCATATTTTCCGTTTCGTAATAACAAACACAAAGTATAAAACAACTGGACGGTGGACCAAAAAACTTTACCAATACCTTATTTACAGTGATGAACAGACTAAAGATAAGTTACCTATTTTATTTTCTTTAGTCGCACTCCCATCAACAACAACGTCAATCTTACTTTTTTTTGTCTTTAATTAAAAAAGAGGTTCGTAGTCAGCTCTCCATACTTCTTCCTACACTTCGCGTAGCCCATTAGCATAAAATAGTCGATCATAATCGGCCTTTAAACAAAAGTCCGTCATCTTTCCTAGTTGCGAACATATTTGGCAGCAGTAGGATCGCTTTTATTTGAGGACCACTGAAATTTTAGGTATTTTTTGGGGCACAGATCTCTTAAGCAAATGGTATTTTCATGATAAAATAAAATGTTAGTTAAATAAACTGCAAGTGGGGGATAAATCAGGTAATAACAGTGTTATTGTGTTAATTGCTTAATGGTATTTATTAGGCATATCGTTCTGTATAACTTTGCTAAATATTATGCAGTGTTATAAATGTGGCATATTGAAAAACCAAATTTTTGACATGTTGATACTTAGTCGTTCGCTTCAAAAAATAGACTGTAGTAGACCTACAGCCACCATTATTTTTTCACCTATGTATATTCACGTAATGGCTATTACTGCGTTCTTCCTTACGAGGGCAGACATGATGAGACATGTAAACAACAATAAATCGGACGAGCTTAGACGGGATCGAACCCGTGACTCCTGGCACATTAGTCAAACTTATTACCACTAGACTTATGAAGCAGTGCTATCTAAGTACACAAACGATGAATGTTACATCTTCGTTCTATAGCCGATCCGAATTCAAAATCTATCCCCGAATGCAATGCGCGAAGCATCGGCTATTCCTATCGAGGAATGTCCGAGCGCGCTGTCTTCAGGTAGACGCAACACGCATTCCTCTGAACGCATTAACTTTTTGTGCCCATCAGTGAGACAGGCAGGAAGATGGACCGTCATAATCACGAGTAAAAAAAGCAATACCTTTCATACCGATGCGATAATCCTCTTAGCTTCCTTCTCCTGCCCACGACTAGGGGGCGTCGACGACATTTTTAGACCACAAGATTGTAAATGGGCTGGACTAGTAGGGGACCGGCGAGGTTGGCGTAGGGCTGCCATCCGTCCGGATTTGTCCTAGTTTGAAGGGCGTCCAGGGGCCGTCCGGCAGGGGTTTTTAAAAGTGTCCGAGTAACACCCTTTTACACCCGGACACTTTTGTTGTCAGGGGAAATTAATTTTTGTTGCATAAAATACTTTTTCAGAGGTGTCCGGGGAAAAAACATACCTACTTTGCCCAAATGTCCGGGATTTTTGCGGTGTTTATCCGGCGTCGACAATTTAGGTGATGGCAGCCCTAGGGTGGCGTGATGGTGAAGAGGCCTGTTGAAGACTCCTTAGAATAATATTTTGTGTTTTTATATTTTTCCTTTAATTGACTCAGAGGATGTCGGAAAGTCCGACGAAAAGGCAAGTAAGTGTATCCGGGGAACAATTTACAATGTGTAGTAATGTAAGCTTACGAAAGTTTTAGTTAAAAAACTAATCTAATCATTTGCCGCGTCTTGGCTCGGGTTAGAGTTGCTGCGGCTCGGCAGGGTCGAGCCGTTTCGTGTTTTTAGTATTTGACAAGTTTACGTTAAGTGTACTATCTGTTTAATAAGATAAACCTGTTATTGGCTTTACTTATCATACATTACTTTAAGTTTGAAACTTTGTAACGCTGTTGGTTTTTGAATAAAATAAAAAAAATCATAATTACAATATAAAAAACCCGACCTGCTTTTCGCAGAAACTGTGGTCACGCACGAGGGCTGTCACTGCTAATCAGATAGTAATTTAATATGGGAGCCAGCTGTTCCCCCTGCCGATGCCGACCTAAAAAGGAAGCCCCTCTGGCTACCACTTCCTTTATCGTCCCATTTGGCGACCTCTGTGACGCAGCGGTTAGCGCCTCTGCCTACCATACGAGCGGTCTCGCGTTCGAATCCCGGCTGGGATCAAATATAAATGAAATCAAATAGTAACATAATTTATCATGCAATGACATACAAGCTTGCTTAGTTTGGGGCCACAGAAAAACTAAATGAACGAATTAAATTACTCTTGTTATGTTATTGTAATAAGGCATCCTGAGCCTAGCTCAAAAAATATTTATTTCTGAAAATACATTTTAATCATCATAGTAAAAATATCTTTTGTGAAATAAATATTTTTTGTGTTTGTATTGTTTTAATATCAAAGAATTGACTGATCGCGGAGGAGCTGTTGATTGCGCTGAACGAGGCCGTTGTAAAGTGCTGACTGCCAACTTCCAGGGATGGAGAGGCACTTTAAAAAGACGAAGGTTAAATTCCGTTCATTATACAGTGATTTTCAACAGCAGCCCAAATATCGATACTAAGGGAACGTTTGGCGTCAGTTAAATACCAGGTTGGATACGTCACTCTCCCCCTGTTTTTCGAACGCTAACAGTATGTTAATCTACATTAACAGCTGTCAAATGTTTTTTTCAAATGCTGTCAAATGTATGCACTTTGGCGACCTGACAGCTGTTAACAATAGATTACCAGCTTGTTAATATACGAGAAACCGGGCATCTGTAAAGCAGAGGCCTTCTCTTAGAGAATAAATAACGAAAGTATGTCACACGTATAGTATTGAATTTAAAATACCGCGAAATATGTAAAAGGTTCATTCTATGAAAACATACCAAGCATTCTCCGATCTATGTAAGATATTTTAATAAAGCAGAATTGAAACCGCCAATACCGTTGTGAAAACGATCGCTTTGAGAGGCCTCGATTGACCGCTATACGCCTCAGCTACACTCTTCAAAAGGGAACGCAAGCGCGAGTGTGTAATCAGCGTCCTCGCGTTCGATTTTTATCATAGGCTTCAATTTTAAACCGGAAATGTACCTAGTTCTTCCTTGACAGTTTCTCCACTCTCCTGGGAGTTCCTTTACAGATTCATAGAAATTACGTATTAACGTGGATAAATAAGCATATTATTTTTTAGATTGCCGTTATAATTTATGTTGCTATTCATATTTTTATATTTATGTACTTACTGTTATTGTTTTTTGAATAAAACTATTTGTCAGATTCCGACAGTTTCTTCGTACAATTTACGCCAAATATCAACTGTCGGTAGGCCACAAGGGTCCGTCCGAGAGTGTAGAGTCGGGCACCTTACGGCGCGTAGGCATCGCTCTCGATTTGGGAAACCAGCCATCGCGTGTCGCGGCTCGCTCCAGGTCATGGATAGGTATTAGACATGTGTGAAATACCGTAACATGTTCATTATTCTGACAAACTTGTACATAGACCAAGCGACATAGAAAAATGTTGTTACCCAAAACACTATGAAGCTATCTAGGCTAAATACGTAGGTATAGTTCAAAAAACACTGTATGCTGCCCTCTTAGCATGCGGATCCCGTTGTATTTCTTATCCATTTTATAATAGGTGAATATATTTTTTTTTAAACTTCTTATTATTATATATATAAAATTCAAAGTCCTGACTGACTGACTCACTCATCAACGCCCAACCCAAGCCGTTTGACCTAGGAAGATGAAATTTTGCACAGAGGATATAATGTAACGATTTTTTTAAATTCAACCCCTAAGGGGGCGAAAAGGGTTGCCAAGTATGGGAGGTATAAAAAATGTTGTCTGTTTTCTTGAAACTTGAAATAAATACTCTTCAACACAATTAATTAAACACGTGTTTCGCCGTTTTTCTAAATTTAACCCTTAAGGGGGTGAACGGGGTTTCAACATTTTGAACTAAAGTCCACGCAGACGGAGTTGCGGGCGAAAGCTAGTAGTGTAATAAAATCTCGCATAATCATGCGAAAATCGAGGTTCCATCCGTCAAGACGAATAACTTTAGAAACTTTGATATCGCCAAAAAAAACTTTAGCTGGTCCACACATTATAATGCCGTAATTTATAATTATTGTTGCAGTCTTATTTTGAACTTGACTCCATAAAAAATATTATTTGTTCGACAGGATATGGTTACACGTTACCGGTATAAAGAATTGGTAACTTGAGCCAATGCTGACAACGCTATCATGTGACTTAATTACCAGAAATTACTGCAAGCAAAATGTGCACTAAGTGCATCAAAACTCTTGAAAAAAACAGCTTACTTGGCTTTTGATACCTATTAACAAATTATATCCACTTGATGGTCCAATGTATCTGTCACTAGATGGGACTTTTCATCAGACTTTTCATACACGGACTTAGTGCCTCGCTAACTACAAGCATCCTCTCAGCCGTTATAGCACGAGCTGCCGACATGCATGTCACCCGCGCCTGGCCCAGAAACCGAAGAGAAATACAGAAAGAAAGCCCAGCAAAACACAAAGATGAAACCAAACAATCGCTTTCTTTCTGCCCAACTCTGCCGTCCGGTGATCTACTGGCACCCACCTGCTGCGAGAAGGATCAGGGACACCAGCAGCATCTTCGCATCCAGTCTCGGACAGTCCATGGTCAGTTTACACTCACTGTGCTCGGTAGCCGAGGGGCTATCATGGCTCATGCCTCGGTCGCGGCGCGTGAGAGACTGCCGGGCGGAGAGACAGGTGCGCCCGCGCAGGTAGCAGGGCCCCCCGCCCCCTGGCCCCCCTTTCACCGGCCCCCTCGGGGCTCGGAGCTTTCGCGCACCGAATAAGCAATTTCTCGGAGGGACTCGTGGGCCTATTATGGAGTGCTGTGTTTTGAGGTTCGCGAGGTTGTAAACACGTTTTTTTTAATGCTTAATGGCAACTATTAAATTAATTCTGCTAATGACAGGGTTGCATAAAGTAACAGCTCTGGGAGTGGTCAGTTATTTCATTTAAGTTTCACTCTGCTGAGCTATTGACTTGTGGACAAACATGAACAAACATTTCTTCCTTAGAAAAGAGTTCCTTCAACTGAAAGAGAGAGAGTACCTAATGTTATAAGCACGATAAAAAGCCCTTATTTTGCCAAATATCTGGTTAGTAGCACATCACAATTTGATATTGTTATTAGTAAAGAAACTAGTAATACATGTGATAAACGGTTAGTTAAGGTTAATAGTGACTCAAAGTTTATGGGTTTGGGGATAGCTGGAGGAAGGTGAGCGAATTTTTAAGAGAGTTTAGCGCAGTTGAAAAATAAATGATCCACGATGCCCTCTTCAAGGCCAAACTCACAGAGATAATTTTGCGTGATGTACCGGTGTAGAGTCGACAGCACATTATCCTATACACCCATCCACTCTACTCCGTTGAATTATGAGTGACTATGTAACTATAATGTGAAGGCTGACGTGCTGTCGACTGTACCAGCGAGACTGTACGAGATCGATCTATGGTTTCTGTCCATTAATTATTGCCTGAACTCTAAGGCCATGGAAAAAGAGTGTGTGTTTTCCTACACGACGGGTTCTGACAGCAAGCTTCGAATTTTTGTTAGTGATACTGTGGGCCCGGGTAGTCTCCCGCGTGGACCAAAATTGCGCTGGTCAATCTGGACATCCCTTAACCTGACTGCGGACCCGTGCCAAAACAAGAATAACCTTTCCAGGTGAGTGTTAGTAATAATTTGACCTGTCCGAATAGTTGTCTGGAAGAAATTACTTTTACTAATAAGGTCACCAATATACTGAAATACATGAACATAAACATTTACATACATTACTTCTGGCCCCACATTAGGATAAACTGTGTCGTGGGAACCAGAAACAGCGACATCACAAACATGTAAACATCCAAGACCTGGGTTTTGTTTTGTCCCCAGTAACTGCAGTATAAAATACTCGTAATCCAATTATAGTAGTAGTATTCGTATGAAAAGATAATATCAAAAACTAATACCTTATTCGTCGTGGCTAACCTAATAGTAATGGTAGTTTAGTCTACAAAATTACTCGTAATTCAATCACAAATTATCTAATAATTATGAACATTCAGAATGAAATCGCACGCAATCGTTAATAGGCCTCCGATTGCGTGTGATAATGATAAGCTATTTGTTTGGACAAGTGCCTTGCGATTCAGGTTACCATCGTAACTCTTGTCACCTTTGGCTCCAAGCGTCCTAACAATAGAGGCGGTTTTCCTTTAAGCAAACCCAGAGAAGGAAGGCACCTCTGTGGGCACAGAAGTGAAATTTACAATTTGTCACAGATCGGTCGGTGTGATTCAGTTGCCGTATTGCACAATGTACTTAAGTATTTGTGTGTCATACTTCACTGGGTCTGTATTCCGAGAAGGCTTCTTCTTCCGGAATCCGGATAGAACTTTCCGTAAAACGGTAAATTCTGGGAGAACCCTTAAAATAGCGCGCGCGTTGATGTCTTTTATATGTGCGGGCTTGTCTGCAGTTCACTTTGTTTATTACTTTGTGAGTTTATTACTTTCTTTTTTCGCGTAAGAAATAGTATTGAATTGAATGTGTTGGAGAAATAGAAAACCACTATTTGGGCTGTGCTAAGTTGGTATTTTTGAGCCGTTGAGAATTGGCCATGCTGCATTTTTGAACATGGACGGAAATCTCAAAACCATTTCGAGAATTTTATTTTTTATTTATTTATTTCGACAGCCTACTATTTTAATAGGATATAGTCCTAATGCAATAGTGAAGCGGATACATAAAACAAGAATAATTAAACACTTATAACAATACACACTACTTATATTACTTTACTTAAAATTATAATAACACAAAATAAAAATGTCTTTGTGAGCTCATTCTAAGAACAACAGAAGATGTCTTATTATTTCAGATCAATTTCTATTGGTCAAATTTGTAAATAAGTCTATATTTTTTTAATTAAGATATTCAATAAAAAGCCTTGACCCTCAACGACTTTTCTATGACGTCAACAAGCAGCATGAGTATTAATGCAAAAACTAATAAGTAATTATAATTATATCAGTCGTACTAAAAAAAACTAAAACATCTGCTGAGCACGTGTCTAAAAAAAGTGCTACCATAAAACAGTGTTTAACGGTTGCCTAGAGAAAGATACGGCTTAGACATTGTTTAAAGTTAGACAGACGAAGGGGCCTGGTTGCTAAACACACCGTTAAACAATGATTAAATATTTAGACATTGTTTAAATAAATGCATGTTAAACCAGTGTTTATTTTGTTTTTTGTGGTAAGACTGTATATGTTTTAGGCACATTAACTTTAGTGCTGCGCATGACCAAACCCTTTAAAGAAAGTTCCAGCAAACTCATCACTGGAATGGAATGGAATGTGACTCGTGTCACTGGTCAGATTCCGTTCATTATTAATAAAAATCACAAAAATATGTATAACCTCGTAAGGCCCCGTGTAGTCAGAGAAATACATTTAATAAACAATTGTTATTTTCAAGGTCGGGCCTTACGAGGATAAAGTTCATTGTATGGGAGTCCCCCTTAAATAATTGTTTTATTTTAATTTAAATACTTATTTTTAAAGTAAATATACAGGGTGTCCCAAAACTCAACGTCAAGCCAGGTTCCGGGTGAAAAGGCAAGTCATACTAATTTTATCAGAAAAATAAAAAATAAAATCGATTTTTTAATTTTAAGTACAATTTTTTTTAATTATTATTTATTCAAGAAATTTCACAAACATGACGAAAACTAAAATTAAAATTAAAAGTTATTAAAGTAAAAAAAAAAATTAAAAAAAAAAAATGGGCAATTTTTTTTAAGTCTCCTTTTCTTCCAAGCTGGAGCAGCATTTTTTGAAATTTTGTTAAAAGTTTAAAGAAGCATTATTCAGAGATACAAAACAAAAAGAAAATTGGAAAAAGTAAAGATTTGTGGCAACAGGATTTTTCAATTTCTTTTTAAATGCCTATAATTTTTTTTTCACGCAAATTTTTTTTTTGTTGATAACCAGTATGTTTTGCCTTTTCACCCGGTTCCGGCTTGACGTTGAGTTTTGGGACATCCTGTATAACTAAATATTCCGTGATTATTCAAGCGTCTGCCTGTTGCATTTATCAATATTAGGCAAAAACGAGCTAAAACATCACGTTTGTTTTATGAGCCCCCTTAAATATTTGTTTAATTCAGTTTTTTAGTATTTGCTGTTGTAGCGGCAACAGAAATACATCGTCAGTGAATATTTCAACTGTTTAACTATCACGGTTCATGAGATACAGCCTGGTGACAGACGAACGGGCGGACGGACTGCGGAGTCTCAGTGATAGACTCTGTTTTACCCTTTGAATATGGAACCCTAAAAAACTTCATATAATATAAACAGATAGATGGACTGTAGCAGTAATGTCAATCAATAGTTGTTATGCGTTATTACCAGGAGTCATCCAGTGCTAGGCAAGCCTGCTTTGAATACCGTTGTATTGCCAACAGATGGCGCTGTAGGTATCGTGCAACGCGGTATGGTTGTGTCTCCGCCGGATAATAAAGGGGATGTCTACGAAGCTTTGGATTACTCTTCACAATCTTTTCGTGACCGCACATCACGACAATTTATTGTAAGGTTCTGGAAGCTCGCAGCTTCGGCACCTTTCGATTCAAGTTAAACGTACGTAACTAAATTGCATATTATGTATAGAGACCAGGGCCCAGTGGTACCTACTAATGCACTGTAGTAATATGACATTTGCATGAACGCGTTGATTTCATTTCATTGCCGCTTCAAGTCAACGCACAGTGGTTCGTCCCCATACAAGCGGTTGGACATAAGATCCTTAAAAAACAAAATGTGTTATTTTGGAAAAAATAAACTATCAACGCATTCAGTAATCAAAAAAAAATAACAAATACAGATTGCCTTTTTTTGATATGACCCATAATTTAGGAGTAAATAATTAAAAACCATTTCTTATGGAGAGTAGCATAAAAATATTGATATCTCATGATTCCCTCCTGTTTTCGGATTACGGTTTTCAAAAATAGTATTCATATATTATTTACTACATTTCATCATTTGACACATGGTGCCCCTAACGCCCCCTAAGAGATATGGATGATAGAGGAAAAATAATACCACATTAGCGATAGATGTAGGTAGGTACATACATTAGATCACGCCTTTATTGCAGAAGGGTAGGCAGAGACCAGGGACCGTTTGGGCGAATGAGCGGCCATCATCCACTGCATACTACCGGCCTTGGTGTGGTTTGCTGCACGTACGTTTATTACAATGTGTGCGTGGTTTATACCTCTAGTCTGTTTTTTCATTCAATGCAAAAAAAAATATATTGTCACGTTGACATCTCCATACAATTCTTAGGCTGTCAATGTCTGAATGTTGCTAGTACGTAAAAACCAAATAAGCCCATTTTACTTCCAAGTTAAATTGGGTATGCTACGCAGGTGTTTTTTTATAGACTTTGCTCTTACGAGTAATTCAATTTTTATGTCTGTGATGTGATAAGGATTTTGGTCACATGAGTCTTCTATTCACGGTAAAAAAAATCTACCGAGTTAACCTATAGCTTTTATAGCGGTAACACCGCGTCATTTTTTTTGGCATAGAATTAAAAAACGGACTGTATTTGAGATTGAACACGGTATTACTTAGTATATTTTTGTTTTGAATCGCTCGTAGCCTGGGCTGCCTGAGTGATCTTAAACGATCACTAAGGTTAAGCAACATACGGCGCGTTCAGTCTATGGATGGGTCGCCGTCTATGACTAACGCTAGTGGCATGTTTCCGAGCCGAATGTCTTACAATAAATATATTTATACATATATCTATTGTATTTATAGTATTTATATGTTTTACTGGAAATGTCTCCTGAATAATGTAATGTTGATTATTAGCTTTGTTTTGGATTGTTTCTTCTTTTGTTTTGCCTAGATTACTATAATCTTATTTGTGATTTACTGTCCGCAACTGCATGTATTTACCCGTTTCTTGTCAGAGATGTGATACTACCCTGCCGTAATACAGTTCATACTAGTACGGGGGGTAGTGGACCTTTTCTCACGTGTAACTATTACTTACAGATGACAATTTTACTGTACTATGTAATTGCTAAACAAGTGAAATAAATAAAATATCAAGAAATAAATAAAATTTCATTTCATTTCATTTTTCCGAGCGGTTCCGTGCTTCGCAAGGCACATTAGGAGTGTAACAAGGATAAATGTTGCAAAATTGGCTAGCTTTAACTCAAATGTTAGGCAAAAGTACGCACTAAAAAAAACTGAATAAAATCTTTGGTAATAAAGGATATATCAGTCACTAATTCGTACGGAAAACAAATTGCATTTAACCTGTCTAGATGGCAAAAAATTTTTTTTTTCCAAAAGCTTCATTTTCCACAGAATCTAATTTCGCTGGTAAACGATAGTAGCTTTTCATTTAAATCTTTCATGCAAATATCGGCCACATCAATATCTGCAATCCTAACTGCTCATATATTTTTTAATGTTAATATTAAGCGTGATTAGTACAAAATTGTACGATTTCTTAATTAGCGCAGGACAGTTCCCCCCGCGGGAACTGTGCGGGGGGAACAATCGCCATCGAACATCCGCCACATCTCTTAGGCTGACATTCAGAGACGAAAACTAAGCAAAGACTGGTCTCAGAAATGTCAAAATCACGTACTTAAAAACATTTCGTATTCAGAATCGAATCTTAGAAAGTTTAGTATGAAATGGTGCTTAGCTAAGTGTACCTAAGTAGTCAATATCGGTGACTTTACGTGAACTTAGAACTGTCACTTCTAAGCCTTTTGTTCACAGACTACTCCAAACGTCATTTTACTGATGTTCTACGAGCATTATCTGTGGGATTTTCTTGTGAATCACTCTGACATATATAAAATTGTATGATCTTGTCCTGCTCTCGTGTAGCAATGTCAAATTAAAAAAACCGGTTTCAACTACATCACTAAAAAATGATAGACAATATAGATGACTTTCTTAAGTACTGTGAATACGAAAATTACGGCGCTTTACTAAGTACGACTTTAGTTTACTTTGCTAAGACTGATCTAAGCGTGAACTTACGATTCTTCTCTGAATGTAAGCCTTAGCTGTGTAATCTTTGGATTATATAAAGTATTCGCCGAAGAAGTACAACAAACATTCAAGAGATGGCGCTAGTTTATTATTTTATAACTCAGTTCAAATGCTCAAAGTCACTCGCCCTTGTTACAGCAGTTGGTGCCGGCTGCCGTCGCTAGATGGCAGTCGTTAAGCCAAGTCAGAGGCCCTAGGGCGGCTTGAAAACTTCTGACAGTAAGACCAGCCACTAGTCTTACAAGCCTCCACCAATCCGGACTTGGCCCCCGTGGTGGAGTATGGTCTACACCTTCCTGGAAGAGACCCGTGCCCCTCAGTGGGGACATAATAGGTTGATGATGATGATGATGATTAATTCATCTAGTGATACATATATTACACTTATTTATCCTACGTGCGACTAACAGATCGGACTCGGACACAGTTGGCATGAGTTGTCCCACTATTTTTTTTTTAATTATTATTAATTCTTTATTGCACAAACAATAGTGTACAAAAGGTGGACTTAATGCTAATGGCATTTTCTACCAGTCAACCCACAGGAGGTCCAGGAGAGGCAAAAATTGAGGTGGGCGTGCAAAAAAGAAAGATAAAATAGATAGTTACTTGAAAGTAAGGTGCGAGCACATACATAACAATATTATAATACAATACACACTAATACTTAATATAAAATAAGTACATACTAATACATATTACATAAATATTTATAATAAAATATTTTATAAATAGACGAGTTAAGTTAATATTGAATGATCACTCTTTGCAAATAAGAAATAAAAATAACAAAGACAAAAGAATACACAATAAAAAAAATAGAAAATAATAATTTTATATAATTAATTGTTTTGGATGGACAGTCTGCTGTCTATGACACCAAGGTAGTACTGTCGGACGAGATGCTTAAAGGAGGGACGTGAAGGGGCTTTCCTGATTTTCTCCGGTAGCTCATTCCAGAGCCGCACGGCAGTTACAGCAAAAGAGTTTGTCGCAAAACTCGTACGATGGATGGGGATGGACAAAAGAAGATTTTTGCTGTTACTTTATTTAGTACGTGGAAGTTTGCACTAATTTCTGGCTCATAGGGTATACAGTACGTTACTAGCACAATGCGTGATGTGCTCCGAGGGTTTGATACATAATTGAGTTACGGAAATTTCAATACTATTTTTTTCTCAATCAAAAATAGGGTAAGTACAGGATAAGAAAAATATGTGCCTATACCTTTAATATCTTCAATTGATTTATCCATCAAACCCTCAGACCACATTAATCAAAAGTATCATAAATATAAGGTACTCCTTGTATGTATTACAATTACTAAAATATTAAATTGTCGAGCGAGACATCACTGGAGCACGCTGTCATTGAATTCTAAATTCAATTACGCTTGCATCTTACGTGGACGTAAGAACTGTTTTAAAAAATCCACTTTTCTCAAATATGTTTCAATATTCAATAAAAAAAAATACGGTGTGTTACTACTAGACTGTAGCAGTAATGTAAGCAGTTGTTAACATTTAACATAACATTGACATACAAGCACATACATTGCTTCTGGCCCCACACTAGGATACCCTGTGTCGTGGGAACCAGAAACAGCGACGTCACAAACATGTAAACATAGAAGCATAAAACATGAAACCAAGACCTGGGTTTCTTTTTTTTTGTCTCCAGCCGGGATTCAAACCCGGGACCTCTCGCATGGTAGGCAGAAGCACTAACCGCTGCGCCACAGAGTTCGTCAAGTTATACGTTATACGTTATCACAGTGTAGTCACACATTGCTAGTCAAGCCTGCTTCGAATACCGTTGTATTGCCAACAGATGTCGCTGTCGGTATCGTGAAACGCGGTATAGTTGTGTCTCCGCGGGATAATAAATGACATTGAATTTAATGCGATGTTTACGTGGCCATAGCTACCTCCCTGTGTCTATTAACAAACTCAACAATTTTTGTAAGGCTCTGGAAGCTCACAGCTTCGGAACCTTTCAATTCAAATTAAACTTATGTAATATGTATGTCTAGCAGTGGACTAATATAGCCTGATGATGATGATGATTATGTATAGATACCTATTATGTATAATTGCATATGTTTTTGCATATTTAGACCCGTTTAAGTGGTTGATGCATATTTTAGCAAAAGTGATATTGTTTTTATGTCTACCTACCTATTGCATTTATGAATATCAAGCAAAACCAAGCAAAGAAATCACGTTTGTTGTGTAGTAGCCCCCTTAAATATTTATTTTATTCTGTTTTTTAGTATTGTTGTTGTAGCGGCAACAGAAATACATCGTCTGTGAATATTTCAACTGTCCAACTATCACGTTTTATGAGATACAGCCTGGTGACGGACGGACGGACAGCGGAGTCTCAGTGATAGGATCCGTTTTACCCTTTGAATATGGAAGCCTAAAAACTAAATCTTCTTCTTCTTCTTTCTTCTTCTAATTTAAAAAAATCTCGTATCACCGTGTTAGTGCGCATACTCCTCCAAAACAGCTTGACCGATTTTGATGAAACTTTATGTGTATACAGGAATTGCTCGTATCCTGGGCTGCCTGAGTGATCTTAAACGATCACTAAGGTTAAGCAACATACGGCGCGTTTAGTCCATGGATGGGTCACCGTCTATGACTAACGCTAGTGGCACTTTTCCGAGCGGTTCAGTGCTCCGCAAGGCACGTTAAGCAGTTGGTGCCGGCTGCCGTCGATAGATGGCAGTCGTTAAGCCAAGTCAGAGGCCTTAGGGTGGCTTGAAAACTTCTGACAGTAAGACCAGCTACTAGTCTTACAAGCCTCCACCAATCCGGACTTGGCCCTCGTGGTGGAGTATGGCCTATACCTTCCTCACGGAAGAGAGCCGTGCCCCTCGATGGAGACATAATGGGTTGATGATGATACAGGGTGTCCCAAAACTCAACGTCAAGCCGGAACCGGGTGAAAAGGCAAGTCATACTAGTTATCAGAAAAATAAATTAAAAAAAAATTGCTTGAAAAAAAATTATAATAGGCATTTAAAAAAAATGTTAAAAATCCTGTTCCCATAGATACTATTTTACTTTTTCCAATTTTTTTTTTGTTTCGTATCTCTAAATAACGCTTCCTGAAACTGTTAACAAAATTTCAAAACCAGCTGAAAAATTGCCCATTTTTAATTTTAATTTTAGTTTTCATTATGTTTGTGAAATTTCTTGAATAAATAATAATAAAAACAATTTATTGTAGTTAAAATGAAAAAATCTATTTTTTTTATATTTTTCTGATAACCAGTATGACTTGCCTTTTTACCCGGAACCGGCTTGACGTTGAGTTTTGGGACACCCTGTATTCGGTAGGTTGTTATCTTTTTTTTATTAAACCAAGAGATAACTTTTCTCTTATCTCTATTTAGATAATCCAGATAATCCCTACAAATAATTTCTATGGCAAATAGTTTAAATTTACTAATTCCATATAATTTTAACATTAAAAGTATAACACTGCACAAAAACAGTGATGAAACAACGTTTTCTAAAAATTGAACCTAGTTACATCGATTAATTGCTCCCGAAACCCCTTGCGTACTAAATTTCAGAAAATCTTTGAGCTAGCTATTTCAATTTTTTTTTTCAATTTTTATTTTTCACAAAAAAGAAGGAACTTGAAAAAAAATGAGAAACTTTATTATCAAGTCTCGAACGAGGGTCTTCTATTTCTCACCTGAGCTATTACAAACTTACAGATCGCTGCCAAATGTATGGTCTTAAAGTGTAGCAGTTACTTCCTTAGGTCGCAATATATCAGGTAAAGACCCCGGTTCAAATCCCGGCAAAATTTTAGATTTCCTTCTTTTGCGAGAAAAACTATTATTGAGAGCTGGAAAAACCATGTTACAAAAAAAAAACTAAGGAAAGCTCGGTCATCCAGGTACTAAATTATAGGTTCTTAAGTACAAGCGTCCCTCAGGATAGATTAGAAGCCAATTCTATGGAAAGATCAACGAGGTTGGTTGGGAAATACTAACCCCCTTATTCATAATAGTCCGCTAACTTAAAACAGCTGCTAAGGAGTGTTATTTTTCATTCTAACTTAGGTCGATAGAAGAAGACAGAGCGAGAATTAGCAATGCCTTAAGTTAGCAGACTATTATGAATAAGGGGGTAAGTGTTTATCAAGAAAAAATTGTCGGTAGTTGATCAAAATGACAATTAGAAAAGAAAATAGAAACTTCAACTCCGAGACTGCTTCAAAGATCGCGAAAAACAAGCTGCGGCAATCGAACCGATATAACTGCTGTGCGAAATAATAGATGTATAGTCTGTTAGTTTTGAGAATATACCTAAACTGAGCAATCAAAAACCGATTATATCGCAATAAGGTAAGGTTTATTTTGTATTGTTATTATAACTTTACATAACTTTTCAAAATGGTGAAGAAACGTTTTATACAGAGCAGGAAGTAAGTACAGAACTCGTGTGCTTTCGGCCAAAACCGAAGCCTGTACTCTAGAGCCCGAGGTATATTCTAAAAGCAAACAGACTGTAGCCTGCTTGACTGATGATAGTCGGAAACAAAGCTCCTCTCATCATTGTTTTTATTTCAACAGTTTGACTGCCTCGTTGGCCTAGCCGTTAAGGCGCTTAGCTACCAAGCAAGAGGTCGTGGGTTCGATTCCAACTGGGGGTCGCCGTACATTTCTACAAATCAGTCTGGGTGTTTGTCGATGTTTATATCCTTGCCTGGTTACTAGAGCACAGGGTATCCTAGTTTGGGAGCAGGTCAAGTAATTGTGTTGTTAGATAGATAGATAGATAAAAGATTTATTTCCATAGGACACACACACGTACATATAGCAACAAATGAAATCACAAAGTAACAGCAAATTATTAACACTGACAAAACAGAAACAGAAACATACATAAGCAATACAAGCATTTCGGAAGATTTACTATTATTATAGAGCAGCTGCTTCAATAACCAAAAAGCAAGTAATGCGATTTCGTACAAAAATCTCGCGCTTTCTCGATTTAAAATCGATTTGTGTCGAACGGTGTGATGGGGCCGCGTTACGTAGCCGAGGCATCTGGCGGGATGCCCTCTCGATATTGGGACCTGGCCGAAACTACACTCAGAGGCACAATTAACCGCCTACTTTAATTTTCCGACGTAACTTGAAATATTCATTAGGGAATGATTCGCACTCGCCTTGACCACTCACGTAGTACCTTGATGCCGTGGGTATACCCTAGCTTACACGTTTGGGACAATCTTAAAAGGCGAGTGGAAATCATTCCCTAATTAATATTTCAAGTTACGACGGAAAATTAAAGTGGGCGGTTAATTGTGCCTCTGAGTATATTTGAAATTAAATCAGAATTATGTTTTTCAACGTAAAGTACTTACGTTCTGTTTGCGGAACGTCATGTATTATGTTAGCCGCTGCTTTTGGGCCGTATTTGTGGTGGGTGGCAGCGGGAATAAAATACTCCACTCAGACCATCATTTCGAAAATAATTTTAATAAAAATAATTTATAAAACTGATTAAGGCCAGTGCTTATATAAACGCCGTGCTGCATTTTTAGCACTGAGTGACGTCACACGTAACTTTAATGGGCTATATCTTTGTTATTTTTTGTCTAATTTTCAAATAAAAAAATACGTGTCCGTTATTTTTGCATAATCTAAAATACGGACTAAATAGAATTTTATTATTTTGACCCTGGAAACCTACCCTTCGAAGACATTTATATAGGTACTAGCTTAAGATTAAATATTTAAGTTGTATTTCTTTTTATTTATATATATAAAAAAAAAAAAAACTTACGCCCGTTATCCCCGAGGGGGTAGGCAGAGGCACCAATGACTAGAACTGGGCCAACGTTTTGCCGAGTTTATTAGGTCCCAAACGTGACAAGTAGCAATCCGGTCGCCGTTATCCGGGCACAAACAAACAAATGTACGTAACCAAAAGTCATTGGTTACATGCGTGGTTCGAGCCCAGACCCTCATGATCGAGAAGCAAGGGTCTTATTTATCACCACCACCACCACCAATGCTCTTATTTATCTATCTATCTATCTAATCTCTTTAAACGAGCAATTCTTGTATGTATATATATATATAATCAGAATCTCGGAAACGGCTCCAACGATTTTCATGAAATTTTGTATTCAGGGGGTTTCGGGGGCAATTAATTAATCCAACTAGGTAAAATTTTTATAAAACGTCGTTTTAACCGTGTTTTAAGGCAAAGAAATAACTGCTACAATACAAGAAGGTAATTTTTGCGAAGATCTGTAAGAAATATGACCATACCGTAAGCAGAAGACCCTGGTTCGAGACTTGAATTTTCTCTTTTTTTTAAGTTCCTTCTTTTGTATGAAAACCTATTATCAGGAGCCCTTTATCAACGCACCTAATTCGTATCCAAGTACTTTTTTTTTCTAAATAAAATATGAAAATGAATCAGGACTATGCTAATGCTCGGCTTCGCCTCGGCCCACATTTCCACATTCGTCCATCAATGCCTCTTTTGCTGGCCGCTGCAGTAATGTACTATTCCAAAAATCACGAAAAATATAAGGCATAGAATTAAAGCGGCAGTTCAATATTTGATTTATGGTAGGTAAAAAAATAAAAAACGCATGTTTGCAAACTAGTTTAGCAGTAAAAACTGAGCATTAAACTAAATATAAATGAGTCATAAAATAATTTAAACGGGCAGTTCAATAAATACTGAGCAGTGGAAAAGTTGAACTGGGCGGTTAGGCGCGTACAGTTAACAAATCGTAATTGGTTAGTAATTCATTTTATTTTATGCAGTCACTTCCTATAAACTATTAGACGTTAAAATGTATTCCTAGTGAAATGGATAGAATTTTTATAGCACCCGCCGGCCGCTGCCGCGGCAGGCTCGCTTCGCTCGCTCGGCTCGTGCGTGTGTTAATCACAGTTCTAACCTAACCTAACCTAAAGGGTTATTGTTTCTAACCTAACCTAACCTACTTTACATTTTTTCCAACATAACCTAACTTCTTTTCATTCAAAGTGACGTTCGAATGCTACCGCCCACTGTGAACTGCCATTCCAACCGTTTTACTGCTCATTCATTTATTAAACTACTTGAGTATTTTTTGCACTGACATTGAATGATCATATATTAACAGACCAATATTTTTATTACTTACTGCTTATGTTTTACTGGCTAAATGACTGCCCATTAAATGTTTCAAGTGATCATGATAACTTCTGTATTGTTTAAATAACAGTTGTAAAAATTTATTCCCAAAAGGGAATATTACAAAAAAAATACCGAGCAAAGCTCGGTCATCCAGGTAGTATTATTAAATGGTTAAGCAACCTTCAAAAGTCGCACTGCGCGACACAAGCCTTCTCTCAAAGAGAGAGAAACCTAACCTCCTCGCGAGCCCGAAGCTTGACAATTTGAAGCGTTGCAGTAAACTGAACTGCTTGGTTTCCTCAGCCCACCACTGCGTACTTCAGGGCATCATCATCATCAACCCATTATGTCCCCACCGAGGGGCATGGGTTTCTTCCCTGAGGAAGGTATAGGCCATACTCCACACGGGGGCCAAGTCCGGATTGGTGGAGGCTTGTAAGACTAGTGGCTGGTCTTCAAGCTGCCCTAAGACCTCTGACTTGGCTTAACGACTGCTATCTATCGACGGCAGCCGGCACCAACGGCTTAACGTGCCTTGCGAAGCATGGAATCCCTCGAAAAAATTCCACTAGCGTTAGTCACCCATCCATGCACTGAACGCGCCCAATGTTGCTTAACCTTCGTGATCGTTTTAAGATCAATCAGGCAGCCGGGGCTACGAGCGAGCTACTTCAGGGTACACCCACATACAACATTTTTCGACCTCTCTGGCGTAGTGGTTAGCGCATCTGCTTACCATGCGAGAGGTCCCGGGTTCGATCCCCGGCTGGGGAGAAAGAAAAAAAGCTCCAGGTCTTGGAGGTTTACATGTTTGTGACGTCGCTGTTTCTGGTTCCCACGACACAGGGTATCCTAGTGTGGGGCCAGAAGCAATGTATGTGCCTGTATGTATATGTTACGTTAAATGTTACGTTTTAGACTGCCTCGGCGGCGGTCTAGCCATAAGGTTTGATTCCCACTGGGTGCCGCCGTACATTGTATTTGTACAAATGGCCTCAATCGGGGTGTATGTTTATTTTTATTTTATTAAGGATCACCAACAAGAGTTACACGAAAATAACAATAATACTTAAGCCATACTGAAAGTTTCTGGAACGGACTAGTTACAAAAGGAAAATAAAAAAACCACTGATAGGGTTTGAACAAGGAACTCTCTGTCAGTACATTTATTTTTAAATTGTGAGTCTGTCATTTGTTTTTTCATCGTGGCGTTGTTTTGAAATTAGTGCGTCGCTATTACAATGAATTTAAGTCGAGAAAATTTCCGTACTATGATTTTTTAAGATTTTCGCTATGGCTTAAGTCAGCAAGAGAGTTGTCAAAGACTTCAGTTAGCATTTGGTGATGAAGTCCCATGTCGTTGCTCTATTTATTCGTGCTTTGGTGAATGTAGACGAGGACGTGATCATCTCTATGACGTTAAACGTGAACGCCGGCCGGCGATCGCGGTTACCGATTTTAATATTGATACTGTGCGACAACTAATTGAAACGGATAAAAAAATTACCTGTCAGAAAATCCGCACTACCTTAGGCATTGGAATGAGCCAAGTGCAAAAGTTATTGCATGAGCATCTGAAGGTTCGGAAACTTTGCACTCGATGGATACCGGATGATTTGTCCTAAGATCAGAAACGACTGCGTGTAGAGTGGTGCCGTAAAATGATAAAAAAATATGACGGAGAACAATCAATGGCTGTGTATAACATTGTAACAGGTGATGAAACTTGGGTGTGCTGCTTTGAACCAGAAAGGAAAAGTTAATCGGTGGAATGGGTCTTTCCTTTTGAAGAGTAGCCAACGAAAGTCAAAAAAAGCCGCAGCACTGGCAAGAAAATGGTTGCTTCGTTTTTCGGCAAATCAGGCCATTACATCACTGTATCGCTTGAAAACCAAAGAACCGTAACTACAGATTGGTATGTTAATACGTGTTTGCTTGAAGTGTTTGACAAAATACGCGAAAAGCGTCCCCTGAGCAAAATAGTCCTTCATCACGACAACGCGTCGGCACATTCCGCTAAGGCAACGAATGCGTATTTGAAGGCTTTAAAAGTAGAATTAATGACTTATCCGCCATACAGTCCAGATCTAGCAGCCTGTGATTTCTTTCTGCTCCCGTATATTAAAGGTAAACTCAGAGGTTTACGTTTTACAAGCCCGGAAATGGCGGTGAATGCTTTTCACAAAGCCATCGATGAGGTCCCTAAGGAAGACTGGACCCACTGCTTTTCACAATAGTTCCAGCGAATGCAAAAATGCGTAAATAGTGAGGGTATATACTCTGAAAAACAATAAATGTGTTATAAAGATAATAGGTAGTCTTATTTACCAGAATCCAGAAACTTTCAGTATGGCCACGTAATAACATTTACATACAGGCACATGCATTGCTTCTGGCCCCACACTAGGATACCCTGTGTCGTGGGAACCAGAAACAGCGACGTCACAAACATGTAAACATCCAAGACCTGGGTTTCTTTTTTTTGTCTCCAGCCGGGATTCGAACCCGGGACCTCTCGCATGGTAGTCAGGTCGTCAAAAACATCAACCAGGGCTGCCGTTTGTTCTAAATATAAATAAACTAGCTGTGCCCCGCGGTGTTACCCGCGGTTCATCGATTTTCCCGTAGGAATAAGATATTTCCCCGCGGTAAAACGTAGCCTATGTTTTAATCCAGGGTATCGGCTAACTCCATACCAAATTTTATTAAAATCCGTCCAGCCGTTTCAACGCTAAAGACTGACAAACATATAAACACACACACAAACTTTCACGTTTATAATATTAGTGTGATTTTCCTATATTGCGTGTGTTCGTTTATGGCTTCGGTATCCTAATTGGGGGTCAGATTCTGCTAATGCATTATAGAACAATGCCAGTTGCATGAGGGTGTTGATTTCATTTCAGTGCCGCTTCTAGTCTATGCACGCACGCGTATTCGTAATTGCAGGCGTCAATGGAACTAAAAAACATGTCACGTGACTCGACCGCTTATCTGTCATCTTACTATAATGCAGTAATAGAATCGAGGTTATGGTCGAGTGATTGTGTTTTCACTCGAATACCCGAATAGGAATAGCTAATGGACAATACGACAAAAAATATGTTGCTGAAATAAACAATACCGTTTCTAGATTAACCTCTATAGAGTACAGGAAAAATACTTTGTACTTCAATAATTATGGAGAAAAAAAAATTCGCAAACCTATGTGTGACGTCACAGTTTATTTTTTTCTAATATCTTTATTTTATTAAATATGTGTCCAGGGAGAAATCGCAAAGATACGAGTCTTTTTTTTTTTCCCCCTCTACTTAAAAATAATTTAAAAAGGGCAAGCATTTTTTTTGTCGCATTGGCCAGTGAAGTGCCAGCATAACGTAGCACGCAAATTGTGTGCGCTTGCGTTTTCTAGTTACAATCATATCTGTATATGGACGCTTGTGCTAGTTGAGTATGCCGTTCCCGGTCACGCCATCAACAATAAGCCTTCCCATAAGCGGCAGGGGCGAACACCAACTCTGTCCATCACTGGCCACTTACCCTAGTTACGCCGCTAACAGGCACTTGATTCTGCTAATGCAAAGTTACCTTCTGACAGTAAGACCAGCCACTAGTCTTACAAACCTCCACCAATCCGGACTTGGCCCCCGTGGTGGAGTATGGCCTATGCCTTCCTCAGGGAAGAGACCCGTGCCCCTTGGTGGGGACATAATGGGTTGATCATGATGATGATGAGGAAAGTTACCAATGTCATACCATTGTCTTTATCCTGGGAATAAGAGAGAGGTCCCGGGGTCGAACCCCGGCTGGGGACAAAAAAAACCCCAGGTATTGGATACTTACATGTTTGTGATGACGCTGTTTCTGGTTCTCACGACACAGGGTATCCTGGTGTGGGGCCAGAACCAATGTATGTGACTGTATGTAAATCATCATCATCATCAACCCATTATGTCCCCACCGAGGGGCACGGGTCTCTTCCCTGGGGAAGGTCTGTGCCTGTATATAAATGTTTATATTTGATTACCTAGATGACCGAGCTTTGCTCGGTATTTTTTTGGTAAATATAATAGGGCTCCTAATAATAGTTTTTCACATAAAAGAAGGAACTTGAAAAAAAAAGAAACTTCATGCTTAAGTCTCGAACCAGGGTCTTCTGTTTACGGTATGGTCTAATCTCCCACCTCAGCTACTATAACTCGCGAAATTTACGTTCTTATAGGCTAGCAGTTGTTTCTTTCCCCAAAAACACGGATAAAACGACGTTTTCTTAAAATGAAACCTAGCTGGATCAATTAATCGTCCCCGAAACCCTCTGTTTACAAAATTTCTTGAAAATCGTTGGAGCCGTTTCCGAGATTTTGATTATATATACATATATATACATATATATACATACATATATACAAGAATTGCTCGTTTAAAGAGATTAGATTAAATCAATCTCCCCGTATTCATGCGCCGCTGACCTAGGCGCTTACCAGGACAGAGGTCCTGGGTTCGATTCCAACTGGGGAATCCCACCGCCTTTTATAATATTTTCATCTGTATTGTGTGAGCTCGCGGCAAGTATTCGTCTAAAATGAAAACGAAAGATAATAATTTATTATCGGGTAGTATTATAAGCGCTAGAATCGCTCGTAGCCTGGGCTGCCAGAGTGATCTTAAACGATCACTACGGTTAAGCAACATACGGCGCGTTCAGTCCATGGATGGGTCACCGTCTATGACTAACGCGAGTGGCATTTTTCCGAGCGGTTCCGTGCTTCGCAAGGCACGTTAAGCAGTTGGTGCCGGCTGCCGTCGACAGATGGCCGACAGAAGCCAAGACAGAGGCCTTAATTCTGACATTAAGACCAGCCACATAATATTTTTTTTTTCTAATTTTATACAGGGTGTCCCAAAACTCAACGCCAAGCCGGAAGCGGGTGAAAAGGCAAGTCATACTGGTTATCAGAAAAATAAAAATGAAAAAAAATTGCGTGAAAAAAATAGGCATTTAAAAAAAAATTTAAAAATCCTGTTGCCGCAAATCTTTCCTTTTTCCAATATATTTTTTTTGTATGTCTGAATGATGCTTCTTTAAACGGTTAACAAAATTTCAAAACCAGCTGCTTCAGCTTGGAAGAAAAGGAGACTTTTAATAAAATAAATAACTTAAAAATTGCCCATTTTTAATTTTAATTTTATTTTTCATTTTGTTTGTGAAATTTATTGAATAAATAATTATTAAAAAAACTATTGTACTTAAAAAGAAAAAAATATATATTTTTTTATATTTATCTGATAACCAGTATGACTTTCCTTTTCACCCGGAACCGGCTTGACGTTGAGTTTTGGGACACCCTGTATATTAGATGACTAGCTGATCCCGCAAGCATTGATTTGCCAGATAGGGGAGGGGTATGAAGAATAGACCCACCGACCCACTAAAATTTCATCAAAATCGATCTAGGCGTTTCGGAGGAGTACCTACTCGCACTAACACGGTGAGTGGTGATACGAGAATGTTATATATTAGAATGTAAATAGATAAGTAAATAGAAAAAAAAAACTCACGCCCGTTATCCCCGAGGGGGTAGGCAGAGGCACCAATCACTAGACCTGGGCCCACGTTTTGCCGAGTTTATTAGGTCCCAAACGTGACAAGTGGCAAGCCTGTCGCCGTTATCATAATTAAATAAGTAAATAGACTGTAGTAGCAGTAACGTAATTTATTATAGTTGCGATCTCATGACCCTCAATGCCCTCAAGCCTGCTTCGAATACCGTTAAGTGCCAACAGATGTCGCTGTAGGTATCGTGAAACGCGGTATGGTTGTGTCTCCGCGGCATGGTAAAGTAGATGTGAAAGCAACTTCCTCCATCCGATTAGTCGTCAAATTTTTATAAGGCTCTGGAAGCTCATAGCTTTGGAACCTTTTAATTCAAATTAAAGATACGTAAATCAATTGTATATTACGTATAGAGACCCGATTATGTGCATGTGTATAGTTACATAATAATATGCTTTTGTATATATAGCGGTTGTATATTTAAGCAAATCTGATATTGTTTTTTTATCATAGGTATCATAAAAAAACCGGCCAAGTAATAGTCGGCCTCGCGCAGGGAGGGTTTCATATCATTATCTACAGAAACGGCAAAAAAATCACGTTTACTGTATGGGACCCCTCCTTAAATATGTTTTATTTTACTTTATTACTTATTTCTAAATTGCATACATAACTAGCGGAATCTCAGTAATAGGGTCCGTTTTACCCTTTGTGTACGGAATCCTAAAAACTTGGATTTTTTTCAATTTATTTACTTCTTAATAAACCCCGCCCTTACAGATTTTCCACCTAATACACCAGGGTAAATAAAAATAACATCACAAAAATAGGGAAATGACAAAACATAATTAACTTAACATTATGTCATTTCATTACAGATTAAGTACCTGGGTGACCGAGCTTTGCTCTGTACTTTTTTTGTAATATAAAATACGTAGTATAAAATTAAAATAATCCTTTTTCGACAAAAAAAGAACTTGGACAAAAAACATCAAGACACGAACCGGGTCTCTTGAAATCGGCCCGAAACGGGTCGCCCGTTTTCCCTTAGGAACTACCTCAACCTTGCAGATAAACGCGAAATTTACCTCTGTATGTTATTATAGCAAATTTCAATTGGCTTAAAACACGGATTACGTTTTCTAAAAATGTAACCTAATTAGATCAATTAAACGCCCCCGAAAACATCTGCCTACACGTGAAAATCGTTGGAGCCGTTTCCGAGATTCTGATTATAATTATATACAAGAATTGCTCGTTTAAAGAGATTAGATTAGATAAATTATATTATTAGTCTTATATCAAATGCATTTCACTATAATATAATAAATTTTAATACTGTAGCAGTAATGTAAATGACAAATATTGTGATGCGTTATTAGTTTAATACAAGGAGTCACCGATTGCTGGCTAAGCAAGCCTTCTTCAAATACCGTTGTATTGCCAACAGATGTCGCTGTCGGTATCGTGCAACGCGGTATGGTTTTATCTCCGGGGGATAATAAATGGGATGTCGACGAGGCTTTGGTTACCTCTTCACAACCTTTTCGTGACCGCACATCGTCACGACATTTTTTGGTAAGGTTCTGGAAGCTCACTGCTTCTTCACCTTTCGATTCAAGTTAAACGTATGTAACTAAATTACATATTATGTATAGAGACCACTAAACCAGGGCCCACTGGTACCTACTAATGCACTGTAGTAAAATGACATTTGCATGAACGCGTTGATTTTATTTAATTGCCGCTTCAAGTCAACGCGAGCGCTTGTGTCCATAACAATCAAACAGTGCGCGTTAATGGAATTAATAAACATGTTGCGTGATCCGACCATTGTATGTAACTGTAACTGTAATTTATATTTGAACTGTTATATGATCGGCATAAAAAACGGCAAAACATCACGTTTGCTGTATTAGATTCATCCTTAAATATGTTTTATTTTATATTTAATTATTTGTTTTTAAAGTGAATACATAACTAAATATTCTGTGAATAATAAAGCGTCTATCTGTTGCAGTTATAAATACCGAGAAAAAAAATCACGCTTGTTGTATGGGACCCCCTTAAATATAATTTTATTCCGTTTTTTAGTATTTGTTGTGAGCTGTCTGACTGTCACAGTTAATGTGATATATAGCAGAGTCTCAGTAATAGGGTTAGTTTACCGTTTGCATATTTTATGGAACCCTAAAACAATATTATAAATGGACAGGCTATTTATATTATCAACATCAACGGCAACAGAAATACATCGTCTGTGAATATTTCAACTGTCTCACTATTACGGTTCATGAGATACAGCCTGGTGACAGACCGGACGGACGGACAGCGGAGTCTTAGTAAGAGGGTCAGTTTTAGCCTTGGAATATGGAACCCTAAAAACTTAATCATTTTCTTTTTCTTTCTAAAATTCAATGCTAATATCAAGAAACTCCTCCGAAACGGCTTGACCGATCTTGATGAAATTTTATACGTATGTTCAGTAGGTCTGAGAATAGGTTGTTATCTATTTTTCATACCCCTATCTGGCAAAACAACGTGTGCCAGATCAGCTAACGTTTTCGTAATACATGACATCTGCACACAATAAACATTGCATTGTGCAAATATACAATTTCGTAACTCTAAAATACAAAAACATAGACTTACCAGAGGAAATACTCCAACGACTGGCAGAAATACGCAAATTGACGCTATATTATTGGAATTTTGCTCAACGCCATTAGCTTGTTTATAACTTAACACTATTGTATGCGCGTAGTTTATGAACAAAAACATACCTTTGCGGTTTTAAGTCAAATTTTACTTCTTTGAGTTTCGCCAGATGAAGTGACATTATTGTAACGTGACATGAAAGTAAATTATTTTTCTTTATATTAATAAAATTTTTTACTGTATATTTTGATGAAATATGTTTCGATGTTTATAAAAGCATATTATCATATTAAAAAAAACATAATGGCATACGTATTTAAAATTTCTCGCCACAAAATCCTTATAATCTAGAAATGGGGAGGCCAGAGGAATATACATTTACAACTATTTTTAACGATTAATGTCTTAAATTAAACAATTATCGTGAATAGACTAAGTGGGCCAAATAAAAGACCATATTCTTTAATGCTTAAGCATACAGACGCACTAATATAATAATTTTAACATAATATTTGTCTATGGACCATAGAAATTCAAATAGCGTATATTCACCCAGATAGATGGACTGTAGCAGTTATGTAAACAGGGCATCCCAAAGTTATTGGACATGAAGTAATTGACTACGTCAGTTTATGTATGTTTTTAATTTGATTAAAATGATTCATTTCACGCTGTTTTTTTTCTTTTCAAATGCTATTTTACTTAAGAAGAGTTATTATTTTTTGGCCATTCTTTCGATTTGCATCATAAAAGTAGGGGTGTTTTTTTACATTTAAGTCGGTTCCATTCCCAGAAGAGGCAAGTAATTTTTAGGAAATCTTTGAATGCAGAATTACTAACATTTAAAAATAACATAAAGTCTTCCTTCAGCAAAATACCCTATCTACGATATTTAAGGTACTTTCCCTTCATGTCCCATAACTTTGGGACGCCCTGAATAGTTGGAATCACCCATTGCTAGTCAAGCCTGCTTCGAATATCGTTGGATTGCCAACAGATGTCGCTGTAGGTATCGTGACACGCGGTATGGTTGTGTCTCCGCGGGACAATAAAGGTCACACACATATCAACTCGGAAAGGGATCGTCACCGTATCGCCTCGAGCCGTTCGCAGTTTGTATGGAACTCCCTACTGCAACGCACACTAATCGGAATCGTAACGTAATCGCCTCGCCTCGGAACTGGCTCCGAACCGCGATGCGGTGCGTGGACAACTTGCAGTTCCCGCGCTTACGGCTCGTCGTCCCCGCGCTTACGTCTCTCCGTACCCGAGCTAACGTCTCTTCGTCCACCCCAAGTATTACCAAATTCAATGGTATTACTTTAGAGCAATCTGGTAAGTACCAGTGGTCGGCGAGCCGTAAGTGCGGTGTCGCCTAGCCGTAGCCGAGTTGACGTACAGGAGCTGCTGATACGCGTTGGTTACGATGCATACGTCAGGTTAACGCCTGGTTGACGGCGGCTTTCCGAGTTGATATGTGTTCTGTGACCTTTAATGGGACGTTTACGTTGCTCTAGGCACCTCTCCATGAAATAATCTCAGCAATTTTTGTAAGGCTCTGGAAGCTCACAGCTTCGGAACCATTCAATTCAAAATTAAACGTACGCTAATAAAATAATGTACATTATGTATAGAGACCGGATTATGTACATTTGAATATTTTACATCTTTTCATCACAAATAAGTACTGATGTTATTATGATTTTTAAAAGATATCACAAAGATAGGAGACACGTATTTTTTATTTTCTGAAATACGCACGTTACAAATGTCATTTTGGTATTGCCAGGACCGTGTTAAAGTTAACAGTTTCTGTATTTTTCAGTTTTTAACATCTGCAAATATGTTTTTCGTTTATAAAATTCAAATTTCGTTTATAAAGCTCAGTTCAAGGCATCATCCCTTATGTATATAGTTGTAGGTTTTTTAAATGCTTTTTGTCTTTAAAACGCCTTTATCTGCGTTCGAAGGTTTTTGCTATCAGATTGTCACTTTTGTCACAGAATACTATGCTTTTGTAGCTATTTTTTCAAGGTTACTAATAGGGTAAGTATGGTAACCCTGATACTTATGTGATTGTCAGATTTTACCTCTGACGTAACTTTTTTTTTCTTTATCGTGGCAAAGGCGTGTTCACTGAAGGCCACGGTGTGCGTCATCAGCGTATTTTTGTATTTCTACTATTTTCTCGGAAATGCAACCATAGAAAATATTAAAAGTAATTTTTACGTGCTTTACAAAGCCAAATCTCGAATTAGAGCTCCGTACAATTTTGAAAAGTTGTCAACAGTGTGAAAAAAAACAGTATTATTTATACGTATTTGTATAAATTATTTGTATTAAAAGCGCTTTAAGGCATTGTAACTAAAAAACAAATTTTGATTTGTAAAAAAACACAAGATAATATTTGATAATTTGTATCTGCCGGCATTGTCTCGAAAACGGCCTAAATGAAGGCTTGCTTTTCAATGACAGCAGTCAATTGAAGTCATTAAAAAAAACTAGATGGCGCTGCAAGAACACCAAAATGTCATCATGTTTTTAGGACTGTGGTTTTAAGCGTTATTAATCTGTGATAGTCCAAACATATCTTTGTGATCTAAACTAGAACTTGTTTCGAAACTGTTGAACCTTGAAAGTTATCGAAGTATTTTTGAAGTATTTTTACTTTGTTTATTACATACCTACTGATAAGGTACAATGATGTCATGACGTCAGCAGCATCTATCGGTAATTTGCGGTACTATTTTTTTTTAATGACGCTCTGAAAAGCTCTCATTGCCCGATTCTATGATGACGTCACATGCTAGTAAAAATGGCGTCTGTTATTCATTTTTTCTTGCGTTCATTGGTTTGTTTACCGGGAAGTGACATCATAATTCTTGTGCGACGCCGTATCGCCTAAGATAGCGTTGTGGCGGCGTATTAGAAAAGTAAATTTTCGTTTGCCTTTTTTAGAGAAATACAAGAAAGAATTTAAAATGATCACTTTCTGAGGACTCCATGAACACCAAAAAACAATACGAGATGGCTTTCACAAATCGGCCAAATAGCCTTTTATGCGCTTGTGTATACTAAGGCCCATTTTGGCGGTTGTTGCATACTGTAGCAAATGTAATATTGTTTTATACCATAGATGTCAATTTAAAAACCAGCCATGTACGAGGCGGATTCGCGCATGAAGGGTTCCGTACCATTATTTACAAAAACAGCAAAAAAATCACGTTTTCTGTATGGGATGGTTTAATTATTTCTAAAGTGACTACCTATATACTAAATATTCTGTCAATAATTCAAGCGTCTACCTATTGCAGTTATAAATATCGAGCAAAAAAAAGCACGTTTATTGTATGAAGCCCTCTTAAATATTTATTTTATTCGGTTTTTTTGGTATTTGTTTCGGACCGTGCATGACAGTAGCACCGACAATAGCAATAGCATCTTGCCAACGCAATTTTAATAAATGTCAAAAAATGAATAACAAGTGCTTGTTTATTTTGTATAGATTAAAGTAAATAAAATATATTTTGAAAGGCAATAAAATGTATTTTTAGAGGAATTCGTTAAAAATTGTTAAAGCAAAAATGGATGTTATAAAACCTGGTTTTGAGAGTGCACATAACCTATTGTGTGTTGTAAACACACAATAAGTTTTCAGCCCCAAACTAAGCTAAAAGGAAATAAATTGGTGTTAGCAGAACATGTAAGGAATGTAGAAGAACTGGCCCCAAACTAAGCTAAAAGGAAATAAATTGGTGTTAGCAGAACATGTAAGGAATGTAGAAGAACTGAGAACTAATGGCAGTAGTTATTTAATACGAGCCACCATCATTCGTCAAGCATTTAGACAATGTACCTATGCCAAATTTTTTTATTTATTTATTACAGATCGATAATGCTCGCGTTGTCACTGGAGAAAACGCAGCGCGTTTATTCTCGTAAGGCCCGACCTTGAAAATAACAATTGATTTTGTGATCACTTGAAGACATTGGGCCTCACGAGGTAATAGCCAGAGTGGCAAGTGCAAACATGTTGCTGCTTTAATATGTTACCTACATTAACAACAAAGCTAGTAATTCAAAAACTAGCAGCGAACAACAATGGAGAAAACCCAGTATTCGTCAATTTATTACAATTTTTTTTTTAATTTTTTTGTTTGTTGTAGTTTTATTGACTATAACAGACGAGACGTATAGAGCTGTGCCCCTTTTGTTGCACATTTCTGCCGTGACGAGCTCTGCGATCATTTTCTTTATCCCTTCCACCCACTTCGCACGTTCCGAAATACATCGTCTGTGAATATTTCAACTGTTTGACAACCGACACCGGAGTCTCAGTAATAATAGTTGTTATATGCGTTATTACAAGGAGTCAGCCATTGCTGGGCAAGCCCAATCCGTGGGCAAGCCTGCTTCGAATACCGTTGTATTGCCAACAGATGGCGCTGTAGGTATCGTGCAACGCGGTATGGTTGTGTCTCCGCGGGATAATAAAGGGGATGTGAAGTGAACTTCTTCAAAAATCTTTAAAATCAATTTAAATTTTTATAAGGCTCTGGAAGCTCACAGCTTTGGAACCTTTTAATTCAAATAAAACGTATTAAACGTATGTATCTAAATAAAATTAATACTGTGTATCGAGACCGGGGCCGTTGCCAGAATGTTACAAAAGTAACATTTTACGTTACTTTTGACCCTCTTATGTTACCTCCATGTTACACGACTCAATATGTTACTTTTGTGTTACTTCATCTCCATTAATATAATATATTAATGGAGATGAAGTAACACAAAAATATTATGATGGCGTTTTTTCATATTCATTGATGACAAAGCAGGTTATAATATTGAAAGACATTCTTAAATTCGTTGGTAGGTAGGTACCTACCTACATAAGACAAACATCATTGATTGTATGTTTTTTCTTTTTCAACAGCGCCAGTCGATTATTCGATCAGCAATTGAAGACGTGAGTGGATGAAGGTGATATGTCGTATTTTCGGTATTTTATGTGTGGAATTTTTTTTAGAAAATTGTAGTAAAACTTTAACTTCAATTTACTCAAAATGTACAAAAAATTGCACTTATCACCTTCATCCACTCACTTTTCAATTATTAAGATTTTTTTGAATGGGGCAAGAAACTTATTTTACTTTTTGTGTAATAAACTGCCTCAATAAAGTATTATGTCGGATTGTACGATAAAAAAAGGTTATGTTACTTTTCTCGAGAAAATTTTACTTTTTGATCTGCCTCGTGTTATATTTGTCTATCTGCCACTGGCAACACCGCCGGGGCCCAGATTCTACAAATGCATTGTAGTAAAATAACAGTTCCATGAACGCGATGATTTTATTTCATCGCCGCTTCAAGTCAACGCGAGCGCTTGTATCCATAATTCTAGGCGTCAATGGAATTTGATGACGACCTCGACCTTCCAAATCGCGCAGCGGTTAGCGTATCTGACTCCCATGCGAAAGTTCCCGGGTTCGAATCCCTGCTGGGGACAAAAAAAAAGAAACTCATTTCTTTACATGTTTGTGACGTCGCTGTTTCTAGTTTCCACGACACAGGGGTAGTGCGGGGCCAGAAGCAAATGTTATTGTTATTATTATAATTAAAAAACATGTTGTAAATATTTGAACTTTAATGAGCGAACAGAATCGAAGCCGAGATTATGTGCATTTGTGTACTTGCATAATATGCTTTTGTATATTTAGGCCAAATTTAAGCGGTTGTTGCATATTTTAGCAAAGGTGGATTTATACTATATAGATAACAATTTAAAAACCAGCCAAGTGCAAGTTGGACACGTGCAGGAAGGGTTCCGTCCATTATCTATAAAAGCGGCAAAAAATTAATGTCTGTTGTATGGGAGCCACCCTTAAATATTTGTTTTCATCATCAACCCATTATGTCCCCACCGAGGGGCACTGGTCTCTTCCCTGAGGAAGTTATAGGCCATAAGTACTCCACCACGGGGGCCAAGTGCGGATTGGTGGAGGCTTGTAAGACTAGTGCCTGGTCTTACTGTCAGAGCTTTTCAAGCTGCCCCCAAATTCCTCTGACTTGGCTTCACGACTGCCATCTATCAACGGCAGCCGGCACCAACTGCTTAACGTACCTTGCGAAGCACGGAATCGCTCGGAAAAAATGCCACTAGCGTTAGTCATAGACGGTGACCCATCCATGGACTGAACGCGCCGTATGTTGCTTAACCTTAGTGATCGTTCAAGATCACTCAGGCAGCCCAGGCTACGAGCGATTCTGTTTTACTTTAATTTAAAACTTATTTTTAAAGTAAATACAGGGTGTCCCGTAAATCGACGTCAAGCCGGAACCAGGTTAAAAGGCAAGTCATACTGGTTATGAGAAAAATATAAAAAAAATCGATTTTTTTGTTTAAATGACTTTTTTTTATTATTTACCTATTCAAGACATTTCACAAACATAATGAAAACTAAAATTAAAATTAAAAATGGGCCATTGATTAACTTTTTTTTTTTAAAGTCTCCTTTTCTTCCAAGCTGGATCAGCTGGTTTTGAAATTTTGTTAACAGTTTGAAGAAGCTTTATTCAGAGTTACAAAACAAAAAAAAAATTTTGAAAAAGTAAGGATTTGTGGTAACAGGATTTTGATTTTTTTTTTAAATGCCTATAACTTTTATGCAATTTTTTTTTTGTATTTTTCTGATAACCACTATGAGTTGCCTTTTCACCTGGTTCCGGCTTGACGTCGATTTACGGGACACCCTGTATATAACGTTTTTTATATTTATTTACATTTTGTGTACAAATATAAGAATATTATTTTTTGTTTCAAAAATAAGTTACATGGTGTTCCATTTACATTATAAATTATGCTAGGTATATTTAACTTAAATATAAAATCCATCAGCGGTAATAGGGACCCTGATGGACTATAGCTCGTTTAGCACGCCATCGGACTGCGACTGGGTTGCCCCATTACCGTAAAGAGATAAAGAGGCCTGTCGTGTCAACGAAGCACCGGCCGCCTTCACTGCCACGCGGCTCTCAACGACATCATCCGGAGGCCCTTTGCCACAGCCGGGGTCCCAGCCACGCTGGAACCTCTAGGCATCTTCCGGGATTATGGCAAAAGGCTCGATGATATGACTCTGATCCCCTGGAAACAAGGGAGGCCGCTAGTGTGGGACGCTACGTGCAATATACACTGGCACCCTCCCATGTTTCCTAGAGTGGCGCGGCCGAAAGCCTCAAACGGAGGAAATATAGTTCTATTGGCAACAATTACTGCTCGTAACCTGGGCTGCCTGAGTGATCTTAAACGATCACTAAGGTTAAGCAGCATACGACGCGTTCAGTCCATGGATGGGTCACCGTCTATGACTAACGCTAGTGGCATTTTTCCGAGCGGTTCCGTGCTTCGCAAGGCACGTTAAGCAGTTGGTGCCGGCTGCCGTCGATAGCCTTAGGGCGGCTTGAAAACTTCCGACAGTAAGACCAGCCACTAGTCTTACAAGCCTCCACCAATCCTGAATTGGCCCTCGTGGTGGAGTATGGCCTATACCTTCCTCAGGGAAGAGACCCGTGCCTCTTGGTGGGAACATAATGGGTTGATGATGGATGACATATTTGCGCCGTTTGGGGTCGAAACGATGGGCACATGGGGCCCAGAGGCGCGTCTGCTGTTCAAGGACCTAGCGGCGCGCGTGAATATTTCAAGCGTCCACCTCTTGCCGTTATCGATATCGAGGGTGGTGATTTGGGAACTCCCTTAAATATTAATTTTATTCTGTTTGTTAGTATTTGTTGTCAACTGTCTGTCACGGTACGTGTCGTGACAGACAGAAGATGGAGCCCCTTAAATATTTAGTTTATTCTGTTTTTTAGTATGTGTCGTTCTAGCGGCAACAGACTGTATACATCGTCTATGAATATTTCAGTTGTCTAACTATCACGGTTGATGATATACAGCCTGGTGGCAGACGGACGGACGGACGGACCGCGGAGTCTCAGTAATAAAGTCTGTTTTATCCTTTGGGTACGTAACCCTAAAATCTTAGGATTTTTTTTATTTATTAATTTCATAATGAATCTCGCCCTTACAGGTTTTCCAGCTGGTTACATCACACACACTGTCTGAATGCAAACAATGCATAACTCAATCGCATAATAATGAAATATCAAATGCATAATTTAATGAAATTTTATATAATGTGAATAGATAAGTAAATGACTAGCAGCATAGACCAAAATGGAAAATAGTTGTGATGCGAGGACTTTTGCTATAAGCAAGCCTGCTTCGAATACCGTTAGTGCCAACAGCCAACAGATTTCGCTGTAGGTATCGTAAAACGCGGTATGATTGTGTCTCCGCGGGATAGTAAAGTCCATTACACAATGAAAAAAAAAAGGTATAAGAATAAGAAATAAGGAAGAAGGAATAAGGAATAGCGGAATCCAGCAATGGCAGCACCGTTGAGCAAGACACAATTCAAGAATAAGGAAGACAATTGATTTCTGTGCTATTCCTTATTCCTGGCTCCTTATTTCTTATTCCTTATTCTTATACCTTATTTTTTTTCATTGTGTAATGGGCTTAAAGGGGATGTAAACGCAACTCTCTCAAGAATCACTAGAGAATCCTATTGAATTTTTATAAGGCTCTGGAAGCTCACAGCTTCAGAACCTTTTAATCCAAATTAAACATAGTGTCATTATGTTATTACTAGCTGATCTATTCTCAGACCTACTGATTATATCTATCTAAATAAAATTCAAAGTCCTGACTGACTGACTCACACACTCATCAACGCCCAGCCCAAGCCGTTGGACCTAGGAAGCTGAAATTTTGCACAGAGTGTCTATATATAATGTAGGCAAGGAATAAGATGGTTTTATTGAAATTCAACCCCTAAGGAGACGAAAAAAGGTTGCCAAAATTTGTATGGGAGGTATAAAGAATTTTGTCTAATTTTCTTGAAACTTAAAATAAATAGTTACTCTTCAACACAATTGATTGAACACGTGTTTCACCGTTTTTCTAAATGGGTTGCAAAATTTTGAACTAAAGTCCACGCGGACGGAGTCGCGGGCGAAAGCTAGTAACACATTAAATTTCATCAAAAGTAACACATTAAGTTTCGGAGGAGTATGCGCACTAACATTGAGACACGAGATTTTTTTTATATTAGAAGAAGAAGAAGATAAGTTTAGCATGTCCAAAAATGGGTCGTACTGTCAGATTGATGCTCCAGGATAGTCGTGCATATGCCTATCCTAGCAGCGTGTTTTTTCAGCGTTCACCGTCATTGAAACTAGAGAAAAAAATATATACATATATCTAAAAAAGGATAAAATACCTTATATAATTATATTATGTATGTCTATACAGAATATTCTATCTATCTATCTATATACCTACATGTATATAAATACAAAATATTTTTTCTTGAAGGCTACCTATTAAAAAATACACCGAGTAATTTGGAATAAATACATCGAAGGATACATTGCAAAAGTTATCCTTACAATAAAGGGGCAAACACATTACTAAAACGCGACGCCACACGCAAACGTGACGCGAGTTGAGTCAAATCAAATGTACTATTATTATCTATGATCAGAGTTGGCAATGTAGTACACGATGTACATCGGGTGTCGATACGTGGTTTCGGGTCGCGTTTCAATAGTCTCTTTCTGCCTTAATGTCTTTCCGCCTTACTGTGGAGGAGTCGTACAGCCTATCCAGAAAATGTAGAAATTAAAGAGTCCGGTTTCGCTCAGACTTTTTGTCTGTGTTTGTTAAAAGCTTGCACTAACAAGTAATATAAATTAAAAAACTGAGCGATTACATAAAATAAAGTATTGTGCTTCAATAAATATAGTAACTGTTTAGATTTTATAAATTCCACCATAGATATTTCGCATATAAGTACAAATTAATATTAATAATGAACTAACAAAAAATGAATAAAAATATAACTTAAATATAAAACTATTTAGATTTTTCAATAAAACAATTAGTAAACTTTCACTTCCGGTTTCTTGTAATATGGATATACATACAAAGTTAGACTTAAGTCTAGGAATCGCCTCCCAGCCTGTCAGCAGTCGCGTCACGCGCCCTGTTGCCATAACAGCGGTGGCAGCGGCGCCGGCGGAGTGGCCTGATTGCACCCTCTTGGCGGGATTCCAAGGCGCTTTGGCACTAGCAGCCGGTTTATGAATTGACAATTTCACCGAGTAAATATTTACTTAGATACCCGTACCTAAGTTCCTTTTTTTTTGATAAATCTGAGGAGACAGAACGATGCGAGAAACGACAATATTGAGCAGGTATTTCGGTGATTTTTTAAATTCAGAAATTTTGTATACAGTCTGTTTTTATTTGTTACGCTTTATTGCACGAAACTAAAAAAATAAAAATTATGTGACTTCAGAGTCTTGGAGATTACTGCAGGATCTGAAACTCCGAAAATACGTATTCGCATCAGCCGTTTACCTATTTAAATGTTTTGATGAGTTGAGAGGGTGTGGAAGACACTTTAGAAAACCATCTCTCTTCATAACTGAATAAATAATCAGATTTCCAATTAAATAGAATTATTTTACATAAGTAAGAACTCATGTAGGAACCTAAATGGAGGAGTCTAAAAGAAAAAATACTGTTCCACTTTCCTTAGCTATGAAAGAAAATAGCTAGAAAAGACTCTTTGCTCGTGTAAAGTCGTGTATTCATTTTTCAATATTTTGATCTTAACCGTGCAGGGCAGTCCCTGGTCTCTGCCTACCCCTCTGGGATACAGGGCGTGAGCTTATGCCTATGTATGCGTAATCTATTATTGAGTCTTATATCCTCGTGAGGCCCAATGTCTTCAAGTGATCACAAAATCAATTGTTCTTTTTAAGGTCGGGCCTCACGAGGATATTGCATTTTTTCATGTTTTATTTTGTACCGTGTCTGTTGGTTTCGTAATAAATAAAATAAAAAATGTCGTTGACTTCGTATGGAAGTTCATATTGTTCAGATCGGCAGAGAGATATTATTTATAGGTAGTATACCACAACAATACTTGGCGCGCAGTACAGCGCACTTCCTGGCATACCTTCACGTCACATTAAAAACTTGGACTTGGCACGATCCATCATTCACACCCTTTTGGGTCCTAATCTTTTACGGTAGCACTTAGCAGCCATCCGGCTTTTTGAGTCGCTCTTCCTACCTCCGGATAGGGATCAAAATTCTAATGCCTGATCTATTTTGTAGCGATAGGATGCGAGCGTCACAGTGATTGTTGGCCACTGTGACAAGTTTATAGGGCGTTGGAATGTGGAATGCACTCTCCTGGTGCTTTTAAGGCGCATTTGGTTGGCTCAATATGGTTGTAGAGTGATTAGGGTCTGTTTCTAGGCTAGGGAAAGTTTAACTTTCTGCTTCTTTTTTAGGATTCCGCGGTCGACAAGGAACCCTTATAGTTTCGCCTGTCAGCGGCTTAGCAAAGAGACTATACATACAGTCTGTTAGCCTTTAGAATATACCTCGGCTACTATCGGATAGAATCGGATATATTCGTGTGATAGAAATATCCTCAGAAGAAGGAGTACCATAGAAGGAGCGTTAAAAAATGAAAACGTGCCACATAGTCTGTTTCGTCAATCTAAATAGCCGCAAGCTACGTGTTAAAAAGAGAAAAATATAGTCGTGTCTTTGTTGCTTTTTTTGAGCGTACAACCCTTAAACGTCAGTTGGTTACCTTTGGTTACCATTACGCGACCAAATTAGAACGGCTCAGAAAATGACGGCATGCAATGTGCCGCCCAATGACATTGATTTGGCAGAGGGTGTTCTGTGTTTGGCAGTGTGTTTGACAAGAGGTTTTCGAGTGCGCCGTTTTCAAGAAGCTTGTGTATTTTATATTTACTAAAGCACCATTTGAAGTGAATTATAGTGGATTCTCATGGTATATAGTATAAGTAACCATCGGCATGGCGTATGTTGTGTTAGAATGTATATCTCATTCTTCCCGAGAAGATAATGAAACAACATTCATCAGCTTCCACCGGTAAGTCTCAATTTTGTGTACCTAAAAGGGTATTTTCTCTAAGATTTCAACTATGGGCTACTAGAATTGCAAATTAGCTATTAGAGAATGGTGTTTTCATCATGATTATTGTGATATTTTCGATATAAATCATAATACAAGTTTGTTGTTTGTTGTAGGGGAATAGGGATGGGACTTTCCCACTTTCTCTGTGAAAAAAAGTATCGATAGTTCGTAGAGCATGTTTAGTTATTTCTTGCGTTCGTATAGTTGTTTTAATTGTTAATTATCTATTGCAGGTTACCCGAAGACAGCACAAAATAACAAATGTCGATGACGCAGTATCACGTACAAAGTAGTCTTGGAAAAATTTACACCGCATTTGCAGCAAGCGACTGTTTCATAAACAATAGCAACTGGCGTAGGTTGGAAACAAGTGCCGTACCTACTTTACGCTTTTCCTTAGCCCGCAGATTTGTGCCCGCATTGGTAAGGTTATAATTATACAATGATACTTAAAACAAAATAAAGTCTACATACTGCACAATTATGTCGACTGAGGTGCACGTTTTGCTGTATGTATGTACATCAGGAATTTCACATGAGACCCGACTGTCTCGTTGGTCTAGTGGTTACTCCACTTGGATAATAAAACAGGCTGTCAATTCCAACCTGCAAGGCGCCGTATATCACTTGTAGAATTTTTCCCTGATTATTGCCTGACTGGGTGTTTTTTTCTATCCTGGACAACGTTTAGCAGTTAAAGGTCATAACTAGTTTAATACTATCATAGTCTGATTCTGGTGCAAGTGATTTTTATTATTTTTTATGTGGAAGTTATCAACGTGAAGTACTTAAATAAAAACAATTTTCAGGTTGCGCCCTCCGCGGAAATGGACAACGTTCGTGAGCTGCAACCAAGCTGATTTCATTTGAATTTCATAAAATATTATATTATCTTTTACATTATGGCTGACACATTTTTGTGAAAAAAAAACGTTACTAGGTACTTGTAAAATAGAAGTCAGGGATAAAAAACATATACATTATAGTAATACGTGTTGGTTTCTTCTCTATTGAGCTGCAGCCTGCCACTTTTTATGTGAAAAGCTTGAAACTACGTACTTTATTTGATGCCAAATAATCTTGTACCAATAAATCGTTTGGTTTTAAATTTTTATTTTATTCCATCGAACCTGGACTGATGATGTTATTACAACGGGTGCCTTGAGTAACTATGCTAGGTGTTAGGTATTTATTGGAAACAAATACGTAATCTATTAACACGACACAGGGTATCCTAGTGTGGGGCCAGAAGCAATCTATGTGCCTGTGTGTAAATGTTATGTTATGTTATTAAATAGTTTTTCCTATTTTGGTCTTGTTTTATTCATTATACTTTCTTACAGTGCCACCATCTCATTTGTTCAGTTGATAGCGGCGCTAGTGGAGAATTTAGTAGTAACATTTGAGAAATTTACCTAGAAAAATGAGAATATTTTAACCCATCTTTCAATTTTAATGAACATATGTCTATAAATCTTAGTAAATGAATAAATAAAACAAAAAATGGGGAACAGGATTTACAATTAATTACTTAGTTACAATTTTACCCACCTGAACAGATAACTTGGTGGCGCTGTATATGGTGATTATTGATGATTTGCAAACATATTAAAAAAAAAGGTTCTATATTCGCCGTACATATACATTTTGCCATGTTACCACATAACTCGGTAAAATCTTTCTTCGATTCGCTATAGCCCTATTAGTCCCATTTATATTATTGAAAAACTGATGTAGAATTACTTACTGTTACTTATGAATATTTATTGTAACTTATATGGCATGTACCACACTTAGCACATAATAACATAACCGTAAGGGCTTCCAGCTGGTTCACTAGCACCACCAAGGGAAAAATGATATTTTTTTAGAGATAAATACATTGATAATTAGATAGATAGATAATGGTGATAATAGCGATTATCATGGGCCCATGACTGTAATTTAAATTAATTGGAATTGGAATAATGGAATTTAGTCGTAGGTTTTTTGGTACACAGCCATGGGTCCGAAAAATTACTATTAAACATGGTGATGGGATTGAAACGATACTTTTTGCAAATTGTGTAAAAGAGCTATGATTTTTTTATCATTTAATATTAATACTTAATTACCAACATTAATTTTAAAAAATACACAGATTATGTAGATCGGAATAAATAATATCGACATCTTTATGGTGTTTGTCCCAGCCCTATCGATTTTGGCTTTGTTCAGTAATCTGTGGCAACCGTGTACGATTGTAAAATTTTTAGTGCATGAGTACACTACAGCTGTCTCTTTCTGGCGCAGAGATTTATCGTAAGAGTAACATGGACAGCTATACAACTGTTACTTTTTATTTATTCCTCCTTCTATGGTACTCCTTCTTCTGAGGAAATATCGGAACTAATATGACGGAAATAAACTAATACATAGCAGGAAGTAGTATTACACTCGTGTGCTTTCGGCGAAAACCGAAGCCTACTCGAGAGCCCGAGGTATACTTATTACGTATTTATTAATACGTATACGTATTAGGTATACGTACTATAGAACTGAAATTTGGCATTTTATACAGGGTTCCAGGGAAAGTCGTACACAATATTAAACGAGGTCATTATTTAGGTCATTTCTGATGGATTTTATTCTATTACTAGACGAAAACCCGGCTGCGCTCGGGTAAAATGTAGACGCAAAATAATATTCCACTATGTTTTTTTATATGGTGACGCCTCTGTATTTATCAACCACCAGTAGATATAAATATCTTAATACATTCAGATACATAAGCTCACACCTGTATCCCAGAGGGGTAGGCAGAGACCACGGACTGTCACCTGCCACTATCCTGACAAATCACTTTCGCTTCATCGACATCCATTAGTCGTTGCATGTACCCACATCGGTTTCGGGTACTTTTCATCTTGCCCTTTGCTAATACATCCCCTATTTGGTCGAAGTATGTCCAACTGGGGCGTCCCTTACCGGCCCTTCCACTCACATTCGCCCGATATATTTGCTTTGTCAGTCTTTCTTCGTTCATCCTCTCCACATCTCAAAACCAACGCAACATTCCTTTTTTCAATTCTAGTCACTCACTACATCCTCTTTCTCTACATCCTCGGTCTCTGATCACACTATTGCGTATTCTGTCATTCAAAGTAACACACACATATTTCTTAAGGATCTCATTTGTACTGCACTAATCCTACTTTCATGATTCTTCTGCCATACCCAAATCTCGCTACCATGCTTACATCAGTATTGGAACCAGCACACTATTACGGATAGCCAATCTTGCTCTTTTGGACATGTTCTGGCTACTCACGAAGGAATGCAAGGCGAAAATCGGATACTTATCATAACTTTGTCATGGGTACCTCATCACAAATTACTAAATGAGCTTCCTTCATAAACTTAACAGCATTAAATTTAGTTAACAGCTAGTGAATCTAATGACGTATGAGACGTAGAATCCACTTCGCTAATCAACTAAAAACAGCTCCCTCTCTTTGGCTTTACAGCTTTTAGTTTAGTATTGACCACATGTTTTTCTTCATCATTTTAATTTTTGGTATTTTTCTTATCTAGTGGTTTTTTCATTTCAATAAGTTTATTGGTACCTAACTAAGCAAAACAATAAAGATCAATTTATGACTTTGATTTCCTTTTTCAATTATTTTTCAGACCCTTCCAAAACTCAATGTCAAATTATTGTCTTCCCTCCCGCCCTCAGAAGAAGGACCTTCTTTTGAGCTCCCACCAATGAAAAACACCACAGATTACTTACTACACCTTCTCAGTTGGCACAGATTATAATAACCTTTTTGGATGCCACAGTATTCCACACACCATGAAGTTAACAAATTAGATCAAAGGGCCGGTTTAGATTATGTTAGTGTTTAGGAGAGTGCTTTACTTTACACTCTGTTGCAACATTATGCTGAATCGGGCCCATTTTGGGGGCTCAACCTTTAACGACCTCTGTGGCGTAGTGGTTAGCGCATCTGACTACCATGCGAGAGGTCCCGGGTTCGAATCCCGGCTGGGGACAAAAAAAATATCCCAGGTCTTGGATGTTTACATGTTTGTGACGTCGCCGTTTCTGGTTCCCACGACACAGGGTATCCTAGTGTGGGACCAGAAGCAATGTATGTGCCTATATGTAAATGTAAATATGTAAATGTAAATTTTTATTTTCATGTTGTACAGTTTATTTTTTTTACGCTTTTTATGCTTTCTGTGTTATTTTTTTATTATTGTACGCATTCTGTGTGTGTGTGTTTTTTTGTTTTGTTTTGAATATCAAATAAATACATTTTCTTTCTTTCTTTCTTTCTTTCTTTCTTTCTTTCGTTCGTTCTTTCTTTCTTTCTTGCTTTCTTTCTTTCTTTCTTAAGGAGAGTGCTTTTGTAGAAACGTGTAAGCGCCACTTGCTTTAGTACGTTTTACGGTATAGTACGGTTCTAGTTGCCTTTCTATTAGAATCAAAATAGAATTGGTTTCTATTGTTCTATCCAGTAATACCTGAGCGCGTTACTATCCTCGTTACTTATTTGTGTATAAACAAAAAATTTAGTGATAACTTTAGGAGAGTGCGCAAGTGACTCGTGACGGGTGCGTGTTGTTTTCATTAACTCGAATTATCAAACTTACTTATGTGTTCCATTAAAACTCATAGTATTTTGAGTAGGATAGCGCATATTTCGCGACGTCGACGAAGTGACACTCTACTGGAAGAAATATAAACGTTCACTCGAACGTCTAGTAATGTACTAATGCACTTGCCTCTCTAATTGTATTATAGCACTCTCCTAAGCACTAAAATAATGTAAACCGGCTATAACAGTTCACAATGAAAACTTGTGACACAACAATGATGACATTGACATGTTTACTTAGCAACGTCATTGTTGAATTTAATAATTTTTATATTGATGCTACTCGATAATAAGAATTTTCCTCCCATATGTTGTCGACTCAGATCAACTATTTTTTTACGCTCTCTCATTTGGTGTGCATATCGTTCGAGTCTACCGTAGACCCGAACGAAATTATTAATATAGATATAGGGTCCGAAAATTAACCGTTATGGAGATATTGACTGTTAAAGATTTTTAAAAAATATAAAGTTTTTTTGGCTTTTTGATTGATTTTTTCTCAGAATAGAGCTCATAAAGTGTTTTTTTTAATGTATTTAGTTAAAAGGCATGTCAATTGATAAAAAATTATCAGCAAAAGCTGCACCTACTACTAACAGCTATAAAAAACTGCTCGGCAACGGTTAGAATTAAATATATTTTCTCTAAATATTTTTCACATTGAAGCTCTTAAAAAAAAATTACGTATGGAACTCATTCTGCAAATAATTTTAAAAACTTCTACGACTCTTTAACTATTCGAAAAGGTATAACATTTAATAGGTATATGCATGAAATTTTAAAATAATGTTATTTGAGTAGGCTCTAGTGGTAGTACCTACATAACTGAACTTCGATATATTAGGAATACGAATACTTCGAATACGGCAATATATTGTTCGAGTAGGGGCGTCCGACTCTCCCGGCCAAACGGTTGATTGTATGTAGAGACGTGAAAAAATTCAGGTTATACGACTAAACGAGTAACGATACTCTTTACTCTCTTAGTCTTTACGATAACTTTACAAGTCATTAGTCACTTATCTCAGAAGAATCTTCTGAGTCACTTATAAGTACATTGACATTCAACAGGAGAAATAAATTTATTTCTTTAGGTTGACATTATTTCTCATTTATTTCATGGGGACCCGTGCTTTATTTGTTTTTGGAACGCACCTAAATATTTCAATAATTTCAGAACGCACCGGTTTACTAACCTACATTTCGGAACTGTGTCAAATCAATAAAACCCCGCCAAATTAAGACGATGTACTTTGATGCAGCATTGTATTGAATAACTGTCACCTCTTAAATTGTCAAAGTAACTAACTAACTTTTCTGCAATGCTGTGTTTGACATGGTTTGACAGCAAATGAGAAATGCTGTGGTGTTTTTCGTGAATTTTCATTGTTTTCCTTGTTCCATTGTTTTCCGTAATGATCTCGGTGATAATTTAAAAATGGGTCGTATTTCTAGCTAAGCAATCAATAAGTGTGGCTTCTTTTATGGACTTTTCCTGCAAGAATCGGCAAAATGAACAATCTTACGCTACCTGAAGATTGCTCGAAGCAATGGGAGATATTGCTCCTATTATTGTCCTCGGAAGAAAAGAAGATTGATAGGACGGGGGATAACGAAGTGGAAGTCATGAGTTACTTTTATAAGAATGAAGGAGTCAGGTATGTCATCTCACCATAATAATAATAAATACTTCCACACAACACAATTTGTCCTACTCCCAAACTAGGACATCCTGCAAGGACATCACAAACATGAATTCACCCAGCCTGAGGCAATATTTTCAAATGTCATGATTTGAGAATTTCTTAGTGGGTTCCTTGAAAAGACCCTGGGGTTCAGCTAATCACATGTTTTACAGAATCATTGGATTATATCTACTATTAAATTATTCCTATCTCCGGCTACAAATATTAATTTTAATGAAATAGAACACTGGTGTTCTGGTAGGTTCGGTTCAGTGAATGGGTGACCGTTCCATGACTAACGACTAACTAAGTGGCAATTATCCGAGCGGATCCGTGTTTCGCAAGGCACGTTAAGCAGGGAGCGCGCCTATGAGGTGCAGGCGTTCCTCAAGGGAAACCAGTCCTACAATATCGCTCGCATACATTTCTTTGCTCACGGTTGCATAAAATAAAAGAGGTTTGTTAGTGCTCCATGGCCTTAAAATGTTTTATTAAATATCGGCTTTGCTTAAACATAATTAGTCTAGGAAATTAAATTAGAATAAATGATAAAACTTCATTGTAAAATGGTTACAAATAATGGTAACTGGCTCCCAAACTACGATTCCCTGTGCTATGGGTAGCCAGGCTACTTTGAAAATACATAAAAGCGTATGTTTTACAATAAGAACTAAGAACTAAATTGTTGTTAGCAACAAGGCTGCATATTGTACTTTTTAAAATATTAACTGTTCTTTATATCTTCTCTTGTTTCTTGTGTGCAATAAAGAATATTTTTAACTTAACTGCATCTGCATAAGAATATTTCTCAACCTTACAGGAAGATTCTACAGCAATGGTTACTCCAAATGCACACCACGTATGCAAAGACAAACTCCAGTGTGGACACGGCGACCAAGAGCGATGATATCTCCCTGTACTGGCGGCAAAAGGGCAACGAATGCTTCCGTAACAATGCAATTGATGACAGCTACACATGCTATTCCAAAAGTGTGCTGTTTGCAGCTCCGTCTGGCGAGATGTACCCATTGGCTCTGGCTAACAGGTCTGCGGCTTTGCTGCGGTTAAAACGCTTTGAGGTATATTTAACAATTAAACAATAATAATAATGTTTTGATTGCAACTTAGTAGAGAGACAAAAAATGTTGACAACGCAGCATGATTTTTTAAAATATTGTATAAGGATGATGAAACATTGTATATTATATGTATTATTCTATGCCAAAGCATTATCTTTGTCTTGAGCCTTCAGTTGAATGCAATTTTATGCCATTGCCGAATTATAAGCAGAAAAAAAACTAAGTAGACTTAACAAACACATGACAGAGATATTAGAGATGACATTTATTCTATCTTATTAGGAAAACTAACAGCTTATCACTAACACATGATAATGTTAAATAATTTTAGTTTTTAGTCTCTATGTTAACATTTTTTCATTAAGTTATGGATCTCAAGGTTAAGATATAATATTTTTTTCTCTGTACTTTAAGAAAAAACTGTCAGTATTCTAAATAAATTTAAAAAATCCACAGGACTGCCTGTCCGACATAGAGCTGGCTCTGAAGCATGGATACCCAGACAGCCAATGGCACAAGCTGTACCTGCGGCAAGCAGACTGCCACACGGAACTCCGGCAAGCCAGTAAGGCCTCTGCCGCGCTAGACCAAGCCAGGGAGCATGCCGAGGGACTCAAACTACCCGCCAATCATGCCAGTGAGTGACCTCCATACATAATTTTCAGCCTGTTGATGTCCACTGTTTGACACGGACCTCTTCAAGCCCGTGCCACTTGTTTCTGCGCCCTGCTGTTCTTCTCCAGGGGCGAGTCAATAAAATGCATACCTAGTATTATTTTTTATTTTATTTATGTAAGGAGAAAACCAGAATTGACAAACTTATATCATAATAAAAAATATTAGAGTCGACACAGTACACTTTGCCAATTCCTAAGCTTTTCCTACAGATAGGTAATCACAGCACGTATCATAGTTTATAAAGCGCAATATGCGATATAGTTAAGAACTAAGATGAAGATAATTAAAATAAAATGAAGCATCTGTTTCTAACTGACCAGATAACATTTAATCTAATAGAGTAGGTAAATACCTACTCTATTAGATTAAATGTTATCTGGTAAACATTTATAAATTTTTTAAATATCAAAGATAAACAATGGAATATGATTGTTCTGCTATTGCTTTATAGACTACCAAATATAGGCAAATGAATTTGTGTTGTAATTTTTTTAAATGGGAATTAAAACATTGTCAGAAACCCTAGTGTCATGATGAAATCATACGCGCATAATTATCAAGCCCAAATCGTTACCTAGTAGATAATGGTAAGTAGCATTAAGTAGCGTTTTTATGTGAAAAGCGAAATTTCTTTAACTATAATATAAACTTCCACACAACACTATCATGTGACCTGGCCCCAAACTAGGATACCCACCCTGTGTTATGGTAACCAGGCAAGGACATTACGAACATCGAAAAACACCCAGTCTCAATTATGGCTGGCGGCCCCCAATGGGAATGGACCCCACGACCTCTTCGTCGTCAGCTAAGCGTCATGCCGAGCGAATTTTTTAAGTTTATTTTGTCGCACTACTTGCTTAAGAACTCTGATTAAGTAAATGTGATAATATACTCCAATAAGCTATTTGGCAGTATGAAAAAAACATTATTATATGTATTCGTATAAATGATGAGTCTTAAAACGTTTTGAAAATCACATTAGAAATGTAGTCAGTAACTGCTTCTATCGCCTGAAGATTCTATATAATGTTCGCGATTACCTCAGCACTGATTTGCGTATCAGGCTGAGTGAATCATTAATATTATTTAGATTAAACTATTGTGATGTTGTTTATGGTGGTTGTATACTTGGCCGGACAAAGAGACTAGTGCAAAACGCATGCGCTCGATTTTGTTTTAAAGTCCCACCTAGGTCCCATATCATTCCATACTTGAATGCTGCAAAACTCCTAAACATAGAGGCTCGCCGCCGGCTCCACCTTGCTACATAAATTATGATTCCGTGCCGATGATGTGCGCGTGGAACGCGTGTGACGCGTGGAACTCTCATTAGGGGAGGGCTATGTCCAGCAGTGGACTAGTATAAACATAACATAAACATAAACATTTACATACAGGCACATACATTGCTTCTGGCCCCTCACTAGGATACCCTGTGTCGTGGGAACCACAAACAGCGACGTCACAAACAATTAAACATCCAAGACCTGGAGTTTTTTTTTTAGTATAACCTGATGATGATGATGATGAATGGCTTCGTGTTAAAGTTATCCTGTTCCATTTATTGATTCCTTTAACATCCTTTGCATTCTTTGTGATATCAGCGAAGAGAGTTTGCTGAGCGAAATAAATTATACAGAGTGACCCAAAAAATTGTGTCAAGCGAAGTCCAGAGATAGAGCACCCCTACATCATCATCGGCCTATGCTTGTCCACTGCTGGACATAGGCCTCTCCCATTGCACGCCACTGAGCACTGCTCTCGGCTATTCTCATCCAGCTCTTGCCAACCGCGCTGCGAAGATCATCGCTCCACCGAGCACCCCTAGGGGTACCCGAATCACCCGCATGTACGTTCCGCGATTTTTGTAGTTTTCGAGTTATAATTTAGTAGTGACCCGTGGAAAATTCCAGGCGACTTCGACCGCTACCTAAAACTGATCGAGGACAAGCTGGAGGCGCTGGCCGGGGCGGAGCGCCCGCCGGAGCCCGAGCTCGTGCTGCCGTGCCACCGCGCAGAGAGCAAAGACTTCGTCAACGCCTCAGAGGTGCTAGAGTTGCGGTAAGTGTTTCAAAGGCGCTAGTGCTGCGGCAAGTGTGTGAGACGGGTCGGGATTGTTTAGGCGAAATGCTCGCCGGAGTGCTGCCGGACAACGCGCCGAGCGTAAAGACTTCGTCAACGCCTCAGAGGCGCTAGCGCTGCGGTAAATCTGACCCGACTCCGGACCTTTCCTTTATACAGGGTGTCCCGCTATGAGTGATCCAAACGGTAATTGGTGAAGGATTGGTCTATCCTCTATCTGTAAAACAAAAAATAGGTTTAGTAAAAGTATCATAGTTTTCGAGATATTTGATATCAAAGATTTTTCTTTTCATATTACTTTTTCGTATAAAATCTACAAATGAACATATTTCTGAATTTACGTGCTACTAAATCATAATTTTTTGAAAATTCCCATAAATAAAATTAAAAAAAAATCCTTGATCTCAAATATCCCGAAAACCACTTTTACTAAACCAAATTTTTGTTTTTGAACTAAAACTTTCGTAAGCACAACACATTGTAAACCTGGTCGGACTCTTCCGATATAACAACACCCGTAAGTAAATCCGGACTAAAAGTTTACAAATTTTTGTTCTTCTGATAGAGGACAGTTCAACCCGTCACCTATTCGTCAGTTAAGTTCTAACAGTGCGTAAGTAAAAAATGTTAACTTTACAGGAGAGCGGAAAAACTGTAAAATTAAAAAATTTCAATTTGGGAAAAGTATTTAAAATAAACTTATTGAAGATAAAAAATTGGTCGGTCGAAAGAAGCGCGCCACTTTTCTTCATACAATGGCATCAAAAGGTCGAAACGGCCAAAAATGACTTTCGCACTGTTAGAACTTAACTGACGAATTACCGTTTGGACCACACATCACGGGAGTATGTCCGACTCTGCCGCTGAAGCTGCCGTTTTTGAATCGGACTTTTTGTTCACTCGAAAAAGTGTCAAAGCCTTACGCACTGCTTGAATCGTCCGTAACGGCCGCTAGGGCCTATGATGATGCCAGTGTCTTATAAAAAAAGTTCTATAATTTTATTTTATCAAAAAATTATCGTTTTAACATTATATTTACTGACCTTTGTATATGGTCAGTAAATATAATGTTTTGAATTACTTTGATACCACGTCTTACTTTCGTTTTACACAAGTTTAAGATCACTTAATCTTAAACTATCACTAAGGTTAAGCAACATACGGCGCGTTCAGTCCATAGATGGGTCATCGTCTATGACTAACGCTAGTGGCATTTTTCCGAGCGGTTCCGTGCTTTGCAAGGCATGTTAAGCAGTTGGTGCCGGCTGCCGTCGATAGATGGTGACGTACTTGGCCCCCGTGGTGGAGTATGGCCTATACCTTCCTCAGGGAAGAGACCCGTGCCCCTCGGTGGAGACACATTGGGCTGATAATTATGAAGTGATTCACGTATTTCAACACGTGTTGTTTGAAAACTGCCAAGTATCACCAGTAACCTAAATATCTGTCCATATACCTATGTAGAATGTAAGTTTTGTAGCGTTTTTCAAAAAACTTAACAATAGCAAATCGGGCTCGCAAACCGAGGATTTTTATGTTTTTACAAATTTTTATTACATTTTACAAAATTTTTTTTTACAAATTACTTGTGTTTTTATGAAATTACATTTAATTTCACATTGAATTGGTAATGTGTAAAGATTTTGGTTTATTAAGGTGTACATTTCAATTAAAAATCGTATCAATATTGCTTACCTTTAGTTAAGTACCTAAACAAATGAAGTATACTCTGTTCATCTGACCTTTTTTACGGATATGTCGTTAGTCAGGGCCACGCTCTAAGAGTACCTAAACATATGAAGTATACTCATCTGACCTTTTTTACGGATATGTCGTTAGTCAGGGCCACGCTCTAAGAGTACCTGAACATATGAAGTATACTCATCTGACCTTTTTTACGGATATGTCGTTAGTCAGGGCCACGCTCTAAGAGTACCTAAACATATGAAGTATACTCATCTGACCTTTTTTACGGATATGTCGTTAGGGCCACGCTCTAAGAGTGCCGTCTCTGCCGCAGCCGCAGCGAGACAACGGGGCGGCACGTGGTGACGCGCGAGGTGATGCGCCGCGGCGACGTGGTCTTTTCGGAGGAGCCCTACGCCTTCGTGGCACTGCCCGTCGACGGGGACCTGCCCGTCGTCTGCGAGGCCTGCTGCCGCGGCGACCTCAACTCTGTGCCGTGAGTTGCTACTTCAGAAATGAGAAATGTATTTCAACGTAAAGCTTCGTATCCACTTGGCAACATTTGGCGCGCAACATGTTGCGCAACGTGTTGAGCGACAGCGCGGGACATTTGTTGCAACGCTAAACTAGGCGGGCGTCATGTTGCACGCCCGCTGGCAACGTCGCGCGCTACGTTGCCGAACATGTTGAGCGGCACGTGTTGCGCGCCAAATGTTGCCTAGTGGATACGAGGCTTTAAGAATTTACATTCTGCTTGTTGAATGTCAATATTCAATGATGTCAATGTACTTATAATGTTAATTTCAATGTACTTATAATTAAAACCAGTGGCGGATTAGCCACGTAGCAAGAGTAGCAAATGCTAAGGGCCCCGCGTACTAGGGGACCCCACACCACTCTTTCTGAGGCTTATTTCTTAGTGATTAAACAACAGACCATCAAGTATGAAGACTGCTACGCAGTGTGCTTCAAATTGTCATAATAAACTACTAACTGTAGTTTTATGAAACTCTGACTTATGAGACGCATTTACATTATGTGTATTTGTCTCTCACGTTGGTGAACACTCTCTCTGGGCCCTTAGTGCGAGTTTTTTCATTCACTTTCGATAGCGAAAGCGTTTGCAATTTGTATAGGAGTGACAGAGAGACAAATAGGTGGCGCGCTTTGTCACTCCTATAGAATATGAGTTTACGTTAACGCGATCGAGTGGTTAAAAAAACTCGCACTAAGCACACTGAACATTAAAACGAGTCGAGTTAAAGAACACTATGAGCCAAAACAGTTCAATCATCTCATTCTGATGGATATTGAACATGATTTGCTCTATGATTGAATACCTACTATCATTTCTAGCAAAAATAAATCCAGAAAATATTATTTGTACGGCCTGTTTTATTCGATACCGGATCCCTTGAATAATTTTGCTACAGGCCCCGCGATGGCTTAATCCGGCACTGAATTTCGGCTGGCAACCCCAGACCGAACAGCTGTTCTTGGAGGCAGCTCTGTAGTTTTTCTATTAGTTAATAGTATTTCTAGTGTTTTTGTGTAATTTCTAACGTAATTCAATGTAATAAAAGCATGTAGCAAAGTGTATAATGAAAGAAAACAGTGAAAACATACGAATTCAAGAAGAACTTGATCATTAATGTACTGGACTGTCAAACAGTTCAAATTGAAACGACAAAACCGGGGAATTATTGTTTTTATATTTTATATTACATTCAAAACCGCACTCCATACTGCATATAGTAATCATACACAACCTCACATACGTGAGATACGTCCAATACATACACTCAGGCACTGTTTTGGCTCTCTTTACTTGACGAAAAGTGGAAGCAAAGTTGAAGACAAAACCAAGCCCCAGCCTTAAAAAAATAAAACGGTGCGCTTGTCCCCAGTTGCGACACTTGCTCTCGCGCCGTGTACTGCAGCGATTCGTGTCGCGCGCGCGCTTGGAGTGCGCACCACCGCTGGGAATGCGTGGGGGCGCAGTCGCGCCTCTTTCCCACTATTGGAGTAGCGCATCTTGCTTTGAGGTGAGCTTGCTCTGCACAACAGTCAAAAACAAGTGTCGCTTGCTTGCGTATACCGATGTATTTTTCATCATCAGCCCATTATGTCCCCACCGAGGGGCACGGGTCTCTTCCCTGAGGAAGGTACAGGCCATACTCCACCACGGGGGCCAAGTCCGGATTGGTGGAGGCTTGTAAGACTAGTGGCTGGTCTTACTGTCAGAAGTTTTCAAGCCGCCCTAGGCCTCTGACTTGGCTTAACGACTGCCATCTATCGACGGCAGCCGGCACCAACTGCTTAACGTGCCTTGCGAAGCACGGAATCGCTCGGAAAAAATGCCACTAGCGTTAGTCATAGACGGTGACCCATCCATGGACTGAACGCGCCGTATGTTGCTTAACCTTAGTGATCGTTCAAGATCACTCAGGCAGCCCAGGCTACGAGCGATTCGATCGTACCGATGTATACCGTGGTAAAATCCAATAAGGATTGCCGGTTTCAATAAGGCACTCTTCTTCTCCAGCTGTCATCAAAAGCAGGGTTCTTGATCTATATTTATCACTCTAATCTCTAATTATTTAACTGACTAATATCAATTTAACTGTCTTATTGTGTATTTACTTACTTTACTTTTACTTTTTTTATTTTTACTTTGTTGTAATTACTCTTTTTTATTTCCTGTGTAGAATTTTATATTTATAATCATAAGTTTATTTGGCACTGGTTACCCATCTTTCAAGAAATTTATTTTAGTAATAAAGCCGCGAACCTTTGCAAATATTTGTAATAAATTTTGTTATCTTGACTGACAGTCGTTGGCTTAATGTATCTCGACTACGTATGTATGCACATTTTAAACTTTCTCCTAAGATACAGGTTTTTCGCCAAGCTTAGGAGACATGATGAAACAATAATATTGTACAATAGATTTAGCACCAAACCATTGTCATCAGTTTTAAATATTGTAATTTTTTTGGTTTTCAAATGAAAAAAAAATTGATTTTTATTTTTTTATTTTGAATAATATTTTGTAGTTTTTTTTTCTCCGGTATAAAATAACGCAAGCAAGCGACACTTGTTTTTGACGGGAGTGCACTGGGGCGCACGTGTGCTTCTTTCTCTGTTGGAACAGCGCATCTTGCTTTGATCATTTTGATCATTTGTGGATCATCGTCGGGAGTGCGCAGGTGCGCCTCCTTTCCTCCATTGGAACAGGGAATTTTGCTTTCCAGTGAGTTTGCTCTGTGTGCGTGCCTAGAATGTGTGCGGAAAGGTTTAGAATTGCCTTTTGATTTGCGATTAGCGTCTTTGAATAGCAATAGTTAACAAATAATTGTGAACTTTATTGTCAACTAAGAAGATGCCTTTTCTGAGGATAGACTGACCATGCTGTAACTTTAACTTCGTTACAATTAGGGCCCTTTACACATTACGACTTTTAGCATCGATGCAGTCGCGATGCTGTCGCAGCATTGCGACTGCACCGATGCTAAAAGTCGTAATGTGTAAAAGGCCTTAATTGTATCAAAGGGACTACTAATAGTTTACAGCATAATCAGTCTTATCCTCAGAAAATGAATTCATTTTTACTATCAGCTTCGTGGAGTGCCTGGGAACTTTAAAAAAATCAAACACGTATGTCACTGCGTCGTCACCACCGCTTCAAATATCTTTGCGCAGTGCTCGGGTACTTTTAGACTATCAAAGACGTATCTCACTGCGTCACGGCCGCTTCAGTTAGCTTCACGCAGTAACCGGGTACCTTAAAAAAATATCAAAGACGTATATCACGAATCGCTCGTAGCCTGGGCTGCCTGAGTGATCTTAAACGATCACTAAGGTTAAGCAACATACGGCGCGTTCAGTCCATGGATGGGTCACCGTCTATGACTAACACTAGTGGCATTTTTCCGAGCGATTCCGTGCTTCGCAAGGCACTTTAAGCAGTTGGTGCCGGCTGCCGTCGATAGATGGCAGTCGTTAAGCCAAGTCAGAGGCCTTTAGGGGCGGCTTGAAAACTTCGACAGTAAGACCAGCCACTAGTCTTACAAGCCTCCACCAATCCGGACTTGGCCCCCGTGGTGGAGTATGGCCTATACCTTCCTCAGGGAAGAGACCCGTGCCCCTCGGTGGGGACATGATGGGTTGATGATGATGGTGATGATATCACTGTGCTAAGACGGCTAGAGTTAGCTCCGCGCAGTGACCGGTTGGTTGCCCTGCCCGCAGAGTGTTGCTGGTGGGCGCGAGCGAAGGGCTGCCCCCGCTGCCGGGGCCGGCGCCGGCGCAACCGGACGCGGCTGCCGTCATGGCGGCCTACGCGCGGCTAGACCCAGTCAAGGTGAGCTTAGGCTCTAATACGGTATTTGACACTATCAACCATAAATTATTTGAGATGCTCGATTAAAACAAAAAATACAAAATGATCGGAAAATGTATTTCTTTTAATCATTTACTAGTTATTACAATTTTTAAATAGATGAAACATAAAAAGAGTGCTCTGAAATGTGACGTCACAAGCAAGTATTTTCATACAAAATTCCGTTTTAAAAGTAACTCATTTGACACCCTGTAAAATACCCAATTATATGCGTCCGCGCGACCGAGCGGCCCGGCCGCTACACCACGAAATTACAAGCAATTGGGTATTTGACAGGATGTCAAATGAGTTAGTTTTAAAACGGAATTTCGTATGAAAATACTTGCTTGTGACGTCACATTTCAGAGCACTCTTTTTATGTTTCATCTATTTACAAATACGGTATTTGACACTATCAACAATAAATTATTTGAGATGCTCGATTGAAACAAAAATTACAAAGTGATTCGGAAAATGTATTTCTTTTAATCATTTACTAGTTATTACATGAAACATAAAAAGAGTGCACTGAACTGTGACGTCACAAGCAAGTATTTTCATACAAAATTCCGTTTTAAAAGTAACTCATTTGACATCCTGTCAAATACCCAATTGTATTAACTAATAAATGGTTAAAAGAAATACATTTTCTGAATCATTTTGTAATTTTTGTTTTAATCGAGCATCTCAAATAATTTATTGTTGATAGTGTCACATACCGTATATTGTGTAACGATTTATTTAAATAGCGGCACGGTCGCGCCTTTGAGCGGCGTGGTCTCGCGGCCCGGGCGCTGGTACGAGTTTCAACGTGTTCACTTGTATCGGTGCATTTGAAGCGGACGGGACGCTCTTTTGTTGTCTGTGAGAACGTGTGGAGAGCGGAGACGCTCGGGCCGCTTCATATAAATCAAAAAGCGACTTGGCCGCGGTCGCTGGAATCTGCGGCCAAACCGCTCGGTCGCGCGGACGCATATAATTAGAGTCTTAGGGAACTTTAAATCTTTAAACAGTGTAGTATAAATTTACACTTCTCATCAGAAAAATCGAAATACGTCTGCGAGTTGGATTTGAATGAGTTTTATGATTTTTTTAAGTGTTTATTTCTAACAGTTTACGTTTTTTTTTGTTAAGAGCTCAAAAATCGTTCCAGGTTTACGCGGCGGGCGCGCCGTCCTTCCATCGCATGTTCCACCTCGTCACCAACTTCGACAAGATGAACAACGTTGATTATATTCAGTACGCACTGGTGAGCAAATTCTACTAAAGTCTGCTTTTTCATTCAATGCAAAACAAAAATATTGTCACGTTGACATCTCCATACAATTCTTAGGCTGTCAATGCTGAATGTTGCTAGTACGTAAAAATCAAATGACCCCATTTTACTTCCAAGTTAAATTGTGTATGCTACGCAGGTGTTTGTTTTTAGACTTTGCGCTTACGAGTAATTCAATTTTAATGTCTTTGATGTGGCAAGGATTTTGGTCACATGAGTCTTCTATTCACGGTAAAAAAAAACTACAGAGGTTAACCGAGTTAACCTAGATAGCTTTTTGTATTGTACTGGATGTTCATGTGACGTCGCTGTTTCTGATTCCCACGACACAGCGTATCCTAGTGTGGGGTCAGAAGCAATGTATGTGTCTGTATGTAAATGTTTCTACTGTCTCCAGACGGCCACAATGCTGACGCTGTACCTGGAAACGTTCACATCATTCTTCTCGTACTTCCCGTCGCGGCTGCCGTGCGCAATGCCGGAGTCTCAGGCACGGTTACTGGCGGCGGCGCTCATACTGCGCGCGATGGGTCAGCTGGTCTGCAACGGTCACGCCGCGCTCAGTCTGGCCGACTCGCCTGGTGAGTCCCCGTACTTCCCTTCTGGCGGCGGCGCTCATACTGCGCGCGATGGGTCAGCTGGTCTGCAACGGTCACGCCGCGCTCAGTCTGGCCGACTCGCCTGGTGAGTCCCCGTACTTCCCTTCTGGCGGCGGCGCTCATACTGCGCGCGATGGGTCAGCTGGTCTGCAACGGTCACGCCGCGCTCAGTCTGGCCGACTCGCCTGGTGAGTCCCCGTACTTCCCTTCTGGCGGCGGCGCTCATACTGCGCGCGATGGGTCAGCTGGTCTGCAACGGTTACGCCACCGTCTTCACCACACAATTTGTTAATTGTGAAACTAACAACTTTGTCGTTCATAAAGTAAACATTTTGTTTTTATTGTGAATAAAATATTTGAATTTGAATTTTGAATTTGTGGCCAGTTACATGCGCGATTTTGTTTTATTCTTTTCAAAACAGTTTCAGCTTAATTACTAAACTTATAAATTATTACTCATGTTGAACACTAGACACAACTCCTCTGAATACGTAGGACAGAAAACCTTAAAAATGCCTCCTTTCTGAAATGAGGCCATGAGAGCCAAAGTGGTCTATAATTTTTTCAATACCTGTCGGAACATAAATTAATGAATAAGATGCCTAGGGTTAACAAAATCACTTAAAGGTCACATAAAAAGTGCGTAAGACAGCAAATAATTATGAAATAAATTGATTTACCAAAGTTTAAATTAGGACTCAATTTTTTCTGGGCTTTTAACAGCCGCTCTGGCTCTCATGGCCTCAAATAAGGGGACTGATTCAGCCTGCCGTTTGTCTAGAAGGTGCGTCCCGGACGGTGACGGAGCGCGAGGTGCGCCACGCCACCGCAATCTACCCGTCCGCCGCCATGATGAACCACTCTTGCGACCCAAACATCATCAACACGTGAGTCAAGCTTAATATTCACCTCAAATCCTGACTACCTTGTCGGTCTAGCCCATAGGTTCCCAAAAGTGGTCCAGGGGTCCATATGAGACCTCACGGGGCTCCACGTAGACTTGAAAAGAAAACAGCGGTTCACAAGTTGTTAGTGGGGGTCCACGACAAATTTTCTGGTTTTCTTAATAAGAAACAAATAGAATATAATAGAATATTCTTTATTGCACACTAGAAAAAAAACAAAAATTTTGTCTTGGATTTGCCTATCAACATCAATTGTTGATTGTTTGTAATAATAAATGTTTAAATTTTGTATAGCCACAAGTATTATTTTAATTAATAGGACACAAGAAAATGTGCTACTTTTTTTTCTTCTTAACACCCCCAATTTTGGGTGAGTTTTACCTAAAATAGTAAATCTTTGAGGTCCACGAGAAAAAAAGTTTGGGAACCTTTGGTCTAATTGCTAAGACGTTCGATTCCCACTGAGGGCCGCCACACTGTTCCCGACATCATCATCATCATTCCGCCACAAGAAGTAAACTGCTGGACATAGGCCTCCTCCATGGATTTCCAAAAAGACCGGTTGGAAGCGGCTTGCATCCAGCGTCTCCCTGCCACTTGGCTGGTTCCCGGGGACTTGGTTCCCGACATACTCGTAGATTTTATCTTACTTTTATTATGGCAACATTGTTTCACGTTCTAATGTTGTCATTATTGTAAATTGTGGCCGTGCTTGCCGCTTCCGAACGCGGTTTGTTTGTCTTTATAATATAGTCTAAAAATAGTTAACGTCTGCTTCATTTATCATCAGCCCTATATTATACAGTTCAGTAAACTACAAGGGTTTTACAGGTGGCCTCAGTCTGGGCGTATTCATATGTTTGTGATGTCCTTGCCTGGTTACCATAGCATAGGATAACCTAGTTTGGGACCGGGTCAGGTGATTGTGTTGTGTGGAAGTTATCATTATTATTATTAAATAGCTACACAAAACCTACTCGTTTTAGTATACCCTGGCGATCTTAGAACAGAACTCTACTTAGAACCAGTCTTACCAATAAAAATCCTCGCGGATAACGTCGCTGGTACTGATATAAAGTACGATATTTTTCTTCTATCTATTATTGTTTTGATTATTGCACTATTACAAAGTACAGTAGGGCCTCGTTAATCGGGAGAGGCAAAAACAAGTCCCTTTCCGGATTATCGAGGCGTCCGGATTATAGTATGCGATTTATTAAAACACATGTTTAGAGTTTCTTTAATAAATTTTTAAAAGAAAAATACACAATGTTGAAAATTACGCGAGTGCGCTAAATTGACACTGTAGACGGAAGGCAGTAAACAAAAGACGGACGACGGTTTAGCTCATGGCAGCCCGTCCCTTCACCCGCCACCCCCGCAAGCCCCATTGCCCGGCCGGATTACAGCGATCACTGAACAAGCTGGAGTCCGGATTAACGAGGCCCTACTGTAAATGTTCAAGGAGCATTCATTCACCGAATGTCCATTAGGATAACGTTTCGTTCCAAAGCCGAACCAATATCGACGGCCCCTACGTAAATCATCGAATCTACAAAAGTGCTACTTTACAGGAGAGCAATTAAAAGTTCAATTTTAATGTGGAAAAAGAAGTTGTTATAGTATCTGGTATCAGTAAACAAAAAATCCAAAAAACATCAACATTTTAGACTCTTTATTTCTACAAACTATTATTATGTTATACCAAGTTATACTAAGTAATTTTCTAGATTTTACATATTCGATATTCTTCTACGTTACTTTTGGCGAGACAATCATCGAATGATCGAAATCATTGAATTTATATTATAAAACAAGTACCTGGGTGACCGAGCTTTGTTCGGTACTTTTTTTGTAATATAAAATATGTAATATAAAATTAAAATACCTAATCCTTTTCCAACAAAAAAAGAACTTGGAAAAAAAACATCATGACTCGAAACGGGTCTCTTGAAATCGGCCCGAAACGGGTCGCCCGTTTTCCCGTCAGGACTATCCCAACCTTGCAGATAGACGCGAAATTTACCTCTGTATGTTATTATAGCAAATTTCAATTGCCTTAAAACACGGATAAAACAACGTTTTCTAAAAATGTAACCTAGTTAGATCAATTAAACGCCCCCGAAAGCATCTGCCTACAAAATTTTGTGAAAATCGTTGGAGCCGTTTCCGAGTTATATATAAATATATATACAAGAATTGCTCGTTTAAAGAGATTAGATAGATAGATACGGCAGCGACGTACCGTTCTCAAGGGCAGTCCGTCCGCAGTTTCCACCGGCACCGGCTAATAATCCGGTGCGGGCGCGAGCTGGCGGCCGGGGCGGAGGTCCTCAACTGCTACGGGCCGCACCGCGCGCGCGAGCCCGCGGGCGAGAGAAGGGCGCAACTGCGCGCCCAGTACCACTTCACATGCTCCTGCGAAGCCTGCGCCACGGCCGGGCCCAGAGACAACCTCGTGAGTTGTAGTTGAGAATGTAGCTAGTCTATACTAGCTAATAGGTTGACCTAGTCTTGAAAACCGAAGTGAAGTGTAACTAAACATTGTACGCACTTTCTAGGCCGTCTTCTATCATCACACTAATATTATAAACGTGAAAGTTTGTGTGTGTGTTTATATGTTTGTCAGTCTTTAGCGCTGAAACGGCTGGACGGATTTTAATAAAATTTGGTATGGAGTTAGCCGATACCCTGGATTAAAACATTGGCTACGTTTTACCGCGGGGAAATATCTTATTCCTACGGGAAAATCGATGAACCGCGGGTAACACCGCGGGGCACAGCTAGTTCTAATATAAGCACAATTATTGTAACTGAGACCAAGGTTAATTCTCCTTGCTGAGACTATGTCTTTTAGTACTAACCTCGTGAGTCGACTTGCTGTGCAATCCATACACTCGACCGCCGATGTTGTTAACTAAAGAATAGGCCATTTGTCAGTGTGAAAAAAACAGTATTATTTAAATGACTTCGTGTAAATGATGAGTTTTAAAAGCGCTTTAAGGCATTTTAACTAAAAAACAATTATTATTTATAAACGAAATACACAAGATAAAATTTGATAATTTATGTATCTGCAGCCATTATATGGAAAACGGCCTGGATTGGACGATTCTATAATGACGTCACATGTCATCCACTGCTGTCACAGTTGCAATAAAAATCTAAATTAGTGTTAATTTTTCTTCTAAATAACACAGGAACTCTCGAAATGTTAAGTGTCCGTTTCAAACTCTATGAAACAAATTAATAAAAATCGTTTATTTACTTTACTAATGTTTACAGTAGCATAATCGGGCGAGATCTTCCTTTTAAGTATGTAAACACTTGTAACAGGAAGCTCCCTTCCACGCTTGGTGCGATACTAAACCAGTCTTTTTCAATCTGTGGGTCGCGACCCCTAAGGGGATTGCGGTTGCCAACCAGGCAAAAGTAAAATGCAACTTAAAATGAATGTGTTTAGTGTTACGTAAAAAGGATATGGCAACACTTAGTTGTATTCAATGGTTATAGGTTCTAACTACATCATCTTTGAAATTGCTTTGGAAGCCTCGGGGGTCCCTAGAATTTTTCACTTGCAAAGAGGTCGCGTCTTCAAAAACATTGGAGAACACTGCTGTAAACTAAACTCTACATCATTCGGGACTTACACTCCTGTACACAACTACGTAAAAAACGTATGCGGTACCATTACACGTACCCAGCCCACTTACTCCTGTAACAGGCTACGTACAATAAGTATGCAGCAGCATTGAAGCTAAGAATTTACATTTTACTCTGTGTTGCCAGTATTATGTTAAATTGGAAATTGAAATAGAACATATTTTTCAAACTGTCCTATTACCTTTAATTGAATGAATTCTATTGTCCTATTACCCTTAGATAAATGCAGTTTTAATTTTTCAAATGAGATTATGTTTTCACGACTAATTAGAAGTATGCCTTAGAAAATATTGTTACGTACTGTGGATGTATGTCAAGTATTGTTGCGGCAGTGTATATGTCGTAGGACGATTTGATAAATCAAATTTTCGCAAAAATTCTAGGGCTATCGCGAATACACGGATAATTAGATAAGTGCTTGGACATTTCTCAATGTTACTGAAAAAAGACAGGGCCTTTGGAAAAACGCGGGTTCCTTTAGAAAGATTGCGAAATGAGTCGTTGGCTATTATGATCTAAGCACACTGATTGGTCGATCGCATCGCTCAAAACAACATCTTCTCCGATTGGTTGACAACTTGACGCTTCACCTGTTATTCTATTCTGGCACGGGATTTACTTGCGATGTTTTTATGTTTTTGCATTCGCTGTTCTTTGATAACTAAATAGTGTGGCAAGTAATATAAGGTATGTTTGTGAGTGCAAAATGACAGGCACAAGTAAAATTAATGCCAAATAGGTAACCAATTTTGAATTTATGTCTGGTAAGGACGACATATACAAAAACACGTGACCCTGTCCCCCAGATGGTGTCCAACGCGTACGCGTGCCAGTCGTGCAAAGGGCCGGTGTGGTGGGGCGGGCGGCGCGCCCTCTGCCAGCAGTGCCACCGCGAACTGCCGCCCGAGCGACTCACCTCGCTACTACAGACTGCGGACAGTTGGGACGCTCAGGGTGAGTGCTAGTTTGTATTTGCCAGCCGTGCCGCTGGGTTTACTAATGTATTGGCAAAAATCGTTTCCCAAAGTATTACTTCCCAAACTATTTTCCGCAAATTATCACTTGGCAAAAAAACATTTCTCAAAACAACTTAAAGCAAATAAACAGTTAGCAAAAGTTATTATGGCAAGTTATTGTTTACCAAATAAATACTTGGTCAAAATTCATTTTACCAAAGAGGCAACAAGAGGCAAGGTAAGAACGCATCAAAGTCGAGCCTGTTTTCGATCTTACATAGAGAACCTAACGCTCCGACGCGCTCCGCTTCGCTACGCGCGTCGTCGCACCTATATTTCTGTTGTCACGTATTCTTTACATCGCCGACCCCCCGTTCCATTATTTGAAAATAACACTTGCCAAAATAAAACGTTAGCATAATAAACGTTTGTCTTAATAAAACTTGACGCAGTAAAATTATGCGAAATGATAATTTGACCAAATGAATAAAATGCGAAATGAAAACTTGCTAAAGTTTCATTTGGGAAATGAAACTGATGCCATAAGTTTATTGGGAAGTAAAATTTGGTGAAAAATACTTTGGCTAAACGGCGGTATCCCGTGCCGCTGACTTGACGACCAAGCGGAAATTGTAGTGTGTATCCTGTTACTAAGGTGGCAACGAAGCGGCAGTCTTATTGTGTGTGTGTGTTTATCTTTTTCCGTGTCGGGCTCGATCTTTAGATAGATAGGTAGATAGATAAGATAGATAAATCGTGTATTTACACTTACAACATAAAAGGAGTACAGTGGGTAGGTGAAACACAATAAAGACACAAACATAACAAATCGAACATAACGTTACTTTCAAGGATGCTCTAATCAAGTTCAGACCCTATCCCCTTGGAACTAGAAACAATTTGCTAACAGTATTCGGAATGACTCGGGAAATCCGCGCGTATTTCCGGTATATTATGAGCTTAATAAGGACAATGCGATACGAGTGATTCGATTTCGAAACGGGAGACTCTAAGAAGATCATCGGATAAGATAAGTTTACGACGCTGGCGGCGTAAACCCGCGTTCGGTAGACGGACGCTGGCACCACGACGAAAAAACGCTAGTGTGGGGGGTATCTTAATTTGGTTTGTTTTTTTTTTTCTTTTTACTAAGGCAAAGGATTGATACTCATACTTTCTTTGTTGACGTCATAGAGAAGTCATTTAAGGTTAAAGTTTTTTTTTAATATCTCAAAAAATATAGACTTATTTAAAATTCTAATAAATATAAATACAAAAATTGCACTAACAGCATAATTGTCGAAATTGTTTCGAAAGGAGATTGGGTAAAGTTGGCGTCGTTTTAAAATTTGGCGGCCATTCATGAAAGTTGTGTTTTACGAAAGAGCAAAATAAAATAAACAATTCTATTTATAGGGTATATATATAGCTAAATAATATCGGAGCCGAGATATTACAGTTCAAAGTTCAATCGTAAAACCTAATAATTTTTGTTATAGTAAGTAAAAACTAAATTATCAAGTTATTTCTAGTTGAAATAATCGTTCTCGATTAATTCCATGCGGCATTATTCATCGACACCATGGGTCACCTTAAGTTATAATATAAGTTACGGTCACCTCAACCAGGGCCCTCGCCCACGACGACTTTTTGCATGACGCGGTCGGGCGTTCGCGATACAGTTGCAATGCGGTCGCTAGCTGTGTGGCCTCGCCCACGTAACCACGATTCAATCGCGATGCAAACGCGATACCGTCGCGCTTCTGTCGCGATGCAAACGCGATTCGGTAAACTAGGGCCCTTCCTCCATTCTTTTCCCGATCGCGACTATATCGACACATCATCATCATCATCATCATCATCATCGTCAGGCTATATTAGTCCACTGCTGGACATAGCCCTCCCCTAATGAGCGCCATAGCGCCCTGTCTTCAGCTTGCCGCATCCAGCATCTGCCTGCAGTTTTTCGCAGATTGTCATCCCACCTGGTCGGAGGGCGTCCTACACTACGTTTGCCGAGTCGCGGTCTCCACTCAAGAACACTTTTACCCCAGCGGTTGTCGGTTCTTCGCGAGATATGGCCAGCCCACTGCCACTTCAGCTTGCTAATTCTCTGAGCTATATCGATTACTTTGGTTCTCTGTCGGATGTATTCGTTACGAATTCTATCCTTCAGAGAAACTCGGAGCATAGCTCTCTCCATAGCTCGCTGAGCGACTTTGAACTGGTGGACTAGCCGTATCGTGAGTGTCCACGTCTCGACTCCGTAGGTCATTACAGGTAGGACACACTGGTTGAAAACTTTCGTTTTCAAGCATTGCGGTATGGATGACGAGAAGACTCGACGTAGTTTCCCAAACGCTACCCAGCCCAGCTGGATCCTCATCTTGGCCTCCTTCTCGAAATTGTTTTTACCTAACTGCAGAATCTGCCCGAGGTAAGTGCATTCGGAAACGATTTCGAGAAAGTGACCATGTACGGCGACCGGTATTGGATCAATGTGGCCATTGATCATGACTTTGGTTTTATCCAAATTCATACCAAGACCGATACGTCGCGAGGCTGAAGCTAGGCCGGCCAGCATCTGGTTTAGCTCCTCTAGCGACTCCGCCATTAAGACTATGTCATCTGCAAATCGCAGGTGCGAGATGTAGTCGCCGTTTATGTTAATGCCCTTTCCTTTCCAGTCCAGCGTCTTAAACATGTCTTCCAACGCTCTCGTTAACAGTTTCGGGGATATAACACACCCAATTTTAACAAATGTTATTACTAAGGCAATTTTAATATATTTTAGTTTAAGCCAATTTAATTTTAATGTTTATGACTTTACAATTTTTTTTTAAACTAACTTTAAGTTTAACTTTTAGACATTTTACCTTTGTAAAGCCCCGGCGCCTTGCTTGTGACTACTCTATGGAGTAAACAGAGTTAAGGCGCCGGGGAACGCACTTAATTTTAATGACATTAAACTGAAAAACTAAATTGTAAAGTATATTTTAATGAAATTAATCTGATTATAATTAATGACACTTAACATAAAATAAAAGGTTACCTTAGGTTCGACACTATGTAAATGGGTTTTGCGAAAAAAAAAGAATCAAGGAAAAAAAAATATAAAAAAAAAAAGATAAAGACAAAAAAGATAAAGAAGACAAAAAAGGACGACAAAAAGAAAAAGACACACCCTGTATACGACAAAAAAACCCATTAGATTAAGATCAATTTATATTTATACTATAATTAGGTAACACTAATAAATTAAAGAAGATCCAATAAAAGCCTAAAGGTTGCCACATTGTAAATAGTGGCCGTTAAAAAAAAAAAAAAAAAAAAAAACATCCCCCTATCTTACTCCTCTGCGCGGTTGGATAAGTTTAGACTGCTGGCCCTGTACTTGGACATTCATGGTGGCGGCTTCGTACAGACATCTCAACACCTCGATATAACGATAGTCTACTTGGCATCGCTGTAAGGATTCCAGAACTGCCCAGGTTTCGACACGGTCAAAGGCCTTCTCATAGTCCACAAAGGCCAGACACAGGGGCTGATTATACTCTTCAGACTTCTGTATAATCAGCCTCACTGTGTGGATGTGGTCTATAGTGCCATATCCTCCGCGAAACTCAGCCTGTTCCGGTGGCTGGAACTCGCCGAGTCTCCTTGCGAGACGATTCGTGATCACTCGTGAAAACAGCTTATATACATGGCTCAGGAGCGAGATTGGTCTGTAATTATTAAGAAGGGTCTTGTCACCCTTCTTAAAAAGAGCACCACCATCCATGCCTTTGGAGTTCTCCCACTGTGAAGGACGGCGTTAAGGAGCTTTTGTAATTCCTGTATAACAGGGGCTCCTCCAGCTTTCAAAAGCTCTGATGTTATTCCGTCCTCACCGGGGGATTTTCCATTTTTAAGCTGCCTCAGAGCTAACACAATCTCGTCTTGACTGATGGCAGGCAGTTCGTCGGTGTAGTGGCGCGTCAGGGTGGCTCTGGAATCTTTGTCGTCTCGTCGGGAATGAGGGGCATATGCAGCGTACAATCGGCCATAGAAATCCTCTATCTCGGCAGAGATCTCCGGCTTCGACAGTACGGTCCTCCCGTCGTGCGTTTTAAGCTTCATCAGGTGGCTCCTGCTAAGCTGCTGAGTGAATACTTTGGACCCTCGGTTTTGCTCTATCGCCTCTTCAATGAGGCGTGTGTTGGAGCTCCGAAGGTCGCGCCGTACCATCTTCGCAATTTGCTTGTTCAGGTCTGACCTCTCTGACGAAGTCGCTTGGGTGGTTTCCCGTCTTTTTGTCAGCAACCTGAGAGTCTCAGCCGAGAGTTTGGATTTCCTGTAAAAGTCGTAGTGTGTAAAGGGTCTATTACGCGTTTGTCGCATTTGCAAAGCACTACAGAAGCAAGCGAGTGACCGTGTCGGATTTGTGTTATTACTGAATTGCGTTTGCATCGCGACCTAATAAACTCGGCAAAACGTGGGCCCAGTTCTAGTGATTTGGTGCCTCTGCCTACCCCCTCGAGGACAACGGGCGTGAGTTTTTTATTTATTTATTTTAGACATATTAACTTTTCCAAAACTATGACGAGCGCAGGGCAATCTGCTTGCACGCCGCATAATTTCTCAGAATAAAACTTTTTTTTTCTGATTTTTGAAAGGCCATAACTTTTTTCCGATATTACTTACAGCTAAACTTATTTTATATTTATGTTAGGTTAAATTAGTATTACAAATAAGCACGGACAAAAATGATGGCCGCTCAAAAAAAAATGACGCCAACCGTCCATACATAGTTACCCAAACCCCTTTCCGTTCATGTTCAAAAATGTAGCATGGTCAATTGTATGATTCATTGCCGATGCGCTGAAGGTAGACGCAAGAATACTCTAAATGCGTTATTATATTGGACCCGTGGGGCGCTGTAACTGTCTCTAACTGACTGAGGCCTTCCGCAGCGGAGGCGGCGTCCTCGCTGGAGGAGCGCTGCGACAAGGCGACGCAGGCTTACAAGGCGCGGCAGCAGGCGCTGCATCGGCACAACGCCACGCTGCGCGCCGCCGCCGACCAACTGGCCAGGCTGCACGCTGAGATGGGTGAGACGAGCCGCCACTTAAACCGCCCTTTCACTGCGCTGAGCTGCCACTTAAACCGCCCTTTCACTGCGCTGAGCTGCCACTTAAACCGCCATTTCACTGCGCTGAGCTGCCACTTAAACCGCTAGTTCAATGCGCTGAGCTGCAATTTAAACCGCCGCTAGTTCAATGCGCTGAGCTGCAATTTAAACCGCCATTTCATTGCACGGAGCCGCCACTTAAACCGCCCTTTCACTGCACGGAGCCGCCACTTAAACCGCCTTTCTCCGTCTCGTCTCGTATGTGAGACACCCGCGCTTCTGTGGCCCGAATTGAATATAAATGTTTTGTCTAGCTTAGAATATTCTTGTGTGATTTTCCAGGTGACTACAGTAAAAGCGTGGAGTTGATAAAGCAAAACATACAGAGTCTGGAGTACCAGTTCGGATCGTTTAGCTTCGAAGTAAGTACCTAAACTTGAATAGCTGCTATGGAAACCTAAATTTAGAAATAATTTATTTTAATGTTTTACTACACTCTTGGTTTGTATGGATTTTTTTGTAGATCGATGTCAGATTAATTGAGGAATCACATTTTCCTTAATAACATAACTTCCACACAACACAATAATCACCTGTCCTGGTTCCAGACCCTGTGCCATGGTGACCGCGCTAAGATATCACAAACATATAAATATAAGCTGACTGATGTCATTTGTACCCACGAAGATCTTTATCTTAATAATTAAGCGCCTCAACGGCTAGACGAACGAGGCAGTGTGATGGATTTGAAGATAAATAATTTTATTGTAAACAATTCTTTTATTATTTTATTTTTATACGGGGTGTCCCAAAAATGACACGTCACAGTGACACCGGAGGTAGACCTGCCCAAAAGGCCTCTAACCAACCTAACATGACCTCAGTAAAAGTTGCACGGTTTTTGAGATATGGCCAATTTAAACTTGCTCTAGATTTTCACTTTTTTTAACAAGTTTAGTGCTAGCAGTAAGTTAGATAGCCCTCGTGTTTGTTTTTTTTTTATTTGTACTCGGTCACGAACTTACTAACTTAGCGTAAGTGCTAGCATAGCACTAAAGTTGTTAAAAAAAGTGAAAATTTGCAATTGTGCAACTTTTACTGAGGTCAGGTTAGGTAGGTTCGACGCCTCTTGAGCAGGTCTACCTCCACTGTCACTGTGACGTGTCATTTTTGGGACAAGCTGTATTTGGAGATCTTACAACTTAAGATCTTAGTAATAAAATACGCTAAAATAATTACACAAAAAAGCCATGGGCTAGTCCCGCAGATAGCATAATGTAGAACTAGGCTAGAAGTAGAACTGTAGAACTAGATAGAATTTTTTCCTTAGTAGTCATACATGTAGAGCTAAGTGTATGACTAGATGGAATAAGGGAAAATTTAAAGGAGGTTTCTATTTTTGTAGGGTTAAAGTGGATGGATAAAATATCTTTCAAGTTCGGAAAAAACGACCAGTAAGGAAGCCTCGGTAGGCGAGCCAGTCTCGCTCTTGTCCGATTTTTGTAATTTGATGTACGTTTTACGTTTTCTGCGCAGGTGGCTCACGAGCTTCGCAAGTTGGCCGACGTGATGCTGGAGAGAATGTTCCATACACCTCAACACCCAGACTACAGGTTGGTACCACCATCTTCAGCCGTTTGGCACCAACTGCAGGGCATAGGGCTCTCTCGTGGTTTTCGAAGTTTCCCAGTCTTGTGCCTCCCGCATAAAATTAAGATTGTGAAATTCTATCAGCTGTTCCATTGCATAGTTATAATAGAAAACTTTTTTTTATACGAAGATATTACAGGAACGCTCGCTCGTAGCCTGGGCTGCCTGAGTGATCTTAAACGATCACTAAGGTTAAGCAACATACGGCGCGTTCAGTCCATGGATGGGTCACCGTCTATGACTAACGCTAGTGGCATTTTTCCGAGCGGTTCCGTGCTTCGCAAGGCACGTTAAGCAGTTGGTGCCGGCTGCCGTCGATAGATGGCAGTCGTTAAGCCAAGTCAGAGGCCTCAGGGCGGCTTGAAAACTTCTGACAGTAAGACCAGCCACTAGTCTTACAAGCCTCTACCAATCCGGACTTGGCCCCCGTGGTGGAGTATGGCCTATACCTTCCTCAGGGAAGAGACCCGTGCCCCTCGGTGGGGACATAATGGGTTGATGATGATTACAGGAACTTAAACTAAACTTCGTTAATAAAATATGTACAAGGCATGGATCAAAAAATATATCTCACAAAGTGCTTTATTATGAGCGAGTTGAAGGTTCGACAGCGGCCGTCAGATGGCTGATGATGATGATGATTGATAAGTATAATATGAGGGTTAGTCCACAGCCTAACTAGTACTTATTTTCGGCACTTCTTGCAGGAGACAAATAAATACGTCCGTTAACGAATATTATTAACCTACCTACAAATAATACTGAGTGACGAGAAACACGGTTTACCAACATACTTCACGATGATGATGATAACTGTAAATTGATCGACGGTGTTTGCGATTTTCGTTATTTGGACTGAAGCCGCATGAATTTAAATGAGTATACGTTTTGTATACAAAGTAACATAGGTAGGTATTATATAATTTAATAATATCAAGTAATATATATAGAGATAGAGCGCTTTGCCAACCAACTGCTCTGCAGTTTGGCGAAATTGTGTAATAGTATCAAGGTTTTTTATTTTGAAAAAAAATACATCACATAAAATGTATTGTCTTTCCCGCAGGGACTGGTGTCTGGAGGCGCACAAGATCATAAAGAAGGCCTATCAGCTCATGGAACTGAACTACGGCCCGTGGGAGAAGCAGGTTCGCCGGCTCAAGACTCAGGAAGAGGCGGCCGCGGCGCTCCTGGCCGACAGCAAAGCTCAGGGGCCCTCCGACTATGTACACCACAACCTGCACTATAATCTCAAGATTTAGCTCAAGCTTTTAGATTTAACTATTACGGTTCATGACCTGGTAACAGACGGACGGACGGACAGCGGAGTCTCAGTAATAGGGTCTGTTTTACTTTGAATATGGAACCCTAAAAACTTAGTCTATATATGTAAAAGGAGAAGCTGACTGACTGACTGACATATCAACGCAGGGCCTAAACTATAAGGGTTAGAAACTTGAAATGTTGCACAGGGGTTCCTTTTGTAAGGTAGGGGATCACTAAGAAAGGATTTTTGAAAATTCATCCCTTAAAATAATAATAAACTCACGCCCGTTATCCCCGAAGGGGTAGGCAGAGGCACCAGTCTCTAGAACTGGACCCACGTTTTGCCGAGTTTATTAGGTCCCAAACGTGACAAGTGGCAAGCCTGTCGCCGTTATCCGGGCACAATTTATCAGCGAATGGTGTTGCTGTACAAACAAATGTACGTAACTAAAAGTCATTGGTACATGCGTGGTTCGAACTCAGACCCTCACGATCGAGAAGCAAGTGTCAACCCCACTACGCCACCACCGCTTTTAGATTCTACTAATGTATTAGGCAAAGACAACCGGAGGATGGCGTCGGTATAATTTTGTTGCCACTTCAGTCTACGCCCGTCAAAGCAAATAAGGTATCAAACTTTCTAGGCGTCAGTGGTGTGAAATGATGCTGAGGTCCAGGCCTAACAATAACACTATGATGTGTAAAAGGTTTTTGGAATGATTTAATTAAAAAATCTATCTATCATAGGAGTTATAGTGGTTCACAAGCCATTTTCATTGGCATTCTGGATTTAGATAAGACTGCTACTGCCCTATGTATGTTATACATATATATCTAAAGACGAACTTGATTTAAGTTGTTGCATTATGGTTCTTAATTTGCCCCTTTCCTAATTTTGTTAGTTGACTAAAATCTGCCTACTGTACGTATAATTGTTGCTTTACTCTACTGGTAAGTTTTTGTAAGGAAGATGTTGCATACGTAATTAACTAGGACCAAGGTCGTCCTAGAAAAAGTATAATGTAATGGGGGCTTTGGGGTCATGACTTGTACAACTGTAGGAAATCGGAAATGTGTTTCAAACGTAAAGAATTTACATTCTGTTTGTTGAAAGTCAAAGCACTTATATTAGCCGCTGCCTTAGGGCCGAATGTAGTGGAGAAAAAGGCAGCGAAAAAAACAGTCTGATCATCTTTTCTCAATTCACCTTAACTGTACATAAGTTGTGACCGTCAGAATGGCCGGTCAAGTGTCGTATTTTACTTTGAAATATGTTCCAAGAATTGCTTACTAATTGCTTATATTTGCTTACCGCCATGAGAGTCATTTATGTCATTTTTCAATCATAAAAACACAAGCTACAAGATAATAACTTTTTGCTCTGGTGGCTTTCAGTACCTACGCTATAACTGACTTATACGATATTTTTATTTCCTTGATAGCTACACGACCTTAGTTTACAAATTGTTAAGTAAGCAATTCGTAAGCAATTTATGAGCTACAAAAGAATCAGTAATTCCACACAGTTATTATGCTACGGCTTTATGACCGGCCATCCTGATATCAGGATGGCCGGTCAACCATAAATGACTGAATTCTTCTAAAATACGCAGTAAGCAAATCTCTCATGGCGGTAAGCAAATATAAGCAATTAGTAAGCAATTCTTGGAACATATTTCAAAGTAAAATACGACACTTGACCGGCTATTCTGACGGTCACCATAAGTTGGTACGAATATCCATCTAAATAAGAAGCTCAAGACCCATGAGTGCAATCAACACTTGCAATGTCAAAACATTATATAATATACTTTTAAATACCAACCATAAAGTTTGGAGGGTTTCAGAGCCAAATAACGTGCCTTAACAATACCTGTCGAACATTTTGTTTTTTATAAAGGCACTTCCCAAAATATCTGCACAAACTATAGTATCAGAATGTGGAACCATTAGTAGCCAGACTGCGGGTAAATGTTCGCGAATTGTCCGAAATAAGTTTCCCAACTAAAAACAATATTTCTGAACATATCTTTTTTGTTTACGCCTGTACTTAAAAGTATAGTCATAACATAACATAACATTTACATACAGGCACATACATTGTTTCTGGCCCCACACTAGGATACCCTGTGTCGTGGGAACCAGAAACAGCGACGTCACAAACATGTAAACATCCAAGACCTGGAGTTTTTTTTATTTCTCCCCAGCCGGGGATCGAACCCGGGACCTCTCGCATGGTAAGCAGATACGCCAACCACTACGCCACAGAGGTCGTCAGGTCTTATTTAAAAAAAAAAATTAGCCTTTCTTAGAGTCTCATTAAGTAAAACTCTATTTAACCTTAGTGGGCGTTTTAATTTTATTTTTCCTTTCGGATCAGAAAGTTGAATAGCCTTAAAGTTGATATCCCAAAATGTATAATTTCTCAAATGTTAGATTCTTCAATTTCGCAAAATGTTGAATCCTCATAAAGTTGAAATCTCGAATTACATAATTTCCAAAAACGTTGGATTATTTAGTTTTGCAATATGTTGCACTCTCCTCATAAAGTAGAAATGTAGGCCTGAATTGTACAAATTCCCAAAAAGTATTATTTTATCTTATAAACCTATTAACCTCTTTCTGTACATATTTAGAGTAGATAAAGATGGTCCATTTTCTTTAAAATGTCAACTTTCTGCAAATTCGTCTTGTAACAAACTCAGCATTTTATTCAACTTTCTGAAACTTCATAATTAGATTCGACATCCTGCAAGTTCAACTTTTGACAAACTCCACATTTTAGGATTCCAAGTTTCTGTACCGAAAAGTTTTATTTAATAAAGTTGGAACTTAACCGCTGTGGTTTTGTTGACCCTTTGGCTCAACTCGGCAAATAATAAGTTGCCTTGCCACACAATTGTGCCTTGTAGCACTTTTAGGCACTATTGATACACATTTCGGTGGCATACTTGAAATTACTGAAATCGACCACGTGAAAGCCACGGACACGCAACTCGAGGCTTTATTTGGGATTGAAAATAAAGTTATCAAAACGAAACCTTGTAACTGTTTTTAGAGAAGTCATAAGCTGTAACCAAGTTACTACTATGCTGGTGCCCGCGACTTCGTCTGCACATGATAAGTAGGTAGGTACTAGTTTTTTTTATGGCAAGGGTGGCCCTGGGATTCTGCCGAAATATCTTTATAAGTTATAGACTGTGTTGTTCTCACGTATAAGCTATATATTATTGTAAAGTTTCATTAAAATCCATTCAGTCCTTATAGTGTAAAAGAAACAAATATCCATACGTACAAACTTTCGCGTTTAAAATGTTATTATGAGTAAGGATTTTATTTTTTAGTCTCAGTTGTTACCCCGAGCAAACCTTGATTTGTGTCCTTTAACTTCTTCAAAGCTCGGGAGCGCAGTAAGTGGCAATTTCTAATAAATGCAACACTCTTGGATCCACAATCAAATTTGAAGGTTGACGAAGGTTTAGAATTTACAATTAGTAGTGCTTGCTCAGACATCGATATCGTGATAACTCAGGGCCTCGATTCTGCTAGCTCAATACGTAAATACTGTAAGTTCAATTTTATTATACAAGCGGCAATGAAATGGAACATTGTCGTTTTCATTAAAATGTAGGTAAGGGGTCGTCCATTAATCACGTGATCTTTTTTAAGCATTTTTTAACCCCCCTTCCCCCTTGGTGATACATGGTGAGGTTTAAGACTACCCCACCCAACATCACGTGTATTTTTCGTATCTACAAAAAATATTAAATTTTTCAGAACTAGAATTGCCTTGCGCGGGCAAGCGCGCGTGTTGAACGCGTGCGCGTTTGAAAAAATAAATACACGTGATATCTTACTACACCCCCCCCTCCCCCCTTGTGACACTTCGTGATTTTTGTCAAACCCCTCCCCCCCCTTTCAAGCCTCACGTGATTAATGGACGACCCCTAAAGTTTCCTTTCAAAATAGATCAAAGTGTAGCTTCAAGGACTGCTTTCGTAAGAGCACGCAATGTGTAGATTGTATTTTCTGTAATTCTTACAGATGCTGGCTATGACGATGTGATGGCTGGCTGGTTATAAATAATTCAGGGCCGTGTTTCATAAAATTACATTTCGTAGCCCATTATAACCATTCGATGTACCTTGCGTAGACGAGTTTACTTGATTGCCTTTGCAAAGTACATCCAATATTCACTGTAAGCCACATTTTAAAGAAGAAAGAAAGAGGTATATTTGCACGATTTTCCTATATACGGAAATCACAACAAATCTGAGAGCGTTACCGACGTGCAGTATACCCCGGTCACGAACTGTACGCACATTTTGATTAAATTGATGTCTTTAGAATAAGTACGTTAACTATTAGAGGTATATTTAAATTTATCAATTAAACAAATATTGAACACTCAGTAGGACTTTATAGTTTGTTTTAAATAAAACTTTATTATATTTTGAATTGAATTCATTTATTTCTTTCTTTGTACGCGTTGAGACGGATAGTTTGGTCTCGCGGCAACTAATAATAAGGATAATTATTAACATACATAATATTATGAGTTCACGTGAATTATCTAGTGATTAAAACCAAATGCGTTTAAATATAAAATAAGTTAGTCACGCAGCGTCTCAAGTTCACACTTCCCGAATTTGGATCTGCTTAGAAGAGCGACTCTGTCCATTATTCAAGTACAACCTGCAAGAGTTAACCCTTTCAGACTTGACCTTGAAAATAACAATGGTTTTCTATTGTTATTTTCAAGGTCAGGTCTGAAAGGGTTAAGGGAAATGCGCCCCCTTCCCGACCCACGAGCTTCTTACCTCTCTCACCAGTTTTTTTTTCAATTCAATCAACCACAAAAGAAATGTTTTTGTTTTTTCAGCAGTAACGCGTGCTTTGAGGGTTGCGGGTTGTACTGCGTCTTGGCTTGCGCACTAATGGGGATGCCTCAAACTTTGATCGTAATACAACTTTTTTATACCATAGATGACGTGGGCAAACTGAGAAAAAAATTCAACCGGACAACTTATATTGCTGGGTGGTCTCTTAAAAAAATTAAAACATTTAAGTTACTTTAATTACTCATTAGAGCGGAATAAATAGATTGGGAATACTGTATTTTTAGTAATCCCAAGACTGGGAAACGTCATCTCCTATTTATAATTAGAACGCAAGTGTGAACCTGAGCCAAGCTCTTCAGCAATTATGTACTACTCCTGATGGAAATAAGTGTCCAAAATGTCTTAAAAGACCAGCTGATTTGTTTAAAAAAAAATACAAATCAGCTGGTCTTTTAAGACATTTTGGAAAATAAAACATTATTAAGGCTCTAATTATATGCGTCCGCGCGACCGAGCGGCCCGGCCGCTACACCACGAAATTACAAGCAATTGTGTAACGATTTATTTAAATAGCGGCGCGGTCGCGCCTTCGAGCGGCGTGGTCGCGCGGACGCATATAATTAGAGCCTAAGACAATCTATGTGCACTAGATTTTGAATGGAATTGGAATGGGAAATCTATATAGGAACAGTGAAAATGAAGATTGTAGAAATACAAATAGTTAAAAATGTGATGTTTCTACAAAAATGGTATACAACTAAAGAATGTATACTTATCAACATAATTTATTTAAAACGACATAGATACTGCTCTCATAAATAATACAACAATTTGTTACTCCTAATTGATACAATAATAATCATCGAATACATCGAGTTTGTATATTTATTTTCATTCAACGTTGGTCTGTGTGTAAACAATTTTTTTTACTTTGCTTTTAACGCGACGCACGAACTAGGACGAGCAAACAATTGATAGAAACTTACTACCCACATTCTCCAATGGTTTCTTTACAATTCGACTAAAGCTGAATGAATTGAAATATAGCTGTAGTAACCTTCATTTTTGAATTATTTTTTATTAATTACATTTTTCAAAATTATCCATTTGATAGATTGGTGATTACCAGCGATCGGCGCGAGGGAGTCATATTAGAACACGCCACATATTAACCGTAGAGAAGCTCCCTTATTCTGATCACAGGTAATTACTTACAAATTCACTTGCAACCGAAGGCTTACACGAACCAACGTTGATCCGAGTAAAACTTTTGATTGAAAGCGAAACACAGCTTATTCTAAGTGACTACGTACAATGAATGACATTTCAATTGGAATCAATATAAATTATTATATTATTATAGCTTAAAACAGTTAATAAGACGTCACAGGTCAGCCTCGCTAGGTGAAAAAGGCCCTTTTCTCAAAGCAAACAGTTTCAGGGACTCCCTTTATTTCAAAGTAAAGCAGTGAAACTAGGGCCTGCATGGTTCCCAAGATGCATAGTTCACAGACTAGAACGCTAGAAAAACTGACCGACATATATTAGAAATACTTAATGAATCAATAAATCAATGTGTTCAGTAATCTATATACATATCAATGTCAAGTACTACACTAATAACAAAAATTAATACGCTTTATACAATAAGACAAACAAATTTATTATAACAGCCGTCCAGATGTCACAAAATAGCATAAAAACACATTCACAATATGATTTTTTGGAGGTCGACCTGCAACTAATAATCCTCGATCAAATGCACTTTACCCAGATTGTTCGGCATAATGACGTCACTTATATGATACAAGAAAAGTACTCATGGTGCACATGGCCCTTTTTTCATCTTAATTATTAGAAAAACATCTGATACACAACAGTCCATCGTACCATTTAGCGCTTAATGTATAGTTTCACCTAAAAGGGATTTGAAACAATGCCGCATGCGGGTCTCTGCTTTAATATCGACGCCTTTGTAGACAAAGCTAGTCAATTTACAGTGGACTGGAATGCGTCATCGTTCGGATACCCTTTCGATTGATTTAAGAACATTAACTAACACCAAGATATCCCGTGATTAAATTGTAAACCATTGCAGATAGTGATTGAAGCGTGGCCCCTCACTAGTTCAAGGTGTTCGGTGCACCTCGAACTACCCCACGGTGAGTCTTATCTCGCACTACATAAATGCGGGATTTAAATTGTATGGTGTAGCTGGCGGTTAAGCCCTCTGTACCAGAAGTGTACACTCCAAGAGTCTGTATACTTGCTGTTCATCGTGCCACCGGACTGTCTAGCCCGAAATACAATCAATTACTATTATTTACACGAAACTTAAGACTAAGGATTATAGTTAAAGAACGACTAACCACGACCGTAGCCGTCACCGACCCGGTCTTCTACTTAATACAACTCAAGTAACCAAAAAAAGACGCTAGCAGACGCCTTACCTTACAGAGCTACGAGTACCAACCCACCTGCATATGACATAATGTGAAGATTAATGAACTGTCTAGAAATAAATCGTTAATTTATTTCTACAGACAGGTTGGCACCAATATAAGTTATATTACCACGCGTACAGAATGAGAATGAGAATCACACTAAACGCGCAGTAGCTATACTATGTCCCCAATGAAAGTCTCATAGAAATAAAAAAATAATTTCAATTACAATAAAATAAAATAATTATAAAAGCGAAATAACTTTTGGCTGGCCGGACAGAAATTCAATTCTAATACATACAAATCCCTTGTCAGTGTTAATTTGTTCGCCGATTTTTATGATTTTTTTTTGTGTATACTTTGTAGGTATGAGCATAGGTTGTAGCACAGAACAAAAACAAAAAAAGAGTAGAAATCGTAAGTGGGCGGTGCCCGCGTGCCTCACATTAGCAATGTATTGCCTATGCGTAGTCTATGATAGTTTTTCTTACTTCAGTTGCCGTGCGCTTCTAGTAAAGAAAACAATTGTGAAAACTCTACTAAAATGCCTTATTGTGCTGTGTTAGAATGCAAAAATTAAAGTTGGGGACCAAAATGTACCGATCATGCCGTAACATTCCATCGGTAAGTAGTATTTCCATTGTATTTAATTTAATAGAAATTAAATTTGTAATGACATGAACAAGGAAAGCAATCCGAAAGTGGGAAAGTAAAACCACCTTTATTTACTGGAACATAATGTTCAATTTTCGTCGAAGTCTGTGTACTTTTTCTAAAAATTTCTGTCAACATTTGAATGCTACTCAAATGAGTAGCAATTGCAGCTGGGACACAACATTATAAAAATCTATCGATAATATTTTGTCTATGACTTAGCAGTAATAAATAATTATCGGTACTTTAGGTAGAGTATCTGCGTCTAATTAGGTACTTTGGGAAAATAATTGTCGTTATTTTATTTTAATTGAAGACCTCTGTGGCGCAGTGGTTAGTGCATCTGACTACCATGCGAGAGATCCCGGGTTCGAATCCCGGCTGGGGACAAAAAAAAATCCCAGGTCTTGTATGTTTACATCTTTGTGACGTCGTTGTTTCTGGTGCCCACGACACAGGGTATCCCAGAGTGGGGCCAGAGGCAATGTATGTGCCTGTATGTAAGTGTTTATTATCATCTTTTATTATTATTATTTAACACATTTTTAGTTGCAATTATTTTTGATAATGCGCAAAATTTATTGTTCATATTCCTTGACGTTGTTTAGTTCCTTTGCGAGAATGTGGTCCTGACTGCAGTATCATGTCATTTTTGTAAACTTTTAATCCGGATCAACTTACCCATCCCATTTTGAGACGAGCAACCGAACGACGCAATCTCCGTCTCTGCTCACCACCCACTCACTGCTCTGCGTATCGGAGCGAAACCTAGTCGGACTCGTCCGATAAAACAACACCCGTAAGTAGATCCGGGCTAAATGCTTACAATGTGTTGTGCCGAAAATTTTAGTTCAAAAAACATGTCATTTTTAGTAGTATAGATTGGCGTATTGTCATCAAAACTAAAGCAGCATGCATAATTTCAAAGTTAGATGATTTTATGTGCTCGTGTAGTAAAATCATCTGGGGGAGGTCTAGATAATTTAATCAACGCTTACTCCATAAATCTATGGGGAAGTCTCGTGACTTTCGTTGGCAAATGTCATCTCCATAATATAAGTGAAGCACAAGCGTTGATGGATAACGACATTTTAAATAAATAAATAAAAAAATAAACAAATTATACATACGATAAGTTTGCTGGGCCTCGTTTCAAAAGCGACTATGGTTAGTTTCATATGAGAATTCCATATACGTTGCGTAGCCGATCATCCAGAAGGTAGGTTAATATACTAACCGGCTGCGTAATTTACATCGAATTGTAATTGAATTAAATAATTTGTCGATAGGCCATCCATAGCTGAGAAGCACCATTGCAGATACTTGTTTTTTAAATTTCGACTTTATGGTCTATCACATAAAACTTCTCGAAGGTCAGACGCGGCGGGAGTTCCAGCTAGTGTAGAGTAGCGGTACTACGAAACAAAGATCTAATGTCAAACTTAATTTCATCATTATCATTTTGATTTTGATCGTTGTTTATATCACCAAAAGGTTCATATGTTACGTGGAACTTTTATGATGTAGACCTTTTCGGCATTGCCTCTTTTACCAATGGCAGCTTGGCATTCATAGTATGGGTTTTGGCTTATGTGTGAGTTTGGTCACACTGGTTTTCCTGCTAATAGGTCATGTCCTTCTACTCTTTTTTTCTGTTCTGTGGAAACAATCGAGGCTACGTAAAAAAAAAAAGAATATTCCTTATTGCACACAAGAAGCAAGAGACAAATAAAAGTTACAGTTAAAAGAAATATATACAATAGGCTTTCTTATTCTCTATAAATTGTACACGATAAGTTTGCTGGGCTTCGTTTCATAAAGCGACTCTGGTTAGATTATGAGAATTCCATTATAGGTACATTGCGTAGCCAATCATCCAGAAGGACAGTTAATATGGTAGCCGGCTGCGTAATTTACATCGAACTGTGGTAAAGTTTGGCAGAAGGGAATACATTATGTTACTTTGTCAATGTAGGTACTAAAAAAATAAATGATTAAGAAACATTGTCATAACAAATTCATTTTCAACTGTCGCTTTATGAAACAGTTCTATAATTTGTCGATATGGCAATATGTCCCATCCTTAGCCTGAGTAGCAACATAGCAGATAGTTATTTTTCAATATTCGACTTTATGGCATAGAACTTAAAGCTTCTCGACGGTCACAAGCGGCAGTAGTTCCATCTAATGTCGAGTAGCGGTACTACAAAACAAAGATCGTATGTCAAACTTAATTTCATCATTATCATTTGATTTTGATCATTGTTTATATGATTGAAAAGGTTCATATTTTACTTGGAACTTTTGTGATGTAGACCTTTTCAGAATTGCCTTTATTTGCCAATGGCAGCTTGGCATTCACAGTGTGCGTTTGATTTGTGTGTGTGAGTTTGGTTTGGCGTTGCCGCCCCGGGTGCCAAGCACCAAGGGGTGACAACGTGGTGACAACTCACTCCAGAAGAGTTGCAGAGATCTATGTTAGAATGTGTAGATACATTTTACGGACAACTAGACTATCGCTACAGGGCAATGGATGATATTCTCAAGATATTTGGCGTTGTTCATGCTAAAACTCTGCTAACGTCAATAGAAGAAGAGCTTCGGGATATTGTAGTTTCAAAAGTTTATGACGAATTTACTGCGGAAGAAATAATTTTGGAGATTTTACGTCTGATGCGCCACTTGGAAGCCGCCAGTATTTCTTACCAAGAACCCAGTGGACTGCCTTGGAGCTTAAGGCTATAGCTCCAGCAGCTTGGAGATATAAGGAGAAGCTGACTGACTGACTGACTTACTGACATATCAACGCAGGGCCTAAACTATAAGGGTTAGAAACTTAAACCTTTTATAACGCCCCTGCACTAAAAAAGATTTTTGCAAATTCGGGATAGAACGGGGGTGCAAAGATATTATGAACGTTTGCCGTTATTGAAGTTATTCGAATTAAATCCAGTATGAAGGTTCTTCATTGAAAGTCATGAAATTAGAGTAAAATAATATTTTACTCTAATTTCAAAAAACTATTTTTTTATATTTTTATAATCACCCCTTGACATAAAAGGGGGTGCAACGTTAATATGACAGTTCTCTGATTTTCAAAATTATTTCAATAAAATCTAAATTATGTAATAAATATGAATGTTAATGAACACACAATTTTTTTGTTTTAATTATTTCGTATGAGTTAACAGTATCCGTGACTTATTTGCGAACAATTTTTTCAAATAAAGCTCACGCGGACGTTGTCGCGAGCAACAGCTAGTATTACCTAGGTATATAAACGGAGAAGCTGACTGACTGACATATCAACGCAGGGACTAAAAAATAAAGATTAGAGACTTGAAATTTTGCACAGGGATTTCTTTTCTAACGTAAGGGAGCGGATTGTTGAAAATTCACCCCCTAAGGGGGTAAAACGGGGGTGCAAAGTTAGAATGAAACTTTGCCGTTTTTGAAGTCATTCGAATGAGATTCAGTATGAAGGTTCTTCATTGAGAGTTATGAATTAAGAATAAAATATTTATTCAAAAATCATCCCCTAAAGGGATAAAAGGGGAGTGCAAATTTAGTATGAAAGTTATCTGATTTTTGAAGTTATTTTAATAAAATGTTGCATTTGGGTTGTAACTTCCTAATAATGGTTATTGCTTGTATCCCTTTTTGTGAATTCAATCCCTAAGGGGTCAAAAGGGGGTGCAAAGTGAGTATGAAATTTTGCCGTTTTTGAAGTATTCCAATATGAAATTATGAACGTTGAAATCATTGAAATCATCATTGCAAGTCATAAAATATGTAAAATATTTTTTCGAAAATCATCCCTCAAGGGGATAAAAAAGGAGTGCAGTGTTAGTAAAAAATTCTCGGATTTTCAAAATTATTTCAACACAACTTTGTATTAGGTTAAACGTTCCTAATAATGATTAATGCCGACATTCCTTTTTGTGAATTCAATCCCCGAGGGGGTAAAAGAGGGGTGTAAATTTAGTGGGTATTAATGTTTTGCAAAATAAAACATGTATAAAAAACATACGATTTTTTATGTTTCAATTATTTCACATGAGCTAAAGGTATCCGTAACTTATTTGCAAACAGTTTTCTCATCTAAAGCTCAAGTGACAACTAGTTCATTATAAAATAGGACTATTACGAGTCTGTTCCAATTCTAGCGCTTTGCCTAAGATTTTTTTTCTCTATTTGTGCGTCAGTGGTTTTTTGTAAAAGTTTCTCTAAATTAAATTTAATAAAAAATTACGATCTACAATGAGCCAAGCGCGACTTACCAATCTTTCAAAATTGTCCATCGAAAAGTACAAGGAAAGTAAATTTTGGTAAAGTTATTGAATATTTCAAAATATAAATAAAGTCACGTAAGCACGTTTAGTACGCATTTGTTGTTTTATTTTGGGGGTGCACAATAGAAAACCGCCCCGGGTTGACTCCTATGCTACGCCGCCACTGACCGAGTACAAGGATCCCTGGATGCATGTCGAGGTGTGCGCTCTGTCCCTCTGACCGTGGCAAGTTAGTAATTTGCCATAAGAGCTAGACTGGCAGTTTACTAACTCAACGAAACTAACCAATTGGCTGTAGAATCGCGTGATCGAGTGCACTGGGTGTACCTCAAACCTTGATCTCCACAAAAGAGGGTTATTTTTTATTGAATATAAAACATTACTTTCTTTACTACCAATCCGGACTTGGCCGCCGTGGTGGAGTATGGCCTATACCTTCCTCAGGGAAGAGACCCGTGCCCCTTGGTGGGGACATAATGGGTTGATGATGATGATGACTTTCTTTATTTGAGCCTTCTTACGCTGGCAACAATTTCTGCAAAGGATGAATCAGCTTTTACTCCTGGCAATCTCTCTGGTGAGGACAGACCTGAGCGTCTCATTCTGAGACAGACCTGTGATTTTAATTATGGTATGCTTTTAACAAAAGTGGTCAGTAAATGTAGTCTGTACGGGCCAAGCACGTGCTGACAATGCATTACACAAAAATGAGCATAGAAAAATAAAAGTAGAAAGTAATTCATTGCACAACTTCAAAATACATGTATAATACAAATAATACTATTGTATTAACCTTTCAAAACCCGGACCCTACTAAAAGAAAAGTAATGCGAAAACCTGCGATAGATCACTTCATACAGCAGCTATTGAAATCATAAAAAAAAAATTAAGCAGTATTTAAATGAAAATAAGGTTTAAACTCGAACACAGTCATCTGAGCCGGCGGGAGCTAACAGTATTTTTTTGCTGGCACCCCCGGTAGTCCGCGGGAATTGAGAGGTTAAAAAACTACTTCAAAATGCCTATTAATATACCATTCAAGATGATATTTATTATTGGTGATGAAAATTGCAAAGAAACGAACCCTTTCTGGGATGATCAGAGGTCAGTGATAACCCTGCACTGTTAAACCATGTTCTGTGTGCGTGCTCGACGAAACACATGGATCCTCTTTGCTAGTTAACCTAAATCGGCTCGGGGCTGCTCTTGAGTGCCCGGCCAGATCTCCATAAGCGGACGAGCCAAACTCCCACGGACCGAAGTAACGCGGAGTAACGCGACTCGTGAAATCGCTATATCGATCATTTATACCATGCACCCTAGGGTCGGTATTACAGAACTATACTTGCTATAGTATCTAATTTGAGACATTGTTTCTTTTCTCTTAGTAATGTAAACAGAGAGTGATGCTGGACTGATGCGCGATTCTAAAATCTAACGTTTTCGGGCGATTTTTGCGATTTGATTGAGACCAGACCAATTGTCGCGCATCGCTATTTCCAAGTGAAATTCTGTGATACCCACCTGGGCTTTAATTCTACTGCAGAGTTATTTTTCAATCGTTAAATCGCCACTTTCTATATATAAACATAAAAAAAGAGTTAATAACATAACTGGCAACTACTTCACGATTAAAAATCTTGTCCAAGTGAAATAGTACCTCAATGTCGATTTCAACACGTCAAGTTTGCTACGATTCTAAAATACATGTAATTGAAATAGAAAATTTAAATTGAAATTAAATTTAAATTAAATTGAAAATTTAAATGGAAATTAAATTTAAATTAAATTGAAAATTTAAATGGAAATTAAATTTAAATTAAATTGAAATTTTAAATTGAAATTAATTGAAAATTTAAATTGAAAAATAAATGTAATAAAGTCGTCTTCGGCGGATAAAGATTTCCGTACGCACGCGAATGGTACTTTATGATTCAAAGTCGGCGCCTCATCTTTGTCTTGTGTTGTGTCAGCCGCCGCCAAAACCGCCGATATTATAAGTCGGCAACGCTTTCCTTCTATTTTATTCGGCTACAAGTAATGATTTAGCGTAAGCAAATGGGCGAAGGATAGCATAATTGGCTTATATTGAATACCTCGTAACTGTGAAATACGTAACTATTCAGGAGGCAAAAAACTGCATACTGAAAAAATTTTTTCCCACAAAACCAAAGTAGACCTTTAATATTAAGTTATAGTTGGAACTCTCACCCCAATATTATAGTACATTAAATCAACAAACGATCGCGATCAGACCCTTCAATCGTACGACCAGGACCTCGATTCTGTTAATGCATTGTAGTACAATGAAAACTGCTTGAACACGGAGATTTAGTTCATTCATTGTCGCTTCAAGTGTACCTACGAGCGCACACATACCGAACTTCTAGGCGTCAATAGTTTGAAAATACACTTCACGTGACCCGCCCATGTGTCTGTCATCGTGCTATAATGCAGTAACGGAATAGAGGCCCTTGTCTCACTATGACAGGATTAAAATGTAGTCACTATTGTAGTCGAATTAGAGTTCTGGTGACCGTCAGAATGGCCGGTCAAGTGTCGTATTTTACTTTGAAATATGTTCCAAGAATTGCTTACTAATTGCTTATATTTGCTTACCGCCATGAGAGATTTGCTTACTGCGTATTTTAGAAGAATTCAGTCATTTATGGTTGACCGGCCATCCATCAGGATGGCCGGTCGTAGCTAGATATCAATCTAGCTACGAAAAATAAATGCAACGAGCAGCAGAGCCTTTTGATAAGTAAACACAAGCTACAAGATAATAATTTTTTGCTCTTAGAGTTATAACAGGCGCTGGTGGCTTTCAGTACCTACGCTATAACTGACTTATACGATATTTTTATTTCCTTGATAGCTACACGACCTTAGTTTACAAATTGTTAAGTAAGCAATTCGTAAGCAATTTATGAGCTACAAAAGAATCAGTAATTCCACACAGTTATTATGCTACGGCTTTATTTACGGTCAACCATAAATGACTGAATTCTTCTAAAATACGCAGTAAGCAAATCTCTCATGGCGGTAAGCAAATATAAGCAATTAGTAAGCAATTCTTGGAACATATTTCAAAGTAAAATACGACACTTGACCGGCCATTCTGACGGTCACGAGTTGGGAAACGGTCGCTTCAGTAGAACTATGAGCCTTTGAGCAGCTAACCTCGCCGGAACGCTGCGGCGATACAACCACTTCGCATCGGCGGCCCCCGCAGTTGCAGAGGCCAGCCCTGTTGCGTAGACCGCTTACACGAGGCGCAGGACCACCTTCTCATTGTAGCCCAGTTGCACCTCGTCGTTCTCCTCATCCTCGGGGTCCTGTGGAAAATGTTAACATAGATAATAGTACATTGTTCACCGAGAGGAGAAAGTGACCGATTACCGTCGAGGGTGTCGTTTGAAGCCCGAGCCGTAGGCGAGGGCTTTAAAACACCTGAGATCGGGAATCGCAGTTTCTCTCGAGTGATACATAGTGCTTTATACTACACCTACGAGGAAAATAAAAAACGAAATCTTTACTAATTGAAATTTATATTGAAATTGTTGCTAGTGGCCAGTGTCATTTTGCGAACTTGGAGATAAAAACTCACTGTAAAAACTTTTTGGCTTTTGATATTTAGGTTACCGGCGCATAGTCTTACCCAAAATTAAAAAAGAAAAACCACGTAAGAAATGGATTTTCATACACTTTTCTCTCCCGCTCAGATGCGTTTTCTCCCCGCATATTTGTTCGATATGCAATGACGTACTTTCTACCGTAAATTTGATAAAGTATCAAGGTACTTTCCAAGCAGGTGTATAAATAATAAATAACTTTCACACAATACAATCACTAACCTGGTCCCAAGTTAAGATGTGCTATGTTGACTAGGCAAAGAGAGTTATTATTATCTAATCAAAAATATTAATAAAACGAATATCCGATGGTTAGGTGTTGTGGTGTACTCACATCGAAGCCGAAGCAGGTATCTACTTCCTTTTCAAGCTTGATGCTTTGTGCAGCATGGGCGTTCCGTACGCGCGTTTCCGTCTCAATAGGGTCATCCTCCTCGTCGCCATCTTCAACTGCAACAGGACAATGTGCTGTTTAGTGGCCAAGATTTTTTATGTAGTTAATTTTGAAGTAGTAGTGCTCAAAATAGTATAAGAATGAATCGCTCGTAGCCTGGGCTGCCTGAGTGATCTTAAACGATCACTAAGGTTAAGCAACATACGGCGCGTTCAGTCCATGGATGGGTTTCTGTCTATGACTAACGCTAGTGGCACTTTTCCGAGCGATTCCGTGCTTCGCATGGCACGTTAAGCAGTTGGTGCCAGTGCCGTCGATAGATGGCAGTCGTTAAGCCAAGTCAGAGGCCTTAGGGCGGCTTGAAAACTTCTGACAGTAAGACCAGCCACTAGTCTTACAAGCCTCCACCAATCCGGACTTGGCCCCCGCGGTGGAGTATGGCCTATACCTTCCTTAGGGAAGAGACCCGTGCCCCTCGGTGGGGACATAATGGGTTGATGATGATGAGTGCTAAAATCCACACACAACTCTGTGTAGTAACTAGAGCGGGTAACTTGGAATCGCATGAGGCAGGCCTATATCCTGCAGTGGGCCATAAATGGCCGATGATGGACGAGAGAAGAAAGAAGAAAAATATATTAATTTGACGACACAATCCTCTCAACACAAAATCACGCAACAAAATAAAACACAAAATCAGCCGAAAAGTGGGTAGCGGCAGAAAAAGAAGCAATTTATAAGATAAGATAAGAATATTCTTTATTGCACACAAGAAACCAGAGACAAATAAAATTTACAATGAAAAACAATGTATCTTCGTGTTGCTTGTATTTCTGTCGCTACCCACTTTTCGGCTTTTAATATCAAAATACTAACAAGGTATCGGAAAGTTCTAAGTACCGAGGGCCGATTTCTGAATTGAGAATTTACGCCAAGTAAATGTTTAACTAACGTTCTGTCACGTACGCACTACAGTTAAGTTGTTATTTAGAATAGAATAGAATATTCTTTATTGCACACTAGAAAAACAAAAACAGCAACACCATTCGCTGATAAATTGTGCCCGGATAACGGCGACAGGCTTGCCACTTGTCACGTTTGGGACCTAATAAACTCGGCAAAACGTGGGTCCAGTTCTAGAGACTGGTGCCTCTGCCTACCCCTTCGGGGATAACGGGCGTGAGTTTTTTTTTTTATAAAAACAAAAAGAAACAAAAGCGAGAATTCAGAAATCTGCCCCGAGTCCCCAAAATGGGCGCGACTATTATAATGTTAAACAATGTTGCATCCGAGTTGCAACGCAGATTTTCAGTTCAGCTAGAGCCAGCTCACCACCGCCATCCATGGAGAAGTCGTCGCCAGGCGCGACGACGGCCACGTGCTGCTCGCTGCCGTCGTCGAGCTGGATGACTTCGAGCACGACGTACTGCTCGCCAGGCCCGTCGCCCACGGTCACCAGCTCCCCGCGGCGCAGCTCCCCGGAGTTGGTCTTCACCTTCAGTGTAGAGTCCTCGCCCTCGGACTCCGACTCGCTCTCCTCGGACTCCCCGGAGGACTGGCTCCGCCGCTGCTATGGACGGGTTAACGGTGGTCATTTGAACATCTTGCTACGATGGAGGTGGGTAGAGGGTTTATTTAAACAGAGGGATGTAATTTGACACATGGTTTTTTAAGTTTTTGGGACAGATAGACTGTGTGCTAATATAGTAGGTTTTACTCATAGGTGCGTGTACTCATAGAAGTTTATATAATAGAGATAGAAAATTGACTAATACATCATAAATAACAACTACTTGACATGAAATAAATAGAAAATGAACTCAAAAGTTTTACTGTATCGAACATCCATTATTATTCAAGTAAATGGGGAAGCAGTGTTAACTAACAAATAATATAACATTTTCTGCTGGTTTCGGGTAAGTTATCAAATTCATATACAATTTAACTTACAGGTAACTCATAACTGGCGTTATAAAAATATGACAGCTTTCTATGAGATTTCCGAATTATAAATAAGTAATTTTAAAGTTCGCAGCGCGGTAGCAGTGCGCGCCAGGCATGCGTTTTGTGGCGCTATATCAAAAATTGGCATCGCGACTCACATTTTCAATCTAGGTATAAACATTCGCAGAGCACAAAAAATCTAATTCACCACACTTAGTTAACGCGTCGTCCGAGACGTCTGTAAGTGCCTCTTTCGGATTCGATAATCGTGACAAATAAGAAACTTAAAGAAAAACATGTGACATCCAAACATAATTCAAATATTTTTTCATAATAAAAACAAAATGTTTACTTTATGAACGTCAGTTGTTAGTATCACTATTAATAGATTAATTTTGTGGCGAAGAAGCTAACAAAGAAACTCCACATTTATTCTTTTCAAAACTGTTATAACTTAATTAACAAGCTTGAAGCAAGTTTGAAACTTAAAAATATTACTCATGGACGTTTTGAACACTAGAAACAATACGCTACTTGCCTCGTATCAAATTTGACGCGATAAATGGATATTTCCTGTAGTATCTAACGTAATAAACCGAAATATATTGACTTTGCTAAGTAAATATGCAGGATGGCTGCAAAATTTGCAAATAAAAAAAATATTTTTCGCTTTTAAATCGGCACGGTGAAAACACTATCCGCCATCTTGAAAGCACCTTTGGTTGTAAACAAACATCTGTCAGTCGTGCGTGGGTAGGTTCTATTGTGACTCATACTTCTTTCGTGGCACGAACTCTACCTATGTTGAATGTCAAACTTTCTTTACAAACGTAGAGGACTTCAAACCATAGACAAAAATGGCGGACCGCGTTTCTGGCTGTTTAGCAAAGCAACGTTTTAAAATAATGTTTTTGTAGCTTTTAGGTCCTCAAAAAATATACTAAAATATTTTTTGGTCTAATGGAAGACATACTTGAAAAAAGAGTCAAGTAGCGGATTCTTCTAACACATACCTACATAAGTAATAATTTCTAAATTTGAAAACATTTAATATTAATCTACTGTTTATTACCAGACATCTTTCTCTTCCAAATAACTATTATTTTATAATAAGCTTTTTTCTACAGTGTGTTTAAAACATTTCTCAAGCCGGGTCGTAGGCAACTGTAATAATATCTTGGAGATTCTTGTTGTAGAACCTTACGTACTAACTTTTGCAAGACTAAATCGTGGAAATCATTAATGGAATATGAATATATGGAAAACTGTGAATCTCACTCCTATTAAGCCGCATAGAAGCATATGTAAACTCATAATTATGTAAACTCACGCCTCTAACGAAAGGAATTTCATGATAACAAACCTTTTTAATTGTACAAATTAGTCACTGCACGCACGCTCGCCAGTTTTAGGCAAGTATACATTCTGTACACATATAATACTTTAGTAAAGATCTCAACAATAAATATCGCCAACGCACTGCAAATAACTCGCCATAGCTCTAAATTTGGAAAGCTCATACAAGTACAGTCACAATGTGTAATTAGATCTGAGAATAGTACATCTCCTTGAAGAGAAGGCTGGTGTGATGTGATATAATGATATGACGCAACATACATACATAATGTTAATGTAATGTTGTAGTACAAAACTATGAACACAGAAAGGTTTATTCGGTTTACGCTAGAAAAGCGATATGTCAGCTTAATTTAGTGAAAGCTAGTACCAGAATCACGGAAGATTTACGCAAAACATTGTAAACATAACATCAATGAAATGGATAATATGTCCAGCACCCAGTGACATTTATCAGACACACACACACACACAAATTCCCTCTAGATCTTTCATTTCTTTGGTAGCTGAGCTCTAGAGAAATTACTAAAAATTAATGGCAGTTTACTTCGGTTTATCCAGGGTAAGTTCTATCCAGTGAATTAGTACAAAACCCAGGTCTTGGACGTTTACATGTTTGTGATGTCGCTGTTTCTGGTTCCCACGACGCAGAGTATCCTAGTGTGGGGCCAGAAGCGATGTATGTGCCTGTGTGTAAATGTTTATGTCTATGTTTAATGAGGGGTGCACTCACGATGGTAGTGACCGAGGTGTCGATGTATTTGATCTTCTTCTGGCGGCCGAGTTTGAGGGCGAGCGCTTGCTCGCGGTGGCCCGAGTCGGGGTCGTGAACGGCCAGATGGCGGATCAGGTTCCCCTTGTGCGCGAACTGGCGGTCGCACTCGCGGCACACGTGGGTCTTCTCCATAGGCGGCTTCGGCTTGTACTCCGGGTTGTGGTACAGGTTCTGGTGGCGGCGCAGCAGTTGCTTCTGCCTGCGGTGATCACGGTTGGTAAGTATTCGGGGCTAGTCGGCCCCAAGTTGACTGTGTTTGTTTTTTCATGACATTTGTTTTCCCTGGACTTTTACAACTATTCAAAAATGCCAAGTCTGTCCCGCCATTCTCGAGTCTTAGCGAGACTACGAACAGCTAACAATTTTTATGTACATACCGGCAAACGTTGTTGAGAATCGAGAATCGCTTGTAGCCCTGGCTGCCTGGGTGATCTTAAACGATCACAAACGTTAAGCAACGTAGGGCGCGTTCAGTGCGTGGATGGGTGGCCGTCTATGACAAACTAGTGATATATTTCCGAGCGGTTCCGTGCTTCGCAAGGCACATTAAGCAGTTGGTGCCGGCAGCTGTCAATAGATGGCAGTCGTTGAGCCAAGTTAGAGGCCATAAACTTCTGACAGTAAAACCAGCCACTAGTCTTATAAGCCTCCATCAATCCGGACTAGGCCCCTGTGGTGGAGTATGGCCCATACCTTCCTCAAGGAAGAGATCCGTGCCCGCGGTGGGGACATAATGGGTTGATGATGAAACTACGTTATAGTCATTGGTGAAGGAGGAGTGCATTTTCAGATACAATCTGGCTACTCTAATGTTGCATGACATACCGGAAGGATTGGTCGCACAGGTCGCACATAAACGGCTTCTCGTCGGTATGTTTCAGCAGGTGCGACTTGAGATGGCGCAGCGTAGTGGACGCGTACGGGCAGTAGTCGCATTTGTAGCACTTCTCGCCCTCGTGAGTCTGTCGTAGAAAGACATGGATATTGAGATACAACGAGACTGTAAATTGGAACCTCATAAAAATGTGTACTAATGTTCATTTATTCTAACCAAAGACATAGTAGAATGGTATCGGAGAGTAGAAAAAGTAAAAAGGCAGACCAGCCACCAGATGGAAGGACGAGCTGCCCAAAGGATGGAGGAGACTGGCGAAAGACAGGAGGATGTGGGAGGCGCTGGAGGAGGCCTATGTCGAGGGACAGCCTGATGATGACACAGTGGCGGCCGATGTCGGTAAAAATCTTTATTTAATTTCATTTCAATTGATTGATTTTATTTAATTTCATTTGATAGTGATATCAATAAATATAATATAAATTTATTAAAAATTGTACCTGTGTCAAGTCAGTGAAATAAAGGCTATTTTTATTTTATTTTAATTGTTTCAACCACTTTATAGTTGATGGCAATAAAATCTTTTTTACGCGTAGCAGGCTGGGGCGCTGGTGGATGTGGATACTGTCTGCAGTAAAAACTAACAACACACCTTGATGTGTATCTTGCAGGAGTAATAGTACACTATGGACTTACTCCGAAATAAATATATTATTATTTATATATTATTCTCTCTATGGGCTGGTCGCTGGTGTGCAGTTTATGCGTGTGGACGGTTGGTCTGCAGGAAACCATCAACATACCTGGTTGTGTATCTTGCACAAGCAGCGGTCGGAGAAGGTCTTCCCGCAGCGCTAACACCGCACGGGCTGGTCTATGGGTTTACAGTTTCTGGAAGCGGATGCTTCATCTGCAACAAGCCAGCAACGTACCTTGTTGTGTATCTTGCACGAGTAGCGGTCAGGGAAGGTCTTCCCGCAGCGCTTGCACCGCACGGGGTGGTCGCTGGTGTGCAGTTTCTGCACGTGAATGCGGAGGTCGGTCTTGCGGCCGCACTTGGTAGGGCATAGCTCGCACGCGTACACAGGCTTGGCAGAGACTGAGGACAAAAATTGAAATGTAACATATTTGATTTCAAAAACAATAGGATCTTATATAACCATGAACTAGTCCGTTAACATTTGGGTACATAAGCAAAGCTCAAAACGACGGCTTTCATGGTAGACTTAAGAATGCTGTAAGCCGGCATGGCAAAGAAATTTACACTCTGCTGAATGTCAATGTACTATGTTAGCCGCTGCTTTCGGGCCGTATATGCAGTGGAAAAAAAGGCAAGAGCTGACCATCTTTTCTAAAACAAATTAAACTTAATACATCTTCTTTGATAAAAACTGTTTCAACAATCATTATCTTAATTTCAAAAACTAGGGATAGAATAACAAAAATGTCTTAAATATGTGACTTTCATATCAGAAATCAGAAATTTGTTTCAACGTTAAGAATTTACATCCTGCTTGTTGAATGTCAATGTACTTATAATGTTAATGTTAGCCGCTGCCTTGGGGCCGAGTGCAGTGGAGAAAAAGGCAGCAAAAAAAACTCCACCCCGACCATATTTTCTCAAATCAACTTAAGTCTAATACAATATTTGGTACAAATGTCCATCTACAAGGTCAAAATTAAATTTAAAGACCCATGAGTGCAATCAATACTCGCAATACACCACATTCGCATACCACATTTAAAAAAAAAACACTCATACTCACAAAATCATCAATCATTTAAGTGTCCGTGAACCAAGATGATAGTCACAACAGCAGTATCAACGGGCTTCATCTCTCACAGTCTCCGATCGCACAGTGAACATCACCCAACACAAAGTACTCACTGTTGTGTATCAGCTTATGCGCTTTGAGGGAGTTGCTCTGCGTGAAGCACAAGGAGCAGTGTTCGCACTTGTACGGCTTCTCGCCGGTGTGCGTGCGGAGGTGACGCTTCAACTTGAACGTGTCTGGAGAAGCGTACGTGCAGTGCGGGCACTGGGGGAAGAGACGGGAGGTTTAAAATAGGTAGAAACAATGTCCTGTTGGCATTATATTAAATTAAATTTAAATTAATAAACTCACGCCCGTTATCCCCGAAGGGGTAGGCAGAGGCACCAGTCTCTAGAACTGGACCCACGTTTTGCCGAGTTTATTAGGTCCCAAACGTGACAAGTGGCAAGCCTGTCGCCGTTATCCGGGCACAATTTATCAGCGAATGGTGTTGCTGTACAAACAAATGTACGTAACTAAAAGTCATTGGTACATGCGTGGTTCGAACCCAGACCCTCATGATCGAGAAGCAAGGGTCAACCCCACTACGCCACCACCGCAGCCATATTAAATATTAAAATTATCGTTGACAATATTGACATTAGCTACAATTATAAATCTGTATAAATAAAATGCAAAGTCCTGACTGACTGATTCATTCACTCATCAACGCCCAGCCCAAGCCGATGGACCTAGGAAGCTGAAATTTTGCACAGAGGGTCTATATGTATATAATGTAGGCAAGGAATAAGACGGGATTTTAGAATTCAACCCCGAAGGGGGCGAAAAGGGTTGCCAAAATTTGTATGGGAGGTGTAAAAAATGTAGTCTAATTTTCGTGAAACTTAAAATAAATACTCTTCAACACAATTGATTGAACACGTGTTTCGCCGTTTTTTCTAAATTTAACCCTTAAGGGAGTGAACGGGGTTGCAAAACTTTGAACTAAAGTCCGCGCGGACGGAGTCGCGGGCGAAAGCTAGTTATTAATATTTTCGGACTTGTCTTTCAGACCATCCATAAATTACGTCACACGTTAAGGGGTATGGGGTCGACGAAGTGTGATATTGTGTGACAATGGGATGGTAGAGGTCCTAAATTTCGTGACGTAAGTGTTAAAACACAATCTTTGAACTAAAAGCTCAGTTGCAAATGGCAACTCTATCTGTTCCCTTTCTAACTCCATTCTACTCTACCCTAACCCTAACTCTATTTGCCTCGCACCACGTCCTTCCTGGGTCTCAGACCAAAGATTGCGAAATTGCAGTGCAGATGTGGCTTGAATGCTTGTTGGTACAACTGCAATAAAGTCTTCAGTTTATCTGGATGCTGGATGCTGTTAAGGCAACCCCTTAAGGAGCAGTTCCCATTCCAAAATTTACTTTGGTTTTTTCACAAACTACAGGCCTGATCTTAACAACACTTTACCAATATAGAGGACACAAATCAAAGTCACAAAGACAAGAGGACACAAAGAAACTTACATACATACCATCATATATAATAATAATATGAATACTTTTTTCAGAAAAAGGTTTATAAAGAGAGTACACAAGCCAACAATGTTTCTTCGGCAGTCAATGTCACTTTTATCTTAGAGCAGCAGTGGAATCTGGTACTCTAAATGTACCCAAGCGTGCACGCAACGACTAATGAGTGTCGATGAAGCGAATGTGATTCAAGATCGTGGCAAGTGGCAGTTCCTGGGCTATGCCTCTGGTCACAGGCGTGAGATTATGTGGACGTAGTTTAGCAAAAAGGTTCCAGCCCATACAAGGTGAATTTTGAAATATTTGAGTTTTTAGGTTTAAGCTCATTTACGCTCTCCATACATGTGGGTTGGTCTACCATGTGCCATAACTTTGCACATACTCATCGGATCGCCATGAAAGTCTTTAATTCTTAAAATATAGAGTACTGTTGTCGCACGAGGGTTAAGTAGGGGTGCGATCCGTAGTAATGAAAGAGGGGTATCCAGGGGCACGATAGGAGTTTGATTTATTTATAAGGTAAAGAAAAGGCACATCATAATGTGCCTTTCGAATATTTGTGAAATGATTGTCAGATTTATAATAATGATTAGGTATGTATGGAGATTAGAGCAATCCGGTAACGTACTGACAGACGTGTAGTAACGATAATAAAATGTAGAATGATGACGTTTACGTCCACTTAATTTGGAGGCTGAGGAATATCTGTGCCAAATACGTCCGAACACTGCGGCGAATGTCATAAAATAGTTAAATTTGGAATTGATAAAGGGCCGAAAATGATAAAAAAAGCAACGAGGCGATTACCTCGTTACACAGTGATCCTAAGTAATAGTAAAAAGTAATAAACTCACGCCCGTTATCCCCGAAGGGGTAGGCAGAGGCACCAGTCTCTAGAACTGGACCCACGTTTTGCCGAGTTTATTAGGTCCCAAACGTGACAAGTGGCAAGCCTGTCGCCGTTATCCGGGCACAATTTATCAGCGAATGGTGTTGCTGTGCAAACAAATGTACGTAACTAAAAGTCATTGGTACATGCGTGGTTCGAACCCAGACCCTCATGATCGAGAAGCAAAGGTCAACCCCACTACGCCACCACCGCTATGATCCTTTTGGTAATATTTAACTCAAAAATGACCATGTGTGGTACCTGGTAGGGGCGCTCGCCAGTGTGGCAGCGCACGTGGCGCCGCAGCTTGGACAGCTCGACGGATGCGTAGTCGCACTCGGTGCACTTGTGCGGCTTCTCGTGCGTGTGCTTGTAGCGGACGTGACGCACCAGCTCGCCTACGTCACAGAATACATTATAGTACAGGTACAGAAGATTCACTCCGCAAAATCAATTAAGGAAAAAAGGACTCTAGCCGGGCTACAATTGGGTATTTGACCAAATGTCTTAGTATCGAACTTAGTATGAAAATACTTGCTTGTGACGTCACATTTCAGAGCACTCTTTTTATGTTTCATCTATTTAAAAATTGTGATAAACTAGTAAATGATTAAAAGAAATACATTTTCCGAAACATTTTGTAATTTTTGTTTTAATCGAGCAACTCAAATAATTTATTGTTGATAGGGTCAAATACCGTATTAGGTGCAATTCAGATCGCACGGCGCTAAAAAAGCTATGGTATATCCACCTACATGTTGCCTCTCTTTCTACCGCGTAACTATTACCTCTTCTGGCGCCTGAATTCCTACCTATTTGCCACTCCGGAGAGGTCGCCGCATGTACTTACGCGTTCGATACCGACACGCGTAGTGAAACAGACCTGCCTACGTTCAGGAGTTAAGAAAAAAATACTTATGAATCTATATTTAGTTTTCTCAACTAAAACTTTCGTAAGCACTACACATTATTAAGGGAATTAATTTTTACTTTCAGAAGTTATTGAAAGTTGAAAAATTTAATGGGCAGTGATTTAATTTTTCGGAGGTAAGTAAATTAGTGAGTCAGTAAAACATAAGCAGTAAGTAAAAAAAAAATTGGTCTGTTATTTCATCATTCAATGTCAGTGCACAAATTACTCAAGTAGTTTAATAAATTAATGAGCAGTAAAACGATTGGAATGGGCAGTTCGAATTGAGCGGTAGGATCCGGACGTCACTTTGATTGAAAAGAGAGGTAAACTTTCGTTAAAAGGAGCGGAGCGTAATTTTTCGAGTTTGTATATTTTAAGATTTTGTATCCTAATTTTAACATGTATCCTAACGCCAAATCATAAATACTTACAGGTTGTAAGCCAAACCTGCTCTTATTTTACAATAAGTTTCTGTCGCTGATTCATTAGTTTTTGTATCCAAATTTTAACATGTATCCTAATGCCAAAGTATAAATACTTACAGATTGTCGTAATATTCTTTAGTTTTACTCTCCGACCACGTAAAACATAAGGTAATATGTTCATGTTCAGCATTTGGCATGAGCTGAATAAAAGTTACTATGACGCCAACAGCCAAATGTTTGTCCTTTCGGAGTTATATTGTATTGAAAATGTTAGTTTTTTTTTTGTAAGTTGTAGTTAGATGTGTCTTGCTTTGTTTTGTATACGTGTGTGTGTCTTATGTAAATAAATGAATTATCTATCTATCTATATAATCTAATCGCCTCTTAACCCTCAACTGGTATCGAAAAATTAACTAACGTAACTGGTTTTGTGGGGGTCGCGCGGCCCCCTTTACAAATTTGCTTCTAGAATGCAAATATGCGCAATTTAATTTTAGTTTTATTTAAAAAATATTAATAACAACCTTGTTTTATTGAATTAATAGCTTTTTATTAAAGTAATTCTTTTTACTTAATTACTACAAGAGGTCACGTAAAAATGACAACTTTTTGGTATTTTTTTTCTTACATTAAACAAAACCTATTACTTTGGTAATCTTATGCTGAGGTGTATATGTTTTCTAATTTTTAGTACAATAAACTTTGAAAATAAAAATCAAATAAACCTGTAATCCAGGTTTAAAAAAAACACAAATACCTATAATCCTAAAGACTGAGGATCATTACAAGTGAACTAAATTGAAATAAATAAATAATGACCATCAGTGCATAGTATTTTTGTGCTACTATGCAACTTGCAAATTAATGCTTGCAATTGTTACATTTTGTAGAAAATGTTTCGTCATGTGTTGGGGACTGCTCAATATAGCTTATTCCATCGTTGTCACTGATATCTTCTTCTAGATAGCCACGAAACACAGATTCGGAGTCACAATACGCTTCCAATCTCTTCTATCGTCTGATCACTTAAAGGTCTCGCTATCTTGACAAAATAACTGTAAAATATACGAATATATAAAATAAAATATTTACTAAAATCTTACGTAACTGGTATTGTGGGGGCTGTGCAGCCCCCATAACGCACGTACCTCCGCTCTGGTAAAAGCTGCAGCGCCGAAAGTCCGGCACCCACCGTGAGTCGCGACGTAATGAGATTACTCAAAATGGCGCCCGCGCACAGTGCATAGTGCATAGTTTTAAAGGAATTCAAAAAAAAAACAAGCGTGGGGGCCGCGCGACCCTCACGAAACCAGTTAAGGGTTAAGCACTAAACATTTACATACGGGCACATACATTGCTTTTCGCCACACCCTGTGTCGTGGGAACCAGAAACAGCGACGTCACAAACATGTAAACATCCAAGACCTGGGTTTCTTCCAGGTTTCTTCAGGTAAACAAGGGCAATAGAAGACGTCAGGGAGACAGATACAGTTGAGGGATGACTACTCACCCGAAGTAGTGAAGGGCGAGGAGCAGTATTTGCAGATGTGCGGCTTGACCCCGTTGTGCATGTTGACATGATTCTGCAGCGAGGCGTGGGTCTTGAAGCCGCGCTCGCAAACGGCGCACTTGTGTGGCCGTTCGTCAGAGTGGGACTTCATATGGCGGATCAACAGGTAACTGCGGAGGTAACAGAGTATATTATGCAATGCGTTTCCACTTGGACAGGTACTAAATTGACAACATCATCATCATCAGCTATTTGACGGAAACTGCAGGACTTGGATTGGATGGAATGGTTTGCTGGTGTAGTGCCACCCGTATCCAGCAACTCCCTGCCACCGTAAATAGGTCGTTAGAGCGCTTGCCACGCTAAGTCGTGCCGCTGAGCATCGCTGAGCGATTCTCAGAGCAATTTGACAACAGAGAATATACAATATGTTGCAAGCTCAATTAATATTTTGGCAATAGAAAATGTCTAATTCGTCGTATTAATTTAACTTTCAAGATTTTTTATTAATATAACCGATCAATGAATGTGTCCCAACATTCGATCATTCATCATTATCATCATCATCATTCAGCCACAAGAAGTCCACTGCTGGACATAGGCCTTCGTTTTCCAAAAACACCGGTCGGAAGCGGCTTGCATCCAGCGTCTTCCCGCCACTTGGATGAGATCGTCTGTCCATCTTGTGGCTGGTCGTCCTACACTGCGCTTGCCGATGTGTGGTCTCATTGTCGATCATTGTCATGGTCAAAAAGTAAAGCAACCAAACCAGGTCAATGGGCCGCTTCTACATTTAATACAAGCTGTGCTTCATTACTATTAGCATAAGAGTATGCTAATTTGATACCACTATAGGTGTTTGATGCTAACTCTCTGGATGATGGTAAAAGCGCAGACCTAATATTTTATTACATTAATTACTGTACATTTAAAGTATGGTCGGGGTCTAAAAATGTTTACCAGTTTTCAAACTTGATTCTTTGTCGCAAGATGTGCATTATAGTCTATAATGCCTTAAAAATGTACTTATTACCTTTCAAAGTTCCGAAGCCTGGATTCTAACAAGTATCTAAATTCATTTCTTATTTTAAAATTATTGCATTTGTTAAAATGACAACGGTTACGAAGAAGGTTTGCTCTAAACTTTGACAGGTTGGTACACAACTCTTTATTCTGAGCTTCATGCTTTATCTAATCAAATCAATACAAATATCGACCTTGTGTCGTATAATTGTCTGTACAATTATGAACCTTAAGGTGGTAATCATTTTCAGACCCCGACTGTACAAGAGCCTGCTTAGGCCACTAAGCATTCTTATCCAGCAAACCCCCATGTACAAGTAAAAGTAAATTTTTTTTATTGGCAAATTAATTATGTTAAATGCATGTGCATTAGTAAATTAATCTTTAAATTTACAACAAATTTGAAATTGACATAAACTGAGGCACACTAGGCTGAGCCTCTAGCCTGCCTATGTTCTCGTATCGGCCTTGTGCCGCAGATATTTACTAGAGTATTGTACTGTTACCTTGAAAATATTTTATGTTTTTCCTCATGTACATTAAAGAATATTCTTGGTGTTATTTCTCACCGGCGCGCGCTGGTGTAGCTGCAGAAAGAGCACTTGAAGTGCGGCCGGCTCCCCTTGTTCTTCTTGGGACCCTTGCGCCCCATCAGATCCTCGTCATCGTCGTCATCATCATCGTCAGACTCTTCCTCTCCGCCATCGACGTCGTCCTCAAAGTTGTACACGTCCTCGGTTTCTTGCTTTTCGGGGTCAACCTGTGGACAGAACATCTATGAAGAACGTTCCCAAAACAAAAAAAACATGTCGCACAATTATAAAAACTCGACTACCTCCACACTTAAAAGAGAGATTAATATTGGAAACATCCCCTTAACATAAGGGATCCAGAGGCAGCTGCATCAGACTTCACTTGAAGCTACTCATCGAATGTGATAAAAGTCAAGGACTGGCGGACCAAAAAAAATCTATATTACGACAGTTAAATACAAAATTATTTTCTATTTCATAATAAATTAATTAATTAATATTTTACCATTTTTCGCATCCACTTATGCGAAAAGAATATCGAGAGGAAAGTTAATTTTATGAATTCACTTTACACTTTTTGAATTCCTAATGAAACGAAAATGTAACGAAATGAAAATGAAATGAAATAAAAATGTTTATTTGTAATCCTAAAATTAGTCTTAATAATCTGTTAATCAGAGTACTAAGATTACGAGTTAGTTTACTTACACTATGTGCAACTCTGACGTCTATGCTAGGTAAAATAACCTGTGATACAGATATCAGTTTTTCTCGTTTGTAACAAAAATACAATTAAAGACTCCCATACAGGTCACTGTGATGTGTCATTTTTGGGACACCCATATAATGATGCCCAAGTATCTGATGCTATCCGTATTATGTAATACGGGGCAGTCACAATCTACTGGTTTATCTTTATTCAGGCAGTTGATGGAGTGAGCAAAAATTTAACATGGCATCAAATTTCTTTGGCTACGTATAGAAAATTGCATATATTTTGTCGTCGCAACATTTAGGCTGAGTAGGTGATTATGGAGCCATTTTGAAATAACACGAAAACCCAATTGTTTTCATAGGAACTCTTCCAAGAGCTTCCTTTGAAAACAAGGGCAGTGTTATCAGCAAAAGTGTAAATTCCACAGTTAGCTATCTTTAAGTTGCACATATCATTCAAAGAGATAAGAAAAAGGGTAGACCCTAAGACGCTGCTTGAGGAACACCGTAGGAAACAAGTAGATTATCACTGCTGATGTCAGACATCTTAACCCATTGGGTTCTGTTTCTGAGGTAATCTTCAAAAAGATCTAGTTGAAGACCACAAATCCCAGCACGCCCTAGCTTCGTCAATAGCAGTGGCACCACCATGGTGTCAAACGCTTTAGTGATGTTCACGAATATGGCCAGGCAATTGTCCCCTTTATCTAGACATCTAACTAAACCATCAGTGAGATCGGAGACAGCTTCAGCTGTTGAATCAACCCTACGAAAACCATATTGATTTGTTGAGAATCTCTAATAATATATGTAGTTAGGATTGGCTGCACAAGAAATGGTAAAGAAATTGAACAAGGCATACCTTATCCACCTTGATAACAGGTTTGTTGTCTTCCTGCACAACCAGGACATAGCTCACTTCTCCGTTGGCTGACTCGGAGGGCACCAATGTCACCGTCTGGTATGCTTCATTTGTTTCCATCAGCATCTGACCCTCTTCTTCTTCCATAGCCTGGTTATGAAAATTGTCTTAATGACCTCAACTGTGAAATGGTTTGAAAAATATTTCAAACCTACAAGCTATGTTTCGTTAGTTGAGCCTGGAAACCGCTATACTAGACAATCAACATCAAAGAAATAAATGACTGTTTATTTCACGATATTTTCATCATCAAGAGGGTGGGTGGGGTTATGCATTTTTTATTTTATGTGACTCGATTGACTCTTTTAGTCTTTATCAGATGGGTTCTTGAGGGTTTTTTTTAATTAGGTGGCTATCCTTCGATCACAATCTTCTTAGTTTATATTTATGATTGCCTCTCATCATGCAGTAATGTGTAAGCACTTTCACTTGTGGGTGAAATAACCCAGAACTTTCTGTTACTAAATATAAAACCTTTTTCATCATGAAATTTCATACATGAAATAGATTTCTTTTTTGTATTTTGTACTGTAAATAATGTATATACCTCGCTTTCATTTTCCACTGTAGTGGGCAGAGACACAATGTTCTGAGAGTCACCAGCTGGCTGGTAGTAGTAGCGGCCTTCTTCATCCACGAAATAAGTCACACCCGAGTCCGCTTCTTCCTCGCCGCTGACTGCAACAAGTTCACATTTAGCAAAGAGGAGTACATAGCATAAAATAAGCCCAGGTATACCATAATTTTACTGCACAATGCATACCTGCGATGACAGTAGTTGTCTCTTCATCATTGTGTTGATTGTTGAGGCTCTCCAGGTACGTCTGGAGGAGAGCCTTACTCTCCTCCTCCAACTTCACCTCCGTTTTAGGAGGTGCCATGATGGCTGCACAGAAATTACACCAGTTATCAAGTTATGTTCCCTCAGATGAAGGTGGCTCCACTTGAATTTATTTAGCTTAAGGGTAAGTGGTTTGCTAGAATTGCTAGATAATACAATTATTGACATTTCAGATTATTATTTGGTTCTTAATTATTTGTGATTTTATTAAATAGTCTGTGGTAAGGATGTAACCATAGATACGTTTGAGCCATTTTCTGAGAATCACCCTTTAGGTTTGTTATTATAAATAACAGATTAGTCTCAGTGAAACATATAAAATAAATAGATTTTTAGAATCAACTCTAGGAATATTAATTATTAACTCATAATGCTTCTAAAGCTCTCTCTTAAATTATGTGTAGTTAAAATGTTTCCTGTTGCCACAGACTGTTTTATTGAATCGTGTTTTTATACAAGACCATAAGAGTAGATCTACTATCCAGCAAAGCCTCAGGCTATATTTACCAAGAGTACCAAAATTCTATAAAATCAATATATGAATGTGTGTGCATCATGGATGCTATGAATGCTCGTTTTCTTAGCCCCCAGTTTCCCATACATTAACAGTCTGTTATTCTAATGTTAACATCCACCAGCCAAAGTGCACACAAAAACCACTGACAGCCTTAAGCTAGTCACGAAAAACTCTGGTTTTACCAGGGTACGTATCACACAAAGAAAAAACAAAGCTTTATAAATCTTGGAAACAGAAATTTAATGCTCTATCAATGAAGAAACGTTTTACTCATGTTTTACCAAACGATCTTGAATCACAAAGAGATAAAAATGTAAACAGAACATTCAGAAACTTCGAATGTGGGCCCCAGAGACACCTAAGTAATACTTACCTGTTTAGCTCATTTTTTGCGGCTGTGACTCCTACTGGCGTGGAAAATAGAGTGAAGAGAAATCAATATAGGTAACACAAGGTGAACAAAGGCGATTTCCAAGAATTCCGACGTATTGATTAGTGGAAAATTGTCAATGTTGAAAACCGACGGAGTAGGTACGGGTCAGATAAGCTATAGCTAGGCGTTTGGCCCGCAGCCGCCATCTTAGAGACGCGTAATCGAAAAATTTTATTTCGCACGAAACATCAAGCTAAGCCATTGAGTAATTAATTAAGTAGGTAGTTTACACATAATGGTAGGTGAAATTACCGCCATCGAAAGAAACCAACAACACAGACGGCGCTGTAGTCAGTCCTACCCTAGTCAATCAAATCGAACAAAGCACCTAATGGAAAATTAGAAATCATGCACGTTTTCTTGACATCTAGGGAAATGCAGGTCATCAGTTTGTAAAAATAATCACTAATATGTGGTTACAAATCTAAAATATCACTTGACAATATCAGAAATTACCTGATTTCACCACGGCAAGCTTCTAATTTTTCCCAGTGAGGGCGTTTCAATCTACTTTGCAGGCCATTTGCGAAGCGATGGTTACGCCGTCTGCCGAGTGTTCAACGAAATGGCGGACGAGGGGGGCGAGCAAGCAAGAAATCGACAAAAGATTTTGAAAGCGAGCGACATGCGCGCTTGGCGGCGCATCGTCAGTGTTACCAGAATTGTTTTACCCGACTACCGACTATTACCCCACAGATTAATAAAGTTGGTCGCACATTTATCCGCACCGTACGCGCCGCACTCGCCGAACGCGCCGCATTTTAGAGTTCGTTGTATGCAATGATATGAAATCTCGCATATTTATCCGCACCGTACGCGCCGCATTTCGTAAAATACGGTAGGCATCCGAACTCCGAAGGAAGAATTCTGATGACGTCATATAATGCGGCGCGTATGTACGGGCGCGTGCTGCCACTCAGTGTTGCCTCATTCGGATCCGAAGAGCTGAATATGCTCCATATAAGTTCCTTTTTGAATTAATGTTGTGGTTGGTGGGTAAAGTTGGGGGCGGGGAGTAGGCGTTCGGGTGTATGCATGGGGGCACTATAGGAACCCAATTGGACGCAAAAACAAAAAAGAAAACTCCTTAAAAAAATGTTTGGACTTTTTTTTATTTTTTATTCTTGCATTGTGTAGGGAAAATCTATGGGAGCAAAAAAGGTCCCATAACTTGGTACGGTAAAACGCACCGTTTTCGAGTTATGATTGAAAAACGAAAATCCACGTCTCGAAAATTTTACAAGTGTCGGAAAGCAGTAGCTGTATAGCCTTGGAGGCGATTTTCTTTTCTTTTTTTTTGGCTGGGCATGGATAAGGGAGGTCTTGAGGAGCAAAAAAGGTCCCGTAACTTGGTACCGTAAAAAGCACCGTTTTCGACGACATTGCCGACGCAGTAAACTGTTATCTGTGTACCCAATGGTAGTAAATGGTACACGGCTACTGCTTTCCGACACTTGTAAAATTTTCGAGACGTGGATTTTCGTTTTTCAATCATAACTTGAAAACGGTGCATTTTACGGTACCAAGTTACGTGACCTTTTTTGCTCCCCAAGACCCCCTTTACCCATGCTCAATCAAAAAGAAAAGAAAAAAAAGGGTTCTGGTTTTTCAATCGTAACTCGAAAACGGTGCATTTTACGGTACCAAGTTACGGGACCTTTTTTGCTCCTCAAGACCTCCCTTATCCATGCCCAGCCAAAAAAAAGAAAAAAAAATCGCCTCCAAGGCTATACAGCTTCTGCTTTCCGACACTTGTAAAATTTTCGAGACGTGGATTTTCGTTTTTCAATCATAACTCTAAAACGGTGTGTTTTAAGGTACCAAGTTGTGGGACCTTTTTTGCTCCCATGGATTGTCCCTATACAATGCAAGAATGAAAAAAAATTTTTGCAAAAATTTTCGAAGTCATAACTCTCCAACAAACAATCTTACTAAAAAAAGTCAATGAACAAAAACGTATTAGTTTAGCGTTTTAAACCGATTGCAAAAAGGAAGAAAAAAAAGAAAAAAGAAAGAAAGAAAAGAAAGTCCTCGGCCCATAGCGCCCCCAAGGCTACATACACCCCAACTCAACAATTTTTTCCATAGAATTATTCCATAGAATATTGAGAATCTCAAGATCCATGAGTGCAATCAATACTTGCAAAGTCAAACATCATTTAATATTTTTAAAAGGTAATAAAACACCAATGCTGCGGCCAGACACACGGACGGCACCCGTTCACGAGCGTAACGCAGAGGTCAGCCATCACCAGTCTCAACCATATTAGAGGGAGATAGGCGACCCGGCCACCGCGCCACCATTCGCATGGCCTTTGGCAAACTTGTGTGATAAAGTTCTTGTCAGTTATCTATAATAATAGCATAGTTTTGATATGCAATCACAGCGTCTGTACATATGTATGAAATTTATTAAACCCTATATATTATTAGAATACCAATAACTAGCTCGTTGTGGAATTGGTTTACTGCCAAGGGTTTTTATCATCTATAAAGTCGTCTATTCTGTAGTATGCCTTTTTACACAGCGCAGTTTTAATAACAAATTTAAATTTATTTCCTGGCAGGGAAATAACTAATTCTATTTGGCAAATAAAGTACTAAATATATATCCTATGAAAAAATACGACTGTAAAAAAGCTATAACTGATTGGCTACTACCTAAAACATACGATGAAACAGAAGAAATCCTGCATTAATAAATAAATTATATATAACTTACTTAAATGAAGAATTTCTCTTTGTTTTTAATAAAAAACCATTCCTACATTGTGGCAAGTAACAAAAATGTATATTAATTAAATTCATACATCTACTCACACACACGTACACACCCTCACACACACACACACACACACACACACACAAACACACACACACACACACACACACACACACACACTCACACACACACAAAACCGAGATGCGCATTTAATTAAGTTAATTATCTATTCCAATTTTACTTAATAATAATAATGTTAGAAAATTGAAATAATAAAAATAATTGTAATAAAAAATTTAATTATAATGATTTAAAAAAATGTAAATTTATTAATAGTTATAGCGAATCGCGAAAGAATTGGAAATCTCTTGCGAATTGATACATGATTTATCTTTTTATACTTAAATAAATTAAATATTTGAAAATTTGGTTAAGTAGATATATTTAAATTGTAATCAATATTAAAATATGTACTATACGCATTACGCATGTACCTTACAATAACTATAACTAAACGATTATACCTAAGTTAATGCCAATGTATTAAGTGAAGAGCGGGGTTTCCTGGCACAAGTGTTTACACACTTAATAGGAAGTCCCCACCACAATGTGTAATGAATAATTTTGGAATCGAAATAAAAAATATTTTATTTATTTTATTATTTTTATTGTGACAATTTCTCAACTAGGTACGGCAGATCATTAACATACACTAAGAAAAGGAACGGCCCTAAAATTGAATCCTGAGGAACTCCTATTTTAACATCGGATCCGGGTGACTTAGCTCCATTAATATCAACTTTTTGCACTCTATTAGCTAAATACTATCTAAGAAGTTCTAAAGATTTATTACTGAGACCGTATCTGATCATCTTACGAAGGAGGGTTTTGTGGTCTACGCAATCAAAAGCTTTGGATAGGTCACAGAAAACCCCGATGGCATCCTGCGCCTCCTCCCACGCATCAAAGATGTGATTCATCAACGCCACACCTGCGTCTGTCGTTGAACGACCCTTAGTGAAACCGAATTGTTTTTTATGGAAGAGTTTATTTAATGTGAAGTGTGTCAGCAATTGGTGTAAAATGATTTTTTCAAATACTTTACTAAATACTGGAAGTATTGCTACGGGTCTAAAATTGTTCGGATCATCATTGTCACCTGACTTAAATAAAGAAACAATTTTACTAAACTTTAATAGATCAGGGAACGTCCCCTGATCAATACATTTATTAAAAATTATAGCCAGGTGTGGTGCCATGATATGAATTACCGTGGATATCAATTTAACTGATAGTCCCCAGAGATCTTCGGTTTTCTTTATATTTATTTGTTTAAATGCTTTCAAAATGGTTTGGGGGCTAACGTGGGAGAATTGAAATGCTATTGTGCACGGTTTTATATTTTCTAACATCAAGGATTCTGCTGACTCTGGGGAAGAATTTAAACACGCTGTTATATTGAGGGGGATGTTTGTAAAGAAATTTTCGAATATTTTTGCGATATCCTCACTTGTGTCAACTACTTTCCCATCTACCCTTAGTACAAAATTTTGATCCCTAGGTTTAGTTTTGCCTGTCTCCTTGTTAATTATTTGCCAAACCGTTTTTATTTTATTCGATGACGCTTCTATTTTTTTACTTATACTGAGAGCTTTAGCTATAGAGCAGGTTTTTTTAAAGGTTTTAGAATATTTTTTAACATATTCTTTAAAACTCGGATCCTGATTTGATTGTTTTTCTTCATACAATTCATACAATTTCTTTCTACTTCTATGTATACCAGGAGTGGCCCATTCTGAAAAACCACCTTTAACGCCTTTAATTTTTTTAATTTTAAAAATCTGTTCGAATTCGTTTGCTATTGTGGTAAACAATTCTTTATATAATGTGTTGGGATCATTGCTATCAAATTTTAGTAAGCCTATGTGGGTACTTAATTTCCTTTTAAATAATTCAATTTTTCTCTCTGTTATGGGCCTACAAATTATTTCTTGGCATTCTTTTTCTACTGTTGTAGGCAAAACAATGAATAAACCACTATGATCTGACTGTAGGTTATTTATAATTTTCTTTTCAAGATGCTCACAGTTGCAAAACACATTATCTATACATGTAGCACTAGTTGCCGTTGTTCTAGTGGGTTCTTTAAACTGGTTTTGTAAGTTAAATGATCTAAATAAGCTAATAATTTTGGTGTGTAGTGGGCTCTCAACTAACAGATCAATATTAAAATCGCCACATATCACTATGCGCGTATTGCTCGCAAACAGACGTTTTAATGCCTCTTCTACGACTGCCTCAAAGTCATTGTAATTAGTTTGAGGTGGCCTGTAAACGCACATAACAATATACCTGTCCAATTCCACACACGAGATCTCAACTAATCGCTCAACAGAAAGGCTTACAATGTCTTTGCGTTCCTTACTTCTTAAAGTATTTTTTACAATTATCATAGAACCTCCTCTTAATGCTTTACTTCTATTATAAGTACTAATAGGCTGGTAGTCTTTTAAATTAAATACCATTTCTGATTTTTTTAGCCAATGTTCTGTTAAGCATAATATATCTATATTAAAATCTGTTAAAAAAAGTTCTGTCATATTTTCCTTGCCGGAAAAGCCCTGAATATTTTGTGCTACTGTGTTAAGACCTACTTTGGGCTTTTCCGTTGTCTGCATTGGCAGTTTAAAGCCAATGATTCGTTTGTGTGCGAGCCCGTTGAAATTTTAATACTACTGCTAGTATCACGGTTGTCATTATTGTGTGACTGTGTTATAATTCCTATAACTGAGTCAAAAATATTATAAGCTAATAGACTAGCTAGCTTACGTCGACTGTTTTTAGAAAGATACACAGTATCTCTCGCCATAAAATAATTCTTAACAAAGCTGTTAAGGTCGAAAAATGATACCATTCGTCACTATGACGACATGTCAAATGCTGTATATGCATGTTCAGGCTATGGATGTCTCTGTTATCCTCTTCAGAAAGGGATTGAGAGTATGGGAACGAACAGAAAAATAATTTTCCCACCTCCGGATGGACATCCCTAGCCCGACCATACAAGTCAAAAACATTATTCATTCAGTTTTTTTGACATCTCAACTATTACCTACTAATAATATGTAGGTAGTATCCTTCTCAAGCGGTTTTTTAAATAATTCTTGTACAAAGTCTTTGAAACTTTTATGGGGATGACATTCATTGAGTACATTTTGCGTTAGTCTATCATATAATAAGGGACCTAGGTAGTACGAGGATGCGAGTCGCGCGCGACAACGTCAAAAGTCGTGACTTTCCAGTACATTAACTGTCAAATTTTGACGTTGTCGCGCGTTGCTGGCCTCTCGGACTGGCCCAACCAGGCCCTCGTCACTCCATACAAAAAATATTAGGAACGTACTTTGTGCCAACAATGAAACACAAAATATAATCCAGCTAAAACAAAAGGCATTAACTCCGCAGTGAATCACGTAGATGTCTCATTATAGTTGGGTTATATGTCAAATCTAATGTTGGTATTACGTATTTTGCAAATGGCCGGTAATTTTGTTCGTTTGTTGTTTTTGTGTCGAATCACTTTATTTATTTTTTACTTTAGCAATAGGTGTAGTGCGTGAAAAGTGATTATACAAGAAACATGGGAGGAAAAGCATTGAGGAAATGTGAATTTGTGGCATTAGAAGAGTCACAAAATGTACGTCTGGCATATTCTTAGCCAGATTTCCACTGGAGCCAAACAGTTAAAATTAGCAAGTTTATCTTAATAAATGTACGCAAATTTTGATATTTATTTATGAGCTTGGATAAAACAGCTGAATTATTTAGAACAATTTACGATAATGACAAATTTTAATTAACGCCGTTTGTAGTGCGGTACCCAAGTGATACATTTTTTTATCAATATTTTGGACGATTGATTTCTGCCAGATATTTCTACTTGCTGTCTAAAATTGATCACAACTTCTAATTTTAAACGTCGAACACCACACAGCAAGAAAATAAATGATTTATGTTGTTTTATTTTGCTGAAAGTATTTAGTTTTGTTTTATATTTTTTAAAATACATTGCACCGTTTGGTTTAGTATTCTAGATGCCGCTTATGTGTTAAAGCGACAGGAAATGATGTGAAATTCGACCAAAGTGCGAAGTTTTGACAGCAACGCGACGCATTGGTGATATAAGGTTTTCTGCTTGATGCTAAATAAATGATTTGATTTAAAAAAATGCTTTTTTCATTATGAAAGTAAGCGATAATCCATTCACACAATGTCATACTCGAAATAATTGAGTTGTCGTACTGTGTTGGGATTTATCGCCTAATTTAATTTCCGAAGCCTGTAAATGGGGTAAGAGGAGAGACAACCGATTTTTTTTATCGATATCGATATGTGATAAGTAGTCAATCACTAATATTTTGCAATTTCATTGTCATGTTGGTATTATACTATTTTTTATTAGGTTGGTACAAACTACGTTTATGTCATGGACATTTGCAGCTGTCGCGGAGCTCAAGCTATATTTTACAGACTATAGCAAGTGCCGACTCTTTTAAGGGACTAGTCATAGAAAGCGCCCGAGGCGCGCTTACGATACGTTGCATATCGGACGCTCTTTAAAATTGTTTGAAGTTCATTGCAACGGATTACATCAAGCGTCCGCGTCCGTGGTGCGCGCGTCATACGCGCGTACAACGCGCGCCCCTCCTTCGCGGATTAGAAAAGTGTACTCATCCTAGCATAATTGACGAGCGTACGATAGGCGTCCAACGCTCGCTCGACCCGCGCCCAAAGTGCAGCGTATCGTACGCGCGCCTCGGGCGCTTTCTATGACTAGGTATAATGTTCTTACATTGTGTTTAGACCAAGATTTTAAACGTCGATCCAAAGATATCATCATTCAAATAAAAAGAGGTGAGATGGTAATGACGACTGTGGTATGGTGGTGATTTATCTATGGATGGTGATGATTTCGTGTGTATGGTGATGATGCTTTAACTAAGTAGTTATCTCAAATTAAAAACAAAATATATGAAAATCAAATGTTTTGAATGATATAATCAATACAATTCTGATAATCGTATACAGTCATTTTCTTCTACCTCTAATGATATAAGTCAACACAATTTTACTAACAAACCTAAACAGTCTTTTACTTTTCACTTAATTATTATTATTATATTTTTATGTTAAATGAGATTTGGTCAGGTTTTTTGGTAATAAGTCATGTAAAAAAACATAAATTATTGTAGAAATAACACGTAATCACCATTATTATTACTAAGTTAATCGAAATTTGGTCAGTTTTTTTGGTAATAAACTACTTTTTAGTAATTGATTACTGTTCTGTGTTATTCTACCATTGATTATATTACCAAGAAACTGACCAAATTTTCTTTTCTCATAATTTAACAAGATTCTTTTACATAATCATCACATTGGTTTGTTGTGGTCATCGGTGGTTTTTGGTCCATTTTTTGTTATCAAAGAGGTAACTATCTACTTATAAATTTTTTTGTCATCATCATCATCATCAGGCTATATTAGTCCACTGCTGGACATAGCCCTCCCCTAATGAGCGCCGGAGCGCCCTGTCGTCAGCTTGCCGCATCCAGCATCTGCCTGCAGTCTTTCGCAGATCGTCATCCCATCTGGTTGGAGGGCGTCATACACTACGTTTGCCAAGTCGCGGTCTCCACTCAAGAACACGTTTACCCCAACGGTTGTCGGTTCTGCCACTTCAGCTTGCTAAATTCTCTGAGCTATATCGATAACTTTGATTCTCTGTCGGAGGTATTCGTTACGAATTCTATCCTTCAGAGAAACTCCGAGCATAGATAGATAGATAGATAGATAGATAAAACATTTATTTGCGCATAGCTCTCTCCATAGCTCGCTGAGCGACTTTGAACTGGTGGACCAGCCGTATCGTGAGTGTCCACGTCTCGGCTCCGCAGGTTATTACAGATAGGACACACTGATTGAAAACTTTCGTTCTCAAGCATTGCGGTATGGATGACGAGAAGACTCGGCGTAGTTTCCCATACGCTGCCCAAACCAGCTGGATCCTCCTCTTGGCTTCCTTCTCGAAATTGTTTTTACCTAACTGCAGAATTTGCCCGAGGTAATATTCGGAAACGATTTCTAGATCTACGACGATCGGTATAGGATCTATGTGGCCATTGATCATGCATGACTTGTGTTTTATCCAAATTCATGCCAAGACCGATACGTCACGAGGATGAAGCTAGGCTGGCCGGCTTAGCATCTGGTTCAGCTCCTCTAGCGACTCCGCCATGCAAATTGCAGGTGCGAGATGTAGTCTCCGTTTATGTTAATGCCCTTTCCTTTCCAGTTCAGCGTCTTAAACATGTCTTCCAACGCGCTCGTGAACAATTTCGGGGATATAACATTCCCCTGTCTTACTCCTCTGCGCAGTTGGATAGGTTTAGACTGCTGGCCCTGTACTTGGACACTCATGGTGCCGGCTTCGTATAGACATCTCAACACATCGATATAACGATAGTCTACGTGGCATCGCTGTAAGGATTCCAGAGCTACCCAGGTTTCGACAGAGTCAAAGGCCTTCTCATAGTCCATAAAGTCAGTGATTGGATCCGGCATTGAACCTGTTGATCACTGAGACATCTCTGAACATATGCTTGCTATCCGTCATGATGAAGTCGATCTCATTTTAAGTTATAGTGTCGGGGCTTTGCCATGTCCACCTCCTTTGAGGCTGTTTCTTGAAGAAACAGTTCATTAAGAATCACTCCTCTTTCTCAAGGAAGTTGACAAGCATTTGCCCCCTGTGATTCCTGACTCCATAACCATGCGGGCCTAGTCGGGACTCGTTGCCACTCTGGGTTCCCACCTTGCCGTTGAAGTCCCCCAAAACAACGTTGAAGTGAGCCTTCGTGGTGTTATGTAAGGCTTTGGATATGTCTTCGTATCATCCGAGTGTGTTGAGGTCGGTGCGTAAACTTGAATGACCTTCATGCTGTAACGCTTGGACAGCCGAAGGATAAGGTACGCTACTCTGGTCGACACACTAGAGATTTCTTCAACGTTGTTAGAGATGCCCTTATTGACGAGGAAACCTACGCCACCCTGGGATGTTTTATCACCCTCGAGAAAGTAGAGAAGATGGCCCGAGTCTAGGGTTACGGTGTCCTCCCCCTCTCTACGGACTTCACATAACCCCAGAACATGCCATTTAATGTTCTCCAACTCCACTTCCAACTGCGCTAGATGATGATCAAGCCTCAGAGTGCGCCCATTGAACGTAGCCAGGGTCAATTGTTTGTGGCAGCCTGAGGTAGCCCGGTGATTCTTAGCAGCCCCTGCTATGCAATAGCGAGGCGGCTGGGAACTGGGGGCCATTTCCTTGGTCGTGCCATCATTGGGGGTAATCCATAATCCCATAATCGCCACGCAGGGCATGCGGGTTGGGGATCGCACATCATTTGTAAACGGTGATGATGCGTATGGTGATGACGATTCGAACATTACGTTAATTTTTTTAGAAAAGTAATATCAATAATAAGATACCGCTATGTTCTTTAGCATCTGCACTTACATCAAGATCTTATTGAAATTAATCGTAATGCTATTTTATGTACTTACCTTGAACCACAGTCTGACGGTAATGACGGCAACTTTCTAATCTAATCTAATCAACTTTTTTGGACACTCACAACGAAATCTTTGCTCTCGGAGAGCGTGTTATGCACGTGCGACTCGCTTCGGAGATTGCTATTGAACTGAGGAAGCAGATCAGGGTATCGCTGGCCGCGTAAATGCAACGCATACAGAACTACCTTCACTTTGATGTTGCCGTGACGGTGTTGACGAATATCGATGCTAAAATTTTGTTAATTAATTAATCATTAACTTTACGAAGAAATTATTATTTTCTCTTCTATAAAGTTATATAAAATATGGATAAACGTAAATAATGAATTAAAATCTAGTTCCTTCGTCGGGTATTCGACTTTTTGCCGGCAAAAGTCAAGAGTAGCATTTTTTTTCACAGACTGTGATGATTTTGATAGCAGTATTCATTTTATTACTAAAAATCTATTGAGTTTGAGTATGTTTGGGTTAAAGCGCATTATAAAACAGGTATATTTAAAGCATGTAAATCTAAAAAAGTAACGATTCTCGAGCAATATTTATTTTTTTATCCCCTCAACGTGAATTTTCAACAGGATTGTAAATCCACCCACCTACGTAGCAAGCACAGACGAATAAGGGATACTATAGCAAGCCACGCGGTTGACGCCCCGCCGTTCGCGCCGCGCGATTTTTCGCGCGGGCGAATGAGCGTTTTTCCTTTCTTTTTTTTCTTAGTTCCTTGAGACAATCTAGATGGCGCTATTCGTTTCTACATACATATTTGTGATTCGTAGCAATCAATGTCAAAGTTAGTTTACAGACTACTACTCCAGAGAAGGAACCAGGGTTGCTATTCGGACGAGGTTTCTCGTAATAAAAAATAGGATTCAAACCCACAATCCACAGCAGACTCCAAAATATCCAAATAGTAAGTAAGCGCACTTATCACCAAACGACAACAGCATTTTTTTAGGTAATCAACCATCAATCACAAATTCCACAGAACCATCGTATTCTTTTTTGCTTTGACGATTATTACTACGGTACGGCAGCGCCACCTAGGGTATCTTTTAAAACTAAATTTGACATTAGGAAAAACGCTCATTGCCGGGTGGATTTACCCAACAAAAATTTCTCTGAACAAAAATTTCAAAAAAATTAAAACTCATTGGAATGCTAGTAAAACCAGATAAAATCATTGTAGGATAACTATAATGTTCTTACATTGTTTTTAGACCAAGATTTTAAACGTCGATCCGAAGATATCATCATTCAAATAAAAAGAGGTGAGATGGTGATGACGACTGTGGTATGGTGGTGATTTATCTATGTATGGTGATGATTTTGTGTGTATGGTGATGATGCTTTAACTAAGTAGTTATGTCAAATTAAAAACAAAATAAATGAAAATCAAATGTTTTTAATGATATAATCAACACAATTCTGATAACAATCGTATACAGTAATTTTCTTCTACCTCTAATGATATAAGTCAACACAATTTTACTAACAATCCTAAACAGTCTTTTACTTTTCACTTAATTATTATTATTATATTTTTATGTTAATTGAGATTTGGTCAGTTTTTTTGGTAATAAGTCATGTAAAAAAACATAAATTATTGTACAAGTAACACGTAATCACCATTATTATTACTAAGTTAATTGAAATTTGGTCAGTTTTTTGGTAATCAACTACTTTTTAGTAATTGATTACTGTTACTATTACTGTTCTGTGTTATTCTACGATTGATTAAATTACCAAGAAACTGACCAAATTTTCTTTTTTCATAATTTAACAAGATTCTTTTACATAATCATCACATTGGTTTGTTGTGGTCATCGGTGGTTTTTGGTCCATTTTTTGTTATCAAAGAGGTAACTATCTACTTATAAATTTTTTTGTCATCATCATCATCATCAGGCTATATTAGTCCACTGCTGGACATAGCCCTCCCCTAATGAGCGCCGTAGCGCCCTGTCGTCAGCTTGCCGCATCCAGCATCTGCCTACAGTCTTTCGCAGATCGTCATCCCATCTGTCTCCATCAATCTCCACTCAAGAACACGTTTACCCCAACGGTTGTCGGTTCTGCCACCTCAGCTTGCTAAATTCTCTGAGCTATATCGATAACTTTGCTTCTCTGTCGGAGGTATTCGTTACGAATTCTATCCTTCAGAGAAACTCCGAGCATAGCTCTCTCCATAGATCGCTGAGCGACTTTGAACTGGTGGACCAGCCGTATCGTGAGTGTCCACGTTTCGGCTCCGTAGGTTATTACAGGTAGGACACACTGATTGAAAACTTTCGTTCTCAAGCATTGCGGTATGGATGACGAGAAGACTCGGCGTAGTTTCCCATACGCTGCCCAAACCAGCTGGATCCTCCTCTTGGCTTCCTTCTCGAAATTGTTTTTACCTAACTGCAGAATTTGCCCGAGGTAATATTCGGAAACGATTTCTAGATCTACGACGATCGGTATAGGATCTATGTGGCCATTGATCATGACTTTGGTTTTATCCAAATTCATGCCAAGACCGATACGTCACGAGGCTGAAGCTAGGCTGGCCGGCCTAGCATCTGGTTCAGCTCCTCTAGCGACTCCGCCATGCAAATTGCAGGTGCGAGATGTATTCTCCGTTTATGTTAATGCACTTTCCTTTCCAGTTCAGCGTCTTAAACATGTCTTCCAACGTGCTCGTGAACAGTTTCGGGGATATAACATCCTCCTGTCTTACTCCTCTGCGCAGTTGGATAGGTTTAGACTGCTGGCCCTGTACTTGGACACTCATGGTGCCGGCTTCGTATAGACATCTCAACACCTCGATATAACGATAGTCTACTTGGCATCGCTGCAAGGATTCCAGAGCTACCCAGGGTTCGACAGAGTCAAAGGCCTTCTCATAGTCCATAAAGTCAGTGATTGGATCCGGCATTGAACCTGTTGATCACTGAGACATCTCTGAACATATGCTTGCTATCCGTCATGATGAAGTCGATCTCATTTTAAGTCACAGTGTCGGGACTTTGCCATGTCCACCTCCTTTGAGGCTGTTTCTTGAAGAAACAGTTCATTAAGAATCACTCCTCTTTCTCAAGGAAGTTGACAAGCATTTGTCCCCTGTGATACCAGACTCCATAACCATGCGGGCCTATTCGGGACTCGTTGCCACTCTGGGTTCCCACCTTGCCGTTAAAGTCCCCCATAACAACGTTGAAGTGAGCCTTCGTGGTGTTATGTAAGGCTTTGGATATGTGTTCGTACATATCCTCCACTTCATCATCCGAGTGTGTTGAGGTCGGTGCGTAAACTTGAATGACCTTCATGCTGTAACGCTTGGACTTGGACTTCACATAACCCCAGGACATGCCATTTAATGTTCTCTAACTCCACTTCCAACTGCGCTAGATGATGATCAAGCCTCAGAGTGCGCCCATTGAACGTTGCCAGGGTCAATTGTTTGTGGCAGCTTCTTAGCAGCCCCTGCTATGCAATAGCGAGGCTGCTGGGATCTGGGGGCCATTTCCTTGGTCGTGCCATCATTGGGGGTAATCCATAATCCCATAATCCCCACGCAGGGCATGCGGGTTGGGGATCGCACATCATTTGTAAACGGTGATGATGCGTATGGTGATGACGATCCGAACATTACGTAAATTTTTCTAGAAAAGTAATATCAATAATAAGATACCGCTATATTCTTTAACATCTTCACTTACATCAAGATCTTATTGAAATTAATCGTAATGCTATTTTATGTACTTACCTTGAACCACAGTCTGACGGTAATGACGGCAACTTTGTCTAATTAACTTTTTTGGACACTCACAACGAAATCTTTGCTCTCGGAGAGCGTGTTATGCACGTGCGACTCGCTTCGGAGATTGCTATTGAACTGAGGAAGCAGATCAGAGTATCGCTGGCCGCGTAAATGCAATGCTTACAAAACTACCTTCACTTTGATGTTGCCGTGACGGTGTTGACGAATATCGATGCTAAAATTTTGTTAATTAATTAATCATTAACTTTACGAAGAAATTATTATTTTCTTTTCTATAAAGTTATATACAATATGGATAAACGTAAATAATGAATTAAAATCTAGTTCCTACGTCGGGCATTCGACTTTTTGCCGGCAAAAGTCAAGAGTAGCATTTTTTTTCACAGACGGTGATGATTTTGATAGCAGTATTCATTTTATTACTAAAAATCTATTGAGTTTGAGTATGTTTGGGTTAAAGCGCATTATAAAACAGGTATATTAAAGCATGTAAATCTAAAAAAGTTACGATTCTCGAGCAATATGTATTTTTTTATCCCCTCAACGTGAATTTTCAACAGGATTGTAAATCCACCCTGCCCCGTGAGGCCAGACCGTGAGGGTCATTTGGACAAAAAAAGCTTTATAATCTGTAAAAGTTACATTAAAAAATATCGAATAGAAAAACCTCAGAAGAAGGAGTACCATAGAAGGAGCGTTAAAAAATGAAAACGTGCCACATAGTCTGTTTCGTCAATCTAAATAGCCGCAAGCTACGTGTTAGAAAGAGAAAAATATAGTCGTGTCTTTGTTGCTTTTTTCGAGCGTACAACCCTTAAACGTCAGTTGGTTACCTTTGGTTACCATTACGCGACCAAATTAGAACGGCTCAGAAAATGACGGCATGCAATGTGCCGCTCAATGACATTGATTTGGCAGAGGGTGTTCTGTGTTTGGCAGTGTGTTTGACAAGAGGTTTGGGAGTGCGCCGTTTTCAAGAAGCTTGTGTATTTTATATTTACTAAAGCACCATTTGAAGTGAATTTTAGTGGATTCTCATGGTATATAGTATAAGTAACCATCGGCATGGCGTGTGTTGTGTTAGAATGTATATCTCATTCTTCCCGAGAAGATAATGAAACAACATTCATCAGCTTCCACCGGTAAGTCTCAATTTTGTGTACCTAAAAGGTTATTTTCTCTAAGATTTCAACTATGGGCTACTAGAATTGCAAATTAGCTATTAGAGAATGGTGTTTTCATCATGATTATTGTGATATTTTCGATATAAATCATAATACAAGTTTGTTGTTTGTTGTAGGGGAATAGGGATGGGACTTTCCCACTTTCTCAGTGAAAAAAAGTATCGATAGTTCGTAGAGCATATTTAGTTATTTCTTGCGTTCGTATAGTTGTTTTAATTGTTAATTATCTATTGCAGGTTACCCGAAGACAGCACAAAATAACAAATGTCGATGACGCAGTATCACGTACAAAGTAGTCTTGGAAAAATTTACACCGCATTTGCAGCAAGCGACTGTTTCATAAACAATAGCAAGTGGCGTAGGTTGGAAACAAGTGCCGTACCTACTTTACGCTTTTCCTTAGCCCGCAGATCATTGGTAAGGTTATAATTATACATTATAATGATACTTAAAACAAAATAAAGTCTACATACTGCACAATTATGTCGACTGAGGTGCACGTTTTGCTGTATGTATGTACATCAGGAATTTCACATGAGACCCGACTGTCTCGTTGGTCTGGTGGTTACTCCACTTGGATAATAAAACAGGTTGTCAGTTCCAACCTGCAAGGCGCCGTATATCACTTGTAGAATTTTTCCCTGATTATTGCCTGACTAGGTGTTTTTTTCTATCCTGGACAACGTTTAGCAGTTAAAGGTCATAACTAGTTTAATACTATCATAGTCTGATTCTGGTGCAAGTGATTTTTATTATTTTTTATGTGGAAGTTATCAACGTGAAGTACTTAAATAAAAACAATTTTCAGGTTGCGCCCTCCGCGGAAATGGACAAAGTTCGTGAGCTGCAACCAAGCTGATTTCATTTGAATTTCATAAAATATTATATTATCTTTTACATTATGGCTGACACATTTTTGTGAAAAAAAAACGTTAATAGCTACTTGTAAAACAGAAGTCAGGGATAAAAAACATGTACATTATAGTAATACGTGTTGGTTTCTTCTCTATTGAGCTGCAGCCTGCCACTTTTTATGTGAAAAGCTTGAAACTACGTACTTTATTTGATGCCAAATAATCTTGTACCAATAAATCGTTTGGTTTTTAATTTTTATTTTATTCCATCGAACCTGGACTGATGATGTTATTACAACGGGTGCCTTGAGTAACTATGCTAGGTGTTAGGTATTTATTGGAAACAAATACGTAATCTATTAACACGACACAGGGTATCCTAGTGTGGGGCCAGAAGCAATCTATGTGCCTGTGTGTAAATGTTATGTTATGTTATTAATAGTTTTTCCTATTTTGGTCTTGTTTTATTCATTATACTTTCTTACAGTGCCACCATCTCATCTGTTCAGTTGATAGCGGCGCTAGTGGAGAATTTAGTAGTAACATTTGAGAAATTTACATAGAAAAATGAGAATATTTTAACCAATCTTTCAATTTTAATGAACATATATCTATAAATCTTAGTAAATGAATAAATAAAACAAAAAATGGGGAACAGGATTTACAATTAATTACTTAGTTACAATTTTACCCACCTGAACAGATAACTTGGTGGCGCTGTATATGGTGATTATTGATGATTTGCAAACATATTAAAAAAAAAGGTTCTATATTCGCCGTACACATACATTTTGCCATGTTACCACATAACTCGGTAAAATTTTTCTTCGATTCGCTATAGCCCTATTAGTCCCATTTATATTATTGAAAACCTGATGTAGAATTACTTACTGTTACTTATGAATATTTATTGTAACTTATATGGTATGTACCACACTTAGCACATAATAACATAACCGTAAGGGGTTCCAGCTGGTTCACTAGCACCACCAAGGGAAAAATTATATTTTTTTAGAGATAAATACATTGATAATTAGATAGATAGATAATGGTGATAATAGTGATTATCATGGGCCCATGGCTGTAATTTAAATTAATTGGAATTGGAATAATGGAATTTAGTCGTAGGTTTTTTGGTACACAGCCATGGGTCCGAAAAATCACTATTAAACATGGTGATGGGATTGAAAAGATACTTTTTGCAAATTGTGTAAAAGAGCTATGATTTTTTTATCGTTTAATATAATACTTAATTACCAACATTAATTTTTAAAAAATACACAGATTATGTAGATCGGAATAAATAATATCGACATCTTTATGGTGTTTGTCCCAGCCCTACCGATTTTGGCTTTGTTCAGTAATCTGTGGCAACCGTGTACGATTGTAACATTTTTAGTGCATGAGTACACTACAGCTGTCTCTTTCTGGCGCAGAGATTTATCGTAAGAGTAACATGGACAGCTATACAACTGTTACTTTTTATTTTATTCCTCCTTCTATGGTACTCCTTCTTCTGAGAGAAAAACATAAAAAAAGTAAACAAGGTATGGGCTTAAGCTCTTAGCCTTTTCCTTAAAGGAAAAAATATTACAAAAAAAAAAAAAAGTAAACAAACCGCTGTCAAACCACAGATAACTATATTAGTAATATGTCAAACCACAAAGATTTTCGAAAGTCTTTGTTATTCTTCATCTTCTAACGCAGATTAGGAAAATTGAGAACCATTAAGTTTTAATGAACGATTTGAAGACTTTGAATCCAAAGAATGTAAATTTCGATTCGCGTCACTGCCAGGTTTGTTTCGTGACGATCCTAAATGGCACCTCGTTTTAGGCTATGTTACGTGTCGTAACACCTGCCGTCGCCGTGCTGCCATAAAACTACAATAGCTTATGTGTTTTTGTTACTAATTCCAGAATGTTCGCACCGAAGCATGCCTTGCGCGTCCGCCGTTTGTATAAGCTGATATTCCGCGTGCACCGTGCACTGCCTCCCGAGCTGAGAGTGTTGGGCGACAACTATGCCCGCGATGAATTCAAAAGACACAAGGGTTGCAATGTTCCCGAGGCCCAAGTGTTCCTGAATGAGTGGACCGTAAGTGCCTGCTTTATTAGGATTCCATACCCAATTGAATCAATGAGCCTTTGGTCTCTCTCTGACTTATATAAGGCTCTCTGTTACCGTTGTAAGTTAAGATATTCAATTAAATTCCCGCAGAATATGTGTGAGTTTCGACAAATGTGTCTTCTTTCTTTCTCGAAGAATTCAACATACAACTATATCCAGCTTGCTATAGAATCCCACAATCATGTAAACAAACCAATTCAATCACGATTACTCCGTAATTACTTACATTTGAATATCAATCCTGATCATAATCACATTTCAAGGAACCATTGATTGTTCTTACAATAATTTTTATACCAAATAACTTCTTTATGATAGTTATTTTGATAAAAAATACTCGGATGACGAAGTTTTCAATAGTTTATAAAGCTGACATATAATTTTTTACTCATCAAAGTCTTATTTGTCTTTGGAAAGTTAGTGTTGTTCAATGTTTTGAATTGATTTTAAAACTCATTGATTCAAACGTTTCAATAAGTCAGTTCGAAAAAATAAACTTTAATATAATTATGGCTAAACTCTAGTTGCGAATTGCGTGATTTTTTTAAAAGCAAAAGGTATTGAAACTCAAACTTAGCACAGTGGGGTTTCTAACTTTAAGGCGTAATTATTTTAATAACAAACAATTTTCTGTTGCCACTTTTATCACCCATGACGACTCGCTTTTTCAAATCTGGCATTTTTTCTTCCACAACAAACCGTCATGTTTATGTTTTGAACGACAAAATGATTTTGCATTGTGGTTTAAGATGAAGGATATAATTGCATTCTCTTTACTAATAACTCAAAAAAAAGAGTTTTGTATCAATTATTGAGCCCTAATAAGCGTGAAGGGAGTTCTACTCCATCTACGCATAAAAGGGTAAATATTAAAAACACGTTTATACTTCACTCACTGTCACCGTCCTGTGTGAGTGGGAATTGTTCTAAGTTTAGAGTGCTTAGTGGGAGTTTTTTCATTCACTTTCGATAGCGAGAGCGTTTGCAATTTGTATTTCTATTATATAAAGAATCACTCATGCTACGAATAAATCCAAGAATAATTATAAAGAGAAAAATTATATAGTATTTTTAGATTATAATGAGTGAGCCGCATATTCTACTAAATTTTCTAAAGAGCCTTGCCCTAAGTTTTGAAATATTGCAAAAGCGCTTTTACAAATTTAATTTAGTACTGAAAGCTTAAAACATAACGTATTTTAATGCATATTAGGCCTCTTATATTTCATATATTAATGCATGGTATCGTTTATCATGTTTGTGCGATAGTCACTTAGTTAAATATTCCCATTAAACATTTGGACAAAAGTGAATCCTGATTTTATAGAAAAAAATCGATAGGTACACAAAAAGTGTATCTTGATTTGAATTGCTTCATAATCATTTTGGATTTATTCAAATACTTAGGATAAACCAACGAACAGTGAACCATATCCCATATCTCATTGATCAATGCTCAATCACTCACTTTGACATCAGTATAGGTACAACACTATCACTGTCTATCGATCATAGACAACTGACAAATAATTATCTTGTCTATGATTGCCAGATTCTATTGAACTCCACTATACATAAAACAAATGTAGAGACAAGACGTGTGGGAATTTTTGTGTTGCTGAGCTGGTGGATTATTAAAAGTGTCTAGTAAAACACCCTGTAACTCTTTCCAGGACTATGCAATAAACTTGGCAAGGCAGACTAAACCCATAAATCAAGCCAAACAGAAGCTTGTGGGCCACGACTTGGACCCAAAGCTGCTGGATCACATGACTGATGATCAGATCATACAATTATACGAGCTCCATAAGGCTGCCAAGGACGAACAGGGTAGCAACAATGCAGGGACAAAGTTGTGATCTGAAGCTGTTTGCCATGGGAGTGAGTGTAGGTAACAAGTTTTTGTAAATATTAGGTCGTAAAGGTAAAGAGGCACTTTACTAACAGCAAAAAATTACACAGAACTATGTTTGCATGCACAGCACATTTTCATTGATAGGGAAAGCAAATTGAAACCATTTTGTTGTTCATTGAAAATGTATTTGTGTATTAATATTAATAAAAAACATGAGCTTCAGATACATCGAAGAATCAGCTTGCGTGAGGTTAATATTTTATAATTAATCCCTAGTGGGTATTTTACAAGCTAGATGTTACCATACAGAATCCGAGGTGGCCTAATAGAAACTAAATTATCTACTAAGAGGCAAGCTAAAACCAAACAGTAAGTAAATATTAAATTTAGTGTGTTATTGTTACTGAAAAATTGAATTGTTGAATAATTCTTAGTCACACACAAAATTTGTGCAATATCCATCACTGAAAAGTACTGAAAACATAAAATTATAGACAATTGTTATGTCAAGCTTGCAAGAAGTTCACCGGAAAGCTGTGCATTATTTAGATAGTGACTTTTAATCAGTTATGATGTTGAAATAACAATTAAAAACCATGGTTATGTTGAGCCATTCGGCCCACCAAAAATTCTACAAGTTGAGTCAATACAGCATGATAAAAACATTGTAGTATTTGCAGTGAAAATGTCAGATCCCATTTTCCTCAAATAGTAAACGCCTTTGCTTGTAAGTAGAACAATTTATAAATCTGTAAATTGTAAATAAGTCATAAGTAGAAAGCATACAAGTGAATAGGATAGATAGGCTTATTTATTACTACACTTAAGTATTTGTAATAAATATTTTCTGAAAATTCTTTCTGCATTTTCTTATAATTGAAAGGCTGTTGAATTTATTGTAGGCTAGTTTTAACTCCTCTCCAAGCTCTTGTTGCTTATTAGTATCTTCTTTCAAATAGACGGCGGCGTTTCTTTTGCTACTAGAGCCAGAACCCATTTGCAATGAGCGCCGTCGTAGCACCTTTAGTGCTATGATAGCACCTCATTTGCTATCATAGCAAAGTAAAAAGTAATAAAGACTAAATCAATAATGTAAAGTATTTATTCTAAGTTTTAATCATATTGTACAAATTGTTTGTTTTCTTTCAATAATTAAAAATAAATAAAATAAAATCCAGCAACATGCGAGGCGGGTCATCCTACCTAGGCTGAGTTTTGCTACTGACTCACGCATAGCTGGTTTATGAAAATAAAAAAATAAAATTCATTCAAATTCATTTTTACGCTGTAGATACCGCACTAAATCCTTTCGTCTCAGTAGTTCGTTTATTTAGTACGGTTATGGGACTACTGAGTCTGAAAGTACCTGTAATTACTGGTAAGTACTAACATCGGTTGTTTAGTCCGGTGGCCATGTTAACAACCGAAGTGCTAAAACAATATAATTATCACACCCAGTTTGAAACTTTTGAGGTTTCTTTTGTTTTGCTCTATGACGTAAACGTTAATAGATACAAATGTACTTAGTTTGTACGTTTGTACGATAGAGCGAAAGTAAACGATGAAGGATTGGGTTATTCCTATCTATTACCCTAAAGAATTCACCCTAGGTCGAACTCTGGGAAACGTATGTCCGAGAATTTACTCTAGGCCGGGTAAATAATAGGAATCTTTATTTATACTCACTTCCAATTTATCACCTGGAAAATGTACAGTTGACTGTAGTCACTTAGTCACGAAACACTTGTTATGAAGAACATATAAAACAATAATTGCTTAGATAGTTATTGGTTGTTTCGGAAATATCGACGACCAGATGAAATTAAAGTTAGTGATGATTGCGTATGTCCAAGGCAACCATCAGCATTACGTGAAATGTTGACAGGATTATCTATACAAACTTTTGGTCAATTTTGGGTAGAAGTAGTAAATGTAATCGAAAAATATATAGTAAAAAAACTGTTCTATGATTCCATTATAAATTGCCTATTACATTTTCTTTGTTGTTTGTTTTTGACTATGTTTTATGATACTTACTCAAATCAATTCGTACAAGAATCATACAAATATAAGGTACCTATGATTGACAAGCTTAACTGTACCTTGAAAAATCGGAATAAATCCCAACCTCGCAAATCGCGGCGTCGCACAAGAATCATGACATCACTGGTCAAAAGACCAGAACGACATGAATGTCAGACGCCATATTTACTGATTAATAAGTCCTTCTGGTAATCGAAATCTTTACTTTCCAATGATAAAAATAAATATTCAGAATAATTAAATGCAAATGATTTGTGTTTTTCCTGGTACAATAAAGAATATTCTCTTATAATGTGTGTGCCGGTATGTATATGTAAAAGTTAATTTACAAAGTATAAAGCGCCTTTCTTTTTTTTTTTTTTTTTTTTATTTATTTATTTTAAGTCGCTCAAACAACGGGGTCATTAGCGACTATACAATTAGGTTTACAATTTAAATATCCTTATAGTGGTTAATCAATTTAAGAAACTCAATAGTAGCTTTAGGATTGTTTAGACAATCTTTTAAGGATGATGGGAGGGCTACCTTTAACCTTTCTGGATTAAACATTGAGCATTCTATGAGAAGGTGACTTATACTTATATCGTTATTACATTTTATACATTTGTTTTTGTCTTTTTTTGTAATAAGATGTATATGCGTTAGGTTACAATGTCCAATTCTTAGTCTATTAATCACTACCTGATCTCTTCTATTGTTTACATCTAATTGATTTTTCTCGAAGACTGATTTTCTAATTTTAAACAAGCTACTAGCATTATCTAATACCCAACAGCTGTCCCATAGCTTTTTGACAGATAGTTTAAAAAATTTCTTAAGGTCACAATGGCTAGCTGTTGTATAATTACATTGCTCCAATCTTGCTGCCTCATTTGCTTTCGCGTCCGCTAATTCGTTGCCAGGAATACCTTGGTGGCTCGGTACCCACACCAGTTCCACAATAAGGTCATTAGCCAATAATTGAGTGATCTTTTGTCTGATATGGTTAATGAGAGGGTCCATATTATTTATATTTGATAATGCTAAGAGACATGATTTTGAGTCAGTATAAATAACGAATTTTTTAGAAGCTGAATTGTTTTTGATAATTTCTAGACACTCATAAATAGCTACTGCTTCACATGTAAAAATAGATAAATAGTCGGGAAGCCTGTAAATGTAACTATCACCGGTTGTAACAATCGCACAGCCAGTCCTACTGTGACCGACTGAGCCATCGGTATAATAAGTAGTGAAATCACTATGTTGTTCCTGTATTTCATTAAATAGGGTTCTATAGATGTAGTTAGGTGTCGTATCGCGTGGGTTTTCGGCCAGTTTTAAGTTTATCGGTAGTGTTAGTTCTTGCCATGGAGGGTTATTGGGTATCGTTCGTAAAAAGGTGGGGGGAAGTTGGAAGTTAATCTCATTTAGGTATTTTTTAATTCTCAGTCTTAATGGAACTCTTAGTGAAGGTCTCAGGTTATATTCAATATCAGAGGGTAAGTTACTTTTAGCTATAATAGAATTTCTGTTATTAGTTATTTGATTTGCTGCATAAGTTAAACACAATTCTTTTCTTCTTAAATTTAGGGGCATCTCACCAGCTTCTACAAGCAGACTACCAACAGGGCTAGTTCTGAAAGCACCTAGACCTAACCTCATACTAGTGTTATGTATGGGTTCCAAGAGTCGCAGAACATCGGGGGAAGCGGAGTCGTAAATGATTGAACCGTAATCTATTTTTTGTCTCACTATAGCCTTATAAGTATTTATGATGCATTTGCTATCGGACCCCCATTTATAGGAGGATAACATTTTAATCACATTTATTTTTTTATAACAATCTGTTTTCAGTTTTTTTATATGGGTAGACCAGTTCATTGTTTGATCAAAATTTAATCCTAAAATTTTTAAAGTTTGAGATTCTTTAATTAAATTATTATTTATTTTTAGTTCTATTTTATCTTTATTTTTTCTTTTTGATAAAATCATGAATTCTGTTTTTGTTGCTGAAAATTTAAATCCAGTATGTTTGCACCATTCATATAATTTATCTAGGGTGTTTTGTAGAAGTGTTTGAGTGGGTGTAAGATTTTTTCCGCTGCACATTATTGTTAGATCATCTGCGAATAAATATCCTTTTACTGGATTATCAACTACTTCTAGAACATTATTTATAGATATTAAGAAAAGGATGACACTCAAGACTGAGCCAGTTGGAAGACCGTTTTCAGTATAGCAGGAGTTAGAAAATGAATTATTGACTTTTACGTATATAGTCCTATTTGATAAAAAGTTTTTAACAAAAGCGAGGAGATTTCCTTTAATATTTAACTGTTCTAGTATGATTAAAACTCGGTGTTTCCAGACCATTTCATAAGCCTTTTCTAAATCAAGTGATACTAACATGACCTTTTTATCATTTGCAAAGGAAGTTAGAATTTCGTTTTCTAAGTGTGAAAGGTGATCTAAGGTAGATCGAGATTGTCGAAAACCGAATTGGTTTGGTGATATAAGGTTATTAATTTCTAGATACCATCTTAGTCTATTGCTAATGATTTTTTCTAACAGTTTGCAGAGATTACATGTTAAGGATATGGGCCTATAACTTGAGGTCATGGTAGCAGTTTTGCCAGGTTTAGGGATGGGTATGACCTTAGCTGTTTGCCACTGTTCAGGGAACACCTGATTAAACAAAATATAGTTATAGATATCTATTAGGCGCTCTAGAGCATTAAAAGGTAATTTTGCTATTAGTGTATTCGAGATATTGTCTGGTCCTGGGCTTGAGTTACCTAACTTAACTAGAATTACACCTACTTCATTTAAGTTAATAATACTGTTAATAGGGTTACTATTATCACTTAGATCAAAGGCACTTTTTTCTTCTTCTATTTGACCTTTGTAATCTAAAAAATCTTGACTATAATTTTCAGAACTAGAATTGGAAGCAAAAGTTTGAGCCAGAAGTTCGGAATTTAATATTGGGTCTCCACTTAATTCACCTTCGTTATTTCTTAAAACTATTGTTTGTTTACCAGATCTTCTACCATTAATTGCATTTATTTTACGCCAGATGTGGCCTATAGGAGTAAAGCTATTTATAGATGAGATGAATTTTTCCCAGTCCTTTTTTCTACTATCTTTAAATATCCTTCTTGTTAAAGCGCGTTTTTTCCGAAAATCTATCTTGTATTTTTCTAGCTTTGATTGTTCTTCTTGTTTTTGCTGTATAGTTTGATAAAGGTTTGAATTTTGTTTTAATTGTTTGCTTTTGTTTTTAAATTTTCTATAAGCCTTTTTACTTTCTTTTAATGCACGTAAACATTCTTCGTTCCACCATGGGACTTGATTCTTTTTAACCTTACCTGATGTTTTTGGTATATGATTTTCTGCCGCACTAATTATTATTTCATTGAATTCATCAACTATATCATTAATGCATCTATTTGAATCAAGTTTTAATTTATCTAGTTTGTTCACATTAAATTCTATTTCAGAGCGATATCTGGTCCAATCAGCGAGTTGATACTTGAAATGTTTAGCAATAGTGGTTTCGATTGGGTTAAAGTCTATCTGGGAAGCTAGGACGATAGGAAAATGGTCACTGTCATATAGATCGTCAAGTGCATTCCAGTCAAAGTAAGTCGATATACTTTGTGAAGCAAATGACAAGTCTATATTGCTGGTGTGTCCATTGCTGCTATTAAAGTGCGTAGGTTGATCGGTATTTAAAAGGATAATGTTATTATGTGAATCCAACCAATCTGCTATGGTTCTTCCTCGCTGGTCGCAACGACTAGATCCCCAGTACAGATGATGGCTATTAAAGTCTCCAAGCAAAACATAAGGTGTTGGAAGCTGAGTAATTAAATCATTTAAGTCAGTTTCGCTAAAAGGACAGCTATTAGGTAAATAAATATTACAAATTGTTAGATCTAAGGGAAAATTAATCCTTATCGCTATTACTTCTAGTGAGCTATTTATGTTAAGTTTTGTAGGTAATGTGTGTGGTTTTACATAGATTGCTACACCGCCACTGGCTACACTGCTATGGAGGCGATTTTTATTAAAACTCTCATAATTTTTTAACTTGGCACAATAATTATTTGAGAAATTTGTTTCCTGAATACAAAAGCATATTGGATCGATTTCATTTAATATAAGTTTTATATTTTCAAATCTAGCAGTGAAGCCATTGACGTTCCACTGTAAGATATTCATAATTTTAATAAATATTTAAAAATTATTAAATTAATTCAATTTAATAATTTTTTTTTAAAGAAAATATATATGTAACTTAAAGCTATGATATCGGAATTTAGTCACTTATTTGATGATTTAAGTCTTGTAGTTTACGAGAGAGTCTAGAGCATCTATTTTTTAAGTTCTTATTCATTTTAGGATGGAGGTATAAACACATATTTATTACTTCAGGAATATTATCAGTGTACTCATTGATAAGTTCTAGTATATTTTGCTTACCGCGAGAATTATCCAATAGACTTACGAATTGGTCCAATGACAAGGGGAACTTAGAATGGGTGTGTTGTTCTTCGAGTTCGAATTGTATGTCCTTCCAGACTTGCTCTTCCGTTCTATTGTCAAGGGATTTTTTCTTCTTTTTAAGCGCCTTTGTTTTCAGTGGTTGGTCATCAACTGAATAGTTGCTGCCAGTATCATCTGTGTACTCACTTACTGAGGGGGTTTGATCTTCTACTACGATGTTAGAAGGTGATGGGTCCGACTGCGTGGGCTCAGTAGTAGTGGATGAATGGACCCGTTTTGTACCTTTAGTTGAGGTAAGGACGGTAAAGTCGTCCGCTTCTAATCCTTGTTTTGAGGTAGCATTGTTTATATTACGAGTAGGTATCTGGATCAGGGTCTTAGGTTTGTTGAGCTGGATAGGGGGGTAGCTTGATCCTTCATCGTGGGCTATGGTAGTTGTTGGTGTCTGTGAGAGTGGTAATGGTGTAGGTTCATGGGTCTGTTTGTTTTGGGGACATAGCTTAGCTGAGTGTCCCGTCCCGTTACAAATAAAGCATTTCATGGTATCATTGCTTATATAAATCCAGTAGTTCGTGTCTTCATATGTGATTTGCATAGATTCGGGTAGGCGTTTTTCGTCGTCCGGTGAAACATAGAATTGACGTCTAAAACTCATGATATGTGAGAAGCCAGGATCAGGAATTCCTACTTTGAGGAAAGTGATGGGTGACAAAATTTTAACATTCATCTGTTTGAATTTTTCCTCTATTTCTTCGTGTGGGATCACTGGGCAAACATTGGATAGGACAATCCTTTTGTTTCTGGATATTAGAGGGCGAATTTCCAGTAGGTGTTCATTAACTTTAACTTTCTTTACTATTTCTATAAGTTCATCTGCTGTTTGTTTGGAATCCATGTAAATGCATACCCTGGAGTTGGCAATACGGGATATGAAACGGATTGACGATGAGTTAGTGACGGTGGAGAGGGCTAGTAGGTAGTCTCGTAGGGTAATTCCATCTATGGAATCTATAACTATGGCTTGATCTTTCTTTGGGTGTATGTATTTAGAGGTTACGTTGGCATAACTGACAGTGGGTTGGGTATTGTCCATTGCTGGGTTGGTTTGGGGCTCCTGTTACCAGGAATGCCCCTTGTCGTTATTCAACAATATAATATAAGAAATAGAAATCACAACAGGAGGTAGAAATTAAAACACTCGCGGTCGATGATCGCGCGCAGCGCATCGGTCGGGGAGCGATAAGGAGACGCGTGAACCGTGCGAAGTTCGCCAGTAAACTGAGCGCCTTTCTTATTTTAAATTATTTCTTCAATTCATGGACGTACTTTTTTTTAAATATAGAAGTATCTGTGATTTTCACCGGTGTTTGTTCGACTGCGACGATCTACTTTACGAATTATCACCTGTGACAAAACCACAAAATAGTAATTCTTACAACCCGAATTTACTTCAAAGCCGCGGTCTTGTATATAACACCAACACCACAATGGTATATTTCGTGGCTAATAATCGGTAAACATTAATTTCCTACTCGTGACAGTGCTGCTTGAGCACTGCTGATGATGCAGCCGCTAATATCGATATCGATATTTTCGATAGCTCTGGCGAGGCACTAGAAGGCGGCCATTTATTGCGACAACTTTTTGGCACCCGTTTTCTGTAGGTACAACCGGTCCATATATTTTGTAGGTCTGTGGGCTGAATGATGATCATGATGTTGATCTGATTTCCTTTTCAATTATTTCTCAGACCGTTCCAAAAGTCAATAGCAATTGATAGCAATAGATTGATTTGAGTAAGTATCATAAAACATAGTCAAAAACAAACAACAAAGAAAATGTAATAGGCAATTTATAATGGAATCATAGAACAGTTTTTTTACTATATATTTTTCGATTACATTTACTACTTCTACCCAAAATTGACCAAAAGTTTGTATAGATAATCCTGTCAACATTTCACGTAATGCTGATGGTTGCCTTGGACATACGCAATCATCACTAACTTTAATTTCATCTGGTCGTCGATATTTCCGAAACAACCAATAACTATCTAAGCAATTATTGTTTTATATGTTCTTCATAACAAGTGTTTCGTGACTAAGTGACTACAGTCAACTGTAAATTTTCCAGGTGATAAATTGGAAGTGAGCATAAATAAAGATTCCTATTTACCCGGCCTAGAGTAAATTCTCGGACATACGTTTCCCAGAATTCGACCTAGGGTGAATTCTTTAGGGTAATAGATAGTCAATCCTTCATCGTTTACTTTCGCTCTATCGTACAAACGTACAAACTAAGTACATTTGTATCTATTAACGTTTACGTCATAGAGCAAAACAAAAGAAACCTCAAAAGTTTCAAACTGGGTGTGATAATTATATTGTTTTAGCACTTCGGTTGTTAACATGGCCACCGGACTAAACAACCGATGTTAGTACTTACCAGTACTTACAGGTACTTTCAGACTCAGTAGTCCCATAACCGGACTAAATAAACGAACTACTGAGACGAAAGGATTTAGTGCGGTATCTACAGCGTAAAAATGAATTTGAATGAATTTTATTTTTTTATTTTCATAAACCAGCTATGCGTGAGTCAGTAGCAAAACTCAGCCTAGGTAGGATGACCCGCCTCGCATGTTGCTGGATTTTATTTTATTTATTTTTAATTATTGAAAGAAAACAAACAATTTGTACAATATGATTAAAACTTAGAATAAATACTTTACATTATTGATTTAGTCTTTATTACTTTTTACTTTGCTAGTTACCGGCGCATAGTATTACCAAAAATTAAAAAAAAAAACCACGTAAGAAATGGATTTTCATACACTTTTCTCTCCCGCTCAGATGCGTTTTCTCCCCGCATATTTGTTCGATATGCAATGACGTACTTTCTACCGTAAATTTGATAAGTATCAAGGTACTTTCCAAGCAGGTGTAGTATAAAAAATATTTTGTGATAGGATTGGGATTAGTTCCATTTAGGGATTTTATACAGCTAGATCTTGATATTCTCCGTCTGTGAACCGCTCGTAAAAATGCCACTAGCGTTATTCATAGACGGTGACCCATCCATGGACTGAACGCGCCGTATGTTGCTTAACCTTAGTGTTTAAGATCACTCAGGCAGCCCAGGCTACGAGCCATATTCATTAATAAGTAAAAAATATATTACATATTCGCATGTATTATATGCAAAATATATATACATATATACCTGACAGTATAATATTGAAAATACATAATTATGATTCGGTGAAGCCGTTTCGGAAGAGTTCGATAACAAATACTGCGACATACGATCTGATTTTTATACATTTTACTAGCTGCCCCGGCGAACTTCGTACCGCCTAACAGTCAATGTATACCTATTGTGTTACAGTTTAACTGAACTTAAATAGGCTATTTGACAGGGTGAAAAAAACGTATCATATTTTATATCATAATATCATACTTAATATTATAAAGGCGAAAGTTTGTGAGTGTGTATGTTTGTTACTTCTTCACGTCTAAATGGTTGGAGCGATATTAATAAAATTTGGTATGGACTTAGCGGACACCCTGGACTAACACATAGGCTACGGTTTGCTGCGGGAAAATATCTTATTCCCATAGGAAAATCAAAGAAAATGAATTCGCGGATAATGTATGGGGAACTTTGTACAAAACTTTTTCAAAAAATTGTTTCACCACTTTATTTTACCTAATAAACCGTGGGTTAAACCGTGGGATACACCGCGAGGCACAGATAGTGAAGGCTATCACCTAGCTAGCTAGCTATTTCACTATCCAAATCTAGCTGACCCGGCAAACGTTGTTTTGCTATGTTATTTGTAGGGTCGGCGGCCTAAAGCAAATTAGTAATATCGTCATTAAATTATTGTTCTGTACGACATCTATATATATATAAACATGAATTGCTGTTCGTTAGTCTCGCAAAAACTCGAGAACGGCTGAACGTTGAAAAAATGAATGCTGCGTGGGCTTGAACATGTAGAAAGAATGAACGAAGAAAGACTGATGAAGTAAATATATCGGGCGAATGTGAGTGGAAGGGCCGGAGAAGGACGCCCCAGTAGGCGTCCTTCTCCAGTCAGTGTTATTGGTCGTTATTTACACATTTATATATTTTACACTATTTGACGACATAGGCAAACATTTTCAATATCAGGTTGTCTTCTGACATCTAAGAAACCTATGTCAGAACACGGAGGTTGACGGAGGTTCGTCCCTTAATAAATGAGACATACCAACGGGACCACGAGAATAAACTGCATTATTTTTAATTATTTATTAATATAAAAAAAACAAGTTACATTTGTTTGCTTTATTTACTTTTTTCGGGCTTTATACAGCCCGCATTTGAAGACACCTACCGAATTATTTGTAGCCATTAAACATCACTAAAGACCCCAAATTGTCTGTGGGAGCAGTGTCGTTTAAAATAGTTTTCCCACGGATTTACATGGCACTTTACTTAAGAATTGCACAGAAGCATTTTCTGTTAATAAGATTAATGGTATCTAATTTAGCCTAAAGTATTATGGTATCTGTGTTGTAGACGAAACATTAGGTGCATATTGTGCAGTAATTAATTAATGTATAGGTATTCTGTACATTATTATCTATTATGTATTAAACTATCAGCTAGCTTAGCCCGGCAAACGTTGTTTCGCCATTTTTTTTTTCACTTAGGTAAGTCTATGAAAAATAGATAACAACCTATTCTCAGACCTAGCGAATATACATATAAAATTTCATCAAAATCGGTCAAGCCGTTTCGGAGGTGTCTAGATAATAATTAGTACCTATAGTCAATCCAGGGACTTTAATGTTTAAATTAAATAATTATGATAGTGAAAGAAATTATTTACTATCCGGCAATATGAATTAGATTATACATAAAAGAAAGCACCCCCTTTTACATTGTTTATATAAGATTGCACGCCAGAAAAAAATACAAACAAGGCATCTCATTACCTATATAAATTTTGGCGATTTTATAGCTCAAAGCGTTCTGATCCACTCAACCTATTATTAGCAAGCACGGTGTTGTTTTTCGGCGGTGGCATTTGCTGTTCTTTATAAGTGGGCTTAATTGTCGCTAAATTATTTGATACTCTCACAACCTCACAACACAAGTATTGTTATCAATTACCCCCTTATTCATAAAAAAATTTAAGCATTGGTTAAGTAAACAACTGATTAAATGTCATGCTGTCCTTGACAGATGTCATTGAAATATAAAGGACAGCATGACATTTAATCAGTTGTTTACTTAACCAATGCTTAAATTTTTTTATGAATAAGGGGGTTAGTTACTGGCATTGCCGCATTTATTTACATCCTCAAAGATAACGAAAATAGAACAAATTAGATGAATTTTATTGATGTGCACTACAAAATCTAAGATTCTCTGATCTAATTACGTGGAAATCTGTTATTGGCCATGTTATTTATCATTAATTGTATTTTGTTACTGATATTGCTGTAGATTTCCCTATCATTAAATAAATAAATAAAAATCAAGGACATGGGACTAGGTAACATTACTCGTTTTTCCCTTAATTCGTTCTTCTTCATGTTTTTATTTCTAGATCTCGGCCGTGGGTTCTGAAAATAACTATTAACATGATTGAGAGAATGGGCACTTTCTCAAAAAAACACGTGCAAAAGAAGATATTTGTCTTCCATTGATGGCGCTAGTGAGCCCCACTTAGGCCCGTGAGAAAAATCAATAGCTTCGACTTGAAAATTCGATGGCATAGGGTCGCTTTTCAGAACCGTGGTTTATTTTCCATGGTTTTCGTAGAAAAAGATAAATGTGCGGGGACACAAAGAATGTTCTTTTTCCTATTTACGTTTCCAGATTTTGCAAACCATAAAATAGTAAGTACATAAGCCTGCAAGTTGAAGCCGCGGCAACGCAGCGATATCGCACCTCCAGAGCTAAAGTGACCTAACTCAAAATTTGGGTAAAATAGGCTAAGTACTCAGAATGACTCCAAAAGGTATACACTTTCATGCCTTTATTAAAAAACCGACTTTATTTGGTCAGAGAGAGATGGAGGAATATTTCGGTCTGTTTTTTCTTGAGCAACTCGCTCAGAGCGCCGAAGACATTTTGTTCATTTCCGAAAAGTTGCATATTTTGAGTTAGGTCACTTTAGTTCTGGAGGTGCGATATGTGGGGGGCGGTGCAGCGACAGACTGCATCGCGCGTTACGAAACGTGACCGAGAGTTGAATGGCAGGACAGCTGCCGATCCCGTCGACTGTACTCATCCGGAGTCCCGACTAGCGAAATACAACAGATGTCGCTGACCGATTTTCTAAAACGCGGTATGGTTGTGTCTCCGCTGAAAGTATATAACCCTCGCACGGAGCTTGACATTTTGAAATTCAAATCTAAATGTTAGAGTTAAGTTAGGTTAAGTTAACTCGGCAACTTTAGACAGCATTCGGCATTATAATGCTAATGTATGATAGGTTTTGTAAGGGCTCTGAGCAACGTTTTCATCCCTTCGTATAGAATAACAAATTCGTTGCCCACGTGGCGAACCCGAGATTAAATAAATTAATCTTTATAGTTAAAAGACTAGCTGTCCCGGCAAACTTCGTACCGCCAAAGCTTTTTTTCTCACCATTTAACCTGGACTTTTTCCCTGGACTTCCACAAATATAAAGAACCAAAAATCAGCCAAATCGGTCCAGCCTTTCTCGAGTTTTAGCGAGACTAACGAACAGCTATTCATTTTTATAATAATACTAACTGACCCGGCAAACGTTGTTTTGCTATGTTATTTGTAGGGTCGGCGGCAAATTAGTAGATAATATCGTCATTTAATTATTGTTCTGTACGACATCCCTATACAACATATAAAAATGAATTGCTGTTCGTTAGTCTCGCTAAAACTCGAGAACGGCTGAACGGATTTATCTTATTGAAAAAATTAATGCTGCGTAGAGGATGAACGAAGAAAGACTGACGAAGTAAATATATCGGGCGCATGTGAGTGGAAGGGCCGGAGAAGATTGCCCCAATAGGAACACAAAGTCTATGAAATCGCTAAAAAGTTTTTATAAAATGTATTATTATAAATTTTATATATTTTTTTTTTTTTGCAAAAAGTGGCTTTCTAAACCAGCTATGTAAATAGTGATCTTTTGGACTCATAGAACCATAACATAACTTCGACTCAAATACGTTATACAAAAATATGTGCGTCTTCGGACCCACGTTTTCTTTGATTTCATTCTATGACAAAGTACAAAATGACGTGGAAGCCTATGTTATGTAGGTACTGTCGGGGTCTAAAAATGTTTACCAGTTTTCAAACTTGATTCTTTGTCACAATGATATGCAGTATAGTCTATAATGCTTTAACAATATACTTATTACCTTTCAAAGTTCAAAAGAATCGATTCTAACAAGTATGGTTTTACTCCCTCCACGAACAAGTATCTAAACTCATTTCTTAATTTAAAATTATTGCATTTATTAAACTGACACAATCATATCAAAAATCTGTCTAAATAGAAGGTTTTTTTTCTATAAGTTTTGCTCTAAACTTTGACAGGTTGGTACTCTACTCTTTTATTCTTTATATATCGACCTTGTGTCGTATAATCGTCAGTACAAATATGAACCTTAAGGTGGTAAACATTTTCAGACCCCGACTGTACCTACATCTAATATATAAAAATCTGGTTTCATTAAGTTTGTAATCGAACTCCTCCGAAACGGCTTCAGCGATTTTTATGAAATTCATCAAACATCCAAGACCTGGGATTTGTTTTTTGTCCCCAGCCGGGATTCGAACCCGGGACCTCTCGCATGGTAGTCAGATGCGCTAACCACTACGCCACAGAGCTCGTTAAAGGTTGAGCCCCCAAAATGGGCCCGATTCAGCATATTGTTGCAACAGAGTGTAAAGTAAAGCACTCTCCTAAACACTAAGATAATCTAAACCGGCCCTTTGATCTAATTTGTTAACTTCATGGTGTGTGGAATACCGTGGCATCCAAAAAGGTTATTATAATCTGTGCCAACTGAGAAGGTGTAGTAAGTAATCTGTGGTGTTTTTCATTGGCGGGAGCTCAGAAGAAGGTCCTTCTTCTGAGGGCGGGAGGGAAGACAATAATTTGACATTGAGTTTTGGAAGGGTCTGAAAAATAATTGAAAAAGGAAATCAAAGTCATAAATTGATCTTTATTGTTTTGCTTAGTTAGGTACCAATAAACTTATTGAAATGAAAAAGCCACTAGATAAGAAAAATACCAAAAATTAAAATGATGAAGAAAAACATGTGGTCAATTCATGGGTCAATTCAAAACTAAAAGCTGTAAAGCCAAAGAGAGGGAGCTGTTTTTAGTTGATTAGCCAAGTGGATTCTATGTCTCATACGTCATTAGATTCACTAGCTGTTAACTAAATTCAATGCTGTTAAGTTTATGAAGGAAGCTCATTTAGTAATTTGTGATGAGGTACCCATGACAAAGTTAAGATAAGTATCCGATTTTCGCCTTGCATTCCTTCGTGAGTAGCCAGAACATGTCCAAAAGAGCAAGATTGGCTATCCGTAATAGTGTGCTGGTTCCAATACTGATGTAAGCATGGTAGCGAGATTTGTATGGGTATGGCAGAAGTCAGAAGAATCATGAAAGTAGGATTAGTGCAGTACAAATGAGATCCTTAAGAAATAAAGTGTGTTTTTTTTAGAGGTTAGGTTTTCAAGATGAAATAAAACGCATATAATTTAATGGTATGGCCAAGAATTTAGCTTTATTATAAAGATAAGGGTTTGCCATTATGTTTTAAAAATGATTTCGGGCAAGTGGCCGCCGCGGCTGGTTCGAATAAATTCCAGGCGAGAGGCCCAATTTTCGACCACTTTTTGCAGCAATTGGGGCCGTATGTCAGCAATAACGCGCCGAATATTCTCTTCCAAGACGTCAAGCGTCTCGGGCTTATCTGCGTAGACAAGCGACTTCACATAGCCCCACAAGAAATAATCCAGCGGTGTTATATCGCACGATCTTGGAGGCCACTCCACAGGTCCACGACGCGAGATAATACGCTCACCAAAAGTTTATTTAATCGAACGAAAATTTATTCGAACCAGCCGCGGCGGCCACTTGCCCGAAATCATTTTTAAAAAATAATGGCAAACCCTTATCTTTATAATAAAGCTAAATTCTTGGCCATACCATTAAATTATATGCGTTTTATTTCATCTTGAAAACCTAACCTCTAAAAAAAACACCCTTTATGTGTGGTGTTACTTTGAATGACAGAATACGCAATAGTATGATCAGAGACCGAGGATGTAGAGAAAGAGGATGTAGTGAGTGACTAGAATTGAAAAAAGGAATGTTGCGTTGGTTTGGAGATGTGGAGAGGATGAACGAAGAAAGACTGACAAAGCAAATATATCGGGCGAATGTGAGTGGAAGGGCCGGTAAGGGACGCCCCAGTTGGACATACTTCGACCAAATAGGGGATGTATTAGCAAAGGGCAAGATGAAAAGTACCCGAAACCGATGTGGGTACATGCAACGACTAATGGATGTCGATGAAGCGAAAGTGATTTGTCAGGATAGTGGCAGGTGACAGTCCGTGGTCTCTGCCTACCCCTCTGGGATACAGGTGTGAGCTTATGTATCTGAATGTATTAAGATATTTATATCTACTGGTGGTTGATAAATACAGAGGCGTCACCATATAAAAAAACATAGTGGAATATTATTTTGCGTCTACATTTTACCCGAGCGAAGCCGGGTTTTCGTCTAGTACTTAAATAATTGTAGTAGCATTTGTAACCTATTGTCGATACTGGGCAATGCTTTAGTTCTTATTCTGAGCAATGACCATTTCCAACGTCAAGCTAACAACGTCAGAGGCGTCACCATATAAAAAACATAGTGGAATATTATTTTGCGTCTACATTTTACCCGAAGCCGGGTTTTCGTCTAGTAATAATTATAATAACAATGAATTTTATTTATATATAAATTAATCCCTATTTCCCTTGGTCACGTCATCACACGTGAGCGGTTGGATCGATTTTGCTAATATTTTTTTTGTTGTGTTCATTGTTAGGAGAAGGTTCTTGTGAAAGAAAAAAAATAAGAAACACGTCGATATCGAAATCAACTGAGAATTTTTGGGGCATAATGATTCAACCAACGCTGTCATAGTGAAAGGGCTCTATCCCACTGTGCTCGGGTGTGGGATGAAATCACACCCGTTATTAAATAAATATTTTTGATAGCTTTTTTGTATATCTATATATATAAAAGGAGAAGCTGACTGACTGACTGACTGACTGACTGACTGACTGACTGACTGACTGACTGACTGACTGACTGACTGACTGACTGACTGACTGACTGACTGACTGACTGACTGACTGACTGACTGACTGACTGACTGACTGACTGACTGACATATCACCGCAGGGCCTAAACTGTAAGGGTTAGAAACTTGAAATTTTGCACAGGGTTTCCTTTTGTAACGTGCACTAAGCACTAAGCAAAGCAGTAAGAAAGGATTTTTGTAAATTCATCCCCTAAGGGGGTAAAATGGGGGTTCAACGTTAGTATGAAACTGTGCCGTTTTTGAAGTTATTCGAATAAAATTTGGTACGAAGGTTCTTCATTTAAAATTATGAAACACGTGTAAAATAGTTTTTTGAAAATCATCTATTAAAAGGGAAAAAGGGGGGTGCAAAATTAGTATGAAACTTTGCCGTTTTTGAATTTATTCGAATGAGATTCAATATGGAGGTCCTTCATTAAATGTCATGAAAGACGTGTAGTCTTTCGAAAATCATCCCTTAAGGGGGTAAGAGGGGGTTGCGAAGTTAGTATGAAATCTGTTTCGCATGCGCTAAAAGTATCCCTATCTTATTTGCAAACACTTTATTAAACTAAAGCCCACGCGGACGTAGTCGCGGGCAACAGCTAGGTCTTAATAAAGCTTTTATAATTTTTATTTTTTTAATTTTTTATCTTATCTATCGTATAATTTTATTTTATTCCTATTTTTTATTTTTAGTAACTAGTTCTATCGTAATAATATGGTTTGTCCGAATGTCCACTTTCGTTTTTTACATTATAACCTCCTTGAGGGAGCGAAGAAGGTTTGCTCTAAACTTTGACAGGTTGGTACTCTACTCTTTATTCTGAGCTTTATTCTACGATCTAATCAAATCAATACAATTATCGACCTTGTATCGTATAATTTGTCTGTACAACTGTGAACCTTAAGGTGGAAAACATTTTCAGACCCCGACTGTACCTAACGTATATTTTTTTTTTTTATTATTATTACTCTCCCTACATACCTCTGATTTATTTATTCAGGACCTTGCATTATGTACAACTCAATAAATAAATTAAAATAAATATACCAATTTTTAAAACGATAATTAAAAGATTAAATTTGTTAAAAAAGTAAAATTATACAATTAAAATTTAGTAAATTACTTTACAAATAAAGATATTTTTTTATAAAAATGATAATGACTACACATTAATTTAGATAGTCAATATTTTCTTTCAATACCTTTGCTTTTGTAATATAGATGAACATAATATGCATATTTAATTCCATTCAGCATTTTTCTGTGTTATCAAACCATTGACTGAAATCGTTGGAGGTAATGATGTTGATCAAGTTGACATCCAAGTAGTCCTTCGTCATTCATTCATCTTACGTACGTATTCAAGAAATACAAACACGCATGTTTTAACTTTGACTTTTGGATTATGTTATTTATGAATTATTATATTATTTACTTGTTATGTAAATAAAAAAACTTTGTAAATAGCCGCAAAGATATTGCCTATAGTTCGTGCCAGATAAACTTGCACAAAAGTCCATTGAGCCCAGTCTGTTGTAAAAACCAAAAGAGAGTAACTTAAAAAAAAAAATTTCGACGAAAATAATCTTGTTTTTCTTTTCTATTCTGATTGTTAGTAGAAACAATCTAAACTTAATTTATTTTCTCATTTTATTAATTTTAGTGTAGTAATGACTGTAACTTTATAAAAATGTCGTTCATCACGGTAAAAATGTCTTATTTTATGTTTTATTTTGTGACTGGCAATCAATTAACCCATACTGTAAATATTGTATTTATAATAAATCTATTTGAAGCATTTTAGCAAGGTATTTTAGACTTGTTAAAATTATTTGATCAAATATGAAAAAAAAAAAATTACTCCATTTCATTACTGACTGCAGACAGACGAAGTATGCAGCGGTGCACAACTGTCAGCCCCCTTTTTGTCGATCAATCGCTCGCTCGCGTCACAGATTAGAGAAAAAATGTTTTCTCGCGTCATTCATTCGAGCGATTCTGTGCTTTCGAGTCGGGAACCCAAAGTACTATATTAGTTCAGTCATTATAGATTTTGACCCGTGAATAATCAGTTCTTGGATTTTTTTCGTAGGTTCCTCGGGGGGGTCACTGGGAGTGTAAATTCAAAAAGACTAGACTTAATCAGGCTACTGCGTATATTCGAAAAATGTTTTTTTTTAAAAAAAAAAACGGTTTTTCTTAAACAACTTAGCCATATTTGATTTTACAGTAAAACCGTGAGAACAAAAATTGTAGGAAATTTGATTGTCTACAAGTTTGGCTCTTACAATGTTTCTTCTAAGATCGATATTTTGGAAATTAAACTTGAAAAACCCGACAAATTCAAAATATTATCATTATTTCCTATATTCCACGTTTTACGTCATGAATGAAATAAAGTTGTAGAGAATCAAATTCTGAAAAATTTTGGTTCCCACCTTTTTTTCCCCCAAAATTGATATTTTATTCAGGTTTAATTTTCAAAATATCGATCCGAGAAGAAAAATTGTAAGGACTAAACTTGTAGAAAATCAAATTTCCTACAATTTTTGTCCTTACCGTTTTGCTGTGAAATCAAAAATGGCCTAGATATTCAAGAAAAACCGTTTTTCGAATATACACAGGAGCCTGATTCAGTCTACTTTTTGAATTTATACTCCCAGCGAATCCCCCGAGGGACCTACGAAAAAAAAATCCAAGGACTGATTATTCACGGATAGGGTCGGTGTTTTGGATATAATGACTGGACTATACAGTGTGGCCCTGGATAAAGTGCAATCCCGAAAGGGGATGAAACTAGACCATGAATCATTGACTAGAAAAATATAAAAAAAAATTATAAAAAAATATTGTAGGATTTATTGGTATTTTAAGATTTTCATGTTTCATTAAGGACTCTATGTACAAAAGTATTGATTTCTTCCAAAATAATGGGTCTATTTCTTTGAAATAAAAAAAAACAGTATGCCTAATACCTGGCGATGACCATGAAATAATAAATAGTCCGCAAAAAAGTAACTATCTTGGGTAAAAAAATGTATTATTATGAAAAAAATGATTTTTTTAGACGTTTATTTTAAAAAACTTCAAATTACTAAAAAAATGTGCCCTATAACTATGTAATTTTATAGCTTACTTTTATTCTTTACCATTTTAGCTTCCAAACAAAAAAAAAACAATGTTCTAACTAAAAAAACACGCTATCTACGAACTTTTAAAGTGGAGCCTAATCGTGTTACCGTGCAGGTAGAGACCGTTTTTTCCATTGTTTCCGTCCTACTCTGTGCCCTTCGGCAGTCGCAGTCCTTTTGTTCTACACTCAGGTAGAGGGAAGGCGAGGGGAGGGGAGGCAGGGGGTTCGAAACAGGACTTACACAGTCGCTCCGATATTCTCGCCGCTGCTACTACTGTTCTCGTTCTCGCATTGTGTTCTCGTTGATTTGTTATTAAGTTTTTGTTACATTGTTGACTGTTACGTTTTCTACTGTTCGTTACGTTTGGACTGTTCCTGTTTTGCTGTTAAGTGTTGACGAAATGCCGCGATTGACAGAGTTCTCACCTCGAGAAATAGCCGACATGCATTATTATTATGGCATGTCACATGGTCGCACAACAGTCGCTCGGACTGCATACATAAATGCTTTCCCGGGCAGACTCATACCCTCAGCTCGAAATTTTCAAGAGATTCATAGGAGGCTCTCCAACATTGGACTTGGTTTGGCACGAGATCGCCGTGAGCAACCAGCTGTCGTTATTGACAATGCGATAGAAGAGGCCATTTTAAACGATCTGTTTGCTGACCCTACAACAAGCATAAGACGATTAGCGTTGCGTCATGGCATATCGAAGACGTCTGTCTGGCGAATTTTGAAAAAGGAGGGATTGCATCCTTTCCATTACCAACGAGTACAACATTTACACGAAAATGTAGATAATCGTCCAAGATGCGTAATGTCGACGTGGATTCTAAGAAAAATTAGAGCTGACCCAAATTTTCCCAAACGCATTTTTTGGATGGACGAAGCGACATTTACCCGAGACGGCATTACAAACTGCAGAAATTTGCACCAGTGGTCTCACGAAAATCCACGATTGAAGCGGGCATCTACTTTTCAAGTAAAATTTTCAATAAACGTATGGGCATCGACGAAATTTTAATTGGTCCAGTCATTTTACCCAGAACCCTAAATGCTGAACGTTTTTTAGAATTACTACAAAATTTACCCATGTTAATGGAAGATGTTCCCCTGGCTACGAGACGGCGTGGGCGTATGTATCTCCAAATGGATGGATGACCTGCACATTATGGGCGGGAGGTGCGGCGATTTTTGAACGAAAATTACCCGAACCGGTGGATTGGCCGAGGAGGGCCAGTAGGCTGGCCAGCGCGTTCACCTGATCTGACACCCCTAGATTATTTTTTATGGGGTGTCATGAAGCAAAGAGTATACAGCACGCCAATAAATACCGAGGCACAGTTGCACGACCGAATAATTCAGTGCGCAAATGACATTAAAAATGATCCAGGAATGATTCGCAGAGCCACTAACCAAATTAATATTCGTGCAGTAATGTGCTTGCAAAATCGAGGAGGCCATTTTGAACATTTAATGCATTAAATAAAAATGCAAAATTGTAAATTACGGATAATTTTATTAATAAAGTTATTGTGATTAAAGTCTGACTTTTATTACCTACTAAAATGTAAATAACTCCTACCTAGCCAATTTTTTAGTTAGAACATTGTTTTTTTTTTTATTTGGAAGCTAAATATCTCAGAAATGGTGGAGGAGGATGTGGTTTTCGGAGATGTCGGAGATTTTGTTACACCGGTGTAACTCATTATTACTTTTATCCAATAAGCTTTATTCTTTATTCCTTGATTTGCTGTTGGTGTGCCTTATATATAAATAAATAAAACATAGTCAATTATGTCAAATTTTCCAAAGCATAGATCTCGATGGGTATTTTTATATTGAGACTATATTTTATACTAGCTGTGCCTCGCGGTGTCATCCGCGGTGTATTAGGGAAAATAAATAGTAAAATAACAACTATTCACATTTTTAGGGATTTTCCTATGAGAATAAGATATTTTTTCGCAGTAAAACGTGGTTTTATTTGATAAAACAGATTTTATTAAAATCACTCCAGCCGTTTAGACGTGAAGAAGTAACAAACATACACACTCACACACTCACAAACTTTCGCCTTTATAATATTAGTGTGATTGCCTAAGGTTATTTCCCCCTGGCCAAGACACCGAAAAGTCAATGGACTTTTGTGCAAGTTTATCTGGAGTGAACTATAGCTGAATGGAACAAAGCATGGGGATCACGTCTACTATGCTTTGTTCCATCCCCGGTACTCGCGATTTGGCTCAATTGCTTTACAACTGAGAGTAGGTACAAACACCATATCGTTAGCCTTAGTTATATAATCTGTTATATAATCGATATAACTGCGTGTACGTATGACAAAAGAGCAAATAAAATTATATAAAAAAACAATAGTCCTACATGGCGCCGTCGTCGAAAACGTAGATGTGCGGATTGGACTCGACGAAAGCTATGTCTCTCTCCAGCTGCCTCAGTTCCTGCTCCATTTTGGTCTTCTTGAGGATCTTGGGAACCGTGTCAGTCAGCATTGGCAGCTGGAGGAACGCCTTCTGCAGCAGGGCCCAGTTCTCCTTCATGTCCTGGAAAAAAGTTTACTCATCAACGTAATCTGAAAACACGGCTTCGCTCGGGCAAAATGTAAATGCATAATAATATTCCACTATTTTTTTATACAATTTCGATGACGCTTCTGTATTTATCGACCACCAGTACCTAGATATATCTCTTAAGTCTTATTTACGCAAATAACTAAGTATCACGTTTCTGTCTCGAAATCAAAGAACTTAGACCAATGATAGATGTCACAATGGAAACAATATATAAACCGATTTTGAACTAAAGATAGATAATGGTGCGTACAGACTGGTGAACTTAACATGCAATGCAACATTCTGCCTTTCATTTAACTATATATGTAGATATGAGAATCGGTTTCAAAGTGTGTTACCTTTCCTTTCGTGATACATTGCGGCAATGTGTATGGCAAATTCTTTCATTGCATGTTACGTTACGTTTCACCAGTCTGTACGCACCATAAGCGTATGCGCACACTAGGCGACACGCGACAGCGACAGTTCGGCGACTAGACGCGACGACAGGCTACGGCCCGGCCGACAATTTTCATATAATATTTTGTTCGGATCTCCGCACACTTGGCGTCAGAGTCGCGGAGTCGCGACGACAAGACGCCAGAAGCAAATGACAATGTCACGTCTGTCGCGGCGACTAGACGCAGCGACAAGTCGCCCTGTTTGCGATAGCTCTAAGAGAGACGTGGTATTGAAGACATTAACATCTTAACTCAGCAACGCAATTAATAGCAATTAATGAAATAATATTTTCTATTGAAATTGGACTCGATATCCCAATTTTCCGCCTATGAGTTGTCGACTAGGATCGACTATTTTTTTACGCTCTTCCATTTGATGTAAATTCCGTTATTATACCGTAGACCGGTACGAAATTATTAATACAGAATGCTTATTAAGCAATAACTTTTGGGTATGATTTAAGCGATCATCAATTTATTAAGTTTTGAATGTTTTAAATAATAAGGTTTGTCCGCAAAATAATAGATCTGTCATCAAAGTGTAGTCGCCAAACAATATAAAAACAATTTCATAATAAATCACATATAATCATCGGGATTCAAAGGATTCAAGTATCAAATAAATAGGTTTGTACTTATTTTAATAGATTTGTCTTGATAACTGTATAATCAAATTAAGGAAAAACGGTCATTAACAAAATGAGATATGTAACTTAAAAAAATCATAAAGATCCAGAAAAATAATGTTTTTGTACATAGGTACATAGGAATTTAACTACTATCTTATATTAGGTACTTGTGTACTGGTTGTACCTATTGTTGTTTCAACATCTGCCGTAGTTTTATTTGCACCCTGTAAATATTTATTCATTTTGAATTATTATTTAGATATAAGTAAGTAGTATGAATGTATTAGAATAATAAATGAAACTCAGAATTATTTAAAATCACAATAATTATTATTACTTAATACCAATCATAAAATTGTACCTAATTGCAGCTTTATTTATCTAGTAGGCCAATCTGGCTCCGCCCCTTTGAATTTTTTTTTCATAAAATTAATGAACTGAACTATTAAATTGGTAACGAATAGTATTATTTGGAGAATTGATCGAAATAACTCGTAACTACTGTACTGATGACAAAATAACAAATAAAAACAAATCTCAATCTGCTGACGATAATCGATTTATTTGATGACAGATCTACTATTCTGAGTACGGAGCTGTTATTTTTGGAATAAACTTATTATTTTGAGAACACATTTTTTATTCAATGGATAAACTACGATTATATAGATAATCCATGTCTTTTTCTATGTACAAATTGACATTAAGTTGATAATTTGTACCTCGCGACACTTTTTATTTTTCTGAGAATGAAAATACAGCCTGATTTTTTCACCGGTACAATAAATTTTACCATATCATTGGTATCGATAATATATTATATTTATCGAATAAAATTACCATATATTTTTGTTCATTTTCATTAATTTATCATTCATCCAATTTGTAACTCATGGACACCCATTACAAGGTGTCATCGCGGTGCGAGGCAGAGGGCGGCGGGGTGGGGTGAGTGAGCGGGCGGCGGGCTGGCCGGCGCACGATTTGGCCGGTCAGTCCGCGCGCATTGACCTAGGTGAGTGCACGTGCGCCGTTTCCGCACTTCCTGCAGTCGAAAATTACGCGCGCACGATGTTTACAAACCGCGAGTATTACGAAATGGTTCGTAGTTACTTTCTCAGTGGGGAAAATACAGTGCAGCTCGGCGGGTATACGCTGAAGAAAGTTTGCCCCGCCTGATAAATGCCGGTTTTATTTAACCTCAAATACTCAACACCAGGACATTCATGAGAGTGACGCAGCATTTGCTAGACTACGGACAGTTCACTGCACCAGCGCACGATCAAGGCCGAGGAGGGAGACCTCCCTTGGCCGTGGAGATCGAGGCACAGATATTCGCGTTCTTCGAGGAAGACCCCAGAAGGAGCACCAACGACGCGGTACGCACGGCGCACTTCGGCGTTAACCAGTACGTGGTGTGGAAATTCATACCACTACCAACCAGTGCAAGCATTCCACGCCGGTGACGGTCCTAAGCCCGTGCAAGTATGAATGAAGAATTGAAATCAAGTAAGATTTTTTTGCTACGTCATACATAAGTCATACTACTGGCTGCGCCGCCGCCGCCACCGCTTCTTTTCCTTCTCGCAAGCCGCGCGCAGTTGCCAGTTCGTGCGTTTAGTTGTACTCATGCGTAATGAGTCCATATTTCTTTAAGATTTGCGGATAAGTTCAGACATTGGTATTTTGTTTTTTTGTACCAACGGGGTAGTAACAAAAAATGTTGGTATTTGTATTTTGGACTTAGTATTACGTATGTTGATTTATTGTACCGGTGAAAATGCCACCCTGTATTTCGTGGTGATAGATCTATTAATTAGATGATACAAGTTGATGACAAATGTAAACTTTGATGACACAAAATCCCATAACTTTTATAACATTAGTTAATCTTAAGTATACACTAGATGGCGCTCCACCAATCCTACATCGCGGTATGGTTCTGTCGGCAGGATTTGTGTGGAGTTCAATAGAATCTGGCGATCATAGACAAGATAATTATTTGTCATTTGTCTATGATCGATAGACAGTGATAATGTTGTACTTATACTGATGTCAAAGTGAGTGATTGAGCATTGATCAATGAGATATGGGATATGGTTCTCTGTTCATTGGTTTATCGTAAGTATTTGAATAAATCCAAAATGATTAAGAAGCAATTCAAATCAAGATACACTTTTTGTGTACAGTCACCAGCATAAATATATGACGGTGGGCAGTAGTGCCAAAATATCTGATTCACCATTGAAATCATAAGAATATGATGGCACTTTGCCGGTAAAAATATGTGATGCTTTGTGGACGGTATAAATATCGTATCTCACTAATTGCATAAATATCGGACCATGTCGCTTAAAAATATGTAATCACTGCTAAAATCAAAATGATGTGACTGCTCTTGCTGGAATATTTATCTATTCACTAGGAAGGAATAAATATCGAATAATGGCAGGCGTCATAAATATGTGTAACTTAAAACACAAGCAAAAATATTCCATCGATTTGTCATTTCATATTAGTGCGTGTAGTTCAGTGTCCGTGTAGGTACCGATATCTTTTTTTTTATCGGGGTGTTAACCTCCTTGCACGAAAAACTTTACTGACATCGTAAAAAAACATTTTATCCGTCAAGTCTGTCACAATAAAACAAACATAATATTTTATACCTACACCATTTCATAATTCGAGTCAGTAAGATGATAATTAGAACTGTCATGTTTTGAACCCATGTCTAGGTGTCATACCGACCAAGTGCGAGTCGGACTCGCGCACGGAGGGTTCCGTACCATTATACAATAGGAAAAAAATCACGTTTGTTGTATGTTTTGTAATATTTTCTAAAAAATATAATTACTCAGTATCTGCAGAGTTTGATTACAATACAATTGTAATATATTGCAGCATGTAGGTGCAGTCTCTCCTGCACCACTCAGTGCAGGAGAGAAACTGACCAACTTTTTGGTTAGTCATATTTTCTTATCCAGAAGAAAATAGGTATCATTGGGAGTCAAGGTTTTAAATAGAGACGTGATTTGGGTTGAGCAAGAATTCTGATAGGTATATTTTCCAAGACAAGACAGAAACCAGCCGGGTAGCTCGTTTTTGTGACAAAGTCACATATTTTTGCTTGTGTTTAAGTTACACATATTTATTATGCCTGCCATCATTCGATATTTATTCCTTCACAGTGAATAGATATATATTCCAGCAAGAGCAGACACATTATTTTGATTTTAGCAGTGATCAAATATTTTTAAGCGACCTGGTCCGATATTTACGCAATTAGTGAAATACGATATTTATACCGCACACAAAGCATCACATATTTTTACCGGCAAAGTGTCATCATATTCTTACGATCTCAATGGTGAATCAGATATTTTTGCACTACTGCCCACCGTCATATAACTATGCTGGTGACTGTACCTATCGATTTTTTTCTATAAAATCAGGATTCACTTTTGTCCAAATATTTAATGGAAATATTTAACTAAGTGACGATACATTAATATGGCGACATACGGCGCGTTCAGTCTATGGATGGGTCACCGTCTATGACTAACGCTAGTGGCATTTTTCCGAGCGATTCCGTGCTTCGCAAGGCACGTTAAGCAGTTGTTGCCGGCTGCCGTCGATAGATTGCAGTCGTTAAGCCAAGTCAGAGGCCTCAGGGCGGCTTGAAAACTTCTGACAGTAAGACCAGCCACTAGTCTTACAAGCCTCCACCAATCCGGACTTGGCCCCCGTGGTGGAGTATGGCCTATTATACCTTCCTCAGGGAAGAGACCCGTGCCCCTCGGTGGGGACATGATGGGTTGATGATGATGCATTAACATAATAATATAAATTATAACGGCCTAATATGCTTTAAAATACGTTGGTATGTTTTAGGCTTTCAGTACATAAATTAAATTTGTAAAAGGACTTTTGCAATATTTTTTAAACTTAGGGCAAGGCTCTTTAGAAAATTTAGTAGCATATGCGGCTCACTCATTATAATCTAAAAATACTATATAATTTTTCTCTTTATAATTATTCTTGGATTTATTCGTAGCATCTCTGAGTGATTCTGTGTATATTATCTTTATTACTTTTTAAAGAACTATTAGTTTAAAAACATACGTCCGTGTTTCTTGAGAAAGAGATCCATTCGTAAGCAAAAACAAAGTCCGTGATGTCACGCAGAAGTCGGTCGTTCCAAGAGTAAGTCCAACCAAATCTCAAAGAAAATGTCCAAAAGCGCGCCACCTAGTTGTCTCTTTGTCACTCCTATACAAATTGCAAACGCTCTCGCTATCGAAAGTGAATGAAAAAACTCGCACTAAGCACTCAGAGTGCTTATACTGAGTTTTTTCATTCACTTTCGATATCGAGAGCGTTTGCAATTTGTATAGGAGTGACAAAGAGACAACTAGGTGGCATGGCGCGCTTTGTCACTCCTATGCAAATCGCAAACGCTCTCACTATCGAGAGTGAATGAAAAAACTCAGTGTAAGCACTCTGAACTCAGAACAATTCCCACTCACACAGGACGGTGACAGTGAGTGAAGTATTTAATAAACGTGTTTTTAATATTTACCCTTTTAGGCGTAGATGGAGTAGAACTCCCTTTACGCTTATTAGGGCTCAATTATTGATACAAAACTCTTTTTTTCAGTTATTAGTAAAGAGAATGCAATAGGGTAGTTTCCAGGGTCAAAATAATTAAATTCTATTTAGTCCGTATTTTAGATTATAAAAAAATATTGGACACGTATTTTTTTTTTCGATTAAACAAAAAATAACAAAGATATAGCCCATTAAAGTAACGTGTGACGTCACTTCGTGCTAAAAAATGCAGCACGGCGTGACGTCACACGTAAGTCTAATGGGCTATATCTTTGTCATTTTTGGTCTAATTTACAAATAAAAAAATACGTGCCCCTTATTTTTGAATAATCTAAAAGACGGACTAATTACATTTTTTAGGGCAACTAGCCTATTATATACTTCATCTTAAACGACAATGCAAACTCATTTTGTCGTTCAAAACATAAACATGACGGTTTGTTGTGGAAGAAAAAAATGCCAGGTTTGAAAAAGCGAGTCGTCATGGGTGATAAAAGTGGCAACAGAAAATTGTTTGTTATTAAAATAATTACACCTTAAAGTTAGAAACCCCACTGTGCAAAGTTTGAGTTTCTTTTGCTTTTAAAAAAATCACGCAACCCGCAACTAGAGTTTAGCCATAATTATATTAAAGTTTATGTTTTCGAACTGACTTATTATTGATTCAAATATTGAAACATTTAAATCAATGAGTTCTAAAATCATTCAAAACATTGAACAACACTAACTTTCCAAAGACAAATAAGACTTTGATGAGTAAAAAATAATATGTCAGCTTTACAAACTATTGAAATTTTCGTCGTCCGAGTATTTTTTATCAAAATAACTATCATAAAGAAGTTATTTGGTATAAAAATGGTTGTAAGAACAATGAATGGTTCCTTGAAATGTGATTATGATCAGGATTGATATTCAAATGTAAGTAATTACGGAGTAATCGTGATTGAATTGGTTTGTTTACATGATTGTGAGATGCTAAATCAAGCTGGTATATATATGGGATACGACCTTTTGGAATTGAGTGAGTTCGGTTCGGAGGCGGACGTTTGCAGTTCACTGATTCCAGCCCTCCGTGGATCAGACAAGACAACCCTCCTTGACTTCACTCACTTAATTAATTAATAGTAATAAGTAAGTAGACTCTGACTAAATTAACCCCTGCGTTTATTTTAATTTAAAGGTAATCTCTTCTACACTTTTTAATTTTAAGACGAGAGTTAGAATTAGATTTTATCGACGATAGCCGTCTGTGAGCCTTTCTCATAAATAAATAGAGGGGCTTACACATCTGCCGCTAGATAGGTAGGTGGTGGAGGTGAAGGTCCGTGAAGGTGGAAAAATGTGGAGATAACCCAAGTCTATTCGTCGAAAAACTGAAGTTGAAAACTCGCACGATTTCACATTGGTATCGGTAGACGGAAAGACGGTGGACTAAAAGCCTATCACTCTAACTACCGATTTGCGGGTCAGACAGAACTATTTTGGTGAGTGACCAAAACGCAGATCGCTGGTCGCGACGACTCAGCGACTTCGCCGTGCATCCGTTAGTGTGAGTGCCACTGAGTGGTGGGCAAGAAGGGGTCGACGGTCAGTGGACATTGTGAAGGTATCTGGGAATCATTGGCCCTGAATGGGTCGCCGTAAAACGGGTCTATGCTCCTGAGCTGGCTCTGCTTACAGGCTGGATAGATTAGAATAGAGGCGCCTCATGGACATACATCGAGTAATTTCTGTCGCTCCTCCTCCGCTACTTTTTGGCACAGGCTCTCGCGCTGCACGTCCGCGCGTTGCGCGCGTTCTATCGCGCGGCGCGCGCGGCGGTTGCGCTGCACGAGGTAGGTCGGCACACGGCCGAACGTCGGCCTGAGGCAGTACTCTGGCACCTCGCCGGAGCCCTTGATCGTCTTAATGTGCCCGTCGCGGGTGTCCACCAGTCTGGAACATAACTTTTCCGTGTTGATGGTCACGCGACGGGGCTGATGCTCATGCTACTACGCTCGCTAGGTCCATTATTATTTGCGCATATTTTCGTGCAGCTTAAATGAAATGGCAGTGGGCAGGACACCGCCTCCGGTCTGGTAGGACTGATTCCTATATTGTACTGATCTCATAATGAACAAATATCAAAATGACCTTTTCCCAAAATGACTGCTTGTCTAAATGTCATTGTTTTAGTACCGGAAACGCATCAGATTGTCTGACAGAAAAGGTACATTTGTGATATTAGATCAAAAACAATGTTTAAGCAAAAAACCTGCCATAGGTACCTGCTTTTTCAAGATGTTGTTCTTCACCGTTTGAGTATATGTATATATTATGGTTTTGCAAATTATAGTTTCAAATTCAAATATTTTATTCATAGTACAGACAAAATGTTTACTTTATGAACGTCAAAGTTGTTAGTTTCACATTTAATAGATTACATGGAGAAGAAACAAATAAATTCTACATTTATTCTTTTCAAAACAGTTTTAGGCTAATTAACAAACTTAAAAAAATATTACTCTTGGATGTGTTGAACACCCTTTTTTGCAAAGAGTGTGCTTAATACATTTCTTAAACCCCTCCGGCCGTTTTCGCAACTGCGTTTCGTAACTGGTGGCGAAACAAGAATGTTTATTCCTTGTTCGCAACCAGTTGCGAATCAAGAAAACTTTTTCCTTAGCCGCAACTAGGCATCCTAATGGTTATTTTTCGCAGTTACCAGTTGCGGCAAAAGATTATTTTTTCCTCATTCGCAACCATCTTTGTCTGTTCCATGATACTTTATTTTGTTGATTTGTATTACAAACTTTTCAAAAAGACACTAACCTCTACAACAATATCAATAGACAATAATAATATCTAGTCTTGACAATACACTCTCGTTAACGCACCGTTGGCGTGCTCCCAAAGGGGTGGTCCCAAAGGGTGGAGAAGGCCTTCGAAAAAATGTTTATTTTATTTAAGTTTATTTTATTAGGTTAAGAGAACTAAATAAGACTACTTTGTTGCATTACAAAATATATTATGCTATGTAATTAAAATTTCTTAAAATTTAATTTCCTATGTTTTTGAATTATTATGTTAGCCTTTGGTTGCGAATAAGGAAATAAATTTCTCCCATCGCAAAATCTCTTAGCGAGTCCCTACTACATAGCTTGTAAATAAATCGGATCGCTCTCTTCTGCAAGATAAAGATAGTCTCAATGTCAGCTGCCCGGCCCCACAGTATTATACCATAGGACATAATACTATGGAAGTAACTAAAATAAACAAGCCTAGCAGTTGCAACGTCAGTAAGTTTTCGAATTCTTTTCACGACATATGTTGCGGAGCTAAGTCTATGTGCTAATTTTACAATATCTGGACCCTATTGTAGTTTGCAGTAAAGTGCACTTAGACTTAAGATAAAGTTCATTGGTACACAGCCGTGGTGGAACTCGAACCAGTGACCTCAGGCGGAGCACGAACCACCGCGACACGATTGTTACGACAACTGCTAACAAAGACCAGTTAGAAGATTAACAATCCGGATACAACAGAAATTCAGTTTCTACAAAATATTGCAAGTATAAAAAACGGAATGCACTAATCTACTATTGACGCTGATTAAGAATAATAGGTATTGTTTTGTTTCATAAAGGGAAAAGAATTTAATTTTCGTTATTAAAAACAAAGTTTTACTGACAGTAAATGAATTTGACAGTTTTATTTTAGGCGGTTTTTTTTAGGAAATTTATTAGGAAACCAACAGACACGGAACAAAACAAAACAGTAGGTACAGAAAACAGAAAAAAACAGAAAAGGTTGCGATATAAGGTCCAATAATAGGTTAACATTAAAATACTTATGAAAAATGAAAACACGACTTTACACGAGAAATTTATCGATTCCGTTTGCAAATTCAAATTATTTATCTTTTGTTCGTAGTTCACTTTAGTTGTCATGGAATCGCCAGAGTCATTTCGATCTCCTCCAGACCTTAAAGAGGCAGCACACTCAGTGCCTTAGTTTTATTACATACTTTTATTTCTTATTTATAGTAAACAAGTGCAAGATAAAATTCAGTATTAACGTTATCATCTAATCCTGAAGTTTCTATATCCTCGTAAGGCCCTTCAAGTGAGTTGGGCCTTACGAGGGTATTTCAAAACCTTGAATGAGGCACAATCTTAAGTGATTGCGTATTATTTTTTACGTAGCTTTCTGATAAGTTCAGTGTTAAAAATGTACCTTTTATCATCTGGTGCCTCTACTTCTTATCAATAAAAAAAGTCTAAACAGCCAACGAAGTACTAGGTATATTCTTAATTCACCATCCGCTGAGCTTCCTGGGCTTATTTGTTACATGACCGGTTTTAGTTTTAATGCTAACGATACGAAGGGCTACCAGTTAGACACATTTATATAGGTAGGTAGGTATTGTATTCTATTTTATGTTTTTTGTACGAGTGCCGTTATAGAGAAAAAAAAAACGATTTATTTTCTTAAATTATAAGGTCCTAACAAATCAAGCGTAAATATTTTAAGTGGTAGTCATACCTTTTTTTTAGTTAATGGCTCTGCACTGCACGGTTCGTGCTACGCCAGTGTCAAGTTACTTATTAGGGTTGACTTAGGGAAACGGAACAGATTTTATTTAAGGAAAAATAAAACGGAATTTGGAAAAAGGTATGTACATATTAAGTGTTAATAACCATAGGAATAAAATAATACTGAAAGAAACATAAGATTATGTAAGTACAGTCGCAACTTTTACACCAGTTTGTTTTTTTTTTACTTTCATCTTTCTAGGACATGTGGGATTTAATTTCGCTGTAATTTTTGGCATTTTTTTAATAGGGCGGTTAGGCTAGGCTATTCAATCACCTGGGTTTGACCGCAGTCCCCTTGTGCCTATGCAGCTTCTTCATGTTCAGGACCTTGAAATTGACCTTGGGTTTCTGCGGGCTCGACCCTGGCGAAGGTCTCTTCGGCACTGCTGGCAGCTTCCCTGAATATAGCAAATATCTATTGAAAATCTAGTAACACGTTTGACTAATACGAGGGGCACACCGAAATGATCGACAATAGCAAAAACTACACACCGGAAATATCTACATTTATTTTTATTGCTTTTCGAAGTATTCTCCGTTGCAGTGAACTTTTGCAAGAATGCACTTTCGTTAAAGTCATTAAAACAGTAATTCCAGTCTGAAGCAGACGTTGCCAAAATGGCTGATTTGTAAGCTTCTACGGCCGCTTCTGGGTCCTCAAACCGCTGTCCACGCAATAAATCTTTCATTCTGGGGAATGTGAAAAACTCGTTAGGGCTCAGGTCAGGACTGTACGGAGGATGAGGCATCAACTCAATGTTTTCCTGATCCAAAAAATCTTTTGTTCGATGGGCGGTATGGGAGCTCGCGTTATCGTGATGTAAGATGACGCGACGTGTCGGGTTACCTCTACGGAGTTCAGCTATCATTTCTGGTAGACAAACCGAAGTGTACCAATCAGCGGTAATTGTTCTACGTTCCTGTAATAGAATTGTGGCAGCATGTCCTGTTTTGAAACAAACGAAGCGACCATTTTTTTAGCTGCGGGAACGCACGACTTTCGTTGGCTTAACTTCATCTTCAAAGACCCAAACTGCCGATTGATGTTTTCTTTCGGGTTCACAAGAATAAATACATGATTCGTCACCTGAAGAAGAAAGAAGAAGAAGAAAATTCATTTATTTGACGACCTGAGACCATATTGTACACGGCTTTTGACTTCCCTCCGTTGAAGCGTTTCAGGGTAGACCGGCATCAACCTACACGAACCGCCTTTTGCTCTTCAGACAAATTATGAGGTACCCATCGGGAAACAAGTTTTCTCACACCCAACTCACTATGCAAAATGGTTTGGATTGCAGTCATACCAATGCCTATGATTGTCCGGATCTGCTCGTATGTTACATGTCGGTCATCTTCGATTATTTTTCGCACAGCCGCGATGTTTTCAGGTGTTATCGCTGTTTTTGGTCGACCTGTAGAAGTTACGGTAGCGACAGAAGCACGACCTCTTCGGAACTCCGAATACCAACGATATATTGTTGTTTGACTAAGTGCTTCAATATCATAAATAGAAACAAGCTCCCTGAAACATTCATCTTGAGATAACCCTCGGCGAAAATTGTGATAAATTATGACACGGAAATGTTCACGCGTGAGCTCCATTTTGCTTACCGACTTCTCAATTTGAAACAGCATTTAAAAAAAACTTATTCCTTTTTTTAAATTGTGAAAACGTCATTATGACTGTAAGTAGCCAGTACATACGTAATTAAAAAGGTTTTATTCTAACTCATTCTAAAGTACTCGATTCCCGATCATTTCGGTGTGCCCCTCGTATGTCAGAGGTCGTGAGTTCGATTCCTGCTAATGGCCGCCGTACGGTAATTTGAGAAAGGCTTAAGTCTAAAATATGTTTTCCATGCGTGTCCCAGTTTATGTAATCTATGAAAAAAAGTCGCGCGTTATTGTGTTAGGTTATTATCATGCTACGGTTATTATACTTCGTTCCACGAGTCGAGCTCCTAGTATACCAAATACCGACGTCATAGGACTTTATAGAACCAAGTGAAATAAAGCAACCAAGAGCAAGTGTACAATAAAGTCTTTCTTAATTGTCAGGAGAAGGTTCTTATGAAAGTAAATTGAAAAATGTGCGGAAAATTAGAAAATTTAAGAATTAAATTGAGAAAATCACTTTGCTAAATTCCGCCAATGTCCCACAAGCACCATGCGGTTAGTTAATGCACCGCCATCCGCATGGTGCTTGTGGGATATTGGCGGAATTTAGCAAAGTAATTTTCTCAATTTAATGCTAAATTACGGATTTCCGCAAAGTAACGCCTGATTCTATAGAATAAATTTAAGAATACTTAACAACCAAATTAAATTATTAGTAAAGTAAAGTTATTAAATTATAATACGACCTTTTTTGACCATTTCAACTTTTTTAATGTAACGTTATGACGTACAAATAATTGACAGAATGCGTGCTGCAAATATCTTCAAAGAAGATGAGTAAAAAATAAAAAACGAATATCGTTTAGAAAAGATTGATCAAGGGAAATAGGGATACCATTTCGAAATCAAATTTTCCTCTAAGACAGGACAACGTCTGTCGGGTCCGCTAGCTCTATAATTATGTATAAATTAGTTGCACACGACACGTACTTAAAGTACACGACGAGTTAAGGCTTTTACACCGGCCTCGTAACGAGAAACACAGTAATAGCTATTAATGCGTTTTTACTTTGGATGCAAAAATAAGCTAATTTCTTAATTGTCTCCTTCTATGGTTGCCTGGAAGAAATTGCTTATATTATTATAGTAATAAGGCCGCCAATTATACTTGGGGTCTGTTTCACAATGTTCAAATAAGGTTCCAAATAAGCTACCCGCAACCAAGGCTGCCGTTTGTTCTAATTTTAAATAAATTTTCCTAAATTGCGTGTGTCCGTTTATGGCTTCAAAGGAGAATGGCAGGCTTCAGTGGAAGTCTAGTACACCTACAAAAAGTCGGGTTGAAACATGAAATATTTACATTTAATTGATCATTTTATATTAACTTGTTGCATTAATTTTCTTTTTTTTATAAAGTTGGGAGTCATGAGTTAAGCTTGTTTTTTTAAGAAGTTTGGAGGTTATGTTATGACCCCGTTTGCTTGATTGTTAGAGATAAATACCTACACAAATAATTGAAACAATATCATTCTAATATACACACACACGTACATACCTATGTACATACATATATGTATAAATAAACAGTCAGATAAAAAAATCAAGAAACATAATTTGAACCAAATACATAGGTACTACCTATTGCTCAACTAGCAACAGCAGTTTTCTACGTGTAAAGCCACTTTCTCATGTTCTAGGATACTTTAGAACTCTCACCATGGTCATAGTCTACTATTACTACATAATATACTACATACTTGTATAATACGAATAACAAAAACCACTTTTTCATTAAGTGGTGTTTATTGAGACAGATCTTATCTACATGTAGTACAGAAACGTATGGATAGCGGCGCTTTTCAATCAACTACACTCTTAAAATAACGTCATCCAAGAAGTTAGCTGGTCGCGTCACTCCCTCATGGCGAGCATAGCCCAGGTACCAGATGATACTCATCACATGGGAGCAACACCCCACTGCTCTCAACCTTACAATGCAGTTGCAACAATAACTTATTATTGCTTCTCTGCCATGATTACCTCGTTCAGTACAATAAAAACAACGACGACGAGACTTCAATTCAATTAAATTATTTTTTAATAGCACCCCTAGGATTCTGCCATTGTCAAATTTGTTGTGAAGATGGCAAACTTGCCATACTTTTATCTTCTTTTTTTATTTTTGCCCGAAGCAGTCCCACAGAATCCTACAGAGTCGCCAAAGTATGGCAAATATAATAACGGTCACATTTTATCAAATACTTTCCAAAAATCCAAATGCAATACTGTTACAAATTTTGGCGTTTGGCGAAAAAAAAAAATTTGAAGATTTTCGGCGGTATGGCGATCATTTGGAACCGTCCGAAAAGTATGGCATGGTGATTTTCGTAAATGGCTGCACGACGATAATTAACTGTGCCAAAATTAGCCTGGTACAAATGGAAGAATTTTTATTTTTTTAATTAACGCATTCGCGTCGGTATGGCGGGCTGTAAGTCACACCGGAGAAGTATGGCATGACACTACCGCCTACTTTGTTTTTTATGGACTCTCGGAAAATACTAAATTTTTTGTGGTACAAATCGTTTGACACTCGTAATTTATCCGACGAGTTCGACTAACGCGCACGCGATTGGGCCGCCGGTACCAGCGCTATGACCATCATTTTCTTTTTGTCATTGCGTACTAAGACCCCTGAAGAACCGCCATACTGTTACTAATGACCAAGTAATTTGTGTCACTATCTCTCGGTCTAACTCTTAAAATAACGTCATCCAAGAAGTTAGCTGGTCGCATCACTCCCTCATGGCGAGCATAGCCCAGGTATCAGATGATACTCATCACATGGGAGCAACACCCCATTGCTCTCAACCTTACAATGCAGTTGCAACAATAACTTATTATTGCTTCTCTGCCATGATTACCTCTTTCAGTACAATAAAAACAACGACGACGAGACTTCAATTCAATTAAATTATTTTTTAATAGCACCCCTAGGATTCTGCCATTGTCAAGTTTGTTGTGGAGATGGCAAACTTGCCATACTTGTATCTTCTTTTTTTTATTTTTGCCCGAAGCAGTCCCACAGAACACCTAAAAAATCGTTTCACCTGTTTGGTGTGATGTAGTCCCACGGTAAGATCCTTAATAATATAGCAATAAAAGCCAGAATTCATTAACTCATGGGACTTCTTTCGTGAAACGAACTCTACTGATTTTCACTTTAGTTGTTTTATTTTGGCTTGCAATAACAATCGATGGCGTTCCGTTTCTGTTTGTAAATTGCTTTTTATTTAATTATTTTCTTATTTTCTTCCCCCTACTTTAAAAAAATATTTGAATAACTGAAAAAAGGGCCAGTTGCGAAATACTAAAGTTGGGAAAATATAACCCCAAAACATTCATTTAATAGGGCGGTACACCATTTGCCGTTGTCCTTTAGAAGAATCGGCAGCCCTGGTTGCGGATAGCTTATCCGGAACTTTATCTGCATATTGTGAAACACACCCTTAGATTTATAAAAAATCTGTAAATGTAATTTATGAGTAGCTACAATAAAGAATTTTCAATCTATCTATCTATGTAAGTTACTCGGTGGCAGTGGTGGATTTACCAATAGGCGGAGGAGCCTAGGGCGGCAGATTTTAGGGGGCGGCAAATTTGCCCCAATTTTTTTTTCTTACAGAAATAAAACATAAAAAAATACTTAAAATGTTATTAGATTTCACCATTTAACTTAACCCGAAAAGTGGTAAATTTTGACGTTAGTCAATCTCTTACGTATTAATAATTAATACCGTTAATAAGTCCGGCCGCTGGGAGAATACGATAATTATTAGCGTACAATACGATACGGCTAATTATTAGCGTAGGCAGTTATTGGTGCGGGTCATTGATGACATTGACGGGTCGTGATCATTGGTTAAACTCTTGAGTGTCTGGCCGGAATGAAAGCTGCGAAATCAGAATTTGGAGAGCATTTATCCAAACTTGCCAGTTCGCATGGCTCTGTGTATACCAGCGAAAAATTGTTCAGATGAAAGAAGCTTTTCTTGCCTAAAGCGGGTGAAAAACTATCTACGATCTACATTATGTCAAGAAAAGCTAAATTTATACCAGGTCTTTTGTCCGTAAAGTCAGAACTAATGACAAACATTTCATACGACGCATGTAAAACTTTTGTAATTTAGATAATTGATTTTATCGTGATCACTAGCGTTAGTCATAGAACGGTCACCCATCCATGCACTGAAAGCGCCCTATGTTGCTTAACCTTCGTGATCGTATAAGATCACTGAGGCAGCCGGAACTACGAGCGAGATAATAATATACTGAAAATAATTAGGTATCTTTGTTAAAAATAGTGATATTCATTTATAATCACCATCAACCTATTATGTCCCCACCGAGGGACACGGGTCTCTTCTCTGAGGAAGGTATAGGCCATACGCCACCATGGAGGCCAAGTCCGGATTGGTGGAGGATCAGTTAAAATGTTTATGTTGAATCGGGAATAAAATCTAGCAATAATTTGCTACATTGCAGAAGACTGAAGAGTATAATTTGCTATAAGGTATGCTAAGCATTTGTGTACTACGAGAAAGCCTTCGATTGTAGATAGAGAAATGGGCGGTGCTGGCTGAAGTTCTTGTATGTACAACAACGCCACCATGTCGGTCCGAGTACAGGAGCAGAATTTGGAGGCAGTTCCATTGAATAGGGGCGTGAGACAGGGAGACGTCACATCTCCAAAACTGTTCACGAACGGATTGGAAGATGCCTGGTTCTGGAATGGCAAGAACGCGGCATCAATATCAATAGTGAGTACATCAGTCACCTTTGATTTGCCGACGATATCGTAGTCATGGCAGAGACGATGGAGGACCTCGCCATAATGCTCGAAGACCTCAGTCGAGTCTCCCAACAGGCGAGCCTTAAAATGAATATGGACAAAACGAAGGTCATGTCGACCGCCCGTGTTGTGAACACCCCAATAACAGTGGGGAAGTTGTAGACGAATACGTCTACTTAGGACATGCAATCCAACTAGGTCGGGTTAACTTCGTAAAAGAGGTCAATCGTCATTCGGCATTCGGGAAACTTAGAAAAGTCTTTTCCTCCAATATATCTCAATCCCTAAAAACAAAATTATACAACCATGTGTGTTTTATCAGTGATGACTTATGGCATTGAAACGTGGTCTCACTATGGATCTCTTAAGAAAGCTCAAGGTCACGCAACGAGCTATGGAAAGGGCTATGCTTGGAATTTCTCTACGAGACGGAATCAGAAAGATGAGATCCGTAGACGAACGAAAGTCTTCCGTCTTTATGGAAATCCATGGAGGAGGCCTATGTCCAGCTGTGCACTACTTGTGGCTGAATGATGATGATGAATAATTATCAAGCTTCAGCAAAAATTAAATTTCTTAAGTTACCAAACTTTAATTACTGGATGATGCAAAATTAAAGTAAATTTACTAACTATTTATCTTTTTTCAGCAACCATTTATCTCAAATTAGTAAAACTATTCTTATAGTTTAATACCTGTCGTGATCATAATACTAATTATTTAGAAACTGTGCAGTTATTTTTGGAATCCAATGATCTTGAATATCAGTACTTACTAAACTAACTTTAGTTGCTTACTAAAAATTCGTATGTTGCTGTGTAAGTATTTATTGATTTCATGGATTAAATTATTTAAATACCACCTACCCACCAGGTATAGGCCATACTCCACCAATCCGGACTTGGCCCCCGTGGTGGAGTATAGCCTATACCTTCCTCAAGGAAGAGACCCGTGCCCCTCGGTGGGGACATAATGGGTTGATGATGATGATGATTATTTAAAAGTTCAGAAAATTTACTGAACTGCTTTAGAATAAAATGTCATTAGTTTAGAAAATTTACTGGACAGGTTTAGAATGAATGTAATCAGTTCTTAGTTTTTTATAAGATATATATTATTTTAAAAACAAGGAATAACTTTTTAGTCTTTTAATTCTAAAATATTTTCTTTCACCTTCTTTTGTCCGTGTAGGCCCGTAGGGTATCGAAATGCACAGGTCAGAAGGGGCGGCAAAATTTGAATAGCCTACTGGCGATGGCGGCAAATGTGTTAATCCGCCACTGCTCGGTGGCATATCTAAAAGTAAAAAGTGCCACCAAGTAGCTTATTTTTGCATCCAAATTAAAAACGCAGTAAGGCTCAATTCTCCCTGGCGCAGAGTCGAAGCGAAGCGTCACGTTTTTCAACTGTTCTAAATTCATCTCTATTTCCCTATCAATACGGCACGCAGACGCGCGTCGCTTATCGTTTTCAAATGTTGGCAACATAAATTCGTACCGTATTCATAGAGAAATAGAGATGAAATAAATCAGTTTAAAAACGTGACGCTTCGCTTCGCGACGCGACGCTTCGACTCTGCATCATTGAGCCTAATGGCTATTACTGTGGTTCTCGTTACGAGGGCATAGCCATCGGCGAGACATCTCGACGACCTCTGTGGCGTAACGGTTAGCGCATCTGCTTACCATGCGAGAGGTCCCGGGTTCGATCCCCGGCTGGGGAGAAAAAAACTCCAGGTTTGGATGTTTACATGTTTGTGACGTCGCTGTTTCTGGTTCCCACGACACAGGGTATCCTAGTGTGGGGCCACAAGCAATGTATGGGCCTGTATGTAAATGTTTATGTTTATGGTTTTGTTGCCGCACCAAGTCGTTTCACGACAAAAACGTGTAACGAGGTGCATTCCCCTCGTTGCTTTTTTTCATTTTCGGCCTTTGACTATTCTAAATTTAATTAGCTTTTGACATTCGCCACCGTGGACGGACGTAGCTGAGCCATTCAATCCTCAGCTTCCACGCAAGGTGGACCTTAAACGTCATTCTACCTTTCTTTATCACGACCCGGATTCTCTTATTCTGCATAATACTTATCCAACAATCATAAAATATTTTAAAGGCACATAATTGCGCCTTTACTTTACCTTATAAACAATATAAATGGATACCCCTCTTTTACTTCTACGGATCGCACCTCCCCTTTACCAAACTCCGACAAACGCACCTGGTAGGGAACACTTGTGGTCGGTGTCCTTGCGCGGAGGGAGCGTGCCCTCGCCCTTCCTCAGGAAGCGGTCCGGCGGCGCCAGCGGAGTCTCCGCGTAGCCGAAGTCCCGCCGCAGCTGCGGGGGCCTCGTGGCCTTCAGTTGCTTCTCCAGCTGAGAGTGATACCTGCAGGAGGACTTTCCTTCAGGCCCGATTTCATCATCATCAACCATTAGGTACGTCCCCACTGACGGGCACGGCTGTCTTCCCTGGGGAAGGTATAGGCCATACTCCACCACGGGGGCCTAAAAAATCCTAAATACATAGTATACAACCAACCATTACTGATTTATTATTTGCTTATGTTCTTATAAAATTAATTGGCGTCTCTATTCTATTCTAGCTCTATGAAAAGCGTGCTAAAAAGCACGAAAATAAAGCAAATGGAAACCAGGCCTTATGCTGGGATGCTGTGTCGCACTGAGGGTTTGATAGGTAATGAAATTACACACATAAATGTTCATGGCGTCACATCAGTCGCATTGTACGTTATTTTTAGTGCAATAAGACATTATGTATTAATAAAATTAAGAGTATATAGAATAGAATACTCGTAGTCAAAAAAGGAAAAATAGAATAGAGCATAACATAAACATTTACATTCAGACAAATACCTACATTGCTCCGAATCAGAAACAGCGACATCACAAACAGTAAACATCCAAGACCTGGGTTTTTTTTTCTTTTGTGAGCCGGGGTTCGAACCCGGGACCTTTCGCATGGTAGGCAGATTCGTTAACCTCTGCGCCACAAAGGTCGTCAATTATCTATATTATATAGGTACCATAGTATATTAATGTGTGTACGATTACTAGGGCAAGCAATCATTTTTTTTAAATTATGTCGTAAAATGGAATTATGTATATAGGCTTTTGTTCCGGAGCTCCCCAAATCAAGTAGCTACGACTTTTAATATTGGTCTCCAGTAATAAATCGACTTCGATTTATGTTCCTTTCTTCCTCGTGGTCAAACTTACAACTTAACTTAAATAGTGCGCGAGACAGCATGCTCTACGAACCGTTCCTAACTGTACCCGCCAACCAGCAGCTGCAGCCAGTAGGAAAAAAATCATATATTTTATTCAGATCGAATCAAAAAAAGTCTGTCGGTGTACAATCTCTTTATCACGTTAATAGAGGTTTTTAGAGGACTTTCTGTGGGGACACCTTACAACACATTGTTGTAACAGATGGACCTTACCTTGGAGTTTTCGGCGGGTCGGGCGGTGGCTGCGCCAAGATTGCGTAGATATTCTCATTGTGCTCTACAACTTCGACCAGCGACATGTAGCAATGATTCCTTTAAAAAACACTTATAAAATAATAAGAACGATTTCTAAAAGCAGTTCTATCAAATCTTCGACAAGGCAGGCTAAAGAGCCGTTGCTATAGCAACTGTAATCAAAGGAAAACGAACAATGAACCCCGACCTTTACGGACATTTCGCGTTCATAGATTATTGATTTTCGGAGGGGTATTTTCTTAGTAAAAAATGGTTCAAATGGGGGATGGTGTGGGTTTAGTCCTCAGAATAAAGGTTTAGTCAATATAGGAGTTAAATGATACTTACAATGGTAGCCTGGTAGAATCGTGAACTTAAGTGCTCTCTCACCGCTCTTCTTATTCGATCCGATCCGATAGGAACATTTATTATTCTCCTTGTTTGTTCCAATCTACACAACTTAATCGATATCAAATCACCTTAGTTAAGATAATATTTTTTAAGAACTGTCCACTTGTGAATGATACCTACTCGTAGATAAATATTAACAGATAAAATGGATAATATAAATTCAGACAAAATTGATCTTGGTTGTATTATTTTAAAATAATAATTTGATTCGATAAAAATTATAAAAATAATAAAAAATATTACAAAATGTATCAAATCAAATAGTTGGTTCAACTTCAAGTAGGGTGACGGACCCAATTATATTTCATATACTACAATATTCAATAACGTTTGTCTTGCGTTATTAATGTTGAGAATATAATCACCTGTGGTGTAAAGTAAGACTTTTTCAATATTTGTAGTTTTTATTGAGTCAAAATTTGAATTTATCAAAAAACAAGCCTGTCACCAATTATCAGCACAGTCGTCACCAATTATCAGCACCTACTGACCCAATTATCAGCACTGTGAATTGTAATACGTTTTAAGGGTAAAAAAATAAAATTTCGTTTAGAAATGAGTACCTACTCGTTTTAGTGATAATCACTCTTTTACGTTTCTATTAATTATAGCACGTCAAAATGTGCCTTAACATCTAATTTGTTCAACTTTCAGTCGACTATAATGGACAGATCTTTGAAATCAGGAACTTTACCTTGAAACCAAATATCAGCACCATGATGAAATGGTAAATGGATTTTCAGCACGGGGCTAAAATTTGGACTAAAATCACTTTATACACAACACTCAACCATACTTTTATATAGTTACACGCAGTCCATTTTAAAAGAAGACCTTATAATTACGTCTATTTTAACCTATTACCAGCAGGGTGCTGATAATTGGAAAACTTGAAATTTATGTATCCAGTTATTGGCACCATTATGTATCTATAGTAAGTAACAAATAACCTAAAAATTATTTCAATTTAGGATGCGTAAAACATTAAGAATGTGTTCAAATACCACTATTTATAGATAGTGCTTTAATAGCATTACTCAATTCTTAATAAACGTAAGCAAAATCTTATCCTTGATGGCTCAAAATGGTAGAAAATCACTTTTAATCACACAACGTTCACTTCTTCTCAAGATAGAAGCGCCTTGATAAATGTCAAACTATACACATTGTTGTTAGTACAATAATTAAACTATCAAAATTTGTTTCTTATCCTTGCAACTTTGAATTTATATATATTATATCTTATATTTTGAGGTTTTTTTCGGGGTGCTGATAAACTGGTGCAGTGCCAGCATTTGGGTCCGTCACCCTACTAGTTGAATCTATATATATAAAAGGAGAAGCTGACTGACTGACTGACTGACTGACTGACTGACTGACATATCAACGCAGGGCCTAAACTATAAGGGCTACAAACTTGAAATTTTGCACAGGAGTTTCTTTTGTAACGTAGGGGAGCACTAAGAAAGGATTTTTGAAAATTCATCCCCTAAAGGAGTAAAATGGAGGTTCAAAGCTAGTATGAAACTTTGCCGTCTTTGAAGTTATTCGAATGAAATTTGGTACGAAGATTCTTCATTTAAAATTATGAAACACGTGTAAAATAGTTTTTTTTAAATCATCCCGTAAGGGGGAAAAAGGGGGGTGCAAACTTAGTATGAAACTTTGCCGTTTTCGAATTCATTTGAATGAGATTCAATATGAAGGTCCTTCATTAAAACGTATGAAAAACATCTAAAATAGTTTTTCGAAAATCATCCATTTTAGGGGCGTAAACAGGTGGGGTGCAAAGTTAGTATGAAACTTTGCTGTTTTTGAAGTTATTTGAACGAAATTCTGAATAAAGATTCTTTATTGAAGGTCATGAAACAGATGTAAAATGTTTTCCGAAAATCATTCCTTAAGGGGGTAAGAGAGGGGTGCAAAGTTAGTATAAAACTTTGCCATTTTTGAAGTTATTCGAATGAAATTCAGTATGAAGGTCCTTCATTGAAAGTCATGAAAGACGTGTAAAGTAGTCTTTCGAAAATCATCCCTTAAGGGGCTAAGAGGGGGTTGCGAAGTTAGTATGAAGGCTCTTTCGCATGCGCTAAAAGTATCCCTATCTTATTTGCAAACACTTTACTCAACTAAAGCCCACGCGGACGTAGTCGCGGGCAACAGCTAGTCAAATAGTAATTTAGATAGGAACAAACACCTGAAGTATGCTTCCACTATCATCAAGATAAAAATTGATTCGTTCAGTTGATCGGAGTGGACTGCGGGTTTTCACTATTCGTCACTCATACATTCAACCACTATTTGAACAAGAGCTTGAAAAAAATTACTCTATGTATACCATTTTATCACTTTTACTTTCAATTGAACATGCTTTGTTTTTCCACAAAAAATAAGCAAACTGCTATACAGGTAAGATGAAATGAAACCATACTGCGATGCAGAAACGTCCGAGCGCCATCTTGTTCTGAAGTTGGGAACTATAGTTTTCCGTAAAGAAGTGCGGTCCTGTGTTACAAAATAATAACTGACAATTTGTACGATTTTTGTTAACAAATTATAATACATTTTATTAAAAATTGAACAATTAAAAGTTTTATCCTTTATAAGAGAATTTAAAAAAATATATTTTTTCTTCAAAAAATAAAATAATATATTAAAGTCGTTTAGGTTCATAAGGCATTGAATTTAAATTCAATGCATAAGGTAGACTACATCGGTAGTTGAAGTCGATTTTTTATCACATGCCGAGCTTCAAAAATACTTTCTGCGCTTATGAAAGTGTTCAAGCTATAGTCTAAGCTAACAAACGAAAATTTACTAATTTCTTAAACCTTTTTTTTTTCATTATTTCAAAATTGAAATAAACAAGGTACCATGTAAATATACGTCTTCTGTTTTAAAAACGCGTCTTACGGCCGATTTCTGAATTGACAATTTCGCTAAATATCTACTTAACTGTAGTGCTGTCTCGTAAAGAAAGAGCGTGACAGCATGTTACTTAAGTTTTTACTTAGCGCAAATTATTCTCAATTCAAAAATTGGCCAAGAATTGGTCAAAAATTGGCCAAAGATTCACCAATAGACGGTGTGGCCAGCAGTCGCTGCAAAATATCAAGGAGCAGAAAGAAAGGAGAATCTCCGAATTCGTTAAAGATTAAGTACTTAATGAAAAATGCCGTGCTCTTTTCAATCGCCCGAATTTGTAGTTGTCATAAAAATATGAAATGGTTCAAGTATTTTTATTATTTGTCGTGAAATTTTGCCCCCCCCCCCTTTAAGTGCCGCCCGGGGCGGGCCGCCCCGCCCCGCGCGCCGCTACGGCTACTACGCTACGCCACTAAAGCCTATGCTACACGGTTTTAAACAGAAAAAAAGCGAGCTGCTCTTTGCTGGCTACACGGCTTCAAACCAGCAGTATTTAGAAAAACGTCGCGAACAGTACGTTACCCGCTGATGGGATTTGAACCTTGACCTATATGTATGTTGTAGTATGAATAGGTGAAAAAACCGGAAAATATAAAAGTAGGTAGATGGGTACACTACGTAATTTTTATATAAACCTAACTGGTGATAGGCAACTTTATTATGAACATAGAGTTATAATATAAGTAAGTACATTCCCTTAAGAAATTCCCGTGTATAGGGAAATCCTAAGATTGTCAATCTTTTTTTTTCGCAGACGCGGCGTTAGCCGTTGGGTCAATTTCTTTTAATTTTGTGGCAAAGATATCCCACGCATTTTTTTTATTGCATGATTCACATGTTAAGTCCCAAAGGCAGGGCAAGTCTGTACAACTCGAGAAATTCCGTGATAACTCCACGTTCTCCGATAACTTCTGAAAATTTCTGCGCACAAAACAACGGTTGTCGTCGTGCCTATACGTCTGCGCTCGCTACAGCGTGACTGAACGGCGTTCGCATGGTTTTAAACAAGCGGCTACACGGTTTCAAACAAGTTTTAAACCAAATCTTCTGCCAGTGGTTTGCAACGCAAGCCTCGCTGCCAAGGGTATACCAAGGTCAAACGAAATTTGGCATAAAACAATCGACTACACTGTTTTAAACCTCTGTTTCAAACTGCCGTTTAATACCGTGTAGCAATCGCTTAAAGCACGCACACAATTTCGAGCACAGCATGAAATTGTTATTCCCGTCTCTTTCGTAGGTATGGGCCTGAGAAAGAGAGAGTGAGAGAGAAAAAAAAACTGTGTCACATGCTAGGGTTTCTATGTGGGTACTAATATCTTTAGAACTCGTTTTTTTTATTATAAAAAATAGATTTTACAGTATTTATCTGTGAAATGTAATCCTGTCGGTATGGAGTTGTTTCACTGCGATTTTAACATGTAACAATTGAAGAGGGCGGCATTTTGTAAAATAAAGCAAACTCCTAACCGATACCTATGACAACTGACACGCACGCTTGTTGGGTGCAACTGGAACTGGCGGCTGTGTATGACCGGTCTGCATACAGCGGTCATACTTACCCTACGCGGTGGCTTGTACTCTCTAGTTTTTAATGCCCTGAGGTCGTCATTAATTAACCACCTTATTAAGGATGCATGGTAGGTTAAAAAAAAAATACCATTTTTATCTATTAAGTTTACTATAGTATTTATTGAATAATTAATTTAATACTAACGAAACTAGATTAACTTATTAAAATAAAAGTAAGTAAAAACTATAAGTTCTAAACGACTTTCTGGTCTCCTTCGACCTAAATAATTAATTAAATATAGCTATCTCGATTTTCAAATAAATAGAATGGGCAAGAAAGTGACTATTTGATTTAAAGTAGACAACAAACCTCCACTACACAAAAAAAAACTAAAACATCAGTAGGTTACTACGGCCCTTAAACACAAACCAAAACGAGAAATTATTTTATTTGTCGTCTATAATGGATTAATGTTCAAATTAACGTCACATTAAGTCTAATGGGGCTTCTAAACGGGCCATGTTTTACTGCGATTGGTGGCTGCAATACAGTGGCCGGAACATTTCGTGAAATACCAGCCACACTATGCAATATTGCAGTAATGGCCCGGCCTGTAGCGGGTCTCTATCGGTATGACCCTTTTTCTGAAAGACATATTAGTTGCACGCCATGAAAGCAGATGGTCCTCTCTAGCCTAAGGACAGTTCCGGTAGATGACATAAAAGCAGAGTACCCAGTCAGCAGAAATTTGCGATTTTGATGCAAATCCCATATCCGGCTTTCCCCCCAGAAAATCGGGTATCTTTGGAAGATTTCCCCCTGTCAACAAAAAAAAAGGCTTCAGTGGTACGAAAAAACACGTCACGTGACCCTGTATCTGTCATCGAACTATACTGCACTAATAGAATCGCGGTCCAGTTGTCGGACAGTACTTGACCCTTACAGACAACAATATACCTTTGTTCCCCGTCCTTCCTCATGAGACCCTTAAATTTTGACCCCTCTAAGTAGCTCTACACTTAATTTTAAACGACTTCTCGCCTTCAGCGTCGTCGTAGACGTAGATATAGGGGTTGGACTCCAGAAACGCGATGTCCTTCTCTAGTTGTGCCAGTTGCCTCTCGAGGTTGGCCTTCTTCTGGATCTTGGGCGCGGTGTCGATGAGGATAGGCAGGCAAATGTAACGGTTCTGAACCTTGCTCCATGTCTGTTTGAGTCCCTGTATAAAGTTAATTTTTTACTTAACGTAAACTTCTACGGCCTTACTAATAAATAAGTTATACACTCTGAATAACTATTTAACGTATATAAATAAAAAGAAACCCAGGTCTTGGATGTTTACATGTTTGTGACGTCGCTGATTCTGGTTCCCACGACACAGGGTATCATATTGTGGGGCCAGAAGCAATGTACGAGTATGTGCATGTATGTAAATGTTTATGTTATAGTGGTTTAATCGCATTTAGCGTACAAATAAACAGTTTGTCAGACCTCGCATAACGGCTGTATACCTACACAGCTCATAACCTTTATTAGTAAGGCCGCTAAACTTGTTCCCAAGCTAGGATATCCTGACCCTACTAAAGTAACCAGGAAAAGGCATTACTATCTCGAAAATACACTCAGACTGAGGCCACATCTACAAGTTTTTTATAAACTCACGCCCGTTATCCCCGAGGGGGTAGGCAGAGGCAACAATCGCTAGAACTGGGCCCACGTTTTGCCGAGTTTATTAGGTCCCAACGTGACAAGTGGCAAGCCTGTCGCCGTTATCCGGGCACCATTTATCAACGAATGGTGTTGCTGTCATCATAGGCCTAGGCCTTCGCGTCCGTTACGGATGATTCAAACAGTGCCTAAGGACACAGGACTTGCTGCTGGCTTGTTTGGACAGGTGTTGCTGTACAAACAAACAAATGTACGTAACTAAAAGTCATTGGTACAAGCGGGATTCGAACTCAGACCCTCATGATTTAGAAGCAAGGCTCAACCCCACTACGCCACCACCTCTCATAAATTTCAGTGATGAGCCTGACTTTCTAGTTTCTAGAGAACGACTAATGTTAAATACTCATCAGATTTGGCACTGACGTTCGTAATAAGAAGGAGGCACTTGAATCGCTCGTAGCCTGGGCTGCCTGAGTGATCTTAAACGATCACTAAGGTTAAGCAACATACGGCGCGTTCAGTCCATGGATGGGTCACCGTCTATGACTAACGCTAGTGGCATTTTTCCGAGCGATTCCGTGCTTCGCAAGGCACGTTAAGCTGTTGGTGCCGGCTGCCGTCGATAGATGGCAGTCGTTAAGCCAAGTCAGAGGCCTTAGGGCGGCTTGAAAACTTCTGACACTAAGACCAGCCACTAGTCTTACAAGCCTCCACCAATCCGGACTTGGCCCCCGTGGTGGAGTATGGCCTATACCTTCCTCAGGGAAGAGACCCGTGCCCCTCGGTGGGGACATAATGGGTTGATGATGACTTGATACCAGACTTTCTTAGAGACATCACCTGACATTTTAGAATTGAATTTCTAAATTCAATGATTTTAGATAAGTGCTGGCCATAACAGGTGGTCTGTCGACGCTCACCGCGGAGATATCACGATATCCGAATTGAGTCTCTTGGGCAAGCGCAGTCAAAAGCAGAGTCTACCTCAGCCACGCTAGAGTAAGGCGAAACTTTCTACGAAGACACTGGCCTCGGAGGCAACAGAATCTCAAGGAAGGCACCAGTTCTTCTATTGATGTCAGATATTCGTAGTTAGGTTCTTATGACTGGTACGGGTCTTTAAGGTCTATAGGTCGTGCTTCTCTCATCCAGGAGTACCTACTAAATAGGTACTAGTAACTTCACCGCTGTATGGATCATCCGTTTTTAACTACTCCGAACTCTGAAATGGATACCTACATATTTTGACTCTTCGGAATCCTGTTAATGGATAATCCAACGCAGTAGACACTTAGGTAATTTAATACCTAGAAGGGCTGGGTGGCTTCAAGAGCCAGTCTTTCCTAAGAAACCATGATATGAAGGCTGGTTTTAGAGTCACGCTGACCACGCGCTGACCGTCAGCGCTGATAGACAAAATATACGGGCTGTCCCAAAAATTACACGTCACAGAGACACTGGAGGTAGACCTAGGCATCGAACCAACCTAACATGACTTCCGTAAAAGTTGCACGGTTTTCGAGTTATAGCCAATTTAAACTTATTCTCAATTTTCCCTTTTTTTAACAACTTTAGTGCTATGCTAGCACTTACGGTAAGTTAGTAAGTTCGTGACAGAGTACAAATAAAAGAAACCAAACACGAGGGCTATCTAACTTAATGCTAGCACTAAACTTGTTAAAAAAAGTGAAAAATTAGAACAAGTTTAAATTGGCCATATCTCAAAAACCGTGCAACTTTTACTGAGGTCATGTTAGGTTGGTTCGATGCCTTTTGGGCAGGTCTACCTCCGGGGTCACTGTGACGTGCCATTTTTGTGACACGCTGTATGGCTGGTCAGCGTTTTAAAACGCTCTTTAGGACGTAGTACATAATTGGCCTGTCAGCGCCGAGTGTCAGCGTGACTCTAAAACCGGCCTAAGAGCTTACTTCTAGGAGCGCTTGCTTCTCCTCCGCCTCAACGAGCGTACAGGGGTCCTTGCAGCCCGTGCCCTTGGCCTTGGCGCGGTCGCGCTCGCGCTGCATGCGGTCGTTTAACCGCAGCAGATACGCGGGCAGCTGGCCGAAGTCCGGCCGCCGGGAGTACTCTGGGATAGCGCCCGAGCCCGCCAGCTTCTTCCGGTCGCCCTTGTTGTTGATCACTAGGCTGCCGGGCGAGGCTGCTAGCTGACATATACTCTGGATAGAGGAACCCACTCTTTTTATTAGCCTACAATCTGTTACTCAAAGCGCTATTAGGGGCTAAGCATAAAGGAGGTACGTCGCATGTTAAATAAATAAATCGGTCTTTAATCATCACTGGACGAGGTTCAAATTCGAGTTTTTATATAGATAGGTATATATATACAATAGATATTTGTGAGGACAGAGGCTCAGCATAATTGTTGTTTCACAGACTGTTAAAGGGGAGAGAGGGGGTCAACAAATAGTAACATAACATCCGTGTTACTTCATAATCCCTAAGCTTCTTGACGTCCATGTCTCTGTAAATCTAGAGTGGCGTTGTGGTTAGCGCATCTGCTTACCATGCGAGAGGTCCCGGGTACGATCCCCGGCTGGAGAAAAAAAAAACTCCAGGTCTTGGATGTTTACATGTTTGTGACGTCGCTGTTTCTGGTTCCCACGACACAGGGTATCCTAGTGTGGGGCCAGAAGCAATGTATGTGCTTGTATGTTAATGTTAATGTATTGAAACCAAACTTCTACTCTAAGTGATAATGAAAACACGGTTCATGTCAAGTTTTATCTTACACGCCCTCCCGCTGTGTTTTTCCTTTCGCGCGGTGGACGTTGCGGATGTTCTGGACTCTATAGTTGAGCGCGGGGCGGTGCGGCAGGAGCGTCTGTGGGGGCGGAATACGCGGGAGCTTCTCCCCCTCCTCGCAGGGTTTGGGCACTCGCTCGAGCATCTTCACCGGCCGCGGCACGCCGCCCCCCTTCTTCAAGAAGTCCTCCGGTCTGGGAATGGGCGTCTCCGCGTAGCCGAAGGTTCGGCGCGTCTGCGGCCGCTTCTGAGCCCTCAGCTGCTTTTCCAGCTCGGATATGTACCTGCGATGCAGGTGGTAGTAGTTATGCTGCGAGGGTGCTGCTGAAGAACCGGTAACTAAATGGTATGCTGGATGGTCTCTGAGAGGGCAAATGCTTACCACTAAAAGTCACAATTGAGCTGCCACTGATTTTGTGCTTACCTACAGACTTCTCTGTCCAGAAAAGATATCCAGACTGATTGTTCTTTAGCTATATTAAAGTTTGGAAAATTCACCTCGGTGTTCTTGGAGTGACTTCCGGCGAAGGTTCCATGTGAGAGTTGATGTTCTCCTTATATTCAGTGATTAGGACGACAGACATTTTAAAATATTTGACTCCGCTTAAATTTATTTAAGACAGGCTCCTGGAGTAATACTTTTTATACAACTTGCAAGTGTTACTCTGTCACTTGGATATTTTCTTGACAGCGGAAATTATATTCAGAACCTTTTTGGTTAGCTGCAGCGACTACGCTGCATAGCAAAGTAGTGAGCATGCAATGCACGTTCCTTTGGGGAAGAAAGCGCGAAGCCGCGAAGAATATGCGAAACGGCTCCACACTTAGCGTTCGCGCCCTTTCGCAGCCATCGCGCGCGATCCGCGGGCTAAGTGTAGAGCGACAATTTCTGCCAACACAATCCGATGATCTATATTAATAATTTCGTTCGGGTCTACGATATGCACACCAAATGAAAGAGCGTAAAAAAATAGTTGATCTGAGTCGACAACATACGGGCGGAAAATTCGTATTATCGAGCAGCATCAATATAAAAATTATTAAATTCAACAATGGCGTTGCTAAGTAAACATGTCAATGTCATCATTGTTGTGTTAGTGTCACAAGTTTTCATTGTGAACTGTTATGGCCGGCTTACATTATTTTAGTGTTTAGGAGAGTGCTATAATACAATTAGAGAGGCAAGTGCATTAGTACATTACTAGACGTTGGAGTGAACGTTTATATTTCTTCCAGAAGAGTGTCACTTCGTCGACGTCGCGAAATATGCGCTATCCTACTCAAAATACTATGAGTTTTAATGGAACACATAAGTAAGTTTGATAATTCGAATTAATGAAAACAACACGCACCCGTCACGAGTCACTTGCGCACTCTAGTAAAGTTCTTACTAAATTTTTAGTTTATACACAGATAAGTAACGAGGATAGTAATGCGGTCAGGTGTTACTGGATAGAACAATAGAAACCAATTCTATTTTGATTCTAATTGAAAGGCAACTAGAACCGTACTATACCGTAAAACGTACTAAAGCAAGTGGCGCTTACACGTTTCTACAAAAGCACTCTCCTTAAGAAAGAAAGAAAGAAAGAAAGAAAGAAAGAAAGAAAGAAAGAAAGAAATAAAGAAAGAAAATTTATTTATTTGATACTCAAAACAAAACAAAAAAACACACACACAGAATGCGTACAATAATTAAAAAAATTACACAGAAAGCATAAAAAGCGTAAAAAAAAATAAACTGTACAACATGAAAATAATAATTTACATTTACATATACATACAGGCACATACATTGCTTCTGGCCCCACACTAGGATACCCTGTGTCGTGGGAACCAGAAACAGCGACGTCACAAACATGTAAACATCCAAGACCTGGGATTCTTTTTTGTCCCTAGCCGGGATTCGAACCCGGGACCTCTCGCATGGTAGTCAGATGCGCTAAACACACAGAGGTCGTTAAAGGTTGAGCCCCCAAAATGGGCCCGATTCAGCATAATGTTGCAACAGAGTGTAAAGTAAAGTACTCTCCTAAACACTAAGATAATCTAAACCGGCCCCTTTGATCTAATTTGTTAACTTCATGGTGTGTGGAATACCGTGGCATCCAAAAAGGTTATTATAATCTGTGCCAACTGAGAAGGTGTAGTATGTAAGTAATCTGTGGTGTTTTTCATTGGTGGGAGCCACAGACCTATAGGTTTCTTTCCTCATTGGCGGGAGCTCAGAAGGTCCTTCTTCTGAGAGCGGGAGGGAAGACAATAATTTGACATTGAGTTTTGGAAGGGTCTGAAAAATAATTGAAAAAGGAAATCAAAGTCATAAATTGATCTTTATTGTTTTGCTTAGTTAGGTACCAATAAACTTATTAAAATGAAAAAGCCACTAGATAAGAAAAATACCAAAAATTAAAATGATGAAGAAAAACATGTGGTCAATACAAAACTAAAAGCTGTAAAGCCAAAGAGAGGGAGCTGTTTTTAGTTGATTAGCCAAGTGGATTCTACGTCTCATACGTCATTAGATTCACTAGCTGTTAAGTTTGTTAAGTTTATGAAGGAAGCTCATTAAAATTTAGTAATTTGTGATGAGGTACCCATGACAAAGTTATGATAAGAATCCGATTTTCGCCTTGCATTCCTTCGTGAGTAGCCAGAACATGTCCAAAAGAGCAAGATTGGCTATCCGTAATAGTGTGCTGGTTCCAATACTGATGTAAGCATGGTAGCGAGATTTGGGTATGGCAGAAGTCAGAAGAATCATGAAAGTAGGATTAGTGCAGTACAAAGAATCAAGAATCAAGAATTTATTTCAACGTAAAGAATTTACATTCTGCTTGTTGAATGTCAATGTACATACAGTTATGTATAACGTTAGCCGCTGCCTTGGGGCCGTCTGTAGTGGAGAAAAAGGCAGCGAAAAAAAAACCTCAAATCACCTTAAAGCTAATACAAATAAAACATACAAAATAATATGTTGGATTTGTTGAACACTAGACACATTTATCCTCTGATTTAATTTAATATTAAACTACTATTTAATGCCATACGTCCTTGTCTTCTAAATAATCGTTGATTTTATAATACGAGTAAGCTTTTTTGCAAAGAGTGTGCTTAACACAATTCTTAAATCGCGTTGGGGGTAACTCTAATATATCTTGGGGTATCTTGTTGTAGAACCTTATACAGTGCCCCATAAAGGAAGTATTAACTTTTGCAAGTCTAAATCGTGGAAATGACAATTTATGTTTATTCCTAGTATTAACGTTATGATGGCTACCAAGAGTTTCGAAGTCCTTAATATTTTTCCGAACGTACATAATATTTTCATAAATGTATTGGCTTGCAACTGTTAAGATGTTAGTTTCTTTGAAAAAATCTCTTAGCGAGTCCCTACTACCTAGCTTGTAAATAAATCGGATCGCTCTCTTCTGCAAGATGAAGATAGTCTCAATGTCTGCTGCCCGGCCCCATAGTATTATACCATAGGACATAATACTATGGAAGTAACTAAAATAAACAAGCCTAGCAGTTGCAACGTCAGTAAGTTCTCGAATTCTTTTCACGGCATATGCTGCGGAGCTTAGTCTATGTGCCAATTTTATAATATGTGGACCCCATTGTAGTTTGGCATCGATTGTGATGCCCAAAAATACAGTATCTTCAACAAATTCTAGTTTATTATTTTCAATTACAATGTTGTTTTCAACTAATTTTACGGTAGGTAGGGTAAATTTCATACATTTTGTCTTTTTTGAATTTAACAATAGATTATTTACTGTAAACCAATCTAGAACGTGCGAGAGAGCATTATTTGCTTCGTCAAGATTATTTTCCTGTCTCTTTATTTTAAAAACAAGTGACGTGTCATCAGCATATAGCACTATCTCACACATTTTTTGTACCAAAAACGGTAAATCATTTACATAGACTAGGAAAAGGAACGGCCCTAAGATAGATCCCTGCGGGACTCCCATTTTTACAAGTGAGCCTGACGATTTAATACGATTTATTTCTGCTTTTTGAACCCTTCCTTCTAAATATGATTTTAAAAGATCTAGACTTAATGTTTTTATTCCATAGTGTTTTAACTTTGAGAGTAATGTTTTGTGGTCTACACAATCGAATGCCTTTGACAGATCACAAAATACTCCTATCGCATCATTATGATCCTCCCACGCACTGAAAATATGTTTAACTGACATGACTCCAGCGTCTACAAATGAGATCCTTAAGAAATATGTGTGGTGTTACTTTGAATGACAGAATACGCAATAGTGTGATCAGAGACCGAGGATGTAGAGAAAGAGGATGTAGTGAGTAACTAGAATTGAAAAAAGGAATGTTGCGTTGGTTTGGAGATGTGGAGAGGATGAACGAAGAAAGACTGACAAAGCAAATATATCGGGCGAATGTGAGTGGAAGGGCCGGTAAGGGACGCCCCAGTTGGACATACTTCGACTAAATAGGGGATGTATTAGCAAAGGGCAAGATTAAAAGTACCCGAAACCGATGTGGGTACATGCAACGACTAATGGATGTCGATGAAGCGAAAGTGATTTGTCAGGATAGTGGCAGGTGACAGTCCGTGGTCTCTGCCTACCCCTCTGGGATACAGGTGTGAGCTTATGTATCTGAATGTATTAAGATATTTATATCTACTGGTGGTTAATAAATACAGAGGCGTCACCATATAAAAAAACATAGTGGAATATTATTTTGCGTCTACATTTTACCCGAGCGAAGCCGGGTTTTCGTCTAGTACTTAAATAATTGTAGTAGCATTTGTAACCTATTGTCAATACTTGGCAATGCTTTAGTTCTTATTCTGAGCAATGACCATTTCCAACGTCAAGCTGACCTTTTTCACTGCAAAATCTAAACTCAAGACTTTAATTATTCTATGGAATCAAATGTTACTTTGCGGAAGCTAGACTATAATACATAGTATAGTCTAGCTTCTGCTTGAAAAAGTGGGAGGGAGGGCGGTGCACTTGTGGAATATTGGCGGAATTTAGCTAGTAAAGTAATTTTCACATTTTCATGCATTAGTTTATTCGTCTACTCTCGAATTAGTCGGTATGGAAATTCCTATTAGGAAAATAATGCTCACAGCTCTACACTTTTTCTAGTCTGGTTTAATCACTATCGTTCATCATCATCGTTTAGGTAATTTTGGTTGCCAAGTCAGCAGTATCGTAACCGAATAGAGTGCACATGTGTGGAAGTGGATGTTTTGTCAACTGTACGTATAATAGGTACCTATTTAGGTACCCCGTTTGTGTTTTATTTCATTCAACATGGGTAAAGTTGAAAATTAAAATAACGTTTGCTTCATGACTGTATTTATTAGGTAAATTTATTTACACAAAACGATCACAATGTGAGAAAAAAAATGAAATCATTTTGTCATCATCATTTTAGTAAAATCATATTTCTAAATACGAATAAATACGCGCAATGAAAACGATGATTACCTATCCAATAATTTAAGCGACGACGTTTAAAATTAAAATACATAAAGTTTAATGCCTGGTTCTAATATCTACAAAACGCTTCGTTTTTGCTTACGATCGGTTACAATTCCTAAGAATCTTGCTTACGATCGGTTACAAATTCCTACAAACAAACGGATCGTAGCCGTATAATATTATAGGAACCGGGCATAAGGTAATATGTATTCCACACAGCGGGTATGAAAAGGCTGCGACATCGCCTAAGCAGCTACGTCCAATAAACAGAGTGTACCTAGCGATGGCGCCGACGACGACGGCAAAAGGTCTCAAGCATAAAACATAACGCGGTCGCCTACGCGGTGGATACATGACTACCGGCCGATTTCTGAATTGAGAAGTGTTGTCTCGTCAAATCGCTCAGAAAAGAGCGGGACAGAACGTTATTTAAGTATTTACTTACGTGAAACCGGCCTTATGTCATTTACGGCAGTAGTATTTTGAAATAAAACTCTTAACCAGTACGCATTATATTTACCTATTGCGGATACACTTACTTGATTTTTTGTCGATCATTACGTAAGACTGTACGGAGTTGTCTGATTTAGCCCTTTTGTTCCCGGTATGTCACACCACCTTATGACACAGTGTTATATTCTGGGACTTTTTCCCAGTAGGTATCTCATAGTCCTACTCCGAACTGTCATATACATTCTTATTTTGACTTTTTTGAGTTGTCTAAATGCTTAACCCGATAGGGTGGAAAGTTACATAATAAAAGGGTAGGTCCAGCCATGGTGAGCAGCGCCAGTCGTCGCCAGTCAGACGAGCAACCGACGACGCGAGCTCCGTCTCTGCTCACCATGATTATTCTCTGCGAATCAGAGCGAAACCTGGTCGGACTCTTCGGACAAAAATCGAGTAAGTGTATCCGGAATTAAGTTAATATAAGTAGTATTTTGTTTGGGTGCCCGGGTGTGTTTTATACTTGAGATCCGTAATTATTGTTAGAGTAGCCTATAACAGCGTGTTTGTAAGAAGGTCTAACGAAACTTAAGTGGGCTGTTCTGCACATCAATACCAATAACTAGTAGCACGGAAAAAAATATCTGAAATCGCCAATAAAATATAATATCTACTAATCTACTTTATCTACTAAATGATAACTCAATAATATTTTTTTTCATCTCAATATTAATTTGGTAGTTAGTGTCTTATTAAAAGTAGAAGTTCCAGTCAAGTTTCATCGGATCTTTAGGTCTATTTTCCATCTAATTTATGGGACCCTACGTGATAGCCATTTTGGCTATCACGTATGCCAAAACACGCAATGATGTACAAGTACCTACAGGAGTTATATTGATACCGAATATGTATCATGTGATCAACCATGGATATAGTGTAATTAGGCCTGGAAAAAAAAGGTCAATAACCCTCCGCTTTTCGCTGCAATGGCCGCCCTAACACTAATCTGAATTCAGTAAGTGAATTAAACAGCTCACAAGTTACACTCGTCCTTATGCTACACACCATAAGAGCTACGGGTGGGTAATTACCGATTCCAAGGATAAAATCATTCACTGGCGGTATTAGGAATACAGCTTGTGTCTCTTGTTGCGTTTGGCATAAGTGCGAAAGTGAAAAAAGCTGTGTTGCATTCTCTAACAGAATTCAGAAAAGAATTCCGTGTGTGTGTGGCAAGCCTACTTAATTTTTACAAAAGTACTGAAACGTAATTTGTCGTCGTACACGCCAACAGTAAGTGCCCTGCCTCACTAGGACGCCATGGCGACGTCGCCAGCTACGTATCCAAGCAGTTTGTATTGAATGGCGACGTTGCCAGACCGTCGCCAAGTGAGTTAGGCACCATACATTTCAATACTAACTTCTTGGATACGGTCACTGGCGACGTCGCCATGGCGTCCTAGTGAGGCAGGGCACTTACGCTCGGTTACAGAAGAATATAATGCTTAAACTACGAACTCGTAAAATTTAAAACAGCTTTTTTACAGGTTTTTTGTAGTACTTCAGAGTACATTTTCTCCAGAACAGGCCTGGCTCAAAGCTCGATATCGCAATACTTCGTGCCTTCTCATTCCTTGGAACTAATTTACAGCAAAACACACAGTTAAGTGGTGAGATACCGAGTTTCCCAAACTCTTCGACAGGACCCGATTCGATACATGCACTGATCAAACGTGGACAAACACGGGTTTCAACTACAATTAAATCAAAAACTAAAACTATGTATATACTCCTAAATGAACTCTGCAAACAAAATAAGCCTAGCAGATAGCACTTCACTAAGTCACATGACTAGACGCCACATACGGGGCTAACAACGGAGGAAACGAGCTATTCTGTCCACCGCGATGGTTACAAACAAAAACAATATTACGTGCCAGGATCACCTGAAACTAGCCCTCTTTGTAACAGTGACAACTTACAGTCGATTTTCTGGACACAAATCTCAAGGGGAAGTTCCATCAAAGGTTGGGTAAAGTAACGACGGCATAATTACCAAGAGAGTTCTGACACAAGTTATTCTTAAATCGCCAATGCCACTATTTCGATTCAATACATATTGACCTTTGGTGGCACTGCACGATCGAAACTGTCTGCCTCGACTCATGCAGTCCGGTCAGGGCGGCTTGAACGAATATTTCCTTTTGCTGACACTTTAAAAATAAGCCGAGCTGAAATTTGAGGGTAGAAATTACAGATTTGTGTCCAGAGAACAGACTAACTACGCTAGATTAGAATAAAATAGTTGTGATTTTAAGAAATGAAGTGTGAAAATTACGCTAAGCTTACACTGACGCACCATAATTTACATCGCAAAATAATGATATTAAGTATAAAATCTATAAAATAAATTAACAAAATATAAAACATTTAATAATTTAACTATTACGCAGTCGAGACTCTTAGCTAATTTAAATTATAAAAAATACATCTAAAATAGCTCTCGCTTCAATTGAGAATTCATCAATACGTCAATTAATTAAAAAGAAAAGTTATATCTTTACAAATATAATGTATCAATACACACAAACGCATTAAATTACAGTTTAATGACGAAGCCCAGTAACTTGCTCTATTTCTGCTACTCTCAAATGAAATTTGTTCAAAGTAAAATACAGTTCATCATATGGACTCCTTTGTTTTTTTGAGCTTAGCCGGGGATTGGTCCGGCAAAATATCACGGATTCAAATTAATTAATATAATATATAGTAAAAGAAAAATATAGTAACATAGTTTCTTAGCGTGATTTCCCGATTTCATTAGTACAATAAACACTTCTTCAAAGTTCGGAAGATAAGGTAGTATAACCCTGTAAAATCCCCGTTTTCTCGTGGTCCTACTGATTTGTCCGACTAGTAGGACCACGAGGGAGACCTATTTCTGTCTGTCCTACTATGTGCCTTAGTAGCTGTTTTTAAATAAATATATTCAAAATTAGCTACCTCTTGTTTTTTTTGTATCCCTCTTATGTTTAGTTTTAGTGTAAAAACCAGAATATACAGGTGGTTTAAATAATTCACAACAGCTACTAAGGCACATAGTAGGACAGACATAAATAGGTCTCCCTCGTGGTCCTACTAGGACAAATCATTAGGAACACGAGAAAACGGGGTGTAAAATAAGGATCGGAAAGCTTTTATTCATAGACAAAGGGAAGCCCTTTTAACGCACACGCGCTTAGTTACGCGCAAGCTACTGCGCATCGCCTCAAGTATATACCTTGAATACAAGAATAATCAGAAAATATTTTGCGATACACATAGACGTTATATTGCAACCACAGCCCGTATCTTATAATGCTCAGACAATTATTACCGTTACACTACGGGGAAGTGTCGCTTTATATCCAATAAGGGCAAACAGAGGTAGTTTAGTCGTAGGTAAGAATTGACTGTGCCCTGATTGAACGCCAAGCTAATTTGGACAGTGGGGACCTATGATATCAACAGAACCTAAAGCGGCATTGGCACGATCGACCTCTATAAACTTGGACCATTGAATTTAGAAGGAAATTCAATGCTTGGACAAAGTAGAAACAAATTTCGTTAATTTTCGTTGACACAAGAAACAAATATCGTTAATTTGTCGACCACTTAGGCCGGCTTGCACCACCGACTGAAATTCATTTAACGTTAGGTTAAATAGAATTTTGACAGATAAAGTATGGCAGAACTGTCAAAATTCTGTTTAACTTGGGGTTAAATGGATTTTAGTTAGCGGTGCAAGCGGGCCTATACTTAATAAGTAATAATAAGTCAAGTGACGTATGACAATATTTGTTATAGTAAGCACAATTAGTAAGTTATTTTTATGTCATCAGCTTTTTAACGCAATGTATATAAACAATTTCATTTTGATTTGATTTGATCTCTGTCAACCGATATGCAACTGATCTTTCAAAACTATTTGTCGAAATCTCTTTGGCCAAGTTCACTGAGTAGCGTGCCTTCAGACCTGGAACATTACTATTATTTGCTATTATGACTTTTTTTTTGTAAATTGTAATAACGATATAAAGTCCTGTTATTATAAACAGTTATTGATCTAGATACTTTTTTCAACCCTTACGACAGTAAGCTAAACCTGAGACAAAACCCCACTGGCCCGGTAACCAGAATAAAGGCGGAAACAGATATTTGAACCGCGACGCGACGTGACTCGTGTTGAGTCAAATCAAATCTACTATTTTCTATAATCCGAATCATACTAGGAACGCGTATTGGTAATCTGCACGATGCACAATGTGTAAATGAATATATGGTAGAGTTTCTATGTGAGTTTCATCTCCACTTCTCAACAGCTTTGACGTTCAAGTAAACATTGTGTTTTTTATCATGAATAAACATTTTTGATTGAACAGTTTGATTTTGACATTTGTACATAGGGTGTGGATACTTCACATCGCGTCGCGTTTCAATAGTCTGTTTTCGCCTTAAAAAGTAAATTACAGCTTATTATTAAAAATATCTCGAGGTAAGTATTACAATAATAATAATATATGGTTTAACATTATGTCAGTATTAATTATAAAAATCTCATTGTATTCACTTTCTAGTCTAACTACATTAGCTATAAATGAATAAGGTATTTGGTGGTTAAATCTTGTACATGTACATTCAACTTAATGCCAGACCATTGGGCATTTCAAGATGTCCAATCATCACTTTGTCGAGCACTTCTATCATAAACACAAGGCAACAATTTAATTAAAATGTAGTCCTCTGGTCGACTTGTACAATTCGAGCAGATTTTAACGCATAATTATGTCCTCTCTAGACGCAAGCATGTCTAAATGAATACGTAACCAGCCTCTGGCAAAGCATAGCAGCTCTATACAATTTTGGAAACCCGAAAGTAAAATATGATACAGCCTGTTGAAACCCCATTGCTGGGCGCAAGCCATCTCTCCGACGTAGTACGTCCTAGTTCGCGTTCCATCCCCGAGTATAGAATTACTCTTACTTGCATTTACACAAAATGTGCGTAAGTGAAGTTCTAACGTCCCACTGCAGTCTTCCTCTAAAAGAGAGACGACGCGCTTTTTATCACACCAAATCAACAAGTACACGCTGTTTGCCTTTGCTGCGTTATACGTAACCTCAACCCGTCCCCAACTTTATATATGAGAGAGTAGCTCCTTATTGATCGTGTACCGTGATGCTGATCCATGACTCACCGGACACGAGCTAAAGTTACGATTAAAACGCTTTAACGCGAACTTAAGTAGCGTTCAGACACCGACGGTTCTGTCTCAGCCGTCAACACAGAGCGTGTCCCTGCAAACATAAACCACTTGCGCTTTTTCGCTGTCAAAAGAGGACCAGACACGAGGCGCAATCGCAACTCTACAGAAAACTATCATTGTTTGAAAACCTTCCGGCACACTATGCGACGGAGTCGCGGCTGTGCCGTTTTGGGTTTGATAGCCATCTGGTAGCAGACGGGTATACTCGGGGCGGCCGGCCGTGGCCTTTAGGACAGCTCAGGACGCACGCTGGTGCAAACGTACACGTAGTCGTCGCTTTCGGAGACGGCGCGCTCAACGCGGGCCGAGCGTTAGGCCGTGGTGACCTGCCACACGATGAGGTGCGACCGCGCGGCCCGCTCAGCTTGGCCCCCGTGCGAGTGGGGGGACCCGTCCTCGGCCACCACCACGCTGTCTTCCATCTCGGAGTCCGCTGTGAGGGACGAATCGCTGGTTAGATTGGTTGGTTTACGTACAATCGACGTTACGAGGTAGGCTGGCAGAGGGGCGGACTACGTGCCAGGTATGTTTTGCTAGAATGTAGGCGAACTGTTGGTGAAGATATGCCCCTTTTTATTTGCTACTCATTGATTCAAGGAACTATATTGTTATACTTTTTGAGTTACAGCCCGCTTGCACCACCGACTAAAATCATTTGACCCCAAGTTAAACAGAATTTTGACAGATAAAGTATGGCGAATTGTCAAAATTCTGTTTAACTCGGGGCTAATTGGATTTTAGTCGGTGGTGCAAGCGGGCTAGCGACGGTAATAGTTTGTCAATCTCTGAATAACGTCCCGCGTCGCACATCACAACTGATCGTTTCATAAAACTATAATACGCTACTTGCCTCGTATCAAATTTGACGCGATAAATGGATATTTCCTGTAGTATCTAACGTAAGAAACCGAAATATATTGACTTTGCTAAGTAAAAATGCAGGATGGCTGCAAAATATGCAAATAAAAAAAATATTTTTCGCTTTTAAATCGGAACGGTGAAAACACTATCCGCCATCTTGAAAGCACCTTTGGTTGTAAACAAACATCTGTCAGTCGTGCGTGCGTAGGTTCTATTGTGACTCATACTTCTTTCGTGGCACGAACTCTACCTATGTTGAATGTCAAACTTTGTTTACAAACGTAGAGGACTTCAAACCATAGACAAAAATGGCATTTAGCATTTAAGACATACTTGAAAAAAGAGTCAAGTAGGGGATTCGATGTTCATTGGTTAACTGATTAGTACAATCAGTTCAATTTGACCTCTGAATTAATCTGTTATGCAATGTAAACCATGAATTTTGTAGTTGTCGGCCCATCACGAGAGCGGGAGTGAAGTGCGATTGTACACCGTTCCACGATTCAAGCTCCTAGGGAACAAATTTCTCGCCTCTTATTGGTCAATGCGCGCGGTTAGAGATAAGCGAAACAATAAGTGAAGACGGTCCGCTTCATAGAGTAGGTTTACATGCTATTCACTGTCACGCGAATAGGCGTACATGGACGATTTTCTTTAGGAGCTCGTTTGTGGAATGGAGTATAGGATCCTTCCTCCTCGGTGGCTTATGGTAGCTAAGTCTACTAAACGTATAATTGTCTAATACAGCAATATTGGCATAGCAAAAAGGGTTACTTCGGTTATACGGTAAACAATCGCATTCCGTTGCCGCTCAAACAATACAGCCCTTTAGATCTAAAAAGGCGCTTCGCGCGATAATACCATCGAGAGTTGCCGAGTTAAGCCTTCCCTCTTATTACGAACCCATGTTTAGTAAAACGATTACGCCAAAAGCGCACGGAAACGAGTGATTTGTAGCAGTGCAAAGATGTGACTTAGCATGCAGAAGAGTGACAAAAAGCGTTGCGCAATAGAAAAGCAGTAAAAATGCGTGCCGGCCGGTGCTGTTAGTTTCTCAACGCCCCGCAGATTTCTACGATGACGACACGAAAACCATGCTTCCTTATTTCTCGTTATAATTAGAAAGTTATACAATCCAAGATTCAATAACATATTCATAGTAAAGTTACGGTCAGTGACGTTTATCTAAGCCTCAGTATTAATTTTTAGTACTTTTTTTAAAGTAGCGTTTACTGTTATTTATTATCGAAACAATCGTACAATAAACAGTTAAAAAGCCTGTCCAAAGGGCAGGTAAAAAAGAGTTACAAGTACAAAGATGTTTGTTAAGTTATTGTTTCATTCAAGTAAGGCATTGGCGTATATAGGGTTATTTTTATGGGAGCCTGATCATACCGAATCCCAATGCATTCAATGGAAAAAACTCAACCTTCTGGGCTAGGCATAACCTGTCTCGTTCCTTACCTATCACACCAATACAGTCAAAAGCTGACCTAACTTAACATTTTGACGATTGTCGATGATGGTTGCTATGCTTTTTAAATTGTTTTACGGATACACTTAGACTTAATTTTTGTCGGAAGAGTCCGACCAGCCCTTAAATTACGTAACTATCCACTCTATTGGGTTAAGCATTTAGACAACTCGAAAGAGTCAAAATAATCTGTATGTTTATGACAGTTTAGAGTAGGAGAATGACACACCTACTGGGAAAAAAGTCCCAGAATGTAACAGTGTAACATAAGGTGGTGTGACATACCGGGAACAAAGGGGCTAATTTAGAAAAATCTATACAGTGGAGTACTTGCGTAATTGCACCACTGGTCAGAGTCAGAGACGATCAATCGATGACGCGAGCTCCGTCTCTGCTTACCATGATTAAGCTCTGCGAGTCAGAGCGAAACTTGTCCGAACTCTTCCGACCGAATTCAAGTAAGTGTATCCGTAAAACAATTTACAACGTGTAGTGCTTATAAAGAGAGTTTCAGTTCAAAGGTTGCTATGCTCTCGACGTTAACAAAACCCTTTCGTCCGCGTACAAAACTGTAGGTTCGTAACCAGTTACGAAAGAAGAAAAGACATCTTCATATGATGTCTTTTCTTCTTTCGTAGGAATACATGTTTCTTTATACGACCAAGGAGTTGGTTTTGAAGTTACGAACAAGACATAGTTCGTCCTGGTACGTTACCTGGGAAGAAAATAAACTATTTGTATTTGTATAATTCCTCACCATTTTCGTACGCGGACGAAAGGGACAGAACATCCTATGCTTCTGTTATGCTTGGTTTCGGTATCATCACAGCAGCAGGAAGTTATAGCGGCGGTGCTGCGGTCCTTCGGTTTTGCACATACCAGTGTCGGCCGGCAAGTCGGCACATTCTGGCTACCCTGGTAAGCCGGCTCATTCCTCGCACGCTACACTACAAGCCAGAGCAACACGTGGGACCAGAGCTCGTCCGGCGAGCAGTCGCTGTCTAGAGACGGAAAACAAGACGGGTACAGCCAAATGAGGAAGCGCCGGTTAAAATGATGCGATGAAGCTCTCTGCGAGAAGTAAAATCATGGGTTTTTACACAGAACAAGCCGTTGATGGTGGTGAAGCTTTTGTTTTGATCAGTTTTAACTCGGTTTACATTTAAAAGGTATCAATGCATTTTGGATTGTACCAACAAAGTTCTAATAGCATTGCCATAGTAATTAATTACCATTGTGTTGCGTAATAATGTCTAAACACACAATATTACCTTTAAAGATAGTGGTTTAACCGATTGTTACCATAATGACAGTATTTTATATTGTAACGTGTTAATTATCATAAGACCCCCTATTGTATCTTTTCTTTAATTTTAACTTTTATTTGTCCCTTGTTTCTTGTGTGCAGTAAAGAATATTCTTATCTTATCTTATCATTGCATAAATAAAGACTTCTGAAAATCAAATCAATCAATGCTTTTAGTTGATTCGGCCTCTGTGGCGCAGCGGTAGCGCATCTGCCTACCGTGCGAGGTCCCGGGTTCGAATCAAGCTGGGGATAAAAAAACCCCAGATCTTAGATGTATAAATGTTTTTCATGTCGCTATTTCTAGTTCCCACGACACAGGGTATCCTAGTGTGGGGCCAGAAGCAATGTATGTAAATGTTTATGTCAGTTCACACGATGGATATGGATATAATCAGTCACAATGTAGGCAAATAAAACACTAAGCTAACCGCGATTGTATTTTACCCCAGAAAGACTACCAAAACATCGTTTTGACTCAAGCAAATTTTATAGAAAAACAACACAGCCACAATAAACAAAATTTAAAAAATAACTTATCAAGTGGCGGACAAGCTTATGCGCTGTTGGGTTCCGTGAATTTCCAGTATGTATTTGGAATTATGGAATGAAAGTATTTAGGAACTTTTTTCCATACTTTAAAGCCATAACTTTGTGGCATTTACAATAGGCTATTCGACAGATTTGTGAAAACCATCTCATATTTTTTGTTGATATTGAGTCCTAAGAAAATGGTAATTTTAATATCTTTCGTGTATTACTTATAAAAAAAGCAAACGAAAATTTACTTTAAAAATAAGCCGCCAAAACGCCTTCTTGGGCAATATGGCGTCATGACGTCACAGGTCAGTAAACAAAACCAATGAACTTAAGAACGACAAACACCATTTTTACTGAGCTGTGATTATCCACAATAAACAAAATAGAAATATAATTATCAAATTTTATCCTGATTCTTTTTGATAATTATTTTTTTTATAGTTTAAATGCCTTAAAGCGGTTAAAACCACACAATAATACTGTTTTTTCACACTGTCAAATATCCTATTTAGTTACTGGTACCCGACAGCACAATATACCCAACTAGTACAAGCCAAAGATTAAAAACTACAAACCGATTACGGTAAACATTGACATTCAGACCCCCCGTGGTGGAGTATGGCCTATACCTTCCTCAGGGAAGAGACCCGTGCCCCTCGGTGGGGACATAATGGGTTGATGATGAGAAACACGGTTCGTTTCAATTCCGGGTAAAACAGCGAACGAAAAGTGAACCGCCTCTCGAAGTAACTAAAGCTTGTAGCTTTCAATTTTATGCTAGTTGGATACGGACAGCCATTCGGGATAAATGAGAGTAAAAACCATAGCATCATCACCTCAAACCGTAAAAAGCAGAGAAACAATTTTAAATTAGAAGTATAGCCAATGTGCCTTTGTCAACACTTGTGCGTTTTCTTAGCGTAATATAAGCATTGTTCTCAGTTTGTGACGATACAAAGGTAAAGGGCAGCGAGGTACAGTCACGAGCAATAACATTATACACTGTCACCTTGTACGACGTGTACATTTTGTTTTGTACTGCATATGTGTACGACAATTTGACCTATTTGCTATTTGACCGATTTCTGAAAGTGATCTCATATTGTTTGTTGGCGTTCATAGAGTCCTCAGAAAGTGGTAATTTTAAATTCTTTGGAGTATTTCTTCTAAAAAAGGCAAACGAAAATTTACTTTTCCAATAAGGCGCCAAAACGCTAACCTATGCAATTTGGCGTCGCACAGGAATTATGACGTCACTTCCCGTAAACCAACCAATGAACCTAAGAAAGAATGAATGACAGACGCCATTTTTACTAACATGTGACGTCATCATAGAAACGGCCAATCCAGGCCGTTTTTGATACAAGGCGGCAGATACAAATTACCAAATTTTATCTTGTGTTTTTTTACAAAATATAATTGTTTTTTTAGTTTTAACTATAGTTTTAGGCATTTTTATGCCTTAAAGCGGTTTTTAGACACATCATTTAGTCAAATACCCTATTTGCCTAGTTTTCTAATCATTGGTTACATAATTTAGGACAAATTGTCGTACACTTCTTTCTATGATTTTAAGTTAAGATTTTTAGAAAATGGGACAGTGTATATATATTATGGCTCGTGACTGTCCATAGGCGGTCGCAGCCTGTGGGGACATATAAAGGCCCTGCGAAATGTGGAAAAAAGAACTGTTTTTACCCATGGTGCTCAGGTACGGGTCTCAATAACAAACTAAGTTTTCAATCTTAGCGATGCCTATAGTAAATCAATGATCTGGAAACAAATTTCACTTCACCTAAACCCCAAAGATGATATTATTAACTTTATCCGGATAATACTTGACTTGAGTGCTTACGAAAGTTTTAGTTCAAAGAGCATATCTTTGTCTATGAGCCGATTTCTGAATTAAGAATTTTCGCTAAGTAACTGCTTAACTGTAGTGCTGTCTCGTCAAATTTCTCAGAAAAGAGCGTGACAGAACGTTACTTGAGTATTTACTTAGTGGAAATTCTCAATTCAGAAATCGGCCCTATATTCAGTAGACCATTCTTTCCACACTAAAGCACTTTTATTTTAACGTAATAGTTAATGAATTCTTTTAAAACCCATTACATACATAAGCTCACGCCTGCATCCCAGAGGGGTAGGCAGAGACCAGGCCAGACCAAACAAACATATTACGTGGATAAAAATGTCTACACGATACAAACATTGCTAACCCAAACGCTAACAGTTTGTTAATCTACTGTTACGAGTAACAACTGTCAGTTGTTTTTTTCGTATGTTTTTTTTCTAACTGACAGCTGTTAACAACTGTCAGCGTCCGTGAAACCGGGAAATCCCTTCCTCTTGTCATCCGGCAGGCACAGAAACATCCCCTATAGCAAAACAGACAGACGAGCCAGAAAAGCAAAGCCCGCATCGCATACCCGTCCGGAAGTCGATGTATCCCTCGCCGCCGGACATGACATAGACGGGCGCGGGCTCGTCGACGGGCGCGACGGACGGGCGCGCGGTCGCGGGCACCGCCACGAAGAAGCTGACCGCGTCCCGGTGCCCGTGGAAGCTCAGCTGCGCGTGCGCCATCGAGCACCACGGGATCGACGACGGGACCGGGCTGGAGGAGCGGCCGCGCGACTGCCCTGGTAAGTTGGGATGGGTTGGGATGGATGGTAGCCTTGGGTAACTCAGGAGCCAGATATGATAGGACACATATCTCCCCAGTCGTCAAGTGTGTCCCTGTTATATCTCGGAGATTTCAATTATATCTGGCTCCCTCTCCTACTAAGCTCCTGCTACTTTATCCAGCTCATACACAGTGCGCGAGAGCGAGATCGAGATCGGCTGTCATCGGATACATTCGACCGCATTTCTCGTCGTAGTAACAAACGAGCGACGAGAGAAAGATCACCAGATTCTTAAGAATGTATTGACTTGGTGACCTTTTTGATCGCTATTGGTACGCCTGGCTTGTTCGGCTAACATCGTGCATTCGGGCGCAATACTCGTATTAATGAGATGAACGGTTAAGAAGATAATCATATATGTTTGTCACGCTTTAATTACCGATTTGTGAAACGGAGGTCACCAGATTCATACTAAATATATCGTTTTGGTGATCTTTTCGATATCTTACTTTGGTGCATAGCACGGGAAAGTCAAAACTAGTCTTTATGTAGGTCACAGACGGTAAAGTTAAAAAAGCAATTAAAATTAGGCACAAATGCGAATGCATTGTTTACGTAAATACTTGTTTTGAGTTAGTTTGCGATTGAAGGTCATCAAGCGATCTGATTTGACGTGATTTTAAATATTTTTAATCATTGTATATTTTCAACTTTTAAATATGCCCACCTCAACATGTTTCACAGTCTAATTTGTTCGTATATTTGCTACTAAAGTGATACATTTATATTAACTCTGTTCAGGTTGTCAGTCCTAAGTCTGTAAAGTATGAAGAAAATTTGAAAATATAGTAGGTACAATCTGTTGTGATTATGAAAGAAATTGTGAGCTGGATATAGTAGGAAATAGGTAGACTAGACTCATCACTTGTGTCGCACGGCTCTTATCTCGACTCACACTCTGTTGTACGTCGTATGAGCTAGGATACAACGGTGAGTAAGATATGATTGGGATATAATGTGTCCCGGTGATCAAAGATATGAGATATAACAACTCCCTCTAAGGACACACTTTGCGCAAGTCTAATGGATGGCGTTATAATCATCACACTATATCACACTAATATTATAAACGTGAAAGTTTGTGTGTGTGAAATATCTTATTCCTACGGGAAAATCGATGAACCGCGGGTAACACCGCGGGGCACAGCTAGTAACTCCATATTAATTGTCCTGCGACCTATCTCGCACCGAATATACACAAACAAAAAAAGTCGGGGAATCTGTTATATCTTTTAATATATAAAATTCTCGTGTCTCAATGTTAGTGAATATGTAATGAATGTTAGATGAAATTTTATATACACAATCGGTAGGTCTGAGAATAGGTTGCTATTTATTTTTCATACCGATATCTGGCAAAATAACGTTTGCCGGGACAGCTAGTTCTAATATATAAAATTCTCGTGTCACAATGTTAGTGCGCATACTCCTCCGAAACGGCTTGACCGATTTTTATGAAATTTTATATGTGTATTAATAGGTTTTTATCTAATTTTTATACCCCTATCTGGCAAAACAACGTTTGCGGGGTCAGCTAGTAGATATACAAATATCGTTATGTATGCTAACTGTGAACTGAGTGTCAGAGCTATTGGCGATTTCGTAGCGCTTGAAATCGCCAATCCGCGGTAGCCACGCGTGGCGATTAAGCCCATACTCTCTCTGCCCTACCAGTGGGACGTATATAGTCTGCTTACAATGTCTTTCGGGGATACACCATTGGTTGAAAACTGTACAAGACATTTCATCGTACCTATGTTAAATTTCAATAGATCTGATTTATTTATTTATTCGCGATTTATTTATTTATTTATTTAGCGCTTTTATTCGGGAGCTGGGACGCCGATTGAGGGACCGTGGCATGGACGTTCGCTCTGGGGCATATCTGAGCCAAAGTAACGCGGCCGGTAACGCGGCCAGTATTACCTATGGGGACTTTTGGTTCGGATGTGGCTCGGAGCGATTTATTTGGATAGTTTTTTTTTTCTTTTTTTGCTATTATTTATTATTTTATTATTATTGTTATTGCCTTGACATTCTTTTAATTTAATTCTTTTTGACGAAGCTTTATTTAATTGTGAAACTAACAACTTTGACTTTCATAAAGTAATTATTTTGTTTGTACTATGAATAAAATATTTGATTTTTTTTTTATTTAAAACAATATTTTTTATATTTTTACAAAAATTTAAACAATAATGTATCATCCTACTTATACTTATCAAGTAATCTTGATAAATCAATATAAAGATGTAATAAATGGAGTACGTGCAGTAACACGGTGACACGAGAATTTTATTTTATTTTTTAGATTACACAGGCTGCAGTAATCGATGTTTTACCTGGTGGCTCCTTGGGCGGGCAGTCGGTGAGGGGAACTGAGATCACCACTCCGTTGCTGGTACCGATCCACAGGCGGCCGGTGCTTGCGAGAAGCGCTGTGATTCTGTTGACACCAATAAAATTACTTTTAATAAGACTAGCGGTTCAAGAAGCAACTTAGGACCAGTTTCTGAATTGAGAATTTCGCTAAGTAAATACTTAGGTAACGTTCTGACACACTCTTTTCTGAGAAATGTGACTAGACAGCACTACAGTTAAGTAACATTTTAATTAAAATTTACTTTATTTTCATACATTAAAATGCGAAAATTACTTTTCGACAAAACAGTCATTGAAGTTCATGTTTGTACAAAAAAGGAAGCTAATGTAACGGGAAAGTACCTATACTCTATTCCACGAGTCGAACTTAAAAGAAGAAGAAAAATATATAACAACAAGAACCAAATACTTGCATTTCGCTGGTGTACGTATATTATTGTAAATAATATACGTACACCAGCGAAGCAGCAGCAGTCGAAAAACGAAGTCTCGCGTTTTTCTGCTAGGCTAAGATAAGAAGATAATATAAGAATATTCTTTATTGTACACGAGGCAAAAATACAACCATAAGTAAAACTGGAAGATAATGCATTTAGCATTAAGTTCGCCTTTGTAAGCAAGATAATTATTTGACAGTTGGCTATGATCCATAGACGACAGTGATAGTGTTGTACCTATACTGATGTCAAAGCGAGTGATTGAGTATTGATCGATGAGATGTGGCTCACTGTTCGTTGGTTCATCCTAAGTATCTAATCTCTTTAAACGAGCAATTCTTGTATATATATTTATATAAAATGAGAATCTCGGAAACGGCTCCAACGATTTCCACGAAATTTTATAGGCAGATGCTTTCGGGGGCGTTTAATTGATCTAACTTGGTTACATGTTTAGAAAACGTTGTTTTATCCGTGTTTTAAGGCAATTGCAATTTGCTATAATAACATACAGAGGTAAATTTCGCGTCTACTTGCAAGGTTAGGATAGTTCTGACGGGAAAACGGGCGACCCGTTTCGGGCCGATTTCAAGAGACCCGGTTCGAGTCATGATGTTATTTTTCAGAGTTCTTTTTTTGTTGAAAAAGGATTATTTTCATTTTATATTACATATTTTATTTTACAAAAAAAGTACCGAGCAAAGCTCGGTCACCCAGGTACTTTGAATTAATCGTGATTAAATTGGTTGGTTTACATGATTTCCGGATTCTATTGAAAGCTGGCATAAATATTTATGTTTATGTTCTACGTATCTATCTAGTTACGCCTGGCGACCCAGCCTCTAAACCCGGAGTCAGCTCTATATTCCCAGAGCCCAGACGCTGAGTCAGCAGACGGATGCAGATAAGCCCGAGTACTTGCGGTGCCCAGGGCAGTTAGTTTAAGTTGATTATTCTTTAGCTTAATACAACCATGGTAAAGTCAATACACGTAATTGATTAAAATAATTGTATTTTTTAAAACGTCCTCCGGCTCCCGAAATACTTGACTATCTAATCTCTTTAAACGAGCAATTCTTGTATATATATTTATATACAGTGTGTCCCTGGATAAAGTGCAATCCCGAAAGGGGATGAAACTAGACCATGAATCATTGACTAGAAAAATATAAAAAAAAAATATAAAAAATTATTGTAGGATTTATTGGTATTTTAAGATTTTCATGTTTCATTAAAAACTCTATGTACAAAAGTATTGATTTCTTCCAAAATAATGGGTCTATTTCTTTAAAATAAAAAAAAACAGTATGCCTAATACCTGGCGATGACCATAAATAGTCCGCTAAAAAGTAACTATCTTGGGTAAAAAAATGTATTTTTATGAAAAAAATGATTTTTTTTAGACGTTTATTATAAAAACTTCAAATTACTAAAAAAAATGTGCCCTATAACTATGTAATTTTATAGCTTACTTTTATTCTTTACCATTTTCGCTTCCAAATAAAATAAAAAACAATGTTCTAACTAAAAAATTGGCTAGGTAGGAGTTATTTACATTTTAGTAGGTAATAAAAGTCAGACTTTAATCACAATAACTTTATTAATAAAATTATCCGTAATTTACAATTTTGCATTTTTATTTAATGCATTAAATGTTCAAAATGGCCTCCTCGATTTTGCAAGCACATTACTGCACGAATATTAATTTGGTTAGTGGCTCTGCAAATCATTCCTGGATCCTTTTTAATGTCATTTGCGCACTGAATTATTCGGTCGTGCAACTGTGCCTCGGTATTTATTGGCGTGCTGTATACTCTTTGCTTCATGACACCCCATAAAAAATAATCTAGGGGTGTCAGATCAGGTGAACGCGCTGGCCAGCCTACTGGCCCTCCTCGGCCAATCCACCGGTTCGGGTAATTTTCCTTCAAAAATCACCGCACCTCCCGCCCATAATGTGCAGGACATCCATCCATTTGGAGATACATACGCCCACGCCGTCTCGTAGCCAGGGGAACATCTTCCATCAACATGGGTAAATTTTGTAGTAATTCTAAAAAACGTTCAGCATTTAGGGTTCTGGGTAAAATGACTGGACCAATTAAAATGTCGTCGATTAAGACTGCCCATACGTTTATTGAAAATTTTACTTGAAAAGTAGATGCCCGCTTCAATCGTGGATTTTCGTGAGACCACTGGTGCAAATTTCTGCAGTTTGTAATGCCGTCTCGGGTAAATGTCGCTTCGTCCATCCAAAAAATGCGTTTGGGAAAATTTGGGTCAGCTCTAATTTTTCTTAGAATCCACGTCGACATTCCGCATCTTGGACGATTATCTACATTTTCGTGTAAATGTTGTACTCGTTGGTAATGGAAAGGATGCAATCCCTCCTTTTTCAAAATTCGCCAGACAGACGTCTTCGATATGCCATGACGCAACGCTAATCGTCTTATGCTTGTTGTAGGGTCAGCAAACAGATCGTTTAAAATGGCCTCTTCTATCGCATTGTCAATAACGACAGCTGGTTGCTCACGGCGATCTCGTGCCAAACCAAGTCCAATGTTGGAGAGCCTCCTATGAATCTCTTGAAAATTTCGAGCTGAGGGTATGAGTCTGCCCGGGAAAGCATTTATGTATGCAGTCCGAGCGACTGTTGTGCGACCATGTGACATGCCATAATAATAATGCATGTCGGCTATTTCTCGAGGTGAGAACTCTGTCAATCGCGGCATTTCGTCAACACTTAACAGCAGAACAGGAACAGTCCAAACGTAACGAACAGTAGAAAACGTAACAGTCAACAATGTAACAAAAACTTAATAACAAATCAACGAGAACACAATGCGAGAACGAGAACAGTAGTAGCAGCGGCGAGAATATCGGAGCGACTGTGTAAGTCCTGTTTCGAACCCCCTGCCTCCCCTCCCCTCGCCTTCCCTCTACCTGAGTGTAGAACAAAAGGACTGCGACTGCCGAAGGGCACAGAGTAGGACGGAAACAATGGAAAAAACGGTCTCTACCTGCACGGTAACACGATTAGGCTCCACTTTAAAAGTTCGTAGATAGCGTGTTTTTTTAGTTAGAACATTGTTTTTTTTTTATTTGGAAGCTAAAATGGTAAAGAATAAAAGTAAGCTATAAAATTACATAGTTATAGGGCACATTTTTTTAGTAATTTGAAGTTTCTTAAAATAAACGTCTAAAAAATCATTTTTGTCATAAAAATACATTTTTTTACCCAAGATAGTTACTTTTTTGCGGACTATTTATTATTTCATGGTCATCGCCAGGTATTAGGCATACTTTTTTTTTATTTCAAAGAAATAGACCCATTTTTTTGGAAGAAATCAATACTTTTTGTAAATAGAGTCCTTAATGAAACATGAAAATCTTAAAATACCAATAAATCCTACAATAATTTTTTATATTTTTTTTTTATATTTTTCTAGTCAATGATTCATGGTCTAGTTTCATCCCCTTTCGGGATTGCACTTTATCCAGGGACACACTGTATAATCAGAATCTCGGAAACGGCTCCAACGATTTTCACTAAATTTTGTAGGCAGATGTTTTCGGGGGCGTTTAATTGATCTAACAAGGTTACATTTTTAGAAAACGTTGTTTTATCCGTGTTTTAAGCAAATTGAAATTTGCTATGACAACATACAGAGGTAAATTTCGCGTCAATCTGCAAGGTTGGGATAGTTCCGACGGGAAAACGGGCGACCCGTTTCGGGCCGATTTGAAGAGACCCGGTTCGAGTCATGATGTTTTTTTTCAAAGTTCTTTTTTTGTTGAAAAAGGATTATTTTAATTTTATATTACATATTTTATATTACAAATATTACGAATCGCTCATAGCCTGGGCTGCCTGAGTGATCGTAAACGATCACTAAGGTTAAGCAACATACGGCACGTTCAGTCCATAGATGGGTCACCGTCTATGACTAACGCTAGTGGCATTTTTTCCGAGCGATTCCGTGCTTCGCAAGGTACGTTAAGCAGTTGGTGCCGGCTGCCGTCGACAGATGGCAGTCGTTAAGCCAAGTCAGAGGCCTTAGGGCGGCTTGAAAACTTCTGACAGTAAGACCAGCCACTAGTCTTACAAGCCTCCACCAATCCGGACTTGGCCCCCGTGGTGGAGTATGGCCTATACCTTCCTCAGGGAAGAGACCCGTGCCCCTCAGTGGGGACATAATGGGTTGATGATGATGATGATATTACAAAAAAAGTACCGAGCAAAGCTCGGTCACCCAGGTACTTTGAATTAATCGTGATTAAATTGGTTGGTTTACATGATTGCCGGATTCTATTGAAAGCTGGTATAAATGTTTATGTTTATGTTCTACGTATTTTTCCTTGTCGCGAAAGAGATGAAGCACACACCTGACGAGCGAGAAGCCGAGTTTGCCCGTGCCCAGCATCTTGGAAACGTAAGGCTCGATGTCGACGTCGATGAGGTGCTGGTAGGTGTGCGCGTGATAAAGCCGCAGCGTCGAGTCCATCTTTATTGACACCTGCGGACACACGATTTCAATGCCAATTTTAACAATAATCTGAGTTTTAATGCGATAGGCTATTTGGCAGTGTGAAAAAAACAGTATTGTTTATACGTATTCGTATAAATTATGAGTCCTAAAATTGCTTTAGGGCACTTTAGCTAAAAAAAACAATTATTATTGGTAAAAAAAACACAAGATAAAATTTTATAATTATGTATCTGAACTGCAGCTATTGCATCGAAAACGGCCTGGATTGGCTGATTCTATGATGATGTCACATGTCATTAAAAATGGCGTCTGTCATTCATTTTTTCTTTCTTACGTTTATTGGTTGGTTTACTGGCAAAGGACGTCTTAATTCCTGACGACGCCGTATTGCACAAGATAGCCTTTTGGCGGCTTATTTCAAAAGTAAATTTTCGTTTGCCTTTTTTCGAAAAATACACGAAAGAATTTAAAATGACCACTTTCTGAGAACTCCATTAACACCCAACAAAAAATATGAGCCTATTATGCAGTTGAAGAGTTGGCACGGACTACTGCAGTGAGCCTGGCTGCACGGGTCTCTTCCCTGAGGATGGTCTATACCTTCCTATAGCCTATGCCATACTCCACCACGGGGGCCAAGTCCGGATTGGTGGAGGCTTGTAAGACTTAGTGGCTGGTCTTGTCAAAGTCAGATCCGAAAGATCGATGTGTAGGACGATTCAATGAATTAGCCCTTATACCAATTATAATGAGTCTCTGTTTGAGACAGAACGAATTATCAAATTGAATCGCTCGTAGCCCCGGCCGCCTGAGTGTTCTTAAATGATCACGAAGGTTAAGCAACATAGGGCGCGTTCAGTGCATGGATGAGTGACTTTCTATGACTAACGCCAGTGGCAATTTCCCGAGCGGTTCCGTGCTTCGCAAGGTACGTTAAGTAGTCGGTGCCGGCTGCCGTCGATAGATGGCAGTCGTTAAGCCAAGTCAGAGGCCTAGGGCGGCTTGAAAACTTCTTAACAGACCAGCCGCTAGTCTTACAAGCCTCCACCAATCCGGTCTTGTCCTCCGTGGTGGAGTATGGCCTATGCCTTCCTCAGGGAAGAGAGCCGTGCCTCTCGGGACACTGGCCGCATTTAGCTTAACACATTGACGAGTAATCACTAAGTCATCGATTACGCGTCCGATTACAATTTTCGATGGATTTTCGTGTGCGTTCAGCAGAAACTTTGTAACCGATTACTCATCGGTGTGTTCTGCTAAATGCGGCCAATGGGTTGATGATAAGAATAAGAATAATTTATTTTCCAGAAACCTTACAGTGTTGATACAATCTAAAATTACAACTAGTTTATGAATCAACATTATTATATATTAGCTTCTGTTGCTGTGCTAGGCTCGACGCCTGTATTACAGCAAGCAGTGCCAATTCCCCAGTGTGATGGGTCAGTTTCTAGTTACAGAAGTAAAAGTCGTAAAAGTGTCACTTTGATATTTACCGCCTCGGCACGTTGGGGCCTTAAACAAAAGAAATTAAAGGAAGCCGACGCGGCGCAAACACGCCAGTGAATTTGGCTCGCAGCTCGTCTCATTCTACTATTATGTAGATCACGCAATCAGTATTTTAGAATGGATTTATAACGAGACGATCCTGCATCACTTAGGTAGGTTCCTATTCTAAATACCGGTGGAGATGAATATTTTGAGTGATGAAGAGTAGTGTTTTATTTTGTGCTTCAGTAGGTATATTGTGTACCATGATTTTTTTTCTACTTAAAGTATTTTTGCCGTCTAAGTTGTATTATTGAAATTATTGTTTTTTTACTAAAACCAAGATACTCAATACTCAATACTCAATACTTTATTGCATTCCACAAGTTGTAGGGTTGTTACAATTTAACTTAACAGTTATTTGATGAGATCTTTGTGGACCCTGTAGGGCACGCCTTCGTGTGTACCGACACTATCTAAGCGAACGGACTTTAACCATAGCTGTACTTGCATGATGAATGCAAGTATTGGTTGCACTCATGGATCTTGAGATTCTTGGTATACGAACACTCATACCTAATTTGTAATAGCTTTAAGTTGATTTGAGAAAAGATGGTCAGAGTGGAGTTTTTTTTTCGCTGCCTTTTTCTCCACTACAGACGGCCCCAAGGCAGCGGCTAACGTTATACACAACTGTATGTACATTGACATTCAACAAGCAGAATGTAAATTCTTTACGTTGAAATAAAAATTTTTGAATTTTGAATGATAATGATGAAGTGAGCGTCTTACCCAGACCCCGTCGCCGGCGCAGGCCATCTGGCGCACCTGGCTCTCGTGGCGCGGGTGCGCCTCCAGCGCGTGCTGGAGCCTTCCCGCGCGGGGCTCCAGCACGTGCACGCGGTTCCGGAACCCGCACCACACCGTGTTGCCCACGGGGCTCAGGCAGCGGACTGCGGACGGGGGGCGGTTGTAGATGGGTAGGCAGATTGACTACTACTAGGGGACACATCGCTCGTAGCCTGGGCTGCCTGAGTGATCTTAAACGATCACTAAGGTTAACATACGGTGCGTTCAGTCCATGGATGGGTCACCGTCTATGACTAACGCTAGTGGCATTGTGGATTCCGTGCTTCGCAAGGCACGTTAAGCAGTTGGTGCCGGCTGGCAGTCGTTAAGCCAAGTCAGAGGCCTTAGGGCGGCTTGAAAACTTCTGACAGTAAGACCAGCCACTAGTCTTACAAGCCTCCACCAATCCGGACTTGGCCCCCGTGGTGGAGTATGGCCTATACCTTCCTCAGGGAAGAGACCCGTGCCCCTCGGTGGGGACATGATGGGTTGATGATGATGATGATGAGGGGACACATGTACTTAGACACTCTTAACTATTTAGAATTCCGTGAAAGGTTCCAGCTGGTGTGAGTGTGTGTATGTGTGCGTTAACCTAGAACGGGTCCATTGTCTTGAACCGGTCGTGCACGCGGTTGATACTTTTTAAAACAAATTTGTCAAACTTAGTACCAGTAAGTGTGTCAAAAAGTAGAAACACTACAATCTTTCAGGCAGATATTCCACAATAGTGTAATAACATGTTGTTATATAACTAGATATGCCGTTAAATAAATGTCTGATTAAAATATAATTATTGTAATGTAGTATGGGTGACTATTGTGCCTCCCTCTTTTTGAAGACTACAAAACCTTTTTTATAACAATTTCGCGAAGTCACCTGAGCACTTGGAGTCCCCCAGTGTGACGAGCATGTGTTTCCCGAAGCACCACTGGCCGTCGGCCTGCCGCGCGAATATGGCGACGGTTCCGTCCGCCAGCGCCACCACGCAGCGGGACGCGCACGCCGTTATAGACAAGATGGCGTCGCGGAGCTTCACGCTGCAAATGCATTTTTGTTCATCATAATAGGCTAGTTTCCCAAAAAAATGTAATTAGTCCGTCTTTTAGATTATTCAAAAATAAGGGACACGTATTTTTTTGTTTGTAAATTAGACCAAAAATGACAAAGATATAGCCCATTAAAGTTACGTGTGACGTCACGCCGTGCTGCATTTTGTAGCACTGAGTGACGTCACACGTAACTTCAATGGGCTATATCTTTGTTATTTTTTGTTTAATCGAAAAAAGAAAAAATACGTATCCAATATTTTTTTATAATCTAAAATACGGACTAAATAGAATTAAATTATTTTGACCCTGGAAACTACTCTATTCTCATTATTGCATTCTTCAAATGTAAATGATTGCAAGTATGTGAAGGTTGATGTGCTGTCGACTATACACTAGACGGGCCAGCATGACAGATGTGGACTCGGCTCTTGTCTACCTTTACTTTTTTGTTTCTCTTTCTACCCTCAGAAACTCAGAATACTCAGAAATTTAGGATTACTATCTCGCTTAGAAATGCAAGGGACTGTGGTCTGCTACTGCTATGTTGTAGGATAGTATTATGATAAAAGATCAGATGTTAAGTTTTACGTTATATTTATGAAAATGAGTACTTTGAATATTAAGGATCACCAAAAAGAGTTACACAAAAAATAAATAGTTTGTAAGCTTAAAATCTAAAAGGCCATTGTGCACTCGTATCATCATGCCTAATAAAGTAAATATTCTCCCTATCTGGACGTGCCTCAGGGAGTCATTAGCGCTTTGCCGCTACCGGAGGACCGTATTTGTGGTGGAGAGAAAAGGGTAGTGGAAAACAAAACTGTACTTTGGCCATCATTTCTGTCATCATTGGAGAAGATTTTAACTTAAATACTTGCTACATACTTAATTATATTATATTATAATCCAGGCAGATATTTACTAAAAAGGAGGCTTTAACAATGTACTGTACATGCATTTTCTAAATAGTTTTCGAGGTGTAGGCAAAAAACCGCAAACAAAGCAGATTTTTTTGCTATAATTGCGTTTTTTTTTTTTTCAATATTGCGTCACGCTCAGATTCGGTTTCAGCACCCCAAAATACATATGGAATGAAATCAGAACTACCCAAAACTTTCCCACCAGCGCCCCTTTACAGTACAAATTGACTGAATTATATTGCTTCGGCCAGACTCACGAATAGCACCCGTTCACGAGCATAAGATTGCGGCTATAAAGAAACAAGTAGCGGCAAGTCCGTACAAGTCAGTACTGTTTGTTTGTTTTATGTTAACTTTTAAATCCATAATGTTATGTTAATAATAGTAATTAACCTCTAAACTAAAATAACTTTAATCAACTTCGGACGAAACATAAAATTTAATATTTACTTCACTCCACACTCAATACCCAACTCTCATTGTCATGCAAGTAAGCTCTAGTCTCTGCATTCGAATCTCGAATTCAACCTCTCGATTCCACCTCTCGACTCAACCAAAAGTCCTAAGCATAAACCAACCAAACAACATTGGGGAAATCCCAAAAGGTAAGTAGACTAAAAAACCGTTTGTTAAAACGTTTCTTTCGCAGTTTTTTTTCAGCTCAGAAAAAAAAACCGTTTTTTGCATCTCTAGACCCACCTGACGATGCAGCGGCTGTAGTTAGCAACGGCCGAGTGCACGTAGAGCGCCCCGCTTTTAGTCCCGAGCCACATGGTCGCCATCACGGAGCTCATGTCCCTCTCCAGAGCCCTCTCAGGCCGGAGGAGGGTGCTCATGTCTTCTTCTAGCGCCGCGTCCACGCCGGCCTCGGGGAAAGCGCCACCTGGCGGAGGAATAGTGGTTGCTGGGCCCGATATTTTCGGATTGAGGCTCTGATCAGAAGGTCTGCGTTTCAAATGGTTTCAGATTGTCAGGTTGCTTGAATGCCGTTGACACGACGGATGAAACTGCCAATGTGAACTTACAAACTGTAAGTTCTTTTGGTATAAAAAGAAATCAAACCAATTAATCAATTAACCACTGCATCAAAACTGCCATTTTGCAGACGGGATGCAGTTGGAACGCAGTCCGTTTGTTTAGAGTGTTAGGTGAGAAATTGTATGTAAACATAAATAAACATTTACATGCAGGCATATACATTGCTTCTGCTACACACTAGGTTACCCTGTGTCGTGGGAACCAGAAACAGAGACATCACAAACATGTAAACGTCCAAGACCTGGTGTTTTTTTGTCCTCAGCCGGGATTCGAACCCGGGACCTCTCGCATGGTAGGCGGATGCGCTAACCGCTGCGCCCCAGAGGTCGTCGAGCTGACGTATGCGACGCCTCAGACACTCGGGTTTCCTCAAAATATTTTCCTTCACATCTAGCAAGAGCTCACTGGTACTTCAACTAATAATTCAGTTTTTGAACTAAAACTTTCGTAAGCACAACACATTGTAAATATTTAACATCGGAGCGAAACCTGGTCGGACTCGCCCGATAAAACAAGACCCGTAAGTTGATTCGGATTAAATGTTTACAAGAATTCACAGATTTAGAAAATTAAGTCATTGAAGAAGAAGAAGAAACATAAACAGAAATAAAATAAAAACAGAAGGAAAATAAAGGTCAGCTATAAATGGCAGCTGACTCAGCAGTATGATAGGCCAGCCTTCAGCGCTGATTTTCAGTCAGTGCCAAGAGATACCCCGCGAGCGTCACAGAAAGCGGTGTGGTACAACTATAAAAGAATAAGATTAAGAAATCTGGCTCCTGAGATACGGAGATACATTACCCCACCTAGTTCAGGAGCCAGGGCACAATGCTATTGTAAATAAATTTGATTTTATTTGTGTTCAAATAAACAATTATCTTATCTTATCTAATACATTGGTAATACGACGGGAGAAAGGAACAACAGAATATTCCGAACTCGGGACTCCCACTGGACCGACGATCCGAAGCTGCTGGCAGCTGCTGGATAAGAATGGTCGTGAGCGTGGCGTGCCTCGGAGAAGCCTATATCCAGGAGTGACGAATAAGAGCTGATGGATTACCTTTGATAGGGGTGGAGTCGAGGGGCGGACTGCCGACCGAGGGTTCATGCATTTCGGGCGGCTCCTCACTAGGGGGCGCCCGGGGCGCCGTCGGAGTCGCCGGGGGCGTCATCAGTACTGACTTCTCCTAAGAACGAAGGGTACAATCTTTAGTCCAAGATCAGAATGTACGAGCCGGGAGGTTCTGTTGCTCTGTCACATCGCAGACGATGCGAAGAATGTTCTTGATTGTACAGGGGTGACAAAATCGTGATTTTTACCTTTAAATTTTACTCGGCAAAACGTGGGCCTATTTTAGTAATTGGTGCCTCTGCCTACCCCCTCGGGGATAACGGACCTGAGTTTATTTATTCTTATTTTTTTACTGACAAAAGTTCAAAATCACGATATATTTATCGTTATATTACGTATTACGAATTCCATATTAAAGTTACTCTGAGGCACTAAAATGTATGGATTGGATGATATTTTTTTCGACATTAACGGTCACAGGTTTGTTCTGGTGTGGCGAATTTCTACAAAGGAATCTATGGTTGGTGGGTAAAGTCTATTAACGACCAGCAGTCCTAGTTTCTCACCATTTAGACCATCTCTGGAATTCCACAAATATAAAAAAAACAAATCCAAATCGGTCCAGCAGTTCTCGAGTTTTAGTGACACTAACGAACAGCAACCTATTTATATATATAAGAAAAAAGGTTGGCTCACCATTCTGATGGCACCGATGGGAACTTCGTTGGCACTGTTAGCATCTGTGGCGACGGTTCCGGTCTCGTCAAGTTTCGTGTTGGTCGGCGGCGCTTGAAGCTGAAACAAGAAAAGGCATTATTTACTCGTAGTTAGATTGATAATATCCCACTTCTGAGATCGACATCAGGTGGGATCGTTTCTGGCTCTAAGAAAACTGTTTCATAATCGTCATCAGGTAATATAAGTCCACTGCTGGACATAGTCCTCCCCTAATGAGCGCCATAGCGCCCTGTTTTCAGCTTGCCGCATCCAACATCCGCTTGCAGTTTTTCGCAGATCGTCATCCCACCTCAGTGCTTAGTGCGAGTTTTTTTAACTACTCGATCGCGTTAACGTAAACTCATATTCTATAGTAGTGACAAAGCGCGCCACCCAGTTGTCTCTTTGTCCACTGGTGGGATGTCAAAGTGAATGAGAAAACTCGCACTAACCATGCTGGTCTGGAGAAAACTGTTTGGCTAAAATTAATTTAGACACTCGAGGTCACATGGAACATAAACAGTATGTGTTTAACAAAAAATACAAAAGAGGATTGGTTTGGAGTTTCTCAGCCACTTTGTTCTCGATGTTGTGAAGCTGCGCTTTGATAAATGTTTATCTTTGATAAATGATTATCTTTCTTTCTGTCAAAATCCAAACTTATTTGACAGTTAGGCGATTGGAACCGCTCAGGATTTGGTGCGCTAGAGGGTTGAACTTAAAAACTCACCAATAGTTTTTCGCGCTCCTCTTCGGCCAGCATTCTCTCTTCATATTCGGCGTAGTCTTCAGCCTGCGCGCCGGGGACTGAGGCGATGCAGAGGACGTGCTTGTCGCTCACTGAAAACGATTCGATGATCTCGCCCGGGTTGTGGGCATCGATGACCTGCGGGCCGGTCAAAGGGTTAATGACAGTGTGGCGAGCACATGTCAATTCTGCGCGCGTACAGTGCCACCATCTTATCTGTTCAGTTGATAGAGGCGCTAGTGGAGAATTTAGTAGTAACATTTAAGAAATTTACCTAGAAAAACCCATCTTTAAATTTTAATAAAAATATGTCTTTAAATCTTAGTAAGTGAATAAATAAAACAAAAAATGGGGAACAGGATTTACAATTACTTAGTTAGTTCCAATTTTGCCCACCTGAACAGATGACTTGGTGGCTCTGTACTATAAATTCCATTCCTGCATCGCGCAAGCAAAGTATTACACACTAGCAACCCGCCCCGGCTTCGCACGGGTGGCAAAAACGTTTCCGTGGAAATTGCTGTATTAGTTCCGTGGAAAATTCCCGGGGTAGTAATTTTTTTACACCTTGGGTTACATTATTCGAGATTTCGTACGGAACCCCAAACTTTTTGAAAATCCAATATAACCTAGATTAGTCGCGAAGAACGTACATTCCTAATGGTGAAAGAATTTTTAAAATCAGCCTAGTTTCTGACCTATTCATTACAAACATAAACAAACAAAAATACAAATCTTTCCTCTTTATAATATTAGTATAGATAGATGACTTCCGATTACGATAAATACGACGTCCAACAAACAACAGTAGGACTGGCCGTCCCCAGGCATACGATCTGCCTGGCGGGAAATTTCCCTTTATAGTGGAAGAGCACGATCACCCGCTCTTCCTTATACCAGTCTCATTTGTATAGTTTTTGAAATAATTGAAGTAGTTTTATTTTTCAAATCCGGGTTCGATTTCCGGGCAGAGTATAGGTTTTTTTAAAATGTAAGAATGCAGTTTTTCTTGTTATTAAATTCGTTGACATCGTACCTTAGAGCCGATCGTCGTGTCTTATAGTTTCAGACTTTATATGGTAGTCGCTAGGCTCACCATAATAACCGCCTTGTTAGGGCGCGCGGTGGCGATCCAGACAAGTGACGTCATCCCCTTCTCGTTGACGGGGATGCTAGTCGACTGGAGTTGCCGGCTCAGCTGCTCCACCTCCGCAGAGTGCTCCGCCTGGACCAGGCCCATCTCTTCCGCTAAGGGCATAAGGTCGAGTTTTGTATGACGAACATGACGATCAGTGATCAGAATTTTAGTCGTTTTTGTGGAATTTGAGATTCGTTTGTGAACGAAGAAACATGAACATTCCGATCAGTAATCGGAATTAAGCTGGCTTCCCATGGTGCGCAATTCTGCGGATATCGATACGACCCGATATCCACGACCAGTACGGCGCACCGCCACAAACGTCTGTGCTAACGCGTACCGAGACCCTTCCCACGGTGTGTCGTGCGAGCTGGTCCGCGTCCGTCCGCGATATCGCGGACCGTGGGGAGCCGACTTAAACGAGAGGCGTTTTTGAATGAAGAACTTGAGCTGATCAGGATCGGCATCAGGGTAGTTTTTATTGACAAAAATGATGATGTGTGATTGGAATTAGAGACTAGATTTTCCTTGAAGAACATGACGATTAGTGATCGATATGAGAGAGACGTTTTCGAGTGAAGGACATGACGATCAATGACGCGTTTCTGATCATAGATTATGACGATCAGTAATTGGTTATTGAACTAAGAGGGAGAATAGTGCTCGTCCATACAAAAAGAGAAAATATTTTTCCACTTCTAAATATTTTCCAATCTCCATGATTTTTTGTTATTGACACAATAAATGACTAGATTTATAGCTTTTCCTTTTTCAAAATTTGCTATAGATTTAATATAGAAACTTAATTTTTGTGACCAAAACTGTGTCGAATTAAGCAGTTTGTTGAACAAAATTTTTTTTTATATTTAATGAAAGTTTATGATTATTTTTAATTGATATTATACTTGAATTTATATAATGAAATGCATGTTAATGTAATTGTATAGGTATTTAATGTCACCGGTTTTTGTGATGTTAATTTTATTTAACCTGCTGTATTGGGTGGAAAACTGGAAAACCTGTAAGGGCGGGATCTTTTAAGCAATAAAATAAATAAATAAATAAAAAACAATGTATGAGAACTCACCCAAGCTGACGGTGGCCTCCGGTTCGTCCCGCGCGTAGAACACGCTCCCGCCGACCATGCAGCCGCCGTCCGCGGTGACGCCGCCCGCGTGCGAGACGCCCGCCGCGCATAGGAGCGTCATGCGAGGCACGCTCTCCGCTACTGGCCTGCAAATTAATAAGGCACATCATCATCATCATTCGGCCACAAGAAGTGCACTGCTGGACATAGGCCTCCTCCATGGATTTCCAAAAAGACCGGTCGGAAGCGGCTTGCATCCAGGCATATCACCAGTTAACAATAATAACATCCACAATCCACATAAGTCTGTTGTCTTGGTCAATTATTTTTTTAGTTTGATATTAATAGGAATGTTAACAGCGAAACTGAACAGAATATTACTTACAATGTATCTATTGTAAGGCCTATTAAAGATTTGCACGGAATTACTGAAGAATAGGAAATAAATAACTTTGTTTCTTAATAAATAGATTTGACTTCTCAAGTTACAGTTTTTTCTTGGTTACCTTATGTATGACGTGAAGTTCGAATCTTATGTTTACAAAAATATACAACGGGTAATAACTAATAACTGAAAAAAAAAATTGTCTCATTTTTATTCATTATTTTTAAATCATGGCCAGATAATCCCCTTAAATTTGTCAATGGAATTCAAAGTCTACCTGTAGTATGATGTATATATTATTGGTTCCAAAATGTACGCACACACCCACGTATTTCCCGGGATTTTTTTATATAGATTTTTGTTTTTTTTATTTCCGGGACAGACCAGGACCTAAATTCTGTTATTCATTGCCGCTTCAAGTCTACGCGCGCGCACATATAAAACATTCTAGCCATCAATGGTATGAAAAAAACCAGGTTCCGTGACCCGACTGTCACCGTATAATGCACTAACAGAATCGAAGCCCTGGGCAGTAGACAAAATAATTTTCTGACGAGCTGCTTCATAGACGATTTACTTTTTAGTCTAGTAGCAATTTCGTCAAGATGATTTTAGGACGAGTTAATCCTGTAGACCAGATGCTTTTATGATCATCTGATACTAACTACTACTAACCCTCTGATCCCTACTCGGACATTCAAAGACTGGGCTTCCCTCGCGGTACAGACCTGCAGTATATCGGGACTGGAACAGGCACTCCGCTCGAGGACATGGAGGCCGAGGGGCTTGGCCCCTTGGCCTGGTTGCGGCCGGGAAGCGACCAGCCGTAGGCCTGTGTGCGCCCGTCTTCCTTGCGGACGTGAGCTCGGACCTGGATGGTAGGGTAAGGGTTTGCTTGAAAAAGGGTCGGGGTTTGGAGTCCAACCAAAGATACAATGTACACCAATAGACTATTTCAAAATGTTTGAAAAAAAAGAGTAGGTATTACTTATACGTATTCGTATAAATTATGAGACTTATAAAACTACTTGAAGGAATTTAAAGTAAAAAAAAAAATTATAAAAAAAACAGGATAAAATTTGATATGCATCAGCAGTCATTCTATCGAAAACGGCCTGGTATGGTCGAATCTACGGTGACGTTGTAGGGGTTGATGCTTGGCCTTATAGTGGATGTGGTAGCCGGGCTAGCTTGAGTAAAACCACTAGTTGCGTAGAAAATTATAATATTTGATTGTGGAGCACAAAGAGAGAGAGATAGAGCATACATAATGTTACTATATCAAATTAATCTGTTGGAGATGCCAACAGACGTCACAGCTCAGTAAATATGGCGACTGTCATTCATGGCCTTATTAATTTCATCGGTTTTGTTCATGGATGTTTGTTTACTGACCAGTGACGTCATAATACCTGTGCGGCGCCATATTGACCAAAAGGTAGCGTTTTGGCGGCTTGTTTTGAAAGGAAATTTTCGTTTGCTTCTTTTGTGCAATGAACACCAACAAAAAATATGAGATGTTTTTCAGAAACCTGTAAAATAGCCTATCGCAGCAGCATACTATGCCCCTTTTTATTTGTACTTTACTTACAGTCTGTTAGCTTTTAGAATATACCTCGGGCTCTGGAGTAGGCTTCGGTTTTCGCCGAAAGCACACGAGTGTAATACTACTTTCTGCTCTATATAAGTGAAACTAAGTCTCATATTAGTTCCGATTTCGAAATTAAGTGTCAAAGTTCCGATATTTCTATTACACGAATATATCCGTTTCTATCCGACAGTATCCGAGGAATATTCTAAAAGCTAACAGACTGTACAATGTTTGTCATAACATAATACTTAGTTGTAGTACATAGTGACACGATTTGAGTTAAACTTGTGACCCTTTAAAAACTGTATCTTCCACAGGTCCATCAGATTATACGACGTAAGAATAATTTAAAATATGTAACAGCGAGTATGGTAATAATAATAACTTGTTCATAGCACAATCACTTGCTCTGGTCCCAAACGAGGATACATAAACTAGGTATGATCCATTTGTCTATATTTGACATTTTTCTCAGACTTTAAACGACAATAAATCAAAAACCTTTAGCGTCAGAAAACTCGATACCGTTTGCAAATTTAGTACTAGCTAGCACTAAATTTGCAAACTGTTTCGAGCCCTCTACCGCTAAATGTTTTTGATTTATTGTCGTTTAAAGTCTGAGAAAAATGTCAAGTATAGACAAATGGATCATAGTATGCTTCGTCTGAAAAGAGATGATTTGCGCAGAGCTGTGGCCATCCTAACAGGCCACTGCTCACCGAACAGACATTTCCACAACATGGGACTAACCGACAGCCCGCTTTGCCGGGCGGCAGCCGGCACCAACTGCTTGACATGCCTTGCGAAGCACGGAACCGCTCGGAAAAATGCTACTTGCATTAGTCATAGAACGGTCACCCATCCATGCACTGAACGCGCCCTATGTTGCTGAACCGTGGGAAGCCAGCTTTAGGCAGTTGGTGCCGGCTCGGCAGCCGTCACAAAGGTGGCAGTCGTTAAGTCAAGTCAGAGGCCTTAAGGCGGCATGAAAACTTCTGACAGTAAGACCAGCCACTAGTCTTACAAGCCTCCACCAAACCGGACTTGGCCCCCGTGGTGGAGTATGGGCTATACCTTCCTCAGGGAAGAGACCCGTGCCCTTCGGTGGGGACATAATGGGTTGATGATGACTCAAATCAATATTGTAGATTTGTAAGGCCACGAGCCCTGGGACAACAAGCGGCGTTACGACCGTAATGGAGGGCTCTCATCCACACCAAAGTCTTTGACTTAGAAGGTCTCAGCCGATCTAAGCTGGACGTGAAGAGAGATGCCAGTAGAGCCCGTCCACCTGCTGCGCTAAATTATTACGAGTATAAACATTAAAATTTCTGAAATCTGATTATTATTATTTTTACTATTACGTTGACGGTTTGCTCACATGTCTGGAATGTGGCAGAGCCTTTATAAAAAGGGTTGGCTATGCGAGCCGAAGGTAGACCAACCCCTCCAAATGTCCTTCGTTGGCACTTCTTCTAAGTAAGCCTTGACGTCAATCGATTATGTCTGATGATTCAATACTTTTATTATAAATAGTCTCAATACCTTACAGTAAAGTTTACGTAGTCAACGTGACCGAAATCGGTCGGAACCATCATCATACTATAGTAATGTGTAGATATATTTTTTCAAAACACTTTTTTTAAAAAGCGGTGGTGGCGTAGCGAGTTTGACCCTTGCTTCTCGATCATGAGGGTCTGGGTTCGAACCACGCATGTACCAATGACTTTTAGTTACGTACATTTGTTTGTACAGCAACACCATTCGCTGATAAATTGTGCCCGGATAACGGCGACAGGCTCGCCACTTGTCACGTTTGGGACCTAATAAACTCGGCAAAACGTGGGCCCAGTTCTAGTGATTAGTGCCTCTGCCTACCCCCTCGGGGATAACGGGCGTGAGTTTATTTATTTATTTCATTTTTTATTTATATTTTTTCAAATTCAACCTGCTATTCATTGAAATACTTTCTTGTGCATAATGAATTCCTTGAATTCCAAATCCTTTGCTTATGGAGTTCCAGTAACCCAAAATCTCTGTTCTATTTAATATAGCATTTCGCTGTTTTATTTCAAAGTTAGCACGAACGAAGAATCAGTTTGAGAATATTTTGTATACTCTAGAACAATCATTGTTTGTGGAAGGGGTTTAAAAGGACACAACAAAGAACACACACAGGAAAAAAACATAAAATATATATTTAATGCATTCATGCAAACTCAAAGAGTTACTAAAAGACAATACATAAATGTCAACACTAAAATAAAACAAACATTTCATACCATACGGTACTCTAGTGACCTCAGAGCCGATGTCGGTTTTATACTGCACTGGTAATTCGATATCTATAAATATAATCGTCGTAATAAATAAGATATTGCATTGGCTGCTTCTAGACATAGACAAAAATTAGAAAAAAACAATTTCAAAAATTGTCTATGACACCACTGAAACCTAATGGTGTACTAAAATTAACTTAAAAATGTAATGAGTATTCTTATGAATTAAATTAAATAAATAGTTTACACATTTAAATATCACATTTCATCACATTTTTCATCTTAGATGTTAAACTTGAAGTTTCATATGGCGGACACACAACACAGAACATTGCACTAAAGTCTCTTCACTGTTTCAACTGAAACCAAAGAAACGGACAGGATTAGGTGAAGGGAAAGGATAAATCATAAAAAAGGGGAAGGAAAATAGAAGTAGATCTGGGATAGGAAAGACAGGTTTCGGTTGTAGAGCCACGAATCGTTAGAATGAGTGATTTTGTTAATTATTCCCGCTAACCCGGCGGTACTCGCTACTGGGTAAAAAATACCACAGAGTGGTTGAATTTGTTTACATCTTTTATTCTGTGCGCTCCCGGTCCATACGATTGTAGGTACCTTCGGCACGACAGTAAACCCATCCCTAGCATACGTGACAGTTAATTTGGTCGCGGCGTTTGGTGTCAACGCACATGTAAAGTGAGTATGGGTGAAAAATACCCGGTAGCGACAGTTCTTGTTACTTTATTTTCGATATGTTCGCTATTGTATTTTTTTTTTCTTTTGACCAATAAAAATATGAATCATCCACTGCCGGATACAATAATAGAAGAATTGCTTCAGAAATAAGATAGTGGGGAAGAAAATGTTTTGGAATTAGAAGATAATGAGGTGCACGGCGAACAGGAAAGTCAAACTGAGCAGGAAGCAGACTCAGATTTAGAGAGAATTATTTAGGTTCCTGCCTGCCCATATATGCTTCTCGTTGTGCTGTATGTGATTGGAGCAAGACCGTAAAATAAAAATTGCCTGCGAATTGTGCATCAAAAAAATATGCCGCAAGCATATAACTCAAATTTGTGGTGATTGCTGTAACAGGGTGAAGTAGTTACTTTGATGCCGATTTTGTAAAGTTCTTTTATTATAAAGGTGCCTTCATCAAATTTTATCTTGTGTTTTTTTACAAACAATAATAGTTTTATAGTTAAAATGCCTAAAAGCGGTTTTAAGACTAATAATTTATAAGAAAATAAAACTGTTTTTTTCATACTGTCAAATAGCCTATTGGCCATGCTACATTTTTGAACACGAACGAAAATTTGAAAACCATTTCGAGAATTATGCTTTCAGTACAATTTCTAATTATAAGGTTTGTAAAAAGTCGATATATTTTTAGATATTCAATAAAAATCGTTGACCTTAAATGATTTTTCTATGATGCAAACATAGTATGAGTATGATTTTTTTGGGTTATTTAAAAAAATACAAATTACATGTTATTTTTATATAGGCAAATACTAACACTTTAATCATGCTCTGATGACGTCAAAAACACCAATTTTTTGTAAAATATTATAAAAGACACATTGAAAAAGAAACCCCCAAAAATATGTACCGAAATTAGTTTCTTAAAATGGTCAATATTTTCAAAACAAATTATATAGAACGTTATTAATGTCAAAAATAAGTAGCATGGCCAATTGAGCCGAGATCGATCGAATGAGCGTTTACCTGCCGGAACTGGTCGGCTCGCTCGTGCCGCCGCGGAGTGCTCTGGTCAGACAGCTGCGCCTCGAGGAAGTCGCCGGAAGTGCGCGAGTGGCGGAGGGCAGGGGCGGGGGCAGCGACGGCGCGTAAATGGGGCGTCGAGAGCGGACGCTGCGGACTGTCGCTAGTGCTGTGGGCGAATGGGGCTCGGTTAGATTACGTGGGAGACATCTTGGTAACTTTCGACGGCTTTACACTGCATGAAAATCGTAACGTCATCGTCATCTGAAGTCCGTGTTTTATTACAGTAAATTAAATGCCGCGGTGTTACCGCTATAAAATATAATAATATAGGTTAATTCGGTAGATTAACGCCATCGTCATCTGAAGTCCGTGTTTTATTACAGTAAAAAAAAATGTCGCGGTGTTACCGCTATAAAATATATTAATATAGGTGAATTCGGTAGATGTTTTTTACCGTGAATAAAAAACTCTGGGAACCCAAATCCTTATCACATCAGGCTTGTCAGCCTTAAGGTCTTTGATGCCTTAAGGCTTGTCATCCTTAAGGTCTTTGTTGTGATAAGGATTTGGGAAATGTAATTTCATGAAATTACATTGAAATTCACGTTGAATTGGTAATGTGAACAGATTTTGGTCTCATAAGTGCACATTTCAATAAAAAGGCGTATCAGGATTGTTTACCTTTAGTTCAGTACCTACCTAAACCTAGGAAGGTATAGTAAACAGTAAAGTTTACCTGAACAGGTTGCTGAAGAAGTTCCAAATGCCCCGTTTTTTGTCGATGGCGGCGTCGCCGCGACTCGCTCGCACCATCTCGGTCCAGCGCACCGCGTCTTGCAACTCGATGAGGCGCTCCTGCGATCATAAACATAACATTTACATACAGCCACATACATTCTGCCGTACTAACCATAAAAAACGCATTTGCACGATGGCAAGTTTCGAGAAAAACGCGCCACAAGGTTTTCTTTTTCTTATACCTGTCCGCACAAAGGAGGCAATGCTTTGTGTCCGTGATTCTACGTAGGGCTACGGGCAAAGGGCATTGTACCTACTGATTGATTAGTACAGTCACCGTCAATATTATTAATGATACTGGTCCTTTGCTATTAATTCACGAACGGTAAATCTTATCACTCCTAGTCGAACTACTGGCAATGCTACTTGTCCGAGGTTCTACTGGTAGATCCAAAGCCAATGTTTCTTTGTCCGTGGTACTAGCAGTTGAACCATAGGTCATGTTACTTGCCCGAGTATGGTTTATATATCGCACCTCCAGAACTAAAGTGACCTAACTCAAAATTTGCAACATTTGGGAAATTAAGAAAATGTATTCGGCGCTCTGAGCGAGTTGCTCAACAAAAAACAGACCGAAATATTCTTTCATCTCTCTCTGACCAAATAAAGTCGGTTTTTTAATATAGGCACGAAAGAATATACCTTTTTGAGTCATTATGAGTACTTAACTCATTTTACACAAATTTTGGGTTAGGTCACTTTAGTCCTGGAGGTGCGATATATGATTTCATGTACATATGTACCTTGTACTGGTTTCGCTCCATAAGCACTCGGGCCATCTCGACGCGCGTAAAGCGGCGTCGCTGTGCCATCGGCACATCCGCGTCGTCTTCATTTTCACCGCCGGCATTGTTGCTCATAGTCTCCTGTACACAAATCGACTCCAGCTCATTCTAAGCACTTCAATAAAACTTCAGTCCATCTGGGCCCTTAGTGCGAGTTTTTTCATTCACTTTCGATAGCGAGAGCGTTTGCAATTTGTATAGGAGTGACAGAGAGACAACTAGCTGGCGCGCTTTGTCACTCCTATAGAATATGAGTTTACGTTAACGCGATCGAGTAGTTAAAAAAACTCGCACTAAGCCCACTGTACACCATTAAAATTCCATTCTAAAGTCCGTTGTTAATACGATGCAAAAAAAAATGTGGTGTTCCGTGTTACCGATATAAAATAAATAGGTTTACTCGAAATATAAAGGTTCAGTAGAGTTTTTTTTGTGCCCCTTTTGAGTGCCCCTCGGTGGGGACATGATGGGTTGATGATGAGAGTTTTTTTTTTACCGTGAATAGAAGGCCCGTGTGGCCAAAATCCTTATCACACCAAAGACATTAAAATTTAAGTACCTATAAGAGCATAGCCTAAAAAAAAACACCTACGTAGCCCACAAAATTTTTACTTGGACGTAAAATCGGGGTTTTCTGGTTTTTTACGTATTAGCAACACTCCGACATCGACAGCCTTTGGCTTGATATTGATATGTCAACAATTTTTTTTGCATTGATTTAAAAAACAGACTTTATTTAAGCTCTTGATTTGTGGATTGAGAAAACAAATTTATTTGTTTTGATTCTAGTCAGCGCAGATGCATAAAATATCCAAGCTTATAACAGCCTGGTTGGTCTAGCCGTTAAAAGGCTTAACTACAAAGGCAGGTCGTGGATTCGATTCCCACGGAGGCCGCTGTACATTTGTGCCAATTTTTTACAAAGTTTTGTAAAAATTTGTCCTTTCTGGTTACCAAAGCAACGTGTATCCAGGGTACAGTTTGGGACTAGGTCAAGTGAATATGTAGTGTGGAAGTTATAGGACAATATTCAATTTTATCCTCGTACCTTTAGCGATCTCAGCTCGTCCTCAAGAGTGGCCACTCGCTCGCGAAGCTTGTCGCGCGTGGTGCTGAGGTTGGAGACTTCCTCACGGAGTATTTCCTGCTCGCCGGTCAGCTCGTCCACCTTCACGATCAGGTCGTCTTTCACCACGTTCAGCGCGTTCCTGGATGGATGTGGACACGTGACTTTTATATGTGATCCCTTTTAGCGCGGCGCAGTCACTGACTGCCAGTCAAGTCAAGTAAGTTATCCGGAATAAAGTTAATAATAATGACTTACTTTGTGGCCAAGAGCTCGTTGTTTTCCAGTATTAAATTCTCCACCTCTTTGCCCATACCTGTACGACAGAAAGGGCCGAATTAGTAAATTGCTCAATAGAGTGTTCTTGTGTAGAGAAGGACAGCTACGTTTAGACGCACCGTGTTTGTGGAAGCACGAAGATAAACGGCCATCACCATTATACTTAGCAGATGAATAATGATAATATGACGTTAGCCATTGCACGATTGCTGTTAGCAATAAGGCCACCCATTGTACTTTTTAAAATTGTAACGTTTATTTATATCTCAGAAATGACGAGGTCCGTAGACGAACGAAAGTCGTCAACATAGCCCAGCGGATTAGTAAGTTGAAGTGGCAGTGGCCGAGGCAAATAGCACGCAGAAATGATGGCCGATGGGGCCGAAAAGTTCTCGAATGGAGACCACATATCGGCAAGCACAGAGTAGGACGGCCAGCCACAAGATGGACAGACGATCTCATACAAGTGGCGGGAAGACGCTGGATGCAAGCCGCTTCCAACCGGTCTTTTTGGAAATCCATGGAGGAGGCCTATGTCCCGCAGTGGACTTCTTGTGGCTGAATGATGATGATGATGATTTATATCTCTTGTTTATTGTGTGCAATAACGAATATTATTATATTATCTTATGATGCGAGTACAAGATTGTCTACGAGATTTCGAATATTGATGCATAAGACTGTGTAAAAGGGTTTCCGTACTTCTAAACTTAAATTACAATCAAGATGATTGTAAACCGAGGTACATTATGTCTTTCCGACTATGCGTAGCCATGTAGACTTAAAGTGAAGCGTGAATTTATATTAAATTCGATTCTGCAAATAAAAACAAATACGTCAGAGACTCCAATGGTATAAACGTAGAGTTGCTTGTTGTAAATCGACAACAATTAGATTCAAACACAGAGTGCTTGCAATCAAAGCTATTTTGTTTGTTTTCACGCTTTTCCCTAAGCTTAAAGACAGTTTTTGTGATTTAATTACTAATACACAGTTTTTTTTCCTGTACCTGCAGCATAAGGCCGCTAACTCACTAGGACGCCATGGCGACGTCGCTAGCCACGTATCCAGGCAGTTTGTCGCTGGCAACTAACTATCGGAAAGGTCATTTTGTTTCCTAAACCTTATGATCCGCAATGATTATCTCTATCATGGCTCAGATTGCATAATTTCTTTAGCGCATTTTTTTTTCATATTAACTCAATAAAAAGTAACATATATTGTAGGTTTATTGGCCTTGAAGATTATATTGTAACATATTTGTAGGTTTTGGTGGCATCTACTACAATATAATGTTATTTTTATTGAGTTAAAATGAAAAAAAAATGCGCCAAAGAAATTATGCAATTCTGATAATCACCCTAAGGGACTGTCGACTTACGACGAAAACCTAAAATATCTGGTATTAAAAAGAACCTTATTGAACAAACAGAGACCAGGTGCGTTAAGGAAAAACAATAATTAAGTAAATAAAAAATGGTTACTCACCGAAATAGTTATCGTTAACTGTGACAGCGGCAATATTGGTTAGAGCGCGCATGAAAACGAAAAATGTTAATGTTATTAGCGGTACGTAATACAGATAATGTGGGATGCACAACACTGTACACAGCACAATACAAAGTTCAGCATCAGATATATAGCCCATTTCTGAGCAGAGGCCTTATCTATTGACCATAGAGAGGGGAATGTATAAAGATATATTGTCAGGTTTTATTCCAATCTTCATTAAAATAATAAATACATAAATGTTTTCACAAATAAATAGTGATCTAAAGAGGCCTGAATTAAATTTAATAAAAAAGTAAATTGTACTAAATCATAAAGACTTAGAATTTTAACAAAATTCTACTTACTTGTAGTGTATAATTTTGGCGAGGGGAGCGAAATACATTGATGCGTTAATTTACAGTACGGCAGAGGATTTCAACATTGTAATAAATGTTAAGATAAAAACCCGTCAACTTACCCGAGCTCGCATATTCTCCCGGATGCACCCAGTTACCTGTCGGATGAACTAGTTGTTAGTTTAACCTGTGATATCTATCTAATCTCTTTAAACGAGCAATTCTTGTGTATATATTTATATATAATCAGAATCTGGGAAACGGCTCCAACGATTTTAACGAAATTTTGTAGGCAGATGCTTTCGGGGGCGTTTAATTGATCTAACTAGGTTACATTTTTAGAAAACGTTGTTTTATCCGTGTTTTAAGCCAATTGAAATTTGCTATGATAACATACAGAGGTAAATTTCGCGTCTATCTGCAAGGTTGGGATAGTTCTGACGGGAAAACGGGCGACCCGTTTCGGGCCGATTTCAAGAGACCCGGTTCGAATCATGATGTTTTTTTTTCCAAGTTCTTTTTTTTGTTGAAAAAGGATTATTTTAATTTTATATTACATATTTTATATTACAAAAAAAGTACCCAGCAAAGCTCGGTCACCCAGGTACTTATGTTTATTCATGATAGGTCTAAAACGACCTCTGTGGCGTAACGATTAGCGCATCTGCTTACCATGCGAGAGGTCCCGGGTTCGATCCCCGGCTGGGGAGAAAAAAAAACTCCAGGTCTTGGATGTTTACATGTTTGTGAGGTCGCTGTTTCTGGTTCCCACGACACAGGGTATCCTAGTGTGGGGCCAGAAGCAATGTACGTGCCTGTATGTAAATGTGAATGTGAATGTGTGAACAACCCTTTAAAAATAAACGTGGAGTTGGCTTCAAACTTAGATTGGTGTGGCATTCCTTTTACGCCGTAAAAACAAAAATCCTGTTGGGATGAAAACTCTGCCGGATTGGAAACCAAGTTTGTCATTGCAACAGTTGTAAAACCACTGTACTAATATTGTGAAAGTTACGTTTTTATACTGTTAATCTTCCAAACAGATAAATACTTAATTTTCGCTACACTTTTTGAACTTAATCCTAAAATTTGTTAATTGATTTTCCGGAAGTGAAACCTGGTAGGGCTCGTCGGGCATGACAAACACTAGAGTAAGTCATTCCGGAAGTAAAGGGGCTCCAAAGGGGCACCTTGAAAAGAACAATTAAAAACCATTATTATGGTGAGCCAAGCTAGCTAAGCAGTTGGTGCCGGCTGACGTCGATAGACGATAGTTGAAAAAACATGTTTTAAGAGATTGTAGAGACACTATATACAAATTAAATATGTAAAAAAGGATTATTTTCTTCCTCGGTAGCGCTGGTTATACTCCCTGGAGCCCTTAACCAAAGGGTTAGTAAAGACCATAAATTGAACCTCATCACTTTGAAATAAAGTCCAAAACCAATGAAAAAAGTATGCTAGCTTTGCCCGTTAAAGGGTTAATAAACAAACACTTGCCCGTGATCCCCTCTTCATCGTCCGCGGCCGCCTCCGCTTCGGTGAACGACAGCTCCTGGTACAGGGTGTTCCCGCTCCGCTTCTCGCTCGTCGTCTGTGACTTGCCCAGGCTTGCGGCCAGCGGGGAAGTGGCCTGTGGAGTACACGCCTATTAAATAACGAAGGTATACTACATTATATCGTTGAAGTGGAGACTTATTTAGGGCGGCCACACACAGTCGGTGCACGATGTCAATAACGAAAATTTCCGCTAACAAAAATGTATCCTATCAAATGTGCCGCGCAGCACTTTTGCTGGCACAAGTAACTCAAGCGCAATAACTCAATATGGGTAAATTGTGAAAACACCAATAAACTTTCGTTAACTTAACTAGTGCGTTTTCAACTCTATATCATCTTCGCAAAGGTTTAGTGAAAGTTGCGTTTATTAAACGCCAAACTATCATCATGGACACAGGACACAGGACTTGACACTTTTTTGAGTATGTTGAATTTAGATGCGAGATTCCGAACGCAGTAAACGTAGGCTGCTTATAGTGGTACCGCTACTATAACTTCAGAAATATAGGTAACGTAGAAAACAAAGTCATTGGTACATGTCCGCATCGGGAATAGAACCAGGGTCTCTCGCTTCCGAGGCCTTTGTTCTACCCGCTAGGCAACCACCGCTTGAACGCAGTCAATTCATACAAACCTGCGTTCAAAATTTAGTGCAGCATGTAAGCACATTTTGTATAATAAAATGGCGCACTTTTTTTATCAGCGAACGCATCTTCAATTTAATAACAAGCTGACCTACACCTTTTTAAACACATAAAAAAATAATGCCACACTTACGTCCAGTTTGACATCTGTTTTGCAAATCCAGAAACAAAACATCAAGTGAAGTGCAACCTTATGAAACCAAATTGATTATTATCACTGTAGCTTGTATATTGTTTCAGAATTTCTATAAATAGATAGAGCCATCATTAAGTTCACAAAGTCGTTCCAAAGAAATAATAATTTAAGTAATTTAAAAATAAACAATAACTTTCCGATTTCGTGTCAACGTGACTGGCAGAATTTGTCGAAATCGGCTGGTTGTCATTTACACAAGAAAGAAACAAAGACCGCAAGAATGCTCTATACTAAAACAATTCAACTGCGGCATTGCGCGCTGCCCATCGCCGCCCTCATAGCATACCTCGCGCACGCGGCCGCGATAAAATGCTACCAATGCTCGACAACAGAACACGCGGGCTGTTTCGACTACCACCTCAACACCTCACACCTAAAGGAGTGTCCACAGCTACGCGACGGCAGCCAACCAGTCTGCCGGGTGATCTCACAACTCCAGCACTTCAGCCCCGCGGGCGATGTCACCGTCATTAGAGAATGTGCATACAAGTACGGCTTGCGCAGTCTGGGCTGCAACGTGTCCAAATGGACGGAGATCCACTATTCCCAGGTCTGCGAGTGCGACCAAGATGGGTGTAACGGGTCGGGGAAGGCGGGTTGGGCCGTCTGGCCTGTTGTCACGTTTTGGTCGGTTGCTCTGATCATGGAATGTCTAGGCTGGCTTTGAATGTTAGAGGATGTCGCACCATGTTTTTCTGACACTCCAAACTCTGTGATCGTGTCATCCAAATGTTCGTGTGAGTAATAGAAATAAGTCTAGAGGACAAGTGAATGTTTAATTTAGTAATCTTTTAATTTTGGTTTATAATTCTGTTCAATCCAATAAAGAATACATTCGTTAATGTTGTTTATATCGTCGCGGCCGCGAGTCGCACTCAAATCGTTAATTCCCTTGCAACAAACCTCAACAATAAACCTAATCAGCCACTTTATGACCTATCCATAAAGTCACAAGCGAGACGAAGCGATACCGCTAATGAAGCAAAAAATCACTTGCGCCTTTCCATCACAATGAGCCGTGCGTTAATTCTAGTTTCTGTCTTTCTTAACATCTTCTTACTCGACCTAACTGAAGCCCAGTTGCGAATAGTCGGCGGTGCGGAGGCCAACATCGAAGACTGGCCGTTCATGGTGTTCCTGGTGTTTTCCACAAAAACCCAGTTCGGCCCAGCGTGCGGCGCCTCGCTGATCAGCTCCCAGACCATCCTGACCGCGGCACATTGCTTGGACGACGTCACCAATAGTAAGAAGGACTTCAAAGGTGCGTAGATGGATGTAAGGGAATCTCCTACAGAGTTGCAGAGCTTCAGGAAAGACGCAATCTCCACGGAATAATTTAATCTCTCGACTGATGGACCCGACAGAAATGATGGAATCGAGAGGCTATAACAGTCTGCCTGAAATGTCAGGTCTGAGCGAGATCTCAGATCGAGTGATCCCAGATCTCTCTCAGGTGAGATCAGATCCTCGGACCAGCGGGATGGTGGACGTCCTATGCTGCGCTTGCCAGTTCATATTGACAATTTTGTCTAGTGTTCAAACACATCCAGGAGTAAAATTTAGTTTGAAACTTTGTTAATTAAGTTAAAACTGTTTTGAAAAGAATAAATCAGAGATGTCATGATTCTTGTGCGACGCTGTATTGTCCAAGATAGCGTTTTGGCAGCTTATTTGAGAAGTGAATTTTTGTTTGACCACTTTTTGACCACTTAATGAACAGCAACAAAAATCTGAGTAGATTTTCAGAAACCTGTCACACAGCCCATTTTGTACGGCGAAACTTGGCTTTTGTGTGTACCACTCAGGTGTACCATAAATGAATAGACTAGCCAGACGAAGACAAAGTCGCCGTCTAATCTAGTTGGCCCTCGTATGTAAACATCAAAATAAGAAGACGGATCTAACGCCACCTTCATATACTCTTGTAAATGTCCCGTCCCACAGACTACCTCGTGATGGCTTACATGGGGGACGCCGCCATCTTCAAGAAGCCGCTGAAAAGACGTGTCATCGACTACACGACACACCCCGAGTACAGCCGCGGCGTTTTAGGCCATGACATCGGGGTTGCCTTCCTGGCGAAGCCGGTGGCCTTCTCCGCTAGAGTGAAGAAGGTTATCCTGAGGTCAACGCCTCTGGATGAAGAGGATCGGACGCTCATGGCGGCGGGTTGGGGCGCTTGGAAGGTAAAACGGTTTGTGGCGGTAACATCTGAGGTGTTAGATTCTGTACGCAAGTTTGTTTGTGGAGAGTGACATGAATTTTTAAAGTAATCCACTACTGTCAAACCTTCTTGATTAAGACGTTTTAACCGATCGATCCCGCTGTCTTCTCTATTGTAGGGCAGAGACCGAAGTTCAAACAAAATGTTACTTCTGACAGTGAGAAATCTGGTCATCTGGAGGACAATTCAGATTAAAAAGCAAGGTTATTTGTGAATTGACGTTAAAAGATGTCGGATAAGAGTTTACTCAAAACGGTGACTGCTACTTTCCCCGTGATTTTCATAGTAAATCCAATGATTCAGGATCCAGGATTTTGTTGATATAAAAAAACAATACCGGACAAGTTCGAGTCGTTCTTGCCAACGGAGGGTTCCGTAAAAATTCATAGGTACTTATATAATATTATACACTAGCTGTTGCCCGCGACTACGTCCGCGTGGGCTTTAGTTGAGTAAAGTTAGTTGTTGCAACTAGGCACATTAATTTTATGTGCCTTTAGAATTGTATGGTTTTGTTGATAAATAATATAGGTACGGAGAATAAGGTGACAGACGTGTTGTAATAAAAATGATAATAAAGATGGAATCACGTTTACGTCCACTTAGTTCGGAGGCTGAGGAATATCTGTGCCAAATACGTCCGAACACTGCGGCGAATGTCATAAAATAGTTAAATTTGGAATAGTAGATGGCCGAAAATGATAAAAAAAGCAACGAGGCGATTACCTCGTTACAAGGGATACTTTTAGCGCATGCGAAAGAGCTTTCATACTAACTTCGCAACCCCCTCTTACCCCCTTATTGATGATTTTCGAAAAACTACTTTACACGTCTTTCATGACTTTCAATGAAGGACTTTCATGGTGAATTTCATTCGAATAACTTCAAAAATGGCTAAGTTTCATACTAACTTTGCAACCCCTTTTACCCCCTTAAGAGACGATTTTCAAAAAACTATTTTATATGTGTTTCAAGACATTCCATGAAGGACCTTCATTCCGAATTACATACTAATAACTTCATAAACGGCAAAGTTTCATACTAACTTTGCACCCCCTTTTAACTCCCTAAGGGATGATTTTCAAAAAACTATTTTACATGTGTTTCATGACTTTCAATGAAGGACCTTCATATTTAATCTCATTCGAATAACTTAAAAAACGGCAAAGTTTCATACTAAGTTGCACCCCCCTTTTTCCCCCTTAAGGGATGATTTTCAAAAAACTATTTTACACGTGTTTCATAATTTTAAATGAAGAACCTTCGTACCAAATTTCATTTAAATAACTTCAAAAACGGCAAGCTTCATACTAACTTTGAACCCCCATTTTACCCCCTTAGGGGATGAATTTTCAAAAATCCTTTCTTAGTGCTCCAGTACGTTACAAAAGGAACCCCTGTGCAAAATTTCAAGTTTCTAACCCTTATAGTTTAGGCCCTGCGTTGATATGTCAGTCAGTCAGTCAGTCAGTCAGTCAGTCAGTCAGCTTCTCCTTTTATATATATAGATTGTTCCGTAGTCGAGTCTCGCAATTTTTTTAATGATTTAGTTACTAACGTTTACATTTTAGATTGTTGCCTCTACTTTTTTGTAGAATAAATAAGACGAAATTTTTGACGAAATTAATAATGATTCTCTTGAGTGTCAAATCTTTTTTTAACTTTCAATTTAGAAGTTTCATTTTCTCACAGCTTCAAAGGACTGTAGATCTGAGTATATGGTTTTAATTTCAACACGATTAGCATTAAGTCCACCTTTTGTACACTATTTTTGTTTTGTGCAATAAAGAATTAATAATAATAATAATACCTCCGCGCGTTCCCGAGACAAAGGTTTTTGACAGACAGACAATAAAGAGATAAGGGTTCCGTTTTTCTTCTTTGGAGACAAAGGGATTGCTAACATTTTATTTTTAGCAGTCAATGAGAAATTTGGTAATGGCCACCCTAATGTCTAACGGAGAGACCATAATGTTCACGCGAGAAGCGTGTGAACGCTACACTTACCTTCGGGCGAAGCAGAGGCAAATGGACACGATATGTTGCCCCACCTACCGCAACTGATAAAAAGCGCGAACGAGTGTGTCGGGACTATCTTTATTCGGAAATCATTGTAAAAATACGTTTAAAAAAAAGCAGTTTGTTAAAATACAAAACTGTCTCATCATTTTAATGGACCAGCTTATCCACCATAGGCTCGGTTTTTCAGGACCCAGTGGACGAGAAGCAACCAGCCAGCCAAAGACTGATGTTCATAGAACAGCAACGGGTGCCGGACGCCGATTGCTTCGCGCCATTCCCGTCCCTCCAACACGGCAATCTGTGCGCTGGCACGCGAGGCGCCAACACATACGTATTTACGTAAGTCTGATGATAAATCAGCTCTTTCAATGAATCAATTCGCTATTGTTACTTACTTAGAGATATCATCATCAACCCGTTATGTCTCCAACGAGGGGCACGGGTCTCTTTCCTGAGGAAGGTATAGGCCATACTCCACCACGGGGCCCGAGTCCGGATTGGTGGAGGCTTGTAAGACTGGTCTGTCAGCCGGCTGAAGTGGCTGGTCTTACTGTCAGAAGTTTTCAAGCCGTCCTAAGGCCTCTTGGCTTATTATTATTATTTCTGAATAAATTATAAAAATATTCTGTCCTGGCATTTTTTTTCTTGCTTATATGTCACTTCCAATCAAACCTTATAATAAAATTATAATTACTTGAAAAATTCGGTCGGTACCTCTGGTAGTCGATTTTACTTTTATGATGATTTCAAGAAAGATTGGCGTGTCACTGGACCCCCACGTGACTCTGAACCGAATTCTGAATTGAGAATTTACGTGAAGTAAATACATAAGTAACTAGCTGATCCGGCAAACGTTGTTTCGCCATATAATTGTTTTTTACTTAGGTCTATGAAAAATAGATAACAACCTATAGTCAGAGCTACCGAATATACATATGAAATTTCACCAAAATCGGCCAAGCCATTTCGAAGGAGTATGCGCACTAACACGGTGAGTGGTGACACGAGAATTTTATATATTAGAAGAAGAAGATAGAAGATGAGACGAGTAACCGACGACGCGAGCTTCGTCTCTACTCACCATGATTAAGCTCTGCGAATCGGAGAGAAACCTGGTCGGACTCGTCCGATAAAACAACACCCGTAAGTTGATCCGGATTAAATGTTTAAAAAGATAGAAGATGTTCTGTCACCCTCTTTTCTAAATAAATTTGACGAGACAGCACTACAGTTAGGTAATTACTTAGCGAAATTCTCAATTCAGAAACCCGCCCTCTAAGGATGAAAGTATCTATCTATATATTTTACTAGCTTTCGCCCGCGACTCCGTCCGCGTGGACTTTAGTTCAAAATTTTGCAACCCCGTTCACTACCTTAAGGGTTAAATTTAGAAAAACGGCGAAACACGTGTTCAATCAATTGTGTTGAAGAGTATTTATTTTAAGTTTCAAGAAAATTAGACAACATTCTTTATACCTCCCATACAAATTTCGGCAACCCTTTTCGCCCCTTAGGGGTTGAATTTAAAAAAAATCCGGTCTTATTCTTTGCCTTGTTATATCCTCTATCTGTAAAACAAAAAATAGGTTTGGTAAAAGTATCACAGTTTTCGAGATATTTGATATCAAAAATTTTTCTTTTCATATTACTTTTTCGTATAAAATCTACAAATGAAAGATTTTATTTTTTGTGAATATTTCTGACTTTACGTGCTACTAAACGTAAATCATATTTTTTTTCTAAATTCTCATAAATAAAATTTAAAAATATCTTTGATCTCAAATATCCCGAAAACCATAACAATTTTACTAAACCAAATTTTTGTTTTTCTGATAGAGGATAGTTCAACCCGTCACCAAATACCGTTTGGACCACTCATAACGGGACACCCTGTATAGACCCTCTGTGCAACATTTCAGCTTCCTAGGTCCAACGGCTTGGGCTGGACGTTGATGAGTGAATGAATCAGTCAGTCAGGACTTTGAATTTTATATATATAGATTTATATTTAAAAAAAGTTATTCCCATGATCAAACGTTGCTAAATGCCTCCAGCTCCCCGCAGGTTGCTTGATAAAAACTACAAGCTTCAAAACTACATTGCCATCACTGTTCGTTTTCTACTTCCACAGCGGGGACTCCGGCGGGCCGCTAGTAACGCAGAGTTACCAGCAAATAGGACTGGTCTCATATAAATTCCGAGAAGACAACGGACGGACTGTTTACACGCACATCCCGGACTACATAGATTGGCTCGCGAACGCGTCGGAACAATTGTTCCGATACAATTGCAATTCGAAGCCTCATAATGCAACTGTCAATAGCACTCATAGTTATTAGTTACTGGAAACAGGTCTGTAAAGTTTTGTTTGTTAAAGATTTTCCTTGTTGACGTTGAAAAATAATGGCTCTTACGATTTTCTTGTTCTCTGGCTAAGACTAGACTAAGCTGTGAAGAAAGGCAACCAAAAATATAATTTCACTTAATGTTTGTGTTCGGTATTTCAATCTTCATATAGAGGGGTAGGCAGAGACCAGGGACTGCCATCCGCCACGATCCTGACAAATCACATTCGCTTTGTCGACATTCATTAGTCTCTCACCTGACTCTGCTGATGCACGGGATCGGTCTGGTGCGCGCGTTCCACCGTCTGCACGGCTGCCAGCTCCGAGTCGATGGTCGGCGGCGACGAGGAAGTGGACACCGGGCTGCCGGGCATGCTCTCCGACTGGTCCACCACGTGGACGGACGTCTCCAGCGACCGGAAGCCGAAGCTCACGGCGCCTGTCGGAGGAACCATCTATTATTATCAAGGACCGGAATTCTTTACAGCAAAAATCAAACTATCATAGGGAATGACCGAATTGTTTTATCGACTATCGATAAATTAATGGTCACTTAATGAGTAATACCTGTTAATACCTACTTTTTTTGTAATATAAAATATGTATATAAAATTAAAATAATCCTTTTTCAACAAAAAAAGAACTTGGAAAAAAATCATGACTCGAACCGGGTCGTCCGTTTTCCCGTCAGAACTACCCCAACCTTGCAGGTAAACGCAAAATTTACCAAATTTCAGTTGCCTTAAAACACGGATAAAACAACGGTTTCTAAAAAAGCATCAGCCTACAAAATTTCGTGAAAATCGTTGGAGCCGTTTCCGAGATTCTGATTATATATAAATATATATACAAGAATTGTTCGTTTAAAGAGATTAGATAGATAGATAGATAGATAACTGGAAATAAAAAAAATATAGTACCATTTTCATTCAGTATTTTTTAAAATTATATATTAGTAATATATACAAGAAATGCTCGTTTAAAAAGATTAGATTAACATGTCATCGGTAGATGTAGAGTGACCATTTTCCACTCATGAATGAATCTTCAATAAATTAAAAAAACGGTTTATTCCGAAAAACCAGGAACAAGTGAACATAGTCCATTCATTTTATAACATGGATACGTACTTAACTCAAGACAGTGACGAGGACCTCGAACACTTAATTCCAGTCACCAATAATTGAAGGGATTTTAAATATAATATATACATACTCTTTTGAGAAGGTTGTGTAACTAGCAATTAAGTGCACAAATGAGGAAAAAAAATTGGAATTAAATTGCTTATCAAAGAGGTCAAATATTACAGAATTATCGTACAAGTCTATATGCGATAATATTCCATAACATCGATAAGTGGAATTGTCGATAAAACAATTTGGTCATTCCCTATGGCAGTTTGATTTTTGCTACAAAGATTCCGGTCCTTGATTATTATACTAGCTGGTGCCCGCGACTTCGTCTGCGCAAGATTAGTATTTCGAGTAGCTATAAGCTAAACATTAACTCGCAGCAGAGACAGATTTGTCTCCGCGCATAGGGTAACGTCAAACGCCCAACAGAGACTGATTGTCTCAAAAAATGCTAAAAGTGCGTTACATTTTCGTACTCCCAATGTAAGGATTTGCGTGTCTGAATTTTGATAAAGTTATTATTGTTTAGCAAAGTGGTTATTCTAGAGTATAATTGGGTATTTGACAAAATGTCAAATGAGCTACTTTTAAAACGGAATTTTGTACGAAAATACTTGCTTATGACATTTCAGAGCAATCTTTTTATGTTTCATCTATTTAAAAATAGTAATAGAGTCTGACAAGCGAGTCCTGGGACGCGATTTATTTCGAATTCTTCATATGGCCACACTCTGACTGTCAAACTTAGGTATTTCAGCTGCAAGTAGTACAGCCCAAACAGTTTGATACTCGTCCTAGATTTAAACAAGAAAAAAACTTATGTTTCCATTCAACATAATTTTACCTATAATTTAGTATGTACATACGAGTAATAATGTGTTAAAGCAAACATGAATTATTTCTTGTTGTAAGGTCTGTCCGATGACGAAAATGTTAAACGTCAGATCGAAGACTTAGTCAAAGAACTCAAATATGTTGAGAAAAAAGATATGAATCAGATTTTGATTATGGTTCAGCATTAATAAATGTTTATAAGTTTATGTGGTGATAAAGATTATCCCTGTTTTTGGTGGAGTGGCAATGTTGGTTTTGATGTAGTTAATGTTTTCGTTTTGCTTATATTTATTTATGTTTGGACATTCATTGGAGACTCCAAACTAATTAAACAAATAATCAAGTTAAGCAAAAATATCAAGATGGTTTATGGCATATAGATGGCAGGGTTATCAACTAAAAGATTTTTAAATTTCCCGCCAAAGGCTTGTGCCACGGCTCACTTGTCGCACTCTAACTACTAAATGATTAAAAGAGATACATTTTCCGAAACATTATGTGATTTTTGTTTTAATCGAGCATATCAAATAATTTATAGAAAGTGAAAGTGAAGTACATTTATTGTCAAAACACAGATTAAACACAAGTTTTGCAAATATTAGATTCCAAAAATCATAACATAAAGGAGTTGTTAGTGTAACATCATTTATTTTTGGTAGTGTCAAATAGCGAATTCATAACTCACCGCTGGAGCGTCCCACCGGCGCGAGGCCGAGCCGGCCGCGGACCTCGCTGCGGTCCCCAGACGTGTTCAGCAGAAGCTTCGTCCGTTCCATGTAGTCCATGTGGGTCTTGAACAGGTCCGTGTAGCGGTCGTGGAGCTTCAGGTACTCCTGGAACCGGACACGACAGTCACTAATACCATTTGAGAAACAATATTTCTTACCATTTTTAATAAACATAGATAACAGCAAAGTTATGCTCATTTTAAAGTTATGTTACATATCTCTTGCTCTGTAAGTAGTCACTTACTTCCCTGAATGCCGGGGTGTATGGATATCATTAGAGCATAGGTTTCAAAACATACCAGCATAGGTTTTGGAATTTGAAAAAAGAACTGTTATGAAAATTTTAGTTTTTTTTTCAATACAATATAACTCCGAAAGAACAAACATTTGGCTATTGGCGTCATAGTAACTTTTGTTCAGCTCGCTGAGACCTATTTTATGATGTATCACACATGGCTATTGGGCTGAGGTCCAAAATTGCATTCTTTTGACTTTGAATATTCTAAAAAAAGAATTAGCGAAATCGGTTCAGCTGCTCCCGAGATTTGCGCTTAGCAAGACATTTAGCGATTCATTTTTATATTATAGAAGATATTTTATTGGAATTATTTTAGGAATGTGTCATGTATTCATGAAACATATTATAATACATAATAATAACTTCCACACAATACAATAATTAACCTGGTCCCAAACAGTGATACCCTATGCTATGGTAACCAAGCAAGGTCATTACAAACATGGAAAAACATCCAGACTGAGAGATTTGTACAAAAATAAATAGTATAATTATCTCTCTAATCTCCAAAATATAAAATTTTCGTGTTACCGTGTTAGTGCGCATACTCCTCCGAAACGGTTTGGCCGTTTTTATGAAATTTTATATGTATATACGGTAGGTCTGAGAATAGAATCGCTCGTAGCATGGGCTGCCTGAGTGATCTTAAACGATCACTAAGGTTAAGCAACATACGGCGCGTTCAGTCCATGGATGGGTCTTTGTCTATGACTAACGCTAGTGGCATTTTTCCGAGGAATTCCGTGCTTCGCAAGGCACGTTAAGCAGTTGGTGCCGGCTGCTGTCGATAGATGGCAGGCTATGGCCTATACCTTCTTCAGGGAAGAGACCCGTGCCCCAATACTCCACCACGGGGGCCCAGTCCGGATTGGTGGAGGCTTGTAAAACTAGTTGCTGATCTTACTGTCAGAAGTTTTCAAGCTGCCCTAAGGCCTCTGACTTGGCTTAACGACTGCCATCTTTAGACGGCAGCCGGCACCTCAGGAGGACCTAATGACTGCAAGTGATAAAGCAGTCAGCGTCGCAGTTCTGGGCCGCAACTATCTAGTAGACTTAAAAATTGTTTGCCATCGACACGCTAAGAAGAAGAAGCCGGCACCAACTGCTTAGCGTGCCTTGCGAAACACGGAACCGCTCGGAAAAATGCCACTAGCGTTGGTCATAGAACGGTCACCCGGTCACCGGTCATATAGAGTATTGTTAACCATAATATTGCTAAGGCCTTAACCTTATGGCCGCATCTTAAGACAAGACCCTGGCCACATACCGTTTGTAATCCCACTCAAATTACAAATGGGACATGTACGGGCTAGCACTGTACACATTTCTAGGTCGCCGTATGGCTGACTGTGCACCGCGCACAGTCGAGCTCACGGGCCTTGTTGCCTGCGCCATACAGTTCGCTTTTGCCTCTCATTGACACCGTACGCCTTCAAACATGTAACTACGCACAGTAACAAATAAACTTCATGAAGACCTAATACCACGAATCTACTTTCTTCATCTTCCACCGCCCTGCAAGCTACATCTGCTGTGCGACAGAGATGAGTTACACACGCTCTTCTATGCTCGTACAGGACAGTTTTGTTAAGATGTGTACATATTTGTCATGACATAAAGATTAAAAAGATTAGGACTGATTCCCATTAACTCGATTGCCGCGCTAACGCAGTCACATAAAACTACACATTATAAACAAGATGCCTTTATTTGTAAAGCCACACATTCGGCGGCCATATGTAGCAGTGGCACACGTGTACATGGTGACTTAGAAACGCTAACTTCTATTGCTTGTTTTGTGGCATACAGGATAGAGGTCAGTGGTTCGAGATAAAAGAATATTATTATGTCTCAGTTTACGATCGTATTTTATGTCCTAGTGTGATAACACCCAAGTATCACAAATTATCCCAATCTTCTATATAAATAAAATTCAAAGTCCTGACTGACTGACTCATTCACTCATCAACGCCCAGCCCAAGCCGTTGGACCTAGGAAGCTGAAATTTTGCACAAAGGGTCTGTATATCATGTAAGCAAGGAATAAGACCGGATTTTTTTAAATTCAACCCCTAAGGGGGCGAAAAGGGTTGCCAAAATTTGTATGGGAGGTGTAAAGAATGTTGTCTAATTTTCTTGAAACTTAAAATAAATACTCTTCAACACAATTGATTGAACACGTGTTTCGCCGTTTTTCTAAATTTAACCCTTAAGGGAGTGAACGTGGTTGCAAAATTTTGAACTAAAGTCCACGCGGACGGAGTCGCGGGCGAAAGCTAGTATAGTATATTCTTTTATACGGTGACCAGACAAGGCTATTAAAAACCCCAAAAAGCACCCAGACCGAGATCCTACAAATATAGTACGGCGGCCTTTAGTGGGAATCGAACCACTACCTCTGGCCTTGATAGTCAAACGATAACGAGGCAGCCAATTAAAGACATCTCTTCGCCGATAAATCAATCGATGTTTGACATTGCGAGTATTGATTGCACTCACGGGTCTTTTTATTTTAATTTTGACCTTCTTAAGAGTAGATGAACATTTGTACCAAATACTGTATTAGACTAAAGTTGATTTGAGAAAAGATGGTCAGAGTGGAGATTTTTTGCTGCCTTTTTCTCCACTACACTCGGCCTCAAGGCAGCGGCTAACATTAGCATTATAAGTACATTGACATTCAACAAGCAGAATGTAAATCCTTTACGTTGAAATACATTTCTGATTTCTGATATCCAAATGTGCCTTTTCCACCGGTCAGTCCAGAACCGACATCGGCTCCTGATTCGCTGCCGGCGGTACCCAAAACCGCGCCGGCCAATGGAAAAACGCCCAAGTTGAGCGTATTTGGCATGACCCTCCCACGGTTCAATAAGCGCGCAGCCTGACCGAGTTCGCAGAGACACACATACACACTCGCGCAGTTTATTGGATTACGCCAAGCGATTAGTGGGGATAAGCCCGGGGGACTCTCAATGCTAGCAACGAGTTCGTTCCAATATTGAATACTGAATAGTTACGAGGGAAATCATCGGGACGAAACCGGCCTGCCTTACATTGCAGCCGTTTTGTTTGCGCCGGGTGCCTCTTGCAAGCGAAGCCATGAGCCGGGTACGTCTATGTTAGAGAGTCTGTCCTAACAACACGACAGATTTGTCGTTACATACAACCACATAAATTTCTTCTAGCCCCACACTAGGATACCCTGTGTCGTGGGAACCAGAAACACCGACATCACAAGCATGTTAATATCCAAGACCTGAGGTTCATCATCATCAACCCATTATGTCCCCACCGAGGGACACGTGTCGCTTCCCTGAGGACGGTATAGGTATGGCAAGTCCATATTGGTGGAGGCTTTTAAGACTAGTGGCTGGCCTTACTGTCAGAAGTTGCAAACCGCCCTAAGGCCTCTGACTTGGCTTAACCACTGCCATCTTTTTTGCGTAATTAAACAGGTCTTTGATTATTCCCGAGCATTTTCTATTGTTACGGTGCCATGATATTCTATTATACTGGCGCGTCTGTTTCACTCAGTGACACGTTGCATATGCCATCCTTTGTGGGCTTATCCATAAATTTTAATGCAAAGTAATATAACAACACAGAACACAAACTAAGGCAAACAAGGAAAAAACTATGAAAATAAAATTCGCAACTTGCCGCACGTAGCCTGATGAGTGTCAAGTTATATTAGGATGCAATGTCTGTGTATACAGTAAGGAATATTCTATCTATCTATTAGGTCAAATAGAAATCGCAAGGCGGGCGGTTGTCTCTGATTTCGTGAGCTTATGTCATCATCATCATCAACCCATTATGTCTCCACCGAGGGGCACGGGTCTCTCCCCTGGGGAAGGTATAGGCCATACTCCACCACGGGGGTCAAGTCCGGATTGCTTATGTGTGTATCTATAAATATAATAAATTCCAGACAACATTATCGCTTCACTGTGTCCCAAACTAGGACACCATGTGCTATGGTAACCAAGCAGAGACGTTACAGGTAAGCCCAGACTGGCCCCCCAGTGGGTATCGAACCCACGACCAACACAACATTATCATCAACAGCCTTTTATTCACACATTACCATATGGAGTATTACATTTTTGTCTCGTGCTAGCCCCACCCAATGCAGACAATCAATACGCTGTTTACAGAAAACATTTACAGCGACGAGATTACACTGTAATTACAATGTTGTTGACACCAGGTCAATATGAAAACAATGAGCGCAACCAGCAAATAGCGCTGTGTGATTCGCAATGAAAATAAATTGCTAGATTTGTTTGTCACTCGGCATTTGACTGGGTCGAGTCAGGGTCAGGGCCGGGTCGAGAGGAATGCTTAAGAAAATGCATTTTTAATAATAATAAAAAACTATTCTTAGTCTAAACTAAATAGACACGCCAGTTTGCATAAATTCAAATCACTAAAAACTTTCCTGTATGTCTTAGGCTGGTTTTAGAGTCACGCTGACCACGCGCTGACCGTCAGCGCTGATAGACAAAATACAGTCTGTTAGCTTTTAGAATATACCTTGGGCTCTAGAGTAGGCTTCGGTTTTCGCCGAAAGCACACGAGTGTAATACTACTTCCTGCTCGGTATAAAACTTTTCTTTAAAGTCCGTTCGCTTAGATAGTGTCGGTACACACGAAGGCAATCTTGGTTTTAGTAAAAAAACATTTATTTCAATAATACAACTTAGACGGCCAAAACAATTTACATAGAAAAAAAACTTGGTACACAATATACCTAATGAAGCACAAAATAAAACACTACTCTTCATCACTCGAAGTGTCCTAAAAATATTCATCTCCACCGGAATTTAGAATAGGTACAGTCACCAGCATAAATATATGACGGTGGGCAGTAGTGCAAAAATATCTGATTCACCATTGAGATCATAAGAATATGATGACACTTTGCCGGTAAAAATATGTGATGATTTGTGGGCGGTGTAAATATCGTATCTCACTAATTGCATAAATATCGGACCAGGTAGCTTAAAAATATTTGATCACTGCTAAAATCAAAATCATGTGACTGCACTTGCTGGAATATTTATCTATTAACTATGAAGGAATACATATCGATAGAAGGAATAAAAACATAACATAACATTTAACATAACATAACATTTACATACAGGCACATACATTGCTTCTGGCCCCACACTAGGATACCCTGTGTGATTTTTCCACAAAAACGAGCTTTACCTAGCTGGTCTTGTCTTGGAAAATACACCTATTAGGTACCGAATGGTTCTACATGCTGCAATTGTAATTAAACTCTGCAGATACTGAGTAATGATATTTTTTATTTTAACCTAAAATATTCTTTACTTTAAAACTATATTTCTTAGCCAAAATACTTTTTATTAGAGGTTTTATCAACGAGATTGATCGCGCAGTCTTGATATCAATATCTAGTGTAGCCTTCTGCAATTATTAAGTCTTTTTTTTTAGTACAATATATAAAAAATAAAAAAAATACTCACGCCCGTTATCCCCGAAGGGGTAGGCAGAGGCACCAGTCTCTAGAACTGGACCCACAATTATATTAAAGTACAATAATATATTTTTTAAATTATTTATTCAAGAAATTTCACGAACATAATTAAAACTAAAATTGAAAATGGGCAAATTTTTATGTTATTTTTTTTTAAGTTGAGGCAAGCGGAAGTGTGTGATGGAAGTTGGACACAGAATTTGCTAGCCAGAAAGATAGAAGGGGTAAGATGAACGAAAACAGATTTCACGGTAAAATGCGTAGAGAAACGAATATTTAATGCAAGCGTAGCAATAGAACTGACAGGCAAAAACTATCTGTCTTGTCTGACGTAAAACTTTTCATAAGTTGCTTTAGCCTTCTTGGACTCCCACATCACTCCCCCGCGGAGACCGTTACAACGGGCGGTAACAATTGGGAAACCTCACTGTCCTTCCCGAGCGGGTCGTAAGGGGTTTTTGTGGCCTTTTTAGCTCATCTTCCCGGTCTTTGGGTGTGGTAGATGCTTCTGTGAAGGTATAAGCTGGCTTCAGGCGGTCTATGGAGATGGTGTTTGATTTTCCTTTGACGTTAACCTTAAAGGTTTTATCGCCTCTCTCCACGACTTCGTATGGCCCGGTGTACGCTGGTTGAAGAGCGCCACGTACTGTATCATCCCGTACAAATACGTGTTTTGTTGTGGCCAAATCCCTAAAAATGAAGCTGTTATCACGCCTGTGTCGAGATGCGGGCGTTGGCTGAAGTTTCCGTGCAAAAGAGCGAATGCGTCCAGTATATTCGGTTAGATCGGTTGGAGTATCGTCGCAGGCATGAAACATTTCACCTGGCAGTCTCAATGGCTCGCCGTAAACTAGTTCTGCGGCCGAGGCATTTGCGTCTTCTTTAATCGCACTTCTAATGCCGAGTAGGACCAGGGGTAGCGATTCTGTCCAGCTGGGGTTAGCGTGGCATACGATGGCGGCTTTTAACTGTCTGTGGAAGCGTTCGATCATTCCGTTGCAAGCAGGGTGGTATGCCGTGGTCTTGCGGTGTTGGAAGCCTGCTAGTTTGGAAAGGTGCCCAAACAAAACGCTTTCGAATTGACGACCTCTGTCTGTAACTATTGATAAGGGGCAACCAAAACGTGCGATCCAGCCCGACAGCAATGCTTTCGCGACGGTTTCGGCCGTGATGTCTGGTATGGGAATCGCCTCAGGCCATCGCGTAAATCTGTCGATTGCGGTAAGGCAGTACCGTTTTCCGTCTGACACAGGAAGGGGGCCGATCAGGTCGATGTGAACGTGGCTGAAGCGAGCTTTAGGTAAGCCGAAGGTTCCCGTTGGTGCGGAAACGTGTCGGGTGACCTTTGCGCGTTGGCACGATAGGCATTTGCGGGCGTATTCTCTGCAGTCTTTTCTCATCCCTGGCCATACGTAACGTTCTGCGACTAGCTTCGCGGTGGCGTTGGCACCAGGGTGACTTAGACTGTGGAGGCTCCCGATAGCTAGCTGGCGCAGCTGCTTGACCACGAACGGTCTAGGAATTCCAGTGCTGACGTCACAGTAAAGACCATTTTGCTTCTCTAAGCGCAGTGCTGATCCTGTCTTCAAAAGCAGTGTGAGTTCAGAGTCTGCTGTCTGTGCTTTTGCTAGCAAGTCCAGATCAAGTTGAGCTGTTATTTCCTCAATCCTGGAGAGAGTGTCTGCGACCACATTATCTTTGCCAGCTATGTGACGGATGTCCGTTGTGAATTGGCTAATGTAGTCTAGGTGCCTGAACTGACGTGGCGAGATGTTTTCTTTGCGGCTCTTGAAAGCGAAGCAGATTGGTTTGTGATCCGTGTATATCGCAAAATCTCTTGCTTCGACCATGTGGCGAAAGTACTTGATTGCCTCGTATATCGCCAACAGTTCCCGGTCATAGGGCGAGTATTTCTGTTGGGAGGGACTGAGTTTCCGCGAGAAAAAGGCAAGCGGTTGCCATTCACCATCTTTTTGCTGCTGGAGTGTTGCGCCCATTGAGGTATCAGAGGCGTCCGTAACCAATGAGAGCTTCGATTGGCAGTCGGGGTGGGACAACAAAGTTGCGTTGCAGAGGCTTTGCTTGCAGTCTTCGAAGGCTTTCAGTGTCTCGCCTGTAAGCTCAACAGGATGCGATCCTTTAACGGAGCCGGTGAGCAGCTTGTTTAAAGGGGCTTGCAGTTGTGCTGCTTCGGGGACAAAACGTCTATAAAAATTCAGCATTCCCAGGAATCTGCGAAGTTCTTTGATGGTCTTCGGGGCAGGAAAGTCTTTTATCGCCTTTACTTTTTCGTCGAGGGGTTTTATGCCACTTGCGTTGATACGATAGCCAAGGAACGTGACTTCCGGTGCACCGAATACACACTTGGATATGTTAATCAACATGCCATATTCCTTCATTTTCGTGAAGAGCTGGCCCAAGTGTTCCAAGTGTTCGGCTTCGTTTTTTGAAGATACCAGGAAGTCGTCCAGGTAGACGTAACAGAAGTCAAGTCCTCGGGTCATTTCATCAACGAAACGTTGGAAAGTTTGGCCTGCGTTTCTTAAGCCGAACGTCATATAAGGAAACTCGTACAATCCAAATGGTGTCGTGATTGCCGTTTTGTCTATGTCCTCGGGGCTGACTGGTATCTGGTTATAAGCTTTGACCAGGTCGATGATCGAGAAGATCGTACAGCCAGAGATGTTGTGCGTGAAGTCATGGATGTGGCGTATAGGGTACCGGTCTGGTACAGTTCGTGCGTTCAGCATCCTATAATCGCCGCAGGGGCGCCATCCGTTTTCCTTCTTGGGTGCTAAGTGGAGTGGGGACGACCATGGACTTTTTGAAGGCCGGGCAGTTCCATTTTTCAACATGGATTCGAACTCTTGCCGGGCTATCTTGAGTTTGTCTGGTGCGAGTCGTCGTGCTGGGCATGCTATAGGTGGTCCAGGTATTGTTTTTATATAGTGCACTGTATTGTGATGGTGCACTCGTTCAGTACCAGTGGGTCGGGTGATTTCTGGGAACTTCTGCAGCAGAGCGTGGAACTGAGTATCGCCAGTCATGATCTTCACTGAAGAAATCATGTCTGACGATGTTACGGGTGATGCGATGGCTGATAGGGTGGTCGTGCTGTCGATGAGACGTTGGTTTCGACAGTCGACGATGATGTTGTAGTGGGACAGGAAGTCCACTCCAATGATGGCTTTGGTTACATCAGCCACGGTGAATCGCCATGAGAACTCTCTGCGTAATCCGAAGTCTAGTTCCAGATGGACGTCGCCGTATGTATCAATGCTAGAACCATTGGCGGCAGACAGTTGGTACGTAGTCTTGGGTCGGCGTTCTTTCAGGGCAGAGCGTGGGAAGACACAGAGATCGCTGCCGGTGTCAACGAGAAACTGGGTCTTCGTTCTGCGATCTGTCACGAACAGGCGACCGGAGGATGGGAGGCAGTCGTTGGTCGCCATTATCGACCGCCTGGGCAGTTTTCCGATTGGAAGTCGCATGGCTTGAGGCATTTATGCGCGTTTTTTCCGAACTTAGCGTGGTACCAACAAGTTGGGAATTTGCGGTAGCTAGACTGAGACCTGCTTCTTGAGCTGCCACGACGGCGGCCTGATTGGTTGCGAGGCGGCCTGGATTCCGATCTCGAGTCCCTGACTTGGGCCGAAAGTGAGCTGACTTGCTTGGTGAGTTCGGCTATTTGCTTGACCATGAAGTCCAGGGTATTTTCCTGAGGTGGAGCTGAAGTAGAAGCAACTTGGTGGTGGCTACCAGCGTTTACATGAGTCCCGGCGGTTGATACTACTTGGTGGTAATTGGGAACGACATCGTGCACTCTGTCGGCGAGTTCTGCGATAACCTCTAGCGCAGTAGACGGCTGGGCAGCGATTATAGTCTGAGTGCTATTAGGAAGTCGGCTGGACCAGATGGTTTTGATGAAGTCATCGGGAACTCCAGGACCGGCTAAGTTTTGTAGATGCCGTAGGAAATGGGAGGGCTTACGGTCACCTAATTCCTCATGCGTCAGCAGCTGCAGAACCTTCTTCTCCTTGGATTTCGTTAGGCGTTTGATGAGTTCTTGCTTAAACTTCTCGTATTTGTTTATTTCCGGTGGGTTTTCGATTATGTCATCAATGATGTCGACATACGGTGGTTGCAGTTGTGAAGTGGCGTAGTAAAACATGGTTTCGTCTGACTTTATGCCAGCCAATTTAAATTGACCTTCTAACTGTTTGAACCATACCGATGGTTTCTCCGCGTAGAACGGTGGGACTTTTACTCCGACTCGATATACCTCGGTTGTCGTGGGCGCGGTTGGAGAGTGAACTTGCGCTTCTGGAATATTCCACGCGTCACGGAAAACTCCGGGCTGAGGGTCGGCGTCGTTATGGTCATCTCTGCTCGTCATCTTTATCGAAGTGTTCGTACGGGTCACCAGTGAGGCAAGCGGAAGTGTGTGATGGAAGTTGGACACAGAATTTGCTAGCCAGAAAGATAGAAGGGGTAAGATGAACGAAAACAGATTTCACGGTAAAATGCGTAGAGAAACGAATATTTAATGCAAGCGTAGCAATAGAACTGACAGGCAAAAACTATCTGTCTTGTCTGACGTAAAACTTTTCATAAGTTGCTTTAGCCTTCTTGGACTCCCACAAAGTCTCCTTTTCTTCCAAGTTGGAGCAGCTGGTGTTGAAATTTTGTTCACTATTTAAAGAAGCGTTATTCAGAGATACGAAAAAAAATTGAAAAGAGTAAAGATTTATGGCAACAGGATTTTAAATTTTTTAAATGCCTATAATTTTGTAAACATTGATTTTTATTTCTATTTTTCCATTTTAACCAATATGACTTACCTTATCACCCGGTACCGGCTTAACGTTGAGTTTTGGGACACCCTGTATATATTGATATATATTTTATTTTGACAGACTAGATAGTTGACGGATAAAATGTTTTTTACGATGTCAGTAAAGTTTTGCCTGTAAGGAGGTTAATATAAATGTCATCTCAGTAAAAAAAGATATCGGTACCTACACGGATAATGAACAATTACAAATCGACATATTTTTGCTTGTGTTTATGTTACACATATTTTTGATGCCTGCCATCATTCGATATTTATTCCTTCATAGTTAATAGATAAATATTCCGGCAAGTGCAGTCACATAATTTTGATTTTAGCAGTGATCAAATATTTTTAAGCTACCTGGTCCGATATTTATGCAATTAGTGAGATACGATATTTACACCGCCCACAAAGCATCACATATTTTTACCGGCAAAGTGTCATCATATTCTTATGATCTCAATGGTGAATCAGATATTTTTGCACTACTGCCCACCGTCATATATTTATGCTGGTGACTGTACCTACCTAAGTGATGCAGGATCGTTTCGTTATAAATCCGTTCTAAAATACTGATTGATTTAATTCTTTAATTGCGTGATCTACATAATAGTAGCCGAGGTATATTCTAAAAGCTAATAGACTAAGGGTGGTCAGCGCTAAACGGTTGGCGTTTTTCTAAAACGCTTCTTAGGACCTAGAACATATTGGCCTGTAGCGCCGAGTGTCAGCGTGACTCAACGCCCAAGCGGAGTCAATAGGGACTTCTGACATAGATTTGTAATGACCGGCCTTAAACACGTCACAAGTCACAAATTTTCGTTTTTACCTCCATACATACATAATCTCACGCCTTTATCCCAGAGGGGTAGGCAGAGACAAGGGATTGCCACTTGCCACGATCCTGGCAGATCACTGTTGCTTCATCGACATTCATTAGTCGTTGCATACACGCACGCCGGTTTCAGGTACTTTTTATCGTTTTTCTGCTTATGAATCGGCTGCGTGCTCGATAATCTATATATATATAAATGAATCCCTATTTCCCTTGGTCACGGCATCACGCCTGAACGGCTGGACCGATTTCGCTAATTCTTTTTTTGTTCTGTTCGTTATTATCAGGAGAAGGTTCTTATGAAAGAAAAAATTAAGGAAATTGCGCGGAATATTATAAAATTTAAAATTACTTAACCACCATATAAAATTATTAAACTTTTTTAATGTAACCTTAAGACATTTGACATAGAATTGACTGAATGCGTGCTGCAAATATAGTCAAAGAGGATGAAAAAAAAAAGACGTTTAAAACGGATTCTTCTGTCAATCTTATTTTATTGATAAACAATATAATAAAATCAAAAATCTGCTCATTTATGGCGTCCAAGGCGAAACAAAGTTCGCGGGGTCAGCTAGTAAAATAATAATAACGTCCACACAACACAATCAGATGACCAAGGGTGCAATTACGTAAGACTCCACTGTATGGAGTTGTCTGATATTGCCCTTTTGTTCCCGGTATGTCACACTGTTACACTCTGGGACTTTTTTCCCAGTAGGTATCTCATACTCCTACTACGAACTGTCATATAAGTACATACATTCTTATTGTGACTCTTTCGAGTTGTCTAAAATCTTAACTCGATAGAGTTGAAAGTTACACTGTGCTATGGTAACCAAGCAAGAACCACACAAACATGGAAAAACACCCAGACTGAAGCCATTTCATTTTGAACAAATGTAAGCGCCCAGTGAGAATCGAACCCACGGAGGGTAAACGCCCTAACAACTAGACCAGGGAGGCAGTCGGAATCAGTCAGAGCTGCCGGTAAAATGTCTGCAAGAAAGGCATCGATACATTTGTCATTACTAAGCAAGGTCTGCGAATTATCACTCAGGGTCCACTCATGATCTTCCTGCATAGTTAACCTTAGCACCAAACCCTGGATCAATACATAAGATACGTTTCATCTCAATTCGCTTGCGAGTGGAGCTACAATCGAATGCAACGAATTAAGGTCACTGACAAAATCCTTGATACTTCTGCAATAAATAATGCCAACGTAATAAAATAAAAAGTAGAATAACAGCCATTTAGAGGACATAAATACTTGAGAATTGCTCGTAGCCTGGGCTGTCTGAGACATCTTAAACGATCACTAAGGTTAAGCAACATACGGCGCGTTCAGTCCATGGATGGGTCCCTGTCTATGTCCTCCGTATACTATGTCTAGTGGCACTTTTCCGAGCGGTTCCGTGCTTCGCAAGGCACGTTAAGCAATTGGTGCCGGCTGCCGTCGATAGATGGCAGTCGTTAAGCCAAGTCAGAGGCCTTAGGGCGACTTGAAAAATTCTGACAGTAAGACCAGCCACTAGTGGCTACAAACAAATTTAAATTTCAGAAAATAAAGCCCATCTTTTGATTTCATTATCTCTAAGATTGAAAACACTGCTATTGGATAAAAGCCTCGAAATGGTTTTCGATTTAGCCTATGTAACAAATTCTTTCTTTCGCCAATTAGTTCGGATAAATCAAAGTTCTAGTGTAGTGGCGGTGACGGTATAAGGACCGGTGTAGAGGACCAACTCACCTTCTTCAGCTCGTTTTCCCGTTCCTCAAGGCGGCTGACGTGGTCGACGGCGTTCTTATTCTTCAGCTCCAGCATCCTGATGATGTTGTCGGCCGTCTCCAGTCGGGAGGAGAGCTCCTTGCGCTCGCCCTCGTGACTGTCCTCTGTTTCCAGGAGCTGGGGATTGAAGAGGGTATATGAACACTCACACCTAATTTGTATTAGCTTTAAGGTGATTCGGGAAAAGATGGTCAGAGTGGAGTTTTTTTTCGCTGCCTTTTTCTCCACTACACACGGCCCCAAGGCAGCGGCTAACATTATACATAAGTGTATGTACATTGACACTCAACAAACAGAATACATGTAAATTCTTTACGTTGAAATAAATTTTTGATTTCTGATTTCTGAATGTGTAAGAGGATATATAATATCCTTAGATACTCGTACATGTTACCCTAATCTAGGAATCAGGTCGTTATAAACTGTTTTCCGGATAGACTTACTTGACTTTTTGGCGGAAGAGTCCGACCGGGTTACGCTCTGGGCCTCAATTCTACTAGTGCATTATAGTTCAATGACAGATACTCGGTCGGGTCACGTGGCCTGGTTTTTTATAAGATCGACGCCTAGGATTGGTACGTGTGCGCGCGTAGATTTGAAGCGGCAATTAAATAAAATCGCCGTCTTCATGCAGTTGTCATGTACTACAATGCATTGACAGAATGCTTTGTGGTACAATAAACGACCTTCAGAAGGGGAAATCTGTGGTTGAGGCCCTATGCTCCCCTAGTAGTTAAAGGACCCTAGAAGAAGAAATAATTACAAATGGTTTCTTGTTCTAAGTAGCGGTGATGAAGCCTAATACGCCTGTTCGGTAGTAGTTATATGTAGTTTGGTCGATGTTTGTAGTGGATCATCATCAACCCATTATGCCCCCATCGAGGTCACGGGTCACTTCCCTGAGGAAGGTATAGTCCATACTGCACCACGGGGGCCAAGTCCGGTTTAGTAGAGGCTTGTAAGACTAGTGGCTGGTCTTACTGTCAGAAGTTTTCAAGCCGCTCTGAGGCCTCTGACTTTTCTTAACTACTGCCATCTATCGACGGCAGCCGGCACCAACTGCTCAACGTGCCTTGCAAAGCACAGAAGCGCTCGGAAAAATGCCACTAGCGTTAGTCATAGACGGTCACCCATATGGATGGGTGCATAAGCACTGAACGCGCCCTGTGTTGCTTAACCTTCGTGATCGTTTAAGATCACTCAGGCAGCCGGGGCTACGAACGATTCTCGCTATATGTAGATAAGAGAGTGTGATTTTTTCAACTTAGTTTTGACAAAGAAAGAGTTGTGAACATTCTACGCATGGAGGCATGAATGTCGTCGATATTGTCATACAGCTCATACGTGCTGAGCCAACTAAGGCGTTAGTTTCCGCACGATGTTCCCCGTTACCGTTAGCGAGTGGTATCGCTTGCGGAAAGTTCACATCGAAATTCGACCATAGGTACATTGGGTTAGTCTAAAACCTCGATTTGCAAGGAGCATCACAAATTCTCAAAAGTTCCACAATATCAAGGTTGAATTCAACATTATATTATAATGTCAAATCGATATTAAATACAAATAAAACTAATATTATAAAGAGGAAAGATTTGTATTTTTGTGTGTGTGTGTGTGTGTGTGTGTGTGTGTGTGTGTATGTTTGTAATGAATAGGCTCAGAAACTACTGGAACTATTCTTCGTGAGCAACATAGGCTATATTGGATTTTCAAAAAGTTCAGGGTTCCTTACGAAACCTCGAATATTGTAACCCAAGGTGCAAAAATTACTACCCCGGGAATTTTCCACGGAACTAATATAGCTATTTCCACGGAAATGTTTTTGCTGACCGTGCGAAGCCGGGGCGTGGTCGCTAGTTAATTATAAAGTTTTTGAATCAGTAAAGGTCAAATTATCGATACTAAAGAAATCATTGTGAGGTTAGCTTTTCTTTCTTAAGTCACGGTATAACCCCGGTGGAGGGGTAGACAGGCACATAATTTGTCCCGATGTTTTTTCTGGGTTTGGACATGTGAAGGATTGGTCCTCGTCCAACCCAAGAAAGACTGACGAAACAAAACGAGCGAATGTGTGTAGAAGGGCCGATCCATTATGTCCCCGCCGAGGGGCACGGGTCTCTTCCCTGAGAAAGGTATAGGCCATACTTCTCCACGGGGGCCAAGCCCGGATTGGTGGAGGCTTGTAAGACTAGTGGCCGGTCTTACTGTCAGAAGTTTTCAAGCCGCTCTACGGCCTCTGACTTGGCTTAACGACTGCCATAATATACAGGGTGGTCCAAATATCATGGATCAAATGAAATGGGGAGTTAGCCAAGGTCATCTTCTACCAATAAAGTCCTATACAGGGTGGTAAAATTCTCAACGGTTTTGAACTTATGATTGATTTTCGGTTTTTTTCAAGAAAAGAGTTCCTACTACTTATTAAGAGCAATAAAAAAAAAGTACTTACTTTTGGTGGTTGTTTTTTTTTTGAGAGTGACGGTCCATGATGAGAATGTAACAAAAAAAAATTCATCGTCCGTCTTTATGGATCAAGAGAAATTAATTAATTTTTTACGGATCTCGTATCATAATTGTTTGATCCAACATTTTCGTCATTGATTTAAAAAAAAAAGTGTTCTGCGGAAACCTGCCCCAGTAGTAGAAAAACTGGACCATTTCATGAGGATTGTAAAAAGATACAACTCAAAGCCCTATCTCTCCTGAGTCTTTTATTATTGACCTTTATTCTCAGCAAAGTTGCATTTTTTTTAAATCAACTTTTGGTCCTAACTAATTTGAGTTACAAAGTACTGTTCTAGGACATAAAAATAAGTCGCAAAAGGATAAAAAAAAAATACCAGATAATTAGAATAGACAGTTTAATCAAAAATAAAAAAATAAACTTTTTCATAGATGTTCAAAATATCTACCTCTCACTCGGACATCTTCTAATAAAAATTCTTTTTAACAATCTAAAGGCCCGGCGATTATTTTTCACCTGGTGGGTGGCCGCTGATATTCGTCGCCGAAGCTCCTGCTCCGTGTTGCACTCCTTTTCGTATACCACTTCCTTGAAGTAACCCCAAAGAAAAAAATCTATGGGGTTTAAATCGGGTGAGCGCGGTGGCCATTGAATAGTTCCACCGCGACCGATCCAGCGATTTGGAAATACTTCATTTAGGTGACTCCTCACGTCACGAGCGAAGTGCGGAGGTGCGCCGTCATGTTGCAGCCACATAGCGCTTCTTGTTTCAAAAGAAACGTCTTCTAATAATGGGTCGAGTTCCTCTTGTAAGAATGACAAATAAATTTGACCATTCACTCTTGCAGGCAGCTCGTGTGGTCCTATTAACTGTCCTTCGACGATCCCGGCCCACATGTTGACTCCGAATTTGTGTTGGAAGTGGTCTCGTCGAATAATGTGAGGATTCACATACTCGTAGTGGTGCAGGTTGTGAATATTAAAAACACCAGTGCGTTGAAACATACTTTCGTCCGACCACATAATTTTATTTAGAAATTCGGGATCTTCTCTGTTGCGCCGGAGCATCTCTGTGCAAAAAAGTTGTCTTTTTTCGTAATCAGCCGGCAGCAGTGCTTGCACGCGCTGGACATGATACGGATGCATCATGTTCCGTTTTAAAACGCGTTGCACAGTCGTTTTCGGGACACCTAATGTTCTTGAAATTCGCCGATGACTCGTCGACGGGTCATTCGATATTTCTTGAAGAATTTGATCTTCCATTTCCAAATCATGTACCATAGGGCGCCCGGTTCTCGTCGCGCTACTTCCAGGAATATGGCCCTCCACGTAAGCGTTGTGTACACGCTGGAATACTCTGTAGTCGGGATAGCGATCACGATTCAGAAAACGTCGCCGATATTCTCTTGCTGCTTCACGAGCGTTTCCGTCACAAAAACCGTACACAAAATGCATGTTAGCATAGTCACGGGCTGAGTAAGCCATTTTTAATAGTCCAAATTCACTAATACACAAATGAGTCCAGTAAGAAATGCCAAGTTCGTAGGTGAAAATCCAAAACAGAGTCCAGTAAGAAATGCCAAGTTTGTAGGTGAAAATCCAAAACAGAGTCCAGGGAGAATGCAAAGTTCGAAGCGATAAAAAAAGAGCAGCGCAAAAAGTGACACCCGAATAACCGTGTTAAGTAGCGAACAGCAAGCAGAACACTAAGTAAAAGTTGCTGGAGTCGTGTAAAGGGTCACTAGCAGGTAGCTAGCGCAGGTAGTAAACCTCTCTTTGTTCCGGGGACCCCATGTCCAACCGGTAAATTCTCAGAATACAAACAAAGCTTTTGTTTAGTGTTATTTTATTAACTGGTGGTACCACAAGAAAAGTGACACCGACGGGACAAGAGCTACGAAAAAAGATCGTAACGACCTGTCCGTTGTTAGAACTTAATTTTTAAATCCATTTTTGACTTATTTTTATGTCCTAGAACAGTGCTTTGTAACTCAAATTAGTTAGAACCAAAAGTTGATTTAAAAAAATGCAACTTTGCTGAGAATAAAGGTCAATAATAAAAGACTCAGGAGAGATAGGGCTTTGAGTTGTATCTTTTTACAATCCTCATGAAATGGTCCAGTTTTTCTACTACTGGGGCAGGCTTCCGCAGTACACTTTTTTTTTTAAATCAATGACGAAAATGTTGGATCAAACAATTATGATACGAGATCCGTAAAAAATTAATTAATTTCTCTTGATCCAAAAAGACAGGGACGATGAATTTTTTTTTGTTACATTCTCATCATGGACCGTCACTCTCAAAAAAAAAACAACCACCAAAAGTAAGTACTTTTCTTTATTGCTCTTAATAAGTAGTAGGAACTCTTTTCTTGAAAAAAACCGAAAATCAATCATAAGTTCAAAACCGTTGAGAATTTTACCACCCTGTATAGGACTTTATTGGTAGAAGATGACCTTGGCTAACTCCCCATTTCATTTGATCCATGATATTTGGACCACCCTGTATATCGACGGCAGCCGGCACCAACTGCTTAACTGCTTAACGTCCCTTTCGAAGCACGGAACCGCTCGGGAAAATGCCACTAGCGTTAGTCATAGACGGTCTCCCATCCATGAACGCGCCCTATGTTGCTTAACCTTCGTGATCGTTTAAGCTCACTCAGGCAGCCGGGGCTACGAGCGATTTAGTATTAGCATATGCAAGATAAAAAGTGCCCGAAACCGGCGTGCGTGCATGCAACGACTAATGAATGTCGATGTAGCGAGAGTTATTTGTCGGGATCGTGGCAAGTGGCAGTCCCTGGTCTCTGCCTACCCCTCTGGAATACAAGCGTGAGCTTATGTATGTATCTTTTGCTGGGTATTTGATAGTTCGTGCCATGTGGCAAACGCATCTCAGGGCAACCAAGTTTCCGGTCTAATTATGCAAGTATGTCACTCCAGTTAGCCACCCAGCCTTGGTGATTAGATAACACTCATCTAATAGATAACATCCTTATGTTCTGGTGTCGTCAGTTTCCTACTAATTAATACAATGGGGAGGTCACCAAAGTGGTGTAAGCTAATTGGCTAGGTACTTTAATAGAAGTGTGTTAGTGATCGAATGGAGGTACAATTTAAAATGTGAATTTGTTTATAATTTCATTCCGTGGTAAAGTCAAGTAATTGAATTAATATTTCTTGAATTAATTAGGACGGGTCAATGAATTAGCAAATAGACTGCTTTCTGTACTTAACGATTTCTATAAACAATTTTTTTAGATCCATTTTCCGATTGTATGATGTTGGTTTCTTTTTTGTGTATTAAAAAAACGGCGTAGATCACTACAACTGCCTGGAATTACTCCCCATGATAGATTACCGCATACTGGCTCGCTCAACCCGACCAAAGGTTCTTTTATAGAATTTGTTTCTTCACCTTTTAATAAAATTAAAATAAAATACAGATCACCAGGGCCATTCTTTTCCACCGCTCTTTTTTCAATTAACTAATATTTACTTCACTATAGTAAAATTTACTTGATTGTTACTTGCGTCTAACTAAAGGATAAATAAGTAAATAGTTATCTAGAAATAAACATATACATATCGTTGCTACGCCTGGGAAATCCGATAAACATTTTTTTAGTTTTTTTGTATTTCGTTAGTAATTTTATTAGCCCAACGCGCCAGTAAAACCCTGTTTTGTGCTTGCTGGCTTGAAACTTAAAATGTAAATATCAGCTATAATAATATATTTACTTAATTAAAAAAGGCGTCGTCATTACGAAATTACTAAGGTTTTTTTCTCTTGTATCGTTTGTCGGTTTTTCCAACCGCAACGACGATATCTGCTTGACAGTTTTTTCAGTCATACAATTCGTCCTCGGCCAGCTTTGCAAATGTCTTGGTGCAAGACGTTTTTGGATTTATTCACTGGATTGAGGTTGCCCACGGGTAAACTAATGTCCGGTCCTAATAACCTATCTACAGATAACTAACAGTTAGCTGTGAACGCGATATTCCGTTATTATTTTCTATTGAGTGGCATATCACTAGTTAACAGTCAGCCCTCCAAAGAGTAGATAGGTAAGAACCATAACTTAAAATTCCTATCTATCTTTGTTTAGACAAACAGCAGTAAGCAACTAAAGATATAATTTTAACTGGTGGTAGCTGGTTGGTAGGTTATTGGGACCAGCCATTAGAGATTTTCGCGTCAGTCAGCGTCGGGCAAGTTATATTGACACGCGTGCGTCTACGTCCCTCTTCACCTCACATATCAGTACAATCTGACCTGAATATATTGAACAGAAACATCGCTTTGTTATATCGAAGTCGGCCTTCTACTTCGGACAAAGACGGCAAGGTCTTCCAATTTTAGTTGCCTTTTAAGTTACTTTGTTTCCGCAACACGCCGACGGATCTGTACCGCGAGGAAGTGTGAGGCAATGACCTGGATTGAACAGGGAAGGCAGAAGTCTCGCTCCAAACGTTTCGAGGTGGAGAAACATAAACATTTACATACAGACACATACATTGCTTCTGGCCCCACACTAGGGTCGTGGGCACCAGAAACAGCGACGTCACAAGCATGTAAACATCCAAGACCTGGAGGTTTTTTTTCTCCCCAGCCGGGGATCGAACCCGGGACCTGTCGCATGGTAAGCAGATGCGCTAACCGTTACGCCACAGAGGTCGTCGATAGCCGTATATGACGACCTCTGTGAGCTCGACCGACCGACCTCTGCGAGAGGTCCCGGGTTCGAATCCCGGCTTGGGGACAAAAAAAAAGCCCCAGGTCTTGGATGTTTACATGTTTGCGATGTCGGTGTTTCTGGGTCACACGACACAGAGTACCCTAGTGTGGGGCCAGAAGCAATGCACGTGCCCGTATTCAAATGTTTATGTATACAAACAACGGGTCAGTGACAGTACTTCCAGGGCCGCGATTCTGCTAGTGCATTAGAGTACGATGACAGACACACGGTCGGGACACGTGACGTGTTTTTTCATACCATGAACGCCTAGAAAGTCTAATGTGTGTGCGCGCGTAGACCTGAAGCAGCAATGAAACTAAATTGCCACGTTCATGGAAATGTCATTGTACTATAATGCTTTAAAATAATCTAGGTCTAGCTGCACTACTCTTTCTGACCCACATGGTGGTAGAGTCAGCACGAAGTCGATGTAAAATAATCCTTGAACACTTACGAAGTTGAAGACTATGGACCAGTTTCTGAATGGCTGTCTCGTAAAATTTCTCAGAAAAGAGCGTGACAGAACGATACTTAAGTACCTATTTACTTTATTAAATTCTTAATTCGGATACCGGCCCTTTAAAAGTGCAAAAAGGCCGTCCCCGTGACGTGCTCGTCGACCACACGTCTCCAGCCCGTTGTAGTGTGGATATTGCTTTAGTGGCATAAGAAACACGCATATTGGGTGTACGTTCTATTGTAGGGCAGAGGCCTCTTTGGGAAAGATCATGCTGCATAGTTGTTGGTATCCGGGATTTCGGATGCGAAGTAGGCGTTCTTTGTATTCGCTTGGGAAGGAGTTTATTTCTATGTACAACAAGTATATACTAATAGATATAAGTATGAGGTTAGTTCATACATTGGAAAATATTCACCCATTTTCAAAACATGGGTAGGTATGTTGATGTTTCCGTGTGGAGTTTCTGGTCTTCCATCGGACGCGTCCCCCGGGTGGCGGATAGGGGAACGCCCTCCAGATATGGGGGGTACCGGCTTCGGCCGGCGCGGACCAAAACCAGAGGGAGGGGGACGTCCGGTGGCTTGCGCTGCTGGATGTCCCGCGGGGTCCACTATGGGCCCCGCACCTGTAACCCCACACTGAGTGGGGCCGGGGGCCTTCGGGCCGCGAGAAGACAACCTCTATAAAAAACACACGGTGGGGGCCCTACTCTATGTCCCTCTGTTCAGCAGAGGGCATAGAGGAGGTTGAGGGAGGGTCACAGACGGCAGGTTGGGGGACCTGCCGTCCGACATCGTGACGGGAGAAGGGGGTAAGGGCCCATGCCCCTTCTCCAGAGGGTGGGCCCGACTCCTTGCGAGTCGGGTCGACGTCGCCGGGGCGCCGCTGTCGCATTCGCGTTGTGGTTCACCACTTGCGAGATCCGGCGGCGCCCCATTGCACGAGCGACAGGACGGCCCCCGGGGTGTTTTAGGAGGTATGCCTCTCCTATTATTAGGATAGGAGAGTCCGACACACGGCCGTCGCCCTCCCCCAAGGGTGGCGGTTATGGTGCACAAAGCATTTCACCCCGTTAACAAAAAAAAAAAGGTATGTTGATGTTACATGGGAGGTACATTGCCGTTGTTTTAGAGATTAATAAGAATATTACAAATAAATATCATAATTATTCTTGTTATCTCATTTTAAACATCTCCATTAATCTGTTAAGATACTTCTGTTGAATTATTAATGTTTTTATAGCTGCGAACGTCCCAAATGCCTAACCTCCTCTTAAGTATTATTGAGTTACTACTTAACTAGATTTCAGATGTCAGACACAACAGTAAGTATGTGTGTATACAAAAAACCTGGAAGGTACACCTTGACCTCTTATGATTCACAAGTTGAAATGTATGTTGCATATCAGAGTTCCTAGCTTTTAATCAGTGGGTTTATCAGATGTATTAGAAATTGTAGTTCTATGACATAAGTTTTATACTTCATCTTCGGTCATTTAACTCCTAGGGGAGCATAGAGCCTCAACCACAGATTTCCACTTCTGACGGTAGCGGCAGCTTCCAACTCAGGTCAGCTAGAGCCGATCTACTTGACCTCTTGGGCTATAGATCTTTTCCAGGTAGTCCGCCGTCTCTCTTTCGGTTGCCCGAGGGCGACATAAGGCTTAGAACATTAATAAAATAAAAAATATAGCAAACGTAGCACAAACTGACGCCTGTATACCACAGAGGTAGACAGACAAAAAAATATAACAAAGAATAATCTTAGTAAGTTTGGAAGTATGAGGGAATTTCTGGAACTACACAATCAATTTCAATGGAAAATGAACTAATATTTAAAACGGACCTTCAGGACGAAGACAAATGCTACACTATAGGGTAGTTTCCAGGGTCAAAATAATTTAATTCTATTTAGTCCGGATTTTTTGTTTAATCGAAAAAAGAAAAAATACGTATCCAATATTTTTTTATAATCTAAAAGACGGACTAATTACATTTTTTTTTAGGAAACTAGCCTATTACAGTCTGTTAGCTATTAGAATATACCTCGGCTACTATCGATTAAACCGATTATATTGCAATAAGGTAAGGTTTATTTTGTATTGTTATTAATAACTTTACACTCGTGTGCTTTCGGCGAAAACCTACTCTAGAGCCCGAGGTATATTCTAAAAGCTAACCGAGGTATATTCTAAACAGACTGTACATCAGTCTACGAGACTGGCGTCATTACAACAGTATTATTTTACACCCACCTTCTGTTCGGCGAGTTTCCTCGCCGCCTTCTCCCGCTCATACTGCGTCACCAGCTGCTCGTTGTCTTCGCGGAGCAGCTCCAGTTCCACATCGTGCTCCTGGTTCGTCTGGTACGCCGAGTCCAGACTCTCCAGGATGTTGACAAGCAGCGGCATCAGAGTCTTCACCACATCGCGGTCATACTTCGCTATCATGTGCTCAAACTCCTTGTATATACTCCCGGCAAGCGAGGACACCTTCTCTGACATCACCTGCGAGATTTACAGGCCTTAGAATGGAAACTCAGGAGCACAGAGCCGCAGACAAGTGGACTAGCTTCAAGGCGAAACTAGACTGTTTATACAGTGTGTTGAAAGGATTTGGCTTGCGGCTGGCAATTGACATGAATGCAGTTGTTAGAAGGCATGCAATGGATCCAATCGCTTTGCAATTTAATGCTAACTTAACTTTGTTTTGCTGGGTTTTGTGTCTTTTTGCAACTGATTTAAGAACAATATTGTGTGTTGCTGTGTTGTTTATTAGGCAAACTACGTTTGATTTTTCTTTGTCTTATGACTTTCAGTTCTGGTAAATAATAAAATTGGAATGGATATTTAATTGATCAAGGCTTAAAGTCAGATCCATTGAGGGTTTAATAAATAAAACAAAATAGATAAGAATATTTTTATTGATTCAATTTACGAGATACATGTTAAATTAATAGGTTGGTACAGTTATTATAAGGTCATAGTTGGTGTAGAATTCACAGTAGGCAGAAATCCTGTGTTGTGAATACCAGCCTTCCTCCTGAACACATTACCAAGATATGTTTAAACCAAACAACGAAACAACCAGTACAACCACTAAACTATAGATAAATTTAAAATCACTTCTCAAGGGAGTTAGAGTAGTCCGTGATAAAGGGGAAAGCATAAACAAAGATTTGATTTAACTGCTGCTGAGGAGAGTTTCAGTTTTTTTTTAATGTATTTTCTATAAAAGTAAAACTAAATTCAAAATAAAATATTTTTATTCACGATCAAAACAAAATGTTTAAAATACTTTATGAACATCAAAGTTTTGTTTATTTTTTTATTGTGCAATAAAGTGTAACAACAACGAAACAAAAAACAACAAAGTTGATAGTTCCACAATTAATAGATTTCATGATTGATAGGGCAATGACCTATTACGCAATATTGAAAATGATAATGAAAATTTTTGTGCAATTCTTTCAAAGCACACCAACTTAATGAACAGGGCGTGGACACACTTTAAACACAACTAAATACACTATCTACCAGCACATCTTTACACAAAATGGACTCATTTGCAGAAGAGCTGTGAAAACACAAACTGTTACCAAGAGAACATTTCAGTGTAAAAAATTATGGGTTTCAGATTTGTGAAAAAAAAAATATTGCAAATCTTTATTTATTACCTACTTGAAAACACAACAAATGTGATTTTGACAAAAGCACGTAATAATAACTGTAGTGGTTCTGGAGGTCAAGTAAATATTCAATAAAAAATTAGTAGTATCAATATAACATTTTCGAAGGTACTCTGTAAATTTATAATTTTACATAACCTATTAATTGTGAAACTATCAACTTTGACATTCATAAAGTACATATTTCGTTTTTATTTGTGAATAAAATATTTTAATTTCAATTTATATTACAATTAAAGTCTAAATTACTTCTACAAATTGACTTTGCAGCAGGAGCAGGTATAAGAGAGGTGTGGGTGACCATATTGCATAGGTATTTTCTGTGTGAAGTTTGTTTAGAGTTCTTTTGTTAGATGCTTTTTAATCAGTATAATCTTTGGTGGGCCGATCATTATAACAATTATTTTTAATTAAAAAGAAGACAAACATTTATTTTGTACGCTGTTTACATTTTAAAGATTTATTTAACACTACAAAGACATTCATTTGACATGTGATTTAAAGAAACAAAACAATTAAGTAAAAAAAAAATTTTTGAGCATTAATAGATAGATAGAATATTCTTTATTGTATGTACACTAGGAATTACACATGAAATTTGACAATAGCTTAGTACAGTACAATTGGCGGCCTTCTTACTAAAAGTAATTTCTTCCAGACAAACATTGATGGAAAAAGATAAAGAAGCTACATTACGGGTAGTCGGTGCAACTAGACAATATTATATCTAATACACATACATAAACGGTACATAAATATTAAATGAATATAGAATAAACATACATAAATAAAAATAATATCATATGGATGGAGGAGATGATAGAAAACATATACCTACATAATACTAGAGAAAAGAAAAGGAAACACATACTTAAATTAGGGAAAAATAATGTTTCTGTACTCTGCTCTTAAATATTGCGAGGGAAGGAGAAGATCTTACGACCAGAGGTAGATCGTTCCACAGGCGCACAGCTGTGATAGTGAAGAATTAATGTACGCAGGGTATGTCTGTATGTATTCCATGCATCGCTTCAAGCTCAGTATAGATGTTTACATGTTTGTGATGTCGCTGTTTCTGTTTCTCATGACATAGGGTATCTTAGAGTGGGGCCAGAAACAATATAGGTATGTGCCTGTATGTAACTGTTTGTTTATATGCTGCGGTTTTACCCACAGCACTGATTTTCAGCACGGGCCTTAGAGCCTTTGGCAATTGTTATATTCAAGGCCTTAATGCAACTGATTATGAGTGATCTACAGTCTATTTTTTGAAGCGAACGACTAAGTGTCAACATGTCAAAAATTTGGTTTTTCAATATGCCACATTTATAACACTGCATAATATTTAGCAAAGTTATACAAAACGATATGCCCAATAAATACCATTAGGCAATAGACACAATAACACTGCTATTACCTGATTTATCCCCCACTTGCAGTTGATTTAACTAAATATTTTATTTTATCATGAAAATACCATTTGCTTAAGAGATCTATGCCCCAAAAAATACCTAAAATTTCAGTGGTCCTCAAATAAAAGCGATCCTACTGCTGTCAAATATGTTCGCAACTAGGAAAGATGACGGACTTTTGTTTAAAGGCCGATTATGATAGACTATTTTATGCTAATGGGCTACGCGAAGTGTAGGAAGAAGTATGGAGAGCTGACTACGAACCTCTTTTTTAATTAAAGACATAAAAAAGTAAGATAGCCACCCCGACTCCATATTTACTCACGATTGACGTTGTAGTTGATGGGAGTGCAACTTCTCTTTAGTCTGTTCATCATTGTAATTAAGGTATTGATAAAGTTTTTTGGCCATAGTCCAGTTGTTGTTATACTTTTGTGTTTGTTATTACGAAACGGAAAATATGGGCGAGCGAGCCGGACCCAACGCTGATTCTGCCAAACCGATGTATACGATGCAAGCAAAGCTGCGTGCATAAGATAGTTTGAGTGAGATGTAAGTTTGAGAGATGCTGTGTCTTTGTTTACCTTTAGTCCTTCGCTTCAGTAAATAGAATATAGATAGTGTAATAAATAGTAGCACTCCAAATATGGGCACTAAACATTAAAACAGATGACACTATTTAGTGTAGGTTAAATGCTCAATGGGCCTTGAATTTGCTGTTTTTATTTGTAGTTATAGTTCTTCTTGGTCTTGATGCCTAACATTAGTCATGAATGAATTTGTGAATAATAAAAATGACAATCAGATAATTTTGTATTACCTACTGCCACAATAGCCATTATGCTAAAATTACTGACGACGTCAGTCTTTGTGTAAGCTACAGGCACAGTCTATCATTCTATAGGGTCATTTTGTATGTAAACAGTCTTGAAAGAAAGCCAGAGGCCAACACCAAGGTCCCAAATCATCAAACAAACAGCTTTACACCTTAGAGCCATGGTCTCTACGACGCAAATCTATTGACTTTTCCGCCCTTCAGTAATTCGGTTCTTACGAGAACTTACCTGATGAGACTCCTCATGCGTGCCATACACAGTCTCCATCGTGGAGTACCCGCTGTTCTCCCCGTAGCTCATTTTGACTTAGTTGTATTCGATATAGTAGGATCAAGAGAAGAAAATTAGTGCGTATGCTAAGCAATGCCAGAGGGTGGCGGATTATCGAATCACCATTTCTTGTCGAAAACCGTTTAGGACGAACGGTAACGTCGATGATTTACTTAATACTATAGTTTGCTTTGTCTGGGGTTTAAAACAAGCACGGAAAAATCACACACAAAACCAGCTCATGGTTACATTTTATGTTCATGAAGTTGTGTTATTTGACGAATTTATACGATTCGCTAGCCTGTCTTTCCATAGCTAACCAACCATCCATCAGTGTTGCCAGATCTGGGTGGACCAAAGTCGCACATATTTTGAAAAAAAAGTAGGCCAAAACGCCTAAAAATTTTCCTATGTAGCCCAAAACGCTAATTTATTAACGCAACCCTTTATAATCACCGCAAAGACTGTAATAAGGCACAGCACGTATGTGACTGAATCACCATTTAATTAATGTCTAAGTACTAAGGCGCCATTTAAAAAAATAGACTATTGTGATGAAAAACAGGGCAAATAAATTTCAGTTCAACCAAAATTATTCTTCATAGAAATTATTAAATTTTTAGATAACACGCCATCGCCACCAAAAATTACTCCCCCTCATCATCATCAACCCATTATGTCCCCACCGAGGGGCACGGGTCTCTTCCATGAGGAAGGTCCAGGGCTATAGGCCATACTCTTCCTCGGGGGCCAAGTCCGGAACGGTGGAGGCTTGTAAGACTAGTAGCTGGTCTTTCTGTCAGAAGTTTTCAAGCCGCCATCCATAGGGATCTATCTGACTTGGCTTAACGAGTGCAATCTATCGACGGCAGCCGGCACCAACTGCTTAACGTGCCTTGCGAAGCACGGAACTGCTTGGAAAAATGCCACTAGCGTTAGTCATAGCACGGTCACCCATCCATGCACTAAACGCGCCCTATGTTGCTTTACCTTCGTGATTGTTTAAGATTATTCAGGCGGCCGGGGCTATGAGCGAGCGACTCCACCTCACCTATTAATAAAATGGCACAGAATTAAAGCAGCAGTTCAATATTTGAGTTATGATAGGTAAAAAAAAATAAAAAACGCATGTTTGCAATCTAGTTTAACAGTAAAAACTGAGCAGTAAACTAAAAAAAAAATGAGTCATAAAATAATTTAAACGGGCAGATCAATAAATACTGAGCAGTGGAATAGTTGAACTGGGCGGTTAGGCGCGTACAGTTAACAAATCGTAATTGGTTAGTAATACATTTTATTTAAGCAGTTCTATAAACGATGAGGCGGTAAAATCTATTCTTGTGTTTTTAAGCATTGAATGTCAAGAAGGGGAAAAATATGAAGCATAACCATATTAACCATGCAACCTATTTTTTTCCTTCTTCACATTAAATGCTGAACATGAACATTGAACACATTACCGTATGTTTTACATGGTCGGAGACTAAAACTAAAGAACATTACGACAATCTGTAAGTATTTATAATTTGGCATTAGGATACATGATAAAATTAGGATACAAAAACTAAGATACATGTTAATAGTCGAATGAATCAGCGACAGAAACTTATTGTATAATAAGAGCAGGTTTGGCTTACAATCTGTAAGTATTTATAATTTGGCATTAGGATACAAAAATATGCAAACTCGAAAAATACAAACGCTTTAAACTCCGCCCGTTTTAACGAAAGTTTACCTCTCTTTTCAATCAAAGTGACGTCCGGATGCTACTGCTCACTTCGAACTGCCCATTCCAACCATTTTACTGTTCATTAATTTATTAAACTACTTGAGTAATTTTTGCACTGACACTGAATGATGAAATAACAGACCAATGTTTTTTTACTTACTTTACTTAATTTACTAACCGCCGAAAAATTTAATTACTGCCCATTCAATTTTTCAACTGATCATAATAACTTCTGTATTGTTTAAATAACAGTTGTAAAAATGAATTCCCTAATAAAATTAAGGGCCGGTTTCTGAATTTAGACATTCGCTCGTTACGTAAGTATTTACTTAGTGAAATTCTCAATTTAGCAACCAGCTCTAAGTCGTCCAAGCCTTCCTTATCGTCAGCCTACATATATAAACATGGGCTGTGTTGCCCGGCCTTTACTGGCCTCGTCTGAACGCACCACGGTTTCAAAGTAGCCCAAATTTCGCCCGAAAAAATTACATTATTGCCCAAATGGCGAGTGGTCGCCGATTGCCATTTTAGATCGCCTTTTCACCCTCAGAGATAGCCCAAATGGCGATAAATCGCCTAATCTGGCACCACTGCCATCCATAGACAAACACAAACCACAGACAAATTAGAAAACAGTATATAATGCAACACGGCTAGGGTCAAGTACAGCTTAATCGACCTGACGCTTAATTTCATTTTAATGAATATTCCATTTTACAGTTATGAACTACGAATAATTTAGTGATTTCACGTTGTATGTGTTTTTTCTCGTCAGCAGAAAACTTGATTTACCGTTTTACTTGAGATACTAGGTATATTTTCAGAAACCATTTTTATCCGGATTGTACATTTCTATCCGGACAGGTGTCCCATCACTACGATGCATAACTCAATCAATTTACGATGTCTCACTGGAATGGAATAACGTAGTCTCATTTCAGTTTTTAATTTGGAGCCCTTACGTCTCTCTCGGTCCAATCACAGAGATGCGTGTCAGTTGTCAATTGAAACTGAAACGTCACACAATTTACCGTGTGTTCGGAATAGTTGTGTACCTACTTATTTCCTGTGAAATGATCCTTTTTCAAATTATACTTGATATATTTATTGCCTGAACATTACTATCTGGTAAACGTGCATTAGCTCTTCCTTATTTACGTTGGTAAATATTGCAGTTTAGTGTGTGCGAAGGTAGGTGGAATAACAAAAACTCTTCATGCAAATTTCTCTTACGGTTGCATTAATAACTCAAAAAAATTCCGGCAGGGAACCGTAGCGATGTCTGCAGCCAACCAGGGACAGAAGAGTGTCTTCGTGACTTACATTCTGTGGTTGCTTGGTGGCATTTTCGGCGTACACCATTTCTATTTGCGAAGGGATCGGCATGCTTTCGTTTGGTGGAGTACTCTCGGTGGGTTCGGGGTGGGATGGCTGGGAGAGGTGTTCAAGATCCCCGGCTACGTGCGGGACGCCAACTGGAGCCATGACCATATCGCTGAGCTCGTGGCGAGGATGCAGCGCAGTAGGAAGGTGAGTGGAACTCTTGTAATCAGGTCAGTGAGTTCACTTTGCAGAAGTTTTCGTGTTATATTGGAGACCCCCATTGAAAAGCGTTTATTGTCCTCTTACCTGAAGCTGCCTTTAATGTAAACAGAGTCAAACAATGACATGTATTGTGTGTACATATTCAGGCTGTACTTTGTAAATATTTGCTTATTCCAAATAGTTTACTTCTCATTTATAATGCAAATTATGTCTTGTGCTAAGAAGTAGTAGTAGCAGTGTAGTAGTCTATTTATTTCAATACTAATAAGCAAAATTATGTTTCTAATACATAGGTAATTGTTTCATGGGACTCATTCAAAATAAATTCTAAGTACCTATAATCACTGTACTAAAGAATGTGACTTAGTAAATAGGAGTCTTTAAATTGAACTTCATAGCAAAATTGTTTGCATTGCTTGTCTATCTAAAAATTCTTCACACTGAGTAATTTCTGCCTTAAATAACTACTCTCTATTGAGGTCATCAGTTTTCCTTTATGAGCTGTCATTAGTTGCCCATTGGGCAAATATTGCACACTTTCTGACAAAAGCAGTCTGTTATTCTATGCCTTCCAACAAACATAAACTCGCTCCTGAATCTCAGAGGGGTATTCTATAAGTGTTCCCGATAGAAGGTTAGGCTGTTTGCAATTACTGAAAAGTACAAAGATTTTGCTTTGAAATGAAAAAAACTCCAACAAGAGAGTTAAGAAAAAATAATAGGTAGAACATTATGTTTGGTCAGAAATGATAGTGTCATTCTTCAAAGATTTGGTACATACAGTAACTGTTTAACAATTTATTTATTGATGCTTTTAAAGTCTTTGTAAATTCTTATGCACATTTAGATATAACAAGGCCTGATAGCTGACTATCTGCATTTAAATTAATTCTTTTTAAAGATAGTTTAAAACAGTTTGTATGCAACATAATAATGCAGCCTATACAATGCACCTCTGACTGCAGGGCACCAACCTTCTCTCAGAGACAGAGAGAGTATGGGCTTAATCACCACCCGTACCCTCTGCACTGTTTCAAACTTGCCAACACTGATCTGTATGTACTTATATTGTAAATAAATGTGGGGCACAGCTACACAGAAATTGATTCTCTCCTTTAATTTTTCAATCATAACCTGTCCAAAAAACTTATTGATGGTGTTAATAGGCTAGTGTCTAATCTGTTTGTGTTTTACTAATCTAATATTAAATAGTTTTACAATATTATCTCGCAAATGCGCAATTCCTGAGAATTCAAAATTGAGTTTTGTTCTGTAAGATTTCACACTATCGGCATGGGACAGCGACAGCTGGGCGACTAGACGCGACGACAGGCTACGGCCGACAAATTTCATATGCTCTGCACACTTGGCGTCAGAGTCGCGGAGTCGCGACGAGAAGCTAAGAGCCATCGCAAAAAGAGCGGCTTGTCGCCGCTTCAGACGCGGAGTTATCGTTTGCAGGCTCTTAATGTTTCTCGACGTCGGAATCGGTTTGCATTATATTAAGTTTGCACTTTGCTGACTGTACCAATACCTGATGAATGAATTGTCTTACACAGAGTAATATCCATTCTATGTAACACTGAACATATAATATGATTGAATAACCTGACAGTGATACTACTATCAGAAAAATCTTAAAAATCAAAAATCCTTAAGTAATACCTAATAATTTTATATTTTGAGTAATTGCGCATTTTTAAGGTAACATTATGCTGTGTTAACTCAGGTCTCAGGACGCCCCTCTGTGCTAACAAAGGGAAAAACTTTCTATTTCAAGCTCCTTCTGGTGTAATGGGACTTCTTAAGGTGAGGTACTATGCTTGTATTTATTAATAGATTTTAAGAGACGTACTGCCTTACTAATAAAGGTTATGAGCTGTGTAAACAGCCGTTATGCGAGGTCTGACAAACTGGTTATTTGTACACTATTTGTTACTTTCTATGCAACTATAATGTAGCTACAAGTGAAAACCTTTAAATGACTTTTTGCTGCTATATTGTACAATGTACCCTCCATTTTGCTGGTTTAGTCGATGTTTTTCCTCAAATCCAATAAATAAATGCGATTAAACCAGTGTAAATTGATATACGTCAGATAGTTATTCAGAGCTTATAACTTATTTATTAGTAGCGCCGTACCTTCATAGGTTTTAAAAAGTGAATTTATCACTTGTTTGTCTGTCATTATTAAAGACCTAAAAGGAATATGCAACTTTTATTCCAATCGGAAAGATTTGGTGAGCAGAGCACTAACATGGGTGAACGCTTTTTTGTTTATTAACTAAATCTATCAAACTGCATTCGTATTGAGCTCAATGAAATGAGCACTTAACTTACCTACCAAATTGAGCATCATAATATTTCTCATTTGTAGTTAAAAAGATAAATGTGTATTTGGTGTTGTTTGTTTTTTTTTCAGTGTGGAATAAAGAATATTCTTATCTTATTATCTTATTTTAAAAAAGGTACCTTTAGTTACACATCTTTCGTCTAAGTTACATTATGGGCAACTTTAAGACAATGCAAAGGTTCAACCTTTTCCCTAGAACTACAATGGATGGTTAATATGGCAATTCGTTGTATATTATTGCCTCGCTTATTAACGAGTAGGTAGACTGCCCCGCAATGTGTATCGAATTGTCATAAAGGACCATGAAAATGTAGTTTTATGATATGTGGCTTTGCTGTTGAGTGTGCTATAGGGAAGCATTTAAATGTATGTATTAAATAACGTGACTTGACATCGCAATGTTTAATTATATGAATTTTACAAAGTGCTATAATTTCAGAACGCGTGTGTTTTTTTAAATTATTTATTCAAGAAATTTCACAAAAATACACATTATGATACAAAAAACCGTCGCTCAAACCTGTGTAGGTTTATCTGTTTTAAAGATTATGTTAAAGTAACAAATATATTAAGGAAAAAAACAAGCAATGTATTTATCAATAATTAAAACATCATTTCTCAGGTTGCTGTCGCTTTGAAAAATATTATTTATTTATGTATTATGTTTATCAAAAGTTGTGACATCCTTACATGCTAAATGAGAACAGATTATGGTTTTAAACTAGATGTACAATTAATTACAGACAAACAGAGCATGCATAGAAATTAACAAATACTAGTATCCTAACACTATGAATTTATTATAATATGCCATTTAATGCTAAATTCGTGAACTTAGATCACTGCTTGCTTGCAGCTCTATAAAATGTGTTTAAATATGCCAAACACACACACTAACATCTACATGGCACACTTTAAACAATAGATATCCTATTTTATCCTAAACAAGGATAACTTATGCGCTTTGGCTGCGGAGTTCTGTATACATTTCTGTTTTCGTGACGTAAAGAGACAGGAACACAAATGAATATTACTATGTCCCCGGCAGCCCCCGTTTTCGATGAACCGATTCACCGGGATGCTGATGGTGGGATACTCGTGGGGGCAGATGATGATGCTGGCCGTGCCCTCCGACGAGGTCTGGGGCATCAACTTCCGGTACCTGAACTACCTCATACCGCTCGTGGCGGCGCTTGGTGAGTGAGCCAAATCTCAACAAATATCAGAATCAGAAATTTATTTCACAAACACGATTACAATTTCTATACATCACGTTTGTGTACACTGTACGAATTATCGCTTAACGAAAAGGCGCTGCATCGTAGAGTACTTTACAAATTAAAGTTTTCTTGGAAATAGGCAAAAAAGTAAACAAAGTAAGAGGAAGTTTAAAGTTTAGTTACATAAATAAATAAGTTTTGTTTCAATATGTTTGAAAAATAAACATAAGACCCTTCGCTCTATCGCGCAGTGCACGGTGATGATGGAAGCACTGTAATAGAGGTTGTTCTATGTTATTTTACCCCTATGGAGGTAAGCCACTCCGTTTATGGAGGTTCCTAACAAAATTTTCTGCTGTCAGTCAGTTCCTTTCCTACGCGTCAAGCATAGCATTGCAGTAACACAGTTTAAAATCTAATCACCTAAAGAATGCTGAACGTTAGTAAATTGATTGTGTGAAATACGTGATTGGTATCACGTCTTTTTGTGTCGGTTTTCACAACGCCATGATCTGAAATATATTATCGTCATCTAATACATTATTCGACGGATTCTGACGTAGGTACGTAGATCACACTGACTGGACAATAGTAATATTATACAAGTTTCTTTTATGTCCAAAGATAAAATGGGAACGGTTTCTTTTGTACAAGATGAAAGGATTTTTATTTTAATCGCTTTTCTGTGGCCTGTTAGTTAATTTTTTTTTTAATTTGGCCACTATGTAGTTAGGAAATTGTATAAAAATATTAAATTCAGCCAAATCACTGTATATAAATTTTACTATGAAAATCAAAGTCTAATAAACTTGACTTCTTTGAATAGAAACCAACATTTACCTTTTTTACCTTAATAGTGGTGACGCAGAGAAAGAACGCCAGATGCCGAATCTATATCTTTGTTCTTTGGTTCATTATTGCTAGTTTTATGAAAAGTTTTGTGTTGAATAAACAATTTTATTTATACTTGTAATTCCACACAAACCAACTCGCTACAGTCCTGCTAAATATATTATAACAGAATCACTTGTCCAAGTCCCAAACTGGATACCCTAGGATACTCCACTCCTATATCCAGATCTATTCACACCACGCGATTTCACACCATTTTCTGCCAAAAAAAATTACGTGATATTTACCTTGGGTCTTGAGCCACCCCGACTCGATCCCCTCTGAATACCTCACGTAATTAATGGACGCCCTCTGAACACAACTCACACCGCGCCCACTCTCCAGGCGTGTGGACGGTGGGCAACATTGGCCACGAGCGCGGTGGGCTTCTCTGGCCAGTGCTGGGCGCCTACGCGGCCTACCCGCTGCGCTACTGGATCTTCGACGAGACGGTCTGGTTCACTGCCATGGTGGTGGTCTCCGCGCTCGCCTTTGACACCTTCGCTAAGGAGTGGAGGCGCACGCCAAGCAAGAGACGCGGTCTGGTCAGGTAAGGAGATCGATCCTGTCAAAGACAATCACCGATTCCTGGTATCATCAATACGTCCTCGCCCACTGCGGCAAAAACAAACGGCCTTATTTATAACAACACGATTCCTCTAAAACCAATCCAAAACTATGTTTATTTAATCTGTGGCAACATCCTCTCTTAGTAAAATAAAATCTCCACCACAGACTATTTTAATCGGCGTTTTTAGTGTGCTTTAAGGATTCGAGGTTTTGTAAATAAGACCGTAAATGTTTACTTAATAAACGTCAACGCTGTTAGTCCCACAATTAATAGTTAGTGTGGAGAAGGAGCTAACAAAGAAACCCCTCATTTATACTTTTCCAGGGAGGCTTAATTGACTGAGTTTTCAACTTACAGTTACGCTACACTGGACAGAATCGTCCCCGCTAACATTATTTAAATACCAGACATCTTTGTCTACCAAATAACCCTAACTCCGGTCTCTCAAACGCTTTGTTTGTTAATCTCTGTTGTCCGTTGGCAAAAATGCATACAAAAAAAAAAACAACTGACAGCGGTTATCAGAGAGCCTATACTGAATTTCACTTTCATTTCAGTTTCGATGGCGAGAGCGTTTGCAATTTGTATAGGAGTGACAAAGAGACAACTAGGTGGTGCTTCCGAAACCGAGGGTTAATTTTATAATATGCTTTTTGCTTAACACATTTTTTAAACCGCGCCTTTGGTAACTCCAATATAGTTAGTCCATCCGTCGACAAATACTAAAAAGCAGAATGAAATAAATATTTAAAGCGGCTCCCATACAACAAATGCGATTTTTTTGCTCCTTTTTGCTCGATATTGACAACGGCAACTGGAAGGCGCTCGAAATATTCCCAGAATTAAGTTATTATAAACTAGCGACCCGCCCTGGCTGGCAAAAACGTTTCCGTGGAAATAGCTACATATATTGGTTCCGTGGAAAATTCCCGGGGTAGTATTTTTTTACAGTTTTGGCAGTGGGCCGGCCATATCTCGCGAAGAACCGACAACCGCTGGGGTAAACGTGTTCTTGAGTGGAGACCGCGACTCGGCAAACGTAGTGTAGGACGCCCTCCGACCAGGTGGGATGACGATCTGCGAAAAACTGCAGGCAGATGCTGGATGCGGCAAGCCGAAGACAGGGCGCTATGGCGCTCATTAGGGGAGGGCTATGTCCAGCAGTGGACTAATATAGCCTGATGATGATAATGATTTTTTTACACCTTGGGTTACATTATTCGAGATTTCGTACGGAACCCTAAACGTTTTGAAAATCCAATACAGCCTATATATGTTACTCACGAATAATGTTGCTTTCTAGTGGTGAAAGGAATTTAAAAATCGGCCCAGTAGTTTCTGAGCCTATTCATTACAAACATACACACAAAAATACAAATCTTTCCTCTTTATAATCTAGACTCGCGACAGCGAGTCCAGCCAAGTTCGAGAAAAAAGGAACTGGCGACGCAGCAGCCGTGTGTAATATATTAGTGTATTGAAGACGGCTTTTTTTAACTGTTACAATGTTTTAACCGTAGGCGCGTGGCGGTATTGGGCGTGTGCGCTTGCCTGTACCTGTCGCTGTGGTGCGGGTATCTCTACTTCAACGGCACCATCACAGACAGCGAGGGGGACGAGATACCCGTCTACGAGGCCCTTCACCACTTCTTCACCAGCCCCTGGTACGTGTTCAAGTTGCAATCGACTTTAATTTGCGACTGTTATTACGTGAAATGATAACACATCGCACGCACACACATACACACACATCACATCGCTGTCTAGGACACACAATTTGACATTTTATTACTGTAAAGTAAGTTTTTTAATTTGCTGCAAAAAAAATCAAGCGGTGTTATGTTACCGCTATAAAATATATAGGTTTACTCAGTAGATTTTTTTTACTGTGAATAGAAGACTCGTGTGACCAAAATCCTTATCACATCAAAGAAATTAAAAATGTATTCCTCATAAAGGTAAAGTCTAAAAAAAACACCTACTCCGCCCCTGTTGTTAAATTGTTTCGTTAGTGCAAACTTTAGTTTTGAGTGTGTCTATTGTACTTAATATAAAGTTACGAAAATTTCTTACTTCAGGATCGATTGGAGTTTTCAGTGGAGATTTAACTTTTTGGGTCCTTACCTGTATTTTTACTTTTCCTCAATAATATGAGTCTCCTAATGTAAGACAAAGGCTCTCCTCCTTTAGACCAAGATTCTCGGTCATTTGGTACGTCCGTCGGACCAAGAATTTGTGGACACCATCCCGCCATCGCCCATCCTCCTCATCGTCCTTAGCTATAAGTCTTCAACGGTTATGCTGCTGTTAATCGTCCTAACAAAACTAAATACATAACGTCTGCTATGGTCGCAAACCGTCAAGAAACTACTTTTTTTTTTCAAAATTTCTTTTTTGCAGTTAGAAAGTAAATTTTTGGACGCATCTTATAGCAAAACTCTTGACTTTTTTAAAAATCGGTTTAAATATAAAACTCAAAGTATTACACCTCGGAACTCCATACCGCAATTTTGTTAAACGCAGCCCCCCGCTCAGTACTGTTTAACATGACGATTTTAATGCACGTAATTTTTTTCCGCTGTTAGGTTGATATGTTTAACTTTCGGCGATAAACGTGAAAATCAAGGCAAATTATAGACTTCATCATAATATTTCCATGGTGAAGTTTTTTGTGCCTCCTGTAAAGTTTGGTTCAACGGAGTTAAGAGGGTTGCGACTTTAGCCGACGATAAGTACTTTTTTTTATATCATCTTCGTCTTATTTTCCCCGTAGGTGGCTGGACGTGAAGCAGTGTCTCCTGGATACATACCAGTACGCGCAACACCACGGCTGGTACGAAGTGTGGCGGCAGATCATCGACCTATCCGACCCACACGGCGAGCAGAATGCTTACAGAGTGAGTGAGGTTGTTAAGCTTCCCGGTCTTTGCCGCCGCATCCAGCGACTCGCTGCCACAGTAAGCAGGTCCTCCGATCATGTTATGGGGTGATCAGCCCACGCTGCGTCGTCCGGTCGGCGGTCGCCAGCTCACAAGTTTTCCGGTCATCAGGTCTCAGAGCCCCGCCCACTGATAGTTTACTTAAGCAATTCTTCAAGCTATATTAGTAACTCGGGTTCTTCTGCGGATTTCCTCTTTCCTGCACCCCTAACAAAGCTCTTTACATTCTTTGTAGGTCGACCTTCAGTCTTCTTATGATGCTTTGACAGAACTGAAATCCGTTTTTTAGTTTTTGCTTCTTCTACTCTCAAGGGTTATTATTAGTTACTCCAAATACACCAGTAATTTCAAATTTCATTTAAAAACTACTTATTCTAATTATGTATAATTCAGCGTGAAACACCTTTGCAGGAGTATACTACATCTTTTAAAATTGTGTGTTCAGTAGAAATAAAATAGTTCATAAAAGTTGGAATTAAAATAAATTAATGGTGGTCCGAAGATCCGAAGATATCTTTTACAGAGATAAACTCGCTTTCGTACATGTTACGTCTTTTGTAAAGTCCTGTTCAATGTTCCGTCATAAAGTATAATAAGAGGACGAATTCCTTTTGTAGGTGCTGGGCCTAGGACCTGAGGCTACCCAGCAGGAGATCACCTCGACTTGGCGTAAGCTCTCCCGCGAGCACCACCCAGACAAGGTACGTGGCTCCCCGGCCAACACAACTAGACACCAGGCCCTACAACCACGTCGTTTTTCATTAGGATAATTAAGATACAGATTTTTTATTTACTACAAAGAAATTTGCGTCGTTACAATACTTGCAGTATCTGCACTAGCACTAGTCTGTATCGCAGAGACCCGAGTGCTTATACTGAGTTTTTTCATTTCACTTTCGATAGCGAGAGCGTTTGCAATTTGTATAGGAGTGACAAAGAGACAACTGGGTGGTGCTTTGTCACTCCTATACAAATTGCAAACGCTCTCGCTATCGAAAGTGAAATAAAGAAACTCAGTATAAGCACTCTGGTGACACTTGCAGAAAGCATTTTCGACAGGTTGGGTAACGCTACAAGTAAAAGCTAAAGCTACAAAAAAGGAAAAATGAATTTCTTATGAAAAAACATGACTTAGACTAGGTATCATTTAAAGGTTAAATTTATTATTAACTAATTAAAAGGAAATATGAATAGAAGCACGACAATGCGTTATGCTCGTGAACGGGTGCCGGCCGTGTGTCTGGCCGCAGCATTGGTGTTTTTTACTTTTGTAAGAATTTAAAATAATGTTTGACATTGCATGTGTTGAATGCACTTATGGGTCTTGAGCCTGTTTAGGTAGATGGAAATTTATACCAACTTATGGTTAGAAGGTGATTTGAGAAAAGGTGGAGTTTTTATTTTCGCTGCCTTTTCCTACACTACATTCGGCACTAAGGTAGCGGCTAACATTAGAAGTACAGTAACATGCAAGAAACAAAATGTTAATTCTGCACGTTGACATTTCTGTCTGATTTCTGAAATTATTCTTAAGTTGCACGAGTTATATTTTTATTTTATTAGGAAAACTTACCGCTTAAAACATATACATTTCAACTGAAATAAAGACAAAGAGCCAATAACAAGTTTTCACAGATATAAATACTTTAGTAGAAAATGCCTGTTACATAGGATACCATATTACACTCACTCAAAACACAACAGATAAATAGACATAATACACAATTCTTGTCTTAAATGTGATGCATGATTTCTAGTGGAAGATAAAAAATCAGGAAATGAAGGTTAATCAATCCATATTCTATGGCCAGGGAATAGGGTAGTTTCCAGGGTCAAAATAATTAAATTCCATTTCTTTTTTCTTTTTTCGATTAAACAAAAAATAACAAAGATTATTTTTTAATGGGCTATATCTTTGTCATTTTTGGTCTAATTTACAAATAAAAAAATACGTGTCCCTTATTTTTGAATAATCTAAAGTACGGACTAATTACATTTTTTAGGGCAACTAGCCTATTGATTGCTGGGAGTTACAGAAGTCCGAGGAGTTAGACCATTGGTATGCGATTAATTACAAGTGGGTGTCATTGAAACAATCGTTTTAGGCTTAAATGATTCTACTGAACGGCAATGGGTCTTGGAGACCCCCCCCCCCCCCCCTGGTACGCTTTTACGTAACTTGTCCACTGCACTGACTCGTCCGCGTAACCTACTCGGAACTGTCGCTTTTTGACACTGCACTAATGTCAAAATTTATAAACCAGTAGATAGTTCTTACAGCAGTAACATAAGACCGATTTGTGGCAATGTGCACCGGTCGACGACCTCTGTGGCGCAGTGGTTAGCGTATCTGCTACCATGCGAGAGGTCCCGGGTTCGAATCCCGGCTGGGGACAAAAAAAAAGAAACGCAGGTCTTGGATGTTTACATGTTTGTGACGTCGCTGTTTCTGGGTCCCACAACACAGGGTGTCCTAGTGTGGGTCCAGAAGCAATGTATGTGCCTGTATGTAAATGTTATGTTTGTTTGTTATGCCTATCGTCATTGATCGTTCCTTATTGCAGGTCAAGGAAGAACACTTACGTCGCGCCGCCCAGGAGCGTTTCATGGAGATCCAACAGGCCTACGAGATTCTTTCTAACAGCAAGCACCGCCGCCATCGCCGTAACAAGAAGGACAATTCCGACGACAACTACGCTGCCAAAGAGGCCAATGGCGTCTAGATATCCTCACCTAGAAGTGGTCCAGTCGGTCAGACGGTCCCTCAGTGCTGAGGATTGTAGTGAAGGGCTTGGATGGAGAGTGGTCTCCTTTTAGACCTGTCTTTCTGTGTACTGATTGGGGCCCATTTCATAGATTTACAATTCACAGATCTACGATTCACGGTTCTACAATTGGCCATGCTACTTTTTTATAATTTATTATGAAAATATTGACCAATTCCAGAAACTAAGTTCGATATTTTTGAGTTTTATTCGTTATGTCTATTTTTGATATTTTTCAAATTTACACATCTGATAAATAGAAATTGTACTGAAAGCATAATTCTCGAAATGAATTTGATACTTTCGTTCATATTCAAAGATGCAGCATGGCCAATTCATACATCTACAAATTGATCTATCTATAGTTCACAGATTTATAATCCATAGATCCACAGATCTACAATTCATGGTTAACCGGTAACCGAGTCTTCCTTATTGTCATAGTATTATGTATTCTATTGATTTACGAGAAGTTGTATGAAGTAGGATGAATTGTAGTTTAACGAAACTACAATTCGTCGTTTATTATGACAATTCGGTGAACATTGCATGGCTGATGAACACATCGATTTACAAATAGGAAAACGGCTCGGTAAGAGGTTGAACTACTTGCTGCCTATGCAATGTACATTGAATTGTCATCAGTAAACCATCGATTGTAGATCTATGAAACATGGCCGTGATGGTATTAATGCGTGGTTTCATATCATGTCACTATTTATTAAGTCAGTCTACATTAGTAAATTTTAACGAACGTTTTTAGCGTTTTGGCGCCATTTCACGCCCTCTGCAGGACATAGCGTAATTTCCAGTTTTATTTATTTATTCTATTTCGTCTCTTCCTTTCCATTTTTCTCTGCAGCTATCATATCATGGTACGCGGCGTCTGCGTGCGGAACGCCTTAAAAAGGGCATTAATCTACTTGCTAAGAAAGTGCCTTCTGTAGATTTTAGATATTCAAAATCCAAATATTTATAACATTCCTCATAAGGTTGCATAAATATATTTACTTGACAATGTTTGAAGTGGAATATCGCAGTTTTGCGATCTCGATCTCCCCTTTTCTTTTTTTACATACTTTCTTATAAGGGGTCATCCATAAAGTACGTCACACTAATGTTGTGATTCTTTACCGCTCCCCAGTCCTTGTTACAGTTGGTCACATTTTGACACACCCCTCCATAGTGGGAGGTCACATATTTTGTAATTCTACATCAGCAGTCCCGAAATAAGTTTGATTTTGTTTAAAATTTATTTCTAATATTGTGAACGTAATATCCAATGATTGAAGAAAATTTGGTACAAAACAATAATTAATTATATAAAAAAAATATAATTTTGAAATGTTACGTCACAAAACTTAGGACCCTTCCCACCCACCCCTTGTCTCGCAATGTCACAATTTGTCGACAGTCCTTGACGTGTGACGCACTTTATGGACTTAAAGTAGGCTTTGTGTGACAATTTAACGCCAGGATCTATTCCACGAACGTTTTATTTTACTCTCGCGTGCGGAACCCTTATGACGATTCCACAGTACCCCAGGGTTCCGCGGACCACCTTTTAGGAATCTCTGCCTTAGATAACGTATTACCTAGATGGCGTGTACGCCCACTAAAACTTTGTCATAGAAACTACGCATAATGTCCGGACATCAGGTTTGGGCCTATTTGATCAGGCTTGAGGAGTTTGGTGCTACTTGGTAATTAAGTCTGATGATGAGACCGGAAGATAAATTTGATCGGAAAACTTCGCCAGTTAATTTTATTGCTATTTTTGCATTATAACTTTATCACTAATTTATCAGCAGAAAAAAACCTTTTGAGTCTGTTTGCATTTTTGTAGGTATAAGTAACTAACTAATTTATTTTGTGTACTTATTTACCTGGATAATATTTAGAACTGACTGCTACATGACGTGTTTGTAGTGTTAATTTATGCTGTGCGATTTTAGTTACTTTTCACCGCATTGCGTTTGCCTTAGTTTTGTGTTTGATCATACCGGTTATAAGATACAATATTGTTCCAGTATTGTTACATACTAATCAAAGATTTCTTCCAGGCATTCCTACAAGTATTTAAGTTCAGCACGACGGGTCTTAGTTTATTTTTTTAATGTTTTCTTATCCGAATCTTTTACATAACGATCTGACACTGACAGTATTTTTTTAAAACGTCTTGGGGGTTTATTCCGTCCGTAGAATCTATGTAGATACTTATTCCCTTTGTTATATTACAATAAAATTATAATTATATTTAACTTAAGCGTTTCTAAAGACCAAATCATAAGGAAAATGTATTAGAATTAATGAGCCAGGTTAGTGACCCGGGTACTATTTAATAAATGTGGCAAATAAATATTTCGTTACTTAATTCCATTGCAAAGTTAGCTTTGTCAGGCTCTAGTTGGAATTAATGCGTTCGAGAGAAGTCCTTAAGACCAAACGGTCAAAATGATGTCTGCGAAGAATACTATGACCAGTATGACATGTTTATTAAATAGAACCTAGAAAGTTCAGGAGAAAGATTTGCTCAATCCCTCCTCTTTAATCTTATACCCAGAGGTAAGAAATTATATGGTAGTTAATGTTAAGTTGAATATTTAATGGATTTTTACTATTTTATACTAAGTAAAATTGTAATTAATTTGAAGTCTGTAGTGCTCTGAATAGTCAATATAACTAAGTTGATTTGTAACGTACCTACATTATTTATTGATAAATAAATAAATCTTTATTCTATTACAAGTTGTTTTGAATATTTGCAACCTTTTTTCTGGTTTTTTACAGACTTGGCATTGTTAAGAAAATGATTATTTATTTTTTAATTAAGTAAATACCCGTATGAGCTATGCGAATATTCAAATTCACTAATGGCGCCATCTATCTGACCTAATAACAAAAATGAGCGAGTATTCGAGTATCATTCAAGAATTTCCTTCATTCAATTATTCACTCCCATATCTGTAGCAGAGAGGTAAAGAAATAACAACCGCCAAATTCTAAACTTTTCACGACAAGCTTTTAACGCCTCCGCTCCGGTCCGTAACGACTAAATGTCAAAAAGCCAGGATTTTAACGTAACTGAATTTCAATTCGCCTTAGTCCCATAATGCCTGAAATCCGAAATGGCTTTATACTACAATGTCTGAAAAATTTAATGATGAACGTTGTACAGTTGCGATCAAACTCTATTTAATATCAATAATTGTACCCTAGCGAAATAAAACGCAAAGTTACAGACTTTGGTTAGCATGACAAATAAATAATTATAATAAAACAAAAACACCTTTCCATAAGCTAACAAAAATATGAAAACTGAAAACTCCCCAATAAATTAAAAGAAATGATAAGCTCTCTTGTCGGTACCTAAAGGTTTTTTAATAATTTCAAGGTTTGCCAAAAATTTAATCGGAGTAATGGCGCCGCCTAGGACTGCCTATTCCGACCCCTTATTATGACGGATTACTAAACAAATAATAAAAATGGGAGTCCCCATTTAACAAAGATGTTCAGACTATATATACATAGTTTAACAACAAATAATTAAAATCTGCCAAGTGTGACTCTACCGAGGGTATCTGATTGCCCAGTATTTTCTCAATAACTGTACCACACCCACGAGACAATTTGCAATTCATACATTGTAGTATAAAGCCATTTCGGATTTCAGGCATTTTGGGATTAAGGCGAATTGTGAGTCGCTCGTAGCCTGGGCTGCCTAAGTGATCTTAAACGATCACTAAGGTTAAGCAACATACGGCGCGTTCAGTCCATGGATGGGTGACCGTCTATGACTAACGCTAGTGGCATTTTTCCGAGCGGTTCCGTGCTTCGCAAGGCACGTTAAGCAGTTGGTGCCGGGTGCCGTCGTTAGATGGCAGTCGTTAAGCCAAGTCAGAGGCCTTAAGGCGGCTTGAAAACTTCTGACAGTAAGACCAGCCACTAGTCTTACAAGCCTCCACCAATCCGGACTTGGCCCCCGTGGTGGAGTATGGCCTATACCTTCCTCAGGGAAGAGACCCGTGCCCCTTGGTGGCGACATGAATCGCTGGTAGGGGGTCTGTATATGGCTACTACAATGTGTCTAGACAGTTCAACACATGATATTTCAATTACTTTTTCAACAGAAAGTCTGCAAATATCTTTCCGTTCTTTAAATTTCAAATGTTTTTTTGTAAGTATCAGGGATCCCCCGTGCCTTGCAGACTTTCTATTGAAGCAACTGGCTATTTGATAGTTATTTACAGAAAAAACCATTTGAGTCTCTAGTAGCCAGTGCTCTGTGACGCAAAGTACATCTACTCTATATTGTCCTAAAAACAACTCTAATTCTAATAACTTTCCAGAAAAACCACCCTGTATGTTCTGGTTAACTAAAATTAAATTTTTAAGGGGGGCTTTTCTTTGGTCTGCGCTGGCAGTTTAAATCAGCGGTCAAATTGAACCTAGCACTAGTTCTTTTAACAACCTCTGAGTACAGAGGCTGGCAAGTGTCACCTAACTTACAATTTGTCATATCTAGAGGTCCCTGTGCTATTGTCTTAACAATAATAGGGTCATAAACATTGAATGCCAACAATTTAGCAATAAGTCGTTTAGAAGAGAGGGGCACATGCATTATGTCCCTGGTTAAAATAAAATTTCGAATAAATTTATTCGTATCATAAAAAAATACTTGGTCTCTATGACCAAAGGTCAAATTGTACAGCAGCTGGTTTAGTTTATTTATCCGGTCATTTTGTGAATCTGACAGAGTTTTTGAGTAGGGAAAAGCACAGATTATAATTTTCCTTACTTTCAGAGCTACTAAGGACTCATAATAATTTATTAAGTCAACTTCCTTTACACCTGTGCTGTTCCCCATTAACAATACAATAGTTGTATTTCTATCATAGTTTTTGCTAAGGAGACGGTTGACTATTTGAACATAAGATGCGTTTGGCATACATAGATTCTCTACATGCTGCCTTAAATTGTACTGAAGCCTGGTACCTAAACCTACACCTATTTTATCTGAGAAAATTACAGTTCTAAAGGGAGTGCCATTGTCTTCAATCAAGCTGCGTGTGGGCCCCGACTTTGGTAGTGTCATTTTGGTGTCTTTGGTCAATGTAGCTCTGCTCCCGCTTTCAAGTCTGTCCGCTTGGCTTTCTTCCATGCTGCTGTGCACAGTCTAGCTGTATAGAGGCTGTGTCTGGCTCAGTGCACGGCTGTAAGCTTGGCCGAGGAGTTACTTTTTCACGGTTCAGCTGATGGTTGGAGCTCGGATTTAGAGGGGCTTGGTCTCCAGGCAGGTTAGATGGTGGTGGCAGGGGTGACAAGGTTAATCCTTCCTCAGAGTCATCCGAATGATGGGTTGATGATGAAATTCGGACAAATTGAAATGAAGTCATTTGAGATTTCAGGCATTATCGGACTAAGGCGAATTGAAATTCAGTTACAATGAAATCATGGCACTTTGACATTTAGTCGTTACGGACCGGAGACCTTTTAATGGTCAGCGGCGGGCAAGGAGTGGGATTTTCGAGATTTAGGTAGTAGGTTAACAAAAAACGCGCCTATGATAAGAGTTAGTCCTAGGTTACCTTTCCTATAGGTTTTTACCATGTCAAGGAGGAGTACATTCAATAATCGAAATCCGTAAAAAAAAACAAGTTCCAAAAAAGTGGACTTATGTCTTTACCTCTTGAGCTACATTTATTTATTTACTTACATAAATATCGCAACATAACAGTAATTACACCAAAGCGTTACAATATTATAACTGAGCACTACCTATCAAACATCTAGCATTCTCTTACATACCTTCACCACACTTGAATCGGTAGTTTCAGAAAGAACATTAGTCCAAATTGTGTGATTGACTTATTGTTGTCTGTGGTATCCTTGAGGGTAGATCTACAGATCCCTATAGAAAGAACATTAGCCCAATGAATATCAATTGAACTACGTGTACGTACTACGTCTACGCAAAAACAACAATAGTCCCACTGAGGGGTCAGTTTTTTATGTCTACTGAAAAGTAAGCAGATTGTGACTAATGTTCTTTCTGAAACTACCGATTCACTTGCAATCCACAGGCACAGAGTAGCCGCAACGCACGCGCGACTGGCGAGTGCTGGTACATACCTATATTAGCTTGAAGAAAAGTCAACGTTTAGTAATGAAATAAAAGTCACAGTTATAAAATCACTTTAATAGCTCCATAATATTCGATTTACATAAATAAAAGTGACACAACATCGTTCATTGCCTCTACGTGGTACATTTAGTTACCTACATCAATGTGTCGGTAATATATTCTTGTTCTTAACACTAAACAGATTTGATAAGTAATTTCCTAAGGTGATCGTTGTCAATCTTTCATAACTACCTACGAACAATAAATACTGAAAACTGTTAAGAAGTGCATCTCCTGTTGAAAAACATTACAAAAACAAAACATTAGGTACGGTCTGTTTTCCATACGCAAAACAGTTTGGTTGCTAGGAGAAGGGGCCATACCTAAATTACGTCATACGATTTTATTTATTACCCTCCACCCCGTCCTTGTCACAGCTGGCCATATTTGTGAGACCTAGTGTGACGTCACATATTTTGCAATTTTACATAATTATAGATTTCTATTAATTTAAAAACTAGAGTTAGGAACAGATAGAGTTGCAAGTGTTTTTGCGTTTTTCGTTTATTTTATTTTTTTAAATTTATTTCGTAGTGAAGATAGTGATAGTTAATAGTAAAGATCTTGCTTTAACACTGAGATTATAATAGATTTTGTAATGTCGCGTCACAAAATTTAGGACCCCTCCCACCCTCTTGTCACACTATATCACACTTCGTCGTCCCCCTCCCTCCCCCTTAACGTATGAAGTAATTTATGGGTGGCCCGAATCAAAATCAAAATAGTGATTTGAACATTGAAAACTAATTGTTCCATGCATGAAACATACGAACAGGAGACGCGGCTCACACTAAATATAAGCTTACAATGCATTTATTTCATTGATTAATAAATATCAGACACTACTACATAAAATATTTTCTACTGACTGTTAAATGAGTACTCAATATACTTTTACATCTCGGTAGAGTTACGTAGGTGCTTTTCGTTAAACCTTTGGTAACTATTAACAAGTTCCTTTACCTACTAATGCGTTTCTCTACCAGGCGTTTACCTACATGAACCTTCTACAATTTAAAATCCGTAAATGTAACAAAGAAAAAATAAAATAAACTACCTAGCTGGAACGTGCGGATGAAATAAATATAATATTATAAAAGCTTACAAGGTAAATCACAATGAAATGTCAGTGGCAGGTGAGTAGTAAGAGCGATAGTTATAGAATATTAGTGGTTGGTGAGAAATTGAAGAATCAAACATAGAATAGGAATCCAACCCAACGTCACGGGCGCTCTTTTTTAAACATAGTTCTGTCTCTTAGATACCGACTCGGCTCCCCCAGTATGTATCCGGTACCCCAACTATGTATTCATACCCCAACTTTGCACCCGTACCCCAACTATGCATCCGTACCCCAACTGTGTATCCGTACCCCAACTATGGTTTCCTCTCTGCAACAGAGAACGTATTCGAGTCGCTCTAACTCTGCCTCGTCTCACTAAAGTCAGACAATTACAAAGAGTTTCCAAAAACGGGAAGCTTAGCAACTAATTGGTAAAACAGTAAAAACTTAAATTATTATAATCGATACTTTGTTGGTCTTTGCTTAGCACCCAGCGACATGGTTAGATTAGTCAACGCTATCTTTGGAGATATCTCGAGCCCGCACACTAAATAGAAATGACATTTCTTAAGACGCAGTACCTAAATAAAATACAAGTTAGGTAAATATTGAAATTTCCACTTCGTTACAGCTGTAACCAGTTTACCGTATGCATGTTCATGTTTTGTCTTACGAAATGTCACATTAATAAATATTTCTTACATCTAATCGAGTATATACTCATAACATTCATACAATAATGTTACATCTAAAGTGTCTCCTAAGTTACATACATCTGAATACTTTGATAAATGCTTGAAAACGTGTTACTGAGCCCTGGTTAGGGCTTTCTAAAAAATGTGTTTTTATGTAACAGATTAGTTACGTATTTATATACGCTATTAGTGCTGGTATTGAAGGTCAAAGGAAAGCGATATATTCCTGATTTTAACAAGTTTACTCTCGAATATTTTCTACTTATCAGTGAACGAATTATTGTGATGTTAACCTTAAAATCCGAGCATAGAATTTAGACTAGGCTTCAGTTGAATAGTGCATTTTCTTATAAGAAGCTATTGTCGATGCAGTCAGGGTTTATCGCCGGTGACAACTGACCCCCCAGGAGCTTGGTCCATATCGTTACTACGATATCCAACTTTAAGAGGTACTGTGTCCATCATATAAGGGTTACAAATGCTTTATTATGAAGCTTTTTTGTAGAGCTACCATTACAGAGTGTAATGTCCAGTGTGTTACAGCAAAGTTGGAAATTTTAGTAACGAAGTGGATGAAGGGTAGTCTGTTACATGACTAATTTCCAACTCGTTAAGTTATCGTGGAGGTCAGCGTCTATCAGAGTTATTATGTATTTTTGGTGTACCGTACACCGTCGAGTTACTACAGCGTTTAAAATATCTCACACAATAGCTACAATGCAATAGCTTTAACGCGCGAGAACAGTGACTATTTTAGTCCGTGTTCAAGATTTGTTCTAAAGAAGGGCCTAACCGGCATAGAGCATTAAACTTCACATTCGGGACATCCTACATAAACTACCCTGCCATCATTTTATAAACTCTTCACAAAGATATTTTATCAGTACCTTATACGATTCTGGTTTAAATAAATTTATACCCTTTTCTTTAATTTACAATATACTTTACATACGTAGCACAATCTTCAATATCGTTCACGAATATCTTGCCATTTCTTAAAAACGCGAAGGTTACTTTCAGTCCCTGATTATATTATGTGTTTGCGTCAAGTGATAATGCACTCATATAAAATAAGAATCTCCTAAAAACAAATTGTATATTCTACAATAAATCCCTACAGTTTAGTAGACGTGTAGGCGCGTTATATAAGACATGAACAAAGCTTCACGTCCATTTTTATACGTTGCGTAATGCTAGACAGAAAAAAATGAAATAATCGTAAAGTTCCATCCAGATGCCATAGAAATCACCGGAAACAGATCGGAATATCCAAGGAATAATTAAAATAATTACTATCTAAAACACAGGCTAAATTTACATCTAAGACGACTTATATAGCATTTAGGGACAACTTGGACCAAAATGGATGTAGCCACTACTGGACAGAAGAGGCGCTTTGCACCTGGGACATACAGAGACATAGAGCCTATGTAGGCTATTATATTATAATTACGTATTCATGTCCAGTGACCACGTAACTCACGGGAATACAACGATTGGATAGCCAACAAACTCGCGGGTTTCCATCCGGTGTTTTCCTCCCCAGCTAAGGAGTGGTGTTGCCACTACAAATTCAGTTTGATATTGTTTGTGGATTTTTAAACGCTTTCTTTGTGGCGAGGTCAATGAACGCTCACCTCTTACATTAAGTAACTTTCCACTATCGGGTTAAGGATTTAGAAAACTCTAAACTGTCAGAATATGTATGTATTTGACCGTTGGGAATAGGCGAAATCGGACAACTCCATTCAGTGGAGGACGCAATTGCAGCCCTGAGATCGAGTTGCCAGATTGACCCTACTCCAAACGGTCAATAAAAACACATTTGTACACTTTGGAGTAATTTAGACGAGTTAACCCGATAGAGTGGAAAGATACGTGACGCAAGGGCAGTTTCCTTGAGCCCAGTTTGTATTGTGTCAATAGTCAAGGTGATATAAGAAGACTAAGGGCCGATTTCTGAATCGAGAATTTACACTATGTAAGTAAATACTAAGTTAAGTAACGTGCTGTCACATTTTTTAAAAGAAATTTGACGAGACAGCACTACAGTTAATAAAGTTAACAGAGTTAAGTAATTCCTTAGCAAAATTCTCAATTCAGAAATCGGCCGTGCGATTGCAGTGGCCGCGGCCGATCGTATGGTATGGTAAATATATTGCCTAAGTCATTGAAACACCAAATGTTATCAAAGTTAGTTGAGCACATTCTGTGCAATAGAGTCCACTAGTTCTTATGCGTGTCTGGTGTTCAGCACATGGTAAGCGGTAATCAGAAATATGTAAAGATTTGTTTGAACGGCTTGAATAATGTAGGTACAAGTACATAAAACATTAAATTTTATTTGTTCAAAAAGTACGAGAGTATGTTTTATTCCTGATGTATAAGTATATAGATCAACGGATACTCTATGACTATTTGGTATTGCACGGATCAAAGAACAGTGCACGATGCAAAATATTGACTGCCAACATCCAATACAGGCGAGCTGTAGAAAGAAGATAAATATACCACTCGGATCGACCGCAACATTGCTCACAGGAATCCGGCCCAGCCCCGGCTAAGCACGCTTAGCAGACCACGGTCTCGATTAACCAAACTAAGTGGCCATTCTTAGTACACTTAGCGGACTAAGCCCTTGTCGAAGCCGACTTAGCGAACCACGGTTAAGTCTAGAGATGTCAAATCGATCACGGCCACGTCGCAGCTAAGCGGTCTTATATGCCACGGCCTTGGCTAAGCAAACTTAGCAGGTTAAGACCTACGCTAAGTTGACTTAGGCTGGCTTACACTTTCTCAAAGGCGGCTTAATTAGCATTCAACCAAAATTCGATTTAAATGGCGACTTAAGTGACATTTGAGAAGTGATGCGAGTCGTTAGTGGACCACGGCATTGGCTAAGCGTGCTTAGTGTGCCAGGGCTTTAGCTAAGCGGATTTAGCAGACCACGGCCTCGGAAATGGGGTTCTCGGTGATGCGGATGACAGGGGAGAGGCGGCAGCGGCGCTCAGCCTGCAGAGAAGCGCGCCGGAACTGCGTAATCTTGGTCGGCGACAGCGGTGCCACTGCACACACAACATGTATTAGCCTCCGTGTTATATCTGATACGGTCAGTGTGTATGTCGCAGTAAAGTAGTTAAATCAGAGAGTCAATTAAATCTCTAGACAGTCAATCAAAGATCGATATTCAATCAAGTCGCTAGCATTTTGATTTAAATAAAGCAGCGTCGAAAACGTTTAACTAGGTATGTATCTCACCGATCGAAAGCCAGCATGTTGATTAATAATGTAAAACAAGATGGCGGTCAGGACAACAGCTGATTACTTTTAGAATCTTTCTTTTGGCAAATCTTGTGCATCATTGGTTTGTTGTGTGAGTAGTTATTTGTTTGAAATTGTGGTCTTTATGAGTAGTTATTTGTTTGAAATTGTGGTGAAATTGTAAACATGTTGTCAACTCCGCCACGATTATTTCATTTGTTATTTCGGTGTCATCGTGAAGAACTGAGAGCTTGGAAATTCCGTGTTTTGTTTTATCATAAATGGTTACTCAGCAAAATTAACAAGAAGAGTCTTGTTTTTGTAGTGACTTCTTGTTGCAAAGATGGCTTTAGCAAAGTTGAAATACCTAGGAACGTTTAGGAAACTCGTTAAACGTTTCGTTCACTCACTTGTCTGACGGAACTTTAGCAACTTGATTGAATATCGATCTTTGATTGACTGTCTAGAGATTCAATTGACTCTCTGATTTAACTACTTTACTGCGACATGTACATACTTCTATGAACACAGTGCCCCCTTGCTTTGGAATTTGTGACTAAGGTGGAATCCATAATTCGAGATACCAAATTGACAGTTCATTTCGCACAAGTGTTGCAATAATCAGGCTAGTGCTTTTCTTGTCGATATTTTAATCGGCTTTGGTATCGATATCAAAAATTAAAACAAAAATTACAAAATGATTCGGAAAATGTATTTCTTTTAATCATTTACTAGTTATTACAATTCTTAAATAGATGAAACATAAAAAGAGTGCTCTGAAATGTGACGTCCTGTCCAATACCCAATTATAATATTCGCTAATTATAACGAAATAGCAAACCAATTGGTCGAGTCGATATTCATTATCGATATTGGCTACGTCACTATTAAATTTTCTCTAACCCTGGTAACTCTTTATCCGTCAAACAGTTGTCAATTTAGTCTCTCGAATTAAAAATCTGACCTTAGTTACATTAATGCGTGGCATGTCAGGTTTACAGAAGTGTTTACGTTAAAGGCGGAAACACGTTATTGAAACGCGACGCGACCCGACGCAACGTGACGCGTGTTGAGTAAAATCAAATTATTTTCTATGATCAGAGTCATATTAGGCATCGCGTGTTGGTAATGTGCACGACGCACATCGGGTGTCGATAGGTACGTGGTGTCGCGTCGCGTTTCATTAGTCTGTATCCGCCTTAAACCTTGGCGACTTATATCGGACACGATCGCTGTAGGTATACATACTTCTATGAACATGGTGCCCCCATGCTTTGGAATTCGTGACTGGGTACATTACTGCGAGGCATGTCAGGTTTACAGAAGTTTGCACGTTATCAGTAGCTTTTACTTTTGACGTCCCTCTCGGTCGCAACATTCTTATATTTGTAATAATTTTGATAAGATTTAAATTTGGTCCGTGGCAGTAGCGGTGGGACGGCACGGCGCGGACTGGTGACCTCCTGAGGTCATCGGAAAATAAATCTAAGTTCATTATAAGTCAGCGTTACACCAGAGAAGTAGTGTTACCTAATCTTGAGGTTAGGAGCACTGCATGCGTATTCTCGCCAGAGTTTTTAAGCTCGGTTAGTCTTTTTTTTTAAAGTTTTTAGTTAAACTCCTGTCCTGACCTTGAACATAACAATCGTTTTAAATTATTTCCAAGGTCAGGTCTTAGGAGGATATGTAAGGACGTAATTACTTAGTTTTTTTTGGAGACAAGAAAAATATACACTTCTCCATAAAAAATTAAGGTAGGCAGGAAAATGAAAATTTGTCAAAAATATACGTAGTTTTTACTTTCTTCTTAGTGCCGTCCCAAACCACATTGTCAAAAAAAATAGCTCTTTACTATCATTTGAAATGTTAGAATGTGCGAGCGAGAAGGACACAAAATGCCAAAACAGCCTTAAGTAACAGGTTGTTCACAGATAGTTTATAAACTAACGATATATCGTCAACATAGTGCGCACCGCTCACTTGAACTAAAATCCGCGCAATCATAATGACTTTTCAATAGACACGTAAGAACAGTAATCTTTTCATTACTTGTTAATTAAGAACGAGTCCAAAGAATTCCAAGACATATCCTGAGTCTCCCACCAAATGCGAAATCAAAGTCATATGTTCAAGTTATCCATCGGACTTAGAACCTCCGTTGTGGCCATCACCCTGCAATCTACCATGTAGACGCTTTTGAGCGCTGCGGACTAGGTTGAAGATCGAGGATCTGACCCAGCCGCGTACAAGCTCCAGTACCGTGATGCGTACGAAGCGCTGGCTGACGTAATGCAGCACATTTCTATCAACCGATCGATATCGAAAGATAACCCATAAAAATTATCAAGATCGTGACCTTGCTTGCTAGGCGTACGCGTCACAGGAATTCGGCTGCTGGTCATGTGCAATACAACAGTTAATGAAATGCGATGTTTGATCGTTAAGAACGGAAATATCGACGGCTCACAAAGCCCTGGGGAACCACGATGTAAGAAAATAAATTGTTGTCATTATTAATCTGTTGTATTGCACATTGTTTGTACGCGGCTTAGGCCACACCCTTAGAGCTCTGCCTCATTAAGACTTCATGTCGATGTCGCCAGATACGTATCCATGCAATTAATATTTCAATTTATGGTATCTAATTCACTTGGCGACGGTCTGGCACCGTCGCCGTGGCCGGCGAGGTTACCATAATGTCTTGTAAACTGCACCTTGCTTAATCAGTTACCAGTCAGCCGCCATTTTGGACGCTCGCTCGGAATATAGTATAGTTTATTTGTATTTGATGTTGTAAACAACTGTTTCCGATACACAAAAAATATTATATTATAGAAATTATCGGGAAATTAAAAAAAAGACATTTGGGTTAACTTCATACAGATTAACATACAGTAAAAAAATACCACTACGGCTTTGTTCTGATATAAAAGGATGAACTCATAGTTTCCTTATCTCCCTTCTCCATTTTCCTGCGAAGTATAGGTATAGCATAGTTGTAGTATTGAAGTATAGTTGTGTCAACACAACGCAAGGAACCAACTGTTGAGACGATATGGCGACCTTCAAACGCCACAAGTAGCCTGGTCTGCGCCGATGGCGACGCCGCCATGGCGTCTTAATGAGGCAGAGCCCTTAGCCTTAGGGCTGTCCAAATTGACTTAAAAGTTTTGTTTTTGGCTCATTTTGGACGTGTTTACCCTGCCTTGACCAAAGTTTCTCCCTTAGTTTTAATATCGATTTGGAGCGGTTAGTGGTCAAAACTAGGGCAAAGATGTTATCACTAGCACAATACGCACAGGGTTACGAGGACAACAAAATATTAGTAATAGCCGTTATTGCTAGCTCGACGCCCCTACTTGTGCAGATGGGTTGCCACGCTTACGTTTAAGGGCTGATTTTTCAATAGTCAAATAACTTTTATCTGAGGAATAAAAATGGTGGTTTGAGACATAACTTTCATACTTATGCTGTCAAACCGCCATTTTTATTCCTCAGATAAAACTTATCTGACTATTGAAAAATCAACCCTAAATGCATTTCGTCCCAATCTATTTTCACACTTTGTTAGACATACCCAAACTGTTGCGTTGACTACCCATCTGACGAGAATCATTCTTAGTTTCATTACAGTCAATAAACATTTCACTACTTTTGGTCCAGTGAAAATAAGTAGTGTATTACTTTAATAAACTCATTTCACTGATTCTCTACTCCAAATTATGCATAGTTGTACAGTTATTTAAATAACTAAGTAACACACCGTTTAGACGCGATTATTAAGCGACTAGAATTTTAGTCTCTTCGTTAGTAATAAGCGGGGCATGTAACCCACTTGTACCTACTCTTGCCACGCTGGGCATTGGTTGTAGGTACTTACATACACGCTGTAGCTAGTTAACTCAAAATTATGCTTTTATTTTCATATTAGGACTGAAAAGCTTTCACTACACACTGCAATTCTGCACCCAGAAACGAATCGCATCCCTCTGTTCGGTCAACATGAGTGAAGCTTTTAAGATGCGGGTCAAGCCCCGACGACAAGCGATATGGATCTGCGAGTCTCGTAGCACCACCGACACTGTTGCCAGCAACTTGACAGCTAAGAGAGGTGTGCAAGAATTGGTTCTTTACAAACAAGCATGCAAAGCACGTGTAAATATGTTACTGTTGGTACAGGCAGCCTCGCTCGCGTGGGATTCACATTAGCATATCCAAGCACCACAGAGTCGTCCTTAAACTGTCCTTCTCCAATGCTGAAGGTCCAATCACAGGATAGTGCATTATCAAATGGTTCGCCAGTAAGTCAAGGTCCACTCACGAGCTCTGGCTTATGATATAAAACCAAACAAGAACGGATGCGATATTGTTCAGACTGTGCCAAAACCACTCCACATAATTATCTATGTGTTTATTTCTAATAGAGATTTTGCGAAATGAAGTGGCCAAGCGGGACGCTCAGAGCATGCAATAGGTAAAAGACTGTTATTCCCATGCGTGAAAAAAGTACGGAAATGTGTTGCCCGCGGTTAGTGTCTTTTCCGCCCTGCCCATACGGGGTGAGTGACCCGTGGGTGACTTACGCGATGGCCGCTAGTGCAGCGACTGGGTGCGCGCGAGCGGCGCGGGCGCAGGCGCGGGGGCGGCTAGCTTTTGCAGGGACAACACAGCTACGGCGTGCGGGTGGGGAGAAAACAAAACAAAATAAATAAACAAAATCAAAGAAAAAAACAGTGGCTACGGCCGCGTTCAAACGACCAAAGTCTGCTTGGATAAAGATTTGACGTTTAATGGTTCTAATCTCGATTATTTACTAGGTAAAATACATTTTGCTTTTTCGAGACACTTCGCCAACATTGCCAATCGGGGCCTCATCGATAAATTATGTCACACAAATTTCAATATTTTTTACCCCTCCCCGACCTTGTCATAGCTGGCCACGTTCGGGAGACCCCCTTCTCCTTAGTGTGACGTTACATATTTTGCAATTTTACATCTAGAAATTATTGAATTAAAACTGCGAATTAAAAGTTCAAAAGAGTTGCAAATGTTGTTGAGTTTTTCATTAATAGTTCAAAGTTCGCACTACAATAGCTTATGAAATATGACGTCACGAAATTTAAATGCACACTTCGTCGACCCCTCTCCCTCCCTCTTAACGTGTGACGTAATTGATGGATGCATGGCGAAAGTCAACGCCAAGACGTCACTTGTATTTTTTCCCGCAGCGACATTAAGGTTATAAGTTAGCCTAATAAATAATCGTGATTAGACCTACCCATTAAGTGAAATTAAATTTAATAAAAATTTAAAGTTCTTGCATCGCTTGTACGCGAAAACCAAAAAAAGAAAGTGAAGAATTTGAGACCATGGATTTTGATTGTGTGCAGTATCCAAACGTCAGTACGTAATCAATGCAACGTTGTCAACTAGATTTCGTGCAAGCTGACTTGACTGTGTAAACGCGGCTTAACGGCCGACTGGATTCGCGTAGCTAAGTGGCACGTCGACATAGAAGAAGAGATTGATAGATTTTATGCAAAACTTCATTGATCTAGTAGGTAAGTATAATAACAATAAAGGAGGTACAAAATGAAAGTTATTTTCAATTATTTATTATTTGATGCACTACTGATGCTTCAAATAATAAATCATTTTATTATTTAATCTGGCGACGCCTATCGGAAAATTAGAGGCTTCGACGTGACTCAGCTACAAGGAATTAATTCGCCAATCGTTTTCGGTCTTTGGAGCCTAACGACGACCCAGTAACGAATGTCAATCGTCTCCAATCGTAAGCTTTTTTCGACCGTCTATGTCCACCCCTTAGGGTTGATTTACATTTTGCTTTATTTTCACGCTTTTTAAGCATGCTTTCCATAGAGGTAGAATAAAATAGAGAAGGCAAAAACATATGCCAATTCATAATTTTTATTGCGCACCATGTATTGTAAAAGTACTTTAAAGATATCTAAAATACACAGTAAAGAACCAACCATTGCTGATTTATTATTTGCTCAAGTAATTATAAAAGGAATTGGCGTCTGTATTCTATCCTACGTCTACGTAAAGCAGGCTTAAAAGGCATGAAAAAAGCAAATGTAAATCAGGCCTTATCCAACGCTTGATGTTTATCCCCAAGAATACAATTTTGACAAGAAAATCCGGTCAACCTTAAAATCAAATATGTGGGAAAGGTAATAATGTAAAGCTTCCTCAGTGTGTGTTCACAACTTAAGATTTCTGTTTCGAGTACAGGGTGGAATATTATCGATATTTCACCCTGTATCATGTGTGACTGTATAGTATACAAGTGTACAGTCAGCAACAGGCAAGACTTATTCTTAGCAGGTCTTCTCTTGACTTCAGAGAGCAGGGTGTCGAACGAAAATGACAAATACAAGCCTGTGGCTCACTGTACAATCATAAAATATACACACAGTGTTCAACTCCTAAATTAACTATGCTAGTGTTTTGGGCCACAAGAATAGGTAATTTTAAATTGTGACCCGCCTATGAAAGGGAATCCGTCCAATACCGTAAAAAAACAAGATGGAAAATGTATTAACGTGATAACGCTACTGGGCTGCGAAAAGAGCAAACGACCTCACTTTAAGAACTTTGATTATTTCAGCAGCCCGAAACTTAGTAAAGTAAAATAAATAACGGTGGTATACAAACTAAGGGTGTCCACAAAAAGTCCCGCTGCACTCTAATCATTTACCAGAACCCTAGTCCATCACCAGTCGTCCTTGAATGGTTGCATACTATAATTTTAGGTGATTTCCCGCAAACTATAATGTAAAGATGATAAATGACAATAGGAGTAGAGATAAAAAACTTTGCCCCACTAGGCAGTCGAGCGACAAAAAACATTGAATTATCACTAGACACAAAGATATACAATTAACAGGCATGGGATGCTATAACATACAATGTAAACAAAAAAACAACATAACCTCTCGTAACGAGGAAATTATCCGTGTCAAATGCTCAGCAAATGCTTCGAGAATTGTCCATGCTACTTATTTTTGATGTATGTTTTTTTAATAGTTACTTTTTAAAGTATTGTCCATTTTAAGATAGTAATTTCGAGTAATTTTGAGTTTTAATCATTGCATCTACATATTTTTAATATTTTCCTACATTTTTGGTGCTTAAGACGTCATCAGAGCATCATTAAAGTGATAGTCTTTGCTTACATAAAAAAAACAAACGTAAATTGTATTTTTTCTTAAGTAAGGCAAAGGATTTAGACTCATACTGTGTAAGTTTGCTGACGTCATAGGAAAGTCATTTAAGGTTTTAATTGAATATCTTGAAAAATATATTACAAATCTGATAAATAGAAAAATGTATTGAAAGCATAATTCTCGAAATGGTTTTGAGATTTCCGTTCATGTTCAAAATCGTAGCATGGCCAATTGCACGCTCATTTTCATTCGGAGCCCATAAGAGATGCAACGAGGGCCAATGGAGGCTTAGAGCTCTCAAACAAAAACAGAATAGCGGTAATCTACTGAAACATTAATATTATCATAGGTCATTCCTATGACAACTTGTCTACATACAAACATCAACTAGGCAAGCGCTCCGGTGTAGCACGGACGCGCTAGGCCGACTTAGAGCGCATCGCACACACTGCGGATGTTAAAAATGATAGCGTGAATGTGAACGTGAACACACGAGACAGATTGATAATACGAGTATAAGAAACACGAACAATTTTTTTTGTACATTTTTGAAGTGGTCGTATCACCACCGTATGTGTACAGACTGACTCTTGTAACACTTGGTTATCGTCAAATACGAGTAGGTAAGCGTTCAGATACATAATATACGTAATCTTATAACATCTGCATCGTGTGGTGCGCTTAAGGGGAAGCCATACGTACCACGTCAAGGTCCGCGAACATTCTCAGGCCAGCCTCAAACGACATTTAGTTAAGAAAAAAAATGGATGTCAAACTTTTTGTACTACCCTCATTTCACATCGGAAGTTCTCGGTTTGTACATTTTCCGTCTAAAGCCTGATTTAAATAAATGTTTGCTTTATTTTCATGCCTTTTAAGTCTGCTCCATAGAGGCAGAATAAAATAGGGACGGAAAAAACGTATGCCGATTCATAGTTTTTATTTCGCATCATATATAATAAAAGTACTTGAAAAAATCTCAAATACACAGTACACAACAAAGTATTAGTGATTTATTATTTCCTTATCTAAAAAAGGAGTTGGCGTCTCTATTATATTCTACCTCTACGTAAAGCATGCTTAAAAATCATGAAAATAAAGCAAATGTAAATTAGGTCTTTCTCTATTTTGGTGGGTGAGATCGAGCACTCATTACTCGTTAAGCATTTGGGAACTCGTCCGCAATGAAAGGTTAAGATACTCAGAAATGCCAGAGTGAAGTTATAAGAAGACGACGTGTGGTGAGATTCCTGTAGAAACGCCAAGTATAGCAATTAAACTGTGCGTGTTCTTACAACAATTTTTTTTTATTAAGGCGCTTCAGGGTCCTATTTCTCGAAACTATATTTTTTAACTAAAGCTTTCGTAGGCACTACATATTATTCACTTTATTCCGGATACACATGAGTTTTTGTCGGAAGAGTAAGACAAAAAATGGAAGAAGTCACAAATCTATGTCGTTCTCTTGGGGCGATTATTATGAAACCTTCTTCACAGTCGGAGGTGTCCAAAACAGTCCTCATTTTAAAATTTGTTTGGTAAAATAAGCTAATAGTTTCGACTAATATTTTTACATACTTTCAAAGACTAATAGCGTATTTTACTAGAGTATTTTTTCTTTATTTCTAAGTTGGTAACTAATAACTAATACATAGTGTATTACAGTAGCTTCAAGGAACGTATACGAGAAAGTTGACGTGTATAAAATATTAGTTCATGGACTAATCTTAGTCGTCTAATAAACCATCATGATAAGAAAATAATGATGATAATGTGGTGGGTTATACTCTAAGCTATTCTATTTCACACCTATGTTTGTAAGTAAATGTGATATTGTGTAAATATTTATTATCCCTAATAAAATTAAAATAAAAAGTTTCGAGAAATAGGGCCCTGTAGATATAAAAAAAATGCATGGAGCAAAATTTTTGCGAATTCTCAGATTTCCCTATAATAAATAATGTTCGTATTCATGGTTTTAACTTTATTAGATCTATCTAGTCTCCATCTGCAGTTTTGAGCTTCGGCGTCTCCTCGCAAACTGCTGTGCAGATACTTTGAACACGCTATTTTTCAATAGCCTCTAGTATAGAGCGTGTATTGAAACGACGTCTCGTCGTATTTGCTTCCTTATATAAGTTTGCTGAAGGCTGAGCGTTCCGAAGGTTCTCGTGCATCCGATGTTTTGTTTCTCTGAACGATTTTCTAGTTATATTTTGTTTGCTCAGAAAACAAAGGCATGAGAGGAAGACGGAAAATCTACATTTTAAATAAAAGTTACGACTCGCCGATGTGCAACGAAGCATAGTAAAGGCCAGTTCCTGAATTGAGAAATTCTCTACGTAACTACTTAACTGTAGTGATGTCTCGACAAATTTGTCAGAAAAGAGCGTGACAGAACGTTACTTAAGTATTTACTAAGTGTGATTCTCAATTCAGAAACCGGCTTTAAGTCACTTATAATGTTGATAATTTAAAATATACTTTTGTGTCTCGTGGCATGGATAGAAGCTGTGCATTGCATATATTTTCCGATACAATTTACTTATTACTTGACACGTTTAATTAAACTGCAATTCTTAGGACCACTTTTTGCATTGAGAATTTCGCTAAATAACCACTTAACTGTAGAGCTGTCTCAGCTAATTTTTCAGAAAAGAGCGGGACAGAACATTGCTTGAGTAGGTATTTACTTAGTGAAAATCTCATTTCAAAAACCGGCCCATAGTTTATTACGACTAATCGATGTACATTGCGATTGGTATTCCTTTCTTATTCTTTCGAGTAGTTATCCGAGTCTAAATATAGTTAGACTAAATATAGGCAACAAATTATACCAAGATTAAAATTGAAGGAGTAATTAGTTATTGCTGGTGCAAAGCTTAGTTGGTCGAATATTACTTATTTATCTGTGGCTTAAACGAATCTGCAATGTACATGGAATTTCGTAGTAAACCATGTTGTAGACCTTGCAATAGCTTGCAGACTAAGCAGCAGTTACGGAGAAGCAACTTCCATGCATGCCACGATTACTACATGATGTAAAATCGGTATTTTACTTATTTCCTTGACCAGATTGTTAAAGTACAATAGCATGGCGACTGCACCATGCTTTCTGTAATCTAGATAAAATGTTTTCGCATAGGTAAAATTAAATTTCGTTAATAATTTATATTTTGTATTAGGTGAGTTACTATGTACCGAATACTACACTATGTAACTAGTGACTAGTTACAATGTAGGTAACTTGTTACTATGCAAGATAAGCAATAAATATTTTTGTTTTTTGTATTTAAAACTTTTCAAGCAATAACCGTCTACAAGATGTAGAGCAAATGAATTACTAATCCACAAACCTTTATTATCATTAATTTCTTATAACGCCTTGTAAAAAGATGGATGGAGGACTGTGATGAATATCATAATTCATAATTCTTTTTCCCTTTCAGCATTTGATTATAAGCCTTTTCGAAAATCCTCCATCGAGATTGAATCATCATCATCATCATCATTGAATTGAATGAAATTCTTGTCCGAAGTACCAACACTGCTAATATAATACAGTAGTACCAACGATGAAGGAAACCTGAGTGTCCGAAGTGGTCATGTACCTCAGCGCTTGAAATGGTCAATTGGGGTGGGCACGCGAGGTGATTAAGACCATACTGTCTCTCTCTGAGAGAAGGCCTACAGTGGGACAAATATGTAGGCTGCATTATCAAGGGCCGGTTACTGAATTGAGAATTTAACTGTGTAAATACTTAAGTAACGTTCTGTCACGCTCTTTTCTGGGAAATTTGACGAGACATCACTACAGTTAAGTAGTTACTTAGCGAAATTCTTAATTCAGAAACTGGCTGTAAGCAACTTCTCTGTTTCTCTGAGACAGTGAGGGAGTGTCTGTGCCGAGTAGTGACAATAGTAGAATTGACGATGACGGCCCAATCGTACAAGGTTGTGGATTAGCATTTCCTTAATTTATCAGAATGAAGAAGATATTAAAACAAACAGGATGGTTAAACACTACATTATTAGAACGGTTAAATACATTTCAATAGTATTCGTTTAAAATCGATAATGTATTAAACACAAACTTAGTTAGGTGCGCAGAGTGTAACAAGACTTCCTTAAACGTCAGAAAATGGGGGACCCTCTGGCTGGACCCATCGAAAACATTGTCAGCTTTTTGCTCCATATTTTTCATATTCTATATTTTTTTCTCCGCGATTTCGAAGAGTTATGCATAGTAACAGTTGTTTATACTATTGACTTGATCCCTCCTTGTTAATGGAGATTTTGTTACATTCCGTATATTAATACTGTAATGACTAGATACATTGAAAATTGACATAATATTAGTCATATTATAATTCGTTTAACATCATAAGAGGTTTTCATGTCGCCATCGACCATCCATACAAAAAACCGTCATTGTCGACCATGACATCACATCATCAAAGTCGCATTGATTTACTATTTAAATCAAACTCGTAAATAATTTACCTAGGCCTCCACAAAAAAATTAATGTTTGAAAAGAGATCAGAAAACATTACTGATAATTTTATATCGAAACTATATTTTTTAACTAAAACTTTCGTAGGCACTACATATTATTCACTTTATTCCGGATACACATGAGTTTTTGTCGGAAGAGTCCGACAAAAAATGGAAGAAGTCACAAATCTATGTCGTTCTCTTGAGGCGATTATTATGAAACCTTCTTCACAGTCGGAGGTGTCCAAAACAGTCCACATTAGGCCTCCACAAAAACATTAATGTTTGAAAAGAGATCACAAACATTACTGATAATTTTATTTTATTCTATCAGTGCAACCACTTTCAAACCAGTGCTATACAAAATTTTTTTAACAAATAATTTTTACCTTTTTCATCGTATTTCTTTGCGAACCGACAAGTGTTACGCTATTCCATTTCGCAAGTTGTATTTAAAACCATCGCTGCACCAGTGTTGTGAGTGTGTGAATCTAACGCATAGCTTGTTGGCTGTACTGTGTAAAGGCGACAGTTACCGAGTGTAACAAACTACACACTGAAATGTGTGGTTTGAGGCCGCGGTTGAGAGGCTACCTATTTACGGTCTCATTAATAAAAACGGGCCAAGTGCGAGTGGGACTCACGCACAAAGGGTTGCGTACCATTATCTATAAATACGGCAAAAAAATCACGTTTGTTGTATGGAAGAATCCTTCAGTATTAGTTTTATTTTAAATAATAGTTTTATTAATTTTATTTTAATTTAATTTTTAAAGTGAATATATAAATGAATATTCTGTGAATATTTCAAGCGTCTACCTGTTGCGGTTATCAATATCGAGCAAAAACAAGCAAAAAAATCACGCTTGTTGTATGGGGGTCCCCTTAAATATATTTTATTCTATTTTTAAGTATTTGTTGTTGTAGCGGCATAAATACATCATCTGTGAAAATTTCAACTGTCCAACTATCACGATTCATGAGATACAGCCTGGTGACAGACGGACTGACGGACGGACAGCGCAGTCTCAGTAATAGGGTGCGTGTTACCCTTTGGGTACGGAACCCTAATAAACGACACCACTAAAGCGGCACTTGATGTCAGTTGACAGTTTTACTTGAAAATACTCTAGAGGCGCATTTCTTCACTTTTTTTTATAGAGAAGACCGTTAGAATATTACTATAGACGTAAATAAAAAATATAAAATAAAGACTGACTCTTGGTCTATCAGGACAATAACTCGCGCACCACTCTCTGGCTGGCCCCAAATGCTTCTAAAGCCTGTATTACACCGGGGCAATACTGTGCGGCATTGCAGCATGCCACAAGGCCGCATGCTATAAAGATGCGGCAGAAGAAGAAAAGCCTCGGCGTAATATAGCCTTAATATATTCAAGTTTGTGTCGAATCATTTTTAGAAAGTTTTTTTTTTAAAACGAACAAGCGTCTTCGATAGTTATTGCTGTTAATTTTGGCGGATTTCAAACCACCCACATTTCAATGTGTATAGTCAAGGCAGCGTTCTCTATCGATGGGAGAACTATCTGATTCATGTCTCTCCTTTCATTCAACATGCCAAAGGGACAGACAGATTAGACTGACTGTTACACTCAATAAGCTGTCAATGCGTACAAGTGAGAGGCGGAGACTTCCGTAAGTAAATTCCATAAAAACATACGTGTGTAACACGAACCGCCGGTTTCTGAACTAGAAATTTCACTAAGTAAGAAGTATAAAAAAATTACGAGACAGAACGGCAACTAAGGACCCAAATATTAATTATTAGTTAGGAGACCGACGGTAAGTAGTTCATGAATAAATTTGTAATAAGTACAGCCGCATCTTAATATAAATAAAAGTAAAAAAAATGTTCTCAACACGTGTAAACTAGGCATGATTATAATCATAAGCTATAATTGAAAGCTAGTCTCGAGATTCTGGGCCTAGCGCTCGGTTTCTAGAAGAGCGATCAAATGTTAACCTCATGTTAATCTCACGTCAAGCTAATTTCAGCCAATCACGTGCCGGTATTTTGAATTAATCTTAGATTAATCTCTTGTTACATTCGAACATTCTTTCAGAAACTGAGGCTAATAAGTGCATCAAAGTACAATGGCAGATACATGGTCGTGTCACGTGACATTTTCATTCGATGAATGCCTTGAATGTACACATATAACTACGAAGGTGGCAATGCCATAAAATCGACGCGTTCATTTTACATATGATTACACTACAATGTATTAACTGATTCTATGCCGTGATAGACAACTTTTAAATGCATAGTCGTTCAATGCTGCGATCTTAGCACGGTAATAGCTATTAATTGACACTATCAGTAATCCCCTCAGCAATCGCATTGAATGGCGCGAGGCGCCGAGTTAAATTGAAAGCAGCACTCCATTCAATTTAACTCGGCGCCGGCGCCTCGCGCGATTCAATCTCCTTTGCCTGAGATGGCTAGTTAATTTGCTCGGGTACACCATTGGAATAACACTGCACTGCCATTGCTAACTAGACTGCAAAAGAGCGTCAAGTACCTAACTGCTATTGTCGTGCTAAAATACTTTCGGCTAAAGTCGCAATTTTTTTTAAAATCTTTAGTAAGTAAATTTTTTGGACGCACAAATTTTTTTTTATTGTCTGACTTGTTTACTAACTAAATTTGTCCTTTATAAAGCACATAGAAAATCTGTTTTTTCCATACCTAGATTTTTTCCTTATTTAAAAAAAAAATACGCCCTTCTAAAGACATTCTTCGAATTATATCTTAATCGGGCAAAAAAGTGCTCTCTGTAGGAGCTTAAAGAAAACTCATAAATAAAAAAAAACCGTTTACATATAACACCTCGGAACTCCATATTTTGCTATTTTGCTAAACGCAGACCATGAATTTCCCCCCGCTCAGTATTGTTTAAGAAGGCAATTTTAATGCACGTAATTTTTTTCCGCTATCAGGTTGATAGGTTTAACTTTTGGCGATAAACGTGAAAATCAGAGCAAGCCTTCATAGACTTCATGCATAATATTTCTAAGGTGAAGTTTGTGTGCCTCCTGTAAAGTTTGGTTTAATGGAGTCAAGAGGGTTGCGACTTTAGCCGACGATTGTGTTCAAAAACTATGTGTGAGTTAGACTGTCGCCCAAGGGGCGCTACTATCGAAATCCTCTCTGTATGGAGTTGTCCAATTTAACTTACTCCGAAGTGTCAAGTACATATAGATATTGTCTTGGCTCTTTAGAGCAGCCCCTCTATCATTAATCCACTGATAGAAGGGCTGTGGGTAAAGCACGCCTTTTTAGTCCAAAAATCGCGACATTCCAGTGTAGTACGAGTAATAGGTTATTTGACAGAGTGAAAAAAAGTATTAATCAGGTATATATTTTCGTATAGACTGTGAGTCGTTAAAACACTAGTAGAAATGAGAACAACTGGATCATTTATCTAAAAAACCAGGATAAAAATTGATAATTTTGTATCCGTAGCCACTTTATCGAAACCAGCCTGGTTTGGCTGAATCTATGATGACGTCACAGGTTAATAAATATAGGATCTGTCATTCTTAAGTTTATATCGATGTTGGTTTACAGACAAGTCAGATCACTGATTTATGCGCTATGACGCAACATTGTCCGAGTTAGCGTTTTGACGGGTTATTTTAAAGTGAATTTTTATAATGCTGTTTTGAAAAAAAAAATATACACGAAAGTATTTTTTAAATAATCACTTTAAGAGCACTCAATGGACACCAACAAAAAACAAAGATGGTTTTTCAGAAACTGTCAAATAGCCTATTGTCAAAGTCTGACATGTAAGTGCCACAAAACGCGTACCTCACGCCATCGTACTCCCCATGTTGGTCTAAAGAAACAAGACAAGATGGCGTCGAAGCCACCCTCGTGATATCGAGACGGTCCCCTGCCTCTCTGCCTACTTACCGTAACCCTCGCCCTGCAGGAAGAGGCGGAAAGCCTCCGACACTTTCCCCGGCTGCTCCTCCAGCACCATGCCGCAGTCCGAGATCTGAAACCCGGCAGCCGGAGGGTTAGTTTAGGCCCTGGTTGCAAATTCACGAGACCGAAAAAGGAACGGCATGAAAGGAGACGGGGATCTCTGGGCCCAATTGTAATAAGCTGAAGTATGGTTTAAGTAAAGCGGTATTTTTTTTTGTTTCAAAATATAAAAAAATCTGCTCAATTCACAATCTGGGAGACGAGAAATCTTAAAAACAAGTTTATTGCACTGATGAAATGATATTATAATCGATTACTGTGAATGATTTCCACAATTATATTGAACTTAAAAACACTTGCACCGGAGGATGGATTCAATCAAAGTGAACAAAATAGGCTACGGAATAAATAATTATACCGTCAATAATTAAAAATAAAACAGAATATCAACTTTAAAATCGTTTCTCGTAGATTCTCTTTTACAGATCGATTTATTACTTATTTTTGTCAAATTTATTTAATCTGTGCTGACAGTGACAGCTCTCGGACTTTCAATTTATGATCATTGATCACTGGATTACCTATTCGTCTTGTATCGGATATCGTTTGTGTATTTCATTATATTCCTCGACCAGTGCTTTCTCTCTACGGACTTCTCTTATATTGTTTAACTTGTACGACTGCGGTATAGTGACTAATCGATGTAAATACACTGAGCCGACGAGTTTCAGATGATGAAATGACACAAGTCCCTTCCCTTGTCTTCCCTATCTTTTAATCTATTTGTGAGTTTCGTTACATTCTCCCACTCAATACAATACAAAAAGAACTACAATTAATGTAGTAAATAACTGTCTTTTGTAACAAAGTAGCAATCATAGTTAAAAAATCAGCTGTTAAGTATATGTTGTTGTCAATTTGTTGCATAACGTCACTTTTACTAAATCTCTTTTAACTTGGTCTCAGATTGCCAAAATCCGCAATATCTTCAAAGATGGTTTTACAATATATAAGCTGTTAATTGACACCACTCTCATCTTTTTACATCTGGGCCCAAGAATGTATGAAAGCGTATCCGTCTCCTTTGAATGAACGTCTTGATGATTGATCGATCTATCTATTTCTCGTTCAATGGCAACCAGCCGATATCTATGTCGACAAGTTCCGCCAAAGTCACGGTTTGACACAAAATGGGTAAACTAACGTGAAACCTAAGTTTCTCAACACCTGAGTGTTGGCAACACTTAAAAGACAAATAATTCCATTTTCTTCACTTCCAAGTAAAAATTGTGTGTGCTACCTTGGGTTTTTCTTTTATCAGTAATTAAATGTAATGTAAAACGTAATGTCATTGATGCAATAGAGTTTTTGATCAAACGGGTCTACTTTTCATATATTTTATAAATAATGGTAACAATGCCTCTTTTTTGTTTCGAATTATAAACCACACTTTACATATAATTAAATTTAAGAACGGTGCTAAATAACTATTTGCCTGACGCAATATAGACATCAATATACTCTGAGCGAGAGGCAAGCAATGGTACAAAAATACAAAAATGGCCCGAAGGGAGCGGCTAACATAATATTACCTATGTACATTGACAGTCAATAAACAGAATGTAAGTAAATCCTTTACGAGGGATTATTATTATTTTTATTTTTCGTTTTTAATTAAAAATTTTATTTCATGATTGTCCAGGCCCTATAAAAATATATAATTTAGAAATTAGTTTATATTCATTATTAAGCCGTACTTGTATTACTTAGTTTTGTTGCTAGCTAAGTTTCTAAAACAGTGTTTGTGCTTATTAGTAAATTAATAAGGCATTCATTATTAAGTCAAAGTAGTTTATAACCCCATTTATTTGTTTTTTAATTAATTCTATTTATTAAAATTATTTAATGGGCCAATCTATATTTTATCAATACCTAATGTTTTTAGTCCCTTTTATTAATAAAGTTTTAGTGGCTGACCTTCATCCAGGTGGAGTTGGTCGGGTCGAGGCGCCCGTTGAAGACGACGGTGTCGTCAATATGCGGGGAGCAGGAGCCGGTGAGGTTGAGAGTGGGCGGGCGCAGGGTGGCGCCGTTGCGGGCGATGCCGAGGTCGCTTCGACGCAGGTAAGAGTCGGTAAGCAGCGCCAGGTTGGTAGGGTTGACCGCGCGGGCGAAGTACTGCCGGTAGACAGCCGCCAGGTCGTGGTTCCGCTCCTCGGTTGACTGCAGGGAGGGAGCAAATCAGCTGCGGTTTCCCAAACTGCGGTCGATCGGTCCGTGGATCGCGAACCGTCCGCGAATGCATGAAGTTTACGTGGGGTTTACACGGGTAATCGAGCGCCGAAAATAGCAATTCGGCTAGGCTACAAGTGAATGAAATTCCGTTACGGACGAGTAAATCGTCTCTTAAAGAAGAGAGAGAGAGAACAAGAGTTAGGCTCTTTCTAGAATGAGGAAGATTACCCCCTACATTTGCTAACATAATTACAAACTTTTCTTTATAATATTAGTGTAGATAACACAAAAATTGCGACTTAATCAACGTTACGACTTGAACTACGTGTGCATTTCAAAATCGGGATAATTTTGGAGCAAAAAATTACAAAAATACTCCAGAAGAATGGATAAACAAGGAGAAACACGGAGTCAACTGAATTTCCATAAATTACATTCAAACTCTTGTCGGGATTTTATACTCTGCCAGTTCAAAAAAAAAATGTCTGTACATACATCGGAGAAAAGCTCATAAAATTAACTCCGTAAAATTCTCAAAAATTTAAATCAATCGTTCGTCATCTGATGAGCGATATGTGTACAATGGAGATTCGCACAGATAAAGAATGACGCTTGGTATTTCATGACGGCGCTCCAGTCGCAATAATTATGTGTAAAATGCCATTACTCACAGAAATGAAACAACGTAAAAACTAAAGGATATAAAACAATAACGCGATGGCGGTCCATAAATGCGTCATTTAAAGCAGTAGCTTTTATGAAAAAGTTCTTAAAATCTACGTTTAAAAAAGATAAAACAAAAACCTGACTGGTAGAACAGATAAATAAACATAAACATTATAAACGCAAACATTTACATACAGACACATACATTGCTTCTGGCCCCACATTAGGATACTCTGTGTCGTGGGAACCAGAAGCAGCGACGTTACAAGCATTGTAAACATCCAAGATTGTTGAACCCGGCACCTCTCGCATGGTAGGCAGATGCGCTAACCGCTGCGCCACAGAGGTCTTCGAATTCATAATTGACTTTAAAACGCTTTACAAAAGATTAAGACTAGGACAGCTAGTGGTCGCTTCTTAAAATAATGTTAGCTGTAGGCCGCACTTTTATTGTTACTCTAAGGTCAGGAAACGGTAGAATTAATTCGCTTTGTCACTAGCATCACAATCTATGAGCACAATGTCGCCAAGAGCAAATTTAAATAAGTATTTAAACGTTAAATTTGCGATTATGCATAGCACTAATTTGCTGTCGGCTGCCAAACATCCTATCTATAAGAAATTGTGACAGTCTTATTTATAAAAGCAAGAATTCTTAAAACACTCGTTAAATGCAGTTGAAATAGACTGCAATTTGAACAGTATCAGGTGAAGGGAGAGATGATAATAACTTCCACACAACACATTCACATGACCTGGTCCCAAACTAGGATACTCTGTACTATGGTAACCAGGCAAGAACGTTACAAACATGGAAAAACACCCACACTGAGGCCATTCGTACAAATGTACGGCGGCAACCAGTGGGAATCGAACCCACGACCTTTGTCTTGGTAGGTAGCTGATAAAGCGAAAGACTTGGCTCTAGAGTAATTCTGTTTTATATATGTAAGACTGGCCAGAGACCCAAAATTATCTATATGGCGTTCGCAAATACTGTAATAGGGAGTCATTGTATTCGTTTGCCGCTATTGACAACATGATCAACTATACTCCATTCCACGGACCGAGCTATGCGAGTATTTGGTTCAATCAGTCGGCACAATGGGCAAGACATCAAACAATCGCATGGCGCAGACAATCGCATAGCAAGACAACGTTCTCTCTCTTACTTTCATTCAAGAGAAGAAGAAAGAAGAAGAAAGAATCTTACTCCTCTAGGATACAGGCGTGAGCTTATGTAACTATGTATATCGCTGAACATACAGCGATATAATTCTTCATCACGTTATCTTATTTAATTCAGTACCTGGGTGACCGAGCTTTGCTCGGTACTTTTTTTTGTAATATAAAATCTTTATTTTTTAATTCGGAACAATTTGATTAAATTGATGTATCTACATTATTATCTACATTATTTGCTCACTATTGCATATACACCATGTTTTGTTTATAAGTGTTATATATAACTATAGTGTTATCTCTAGGACTCCGCAAGCCTTGTTATGTTTTACTCAGTGAGAACAGGGATGGGCTGAAAATCAGCGCTGTGAAGATGCATGCACTCACAGCACTAAGCTGAGCCCTATCCTTTTTATCACATAATTATGTTATCTGTCTCTATTTTTCTTAGATTACGTACATATTCTGGTGTGATAAATAAACATTTTTCAATTTCAATTTCAACTCGAACTTCAAGCCGTGCGTGACAGTGGTAGCCGCACTTAACCGAACTTCAAGTCCAGCGTGACAGTGGTAGCCGAACTAACTCGAACTTCAAGCCGTGCGTGACAGTGGTAGCCGCACTTACCCGAACTTCAAGTCCAGCGTGACAGTGGTAGCCGCACTAACTCGAACTTCAAGCCGTGCGTGACAGTGGTAGCCGCACTTACCCGAACTTCAAGTCCAGCGTGACAGTGGTAGCCGCACTAACCCGAACTTCAAGTCAAGCGTGATAGTGGTAGCCGCACTTACCCGAACGTCCCATCCTGCGTGACGGCGGGAGCCACACTTACCACCTCTAACTTCACGAGCCGCTTGACAGTGAAATCATGAACTAACTGACATGAACAGTAATGTCATGGCTAACACGAATAGTAAAATAAAATAAATTTACTTGCTGAGAACGAGGTAAATTTTGATGACATGTGATTAAATAATTATGAGAGGCTTATTAGAGGAAGTGGATGCGATGCGGCGTAAAATGTACTGGTGCCTACTATGAAGCAGTGCGTGTGAAACTTTTACTTTAATAGTATTTAATGTATTTTGGTACATTTTCAAACAACACTGCGGACACAACAGTAATGGATGAGGCATTAGGCAGAGGAAAGGAATAAACATTAATTTGAGTGAGCCGAGTTCGAACCCCGGCTGAGGACAAAAAAACCCCGATCTTGGATGTTTACATGTTTGTGACGTCGCTGTTTCTGGTTTCCACGACACAGGGTATCGTAGAATGGGCCCAAAAACAATGCATGTGCCTGTATGTAAACGTTTATGATCTCACATTCTGTTAGGTATGTCTAACATGCAAATATAAAAATCGGATTTATTTGTGTATTTATTATTAAAATCATATTCATATTATAATACAATGTCCAAATAAAATAATTAAAAATGTAATGTCACAAAATGTCTTGGGTTACCGCACCAACCCACCCGAACGAGAAAGTCTACAGCCGCAATTCCTCTCCAGAACTTCAAGACAGCACTTACCCAATCGAACTTCTCGGGCTGTCGAGCTGCGGCATTCTAACTGCACTTACCCTGCCGAAGTGGTGCCACATGAGATAGTCGAGCACGGGCTGGGTGACACCGCGGGCGCGCAGCTGCCGCGCGTTCAGCTTCTGGTAGCCCCACTCGATCCAGCCGGCAGCCGTAGAAGTGCAGTTGATCAGCACCAGAGCGTCCACCTGGCCAGGAATGTGGGATCAGTGGGGTTTTCAGAGATTAACAACAGATATAGGAGAAAGTGCAACACGGGTTGAAGGTAATTGAAATAAAGCACGATGAAAAAAGGCTCTTGTGCCCTTTTTGTATAGCACCAAAAATTTTTAATTGTAATGATTATTTGACGAAATTTAAAAATAATTTACGCAAGTTCCTTATAGACAAATGTTACTATTATTTAGACAAATTTTTGAAGGACATAAATTTTTAAATAATTTTAATTAATTTTTAATTTTTAATTAAAAAAATTATAAATTTAAAGATTGCGATTCTGTTATGACTTATGTACCTATTATCTAATTGTGGCATTCATAGATTTTTGTACATTAATTTATTAATACATTATGCATGTGCACGCTGCACATATTTGTATACCTACACTTGTTTTCAGTAGAACATAACGCTCTAAAATATACTATAGGACGTTTAATGTAAGCACACCTATGTTCCCAAATAAATATATCGATTGATTGATTGGGGCTAGAGCTATAGCAATGAAAGTTATGGCGGTACTCCGAAGCGATAAGATCATATTAAACACTTGTGATCTAACATAAAGACATTGCACCCACATCGTTACCGGTATCTACCATCTCCAGACAGGTCAAGTACAGTAAGAGCTCCATACTCTAGACAAGCAACCGTCATCATAACGACTTCTAATGCCACGGTCGCAGCGTGATTCGATAGGACGAATGTTCTTAGTGTGCCGTTACCGCTTATGGATCCGCTCTTTTTTGTACGTATTTATTACGACATTTATTTATCGAATGGCGATTAACACTGGTCTTAAGTTGAACACTATCTTCTAATTTATTCTTTCTACCGAAAAAAACAATTACGAAAGATACTCGTAGATAGAATATTCTATAACATAAAAAGCATAATTTGGTACAATGCCACGTCCCCCCACTATTGTTTATTGGACGTTGTATACCGGGTGTCCCAAAACTCGACGTCAACCCGGAGCCGGGTGAAAAGGCAAGTCAAGCTGGTTGTCAGAAAAATATTAAAAAAAAACTAAGTTGTATGATTTTTTTTTCAATACAGTCAGTTAAAACTAGGCAATTTTTTATTTTGAAAGTTTTTCTAGGAAATAAGTCCTATTTTTTATGCAAGCTAGAGCAGCTGGTTTCAAAATTTTTATTACAGTTTAGAGAAGCATTATTCAGGGTTACACAGCAAAAAAAATAATTGGAAAAAGTAAAGATTTGTGGCAACAGGAGTAAAAAGACTGTCACAGAGTGTGTAATTTTGCGATTTTTAAAAAAATGCGTATAATTTTGAAATCATACAACTTAGATTTTTTTAAATATTTTTCTGACAACCAGCTTGACTTGCCTTTTCACCCGGCTTCGGGTTGACGTCGAGTTTTGGGACACCCGGTATATCGTAAGTTATGTCTGATACTGAATCGCTCGTAGCCCCGTCTGCCTGTGGAATCGCTCAGAGCCCCGGCTGACTGAGTGATCTTAAGCGATCACGAAGGTTAAGCAATATAGGGCGCGTTCAGTGCATGGATGAGTTACCGTCTATGACTAACGCTAATGGCATTTTTCCGAGCGGTTCCGTGCTTCGCAGGGCACGTTAAGCAGTTGGTGCCGGCTGCCGCAAATAGATGGTAGTCGTTAAGCCAAGTCAGAGGCCGTAGGCGGGCTTGAAATCTTCTGACGGTAAAACCAGCCGCGTCTTACAAGCCTCCACAAGTCCGGACTTGGCCCCCGTGGTGGAGTATTGGAGGCCATAGCCTATACCTTCCTCAGGGTAGAGACCCGTGCCCCTCGGTGGGGACATAATGAGTTGATGATGATGTGTGATACTTTGCTTGCGGGTTGCAGGAATGTTGAAGTTCTCGCCACATACTGTAACCGGGATAAACCTCCCTGCTACCGGCAATACTCAACGCTGCCGCTGCCGGTCTCGCGTCCAACAAGCCGTTACTGTAGCCGGCAATGGATCACCATTCCCGTCACCCTGTCTAGACCGAACCGGACTGCTCCGGTCCCAAGCGACTCCGGGTTACGACGTACTGCGAGCCGGCGCCTCGTAACCCACCTACATATCGCACTCAACTTCAAATGGCTGTCGCTCGCGTCACGGTTTATGGCAGCCATCAAATGGAATTCGCGTTATTATGTTTCGTGGAATAACGCGTGCTCGGATTTGGATTTACGCGTTTAGTCAGACATTCACACGTATGTCGGAATGGAAAGTGGTCTGTGGATATATATATAAAATATAAAATTTACTATGGGTATAGCCGCGTATGAGCAGTGATGGTCAATTGTATAGGAAACTAAATTGCTACGAAGCACCGCAGTCTTTCCTAATCATAATCATCATTTCGTCAAATCGTGATCGAAAAAAAGACAACCAGCTGCCATAAAAAAACATTTTTTAACGATCTTGTTGTTTTAAAATTGCACAGCTGTTTCATGTTTAATGTTTCTGTATATTCTGTACTGAATATTCTCTAATACATACATACATATGTATAATTATGAAAATCTCATGTCACAGTGTTTGTTATGCAACTCCTCCGAAACGGCTTCACTGATTTTTATGAAAGTTTATAGGCCGCAGATGTACGTAACTTTGAAAATAAACAAAGTCATAAGCACATGCCCGCACCGGGAATCAAACCTGAGTCTAACGCTTCCGTTCCATTGCTCTACCAACTGGACTTCACTGCAGCATCCGAGTGGTCCCTTCTCCTTCACCCCTCGACGCTGTATAACATACATACATAAGCTAACGCCTGTAACCCAGAGGGGTAGGCAGAGACCAGGAACCAGAGACCGGACGCTCTGTATCATCATCAACCCATTATGTCCCCACCGAGGGGCACGGGTCTCTTCCCTGAGGAAGGTACAGGCCATACTCCACCACGGGGGCCAAGTCCGGATTGGTGGAGGCTTGTAAGACTAGTGGCTGGTCTTACTGTCAGAGGTTTTCAAGCCGCCCCTAAAGGCCTCTGACTTGGCTTAACGACTGCCATCTATCGACGGCAGCCGGCACCAACTGCTTAACGTACCTTGCGAAGCACGAAATCGCTCGGAAAAAATGCCACTAGCGTTAGTCATAGACGGTGACCCATCCATAGACTGAACGCGCCGTATGTTGCTTAACCTTAGTGATCGGTCAAGATCACTTAGGCAGCCCAGGCTACGAGCGATTCTCCAGGCTACGAGCGATTAAATCGCTCGCTTGAATTGCTCGTAGTCTGGGAAAAAAATTATACGCTCTGTATAAATCATCATAAATCACCCTATGTAGACTAATATTATATCCTAACAATGTTTGCCGGGTCAGCTAGTTACTAATAAACGCATGCTTGAACATTGTCCTATTAGCAGATAGGTCATTTGAGTTACGTACGGATTTTTTTTACTCAGATCTCATCAATAGTTAATAATACGTTCAAAATACAAGCATTTATGATTAATTAATAAATCAGTTTTAACTTTATGGGTCAACAATTACTATAAGTCCATCATAGCAAGTGCGTAATTCAAATGACCTATATGTATACAAATGGATCAACGTTTCAGCGAAATGTTGTGTAATGTCTGAGAGTACCTTCTGTGGGTGCGCGAGCGCAAAGCGCGCCAGCACGTTGGCGCCGGCGCCGACGCCGAAGCCGACGAACGTCTTGATGCCGAAGTGGCCGAGCGCGTAGTTGATCTGGTTGGCCAGCTCGTCCATCGACGGGTATACGTAGCTGGAACAAGGTTGAGGTATGTGCTTATTTGCGAAACTCAAACATGAACTCATTTCTGTGGAGGGTTTGTAACGAATTTAATAAACTGGCGAGGATTGGCGATATTGATATGTTAAGTCATCGGTTCATTGTTAGAGGGTAAAATTTAGTGTGGATTTTTCAAGTTGTTAAAAGAAATTTTATTTCTAGAATGTAGTATATATGATAGGATAGGATAGTTTTTAAGCACTTGTGCACTTGCTTAAAGTGTTTCTAATAGTGGTGACTTATAATTAATTGGCTTTCTGTATGTTCAAATATTTTGTTAGTCTTGGTTATGTGCTGTTAGTTTCCACTTGTTAATCTGTGGGTGGATCCACTCAACGTAGGTACTTCGAATTGAGCATGTTATTTTTCATATTGTTATTTACAATATTAATTTGAATATATTAATCATTGTAATGAACCGATATTAGGTATTTTTGAGCTTTGTTCTATATATTCTATTTCTTTATTCTATTTTTAATATTGTTCTAAACTTTTGGTGTTTGTGACGTCATCAGAGCATGATTAGAGAGATAGTCTTTGCCTACATAACAAAAAAAAAACAAAAGTAATTTGTATTTTTTTCTGCAAGTAAGGCAAAGGCACACTGTGTTTCTGTGTTAGCTGACGTCATAGAAAAGTTATTTAAGGTCAAGGCTTTTCATTGATTTTATTAAACAATATAGAATTACAATTTACCAATCTGATAAATATAAATTGTAATTAAAGCGCAATTTTATTCTCGAAATGGTTTTGAGATTTCCGTTCGTGTTCAACAAAGCATGGCCAATTATCATGGTGAACCATGAATTTATAGTCAGTTGTATGAAACAGACCTAAGGTTTGTAAGCTGATGTGAGCGAACGCGGCATTGTATTGGCAGAGCTAACTAGTTCCCGAGGAAATTAGTTCGCCATAAGCGCCAAGACTCTCAAATCGCCTTACCCGCGGTTTCTCGTACGCTAACGGTCTGTTAATCTACTATTAACAGCTGTCAGTTGTTTTTTTAACGCACTTTTGACAAACATCTGTTAACAATAGATTAGCAGACTTAAGCGTTCAAAAGAAAGCGGGGATTAACCTCTTAAGGAGTCTCGGCGCTGTATCTAAAAGTCCGCTACACCGACCATGAATGGAGTAAGAACGGACAAAGTAGGATAGGTCGGCGTAGTACGTTGCTGTATTGAGCCGATTACGTAAGACTGCGGCATCGCGCCGCGTCCCAAGAACTATCGCCGATATACGTACGTACTTACAACTAACAACTATCTACGACTCCCTTACGATCACACCGAGGATGATATAAATGTATGAGTTTAAAGTTATAATTATTTTTTGGTACGAGTATGAGGCCTTTCTTGCACTTATAATATCATACTCACCCTCACACACGCAAACATCCACAGTCACCACACTGAGTAGACAACACTAACACTGACATTCAAACTTTATTTTATTTAAAACTAGACGAAAATCCAGCTTCGCTCGCATCATCCGTTTCTATGTATTGATATTTCATTAGTAGGTAGATATTATTATATCTCTTAAATCTGATTTACCCAAATAACTATCACGTCTCTGTCTCAAAATCAGAGAAATTTAATTAAGTATTATAAATGAAATATAAAAAATAAATAAACTCACGCCCGTTATTCCCGAGGGGGTAGGCAGAGGCGCCAATCACTAGAACTGGGCCTACGTTTATACGTTTATTTTACGTATTATATTGAAAACACAAGATTATCCGGATTTTCCGCCTGTAAGTTGTCCACTCGGATCGACTATTTTTTACGCTCTTCAATTTGATGTGCATTTCGTTCGAGTCCACCGTAAACCAGTACGAAATTATTAATATAAATTAGTCTTTAACTACCATAGAATTCGATTTGTTTATTGATGCATTTTGCTGTTATAATTATTTTTTCTAGTTAGGCCACGGAGGCCGACTGGTTATTTTTGTAATCTTATTCCCGGTTTCCCGAACGCAAACATTAAAGCATGCTTAAAAAGAACTTAGAATAGAATACAGACGCCAATTTCTTGTTGCCAACATACCTCGGTTAAAGAACAATGAAAACTTCTCTCAAATAACATAAATATTTACCTTACTTCAGGTAACTAAGTAATCAGTCTTAGAAAAGGCTTTTACATTTAAAATATTTTAATGCTAGTGTATCATTGAGATATTTATTACAACTATCAGTAATTTTTTTTTTCTTAAACTTCTAAACAAACTTAATGTTATAAAAATCAACAAAACATAAATTGAGATCTCTGCTCACAGCTTAAACTTTCATACATTAAAAAAAATCACTTATAACTGATAAAATAACAAATAACTCGTTATTATTAAAATATATCACTTACTTAACAAATTTTTTTATATATTTCTTTACTCAATGTACTCGTATGTACATAAAAAAAATATTAATCGTCATCATCAGAATCACAATTTATACATAAGAAATGTACAGTGTCTCCCCTAATGCATGTAGAATGAGCCTATTCCTTACAAGACATGCATTGAATCCAATCAGTACCAGAATTGTCCATTGTATAGGATTTTTTCTTCTTTTCTTCCACTTCTTTTGAAGTGGTTCCCCGTGTGGTTTTTCTTTTATACGTCCACATTCTGCAAGAACAATTATCAATTTTACTCTTGACACACCTTCCGCGGGAGCAAATATTAACGGGTTAATACTTACCCCGTTCATTTTGTTAAAACTAGCCCCCGAGGAACTTTTCAAATATAAGTAATATTAAAAAAATAACTATACGTATATTTGAATAACATGCAACTTTAATAAACAACTAAATAACCATTCATTATATAAAAATCTGCAATCGAAAAACTAAATGATCAAAGCACGAATCAAAAAATTCGAGACTTAAAAATGTTCGCTTACCTGTATATTTGCACCGACATGTGACAACTTCGCAACGCGGCGGCTGGCGGTCAACTGACTTGTCGCGACTTGTTCGCCGAAGTCACCCGAACTTATAACCTTGAACTTCTGACAGCATCGTCGTTTAATTTAGTAGTTATGGACTTGTTAATACTTACCCCTGTTAAATCTAGCCCCCCTCTCCCCTACCCAAGCAAATAATAAATCAGTAATGAGTGGTTGTATATTATGTATTTAGGATTTCTTTAAAGTATGTATATTTATAATAACAATAAAAACTATGAATCACCGTACGCTTTTCCCGTCTCCGTTTTATTCTACCTCTACGTAAAGCTCGCTTGAAAAGCACAAAATTAAGCAAATGTCAATCAGGCTTAAGCGATGATTCGGACACTGATGTCGATGTCAGTCACGACAGTTGACTGCGAAATGTTTTGTCGGGATTTGTACCGAAGTATAATGCCAGTTCTCGCCATGTCAGTCTGGCAGTACCGATCACGTTTTCAATAATTCCAATCAGGGGCTCGATTCTATTAGTGCGTTACAATACGATGACAGATACCGGTCGGGTCACGTGACGTGTCTTTTCATACCATTGACGCCCAGATTGTTCAATATGTGTGCGCGCGTAGACCTGAAGCGGCAATGAAACTAAATCGCTACGTTCATGCAGTTGTCATTGAACTACAATGCATTAACAGAATCTAGGCCCTCTTAGCCGGTATCTAGAAGCTAAAGTTTATCGTCCGATGATAATACCCTTGTACACGGTAACTAGACAATGACATCACAAACATAGACACATGTCTAGACGAGGCTGTTTGTACAAATATCAAGTGGAAATTACGTAGCGGAGTATAATAATTACTGAGTTATAATTGGTTATAACATAAGGTTATAACCCCTTGCCCCGCTTGCTTAGTTAGGTTAGGTAGGCGGGAGACCGAGGTTCCATTCCCAGTGCGGGCATGTACCTATAACTTTGTTTTCTAAGTTATGTACATTTGTGGAGTTATAGCAGCAATGCCACTCGATAACTGTGTAGGAAAACATCGTGAGGAAACCTGAGTGTCTGAGCTATTCAATACCCCAGCGCTGGAAATCGCCAATCCGCGGAGGGCAGGCGTGGTGATTAAAGCCCACACTCTCTCTCTCTGTGAGAAGGCCTGTGCCCTAAAGTGAAAGTGAAAGTGAAAATAATTTAATTACCACAAATTTTACATTAATTAATATGTTTTCTTACACATCACATCTTTGTGGTTAAAAGGAGCGGGCTCAGCTTTATCGCCGTCACTGCATGCGTAGTCGCAGCGCTGGTTTTCAGCCCGTCCCTTTTGATACTTTCCAAACAAAAATATAATAGGCACCATAAAAATTATCATATATCACTTACATCACACAAAAGTAATCAATATCAGTGGGACGTAATAGTAGCCCCATGCAGTGTTTCACAGATTTTTCCTGTCAAAACTTCAGCGAGCCATTACCAATCCGGGTCCAACTTGAAGAGCGAAAAGAAAAATCAACGTGAACTTTTTCAGGGCGCAGCTGGGGTTTTCCCATTTTAATCGTATTTTCATTCGACTGCACCAGCAGGAGGATTAGGTTTTTAAAGGTGTCGGGGACAAAATCACAGTCAACGAATTAGGGTTCCGAAGTCGACAAGGCGACACAACCCTAAGCGACATCGCAAACAGGGCGACTTGTCGCCGCGTCAGTCGCGACGTTGTCATTTGCTTCTGGCGTCTTGTCGTCGACTCTGACGCCAAGTGTGCAGAGATTCGAACAAAATATATGAGAATTGACGGCCGTAGCCGGTCGTCGCGTCTAGTCGCCGAGCTGTCACCTCTCGCGTGTCGCTAGTGTGCGCCTAGGCTTATAATTTCGCCATGTCTGCCCGCGGTCTAGCCCAGAGACGATTAGTACGAGAAAGCTGAAATTTGGCATTGACATACGTAATAATTCGGATTAATCCGAATTAGCATGGTGAAGTGGGAGTGGGCCGGCCATATCACCCGAAGAACTGATAACCGATGAGGTAGACGAGTTCTTGAATGGAGACCGCGAATCGGTAAACGTAGTGTAGGACGTCCTCAGACTCGGTGGAGCGATGATCTTCGCAGGGCGGCTGGCAAGAGCTGGATGAGAGTAGCCGAGGACCGTGCTCAGTGGCGTGCAATGGGAGAGGCCTATGTCCAGCAGTGGACAAGCATAGGCCGATGATGACGATGATAGGTCGTTGTAAAAATATTATGGGCGTCGTCGGAAGATTGCTTTCGATTTGGAGTTCCTTTCGCGAAAAATTTCTTTACCTCTAGCTTTACAACGCAATTTTTGACCCGTGTAGGATCTCCCCCGCTGTTATGGATAAACGATTGTTTGCAGAAACGTAAAAAAAACAGGGTAATAGCATATGATTCACATATCACTACGGCCGTGGTCTAGCTGTTAAGGCGCTTAACTACCAAGACAAAGGTCGTGGGTTCGCCGTCGTACATTCGTACAAAAAGGCCTCAGTCTGAGCGTATTTATATGTTTGTGATATCCTTGCCTGGTCACCATAGCACAGGGTATCCTAGTTTAGGACCAGGTCAAGTGATTGTGTTGCGTGGAAGTTATTTTTATACACAACTTTAAAGGAAAACTGTTACCGCGAAGCTTTACAAATAGTCGACCTACTTGTAAAAGAAAAACTCATTGAAAACTACTTCGATGAAATTATTATCTATGGATGACTTAGAGTGCCGCAATAAGTCCTCGTATACAATATTGTAAATAGTGTAAATATAATATATCTTCTTATAGCAAGAAAATGTAAAGTGGCTGTTCAAGCTTGGCTGACTGGATCTCAGCTATACGGAAACTGAAACACTTACAATCCATTGAATGATTAACTTATTGGGTATAAGATGACTTATGCATCTTTATTAAAAAAAAAAGAGTAACTAACAACCAAGAAGAATCCTTGCTAACAACTCACACCACACATATACATACATCTGTACACACTGGTACAAATTTTCAATTATGTGCTCTCTATTAGGAGGCAGATAAGCGTATAATAAACAAACAACCACGATGAGAAACATATACTCCTTTGTCATAAGAATCTCTTCGGTATTATCCAAAGCCCTCGAAGGGCTGAAGGTCTTTCACAATATCGTTGTGATTTTTACGTTAAGCTGTTTGTTTCAAGTAACAATCAGTTCGATATTACGAAAATCCGATTGAAAGGTTCCCGAACAATGGCCCAATTTGGTCGTGCCTTCAGACCTCCTTTCGGCAAATTACGTTCGCTTCGTATTCCGGCCACACGCCGCTCTTCCAAGGACGCTAGGCGGGATTAATTTTAACATATATTATCCCTTCTAAAAATATATAACAAATATTTTCGTTGGAACCCGGTTTTTTGTTCGCAAAAATCTGTTTATCTACTCTTCAACAGGTGTCAGTGGTTTTTTTCTGTTATTTTTACTCCCGGTTTCTCGATCGCTAACCGTCTGTTAACCGCAGGCAATGATCTAATAGGTACCACTTTATATTGAACCTTATCACTTTGAAATGAAGTCCAACACCAATGAAAAATTCTTTCTACTCATGCATGGTTAACATATATTATTACTAGCTGTTGCCCGCGACTACGTCCGCGTGGGCTTTAGTTCAGTAAAGTGTTTGCAAATAAGAAAGGGATACTTTTAGCGCATGCGAAAGAGCTTTCATACTAACTTCGCAACCCCCTCTTAACCACTTAAGGGACAATTTTCGAAAGACTTCTTTAAACGTCTTTCATGACTTTCAATGAAGGACCTTCATACTGAATTTCATTCGAATAACTTTCAAAAATGGCTAAGTTTCATACTAACTTCGCAACCCCCTCTTAACCACTTAAGGGACAATTTTCGAAAGACTTCTTTAAACGTCTTTCATGACTTTCAATGAAGGACCTTCATACTGAATTTCATTCGAATAACTTCAAAAACGGCAAAGTTTCATACTAACTTCCCCCCCCCCCCCCCCCCCTCTTGCCCTTAAAGGGATGATTTTCGAAAAAATATTTTACATGTGTTTCATGACTTTCAATGCAGGACCTTCATATTGAATCTCATTCGAATAACTTCAAAAACGGCAAAGTTTCATACTAAGTTTGCACCCCCGTTTTTCCCCCTTAAGGGATGATTTTTAAAAAACTATTTTACACGTGTTTCATAATTTTAAATGGAAAACCTTTGTACCAAATTTCATTCGAATAACTCCATAAACGGCAAAGTTTCATACTAACTTTGCACACCCCTTTTACCCCCTTAGGGGGTGAATTCACAAAAACAGATATCGGAAATAATCATTATTGAAAACTTATAACCCAAATATCACTTTTTATTGAAATAACTTTGAAAATCAGAGAACTTTCATACTAACTTTACACCCCCCTTTTTCCCCCTTAAGGGATGATTTTTAAAAAACTATTTTACACCTGTTTCATAATTTTAAATGAAGAACATACGTACCAAATATCATTTGAATAACTTCAAAAACGGCAAAGTTTCATACTAACTTTGAACCCCTATTTTACCCCCTTAGGGGATGAATTTTCAAAAATCCTTTCTTAGTGCTCCCCTATGTTACAAAAAGAACCCCTGTGCAAAATTTCAAGTCCCTTATAGTTTGGGCCCTGCGTTGATTCTAAGTCAGTCAGTCAGTCAGCTTCTCCTTTTATATATATAGATAGATAGATAGATAGATAGAAGAAGATGTCCACTGCTGGACGTAGGATTCCGTCACTTCTGTCAGTTATAGGCCATCCTCATCCATCCGCTGCCAGCATTCCGCCTCAGATTTTTTCTGTTGTTTTTTAGTTTTTCTGTGATTTAATTCGATGCAAAAAAAATGACCCGGTGTTACCTACCGCTATAAAATATTTAGATATAGGTTTACTCGGTAGATTTTTTTGCCGTAAATAAGACTCATGTGACCAAAATCCTTATCACATCTAAAATATTAAAAAAGGCAGCGAAAAGAACGCCACTCTGACAATGTTTCTTAAATCTAAAGCATAAGTTGGTATTAATATCCAGCTACCTAAGAAGCTCTGACCCATAAGTGCAATCAACACTTACAATCATCATAAACCCATTATGTCCCCACCGAGGGGCACGGGTCTCTTCCCTGAGGGAGGAAGGTATAAGCCGTACTCCACCACGGGGGCCAAGTCCGGATTGTTGGAAGCTTGTAAGACTAGTGGCTGGTCTTACTGTCAGAAGTTTTCAAGCCGCCCTAAGGCCTCTGACGTGGCTTAACGACTGCCATATATCGACGGCAGCCGGCACCAACTGCTTAACGTGCCTTGCGAAGCACGGAACCGCTCGGAAAAATGCCACTAGCGTCTGTCATAGACGGTGACCCATCCATGTACCTACTGAACGCGCCGTATGTTGTTAACCTTTGTGATCGTTTAAGATCACTCAGGCAGCCCAGGCTACGATCGAGCGAACACTTACAATGTCAAAACACTATTTGCTACTCTTACAAAAGTAAGTAAACCCAATGCTACCGCCAGACACACGGACCTCACCCGTTCATGAGCATAACGCAGGGGTCAGCCATCGCAAGTCTTAACCATATTAGAGGGAGGGAGCGGGATAGCGGGGGCTGATAATGTAAATACGTAGACGACAAATTGTAAATTCCTGTGTCTGGCACATCGCATTTTAAAGCTGCGATTTCTGTCTCGGCCGGATATTGGCTCCAGTGCTCGTAACATGACTAACAGCGACTGAGAATCTAGAATCGCGGAACTGGGACTTGATAGCATTTATGCCAAAAACGGGTGCCAAATAAGGTCTTAAAAATCGCTACTAACATTATTGAGAGGTTGTAAAGAGGTTCTACGTATGGCAAAAGAATCATAAAAGTAGGATTAGTGCAGTAGAAATGAGGTCCTTGAGAAATATGTGTAGTGTTACTTTGAATGACAGAATGCCCAAAAGTGTGATTAGAGAATGTTGTGGACTGAAAGAGGATGTAGTGACTAGAATTGAGAAAGGAATATTGCGAATGTTTGGACATGTGGAGAGGATGAAGGTAGAAAGACTGACGAAGCAAATATATCGGGCGAATGTGAGTGGAAGGGCCGGTAAGAGACGCCCTAGGCGGATAAACTTCGACCTCAGAGGGGATGTATTAGCAAAGGGCAAGATGAAAGTAGCCGAAACTGACATGTCGTTGAAGTAATTTGGCAGGATCGTGGCAGGTGGCAGTCCCTGGTCTCTGCCTACCCCTCTGGGATACAGATGTGAGTGAGCTTATGTATGTACTAGATGAAAACCTGGCTTCGCTAGGCTAAAATCTAGACTCATAAATTAAATACCAAGTTTTTTTTCATAAAATGTTAATTAGGTATACTCAGATTATTACCTTCTTGGATGCCGCGGTGTCCGATACACCACGGAGTTAGCAAATTAGACCTTACACAATGGACACTTGTGACAACCGATGACGTGTCACGTGACACCAACGCAACATTGGTGACATTTACAAGTTTACTTCGCAACGCCATTAATATAAAGATCATTGTTTCATTGAAATTATCCTCGTAAATCCGAACTTTCTGCCTATAGTCCACTCAGATCGACAAATTTACGCTCTTCAATTTGATCCGCATATCGTTCGAGTCTACCGTAGACCGGCACGAAATTATTAATATAGAGATGTAGATTGCAGACGTCTGTGGCGCAGTGGTTAGCGGATTTGGCTACCATGCGAGAGGTCCCGGGTTCGAATTCCGGCTGGGGACAAAAAAAAAGAAACCCAGGTCTTGGATGTTTACATGTTTGTGACGTCGCTGTTTCTGGTTCCCACGACACAGGGTATCCTAGTGTGGGGCCAGAAGCAATGTATGTGCCTGTATATAAATGTTATGTTATGTTATAACAGGAGTTTTTTCTCTTGGTGGCGCTAGTGTTGCGGAGTCCCTTTTTTTCCCGTTTATTGACCCTCCTAGAGGCGCAATAACTCATTCGGTAAGTGTAATGTGTCGTTAAGTTCATGGTCGGTCGGCGAAGGCGGAAATTCTGCGACTGTGACGTCGCCCTCGGGCTATTGAGCGGCGTTATGTAACGCTGCGGCAGGGGCCATGCTTTCTGCTAGTTATAGGCCCCAGTCACACAGAAGATACAAACAAGGTCACGGGGAATTCGCCTCGTCTTTCCAATTCACTTTCATACGAAATGTACTGAAGAGGAGCGTAAAAGCGGATAATTGTGTAAATGGTGCCTTGCACTCCCTCGTGAGTGGCCAAAACATCTCCAAAATAGCAAGATTCATCATCATAACATAACATAACATTTTAACATTTACATACAGGCACACACATTGCTTCTAGCCCCACACTAGGATACCCTGTGTCGTGGGAACCAGAAACAGCGACGTCACAAACATGTAAACATCCAAGACCTGGGTTTCTTTTTGCTGCGGAACTTTGGCTGCGCCACAGAGGTCGTCATCATCAACCTATGATGTCCCCACCGAGGGGCACGGGTCTTTTCCCTGAGGAAGGTATAGGTAAAAGAGCAAGATTCGCTATTTATAATGGTGTGCTGTTCCCAACCCTGATGTATGGTAGCAAGACTTGGATATGGCAGAAGAATCATGAAAGTAGGATTAATGCAGTAGTAAGGGACGCCCCTCCACCAATCCGGACTTGGCCCCCGTGGTGGAGTATGGCCTATACCTTCCTCAGGGAAGAGACCCGTGCCCCTTGGTGGGGACATAATGGGTTGATGATGAAGGGACGCCCCAGGCGGACATACTTCAACCAAATAGGGGACGTATTAGCAAAATACAAGATAAAAAGTACCCAAAACCGACGTGCGTGCATGCAACGACTAATGAATGTCGATGAAGAGAAAATGATTTGTCAGGATCGTGGCAGGTGGCATTCCCTGGTCTCTGTCTACCCCTCTGGGATACAGGCGTGATCTTATGTATGTATGTACTGAAGGGATGGGACGTAGCCCACAGAGAAGCTTCGCGTCTTTGCCGTCCGCGCCCCAAATCACTTCTCTGTGGCCAGCGGCATAGGTGTTGTTCGTGTGTCTGGCAGCATTGTTTTTCCTACTTTTGTAAGAGACTAAGCTAATGTTTTGACTTTTAAATTTATGGCAATCATCAGACCTTATCATATGGTGATGGTGATGGCTTCCTCGTCGTGTCTGACGGCAGCGACCGCTTCCTGGCGTGGGCTCGAAGGTGATTGGAAAATCCGAACTTTATTTTGAAGATTCGGTCGCATTCGGCATAGCAGTGCTCCCCGTCCTCATTATAAGTGTACGTGTATGTCTTTGATCTTATCTTCCGTGCTTGCCGTTTTTCTTCTAGAACTTGGAAGAGAACCTCTTCTAAGTTCTCAACAACCTTTTGTACTTAGGTTCGCCATTCTGGGCGTGTACTTGCAAGACCTTCCCAGTGGTTATCATATACTTAGGCTCGGATGTATTAAGTTTAACATTATTTTAGAAGATACGGTCAGAGTGGAGTTTTTTTCTACGACGCTTTCTCTCCACTACAAATACGGGCCGAAGGCAGCGGCTAACATAGTACGTAGCGGCATAGGTAGCACCAACGGTACCTATTGGGAGCCGAATGTGCTCAGGGACACCCGTACAATGGTGATGCGGCGCGATCAGAAATGCAAAGTAATATACAGGGTTATTACTAAAATGTGCCATTCCTTCGAAGAGGCACCAATCACTAGAACTGGGCTCACTAATTACATTTTGAAAATAATAAACGTGGAGTTTCTGTGTTATGTTATGTCCGTATAATCTATTCATTGTGAAACTAACAGCATCTCATTTATTACTAAAATGTGCCATTCCTTCGAAGTAAAAAAAAAAAAAACTGTAAATGGTAGAGTTTTGTACTATGAGGTTTTCGCACATTTGGTTTTTTTTTATATACGTACTGTGTTTACAGTGTTTATATTTTTTTTAAATAAAACATTACAACAAACATTACAAATACACATTATTTTATTCTGGATACTCTTACTTAATTTTTATGTCGGAAGAGTCCGACCAGCGAAACCTGGTCGAATACTTGTGACAACAATAAAATAAGTGTATCCGGAATAAAGTTAGTAATTAACAATATTTCTCTAAATAATAATTTCTTTTCTTTCTTTCGCGCTTTACGCGCAGTGTCGTAGCATTCAGTAATTCGTTGTACTAGAATAATGTTTATTCTTTAACACATGGTTTTATTTGAATTTTATCTTCCAATAAAATGGCATTTTAGAGTAGATGAAACCTCTGTGGTGTAGCGGTTAGCGCATCTGCTTACCATGCGAGAGGTCCTGGGTTCGATCCCCGGCTGGAGAGAAATAAAAAAACTCCAGGTCTTGGATGTTTACATGTTTGTGACGTCGCTGTTTCTGGTTCCCACGACACAGGGTATCCTAGTGTGGGGCCAGAAGCAATGTATGTGCCTGTGTGTAAATGTTTTTTTTAAAAAAACCCATAATATATTTTTTATTTTTATGGAAATCTTTTTTATTTTATCATTTACATGTATATTAATATTGGTAGCCATCATAATGTTAATACTCCAAAGTTAACACGTCCTTTATGGGGCACTGGAACTTTATAGGTTCTCCAACGAGATTCCCCAAGATATATTAGAGTTGCCTCCTACGCGGTTTAAGAAATCTCTTAAGCACAATCTCTGCAGAAAAAATATATAATAAAATCAACGATTATTTAAGTGGCAGTCCCTGATCTCTGCCTATTCCTCTGGGATACAGGCGTGAGTTTATGTATGTATGTGTTGGTAGAAACACATACATCTATCGGCATATCGCGAGGCCGCCATCCGCTGGGACATCATTTGTGTAATTAAACTTCCAAGTTCCAACACGTTCTTCACCATTTGTCAGACAGTAACATAATAGTTGCCACGTGAAATTGAACCTTATCGCATTGAAATAACGTCCGAAACAATTAAAAAAACATACCGGCTCCGCCTCTTAAGCCTCCCGGGATAGCTTTAAATTCAACTTTGTGTAATTTCGTCGGCTTTCACGAAACGTTTTCAGGAATCTCAATTTATTTTTATTCCGTGCTACGAGAGGGTGTTACTGTTCCTGTTAACAGCTGTTCAAATAACAATAGAAACTTCCATACAACTCAATCGCTTGACCTGGTCCCAAACTAGGATACCCGGTGCCATGGTAATCAGGCAAGGACATTATAAACATGGAAAAACACCCAGACTGAGGCCATTTGTACAAATGTACGGCGGCCCTCAATAGGAATCGAACCCACGACCTGTCTTTGTAGGTAAGCGCCTTAACGGCTAGACTAATGAGGCAGTCAAAAATCTAGATTGTAGTACAATAACAACTGCATGGACGTGGCGATTTAGTTTTTTTGCCGCTTCAAGTCTTCGCGTATCAAACAATCTAAGCGTTAAAAAAAGCGACAAGTGACCTGACCGTGTGACTTTCATCGTAAATAAAAGTAAAATCAAAGATTATTTGGAAGACAAAGATGTCTGGTGTTAAACAGTAGAGTAATATTATGTATTCAGAGGAGAATTGCGTCTAGTGTTCAACACATCCATAAGTAATTAATTATTAAGTCTGAAAGTTTGTTACAGTTTGGCACTCACTAGAACTGGGCTCACTAATTACATTTTGAAAATAATAAACGTGGAGTTTCTGTGTTAGGTTTATGTCCGTATAGTCTATTCATTGTGAAACTAATAACATTGCCGTTCATAAAGTAAACATTTGATATACGAGTAGGTACCTTTCATTACGAGTGCGGAAAGTCTGTCATTGCAAAGAGTTCCGGCAAATGTCTACCCGAGCTGAGGCGCAGCCGAAGGCGAGGGTTGACAGTCGGAACAAGTTGCAATGACGGTTCCGCACGTGTACTGAACAACTATTTTTAATACAGTTGCAAAAAAATGAACCAATTTAATAATTTCATTACGCATTTTGTGCAACAAACAACTAAACTCGCAAAGAATTTTTTTGGAAAATGGCGCAACCGTAAAAGAATAAAGCAGAGATTTTTTTTTCTTCACTTATTCTGGGTAGGCAAAGGGAACTATGCCCATGCAGCCAAGTCTTCAGTAGAATGTTTTTATTTATTGATATGAAATGAAATGAAACCTAACCTAACTCATTGAATCAAATCATTAAATCTGATATTGAAACAAATTGGTAGCTTCTTTTTAGAAATATTTGCATGAATCATAAAGACTTCTATATTTTTTTTTAGTAAAAACTTCGTGGTTGCATGGTTGTTTTTTTCTATTTAATAGACCTTATTTTGACAGTTAAACATTAAACATAAACATAAACATAAACATTTACATACAGGCACATACATTGCTTCTGGCCCCACACTAGGATACCCTGTGTCGTGGGAACCAGAAACAGCGACATCACAAACATGTAAACATCCAAGACCTGGGAGTTTTTTTTTTCTCCCCAGCCGGGGATCGAACCCGGGACCTCTCGTATGGTTAGCAGATGCGCTAACCGCTACGCCATAGAGGTCGCCAAATTGGGAAAGAGAACGCACGAGTTCGGAAAAGGTAAAGAAAAAGCTCGAGTACGTAATAGCCCACATCCCGAACGCTATACGTCCCTGCAATACGCCACTTTTTGAGCAACTGCATTAAAAAATATTAAGGGTCTGTTTCACAATCTGCAAGTAAAGTTCCGGATAAGCTATCCGCAACTAGGGCTGCCGTTTGTTCTAAATTCGAAGCCATAAACGAACACACGCAATAAAGGAAAATTTATTTAAATTTAGAACAAACGCCAGCCCTGGTTGCGGATAGCTTATTTGGAACTTTATTTGAACATTGTGAAACAGACCCTTAATGTGTCTAGTGTTCAACACATCTATGAGTAATAAGTTTGTTAATTAGGCTAAAACTGTTTCAAAAAGAATAAATGTGGAGTTTCATTGTTAGCTTCTGCATAATATATTAATTTAATTGTAAAACTAACATCTTTGATGTTCGTAATGTAAAGATTTTGTGTTATTATGAATAAAATATTTAAAATTTGAATTTAAGTACGTAAACCATAAACTTCAGTTCTATGAAACAGGCTCTTTAGCTTCATCAACAATTAATTATTATAATTTAACGTGATTTTTCTAATGCCTCTTAATCCCCCTTGAGTGCAGAAGCGCTCGTAGCCCCGGCTGCCGGAGTGGTCTTAAACGATCACGAAGGTTAAGCAACATAGTCACAATTCTTCGGGTCATCCTTCCACACCAGTGAGATCTACTGAGTGCATAATGCCCATACGAGGAAGCAACAAAATAAAGCGCTATATTCGAGCGAAGAGGCACATCAAACGCATCAACAAAGCATTGAAGAGTAATATAGGCATTGTTAAGTGCATGAGTGTGAAAAAAATTAATGTTAGCCTACAAAAGGACTTATTGACAAGTGCGATGGATTATGAAGTACGTTCTAGTGACTATGAGGCAAAAATAAAGGACTTACACTCTCATATACTCAGCCTGGAGCACTCGCTGCATGACTTAGACAGGCAGTTCACCGAGGCACAAGAAGAGATGCATGAGTATGCAACACAATTAACGGCAATCGGAGATTATAATATGGACAGGTTGGAATCTCTTACAAACAGAATACCAACAGTGTGTACTGTAGGCAAGACACCAGGTGATGACTCATCACCTGCATCGGCATCACACAATACCCATCTGCCTGGTTCCACCGAGAAAAGTGCTCCACCTGTGTCACGCCAACCTGCAGCCGTTCCTTCGGTGACTACCAACAACAACGCCAGCCTGACCAGTCCATGCAGCCACTCAGGGCCCCGCTCCACAATGAAAAGAAAGACAATTGTCTATTCAGATAAGATAGGTGTAGGCCTAGGTCCCTTATTAAATGATAGACTAACGCAAAATGTACTCAATGAATGTCATCCCCATAAAAGTTTCAAAGACATTGTACAAGAATTATTTAAAAAACCGCTTGAGAAGGATACTACCTACATATTATTAGTAGGTAATAGTCGAGATGTCAAAAAAACTGACATAAATAATGTTTTTGACTTGTATGGTCGGGCTAGGGATGTCCATCCGGAGGTGGGAAAATTATTTTTCTGTTTGTTCCCATACTCTCAATCCCTTTCTGAAAAGGATAACAGAGACATCCATAGTCTGAACATGCATATACAGCATTTGACATGTCGTCATAGTGACGTATCATTTTTCGACCTTAACAGCTTTGTTAAGAATTATTTTATGGCGAGAGATACTGTGTATCTTTCTAAAAACAGTCGACGTAAGCTAGCTAGTCTATTAGCTTATAATATTTTTGACTCAGTTATAGGAATTATAACACAGTCACACAATAATGACAACCGTGATACTAGCAGTAGTATTAAAATTTCAACGGGCTCACACAAAAATGAATCATTGGCTTTAAACTGCCAATGCAGACAACGGAAAAGCCCAAAGTAGGTCTTAACATAGTAGCACAAAATATTCAGGGCTTTTCCGGCAAGGAAAATATAACAGAACTTTTTTTAACAGATTTTAATATAGATATATTATGCTTAACAGAACATTGGCTAAAAAAATCAGAAATGGTATTTAATTTAAAAGACTACCAGCCTATTAGTACTTATAATAGAAGTAAAGCATTAAGAGGAGGTTCTATGATAATTGTAAAAAATACTTTAAGAAGTAAGGAACGCAAAGACATTGTAAGCCTTTCTGTTGAGCGATTAGTTGAGATCTCGTGTGTGGAATTGGACAGGTATATTGTTATGTGCGTTTACAGGCCACCTCAAACTAATTACAATGACTTTGAGGCAGTCGTAGAAGAGGCATTAAAACGTCTGTTTGCGAGCAATAAGCGCATAGTGATATGTGGCGATTTTAATATTGATCTGTTAGTTGAGAGCCCACTACACACCAAAATTATTAGCTTATTTAGATCATTTAACTTACAAAACCAGTTTAAAGAACCCACTAGAACAACGGCAACTAGTGCTACATGTATAGATAATGTGTTTTGCAACTGTGAGCATCTTGAAAAGAAAATTATAAATAACCTACAGTCAGATCATAGTGGTTTATTCATTGTTTTGCCTACAACAGTAGAAAAAGAATGCCAAGAAATAATTTGTAGGCCCATAACAGAGAAAAAAATTGAATTATTTAAAAGGAAATTAAGTACCCACATAGGCTTACTAAAATTTGATAGCAATGATCCCAACACATTATATAAAGAATTGTTTACCACAATAGCAAACGAATTCGAACAGGTTTTTAAAATTAAAAAAATTAAAGGCGTTAAAGGTGGTTTTTCAGAATGGGCCTCTCCTGGTATACATAGAAGTAGAAAGAAATTGTATGAATTGTATGAAGAAAAACAATCAAATCAGGATCCGAGTTTTAAAGAATATGTAAAAAAATATTCTAAAACCTTTAAAAAAACCTGCTCTATAGCTAAAGCTCTCAGTATAAGTAAAAAAATAGAAGCGTCATCGAATAAAATAAAAACGGTTTGGCAAATAATTAACAAGGAGACAGGCAAAACTAAACCTAGGGATCAAAATTTTGTACTAAGGGTAGATGGGAAAGTAGTTGACACAAGTGAGGATATCGCAAAAATATTCGAAAATTTCTTTACAAACATGCCCCTCAATATAACAGCGTGTTTAAATTCTTCCCCAGAGTCAGCAGAATCCTTGATGTTAGAAAATATAAAACCGTGCACAATAGCATTTCAATTCTCCCACGTTAGCCCCCAAACCATTTTGAAAGCATTTAAACAAATAAATATAAAGAAAACCGAAGATCTCTGGGGACTATCAGTTAAATTGATATCCACGGTAATTCATATCATGGCACCACACCTTGCTATAATTTTTAATAAATGTATTGATCAGGGGACGTTCCCTGATCTATTAAAGTTTAGTAAAATTGTTCCTTTATTTAAGTCAGGTGACAGTGATGATCCGAACAATTTTAGACCCGTAGCAATACTTCCAGTATTTAGTAAAGTATTTGAAAAAATCATTTTACACCAATTGCTGACACACTTCACATTAAATAAACTCTTCCATAAAAAACAATTCGGTTTCACTAAGGGTCGTTCAACGACAGACGCAGGTGTGGCGTTGATGAATCACATCTTTGATGCGTGGGAGGAGGCGCAGGATGCCATCGGGGTTTTCTGTGACCTATCCAAAGCTTTTGATTGCGTAGACCACAAAACCCTCCTTCGTAAGATGATCAGATACGGTCTCAGTAATAAATCTTTAGAACTTCTTAGATCGTATTTAGCTAATAGAGTGCAGAAAGTTGATATTAATGGAGTTAAGTCACCCGGATCCGATGTTAAAATAGGAGTTCCTCAGGGTTCAATTTTAGGGCCGTTCCTTTTCTTAGTGTATGTTAATGATCTGCCGTACCTAGTTGAGAAATTGTCACAAATAGTATTGTTTGCGGATGACACGTCTCTAATTTTTAAAATCAAGAGAGGTCAATCTAATTTAGACGATGTAAACAATGCTCTTTCTAAAATTCTGAACTGGTTTAACGTAAACAATCTTATGTTAAATGCCAAAAAAACAAAATGTATTAAGTTTTCATTGCCCAATGTCAAAAAAGTGGACACAAGTTTAACAATAGCTGGTGACAGACTAGACTTAGTTGAGACAACGGTGTTTTTAGGCATTACAATAGACTCAAAACTACAATGGGATCAACACATAGAAAAGTTAGCGGGTAGGTTAAGTTCAGCTGCATTTGCAGTTAGAAAAATTAGACAACTAACAGATGTAGAAACTGCGAGGCTAGTTTATTTCAGTTATTTCCACAGCATTATGTCATATGGTCTGCTACTATGGGGGCGGGCGGCAAATATAGAAACAATTTTTATTCTCCAAAAAAGGGCTATTAGAGGTATTTACAATTTACCTGCCAGACACTCACTACGTGAGTTTTTTAAGGAAATAGGAATTCTCACGCTAGCTTGCCAATATATATTCGATAACATAATGTATGTACGTAAAAACATAACTACATTTAAGCTAAACAGGGATATACATAACGTTAACACCAGAAATCGAAACAAAATTGCCTCATCTAGATTCAGATTAGCCAAGGTAAATACATCATTTGTAGGATATAGTGTACGTTTTTATAACAAAATTCCTGAAAGTATTCTATCCCTGCCAGGAAATAAATTTAAATTTGTTATTAAAACTGCGCTGTGTAAAAAGGCATACTACAGAATAGATGACTTTATAGATGATAAAAACCCTTGGCAGTAAACCAATTCCACAACGAGCTAGTTATTGGTATTCTAATAATATATAGGGTTTAATAAATTTCATACATATGTACTGACGCTGTGATTGCATATCAAAACTATGCTATTATTATAGATAACTGACAAGAACTTTATCACACAAGTTTGCCAAAGGCCATGCGAATGGTGGCGCGGTGGCCGGGTCGCCTATCTCCCTCTAATATGGTTGAGACTGGTGATGGCTGACCTCTGCGTTACGCTCGTGAACGGGTGCCGTCCGTGTGTCTGGCCGCAGCATTGGTGTTTTATTACCTTTTAAGAATATTAAATGATGTTTGACTTTGCAAGTATTTATTGCACTCATGGATCTTGAGATTCTTGGTATACGAACACTGATACCTAATTTGTATTAGCTTTAAGTTGATTTGAGAAAAGATGGTCAGAGTGGAGTTTTTTTTCGCTGCCTTTTTCTCCACTACAGACGGCCCTAAGGCAGCGGCTAACATTTTACATAACTGTATGTACATTGACATTCAACAAGCAGAATGTAAATTCTTTACGTTGAAATAAAAAATTTTGTATTTGTATTGTATTTGTATTGTATTTGTATAGGACGCGCTCAATGCATGGATGGGTCTATGACTAACGCTAGTGGCATTTTCCGAGCGGTTCCGTGCTTCACAAGGCACGTTTGCACTACCACCGCCCTTACAGATTTATTCTCTCTCGCTCTTGTAACTTTATATTAGCGGTTGTAAATAAAGACGTAAGTAACGTAAATAAATAAATAATAACTTCCATACAACACAATCACTAGACCTGGTCCCAAACTAGGATTTCCTGTGCTATGGTGACCCTAGAAAAAACCTAGACTGAGGCCATTTGTAAAAATGTAGGGCGGCTCCCGGTGGGAGCCCATACCTCTATCACCTCTGTCTTGGTAAGAAGCGTCTTAACCGCTAGACCAACGCGGCAGTCTCGATCTGAAACTAGTTTAGCCGGAGCAACGACCTGAGCAAGCGAAGTCACGTCCATTGGCAACAATATAGCACAACTCATTTAGCGCTAATAGCAAGGAAGCTGGATTCGCAAAATTCGATGAACCTTCAATGACCTTTGCTTGCCATCGAGTTGATTCACTGGAGGAGTAAAGCCTTATAAATTATTTATTTATTTAGTTCGGAGAATTATCAGCTTATGAAATTAATGTAGTGGAAAAAAATAGGTAACTAGGAGCTAATAACAGTTTCTCGCCTATAGACATCTCACATTATGTGAGATATTGTTAGGATCCCGTAGCTCAAAAGGAAATAAAGAAACCCTTATGGCACCACTTTGTTTTCCGCCCGTCTGTCTGTCAAGACAGGGATCGCGTGACGGTATCGAGTTGAAATTAAAACCATATTTTAACTGAGTTAGTTGTACAGACTCTTGGAGCTGTGGAAAATTAGACTTCTGAAAAAATAGGTCCGTTTATGCCGCACATAAAGGTATATTTCGACACTCAAAGAAAAATTTATAGGGACAGAAGCATTTGGTCGGATTTGTCATTTTTTACTTACAGAAAAGTGGTGGAGGTAGGCCATAGCCTATACCTTCCTCAGGGAAGAGACCCGTGCTCCTCGGTGGGAACATAATAGGTCGATGATGAGGTCTACATACGACACTAAGCACCTGAATTATCTCAGCAATAGAAAAAGATAGAAAAATGTTTCTCAGATGGTTAGAAAGAGCTCAAAGAGCTGAGATTGAAGATATAAAAGTCCTTTTCGTCGGAATCGAATATACGACCATAATATGACGTCGAGAAGTAATATCGTCGTTTACTACGAGTACAGCGAAAAATTTGAAAACTATAAAGTGTAATTAAATAATTAAAAAAAATTGTCTTCTCCTTTCATGTCTTTGAAGTTCGGGAAAAGCTCGGAAAAACTACAAGTGCGGAGCCCTCGCTGGGCGACTCCGTCTCGCACTTAGCCGGTTTTTTGTTTTGGACTCGATCGTTCTTTATACTTAGTTCGTTCTTAAAACGGGGCATTTACTGACACTTTAAAGGATCTCACCCCATCGTGAGAGTTCAGCAGGTAGATTTCTGTCACATTTTTTCGGTAAAACTATGACAGTTACACTAGATTTCTGTCACATTTTTTCGGTAAAACTATGACAGTTACACTAAATGCACATGTTCAAGGTGGCAATGAAAATATCTACTCTAATTAACACCTTCACAGTGCATGGATGCATAGTTGCATGAAGTGATTCCGATGAGCGGACTAGTGGCAACGGAGCGCGGCAGAGGGTGACAGCCCCACGTCGGGCGCCACGCCGCGGAGCTCGTATGTCATCATAATATACACTTGTAACCGAACCGATGACGACCTTTGTGGGGCAGCGGTTAGCAACACATGCCTACCATGCGAGAGGTCCCGGGTTCGAACCCGGGCTGGGGACAAAAAAAAAGAAACCCAGGTCTTGGATGTTTGTTTGTGACGTCGCTGTTTCTGGTTCCCACGACACTATCCCACGATATCCTAGTATGGGCCCAGAAGCAAAGTATGTAAATGTTGATGTTTAAATAAAATCACGTTGATTGTTTTGAGAAGAGAAGACCGCTGCGCCCACAGAGGTGGTCAATGTGAAGTTTTTTTACAACTAATCTATTCATTCTATTCAAGCCCGTTTAAATTTGTATTCACAGGTGAAAACACATGACATGATAAACAATACATATGTATTAATGGAATGGTAGTTCATTATTTATTTCAGACCGAGATCCATACTTTCATGAATAATAATAAAGAATGAATAATACATGTAACAAATTTATTCACAAAACGTGTACGTCAGAACAGAGCTTCAAAGCGGGTTAGGCGTGACTTTGATAGCTAACTCGAATGTTTGCCCTAGGTTGGTCACAACATTGGCCCAACGTGACTTTGGTAGCTACCTCAAATGTTTGCCTTAGGTTGGTCACAACATTGGCCCAATCTTCGGCAAAAGCCTACAATGTCGAACTTAAGCGATTGCTACACGGTATTAAACGGCAGTTTGAAACAGAGGTTTAAAACAGTGTAGTGGATTGTTTTATGCCAAATTTCGTTTGACCTTGGTATACCCTTGGCAGCGAGGCTTGCGTTGCAAACAACTGGCAGAAGATTTGGTTTAAAACTTGTTTGAAACCGTGTAGCCGCTTGTTTAAAACCATGCGAACGCCATTCAGTCACGCTGTAGCGGCGAGCGCAGACGTATATGCACGACGACAACCGTTGTTTTGTGCGCAGAAATTTTCAGAAGTTATCGGAGAACGTGAAGTTATCACGGAATTTCTCGAGTTGTACAGACTTGCCCTGCCTTTGGGACTTAACATGTGAATCATGCAATAAAAAAAATGCGTGGGATATCTTTGCCACAAAATTAAAAGAAATTGACCCAACGGCTAACGCCGCGTCTGCGAAAAAAAAAGATTGACAATCTTAGGATTTCCCTATACACGGGAATTTCTTAAGGGAATGTACTTACTTATATTATAACTCTATGTTCATAATAAAGTTGCCTATCACCAGTTAGGTTTAAATAAAAATTACGTAGTGTCCCATCTACCTACTTTTATATTTTCCGGTTTTTTTCACCTATTCATACTACAACATACATATAGGTCAAGGCTCAAATCCCATCAGCGGGTAACGTCCTGTTCGCGCAACGTTCTTCTAAATACTGCTGGTTTGAAGCCGTGTAGCCAGCAAAGAGCAGCTCGCTTTTTTTCTGTTTCAAACTGCCGTTTAAAACCGTGTAGCATAGGCTTTAGACTAAGTCTCTCGAAGTTTGTCGAAGTCATCTTCGAACCTAATTCACAAACCCCAGACAAATATCCATTTTGTAATAGTTCCGTTCACGAGGAGCCAAGTCGTTATTCCTAGAATTGTTCTAAAGATTGAATCCCTAAAGTTGGGCTGGACTGACAAAGCTCGCATTGTCTTCAACTATTTGTAACAGTACTTTGCTAGCGGTAGTGTTCCAGCGGTATAAGCTCTGGTTAGCATGACGGATGTCGTGTATTCGATTTCCACAGTGGCCGTCGTTGTACAAATGGCTTCAGTCTGAGTGTATTTCTGTGTTTACCTCGTTACTTAGCTTGCGCAGACGGCGGACTTTTTTATCCGCTAAAATAGATCGCTTACAACTGTATCGGGTAACGCAAACGAGGGATTAAAGTACCGCGTACAAAAAGTCCAGTGAGCGGACCGGACAAAAGTACGGGGGAGTGCCCGAAAAAAATAGAATTCGTGTGATTAAGAGAAGCAACGCACATGGAGGACTTTAGTCCGCGTTAAAATATCAATTTGTTATATGGGGATGGACCCAGTATTTCGCACACCGTGTGCGTTGACTTCGCGGTATATCCGCGGAGGACTTTTAATTCGCGGAGCGTACTTTTTTCTCTGCGCGGAGAAAAGTCCGTCGTCTGCGCAGGCCTTAAACATAGAACAGGGTGTCCGAGTTAGCGACCAGGGTAAGGATTGTGTTCTGTAGAAGTTATTATTAACGTACATACATAACCTCACGCCTGTATCCCAGAGAGGTAGGCAGAGACCAGGGACTGGCAGTCGCCACAATCCTGACAAATCACTTTCGCTTCATCGACATTCATTAGTCGTTGCATGCGCGCAATTATTATTTTTAATTAATTAGTTAAAATTTTATTTTAAAGGTAATACAATTTTCATCCAGAAAATTTTGTATGCGTATGTTGTACGATCTGAGGCGGTTTTTATGATGATTATCGATAGCCCTTACTCTGCTGTACGGGGATGATAATGTGGCATGACGATGATGGAAAGTCTGATTAGTTGCTTTTGATATTAATTGTATCAGTGCTCGCCGCCCGGGGTGCCATAAAGAGTACTGAATACATACAACAAATTTATGCAATTCTGTGAAAGTGTTAGAGGTGCGGTTTGGCCCGTACAAATGTCAAAACAAGAAAATTGGCGACGCGGGAATAGCAGGAAGATGGCTGACCACAGCGCCGAGTCTAGATTCTGTGGTAATTGCATTGACAATCCACGTCTATTCAAGCTTCAGCATCTTTCCTTCAATTTATTCGAGTTAAGGTAAAAAGCAACATAGGGCGCGTTCAGTGCAAGTATGGGTGACCAACGATAGATCTATGTCTAACGCTAGTGGCATTTTTCCGACCGGTTCCGTGCTTCGCAAGGCACGTTATGCAGTTGGAGCCGGCTGCCGCCGAGGCCTTAGGGACAGTAAAACCAGCCACTAGTCTTTCAAGCCTTCACCAATCCGGACTTGGCCGCCGTGGTGGAGTATGGCCTATACCTTCCTCAGGGAAGAGACCCGTGTCCCTCGGTGGGGACATAATGGGTTGATGATGAAGGTAATTTGATCCCGCCTGCTGTGGTGTAAAATGCAACGGATGCATTTAGACCTTGTTTAAGACATTTTACTAGGCGGGTCTTTAGTTTTTTTAAAATTTGTGGCTGCTAGGTGGAATTTTTACACACAATCTACAGATGAAGTTGGCCATTTACACATGAGATTTGACAAGAGATTTGAGAGAGAAGGCTTTAATCACCACGAGTGCCCACCGCGGATTGGCGATTTCAAGCGCTGAGCCTTCACCGTTAGCAAGCGGTATTGCTACTATAACTTCACAAATGTACATAACTTAGAAAACAAAGTCATAGGTCCATGCCCGCACTGAGAATTGAACCTGGATCTCCCGCTTCCAAGTCCATTGTTCTACCCGAGAAGAAATGGCACCTCTAAAACAGGCATCAAGACTGTTTTACCAAGGAAAACGGAACTTCGCATTTGCGACCCTGACCCGAATCCCAGACCAATACTCAGCATCTAATAATAGGCGAGAGTAATCTTCAACGATAGTCGACAAAACATAAACCTTTACACGCGTGCACTTTATTCAGTTGCGCTACGGGCGACTTTTCCATTGCAATGTTAAGGACATCTCCAGTTGAGTGTACGTGTACCATATACAAGTAGCTTCAACTCTGCTCCACTGCCTCTTCTGTGCATATAATATGACGCGATGAATAAACGTGTTGATCGTGTTGCCAAATACTCGTAGGCCGAATTTTAGTTGACGTCGTACTGCGTTTTGCTGAGATATGAATCCGCTACTTGACTCGTTTTTCAAGTATGTCTTAAATGCTAAATATCTCTTCCATTAGACCAAAAAATATTTTAGTATATTTTTGAGGACCTAAAAACAACAAAAAAAATATTTTAAAACGTTGCTTTGCTAAACAGCCAAAAACGCAGTCCGCCATTTTTGTCTATGGTTTGAAGTCCTAAAGGTTTGTAAACAAAGTTTGACATTCAACATAGGTAGACTTCGTGCCACGAAAGAAGTATGAGTTAATGAATTTTGGCTTTTATTGTTATGGCCTTAAGGATTTTACCGTGGGACTTGTTTGGTGAAACGATCTTTACCTAGTCCTAAAATATGTTAGTGATCTGTGAGCATAGTGAAATAATAACAACGCATTCATGATTTCATCGAGCTTACATGCAAAATATATCAATTACCATTATTGCATTATTCGAGACTGCAAAAACACGTCAATAAGGACTGCCGGGAAGTCGCGGATTCGTATGCCCAGAGAAATAAACATACGAAAAACTTGGCTCAAACTTGCCAAGAGAGACCCCGATTCTTTATCGACTGAAACTTGGGTGTATTTATGAGAAGATCACTTTAATGTAAGTCCTGTAATATCAATGTACACAGAAACTGTTTTTAGCTGTAATAATGCTTGGTTTGATTTGGTTTGGTTTTGGCAAATTGGTACTATCAGCTTCCACGAATCCAGCGTCCATGATTGCGCTTATCAATAAAATGATAAGACACTAACTGCACAAGAAGAGTTATTGCAAAAACACTAAATCCAATCCAAATCACAATAGAACCTACGCACGCACGACTGACAGATGTTTGTTTACAACCAAAGGTGCTTTCAAGATGGCGGATAGTGTTTTCACCGTTCTGATTTAAAAGCGAAAAATATTTTTTTAGCAAAGTCAATATATTTCGGTTTCTTACGTTAGATACTACAGGAAATATCCATTTATCGCGTCAAATTTGATACGAGTCAAGTAGCGTATTGTTCGCAGTACATTTCGCGGGCTTCATATCATAGGGGCGTATGCCCAAAAATGCCTTTTTTTTTTAAATTATGTCATTCGATTCCTATTTGGAGTTGGCATCTTCTGTATTTTTTTCTTATTTTTTGAACAATTATATTTTCAGTTATTGATTGAAAATCGAAAGGCGTATCTATTATAACAACGACTTTTTGTTGAAACAGAAAGGCGCATAGTGGCAGCAGTAACAATCATGTTCATTCTGATCTCACATTGATAATATAATCATATTTGTAATACCTTACAATAAATGCCCAAGAAGTCTATCGTGTTTTACTTTTATTATTTTCTCTCTTAAATAATTTAAAACATATTCTCACAGCTGTATAAAATGTTCTTAAACTGGCCCAAGTCAAATATTTGTGCCAAATCATACGGACGTATAAAATTTGAAAAATAATAATATTTTGGGACGAATGTTACTGTGAGATGAATGTAGATAAAACATTATATATCCAGAGGCCTTCGTGACGGTATAAGTTATCGAAATAAAAAGTGATTTTATACGCCTATTTTTCGTATGCACTTTATGATCATAATAAGACTAAATTGAGTGATTTTTGACAAGTCCATGGGCGTAAATACCAGAAACTGATCTTGGAGCTTAGATAGATAATAATGATGTTAGGGCACAAATCAAAGTCGCCTTGTTAAGCTGTATGCCAAGTTTTAGCACGATAACTTCATTACGTACGATGTTATTAAGTTTTTTGTCTCTCCTGAAAAGTAGGTGTTTGGGCATACGCCCCTATGATATGAAGCCCGCGATTTGTGCAATCGGCCACGCTACCTATTTTTGATATATGTTTTTTATAATTCGACGACCTCTGGCGCAGCGGTTAGCGCATCTGCCTAGCATGCGAGGTTCCGGGTACAAATCCCGGCTGGGGACAAAAACAAACCCAGGTCTTGGATGTTTACATGTTTGTGATGTCGCTGTTTCTGGTTCCCACGACACAGGGTACCCAAGTGTGGGACCAGGAGCAATGTATGTGCCTGTATGTAAATGTTTGTGTTTTATGTTTAATTAATTTTGAAAATATTGACCAATTTAAGAAACTAATTTCGGTACTTTACAGCTTTATTTATTATGTCTATTTTCAATATTTCTCTAAAGTTTTGGTGTTTGTGACGTCATAAGAGGATGATTAAGGAGACAGTCTTTGCCTAAATACAAAAAAAATGTCATTAACGTCCGTTGATTTGGTGTGGTTTATATGTATTTGTTTTGATTTGAGGGGAGCAACATTTCGGATCGATTTAATCACATACATCAGTTTGCGTAGCTGCAGATGAACGTCAATGTGGATTTTGTAGTTGAGATTATGATCTAAGGTATTTAATATGATCGGTTTGGCAAATGGGGGGACAATTGCATATCGATTGCTTGGAGCACGAATGGGCAATGGGAATGGAATTATTAATACGGATAGATTAGAAGATATTATGTCAATTTTGTAATGCAAATGGCGACACCCGCGGTAATAATCAGTGACGCTGTGTGTACGCGGCGTTGCTAAGCAACGCGCGGTCGATACCCTGCATAATACACCATTGCTACAAAATCCATTGCCTCGTGCCTACGAATTGCTAGTCTAGACGCGCCAGCTCGTCTAGCACGCAATCCTGTCCGGGATTTCAATCAATCTCTTACTCTACATTTTTAACTTAACCTCGAAGTATGATAATAAATATGCATAATGTCAAGTTCAGCTGTACGTTTTCCTTGGTTGTAAGCGTATATACGACCCGAATCGCTCGTAGCCTAGGCTGCCTGAGTGATCTTATACGATCACTACGGTTAAGCAACATACGGCGCGTTCAGTCCATGGATGGGTCACCGTCTATGACTAACGCTAGTGGCATTTTTCCGAGCGGTTCCGTGCTTCGCAAGGCACGTTAAGCAGTTGGAGCCGGCTGCCGTCGATAGATGGCAGTCGTAAACCCAAGTCAGAGAGAGGCCTTAGGGCGGCTTGGAAACTTCTGACAGTAAGACCAGCCACTAGGCTTACAAGCCTCCACCAATCCAGACTAGGCCCCCTTCCTAGAGAAGAATGAGACCGGCCAAGTGCACTTGGCACAGGGACCATCCTTTTCGAATAGAATAGAATGGAGTAGAATGGAATGGAACAGAACAGAACGGAACGGAACGGAACGGAACGGAACGGAACGGAACAGAACAGATCAGAATAGAATAGGATAGGATGGATTACAATAAACTTCATAATTTACCCAGTGCCATGCCGGAATCGTAGCCAAACCGAGCGAGCTGCATTGTGTTACGGGGTGCAAGGTGGAGGGTCCTCAATTACCCGGTGCAGAGGTGGAATAATTAACCTGTGACCTTTCGCTGCAGCGAGTCGCGAACGTGTTTAAAATAAACAAAACTTTAAGAACAAAAATTTTAACAAAAAAAACCGACTTCAAACAAATAACTGTACCAAAACAAACTATATGTACTAAATAATGACAGCGATTCCAAAACTAACAATAATAGTAACGCAATTACTTGCGTTACTTGCGTCCTACTCATGTAGGAATACACAATTATATTTTATTTTATAGGTTTCCGTACCCAAAGAGAAATACGAATCACCCATAGCCCTGGCTGCCTGAGTGATCTTAAACAATCACGAAGGTTAAGCAACATAGGGCGCGTTCAGTGCATGGATGGGTGACCGTCTATGACTAACTCTAGAGGCATTTTTGGCATGGCCTGATTTGTTTGCTCGATATTGTTAACGGCAACATCTAGACGCTTGAAATATTTACAGAATATTTAGTTATATTATGTTCACTTTAAATATAAATACAACAAACAGTTTTTTTTGCTCGCTATTGATAAAGGCAACAGGCTGACGCTTGAAAGATTCACAGAATATTGAGTTATATTATTAACTTTTAAAATAAAAATTATCATCATCATTCAGCCACAAGAAGTTCACTGCTGGACATAGGCCTCCTCCATGGATTTCCAAAAAGACCGGTCGGAAGCGCCTTGCATCCAGCGTCTTCCCGCCACTTGGATGAGGTCAGAAAATGAGATGAGAAATAAAAAATAAACACATTTTAATTTTTCAACATAATTTGTTATGGAATGGTTTTTTGTTTGAAGTCGCTTTTTTTTATTAAAATTTTTGTGTATTTTTTTTAGTGAATCTGAAGCATACCAACTAATTGGACGCCACTTAAGCTGAGTAGGTGACTCAAATATCCTGATAGCCTATAAAAGATTAGGCCGGCTATTGTTAATTTTCTCCGAAGAATTTAAAAGTTTCTTTGTCATGGATCTCATAACCTAACCAAACTCTCATCAAAATAGCCTTGAAGTACATGCTTTTCAATAAAAAAGAACCATCGAAATCAGTTGTCGTGACATTGAGTTATTCGTCCATTTATCGAGCACATACTTAAAGCAAATTTTTTACTTTTATAGATTTTTCATAGATACCACTGTCAGAACTGGACCAAATTGGAATGGGACCACACGGGAAGCACCAGCCTTCAAATAAAAAAGAATCATCAAAATCGGTTCACCCAGTCAAAAGTAACAAACATACAAAGAAAATACAGTCGAATTGAGAACCACATCCTTTTTTTGGAGTCGGATAAAAACTAAAACACGCTCCCTCGGTAATGCATCCGTAGAGTCTGCATCCTGTAGAGCTAACACTGATTTAATACAAAAGAGTCTGTTTAGCATGGGGCCTACAATATACAACAAATTACCTAGTGCTAGTGAAGTTAATATAAATTTGTTCAGGATTCGAACCCACTTCCTCTAGCACTGTAAGTCAAGAATTCAACCAATACGCTACTAAAGCCTCAATATCGTTTTATTTTCCTTTGTAACCAGCCTATATACGTCCCATTGTATGGCACAGGCCTTCTCTCAGAGAGTCTGGGCTTTAATCACCGCGGATTGCCGATTTCAAGTACCTGAGACATTCAGGTTTCCTCACAATGTTTTCCTTCACGTTTAATGAGGAGTATTGCGACATAACTTCACAAATGTACATAGCTTATAAACAAAGTAATACGTAAATGCCCGCTCTGGGAATCGAACCTGGATCTCCCGGTTCCGAGTTTATTGTTCTACCGACTAGGCTAGCACCGCTCCGTCCACCTATTTTCTTCTAATAGAATGAAAGACTCATCGGCTCACTTAGCTCCTATTTATTTCCCCTCTAATCGAGAATAAAACGGTTTCATTACGGCCAGAGATACACCAAGAGGCAGTGGAAGAAATCTATATATATAAAAGAAGAAGCTGACTGACTGACTGACTGACATATCAACGCAGGGCCTAAACTATAAGGGTTGGAAACTTGAAATTTTGCACAGGGGTTCCTTTTGTAATCTAGGGGAGCACTAAGAAAGGATTTTTGAAAATTGTCCCCTAAGGGGGTAAAATGGGGGTTCAAAGTTAGTATGAAACTTTGCCGTTTTTGAAGTTATTCGAATGAAATTTGGTACGAAGGTTCTTTATTTAAAATTATGAAACACATGTTAAATAGTTTTTAAAAATCATCCCTTAAGGGGGAATAAGGGGGGTGCAAACTTAGTATGAAACTCTGCCGTTTTTGGCGTTATTCGAACGAAATTCAGAATAAAGATTCTTCATTGAAGGTCATGAAATACATGTAAAATAGATTTTTGAAAATCATCTCCGAAGGGGGTAAAAGGGGGGTGCAAAGTTAGTATGAAACTTTGCCGTTTATGAAGTTATTCGAATGAAATTTAGAATGAAGGTCCTTCATCGAATGTCTTGAACTACGTGTATATTAGTTTTTCGAAAATCATCTCTTACGGGGAAAAAAGGGGGGTGCAAAGTTAGTATGAAACTTTGCCATTTTTGAAGTTTTTCGAATAAAATTCAGTATGAGGTCCTTCATTGAAAGTCATGAAAGACGTGTAAAGTAGTCTTTCGAAAATCATCCCTTAAGGGGGTAAGAGGGGGTTGCGAAGTTAGTATGAAAGCTCTTTCGCATGCGCTAAAAGTATCCCTATCTTATTTGCAAACACTTTACTCAACTAAATCCCACGCGGACGTAGTCGCGGGCAACAGCTAGTAAATACATAAAGGTTTTCGAATGATATCTGCATTTTTACTCTCAACTAAAGAACACTTTTACGTTATTTTATTTTATTAGGTGTACAAAATAGATCACAACCACTACATATAATATGGTACAAGTACTGAGTTGTGGTCTAAAGCATATACACACAACATCGCCTTATGTAATTTTAGGTATCTTAAAGGGGTATTAAATGTTGGGGATCAGCATTTCATAAAACTATACCATTCTATGAATTCAGGATATGGGCTGAGCTTCTCTTAAGCTTAGTAAAATGCGCGTTGAAGATAATAATATAAAATAGATTTTAAAAAAAAAGATAATAATATCTGCTGCCGAGCTAGTGGCCACCACTTCGTTGTATATTCTATACATTCTCACTATCGTTACAACGAAGAACTTGCACTTAACTATTTTTAATTTTTTCGGAGAGGCCATGTTAGAAGATAAATTAATATCGTGATATTTTTTAAGATAGAAAAATAACACGCGTTACAATATGTAGATACGTAAAAAAAAATTCAATATAGTCACGTGGTACAAAATGCACCAAACAAATACGGCTCAGACTTTGACGTCACAGCATGCACGTAACGCTATACTGTATGATGAAGCATTTATCAATACTTGAGTTATCTCGGGAAATGCTGTTTTTATGCATGCACATTCTTTACAATCCTTAAGATTAATGAAAAAAACTAAATTTAATAGGTTATCGTTAGATTTTTGTACATACATGAGCTCTCGCCTGTATCCCAGAGGAGTAGGCAGAGACCAGGGATTGTCACTTGCTACGATTCTGACAGTCATTGCATGCCCGCCGGTTTCGAGTACGGTGTCGGTTGCACGCCGGTTTCGGGTACTTTTCTTCTTTTTAAATTATCCTTTATTCTGTTATCTCCCATTGTTCATCGAAATAAAAATTATACCTTAGGTAACCCCTCAAGCCACGAGGACCCGCTCGGGTCTCGGGTCCGATGTAAACTACGGCGCATTCCGCCTTCCTTCCTCGTGGTCTAACTTAGTAGTCAAACTGATTTGACCACGAGGAATTTTCACATTCTCCGCGGTCAAACTATCGAATTTATTAAAAATTTACACCATGTGTGATAGTGTTGAAATAAAATTGTATATTTATTTTTGTTTATGTTTCCCTGTACAATAAGACTACATCGTATACAGTATGTTCAAAGATAGTTACAGTTTGACCACGAAGAATGTTAAAATTCCTCGTGGTCAAATCAGTTTGACTACTAAGTTAGACCACGAGGAAGGAACGGCATTCCGTTTGAACCGTCGGCGGGTTGGTCTTGCAACTTTGAATCGAATTTTGAAGGTGATATCTAGACCACAGTAATTGTGCGAGCATGTTTTATCCTTTGAAAACTGTGATAAGCTTCAAGTATTACTCTGTGAATAACTAACTTAGCTGTGAAAGAAAAAGTTTTCTACGTCTGAGGGTTTAATAAAACTCGGCCGTGTGGCTGCTTGTAAGGGTTGATAGTTCTACTGTTTGTATGTAGCCAAAGTTACTATGTAACCTGCGGTGAGCAGGTCAGCGCTGCACCGATTGAAGCACCACAAAGCTAAATTGCAAGCCGTAGGCGGAAGGCTTGAGGAATTTTTATCTAAGCTGGACAAAGGGGCTTCCCCAGTGCTTAAATTAAATTAAAAAACACGGAGATAATCCAGTAGGAAGGATAGAATGAAAAGCATTTATTGACTATGTCATTCCTTAGGTGATAGTTTAGACATACATAGATCTATTTAATTCAAACATAACCACAATAAGGGCCGATTTCTGATATGAGAATTTACCCTAAGTAAATACTTAAGTAACATGCTGTCACGCTCTTTTCTAAAGAAATTTGACGAGACATAGCGCTACGTTAAGTAGGTAGTTACTTAGCGAAATTCTCAATTCAGAAATCGGCCGTAAGGCAAAAAATCACCAAACACCATTTCGGTTCCTTTTCTGATACGTGAATAATGAGGATAACCTAGTTGTTTAATTTGGTCTTATGGCAGTGACGAATTTTCTTTTCTCAATTAAAAACCGTTCAAGGGCGCGTTCTTGGCGTCGTAGTGATGGATGTGTTGAACAACACAATTCTCATCTGAATACATTTGGAAACACAATAGTCTCTGCCGTCTTCTTCGTGGATGCCAGTGACAAATCCTGATTTCTGCTTTTGTTGTTAAAAAGTAATATCGAAAAGAATCCAACTATTTAAAAAAATGTTTTTATCACTGCGCTAATAGAAGGAGCATGAATTTTCGTAATACAGATTTTTACGTAAAACATATTTTTACGTATTGCAGGTTTTTACGTAATACAGATTTTCACTTGCAACAGGGGGCCTATACTCTTTTACAAAGTGTGAACTTTCGTAATAAAATTAAAAAAATATATATATTTTTTACCCAGAAACAGATCCACGAAACTGTCACGAAACGGTTGACTGGAAGAAAAATATATTAAGTATTCTTTTTACAGATCATTTGTGTGTTCTGTGCAAATAATACGAAAGTAATTTAAAATAGGAAAAAAAATATGGTACAGTTATTATGTCGAGGCGGATAACAAAATTAAATGTCAAGGTAACATAATTAATTACAAAGTTATACATTTACATAATTAATTACAAAGTTAGACATTTACCGGCCCTAATCGCGATTACGTCTTCGGTAAACTTAATTACCCTCATTCCAGACGTTGATGATGAATTCTAACAGCCGGTTTCTTGGGGGCTGATTAGATTAGTTAATCGCTACGATCAAATTAAACTAGGATTAACCACGATTTGGGTTTCCTGAGCGCCATTCAATTCAGCTGACCAACAGATCAAATCAGTTAACAAATGAAACGTCAAAGGACATGTCAAACTGTATTCGGGTTTCCTGGGGAATGATTAGGCACTAATCACTGGTCAAAATCAATTTTGAAGTGTCAAATCGCTTTGTTAATTAATCGGAGGAGATCGACGAATTAACTTAATTTGTTTGCTTGAAAACTGGTGATATAATGTAATAAACCTAATAAACTCGGCAAAACGTGGGTCCAGTTCTAGAGACTGGTGCCTCTGCCTACCCCTTCGGGGATAACGGGCGTGAGTTTATTATTATTATTGTTATTGTACTAATCTGCATGTCTTCGCTTTCGGGACTCTCACCTAGCTATGGTGACGCGCGGCAGCTGAAACTAGACACTCAAGGAGGAGGATGAACCCTATGGAAGAGTTTGATAAAGAGTAGTTTCGAACTTGGTTCCGGGTCCCGAAACCAGTGATTGTGATGATTGTGGACCTGATTGGGACTCGGATTATAGGTAGGTACGCTATACAATCAGGCGTAATGCCATCAGCGTTGTGGAGCAAATTCTGCTTACAATTAGCATATAAGCAACTGGAGCCTTCCAGATAACTGTGGCGTACAATATAAGGATCCACAAGACGGCAATGCACTTTTCTGCAATGATCAGAAGCATCTATTTTTCACGTTCTGTGAATTTTTTGCCCCGGGTTGCTTTGCAATTCATTTTAGATTAGACCAACTCAATAATAACTTTTGACCAGAAAAACTTTTCATTTCGGCGCGAACCAAAACTTCAACTCCAACTGACATTACTCCTGTCATTAAAATATCTTTTTTACTTTTTAAACTGTAAACTAGCATGCTAGTCATCAACGTACTCTGTGCTAGTCGTTCTAGAAAAGTGTGTTTGACAGTTCGTATGGTTAAGTTAAAATGATCGACTGATTAGTAAATTTTTGGCTAATCTGCCCTCGGGAAACCCGATTTGATTTGATTGCTTGGTCAAATTAAATGCTTTGTCAATAAATCACAACTTTGAACAGCGCCCAAGAAACCGGCTGTAAATCTAACTAATTGGGCCTAATCAAAGTAACAAAGTTTGAGTGCGCTTGTTCGCGACCGTCTGATCTGTACTTAATTGAAGACGTGAGTGGATGAAAGTGATAAGTGCAAGTTTATAGATTTTGAGTACCTAAATTGAATTTAAAGTTTTACTGCAATTTTCTACAATTTTTTTCCACACAAAAGACACCGAAAACCGAAAATACGACATAATATTTTATCACCTTCATGCACTCACGCCTTCAATTATATCAGCACTAAAAGGTTGCGGTAAAAGGAACCGTCTTTTCAAACGTCAAGTCGCTGAGGCAAAATAATGGTGCTGACCGCCCCTCGTGACCACGACCGGCCGCCCGCCCCACTCCACTCCAGCTGCCACTCCACTCAAACTGTCATTACAAAAGTAAGGCACAGGAACTCACTCCTGCCGCATTAGGGTGCATCAAACGGCGCGGGGTAGCGCGATACCATGCGAGCCACGCCATCCGTTTAGACGCGGTTCTACACGTATTCGTATGCAGGCGCGGCGCGTAAACATATACACAAAAAGATAAATTGACAGAGCGAATTAACAAAATAAAAATAACTATAAAAAAATGGATGATTTATCAAAAAAACCAGGATAACATTTGATAATTATGTATGTGCAGCCATTTTATCTAAAACGGCCTAGAATGGCCTCAGTCATGCGGCTTATTTTAAGAAAAACGGGAAAGATTTTAAAATTACCACTTTCTGAGCATCAACGAAAAATTTATCGTCGTGTTTGACGCCAATATAGCATTTTGGTGGTTTATTTTAAAAGTGGATTTTTGTTAACCTTTTTTTAGAAGAAATACACGGAGGAAATTCAAATTACCATTTTCTGAGCACTCACAGAACACCAACAAAAAATCTGAGTAGGTTTGCACAAACCGAACTATACCAAACTTTACCAAGCCGTACCGAGCCGAGTCGAGCGTATGCTGTCTAAACGCGCGCCCTGAATCACGCGCTGAGGCTCGCTCGGTGCGTTTGAGGGCACCTTTAGCAGTGCGGCCTAGACACGCGAAAACAGACTCTAGTCCCTCGCCGTAGGGAAGGTGGAAAGGATCATTCATTTGGGCCGACGAAAAAAAAATCAATACTTGCAAGGACACCGGCGGCAGTAAAGTAAGTTTATGTAACGCTTATGCTTTCCGTCTGTGGGCCTATGGCAGACTCCGTGTTTCTGACTCGACTAATGGGGTAGGGTGATAGATTCCGCTCTCGGACTCGGCCGGTCTGGTCCCGGGGATCAGTCGGGAAAGGCTTGTTCATGGTCAGAAATCACAAACCAAAAAAGAGGCAGAGGGAAAGGAAACTCCGTTCTGACCATCTTTTCGACATAAGTTGGTTTCAAATTTCAAATGAGTAAGTTGAAGTGGCGGTGGGCGGGGCACATAGCACGCAGAACTGATGGCCGATGGGGCCGAAAAGTTCTCGAATGGAGACCACACATCGGCAAGTGCAGCGTAGGACGATCAGCCACAAGATGGACAGACGATCTCATCCAAGTGGCAGGAAGACGCTGGATGCAATCCGCTTCCAACCGGTCTTTTTGGAAATCCATGGAGGAGGCCTATGTCCAGCAGTAGCCTTCTTGTGGCTGAATGATGATGATGATGATTTCAAATTCTACTACGTTTTCGAGGATAGGGTACTGCAGAGGCCACAGAGGAAAAACAAAGGGAACCAAAGCGGCCAAAAATCGGCTGCCCATCTCACACTCGAAGGATGAAGTTGCCACGGACCTGCATAGTCTCCAGGCAGAGTAGCAACTTTATAATTCGGAGCCCAAGACCCAAACACTGAGTCAGCGATGTACTAAGCTTTGGCCTTTGCATCTACGTAGTGAAATGAATAAGGCATCAGTGGCGCAGCGTTCAGCGCATCTGCCTACCATACGAGAGATTCCGGGTTCGAAAGCCGGCTGGGGACAAAAAAAAAACCCTAGGTCTTGGATGTTTACAAGTTCGTGATGTCACTGTTTCTGGTTCCCACGACACAGGGTATTCTATTGTGGGGCCAGAAGCAATGTATGTGCCTGTATGTAAATGTTTATTTCTTACTTATTCAAGTAATGCCAGGTCCCTATAACCTACCAGCAGTTAAAATGTTAACTAGTGATAGGTCACTCAATAGAAAAGAAAAACGGAACATTTCAATATATCAGTACATCGCGTTGACAGCTAAGTGTCAGTTATCTGTATAGGTTATTGGTTATTGGGGCCGGGCATAAGTGGATCCGGAAAATATTTTAGAATACGTGTGAAGTTACTTTAGCTTTATCTCCAAATAATATTTTAATTGTAAAACTGACCACTTTGACCTTCATAAAGTAAACATTTTGTTTTCAATTGAATCATTTAATTTGAATTTTGTATTTCCGAACATTTTTCTAGCCACTGGACTGCCACCGTTTGCTCGAAGTAGTCAGTAACTTATCGTAACTCTTGCAATAGGCCTCCGCCCCGCCGCCTGGCAATGAACCCGTCTCTTGGGCTCTCCGAATCCTTTCAGCATCGGATTGCCGTTAGAAATTGGAATACTGACTATTCCTATTGACGATTGAGATGCAGTGGGCGGAATGTAATACCGCTCCAGTCGACGGATTAATAACCGGCAGTGATATGCATCCCAGCTAGGCTTGATATTTCGTTTCAAAGTAATCTTAGCTGAGGCCTTGTAGAAGATAAAAATTGCAGTTGCAATATGCAATATGGCTTGCCAAAGACGGAGCAGATAATCGTGAAAAAATCCGTGAGCCTCTGATATGTTTTCTCTCTCCTTGAGAGAAAGTCTGTAGTCTGTATGAGCTATGAGGTAGAAATCAGAAATTTATTTCAACGTAAAGAATATGCATTCTGTATGTCGAATGTTAATGGATTTATAAAGTTAATGTTAGATACTGCCTTGGGGCAAAATGTAGTGAAGAAAAAGCAGCGAAAAAAAAACTCCACTCTGACCATCTTTTCTCAAATCACCTGAACCTTTTCAGTCCTGACCTCCAATGGTTTTCTATTGTTATTTTCAAGGGCAGGACTAAAGAAGTTAAATCTGATACAAAGTTGGTATGAATGTCCATCTACCTCAGAAGCTCAAGACCCATGAGTGCAATCAATACTTGCAATGTCAAACATTATTTTAATAGTCTTACAAAAGTAAGAAAACACCAATGCTGCGGCCAGAAACACGTTTATGAACGTCAAAGTGGTTAGTTTCACAATTAATAGATTATGTGGAGAAGAAGCTGACCAAGAAATTCCACATTTATTCTTTTCAAAACAGTGATAGCTTAATTAACAAACTTTCAAACTTAAAAATGATTGCTCATGGATGTGTTGAGCACTGTACACAATTCTCCGCTGAATAAATTTAATATTGATCTACTGTTTAACACCAGACATCTTTGTCTTCATAGATCATAAAGGTAGAGTCACAATAACAGGTTTCAATTTGCCTTCGGAACCCTAAAAACGGATCGCTGGCTGCAATATCTTTCGCAAGCAAGTTACTAGCACCAACTGCAGTTTTCAGGTAAGTATTAAATTTTCATTGGCTTTTGCGAACTAAAGTCAATTAGGACGGGAACGCGCAGAACTTTACCTTTGAAAGATCGGAATTTAATTAACGACGCAGCAGCCATCGCAGATTTCCCTTCTCATTACTATCGCAGTCGCAGCGGAACATCCTATACTCCATTCCGCGAAACGAGCTCCCGAGGAAAATCATCCATGTGCGCCCATTGGTCAGCGCGCGTGACCGTCAATAGTCACCGCTCTGCCCTAAGAAGCGGACTGTCTTCGCATACTCGTATTGTTATGGTTATCTCTAGCCGCGCGAAGTGGTCAATGAGATGCTAGTATTTATTTCCTTAGGAGTTCGATTCGTGGAACGGAGTATAGGGCTTTTGCATTACACCAGCAGATATCAAAAGCCATCTTGGTGCCAGCCATTCATAAGTTAGGTGAGGTCAGTAATATAAATTCTGTCTTTCAGTGCCTCTTCACAACTGGAGGTTGTCATATCTGCATTTTATTTCATAGCATTCAAATGAAAATAATTTATTCCAACGTTTTGTTTTATTTAATTACATTCTGTTTGATGAACGTCATATTGAATGCGACTATGTTAGCCGCTGCCTTCGGGCCGTATTTGTACTGCAGCGGGAACAAACTCTGCTCTGACCAGTGACCATCTTTTATAAAATAATTTTAAACTCAATGCTTTACTCAGTGACTTAAGTAAGTGGTAAGATTCCATGATTGTCATAACATTGAAAATTAATAGTATTAAAGTAGAGGTTTCCAATTTTTAAACTGTTGTGTTATGAACTTGAAAAGCACAATCAATATTAGTTCAGTTCTGACCTTGAAAGTAACAACGGCTTTCAATTATACTTTCAGGGTTTCTGTTTTCGTTTATTGCAATGAAATGAATTGAATTAAATGAAATAGAATTTATTTAAACTTAATTACCTAAACTTTACCAATCCGGACTTGGCCCCCGTGGTGGAGTATGGCCTATACCTTCCTCAGGGAAGAGACCCGTGCCCCTCGGTGGGGACATAATGGGTTGATGATGACCTAAACTTTTGGTATTATGAGTTTAACGTAATGAGATGGCCGATTAAAGCAATATGTACGTGTAGTAGGGAAAATTATTGATTTACCAACATGAAATACAAAGAAAATGACACGGCGTTACATAAACATAAACATTTACATTATCAGAAATTTATTTCAAAGTAAAAAATTTACATTCTGTTTATGTAACCACTTCGATAGTTTCAGGGGTTCTGGTTTCCACCTTTTCAATGTGGGCAAGGCTAGCTAGGGCAATAATATGAAGAATTCCGACATACATCCACAGAACATAAATCTGGCACTCACCTGGTTCCGCCGATCAGCGCGTCCCTATACGCTGACGAATGTTGAAGGCACCTGGCTGCAGTTAATCCATTTGCCGAAGAATGATTTTCCTTAGTGTTTTAGCTAGAATTCTTGGTAATTAGGTCCGTTCACAATAATAATTCCGAAAGTTTTTAAACAGCCAAAATGAGCGCGTCTTTCACACCGAACCGACCGCCGAACAGAGCCCAACTTTTTTTTTTACATATGTGTGTGGCCAGTGCATTTTCCCATACAGCCACCCAAACGCTGGAAAGCATTACAAAATGAGTAACCAAAAATATGTAAGTGGATGTATTGCCGAAACACATTCTGTTTGTTGAATGTCAATGTAGGTACTTATAATGTCAATGTTAGCCGCTACCTTAGGGCCGAGTGTAGTGGAGAAAAAGGCAGCGAAAAAAAAACTCCACTCTGACCATCTTTTCAATACTCAATACTTTATTGCTTTCCACAAGATTTTTAGTTGTTACATTGTTACATTTCTCAAGTCACCATAAATCTAATACAGTAAATATCCATCTACCAAGAACCTCAAGACCCATGAGTGCAACACAGGCACATATCTACATTGCTTCAAAGCATTGGTTAGAAGGTGTTTCAATCGGCGTAAATATCCCATGGTTTAGTAAAAAATCAGTAGTATATTGAAAACCATCTGTAGCAAATTTTGTAGAATTAAGACCCTAAGTATATTAACAAGCGGCTAACATTACCATTTTATGTAGGTACATTGGCATTCAACAAGCAGAATGTAAATTCTTTACGTTGAAATAAAATTCTCATTTCTGATTACAAATTGAGTATACTGTACGAAAGCCGCACGAATTTTATTCCAAATTCGCTTGGGACAGCGCCATGTCTCTACGAAAACTACAGAATGAATTGAACGAGTGAATTCAATAGACTCTATACAGCACATAGAACTTACATCTCTCTACTTACTCTAATATAAAATCGCCTACATTTGCTTTGTAGAACTCGGGATGCAATGAACCCTTCCAGAAAGCGGCCATTCCTGTTTTCCCCGATATGCATTCGCCCTCTGTGTGGGCGTCGTATGAATTTCCGCTGGCCAGCACAACCTTAGCAATACGTCACGAAATAGGATTTTCTGTTTACGCTCAGGGTGAATCCGAGTTACTGTCGTACTTTTTCTACAACGCGTTAACAAAAAAACGCAAAATTAAACATAAACATTTACATACAGGTACATAGATTGCTTCAGGCCCCACACTAGGATACCCTGTGTCGTGGGAACCAGAAACAGCGACGTCACTAACATGTAAACATCCAAGACCTGGTTTTTTTTTGTCCCCAGCCGGGTTTCGAACCCGGGACCGCTCGCAAGGTACGCGGATGCGCTAACCGCTGCGGTTTGAGGTAATTAACTAATCAACACAGTTTAGCACAATTAGTTGTCTATTAGAATTAGATTTCCTATACTACAATTAAAAGTCGATCTGTGGGTTAAATAAAGTTAACTGATTTCTTGTATTTTAATGAAGAAGTTGGTAACTAACTCGCCCTTCTGAAGTTCGCTTCTCACTTGAATTAGTCGGCTAGACTCGCCCCAGTTTAAATTTTCAAAAGACTGCGTACATTTACCTGCGAGGTGTGCGCAATGCTATTAGTACGGGGACTCATTAAAAGTACAAAGGCAGGTGGAGGCTAGTGATGTGAACCGGTTCTAAGAAAAGTGATAAAAACCGGTTTTAGCTGAAACCGATATGAACTTGTTGTTTGAAAACGTAATGACTTTAAACTTTTTGTAGCGTAATTTAAAGGGTATGGCCGGCGACCAAGAGAAAATAAACTTTATTTTTCTGAGACGGAACTTATTTTCGAAGTAAGAATATTAAATAAAGACAAAGAAACTCATGTCATACTTTGGAACCTATACCGATTATTATGATCCGTATTTCCCTTATAGGAACCTTATAGGAACGGATCGGAGTCCGTCTGTCTGTCAAAACCTTTTATCGCTCCCTTGAAGCTGTGAAAAATCATACTTCTAAGTGAACTTACGAAAAGATACGACCGTTTAAACCGCAAGAAACGCATATTTGGACACACAAGGGAATTCAAAGGGTATATACTTTCCGTTGACCTAGGACGATGAAATTTGGCAAATAATATCGTTTTACGAGTATACCCCAAATAAAAGGAAAAATCGGAAAAGTATTTATTAGTAATTAAATAATTGTCTTCGTAGTTCGGAAAGATTTTTGGAAAAAACTGTGAGTGTGAAAAACTCGCTCTTGTCCGGTTTTTTGTACATATATAGTCAAACTTTTTGATAAAAAAAACCTACATTTTTGTAGACAACCGGACAAAACCGGTGCTAATCACTGTAATCGGTTCACAACACTAATGGAAGCAAGTCGAGTCAGGTTGCATTAAGCCCAGCCTGCCCTGGATGCTCCTGGAGCCAACTCTGCTCTCAGCTCAGCCATTCCGTATGATTGCCCGAAAATAGGAGACGTATGATGAATGTTGTCTGAGGATAGCTAGAGAATAAGTCGGGAACCATTTCAGGGGCTCAATCTGAACATAGGTACCGTCATTTTTCATGTTTATTTTTGTTCCCGTCTTTTGTGTAATCTAAAAACTTTTGTCGCCCATTATTTGTATTAAATATTCTTATTTGTTTCTTTATTCACCGTTTGCTTGTTGTATTTGATTAAATTTTAAAATAAGAAAGTTTGTTTTGGAGTCCAGAAGCCTTTCTTTTCTTTTTTGTATTTTTTGTAAGGTGAACTTTGTGTATTTGTTACTCTTTTGTTATGTTTTGAGTATTGTGCCGTTGAATAAATTAATTCTCTCTCTCTCTCTCTCTGTTTGTATCTCTCAATAGACGAAATAGAAGTCAAAATACATTTTTGCTATCACGGCCTTATTCATAAAAACACGATTTCTTCAAAGCACTCCTCAGAGCCTGTTTAGCTGACGACCTCTGTAGCGCAGCGGTTAGCGCATCTGCCTACTGTGCAAGAGGTCCCGGGTTCGAACCCCGACTGGGGACAAAATAAAACCCAGTTCTTAGTTGCTTAAATGTTTGTGATGTTTTTGATTCCCTCGACTAGGTTATCCTAGTGTGGGGCCAGAAGCAATGTATGTCCCTGCATCTAAATATGTATGTTTATTTAACCAGTGTTTCAAGGATTCGTGTATTTAATAATATAAGGCTTTAAATAAGCCTTTGATTCTACAATAGTGATATTTATATTCCGCAAATAGTATGGGCTAACTTCGGGGCCGATGAAGGGAGACAAATGCTTCACTTAAACTGAACGCCATTCCACGCAAGCTGTTCATACTAATGATTGCTTAGACCAGGGATTCTCAAACTTCGCTGTAGCTCAGGTCGGAGACTAGACGATTGCGAAGAATAATAAACGAAATAATATGTGAGCAATCCAGAGGCACCCATTATCTATCTATCTATATATATAAAAGGAGAAGCTGACTGACTGACTTAGAATCAACGCAGAGCCCAAACTACTGAACCTAGGGGGTTGAAATTTGGCATGGGAGTTCCTTAGGGAGCCTAGGGGAGCACTAAGAAAGGATTTTTTGAAACTCACCCTCTAAAGGGGTAAACGGCGGTGTTAAAGTTTGTATGGAGGTATAAAAAAATGTTGTCAGATTTTCTTGAAACTTGAAATAAATACTCTTCAACACAATTGATTGAACACGTGTTTCACGGTTTTTATAAATTTAACCCTTAACGGGAGTGAACGGGGTTGCAACATTTTGAACTAAAGTCCACGCGGACGGAGTCGCGGGCGAAAGCTAGTCTAACATAAAAATAATGAGTTAAATCAGACAATGTGGTAAAGTAAAGAATTATGAAATTGAGAACCTTCTCCTTTTTGGAAGTCGGTAAAAATATATATTTTTAAATATTTTAACTTGGTTGAGTATACGAATTAGTTACCTACGACTTCCTTTTTGGACAAAAACACCTGTGCTAGCAAAATACATGTAGGCCAAAGACCAGGGCCTCGACTTTGTAGTGCATTACAGTACGATGACAGATACACGTTCGGGTTACAAGACGTGTTTTTTCATACCATTGATGCCTAGATTGTTTGATATCTGTGCGCGCGTAGATTTAAAGCGGCAATGACAATAAATCGCCTTGATCATGCAATACATTAACAGAATCTAGTTCCAGGGCCACTGGTCACTATTCTGACAAACGTGTTACGGTCTAAAAAAATATCTCTGTAGGCAGAAATCAGGGTTTCCCACTTTCAACAATCTTGACGAACCATTTTCGCTCTGAAAAATTGCATTTATTTTTTGCGCTATCTAATATCTTTGAACGACCAATTCTTGTATCTATATTTGTATATAATCAGAATCTCGGAAACGGCTTTAACGATTTTCATGAAATTTAGTATGCATGGGGTTTCGGGGGTGATTAGTCGATTTAGGTAGGTTTCATTTTTACAAAACGTCGTTTTAACCGTGTTTTTAGGCAAAGAAATAACTGCTACACTATAAGAAGGTAATTTTCGCAACGACTTGTCAGATTGCAGTAGCTCAAGTGGGAAGTAAGACGATACCGTAATCAGAAGACCCTGGTTCGAGACTTGACAAATAAATTTTTCTTTTTTTTTTGTGTGAAAACCTATTATCAGGAGCCCTTCATCAACGCACCTAATTCGTATCCAAGTGCCTTTTGTTTCTAAAATAAATACGAAAAAAAATCAGGACAATGCTCATCAGAGATTAAACTTTGTTATTTAGAACCATTAAATTTAGGCCGAAATTCAATGTTTAGAATAATTTTTAGTAGCTTGAAATAAACCGTTTTGCATTTATAACGAATGAAATAAAATTATTGGCGAAGCGAGCACAAGAAATTTGCCAAGGCAAAACGAGGACGTGGAACTCTACCGAGGCGAGGCCGAAGTCCGAGCTCCATCCAGTACCAGGTCGAAGGCTAAGACGTTGCGAGGTCCAGCGTAAAAGAAACAATGCCAAATCCAGATAAGACAAACGTGCGAGGCCAAAGGCCGAGCCTCGCGAAGCAAGCACAAGAAACTTTGACAAGGCAGAACGAGGACGTGGAACTCCACCGAGGTGAGGCCAAAGGCCGAGCTCCATCCAGTACCATGTCGAAGGCTAAGACGTTGTGAGTTCCAGCGTAAAAGAAACAATGCAATATTCAGATGGGACAAACTTGCGAGGCCGTAGGCCGAGCCCCGCAAAACGAGCACAAGAAACTTTTTCAAGGCAGAACGATGACGTGGAACTCCACTGAGGCGAGGCCGAAGGCCGAGCTCCATTCAGTACCAGGTCGAAGAATAAGACGTTGCGAGTTCCAGCGTAAAAGAAACAATGCCAAATCCAGATAAGACAAACTTGCGGGACCGAAGGCCGAGCGATAGAACTCGGTTCAGGCCAAGGCTGAAAGCCAAGACGTCCCGTGTTGCGGTGTAAAATTAACAATGAAAAGCCGGATGGGCCAAATTTGCGAGGCCTCAAGCTCCGCGAAGCGGGCGGGCAAGAGAAACCTCGCTGAGGCTCCGTTGAGGCTGAGGCTGAAGGCCGAGACCATACATGTTCCCATGCGTCAGATCTCAATCAAAAGTGTCTAGCGAGGCCCTAGGCCAACTGCAACGGAGAGTGAAACTCGGAGCGGCTGGGGGTTGGCGCGTGAAAGCGTGCAGGGGTTTGCCCCTTAGTGTGAGTGTAATTTCCAAAAAACACCATTTAACAAAAACATCATCCAGGTACTAGAAAATTTAATAACACGGTTGGTCCGCACCAAGTTTGAGAAGCCCTGGCCTAGAGCGAAATCCAAAGTATGAAAGGCAGTTTAGGGGGGGGGGGAGGGTTGTTACACCCTATTTGTACAAGCGAAACGAAGCGACGTATGCAAATGTCGCAAGACGACGAGACGCCGAGGGTTACCTGATAAAAAATAGTGAAATAGAAAATAACCAACGATCCTTAGGACAGTACTAGGTAATTATAACATAGCATAACATTTACATACCTGTCCTGTGTCGTGGGAACCAGAACCAGCGACGTCACAAACATGTAAATATCCAAGATTATGTGAATGATATGAGAGCCAAGTTCAATAGGTATTAAGAACAGACGTCGTTATCGACTTCGCCGACCAAAGAATTGAGATCTATATGGGTGCTGCCAAGTTCTCTGAAGAAAATCATGAAATTTTAGTTACAAGATCACTAGAGATGTAAATTGTTATTCAAGCCAAGTCAAGATTTGACTGCTAGTTTTTACCAACAAACCAAATTTCAGAAAAGTCACATAGGTATGATATCAACCTAACAGCATAAGTACAATACAAACAGAAAGTACACTAACCTCCGTATGACTAAACGAAGTAGAGTTCATTAAATAAATATTATTTAGCCTGTACGTGAAAACTAGCCACGTCAAATCTTAAGCTTGAATAACAATTTACATCTCTAGTGATCTTGTAACTAAAATTTCATGATTTTCTTCAGAGAAGTTGGCAGCACCCATATAGATCTCAATTCTTTTGTCGGCGACTTTGAACTTGGCTCTCATATCATTCACATTTATGTTTTTGATGGGATATCACTGCTTTTTGTACAGAGATTATTGGTATTGATCACTAATAAATACCAAGGAACCGATAACCGACCGATGGGTTAGAAATCGGCTACGTACATACGACTTATCAGAATCTCATTTACAATTCAGAGAAACGGGCATAGGAAGTCGTTTACAGATATTATATAGAATAGGTTGAGACAAAACCAACCGCGATATAGAATTAAAAAGCGCCATCTATTGGCAGAATTCGGAACTAAATACTATGAGGATATTAATATCAATAATTTTCCGTTTTTAGATTTTTTCCTTTGTATATGCCTCATAGTCTACCTTGATGCCAAATATCAAGTTTCTAGGTCATCTAGAAGTGGGTTAGGTTTTTGATCTATAAGTGAGTCAGTCAGTCAGTCATAAAAATGCCGGTTTTTAAACGTTAATATATCTATAACTGTTTGAGCAACATTGATGAAACTTTGGATTCTAGGCAAGCTAATGGACTTTAAAAAATGTGTCAAATTCTAAGAATAGCTCGAAGTGATTCCTGTAACATTACACACGGCTGCTGCGTCGCCAGTTCCTTTTTTCTCGAACTTGGCTGGACCTTGGAAATCACTTTCCATCAGAAAGTTCTGCAATTCACTGATCAAAACCATAGCTGTTAAATAATTTCACAACTTTTTTTTAACTAATACTTTCGTAAGCATTAGCGAAATTCTCAATTCAGAAACTGGCCCTACACATTTAAACTTCGATTTTTCTATTAACGTATTTTACTCTTGCTTCTCAATATTGTTTTTAAAAAATCAATTTTTTTTATTTCCTGACCAAGGATCCGAATTTCGGAAGTAGGTTTGCGGTGACTGCGGGCTGGCAACACAAATTCGATACTTGACAAGTCGAAAACACCCCGTACACGTCTTGCTCGTCGACCGCTCGTGACTGAGCTTTTTGGTGATAATATCAGCGTAAATGGGTACTTAAAGGCTTAAAGACTACAATCATATTATGATTATAGTGTTTAAGCCTTTAAGTACCCATTTACGCTTCATTGTATTTTTTAACCTTTGTCGGCCCGTTGAAGTGTGGATAGTCTCTAAGTCGGGAAAAATCCCGTGATCTGGCAACCCTACAGGGCAGCAGACAAGACAGTAATGCGCGCTCATAAATCACACGCAGAACACACCTGGGGGTTATGAGCACACTGATGTCTTGCCGCGGACACACACGCTCTAACAAATCCTCAGATAATCCGCAGGTTCGACTCCCACTGAGGCTGCCGTGAAAATAGGCACAATCTGGGTATTTTTCGTTGTTCGTAATGTCGTTGCTAGGTAACCAAATGACAGGGTATCCTAGTTTGGGACCAGAAAGTGATTGTGTTGTGTGGGAGTTATAAAAAGAAAATCTCCTATCCCCCATTTAATTATTTATTCATTTATTAAATAATTAAATGATAATAAATAAAATATTAAATAACCTATTTATTTAATAAACAGTGATGCGACTTCGCAACATACAACGAGGTTTGACTGCCTCGGTGGTCTATCGGTTTCACGTCTGATTACAACGTCGGAAGTCGTGGGTTCTATTTGCACTGGGGATCGCCGTACATTTGCTTCTTACTTATGAATCTGTTGAACACTAGACACAAAAATAGATTCCACTAAATTGACGAAATGTTAATGTTAACATAACATTAACATTTACAAACAGGCACACACATACATACATTGCCTCACCAATGAGATAAAAGCATATTTTCGTGCAAGTTCTCCCATTAAGTTGGCGTTTCGTAGCAAGAGCAACTTATAAGCGGCGCACTTGCCCTTTTAAAGTTTCAGCGCGCGGTTTAATGAGGCTGACTGAAATAAAACAGTAGGCCCAGATGAATGAAACAGCTCTTGAAAGCACGGTGACAGCAATTGGGTATTTGACAAAATGTCAAATGAGTTACTTTTAAAACGGAATTTTGTATGAAAATACTGACTTATGACGTCACATTTCAGAGCACTCTTTGTATGTTTCATCTACTTTAAAATTGTAATAACTAGTAAATGATTAAAAGAGGCACATTTTTCGAAACATTTTGTAATTCTTGTTTTAATCGATCATATCAAATAATTTATTGTTGATAGTGTCAAATACCAATTTTAAGGAGGTGAAGAGCAAAACCTCACTTTTCCACTTTTTCTAATTTTAAGGAAAACAGCAAAATGTAAAATAGCTAACAAACTATTGCTACAGCATTATGTTTTAATGTTTCATATTTAACAATGTGTTTCAGTCGACCTATGTACCAAATTACTGATAAAAATTACGAGAATATTAGAAATGTGAGACATTTTTGGAAAAGTATGGCTTTGATAAAGACTTCTGGAAAATATCAAAACCTAGCTAATCGAAGTTTTGATAATATAGATAATATTGCTTAACTTTTAAAATGAAACAAAAATTATCACCCTTCTATTTTTTTTTGGTGGTAAAGTGTGGATTTGTTCAAAAATCTGTAAAATTCTATACGAAAAGTGACGTTTTGAAAAGGTTTTTCTTATTTGGCCGACTTTATTTAACCATTTATGGGTCCATGGATGGTCCATCTATGACTAACGCTAGTGGCATTTTTCCGAGCGGTTCTGTGCTTCGAAAGGCACGCTACGCAGTTGGAGCCGGCTGCCGTCGTTAGATGGCAGTCATTAAGCCAAGTCAGAGGCCTTAGAGCGGCTTGAAAACTTCTGACAGTAAGACCAGCCACTAGTCTTATAAACTTCCACCAATCCGGCCTAGGCCCCCGTGGTGGAGTATGGCCTACACCTTCCTCAGTGAAGAGACCCGTGCCCCTCGGTGGGGGCATAATGGGTTGATGAGGATTGCTAACGATTTTAAACTCGCGGCGATGGATCTTACGTATGTTGGAGTATGTCTTAATAATACATTTTCTTATACGCTGAGGTTGGTCGATGCTCCAATCGGATATTCTTATTAAAGTAGAATATATCTAGCTAGTTACATAGAGTAGCTACGCAAGCATAGCAGAGTAGTTAATAAGAAAGTACGTTGGCGGGGACAGACAGTCCGGAGCCCCGCCAGACAAAATAATATACTATTCTTAAAGTGGGTTCCGTGGAAATGCTACGAGGTAAATGATCATGTCTTAGGGACTTAACTGACAATTAATTTCCTAGCTAATAATATTGAAATTAAAAATCCAATTGAATTGTTAATTTCATCTATTCTTAGCCTAATTAAATTTAGGTTCAATAAAATCAGCAATGTAACGTCATTTAAGACGTGATTAACTTTATTACAAATTTTAATTGATACTATAATATTATTTAACTTTAATCAATATTCGATATATTATCTATTTAACTCGAACTTTTATGAACTATTTGATTTTTACTGAACACACAATTTTGAAAGATGTAAACTCCTGTAAAGGTGTTTTACACTGATTTATAATTAGAATAAGTTGTTTTTAAATGAAATGGAAAATACAGTTGGAGTAGCTAATTAATAATAATAAATTTCACACAATCACTTGACCTGGTCCCTAACTAGGATACCCTGTGCTATGGTGACCAGGCAAGGTCAACAAACATCGAGTCTTATGTTTATTATTTGACCCACTACCCACTAGAAAGAAACGAACATTCAGATTCAGTACTTAGCCGGCGATGCAAATGAACCCGCGTGCCCTAAAATAGAGCAATCGATACTTATGTCGCTGGTTGCTGATAAACCAATTGAAATCCCTAAGTCTATGAAAGCCGATTCTCAAGGCGATCAAGGCTTTTTATGGAATATCTTTAAAAATATAGACTTATCTACAAATCTGATAAAATAAAAATTGTACTGAAAGTATAATTCTCGAAATGGTTTTGAAATTTCCGTTCATGTTCAAAATTGTAGCATAAATTGGCCAATTACCACCACGGTAAATATATAGTACACTGCTTACTACTTTTTCACGCAAGTTCTCCGTTTCATTTGCCAAATTTTCATCGCCATCTGGCCTTGACTGCGGTGCAAAAGTTAGGCGAGAAAAAATATTTTTTTCAGTAAAATTATCGATATATAGAGTTGATATTTAAAATTTACTTTGCGGCTATCGAAAACGATATACAGCGTGTCCTAAAAATGGCACGTCACAGTGACACCGGAGGTAGCCCTGCTCAAGAGTCATCGAACCAACCTAACATGACCTCTGCTTTAAAAGTTGCACGGTTTTCGAGATATTGCCAATTTAAACTTTTTCTACATTTTCACGTTTTTTACCAAGTTTAGTGCTTGCATTAAGTTAGATAACCATCGTGTTTCGTATTTTTTTAGTTGTACTCGGTCACGAATAGTTAAATAAGATGACGGATGTGTTATTTTGTCGGTAACTAAAGTAAAATGTGCAAAAATACTGGATTAAACTTGGTATAAATTTACAGCGAAATATTATTTAAACTTTGACCACCCGCCGTGAAAAAAAATACTAGAAACTAAATGAGCAAACAACTTCAGAACCATGCGTGTGTTATGACAATTCCAAAATGGTTTAACACATGTACCTATCTTACTTCAGTAATGTCCGAATAAACCTAGGAACTCAGCAATCTACCGCTAACAGGTAAAAATTATTACCTCACGCTACGATAAGGCTATTTATTATCCTTTTTTTGGCTAACGTTTGGGTAAAAGTTCAGTGATAATAAAAAACATGTTTCGCACGTTTAGTGGCAAGATTGGCTACATCAGTCATATTAGAGCAAAATGGGGGAAAAAAAACATAAATATTTACATACAGGCACATACATTTCTTCTGGCCCCACACTAGCATACCCAGTGGCGTGGGGACCAGAAACAGCAAATACAACAAAAAAATACTGACATAATACTGATTTATTTGGTTTTTTTTAGTCTGTTGCATTACATCATAATTTATCTAATTTTAAAGTTTCTGTTATGTATCTTGTTGGTATAATAAATGTTTTTCTTGTTGTTAATTTTCTTTATATCGAAATATCAATCGATTTTTTTACCATAACTATAAAAAATATGGATAAGACAGTCTTGCACATCATTTAAAATTCAGATATCGATACATTTTCCATTTTCCCATCCCCAGCGTCCCGTCGCGGGCACGGAGCCGGCCCGGCAAGTAGGTCGCCTGAACTAATTCGGCTCAACTGTGTAATTGTAACGAATGAAATCGATACGTCTGTGCTCGTCAACTTACTAAACACGGTGTACGTCGGCGGAATTAAAGGAAGGAAACGCTAACTTCCACACAACACAATCACTTGACCTGGTCTTATATTACATAACTTTCCACTCTATCGGGTTAAGTATTTAGACAACTCGAAAGAGTCAAAATAAGAATGTATATATGACAGTTCAGATTAGGAATATGAGATACCTACTGGAGGAAAAAGTCTCAGAATGTAACAGTGTGACATAATGTGGTGTGACATACCGGGAACAAAAGGGCTATATCAGACAACTCCATACAGTGGAATCTTACGTAATTGCACCCCAGGTCACAAATTAGGATAGCCTGTACTATGGTAAACAGGCGAGGACATCACAAACACCCAGACTGAGGCCATTTATACAAATGCACGGCCCCGAGTGGGAATCGAACCCACGACAAAAGTTTTGGCAGTTAAGCGCCTCAACGGCTACACTAAATAGACAGTCACATGACATTCAATCAATTTATCTTATACAGACAACTCAGGTCCATTAGTGTTTTGGAAAACTATGATAGGGTAATTATTTCAATAGCTAAATGGATAGAGATAGATAGAGAACACTTGATTGTACATAAAAAAGGAGATTACACAGGTATTTCTTAATCTAAGAGTACAGACGGCAGCATTATCACTAAAAGTGATCTCTTCCAGACAACCTTGGGATGTACTGGAGATAAGCATTGGAGAAGGAAGGACATGGTAGTCAGATGCGCTAAATAGAATCATACGATCAAAAATATGCAGCAACGTAGGTAGGTGCCTACTCTAATGATACATGTTGGTCGAGCTTAGGCCAACGCGAGCGTAAGCAAACTAATACAAGGCAAGCGCTGTAGCCTAGACGTTCGGCAAGTGTATCGAAAAACAAGGCATATGACCAATGTAGACGAGTTTTGAAGAGATGGCCACACGTTGGCCGGGCGTCTTTGATTTGTGACGAAAAACCGACACCGCTCCGAAGTGCGGCAAGTGGTCGCGAGCGACTGCAAGCTGTGACAAGCGACACCAAATGATCTCTATTCACGTTGGCGTTTGCCTTACTCGGCTAACTAGGCGAGCGTCACCGAGCGATGGCTAGACAATGCAAACATACTGTATATACGTTGGTATTGGCCTTCACTTGGAAACGTTCGGCCAACATGTATTGCAAGCATAACAGATGATAGGGTGACAGAGCATTCCAGGAACCTGTGGAGCGCCTCACGTGGGACTGTACCCTGAGATAGAGGCTTCGACATCTTCTTTAAATTATTATGCAAATTGCGTTCGCCTACACCCTACACCCAGTCACAACTCTGCCGTCACTTCCAGCCACATATCGCCGCGAATATGCTAATGCGGATATGCTCACAATAATAATGAAATATGCATGTTCAGACGGCAGGTACCATCTATAGGTGAACCATATTCAAATTGTATGTTATTTAAAAAACACGATTTCTCTCTGAAGCTTTAATAGCTGCGGCTTTACGGGCTGAGAAAACTGCATTTGAGGAGTACTTTAAGTAACTATGTTTTTCAACATAGACTTTGCACCAATTTATGGAATAATGTTAGTGTAATATTTTTATATGCTAACCTTTTTTATATTTGTAGATTGAAGAGAAAAGACAATATAAATAAGATATCGAGTAGGCTTAGACTGCATCCTTAGACCTTCACGAAGGGAAGTATGTAATATAAACATTCCATAGATCACGCTGAAACAATAGGTGCTGTACTTAAATTAATATTAATTAACAAAAGGTTACCCTAAAAGTTAACTTAACACAAGTGAAGTAAACTTAAGTGAGCTTTCAAATCTTCTAGAGATTTTTTATGCCAGTCCGTCCGGCTGTCCGGCTGTCAATCTGTCACCAGGCTGTATATCACATGAACCGTGATAGCTAGATATGAACCGTGATGCCTAGATAGAATCGGTCCGGCTCTCAGTCGGTCACCAGAATGAACCGTGATAGCTAGACAGATTGCTCCGGCTGTCAGTCTGTCACCAAGCTGTATCTCATGAACCGTGATAGCTAGATAGAGAGCTCCGGCGGTCAGTCTGTCACCAGGCTGTATCTCACGAACCGTGATAGCTAGATATATAGTCGCTAGATGCAATCGGCACTAGACCGGGGAACCTGGAAAGGGGTGTGGCCAGCAGTGGAAGTCAAATGGCTGATGATATTAAGGACTTACTCTTCCGGCAGGGTCGGGGCCCCCTCCTCCTGCCCGGGGGCGTTCACGTGGTACACGCAGAAGTTCTCCAGCAGCGCTCGCATGTCCACGTAGCTGAAGAAGGCTTGGAACGACGACACGTCTGCGGACAAAGTCACTTGCTTAGTCAAAATCCAATTCAAGTATTTTATTCACAACAAAAACCAATGTTTACTTTATGAGAGTCTAAGTTGTTAGTTTCACAATTAATAGCTTACGTGGAGGAACTCCACATTTACCTATTCTTTTCAAAACTGTCTTAGCTTAATTAACTAACTTTCAAACTTAAAAATATTACTCAAGGTTAAACCTGCATGTAATCATCATCATCATCAGCCCACAGCTGCCCACTGATGGGTATAGGTGATTTCCACCAAATGTAATTTCACGCGGTCTCTCGCCATTCGCATCCACGGACCTTCCGCCGACTCAACGACAGCTTCAAACGCATAAATAAACTCGCACCGTACATTATGCTGGTATGACTATGACTTATAGAAGCAATACCACTCGCTAGCACTTAAGGCTAACATCGTGAGGAAATCTGAGTGCCTCAGCTATTCAATACCTCAGCGCTTGAAGTCGCCAATCCGCAGTGGGCACGCGTGGTGATTAAGCCCATACTCTCTCTCTCTGAGAGAAGGCCTGCAGTGGGACGTATTTAGGCTGCTTATTGTAGGCACATGACGATATTGAATCATTCGCAATGGCCGCCGGCAGAATGTAACGCTCTAGTTCTTACACTACGTCACAAAATATGAATCATCATCAACCCATTATGCCCCCATCCAGGGGCACGGGTCTCTTCCCTGAGGAAGGCATAGGCCATACTCCATCACGGGGGCCTAGTCCGGATTGGTGGAGGCTTGTAAGACTAGTGGCTGGTCTTACTGTCTGAAAGGTTCAAGCCGCCCTAAGGCCTCTGACTTGGTTTAACGACTGCCATCTGTCGACGGCAGCCGGCACCAACTGCTTAAGGTGCCTTGCGAAGCACGGAACCGCTCGGCAAAGTGCCACTAGCGTTAGTCATAGACGGTGACCCATCCTTGCACTGAACGCGCGCTATGTTGCTTAACCTTCGTCGCTACAAACCTGAATCGCTACAAGCGATTCTGAATTCTTTCCTGAATGGATTCGAAAACATGAATACGCTTTGTAAAACGTCCAGTTCTGAAAAAATAACCTTGTAAATTATGCAAATATTAATTTTGATTACACAGCGAGGGAGGCAGTGAAATGGTAAAAAAGTGGAGCACAAAGTCGGTCATTTGTAAGCAATATTGGGTACGTTGTCCCGAACAAAAGAGCAAAATTGTCCTCGTACGGGGCGGATGCGAGCGAGGGCCGCGTAGGTGAAGCTAGCGCTTGAATATGAAGGACAAATTAATTGAACTATTCGGGTCACACAGATATAGGTCAAAATAGGAGATGACGGTAAGCGACGGCTGCCCAGTGGGTAGAACAAGGGACTCGGAAGCAAGAGACCCAGGTTCGATTCTCAGTGCGGGCATGTTTTCTAAGTTGTACATTTGCGAAGATAAAGAAGTACCTAACACCACTGGCCCATAAAGAAAAGCATCGTGAGGAAACCTGAGTGTCAAGAATCATCAATCAAGAATTTATCAAGAATTTATTTCAACGTAAAGAATTTACATTCTGCTTGTTGAATGTCAATGTACATACATTTATGTATAATGTTAGCCGCTGCCTTGGGGCCGTCTGTAGCGGAGAAAAAGGCAGCGAAAAAAAAACTCCACTCTAACCATCTTTTCTCAAATCACCTTAAAGCTAATACAAATAAAACATACAAATAATATCTTGGGTGTGTTGAACACTAGACACATTTATCCTCTGAATTAATTTAATATTAAACTACTATTTAATGCCATACGTCCTTGTCTTCTAAATAATCGTTGATTTTATAATAAGATTTTTGGAAAGAGTGTGCTTAACACAATTCTTAAATCGCGTTGGGGGTAACTGTAATATATCTTGGGGTATCTTGTTGTAGAACCTTATACAGTGCCCCATAAAGGAAGTATTAACTTTCGCAAGTCTAAATCGTGGAAATGACAATTTATGTTTATTCCTAGTATTAACGTTATGATGGCTACCAAGAGTTTCGAAGTCCTTAATATTTTTCCGAACGTACATAATATTTTCATAAATGTATTGGCTTGCAACTGTTATGATGTTAGTTTCTTTGAAAAAATCTCTTAGCGAGTCCCTACTACCTAGCTTGTAAATAAATCGGATCGCTCTCTTCTGCAAGATGAAGATAGTCTCAATGTCTGCTGCCCGGCCCCATAGTATTATACCATAGGACATAATACTATGGAAGTAATTAAAATAAACAAGGCTAGCAGTTGCAACGTCAGCAAGTTCTCGAATTCTTTTCACGGCATATGCTGCGGAGCTTAGTCTATGTGCCAATTTTATAATATGTGGACCCCATTGTAGTTTGGCATCGATTGTGATGCCCAAAAATACAGTATCTTCAACAAATTCTAGTTTATCATTTTCAATTACAATGTTGTTGTCAACTAATTTTCTTTTTTGTCTTTTTTGAATTTAACAATAGATTATTTACTGTAAACCAATCTAGAACGTGCGAGAGAGCATTATTTGCTTCGTCAAGATTATTTTCCTGTCTCTTTATTTTAAAAACAAGTGACGTGTCATCAGCATATAGCACTATCTCACACATTTTTTGTACCAAAAACGGTAAATCATTTACATAGACTAGGAAAAGGAACGGCCCTAAGATAGATCCTGCGGGACTCCCATTTTTACAAGTGAGCCTGACGATTTAATACGATTTATTTCTGCTTTTTGAACCCTTCCTTCTAAATATGATTTTAAAAGAGATCTAGTCTTAATTTTTTTATTCCATAGTGTTTTAACTTTGAGAGTAATGTTTTGTGGTCTACACAATCGAATGCCTTTGACAGATCACAAAATACTCCTATCGCATCATTATGATCCTCCCACGCACTGAAAATATATTTAACTAACATGACTCCAGCGTCTGTTGTATTCCGCCCTTTAATGAAACCGAACTGCTGACTATGGAGGTGTTCGTAATTATTGAAATGAATAAGTAATTGATCTAAGATAATTCTTTCAAATATTTTACTTAATACTGGTAGGACTGAAACGGATCTAAAATTTGTTGGATCTTGTTTATCACCGCTTTTAAATAAGGGTACTAACCTACTATGTTTCATGAGGTCTGGAAATACTCCTTCATCTACGCATTTATTGAAAATCTGTGCTAACGGCAAAGCTGGGATATTTATCACTGAACTAACTATTGTTACTGACATACCCCATAAGTCCTCGGTTTTTTTAAGGGTCTGAGGTATTCACAAACTTCAGCATTAAAATTAACTGAATTAAATTCTTTCGAATCGCTCGTAGCCCCGGCTGCCTGAGTGATCTTAAGCGATAACTAAGGTTAAGCAACATAGAGCGCGTTCAGGACTTGGATGGGTGACCGTTCTATGACTAACGCTAGTGGCATTTTTCCGAGCGGTTCTGTGCTCCGCAAGGTACGTTAAGCAGTTAGTGCCAGCTGACGTCGATAGATGGCAGTCGTTAAGTCAAATCAGAGGCTTTAGACATTAAGACCAGCCACTAGTCTTACAAGCCTCCACAAATCCGGACTTGGCCCCCGTGGTGAAGTATGGCCTATACATTCCTCAGGAATAGACCCGTGCCCCTCGGTTGGGACAAAATGGGTTGATGATGATGAAGTCACTAGTGGTGACTAGTAACTAGAATATGTGGTAGTTTGAAATTGTTGAAGCCATAACTACAGCTATTACATAATCCGCGACAAAAGCTTTGCAATAATGTTGAAATTGTATAATCCGAAAAGTCACAGAACAAATAAAAAACAAATATAATGGCATTTCCCAGCAAATTAGTCGTCGCTTCGAGTGCGAAAACAGCCGCTTTGACATTTATAATTTGACAGATTTCTTTGAAAACGGGCTACCTACTATATCGAATTATGAAAAGGTAATCAGGTCAGCCATTAAGGAAAGAATCTGACAATAAGGTAAGACACGAAAATACCTTTGTTTTTAAGCGAACAAAGGTTTTTCCTGAAAGACGAGATATTTTATGCGCCCAACCAACAATGGGGGAAACAGGGAGGCATCAGGTAATATCGCACGGGGGTCTACTGTTGCTGTACATACATACTCTGTAACGGAACAATAGGAGTGGCATATAGCTTTAGTTTGGGTCTAAAGTAATTCTTAAAATTTAACAGAAATCCGTGCAGTCGTATTGAGTTTATTTGCGACGGAGTCTACTTTTTGGGATGGGATGGCTTGGGAATATTTCCAAGCTTCGGCACTGTTTGGACGGATGAAGTCACTGGGCGCCGAGTTGCGAAAGCTTCCACAAACACCTTGGTTTCAAACTACGCGCCACAGGGCTGCCGGCCGGGTAATGTTACCATTGTTAAATTAACAAAAAGCCTGATTCGTGGCACTCTATTGATAAGAAAGCGCAAGAAAATCGATGAGGTACGACGATTTTTAAATACACTCAGTTCTGTTTACGATTGCTTGGAGCGATAAGGCGAGTACCAAACGGCACCGCGCTTCGTCGCGTAGCGCGAAGCCGCGGATTTTTAAGTTGTATGCAAGTATCTCAGTTCGTATAGAAAATACGCCTACGACTTTACACCTTCACTTAGGCATTCCACCGAACCGAATTAGATTAGATTAGATTAGAACTCTTTATTGTACACACCAGAAAAACAAACAATTAGAATTCACGCATACGGCACCGCGAGCCATATTCTTGATCCGCGCACCGCGACGGTACGCGTTTCTAGGGTGAGAATCCTCTTAAACTTGATTTCTACGCCAATTCACAGAATTAAGTTCCTGTGAGTCAGTAAAACAAATCTTCATAATTTCGTATAAATCCTGAAATTTCGTAAGTTCCACAGGAATTCTGACAAGCCCCTAAAAATCCTGAAAAGTTAGGCGAATCCCGTCAGACGGTAACACTACGTCTGACGAGCTGTTACAAAGCACTCTTGTGACCCTTTGCATCACAAAGGGCCTCAGGTTTGATCTGCAGCGCTGCGTACATATCACATCAATCAAACGCCTACAATGACCAACACTGACGCTGCCTTTAAAAGCTAACGGTGACACTGTCGCTCTCATACCAGGGTCGACTGGTACCAGACTGTAAACTACGGAATAGCAAACAACGGCAGGCACCTACGTGCTTTTAGAACGCAACGGACGTTTGCCATTAAAGACACACAAAAAAGCTAACACGATTTGTTTATTAGAGATTTACACTGAGTAAATGGAACTTTCGGAGGCAGCGTTGTTTATTTACCTTAGGGATTCGCAAATGCATCTGGAATCTGGCTAACGGAAAATTAAACGTTGCAAATGTGACATGGAGAAATGCTGAATGGTTAATCTTCCATGCAATGTACATCAAATTGTCATACTAAACCATAAGTGTAAATGAGTTTGGCTGAAAACAGAAAGACTCGGAGCCACCAATTGGAATCCAGCTGGGATGTTGTGAGCTGATTGGGTGATTCAGGTCCAATCAGCTCACAACATGGGGAGCATATTGAGAGAAAGAGAAAGAAGAAAAGAAAGAAAGAAAAGTGGTAAAGAAAGAAAGATATGTAGAAAACATTAATTGTTCTTTATATTATGCATTGATTTTATGGCAAGTTGGCCATGATACTTATTTTAGATACATGTTTTTATTTAATTAATTTTGAAAATATTGACCATTGAAGAAACTAGTTTCGATATTTTTGAGTTCAGCTCATCATGTCTATTTTTAATTTCTAATGTTTGGTGTTTGTTACGTCATTAGAGGATGATTAAAAAGTCAGTCTTTGCCTACATACAAAAAACAAATGTAATTTATATTTATAAGTAAGGCAAAGGATTCATACCCATATTGTGTTTGCTGACGTCATAGAAAAGTAATTTAAGTTCTAGGCTTACCTAATATCTAAAAAAATATAGACTCATTTACAAATTAGTAACTAGAAATTGTACCGAAAGCAAAATTCTCGAAAGGGTTTTGAGATTTCGGTTCATGTTCAAAAATGTAGCATGGTCATAAACCGTTATAACACTTTGAATGATGTTCCATTCCACACAAAATCAAAAGAGATGCGGTAACACAATTTATACTACACCTGCTTGGAAAGTACCTTGATACTTTATCAAATTTACGGTAGAAAGTACGTCATTGCATATCGAACAAATACGCGGGGAGAAAACGCATCTGAGCGGGAGAGAAAAGTGTATGAAAATCCATTTCTTACGTGGTTTTTCTTTTTTAATTTTGGGTAAGACTATGCGCCGGTAACCTAAATATCAAAAGCCAAAAAGTTTTTACAGTGAGTTTTTATCTCCAAGTTCGCAAAATGACACTGGCCACTAGCAACAATTTCAATATAAATTTCAATTAGTAAAGATTTCGTTTTTTATTTTCCTTGTAGGTCTACACCTACAAGGAAAATATAAAGCACTATGTATCACTCGAGAGAAACTGCGATTCCCGATCTCAGATGTTTTAAAGCCCTCGCCTACGGCTCTGGCTTCAAACGACACCCTTGACGGTAATCGGTCACTTTCTCCTCTCGGTGAACAATGTACTATTTCATAGTAGCGCGGGCTGCTAATAGAATTACAGTCCTAGCTCGATTATGAGAATTAAAAGGCTGTGTTTCCCTGCAGAGACCCTGCTAAGCGGATTGTGCACCGGCCAGCCACGCTGAAAACCTACGAGTCAAGAAAAAGGGGTGGAAGAGGCTTTGGTCTCATAAAAACGGAAAAATGGAACGTAATTACTTGCTGGAATATTAAAATAAGAAAATGCTTTTTTAATTTCCCGTGGCTATAATACAGTTTACTGCTTACTTTCTTGTGACTGCAGTGTATTAAGGATCTGCGCGGGAAGTACGCCGAGGGATCTGGCTCCTGGACCCTCTTTAAATAAATCTCAATGTATTATATGATTAATAGAGATTGATAGTAAAAAGAAAACATTAAATTGCGCCTTAGAAAACATCAATTTGAAACTCTCCCCTTTTAATTTAACAGATAGGTGAAAACGCTGGCGTCGTTTGACGTCATATAGTTCGCAAACCAACATGAAAGGCTGGGCTGAAACCGCGGTGATTCGATTTTTTAAATATTCAGTGACGTCACGCTACTTATAACTCAAATACACTTATTTCCTTTATCACAACCAGTGAAAAGACTTTTATTCATTTTGACTAGAAAGGCAATGCTCCGCTTGCTAGGCCTAGGCATTTCTATGATATTAGCCTTACGTGGTCATCATATCACATGGTATCCTAGTCAAAGTCAAGACAGATGATTCATCATCATCAACACATTATGTCCCCACCGAGGGGAATGGGTCTCTTCCCTGAGGGAGGCCATATTCCATATAGATAGGCCATACTCCACCACGGGGACCCAGACCGGAGTGGTGGAAGCTTGGTATTTAATTGCATGTTACTCTCACACAGGTCCTTTTTAACGTTTCCAACACCGCAATATACACCACCCACTCTTTGATCCATTACTCCTTTACAAGACCCCTGCAGATATGCATCGCAACTCATTGTATTGGAAAATCGCTCGGGGTGCAAGGTTCAAACGGCAATGGAGGCTATTACACAGGATTTCGCTCAACGTTCTGGAAAAAACGTTTTACACACATACGGGCGATTTCTCAATTGAGAATTTTCACTAAGTAAATACTTAACTGTAGTGCTGTCTCGTCAAGTTTCTCAGATAAGAGCGTGACATAACGTTACTTAAGTATTTACCATAGATATCTCAGATGGCTATGGTATTTACTTAGTGAAAATTCTCAACTCAGAAACCGGACCATAAGCTCACCCAAGCTCAAGATGGTCAGAGTTGAGTTTTTTTTTCGCTGCCTTTTTCTCCACTACACACAGCCCCAAGGCAGCGGCTAACATTACTATGTATAAGTTTATGTACATTGACGTTCAACAAACAGAATGTAAATTCTTTACGTTGAAATAAATTTCTGATTTCTGATTTCACGCCTGTAGGCAGAGACCAGGGACTGCCACGTGCCACGATCCCGACAAACCAATTTCTCTTCATCGACATTATATAGTCGTTGCTTGCACGCACGTCGGTTTGGGGTAGGTACTTTTTATCTTGCCCTTTGCTAATACATCCCCTATTTAGCCGAAGTAATTATGTCCACCTGGGGCGTAAAACCGTTTTGATTTTGTAATATGCCTTTTGTCTTTTCTTATGTCGTCTATCGCAGACATTGTTAATTAGCAATTAAAGTTTTGATCTCTTAGGACTGTAATGGTGTTTAGTAATTAAAATATAAATAAAAGGAGTGTTCGTAATATTCGTATACTGCACTAGATTGCAGCGGTCTAGAGCATTCTATTTTGAAACATTTGGTGTAAAAAACTGGATTTTCAAAATTTTGGATATTATGTTCCAGTACTGTCTCCGATAGACGATGTAAGCTTAGTGTGTTTTTAGTATTGTTTTAGCAATGACGACCTCTAATTTCAATTTCAATTTATTTAATGTATAACATAGTGTAGGTATGTACAGTTCTTCGGTTGATATAGCTCACTAAGCTCTCTAAGGCGCAGCGGTTAGCGCATCTGCCTACCATGCGAGAGGTGCCGGGTTCGAACCCCGGATGGGGACAAAAAATGCCCAGTTCATGTTGTTTACATGTTTGTGATGTCGCTGCTTCTAGTTTCCACGACCCAGGTGGGGCCAGAAGCAATATATGTGTCTGTTTGTAAATGTTTGTTTGTTTGTTTTTCACTTTCACTTAATAAGCATCACTGATTAAAGTGAATTCATTTACTTAATTTATAGAATTCATTTCATGGGAGTACCGACAATATTGACAAGTTACATCGTTCATTTTGGGTGGAAACTGGGAACGTCCCACAAGTGGCGTGTTATCTCCACTTCTTTTTGCCATATTTATAGACAGTATGTCTAAAAAACTATTTTCTTCCTAACACATTCATGCAGACGATCTTCAGATGTACTTGCGAGCTTTAGCATTTATAATCTGTAATCTAAAATAAACGCTAGAATTAAAACTTTCGTAAGCACTAGATACACTTACTAGACTTTTTGACGGAAGAGTCTGAACAGGTTTCGTTCTGATTCGCAGAGCTTAATCCTGGTGAGCTGAGACGGAGCGAAAACCGGGAAACAGTTTATAAACGCTAGAACCATAGAACCTAGATTAGATTATAAAGGCACATATGTAAGTCTTATCTAAACGTTCTAAAATCTGCGAAACCGACTCGAGTTTAAGTGTTGTCACGAGAGAAACAAAAATATCGCCACCTGATATGAAACAACCTATAGGTCTGCATGCTAAAATGGCAGGAATCACGCATTTTGTATCGCTGAAATGTCAGAATTTGACATTATGAATAGACTGAAAAGCCGCGACTTTTGACATTAAAACGCGCGACGTACTGCCGCCGTACTACTCATGCATTCTAAATTGACGACCTCTGTGGCGCAGTGGTCAGCGCATCTGACTACCAAGCGAGAGGTCCCGGGTTCGAATCCCGGCTGGGGACAAAAAAAAGGAGCCCTGGTCGTGGATGTTTACATGTTTGTGACGTCGCTGTTTCTGGTGTCCACGACACAGGGTATCCTAGTGTGGGGCCAGAAGCAATGTATGTGCCTGTTTGTGAATGCTTATGTTTAATGTTTTATTGTATTTTTTATAGAAATCTGATAAATTATTATGTGAATTTTGCTATTTCGCAGACCCTGGTCTCTGCCTATCCCTCTGGGATACAGGGCGTCAGTTTATGCACATGCTGGTGCACGTCTTAAAGAAACCTGGCAACAGTGTGTCGGGCTCCACCGAGGATTTCAATTTCAAGGTTTTAATTTCTACTATAAAGTTGAAATTAAAGGTTTTAATTTCAAGATAAATGGTTTTGACAGACAGACAGACAGACGTATAACAAAGTTATCTGTAAGGGTTCCACTTTTTCCTTTTGTGGTACGGAACTCCAAAAACGGACTCATCGTCAAAAAGTAGAAATTCTGTGGAAACTTGGAAAAAACAATTGAAAGCAAGTAACTAAGGCATTTTACACGATCCTCAGTCAGAACAAAAACAAAAATCCATTCTTTAACAAAATTCGTTAGTATTTTATTTTCTAGAACTATTTATTAAATTGCACGACATTTAAGTCTACACCAATTCTTTATATAGTTACAAAATTAAATTAAGAAAAGAATTCGATGTAAAGAAATACTAAAAGAGGGAATTTAATTTAATTGATAAAAACTTAAATAGTACTCTAAAACTAATCTATAAAGTAATTAAAATAACTAAAATACTTCATAAAACTAATATAAATTATATTAAATGTAAGGATAATTTCTCTACTTCACAAAGCATTTTTAAAACCAACATTAGCAAATGAAGTTCGTCTGTTGCCTTCCAGAAAACTTATTAAACCTTTTTGAAAGTTAGTTAATTTTACTCTTGATTATTCAATGAGCTCTAAGTGCTTATTCCAGTCATTAAGTTTTGCCAAAGGCCATGTACTTTTAAAGACGTTCCTCACTGTGCAGCACCTTCATCATCAACCCATTATGTCCCCACCAAGGGGCACGGGTCTCTTCCCTGAGGAAGGTATAGGCCATAATCCACCACGGGGGCCAAGTCCGGATTGGTGGAGACTTGTAAGACTAGTGGCTGATCTTACTGTCTGAAGTTTTCAAGCCGCCCTAAGGCCTCTGACTTGGCTTAACGACTGCCATCTATCGACGGCAGCCGGCACCAACTGCTTAAGGTGCCTTGCGAAGCACGGAACCGCTCGGAAAAATGCCACTACCGTTAGTATTAGACGGTGACCCATCCATGGACTGAACGCGCCGTATGTTGCTTTACGTTAGTGATCACTCAGATAAGATCACTCAGGCAGCCCAGGCTACGAGCGATTTCTGAAAACCATCTCAGATATTTGTTAGTGGCCATTGCGTGTCCAGAAAGAGGTAATCTTAAATTCGTTCGTGTATTCCTTTAAAAAACAAAGCAAATAAAAATTCCCTTTTAAAATAAGCCGCGAACGACATCAATGACAGATGCCATAATTGCTGACCCGTGACATCATCATACAGCGCCACCAAGTTATCTGTTCAGGTGGGCAAAATTGTAACTAAGTAATTAATTGTAAATCCTGTTCTCCATGTTTTGTTTTATTTATTCACTTACTAAGATTTATAGATATATTTTCATTAAAATTGAAAGACTGAAAATCTTCGCATTTTTCCAGGGTAAATTTCTTAAATGTTGCTACTAAATTGTCCCACTAGCGCCGCTATCAACTGAACAGATAAGATGGTGGCACTGTATATTCAAATTCAGGGCGTTTTCAATAAAATGGCTACGATACAAAATTATCAAATTTTATCCGGGTATTCTGAGCAAATGATTCAGTTTTCTTTACTTAAAATCCCTTAGAGCGGTTTTAAGACTCTTAATCTATACGAATAATACTTTTTTTTCACACTGTCAAATAGCCTTTTCTACTCGTGGAATCAACGTTTCTACTCCAATCGTGACGTGACGCTTTGTTCGAACGTAACCTTCGCGACTTTACTTTCTACCATTTACCGCAGCGAACTTGTGCCCTCTTAAGCCTAGGTTACACAGCACGAGCTGACATGCGAGCTGATCTAGTCAGTTACTGAGGCGCAGATACACGCTGCACGTATGACCACATAAGTATAAGTATAAGTAGGTAAAACATTTATTGTCATAAACATTACGAGCTGATTACAAATTGTATGTAACTAGCTTTCGCCCGCGACTCCGTTCGCGTGGACTTTATTTCAAAATTTTGCAACCCGGCTCACTCCCTTAAGGGTTAAATTTAGAGAAAACGGCGAAACACGTGTTCAATGAATTGTGTTGAAGAGTATTTCTTTTAAGTTTCAAGAAAATTAGACTACATTTTTTATACCTCCCATACAAATTTTGGCAACCCTTTTCGCCCCCTTCGGGGTTGAATTTAAAAAAATCCCGTCTTATTCCTTGAATACATTATATATAGACCCTCTGTGCAATATTTCAGCTTCCTAGGTCCAACGGCTTGGGCTGGGCGTTGATGGGTGAATGAATCAGTCAGTCAGGGCTTTGAATTTTATTTATATAGAAGATAGATGAACCAGCCCCGCGAAATGTATGTAAGTAGTTGTATAAAATAAACAATTTTAGTAATAGCGCAGTAAGATGACTAGTACTACCCTCCGCGCATAATACGAGTTACTGTCATGTGCAAGTGGGTAATTTTCATTGGACATTATTTTCTTTTTTAATCGCCACTCGCTTCCCCCACGCCACAAGCATCGGCTAGCACGCAACTCGCACGATTTAGCGAAATGACTGTAGTTCGTAAATACATCGGACGAAGTATGCGAGTACAATGGTGCTGAGTAGCTGCCTACTGCGACGTCAGCAGTTCGCATTGGTGTGACCCAGCGAGGTGAGTCGAGCTACTGTCATGCGAGTGCCCAGGCACAGTAGCTGTCTACTTTCACATCAGCTTCTTGTACTGTGTGAACTATCCATTAGTTCGCTGCGGCTGTCACATCACTCACGTCAGGGGTTCAGCTTAAGCGCAACGCCAACGTGAATTAATGTTCATCTCTCATAGTTACATTGTTGAAGCTGTGAATATGGTTGGCAAGGGACCTGCTTTAACGGCAAAAGTGTACCGAGTATCTTTGATATTTATGCGGGCTCGCACCTCTCGGCTTGAAATAGCGGTAAAGTAGTAAACTGTTGCAAATAAACGGATCCTACACTTAGGGTCGATTTCTGAATTGAGAATTTAACGTTGAAAGCATCTCAGCTGTGACTTAAGCATATATATATATATATTTTTACGTAGCCTCCATTTTTGTGTCCCACTGCTGGGCAAAGGCCTCCCCCATTTCAGTCCAAAGTTTTCGGTCCTGGGCCACCTCAGACCACTTACGTTTACATTTACGTTTCAGAAAATGTAAACGTAAGTTCAAAGTTAAAAACGTTAAGCTCAAAGTTAAGTACCTAGGTATCATGCTTGATATTTTTTTAAATATTTAAGTTTGGATCTCGAACTCGAGCTTAGTGCGCGCTTAAGTCGAAAATTGCGTTGAGCCAATTTGTTAATTGAGATTTTCAAGTAAATACGTAATAAAGTTCTGTCACGCTCTTTTCTAAGAAATTTGACGAAACAGCACTGCAGCTAAGTAGTTAGCAAAATCCTCAATTCAAAAACAGGCCCGTAGGGTTCGCGGGCACTACGAAATTCATTCGTTGCGATTTGAAGTGCGAAATAAACTCGCAAGCGACTACTACGATCTAGCACAAGTAGCGGATGCCACCGAAACATTGATTTACCAAAGAAAAGAGCCGCGGAGCTCAGCACCGCTTCAACGGGAACAAAATATATGTACGATTTCGCACTGCGACTTCAAATCGCAAACTATTATTAATTTTCGCAGTGAGCGGATTGTAGTGTATTTCTGTTAATCGCAGACTTCCGATATATTTTCGCAACGGTTTTTATCGCAGTGCACGCTTAGCCTTAGTAACAGAGATTTCTAAGATGTTTCCTTTAAACCGCGTTTTCACGAACGTAGGAGTTCGCTAAAATGTCTGATATGAGGATTATTCATTTACACAGGCATGTAGAGAACTTCAGACTTTATTCATTACTTAGATCGCTGGTAAAGACGACACGAATCATCTAAGTACATATTCATTATCCAAGTAATATCTCACTCGGTCCAAGGCTACTGAACAAATAGCCAAAAAGAAACAATCGCAGGGACTGGTGTCTTATCAGATAGCTTACAACGAAAACATATTTTTGAGGCTTTCATCTTTCTGTAAATGAAAATGAAAATCGCAAAATGGTTTTTCGCTTCACAAAGAGAAGCGGCCACACGACAGGTAGCGAAAAGACAGACCGATGAGATCAGGCGTCGAAAATAAATAAAATGAAACGTAGATTAGAACGTCTTCAATAACAATCATGCACACATACTACACACGACCTCGATGGCACGCTAAATGGATCTGTTAGCACTCGCACTGGATCAGTAAGCGACTGCAACGCTCAGTACACTCGACAATGTAAGTAAATAGTTAGTAATAATTTTATTTATTGTTATTTTATATAGTAATTTTAATAAAACATATTAGTAACACTTTAATTATTGCCCACGAAACATTGAACAGAACATTACATAAGGAACAACAAAAAATATAAATATTATAAATGTGAAAGTTCGTAAAGATACTTGGAAGCTTGTCACTCAAAGGAGCAATAAAGGGTGCACGTATTTAGATGAAATTTGGTATGGAGATAGAAGTTGAAGTTCTTTCAAGATATTTCTCATAGATCAGAGATTACAAAATATCGCATTGCCGCGAAGGTTGTAAAAAAACAATTTTTTTAAAATAACAAACTCTATGGTACTGGCCTTGGCCTAGCGACTCGGCTGTAGGCCCCCTACATTGTGAAGCAGTGTAAATAAAATTTGAAACGTAATCGTTTTGGTTCCTTGTTAGTACGTTCAGCTACGCCTGATTGAAACTATCACCACGTGTCGTCGACTGTACCCAATCTCGCTGATGTGTGTCTCGATCTATCATATCAGCGGGCTTATTCATGGGCGCACACAGCTCGTATTGCTTGACGACAGAGCGCTGTCTCTACATGCACCATGTAGCATTGTACAGGGTGTGACGTGATTCCACATGATCCGATGATAATAGCAGTAAGTATGAGCGAGCATGTCCTCTAATATAGTTTTTTTTTTTCACCAAATTATATTAAAATATTGGTTGTTTGGTCTTATCCGTTCTATTATAGGAAATAGTTTCATCGGGGCAAGAACTTAAGTCCGTTTTCTACACTCGAGCCAAATCTCGTAATGTCGTCTGCCAAAACTGAGACGAGAGGAGAAAAGGATACCTATACCTATTTAGGCTTAATACTAAAGGTGAAATAGGAGCAGATTGAAAATCAGCGCTGAGACGTCATGCCTCCAAGCTTTATGCGCAGCATATGCTGAGCTGCATCCTTTTGTTTGCATGCTTCATGTCAAGCATGTTTGTATTGTTTTATTTTAACCCTAAGATTGTTGGCATCAATAAACGATCTATCTATCTACTAAGTGTTTGCCTCTAGTTCGTCTGAGCAGCCGCTAATATTGTGGCATTATCCCGCTTCGATGTTCAGCAGGAATTATTAGGTTTGTCAAAACATACGCTATCTTGCTCTGCTTAATACGTTACTCCTTGACTATATACGCATTATCACTCTATAGTACTGTCGACAGCACGTCAACCTTCACATTTTAGTTCCAAAGTCGCCCGTAATGCAACGGGGTAGAGTGCATGGGTATTGTATAGGATGATGTGCTGTCGACTGTACAGTCAGGCCTTCTCTCAAGACCCACCGCGAATCGGCGATACAAAGCACTAAGGGATACAAATACCTCAGAAATTTAGGTTTAGAAAAAAAATCTTTCACTGTTCTGTCTTAGAAATTTACAAATATTTGTTGTTTATACATTTTTTTCTTGGGATTATTGTGTTTACTATGAAATATATTTTAATGACAAACAGTGGGCTCTCTCTAAAATATTATGTACGTCCCGATCGGCGAAACATGCACACCTATAGGACGTACTTCAAATAACGTATCTCATGTTTGACATATACATAAACTTTATCTTTACATACTGGTCTCGAACTTAGGACAGCTATTTCGAGATCTACACAGATCTACCCATTCCGGTATTTAGCGCATTCGGCACCATCGCCACGCTATACAGGGTGGCCGGGGGAACGACGTCAAAAAAAAAAAAATTAGGTCCCTCGTGTCATGGGGTATCCGAATCACCCCCATGTATGTTCCGCGATTTTTCATAGTTTCGGAGTTATGATTTTTTTTCTGAATTTTTATGAATTTTCGCCTTATAAATTTTGAAAATTTCTAAAAAAAAAAACTAGAAACTTTTTTCAATTACTTTTTTTTGTAACTGAATCTTCACAAGTTGTTCTTCTATGCATAAAATAAACAGCTTCGTAACTTTGATAAAAGTTATTAAAGTGTTTGTCTAAAGTCAAAAATTTACGTTCGGTAAATTATGACTTGAATTTTCAAAAATAAATTAAAAATCCAAACAGATGTTTTAATGGTTTCTTAGTTAGCCTCAGAAATGCGCAAGACTCTCAGATTTTATAATCATTAAAAAAAAGTACTGCTTAATGAGCTACTTTGTGTACATTCGGCCTTCGAAGACAGCGAGGTGAAGAATTATTAAAATTAACATTTTTTTTTCTGCCATTTCGTCTTTTCTTAGGTTATTAATGAACGAGTCGTCATCATCATGATGAATAAAAGTGGTTTTGTCAATAAAACACAGATTAAAAAATTTGGAGGCATTTCCCGTTTTACAGTAATTAATTTTGCGCGGTCCTTTCTCGTGGGTCATGGGTTGTAAATGCAGACGCAACTTTTTACCTGTAATAACAATAGTCTTTGAGGATAGGAGGCCGCCGAACTATTGCTATCTCTCTCACTCTCAGCGGTAAGAGTGAGAGGGGCAGCGCAGCAGAAGCGAACACAAAACAAGTTTGTACCTCAGTCGTTCTCACTTTGTGTTTACTGCTACACGTGTCTTCATTTTGTTTTACCTCACTGTCTCGCTTTGTCCGCGGATTCCGCTGCCTACTTATGTGACTACTGTGCTCGTTAATTGGACTGTGTCTTGCATACTGATTTGGACTTTGTTTACTTGGAAGTGTAAAAGATGAGTTACACGTTAAGTGAATACGCAGAAATGCACTATTTTTATGGAGTTGCACAAGGAAACGGCCTTGAAGCAGCGCGATTGTATCGCGAACAACTTCAACGTCGTGGTGGGCCGCAACCTGAGCATTATCCCGACCATCGCGTTTTTATTAACACGCACAATACCTTAATGGCAGGCCGCATTCCTGGCCAACGAGGCGATAGGGAAGGAATCCCGGATCGCAGAGAAGTTGTGCTCGAAGAAGTTCAACGAAATCCTTCCACGAGTACCAGAGCTATGGCTCGTACTCTGAACATCCCAAGAACTTCTATCCAAGACATACTTCACGATGAAGGATATCATGCGTTCCATATCCGACGAGTCCAAGCTTTACTGCCTACAGACTACCATGATTTCTGCCAAACAATGCTACAAAAAGAACAACAAGATCCTGGATTTTTCAATAAAGTTTTATGGTCAGATGAATCACGTTTTGAGCGCACTGGAATTTTCAATATTCATAATTACCACACGTGGGCGGTTGAAAATCCACACGAAATGAGAGCGTCGACGTTTCAACATCGTTTCAGCGTTAACTTGTGGTCTGGTATTCTCAATGGCGAACTGATTGGTCCATTTGAATTGCCGTCCAGATTAAATGGAGAAAGATACCGACACTTTCTGGAACATGAACTTCCATTGTTGCTAGAAGACGTGAATATTGAACTAAGACGAACCATGGTTCTTCAAAATGACGGCGCTCCATGTCACTACGCAACGCAAGTCCGAAATTATTTAAATGAGGCGTACCCCAATAGATGGATCGGACGCGGCGGACCAATATCGTGGCCTCCACGCTCACCTGACCTCAACCCCATGGATTTTTTTATTTGGGGCTATTTTAAGGAAATAGCATACGCCAGAGAAAGTGGGAGTGAACAAGAGCTGAGGCAGAAATTAACAGAAGCCGAACGTGTTGTAAAGGAAAACAGAGCAGCTTTTAGACGATTAAAAGATAATTTCCTACGTAGGTGTAGAATGTGTATTGCTGCTGGAGGTGGCAACTTTGAAAACCTATTATAATAAACATTTTTTTTACATTTTAATCTGTGTTTTATTGACAAAACCACTTTTATTCATCATGATGATGACGACTCGTTCATTAATAAACTAAGAAAATTCGAAATGGCAGAAAAAAAATATTGTTAAGTTTAATAATTCTTCACCTCGCTGTCTTCGAAGGCCGAATGTACACAAAGTAGCTCGTTAAGCAGTACTTTTTTTTAATGATTATGAAATCTGAGAGTCTTGCGCATTTCTGAGGCTAACTAAGAAACCATTAAAACATCTGTTTGGATTTTTAATTAATTTTTGAAAATTCAAGTCATAATTTACCGAACGTAAATTTTTGACTTTAGACCAACACTTTAATAACTTTTATCAAAGTTACGAAGCTGATTATTTTATGCATAGAAGAACAACTTGTGAAGATTCGGTTACAAAAAAAAGTAATTGAAAAAAGTTTCTAGTTTTTTTTTTAGACATTTTCAAAATTGATAAGGCGAAAATTCATGAAAATTCAGAAAAAGTCATAACTCCGAAACTATGAAAAATCGCGGAACATACATGGGGGTGATTCGGATACCCCATGACAAGAGGGACCTATTTTTTTTTTTTGACGTCAATCCCCCGGCCACCCTGTATAACATCCAATGTAGGGCGGACAGTCAAACACCCCATGCAGTATCGAGTGCACCAAAATACATCATGTCGACCAAATCCATCATCCTTCATACGGCAATAGGCTATTTGACGATTTCTGAAAACCATCTCATATTTTTGTTGGTGTTCATGGTGTCCTCAGAAAGTGTTCATTTTAAATTCTTTCGTGTATTTCTTCCAAAAAAAAGTCAAACGAAAATTTACTTTTGAAATAAGCTGCCAAAACGCTATCTTGGCGTCGCACAGGAATAATGTCATCACTTCCTAGTAAACCAACCAATGAACGTAATAGAACGAATGAATGACAGACGCCATTTTTACTGACATGTGACGTCATCTGCCAGTCCAGGCCGTTTTCGATACAATGACTGCAGATACATAAAATAATTATTACATTTTATGTTGGGTTTATTTTTACAAATAACAATTGTTTTTTAGTTAACATGCCTTAAAGCGGTCTTAAGACAAAATTTATACGAAGACGTATAAATAACACTGTTTTTTTTTCCCACTGTCAAATAGCCTATCCGCACGGCTAACTAGGACGCACTGCCGTTTTGCGAAGTTTTGCGACCGGTGGGCTCCAGTTGCATACTACTACTTAAGAAGCGTAGGCGACTGTTGACCCCACTACTAGATGGTTGGATCGAGGTCGCAGTCAGCCGGAGTGTAATCCGATCGCATCATAATGATCGCGTTACGTTTGGTATTAGGAGTTAGTCCGCAGTGAGTTAGGGCCGATTTCTGAATTGAGAATTTAGACTCAGTAAGTAAGTAAGTAATTTATTTATTTCCTTCTCACATAGGTATCAAAACACTATAAATAGGAACAATTAGAATAACCTTCATTTAATCGATGTGAGAGGCTGGAGTCCATAGTCCATACTAGGAAAGATCCTGTGTTACAGATCTCCAGGCCCTCACTAAACTTACAATGTATTGTTTTTCAATTGTGTCATTTTAGTTTTATTTAACAGGAAAATCTAAATATATAAAAGCAGAAACTGACTGACTGACTTAGAATCAACGCAGAGCCCAAACTACTGAACCTAGGGGGTTGAAATTTGGCATGGGAGTTCCTTAGGGAGCCTAGGGGAGCACTAAGAAAGGATTTTTTGAAACTCACCCTCTAAAGGGGTAAACGGCGGTGTTAAAGTTTGTATGGAGGTATAAAAAAAATGTTGTCAGATTTTCTTGAAACTTGAAATAAATACTCTTCAACACAATTGATTGAACACGTGTTTCACGGTTTTTCTAAATTTAACTCTTAACGGGAGTGAACGGGGTTGCAACATTTTGAACTAAAGTCCACGCGGACGGAGGCGCGGGCGAAAGCTAGTTATAAATAAAATATAAGTCTTATGGGTTTTAAGTAAATACGTTCCGTACATTAAGTGACGTTCCGTCACGATCTTTTCTGAGAAACTTGACGAGACAGCACTTCAATTTGGCGACGTCGCCATTCAATACAAACTGCCTGGATACGTGGCTGGCGACGTCGCCATTCAATACAAACTGCCTGGATACGTGGCTGGCGACGTTGCCATGGCGTCCCAGTGAGGCAGGGCACTAAATGACTTTTTGTTGACGTCAGCAAAGACAGTACGAGTATTAATACTTTGCCTTACAAAAATAAACGACCAAACCAAATGAAGTAACGTTAGTGACATTTTGCTTTTCTGTATCAAGGGAATGACTACCTTCTTTAATAATTATATTTTGATGACGTCACAAAAACCAACATTTTAGAAAAATATCAACAATAGACATCTATATATATATATATATATCTGTTTGTGCCACTCGCCGTAGAAACCACTGGAGTTTGGGGTACCCAGGGGAAAGCATTTGTTAAGGAGATAGGGCATCGTCTCAGGAACCGTGGCTTTGACTACCGCTCAGGGGCATTTTTGATGCAAAGGATATCCCTCGCTGTGCAGCGCGGTAACGCTGCCAGTGTTATGGGTACCTTTGGGTCGGACATGTCTCGGGGCGGTTTATTTAATTGACTGTACTTGTGTGTGTGTGTGTGTGTGTTTTTTTTTTCCTTTATTCTTATGTTTTTTATATTTTTAATTTAATGAAGTAATGATGTAATTTATTTATATGGTGGTAATAAACAATGTATAACAAAATATATATATAAAAAATTCAAAGTCCTGACTGACTGACTCACTCATCAACGCCCAGCCCAAGCCGTTTGACCTAGGAAGCTGAAATTTTGCACAGAGGATCTATATATAATGTAGGCAAGGAATAAGAATTTTTTGAAATTCAACCCCTAAGGGGGCGAAAAGGGTTGCCAAAATTTGTATGGGAGGTATAAAAAATGTTGTCTGATTTTCTTGAAACCTGAAATAAATACTCTTCAAAGTGAACGGGGTTGCAAAATTTTAAACTAAAGTCCACGCGGATGGAGTCGCGGGCGAAAGCTAGTAATGAATAAAACTTGAAAGAACCGAAATGAACTCATTTCGGTTCTTTCAAGTTATTAAAATGGTTAAAATTTGCTACAGTTCTGTTAGCTTTTAGAATATACCTCGGGCTCCAGAATAGGCTTCGGTTTTCGCCGAAAGCACACGAGTGTAATAGTACTTTCTGATCTGTATAAAACTTCTCTTCACTATTTTGAAAAGCTATGTTATAAATAACAAAATAAACCTTACCTTATTGCAATTTATCCGATAAGTAGTGCCGAGGTATATTCTAAAAGCTAATAGACTGTAAATAAATTATAAAAAACATATGAGTCATATATGTAGAAGCATAGTCAGCAACATCCACTTTAGCTGAAAAGCGTACACAAGATATTTTTACTTACAATTTTAATGTATTAGCTTCTAGTTAATATGAGTTATATACAGTAATGTAAAAGTAATGTACTAAAAATACCTGTATAAAAAAGTCCTGAAAGAAGTCTGATTATTCCGTAAAATAGCTAATACTTTTGGATGTGAAAAAAGTGGATGTTGACTATGCATCTACATCCTCGTGAGGCCCAATGTCTTCAAGTGATCACAAAATCAATTGTTCTTTTCAAGGTCGGGCCTTACGAGGATATAACTCATATACCAAAAATAAGTAGCTTGGCCGATTGTATTTTCGGCTGTATCGGGCCCTGCATGCGCAGCCCTCTCGACGATGAACCGGCTCGTATCACCATAAGCGACCGGAGAGAGGTTTGTCACGTACTTGTCGTGCTAGTGTAAGTGACGCATGACGTTAATGCTGAAATGTGGAGTGCAAAATACGACCAATGACGGGTTAGTGAACACTCCTATCTACAGTGAAAATCTAAATTTCCTTTGTGTTCAGGCAGAGAACAAAGAAACTTTACTAGTTCTAACCAAGATTTTAGATGGATAGATAGATAGAATATTCTTTATTGGACACTAAGAAAAAACAAAAAGAAACACAAAATATTTACAAAGGTTCATGGTACAATTGGCGGCCTTATTACTAAAAGCGATTTTCTATAATTTAAGACAAAACTCAGATTTACGGTTGAGTTTTAGGCGCTGCGCGCGAGCAAGTTGTTTCGTGACAAAATTGACCATAGATAATTAAAAAAAGTGTAGTGATTGATAGCAGGAAGCTTTAGTGTTGGGCATGTGCCGAAGACACTTTGATATATTACGGCTTAAAGTTTTCAAATTTCAAAACAAACTCCCCTAATTCACATTATTTTTTTCTGCACATTTTTGCTCTTTGCCAAGCTTTTGTCGGAACAATCACACAAAATATTGTGGCAAGCTTTTCGATCCCGCATGCAAACATTTTCACGTAGCAGCATAAACGAAAGCAATTATAAATCTGTCATGTTACTCTAGCTTGGACATTAAAATCCCTCCACGGGCCGTTCAAATTTGGACGACGCGAGGCGCCATTAATGGATTCAGTGCAGTGAAGACCGGACCTAAAATGGGCGTGACAACAAAGCTCTACTGTGGCCTAGCCGTCAGCCACACTATTGCGGTCGAGATAATTACAGTCTGAAAGTCAACACAATGTTTGCTTCCGTGCATCGAGTTTGCCTAGAAATACCAAAGTTAATTTGTTTTGCCGTGCGAGCTTTCAGAGGGAGAATAGTGTCGCATAGAAGATTAACTAAACGGTGAGTCCCTCTTAAAAAATGATTATGTAAGTAATAATTTCCGATCAATAAATGAGTATAGTGCAATCGACATCAAAACAGGCTCTCAATTTCGTAGATTTTCGTAGAATTTATTTCACTGACGGTGGGTCTATGCGTGGATATGAATAAAATCTTAAAGGCGTTTTGTCTTCACATCTTCAGGAGTAACAAGCAGATTTTCGGACTCTAGAGCGCCGCGTGTGAAATTCGCACGGGTTTCCGTCTTTTAACAAGATCTTATCCGGTAAATAAAAATAAAAAATCTATACCCTGGCATTTTTCTAAAAAAAGGAAGTTTAATTTAAGTGCATGTATAATTTTTAGGCTAATAAATAATAATAATAAATAGAACTTTATTTCAGACTAAATGTCCATAAAAGCAGGCGGTACTAATGGGTAATTTTGAAAGCCTATGGCTGAACACCTGAACAGTCCGATTTGGGCGGCTTTTGTGAATTTTCACAGCGAAACAAATAGCCTGGTTTAACGAAACCGGAAAAATTATATCTTGGCTTTATTCATTCGGAAATATTAAAGGTGCACTTTCATTCACGCCTGAAACGAACTTAGAATGTCGAATCAGTCAGACACTTTTTCACAAACATATAAGAAATCAGTTAATAATTAATTTATAGTAACTAGATATTTTTTGTACTATAATAATTTAATTTCATCAATACATATATAGATGGACACTTTACTTATGCAAAACCCGCACAAGTTAGTAAAGCAATTCGTCCTGTGGTCTCCACGTTACAGGCTATCCCCGGTTTCTCTTACGCATCGCTCGTAGCCTGGGCTGCCTGAGTGATCTTAAACGATCACTAATGTTAAGCAACATACGGCGCGTTCAGTCCATGGATGGGTCACCGTGTATAACTAACGCTAGTGGCATTTTTCCGAGCGGTTCCGTGCTTCGCAAGGCACCTTAAGCAGTTGGTGCCGGCTGCCGTCGATAGATGGCAGTCGTTAAGCCAAGTCAGAGACCTTAGGGCGGCTTGAAAACTTCTGACAGTAAGACCAGCCACTAGTCTTACAAGCCTCCACCAATCCGGACTTAGCCCCCGTGGTGGAGTACGGCCTATACCTTCCTCAGGGGAGAGACCCGTGCCCCTCGGTGCGGACATAATGGGTTGATGATGATGATGATAACGGTGTGTTAATCTACTGCTGACAGCTGTCAAATGTTTTCTTCGTATACACTTTGGCGAACTGACAGCTGTTAACAATAGATTGACAGCTTGTTAATGTACGAGAAACGTTTTCGAGAGGTTTCTGTCTTACATGGAGAAGAAACTAACAAAGAAACTCCACATTTATTCTTTTCAAAACAGTTTTAGCCTTTAATTAAACAACTTTCAAACTTAATAAATACTACTCTTGGATGTGTTGAACACTAGACACAGTTATTCTCTGATTAAATTTAATATTAAACTACTGTTTAATGCCAGACATTATGTTTACCTGTGCCTTTCAACATACTAGGTACATACATACATACGCTCAAACCTGTATCCCAGAGGTGGAGGCAGAGACCAGGGACTGCCACTTGCCAGGATCCTGACAAACAAATCACTTTCTCTTCCCCGGAAGAAATTTGTCAGGATGAATGCATTAGTCATTGCATGCACCCACGTCTGATTAGATTACTTTTTATCTAGCCCTGTGCTTTTTAATGTGTGGTTATTTGAATAACTACATTTTCTCGCGTATCTATCTTTGTTCAGCAGGCAAGCACGTAACATCTTAGGCTCCATCATCGCTAATGCTAGTCACGCGAGACTGGAGGCAAATGCTAATCTGTCTTAATTGAAGAAGAAGAACCTGTGCGGCGAAATAGCCGTGACAGGCGCACAGCCGTCTGCCTGCGACAGGAGAATCTCGAGATGATTGGAGTAGAAACTTAGTTATGTTTGTCATCGCGAGCTCTGTCTCGACAACCATGATTAAGCACTTTGAATCGGAGCGAAATCTGGTCGGACTCTTCCAACGCAAAATCAAGTAAATGTATCCGCAATAAAGTTAATAATGTTGCGCTTACCAAAGTTCTAGTTCGATAAATTGTCATCGTGTAGATTACACCTGCATGTAAACAAATCATTCCCTTACCCCGTTTCCTTCGTAGTAAAGCTATGAAGTTGCAAAGGTGTCGTCAGTGTAAGACCACGATAGTATAGTATAGTTTGAGTATAGTATAGAATTTTGCATTCGAATTTATACCTACAGCGACCAGGTTAGACGTATCTTAAGTCACGTACAACAAAATACAATACAGCACGGTTCGCATGTCACATGCACACAAAACGCAGCCGTCGCATATGATATAAGCAGCACCAACCCCGAGTGGATTCTCCGTTTGTTTGCTCCAATAGAGGGCAGTAGAGACTTCAGCAATAAATCCCGTAATAGGATTAACTCGTTATGTAAGTTTACTCGGCTGGCTTTCCTGGAAACTGCTATCCAGTAGCTGAAGGGTGCAAGCTGATTGGCGCTCAACTTAATACTACATTTTATATAAGTTAATAACAGCCATTTCTTGATACTCCGGTTTAGAGGATCCGCTCGAGCGAGGGAAATACAAGAGCGAACTAGTTCACTTAGCAGGATTAACTACTTCCAGTGAAATACATCATTTGTAGGATGTAGTGTACGTTTTGATAATAAAATTCGAGAGATTATTTTATCCCTGCCAGCAAATAAATTAAAAAATTTCAATAAAAAGGCCTATTATAGGATTGTCATCATCATCAACCCATCATGTCCCCACCGAGGGGCACGGGTCTCTTCCCTGAGGAAGGTATAGGCCATACTTCACCACGGGGGCCAAGTCCGGATTGGTGGAGGCTTGTAAGACTAGTGGCTGGTCTTACTGTCGGAAATTTCAAGCCGCCCTAAGGCCTCTGACTTGGCTTAACGACTGCCATCTATCGACGGCAGCCGGCACCAACTGCTTAACGTGCCTTGCGAAGCACGGAATCGCTCGGAAAAATGCCACTAGCGTTAGTCATACACGGTAACCCATCCATAGACTGAACGCGCCGTATGTTGCTTAACCTTAGCGATCGTTTAAGATCACTCAGGCAGCCCAGGCTACGAGCGATTCATTATAGGATTGACGACTTTATAAATGATAAAAGCACTTGGCAACGTGCTAGTCATTGGTATTTCATAGATTATACATAGGGTTTAATAAGTTTTTCATAAACGTGACTGCATATCAAAGACATAACAAGCGTTGATTGCACTCATGGGTGATGACCTTCTTAGGTACGAGTATATAGATATTACCACCTATGTATTAGATTTCAGATGATTTGAGAAAAGATGGTCATAGAGGATTTTTTTTCGCTGCCTTTTGCTCCACTACATTCGGCCCAAAGGCAGCGCCTAACATCATAAGTATATTGAAATGAATTTCTGATTTTTGAATGGACAAATAAGGAATGAACGAGGCGTGCATAAAAACACAGAAAAAGGTACTCACAGTTGAGCCCCAGGTCGTGGTAGGTGAGGATGGCGGGCTTATTCCGGTCACCGTGGACGGCCACGAGCAGATCGCCGCGGTCGGTCCGCACGCGGACCTCCTGGCAAGCGCTGGCCCCGGACAGCCGCCTGGCCGTCGGGAACTGCAGCTGGATGTTCTTCAGTTCGATGTCGTCCATGCTGTCGGACGGGACGGTGCTGCGGGAGGGGACGGCTGTTAGAGACGGAATACTCCTGTTGTGGAACGTGGACTCCTAGACGAGCGAGTTTCGATCTTTAGATGTTTGTCTTTGATCGTAGAACATTTATTGAAATAGAAGTACAGTAGCAAGTTTTAATACAGTCATTATTTGTTTAGTCGCAGACTTGATTTTTATAGCAGAGTTCGAAACCGGTTTGCGTACATATTTACTGTGATTTGGTGTTAAAATGCCTACCTACCTACTCTAAGGCTGTGTCCCCAGTTGGCAAACAGTTTGACGCCGACTGAGTTAGCGGCGTATCGGTATAGTATGCCCTTCCACATACTTTCTATGGAGTGATCACAGTTTGCTAATTTTGCGCTCAATCTACTCAATTTGCAGCGTTACACGCGATGACTATCTCAGTGGGCGGCTGACTCACAGAAAAGTTTGTTCCACTCGGCGGAGAAATAGTTTTAATTCGCTTTGAGTATGCCGCTAAGGGCCCTCACCCACGGCGATTTTTTGCAGCGATGCTGTCGCGCGGTTCAGTTGGCTGCAAATTTGCGGCTCACTCAGTCGGCGGCGAACAGTTTGCCTACTGGGGACGCAGCCTAAGTCAGTGACGATTTTTTCCTGCCTATCTTGGCCCATACAAGCCGTATGGGTCAAGACAGGCAGGAAAACCTACTCAGCTTTTCCGAACTTCTATTTTTTTATTATCTAAATACAAATGTATCTATAGTTTTTAGATTTTTTTCCTGTATTTGCAGAATAAGACGATACTGGTCGCCAAATTTAAAAATACTAGGTCAACAGGGAGTATCCTGAATGAATTTTGATTCCTTTGAGTGTCGAAATCTCGCGGTAAAGGGTCTTGACAAGCAGACGGACGGACGGAGAACAAAATGAATAAGAGCCATCGCAAACAGGGCGACTTGTCGCCGCGTCTAGTCGCCGCGTCAGACGCGACATTGTCATTTGCTTCTGTCGTCTTGTCGTCGCGACTCTGACGCCAAGTGTGCGGAGATTCGAACAAAATATATGAAAACTGACGGCCGTAGCCTGTCGTTGCGTCTAGTCGCCGAACTGTCGCTGTCGCGTGTCGCCTAGTGTGCGCATAGGCTTAGGGTTCCGTTTTTTTCGGGACGGAAAAGATTTTTAGTAGTTAAGTATTAAAAATATGTTTAGTGTACATATTTTTAAAATACTAAAAATTTTTGCTGAGAAAAATAACGTATTTTACCAAAAATGTTTAGTGCTGCACTGAACAGGCCCATAAATCAATCCAATTGACACACTTTGGTTTTATCACCCTAGTTCGTTGGCCTATACCTTTCATCACAAATATCGGTTCGAGACCAAGGTCTAAGTAGTCTTAACGGCTGAACGATTTTACCGTACAGTGAGGGATTACAACGGGAAGTTTTCACTCCATGTGGCGAATTACACATACATACATAAGCTTACGCCTGTGTCCCAGAGGGGTAGGCAGGGACCAGGGACTGCCACCTGTCACGTTCCTGACAAATCACTTTCGCTTCATCGACATTCATTAGTCGTTGCCTGCACGCACGTTGGTATCGGGTACTTTTTATCTTGCTCTTTACTGGGGCGCCTGGGGCGTCTTTCACCGGCCCTTCCACTCACATTCGCTTGATATATTTGATTCGTCAGTCTTTCTTCCATCATCCTCTCCACATGTCGCAGATTTTTTGACACAAGTGACCAGCTAACACCATGGAAGCGTTCCTAAGGAGTGACCTCAGCTGCCTTACAGGGGTTTTGGCCTTGAAGAAACCCGGTGGCCTCTTAGGCGACCCTTTCGCATCATTAGCCGCTCGAAGTTATAGGACCCCTTCGAGTCAGTGGAAATATCCGATTGTACCCCGACCCGTATAATAATGAAGAACCGGCTGGGCCAGTGGGCTGGGGCTCGATTCTGTTAGTGCATTACAGTACAATTACAGTTACATCGTCGGGTCACGTGAAACGTGTTTTAATTCATGGAATTATTTATACGCGTGCTCGCGTTGACTAGAAGCGGCAGTGAAATTTAATTAATTTCACACGTTTATGCACCTATCATAGTACTGCCCTGGGCCGGGCCGGTTTCTGAACTGAGAATTTCACCAAGCAAGTAGGTACTTAAGTAAGTTTAGCCACTATCTTTTAAGAAATTAAACGAGGCAGCACTACAGTTAATAAGGTAGTTACTTTGCGAAATCCTTGAGTGTTGCATAATTAAATTACGGACATCTTAATTTATTTTTCCTAAATTATTGATTTTGGAATAAATTTTTCTCAATCAAAAACTTATTACAGGATAACTGACTGAAACATACCTCGAATATCAGCAATTTAATTGCCCATCAAACCCTTAGACCAAATTCACTCGTTTACATTCTCATTCATTGATTACTCATTGTGTTGCGATCAGTTAAAGGCTCGCCCACCTGCTGCCATAACATATAATTATGAGAACGGCATTCTCACGTGCCCTCAGTGTGCACGGAGTTTCGCCGTGAAGATAGGCTACATAAGCCATCTTCGAGCGCACCAGCGCCACATCTCTGATTACGGGTCAAAATGGTCGCCATGGCCATGGTCGGAACAATCATCATCATCACGTGTCCAACGTTCTAATATTATCATCAACCCATTATGTCCCCACCGAGGGGGACGGGTCTCTTCCCTGAGGAAGGTATTATAGGCCATACTCCACCACGGGAGCCAAGTCCGGATTGGTGGAGGCTTGTAAGACTAGTGGCTGGTCTTACAGTCAGAAGTTTTCAAGCCGCCTTAAGTGCTCTGACTTGGCTTAACGACTGCCATCTATCGACGGCAGCCGGCACCAACTGCTTAACGTGCCTTGCGAGGCACGGAACCGCTCGGAAAAACGACACTAGGGTTAGTCATAGAACGGTCATCTATCCATGCACTGAACGCGCCCTATGTTGCTTAACCTTCGTGATCGTTTAAGAACACTCGAGCAGCCGGGGATACGAGCGATTAATTCGAAATGTTCAGTGGCTAAACCAAAAAGTGTCCCACTTTTTCTTGCCGCTCAAAAAATGTCGTGGACGCCGCTGCACCCGAGGGTGTGCTTCCAAACGGATTCTCCGGCAAACGACCAACGGAAACGTTTAAAAATTCGGCCCTCGTCGCAAGTGGCGAATAAGACAATTAATTCATCCTCACACTCCAGCCCAGGGAGAGCAAAACGCTCGGACGCCGCGGGCGCTCTCGGCCCTCCGGGAAGACACACAATGGAAACAGGAAGCGAACCGATGCGGACCTATGCAGAAGGAACGAGGCATATAGGCACTTCTGCTCAAATAGACGAACTCTGTGCACCAGCAGGACGAGAGGTCCCGGGATCGAATCCCGGCTGGGGACAAAAAACTTCCAGGTCTTGGATGTTAAGAAAGAAAGAAGACTTTGTCAGCGAAACACCATGTACAGACTGTTAGCTTTTGGAATATACCTTGGGCTCTAGAGTGGGCTTCGGTTTTCGCCAAAAGCACACGAGTGTAATACTACTTCCTGCTCTGTATAAAACGTTTCTTCACTATTTTGAAAAGTTATGTTAAGTGCCATATTAGTTCCGATATTTCTATTACACGAATATATCAGATTCTATACGATAGTATTCGAGGTATATTCTAAAAGCTAACAGACTGTAGACACAAGTTACTCGTAAATATTTTTGACGTGGCTGTTTCTGGTTCCCACGACACTGGGTATCCTAGTGCGGGGCTAGGAGCAATGTATGTGCCTGTATATAAATGTTTATGTTTAAATGTCATCATCGTCAGCCTGCCTCTGCCCACTGCTGGGTATGGGCTTCCCCCCCCCAATTTTCATAAACGTTTGTAATTTGGAGCAAAGTATTTTTTTGCATTCCTTGAGAACTGTAAAAAGCCGAAAAGAAAGAAATAGGGGTTGTTCGTTAATTTTGTATCTTTATCAACCTACTTTATGACTCAAATACGATTTCACCACAATCTAATCAAGAAGCGTGTTCCCCTATTCTAAATATTTGCATGAAATGAAATGAAACTACTACTAAACTACTTCGCGTGACCCGACCGTGTATCTGTCAACGTACTATAATGCACAAAGAGAATCGAGGCCCGAGGGAGAGGAAGATGTAAAACTGATTTTAAAGTGTCGTTAATTACTTAAGTAGAACTGGAATGAGTCTCATCCAGTGCAGGTTGAAGGGGCTTGCAGAGGTACCAACACTTCTGTCCTAAACTATTCGGTGAGGGCTGAAAGTGGCGAATTCGGAATAAAGTTTCACGTTTGCACATGAATTTTCAAGTACACGGCACACGGGTAGCGTTCCTAGTAAATTTGTACTAGGAACGGCTAGGAATGGATGGGAAGGCATACAGGGTGGTGGATCTACTACTCGAAATGGGTGAATAGTGCTGGTAACAACATCAGCCGGGAAATCCAAATCAAGATTTAACCAAATAACAAAAGTGTTCGTACGCTATCCACGCATAACTTTCAGTTACTATGGCATGGACCGATGTTTCTAACAAATTTTTAAAATTCAAATTAGTTTCGAAAAATAATAACTTCCACACAACACAATCAATTGACCTGGTCATAAACTAGGATACCATGTGCTATGGTAACTAGGCCAGGACATTACAAACATGGGAAAACCTCCAGACTAAGGCCATTTGTACAAATGTACGGCGGGCCCCGATCGGGATTGAACCTAGAGGTCTTGGTAGGTAAGCGCCTCAAAGGCTAGACTAACGAAACAGTCAAGAAAGAAAAGGATATAACGAAAAAGTTCCTTGAAAATATTACGTTACTGGAGGGGTAGGCAGAGTCACGATCCTGACAGATCTCTTTCGCCACAACATTCATCAGCCATTGCATGCACATTGTCCGAGCGCCGCCTTTCATCATCTATCCATTACGTCCCCACCGAGCGGCACGGGTAGCCTCCTCGAGGAAGGAACAGGCCACACTCCACCACGGGGGCCAAGTCCGGATTGGTGGAGGCTTGTAAGACTAGTGGCTTGTCTTACTATAAGAAGTTCTCAAGCCTAAGGCCTCATGTATCGACGGCAGCCGGCACCAACTGCTCAGCGTGCCTTACACGTGAAAAATGCCACTAGCGTTAGTCATGGACAATGTCCCATTCATGGACTGAACGCGCCCTATGTTGCTTAACCTTCGTGATCGTTTAAGATTACTCAGGCAGCCGGGGCTACGAGCGATTTTTTATCTTGCATTTTATAGTAGCCTGGCATTCGCAACTCTCTTGAACGGAAACTGTGGAAGCATATTCGGAATTGTTTAGTTTTAGACTGGCACGTGAAACCTTTGGGTGGTGCGTCATTTGGCCAGTTATTTCAGGGGCCGGCTACCCAAGTGTCTAGTCCTTACTATGAGTATGCCAACAATTCCCAAGGGCCGGTGAGAATCCCAGGAACGCCGACTTTGATAGCGAAACGTCTCAAATAATAAAACCACGGAGAAATGCCTGCCGCGACTAAATATCTGCGCTGTTTTCTTCAACTCCACGTAAGAGGTAATAACTGGGAGTTATCTAAATAGTAATATCATATTCAAAGGATGAACGAGAATCCGTTGTTAGCTTACTAAAAAAACAAAAGCTGAGTTCGCGGAATTGCTCCTATATTACACTTACTAAATCGTGGATTCCCATCGTCTATCAAAATCCATACTAATTGCTTACACCTGCGTAAGGATTCCGACGGCATTGGTGAGCATAATTAGACCACTAGATATGAAGAAATATCTTTATGTAATAACATTTACATACTGGCACATTAATTGCTTCTGGCCCCAGACTAGGATACCCTGTGTCGTGGGAACCAGAAACAGCGACATCACAAACATGTAAACATCCAAGACCTGGGGTTTTTTTGGCCTAACCGGGGACCTCTCGTGGTAGGCAGATGCGCTAACCTCTGCGCCACATCGGTCGTGATAAAATAAAAGTAAATACTGAATTATCATTACGAAGAGAAGAAACAGCTCATCACTTAAAGTAAAAACAAGTCGGAACGTAGTATCTCCTATGAATCCTAACCGCGAAGTTTGGCTAATCGCGTATTCAGGTGCACACGTGACCCGGCAGAGCCCTCGGCCCTACTCAGGATCAAGGCATACTAATTGCTTGCCTATGTCATTCCTTGAAAACAAGAAAAAGAGTAGAAGAAAATAATCCTATGTCTACTCTAGAGTAGCCAGATAAATAACATATTTGATGCAAAGGATTCATCTAGTGGTGCAGCGGCGAACCGCTGCTAGCGTCTCAAGGGAAAATTTGGATCGGGTGTCTCCAGGGGCGGTATTTTGATTATCATCATCAACCCATTATGTCCCCACCGAGGGGCACGAGTCTCTTCCCTGAGGAAGGTATAGGCCGTAAAGGTCTCTGACTTTGCTTTCTTGCCATCTGTTGATGGCAGCCGGCACCAACTGCTTAGCGTGCCTTGCGAAGCTCGAAACCGCTTGGAAAAGTGCCACTAGCGTTAGTCATAGACGGTCAACTACCTACCCATGCACTGAACGCGCCCTATGTTGCTTAACCTTCGTAATCGTTTAACCCTTTTAAGACTATTGGTATTATAACGTACCATCGGATGTTCAAAAAAACTCCTCTTGAAAGGGTTAAGATCACTTAGGCAGGCGGGGCTACGAGCGATTCTCGAGAAAAAATATTACAAAAAAGTTAAAGCGTTGAGATACATTATCCAGGATTTTGCAAGTATTGTAAAATGCATAAACTTAAGTAACTGTTTATTCATTATTGAAAATTCTACACTAATCTAATATAATAAGGATGATTCATAAACATTAAATTGAATACACAGATATTTTGATTAATTTATGCCTCTTAGTAACTAGAGATGTCATTCATTACATCTCTTTTACCTATTATGTAATTTTTAAAGGCATCGAAGCCATCGCCTATATTTGGGTAACGTTTTGGTTTTGGCAAGATCCTCGATCGATGTTCGCCGCTTTCGTCTGCAATACATTGAATTCCAAACGTCGTGTGACTAGTACGACTGGGTGACCCAATACGCCTCTGCACATGCCCTATTTACGGTGTACAGCGGCTAAGAAAACGGGGCAGCGTTGGGAATGCATGCCGTTTTATGCCGCGTCGCGGGCGAGGCGTGCGGCGTGCCTTTTTGTCCTAAGACTCAGCATAAAGACCGTGGAATGCCGCGAGAACGCTGCATGTTTCTCCTTGTGTTTCCAGGAATCTATGTCACGGCGCCTTGTGAGTTTGCCTTTTCATGCGGGAGCTGAAAAGGGCGTCGAACGGCAAAAGGAGCAGATTTTTCACTATAAAAAGACGCGTCAGTGTAATGAGACTGGATATTGTTACTGCTCCGGGGTAGAGCGAAATGGAGCGTAGGATGTGAGCATATTGGAGCAAAAACTTGGTCGCCAAATAGTGTTCAGTTTTGGAGTTCCGTACTGAAAGGTCTCTTGTCTCGAATGGAGACCACATATCGGCTAGCGCAGCGTAGGACGACCAGCCACAAGATGGACAGACGATCTCATCCAAGTGGCGGGAAGACGCTGGATGCAAGCCGCTTCCGACCGGTCTTTTTGGAAATCCATGGAGGAGGCCTATGTCCAGCAGTGGACTTCTTGTGGCTAGAAACTAGAAACTGCGGCCTACGAAACGACTAGTAATAGGCTCCGGTTAGTTTATGAAAGGTAATAACGATCGAAATACATACTTCGACCAAATAGGGGATATATAAGAAGGGCAACATAAAGTGTACCCGAAACCGGCGTGCGTGCATGCGAAGACTAATGAATCTCGATGAAGCGAATGTGATTTGTAAGGATCGTGGCAGTCCTTGGTCTCTCCTGTCCCTCTGGAATACAGGTATGAGATTGTGTATGTATGTACGAAAGAAGGAGGTCCATTACAAAAAACTTTTTATTTTTTATTTTCGCTCAGTCGCATAAACGCAGGAAAAGTAAAAATAGGTGCATTGTAAACAAGAATCAATTTACTTAGGTGTGTTTGTGGTGCAATTATTTCTTGTTATAAAAACAAAAACGGCCAAGTGTCAGTAGGACTACCTCGATAAGTGTCCCCAATTGAATGATAGAAATAGTAGACTTTATACGTCCCACTGCAGCCACAGGCCTTCTCTCATAGTGTGGCTGGCGGCAGCATTGGTGGTTTCTTACTTTTCGTAAGAATGTTCATTGCAAGTTGGTACCTATTGCATGAGATGAGATGAGATGAGATGGATGAGAGTAGCCGAGTACCGTGCTCAGTGGAGTGAAATAGTAGAGGCCTAATGTCCAGCAGCGGACGAGCGTAGGATCAATCATCGCGGATCGAACATAGATAATGATGATTGGAAGTATTCATTGCACTCATGGGTCTTAAGGTTCTTAAGGAGATGGACTTTCATACCAACTTTGTATGAAAGGTGATTATCAACTATGATTTAAGGTGATTTGAGAAAAAGATGGTCAGAGTGGAATTTTTTTCGCTGCCTTTTTCTCCAGTACTTTCGGCCCCAAGTCAGCGGCTGTCCTTAACATTATAAGTACATTGACATTGAACAAACAGAATGTAAATTCTTTACATTGAAATAAATTTCTGATTTCTTAGAGTATAAGTAGGCTTAATACCTCTGCCCTCGTAAGGAAGAACGCAGTAATAGCCATTACTGCGTTTTTACTTTGGATGCAAAATTGGGCTCCCTGGTGGTATAACTATCTATAGGTGAAAAAATAATGGTGGCTGTAGGTCTACTAGAAACCTGAAATTTCAGTAAGAAAATATGGAGTAATGTATGAAATCCTTCTAATCCTAAGAAATAAATAGCTATTTACTCAAAACTGCGTTATTACGATTACTGCGTTCTTCCTTACGAGGGCAGACCTATCTACATGCGAGAGGTCCCGGGTTCGATCCCCGGCTGGGGGAAAAAACTCCAGGTCTTGGATGTTTACATGTTTGCGACATCGCTGTTTCTGGTTCCCGCGACACAGGGTATCCTAGTGTAGGGCCAGAAGCAATGTATGTGCCTGTATGTAAATGTTTATGTTTATATATTATTAACGCTAAATACGTTAGATAAATATAATTATTTGTTAGGTTGTAGCACAGTACCCTTGGTGCGCGGGTCCGCCTCGCTCTTGGCCGGCTTTTCAACTTGCGAGATTAATAGTCGGTGGCTCTTCGTTTCTCGACCCGGGCCAAGTTCGCTGAATTTTGTGATTGGATTAGTCACCATGGCAACGTGTCACCAGCTAGCGGCAACATTTCAGCTCTCTCCACAAAGTATTTAAGGGTGCCCAGGGAGGTAATACGCGCGCCACCGACGAAAAGTAAAATCTTTTTTTTTACATATCGAATTTGCATTCTGTCTGTACAATCTCTAGAGTAGACAGTGATTTAGAGGACTCCATACAAAGAATCTAGAATACGAACATTACAGTTCTCACCATTTGTGGTGAGAACTGTAATGTTGCCGCTAGTTGGCGACACGTTGCCATGGTGACTTTGGTCTTTAAGGGGGTCCAGGGGGTAACCCTAGCGCCACTGAGGAAAAAAAATCATATCTTTTTACAGAACGAATTTGCAGAAAGTGTCCGTTCAATCTCTCAATCGTTTTCCGCTGCATCGATATACAGCATACATCTACTGTACCGTCCGGCCGCTGGGAGTATACGATCCTGACAGGTCATGTTAGAACGGACGACGTAACCTTGAAGTGGCGTTAAATTTTCGATTAAAATTTTTTTATGTCCTATTTATCCTACTAGCAAATAATTGTCATTGAAACTTTATCATTGTGTAAACTTACATTATTTTCAACGAGGCACAATCGTAAGTGTTGCGTGTTCTTTTTTACTAGCTCTCTGTAAGCGTTGTGTTAAGTTTAGTTTTAAAAATGTACCTTTTGTCATCAGGTGCCTCTACTTTTTAACAATAAAGAAGTCCTAACACCCAACGAAGTCTCCTTATTCCTCCATCTTCTGAGCTTCCTGGGCTTGTTACGTGACAATTATTTATATTTTGCACAGTGATTTAAATGTTAAATAAGAAGAAATCAATATTTAATGTTCGTGCTTAAAATCCTTACTACGTTGTCACAAGGTTATGTCAACCGTATTTTTTTGTAGTGACGTACCAAAAATAACGAAAATAATAACGGTCCCTTTAACGATACGAAGTTGATGAACAGGCTTTAGAAAAAGATCATCGCGTTCTCAGAATCTCTCCGTACCACTGCCGTACAAAGCGATTGACCTGATCTGGGCTCAAATAAAAGGTAGCACAGCTCGCCACAACACTTCACCGCCATTCGGCACAAAAAAGATGATGACCCTTCTAAAATGCCTGCGAAAATGGCACAAGAGATGACTGAGTGAAGGTCGTCCTAAAAACAAAACTACTTAATCGTGAGTCAGTAGCAAAAGCTAGTTAAGAATAACGTAAGGAATGATAACGTTGATTTTCTCCCATCACTAGTCATATGAAACAGACATGATGTGTCAGGATCGTATACTCCCAGCGGCCGCACAATAGGTACTCTTTGTTTTTCTCACTGTAGCTTCACATTCCACTTTTGTCTTTTTGTGCCTTATTTTTCTGTATTTACTTTTCCTGTGTAATTATGTATGTCTACGTGCCGTTACATACATGTTTTTCTTCTTCTAATGTAGACAGTGATTTTAACACCCACGACAAAGAACCTTGGATCACGAACGGGACTAGATAGCATTTATGCCAAAAACATTCGTTTTCGGCGTTAATGCCCTCTCGTCCTATGTTTTGGCCTATCGATTTTCACCTATGGATTCACGGTTACGCGTACTAAGAATCATTATTAACATGACTAAGAGATTGCACACACTTTTTGAAAATTTGATTTAAAAAAAAATGTTTTTTTTCGGTGGCGCTATTTTTACTCAGTGGATCCCCTTAATAAATGAAATCGCGGACCTATCCGCGCCAAAAGAATCAACCAATAATTGGGAGCCTTCCAAATTGTCAAATGGGAAACTTGCATTGAAGTTAGGTTGGAGTGACATTGCTTTAAACCATAGGAGACTAGCTGTTTTTACGTGGAGCATGCTGTCTCGCTCGCACAATTTAATATGGCACAGACCGGGAAACTCGGAAAACTTGAAAGCCACGATAATTAATTTAATGGCTGATGATAAACATAATAAAATTGCGGTTGTTTCTTATCCTGTATAATCTTCCAATATTATCATTAAAATATCCGTGAGTAATTGTACTATGTTTCTTTTTTATATCTTTCTTTCTAATTTAATTATGCATCAAATCTTCAGACGACATTTAGACAGTATAACAAAAATGTGCTCGCGAGACAGCCAAGCTGCTCGTAAGCGCCGCCGTCTTAAAAGTTAAAAGTAATAGTAATAATTTCAACTTTTATAATCTTTATAAAAGTCGAAAAACATTTTTTTTTTATTCCGATAGTAAATCGTAATCGACGTCTCAAAAAAATGCGAAATATCAAGTTAGAATAATCTGACATTAATTGGTTTGTTCACTGAATTCTAAGCGTTTTTTAACAATGTGATCTCGTAAAAAGATTATTTTGAGATGACTTAAATATTGATAACGCTTCATACGTTATTTAAGGCGTTACCGGTACCATATGACCTCAAAGCAACATGGACTACTTTTCGACAGGTAATAAGTAGGTATATAATATTATGAAAATATTTAGTTGTTAAGAAATAACTTAACCACGATTATATACCTTTTTACGTGGCCCTACAGCTCACTGAAAGGAGATTTTCCTAACAAAGTCGGAAATTTCATATAAAGTTCGTTCGGTTCCGCTATACAATGTGCGCCTTCAGTCAAATCAGCTCTCAAGGGGAATCCCCGTGCGTTTTATCCTGTATTAAGGATAGAGCACACCAATGCGATCGCGATGGCGGTGGCGCATGGCGATGCGATGCGTGTCCATGTCCATACAAAATATTGCTGACGTATGTATGGTCCGCCGTAATCCGTGTTTTATCCTATACGCGCACCGTCACAAAGTCATGTTTCCGACAGGATAAGATAAGAATATTGTAGTGCTAAGGTTCCCACTATATTATAATCCGGACAAACCGCTTCAGACTATCTCGAAATTGTAACAAATGGCTATTTGATAGGTTTTCTTCAAATTGTTAAATATTCATGGAGCGAGTGATGATAAATTCTTCAGTGTATTTCTTCTAAAAAAAAAGTAATTAAAATACGGACGGAACCATACCACCGTTAGAAGTGCTGGGATTTGATGGAAAAATGGGAAAACCTATTAATAAGATCGCTTTAAACCAACCGTACCCCTGACCATACCCCTGGTGGTAAGTTAAACGGCACCACGGAGTGTAGGTCAAGTGGTGACCTACATATCTTTTTTAAGTTTGACAGCTATCCCACTGTGAACAACTGACCCAACGGGCCAAAAAGTACTAGGCTTGCATAAGCTTTGAGCAAGTCTAGGAAATTACTGGACTATACTTTATTCATCTTTAGTGGTTTGGTTAGTATAAAAGGGAACCTAACATGTTCAGTTTATGCAACCCTAGTACTTTTTGACTTCAGAAGTACCTATACTATTCCACTCCGACCAACTTCATAGTTGTTCCGTTGGGAACTCTTTTAAAAGCTTAATAATATGGTTGATTTGAGTAGGCAGCATTACGGTGGTATGGTCCCGTCCCACCCTACCCCCAGGGGTATGCTGGGTGGGGTTTTGCGGGATCAGCTGGTAACAAAGTAACAATATAATTTTCAACCAATCAACATACGATTGCTAAGACACAGGTTCGTTGTAGAAAATAGGTGTACCTACGAGGAACATTCTAGACGGGGGCTGCAGCCGGGGGCGGGTTCTTGGCTACCGGCCAGGAGACCGGCTTCACCGGCCGGCTCTGAACGAACGTGACCTAATGCCGAATGCAAAATATCGACAAGAATTGTGTTCTTCCGCAACCTTCGGTGACTAATATGGACTCTTGAAATAAACCGCAATAACGTATTGAGTCGTAGTCCACACACTCACGCATATTACTATGATCAATAGTTGAGTTTACTTACCACTATGGTTTCGACTCTGTGGAAAAGGAGGGTCCCTAATATTGAAAAGTTTTTCATAAAAATGTTCAGACTGTGACTACATACCAAAATACTGTGCTATTATTAATGTTTTGACATAGCAGGTGTTGATTGCACTCATATGAGTCATGAGCTTCTTATTAAATACATATCCGTACCAGCTTATGTATTAGATTTAAGGTGATTTGAGAAAATATGGTCGGGGTGGAGTTTTTTTCCGCTGCCATTGTCTCCACTACATTTGACTCCAAGGCAGCGGTTAACATTATAAGTACATTGATATTCAACAAACAGAATGTAAATTCTTGAAAGTTGAAATAAATTTCTGATTTCTAGAAAAATTAAATGCGAGACGTCACATCCCCACGTTTGGTAAAGTGTTTAAATTTTTCATTTTATTTTCAACAGCTGCCGTCGATAGATGGGTGTCGTTAAGCCAAGTCAGAGGCCTTACGCCGCCGGCTTGAAACCTCTGACAGCGAGACCAGGCACTAGTCTTACAAGCCTCCACCAATCCGGACTGGGCCATCGTGGTGGAGTATGGCCTATACCTTCCTCAGGGAAGAGACTCGTGGCCCTCGGTGGGGGCATAATGGGTTGATGATGATGACACGCGCTGCGGAATAAATTTGTGAGTTACGGATGGGCACTGACTGAAAATCAGGGTTCACACAGCACAACGCTGAGTCAGCTGTATTTTTTGGGAACCTACACCCACCACAAGTCTGTGGTCAGACAACTGTAAAAAAAATTAAAAATGTACAGTCTGTTAGCTTTTACAATATACCTGAAAACGGCGAAACACGTGTTCAATCAATTGTGTTGAAGAGTATTTATTTTAAGTTTCAAGAAAATCAGACAACATTTTTTATACCTCCCATACAAATTTTGGCAACCCTTTTCGCCCCCTTGGGGTTGAATTTAAAAAAATCCGTTCTTATTCCTTGCCTAACTTATATACAGATCCTCTGTGCAAAATTTCAGCTTCCTAGGTCAAACGGCTTGGGCTGGGCGTTGATGAGTGAGTCAGTCAGTCAGGACTTTGAATTTTATATATATAGATTGTTATTTATAACTTTAAATAACTTTTCAAAATAGTGAAGAAAAGTTTTATACAGAGCAGGAAGTAGTATTACACTCGTGTGCTTTCGGCGAAAACCGAAGCCTACTTTAGAGCCCGAGGTATATTCTAAAAGCGAACAGATTGTAGTCACATTTTTCTTTTTTTTTTTTGTTAGTTGTCTTATTTCTGTGATGTGTCTTCTCGTTATATTTTTTTCTTCTTCATCTAGGGAGATAAAGAGAATTCGTGACTGAACATAATGTCTATTTATGACCGAATTTAGGATTCCGTTGCGGAATGACTATAAGTGGATCGCTGCACAGAGGGTGTAAAGGAGGTTCTACTGAATACCCGCGACAAAAGAAATGAGGCGTTTGAATAAATAACTCAGATTGACGACAGATCTCTGTCAAAGGAAATTTAGGAAGCTTCGTCATTTGTTTGACTTTATGTTATCTTGTAATGTAAGCAGCCTATATTCGTTCCATTTTAGGGCACAAGCCATCTCTCAGAGAGAGAGAGAGAGAGAGAAAGAGAGAGCTCTCTCTCTCGAGAGAGAGAGAGAGAGAATGAGCTTAATCATCACGCGTGCCCGCCGCGGTTGGGCGATTTCAAGCGCTGAGGTTTGTGAATAGCATGACACTCAGTTTTCCTTCACAGCAAGCGAGTGGCATTGCTACTATAACTTCACAAATGTACATAACTTAGAAAACTAAGTCATAGTCATGCTCGCACTGGCAATCGAACCTGGGTATCGCGCTTACGAGTCCATTGTCCCACCCCTTGCGCTACCACCGCACAAGATATAATAATATTTCGGAGTTTTCAATAATGAAATATGGCATGGTCCAAACGAGACAGCGAGGATACCTTTCTTTAGGAGGTGCAATTTTACGTCCGTATTTTTGTCATATAATTAAAGTTATTTCAGCCTTTGGAAAGGGTACGGACGTTCTGACCTAGTTGCCTGGATGACCCATCACTTAGACCTAATTAATTTTTGCTTTATTTTGGTGTACAGAGCAGAAACCGCTTACATAGTACCTATACAGGGTTTTTGATAAAATGGGCAATTCCTAAAACAACGAAACTAGAGTCGAATTTTAGTCGAAGATTTTATATTTTGACGACCTCTGTGGCGCAGCGGTTAGCGCATCTGCTTACCATGCGAGAGGTACCGGGTTCGATCCCCGGCTGGGGAGAAAAAAAAACTCTAGGTCTTGGATGTTTACATGTTTGTGAAGTCGCTGTTTCTGGTTCCCACGATACCGATCCTAGTGTGGGGCGAGTAGCAATGTATGTGCCTGTATGTAAATGTTTATGTTTTTATATAAGCGTAGTTTTAAACATAAGTTAGTGTTAGTTATTTTTATTTCTGTTAGGGTCTGTTTCACAATCTGCAGATAAAGTTCCGGATAAGCTATCCGCAACCAGGGCTGCCGTTTGTTCTGAATTAGAAACCATAAACGAACACACGCTATAAAGGAAATTTATTTAAATTTAGAACAAACGGCAGCCCTGGTTGCGGATAGCTTATCTGGAACTTTATTTGAACATGGTGAAACAGGGCCTTAATATAATTTATATGTACAATAAAAAGTCTAGAATTTTTATTCTTTCAAATTATGGAGCATTGTTTCTGAAATACACAGGTTTCAAAATATTAGTGTTCATATAATTTCATCAAATATCGCGTCCTCAGTATAAGGTTGTTGTAACATAAGGAGTTTTTTGGAGTTAAAAATCTTTTTTCAGACCTCTGTGGCGCAGCGGTTAGTGCATCTGCCTACCATGCAAAGGCCCCGGGTTCGAACTCCGGCTGGGGATAAAAAACCCCACGTCTTGGATGTTTACATCTTTGGATTGTCGCTGTTTCTGTTCCCCACGACACAGGGTATCTTAGAGTGGGGCCAGACGCATTGTATGTGCCTGTATGTAAAAGCCACGATCAGAGAGTTCTCTCTCTCTTCGTGGATTTTTAATCCCACAAGATGGTGGCCAGCCTTCCTTATCTTCTCCCTCCACTTGCATATAAATATACCTACACTATACTATATTTTACTAGCGAACCCGACTGACTTCCCGTCTTAACTATGAATAATGATTTCGCTGCACGCTGCAGTGGTTGCTACGCCGATGTACAATAGGGATTAGTCTTTATATAGATACTAACTGATCCGGCAAACGTTGTTATAACAACCTATTCTAAGTCCTACTGATTAGACATATAAAATTTCATCAAAATCGGCCAAGCCGTTTCGGAGAAATATGCGATTTTTATGTATGTAATTTCTTTAATTGTAACTTTTATTTGTCTCTTGTTTATTATGTGCAATAAAGAATATTCTTATCTTATCTTATGCGCACTAAACACGGTGAGTGGTGGTGACACGATAATTTTAGGTATATATAAGAAAGAAAGAAAGAAAGAAAGAAAGAAGAAAATGAACATTCAAAAGACAAACGCCATAAGGTTATATTAAAAAAGTTAATAAAATTTAATATGGTGGTGAAGTATTCTTAAATTTTCTAATTTTCCGCGCTATTTTCTATTTTTTTTTCTTTCATAAGAACCTTCTCCTGATAATAAGAAACACAACAAAAAAAGTTAGCTTCATCCAGGGATGCATTTTTATATATAAAGGTAGGTAGGGACACCATTCGGTGCGAGCGTCAGCAACAACACAAAAATAGAAAAAAAAACAATAAATTTTGAGTGTTCCCCATACCTACTAAGAACTGAATTTTTTTTTTTTTCATCAAACCCATACGTGTCTATAAATAGGTCTTCAGAAATAATATTAAGGATCCTAATATATTTTTTTTCTAAACCGTTAGTTAGTCGTTAAACGTTAGTCTAATAGTTTGCGCGTGAGACACTTCCAAAGTGGTAAAATGTGTGTGTCCCCCCCCTGCAACTTTTAAAGTAAGAGAATGATAAAACTAAAAAAAAATATATGATGTACATGCAAACTTTCACCGAAAATTGGTTCGAACGAGTGTGGGTGCCGCTGGAAAATGTATTTACTTTTAAGTTATGAGCAATAAACCATTTTTTACTTTACTTTACTTTACTTTTACGAGATCTAGTTAGTATATTTTCTTTAATTCGTCATAAATCGTAAACTCCAATTTACCTCCCATTCAATCATCTCGAGCCTCATGTATCTATTTGAACGACCCATATCTAAATTGAACTGCTCTATTAAAGGTTCTCTATCTAAATTGAGATTTAATAGCGGTGGTAGAGCTGAGGTAGAAAGCCAGCCTCATATGTGGATTCGCTCGTAGCTTGGGCTGCCTGAGTGATCTTAAACGATCACTAAGGTTAAGCAACATACGGCGCGTTCAGTCCATGGTTTCTGTCTATGACTAATGCTAATGGCATTTTTCCGAGCGGTTCCGTGCTACGCAAGGCACGTTAAGCAGTTGGTGCCGGCTGCCCTCGATAGATGGCAGTCGTTAAGCCAAGTCAGAGGCCTTAGGGCGGCTTGAAAACTTCTGACAGTAAGACCAGCCACTAGTCTTACAAGCCTCCACCAATCCGGACGTGGCCCCCGTGGTGGAGTATGGCCTATACCTTCCTCAGGGAAGAGACCCGTGCCCCTTGGTGGGGACATAATGGGTTGATGATGATGATGACACAATTTCGCAAAGCAGTTTGCTGGCTAATAAAATGGGAAGGATGTGTAGTATGCTGTCACCTCACCCACACATAAGTATGTAACATGCTCTCTTCTCGACGGTACAATACTCGTACACAACGTTACTCCATATAGACGCCGTTTCAATAACCTTCCCATAAGTGTTTTCAACATAACAAGAGCCTTGAGATAAATCACTGGGTTCAATCAGAGGTATATTGCGTTCGCAGATTCCAGTAAATGCTCAAACGCAATGTTCCGTTAAGACGAGACGCGATTATTCTAAATTGAGCTTATTCTTTCCAATTTGCATAGAAATCAGAAAAATTATTTCAACGTAAAGAATTTACATTCTGTTTGTTGAATGTCAATGTACATACTTATAATGTTAGCCGCTGCCTTGGGGCCGAACGTAGTGGAGAAAAAGGCAGCGAAAAAAAACTCCACTCTGACCAACTTTTCTCAATTCACCTTAAATCTAATACATACCTAAGTTGGTACGAAAATCTATATACCTAAGAAGTTCGTGACCCATGAGTGCAATAAACACTTGTTACGTCAAAACAATACTAGCACAGTTTTTGTTATGCAGTCACAGCGTCTGTACATTTATAAAAAAAGTTAGTAATCCGATAAACCTATAAATATGAAGTACCAATGACTTGCTCGTTGTGGAATTGGTTTACTGATAATCGGTTTGCATATCAGATGTACGATGTATCTTTAGGCGATTGGTATCGTCCAGGATTTAGTGCGTAGAGGAGCTAAATAAAGTAAGATAGGAATGACAATATAAGTAAATGAGTAAAGCATACTCCGTTTATGAACCCGTCGTCCCAGAATACCCTCAGCCCTCGGTAGAGCACGAGCGGACTGGGCCAACACGCTTACATATTCATAAGACCTGAATCAGCCCCAGCGGCGAGACTCCCGAGATCTGTTTTATTTCATCCACTTAGTTAGATAAGACATTTTACATTGGAAGCATATTATCTCTGTGGCAATGGAGAGCTTCGTCCTGAGTTAAATTCAGTTCCATCTATAGAGCATCCGAAGCGGAATGAATTAAGTTGAATTGAGTATGTAAGACGGGTTTCTCAGTTGAGAATTTTCACTAAGTAAATACTTACGTAAAGTTCCGTCACGCTCTTTTCTGAGAAATTTGACGAGACAGCACTACAGTTAAGTAATTACTTAGGGGAAATCTCAATTCAGAAACTGGCCTTAAGTGCATCGAACGAAAACTGTAACGCAAACGAAAGCTGTATTATATTATCTTGAATGAAAGTTTGGAGGCTCGCCCTGTAAACGATTACAGAAAGCATACAATACTTTTTATGATATTTTATAGTAGAATAACAGACATAACGACGCCAGTTTTTTATTTTTTATGGATAAGAGAAGATTAGATTGGGTAGACTAGGGTAGGGTAAGGTAAGGTAGGGTAGGATAGGGTATGGTAGGATAAGATATGACACAAAAGGATAAGTCTTTATATTTTCGTGTACACCAAGAAAAACACAAACATAAAATATTTACAAACATATGTAGGATAGCAATACGGATTTTAATTGTATTCTGAATTTATTGCATTTGTATTTTTAGACTTAAGTATTTTTATAATATGATAGCTGGTCCGGAAAGCTTTGTTTTGTCAAATTAATTAGCCTACGACCTAGACCCTAACCAACCAAACATACACAAAAAATCATCGAAATCGGTATAGCCATTTCGAAGGAGAAGAAACACTGTGCCACGAGATTTTTATATATTAAGAAAATAATGATAACTTTTACATATTAGATTTAATTTAAGTAAGAGCAATATATGAATAAGCAGTCTTTTATTATTTTAACTTACATTTACATTACGTTGAAATTAAGTACCTATGCACACAAAAAGGTTCTGTTGCATAATCTTAGTAAAATAATGATCTTAGAATATGAGAATAAGAGTATATGATCAATCATTATACTCAGAGTCTATTATTATTTTTATTATTGTACACAAGAAAAAAATAAAATCGAAATCAAATATTTTATTTGTAGTACAAACAAAATGTTTACTTTATGAAAGTCAAAGTCAATGTTGTTAGTTTCACAATTAATAGATTACATGGAGAAGAAACTAACAAAGCTAAAAACTAAATTGTTTTCGGCATTTTGACTGAGGTAGATAGTTTGACTGAAAAGCTATTAATCTCAGAATAATCTATGAATGTTACATTGTTGCCAGTAACAATATATTATATCGGTGAGTTTCCTCAATATGGGGAAGTAATCCATTTTAAGCCCTGTTTCACAATATTCAAATAAAGTTCCAGATGGAGTCTGACAAGCGAGTCCTGGGACACGATTTGGAAGCGATTTATTTCGAATTCTTCATATGGCCACACTCTGACTATCAAACTTAGGTATTTCAGCTGCAAGTAGTACAGCCCAAACAGTTCGATACTCGTCCTAGATTTAAACAACAAAAAAAACTTTTGTTTCTATTCAACATAATTTTACCTATGTTTTAGTATGCACATACCATGCCCAGTACGGGTGGTCGCCGTGGGAGTATTAGACCAAAACCCTCCATCCTCTACATTGGCACATTAAATGCGAGATCTCTCGTCGGAGTCGGCCGGCAAGAAGAATTAGAACACGCCCTGTCTAAAATAAAGTGGGACATAATTGGGCTCTCGGATGTCGAGAATGAAGGAACATATATTCTAGAACACGAAAATTACATATTCATGTACATATAAAGAAATAGAGCAACTCTACAGTAAAATTCGCTACGCCTTAAACATAAAACACTCAAATATAATTTTGTTGGGCGATTTTAATGCTAAGATTGGTCAAAGAACACCTAAAGAACACTCCATAATGGGACCCTGGGGATATGGAAGTCGAAATGAAAGAGGCAAGATACTTTTGGACTTCTGTGCAGAAAACGAAATGTTTATAATGAATAGCTATTTCAAGAAAAAACCAAAACAAAAATGGACTTGGCGTTCACCGAATGGAAAAACTTACAATGAAATAGACTTTTGCATAGCAAAGAAAAATAAACTAAATACCATAGAAAACATCGAAGTAATTAATACTACCTTCCCAACTGACCACAGAATCGTACGAGTAACCTATATAATGAGCCACAAAGAAAATAATTCCCGAACTACATATCACAGAGGTAAACAATTTGGCTACACACCAATTGAGCAAGAATCTCTGAAGAATATTTTTATCACATGTAATAAACCTGTAGAAAATCTTAACCTTCAAGAAGACTGTACAAACACTGTCAGAAATATTCAAAACACAATTACAATTACCGAAAATACCTGAAACAAGAAAAATCGACCAAATTATAACAGAAAAAGTTAAGCAATTAATATTAGAACGAACAAAAATAAAAGAAAAGTCAAATAAAACTGATTCAGACAAGAAAACATTTAAAAGACTCTATTCAAAGACCCGAACTCAGATAAGAAGGAATAATGAAACATACCGCTCTACTATAATTGAAGAGGAGTTAGAAAAGCGAAGATCGGTGAAAAGAGGAACCAAGCGACTATGCGATAGCAAGCAATGGATACCGGCGTTAACAACCAGCTCCGGTAGAGTCTCTGCCAATAGAAATGACATTATAGACACGGCCTCAGAATATTATCAAGACCTATATTATACAACCGAGAATAGAACGACAACGTATACAGCTGAATCAACCGAAGAGAGGCCGCCGCTTTTCTTAGAATGTGAGATACGTAAAGCAATTCTGTCATTAAAAACCTCGAAAAGTCCCGGAGAGGATGGCGTTACAAACTATGTTCTTTAAAGCCATGTTAGACCCATTGACGTCCATACTAACTCAACTGTTTAACAAAATAATTGAACACGAAACGATACCCGAGGAATGGGAAACTTCCGTTATAACTCTACTTTATAAAAAAGGCGACCCATTGAACATCGGTAATTATCGACCAATTTCCCTTTTGCAGTCTATGTATAAACTATTTACAAATGCTATCCTAAATAGAGTAAAGAAAACCCTAGATTCCGAGCAACCAAGAGAGCAGGCTGGCTTTAGACAAAAATACTCTAGACACTAGATCACATTTTTACATTAACTCAACTGATAGAGAAATATAAAGAGCACGATAAGCCTCTCTACATAGGGTTTGTTGATTACGCTAAGGCTTTTTACACAATATCACATGAAGCTCTTTGGACCGCACTTAAAAAGCAAGGTGTCAATATCAAATACGTGAATATTCTGAAAGAAATTTACAGCAAGAGCAAATCCAAAGTGAAACTGGAAAGAAAAGGAAAAGAGTTCGAGGTACAGCGAGGAGTGAGACAGGGAGACCCCATCTCTCCGAATCTCTTTACATCTCTTTTGGAAGATATATTTCGACAGCTGGATTGGTCTGAACGAGGAGTAAACATTAACGGAGAATTCTTGAACCATTTGCGCTTTGCAGATGACATAGCACTGATTACTGAGAACCACGAAGACCTTAACTATATGCTAACCACGTTAGATCAACAAAGCAAAAAGTGCGGCTTAGAGATGAACCCAATAAAGACATGCGTCATGACCAATGTAGAGCAGATAAAGATCGTAATACATTCCCAAAATATAGAGTGTGTCAAAGAATACATATACTTAGGACAAAACATTTCCTTCGAAAAGAAACCCGTACTTGAAGTAGAAAGAAGAATAAAAAAGGCATGGAGCGCATATTGGTCACTGAAACATATATTTAAATCAAAGACGAATATCAAACTCAAAAAGAAAGCTTTTGACTCTGTAGTGACACCGACTCTATTATATGGTTGCCAAACATGGCCGCTCACCTCAGAAATCATAAAAAAAATAAAAGTCTTTCAACAGACTGCAGAGAGAAGTACATATGTTAGGACTGAGACTGGTAGACAAAGTACGACTAACAACAATAAGAAAGAGAACCAACCTTATAGACGCTGCAAAACTAGCATGCTGCCTGAAATGGAGATGGGCTGGTCACCTAGCAAGAACGAATGATGAACGCTGGAGTGAGAAAATGCTACATTGGTATCCACGCGGGTCGCGCCGCCTCCCGGGCCGGCCGCGACGCCGCTGGCGAGACGACATCGTGGCTTGGACCAGCATCACCTGGACGAGGCTAGCCGCGGACAGGCACACTTGGCGCGGGATGGAGGAGGCCTATGCTCGACATACGAGCAATCCAAATTAAAATAGACATTGCACAGAGTAATTTAATTTAAATGAACTAATGATAACTATTTATATTTATTGAATTTTATTGACATTAATTTTTACTATTATACTTCAGCTTGAAAGCTAATTATTATTTTAAGTGAGTGAAATTGAATTAATTGAGTAATTATTTTCATTATTATGTAATTACAAAATAAAATCAATTGTATCACTTCATTACTAAATTGGCTTGAATGTTAATAGAATTGTTACTGTATTTTATGTCAAGTTATGAACGAATCCACTATGCATGTAGTGTTTTTTGGAAATAAATGGCTTATTATTATTATTATATTTGTTTTAGTATGTACATACGAGTTATAATGTTTAAAGCAAACATGAATTATTTCTTGTTGTAAGGTCTGTCGGATGACGAAAATGTTAAACGTCAGATCGAAGACTTGAGAAAGAAGAAAGAACTCAAAGTATTTGAGAAAAAAGATATGAATCAGATTTTGATTATGGTTCAGCATTAATAAATGTTTATAAGTTTATGTGGTGCATCTTTATTATCCCTGTTTTTGGTGGAGTGGAAATGTTGGTTTTGATGTAGTTAAGGTTTTCGTTTTGTTTATTCATTGGAGAATCATTTTAGTCTCCAAAATTCATTGGAGACTAAAACTAATTAAACAAATAATCAAGTTAAGCAAAAGTATCAAGATGGTTTATTCAGACGATAAGCAGGGTTATCAACTAAAAGATTTTTAAATTTCCCGCCAAAGGCTTGAGCCACGACTCACTTGCCGCACTCTAAGCTATCCGCAACCAGGCCTGCCGTTTGTTCTAAATTTAAATAAATTTCCTATATTGCGTGTGTTCGCTTATGGCTTCAAATTTAGTTGCGGATAGCTTATCCGGAGCTTTATCTGCAGATTGTGAAACAGACCTTATAATAAAGAACTAGTTATGCCCGGTTCCTACAATATACGCCTACCGGCTACGATCGGTTTTCCCTACAATTTATTGACGGTTCGTAGGAATTTCGTAGGAATTGTAACCGATCGTAAGCAAAAACGAAGCGTTTTGTGGATATTGGAACCAGGCATTAGTGTATAACACTTTTATTGTTATCACAGACTAAAAGGAGATATTAAATGTCTTGAAAATGTGCGCCGACGGTAGGAGTTTGATTGACAGTGGAAAAAATTGTAGCCCCTCGATAGATCCGTTAAAAATTAACAAGTGGTTTCCACATTGTCTTAAACTGTGAACACAATATTTAAGGCTAAGCGCGCACTGGGATAAAAAATCGTAACGAAAAAATATCGCAACTTTGCGAACAGAAAAACACTGCAATCCGCGCACTGCGAAAATTAATTGTTTGCGATTTAAAGTCGCACATGCGAAATCGTACCCTATGAAGTGCTACCGAGCCCCGCGACTCTATTTTGCAAATCTCGGTTTCGACGGCTTCCGCTACTTCGCAGTAAATCGCAGTGCGCGTAGGAATGATTGTCGTTTGCGATTTTATTTCGCGCTTTAAAAATCGCAACGAATGAATTTCGCAGTGCGCGCAATCCCTAAGTTTTGTAGTAGCTAGTTAAATTATTTGTCTAAGCTAATCTTATTTGGTTTACTTAGCCTCGATGGTATGCTCTTAAATAAAATAATAGTCATTTATTAAATTATTTGTGACCATTATTTCTTTTATATTTTTGGCGATTTGCCCTCACACATCCTATTAACCACATTGCTTTATCCTCGTGAGAACCAATGTAGGTAGTACAAAAACCATTGTTATTTTCAAGGTCGGTTCTCAGGAGGTTATTTCAATACATGAAGCAAGATGGCCGCGAGATAAAACCCTGAGCACCAGCCCTGGAGTCTAATACGCAGTTTTTCAATAGAATTATTAAGCACGATTATAATATTTACTCGCTTCTAGTTGCCTCCAATTGGTAGTTTACTATAATATAAGCAGTACAATGTAATTCCAATTGTATGACAGTGTAGAAGCATGTCTCGCAGAGAAAAATCGCGAAGAGGCTATACGGGTTCTACCATTGGAGTCCGATTGGTTACTACACTACCATTGTACTACAATGCATTAACAGAATCTAGGCCCTGATTTCGGTGGCAGGGAATCGCACAAGACCGGGAAGCTTGGAAAACTATGAAATAGGCCTATGTCCAGCAAAGAGCGTCAAATGGTGATGATGATGAGCGACTATTATTTATTCTGCGTATGGTATGCAGCGGGCTAAAATACAAAAGAGCTTCTATTCCCACCTGTTCTGTTGGGTAGTTCTGTCGGCAGAACTACTGGGTTTTTTTTTACCATTAGTTCTGTGATTTATAAGACTATGCGTTAAACCCTGCTTCAATCTCAGATATTCCTAACTGTCCTGTTACGTAGTTCTGTCGGCAGGACTACTGGGATTTTTCCCTTCGTCCACGTTCGTAACTAACTTTTCGTAACTGGTTATGAATAAGGAATTATTTTCACTGTTTCATAACCAGTTATTAAACAAGGATTTTTTTCCATTTTCATAACCAGAGCCTCTTACTTGGTCTCCTGGTACTGTTTTACCTGGAACAACGATGTATATTGTGAAATTAATTTTTCAAAAGACTTCTTTCTATACAGATCTGTTTTCTGATTGAATATTAATAATTATTTGCATATTTTTGTGTTTTTTACCACTAATGGTTTTAACACCATTGTGAAAAATTCGTAATGCCAATATATATAGTATTATCCACGTTTTAAAAGATAAATTTCATAATACAAATAATTGTTCGAGGGAAAAAAGTACTAGGAGACCATACAATGACTAAGGGGCTCTGGTTATGAAAATGGAAAAAAGTCTTGTTTAATAATATCCTTGCGATGTTCGGCATCTATTAATTTGTGTCCAGTATCTTCAGGGTACCCTACAAAGGATGAACGACTATGCTTTGCTATGCCCCCATGTTCCAATACTCACCCCAGCAGCGCGGCTTCTTCGGCGACGGTGGTAGGCATGGTGGCGGCCGGCGGGGTCGCTTGTCTGAAAGGAACGTGCTGCCGATGTACTGAGCTTACTCGAGTGCGCCGCCGTGCCCCTACGTCTCTACTTCCGGCCAAACAATACAAAACCTGAACTAACTTTCAAACTCTTGAGCCGACTTGCACTACGTCAGTTAAATCGATTTTTGTGTAAAGAATTGGCCATGCTACTTATTTGTGATGTAATTATGTTTTTAATTATTTATTTTGAAAATATTGACAATTTTACGAAACTAATTTCGTTATTTTTGAGTTTTATTCATTGTGTTATCTATTTTTAATATTATTCTAAATGTTGGTGTATGTAACGTCATCAATGATCATTTTAGAGATACACAAAAAAAAAACAAGTTAATGTAAATTTTTTTTCCCGAATCTTTAAAAACATAAACTTATTTACAAATCCGGTAGGTAAAAATAAGTTGTACTGAAAGCATAATATTTCTCGAAATGGTTTGAGATTTCCGATCATGTTAAGAAATGTAGCATAGCCAATTGCAGTATTTAGCTGTTTAAGCACCATTTAAGAAAGCGCTTAAGTCGGCTTCACAATGTTACTTAAGATTTTTCGATTTGTCAAGTTTTTCAGTAGCTAAATGTTTGTTACTGGAGTCAGACTACAGACGAATGAGCGCAACACAAAGAGCCATGTAAGCGGTTTTTAAAATGTTCTACTGACTCAGAAAATTCGCTGTCTGGAGATCACACAGATCACGCAATGAGCTACGGACCTACATTCTGACATGCATGCCAGAATATAGGTCCGACTAATCTGAATTATCTGCCTCGTTGGTCTGCTGTTAAGGCAGCAGTAGGCCTATAAGACAGAGGTCGCGAGTTCAATCCCAGGCCGCCGTTTTTTTGTACAAATGGCCTCAGCCTGTGTGTTTTTTCATGTTTGTAATAATTGTCCTTGCCTGGTTACCCTAGCACAGAGGGTTTGGGGCCAGGGCCCCAATTCTGTTAGATCATTGTAGTACGATGACAGATACACGGACGGGTCACGTGACGTGTTTTTGCATACCATTGACGCCTAGATGGTTTGATATTCATGCGCGTGTAGGCTTGAAGTGGCAATGAAACTAAATCGCCATGTCCATGCAGTCGTCATTGTAGTACAATACATTAACAGAATCTACGTCCAGGTCTTGACCTAGTGATTGTGTTGTGTGGAAGTGATTATGTTTTCTATTATGTTCTAAAGATATAATTAAGTTTGATTAAGCATCTCTATTAATCTGTTCCGTCATAGACATTTTTAAACTTTGACCCCACAATTTGCTGGAAGTATTGTAATTACTAGATTTTGTATAAGGTTTTAAATATTGTTTTGTGCATGTTAAGAAATGTAATGCTAATGTTTCAGAAAAATATGTCTATTCTATGAATTTGCGTGACTCCTCATTTTGTACACCCCTTTTAAATAGTATGATTCCAATCCAACCCCTTTTAAATAGTATGTAACAATCTTATAGGTAAGTATTAAAAATGTCAAATTTTAGATAACTCTCTATTTTTTAGATCGAATGGTCTTGTATCTGTATAGATTAATTTTATGAAAATTAATGGTGAAGGAACTCAATGTGAATTAGTTGTTTGTAGTCAGCTTTGCATGCGGCCTCAAGTTCTGTGTTCAGGTTTTGCATTCTTGCTTTAAATGTTTTTTATTATTTAATGGGCTAATGTGGATTGTTGATCAATAGTTGACAGCCAAAAATACCGATCTATTACATGTGGAGTAAAATTGCATTTAACAAAACAGGACATGGATGGGCACTTGATGGGCACAAAAGATTTAAAAAGGTACACAGAGACGTCTGGCCTTTTTATAACTAATTTACAAAGCAATCTCATTTTAGTAGAAGTGTGTATGAGACTATGCTATTTTATTATGCAATAAGTCAACAGTCCACAATAACCAAATACTCTAATATGAATAACAGCTAGCAGAAGCAGTTTCATTTGTGAGAATGATAAGGTTAAACCTCATTATTAGAAACCAGTTCTGCACTTTTTTTATTTTAAATGACACCTATTTTTAACCAAGTAAAATATCTACATCTGTAACTTTTTATACAAAGGTGTGAAAATAACCAAAACTAGACAAACAGCAAAGGGTATTGGATCAGTCAGTAACACCAAGTAATTATTGTTTGAAACTCTACAAGACAGCAGTTGCTGACTGTACCTTCACAACATACATTGAGCAAAACTTAAGCACACAGCGCAGTCAGTAAATGCACTACACACCACTCACCGTGTCAGCTGCTCGGACATGTCCGACGAGCCTTTGTCAAGCAGAGGCTCAAGTTTCTTCCGTGCCGCCCCAAGCGACAATGCCTTCTTAACAGACTTGATCACGTTGGAGCCCGCACCTGCACCCATAGTGTTCGGCAGAGTGGTCCCACGGTACACATTCTCCAGAGATGTGTACGAGCCACTGAGCGAGCCCCCAGGCATGCCAACTTAGTAACGAAAAAGAGAAACAAAACATAAAGCAGACAGAGAAATTAAACTGTTACAACGCAGCATGCCATGCCGTTGTGCAGTGCGTTTTATAACCTAGGGGAAAGTTAAGGAATTTATACAAAAATTAATAGACTAGTTAGTGTCAAAAAATGAATTGTTACCCTGCATCACAGCATGACTTAAAAGTGTGTTCGATGCTCAGTGGAAAAAATACAAAGATACTAGTTATCAAAAAAAATCCTTAACTTTACAAACTAGTTCCAACAGAGTTACGTGATACGCTCAGCTGTGCTGCGACATTGGACGATGCGACAGTGATACAACATACAGTGGGGTTACGAAACTCACCTTACTATCTTGAGTAGCGGCGTAGGCGAGCGAACGCGAGAATTGACGGATGTACGTCTCAAGCTTGGACCAGAAAACGTAACCGCGAATCGAGGGCGTCCGAGTCTGACTGAGCGACCAAGGATCCTGGCTTAGTTCGCGGCGCTCGCGGCGCATGCGCGGGACGCTCTCAATTGGATAATGTACCTACCCGAGAACATGTTAGCACTAATCGCCCAGTTCCTTTTACACCTCATCAAAGGCTACGGTAGAAGAAACACGACTCAAGAATCCACCGGAGTTCAAATAATTTCGACCTGATAGGTGTCGGTAAAAACTTAAACTAGTGTTTTGGTGATCCTCATTAGAAAGTTTGGAACAGGTGGACGCCCCTCTGTGTTTTGATTCGATTACTTAATTAGCGATCGTCTTTTGGTTTATGTTTTGAAATAGTTGTTTGAAACAAATGCAAGGGACTTGCAACGAAAGAGTTTCAAATCAAAACAAACAAATAAAATAACTGACGACAGCTAACTGACATTACTGAGAGTAGTTGACATTTACTTGACATTACAGGTTTTTCAGGATGGTTACAGGTTTCTACATTTTATAATGTTGCCAGTATTTATTGGATAGTTGAGCGAGACAGCCAAGAAAATAACAATGTTTCATACAATATACACTATAAAATATTATTCAATCAAAAATAGGCAAGTGCGCTACAAACAATTTTTTTACAAAGGTAGGTATTTTCATCGTCTTAGCTGAAAAAACACGTTAGCTTTGTTACTAGCAGCGCTATCTATCATGGTTTCTAGAAACTAAAAACTTTGAAGTGTCAAACATAAAATGTAGATGGCGCGTAAAGCGTGGCGTGAGGGCTTGAAAACAAGCAGGAGCGGGCTTAACGCGAGATAGTAGTTTAGACAGTAAACGCCAGGTGGCGCTACTAGTAAAAAGCTGAAACCTATTTCTGAAACTAGGGAGTGTTATGTTGACCACATGCATTGTGTAAAGTACTCTGAGGAAGGACATCACTGAAGAAAAAACACTCAGACCGAGACCTTAATGTGTACAAATGTACGGCGACCCCCTGTTAGATCGAATCCGCGATTCCGGCATAATATATATTTTCACTTTATGAAAAAATGTCTTATAAAGGCAGTTTTTTGGACTGCTGGACTCACAAACGTAGACTTTATTTTTGTCTGCTCATAATCGTGTACAACGTGCTCGTGTACGTAATCGTGCTCTTAATCTGTAAGTTCTAGTTTCAGATACCTACTTAGCACATCTGAAGCACATAGGCCTAATAAGCATATTTGAGTTGAGAATTTTCACAAAGTAGCTTACCTAAATACTTAAGTAACTACTAAGTAAATACCGTAGTGCTGTCTCGTCAAATTTCTCAGAAAAGAGCGTGACAGAACGTTACTTGTGTATTTACTTAGTGTAAATTCTCAATTCAGAAATCGGCTCTTACGGCCAGTTTCTGAACTGAGAATTTCGATAAGTAAAAATTCTGTAACTGTTTTTTTTCTTTTTAATTTATGAGTACTTTAGAGAATATTTCAGTATTATGTCTAAGTACCTAACTACCTACCTAACTTACTTAACTATAATGCCTATTAAATAAAAATAAAATAAAAAAATAAAATAATGGTGTCTGGGCCCGTCCATTAATCACGCGATTAATCGCCCCGAAAGGAGGGAAGGGGTCCGGCAAAAATCACGAAATATCACAAGGGGGAAGTAAGATACGAGTATCACGCTGTTTTAGTTATTCGTCAAATGCGCGATTTTTAAACCGAAAAGCCAGTTCTTTTTTCAAATTCCAATTTCGAATTCAAATTCCTGTAATGTTAGGGGGGGGGGGGGGGTAGATTTATTTATTTTTTAACTTAAGAACATTTTCATTATTAGGTATAAAAATACCTATCTGAGTCGGGAGAACCCGCTCTTCCACAAATATAAAATTTATTAATTATAATATTAAACGTAGCCTAGTATTATAATAATTACATGCAATCTATGTGTGTGTGTGTGTGTGTTTGTGTGTGCGCGTTCGTGATTGAGAATTTTAAGTTTGTACCCTATACAAGAAATTTTAATAAGTAAATGTTCAAAATTTTCAACACTAAATGGCAGCATTCCATTGCTACGAGGGCTGCTACTTATGTATGCGGAATAGAAAAAATAAACAAATGTATGTGGCTAAATATGCTTTTAATGTTTTTCAAAGTATTCTCCACTATGATCGATGCACTTTTGCATTCGATGAAACCAATTTGTAAAACACTTTTTCCACTCTGATTGAGGTATCTCCAAAACGTGCTGTTTGAACGCATCTACGGCATCTTCACGGGTCGAAAATCGTTGACCACGTAATTTATTCTTAACATTTGAGAATAAATAGTAATCATTGGGAGCCAAATCAGGGCTGTACGGTGGATGACCCATCAATTCTATTTTTTGACCATCCAAAAATGTAGTTGTTTCCTGAGATGTATGACAGCTGGCATTGTCATGGTGAAGTATGATTCTGCGTCGCTGGTTGTTTTGGCGTATTTCTTCAAATACTTCCGGCAAACAAATGGTGATGGTGTACCACTCCAAAATAACCGTTCTGCGATTCTCCAGTGGTATTGTAGCCACATAGCCATTAATACCAAAAAAGCAGGCCACCATTTGCTTTACTGTGCTTTTTGCACGAGCCACTTTCGTAGGGTTCGGCTCATTTTGAAACACCCAAACTGTTGATTGTTTTTAGTTTCGGGATCGTCCGCGTAGATCCAGGATTCGTCTCCTGTGTAGATATTATAAACAGATTTTGAGTGCCTCCGTTGAATTTTTTTAAGGTTTTCTTGCACCATTCGACGCGAGCATCTTTTTGATCCTGAGTTAAGTTGTGCGGGATCCAACGCGAACAATTTTTTTTTAAAGACAAATGTTCATGTAATATCCTATGAATGCTCGTCATTCATATACCCAGAATAGCCTCTATCTCGCGATACGTAACATGGCGGTCTTGCATTATTAGTTTTCGCACAGCTTCAATATTTTGTGGCACAACCACCGATTTCGGGCGACCTTCTTTAACTTCGTCCGTGAGCTTACTGCGCCCGCGATTAAACTCACTAAACCAGTGATACACAGTCGTTTTTGATGGAGCTTCACCACCAAAAGTCGAAGTTAATTGATCTACGCACTGTTGTTGCGTTAAACCACGTCGAAAATCGTAATAAATAATAGCACGAATATTTTCACGAGTGAGTTCCATTTTTTCAGCAATATGACATTTTAAACCACAGAACAAAAAAAAAGAGTAGAAATAGTGACATGACCTATCAGTAGGAAAACCAGTGTGACCAAACTCACACACACAAATCAAAAGCACACTGTGAATGCCAAGCTGCCATTGGCAAATAAAGGCAATTCTGAAAAGGTCTACATCACAAAAGTTCCAAGTAAAATATGAACCTTTTCAATCATAAAAACAATGATCAAAATCAAATGATAATTATGAAATTAAGTTTGACATACGATCTTTGCTTTGTATTAGATGGAACTACCGCCGCGTGTGATCGTCGAGAAGCTTTAAGTTGTATGCCATAAAGTCGAATATTGAAAAATAACTATCTGCTATGTTGCTACTCAGGCTAAGGATGGGACATATTGCCATATCGACAAATTATAGAACTGTTTCGTAAAGCGACAGTTGAAAATGAATTTTTTATGACAATGTTTCATCATTTTTTTTTAGTATCTACATTGACAAAGTAACATAATGTATTCCCTTCTGCCAAACTGTACCACAGTTCGATGTAAATTACGCAGCCGGCTACCATATTAACTGTCCTTCTGGATGATTGGCTACGCAATGTACCTATAATGGAATTCTCATAATCTAACCATAGTCGCTTCATGAAACGAAGCCGAGCAAACTTATCGTGTACAATTTATAGAGAATAAGAAAGCCTATTGTAGGTATATATTTTTTTTAACTGTAACTTTTATTTGTCTCTTGCTTCTTGTGTGCAATAAGGAATATTCTTTTTTTTTACGTAGCCTCGATTGCCACAGAACAGAAAAAAAGAGTAGAAGGAGTGACATGACCTATTAGCAGGAAAACCAGTGTGACCAAACTCACACATAAGCCAAAACCCACACTATGAATGCCAAGCTGCCATTGGTAAATAAAAGCAATGCCGAAAAGGTCTACATCATAAAAGTTCCACGTAACATATGAACCTTTTGGTGATATAAACAACGATCAAAATCAAATGATAATGATGAAATTAAGTTTGACATTAGATCTTTGTTCGTAGTACCGCTACTCTACACTAGCTGGAAATCCCGCCGCGTTTGACCGTCGAGAAGTTTTATGTGATAGACCATAAAGTCAAAAATTAAAAAACAAGTATGTGCAATGGTGCTTCTCAGCTATAGATGGCCTATCGACAAATTATAGAATTGTTTCGTAAAGCGACAGTTGATATTTAATTTAATTACAATTTCGATGTAAATTACGCAGCCTGTTAGTATATTAACCTACCTTCTGGATGATCGGCTACGCAACGTATATGGAATTCTCATATGAAACTAACCATAGTCGCTTTTGAAACGAGGCCCAGCAAACTTATCGTATGTATAGATTGTTTATTTTTTTATTTAAAATGTCGTTATCCATCAACGCTTGTGCTTCACTTATATTATGGAGATGACATTTGCCAACGAAAGTCACGAGACTTCCCCATAGATTTATGGAGTAAGCGTTGATTAAATTATCTAGACCCCCCCAGATGATTTTACTACACGAGCACATAAAACCATCTAAATTTGAAATTATGCATGCTGGTTTTGTTTTGATGACAATACGCCAATCTATACTAATAAAAGTGACATGTTTATTGAACTAAAACTTTCGGCACAACACATTGTAAACATTTAGTCCGGATCTACTTACGGGTGTTGTTTTATCGGACGAGTCCAACTAGGTTTCGCCCCGATACGCAGAGCAGTGAGTGGGTGGTGAGCAGAGACGGAGCTTGCGTCGTTCGGTTGCTCGTCTCAAAATGGGATGGGTAAGTTGATCCGGATTAAAAGTTTACAAAAATGACATGATACTGCAGTCAGGACCACATTCTCGCAAAGGAACTAAACAGCGTCAAGGAACATGATCAATAAATTTTGCGCAGTATCAAAAATAATTGCAACTAAAAATGTGTTAAATAATAATAATAATAAAAGATTATAATAAACACTTACATACAGACACATACATTGCCCCTGGCCCCACCCTGGGATACCCTGTGTCGTGGGCACCAGAAACAACGACGTCACAAACATGTAAACATACAAGACCTGGGATTGTTTTTTGTCCCCAGCCGGGATTCGAACCCGGGATCTCTCGCGTGGTAGTCAGATGCACTAACCACTGCGCCACAGAGGTCTTCAATTAAAATAAAATAACGACAATTATTTTCCCAAAGTACCTAATAAGACGCAGGTACTCTACCTAAAGTATCGATAATTATTTATTACTGCTAAGTGATATACAAAATATTATCGATAGATTTTTATAATGTTGTGTCCCAGCTGAATTGAGTAGCATTTGAGTAGCATTCAAATGTTGACAGAAATTTGTAGAAAAAGTACACAGACTTCGACGAAAATTGAACATTATATTCCAGTAAATAAAGGTGGTTTTACTTTCTCACTTTCGGATTGCTTTCCTTGTTCATGTCATTGCAACTTTAATTTCTATTAAATTAAATACAATGGAAATACTACTTACCGATGGAATGTTACGGCATGATCGGTACATTTTGGTCCCCAACTTTTATTTTTGCACTCTAACACAGCACAATAAGGCATTTTAGTAGAGTTTTCACAATTGTTTTCTTTACTAGAAGCGCACGGCAACTGAGGTAAGAAAAACTGTCATAGACTACGCTTAGGCAATACATTGCTAATTTGAGGCACGCGGGCACCGCCCACTTACGATTTCTACTCGTTTTTTTTGTTCTAACCCAACAAAAACAAAACACTAACGTATATAAGAGAAAAATATTAGCGGCCAGTATTTAAAAAAAGAACGAATTTGACCATGGAGGTCAGACATTGCGTTTAAAATTATTGGAATCCCAGATTCCGTAGCAGATTCCGTAGAATACATAAGTAGCAGCCTATGTATATACACCGTTTGCTAACTGTGCCAATGTCTTCTGCTAATTACAAGGAGCTAAACACCATTTATCAGATAGCAGTTACAAACGGATATGGCAAACGAATGATTGATAGACTGGTGGTCAGGAAGCGGAACGGTATGGTAAGCAGGCGTCGGACCCGTGTCTCCCCTGGTAGATCCCCTGGGGGAGACATCAGGATTTTCCAGTCTTGATGTCTCCCCTTGCTGAGGGAGACATCGGTACTAGGCTTAAAATTATATTTCAAATACTCGTGGTCAACCCCTTGTGGGAGACATAAGGATTTTTCAGTCCTGATGTCTCCCTTTGCTGGGGGAGACATCGATACTAGGTTTAGAATTATATTTCAAATACTCGTGGATCCCTTTTGGAGGACTTTTACCTTGTCGGCTCTTGTATAATAAATGTCAGTCTTAGTTTTGAATAAAGTTTTTTTTAACTTCATACAAATGTATTTATTTTTACGTAAGTAATTGACACTACAATATCCCTACTACGAGTATGGTAGGTACAGTAAGGGAAATGTATTCACGCACCTACCACCGCAGCGACCATCACTCAACTAATGTAATAGGTAGGTATGTCGCCTTATTGCGCTATGATATTTTACACTCATCGCAATTTTTCCATAAAAATCAAATAAATATATATATTTCCATAAATACTTACTCCTTATTGAGTGGCCAATATGAATTCAGTACCCACCTATAATTCTAAACCTAGTACCGTTGTCTCCCCCAGCAAGGGGAGACATCATGACTGGAATATCCTGATGTCTCTCCCAAGGGATTGACCAGGGGATCCACGAGTATTTGAAATAGATATTCTAAGCTTAGTACCGATGTCTCCCCCAGGGGGTCTACCAGGGGAGACGCGGGTCTGAAGTCGGTAAGCAGACTTTTGTACGCAGTGCCACCTAAAAGTCCTCAAGAAATTAAGTCAAGTACTACCTATGTAGGTCCGATTTCTGAGAAAATCCACCTTACGTTAAAGAGATCTGGGATTCGGGTTGCGTTCAGGACGGGCAATTCTTTGGCTAGGAATTTGTGCAATCATAAAGAGACAGTGGATAGATTCCAGCGGTCTGGGGTGTATAGAGTTCCTTGTCCGGAATGTTATGGAGTGTATGTTGGCCAGACGGGTAGGAGTTTCGTAACTCGGTATAGGGAGCATGTGGCGGCTTTCCGGAACAATCATCCGGATAAGTCTCATTTTCCCAAACATCTTTTGGATACGGGTCATGTTAATAATAACCATAATTTGGAAATTTTACACACCTGCAGTAAGGGGTAGAGATTATTCTACTTGAGCAGCTGGACATACTTAAATTATCTAAGGATAGGTTGTTTACAATGCGGAATGAACAGGTGGGCAGCTCTTCTATTTCCCCATTAATCGCTATTTTTGCGCAAAACAATAATGACCGTTAGGCGGTTGACGGTTTACCGGTCACCGCTTTGACGGTTAAATGATGTCGTCGGAGGGCAGCGGGGCGGCCTAACCTATAAACACGGAGTGCTTTTTGGGGTAACGGTCACTTAATTGTGAGCCTGAGGATGCCTCGTGTTAGAGACGAAACGCATCTCATTTTTCTCACACAAGTATTGGTGTCGGTGGTGGTGCGTTATGTGTCTTGCTTCTGCTTGAAAAATATTTTTTTATATATTTTTTTTTGCTTCAGTATCATGTAAATAACCACCCCTGAGTCGGATTTAACTGTACAAATCAAGACCCTGTATCTGCGTGCCATGATAAGGGACTCCACACACGACGGCTATAAGGTAAAGATGTATATTATAAGCACGATATATCTTATTACATCTTTCCATAGAAATCGTCAGGAGACCACACACGACAGCTATAATATACATCTTTACATCTTCGTATCTTAAAGGTACTGAGCGGTCTCTAAGCTATACATCCTGGGATGTAATGTATATTATAGCTGCCGTGTGTGAAGTCCCTAACCTTTGCTCAAAAATGACACAAATGAAATGGCGGCAGATACAAATAATCAAATTTTATCTTGTGTTTTTTTACAAAACACAATTGTTATTTTAGTTAAAATGCCTTAAAGCAGTTTTAAAACACATCATCATCATCATCATCAACCCATTATGTCTCCACCAAGGAGCACGGGTCTCTTCCCTGAGGAAGGTATAGGCCATACTCCACCACGGGGGCCAAGTCCGGATTGGTGGAGGCTTGTAAGACTAGTGGGTGGTCTTACTGTCAGAAGTTTTCAAGCCGCCCTAAGGCCTCTGACTTGGCTTACCGACATAATAACGACAAAACACATAATTTATACGAATACGTATAAATAATACTGGTTTTTTTCACACTGTCAAATAGCCTATTGCAAATAGGGTTTTCGCAACTATGAATTTTTAATCCGAGACTAGGGTAGACAGTACAATGATTGGCACTTTAAGGGAATTGTCGACTTGGAATTTCGATATCTTTGTAGTTAGTCATCAAACTGATCATGAATTATTACTGGTTTATTTCAATTATGTATGGATCTAAAATCTATATTAAACCTGATCTTGTCGCACGAGGGTTAAGTGGGTGTGCGATCCGTAAGTAAAAGAGGGTATCCAGGGGCACGGTAGAATTTCGATTTATTTATATGGTAAAATAAAGGCACCTGAGAACAATGGAAAGAAAGCAGGAACACTTACAATTATGTGCCTTTAGTATATCGATTTAAATAATAGGTGCAGAGTATAGCAATCCGGGTCGTAAGAAAAAACAGCAAGAATGACAAAACAGTCCACCTTGTATGAAAGCTGAGGATTGAATGGATCAGATACGTCCGAACAATGTATCGAATGTCAAAAACTAATTAAATTTGGGATAGTAGGTGGCCGAAAATAATAAAAAGGCAACGAGGCAAATGCACCTCGTTACCATCTAACCGACAAAGTACTAGCTAGCACTAAATTTGTAAACTGTTTCGATTTTTCTACCGCTAAAGGTTTTTGATTTAGTGTCGTTTAAAGTCTGAAAAAAATGCCAAGTATAGATGGATTATACGTAATAGTGATGGCATGGAAAAAGATAAATATGTAAAAAGGCAGCCATTTTGAGTACAGTTATTCAATAAAATTTCAAAATAATCTATAAACAAGTAGGTGGGTAGGTATAACCATAATGTTAATCACTATTGTCATTATTTATTAAGGCTTGCAGCTACGCCTCTTTTCTGAAAGATTCTCTACTACTAATTATTTTTTTACTCAAAATCACCTTTGGCCTTACACTGAAAGTTTCATTAGAAAGTAATCTTTTTAACCTTTTTTTTATGTTCGGGAGTTATATTTAAGATAGATGTTATTTTTACGTTGGCCTTTTCTTTGTCAGTCTTTGTAATTGCATTTTTTTTGTCTGTTTTATTGTTGCTCGCAATTGACTGAGTGAAAATCACCGCTGAAGGCTGACTGAAAATCAGTGCTGAAGGCTTGCCCTTCAGCATAATGCTTAGTCAGCTGCCATTTATAACAGCAGTGACACGCCGTGATCTTTATTTTCCTCCTGTTTGCTTGTGATTCTTTTGTTTTGTAGGTACAATTTTTTTGTTTAATTTGTGGATTTATTTTGTTTTTGTGGCGTGTGTTCTGTTTTTATAATAAAATTTTTTTTCTTCTTCCATTGGGTATTTGACAGGATGTCAAATGAGTTACTTTTAAAACGGAATTTTGTATGAAAATACTTGCTTTTGTAATTTTTGTTTTAGTCAAGCATCTCAAATAATTTATTGCTGATAGTGTCAAATACCGTATTGGGTATTTGACAAAATGTCAAATGAGTGGCTTTTAAAACGGAATTTTGTATGAAAATATGTACTTGCTTATGACGTCACATTTCAAAGCACGTTTATCATGTTTCATCTATTTAAAAATTGTAATAACTAGCAAATGATCAAAAGAGATACGAGAGACTACACCTGCGGTACGTAGCGGTCTCCGTTCCACCGGGCTAAGGAGAGCTTGGACGAGAGACTACACCTGCGGTACGTAGCGGTCTCCGTTCCACCGGGCTAAGGAGAGCTTGGACGAGAGACTACACCTGCGGTACGTAGCGGTCTCCGTTCCACCGGGCTAAGGAGAGCTTGGACGAGAGACTACACCTGCGGTTGCGCACCTATCTGTGCACTGAAATAATTGATGAAGTGAGTGTATGAAGGTGTATGTCGTATTTTCGGTTGTCGGTTTTTTTTGTGTGGAAAAAAATTGTAGGAAATTGTAGTAAAACTTAAACTTCAATTTACTCAAAATCAAAAAAATTGCACTTATCACCTCCATCCACTCACGTCTTCAATTATCCTGCGTACATGACTGACTGACTGCTTACTGCCTCGTTGGTCTAGCCGTTAAGCCGCTTAGCTACCAAGAAAGAGGGCGTTGGTTAGATTTCTATATTCAATACCTTATTGCAGTCATAATTTTTTTTTTAAATTAAAAACTGACCAACGATTGACCCCGATCTTACCTGATGGTAAGTGAGGATGAAACCGACGATGTTCCTTGTTGGTTCAGTAAGAGCCTATTCACTCTTGCCTTAAAGGCACCCAAATTATACCTTTCCGGAAATACAGAGGAAGGGAGCGAATTCCATTCCTTAGCGGTGCGCATTAGAAGTTTGATAGATCTTAAATTTAACAGGTAGGTATGCATCATTATGTATGCACTCTGTCGGGCACAGCAAAAGCTTTATAACTAAAATTTTATTATTATATTATTATATACATTACTAATAATGTGCTCACAGCTGTTGTAGATTTTCATAGAATTCTCTGTCAGTAATATTATTTCCGAGTGTCTCTGGTAACTTGTTAAAAATCTTAATTGACATTGTGAAAGGGCTTGTCGAGTGTAGTCGTAATTGGGAAGTTGATATGCTTAGTTTATTTTTGTGGCGTACATTTGTACATGTGTGTGTACATTTGTACATTTGTACAAATGGCCTCAGTCTGGGTATTTTTCGATGTTTGTAATGTCCTTGCCTGATTACCATAGCACAGGGTATCTTAGTTTGGGACTAGGTCAGGTGATTGTGTTGTGTGGATGTTATTATTATTGAAATTGAGTGGAAGGGCTGGTAAGGGACGACCTAGGAGGATATACTTCCACCAAATAGGGGATGTATAGGCAAATGGCAAGATTATATTTTTTTATCTCATAAACACTTATTACTATCATTATAGGGCTTGTTGCGATATTGCGATAGTGAGGTGCCAAATGGGTTCACTACGCCAGTCCAAAACACGTTTCAACGAATTACATTTCCACTATGACGACTCATCGACAGTTTGTTTGTTCGATACTTCAATTTATCTAATGTTTGATTCTACGAATGTCGTTTGCTCGGTGCTACGTTTCACCTAAACACTATAGCGCTAATGAACGATTCGTCTTGCAACAATTCATCGAAGCACCATAGTTCAAAGAGTCATTTCACCTAACATACCATTTGTCCAGTGCTACGTTTCACCTAAACTCTATACTACGAAATATATTTTATCGAAGTACTATTAACACTTACTATCGCATCATCAATAGCACTTATCTAAATTCTATAAACAACGAAATTCGGACAGATGGACCTGAGATTTCCGCACACAGCCTCATAGTTGGGCCATTGTACGTACCAAGCGCTGAGGTATATTAATACTTCAGACACTAGGGTTTCCTCACAATGTTTTCTTTCACAATTAGCGAGTGGTATTGCTACCAAAAACTTCACAAATGCACATAACTTTTGTGCATTTGTGACTTAACTTTAGCAAAGTCGTTGGTACATGGCAGGATTCGAACCCGCGACCACGACCTCTCGATCGAGAAGCCGGCGTTCTATCGCTCCGCTAACACCGCATAGAATTCCAACAGATATTGTAATACTACCTACATCATAAACCTACATAATTTTTTCAACTTTCACAACACCACATTTCTTTTCATTCCCCATCGTTTCCTCTACACCTTAAGATATTTCACATCAAGTATACCTCCATGTCCCCGTAGCAGTCAGATTTCACCCATAGCATTTATTACACAGGTACTTAGGTATTTTAGTCAGTACGAATACCTGCCTATTCTAAAGTAAGATAAAATTTTAAGATGATCAAACGAACCTTGTTCAAATGGCAAGTAGGCGAACCATCATTTGACCTAATGAACTGCAAGCAAAATAAACCATCGATGAAATGTCAAAAGGTGAAATGAAGCATCGGTGTAATATAATTTATCCTAATGAAACTTAGTTCAATTCATCTTAAGGCGAGTCGTCATAGTGGAAATGTAATTCGGTGAAACGTGTTTTGGACTGGCGTAGTGAACCCGTGCCAAATAAATATTGTTTAAATTTTATAATATATAAAATTCTCGTGTCTCAATGTTAGTGCGCATACTCCTCCCAAACCGCTTGACCGATTTTGATGAAACATTATTATTATTATTTATTTATTTATTTACATATCACTACCATTACAGGCTTGCCTAATTCGATAGTGTAGGAACATGAAATCACAATAGCTCAATTTATCATTACTAAAATTTTAAATTTACACTACTAATTAACACTTAGTACCTACATCAATACAACTTTTTGCTAATAAAAATATTAATATAAGTACCTATTTAACGTTACATAAAACTCTGCATATATATAAACAACTATATTATAACAATACCATTAAGAATAACATAACTTAAAATAAGCTAAGCTCCACGTAGAGGATCACGCAAGAGAGACCTTTTTTCACTATCATTTGATGGCACACGTTGTGGACAGAATCGTTTTATCAGACGTACATGTAAACTTTATAATGATAAGTTGAGTGAAATTGATATTTTCTGTAGTACACTAAGCTCATTTAAGAATAAAATTCGTCAGTTATTAGGCTAAAAGTTAGCTGGTTAGTTTGTTATCTGTAAGCCTTGCAGGCACATGTTCCTTTTCTAATACCTATGTACGTATTATACAAAAATTGTAAATTCGGAAAACTGTAGGTCTATTTCTTTATAAGACTATTGTCCATGTTTTTTGTAAGACTGTTTGTTTTCGTATAAATAAAAATAAATAAAACTCTGAGAGTGGCCTCTGTGAACTCTCTCAGGGAACAGTTAAACATATCGACATGTGTGGCAACAATGTTGAGCGTGCGCACGGCGCGCGTGAGCGGCGCGTCGCGCAGCAAGTTGGTGCGCGCGCGTGGTATGACCAGCAGCGGCGGCCGGCGGCGGCGGCACACGTCCGTCTGGCACGCATAGCTGTATCTGCTCTAGTACTGCCGGGTTTATTATATCTCCACGTAACAGCTTGTACAGATATATTGCGAGGGAGAGATTTCTCCTAACTTCCAATCTGCAATAACCTACCATACCTAAAATGAACAGTGTTGGGTACAACAGTGGATATCCCGGGTATACCCCATACATCTTAAGGAAAACAAATCTCAAAAACTTGTTTTGAATACGCTCCATCATTTGCATATATTTAGCCTCCTGTGGTGCCCACACTATAGCACAGTATTCTAAATGAGCCTTAACTAATGCTTCGTATAGCGCTCGTAAAGCACCGATGTTGTTGAAGCCCTTTGCTTGACGCAGAAAAAAACCTAAATTTCTATAAGCCCGTTTACACACATCCATGATGTGTTTCCTGAAGGTGAGGTCGCTTGAGAACCGCACACCCAGATCCTTGATCTCTATAGTGCGCGTAGGTATATTCGGTAGGTCTGAGAATAGGTTGTTATCTATATTTCATAGCCCTAAGTGGAAAAGAAATATGGCGAAACAACGTTTGCGGGATCAGCTAGTTAAAGTATAAACTATTATAATGAAAAAGTACATTATAAATTAAATTCAATAAAATTATACAAATACAAATTTAAATAATCTAATCCCACAAGTTAATAAAAATGAAAGTACCTAAAATCAATAAAAGTACCTAAAATCAATAAAAATACCTAAAACCCTAAAAATATTATTAATTCGTAGACTTCATTAAAAAAATGTCAATCATAAAAAAATACTCTACGAAGATTCGCATTTAACATCAAATAAAGACTGCAGCTTTTGTAAATTCATTCAGAGTACCTACAATTGAAAAGGTCGAAAATCTCCGAAATGCAGTTTAGAGTACGGATGGCACTCATGAGGTTAGCGTCCCCCAGCGGGTTGGTGCGCCGTGCGCGCGCTCGGCGCCGCCAACAACCCAACACAACGTCGCCTACGCCACACGAAGCAGTCTGGCACAGACAGACTACCATCCGCAAGATAAAAAGTACCCGAAGCCACATAACGACTAATTAATTTTGATGAAGCGAAATATTAAAGACTTCGAAACTCTTGGTAGCCATCATGCCCCAAGATATATTAGAGTTACCTCCAACCCGATTTAAGAATTGTGTTAAGCACATCTTTGCAAAAAAGCTTATTATAAAATCATCGATTATTTAGAAGACAAGGACATTTGGCATTAAATAATAGTTTAATATTAAATTTAATCAGAGGATTAGTGTTCAACACATCCAAGATATTATTTTGTAAGTCTTAAAGTTTGTAATTTAAGCTAAAACTGTTTTGAAAAGAATAAATGTGGAGTTTCTTTGTTAGTTTCTTCTCCATGTAATCTATTAATTGTGAAACTAACAACTTTGACGTTCATAAAGTAAATGTTCTATTTGTACTATGAATAAAATATTTGACTTTGACTTTGACTTTGATTTGTCAGGATCGTGGCAGGTGGCAGTCCCTGGTCTTTGCCTACCTCTTTGGGATACAGGCGTGATGATATGTATGTATGCTTTCAGTCATAAAGCCGCCAACTGTACTCTTAGGTTAATAAATATCAAGCTGGTTTCTTTTTAATGACTATTTAATTCATTTTATAATAAGTTCAATCATTCAATTTATTTAAAAAAAATTTGTAATGTAATAGTACATTATGATATAAGTGCGGTAAGTTGAAAATGACAGCCGAGGCGATATTACTAGCCCGAGCCATCGGCGAGGGCTATAAGGAAGCAGAGGCTGTAATTTTCAAAGCGCACGTATCGCACCTCTAGAACTAAAGTGACCTAACTCAAAATTTGCAACTTTTGGGAAATGCAGAAAATATGTTTGCCGCTCTGAGCGAGTTGCTCAAGAAAAAACAGACCGCAATATTCCTCCATCTCTCTCGTACCAAATAAAGTCGATTTTTTAATATAGGCATGAAAGAGTATACCTTTTTGAGTAATTCTGGGTACTTAACTCATTTTACCCAAATTTTGAGTTAGGTCACTTTAGTTCTGGGGGTGCGGTATGTCATACGACGTTTTATAACATATTTACGAGGAAATTAATAAAACTGACTTTGTTAAACGAATAAATCTTTAATTAATTGTTAAAGCAGTTATAAAAATTTGAACAATTTTTAAAAGTGATTGTTACGTTGCCAGATGGCACTTTTAATGTTGTCAAGTTATTATTATTAGTTACAATTTCCCCAGTTTCTCTCTCACTCTCTTGAGTGAAAGTAGGAGAAACGAGACTACAGAGTTCTGCAGTCGTCGGTGGCGGCGGCGGAGGCGGTTGCGGCTGCGGCGGCGATGGTGGAATGTACGCGTGTGTGCTCGTAGATGGTTGAAAGTCAACACTTGACTCCAAATGTATGTTCCTTGTAATGCGAGAGCTAATTTCTTCTTTATTTCTTATCGAGTCATCTATGTATCCCTCGGCTACACTGCTCGACCGCCACCCTCCGTGGCGTTTTAGTGTTAATAAGTCCGCACCTGAATCGGCGAGCAATGTAGCCGAGGACCTTCTGAAACTGTGCCCTGTGTATTCATGAGCTTCAGGCAAATTTAAGAAAGTGGCAATTTCTTTCGGCATTGCTCCAAATTTATTAATGCCAATGGGTTGCTTAGTGCATTTTCCATTTTGGTAATTTTGAAAAAATCTGTTGGAATTAGCTTTTGTTGAACGAAGAGCTTCGTATTTCTTTACTACGTCGTAAAAAGGGCCCTGTATTGTGAATTTTATTTTTTGTGTTTTTAACCTGGACAAGAAGAGCTCGCCCATGGTTCTCGATATCATTAGTTGTGATGTTTGCCAACTCTTGACGTCTACATGCACCATTTATACCGAATATTAATGCAACCTGAAAAGAGATAAAAATAACGTATAAACAACTATATAGTAAAGAAATACGAAAGTGAAAGAAATTAATCACAATTATTTAGTTTCACCTGACCTTTGTTGCTAAATATCGGCAATCCGGAGCTTCTTTTAGGAACGTCTTGATATTGTCAGCCGAAAATACTTTCGACTTTTTACTCATATGGCCATCTGAGCGTCTTTTTAGAAATGTTAGCAAGATGGAGTATGACTTGATATCAATACCATGGTTTGTTTTCATAGTGCTTTTTAGCATTGAATAGTAGCACCACAATGAGCTTGACTTATATTTATGAGAAAGTTCCATGAAATAGGCTAAAAACACATTTTCTGAAAATGAATTTGCATTTTGGCTTGTTTTCCATAAGATGAAATTTTGATAGGCTTGTAAGTATCTATCGGTCGATTTTTCAGGCAAGAGGCTTAGAGTAGCCTTTTTCGCGGCGTTTAAGACTTGTGGCGGTGTCAAATTAATAAATTCATCACTACTTGATGACATTTTCAAATAAAAACAATACAGCGAAAAGAAAAAGCCACAAATAAGCGATGCGCGCGCATCAACTTTTTTTTTTAGGCAAAGGTACAAAAACAGCCAGTATTACTAATAAAGTAAATTAATATTTTTGTGTTTTTGTTACAGATAAATGGTTGTAATTTATTGTCACAATTAATTAAATTAAAGAATTAAATGATTATTTGTTATATTTTATTTCCCAAAGTTAATTTTATTCATAAAATATTGAACACATTTTTGACATAAAACCTCTTTGCTAAGATTTTTAAAAGTATCGTTCATTTTTAGACGGTGTATCTTAAAACTTTATTTAAAAAAAACACGTGCCTTTTACCTCACATTATCGCACAAGTACGTAATGAGATACATTACGATATCGAAATTGGTGTAATTACAACCACTTTACGAGCAAATATGTTATAAAATAAATTTTAACATACAATCTGAACACAGGCGTGGGCATGCAAAAGCAGTTGCTAAGATATATCTATTTCAAAAACAATCAATGGCTGTTCACGACACAGGCTCGGCCTAGTGTGGCAGCTCGAGAGTCCATAGTAGCACTATTTGTTTTTGCTCACGCTTGTGACTCGCTTGTCTCGTCAACCGGTGCGAACTAAAGTGCGAATTCTACCCGTCACCCACGACACAGGCTGCGCCTAGTGTGGGAGTCGCAATAGACCATAACTTTTTGTAATTTTTTATATAAATAAACATATTTTTATGTTTTATTTTTATCTGTCAATCTGATATCTAACATGCTCAGATTTCGCTAGGACCATAATAGAAAATCTATTGAGACCAAGTTCATGAAAATCGGATGAGTGGACCAAAGGGACCTTTTGAGTTAGACATAAATAATAAAAAATAAAATAAAATAAAAAAGCCTTTTATTTCTTCCAGAAAATGCTACTTTACATAGTTAATGTCTTTTGTTAGTATCAACAAAATTTTTTTTGGTTATTATTTAAAAGTGTTTAGTTACAATTTTTTTTGTTTTAGATTTAACATTATAAACATTAAACTTGAGTTTATTCTGTAGGAACCCCTCTGCAGGTAAATGCCTCCTCCAAATCGTGCCACTTTTCTCTGGATTGCGCTGTTTGTATCCAGTTAGACATAACCATACATAAAAAACAACCCCAGAACCCCGTCGGGTGTTTCTTGGATGTTTACATGTTTGTGACGTCGCTGGTTCTGGTTCCCCCAGGGTAGCCTAGTGTGGGGCCAGAAGCAATGTATCTGCCTGTATGTAAATGTTAGACATGACATTTCGGTACTCCTTCTAGTTGGGCCATTGGACATATCAGCGCATGCATGTTAATACCTCAGACAATGAGGGTTCCTTACGAATGTTTTCCTCACAGGTCTGCTACAGATAGTCAAACGTACCTAAACGTATTTAGGAACAAAGTCATATACGTGCCGTGACGACCAGCCGAATGCGAGACCACAGAGGTGTGTAGCTCGCGAATGAATGCTTCGATTGAATGCATTCGTTTTGTGAAACCATTCATTCATTCATTCACTACAAATCTTAACATATCTCCTTCACTCTAATAGTCCACGTAGTAGTTCATTCTTCAAGAAACATTCTTATATCTACCACACTAAGAACCAAAATTCTGTAACTCATGTGTCTCGCCAGTTCGTTGCCGTTCTCGTCCTGCGCTAGCAGTTGTAAAAAGGGCACTTACGACACATTCGATTATGTTGGATACACCTACATCCACATCCATCGTGACATAACATTCAATTCAAAACACCTTTGTCATTCGCGGACTGCCGTGAGTCAAAAGATACGTGAAAGAACTAATGAGCTGTAAACTATGAATGAGCTGTGAACTATGAATGAGCTATGAACTATGAATGAGCTATGAGCTATCAATGAGCTATGAACTGTGAATGAGCTATGAACTATGAAGTGGACTATTAGTGAACTATGAACAAATAGAGTGAAGTAGTTCAGATAAGGAAATTAAGTATATCACTCTTTTCTTTTCAGTGAAGCGTTTCGCGCACCTCTAGAGACCAGCGTTCTACCCTTGCCCTACCATAGTTCTCCATTGGGTCACGTGTTGAGACCGGATTATGTGCAACACTAGCTTTCTCCCGCGATTCCGTCCGCGTGGACTTTAGTTCAAAATTTTACAAACCCCGTTCACTCCCTTAAGGGTTAAATTTAGAAAAACGGCGCAACATAGTGTTCAATCAATTGTATTGAAGAGTATTTATTTTAAGCTTCAAGAAAATTAGACAACATTCTTTATACCCCCCATTCAAATTTTGGCAACCCTTCTCGCCCCCTTAGGAGTTGAATTTAAAAAAATCCGGTCTTATTCCTTGCTTACATTATATATAGACCCTCTGCGCAAATTTTCAGCTTCCTAGGTCCAACGGCTTGGGCTGGGCATTGATGAGTGAGTCAGTCAGGACTTTGAATTTTATTTATATGTGAGTGGTTGACCAAAAAGGGACCTCAAGGGAAAATAATTGATTTCGAGAAAACCGCGTTTGAAGTTTCGTGTTTCTATAGGTTTCGACTCGTGCTCGGCTCACAAAAAAAATCATAAAAAAATAACTACGCCACCTAAAAATATTCTGGTTGGACCAAAACAAAGCTAGAATACCACAGATTAAAATAATCAAATAAAACAAATAACGGTTTCCAATCCCTCCAGGTCCCTTTTTGGTCAACCACTCGCATATAGATAAAAAGCCATAAGAAGAAAAATAGTGAAGATATGCATAAAAATCCATAAAAAGAACCTAAATATGCAACATGAAGTGATAAAATAGTTACTTTTTTGTTTAAAAAGCCATTATTTCATAGACCTCTGGTTTCTTGTTCACCAAAGTGCCAAACGCTAGTAGCATTTTGCCGAGCGCCGTCAGCTGCCGTCGATAGATGGCAGTCGTTAAGCCAAGTCAGAGGCATTAGGGCAGCTTGAAAACTTCTGACAGTAACAACAGCCACTAGTCTTACAAGGCTCCACGAATCCGGACTTGGCCTGTGGTGAAGTTTGGCCTATATCTTCCTCAGGGAAGAGACCCGTGCCCCTTGGTGGGGAAATAATGGGTTGACTAGATAGTCTGTCGACGGCAGCCGGCACCAACTGCTTAGCGTCCCTTGCGAAGCACGGAACCGCTAAAAAAAAAACCACTAGCGTTAGTCACAGACGACCTATCCATGCACTGGACGTGCCCTATGTTGCTTTACCTTCGTGATCGTTTAAGATCACTCAGGCAGCCGAGACTACGAGCGATTCATGTCTGTTCTAACAACCGCTAAAATTCGCCTAAATATGGAAAAGCATATCCAAATATTATGCAAGTGCATATAATCCGGTCTCTGGTCATGAGTAAAGGCTCCTTAAAAATAAAAAACCGGACAAGTGCGAGTCGGATTCGCGCACGAATACCGGCTTCCGAAAACAGGCTCAGGAAACTCAGAAAGTTTCGGAGTTCGGAGTTTTCCTGCTTTAGAAAACAGGAAAACTTTGAAACGGCAAAAAAAATATGTCTGTTGTATGGGAGCCCCCTTAAATATTTACTTTATTTTAATTATTTATTAATAAAGTAAATATCATTCACTAAGGTTAAGCAACATACGGCGCATTCGGTCCATGGATGGGTCACCGTCTATGACCAACTCTAGTGGCATTTTTCCGAACGATTCCGTGCTTCGCAAGGCACGTTAAGCAGTTGGTGCCGGCTGCCGTCGATAGATGGCAGTCGTTAAGCCAAGTCAGAGGCCTTAGGGCGGCTTGAAAACTTCTGACAGTAAGACCAGCCACTAGTCTTACAAGCCTCCGCCAATCCGGACTTGGCCCCCGTGGTGGAGTATGGCCTATACCTTCCTTAGGGAAGAGACCCGTGCCCCTCGGTGGGGACATGATGGGTTGATGATTATAACTAAATATTCTGTGAATATTTCAAGCGTTTACTTATTGTCGTTAACGTTATTAATATTGGACAAAAACTAGCAAGAAAATCACGTTTGTTGTATTGTAATTAATATTGAAGGGGGCTTCCCTTCGATATTAAGTTTATTAATTTTTTTAGTATTTGTTATTGTAGTGGCAACAAAAATACATCATTTGTAAAAGTTTCAACTGTCTAAAGATCACGGTTCATGAGATACAGCCTGGTGACAGACGGACGGACGGCAGCGGAGTCTCAGTAATAGGCTATAGACCGGGAGATAGTGACACAAAATAGTGAAAAAATTAGCCTGGTACAAATGGTTGAATTTTTATTTTTTTAATTAACGCATTCGCGTCGGTATGGCGGGCTGTAAGTCACACCGGAGAAGTATGGCATGACACTACCGCCTACTTGTTTTTTATGGGCTATTGGAAAATACCAAAATTTTTGTGGTACAAATCGTTTGACACTCGTTATTTATCCGACGAGTTCGACTAACGCCCACGCGATTGGGCCGCCGGTACCAGCGCTATGACCAACATTTTTTTTTGTCATTGCGTACTAAGACCCCTGAAGAACCGCCATACTGTTACAAATGATCAAGTAATTTGTATCCCTATCTCCCGGTCTACTACGTTTCACCCTTTGGGTACGGAACTCTAAAGAGATAAGCTAACAATTTTCTGAACAAGATAAGAAACCGCTATAAAACGTTCATAATAATCTCCACTTCACTCAGCGGAAAATCGTTACAATCCAATAAAGTAAACAACCTGTAATGCAAATGCGTCAAGGAATAATTTCCGCCGCTATCAATAAACCACACCACAATATAATGTGGTTTTCACTACAATGTAAACCTACGATGCACAAAAAGTGTTGAATAATAATTGTGTCAATAAAATTGTCCCATTTTATTGGAATTATTGTCAAGATCCTGATACGGATCCGAATGCGCTTCTAAACTTTTAATTTTAAAGTAAACAGAACATTGTTTAGCTTTAAAGTAAACATTACTGACTTACACTATTATCCTTTACAACATAGGGCAAACAATTTTGAATATAATTTATTAGATAATTTTATAAAAATTTCGTGTCACAGTTTTGTTATCAAACTCCTCCGAAACGACTTAGCGGATTACTCTTGCTCATACTAATGTTTTAATTTTTTTTTGTTGGTAGGTCTGAGAACGGGTCGGAGCCAAATGAACACTACAAAACAACGTCATCCGGGTAGGCTAGTAACTTATTTTAAAGAGACTTCTATTTCAAAGTTACGATTTATAGGTATCCAACGCAGACAAAGTAACAGTACATAGCCCGCCGAATAACCTTTCCTTTTGTCTCGGGTAAAAAAGAACAGTGGAAAGAATGCTAACACTCACCAGCTATAGACGTGCACCTCGACGGGGCCGGGGCTTTGCCCCCAGCAGCGCGCCTTCCCCACCCGCACTACCATCAGCTTCTCGTCCACAACGAAGCCCCTGTTATCCATCTTCTTCTTCTTCAATAAAACCCGTACACTTCACTTAGAGGAGGATGGACGAGGAACTCCATGGCAATACTTCGAATCCGCAGCCAAGCGAGTTACTCACTTTCAGTCCAGTCAGTTATACCAGTATTGCAAAAGGATTTCAGGTCGTCTATGGAAGACTGGATCAAGAACTAGAAAGAGGATTAAAAGATGCAAAGTTATAATAAAAAAATAAACATAAGAGTGCTCTGTCTCTAGGTACCACAGTTTGACGGAGAGGGTTTCCGGTTGCGGGGAAAACTGGCTTAGCTCTAGCCACGGCACGTCTGTGCGTCGCGGCTACGCGAATTTAACTGAAAATAAAACTCGTGGTTCACCTAGAGCATGATACATTAACTCTATTAAAGGAAATCTCCAATAATAGGTGAGTGAAATCCGTTACAGTGGTCCATCGATCCATGTCAATCGCAACAATAGCCAATAGCGTCGCCTCCGCCGCCGTGGCCACTCCCCTTCCGCTGGAGCCTACGATAATTCCAAGAAGTAAATGCATTATCGCATGTAATATATTATTGTGCATAAAGTCACGCGTTTGTCTCCCTGATTTATCAGCGAGTCCGTGCTTTAATTAGAATCGTCTAACTGGCCGAGATTTAGTCGTATTCGTGGCGTGAAGGTTGTTGCTGTTACAATTTATTGCACAAAACAAAATACATAATATGACTTAAATAACAGGTTTGTGATAAAAACAACGTGCAAAGGCGGACTTATTTCTAAAGAAATTTCTTCCAGCCAGCCTAGAAATTTTGGAATGTTAAAAAAGAGAGTGGGGTAGGGCAGATGAGGTGGATAACAACTCTTATGTAGGTATAAAAATAATAATAATAATAAACTACTTACTAATATACATACAACTTACATATACGCCTACATAGATATAAGAACGCCAGAAATATATATCTAACGTTAGCACAAAAGTATATAATACTAAACTATACAATAATAAACATACATACGAATATATTACACAGACTACTATTATAAAGTTAAATGAATACAATAAAATTATTTTAGGTTAGAGATATAGTGCTCTTTCAGTTTGCTTCGGAACTGTGACACAGTTGGACAATTCCTGATCGCTTTCGGCAGAGAGTTCCACCAGCAGAGCGCACAGAGAACGCGTTGAAGTAGAACTCAACTCAGTGTTGCAGACTGGGACTTGCAATGTTCTAGTATCACACGCTCTCTGTGGTCTGGTACGCGGAGGCAGAAGTGAGAATCTCTCCCGTAGGTACATCGGAGCATTGGGATGTCCTTGAAATTGCGCTGCAATATCACCTTGCTGCGCCGTTTAGGGGGTCTACATTTATAAGAAAGGTGAAGCAAGTCATGATAAGAAAACGGTGCTGATGTTTGTCCATGGGAGCATACGGAAGATGGTTTCGAAACAATAATTAAATCAAGCTGAGTAGGACAACTATTTGGAGGGTGGTGTGTAGCAGAAAGTGGAAGAAGTGAAGATCCAAAGCCGAGAGTAGCGATTTTAATGTTTTACTGCGGTTGTTGCCCGACAAAAGACATGTATTAAAATCTCCCACGATGATAATAATAAAGGTACCGTGCTGTCATGACTATTAAGGCGCAAAGGTTCTTTAGCAGCACCAATTGGGAACCGGACACGTGCGCCTCGCCCACAGAAGGTTCCGTACAATATTGTAGATAATGTATGTGCCTGTATGTAAATGTTATGTTGCTATTGAATCGCTCGTAACCCCGGCCGCGAGTGATCTTAAAACGATCTCGAAGGTTAAGCAACATAGGGCGCGTTCAGTGCATGGATGGGTGACCGTTCTATGACTAACGCTAGTGGCTTTTTTCCGAGTGGTTCCGTGCTTCGTAAGGCACGAAACCGCTCGGCATAGATGGCAGTCGTTAAGCCAATTCAGAGGCCTTAGGGTGGCTTGAAAACTTCTGACAGTAACACCAGCCACTAGTCTTACAAGCCTCCACCAACCCGGACTAGGCCCCCGTGGTGGAGTATGGCCTACACCTTCCTCAGGGAAGAGACCCGTGCCCCTCGGTGGGGACATTGATGATGATGATTTTCTCACAGATTCAGGGGACCTAAACACGAATATTTTATGGTTTTAATTTTGAACTCGATACATCCACGCGTGCCGGAGACAAAGGGTATTGTCATATAGAAGGAGGGATAGCAAAGTGACTCTGTAAGGGTTCCATTATTTTCCTTCTGAGGTACGAGACCCTAAAAAATATTTCCGTGAGATGTTCGTTAAGTTTTTTTACGTAGGCTTTCTCTCAGAGAGAGAATTAATACGAATCAAATCAAAGTTTTTTATTTTAAGTAACACACTAAATGTTGCGTTGATAATAATATAAGATAGGAGTATTCTACGTCATATTGAGCGTTTAAAGTTGATTACCACGCCTCCTGAAGGGTGCGGTCTCGATGTCACACTATTTTGTCACACCAGTGTGAGACAAAATTTTTTTTTCTTCTTGACTGAGCATCTTGTATATGGGTCGCTAGTGTCCACAGCGAACGATTTCCCGATTTTACATGCTGCTGGTACATGACCTCCGTGGCGCAGCGGTTAGCGCATCTGCCTAACATGCGAGAGGTCCCGGGTACGAATCCCGGCTGGAGAAAAAAAAAACACCCAGGTTTTGGATGTTTTTTTTGTGACCCACGATACAGGGTATCTTAGAGTGGGGCCAGAGACAATGTACGTATACACATAATTACTTAAATACTACCATTATTATAATTTAACATACATAAATACATAAGCTCACCCCTGCATTCCAGATGGATTTCAGGTACTTTTTATCTTTTTTTATTTAATTAGTATAAAAGAATCAAACCCATTAGTTTCACAGTATTACAAAATTATAATCACAATGACATAATGCAATACTGATCGTCGAACCACAACAGATTCCCCGCTAATGGCGATATTATATAACTCAAGAATGTGCATATACCGAAACGGTCCACAGTTTCAGTATTCCCACATTGAATAAATTGTTAACAATAAACATACTTAAAGTACTATTAATTAAGAGAGTTGAAAGAGCGGGCCTCTCCTAACACAGGTTTTGTAACTTAACAGGAGAGTCCCAACCCCTGTACTATGCTACAATGCCTCCTGCACATGAAAAAAAAAATTTAGTACTATTATAAAATTACTACTAAAATACATTATATAAAAAATACATACGACTGCCTCGTTAGAAACGTACTAATCGGGGCTACGAGCTATTTACAATATACCTACCAGACTCAGGCAAGGTGAGTTTTTCAAGGAAATTGGAATTCTTACGCTAGCTTGCCAATTATAATATTTTATATTCGATAACATGATGAAAGTAAACATAACAACATTTAAATGAGTATTTATTATATTTACACATTTAATGTGTATGTAACCTCCTGTGTAAACCGTGTAACCGTGTACCGTTCTGAATAAAGACTTTATGGACATTATTATTATAAAATCTTGAACCCACAAAAGTGACTGACTATCTAGATCTCCCAAGCGGTAATGGTCTTAACACTCCAAAATATTAATATTAAAGGCTTTAATAAGTTATTCATAAATGTACAGACAGACGTTGTACATACCTGCATACCAAAACCTGTGCTATTATTGTGAATGTTTTGACTTAGTGAGGGTTGATTGCACTCAACACTGTTTGATCCCTTGTTTTGTCTGGAGCTTCGTAGATAGACAGATATTCGTACCAACGTTACGCGTATGTGATAGATTTAAATTAACTTGAGATAGGATGGTCAGAGTGGACTTGTTTTTTCGCTGCTTTTTCTTCACTGCATTCGGCCCCGAGGGAGCGGCTAACATTTTAAATACATTGACGTTCAACAAACAGAATGTTAATTCTGTACCTATGTTGAAATGAATTTCTGATTTCGGTTGTCATATTTTGAAACTTTTTGAGTCATCAAAACGACACATAGAGTCGAAAGTTACAGTGATTGTGTTGTCTGAAAGTTATTATTGTTAGCATAGTATTGTAACGATGTGCAATTCCCCTCGTTGCTTTTTATTATTTTCGGCCAGTAACTATTCTAAATTTAATTAGTTTTTGACTTTTGCTGCAGTGTTCGGACGTATCTGGTCCAGATAATCTTCAGCTTCCATCCAAGCTGGACCTAGACTTCATTATTTTACCACTTTCTAACTTTATTACCTACTTTGACCCGGATTGCTCTATTCTCAACGTTATTATCTAATTACAATCATACAATATTCTAAAGGCACATTATGTAAGTGTTCTGCTTTTTATATTCCTTGCTTTTTATATTTATTTCTTTTAGACCGTAGTTAAGATTTCTCAATTTATAACATTTTATAACATTTACAGACATGCACATACATTGCTTCTGGCCCCACACTAGGATACCCTGTGTCGTGGGGACCAGAAACAAAGACGTCACAAACATGTAAATATCCAAGACCTGGAGTTTTTTTTTTCGTCTCGTCTCTTCAATCGTCTTATCTAAAAGTCATCTTTGAGTAAAAGTGCTTTAACTTGACCCATTGAATTAATAATTTCATTGTTTTCCTTTCATTTAATTTATGAAGTTTGTTAGAAAGATTTCATCCTTATAATTGACCCTAACGATCGATGCATTAAAAGTACAGGGTGAAACTTTCACAGATTTTAGTCGGTTCGATTCCCGGGTGCGGCAAGCGAATTTTAAAAAATCTTTGAATGCATTTTTCTTTCTTTTCAAAAAATAAAGGATTTTTTTTTTTGAGTAAAATTTTCTATCTACAGTATTAAGAGTACTTCCCCTTCAGGTGGCATTACAAAATTCCACCCTTCGAGGAAGACCCCAGAAGGAGCACCAACGACACGGCACGCATGGCGCACTTCGGTGTTAGCCAGTACGTGGTGTGGAAATTCATACCACTACCAACCAGTGCAAGCATTCCACGCCGGTGGCGGTCCTAAGCCCGTGCAAGTATGAAGGTAGAATTGAAATCAAGTTAGATTTTTTTTTGCTACGTAATACATAAGTCCGCGCGGCTTGCGGGAAGGAAAAGAAGCGGCGGCGGCGGCGGCGCAGCCAGTAGGTATGACTTATGTATGACGTAGCAAAAAAAATCTTACTTGATCCCAATTGCGCCAAGTGCGCCGTGCGTGCCGCGTCGTTGGTGCTCCTTCTGGGGTCTTCCTCGAAGAACGCGAATATCTGTTCCTCGATCTCCACGGCCAAGTGAGGTCTCCCTCCTCGGCCTTGAGCGTGCGCTGGTGCAGTGAACTGTCCGTAGTCTAGCAAATGCTGCGTCACTCTCATGAATGTCCTGGTATTGAGTATTTGAGGTTCAACAAAACCGGCATTTATCAGGCGGGGCAAACTTTCTTCAACGTATACCCGCCGAGCTGCAGCTGTATTTTCCCGACTGAGAAAGTAACTACGAACCATTTCGTAATACTCGCGGTTGGTAAACATCGTGTTGCGCGCGTAATTTTCGACTGCAGGAAGTGCGGGAACGGCGCACATGCACTCACCTAGGTCAATGCGCGCGACTGACCGGCCAAATCGTGCGCCGCCCAGCCCGCCGCCCGCTCACTCACCCCACCCCGCCGCCCTCTGCCTCGCACCGCGATGACGCCTTGTAATGGGTGCACATGAGTTACAAATTGGATGAAGGATAAATGAATGAAAATGAAAAAAAATATATGGTAATTTTATTCGATAAATGTAATCTATTATCGATAGCAATGATATAGTAAAATTTATTGTACAGGTGAAAATTTCACCCGGTATATATATATACACTGTCACATTTTGTACGACTTACACATTTTGTTTTGTACAGCACTTGTGTACAGTTTGTCCAAAAACACTAGAAACCGGAAGGGAAAGTTTACTAATTGTTTTATTGAGAATTCAAAACATTTACTATATTTATTGAAGCACAATACCTTATTTTATGTAATAGCTCAAGTTTTTAATTTGTATAATGCTTGTAACCGCAAGCTATTAACAAACAAAGACAAAAAGTCTGAGCAAAACCGTACTCTTTAATTTCTAGTCATTCTGGACAAGCTGTACGACAATTTGTCCTAAATTATGTAACCGTTGGTTACATAATTTGGGACAAATAATCTTACACTTCTTTTTAGATTCTTTTAAGTTAACACTAACGTTAACATTAACACTGTTTTAAGTTTAAACAACATTAAAGGAGGTCATTTTTGTCATTTTGTGCTCTGGAGACATGCTGTCTCAGGTGTTCAGGTACCTTCAGTACTTCTTTTTCAGAATATCCTATCTACATATCTATTATTTTTGTGTTAGTCTGCTCGTGTGATTCTTCCATAGTAGATGTGTTAATACGTGCTCTGCAAATGATTTGCGTTTTAGAAACTTCTACGTCTTTTTAGGTATTAAAAAACGTATATCACTTGCTATTACATCGAAAATACGTTAGCCAAGTGTCACTTAAGATGGCAAACGGTAAATTTTTAGTTGAGGCAAATACGTGCTCTTTGATAATTTCCCGTAAAACGCGACTTAGTTTGGATTTTGGTATTTATTCATCTTCACGATGTGACTTGGCTTGAATTTTGAACTGATTCATCTTCGTTTTTAACATGGTTGCCTCTATTTCTAATACAAATTCTCATTCTTTTTTTTAATTACTCTTCACTACAGAAGTTCGCAGGTTTCTCCTTATTTTCACAGCCGTTTCCGCAAATATTCTCTGTCTCAAAATTTCGACATTTTCAATTGGCGTCATTTTGTTTTAAATTATGCTTTTAATATGATCTCATACATAAAAATCCATTGGCGTTAGATCAGGCCTCCTAGCCGGCCATGCAATGGGACCGTCTTTTCTAATCCATTTGTTTGGGAAGTTCTCGTCCAACCATGCTTCCGTGGTGCGCTGGGCAGCCGTCATGTAGAAAGAACATTGTCTCGTCTCAATGCATAATAATGCAAAAATATTTAATTCTAACCGTTGCCGAGCAGTTTTTTAAAGCTGTAAGTAGTAGGTGCAGCTTTTGCTGATATTTTTTTATTAATTGACATGCCTTTTAACTAAATACATTAAAAAAAAACACTTTATGAGCTCTATTCTGAGAAAAAATCAATCAAGAGGCCAAAAAAATTTGATATTTTTTAAAAATCTTGAACAGTCAATATCTCCATAACGGTTAATTTTCGGACCCTATATAATAGAATAAAATCCATCAGAAATGACCTAAATAATGACCTCCTTTGATATTGTGTACGACTTTCCCTGTAACACTGTATATATTATTGGTCGCGACTGTACCTATGAACTGCAACGGCGATCGCACCCACGCTGGTGTGTTTTCTTCTTGAAAAGAATAATCCGATCAAACGATTCGATTGCACTTTGTCTGTTTTCCAAAGAAGCTCACGTTACACTGTAAAGTAAAGGAAAACCTAGTTGCCTGCGGCCTGCACGGGTAGACAGGTATTTTATACATATATATCTCGATGCACCGTAGAGACGTGAATAGAGAACTTACACAGGAGGTTTTAATCCCATTGGAGTGGCCACGTCAAAGGGGCAACACTAGCCCCACAATAAAACATATTTTCCTTTGGTTACAGATCGACTTTGCTATAAACCGAAGCGGAAAACCTAAGACTGGATTGAGTAAAATACATTTTAAATACAAACACAGGAAAGCCTGAAATACATTTGCTTTATTTTCATGCTTTTGAAGCAAGCAGAATCAGAATCAGAATCAAGAATTTATTTCAACGTAAAGAATTTACATTCTGCTTGTTGAATGTCAATGTACATACAGTTATGTATAACGTTAGCCGCTGCCTTGGGGCCGTCTGTAGTGGAGAAAAAGGCAGCGAAAAAAAAAACTCCACTCTGACCATCTTTTCTCAAATCACCTTAAAGCTAATACAAATAAAACATACAAAATAATATCTTGGATGTGTTGAACACTAGACACATTTATCCTCTGATTTAATTTAATATTAAACTACTATTTAATGCCATATGTCCTTGTCTTCTAAATAATCGTTGATTTTATAATAAGCTTTTTTGCAAAGAGTGTGCTTAACACAATTCTTAAATCGCGTTGGGGGTAACTCTAATATATCTTGGGGTATCTTGTTGTAGAACCTTATACAGTGCCCCATAAAGGAAGTATTAACTTTTGCAAGTCTAAATCGTGGAAATGACAATTTATGTTTATTCCTAGTATTAACGTTATGATGGCTACCAAGAGTTTCGAAGTCCTTAATATTTTTCCGAACGTACATAATATTTTCATAAATGTATTGGCTTGCAACTGTTAAGATGTTAGTTTCTTTGAAAAAATCTCTTAGCGAGTCCCTACTACCTAGCTTGTAAATAAATCGGATCGCTCTCTTCTGCAAGATGAAGATAGTCTCAATGTCTGCTGCCCGGCCCCACAGTATTATACCATAGGACATAATACTATGGAAGTAACTAAAATAAACAAGCCTAGCAGTTGCAACGTCAGTAAGTTCTCGGATTCTTTTCACGGCATATGCTGCGGAGCTTAGTCTATGTGCCAATTTTATAATATGTGGACCCCATTGTAGTTTGGCATCGATTGTGATGCCCAAAAATACAGTATCTTCAACAAATTCTAGTTTATTATTTTCAATTACAATGTTCTTTTCAACTAATTTTACGTTAGGTAGGGTAAATTTCATACATTTTGTCTTTTTTGAATTTAACAATAGATTATTTACTGTAAACCAATCTAGAAGCTATACGTAGAAGCAGAATAAATAGAGACGGGCAAAGCGTATGCCGCTTATGTTTTACTAGCTTTCGCCCGCGACTCCGTCCGCGTGGACTTTAGTTCAAAATTTTGCAACCCCGTTCACTCCCGTGACTCGCGTTAAGGGTTAAATTTAGAAAAACGGTGAAACACGTGTTCAATCAAATGTGTTGAAGAGTATTTATTTCAAGTTTCAAGAAAATCAGACAACATTCTTTATATCTCCCATACAAATTTTGGCAACCCTTTTCGCCCCCTTAGGGGTTGAATTTCAAAAAATCCGTTCTTATTCCTTGTCTACATTATATATAGATTCTCTGTGCAAAATTTCAGCTTCCTAGGTCAAACGGCTTGGGCTGGGCGTTGATGAGTGAATGAATCAGTCAGTCAGGACTTTGAATTTTATATATATAGATTGCGCCGTTTACCTCAGAAGTATTTGCATATTATCGACCATACAAATTACAAACGCCGCTCAGTACACAACGTTATTAACTCTGTAAACAGATCTTACATGCACAAATTCTCTTCGCCGGCTCATTCGCAAGTGGAGCGCTGGTGTTTAATTTGTGTCTGAATAATAATTGCACAGTTCACTTTGAGGGTTCGAGCACTGCTGTTCTTTTCTGGGTGTGCGCTTTTGGCGTCTATTTTCTGTTCTAACTCTATTTAGACCCTTTTACGCAAACTGGAACTAACCCACATTTTTGTGAAATGCATTTAAGTACCTACACAGATAGTGGTACCAAAACACGTCCTACCCTTCCAATAAAAATGGTAGAAAATCAGCAAGTCTGATATTCCTAGACAGCTTTAATATGTCATACAAACCTATTGACGTTTTTTTTATAAAACATACGTACTACGTACTTATTTTGCAGAACCTATTCACAAAAGCCTATTATAGTTTTCTCGAAAACGACACGCTGTGGGTTGGTTCCAGTTTGCGTAAAATGGTCCATTTGAAAGTAAAACAAAGTTTAAAAAGCATGCCAAATCAGGCGTTAACGACAAAAACGTCCGTTTTTACACAAATGCTTTCTAGTCCAGATTCGTGACGCCAGGTTGTTTGTCCTGGCTCAAAGGCTCTTATTAAAATCTCGATCTGTAAAAAAATATATGATTGCACCGTTAGAAGATATTCTGCAACAAAATCCTCCCTTTCATAAAAATATGTGCAGTAAAAAGATTTCAATATGTTTATTCAAGATCCTTTCCGATTTATGCTCACACGTTTGTGTATTTTATGACTGCCTTGTTGGTCTAGCCATCAGGGCTTTAACAGAGGTCGTGGTTTCGATTCCCACTAGGAGCCGCCGTACATTTGTACAAATAATAATAATAATCGTTTATTATTGTATTATCGTTTATTATTGTTTATTGTTTATCGTGTTCATAATCAAAGAAAGTACAATTTTTTCCTTACTACTTAAACTTAAAGGGCGTAATAAAAATTAGATCTAGTTGAATTAGCTATAAGGATGGCCCGTTGGTGTGGTGCCTATTCTAGTGATAATTTTCACTGTATTACAGGCACCAAAAATGTCTTCAGTCTGTGTGTATTTCCTTCCATGTTTGTAATGTCCTGTCTTTGTTACCATAGCACAGGGTATCCTAGTTTGGGACCAGGTCAAGTGTTGTGTTTTTTTTATTATTTCTTAAAATTTTGCAACTTTTAATGTTGTTTACGGCACTTTATTTAATTAAAAACGTGGGGTTCTTTGTTTGTAAATCAATCAATTTGTTTGTAAATTGGAGCTACATTGTTTGTAAATCAGTTTAGGCAGCGATTAGGAAAGGAAACACACCTGGGAAGGTGTAGAGTTCCGTAGGAAATGTCAGACTCGGAAAAAGAAATGAATTACGTAGGTTCATAGAGTAACATTCTAGAAAGCAAACAAAAAGCTGTGATTTAGGACAAATTTATTTACACACACTGTTGTTTCATCTTAGCTAAAGGTTTTATCTCTTACCGAAAAATGTTTTTGCCTCCTATAGTTCTTCCATAGAAAAGATATTACAGGAATTTAATAACGCTAATATGTATGTGCGTTAAAAATGTGATTCATTCCTTTATCATCGATTGACTAGATCAGGCACTGCCAATTTTATACTTGCGATAATAAACTTTATTCCGGATACACTTATACTCGATTTTTCCTCGGCAGAGTCCGACCAGGTTTCGCTCTGACGCGCAGAGCTTAAGCAGTGTGATTTTGACTGATCAAGTAAGTAAGTTAACATTGTGTAGTGCTTACGCTATTTTTTATTTATTTACTCATGTTTTTTTTAAAATGATTTATTCAAGAAATTTCACAAAATACATATTAAACTCGTACGAGTATACAAAAAACAATCACTGAAACCTGTATAGATTATCTGCAAGGTGAGTTACTCTTTTCTTACAACTAAATTTTTTTCAACTCGAGAATTTGTTTTATGCCATTTTGGCACTTTGGTTCACAAAAGATTTTTTTAACAAGTTCGGTAGGTAGATCGCTTAAACTAACACGGTAGTGACAGACAGATCGACAAGTAATAAATAATAATTCTAGGATTCTAAAAATGTTAAGAGTCTATTTTATTATGTAGCCTAAATAGTACGTCCCACTGCAAGGCCTTCTCTCAAAAGGATCGAAAGACGTGTCTACATCAAACTTTTGCTGACTGCGTAGATTTTTATTCAACTATCTACCTGCAATGTGTTGATAAAGTAACCAAATAAAATAGAGCATTCCAGACGCTCAGGTTTATTATAGAGTTGTGGATGCAGCATAGGGAGCAGTAATCAAGTTGTGACGCCCGGCACAGGTTGCCGCGGTAGGGCGGGCGCAGGGCGGGCGGCGGCGGGTCAGGGCGAGAGTTAGGGCGCTACTTGTTGCAGCATTTCATCCGCGGCCCGCGCCCGCCAAAGTGATTGAACGACGCCGGTTGGCGGCGCGAGTCACGAGCGCCGAGCGGGCGCTTACTCCGCTCCGCACGGATCGGCGTGCGCTGTAAAAATAAACCCTAAGGGGGGTTCCGGAGTAACACTATTGCAACAACATAATGTAACTTTGTTTATTGTTCTTGTTTTTACTAACCTATGATGAATTCAGTTCTTTAGTAAATGCTTACAGTGAATGATGACAATGCATTTATAATAGGTGCATGTACTAGAATACCTACATGTAATAGATTAAGAAAAAAATATGTAGGTACTATGCACTGTTTGTATTCCTTAATAAATAAAATAAAATAAAACATAAACATTCCCATCCTATCCTATTCCTACCTATATAAAAAACTTGTATTTTAATTTCGTGTGGTGATGAATAAAGTCAATTTGTATTACAAAATACATTTATAGGTCAAGGCTGTTGGAGCATTGATAGATAGATAAAAAGTTCATTTGCTATTAAAAATACGAACAAGAAATTAATTAGAGAGACTGTAGAACCGTAATATGCTGAAAAAAACAACAAGACAAAACAAAAAAAAACAAGATGGTATGCAACAATTGGCCATGCCTTTAATTTTGATATTATTATAGGTTTTTTAATGTAACTTCTCTTATTTTTTTTTACAACTTGGATAACTTTACATAAAAACTAGGGTAAAACTTAGGTTTTTAATTTTTTTTGAAAATATTGACCATTCATTGTCTATTTTTAATATTTTTCTTAAATTTTGGTGTTTGTGACGTCATTAAAGTATGAAGCATGAAGCCTATTTACAAAAAAAAAGAAACGTCATTTGTATTTTTTTGTAAGTATACCTATACATATGAGTCAAATGAGTCATACTCATACTATGTTTGCTGACGTCATAGAAAAATAATTTCAGGTCATGCTTTTTCTTGAATATCTTAAAAAAATATATTTAATTACAAGTCTGATTAATGAAAATTGTACTAAAAGCATAAATCATTTTCGAAATGGTTTTGAGATTTCCATTTATGTTTATTACCAATTGCAATATTATCTTGTCTCGCTAATACAATTTAATATTTATAATGTGTAATAATTTGAGTAACTTTTGACGAATTTGGTGTAACTCTAAAGGTTTGATGCACAGTTAAATTGCGGACATAAAATTTTTTTTTTCGTAGTGGGCTATGAATTTTAGTTTTACAAAACAGGCCCCTGGCGACACGGAGGCCGTTTTCGTACTGTGTTCTCATCGCACCAATACGCCAAAAGCGTAAGCTTGCGCCTCGGACGCGGACGCGTACATCCTCCCGTAACGGCTCGATCCATTCCGCGAATATGTGTTTCATAAACTTCGCCGCGGCGGGGGCGGGGTGCAGAGGCGGGGCGGGGGGTCGCGGCAGAAGGAAATGCTGCTCCAGCCTAGCTTATTTGCTTCGGCACCGAGGAGCGCTTCTCGGTAGAAAGAAGGTAAGTTAAAAAAAACTTCGTAACACCCGGCAGGTGATTTTATTAACTAACTTCTCAACAAGTTTCTCAAGGAGGCAGTAGCAAGAAATATAAATGTTAACTACATGCTATTTAGATGGACTTTGACATGACTTTGTTTTCTTAGTTACTTGTGAAGTGGTTACTAACAGTGAACGAAAACATCGTGAGGTAATGACACAAACAGACCTGAGCGTCTAAGGTTTTCACAAGCCCCAGCGCTTGAAGCTGCCAATCCGCTGCGGTAACTCGTGGTAACTGGTACTCTCAGATGTCAAAACAGAGGTCGTGGGTTCTAGTGCCACTGGAGGCCGCAATACTTAATTTGGAAACAACACTTAATTTATCTGCCTCAAAACTTAAGTAGAGATAAAAATAAAGATATTTGTTTGTCAAACCATATTTTTTGCTGCATGCTTTGCCATTATAGACGTACAAATTAATAGAGCAATAGGGTGTTTTGGCGGCATTGAACCATCGCGGCGACATTGTGTCGCCATCGCAGCGCCAATGGCAGTAACAGTGGCAAGTGACTAGGAGACAGACGGCGCGCCACAGAGCCAGCAAATTCGATGGCGGCCTGACAGCTCCGCAGAGAGCGGATTTAACTTGTTTTACGAGTATAATACGGTTACCTACTTAAGTAGGAAGCGGCTCTCATTTCAATAATATATAGAGCGTATATACTGTGATCCGACAGAGATACAAAGTCACCGACATAGCCCACCGAATTAGCACGCTGAAGTGGCAGTGGGCCGGCCATCGGCCATATCACCCAAAGAACTGATAACGAGTTCTTGAATAGAGACCGCGGATCGCTAAATGTAGTGTAGGACGTCCTCAGACTCGGTGGAGCGATGATCTTCGCAAGGCGGCTGGCAAGAACTGGATGAGAATAACCGAAGCCCGTGCTCAGTGGCGTGCGATTGGAGAGGCCTATGTCCAGCAGTGGGCCAGCATAGGCCAATGATGATGATGAAAGAATTTACATTCTGTTTGTACTTATAATGTTAGCCGCTGCCTCGGGGCCGAATATAGTGGAGGAAAGTACAGCGAAAACCAAATTCCACGCTGAGTCCACTCTGAAAAATCAGGGAAAAATCTGTACTTGTAAACTATATTTGTAATTGAATCACAAAAAAAATGTCTTTCAAGTTCGGGAAAAGTTCGGAAAAAAACTGCGATAACGGAACCTTCCGAAGGCGAGCCCGGCAGGCTCGTATCCGGTTTTTTGTTTCATTCAGTACTCCCTCAACACTTTTACTACAGCAAGTAGCTGTAGCTTTCTTTGCCCGGTCTCTTTCTGACTCTACACTCTTCAGGATATTATTATACTTGAGTCATAAACAATTGTACCAGACCTCTCTCTCACACATATAGGAGGCATATCAGGCATATCGGAACTCTCGCTCGCACTTTTATGACTCGGTTCGCACGTTTGTAATGGCTCAAGTATAGTTTCCAATGGACTGCAACTCACCCCCTCCACATTCATCATTATTATACTAATTTATTGCACACAACTGCATTTAATTTTTTAACGTAAATAATATGGCAAAACAACTTTCTGTTATACCCTCTCTATGTAAGAGAAACACCTGATGAAGGTGCTCCATCAGCACTTTAGACCCGAGACGCTCTGACACAATCCTTTGGAAGTCAGTCTCTTTTCGTCGGTCTCATAATAGACACCCATATTCTACATCCGTTTCTATATCCTTTGTTTTTTCAATATAAGTTCTAGTTTTTATCAAAAGTGTTTTTTTTTTAAAGGGAAAATCCCAACTGTTTAGTACAAAAATCCAAACTAAATCGCGTTTTACGGGAAATTATCAAAGAGCACGTATTTACCTCAACTAAAAATTTACCGTTTGCCATCTTAAGTGACACTTGGCTAGCGTTTTTTCGATGTAATAGCAAGTGATATACGTTTTCTAATATCTAAAGAGACGTAGAAGTTTCTAAAACGTAAATCATTTGCAGAGCACGTATTAACACATCTACCACGGAAGAATCACACGACCAAACTAACACAAAAACAATAGATAGATAGAATATTCTAAAAAAGAAATACTGAAATAGGTAGGTACCTGAACACTTGAGACAGCATGTCTCCAGAGCACAAAAAAGCCTATCTGACCTTTTTACATAGTTTAAAGGTGCCAGGAAGTAAAAAGTTTTTTTTTGTATCGAAGTTCAGTTATGTCGGTACTACCACCAGAGCCTACTCAAATAACAAAATTTTAAAATTTCATGCACATACCTATTAAATGTTATACCTTTTTGAATAGTTAAAGAGTCGTAGAAGTTTTCAAAATTATTTGCAGAATAAGTTCCATACGTAATTTTTTTTTTAAGAGCTTCAATGTGAAAAATATTTAGAGGAAAAATATTTAATTCTAACCGTTGCCGAGCAGTTTTTTAAAGCTGTTAGTAGTAGGTGTAGCTTTTGCTGATATTTTTTTATCAATTGACATGCCTTTTAACTAAATACATTAAAAAAACACTTTATTAGCTCTATTCTGAGAAAAAATCAATCAAAAAGCCAAAAAAAATTGATATTTTTTTAAAAGCTTTAACAGTCAATATCTCCATAACGGTTAATTTTCGGAGCCTATATAATAGAATAAAATCCATCAGAAATGACCTAAATAATGACCTCCTTTAATATTGTGTACGACATTCACTGTAACCCTGTATAATTTAAGGTTGAATTTCACCCAAACGAACCGAATACAATGATGCCATGCTGTAACAAATTATTTTATGTCTTCCACCTTGAAAAAAAGTTGAAAAATCAAGTTTTTTAATTATGTTGCCCCTTTTTCCTTCTATTAGAAGTATGGCAAATATAATAATGGTCATATTGCATCATATAATTTCCAAAAATCCAAATGCCATACTGGTACAAATCGTCAAATTTTTTAAATTTTTTTTACGTTTTGGCTTAAGTCTCACAGTCGTCCGTCCCATGGTTACAATCCGGGATATTTTTTTTTAGGTAGAATTGCATCCAAACAAGCAGAATATAATGATCCCATGCTGTAAAAAAATATTCTACGTATTGTACAGTTATATTTTTGAAACGGGTCGAATAAAAAAGTTTTTCAAGTATGGCAGCACTTTTTCCCCCTACTAGAAGTATGGCAAATATAATAACGGTCACATTTTATCAAATACTTTCCAAAAATCCAAATGCAATACTGTTACAAATCGTTAGGCGAAAAAAAAAATTGCAGATTTTCGGCGGTATGGCGACCATTTGGAACCGTCCGAAAAGTATGGCATGGTGATTTTCGTAAATGGCTGCACGACGATAATTAACTGTGCCAAAATTAGCCTGGTACAAATGGTTGAATTTTTATTTTTTTAATTAACGCATTCGCGTCGGTATGGCGGGCTGTTAAGTCGCACCGGAGAAGTATGGCATGACACTACCGCCTACTTTGTTTTTTATGGACTATCGGAAAATACTCATTTTTTTGTGACAAATCGTTTGACACTCGTAATTTATCCGACGAGTTCGACTAACGCGCACGCGATTGGGCCGCCGGTGCCAGCGCTATGACCATCATTTTTCTTTTTGTCATTGCGTACTAAGACCCCTGAAGAACCGCCATACTGTTACTAATGACCAAGTAATTTGTGTCACTATCTCTCAGTCTATTTCGGAAGTTCGTTAATTAAAATATAAAATGAAATTGTAGAGTGCTTGCATCGCTGCCCTGCGTCACAGTTTAAATAAGAGCAGTTGCCAATCTTCCTACTACTAACTTCCGAAACGCGGCTATGCAATATACATAACTACTAAACGCGAGATCTCGGTGATCTTCGGGTCACAAGCAGTCCGGCGTTCACTGCGCATGAGTGCAGACGGGCGACGGCGACGTGTCGGATCAGTAAGCTAGACGAAAATGAGAATGCCTTCATCATCAACCCATTATGGCTCCACCGAGGGGCACGAGTCTCTTCCCTGAGGAAGGTATAGGCCATACTCCACCACGGGGACCAAGTCCGGATTGGTGGATGCTTGTAAGACTAGTGACTGGTCTTACGGTGAGAAGTTTTCAAGCCGCCCTAGAACCTCTGTGTTGGCTTAACGACTGCCATTTGCCTAGCGAAGCACGGACCCGCTCGGAAAAATGCCACTAGCGTTAGACATAGACGGTCACCCATCCATGCACTGAACGCGCCCTATGTTGCTTAACCTTCGTGATCGTTTAAGATTACTCAGGCGGCCGGGGCTACGAGCGATTCGTGAGAATGTCTTACAAACTTTCTATTACTTTGTCAGTAGAAACTAGACATATTATTTCGTATCAAATAATTAGACTTCATACTAAACACGCACATAATATGAACTACCTACAACTCTCGAAATACCTGGTAAATGAGACGACAGTATTTAATTGTCTGCCACATTTCGAATTTGAAACACAACCCTGTTGCGCCAACTCCGATCGAGCGAGCGTAAATTTCAGCGGAAAGACAACATTGCATACTGGGTGTTCATTAAACTGTGCTTGCACCCTGCAGGCATCTATGATTTCATTTTCTGACGTACTATATATCAAGTTAAATACTGTCATCGTAATGAAAATTCTCTATTTCTACAAAGTGTTCACGGTCCTTTAGGAACGGAGCGTAACACAAAGGAGTATATTAAACATCGGCGTATTCTTCACTTTTTATCAGTGCAGCTTCCCCCAATCCTAACACGACGCAGGCAATCTCTTTGAGTTGTATCGCTGTGCGATATTGTATCCTTTGACGTACAATGTACGGGCCACTCAGATAGATATTCTAGGCTATAGAATTTTTTTTTTGTTGTATTAATAAACTGTGGGGACATAATGGGTTGATGATGATGATGATTCATAAATTATATTTACATATAAACATAAGCTCACGCCTGTATCCCAGAGGGGTAGGTTTTTTTTGGTGTTTCGAATACTCTGTCTATAGCTGAGCACGATATTATTAACGAATTTTCTCTAAGCAATACATAAACCATTCAAATAGAGCTGTTAAGTTTCTTAGTTATTTCTTAAAACAATGCAACAAACGCACTACATTCGTTTCTACTGCTATCGTGTAGGTAATTATTGTTGCGTCACATTACAAATCAGTATTGTTGGGTACCTATGTCAATGAGAAAGCATGCACTTTTGTTTGGAGGATTTTAAAAGTAATCATGGAATAAGGTCACAGCAGACATATCAACTCGGAAAGGGATCGTCACCGTATCGCCTTTCGCCTCGCCGTCAACCAGGCGTCAACCTGACGTATGCATCGTAACCAAAGCGTATCAGCAGCTCCTGCACGTCAACTCGGCTACGGCTAGGCGACACCGCGCTTACGGCTCGCCGACCACTACCTACCAGGGCCCGTAGTGCAAGTTTTTTCATTCACTTTCGACAGCGAGAGCGTTTGCAATTTGTATAGGAGTGACAGAGAGACAAATAGGTGGCGCGCTTTGTCACTCCTATATGAGTTTACGTTAACGCGATCGAGTAGTTAAAAAAACTCGCACTAAGCACACTGATTGATTGCTTTAACGTAAGCGCGGGGACGACGAGCCGTAAGCGCGGGAACTGCAAGTGGTCCACGCACCGCATCGCGGTTCGGAGCCTGTTCCGAGGCGAGGCGATTACGTTACGATTCCGATTAGTGTGCGTTGCAGTAAGGAGTTTCATACAAACAATGCTGAACGGCTCGAGGTGATACGGTGACGATCCCTTTCCGAGTTGATATGTGTGCTGTGACCTTAACGGAGAACACTATACGCCACTTGTTCAAGTTGTTGGGGGAAGAAAGTCTAGACAGCATCGCATCTGTCCGAAGACCTCTAACTACACACAAAAAGGAAAAGAGGCCTAAAACTAATTTGATCGCATCAAAGACAGGGTATCCTAGTGTGGGGCCAGAAGCAATGTATGTGCCTGTGTGTAAATGTAAATGTTTGTGTTTATAAAACAAAAAAAAAAAGAAGAAAGAAGACGTGGAAAATCTACTATTTTGTACCATGTTTGAGCCTGATACTTAGGCGTTTTATGCAGATGTGTTTCGATATTTCACCAGTAGATATTTCTCTTTGATCTTATTTACCCATATAACTATCACGTCTCTGTCTCACAATCAATAATTTTGTTCGAGTCGACAATAGACCGGTACGAAATTATTAATATATATATATGGGGTTTTTATCAAACCAAGACATCAACAGCAGATGTACCAAATTTGAAAAAACACGTAGTTTTGTTAAAGAGCGATGGTGGCGTAGTGGGGTCTGGGTTCGAACCACGCATGTACCAGTGACTTTTAGTTACGTACATTTGTTTGTTTGTACAGCCACACCATTCGCTGATAAATTGTGCCCGGATAACGGCGACAGGCTTGCCACTCGTCACGTTTGGGACCTAATAGACTCGGCAAAACGTGGTTCCAGTTCTAGTGATTGGTGCCTCTGCCTACCTCCTCGGGGATAACGGGCGTGAGTTTATTTATTTTTATTTGATTACGTAGTTGTGTGATCTCATTATTTCCGTTAATTATAGCTGATTGTATTTTATTATGTAAGTAAATAATAAACAAGTAATATACATAATAAACCCTTATTTTCATTAAAATTTCTTACACATAGAGCAATAAATACATAAAACCTTTTACTGCAAATAATACTTTTTTATAGTATCGCTTTGTGAGAACGCTCAACAATTCCTTCCAGACGGATACAGGAAAGAAATTAGAGACGGGTAGTTGTGCAATTAAATAAATATTTTTATAACTATAAAGCGTACATAAATAGTATTGCGAAAAAAAGATTTTGTGTATGGGAAACTAGTCATGCAGTTAGTCTATTTTTAAAATATGATTATTAACCTCACAAGAAAAAAACGGAACCTTTATACTTAGTTTCCCTTGTAGCCCCGGCCACCTGAGTGATCTGGAACGATCACGAAGGTTAAGCAACAATAGAGTGGCATTTTTCCGAGCGGTTCCTTGCTTCGCAAGCCACGTTAAGCAGTTAAGGTTACTGTCTTAAGGTCCTTACTAGCAGATATACCTTTGTTATGTACCCAAAAAAACTGAACCCTCATTTTCTTTTCCAGCATTATGTGCTACTCCTTTTCTCTTTGGCTAACATTATGGATTACTAATGGTTGACCAAAAAATTATTGACAAATGGTCATTCGACAAACAACGTTTAACCAAATGTTCATTTGGCAAACGAGACATTTGACAAAAGTATCATCTTACAAAAACTCACTTAGCAAATGATCCATTAGCAAACACTACATTTGTTAAATGTTTTGAATATTAAAATGTCAATTGACCTTTTTTAATTTCACCAAATAATATGTTTCGCAAATGAAGCATTTGTCCAAATGTCATTTAACAAAATGTTGAACGCATCAAAGTCGAGTCTGTTTTCGATCTTACATAGAGAACCTAACGTTATATTAAATTTCATTCGAATAACTTCAAAAACGGCAAAGTTTCATACTAACTTTGCACCCCCCTCTTACCCCCTTAAGGGATTATTTTAAAAAACTATTTTACATGTATTTCATGACTTTTAATGAAAAATTTTTATTCTGAATTTCATTCGAATAACTTAAAAACGGCAAGTTTCATACTAACTTTACACCCCTCTTTTTACCCCCTTAAGGGATAATTTTCGAAAAACTATTTTACATGTGTTTCATAATTTTAAGTGAAAAACTTTCGTACAAAATTTCATTGGAATAACTTCAAAAACGGCAAAGTTACATACTAACTTTGAACCCCCATTTTACCCCCTTAGGGGATGAATTTCAAAAAATCCTTTCTTAGTGCTCCCCTACGTTAGAAAAGAAACCCCTGTGCAAAATTTCAAGTTTCTAACTCTTATAGTTTAGGCCCTGCGTTGATATGTCAGTCAGTCAGTCAGCTTCTCCTTTTATATATATAGATAGATAGATAGATAACACATTATTGCTTAACCAGGATACAGAGTTATTATAATTTTCTTATGTAACGGTATACAATTGGCGGCCTTATCGCTTAGAGCGATCTCTTCCAGACAACCTTTGGATGGAGAGGATTGCAGGAAGAACATAGTCGGTAGATATGGATTTTTAGAATGTACATATATAAGAAATTCGAAAAATTTTGACAAGTAGCAAGATATTTAGAGAACATAAGTACTTATAAATACGTAATACACGACGTACAATTACATATATTTAGATAGTTATACAAATACGTACAAAATAATAGCATACTTATATATCTACAAAATAATAAAATACATAATATAACATACAAAATAAATACATAATAAATACATACATAATAAATGCAACAATTTTCCAGTTTAAGAAGGAAGGTAGTGGGATTTCACCAAAGCCTTAAAACAATTCAAGGACTGCGTTTCTCACTTCCACGGGCAGGTCGTTCCATAAATGGACTGCCTGAACCGTGAAGGAGGAGGCATAAAATGTTGTCCTATGTGATGGAGTTTTAAGGAGAAGGTTTTGGGACGAGCGAAGAGTCAGGCTATGAGAGGAATGGAGAAACTCGAATCGCTCTTTGAGATAGGATAGCAGGGTTGAACAGAATGCAATAGAGGAGAGAAAGAATGTCTGTATTCCGGCGGAGACGGATAGGGAGCCACTTGAGCTTAGTTCCATATTCAGAAATATGGTCATATTTGCGAAGACCAAATATGAACCGGATGCAGAAGTTTTGGAGACGCTCAAGCTTATTAAGTTGCTCCTCGGTGAGGTCTAGATAGCATTGTCATTGCTTTTTAGCCAACTTTTAATAAATATGTGAATACTGACTGGAGTTTTAATATTTTTCTATCGATATCAAAATGGTAACAGCACAATACTAATAGGCTATGGAACACCTACATGGTTCGGTACTCGGCAGGCTATGTGCATCATAAAAGTAAAACTCTGAACACACCTACATGACTCTGCACAACTTAGCACACCTATATGGCCAATTGAATTTAAATATCTTTTTTTTTTGCACTTTTTATTGAAACACACCTACAGGTTTTTAAATAATTTAGCACACCCACATGGCTTGACCGTACTTTCGTAGTAATAGTCACTTTATGTTAGAATTAACATGGAACACACAATCCGAACAATTCAGCGCACCTACATTGCCGATTGTTTATTAGTACGTTATTAGATTACACCTACATGTATCTAAATCTACAATCGAGCACACCTACATGGCTCCATTAAATCAAGCCTTTCCAGCCATGTGAGTGGAATAAAACTTGTCCATCCGAAAATTTCTAAGTCTGATTTTCAGACGTTAATTTCAATATTTCAGATACTATTTCTATACTTCATGCTTTGACTTCTAAGCTTGAGATCAATACGTTCAATACGTTTCAAAAAAATTACTTATTCCCAGATAATACGAGTTCAAGAAAACATTTGTAAGAAATTTTTACAGCCTTTGAAAATTTAAAAATTAGACAACCTACATAAAGAAATCAAAAAAAGACTCGCATTTCATCGGCATCATGAAGTTGCATCCCCACTTCTGATATATCAAGAACAACACGATTCACTTCACAAATCTCACTTTTACCTCACTGTATTATCACAAAACAATTCACTTCACAAATCTCACATCACTGTATAACTTCCAACATTCACAATTTAACTGTTAACTTTTAATATAAATTATGAATATAAATTCTTAAATCGGGCAGAGCTTCCGCCTGATCACAGCGCCAGAACAAGACTGCCGGTTTATCGTCGAGCCCTCCCTTTTATAGACTAAAGGCGAGCACATGGTATCACGTAGTGCCAGCCATTTTTAGGTTATTTTTTCGCGGGAACGTTCAAAAATTGTCACGATCATGGATTATTAAAATCGTCACAGTCGTGTATTTTACGAAGCACTGCTGTGACACAGTTCCACGATTGTGACATTCATATGCATTTTCGATAAAATAAACGTTAAAACTACTTATTCTAACTACTTGTAACTATAACTTACTACTACTAACTACTACTTACTACTAAAAATTTAAACTTTTGATGATTATTGTATAATTTACCTACTTATTTTTAATAACAACTAGATGCCACGTAAGAAGAAGAATTTGAGCATTGAGGAGAAAAGGAAATTGAAGAAAGAATCGGAGCAAAGAAGACGAGATCGCATCAAAGCAGATCCTCAGAGATATGCAGAGCAAAAGCTTAAAAACAAATTAAGACGCCAGAAGAGAAAAGAACAAGAGAAGATAAAATCTATAACAGATATGACACCAAGGCAACAACGCAGACAGCGACTAGAATGGCGTGAAAGAACCAGAAAGAGCAGAATGAACAAGCACGTTAAACAATCATTTCTTCAGAGACTAAGAGAAGACTCTCCTCCGACTGATAGTGACACAAGCATAGCAGGAGAAAGGGTACCTCCTCCAGCTTTACCAGAATGTCCATCACCAACACCTAGCAGCGGTAGTGATTCGAGTAGACAGAGAATTCAAGGAATTAAAAGAGCAAAACAAACTAGAACCGTAAAGGACAGAATAATTGAAAAACAAAAGAAGAATATAGACATATTGAAGAAAAAAGTTCATGCTTTGATGATAAAAAATCAGAGATTGGAAGTGCCAAGAAGTCTATCCGCTCCTTTACTTCGATCTGCTAAATTGCATCCAAAGGCTCGAAAATACCACGAAAGAAAGATGGAAGTACAGGTGTTTTTGGAAAATGACGATAATAGCAAAATGTGTCCTGGGAAAAAGGACACATTAACAAGAAATGGAAAAAAGAAACAAAAACGGTATTTGTGTGATACTATGAAGAACCTTCATAAAAAGTTCAACTCCGAAAGAACAAATACCATGGGTTACTCAACCTTCACTCGGTTTCGACCATTCTGGATTACTCCAGCCAAGGTGGCAGAAAGAGATACCTGTCTCTGCGTCGTTCACGAAAACTTCAACTTGATAGTTGGAAAATTGAGGCAGCTGAGATTGATTAAGGAGAAGTCGGGAACAGAAATAATAGACGCGGTAGTCTGCGATAAAAATAAATTAAAATGCATGCACAGAGAGTGCCGGAAATGTGCTGACAAAGTAGTGGATTTCGAGTCCTTCGACAATTCTGAAACAATAAATTACAGTCAATGGATGCTGATAACAGAAACAAGAATAATAAAGGGAAAAGAAAGGCAAATCAAAAGGACCGTAAAAAAAACCATTGACTGCACCAAAAAAGAGCTCATTGAGTTGTTCCTGGAGAGATTGACAAATTTCTTGAAGCACAATTTTGATATCTGGCACCAGTACCAAGCAGTCAGCCACCTGAAGAAGAATTTATCTCCAAAAGAAGGAGTTCTTCATATCGACTTCTCAGAAAATTATCAATGCAAATATGCATCAGAGGCACAGTCAGTTCATTTTGGTGCCTCCAGACAGCAAATTTCTTTGCACACATGTGTCCTACACTATTGCGATGATTCGGGAAGCGTTAAAACAATAAGCTTTTGTTCAGTGTCTGATTGTTTGCGGCATGACGCAGCGGCTATATACGCCCACTTGAAAAAATCACTCTCTCATCTGTGTCAAGAGAACAACATGACAATCAAAACGCTCCACGTGTTGAGTGATGGCCCATCAAATCAGTATAAAAATAAAACAAATTTATACTTATTCAGTCAACACCTAACCAAAGATTTGGGTCTAAAGCAGGCAACCTGGAATTTTTCAATTTCAGGACATGGAAAAGGCGCCGTGGATGGTGTGGGCGCGGTTGTCAAGAGAACGGCTGACTCTTTGATAGCTCAAGGACAAGATATACCAGATTATAAGACCTTCGTTACCAAAATGGTTGTCCGAACTAACGTTGTTTTGTATACAGTGACAGAGTCGGACATGACTGATGCAGATACACTGGTATCTAAGTTTTTAAAACCAATACCGCACACTGCAAAGATACACCAGGTAGCGTGGACTTGTACAAGTCCTCAAAAATTGTTTGTAAGGAAATTGAGTTGCATTAAATGCCCACTTCAAGCTGAATGCATTCACTATTCTACACCTAAGCCTAGTTTTGAGTTTCCTGATATAAGGGAAGATACTTTCCTGGACCATCCCTCCGATTGCGAATCATTTGAAGTGAACGAAGCGCACCCAATTCATGAACAAACAACGACGACTCATGAAGAGACATCGTCATCGTCACGAAGTGTTTTGCAAAATGATACACCTCTTGGAAGCACAAGTTCTGACATTCTCGGTTTTATAGAAAACGCACTCAATGCCAAAAAAGTGCAATTAATGCAAGAAAGCCCTATTCCTAAAATAGGTTCGTGGATTCTTGTCCAATTCGAAGGTAAAAAGAATACGCTACATTTCGTTGGTCAGATAGTGATGAATGAACACACTGATCCAAACGAACTTTCTTATGTCGTGAAATTCTTGCGAAAGAAGAACCTCTCATCAGCTTCAGGAATCTTTGCTTGGCAAGAACCCGAAGATGTGTCCCTGGTCATGGCGAGAGATATTGTTGGATTTTTGCCCGAACCTACACCGACAAGAAGAGGAGAACTAGTTTTCAAATTTGATTTTTCTTCTAAAAAAATGAATATTAAGTAAGAATCTAAATAAGGCTGATTTCATTAAGACTAAAAAAAGCTAGCGGCTCCTAAGATGTGATGAGGCTGATTTGATTAAGACTAAATAAAAACTAATGGTTCCTAAGATGTGATGAGGCTGATTTGATTAAGACTAAATAAAAAGTAATGGTTCCTAAGATGTGATGAGGCTGATTTGATTAAGACTAAATAAAAACTAATGGTTCCTAAGATGTGATGAGGCTGATTTGATTAAGAATAAAAAAAACTAGCAGTTACTAAGATGTAAAAAAATAATAATAATAATAAACTCACGCCCGTTATCCCCGAAGGGGTAGGCAGAGGCACCAGTCTCTAGAACTAGACCCACGTTTTGCCGAGTTTATTAGGTCCCAAACGTGACAAGTGGCAAGCCTGTCGCCGTTATCCGTTACTAAGATGTGATTTAAATAAATAAGAGTTAATGTTATAAACATTTGTCAAGAGAGGCTATACTTTTTGTTTTGTTAAAGTTTTTAAGGTGTTAAATGTTAAATTCAAGGGAATACCTTACTTTTTGTTTTGCTAAAGTTTTTGAGGTGTTGAATGTTAAATTTAAGAAAATAACAAAAAAAATATGTACATAAAAAAAGTTGTTTTTACGTTTTGTATTGTCATAGTTTTTTAAGGTGTTGATTATGAAATTAAAATAAAAAACGAATCTTAAAAATTTTGTTTTATTAAAAATGTCACAGAAATGGTGGGGCGTCACAGGCGTGGATCTTCTGAAATAGCTGGTTTCATTGAATTGTCACAGTCATGTTCTAGTTGTCACGCTCATGGGCGCGTTTTTTTTTCAGGATGCTTTTTTCAGTAAAGTAAAAGGTTTTAAGATTCGCTACATATATAGGGAGCCTTTTTTTGATGTAAACTATCCATTTTAAACGATTAAAAAAAAACCGAATCATTAGGTGCCAGAACAGACTTGGCGGGAATGACCCATTTATTTTTTAACTGTACCTTTTATTTGCCTCTTGTATCTTGTATGCAATAAAGAATACTCCTATATTATCTTATCCAGCAATATTCAAAAGCGCGATACATCTGTCAGAGTCCCACTGACGTTAGTCCTGTCACTCTGACGGAGAGTTGTTGGGAAAACGCGGAATCGGGAGCATGCAAGTGATTGTAAAAAACTGTGATTGTTTGAATAAATCCTGTAATTTATAGCATTCAAGACCTTTTATTTCAGTTGCGTCTCAAAAGTTACAATTCATGGTTTATTACAATTCAATAACGTTATACAGCCGATTTGGCATACTCGTATCGTATTCCATGAATTTCAGGCTTATCACAGTTTTTTGGTAGAACTTGTATCTAATAGATGTAAAGCAATCAAATGGTGGACTCCTTATACGCGAATTCGCCTCCCACTTGGCCGATTTTTTATTCGTTCATTAAATTAAATCGTACATATATAATTATAAGCTCACGGCTGTATTTCAGAGGTATCTTTTTTCCAAAATATTGTAAAAATCAACACAACAAAATAACATTTGCACAAAAAAAATAAAAAAAATGTGCCACCCGCCACCCGCTCCGCTCATGTGGCAGTCCACTCCGCTTATGCAGTGCAGGCGGCTGCTTGGTAAGTCGCTGCAGACACTTTTCTTCATCAAATATTAGTCTCCGGGTTTTATATTCTATGTAAACATCATCACTAGTTATTCCGCTGCAATTTTAAAGGATCAAGTCGCAAACGTTCAATTTAGCTTCTAGTTGGAAATTAGAAACCGGGCATGTGCGAGTCGGACTTACATCTAACCAACATACTGGCAATAGACATCATGCATTCAGCCCAATGACAAAAGAGGTCGCTTCGCTATTCAGCCTTGTCTTCGTATGAGTAGGTATAATAGACATCAATTTTAAATATCGAATGGAGAAGCTCAATCTTATTCTTAAAAAAAAGGTTAAAAAAGGCGGGAATAAAAAACTTTTATGAAACGAGTGGCGAGAAGTTTTTCAAACAACAGTCAAACCTACCATGACAAACAAAACGAAGTCGACCAAAAAAAAACACGAAGTTTGCATGACGTCAAAATAAATACTACCGAAACAATTAGGGCTGGCCAAATGGCTACGATCTGAAAATATAACAAATATCATAAAAGTTGTATACAGAAACCCCTATAAAGTCCTGATAGAATATAATAAGAGGACGCTGATCGCTTATTGAATTGTAGCAAGTTGGAAGAGAAAGGTTTTAGATGCCAATCGACACAAGAAGTAAACCTGAGTTATGGAGTCGTAAGGAACTTGGATTTAGATGTCCAAGAATCCATGCTTCGCAAGGCATGTTAAGCAGTTGGTGCTGGCTGCCGTCGATATATGGCAGTCGTTAAGCCAAGTCAGAGGCCATAGAGCAAGACCAGCCACTAGTCTTACAAGCCTCCATCAATCTGGACTTGGGCCCCCGTGGCGGAGTATGGCCTATACCTTCCTCAGGCTTACGAAACGTAGCTTACGGCCGATTTCTGAATTGAGAATTTCGCTAAGTAACTACTTAACTCTAGTGTTGTCTCGTCAAGTTTCTCAGAAAAGAGCGTGACAGAACGTTATTTAAATATTTAAGTAAAATTCTCAATTCGGAAACCGGCCTTTAGCGAGACTATTTATATGGAGCAAATTTATGTGGAGCAAATGATTTTTTTGAGATAGGACTCTGAATACCTATGTCGTTTAGCGACATAAGACTCCTAGTGGAGTTTTTTGAATCACCAAGAAACTTTTTGAACACCCTTTACGAAGGAAGATATATCGTAATATACGGAAAGGTATTGGGAGGTATCGAAAGGTAAATATACATCTTCGTATCGCTCAGTACCTTTAAGGTACGAAGATGTAAGGATGTATATTATAGCTGTCGTGTGTGGTCTCCTGACGATTTCCATGGAAAGATGTAATGAGATATATCGTGCTATAATATACATCCTTACCTTACAGCCGTCGTGTGTGGAGTCTCCAAAAAAAGTAATTGAAATTATCGGAGTTTGACTGTCTTCTCTCTCAGGAGAAAATACACATAGCACTATTAAGCGAGACGTGGTTAGAACCAGAAACAGAACTAAAAGTTAGTGGCTAGGATGTGTATAGAAGAGACAGAGCTGATTCGTACGGTGGGGTAGCTATTATTGTACATAAATCCTTGAGATCCCGCTCATCTACATTCCAGGTTAGTAATTTAGGCATTGAAGTTATACATGTTACTTTATTGAATTGTTATGACTTAAGCGATATTGTTTCTGTTTACTGTCCGTCTACTGTTAGAACGACACAGTCAGATTGGGACAATTTATTGAGAAAATTTCCACGTAAATGTTTGGTAGCGGGAGATTTCAACGCTCATCATACTAATTGGTCGTATAAAAATGATGTCAGAGGTGCCCAACTAATGGACTCCGCATTAGAGGACGGTTTTATATCATTGAATGATAACAGCCCCACTAGAGTGAAACTAGTTAATGGTCTACCGCAACAAACATCGCCAGATATCACATTTTGTTCATCGGACATAGCAGTTAATTATTCTTGGAAAATCACTAAAGAATTGTTGGGCAGCGATCATTTAGTGATAAAAATCACAGCAAATTTAAAATCTTGCCGTGCCAAGTATGTTAAAAAACGTGCGAAACGAAAAAAACGAAACTTGCAAACTGGATATCATACAGTGAAAATCTTAAAGACATTTTTACAAATTACAACTGTAGCTGTAGTACTGAAAATATTCAGGAAACATATAATTTCTTAATTAACAAAATTAATGTATCGGCAGATAAGTCCATTCCATGGTTGAACTTTTGCACTGATCCTACTTCAAAATTTAAACCAAAGAGTTATTGGAATGCAGATCTCTCCAGGTCTGTGGCTCAGCGAAGACTAGCTCTGACCGAGTTTAGAAGAAACCCAACTCCGGACAATCTTAAAAAACTTGAAGATTCGGTATCTAAAACTCAACGCATGATAAGGCAAGCCAAGTCCCAGAGCTGGAGAGAATTCTGTGACAGTATAAATGAGACTACGTCCGTCTCAGATATGTGGCGCCGAATGAGGTGGATGAAAGGATACAAAAATTCAAGATGTTGTCCGTCAAATGATAAAAAAGAAGAATTACTTTGTAACCTCGCTCCTGACACTGTTACCATACAAAAACCAAAATTTATGTCAAATAATCCATCACTTGAAGCTAGATTCACTATTCATGAGTTAAACAACTGCCTAAAGAAAAAAGATACAGCTCCAGGAACTGATCAAATAACCTATTCTATGATTTATAATTTTCCTCAAAAGACAAATTGCTGTTGCTTAACATTTACAACTCCATTTTTGAGACAGGATATGTACCCAGCCAATGGCGAGAAATAAAAATAATTCCTATACCTAAGTTGACTATCAGCCCAGATGATGAACCAAAGTTAAGACCAATAGCTCTTATTTCCCGTTTATGTAAGATATTTCACTTAATGATTACGAAACGAATTGAGTGGTACATTGAAAAAGAACAAATTCTGTCCATCAAAACTACAGGTTTCAGACGCTCCCAATCATGTTTAGACGCCGTAACCCGGCTGGTATGTCACATACAAATACACCTTAGTAAGAATGTTCCTACCTTGGCTTGCTTTTTAGATATAGACAATGCATATAACAATGTCTTAATAAACAAAGTTACTGAGCGTCTAGAAGTTATCGGCGTAGGGGCTAGAATTTGTTCGTATATTTGGGAATTTCTCAAAGAAAGGAGACTAGCTATAACTAAAGACAACGACACCACAGAAAGTACTAATTTGACCAGATGGACTAATAAGGGAATTGCTCAAGGTGACCCTATGTCCCCCTTGATTTTTAATTTGGTTACATCTGAAATATGTCAGATTATTACGAATGTCGTGGTGTCGCAGTACGCTGACGATTTTGTACTATATACAAGTTGTAAAAAACTGACCGATAGTGTTAGCAATATACAAAATGCTATGAATACTGTAAATATATTATTATCTAATTTAGGATTAGAGTTGTCTGTACATAAATCTAAATATTGTATTTTTAGTACAGGTTACAAAAATCAAGAAGTAGACATAAAGCTAAATGGATTATCTTTGACTTCCATAAAATCTATTAAGTATCTAGGTTTATGGCTAGACAAATCATTACGTTGGGGCAAACACATTAATGAAACTGTCGAAAAAACACAGAAATACTTAAACTTACTTAAAGTTTTAGCTGGTACTTCCTGGGGCATCCACCCTAAATACCTACGTAGATTGTACATAACACTGATAAGAAGTAGATTAGATTATGCAAGTTTTTTAATTGATAATAGTGCTAATAAAAAAGCCTCTACTAACAGAAATATTTAATAAGACTAAAGCCGAAGATATTTCGTGTCACTACCCACTAGAAATGTACGAACTTAATACTTGGATCAGTAACATTCAACTGAATGATATTATATTAACTAACTTGGAATCAATAAAATTAAGTAAGAAATCATATGAGTCAAATTTAATAAAAAAATCAGGTACTTAACGAATTACATGAAAAGTATAGCGAATGGCGCAAAATATATGCGGATGGGTCAAAGAGTCCTGATGGCTCTGGGGCGGCCTTTTTTGATGCTAGTAATAAGAATTATGGTTGTTTTAAAATTAAAAATGTAAATTTATCGATAATGTCGGTTGAGCTTATTGCAATCTCAGAAGCTCTTTCATATCTGAAAAGGATGGGCTATAGAAAATGCGTCCTCTTAACGGATAATAGAAGTGCTCTTCAGCATATCATTCGTTGTGGCTCTGGACACATAAGTGTGACAAGAGCATACAAAATTGTTCAACTTTTAGGAGATCTTAAAAATAGCGATGTCGAAGTAAGATTGCAATGGGTTCCGTCTCACATTGGCATTTCAGGTAACGAAGAGGCTGACCTCTTGGCAAAGAGATCTGTGCTAGAAGGTAAAGAAAGTGATGTAAAGGCGTGTTATTTTGAAATGCTACCCAAATACAAAGTATTATGTCATGAAATGTGGAAAGACTACTTCGACGAAAAATCTAGAGAGAAAGGTATTTGGTATAAGACCATGCAGACTGAGCCACATCACGTTCCCTGGTTTGCCAATGTGAGACTGAAAAGGTGGTATATTATATTTGCACACAGACTTAGAACTGGTCACATGCCATTAAATAAATTTAATTTCCTCATGGGTAAAGTTCTGAGCCCAAACTGTGAAACTTGTAACACAGTAGAAGACGTGCAACAAGACTCTTGGAATGTACCAAGTATTCAGTGCAAAGATCAGAAATTATAGCCCAACTAAAGTTAAATGTAAGGGATATTGGTGCATTCCAGAGCGTGTTGCACGACCCTACGTCAAGTGCAGCTTTCTTAATTTATAAAATGCTAGGAAGTAAAGCAAGTTCCTAAATTATATTTAGAGTAAAATACCTTAAGTACTTATAATAACATTTAGATAAGTTAGTTTAAGATTACATTTTTTGTTATGGTCCGATGGGACTGACATGATCACATGGTGATCAAAGCCTCTAAATAAAATAAAGATTTAAAAAAAATTGTTTGTTTTTGGGATTTTTTTTTATAATTACGTGCTAATTAGGAAAAAAACATGAGTTCTGCAAAGTGATGAAGATATAAGCTCCATCCCCGATTCAATGAAAATGGAAGCTGAAGCAGCAATTAACAATATTTTGCCTGAAAGTTCTAAAGAGAGATATTTGAAAACTCACGCCGAGTTCATGAAGTGGCGAAATGAGAAACGAGTAATTTTTTTCTACTTACCTCACAATCGAGATGTAAAGCAGAGTAGTTAGCTCGGGTGTAGCAAAAATTGCGACCTCGAAATATCTCGGGCTGCAATTGATGCCTTGCAGCCCTTGGAATCAAGAATCAAGAAGAATCAATAATTTATTTCAACGTAAAGAATTTACATTCTGCTTGTTGAATGTCAATGTACATACAGTTATGTATAATGTTAGCCGCTGCCTTGGGGCCGTCTGTAGTGGAGAAAAAGGCAGCGAAAAAAAAAAAAACTCCACTCTGACCATCTTTTCTCAAATCACCTTAAAGCTAATACAAATAAAACATACAAAATAATATCTTGGATGTGTTGAACACTAGACACATTTATCCTCTGATTTAATTTAATATTAAACTACTATTTAATGCCATACGTCCTTGTTTTCTAAATAATCGTTGATTTTATAATAAGCTTTTTTGCAAAGAGTGTGCTTAACACAATTCTTAAATCGCGTTGGGGGTAACTCTAATATATCTTGGGGTATCTTGTTGTAGAACCTTATACAGTGCCCCATAAAGGAAGTATTAACTTTTGCAAGTCTAAATCGTGGAAATGACAATTTATGTTTATTCTTAGTATTAACGTTATGATGGCTACCAAGAGTTTCGAAGTCCTTAATATTTTTCCGAACGTACATAATATTTTCATAAATGTATTGGCTTGCAACTGTTAAGATGTTAGTTTCTTTGAAAAAATCTCTTAGCGAGTCCCTACTACCTAGCTTGTAAATAAATCGGATCGCTATCTTCTGCAAGATGAAGATAGTCTCAATGTCTGCTGCCCGGCCCCATAGTATTATACCATAGGACATAATACTATGGAAGTAACTAAAATAAACAAGCCTAGCAGTTGCAACGTCAGTAAGTTCTCGAATTCTTTTCACGGCATATGCTGCGGAGCTTAGTCTATGTGCCAATTTTATAATATGTGGACCCCATTGTAGTTTGGCATCGATTGTGATGCCCAAAAATACAGTATCTTCAACAAATTCTAGTTTATTATTTTCAATTACAATGTTGTTTTCCACTAATCTACTATTAATTATTTATTTTAAAGTGAATAATATAACTGAGAATATTTCAAAAGTCTGCCTGTTGCCGTTATCAATATCAAACAAACAAAAATCACGTTTGTTGTATGACTAATGAAATGAAAATAAAACAATTTTTTAAGTGATTTAAGGGCTTAAATATTTGTTTTAATTTAATTTCATTATTTATTTTAAAATTGAACAATATTTATAACTAAATATCCTGCGAATATTTCAAGCGTCTACCTGTTGCCGCTATCAAGTCGAGCAAATACGATCAAAAAAGTGACCAAACAAACAAAAAGAGTTCGAGTGACCGACACAGTTTTATAACCTACCTAATAATGTAGCTCTATGATCATAAACTAATTGACTTTCATTCAGTGACCATTACCACCAAATGATAGCCAATTACATACATTATATACTTTTAGTTATCAAAATAAAAGCAAACGTTAATTTGATGTGTTGAAAATGTTGAAATAGATCAACAAACGATGCATTCAATTTAATATGCAATCATAAATCACAGTTTTGCTTCGTATTGATTATAATTAATTTGAGTTGAGTGGCGTTTGCTTAATGCCAGCCACACACTAGCGCGATCGCTACGGCGGGGCCCAGACGGAGTTTTCCATAGCTTGAGCCCTGGCCGCATTTAGCAGAACACATCGATGAGTATGAGTAACCGATTACAAAGTTTCTGCTGAACACACACAAAAATCCAATGACTGACAGCGATTTATAGCAATCTGTCGCCATTTTTTCCATCGGATTTGAATTGCGATGAGAAGCAGCGATTCGTTCACAGAAAAAGTTGCTGTCAAACGTAATTTGTGTTTGATGCTGTCAATTTTCGCGGTTACTTGACTTGAACTTTACCTCTACTTTCATATTAGTTTTGATTAAAACGTTAACGATACAACAAGGAAATCTTCAACATGGAAGCGCAAAAGCGCGTTCAGCAGAATCCATCGAAAATTGTAATCGGACGCGTATTCGATGACTTAGCGATTACTTATCGACGTGTTAAGCTAATCTCGCGCGCGAGAAATAGACGAAGAATCCCCTCATCTTGCGCTCTATCTATTCTGGCGCGCAAGATAGGTGGTTGATGTTTCACGTTTTTTAGGGTTCAGTTGTCAACAAGGAACCTTGTAGTTTCGCTATGTCGGTCTCTTTGTCTGCCGGTGGCTTAGCACAGAGAAAATAAGAACTAGAGAGTTAAAATGTGTCACAGATTTTTGAACTTCCGTAAGCACTAGGCATTACTAACCTGGTCGGGCTCTTCCGACAAAAAGTCAAGTAAGTGTATCTGGAATGACGTTAATATTGTCATAGATTGCAACATAGGTATTTGTTATGCTGACAAATCCGTAGAAATAAATTTCGAAAATATAATTCTTTAGGGCACCTAAAATGTGCATGCATTTTGTTCATGTTTACGCCATTTTTCATTAGATTGGTCTTTAAAAATATTGTAGGTGTAGGAAAACCATTTTTCAATTTAGCTCAATTTTTTGTCAGAGTAGGGCGTCCCAGCCTCTTGTCAAAACAGTTGATTGTAGAAACGTGAAAAATTTCACGGTAGTATCACATAAAATGAACTTAAATGGAAAAGTGTTACGACTAAGTAAGCTTTACAAATCAACGAGACCGACGACCGGCGACCAACTTATACTAGGAAAACTTCTTACATACATAAGAAATTAATTTGATAGAGTAGTCAGTTCGGTGTTTTCGACCCTTCTATACGGCGTTGAAGCTTGTACAGTCGACAGCACGTCAACCTTTACATTTTAGTTGCAAAGTCGCCCGTAATGTAACGGGGTAGAGTGCACGGGTGTATAGGATGATGTGCTGTCAACTGTACTCTAATAAATACCTTATGCAAATGGTCATATCATGCGAGCTGACAAATATAATCGGCCGCGACTTGTTCTGGAAGGCAAAATTGAAGGAAAGCGAGGACCTGGCCGTAGAAAAACATCATGGCTCCAAAACCTATCAGAGTGGTTCACTGGAAATACAGAACTTCTGCGAGCAGCTACATCGCGTGACCGTGTAGCCAAAATCATAGCCGACCTCCGATAGGAGATGGCACCGGAAGAAGAAGTAGTAGTTAGTTTTGTAAATGCTGAACAAGTGAAATAAATTTCAATAAAAAAAACGCTTTTTACGGAACCCTAGAACTGCAACAATGCTTGAGTCTAGGAGGCAGTAGGCAATGCCTACTAGGCATGACCTTTTATAATTTATAATAACAAGCCTTTACACCTTTTATTTATGTGTTTTAGTCCAGCCTTAGTGCATTGACATACGAGTATCTATGAGTCCATCGTCCACAGCGAAACACCTTACTCAAAACTTCACCAAAAATTACCCAAAATAACAGTCAACAGCCAAATAGTCTATGGTATCACCACAGAATTATGAGCCCTAAAGTTCATTTAAGTTAGTGAGATGTTTTTTATTTCCTTTAATAAATCCTGCTATAGTCCGTCAAAAAATTATTTTAACAGACTCAATTTTCTCTAAGATCGTAGGCCGCAATCGATCCGAAGAAGCCAAAAACGCGTTCCATCGTTGACAATGGCAACCACGTGAGCATAACTTTTTCCAAGTTACCAAGTTCGAATCAGCGCGTGGAACACGTCGAGCATCCGCGCGTCACGTCAGCGTCACCGCTCACGTGGCAGCCGCGTCCCCACCGGCTGATAAGACTCCGTCCGTCCAGCTCTAACACGGTAAGCGGAGCTCAGTGCGAGCGAGACGGAGCGCAAGAGCGTTAAGCGGCGGGCGAGGCGAACTGGCTGGCGGGCCGAGCCGCCTCGGCCAGTTAACTCTCGGGCGCATTTGGGGACTCACGCCGATTCCGCAGTCCGAACTTCCCGCAACTTCGAAAATGTCGCGGTGCGCACTCCTCCTGGTGGCGCTGGTAGGCCTCGCTCTGGCCGCCGAAGAGCTCAAGGAGCTGAAGATCGATGTCGTCAGCGTACCCGAAGGCTGCACTGCAAAATCCAAAACAGGGGACACTTTAACGATGCATTATACTGGAACCTTGGATAACGGGGAGAAGTTCGACTCTAGGTAAGTCTTAGTTGTAAACTGGTCTTCTGCAAACTTTATTGGCGTTTGAACGTGCTTGGCGAATCCTCGATGAAGTTTGGGGTCAGGTAAGGCAGCGGCAAGGGCTTTCACTAGCGCGCGGATTCCGGTTCGCTCTGCTGAGGACATCGAAAGCGTCGGAGTTGACTGACACCGCGTTCGATTCCCGCGATGTTTGCTCAGCACTCCGCTGCACCCGGATGTCGCTATTTTGAATACGGCTTTTGTGTAAATAACTTCATCTGTACATAGGTCGCGGTTAAGGTGGGCTTTGGTCAAAGTTACCTGTGAAATTAGCGAGTCCTAACCCGGACTCATTACAACCGAGGCGCTAATGTTTGTAGGTTTTTAAATGTTATTTCTTCAACGAGGTCGATAAAATGTCAATTCGGTGCGATAACGGTAATTTATATACGTACCTATTCCGAGTCACTGCGCACATTTTAGAACAACTATAAATATTTAAGTGTGTTTTTTGCTTTAAATTATACACTGGTGCGTACCAAGTATTTTGTCTGTATCCGAGAAAATGACTGCGGCGGGCGCGGCGTGGCCTAAGCGTTGCATTTGTAGCAAACTTTGCTTTAGCGAAATATCACACTGATTATACTCCTGTCTGCCTTTGACGTACGTTTTTTGTTGAACATTCCTGGAAGCTCGAGCAATCAGAACTAAATCAGCACACAGCCTGCGACTCTACCTTGAGTTGCAATACTAGTTACAAAAACGTCGACGCCTATGGACCTGCTAATATTTTTTATTATTAGCTATTAATTAGGTAATTAATAGCTAATGTAGGTACCGCATGTACTAATTTTGCTAGAAGATTTGCATAGCCGTTGACTGTACGCCAGATTATGGCATATCGCAAAATATATATTGTTAATCGTACTCTCTCTTTAGAAAAAAGTTTGAGACATGAAATTCTCAATTTTTTCAAAAAAATGTAGTATTTTAGGGTCCCGTATTCTGTTTAATATAGATTATAACCTGTCTCTGAATCCAACGTTACGTTCGTTACAACTTGAGGTAGGAGATATTCTAAATTATATATTATAAAGATATTCAAATTCGTTCGTTTGCACCTGCAATGCTCTTTCATTTCCCAGAAAAGTCTTTATTGATGCGGTAGGTACTATGGAGACCAGAGAGTAATGAAGTAGAGTAAGGTGCATTTCAAGATAGAAAACAAGGCCAGATCATTAACAACTTCTTCAAAGTGTCATGAAAAGGCAAATTATTTTCTTATGAGTCTACGTAAACGGTTTTCCAATTTTCATAAGTAATCTACCGACCGACAGGCTCTCCAAAAGCTTTTCAACTACAGGACGCTGCCGTCCTGTTACGGGCATCAGAGAGAACTTCACTTCGGATTGGGTCTGGGGGAGTCACTGCAGAAAAGAGGGTCGTTGAACTAAAGCCTTAAATTAATATGGCAAATACAGCTACGAGTCGATAATAATTATAATAACAAAATTCCTGCAGATAATTACTAATTATGGACAAAATAAATAAAAGAGTTTCACAATCTCGTACTTCCATTTTCTATTAATATTGTATTTTTTTGTAGTGCTGAAAGGCAAGTTAGGTTTTCTGTTCCAATAAATTTTCCTATTTCAATGTAACCTCTAACCAAATTGATTTCGAGAGAAGTATAAAAAAAAATACCTTAGTTATATTGAGCCCATATCGTCTGTACTTTTATAAAAACTCGTAACTCAGAAATGCAATTTTTATAGGAGACCAAAAAAACTTGTTGTAAAATAAGTTCTGAAAGTTATAAAGACTTTAATCCCGGGAATATTTGAGTCTTAATACGAGTAGAACAACTATGCAGCAGGGTATATGACGCCTCAGGGTGTAATTCTTTTTTTTATACAACTTTAACTTGAGATACGATATTATGGTCCCTAATGCAAGTTACGATTTTTATGTGATATCTATATTAATAATTAAAACAAAGGCATCCGAATAAATTGTATTTATTATTATTAAATGATTAACAGAATAACTCGGACATAACACAACTGGGACTTGTCTTATAAATACTGCTTTGTACTAAATAGGTACTACTTAAAAAATATCATTTTTTTATCTAATCCATAATGGGGTAGATTATGTTAAAATTAATGATGTTCCTTGTGTAACAGATTTCAACATCCACATTTAATTTCTTTGTTCTTTGTGGCATTGCCAACCAGTGTCCATCAAAGTCTAATTTGTACTCTATTGGTGAATTTGGTGTGTAAAATAAAGTTTTAATCTCATTGACGCAAGGATCACTAGGTTTTTTGCCAGGACGTATTGATTTTAGGTAATCTATAGAGACATATCTTTTTAAAAACTCCCAATCGTGTAACTCAGAGATCCGAGAAAATAGAATTAAAAAATAAATTGTTTTGAGTTACGATATTCTAGACTGAAAACTATTTTATTTCTCGGTGCCTTAGAAGACTTTTAAAGATTTTTTTCTAGTTTTTTAGGCTGGAAAGGTAAATTTTGTCAAAAACTGAGATACGATTTTTATAAAAGTTTCGACGATATGAAATACCTTAATTATTTTTTCTGCGAGAACAAATTTTCTCCTGGAAATTTTATTCTTCTTGATTGGCATATGTGGGGCCACCCACACGTATGTAAATGTTATCTTATGTTATATCGATAGCTGTCTTTGTGGTTTTACTGTAGGTGCGATTTCAATTCAACGTCCCCTCATTCTGCACGATACCTTGTCTGGGAAATAACATGGTCTGGGTGGCTATACCCTTTGATATTACCTGTAATATATTTTACGTATGTTACAAGTACAGGGTAATGAAGAAATACAGCGTAAAGGAATATTTAAACAAAAGGCGTAGATATATTTCATTATTACTTGTGCCAGTCACAAGACACACGTGACATAGGGGCGGCTACTGCGTTGAGAATTTTCACTAAGTAAATATTTAGCGAAGCGGACTTGGCCTCCGTGGTGGAGTATGGCCTATACCTTCCTCAGGGAAGAGACCCGTGCCCCTCGGTGGGGACATAATGGGTTGATGATGATGATGATGATATATTTAGCTGTAGTGCTGTCCCGTCTTTCTCAGAAAAGAGCGTGACAGAACGTTACTTAAGTATTAACTTAGTGAAAATTCTCAAATCAGAAAGCGGCCCATAGCGGATGATGATGTATTCGATTACAACATCATCCGTGGATAATATTTGATCAGCTGAGAAGTTGTGCACGTCTGTAAACACCTTGAAGACAATGGCACCAAATTAAATCATTGTTACCAATATTATCGGATAAGAATTAGAGTTTTGACATTGTTTGCGTAGTTATTTCCTACCGCAAGGAATTACCAAAGCAACAAGTTCATTGTGATTTTACTTAAAAAGAGCTTGTGATTGTGACCGACTTAAAAAAGGAGAAGGTTTTTAGGTTTGTTTGTATATTTTTATGCGTGTTCAAAATTATATTGTTAACTTTAGTCCTGATACACTTACCTGATTTTTGTCGGAAGAGTCCGACTACAGTCTGTTTTTTAGTTCAATGCAAAAAAATAAAACAGTCACGTTGACATCTCAATCTACAATCCAATGTCTAAATGTGGCTAGTACGCAAAAACCAAATTACCCTATTTTACTTCCAAGTAAAAATTGTTTGTGCTCCGTAGGTATTTTTGTTTACTTTGCTCTTATGAGGAATGAGCCGTTTTCAGAAGGACTAAAAAAAACTAATGGCTGTCAAAGGAATGCAATTTTGGACCTCAGCCCAATAGCCATGTGCGATACATCATCTCACTTGCGACACGTGTTTCACTTAAAGACGGTTTTTTTTTTGCAAAATTGGCAGTATGTAATCTACCTTACTGTGAGCAATATTCTGCTTCCTCATTCTTATGGCTCTGCACCCAAAGGGTAAAATGGACTCTATTACTGAGACTCCGCTGTCCGTCCGTCTGTCACCAGGCTGTATCTCATGAACGGTGATAGCTATAAAACTAAAACAGAATAAAATAAATATGTAAGGGGGCTCCCATATAACAAACGTACTTTTTTTACTTGTTTTTGCTCGATTTTGATAACGGCAGCAGGTAGACGCTTGAAATATTAACAGAACATTTAGTTGTATTATATTCACTTTAAAAATAAACAATTAAATTAAAATCAAATATTTAAGGGATGTACCAATACAACAAACGTGATTTACTTTTCGTTTTAATAGATAATAGTACAAAACCTTACGTGTGCGTGTCCGAATCGCACTTGACCGGTTTTCAAGCCTGCCTTTGGTTCCCCGAATCATAATCCGACTGTATGTGAAATAAAATAGCTTTGGCGCATACGCCCATGGGTGGGATATTGATCAGGTTTTTCCAGAATCCTATTCTGGCACAGAATTCTCGGAAAACTTTTGCGACAGATATATTAGTTTTCATTCTGTCGGCTGTTATCAAAGCCCCTGTTTGGTCAGACCCCTTTGAGCTGCGGGTTTATTACAAATGTCGCGTCTGAAATGCCGGTAACTTTAAATATTATGTTCGGATGCAGCGACCGTCTGTTTTAGTTACAGAGCTCAAACATTACGCAATATACGAGTATATTGCTGCGTTTTCTGCGGTGCCTCTGGCAGGACCAAAGGCTTTTATTACAGTATGACATCAATATACCCAGCACAAACTCCAAGTGTGGACAATCATCACAAACAAATGTGAAACCGCCTTAGAAACTCATCACCATTATGTCCCCACCGAGGGGCATGGGTCTCTTCCCTGAGGAAGGCATAGGCCATGCTCTCCCACGGGGGCCAAGTCCGGATTGGTGGAAAAACTATGACACCAAAAATACGAAATTAAAAATTGCGAAAACTTCAAAAATAGGATGAAACTAAGATGAAAGTTAAATTAATAAAGTAACCGGCCAAGTGCGAGTCGCACACACGTTCGGAGGATTCCGTTCCACTACAAAGATAATTTTTTAATATTGTCTGCAGACATACTTTTTATTAAGTTTTGATCATTGAGTAATAACACACACACTGTTAAAATTTCCACTGACTACTTATTGCCCCATTTAGATTCTTATAAAATATTATATTTTATATTTTTCATGGTCTGAAATAAATAATAATCATAAAACTTCATGCATACGTCAACGGATTCCTGAATTTTTATTTTAACACTCTTCTGGTCCCAAACGATATCCAAGCTTGGACCTGTAACTAAATAAGACCATCTTGGAAATACGGAAAAAATATTTAATTCTCATTCTGTTTTATTTAAGACAGACAGAAAAATTGATACTTCACTATTTACCAAACGAAATCAGTCGAACAACTTTTTTTTACAATCTGCTAACTCCCAAAGTTGTTCTCGAAATCAGGGAAACGTTAAGATGCACTTTTAAGCCAAAACGCGCTGTCACGGGGAAGACATCTATTGTATTGTAGTGTTTATCTTCGTTAGTATTTAAGGGGCACCAGGGAGTAACACTAGCGCTACCGAGGAAAAAATTATATCGTTACTTACTCTACTACAATCTCTCAATCATCGTAACAGTAATTTTTAGTGACAAAAAACTAAAATTACGAACATGGGACTAGATAATATAGATTAATCCTATTTAGTCCTAGGTTTTCTGCCGTAAGCTCACGGCCACAGGCCCTAAAAATCTTTATTAACATGATAGAGAGATTGTATACAGACACTTTTTCCCAATTCAATCTGTATAAAAAACTAAACACTCGAATTGAATATCTCTCCCTTTTTTGGGTTAAAAAGACTGATTTTTTTTCTCGGCGCAGGATCCCTTTAAGATTTATTTTTACAGCGCACGCCGCCGCCGCCTGGCCCGCTATGACAGACCTTAATTACACGCCCAAAGTTCTAAAAGATTCATGAAGATTTTAATTTTAATTCCTTCATATCATTGTGATTGGAAATGAAAAACTAGAATTTGTTGAAGATACTGTATTTCTGGGCATCACAATCGATGCCAAACTACAATGGGGCCCACATATTGTAAAATTAGCACATAGACTTAGCTCCGCAGCATATGCCGTGAAAAGAATTCGAGAACTTACTGACGTTGCAACTGCTAGGCTTGTTTATTTTAGTTACTTCCATAGTATTATGTCCTATGGTATATACTACTATGGGGCCGGGCAGCAGACATTGAGACTATCTTCATCTTGCAGAAGAGAGCGATCCGATTTATTTACAAGCTAGGTAGTAGGGACACACTAAGAAATTTTTTCAAAGAAATCAACATCCTAACAGTTGCAAGCCAATACATTTATGAAAATATTATGTACGTTAGGAAAAATATTAAAGACTTCGAAACACTTGGTAGCCATCATAACGTTAATACTAGGAATAAACATAAATTGTCATTTCCACGATTTAGACTTGCAAAAGTTAATACTTCCTTTATGGGGCACTGTATAAGGTTCTACAACAAGATACCCCAAGATATATAAGAGTTACCTCCAACGCGATTTAAGAATTGTGTTAAGCACACTCTTTGCAAAAAAGCTTATTATAAAATCAACGATTATTTAGAAGACAAGAACGTATGGCTTTAAATAGTAGTTTAATATTAAATTTATTCAGAGGATAAATGTGTCTAGTGTTCAACACATCCAAGATATTGTTTTGTAAGTTTTATTTGTATTAGCTTTAAGTTGATTTGAGAAAAGCTGGTCAGAGTGGAGTTTTTTTTTCGCTGCCTTTTTCTCCACTACAGACGGCCCCAAGGCAGCGGCTAACATTATACATAACTGTATGTACATTGACATTCAACAAGCAGAATGTAAATTCTTTATGTTGAAATTAATTTCTGATTCTGATTCTGATTCATAATTGTCATAGCAAACATCAGGAATCCATCAGGATTTTGTGCGGAATAAGTAGCTGTTCGTTTATGTACACAATGTCTGTTTTCGCAACGGCACTTGTTTTCATGTAGGTGCGTCTGTGTGACGGCGAGGAACTTTCTATTTTTATCACAATGTACGGAAATGATTACATGAGGCTCCTTTAATTTTTACAGTAGTGAATTAGAGGTGCTGAGACACTGTTTATCAAATTGAAATTAAAATATTTTCTTAACAATGAAGACTTTATGAATGTCAAAGTTAATTTATTAATTGTGAAACTAACCACAATTAATATATTATGTGGAGAAGAAACAAACAAAGAAACTCCACATTTATTCTTTTCAAAACCGTTTTAGCTTAATTAGCAAACTTTTAAACTTAAAAATTATTACTCATGGATGTGTTGAACACTAGTCACTATTCTCCTGTTAATATTAATAAATACATTTAATATTAATTTGCTGTTTAACACCAGATATCTTTTTTAAAATTTATAACAAGCTTTATTGCAGAATGTGATTTATGATTTCTTGACAGATTTTTAAGCCACTAAGTAGCGTTCTCTCACGGTCTTTGTTGATTTGAACTTTGAGTTTCTGAATTGAGAATTTCGTTAAGTAAGTAGATATTTAACGAAATTCTCATTTCAGAAACTCAAAGTTCAAATCAACAAAGAGCGTGAGAGAACGCTCTCAATAAATTCAGAAACTGGCTCTATGCTACGCAATCACATTGAATGTCCTAATAAACTCTGAATGTAATCAATTACTTTTGCACGCCTACCAACTCTATCCTTTTACCTTCTGCGGTTGACTGGTAGAAAATGCTTATGGCATTAAGTCCTCCACATTGTACTATATTTTTACTTTAAATATAAGTGAAATAAAAGTATCAATAAATAAATAATCTTAAGAAACGCATTCCCAAATTGTTTTTATATCTTCAACCGCATTTACCTAAAAATACAATTAATGACGGACGCTCCCGAGTTTGAAAGCTTGTCCTATTTGTGAATTATGAGTTCACCTATGAAGACTGTTAATTAATCAAAAATTGGTAAATAATCCACTCTCTCATTGAACTAGCAGTTAAGGCACTTACCTACCAAGACAGAGGTAGCAGGTTCGATTCCCACTGGGGGCCGCTGTACATTTGTACAAATGGCCTCAGTCTAGGTGTTTTTCCATGTAACGTCCTAGCCTGGTTACCATAGCTCAGGGTATCCTAGTTTGGGAACATGTCATGTGATTGTGTTGAGTGAAAGTTATTATTATGATTATTTATGGCTTATTTTTAACCAAGTTCAAAAGTTTTTTGAACTTTTTGAACGATTTTGAAGTCTTTTGAAAAAGTAACTTTTGAAACTTATTTTGCAATTGACTTAAAGTCTGGCATCACTTGAAGTGCAGATCATGATCAACAATGATTATGATAAATGATAACTCACAAGTTGTTTCGCTGCGTTTTCCTCTACAGAGTGCGTATACTGAGTTTTGTCATTCACTTTCGATAGCGAGAGCGTTTGTGATTTGCATAGGAGTGACAAAGCGCGCCATCTAGTTGTCTCTTTGTCACTCCTATGCAAATCGCAAACGCTCTCACTATCGAGAGTGAATGAAAAAACTCAGAATACGCACTCTGGGCCCTTAGTGCGAGTTTTTTCATTCACTTTCGATAGCGAGAGCGTTTGCAATTTGTATAGGAGTGACAGAGAGACACCTAGGTGGCGCGCTTTGTCACTCCTATAGAATATGAGTTTACTTTAACGCGATCGAGTAGTTAAAAAAACTCGCACTAAGCACTCAGTTGCGGGAATGTCAAGTAGTAACGCGACTTATATAAGCAGCCAACGTAGGCATAATATTCTCCACGGAACTTTCTTTCCTGGGCAAGAAAGAGTTGTAGTAATTTTATTCAGCAACATTAACAGCAGCATTAACGATCATTAATTGCTCTCTAAATGTCTACCTGCCGCGTGATTTTCATATTTTGTTAGTAATATCTTGGGTCTTCCACATCAGGGCATATAGAATCAAAGGCTGCTTAGTGCCATAATTTTCAAATATGACCCATCTAGTGTATTTCGAGTTTAAACTATGCATTTTTTCAATTTAGTAACAAAGGCAGCAAAAGACCACTTAAAACCTCATACAAATCCCATATTGGGTTCAAAGGCTGCTAAGTGTTACCGCGTTGGAATCAAATACGGCAAAGTGGCAGAGTTTACTTTGTGGTACTTTGCAGCCTTTGATTCTATATGCCTCCTATTCGTTATCATTCTTCTTCTTTCTCTCTCTCTCAATAGAGATATTGTACTACGGCGCGATGTATACTACGGCGCATTCTGTCAGGCCCCGTAGACCGGCCGGCGGCCGGCAATTTATCACAGTTTTCAAAGAATAAAACATGCTCATACAACTGTGGTATAAATCATCTTCAAAATTCGATTCAAAGTGCCGTTGCAAGACCGACTCGCCGGCCGGTCTACGGGGCCTAACGAAATGCGCCTTAGTATACATCGGACTCTCCGGCGGGTCCTCGGGACTTGGAGTCCGTGGTCTGATATGCATCATACAAGTGAAAGAACAGATGTTTTGGCCGATTTTCTTTTCTTGCACTGACATTCTAAATAAACGCCTTGGAAGGTGGAATCTTGGAAGGAAAAAAATTTTTGTAAATCTGGTTAGAATATACCCCTAAAACGATAAGCTAATCAGAAGTTACCATGTACTTATTAAGACTGGTTTTCCTTTCAGTGAAATAAGTCTAACAGGATTACATTTTTATTCGGATTTACCTAGCATCGAAGCCACTGTACATTGTAAATGGATTGTTCCGTCCAATTTTTTTAGAGAGGCCACGAGGTAATGAAATCATTGTTTTAATTAATATGTGCGCTGGGGCTTAATCAGCGGCTACACACTCCACTTTTAGTGAGAAAAAGTGTATAAATCTCTCACGCTCAGTTAAATATTATTGTTACTATCCAAATGGCTTTCTAACTTTCATTTGTATGATACTTCTTGTCTTACATGCTTGACAATGGAGTCCTCTTGGCAACCGAATTTCCGTGTCTCATTTTCATGGAAAAATTATATGAGAATAAAGATTAAATTAGACATTACGGCTTGAGCAAAAGGGTCTAGGTTACAGAGACTATGGACCGGTTTCTGAATTAAGAATTTCGCTACGGAAATACTTAAGTAACGTTGTGTCACGCTCTTTTCTGAGAAATTTGACGAGATAGCACTACAGTTATTGCAACTTAGCACAATTCTTGATTCATAAAAGGGCCCTAAGAATAGTAACTATAAGGGCCAGTTTCTCAAGCAGTTAATTTCATTTTTACATCAAACGTACTACGCATTGTAAAATTTATCTAGTACTATGTATTAGTGACACAACACGGTGACTATCCAGCCTCGACTAATCACAGATTCTTATCACCTCTGCCTGTATTTTGAGGCCGTTTATCATGTTACCGGATTTCGCTGGACAGTTGACATAGTATAAATAATTGATGGCTGTAATCGGTACTGAACGCGGCCAGTACGAAACTTGTTGCATCATTCAACGGCAGTGCGTTAAATGTGTGTTTAGTATGGACATTATCTCATCTCCGATGATTTCAAAGTTGCGTGCACTGTACTTCGCTACGCAACGGGTGACTTTGAAAAACATTTTTAAAGATGTAGCTGGCGTCGTCTGTACTTATTAGATACCGCGTTGGTACTTGCTACAGATGTCCTTCGTTAGGATGCGATTATAAAGAAACAGGTGACCGATACCGGAAAGTCCGTGGGTTCGTTATGATCGGTATTGGTACGAACGGCCCCAACCATTCTCTATGAGCCCGTTTATAAAAGATGCTGGCTGCATTGATCATACCAGTTGAAGTCTTTGCCTGAGTAGGGTGTCTGTGAAAGAGATCTTATCAGTACTCTTCGCTCTTCTTCCCCAGCTATCTTTAAAAGCAAGATACGTGATTTTTATTTATCTTTCTAATTTATTAAAATTTTAATAAATTAATTTAATTAACTATTATACGTATTGTATGTAAAGGTTTATGTATGTTTTTTATTATTAAATATAAGTATTTATATCGATGTTCTTATTTGCACCGAATACCCGTCTCCTTTTTCCTTCAGAAACTTTCCATAGTCGGTTGGCTGGAATAAATTGCTTTAAGCAATAAGCCCGCCAATTGTACAGCATCTTTGCTTATGTTTTGTATGTGTTTGCCTGGTACAATAAATAATATTCTTATCTTATCTTATCTTACTGACCTGAACCGGAAACCTGGTACATACCGGGAAACCTGATTCTTTATAATCGCACCCTTAGAGGCGAGCGGGTGATTGATCCGCTATAAATGTGTCTGACGGGCGTAGAAAATGGTCAACGCTTTCCATTAAGAATTTAAATTACTTTGTATTTGTGTTCAGCCTGTGGGGTAGCCCCGATTTAATGGGAGAAAGAAAATAGCGCTCGCCGGTTCGCCGAAACGGACTTAATAATTAGTAAAACAAACACGGCTTGCGAATAGAATGCTGGACGGACCATGTTCATCGATTCAATCTATTGAGTAGCGTCTAGGGGATGAAAATGCGACCCGGCCCTAATCTCAGTTAAGGCACTGATAACAACCAACTGATCCATTTGAACTTAGATCGTTTTTTTAGACATGTGATTAGTTTACGTATGTCAATGAAACATTTTAATAAAAAACAAACCGATTTAAAACAATATATGTCAAAACAAATTTAAATAAAATTAATAAACTCACGCCCGTTATCCCCGAGGGGGTAGGCGGAGGTACCAATCACTAGAACTGGGCCCACGTATTGCCCCAACGTGACAAGTGGCAAGCCTGTCGCCGTTTTCCGGGCACAACTGTTGCTGTACACAAACAAACAAATGTACGTAATTAAAAGTCATTGGTACATGCGGGAATCGAACCCAGACCCTCATGATCGAGAAGCAAGGGTCCACCCCACTACGCCATCACCGCTATCATAACCGCTACCGCAAAGCAATATGCACTAAAAAGTAATAAAATAATTGCGTATTCTTCTACACCTTTAAAATATACTTTTTCTATTCATCAATACACGGTACGATCTATGTGTTCGCGCCACCGCGACCGCGACCGCGTTGGTGTGTTTTATCCTTTACTTGACATTCTGTATTTAAAAAGTAAGAATCTCCCCGCATAAAATACTGTGCAAGATCTTAGAAAGCAATCGCGACGTACAGCTTTTTCGTAAGTGCCATGATTACACGGTCTTTTCGTGCAAACAATGCCCGCCATTATTGCTAGGATTTCCTAGCCATTATTCTACAATCCCCTGTAAGTGTTCCTGCATTAGATAAACCGGTGGTAGATAACCTACGCTCGTAGCCCCGGCCGCCTGAGTGATTTTAACCGATCACGAATGTTAAGCAACATAGGGCGCGTTGAGTGCATGGATGGGATCCTATGACTAACGCTAGTGGCGTTTTTCCGAGCGGTTGCGTGCTTTGCAAGGCACGTTAAGCAGTCGGTGCCGGCTGCCGTCAATAGATGGCTGTCGTTAAGCCAAGTCCGAGGCCTTAGGGCGGCTTGAAAACTTCGGGCAGTAAAACCAGCCACTAGTCTTCAAATATTTTTTACAGATCGTTTTTGCAAAAAGTGTGTGACCTACTAACCAATCAACTCAATAACGACTTGTAGAACTCATGGTCGACATGGTCGTGAACATAAGGCAGAAAAAGCAGAACCAGATATTCAGGTTGATACTAGATAATATTTCTCTAGTCCCAAGTCGGCAAACGTTGTTTTGCCAGAGAAAGTATTTCTGGTCCGCCCTTATCATTTAGGGGTACGAAAAATAGATAAAAACCTATTCTCAAACCCACCGAATATACATATAAAATTTCATAAAAATCGGAAATGCCGTTTCGGAGAAATATACGCACTGACATTGAGACATGAGAACCGATGTAAAATGCAATTTTCGGCGTATAACAGAGTTTAGTAAAGTGCACTGCACGGCGCCAATATGCCCCGAACAAAGGGATTCGCAAGATTTCTCGATAAAATATTTTCGCACATACAATATCGTAATATTTCGCAGCACTTTTGTATTCGCGGATGATGTTGATTAGCGTTAATTAATTAAATTGAAATTGGTACCGGGAATTACGTTCAGAAATCGCTTTTAGTGATTCATAAAAAAAATATATTGGAAAATCTGACGAAGTTTAATACGTTTTGTTTGATCTTTTGCGATGCCCCATATTATTTGTTATTATTCGTAGGATGAAAAATAACGTCTTTTGAATATGTTAATTATTAATTTAGTAAGCCTCTTACAAGCTCCTTATTAATTTTCCATCACTAAAATCTGAAAAAAATGAGGTGTAGGCCATACTGCACCACGGGGGCCAAGTCCGGATTGGTGGAGGCTTGTAAGACTAGTGGCTGGTCTTACAGTCAGAAGTTTACAAGCCGCCCTTAGGCCTCTGACTTGGCTCAACGAATGCCATCTATCGACGGCAGCCGGCACCAACTGCTTAACGTGCCTTGAAAAGCACGGAACAGGTCAGAAAAATGCTACTATGCGTTAGTCATAGACGGTCACCCATCCATGCACTGAACGTGGCCTATGTTGCTTAAACTTCGTGATCGTTTAAGAGCACTCAGGCAGCTTGGGCTATGAGCGATTCCTAATAGGATTGTATCCCATTAGGTGGAGAGAATTAGTAAAGTTTAACAGAATAGACTATTTAGTATTGTTTGAGTTGACTTAGACTTACTCTTCGGCTAACATTCAGAGACGAAAACTAAGCAAAGACTGGTCTCAGAAATGTCAAAATCACGTACTTAAAAACATTTGGTATTCAAAATCGAATTTTAGCAAGTTTAGTATGAAATGGTGCTTAGCTAAGTGTAAGTAGTCAATATCGGTGACTTTACGTGAACTTAGAACTGTCACTTCTAAGCCTTTTGTTCACAGACTACTCCAAACATCAATTCACTGGAATGTTCTACGAGCATTATCTGTGGGATTTTTTTATTCACTCTGACATATATAAAATTGTATGATGTTGTCCTGCTCTCGTGTAGCAATGTCAAATTTAAAAAAGCGGTAAGAACTACATCACTAAGAAATGATAGACAATATAGATGACTTTCTTAAGTACTGTGAATACGAAAATTACGGCGCTTTACTGAGTAGGTACGACTTTAGTTTACTTTGCTAAGACTGATCTAAGCGTGAACTTAGGATTCGTCTCTGAATGTCAGCCTTAGTACTTAGACTAGACTTAGTCTTGGTTATTGTATGAATACGTGCAGCAAGCACCATCTTAACTGGAAAAGTTTTATGAAAGATTCACGGGAAATTCTACATAAGATAGGTTATTTCTCTTAAATGTTTATTGAAAACTAACAGCAGTAACATAGTAGAATAACAAATCTTACAAGTCTGCTGTCTTGTGAAGTATGCTGTCTCGTATGTAAATGTAACGTAAACATTTACATACTGGCACATACATTGCTTCTGGCCCCACACTAGGATACCCTGTGTCGTGGGAAATAGGGAACTAGACACTTAACGCTACTTACTGTAGCAACTTCCACCCAAGAATCACTTTTCCTGGTACTAAGCCAGCCCGCGCTATAGTTACCAGGCGAAGTTTTCATTAGCGTGGAAATAAACTCAAACTGAGGCCATTTGTACATGTACAGTCGACGTCAACCTTCACATTTTAGTTGCAAACTCGCCCGTAATGCAACGGAATAGAGTCCATGGGTGTATAAGATGATGTGGGAATCGAGCCAGAACCTCATGCATGGTAATCGGACGTTATACATAACAATATTTAATTAATTTTAAAAAGTTATTAATATGTCGCACCCCTAGATGAAAACAAGTATAGATAAATGGATTATAGACACAGTTATTCTCTGATTAAATTTAATATTAACCTACTGTATACCGTAGGCAATAATACTATGGAAGTAACTAAAATAAACAAGCCTAGCAGTTGCAACGTCAGTAAGTTCTCGACAGTTAATGTAATGACAATTTGACTCATATGCTGTAGAACCGGCCCTAGAGTTTTTCGCAGGCTTCACGGAGCATCCCACTGCGGCCAAGGGGGTGGGCAGCATTACTAATTCACTTGCGGCCCGCGTGCGATGACATCGCTGCGCTCTTTACTGACTGGCTTGTCAGTAAAGAGTAGGTACTTTGTGACGATCGTGCGGACTTCGCGATTTTAATCTAAAATAATCCTTAATTACTTATCAAGATAGAGACTATAATGCAAAAAAATCGTCTCCATGGTCTCTTTTTATTTAAAATTTAGAAGCTTTAGACATGACTCCGGCGCTTAGATTCTGCTTATGCATTGTAGTACGATGACGGTTGCATGAACGCTTCGATTTAATTTCATTGCCAATTCAAATCAACGCGGGCACACGTGCCAATAATAGGGAATGGATGAAAATATCAGAAGTGCTTGATATTTTTTTCGGTGATAGGAATAACCTTCCTTAACGCGAGAAAAAAGTTTCAATTTTTTTGGCTTCGTAGTTAATTTTTAAATAATCTTAATATTTTTCCATTCGTAGTTCTGGGCTCAGTACGGCTTAACAGACATATTCCTTGGTCCGCTACGTATTAAAAAAAATTCTGTGGTAACATTGACAGCTTTTCAAGGTGGATTTTTTTTCATACGTAGCGGACTAAGGAATATGTCTGATATGCCGTACTAAGCCCAGAACGACGAATGGAAAAATATTAAGTATATTTAAAAATTAACTACGGGGCCAAAAAAAATTAAACTTTTTTCCCGCGTTAAGGAAGGTTATTCCTATCACCAAAAAAAATATCAAGCACTTCTCATATTTTCATCCATTCCCTATTCCAGGCGTTCAATGGAATTAAATACATGTCACGTCGAAACCCAGGTTCTAGACTGAACGTTCTAAAGATAGCCTTAACGATTGTTAAGAATAACATTACTAAGTTAATGACAACTGAAACATAACATAAACTCACGCCTGTGTCCCAGAGGGGCTAGGCAGAGACCATGGTCCGCCACTTGCCACGATCCTGACACTTTCGCTTCATCAAAATTCATTAGTCGTTGCATGCAACGAGCATGATCCTTTGCTTTTCTCTATTTGGTCGAAGTAGATCCACCTGAGGCGTCCATTACCGGCCTTTCCACCTACATTTGCTCCATATATTTGTTCCGTCAATCTTTTTTCCTTCATCCTCTCCACATGTCCAATGCAATAATATCAAATAAAATAAGATATTTCTTTTTTTGTTAATGGTGCTATCAACACCGGGTCTCCTCTAAAATGCACCACTTCTACAGGGTATCCTAGTTTGGGACCAGGTCAAGTGCTGGACATTATTATTATTTTGCGCGACTCATTCTCCATACCTCAGTATCCATACCTCTGCGCGATCATCATCATCATCATCGGTCATTTGATGAAGGACCAGAAGGCCAGAAGGGATATGAAGGGTTCAGGGAGGGCATGTCACTTTATTTTCAAATTTGGTTTTTAGGGGCAACACATTCGTTGTCTATGGTAGCGTTGTTTACAATCTCCGAATACTGAAATACAACAAGGAATGTCGCAAAAAAGTACGTGTTTTGATTGGTCGGAATGGATTTCTCAATAACAACTTGAGAAAGCGTTTTTCTCGCAATTAACTCAGGTGGACATACCTTGTTCTTTCCCTGCACCCTTCATATGGTAAAGAGTTAGAGACTACAACTCTCGAAATATCTGGTAAATGAGGCAACAATTTAGATATGGCTTTATCGAATTCAAAACATAAGAGCGTTAACCCTGTCGCGCCTACTTTGACCGAGCGAGCGTAGGTAGTTAAATCGAGCCGACGGCCAACTTTGCCTGGTGTTCATTATACTCTGCCAATGCAATCACGTCTCCGAAGCTCCAGCTGTTTCGATACAGCGAATATCACTTGGGCAGCGCAAATTGGGCAAATTGTATTAAAGCAGAACATTATACATTTGACAGTTCAGAAAGCACACATGAAACTGCTAGTAAGCTAGTTGTGGATCAATGTTAGTGCGCATACTCCTCCGAAACAGCTTGACCGATTTTGATGGAATTTTATATGTATACACGGTAGGTCTGAGAATAGGTTGTTTCTGTTTTTCATACCTCTACGAGTATCTGGTAAAACAAAGTTTGCCGGGTCAGCTAGTCTAATATATAAGATTCTCGTGTCACAATGTTAGTTATACGTCCTTATGCCGTTTCGGAAGAGTATGCGCATACTCCTCCGAAACGGCTTGACCGATTTTGACAAAATTGTAAAATGTATTTTGGTAGGTCTGAGAATAGGTTGCTATCTATTTTTCATACCCCTATCTGGCAAAACAGGGTTCCTATATTAAATAGTTTTAGACGGCCGCTGGTAAGAAAAATATACACATTTTTATCAATGAAATTTAGTTTGAATCTCACCATAATACGTTTGATACGAAAATATATTGGTCGCACGAACCACCTAAGAAATAGAATAATTTGATAATATAAATAATAGAAGATGTAGTACATAATCATAAGTACCTGGATGTAGGTTTTCACACAAAAGAAGTAACTTGAAAAAAAAAAAGAAAAATTATTATCAAGTCTCGAACCAGGGTCTTCTGTCTACGGTATCGTCCTATTTCCCACTTGAGCTATGACAACCTTACAAATGGTTGCGAAAATTTCCTTCTTGTAGTGTAGTAGTTATTTCTTTGCCTTAAAACACGGTTAAAACGACGTTTTATAAAAATGAAACCTAGTTGGATCAATTAATCGCCCCAAAAACCCCCTGCATACAAAATTTCATGAAAATCGTTGAAGCCGTTTCAGAGATTCTGATTATATATAAATATATATATACAAGAATTGCTCGTTTAAATAGATTAGATAGATATGCAGAACACCTCACGAGTGATTGCATAGGAGCATCCGTCACGTCATTAAATTCATAACAGCTACCGCACCTCATTAGAAATCCCTCCATACTGTAGTAAAGAGGTCGCAAATATGAAGGCTTCTCTACATATATTATACTCCATTCCACGAAACGACGAACACGAAACGAAACACGAAACACGAAACTTATGCGCCCATTGGTTAACGCGCGTGACCTTCAATAGCAAGTGCCCTACCGGACCATCTTTGCTTAGTGTTTCGTCTATCTCTGGCCGCGCGCGTTGACCAATAAGATGCGGGTATTGGGTTCTCTAGGAGTTCGTCTCGCGGAACAGAGTATTGCCAAAATTTCTGGCTGGGCAGTAACACCAACACACAAGATTACGTAATTTCCTCATCTTTTAGCATGAAAAATTGCCAATCGTTTACTTAATATGCTAAAATACAAGTTATTGATTGTGCTTTAAAAACAAAATCAGTTCCCTCTTTACACATGAGATCATCATCATCATCAACCCATTATGTCCAAACCGAGGGGCACGGTTCTCTTCCCTGAGGAAGGTATAAGCCATACTCCACCACGGGGGCCAAGTCCGGATTGGTGGAGGCTTGTAAGACTAGTGGCTGGTCTTACAGTCAGAAGTTTTCAAGCCGCCCTAAGGCCTCTGACTTGGCTTAACGACTGCCAATCGACGGCAGCCGGCACCAACTGCTTAAAGTGCCTTGCGAAGCACGGAACCGCTCAAAAAATGCCGCTAGCGTTAGTCATAGACGATCACCCATCCATGCACTGAACGCGCCCTATGTTGCTTAATCTTCGTGCAAAATTTAGGTCCAACGTGGCCATCTCGTGGACCAACCTCAGACGTCCACGTCAGTGCAAATCTGTACTTTAACTAGAGGTAAGTACAGTTGCCGGCGTTGCTAATTGGACGCGCGTTGATAATCCATCCGCTTTGCTTGCGATAACGGACCTTATCGGCAAGCTCGGGCGTAACTGAGCCAATTAGAAATAGGCTAGGGGCACTACATTTGATAAACATCAATATACAGGATGTTGATTGGTACAGTTTCGTCCGGCTCAGGGTTGGCTATTTACATGATACTGAAGCAAAAAGAAATATATAATTTTTTTTTTACTGAAAATCACCTAATAATCATAAAGTTATGTGCGTCGGCGGCGGGCGCGCGGGCTCACTCCCCCGCCCCGCCCCGCAAAACCCCTGCCGGACCCGTCAAGTGCAAGCGATAGAAGCCGAGCCATATAACTTTATGATTTTTAGGTGATTTACACTAAAAAAAATTTTTTTTATATTTCATTTTGCTTCATGTAAATAACCACCACTGAGTAGGACGAAACTGCACAAATCAACACCCTGTAGTTTGCGTGTAAGGCCTAGGGAACGAGCAAGATGAAAATATTGATTGTTATAATATCTCACTTGCCGAATTTGGTAAGTTCCTAAGACTATCTGTTGCTTAAGGTAACCCGGTCACCTCTATAAGTCACCTTGAGAAGTGGAATGTAGGTAGGTACGCGACCCGATAGCTTACTGACCTGTCGAAGTTTTGATCAACATAATTTATCGGGGATTGACAACAAACGGTTTGTGAGTACAGAGAAAATATAGTGAAATCTTCTACTTTCAGACGCAGAAAAAAATACAATTAAATTCAAATTAAAATGTTTTTATTCAAAATTCAAACAAAATGTTTACTTTATGAACGTCAAAGTTGCTAGTTTCACAATTACTAGATTACGTGGAGATGACTAACAAAGAAACTCTACATTTATTCTTTTCAAAACCGTCTTAGTTTAATTAGCAAACTTTCAATCTTAAAAATATTACTCATGGATGTGTTGATTTCTAGACACAATTCTGCTAGTGCACTATAGTTCAATGACAGATACTCGGTCGGGTCGGGTGACCTGTTTTTTTAATATGTTGACGCTTAGAGGTTTCAGTACGTGTGAGTACACGTTAGATTGCAAGCGGCAATGAAGTTAAATCGCCGTGTTCATTGTACTACAATCTACAAAGCATTGACTGAATCTAGACGCAGGGACTGCCACGATCCTGACAGATCACTTTCGCTTCATCATTCATTCAAGTCGTTGCATTTTGGGGAATTTTTTTTCTTGCCCGATAAATACACTAGAAAAGTAATTTGATTCCGGTTGAAAGATTAAACCCACCGCACTGCGGCTTAGCCTGCTAAATTATGTTACTCTGAAGAGAACTACCCCGTTTTGAAAGCGCGCGGTGGATGCGCCTTTTCCTGAGGTCCATTAGGTGTCCAGTCCTAGTCAAAGTACCTAAAGTGTTTAAACGTTTCTACGTGAAGAAAGTCGATGCTTTGTGCTCAAGGAAGTGCACAGACCTTTGATTGTCTCGGTTTGTGCGACCTTAGCGAGCTGTGTGAACCGGCGCGGCAACTTTCTCGAAACAATCACGACTTGAAAGCATATTGTAGAGCATTGGTTCCCAAAGTGGTCCAGGTGGACTCCCAGGGGTCCATAGGAGACCAGTCATTTTGGTCAAGTGGGCCGCAGCATCGCTTGCTTTTGCAGTCAGACCCCGTTATCTTTCTGTTTGTAGATTTCTTATAATATGTTGTTTATTCAGTCCTTGTGCTGGCGATCTCTGATTACATAATCATCTGTATTGCTCCTCTCGACCCACTGCCGTTCGATTTCGAAACAACATTCTAAAGCGACTTATAAAATAAACTCTCTGACGGTTCCTACACCAGCAGCTCCCAAAGTGGATTCGGCGGAATCTAAGATTTTCACGGAATATGTGGTTCTGCAAATCAGTCTATTAATATTTTTATTGACAGTTGAATAATCCCTCGGCTACAAATTTGGTTTAGTTTAGTTTCGTTTTGACCTGAAAAAGGACAATTAAAATACATGGTTACGGTGATCCGATATTCTCATCAAAAATCATACGGGTTAATGGATTGGCACAGTGGACTTCCACAAGCTTGATGTCACGTAAATATCTATCTATCTAATCTATCTATCTATCTAATATCTTTAAACGAGCAATTATTGTATCTATATTTGTATATAATCAGAATCTCGGAAACGGCTCCAACGATTTTCATGAAATTTAGTATGCAAGGGGTTTCGGGGGTGATTAGTCGATTTAGGTAGGTTTCATTTTTACAAAACGTCGTTTTAAACGTATTTTTAGGTAAAGAAATAACTGCTACACTATAAGAAGGTAATTTTTGCAACAATATGTCAGATTGCAGTAGCTCAAGTGGGAAGTAAGACGATACCGTAATCAGAAGAACCTAGTTCGAGACTTGGCAAAAAAATTTTTTTTTCAAGTTCCTTTTTTTGTGTGAAAACCTATTATCAGGAGTCCTTTATCAACGCACCTAATTCGTATCCAAGTACCTTTTGTTTCCAAAAGAAATACGAAAAAATATCAGGACAATGCTCATGAGAGATTAAACTTTGTTATTTAGAACAATTTTTATTTTGTTTGTTATTTTTTAAGGCGCTGTTTGATGAACAATGCTTGAAACCATACTTTTTAATCGTGTCACAACCCAAATTATTGTGGCATTTATTCGAAGCAAAACAAACATTTTCCTAAAGCTGTGGCATTGGTGCAAAGCTCGAATTTATCTCGGAAACAGCTCTAAAGATTTTCATGAAATTTAGGATGCAGGAAGTTTCAAGGAAAATTAATTGATCCATGCAGGTTTACTTTTTAGAAAATGTTCTTTTATCAGTGTTTTGGGCAATAAAAAACTGCGCATTAGAATGCGAAGGCAATTTCTTTGAGCTACAACTTGACACCTAGCGCCATCTGTTGGAGATTTATATCGACCCAACGGGACATGTATCGCCATCTATTATCGAAAATAGGAACTAAAAATACCCCTACCTATGTCGCTGAGAATCTACGTTTTTTACAGATACACTACTTGCTTGCCCGCAACCTGTTCGAATCTAACGTAGCTTGAAATAAACCGTTTTGCATTTATAACGAATAAAATAAAATTATTCAAGGAGCCCTGAAAACCCCGTGATACTACACAAGGTTGTATTGGCTCAGGTGAGAAATCGGGCGGTCCCGGAAGCATAAGAAACTTTGATAAGGCAAAACCAGGACGAGGAACTCCACCGAGACGAGACCAACGGCCGATCTCCATCCAGTACCAGGTCGAAGGCTAAGACATTGCGAGTTCCAACGTAAAAGAAACAATGCAAAATCCAGATGGGACAAACTTGCGAGGCCGAAGGCCGAGACTCGCGAAGCGAGCACAAGAAATTTGCCAAGGCAAAACGAGGACGTGGAACTCCACCGAGGCGAGGCCGTAGGCCACCAGGTCGAAGGCTAAGACCTTGCGAGGTCCAGCGTAAAAGAAACAATGCCAAATCCAGATAAGAAAAACTTGCGAGGCCGAGGGCCGAGCTCCGCGAAACGAGTACAAGAAACTTTGACAAGGCAAAATAAGGATGTGGTAACCCAACCGAGGCGAGGCCGAAGGCCGAGCTCCATTCAGTACCAGGTCGAAGGCTGAGACCAAGAAACAATGCAAAATCCAGATGGGACAAACTTTCGAGGCCGAAGGCCGAGCCTGCGAAGCGAACACGAAAAATTTTGATAAGGCAAAACGAGGATGAGGAACTACACCGAGGCGAGGCCAAAGGCCGAGCTCCATCCAGTACCAGGTCGAAGGCTAAGACGTTCTGAGTTCCAGCGTAAAAGAAACAATGCAATATTCAGATGGGACAAACTTGCGAGGCCGAAGGCCGAGCTCCGCGAAACGAGCACAAGATACTTTGACAAGGAAAAACAAGGATGTGTTAACCCCACCGAGGCGAGGCCGAAGGCCGAGCTCCATTCAGTACCAGGTCGAAGGCTGAGACCAAGAAACAATGCAAAATCCAGATGCGACAAACTTTCGAGGCCGAAGGCCGAGCCTGCGAAGCGAACACGAAAAATTTTGATAAGGCAAAACGAGGATGAGGAACTACACCGAGGCGAGGCCAAAGGCCGAGCTCCATCCAGTACCAGGTCGAAGGCTAAGACGTTGTGAGTTCCAGCGTAAAAGAAACAATGCAATATTCAGATGGGACAAACTTGCGAGGCCGAAGGCCGAGCTCCGCGAAACGAGCACAAGATACTTTGACAAGGCAAAACAAGGATTTGTTAACCCCACCGAGGCGAGGCCGAAGGCCGAGCTCCATTCAGTACCAGGTCGAAGGCTGAGACCAAGAAACAATGCAAAATCCAGATGGGACAAACTTTCGAGGCCGAAGGCCGAGCCTGCGAAGCGAACACGAAAAATTTTGATAAGGCAAAACGAGGATGAGGAACTCCACCGAGGCGAGGCCAAAGGCCGAGCTCCATCCAGTACCAGGTCAAAGGCTAAGACGTTGCGAGTTAAACGAAACAATGCAAAACCCAGATGGGACAAACTTGCGAGGCCGAAGGCCGAGCCTCGCGAAGCGAGCACAATAAACTTTGTCAAGGCAGAACGATGACGTGGAACTCCACTGAGGCGAGGCCGAAGGCCGAGCTCGATCCAGTACCAGGTCGAAGGCTAAGACGTTGTGAGTTCCAGCGTAAAAGAAACAATGCAAAATTCAGATGGGACAAACTTGCGAGGCCGAAGGCCGAGCCCTGCAAAACGAGGACGTGGTAACTCCACCGAGGCAAGGCCGAAGGCCGAGCTCCATTCAGTACCTGGTCGAAGGCTAAGACGAAGAAACAATGAGGGACAAACGAGGCCGACCCTCCGAAGCGAGCACGAAAAACTTTGATAAGGCAAAACGAGGACGAGGAACTCCACCGAGGCGAGGCCAAAAGCTGAGCTCCATCCAGTACCAGGTCAGGTTCCGGTGTAAAAGAAACAATGCAAAATCCAGATGGCACAAACTTGCGGGGCCGAAGTCCGAGCGATAGAACTCAGTTCAGGCCAAGGCTGAAAGTCAAGACGTCCCGTGTTCCGGCGTAAAATTAACAATGAAAAGCCGGATGTTATAAATTTGCGAAGCGGGCGGGCAAGAGAAACCTCGCTAAGGCTCCGTTGAGGCTGAGGCTGAAGGCCGAGACCATACATGTTCCCATGCGTCAAATCTCAATCAAAAGTGTCTAGCGAGGCCCTAGGCCGACTGCAACGGAGAGTGAAACTCGGAGCGCTGGGGGTTGGCGCGTGAAAGTGTGCAGAGGTTTGTCCCTTAGTCTGAGTGTAATTTCCAAAAAACACGATTTATAAAAAAAATACCGAGCCAAGCTCGGTTATCCAGGTACTTTAATATAATATGATTAAATGTTGTAATGCGCTTACCTGAAGTTACATTAAAAAATATAGAAATGAGACCTGATAATGCAATAAATAAATATATTAATATGAAATATGAATACATACTTTTTAATGGTGTTTAATGTTTTATATTCGACTGTCACTCAAAACTTTATGGCTAAAACAGCAGGTTAAGATAAAGTTAGATTTATATCACGGAATACTTCTAAATTGACAATTTTACTTACAATCTATTTACTGAAGCGAACGACTAAAGGTAAACAAAGACACAGCATCTCTCAAACTTACATGTCTTGCATCGTATACCCACTAGGTTTAGGTAGGTATTGTTTAAGGAAAACAGACAGACAACCAAACAAGACAACACAAACACTAAAGAAAATAAAATAGTTTAGTTTAGAGAAGTTGCACTCCCATCAACAACGTCAATCGTGAGTAAATATGGCGTCGGGGTGGTTATCTCACTTTTTTTTGCCTTTAATTAAAAAAGAGGTTCGTAGTCAGCTCTCCATACTTCTTCCTACATTTCGCGTAGCGCATTAGCATAAAATAATCGATCATAATCTGCCTATAAACAAAATTCCTACATCTTTGCTGGTTGCGAACATTTGGCAGCAGTAGGATCGCTTTTATTTGAGGACCACTGACATTTTAGGTATTTTTTGGGGCATAGATCTCTTAAGCAAATTGTTCATGATAAAATAAAATATTTAGTTAAATAAACTGCGAGTGACGGATAAATCAGGTATTAACAGTGTTATTGTGTTTATTGCTTATTGGCATTTATTAGCCATACCGTTTTGTATAACTTTGCTAAATAATATGCAGTGTTATAAATGTGGCATATTGAAAAACCAAATTTTTGACATGTTGACACTTACTCGTTCGCTTCAGTAAATAGGGTGTAGAATATACTCACTTTCTCTCTTATCACTCTTATCACAATTGCGAGCAGGCCTCGCGCATGAAGGGTTCCTATGCATAATCCTACTATGCCCCATTTGAATATTTAAGGCGTCCACCTATTGCCATTATTAATATCGAACTAAAAACGGCAAAAGGTCTTTTAAAAAAAATAATGTTTGTCAGTTTTTAGTTTTTATTGTTATTGCGGCAGCATAAATATGTCATAATTAACCCATTATGTCCGAGGGGCACGGGTCTCTTCCCTGAGGCCTTTGACTTGGCTTAATGACTGCCATCTATCGACGGCAGCCGGCACCAACTACTTGACGTGCCTTGCACGGAACCGCTCGGAAAAATGCCACTAGCGTTAGTCATAGACAGTGACCCATTTATGGACTGAACGCGCCGTTTGTTGCTTAACCTTAGTGATCGATTTGTCAATAAAAGAAACAGATTTGAAAGAAAGAAAGAAAAATATTTATTGTAGCAACAAGACACATCACATCACAGAAACCAAATATGCTTAGGTTTTCGCCATTTTTTTCTGGTGCGCTTGGCAAGACGCTGCGTTTAAACTGATTACTCCATCTATGTATGGAATTTCTAGGTACAGATAAAAAAAGCGCAATACTCGGCGTGAGTGTTGTTAAAGCATCTAATAGATCAACCATCATACACGGCGTAGCTCCGCGGCTGCAACTGCGAATTGTCAAGCTGAGCGGTTAAACTGTTTACTGAGAGTATGCCCCCTGCTAGATGCGGCGGCGGCTGCGATGCGAGCGAGGCGCGCCCGAGCGAGCACCGATAGGATGCCGAGGTATGTGCTACACTATCGATGTGCCGTGCCCGGATAAGTTGCCAGTATGCCCGGCGATAATTAGGGATGCCACTCTTAAAAAAAGGCTGTCCTGGAGTAATTTTATTATCCTTGTAAATCAAGTCACTATTATTTTTACGAATAAATAGAAAAAAAATAAAGGCGTAAAATGAAACATTAATATTCTCCGGACATCACTAATTGTAATGTAATTCCGGAGCATGCTTCGGAATTACATTATTAGTGATGTACTAATGTACTAATACAATTTTTACACGAATGTAACACAAAAAAAGCACAATAAGCGTCTCTAGTGCCCCGCGTAGAGATGGGTCGAGAGTATGTTCTCTAACAATATGCTCTCATGGAGAGACTTTATAAATTAAAAATTGTGTTATTTTTTACTACTCCCGCGTTAATGCTACTTAAAGTTCCGTAAATGAGCCGTTTTTATTGTTACACTAGTAACCGGGAATATTGCTAATATTCCCGGGCAAGATACTCGAATAGCGACATCCTTGCAGCGCGTTGTATTTAGCGAGCTATTGACGCGAATAGCATACTGTTATCGTCATGAAGTATTTTTTTCGAACATTAAAGCAGTTCCTTAGACTTTTCATTAGGTTCCATAGTAAAAAATGGTCACACATACATAATACAATATCACTGCGTTCTTTAGATGTCCCTATGACAAAGGGGCAGCTAAGCTAATTAATTACTAAAGACATTATTATCTTTCCGATTCGTGTACCTCCTTGGATTTATCTGCCAGGGTAAACTGTGAAGTGTGGGACGCCTAAACTAATTTGGAGCAGAACCCACCACGGGTAAATCCGGGCGCGCTCTGGGACGCGACGTAATATGGTGCATCCAATTGAGTTGACAAAAGCGGCCCGGCAATCGCGCGGCTCGTGCCCCTGAATGATCCACTCCCTTCCGCAGATCGGCTTAGGAGCGGAATGCGTAGACGGGCCCAGAAGGTGCTCTACACTACACAAGTAGGATTTGAATGTAGAATTGGTATTGTATTCTTTTTTGAGTTGTATTTGGTACTTCTGACTGACTTCTTTTAGAGCCATCGCAAACAGGGCGACTTGTCGCTGCGTCAGACGCGGCGTTGTCGTTTGCATCTCGCGCCTTGTCGTCGCGACTCCGTAATTCTGACGCCAAGTGTGCGGAGCTTCGAACAAAATATATGAAAATTGTCGGCCGTAGCCTGTCGTCGCGTTTAGTCGACGAGCTGTCGCTGTCGCGTGTCGCTAGTGTGCGTCTAGGCTTAGAAGTAATGAATGAATAATCATTTATTGCCAAGAACTGATATGTTTCACACCGATTATAATAACATTTGAGAGGCTGAAATAAAAAAATGCTATTTTAAGCAAGATCAAGAAGATCTAGAGTGGAACAGCTTGGCAATAAGACTGGCGCTCAGCCTATGCTGATAGATGCTGGATTTTGACATCATATGTGTAGGTAGCCAAGCTCTGCTTTTGTACGTACACATTCTGCGGTCTGGATTTATTATATGCGTCTGCCTGCATCTTGAAATTCCAGCCGCACCTTCCTGGAGCCTGTCGACCGGCATTTGATGTAAACACGAAATATTCACTGCATGCCTCGATACGGCGATGCGTTGCACGCCGTCAATGTTAAAAACCTCACACTGGGCCAGAGAGAAGCTTCGAGCCTCTGTAAAATAACATGAACAGCATTTGCTTAATCTGGTGGGGCGAACGTCAGCATAACAATTTCATTGTGGTTTTCAAGGTCATAAAAATTTGACTAACTAATGTAATGACGATGGACGTCGAAGTCGAGGCCTTCCTAGGAGACGTTGGATGATTACGACCGAGGTCCAGCAGTGGGACACAGAGGCTACTAAGGGCCGTTTTCTGAGTTGTGAGTTTTCACTAAGTAAATACTTAAGTAACGTTCTCTCACGGTCTTTTCTGGGAAATTTGACAAGACAGCACTATAGGTCTATAATTCTCAATTCAGAAATTGGCATTAACACTTAACTTAATGAAAACGGCGGAGTACTGAAAGCACTACGTGCCTTGGACGAATCCCATGTCCAGCGGAAGCAAAGTCGCAAGCCCCTTTAGAAACTTACAAAAATAAGACTTCTTTTTACAACCCTTGCGTCGTACTTACAACGCGGTGGTGGCGGATACAAAGATTGTGGTCACACAGATGTTTTTCAGAACTTTTACGTCTTTACAAAAGCTGCCCGCGACGCCTTTAGAACCCTGTGAGAATAAAATAAACTGATATTTATTTAGTAAAGAAGAAGACGTTTTTCAATCTCGATAAAAAAAACATCGCAGAGGTTTCAATTAGGTAGTTCTTATTCTGAGGGTTTCAAATAACTTGTAAAACCTAGATTTGACTTTGTCAAAAAAGTTACACTTCACCAAACGAGTCCTAAGTTTATATTTTGAGCGCTATCAGACTTATGCCCGAGGCCGCGCAGTCGAAACGGTGAAATGCACAAAATCGCTGATATCTCGCTGAAAAAATATCGCAGAGGTCTGAAATAACTTTTAAAACCTAGATCTGAATTTGACAAAGAGATTACACAGACATCTGGCCGAATTGGATCTTGGCATCCGCAACAATAGACAAGAACTGAAGAAGAAGAAGGCTTAATTTTTATAATATAATTAGGGTTGAAAAATTACAAATAATATGTAAGGTAGTCTAAAATGCATACTAAGTACTCAAGTTTAGGGCCTTAGGCTAGATCTGATATAATATAATGTATGTTAAATGTGGTGTGTCTGTAACCTTTTTTTTTGTCCTAAATAAATAAAATATAAGTGATTGCATAATAATAAAGGAGAATTCACTACCACACCTAATCACTGTATCCCAAGAGGAACGACGTTGTCTTACAGACAAATATGTACCTCAAATCACAGCCCCTTCAAAAATATGCGACACAAATATATTGGTGCTAGCAGACGGAAACGCAACATTAATTCTACGAACAAGCTACTTTCCAAGAAAACGTGCAGCTTTCCGTGTAAAAGCCGCCGTGGTGGCAACGTAGATGTTTAAGCTTGTGACATGATGCTTTGTTGTGACATGACTTGGAAGGTAATATTATATCGCTGTGATCCCTTTACTTAACTTGTTAGTGGACAAAATACATAGTGTTGCAGGAAGGTTTTGTAGGAGTTTTGTACACGCATCTAAGTCTTTTGATTTGATGAATAGAACATCAGGGTTCTTAGTTCTATAAGGTTATAAATGGTACGAGATATCGGGTTAGAGAATATAGCCACAAAATAAAAACATTCACTGAATTATTGTATTTTTGTAAACGACTGCATAACTCGCTTAAAGTAAGCTTATTAACGCTCGTTTCATCACGAGGGGATGAAAGAAGGTTTAATATTTTTTAAATAAAAACTCCAAGTTAACATCTTACTATTATGTAAAAAAAACATGCATAACCTATTTTATGTTTACACAGATTAAGATTCTTTTTAGTCTTGTTTCAATGACGCACTTCCTGTTTCACAGACTAGGATTCTTTGTTTATGCCATGGACGTAATCGTCCTTGTTTTATGCTTAAAAACAATAAATAATGCATACCCAAGAAAATTCTCATTTTAGTGCATGACCCAAGATGAACCTAGAAAACATGTGTTTTAGGCCATGTGGCCTATGAAATATTAAAGTTAGATATGAATAATGTGGTATTTGGATTTTCTGAAATTAATAGACGCTATGGCGCTCATTAGGGGAGGGCTATGTCCAGCAGTGCACTAATATAGCCTGATGATGATGATGATGTTTGAATTTCCCTGTACAAAGCTACGAGTGCTTATATTTCATTTGAAACACGATGATCATAAATATAATGCAATTGCATAATATATTCACTTGTCCAACACGGTTTGACACAATGCTATTATGTTACCTAAGTGTAATTTCGTTCTGTATTTCGTCTATACTATCACGAACTTTATTTTTGGTGGACACAATGCTATTGTGTTACGTATTTTGTTTTGTATTTCGTTTATAAGGTTTTCATTCTATTTTGTGGTTTATACACAGTGTTAGAGGATTGGATTGAATTCATCTGTTAAAGTGTTAGCAAAATATCTCAGCGCTTGAACATCACCAATATGCTCTCTCTCAGAATCTCTATCGTAGGGTGTAGTATCAACCTAGCTTCCCTAGGGGTAACCGGATAAAAAAAATTACGTGCTTGACTTTTTTTCCGAAATAGGTGAGTAGTGTGTCTTGTAGAAAATTTTAATCATAAATTTTAACAAACTTTGCGAATCTTAATTTTTTTAGGCGCTATTGTATCAGATTGTGTCTGCAATAGCCCACCGAATTAGCATGCTGAAGTGGCAGTGGGCCGGCCATATCACCCGAAGAACTGATAACCGATGGGGTAGAAGCGTTCTTGAGTGGAGCCCGCGGATCGGTAAACGTAGTGTAGGACGTCCTCAGACTCGGTGGAGCGATGATCTTCGCAGGGCGGCTGGATGAGGTGCTCAGTGGCGTGCAATGAGAGAGGCCTATGTCCAGCAGTGGGCAACCGTAGGCCGATGATGATGATGATATTGTGTCTGCAAGGCAAACTGTTCACCTATCTTGGATAAAATAAAATCATGTATCTCAATAATTCATGACTCTGAGGCCCATAACGTCTTGTAGGTCAATGTGGGACTAAAAATACGAAAAAAAATTATAACTCGAAGACCACAAAAATCGCGGAACATACATGGGGGTGATTAGGGTACCCCTAGAGGTGCTCTATCTCGGGACTTCTGCTTGACACTATTTTTTGGGATAGCCTGTATAGACGCTGACTGTGGTCAGTGTTCACCGCGAGACGGTCTAACAAATAATTTGTTTCACAAGCACTAACCCACCTGTCTCCGTCGTTGACAGTAATCCCGAAGGGAGACGAAACGTCATAAAAGTTGTATTAGTTGCCACTTGTAAATTCAATCGATAGTTAAGTTCGGACCGCAGCCAAGTTGAGAACTTGTCGATAGTGCGCATCACTAGTCAATAAAGTAAGATTGTTGGGGTGGAGACACAGACTAGACATCGCTGGAAGTACAACAACCGTGCTTCCCAGATGGTTGGACCAAATTTTATTGTTTTAGTTGGCACTCAGTCTCTCAATCTCAAATCTCAACCAAATAATAATAAAAAGTTTTTAACTCAAAGTTAATGTTTTTTTACTAGGCAAAATGGTCCTCTTGACATTATTCTGATGTTTAATACAAGACATCTTCTTAGCACCATTTGATATAATGGGTTGATGATGAAATAAACATATTTTTTATGCAATTTTTTTTAATTCAAATTTCAAAGTCAAGTACATGCCGAGATTTGGCCTCACGATCTCCCGAGTGAGGGTCTGGCGTCGCCGCAACTGTCCTAATATGCCTAATGAGGGCGTGACGCTCCGTAGCTCCTTCTGTCCTCTTTCATCTCGAGAGGAGCAGGTGAAGTGTACCGACCGAGTAACAGCCGCCGCGTCTTAATATTTGATGTCCGTAAAAAAGCGCGATCCATCGCCCCAGACATAGTTACCGAGGCTCTCCGTTGCGCGGCGGGTGCTCAATCGAGCCAATAGTTTCCTCGCATATTTATTATGGAAGCCGTATTTCTGCCAGCCGAAATTTATTCCGAATATCACGTAAAGAGGCTTATAAATAAGCAGACGGGTTTCACCGCAGAGGTTTATAATTTCACATGCGCTGCAATGAGGGCGGCGGTGCAGGGGCGTGCTTCGTGAAACTACGTTCATTGTTTCTTATGCCAATCGGCCATGCTACGTTTTTGAATGTGAACGGAAATCTCGAAACCATTTCGAGATTATGTTCTCAGTGCAATTTCTATCAATTCCTTAAATGACTTTTCTATGACGTCATTAAAGAGAGTATGAGTATTAATCCTTTCTTTTTCTTTCTTCTTTCTGAAATCTGGATTAATTTGTAATTAAACCTTAAAGGAAATTTCGGAAAAACTTCGAGTACGGCACTCTCAGTGGGCGGGCCCGACTCGCTCTTGTCCATTTTTTAGCCGACTTCAAAAAGGATGTGGTTATCAATTCGACAGCACAGTTTTGGATACGGTTAGGTATGTTGTAGAGTTTCCTTGGCTGACATCGACGCCAAAACTAACAATAACTGTAACACAAATAATAGTAAGAATTATTTTCAAATATTTTTTTTTTGAAGTCGGTTTTTTTGTTGTAATGTTTATTTTTTAATTATGCAAACCCATCACACACGGCGTTCAACACACACGCATCTTCTCTTTCCATCCGAAACCAATCCCGAAAATCGACTTCTGAATTCGTGCCCGCAGCGTAGCCTCCGGGAAATTTTTAGAGACACCTCGGCTTGCGGCAAGAATATTTGCTGCCACACAGAAAAGTGTCCTTAATTATTGATACCGCCACCGCGCTCCGCGAAAGCTACACCTGCAGCGTAACTTTAACTTTCTGTTTACGGCGTAGAGGCTAGATTCTCTCGGGGGCCACAACAGCTGTAAGTTTGTTATGAAAAAAGCTGAAAGGTCCTTCACTAAGGCTTTTAACGAGGCCGTGTGTCGTTTGTGGAAGGCGCTCCCCGTCGCTTGAAATAGCAACCTGTACAGCGCATCGGAATGAGCCCACAATGTTTCTATTCAATTTATTTAGTCGGCTAAAACAAGTAAGCTAACAAATTTACATCAAGACACTTTTGTTTTTGCAGATTTTCATTTGCTAAGCATGGAAAGATTTTCGAACTGAAGCTTTATTGAAACTTCACTTTTATATGAACATAAACATTTACATACAGGCACACACATTGCTTCTGGCCCCACACTAGGACACCCTGTGTCGTGGGAACCAGAAACAGCAACATCACAAACATTGTAAGCATATAGAGGTCATAGGACCTGGGGTGTTTTTTTTGTCCCCAGCCGGGACTCGAACCCGGAACCTCTCGCCTGGTAGCCAGATGCGCTAGCCGCTGTGTCACGGAGGTCATCATAGATCCTGTTTTCTGGTTTTCAAGCCCCGTATAGGAGCCGTTACTTTTCTTTTCTATAAATAAAACTTTCAATCTGCAAATTCATAACATTACTAGTCATAAGTACTTCATAGATAAACGGCTTCTTAGATTGTAGTGACGTCTTACAAAATATAAAATTAACAGTACCAAACCACTATCCCAGAACTCCAATTCCAAAAATCTTGAACATTCCATTCAGCAGAACAAATATCGGTAAATACGCACCGCTCTCACGTATGTGTGATGAATACAATTCGCTTTGCGCTAAATTGGATGGCACTGATATATTTTATGAGTCGTTGTCCAAATTTAAAAGTAATATTTCCAAGATCTTCTAATAGTATTCCCAGATTCAATCAAATTAGTAATTTATGTTTAGTTTTAGTTTTTATTATTATATCTAACACAGTCTGAAGCTTTAGCATAGTGTCAAGACAACCCAATGTACTATCAACAGTATTTAAAAAAAACCAACAAGATAATGTTGTGGCCACCTGTAATTGCAAACGTACTAGAATAGTTCATATTATAAGCTTTAATGTAATACTTGTATGTTACCTGTTGGTGTGCCTTAAATAAATAATTAAATAGATAGTGATGTATAGGGTTTAATAATGGAGTGCAGTACAGACTTCAGCAATAAATCCTCTGAGAGGATTAACTCGTTATATAAGTTTGCTCGGCGTCGACGCTTTCCTGGAAACTGCTATTCAGTAGCTGAAGGTTGCAAGCTGATGAGAGCTCAAGTTAATACTTCTTAGTACAACAATAACAGCCATTTCCTGATACTCGGGGTTGCAAGATCCGCTCAAGTGAGGCAAACACACGAGGAATGTATTTCATTTAGCACAGCTAATTAGTTTCAGTGAAACGCATCATTTGCAGGATCTTGTACGTTTGTAAAATACAATTCCAGGAAATATTTTATCCCTGCCAGCAAGTAAATTTTAAAATGCCATTAAAAAGGCGGTATGTGGAATGAAAAGGCCTTTTATAGGATTGACGACTTTATAAATGATAAAAGTTTTGAAAAGACCTTTTATACAATTCATTGACGACTTTTTTATAAATGATAAAAGCGCTTTGCAGTAAACCGATTCCACAGCGAGCTAGTCATTGGTACTTCATAGATTATTATATAGGGTTTAATATTTTTTTCATAAATGAACAGACGCTATGACTGCAGATCAAAAACTGTGCTATTATTAATGTTTTGACATAGCAAGTGATGATTGCACTCATGGGTCTTGAGCTTCTTAGGTTTATAGATATTCGTACCAACTTATGAGAGGCAAAGTAAAATCAATGTTCAGCGCGTTGAAAACCGATAATTTTGTCTTATGTTTTGAGAAGATTCCATCCGATTCATCTGCCTAAAGGCTGATTTAAGTTTACTTTATTTTCGTGCTTTTAAAGCATGGTTTACGTCAAGTTAGAATACAATAGAGACGCCAAAAGCGCACACCCGAAAGAACAGTTTACAATTAAAATTTCAAATTCAAACGTTTTTATTCATAATAAAAAAACAAAATGTTTACTTTATGGACGTGAAATCTGTTAGTTTCACAATTAAAAGATTAACCCCTGCTTTCTCGTACGCTAACAATCTGTTAATCTACCGTTAACAGCTGTTAGTTGGCCAAAGTGCATAGCATACGAAAAAATCATTTGACAGATGTTAACAGCAGATTAAGAGGTTGTTAGCGTACGAGAAACCGGGGGTCAAGATCAAACTTAAGACGTTACCTTAGATAGTCACTCTCGTTACCTGCTTCTGCTATCCGTGCATTTTCTAGGCACCACTTGTTTACCCGTCAATACAATTTACGCAGAAAATTAAAAAGCGAAAGGGATACGGCCCGTTGGTCCCTCTTGACTTTCGCGTACCGTGAATAAATACAAACGCCATGAAAGGCTCCCTTTTGCTTGCCATATTTTCTGACTCTACCATAACTGCACTGACGTCAGATTACTTTATTCGCGCATTACTTTTATTTTAGATAGCCTTTTATGTGTCCCATTGCCCTCCTGCTCCCCTCCTCTCCCCTCCTGCTTTCCATCTCTCTCTGCCTCCAGCCACCTCGCACCATCCCGGCGAGAATGCATTTAGTCCGTCCCGCCTCTTTGTCTTGGTCTGCGACGTCGGTGCTCATATTTCGGGGCCCAGTCGGTCGCAATTTTGGCAATTACGGTTTTATTGTAAGTTTTTCATGTACGCTTCATCACCATCAACCCATTATGTCACCACCGAGGGGCACGGGTCTCTCTCTGAGCAAGGTATAGGGCATACTCTACCACGGGGGCCAAGTCCGGATTGGTAGAGGCTTGCAAGACTTGTAGCTGGTCTTACTGTCAGAAGTTTTCAAGAGCCCCTAAGGCGTCTGACTTGGCTTGGCGACTGCCATCTATCGACGGGAGCCGGCATCAACTACTTGAGGTGCCTTGTTGTTCTTGAAGTTCGGAACCGCTCGGAAAAATGCCACTGGCGTTAGTCATAGAACGGTCGCCCATCCATGCACTGAACCCGGCCTATGCTTAACCTTCGTGATCGTGTAAGATCACTCAGGCGGACGGGGCTACGAGCGATTCATCGGCTTGTACCGATGTACGCTTCACCCGAGTACTATTAAGAGCAAACTGCCGTGCACAGGATTTTCTGTCGGCAGTTGCTCTAGGGTCCAGGGTGCGAAAGGGCTCGCTTGGGCCAATCGCCGCGAGTCCGCGCCTGCTCTATTATTCAGCAGACACATGTGCCCATCGACGATTCATGCCAACTACGATGTTGTAATTTTTAACCCAACACCCCGAAAGGCTTCCTTTCCACGGTACAAGATACCCAGTCTCGCGAAGAATTGCCTAGATCGGTATTCATTGGAGCTGATTTCACCAATGCCATGCTACATTTTTGAACATATTATTCTCGAAACCATTTCAATAACGATGTTCGTTTTCGATATTTATTATGATTTCTTTACAATTTCTATGTAAGTATCAGATTTGTAAATGTCTAATATATAAAATTCTCGTGTCACCACTCCCCTTGTTAGTGCACATACTCCTCCGAAACGGCTTGAGCGATTTTGATGAAATTTTGTATTCATATTCGGTAGTCAGAGAATAGGTTGTCGTCTATTTTTCATACCCCTATCTGGCTAAACAACATTTGCCGGGTGAGCTAGTAAATTATAAAAAAAACATATGTCAAAAATAGGGAGCATGGTAATTTTATGTTGTTACCGCGGACAGCGATTTGTACCAAGGGATAGAACCTAGGACAACACCAACTTGGTGGCGGTGGACTTAGGCCTTTTTGTTCAATGAAGGACGCCCCCCCAGTGAGAATCGAACTCACGACCTCTGTCTTGGTAGCGAAGCACCTCAACAGACCAACGAGGCAGTTGCAGAATATAGCCCTGACATAGTGCTTTTGCTCCAGGATTTTTGCTTAGGTTTTCGGCTATGTTATTTTAGCGCATCTTTGCTATTTGATAGTAAGTGCAGCAAGTGCAGGTATATTTTTTTTAGTCCGTCCGTCCGTCTGTCACAGGCTGTATCTCATGAATCGTGATAGTAAAACAGTTGAAATTTTCACAGATGATAGTTTCTGTTGCCGCTTTAACAACAAATACTTAAGGGGACTTATATTTGAGGTGGCTCCCAAACAACAAAATAAATGTGTTTCTTTGCCGTTTTTATAGAAATGGTACGGAATCCTTCGTGCGCGAGTACAACTAGCACTTGGCCGTTTTTTTTCCTATCTTAATGGCAACTCGAATCGATCCTGTCTTGGAAGACTACTTCTGCCAATGACGACTCAGTCATGGCTGTGACACAACTGTAGGCCGGTGGAGAAATACTGACTGTTATAGGATTAATGATTAGTTATTGACAAGTTAGATTCGTTTCAAGGAGATTGTCTTCGGTTATATTGTTTTACGACGGCTTCTATAGGCGCAGCGCTTAGCGCATCTGCATACCATGCGAGAGGTCCCGGGTTTGAATAACGGCTGGGGACAAAAAAAGCCCAGGTCTTGGATCTTTAAATGTTTGTGATGTCGCTGTTTCTGGTTCGCACGATACAGGGTATCCTAGTGTGGGGCCGGGAGCAATGTATGTGCTTGTATGTTTATGTTTATATTTTAGCGCATCTTAGCTATTGGATACATAGTGCAAGTGCAGGTGTTTTTTTTTCTTCTCCAAACCCAGTCACATGATATCAAAGATATAGTTACAGTCAAAATTGCATGTCAGTGAAAGTTAAAATTAAATTAAATTTATATACGATAAAATTATATACAGCAAGTGCAGGTGTTGGGTATCTAAAGATTCCAGTACTTTGCAACGCTGACTGCGTTATCATTATAACCACCAATTAGTGGTGTCAAAACAGTGGGTTAAATATAAATTGCTTTGTCATCGACACTGGAGATTTCAACTACACTGTGACAGATGTGGCTCTGCATTTGTGCCACAGCTTAAAATAGGCCACCTTCTCTTGAAGATGTTCATATATTTACATACATTGCTTCTGACCCCACATTTGAATAGCCTGTGTCATGGGAACCAGAGACAGCGACCTCACAAAATGGAAACGTCTAAGACCTGGGGTTTTTTGGCCCCCTGATCTTGGAGGTTTGTGCAGATGCGCTAACCCCAGCGCCACAGAAGTCGTCGTTTATATAGTTTATTTGCTATGCAGTAGATAGCATCACAGTACAAGTAGATGGCTTTAATGTATATAATAAATGGAGCCTTAATTGGATAACGAAATGTTTTGACAATACTCTTATTTTTCATTCTTATTTTTTGGAAATCCATTAGACTAATAGCCAATTAAGCCAGTTAATGCCAGTTAATAGGGGCTTCAATAGGGAATGGATGAAAATATCAGAAGAGCTTGATATTTTTTTCGGTGATAGGAATAACCTTCCTCAACGCGAGAAAAAAGTTTAAATTTTTTTGGCTTCGTAGTTAATTTTTAAATAATCTTAATATTTTTCCATTCGTAGTTCTGGGCTCAGTACGGCTTAAAAGACATATTCCTTGGTCCGCTACGTATTAAAAAAAAATCTGTGGTGACATTGACAGCTTTTCAAGGTGGATTTTTTTTTCATACGTAGCGGACTAAGGAATATGTCTGATATGCCGTACTAAGCCCAGAACGACGAATGGAAAAATATTAAGTATATTTAAAAATTAACTACGGGGCCAAAAAAATTTAAACTTTTTTCCCGCGTTAAGGAAAAGTTCCTATCACAAAAAAAAATATCAAGCACTTCTGATATTTTCATCCATTCCCTATTCCGTCTTAAGATTGTTTTTGTGAAAACGACTTTTTTTTTTCAGAAAAAGAGCCGTTTGTTTTTCTGCTCAGCATTTAATGTTTACAAAAGTAAAATAAACATTACGGGAAAAGCCTTATTTATTTTCCTATGCAGTTTTAAACGTACTAATTAGCGACGCCTACACAGTTCCCGAAACTAATCCTTGATACCGATCCAGCGGAAAAAGAAGGGAATGTAAACATCGAGAAAAATCCCTCAATTGGATAAAAATACCATTAGGTAAACAATTACGCTTATTTTTTTCTTCTATCCAAACAACTTATTAACAGTATCATGAAATGTTTCTTTGTAAAATATCTCTAACAGAACACACCGGAATACACACAAAACGGCTCTTCCTTCTGCGTCCCAGTTCCCCGGGATTTGCAATAGTCACTTAGTTCAATCGTTTAAGTGCTAAAATGTTAATTTACCTCTAGATTCTCGTCCGGTCTGGAGCTGTCATTGTCTTGTTAGAAGCACTGTGGCAAATTCTAAGCTGGGTTTAAGCTTATGTTTTCTTGAGAACCTGTATCCGCGTAAAAATATCGCGGATTATTGTCCTGATAGACGAAGAGGCTGTGTTAAGTTTACTTAACTAATATTTTTTTAAACAAGATTTCTCAAATCTAAACCTAATTTCTCAACATGTTTCATTTTTATTTTACGTCTATATTAAAATTTAAAAGCGACGGTCAAAATTGATGGCATTTTTAATTACAATGTGGACACACGATTAATAAATAATAAAATGATTTCTCTCTCTCTCTCTCTCTCTCTCACACACATTGAATTAGTAACCTTCAAACTACCCAATTTTCAGCTTTTATTCAGCCAAATCTTTCAGCTTATTGTATATTGCGTTGCCTTTATTATTTTCTGTATATTTTGTGCCTGTCATGTGTTTCGTTGGTATAATAAATGCTTTTCTTCTTCTCCTTTGTCTCCACTTGTGTTAGTTTCTAAAGTGTGAAAATTCTTTTGTTTGCCAATTCTGAGTCGCTCGTCTATTTGACTCGACACTGTCTTTTGAACATTGAAAGATTACTCGGAACAGCTCAAATAGAAACAAGGATTCCTGGTTATTTATTTTATCTTGGATTTGTTATTGTTGTCCAATGTTATCGAGAGACATCATTATACCCACGCTAATGGATTCTGAAGGGCGAAAAAATCCTGTTCAATCGTACCCTCGTACCTATTTATAAAAGCCTCGAGCAGGTCTCGAGGCCGCAGCGTCGTTGCATCGCACAGACATCCTCTCACCTTCAGAGAAACTAAGATACTAATGGATTTATTTATAAAAAGTGAAGTAACGCTTCTTTTAGACTTTCTTTTACAACTCTATTTATCTTAATGGACTTTTTAAATTTTCTGGGCTTATAAAAAGTTTGAGCTAAAACGCTGTTGTTTATTCAATCATATTATGTACCTAGTGTGTGGTATGTATGAATAAAAAAAGAGATTAGTTGAGAGTACTAATAAACAATATTTACATACAGGCACATACATTGCTTCTGGCCCCAATAGGATACCCGTGCCGTGGGAACTAAAAACAGCGACATCACAAGCATGTAAACATCCAAGACCTGGGGTTTATTTTATTTAACTGGAACTTGGAACAAACTTATATTTTGGTCTTTGTACTAATTTAAATGATGCTAGCGACACAAATTTAAACACATGATTTAAAGCTGATACACATTTTATTGTAAGCTGTATTGCTATAGCATATTTTAAAAGATAATAATATATTATTATTATTATTATTTCGTCTATCGGAGACAGTACTAAAACCCTACCCAAAATTTTGAAAATCCATCTTTTTACACCAAAGTTTACAAAATAGAATGCTCTAGACCGCTGCAATCTAGTGCAGTATACGAATATCTCGAACACTCCTTTTATTTCTTTTTTTAATTACTAAACATCCTAAAAGATTAAAACTTTGATTACCAATTACTTGATTATAGTAAATATTGAAATGTTCCAGTACTGTCTCCTATAGACGACTTATTGTTGTGTATTATATTGTAGAGTGTATATTATTTGTCTGGGGAGCGTATCCATCTAGAGCGTGGGCAAGTACGCCAGCAGACGGCGCAACTCATAAAGGCCTAAGTAGGGGTGGCTGAAAAATGTTAAGCACGTAAAACGTATGTATCGGGCGGTCGGGAGCTGAGTTATTTAGCGGCGCGGGGGTGCATTCCCGTGAACGGTTACTCGCCGCCTCCAATCTCCCATTTTATAGAGCCCCGGGGACAGCCAGTCTTAAAAAATCGACAGTAGTCTCTCGTACGAATTGCTCGTAGCCCCGGCCGTCTGAGTGATCTTAAACGATCACGAAGGTTAAACAACATAGGGCGCGTTCAGTGCATGGATGAGTGACCGTTCTATGACTAACGCTAGTGGAATTTTTGCGAGCGGTTCCGTGCTTCGCAAGGCACGCAAGCAGTTGGTGCCGGCTGTTCTCAATAGATGGCAGTCGTTAAGCCAAGTCAGAGGCCTTAGAGCGGCTTGTAAACTTCTGACAGTAAGACCAGCCACTAGTCTTACAAGCCTCTATCAATCCGGACTTGGCCCCCGTGGTGGAGTATGGCCTATACCTTCCTTGAGGAAGAGGCCTGTGCTATTCTGTGGAGACATAATGGGTTGATGCTGATGAATCTCGTCTAGAAACTGGAACAACTAGATTATTTAACTCGCCGAGTGGAACAGATGAAGCCTCTTGACCGTGAAGCTGGCGGCGAGATTCTGCAAGTGGTCATTTTCTCGGCAGCCGCAATAATTTTGAGCACTTGAAGTAGGTGCGCCTGCCTTTGTCGCTATAGAGCTCTGGGAAAATGGATTTAGTTCTAGCACTTTCGTCGCGTGGCGAAAATCGTCTCTACGACAGTAAATTGAGATCGTTTAATCGGAAAAATAACTACAGTCTGTAAAACATAGCTTGAGCTCCACAACAGCTGTCACACTGACAGGGCTAGGTTACGATATTGCTTAGACATCGAATAGTGTGCAGTAAGTATGGAGTTTCCACAGTACAAATATTCTGTGAAAACATTCAAAACTTCATGGACGCAATTTCGATGACAGCTGTCGCGGAGCTCAAGCTATGTTTTACAGACTATAAGTTGTAAACTTTTCGGCGAGGGTTTAATAGCTTATAACGTTAACATGATTGGAGCCTGAATTCCAGGTTTTAAAACTGTTAAATAGGTATCAAAAGACTAAGTTTCAATTTTAAAGAACAATTTCAATTCATTCTATTGCAATATATTATGTATTACAGTATAGAGACAAATTGTAGTTCAAGTGTAATTTTGCCTATAATGGCATAGCAATTTCATTATTTAAAATTAATATTTAGTAACATATGGTCTGGATCAACTTACTTGATGTTTATCCGATAAGTCCGACCAGGTTTCGCTACGATCAAATCCGAATAGGAGCGAAACCTGGTCGGACTCTTCTGGTAAAAATCAAGTAAGTGGATCCGGACTATATTACCTACAATGTGTAGTGCTACGAAAATTTTACTTTATAAAATAATATTTAGTAAACTTAAAATGTTGACATACAATGATGTTAGGTAAATTAACTAATGGATATTCGTAATCAATCAATTACTTAAATTGGAAGTGAAGTAATAAATAAATACAATTAAAATCTATTTACTATTTTCGTAATATTCGTTTACATCGTATGGGCAAACAATAAGTATAATCCTTTTATCCATACTTGGTATTTTTTTTGGACTTCAAACGACACTTAATCAAAAACCTTTAGCGTCAGAAAACTCGATACCGTTTGCAAATTTAGTACTAGCTAGTACTAAATTTGCAAACTGTTTCGAGCCCTCTACCGCTAAAGTTTTTTGATTTAGTGTCGTTTAAAGTCTGACTCTCCACCAATCCGGACTTGGCCCCCGTGGTGGAGTATGGCCTATACCTTCCTCAGGGAAGAGACCCGTGCCCCTCGGTGAGGACATAATGGGTTGATGATGAAAGTCTGAAAAAAATGCCAAGTATAGACAAATGGATTACAGATATTGTTCTAAGCCCTTGAGGAATCGATCACCACGGAGTTAGGTAGTTTGGAGTTGTTTTGTACATTTTGAAATATACAGTTATTTTAGGTTTTAACGTCAATAAAGTGACAGTTTTTCTTTATTTTGAATATAATACTTTACTTTGACTTGATAGCTGAGCGACGATTAAAGCTATGGCACCTCCTTCCTCTAGTCCGTTGTAATGCTTATCATCCTTGAGTTAAGAGCTAATATTTTGCAAAAACGTTGTGAAACTAACAACTGTGACGTTCATAAAATAAACATTTTGTTTGAATTTTGAATAGAAACATTTGAATTTGAAAGGTTTTCCTGGCTGTAGCGAAATGTGGGGCTGCAGCTTACTAAAGTCTGATTTTTTTTCACGCCGGTTCCGGGTACTTTTTATCTTGACCTTTGCTAATACATCCCCAATTTGACGAAGTATGTCCGCCTGAGTCGTCCCTTACCGGCCCTTCCACTCGCGTTCGCTCGATATATTTTCTTCGTCAGTCTTTCATCCTTCATCCTCTCCGTAAATATTTTTGTATATTGTCTGAAGATCCGATAGCCAATAGGTCCGAGTCAAATAAGGCTGTTGTGCCACTCCCCCGCCCTCCGCCGCCCCCGCGCTGAATTATTAAGCCGCCCCCTTGCACCGCCAGAATTAAAAGTTCTTCTGCCGTTTCATATTTCACCTGAGAGCTGGTGACAGCCCGCGGCGCGGCACCGCGTCACTTTAACTTTAACAGGGTTATTTTTATAGGTATAATTGCTGACTCTCGTCAATTAGCAAAGGATTTTCTGCATTGAGCGTTGTCATGAGACAACGCCATCCGTAAATAATAAACTCATAATTAACACATGGTTCTATGTGCCTACCTATATATGAATATAGGTAGGTAGACATAGGTTCATCGGTTCATCAACCCACCATGTCCCCACCGAGGGGCACGGGTCTCTTCCCTGAGGAAGGTAGACATAGGACCATGTGTTAATTGGAACGCATGTTTATTTGACGCAATTATTTACGGGCAGCTTCGCTAATGATAATAATGATATCTAATCTAATATTTATTAGGTACGTACGTAGGCAGAGATGTCGAATCGCTCGTAGCCTGGTCTGGACTGCCTGAGTGATCTTAAACGATCACTAAGGTTAAGCAATATACGGCGCGTTCAGTTTCTTAGTCGTTGCATGCACGCACGACGGTTTCGGGTGCTTTATATCTTGGTCTTTGCTAATAACGGTGACTCTGGCATCCTGATAATACCATTACTATTGTCACGTAACAAGCCCAGGAAGCTCAGAAGATGGAGGAATAAGGAGACTTCGTTGGGTATTAGGACTTCTTTATTGTTAAAAAGTAGAGGCACCTGATGACAAAAGGTACATTTTTAAAACTAAACTTAACACAACGCTTACAGAGAGCTACGTAAAAAATAACACGCAACACTTACGATTGTGCCTCGTTGAAAATAAGGTTTTGGAGTACAGAACCGTCAGGATTAGATAACATTAACTGAATACTGAATTTAACTTGCACTGGTTCACCAATTCACTTTAAATAATCAATAAAAACTGAAGGCACTGGGCGTGCTGTCTCTTCTAAGACTTGAAATCGAAATGACCCAGGCGATGCCATGACAAATAAAGTGAACTACGAACAAAAGACAAATAATTTGAATTTGAAAATAGAAAACGGAATCGAAAGATTTAAAAGTAAATAGCCTAAATATAAAACTAATAAACAGGTTTGTAGACGAGGTATCACAACCTCGTTACACTATAAGCGCAAAGTCAAATATATTACATTTCATGTCAAAACATCCCCTTTTTGCTAATATATCCCCGCTCACCATAAAAGTGGTTTTAATTTCTTTTCAAGATTGAATGAAGCTGATTAAGGAAAATAACTTTTTTTATTACATGTATGAACTTCGTGTTGAGTCCGAAAACTAAAACAGAAATCAAAAGTTTAATTTACTACTGCTGCCTACTGCCATAAAAACATAAGCATTTACATACAGGAACATACAATCATACAATGCTTCTGGCCCCACACTAGGATACCCTGTGTCGTGGGAACCAGAAACAGCGACATCACAGACATGTAAACATTCAAGACCTGGGGTAGTTTTTTTCTCCAGCCGGGATTCGAACCCGGGACCGCTCGCGTGGTAGGCAGAAGTCGTCACCCATATCACCGCGTGTGTGCAAGCCGCGACGAAACAGACGATACTTGACGGCGCACTCTCTCTGCGCTGAAGATTAGACATTCAAAGTAGGTGGGTCCGTAGAAAGTGTTCTAACGTCTTCCGCCAAAAGTTTCTGTTAATTTAATGTCTCGGATGTGCCACTTTTTCGGCGAATTACCATTTTGGAGAGAATGCTCTTTATAAGGTGTGTGTGTTCTGAACCTTGCTACAAATGTAACTATTATCGTGGCGATTAAACTGTGCGACCCGATTTGCGCGCATTGATTTTATTTGCCTTATGATCTCGAAAATAACAATAGGCTAGTTGCCCAAAAAATTTTATTAGTCCGTCTTTTAGATTATTCAAAAATAAAGGACACGTATTTTTTTATTTGTAAATTAGACCAAAAATGACAAAGATATAGCCCATTAAAGTTACGTGTGACGTCACGCCGTGCTGCATTTTTTACCACGGAGTGACGTCACACGTAACTTTAATGGGCTTTATCTTTGTTATTTTTTGTTTAATCGAAAAAAGAAAAAATACGTGACAATTTTTTTTAATTATCTAAAACACGGACTAAATAGAATTTAATTATTTTGACCCTGGAAACTACCCTATTAATTCCGTTGTTAGGGTGAGCCTGTCGGCACAGCAAAAATTCTACAGGTTAGAATGTAATATAAATGTAAATAATGAAACCTTTCTCATGAAGTATCTTTGAGGTGAATTAGCGCGAACGTGATAGCACTGCAGCCAAGATACTTTTAGAGATGCTTCTCTAAAGGTATCTTTAGCGTTCCTCTCAAAGCTCTTTGTAAAAATATCTCAAAGTAGTGGATCTAAGTAAATTACGAACTATTATAACTTGTGCTTGCATGTGCTCATTTTTCAGACATTAGCTTAAACAAAATAATGAAGAGTAAGAACAAAAACATTATGTGTAATGTCACGTTGTGTGTTTTCTCCAATGACTCGAACGGCTCAGGTTTCGATTTACTCTGGTATCACCATAGAATTTTGTAGGCTGACATTTCTTCTTTTAGGTTTGTTTGATGAGATGGCCGCCTGTGATTGGTCGTTGTTTGTGGGATGCCATAGGAAATCTAGTTACCCCATTCCAGGGAAAAAATATAGTAACTTCAGGTGTTGATGAATATTATTTATTTAATTAAAAGATAGAAAAATAATAACATAATAAACAAAGAATTAATACAGCTAGTAAAGAAAAACACAGGTAAATGTTATTCATACAACATGGAAATTTTGGAATATTGTTTTAGGAGATAATCATTTCTTTTATATGGCCACCCAAGCACAAGATTGAAAATCGTGACGCGACGGTCTGCTGGTATAAGAGAGAGCTCCAAAATGTCGCGGATTATTAGCTGGAAAGATCCGGGGACTGACCCATTTCTGGGCCTCCATTGTGAGCAGATTTGGCTCAGATGGCGTCGAAGCAGCCCATTTAAGTTATATTTTGTGGCAGCAGGAAATCTGTAAGTAAATACTTATATGGAAAGCTGTGTGTAGAATCTTGTACAATTCCGGTTAGGTCATCTCTCATCCTCGTGGTTATTTTTAGGATACAACAGATTCCTGGAAAGGGGTGAAGGAGGGATTGCCAGCGTCGAGACAATCCTAGTTGCTGAATGTCTCCGGTAAGATTTATCCTGATTTTTATAATTGCCTGCCACATGCTTATACCATTTGCAATCTTCTAATAGAAGCAATTCTTCTTCCTTTCAGCTGGATAGGGTTTAAAATTTATTTTTGTTTGGTTGTTTTCCTTTTCTCGTGATAGATAAAGATTTGTTTGTTTTGTTCTCACGAGATATTTAGATATTTAGTTTTGGGGGGTTTGCTTAACTTTAGTTTTTTCTTTCAACCTTAAGTAATTTGGTTGGGGCTGTGGTCTCTTTTTGCTGTCGAGAAACAGTTGCTCTTTTGGGTCAAGAAACTTATGTTAGGCTGTGCTACAAGCGCTTGGCCTCTCTCATGCCGGGAGAAGGATTTGGTTCGGGACGGCTGGCCAGCGTCTTCGTGTGAAGTCCCTTCGGTCATGCTCCGGTGACGGCGCATGGGGGCTAGGCTGCCTACTCGGCGTCCTGGCTAGCACCCTGCATCCCACCTGTGGCCGGATTGACTTCACATGGAGGTTTCTTCCTGGCAAGGTCTGTGAAACAATTTCACTTACATATTAGGGAATTAGGATTTAAAGAATTATGGAGTAGAATTAAATTGTTGATAATTATTGAAATTGATGGCAATCTGATTTTCAGTAGGGACTAACCACTTATACAGTGTAATTTGTGAAGCTATCAGAACCACTTACTGTAGCGACCCCGCTCTGCTCTGAGCTTTTCAGAAGTTAAGTTATTGTCTGGGTTTAGACACTAAAGTTTCACATTTACCCTATTGCTACCTGTGTAGCACCTAATAAAGATTGTGCTCAACACTAACTGTGTTTCTTTCATCTCCCAACAAGGCACTGTGCCAGACAATCTTTCAGATTTCTTTTTGGTGACCCTGGCCACAGTTCTTAGATACTAAAGTTTTCAGATCTGTACGTGGCTGGTTTCCTTATTACCGGGCAAGGAACCACCTTTACGTTACAGTAACACCATACCTATAGACAGACATAATTATTCAGGAAAAGTAGATACCTACAGAAAAAAGACACATGTAGGACAAAAGAAGAAGAAATCTGAAGCTACAGTGACAAAAACAAAGCCTAAAGCAGCGGAAAAAGGCGTAATACTCGGTATTAGCTGATGATTAATCTTTAAATATTTTAATAAATCTTTGAATATAATAGGCATCCCCGATCGATACTGATTCCAGAATCTCTACAAAGCCTATTTCGCCGGTTGTTCCTGATATGGTCGACCCATCGGCATGGTAGCCTAGCTACAATTACAGGCTTATTGAGTTATAAATTCGTTAGTAATTTACAAATTCCTCTGCCACTTTATCGCGGCGTACAACTCCAGCTCATAATCTATATTACGCGAACAAAATCCTGGATGTTTCGAAAACCCAGTAGTTGTGAGAGTCCGTTAACACCAGCGCTACCTATGTAAAAAAAATCGTATTAAGTTCCAGATCCATCTCTCAATTACGTTAATAGTGATTTTTAGGATCCACTAGAGAGTGACGGCTCCAGTGTTACGAGTCCTGTAAAGGTTACTGTACAAGTTTTGGTGGACCGATCGCGCCCCATAACAATGGTTTATTTTTACCAATGATGACATTGTATTTCTGATGCCGCTATAACAAAAAATAATAAAAAAACAAAATATAATAAATATTTAAGGGCCTCCCATACAACAAACGTGATTTTTTTTCTCGATATTTATAGCAGCAAAAGTTAGACGCTTGAAATATTCACAAAACATTGAGTTACATTATTGACTTTAAATATAAATCATCATCATCAACCCATTATGTCCCCCCCAAGGGGCACGGGTCTCTTCCCTGAGGAAGGTATAGGCCATACTCCTCCACTACGGGGGCCAAGTCCAGATTGGTGGAGGCTTTGTAAGACTAGTGGCTGGTCTTACTGTCAGAAGTTTTCAAGCCGCCCTAAGGCCTCTGACTTGGCTTCACGACTGCCATCTATCGACGACGGCAGCCGGCACCAACTGCTTAACGTGCCTTGCGAAGCACGGAACCGCTCGGAAAAATGCCACTAGCGTTAGTCATAGACGGTGACCCATCCATGTACTGAACGCGCCGTATGTTGCTTAACCTTATTGATCGTTTAAGATCACTCAGGCAGCCCAGGGTACGAGCGATTCTAAACTATAAATAATTAAATAAAAAAAAAATATTTAAGGTCCCCAGCAAGCGTGATTTTTTTGCCATTTTTATAGGTAATGGTCCGGAACCCTTCGTGCGCGAACTGACTTGCACTTGACTGTTTTTTAATTGTTCTAATCAAAGTCGTAACGCAACTTTACTGTTTAGCCGTCCATTGCAAACGTATAGAATCCATAAGTATTTGGTGCGCGTAATAGAGACGCTGATGCCGAGCGTGATTGTTAAAATATCGTAAAACTGTCAGTGCGGCGCGCCGCGCGAGCCGCGACGTTGTCACAAGACGTATCAATCTTGCATCGCGCCCCCTGAGGCTCTAAATATTGGATCGCGACCAAGCAGGCGACCGGATCCGGCCGCGGGCGTTAAAAATCTAACCTAGCGGCTCCCCCGACGCGAAACACCGGGCTTCTCTTTGGAACTTACTTTGGGTGTATTCCGAGATGCGATGAAATCGATTACAGCGCGAATCCATATAAGTGCAGTAGGCACAAAAACCCTATTTCGTGCGAGATACTTTGGGGCTACTAAATTTGGGATGTTTCCGCGAAATTTGGGAATTTCGGATTCGCATTGTGTTCGATTTCATCGCATTACGGAACGTAGGGTTTGACACGCGATTTTTTCACCCAACAGGCTAATTTTAATAGCTGACCAGGCAAACGTTGTTTTGCCGCCTAAGGCTATGAAGACTAGATTACAACCTATTCTCAGACCTACCGAATATACATATAAAATTTCATGAAGATCGGCCAATCCGTTTCGGAGGAGTATGCGCACTAACATTGCGACACGAGAATTTTGTATATTAGAAGAAAGAAGATAACGTAAAACTTTCGTAAGCATTATGAACTTTATTCGGGATACATTTATGTACTTGATTTCTTGCCCCAAGAGTTCGACCAGGTTTCGCTCTGATTTGCAGAGCTTAATCATGATGAGCAGAGACGAGGCTCGCGTCGTGGGTTGCTTGCCTCTGACTCATCTGAGTCTAAAACCAGCGCGCGAGCAAGCTACGACTTGCTACGACTAATGAATGTCGATGAAGCGAAAGTGGTCTGTCAGGATCGTGGCCAGTGCCAGTCCCTGTTTTCTGCCTACACCTCTGGGACACAGGCGTGAGCTTATGTATGTATGTAACAAAGTTTAGAATCAAATTGAAGTGAAATCAATTTGAATCACCTGGCCTGGGCTGCCTGAGTTATCTTAAACGATCACTAAGGTTAAGCAACATACGGCGCGTTCAGTCCATGGATGGATCACTATCTATGACTAACGCTAGTGGCATTTGGTGCATAAGCAGTTGGTGCCGGCTGCCGTCGATAGATGGTAGTCGTTAAGCCAAATCAGAGGCTTTAGGGCGGCTTGAAAACTAGTCTTACAAGCCTCCACCAATCCGGACTTGGCCCTCCTGGTGGAGTATGGCCTATACCTTCCTTAGGGAAGAGACCTGTGCCCCGGTGGGGACATAATGGGTTGATGATGAACAAAGTTTTTCTGCAAGTGTCAGTTGAAGCTCCGTAGTGTCAGTTGAAGAGCGCCACCGCCCTGCACCACCGCGCCTCTGTTTCCGCCCGGTAATATTCACGAGTTAAAAAACAGCGCAACGTAGGGCGGGCGCTACGTTTTTTTCACCTCTTTGCCTACAGAGTTAAGGTAAGCCTCTCTTGACAAATGGTTAAGATAAACGGATATTCTGCGACCTGTTTATTTTTCTCGCGGCTCCTGCAGAGTTATGTTTTCTTGCAAGCTCATTACAGGTGTGGATCTGGGACGATTCGGGGCCATGAAAAGGCTTTGAATAGGATTGTGGGACTAGATAGGACTGGTTGAAGCTGGACGAATACATTTAAGTGAAGCGTTTATGAATTATAAGTACTTTATTGCAGTGTTGTCTGAAAGTTATTATGATTAGCAAAGTATAACAGTAAGTAAGTACGAGTAAGCAGCCTATTTGTACGTCCCTCTATAGGGCACAGGCCTTCTCTCAGAGAGAGAGTATGGGCTTAATCACCACGCGTGTCCACCGCGGATTGGCGACTTCAAGCGCTGAGGTATTGGATAGCTCAGACACTCAGGTTTCCTCACGATATTTTCCTTCACGGTTATCGAGTGGTATTGCTACTATAACTTCGCAAATGTACATAACTTAAAAAACAAAGTCATAGGTAGACGCCCGCATTGGGGATCGAACTGAGTCTCCCGTTTCCGAGTCCATTATTCTACCCATTAGGCTACCACCACTCCCTCGCTGGCCAAACAGGTGAAAAGATGTCACTGTAATTGTTTTTTTTTCCTAAAATCCTTTGGGATCGCAGAAATAGTATAGAACAGTTTGTATAATTATGTAGCATTATCAAAATTCGCTAACGAAAACATTTCATCACAGCATTCAGTCAAACGGAATTCGTTTATTTTAGGTCATAAAATAGTCGACAGCAAATCAATTTGTGCACTCTGCTCTTTCATATCAAAAGCGACGCTTAATAAGTGCAAAATTCATCAATTTTCGCGTGCAAGTACACTACAACACGTTTGATTGACATTCCGCTGGCCATGAGTTCGATCATAAGCCGACACGAGAATTTCGTTTATTGAACAATTATGTACAGTCACGAGCAATAATATGTATACACTGTCACATTTTGTACTGCACATGTATACAACAATTTGTCCTAAATTATCTAACCATTGGTTACATAATTTAGGACAAATTGTCGTACACTTCTTTCTTGATAGTTTTAAGTTAAGATTTTTAGAAAATGTGACAGTGTATACATATTATTGCTCGTGACTGTACAACATTAGCCGCTGTTTACGGATCGACTTCCGTGTACAGCGTTTCCATATACAGCAGAAAAAATCCTCTCTGGGCATAACTTCTTAAATCACTGGGTGCAATCAAAAACCTGCAATACGGTATTTGACACTATTAACAATAAATTATTTGAGATGCTCGATTAAAACAAAAATTACAAAATGATTCGGAAAATGTATTTCTTTTAATCATTTACTTCTTCTTCTTCCGGTGCCATCTCCTATCGGAGGTCGGCTATCATTTTGGCTACACTGTCACGTGATGTAGCTGCTCGCAGAAGTTCTATGTTTCTGGTGTTGAACCACTCTGCTATGTTTTGGAGCCATGATGTTTTTCTTCGGCCAGGTCTTCGCCTTCCTTCAATCTTCCCTTCTAGAATAAGTCGCAGCAAATTATATTTGTCAGCTCGCATGATGTGACCAAGGTATTGGAGCTTTCTTCGCTTTATAGTCTTTAAGAGCTCTACCTTTTTGTTCATTTTCTGCAGAACCGCGACGTTCGTTACTCTATCAGTCCATGATATTTTCAGCATCCTTCTATACACCCACATTTCGAATGCTTCCAACCTTTTGCATAAGGTTTGTGTTAAAGTCCAAGCTTCGACGCCGTATAGAAGGGACGAAAACACGTAGCACCTCACTAAGCGACATCTTGCAATCATTTACTAGTTATTACAATTTTTAAATAGACGAAACATAAAATGAGGTCTCTGAAATGTGACGACACAAGCAAGTATTTGCATAGAAAATTCCGTTTTAAAAGTAACTCATTTGACATCCTGTCAAATACCCAATTTTAAACATCGGTTGGTATTCTTAAAAAAGTAGGAAAATTTGTGTTTTCCTGCGGCCACACTTACGGACAACACCCGTTCACCATCATAACGCAGGGGGCAGCCATCGCTTGTCGTAACCAATCATCAACCATTGTCTCAACCATATTAGAGGGATAGGCGACCTGGCTACCACGTCACCATTCGTAGACTTCTTTCATTAGGGCCAGCTTGCATCTTGAATCGATGATTGTAAAAATCCACCATTCGACATTTTTTTCGGAAATAGACTTAAGCCGCGTTTTCACGGTCTTAGTGCGCTCGGACCGAGTGGGCCATCCGAGTTAACCCATACTTCTGATTGCCCATTTTAGTGTCGTCGCGAAAAACCGTCCAATCAAAAGCATTAGTTTACTCGGATGGCGCACTTAGACCGTGAAAACGTGGCTTTAAATACACAGTTTTGTTCGCGAAACCGAATTTACGAATTTGGTTGTAACAACACACAACTACCAACCCTCCTTCCTATTAATATGACAGCTGATTAAAATGGTTGAGTGTAAAAACCGTTAAAAACACAATATTTTTTTATACCTACCAGACAGCTTTTTTTGCATTTCACACAAGTTTTGTAAACAGCAAATAGTGGGTTCTTACAATCATCGGCTCCTGTCTTAAAAATGGCCTAATTATTGTGGAGCGGTGGCATCCTAGAGGTATAAAGGTAGAACAATGGACTAGGAAGCGGGAGACCCAGGTTCGATTCCCAGTGCGAGCATGTACCTATGACTTTGTTTTCTAAGTTATGTACGTGTGCGAAGTTATAGTAGCAACACCACTCGCTAACTGTGAAGGCACATATCGTGAGGAAGCCTCAGTGTCGCAGCTAATAATACCACAGCGCTGGAAATTGCCAATCCGCGGTGGGCACGCGTGACGATTAAAGCCCACAGTCTCTCTGAGAGAAGGCCTGTGCCCTATAGTGGGCTTGCATTTTACCAAACTTCTTCATACATAAGTCGATCTAAATGGCGACGTATATCACATTCAAGGACTGCTGCCATTCGGCCATGTTCTAGACTCCCACTGGTGGCATTGTACTTTAATTTTGTTCAAAAGTTGGCTAGGTGTTTTTCCATGTTCCTGATGGCCTTATCAAGTGGTTACCATATTAGGGGTCTGAATGAATAAAAGAAAAGTGAGGTAACTCGCAGCCCTGTTGCCGAGTACGTCCGCGTGAGTTGCGAGAGTAATGTGCATGTATATACGCGCTTTCTGGGGATAGAAACGACAAGACAGTGTATGTAAGCTTTTTACAAATTGCGCGCCCGAGCCGCTGGCTTACAAATTAAGTGCCCACTCCTAGGGCCGCCCGCGTTGCGTTGCTCGCTTGCTTTGAGGCTTTTCAGGTGAAATAAAAGGGGGACCGGCCAAGCGCGAGTCGTACTTGGCTTTAACCGCCTTAACCCGTAACCAGGCGTGGTTAGTATGAGTTTTCTTAGGTTTTGGACTTTATTTCAAAGAGATAAAGTCAAATTTAAACTCGTGCCAATTGGGGCATTGCCTGGTTCCGGGAGGTCTACTTACCATTCTACTTAAAATTAAATGATTTTTATTAAATACACTCACGCCTGTATGACGGAGGGGTGGGCAGAGACTAGGGACTGCCACTTGCCACGATCGCTTCGGACGACATTAATTAGTCGTTTTGGTTGCGGTTTTGGGTAGGTACTTTAGAGTATTATTTGTTTTGTACTTCCACTTCTTGTAATGAAAGTAAAAAAGTAAAATTACATTTTTTGATGCAAAATGCAAGGATGGAAAAAAAATCATTTAAGATCTAGAGTTCCACGACAGCCTCTAAGCGACGCTAATCATATCTTGGGGACCCTTTTTCAGTTTTAAAATTACGTTTGCCTTTACTTTTGTTTTAGAAATGTATGAAAAGAATCAATGTACAAAGCTCCATTGCAAAGCTCCATTGCAAAGCTCCATTGCAAAGCTCCATTGCAAAGCTCCATTGCAAAGCTCCATTGCAAATGGGAATTAATAAAATTTTCATCACAGTGGCAAAACATTTAAACACCATAAATAACTTTTTAGGTCCCTACTTTACTAAAAACGTGTTCAAATATTTGGTAAGAACTGTTTTTGTCGCGAATCGAATGACATTCGTGAGGTCACAGAACGGCAAAAGTTTATTATATAGAAATGGGAAAATGACAGAGGGAAAGCGTCTATGTAAACATGGGTTAGTTGTTATATACCCACTACACTGTCCACTGATGCAAATGCTCATACTGACAGACACGATCTAACTTCGCATTTGGGTAACTTTAGTTTACAAAACACGCTATAGGACGGACGAGACAAGATTTTGATACGTGCTTTTCAAGACAAGCCCCTCCGGCGTTGTTTTCTCTACAAAGGCAACAGTTTTCCCGTCTATTAGCCAAGCTTTTGTGTCTAGCCTCTTAGATGCGGTCAAGCGATGGACAAAGCTGGTTTAAAAACGTTTTACCAGTAACTTGATCGGTGAACCTCGTTCGAAGACATCTTTGCCGATGGCATACCCGATCTTTGGTGGCCTCCCGCACTCTACCGTTCGCTTGTCCGAGTAGATCACCGTTGGAGCAGGAAAGAGAATTAAGGCTCTGCCTTTGGCGTGCCAACGTGTGTATTGTCCACGTTATATCCCCGTCGATGTCTCAGACACAATGACAACTATTTATCAATGGCTGCGGATGTATTTTGAGAGGCTTGCTTTAAAAGTGCTTAAGACGGCTTTATACGAGTATCTTAATTTCCGTGCAGCTGGCAATTTTAAAATGTCTCGCCATATTCGTAGGTACTGTTTCTTCTTCACCTGTGGTCTGTGTGCTTCAACGAACGTGTATTATTTTATTTTGAATTTAGAAATTTTTATTAATTAGAGAAAACGATTGCGGGGGCGCACGATACGCCGATTTTAACGAAGTGAAGTTAGTAGCGATACATAGCCAGAATGGGGATCCACCGATGACGTCAATGGGCTGCTGCTAACATCACACCAATTAAGTAGTCAATAAGTTCCTTTGGTGAACAAGAGTAGGCGCTGACGCATACCTATGACGTATGTTCCTAAGATTTTGAAACTTGTGTTTGCATGACGGTTCATATTGGTATTTTATATGAAGGGTGCCGCCTTGCTTTAACTGGTGCTCTAAATGTCAACTTAAGAACTGGGGAGTGCTGAAAATCAGCGTTGGTTACCGAGTACCTATATACAATGTTAGCTGAGCACTCTCCAATTACCAAAATTGTTACAGGCAGTGTAAAAATAATTGCATGTCTCTAATATTATTGTCTTTTTTTTTTAATTGTGTGTTTCGGCAATAACTAAGCTATCTCTATTCTATTCTATGAATTATTTCATTTCCACCTTACAGAAGATCTGACTACTTGACATAAAACACATTTTAGTAAAAAAGCTAAAGAAGTTTTTATAAGTAGAAACTCATTTAATTCAGTATTCGCATTAAAATCACACGTTTAAATGAAGAAGTTTTAAATTATGCACGTCAGTTATCAAATGCCAATTGAGGCAACGAACACCTCGCCTTATTCAAACTAGTATGAAATATGTCGAAGTTGAGCTTGTTGACTGCCGAGTTAAAATTTCTGCATTGATACTTCGTCATAACTAAATGGAGGTAAAGAAATGTATTTTGCATTGAAAAATAACGGAATACCTTTCCAGTTCGCAAACGCTTTGTAGACTCCCTTTTCTCTTAACCTCAAGATTAAACTGAAAAATTAGAACTTTGCGATCAGACATGGCGTCTTCCATGCGCGGTTGATTGATGGGCTTTGCACCTTCCTAATAATAAGTGGATAAATAAACTATTGCTACAAAAAGTGCTTAGAAAATAGATCCTGCAAAGTTCTGCAAAGAAAAAATATATTTACAAAGATGAGACATACCGCTGCTGCAGATCCGCACTAGCTTAGGCTACTTTCAAGAATTTCAGGCCACAAATCAATATTATATGACACAACTTTGCGTTACTGACTATATACAATAAAATACAATACGTTCATTGCTTTTGTTCTAGTAAAAAAATTTAGGAAAAGCTTAACAGCCTCGATTACAAAACAGGATTTCTGTAAAGCCAATCTGAAACTCTGTTTATTTAATCTGCGACTACCTCTTTTCCTTATTAAATCTCCACCACAGACAGTTTTTTTTTATCTTTTTTATTTATTGAGGATTTGCTACATTTAGTGACCATGTCACCCTCAGATCTAACAGTTTCTTACGTACTATACAAGGTATACTTACAAATCCTATACCTATCCTAACAGACTACTTTAATCGGCATTTTAGAGTGAGTCTTTATGAATACGACCATCTTTTTCTCCGAAAAATCTCACAAAAAGCTGTACTTGATCCCTTGCAGTCCAGCGAGCTCTCAAGCCAGATATTATTACATTATTGTTTTGTCAACGTCTGTTTCGTCTAGCCTATGTCCTAAAAACGTCCGTTTGTAGAAATCGGACAGCTTACTGGCCCTTTATTCGTTTAACACATTCTAGTACACATACAATAGAAAAAAGAGTCGATTTCATATAATTTTCCCCTTCAAGTCTACACGCCCACACGTATATTGTTACAATGACAATTCAATAACAAATCACTTGACCCGCCCGCGTCTGTCGTTGTATCTGATCTACTGAAGTAGTAATACAGACTTTTTTTCGTTATAAACTCTTAGAATCCGAATCAACATCAGAATTATTTTGTATATGAACATAGGTACAGATATAAAAAGTCTCAAATAAATTGTAGTTCATTCCATGTCTTACTCATTGTGTGCGCATGAATATTCATGCGTGCATGCGATAAGTTTAATGTCATTAATATTACAAGTGAAAGAGAGCCAAAAAAATAATAAAATGTCACGTAATAACTAAAATTACCAATTACTGTTGCGATCACTATAATTCACAATTAAATTGTTTTATCACACAGAAAGTCAAAATACTATAATAACATTTTTATGGTAATAAAAACATTCAATAACTTTTACATTATCTTAGCTCTCTTTTAAAGCTGAACAGCAAAACAAACGGGCCTATTTCTGAAAAAAAAGGCGTTTTCACAAAAAATAATCTTAATTAATTAACTGGCTTAATTGGCTATTAGTCTGTCTAATGGATTTCCAAAGAAAAAAAAGAAAAAGAAAAACAAGAGTATTGTCAAAACATTTCGTTATCCAATTAAAGCTTCCATTATTATGTACATTGAAGCCATCTACTTGTACTGTGATGCTATCTACTACATAGTAAATAAACTATATAAACGACGACTTCTGTGGCGCAGTGGTTAGCGCATCTGCACAAACCTCCAAGACCAGGGGGCCCAAAAACCCCATGTCTTAGATGTTTACATGTTTGTGATGTCGCTGTTTCTGGTTCCCACGACGCAGGGAATCCTAGTGTGGGGCCAGAAGCAATGTATGTGCCTGTATGTACACGTTAAAAAAAAGTAAAAAATATTTTATTGCCAGTGCATTGCAGGATCTACTTACCAAACGTCAAAGTCGCGAGGAAGTTATTGCGTTCGAATGCTTAGTTCTATTTTCCGACCGCAAGCCATACGAAGATTTATTGAAAAACGTCACCATTTTTAAAGGTGCCTGCAGACGGACGCCGAGCGTCCGAGATCCCGAACGTTCAAGAGGTGGCTTGTGTGAACTGAGCGTTCGCGATTCGTGTCTTCTTGTGCTTCGAATTTTTCTCTAAATTAAGTGACATTTATCTCATCAGAGAAAAACCATACAAGAGATAAGGAAACAAGTTAGATAGACAGATAAGACATTTATTTGCGCTTTGAGACACACACATAAAGAATAACACATCGATCATCATAACAATATAGAATGTGAAATAAATCACAACAATGAATAAAATAGAATTATCAAATTATGTACACAAATATCAGTATTACATACTTATAAAAAAAAGGTACTCTGGCACTGTACTACGTTTTAGGTCTGGATCTCAGTGTCACTGCTTTTAGAATTATCATAGTACAATCAAGTGTGCTGCTGTGCTATTTGCAGGGGTATTTTAAACTACGTATTCATATATCATAAATTTAGAATTTTTTCAAGCTGCCCTAAGGCCTCTGACTTGGCTTAACGTCTGCCATCTATCGACGGCAGCCGTCACCAACTGCTTAACGTGACTTGCAAAGCACGGAATTGCTCGGAATAATGCCACTAGCGTTAGTCATAGAACGGTCACCCATTCATGCACTGAACGCGCCCTATGTTGCTTAACCTTCGTGATAGTCTAAGATCACTCAGGCAGCCGGGGGTACGAGCAATTGTGTATGATGTATAAAATTAATAGCCTAATACAGTGGACAGTTACATAATAGAAGATATACTAGATTAGCTTGCTGTTGATCGACTAAGATTGGAGCGCGCGAGTGTGAGATCATCCTTAGAGGACGCAGAATGTTTAAAGGCGGTTGATATTGCGATTGGAGTTCAATTCAATTTCACGTGCAAATGCGGGAGTGCTGTGCAAATTAAAAAAAAAAGTGCAGCGCTAAAACGGTAAGGAGAGCAATACAAGCCGCCTTGTTTAACTCGGTACGGGAACATTTTTCTTTTGGATTGATTTTCCGGACTGACAAAGAAGAGGATTTTTTTGAGTTTTAATTTTTCATAGATAAATCAAATCGCCAATTGGCGATTTACTTGCATTGATTTTTTTATATGGATATACTCCGAAATAAATAAATAATAATAATAATAATTGCTGCTTCGACTCTACGCGCGCACACCTATCAGACCTACTAGACGTCAATGGTATGAAAAAACACGTCACGTGACCCGATCGTGTATCTGTCGTCGTACTATAATGCTCTAACAGAATCGAGGTCCTGATCGGGCTCCTCTGACAAAAAGTCAATAAGATGATCCGGAGTGCAATTAAGAAATTCCTGATGCCAAAACCTTTAAAAAAATGGGAAAGGCGACTGTTTTTTTTTCAGAAATAGTGGTTACCATAGATAGATTGTTTCAGATAGAACCACCTATCTAGTCCATTGTCGGGTGGCAAGACGGCACAGTAACACGATTTAGTTGTTTTGTCCTACGAAGATACCGCAGGACGCAATCCCATTTCTGGTCTGAGTGGCGACATCGCAAATAGGCGTGAAATTAACGTGCGATGCAGGGTGCACCGCACCCGCATTGTAGGACACATCCCCAAACGACTTAAGCCACACATTCCTTTTATTATTTACTAGCTTTCGCCCGCGACTCCGTCCGCGTGGACTTTAGTTCAACATTTTGCAACCCCGTTCACTCCCGTAACTCCCGTTAAGGGTTAAATTTAGAAAAACGGTGAAACACGTGTTCAATCAATTGTGGAGTATTTATTTTAAGTTTCAAGAAAATCTGACAACATTTTTTATGCCTCCCATACCCATTTTGGCAACCCTTTTCGCCCCCTTAGGGGTTGAATTTCAGGGGTTGATACAGATCCTCTGTGCAAAATTTCAGCTTCCTAGGTCAAACGGCTTGGGCTGGGCGTTGATGAGTGAATGAATCAGTCAGTCAACTTTGGATTTTATATATATAGATATAGATTTCTCCTGGCTTCACAGTAAAATATTCTTTATCTATTTAAAGTCGGTTATTTAATTCAATGCAAAAAATAATTCTTCTCACATATACAATTCTTCACATACATTGCTTCTGGAAACAACTGGAAACAAAGACGTCACACACATGTACACATCCAAGACCTGTGTTTTTTTTTGTCCTCAGCCCGGATTCGAACCCGGGACTTCGAATCCCGTCTAGGGCTAAAAAAAAACCACGTCTTACTTTTTCTGTTGGATCGGTATCAAGGATTAGTTCTAGGAACTGTGTAGGCGTCGCTAATTAGCATGTTTACTAACTGTAAAGGAAAATACGAATAAGTAAAATAATAAATAAATAATAAACTCACGCCCGTTATCCCCGAAGGGGTAGGCAGAGGCACCAGTCTCTAGAACTGGACCCACGTTTTGCCGAGTTTATTAGGTCCCAAACGTGACAAGTGGCAAGCCTGTCGCCGTTATCCGGGCACAATTTATCAGCGAATGGTGTTGCTGTACAAACAAATGTACGTAACTAAAAGTCATTGGTACATGCGTAAATACGAATAAACAAGGCTTTAATTTAAAGGCTTTAAAAGCTTTTCATGCTGAATAGCAAAACAAACGGGCCTATTTCTGAAAAAAAGGCTTTGTCACTAAAACAATCTTAATTAATTAACTGGCTTAATTGGCTATTAGTATAATGGATTTCCAAAAAGGAAAAAAAAGCAAATAAGAGTATTTCAAAACATTTCGTTATCCAATTAAGGCTTCAATTATTATGTACATTGAAGCCATCTACTTGTACTATGATGCTATCTACTACATAGTAAAGAAATTATATAAACGAAGACCTCCGTTGCGTAGGCGCTAGTGCATCGGCGATAGTATTTTGGTGGATATTGTGATATGGATGTGGATACATCGCGAATTGTCTAACAGCGGTATCACGTTGCTGTCTACATGAGATCTTAAACTCTGGAACGTAACTGTAAAAACGCGATAACGCGGCGAAATCATAAACATAAACATTTACATACAGGCACATACATAACATAAGATAGATAAGAATATTCTTTATTGCACACAAGAAACAAATTACATTTACAATTAAAAGCATACAATAGGCGGTACATACATACAGTGCTTCTGGCCCCACACTAGGATACCCTGTGTCGTGAAAGCCAGACACAGCGACGTCAAAAACATGTAAACATCCAAGACCTGGAGTTTTTTGTCTCCCCAGCCGGGGTTCGAACCCGGGATCTCTCGCAAGCAGATGCGCTAACTGATACCAATAAACAATTGTTGAATAGTTTTCGAGGCTTCCGTCGCGAACTCGGTCCATAATTGATTTCAGCCGACATTAGGATCACAGCGCGCACTTTGACGATTTCCTTTTCAAAAGGGAAAATAAAGATTGATTTCTTGTTTCTTTGTGCTTATTCGTATAAATAGCGAAGTACTGCGATCCGAGAGTACTTTCATCGGTCGTGGTTCTTAAGGTTCCGTAGCCAAATGGCAAAAAACGGAACCCTTATGCATTCATCATGTCTGCCTGTCCGTCCGTATGTAACAGCCACTTTTTCCAAAACTATAAGAACTAAACTGTTGAAACTTGGTAAGTAGATGAATTCTGTAAACTACATTAATGTTTTGACACAAATATAGAAAAAAACAATAAATTTTGTGGGTTCCCCATACTTAGAACTAAAACTCAAACATTTTTTTTCATCAAACCCATACGTATGGGCCACATACTATGGGGTATTTAAGGGTAGGTTCAAAAATTATATTGAGGTTTCTTATATATTTTAATTCTAAACTGAATAAAGGTTTGCGCGAGAAAAATTTCCAAAGTGGTAGAATGTGTGTCCCCCCTGTAACTTCTTAAATGAGAGAATGATAAAACTAAAAAAAATACATGATATACATTACCATGCAAACTTCCACCGAAAATTGGTTTGAACGAGATCTGTAGTTTTTTTAATACGTCATAAATCGTAAACCTCAATTCACCATTCATTCAATCAACTCAAACATAAAAATAAACTAGTTGCTGCTACGGAACCCTTCATGGGCGAGTCCGACTCGCACTTGGCCGCTTTTTTTAATAACTGAATGCTAGCTTTTTATGTCGCTTGCTAACTGGAAGGCCGTATACCTACTGGCAGCAAACGGGTTTCTTTTCTACTTGTAAATAATCCTATGCTAGTTTGTACAAATCTAAGCGTCGGTTATCTGGGAAGTAACAATCTGGAAGCTAACGGCGGTCACTGCGCCAAAGTGCGTACAAAAAAACTGTCAACTGTTAGACCACGGAAGACGGGAAGAATTGTGACAAAACAACGGAGTTATTTTCGGGAAAATCTTTTCCGAGGAGAGAATCTAAAGTCCGAGTCTAGATTCGAATTTCGAGTTTGAGATGCTGTTTCCAGGGTTCTGTACTTCCAAGAGTGAAACTTTGTCTATCTGTCTGTTTATATTATTATGTAGAAGTTTGATTCTTTCACCGCTTCAACAGACTTTAATAAAAAAAAATTATTTCAATTCGACTATTTTATGCGTTCCCAAGACACCCTCTGTCTTGGGAACGCATAAAATAGTCGAATTGAAATAAAAAAAAAAATAAAGTCTGTTGAAGCGGTGAAAGAATCAAACTTCTACATAATAATATAAACAGTCAGATAAGCTCACGCCTTATCCTAGAAGGGTAGGCAGATACGAGTACCACGGACTGCCACGATACTGACAAATATCACTTTCGCTCCGTCTGTAGTCTTTGCCTACCTTTCTGGGATACAGGCGTGAGCTTAATATGTATGTATGTGTGTATAGTTTGCGTCTGCTGAAAAGTCTAGTAAATAAAAGTCCATTGATTAGCTTCCGGCTATATTCTCTGCATACGATCGTGTAAAATGCCACAGGTGTCTGGAAACTCGGATCGATACCTCGCATCTAGGGCTTCCACTTCCAATATTCGTTTTATTCGAATATTCGCCTGTTCGACTATTCAAATAATTTGGAGTTTACTATTCGAAGTGGTCAAATATTGAATAAATATGCGTTTTCGAACTATTTGCCATGCTGCTTAAACTACTACATTGTATGCCAATTAAAGGATATTGCCGACATAATATTATTAATATTTCTTTGTTGCACTTACTAAAATTATACAATAGGAGGGCTTAATACTATTTAGTTTTTTATTGGAGCCAACCAGTAGACGATGATAGAATTAGAAAAAATATACTTATCCATAAATTGTTTTTTTATTTTATTCAAAAACAATTCTTTTTGACCCTTTTTCATCAAATTCAAGTCAAAACTCTTATAAACTCTGAACATCCCCGGTTACATAGCAGGGAAAGGTTTACTAGTCCACAAATACGGCGCTAACCACAACATATCTCTACAACAGTGATATATAAAAAAAAAAGATATTTTCACTAAGTGAAAGTCTACTACTATGTTAAAAGCGATCTTCCAAGAACTACAAAATTATGATGTTAGGTTAAAATGAAAAGTCCTTTCTTCATGAGAAGCCGATACATAAGTACATTCATGAGGTCATGCTTGTATCCCAAACGGGAAGGCAGAGACCAGGGACAGCCACTTGTCTTGATCCTGACAGATCACTTTCGCTTCATCGACATTCATTAGAAGTTGCATGCACGCACGTCGGTTCGGGTCAGTTCTTTATCTTGCCCTTTACTAGTAAATCCCCTATTTGTGGCTGATATTTGAAGTATTCGATTTATTCGAATAATAGAATAAGGAACTATTTGAAATATTCGGATAGTAAAAAGAGCGAATACGTGCTGTACCTCACTGCAGCACCACGATACAACTATCGTCACTCCAGAAATCCATTCAAGTGTATTCGCACATTTAGTTATCCGAACGTCGCGGAACAAAGGGTCGCATCTGAATTTTTAACCTGCCGATAGTATAGATGCAAATACTATCCGGTTAAAAATAAAAAAATCTAGACGGTAAAAAATCCTGTTGAGGTAAAGCATAATCTGGAAAACATCTACGGCACAGCCCTTCTCTCAAAGAGAGAGAGAGGTAGACTACCAGTGTAAAAATAATTTTGTACAAAGCTAAATAACAGGCGATTGTCGGCGATTTCTAGCGCTGAGGCTAGTGCACAGAACAAAAAAAAAGAGTAGAAATAGTGACATGACCTATCAGTAGGAAAACCAGTGTGACCAAACTCACACACACAAATCAAAAGCACACTGTGAATACCAAGCTGCCATTGGCAAATAAAGGCAATTCTGAAAAGGTCTACATCACAAAAGTTCCAAGTAAAATATGAACCTTTTCAATCATATAAACAATGATCAAAATCAAATGATAATTATGAAATTAAGTTTGACATACGATCTTTGCTTTGTAGTACCGCTACTCTACATTAGATGGAACTACCGCCGCGTGTGATCGTCGAGAAGCTTTAAGTTTTATGCCATAAAGTCGAATATTGAAAAATAACTATCTGCTATGTTGCTACTCAGGCTAAGGATGGGACATAGACAAATTATAGAACTGTTTCATAAAGCGACAGTTGAAAATGAATTTGTTATGACAATGTTTCTTAATCATTATTTTTTTAGTATCTACATTTACAAAGTAACATAATGTATTCCCTTCTGCCAAACTGTACCACAGTTTGATGTAAATTACGCAGCCGGCTACCATATTAACTGTCCTTCTGGATGATTGGCTACGCAATGTACCTAAAATAGAATTCTCATAATCTAACCATAGTCGCTTTATGAAACGAAGCCCAGCAAACTTATCGTGTACAATTTATAGAGAATAAGAAAGCCTATTGTATATATATTTTTTAACTGTAACTTTTATTTGTCTCTTGCTTCTTGTGTGCAATAAGGAATATTCTTTTTTTTACGTAGCCTCGATTGCCACAGAACAGAAAAAAAGAGTAGAAGGAGTGACATGACCTATTAGCAGGAAAACCAGTGTGACCAAACTCACACATAAGCCAAAACCCACACTATGAATGCCAAGCTGCCATTGGTAAATAAAGGCAATGCCGAAAAGGTCTACATCATAAAAGTTCCACGTAACATATGAACCTTTTGGTGATATAAACAACGATCAAAATCGAATGATAATGATGAAATTAAGTTTGACATTAGATCTTTGTTCGTAGTACCGCTACTCTACACTAGCTGGAAATCCCGCCGCGTCTGACCGTCGAGAAGTTTTATGTGATAGACCATAAAGTCGAAAATTAAAAAACAAGTATGTGCAATGGTGCTTCTCAGCTATGGATGGCCTATCGACAAATTATAGAATTGTTTCGTAAAGCGACAGTTGATATTCAATTAATTACAATTCGATGTAAATTACGCAGCCTGTTAGTATATTAACCTACCTTCTGGATGATCGGCTACGCAACGTATATGGAATTCTCATGTGAAACTAACCATAGTCGCTTTTGAAACGAGGCCCAGCAAACTTATCGTATGTATGTATAGTTTGTTTATTTTTTTATTTAAAATTACATTTGCCAACGAAAGTCACGAGACTTCCCCATAGATTTATGGAGTAAGCGTTGATTAAATTATCTAGACCCCCCCAGATGATTTTACAACACGAGCACATAAAATCATCTAACTTTGAAATTATGCATGCTGGTTTAGTTTTGATGACAATACGCCAATCTATACTAATAAAAATGACATGTTTTTTGAACTTAAACTTTCGGCACAACACATTGTAAACATTTAGTCCGGATCTACTTACGGGTGTTGTTTTATCGGACGAGTCCGACTAGGTTTCGCTCCGATACGCAGAGCAGTGAGTGGGTGGTGAGCAGAGACGGAGCTTGCGTCGTTCGGTTGCTCGTCTCAAAATGGGATGGGTAAGTTGATCCGGATTAAAAGTTTACAAAAATGACATGATACTGCAGTCAGGACCACATTCTCGCAAAGGAACTAAACAGCGTCAAGGAACATGATCAATAAATTTTGCGCAGTATCAAAAATAATTGCAACTAAAAATGTGTTAAATAATAATAATAATAATAATAAAAGATGATAATAAACACTTACATACAGGCACATACATTGCCCCTGGCCCCACCCTGGGATACCCTGTGTCGTGGGCACCAGAAACAACGACGTCACAAACATGTAAACATACAAGACCTGGGATTGTTTTTTGTCCCCAGCCGGGATTCGAACCCGGGATCTCTCGCATGGTAGTCAGATGCACTAACCACTGCGCCACAGAGGTCTTCAATTAAAATAAAATAACGACAATTATTTTCCCAAAGTACCTAATAAGACGCAAGTACTCTGCCTAAAGTACCGATAATTATTTATTACTGCTAAGTCGTAGACAAAATATTATCGATAGATTTTTATAATGTTGTGTCCCAGCTGAATTGAGTAGCATTTGAGTAGCATTCAAATGTTGACAGAAATTTGTAGAAAAAGTACACAGACTTCGACGAAAATTGAACATTATAATCCAGTAAATAAAGGTGGTTTTAATTTCTCACTTTCGGATTGCTCTCCTTGTTCATGTCATTGCAAATTTAATTTCTATTAAATTAAATACAATGGAAATACTACTTACCGATGGAATGTTACGGCATGATCGGTACATTTTAGTCCCCAACTGTTATTTTTGCACTCTAACACAGCACAATAAGGCATTTTTGTAGAGTTTTCACAATTGTTTTCTTTACTAGAAGCGCACGGCAACTGAGGTAAGAAAAACTGTCATAGACTACGCGTAGGCAATACATTGCTAATTTGAGGCACGCGGGCACCACCCACTTACGATTTCTACTCTATTTTTTTGTTCTGTGGGCTAGTGTATGCCTCCGACAGTCGAATTCCCTTACGACGTTTTTCTCTCATCGCCCAGTCATATACAAAGAACTCAAAACTGTGCTTATCTTAGCAAATAATTGTCTAACAAAATTTCCCAGGCACTATTTCGTCTAATTTGACACTAACATTCTGTAATACATCATGAAACATACATAAGCTCACGCCCGTATCCCTAAGGAGCAGGCAGGTAGTAACTGCCACTTGCAACGATTCTGGCAGATCACTTTCGTTAAAGTAAAAGTTCATGAATATGTACCACTGCCGAGCAAAAAAAAACCCAAATTCATTCCTATCACACCAGCTTTTTCTGTCCCCCGCCAGTCTCGTCCATTATGACCGGGATACACGAGGCTAGTTTTTCAAGCTAGGATAGCAAGCTAGTACTGTCCTGGCTTGGAACATGTTAGTTGGAACATGGAAATAAGCTAGTTTTGTCTACACGAAGCCAGAAGTACTAGCTTGCTAGCTTAGACAGGTGTGTTTCCTAGTGTAGGTGTCTAATAGAAGATATTATTTTGATTCTTTTCTCTGGATGAATTATTATTTATGGTGCCATGTCGTGTGATTTTATTGGAAATAAAAAAATAATTTCAATTTCAATTTCTTACTGACACTAGCTTGCTATCCTAGCTTGAAAAACTAGCCTCGTGTATCCCGGCCATTACTGTCCGACGGCTTTAGTAATAATATCATCGCCCGTTTATCCAATCTCGGCCACCAATACGTGGCCGGCATTATACACCGACCGTCCCTCCGACGATACGTGGTCACCGTGACCACATCGCATTTACCTTGATTGTGCGCCAATACATTATAAACATCATACTTTACATAAAACAATATAGTACACCATAGAATATTCACTATCTGTGCCTGTATTTTCTCCAAATAAATAAATTTAATTAAAACCTTCTATTCTGTTGCCATTTTAATTATCCTACCCTATTCTATTCCTAGACCTATTGTCTGACTAAAATAAATAAAACCTTTCATAAAAGTCAGTGAAGTAATTTCTTAGAAGTTCGATAACAAACACTTTGACTGTCTCATTGGTTTAGCAGTTAAGGCGATTACCTACCAAGACAGTCGTGGTTTCGGTCCCCACTGGGGGCCGCCGTATATTATGTCCTCATTCTGGGTGTTTTTCCATGTTTGTAAAGTCCTTGTCTAGTTACCATAGCACAGAGTATCCTAGTTTGAGAATCGCTGAAGTGTTTGTGCTGTTTGGAAGTGATTTTTATTTATAAGATGCTTCCATCAAGGAAATTTCAAACAGTTAGCAGAAAAATATATGGATCGATGTTGTCGTTGATACGCACAGGTTTGCTAACTAGTTCAGAACGTCGACAAGTTTGCGATATTTTCTGGCTCAGTAAACTCAGCATCCGTTGAGACGGGCGCATATGGAGTATTTTCAATGTTGCGAACTTTGTAACTCAGTACAAACTTATAACGATACAATAAGTGAATTATATTCTTCATCATACACTAGGTTACAATAACGACAGGGAAGCTGCAAAAGAGAAGGTGCAATAGGCGGCAGTATTTTCTTACTTTTGTACGAATAGTAAATAATGATTTGACATTGCAAGATTGCACTTGTAGTGTGGTGACACCTCACCCACACATTCATAGTCATATAAGTATGTAACATGCTCTCGATCTCCTCTTTTTCTGTATCTATATATTCTCGTAAATTAATTCTTTCCATGTAATGTTAAAATAGTTGTTATTGGGAAGTTATTGAAACTGCGTCTATGTTGAGTAGCGTTGAGTACCTATTGTACTGTCGAGGAGAGAGCTTGTTACATACATATGACTATGAATGTATGGGTGAGGTGTCACCACACTTCATACTCGTGGGTCTTGAACTTCCCTCGGTTTCTAGAAGAGCGATCAAATGTTAATCTCACGTCGAGCTAATTTCAGCCAATCACGTGCCGGTATTTTGAATTAATCTTAGATTAATCTCTTGTTACATTTGAACACTCTTTCAGAAACTGAGGGTACGATAGATATTCGTACCAACTTAGGTATGTATTCGATTTTAAGTGATTTGAGAAGAGATGGTCAGAGCGGAGTTTTTTTTGTTCGCTGCCTTGGTCTCCGCTACATTCGGCCCCAAGGCAGCGGCTAACATTATAAGTACACTGACATTCAACAAATAGACTGTATATTCTTGACGTTGAAATGAAATTTTTATTGCTTATAGCAGTGTCGTTCAGGCAACTTCATGTTGAAGAGTTCGCTTTATTGAGTTCAGAATTTTCATTTCGATCTTCCGGGTCGGAAAAATTATGTAATTTACTTTGTTACGGTTTATTGAATGCAACATTCAAGATTTGTCTCATATGTTTTACATCTTAGATATTGCACCGCAACGCTCGAGTAGCATGCAATACCAATATCGTATCGCACAATTTGACAAATTAAATTGAATCTTTGATTTCTTAGCTATGACTTTGACGTTCTAAAGTAAACATTTTGTTTTTTACTAATAATGTTTGTGAAAATGTTTGAATTTGAATTTAACATACCATTTATACATACAGACACATACATTGCTTCTGGCCTCACACTAGGATACCCTGTGTCGTGGGATCCAGAAACAGCGACGTCACAAACATGTAAACATCCAAGACCTGGAGTTATTTTTTTCTCCCCAGCCGGGGATCGAACCCGGGACCTCTCGCATGGTAACCAGATGCGCTAACCACTACGCCACAGAGGTCGTCAAATTATAACACTATAGTGTGAAAAAGTGCGCGGTGTGCAGCGTGCGCGCTTCTGGGCTGAGTTTCATAAACTAGATTACAATAGGGAATGGATGAAAATATCAGAAGTGCTTGATATTTTTATTGGTGATAGGAATAACCTTTATTAACGCGGGAAAAAAGTAAATTTTTTTGGCCCCGTAGTTAATTTTTAATTAAACTTAATATTTTTCCATTCGTAGTTCTGGGCTTAGTACGGCATATCAGACATATTCCTTAGTCCGCTACGTATAAAAAAAAATCCACCTTGAAAAGCTGTCATTGTCACCAGATTTTTTTTTTCATACGTAGCGGACCAAGGAATATGTCTGATATGCCGTACTGAGCCCAGAACTACGAATGGAAAAATATTAAGATTATTTAAAAATTAACTACGAAGCTAAAAAAATTGCAACTTTTTTCTCGCGCTAAGGAAGGTTATTCCTATCACCAAAAAAAATATCAAGCACTTCTGATATTTTCATCCATTCCCTATTCGAGGTACGTTGCATCGTAGAATCACTAACTCTACTACGCAATGCATGATAAACTACGAATTGTTTTAAGAAACTATCAGAGTTGTTTCGTTTTGTTAATCTGAGGGTTAACAGACTTTGCAATGTACATAGAATTGTCATAGTAAATAATGAATGGTAGTTTTATGTTTAGTTTTAGTTTGGTCCCTTGGTCCCCTCGGCCGAGCCCTAAGACCGTCTTCACCCCGTTACAAGCAATAATTGAAGGTGGATCTGTCAGGATCTTGTGATCACCAGACTCTCCGTTTGACAACCCTTGTGACGCAGAGGTTAACGCATCTGCCTAGCACGCGAGAGGTCCCGGGTTCGAAACCCCGCTGAAGAAAACAAAACCCAGACCTTAGATGTTTACATGTTTGTGATGTAGCTGTTAGTAGTTAAATGCTGTTTCTGGTCCCCACAACACAGGGTATCCTAGTGTGGGGCCAGAAGCAATGTATGTGCCTCTATGTAAATGTTTGGCCACGCCTAACTCAGAGCCAACTCGCAGACACACGGCGGATTTAATATTTATAGCGCGAACGTCTTGTTTTTGCCGCAACCCGGTTACCCGGTTAGGCGGTTATGAGACATCGCTCGGCAGCCACGAAACGAAGTTGTCGCAAATTGAATTCTTTATGTACCACGGCCGGGCGACGACCGGGCGGCCTCGTTGCAAATATACATCCCGGCAAAGGGCTTTTGCATTTCTGGGAGACAATGAAGTTAGCCCTATTAGCTGCCCCGGATATTGGGAGCAAGCCGCACAGTCCAACTTTGTTTCACTAAAACCTAACCGAACGGGGACGCGGGATAACCAGGATTGACTTCCAGTGCGGGCATGTGCCTACGTATGATTTTGTTTTCTAATGACCGGTTCCTATAATATCATCGTGAGGCCCAATGTCTTCAAGTGATCACAAAATCAATTGTTCTTTTCAAGGTCGGGCCTCACGCGGATATACGCCTACCGCCTACGATCCGTTTTCCCTACAATTTATTGACGGTTCGTAAGAATTTCGTAGGAATTGTAACCGATCGTAAGCAAAAACGAAGCGTTTTGTGGATATTGGAACCGGGCATAAGTTATGTACCTTTGTGAATAGTAGCAATAATCATCATCATTATCATCAACCCATTATGTTCCCACCGAGGGGCACGGGTCTCTTCTCTGAGGAAGGTATAGGCCATACACTACCACGGAGGCCTAGTCCGGATTGGTGGGGGCTTGTAAGTTTAGTGCCTGGTCTTACTGTCAGAAGTTTTCAAGCCGCCCTAAGGCTTGGCTTAACGACTGCCCCTGGGAAAAATGCCACTAGCGTTAGTCATAGAACGGTCACCCATCTATGCAATGAACGGGCCCCTTATAGTAGCAATACCACTCGTTATCGGTGGACCGTTAACGAGGCTAACGTACCCGTAGACGCATACAGGCAGATAGTTTGGACTGCATTGGTAGAATAGAATCTGTCGACCAACAGATAAACTCTATCGAGGTCCAACTAAGGACCGAATCCTCGTGTTACTTATTAAGATGTAAAAAAAACTGTTTGAATTGATGAGAAAAATCATCATAAGCAGCCCACTGCAGGCCAAGGGCTCCCTCATGGGTATCCAAGCTTCCCGGGCCTCAATTCTATTAGTGCATTATAGTACGATGATAGATCGACAGTCTGCTCACGTGACGTGTTTTTTCACACCATTGACGCCCAGATAGTTTGATATGTGTGCGGCAGTGAAACTTTATCGCCATGTTCATGCAGTTGTTATTGTGCTAATGCATTAACAGAATCGAGGTGCCGGTGTAGTGCCGTCTGCATCCGACTCCCCGACATCGCAACCAGGTCATCAGGCCATCGGAATTGAGCTCTGATGCTATGTGTTTTAGAAGTGACGCGGGCTGAGACTCGGTTAGTTGCAAAATCGTATTTCCCGATCGCCCGGGAACTACCTTCATGCCCTCGGCAATAGACTCAGGCAGGGCTGATTTAATTAGGCTAGCGGACGTGACGTCACCGGATTGATATTTATGGGCACATAATATCCTACAGGTTGTTTGGGTCACTGAGCAGGAGGTACTGAGAGGGAAAGAAAGCTGTGACCGATATTCCGAAGAGGCCTGCTGATTATTTTGGATATATTATTATGTATTATAATATATTATTACTGAATTCAGAATTTCGCTAAGTAACTACTTAACCGTAGTGCTGTCTCGTCAAATTTCTCAGAAAAGAGCGTGTCAGAACGTTACTTAAGTATTTACTTATTGTAAATTCTCAATTCAGAAATCGGCCTTTGAGTTTCATTCATTATGTCTTTTTTATTTTTTTCAATTTTGGTGTTTGTGACGTCATCAGAGCACGATTAAAAAGATAGTAATCTGTGGCGCTCTACACGCGAGTGATTGTTTGTCAGTGTTGAAAGATGAGGCGATCATGGCGGTCAAAAACGTCAATTAAATCTTCTTTGTTTCTAATTATTTGCGGGACAAAGTAGAGTTAAACAGCAGATTAATATTAAACGTATTTTGAGGAGATTTTTTATTTAATTTCAACTAATATTGATAATATAACTATTGTGTCTAGTGTTCAACACAACCATTAGTAATATTTTTAAGTTTGAAAGTTGGCTAATTCTCATTCCTTTCTTTTTTTGTTCACAGGTAAGAATTCTTGTGCAGTTGCGCTTCAAGTATATGTGTAGCGATGAAGCTGGTAAGTGCTGAGCGGAACCTTCGGCTAGCTTGCGTTGCATATCGTCATCAACCCATTATGTCCCCACCGAGGGGCATGGGTCTCTTCCCTGAGGAAGGTATAGGCCATACTCCACCACGGGGGCCAAGTCCGGATTGGTGGAGGCTTGTAAGACTAGTGGCTGGTCTTACTGTCAGAAGTTTTCAAGCCGCCCTAAGGCCTCTGACTTGGCTTAACGACTGCCATCTATCGACGGCAGCCGGCACCAACTGCTTAACGTACCTTGCGAAGCACGGAATCGCTCGGAAAAAATGCCACTAGCGTTAGTCATAGACGGTGACCCATCCATGGACTGAACGTGCCGTATGTTGCTTAACCTTAGTGATCGTTTAAGATCACTCAGGCAGCCCAGGCTACGAGCGATTCTTGCGTTGCATATGCCTACGCGCAATCGTCATTACCATCAGCCCACGGTGCCCACTGCTGGGCATAGGCCTTTTCGCTCAAATGCCATCTCTTACGCTCTCTGGCCTCTGCATCCACGGACCTCCCACCGACTCATCTATGTGACCTCTGTGGCGCAGCGGTTAGCGCATCTGCCTGCCACGCGAGAGATCCCGCTTTCAAATCCTGGCTGGAGACAAAACGTCTTGGATGTTTACATGTTTGTGACGTCGCTGTTTCTGGTTCGCACGATACAGGGTAACCTAGTATGGGGCCAGAAGAAATGTATGTGCTTGTAGTAAATGTTATGTAATGTTGATATGTTATGTATATCATAGGACAATAGGACTGCTTGGCTGCCCATTGGCTGTCCTGGGCCTCGATTTATCGCATTACAGCACGATGACAGACAGTGCGGTCATGTGACGTGTTTTTTTTTAATACGCTTATGGACAATTTCCCCGGCTGGGGAGAAGAAAAACCCCCAGGTCTTGGATGTTTACATGTTTGTGATGTCGCTGTTTCTGGTTCCCACGACACTGGGTATCCTAGTGTGGGGTTTGTTTGTTAAAAAAAACTGTATTGGTGTCTCATCAAGTTTCTCAGAAGAGAGCGTGACAGAACGTTGGTTAAGTATTTACTTACTTACCCCCTTATTCATAAAAAGTTTTAAGCATTGGATAAGTAAACAACTGTTTAAATGTCATGTTGTCTTTTATATTTCAATGACATCTGTCAAGGACAGCATGACATTTAATCAGTTGTTTACTTAACCAATGCTTAAATTTTTTTATGAATAAGGGGGTTAGATTAAATTCTCAATTCAGAGATCGGCCCTTAGACAGTGTGACATGCGTGCGCGCTTAGAATTGTAACGGCAATGAAATTAAATCGCCACGTTCATGTAATTATCATTGTATTACAATGCTTTACCAAAACCTAGGTCCTGTTATCGGTTGCCACACTGTGGTTGCCCTGACCGACAGACATACACACATCGAACACTTCGAAAACGTGTTCATCAGTTTTTAAAAATGTTTTTGTGTTTATGTGGTTGTTCTGAGAATAGTTCGTAGGCAATTTCTATGGCAAAACAACGCTTTCCGGGGTTAGTTAGTATGTTTATATTAGGGTCAAAGGTAATCATCAATAAATTTTATAAAGGAAAATCTTGACAGAGTGCACACGAATTAAAACGTAAAATTCACGGCACGGTGGAAAATGTAAAACCTCTTAAAACAAATTTTTAACCAAACGAGTAAGCATATTGCTTAAAAAAATATGAAAAAAATAATCTTTTTCTCCAAATTAATTTTAAAAATTCATTGCTATCCGTGATAATATTTGAAACAAATTATATCTCGTTTAAAAATGTAATTTTATTGTTAACATTAATGCAAATAACTTATCATAATGTATATTATAACAATGTTAATTTAAATTTTCAATTAAATCATTCACTTTTTATTAAATGCATGTTTTTTACAATTATTCTAATTTTTGTGTTTATATTCACTTTCATACTCGTACGTCTTGGCCAAAGAATCTATGATTGATTAAACTCCACCTAGCGATGCAAAGTCTATTTTGTGTCACATTCCTCTTTGTGCATTACTGGCTCAGTTGAAATCAATACTTTACATATATATTCTGTACAAAGAAAGATACATTTACACTAAAAGACTGAATAGACGACCTTAATTAATTTTCATTAAATTTTGAACAAAAAGAATTTTCGCGAATTTCGGTGAAATTTCATACGTACAATAGGTGCGCAGATATTCCTGTTAAATAAGCGCTAGTGGGGTTCAAAGCTTAATCCGCTTATACCATCCCGGCGCTACGTACAAAAAATTGGAAGTATTTTCAGTGAATTAAAAAAATTGAATCTATTCAAAATCGGAAGAGCGTGAAAAAGCTTATGTCACCTGTCCTACCGGAAATAATCGGTTATTTCAGTTACTACCTACAGTGTAGCAATGGGAAAAGGGCTTTGGCGATGTTATAACGTATTAATACAGACTGAGACAGCGGCGCGCAGGAAGAGTGTGAAAAATTCACGTCGCGTGCGACCGCCCCAACTCACAACTTGGTAGAGTCGCCCTCTTCTCTTCTGTCTCCACCCGCGAGTTCATACACTCTGAGATTTGGATAAAAATTAACCAAGTGAGTGTGTTGAATAACAACAAAGTGTGCCGAGGATTCTGTTCCACCAAACATCATCATTCCGTCTTCCTTATTAAGTAAAAATGTGTTTTCTTTTGTCATTTATTTTGCAGTGGCAGTCTGAATCAGTGCTGCTGCGTGGCAAGGCACTGTAATCACACAATATTTGATCTTTTTATGTATTTTATTCACTGCGAAACAAAACGCATTTTTGCTAAAAAACTAACTCAAATATATTATGAGGTAGCGCTTTCCGCGCGCGCCTAAGTGGCTCTTGGCTATTTCTTCATATTTTTTTCTCTCTTTAGAACAAGCGCGGATAAAACCTGAACCTGCAATCGCGATAGGGCCGGCCGTCAAAACGACGCTACACAAAACGCAACCGGTTGACTCCTAGAGTCATTTATAATGTACTTAGCAATTCGGAGTACAGTTGCTTTGACCCGCAAGTAGTTCACGGGTGCTGGTACCCACCGCACAACAGAAACTCGTGACAGTCACCCACTTTCCAGCGCCGGAACAGTTAGCACCTTATCTGGTCTAAATCGGAAGTAACTGGCCCCTGAGAACTGTTGATCACGCATTTGAACAATACGCTCATGCGCAATACGTATTGATTATGTTTGCGGAAAAAATTGCGGTTTCGAAAATAGTTCACAAAAATACTGATGTAGTAAATAGTGACAGTTATTCTTACAACATGTAGCGGTAGCTGGGTCAATAACCTAAAATTTTCGACATCGGCTTAAAACAGTGTTTTCATTCTCATAATGTGCACCACCATAAAATCATGTACAAACATCAAAGCAAGGTAGTGAGGTTGATAATGCCATGACATACATTTTTGCCAAATATGAGCAAAGGTTAGTTAGAAAAAACATCCCACAGCCGGCGTGCAACGAGCAAAGAAAGTCGATGAAACGAAATATATCTCAGTATTGTCTTAAATTATAGACCATGCTCTCTGCCTACTCTCCCCGGGATATAGACGTGAGCTTAAAAAGGTACTTAAAATTTTCTAAAACTTTTAAAACTTATTTTTTTACTTTAACATTCCTCAGTAAACTAGTCAACATAGTTATATTTTAGAGATAATATAAATTATGTGTCTCTCACTATAATAAAACTCCAAACCACATAGGTTGCTGTACACTTAAAAACATAAATTGTTTCTCTTCGCCAACCATCGCAAAGGATCCGACAACTTGCGATGTTTATATGATTAACATCCAAGTCGTCTTCCTTAGAGCATTCTTACAGTTTTATTGATTATTACAGTATTTTCCACCTGGTGACACCTGATTTAGTACAATTGCCCTTGTAGCCGAATCCACCGAATGAGTTATAAAAACGCACTAAGGAAGAGATTGCGGTATAATCACAAACGTGTCGAAATGCGATAAGCATTTATTTTGTAGAATAAGTATTAAGCCGAATAAATATTCATTAGTGAAGTTTACCAAATGATCTAGACATAGATTATAATTTATTGATAATATTCATTACAAGTCACAATACAAATTACATTATTAATTAAAATTTTGAAACATAAAGAGAAATCAAATTCATAAACAAAAAATATATACTTCCATACTAATATCATAAGGAGGAAAGATTTGTATTTTTGTATGTTTGTAATAATAAGGCTACTGGTCCGATTTAAAAAATGTTTAACCATTAGAAAGCTTCATTATTCGTGAGTAACATAGGCTATATTGATTTTTCAAAAAGTTTAGGGTTCCGTATGAAACCTTAAATAATGTAACCCAAGGTGTAAAAACCCAAGGTTTTCGGGAATTTCCCGTGGAACTATAATACTATTTCCATGGAAACGTTTTTGCCATCCGTGCGAAGCCGGGGCGGGTTGCCCGCACCATATAAAATTACTTGTAGTATACATGACATAGCGTAGGCTACATGCCAGTGCAATGCGAAAATTTTTAAGCGAAGAATTCGCTGTGGGTAAACCTCGCCAAGCCCCTGCGTCACCGATAATTGTGGTGATTTTGGGTGATTTGAGAACAAAGAGGAATATTTGCCGGTATACTTAGTATGCAAATACGGAAAGGCGAAGGATAAAAGTCTACAATGTGTCAGTAGGGTCGAACATGAAGGTTTATGACTGCTGGTGTCTGACGATAGGCCTCTTGGCTATGGGAGGCCGTGGGTTAGATTCCCGTTGGAGACCGCTGTATTTGATTTATACAAATGTGTTATTTCCATGCTTGCGATGTCTTTGACTGGTTATCTTAGCACAGGTGTGAAGTTCCTGGTTCCGTGTGAAGTTCCTGGTCTCCCATCGGACGCGTCTCCGGGTGGCGGATAGGGGAACGCCCTCCAGATATGGGGGTACCGGCTTCGGCCGGCGCGGACCAAAACCAGGAGAGGGGGACGTTCAGCGGCGCTTGCTGCTGGATGTCCAGCGGGGCCCACTTTGGGCTCCACACTTGACGGTCGGCTCGGTAAATGCACTAGCGCGGCTACCGGGCCGTCGCCAAACCCAGAACCCCACACTGAGTGGGACTGGGGGCTTTCGGGCCGCGAGGAGACAACCTCTATAAAAATGAGGACGGAGGGGCCTCCTCTATGTCCCTCTGATCAGCAGAGGGCATAGAAGGTGGGCCGGGACGGAGCAGGAGGGGCCTCGCCCCTTGGTGATGAGCAGCGGGCGATAGGCGCGGGGGCGCCCTCGCCCGCATTGCACCGCTCGTTACCCCGTCGGACGAGGATGACCGGGCACTCACGGTCGTCCTCAGACCCCTACCCGTGCTCGGGAGGGGCATGAGGGCAAGTGCATTTTTCCCAGCGATTTTCCGCCCTCGACTATTTTGTATTCATTGCACTAACATAAAAAATCGTACAACGTGACAGACTTTTTGCCATATAGCATAATAATAATTACTGTTTTAACGAATTAAGCCCGATATGTTTTCCTGGACGACCAGGACGAGTACCGCTAGGTATTTATATCCGCCCTTTACCAGCTTCTGGTTCCGGCTAGACGTGTTTGCATGCTCTTTTATACGTGCACTTTAGGACCCTGTCCACTGCGCCCGGACGATCGTAGTAAATACTATACAAGACTGGATGTACAGGCAGCAGCTAGACAACCTTTTCAAGTCGCTCTTAACGTAGCTCAGATAAAAAAAAACAGGAGGAGTGCGAGTCGAACTCGCCGAAAGAGGGTTCCGTACCAATTTGTAGGTACTTATATAAGTTTACGCCTGTATCCCAAAGGTGCAGGCAGAGACCAGGGACTGCCACCTGCAACGATGCTGCCAAATCACTTTCGCTTCATCGACATTCATTAGTCGTTGCAAGCACGCACGTCGGTTTCGGGTACTTTTATCTTGCCCGTTGCTAATATATCCCCTATTTGGTAGAAGCAACTGTAACTGTTGTAGGTACTTACATATTAAACAAACATAAATAATTACATGCCGGCACATACATCGCTTCTGGCCCCACACTAGGATATCCTGTGGCGTGGGGAGCAGAAACAGCGACATCACAAACATGTAAACATCCAAGACCAGGGATCTCTCGGAAGTAGTTCGGAAATCGAATCTCACAGTTTTCTTACAGATTTCCACCCCGTGTACTTTCTTCTTCGGCCTTCATCATCATCAACCCATTATGTCCCCACCGAGGGGCACGGGTCTCTTCCCTGAGTAAGGTATAGGCCATACTCGACCACGGGGGCAAAGTCCGGATTGGTGGAGGCTTGTAAGACTAGTGGCTGGTCTTACTGTCAGAAGTTTTCAAGCCGCCCTATGGCCTCTGACTTTGCTTAACGACTGCCATCTATCGACGGCAGCCGGCACCAACTGCTTAACGTGCCTTACGAAGCACGGAATGGCTCGTAAAAATGCCACTAGCGTTAGTCATAGACGGTGACCCGTCCATGGACTGAACGCGCCTTATGTTGATTCCTTAAGATCACTCAGGCTGCCCAGGCTACGAGCGATACCTAATAATATAGTTATTAATCCACTTTCCTCGAATCGCCAAGAGAGCTTATTCAACAAGCGTTTAACACTTTAATCTTCGAAAGTTCCGTACTTGTTAGCTTGCCTTTTGGTTAGGCGGTTGTAAAATTTACGCATAAAAGTAGTTTTGCATTATTGAACGGCTAAAGACCGTCCCAGGGGGTGGACGGGGTGACGATGCTTAATACCACATGCTCAGACATCGTCAATTTCTATAGCTACAAAGAATTCGCTTAGAGCAGTGTTTAAATCCTAATAACTCTCGTAGGCGGGTAATAAAGAGGCGGATTGACTTGCGCAGCTGGCAATCTCAGACGGTCACATATAGCAATCTTTCTTTACATAGGGCAGAGCAGTTCTGAATAGAAAGACTTTCGAGACTGTGCACTGTCTTGAAAGTCTTTCTGTGCACAGTCTTGAAAGTCTTTCTATGCAGAACTGCTCTGCCCTATGTATCGTTCTGCCTTGTCAAAGTTTCTTGTGCTCGCTTCGCGAGGCTCGGCCTTTGGCCGCGCAAGTTTGTCCCATCTGGATTTTGCATTGTTTCTTTTACGTTGGAACTCGCAATGTCTTAGCCTTCGACCTGGTACTGGATGGAGATCGGCCGTTGGTCTCGTCTCGGTGGAGTTCCTCGTCCTGGTTTTGCCTTATCAAAGTTTCTTATGCTTCCGGGACCGCCCGATTTCTCACCTGAGCCAATACAACCTTGTGTAGTATCAGGGGGTTTTCAGGGCTCCTTCAATAATTTTATTTTATTCGTTATCAATGCAAAACGGTTTATTTCAAGCTACTAACGTAGCTTCGAACAAGTAATGCTATGTTCACATGCACGCCGTGCCGCCCGGCGGGCTGCCTGGCGGGCTGCGTGTCATGCAGCGAGGATCTCGGTGTTGTTGCTGCCATATCATTTGGCTTAACTTATTTTTATTGGTAAAAGTCCACAAAATCAAATACGCCAAAATGACGAACAAAAAAATTATCATTTTTGGATGCGTTTTGATTCACGGTATTTTTTTGTTTGCTAGAAAATCTAAAAAGTAACACAAAAGTAACATATTGAGTCGTGTAACATGGAGGTAACATAAGAAGGTCAAAAGTAACGTAAAATGTTACTTTTGGAACATTCTGGCAAAGCTGGACTGACTGCCCGCGCGCGTGCAAACAGTCACCGGGCGCACAACGTACGGCCATGTATGAACGCGTTGGCCAAAAAGGACTAAAGTAAATCTCATTTTTACCTATACCTCAAAGTTGAAAATTAAAGATGAATAGTCCCTTCATTTAATTTTAGGCTTTTGAGGGTAAGTGTCAAATTATTTACTTGACAAATGATGCTCAATTCAACTATGTTGACGCGTCAAAGATGTGCTGCGTTATTTACCTTCGAGTTGATCGCTTTGTTCTTAAAGTTTTCTTCGCATATCTGTTGTTGTTTACTATGGATATTACAGCTACTGGTATGTACTCATGATGATGTTTAATGTAGTTTCATTTTGATGCCATTATGTTCATTAATAATCCATTTATTAGGACACCTGTTATTTAGTGACAATAAAATATTCTCTTAGAGTTTTGACAGTATTCTACAAATTTCTACAGTATAGTTTATTTGTAGGAATGATAGCCTCATATGTCTATTTTAGTAATCAATAAAGAAGTCTGCTGACTTTTGTTGACATTAGTACAACTTAGGTCAAAAAACTGACTAAAGTCGTACCGTGAGAAAATTAAGTTAATTTTTTTTATTGTTATTTTAGTACTTTACAGTAATAATACTAGCGTGCTTAGTTAAGTTTATTTGCAGCAATCCAATACCTACCAATACTGAAGTGGTTGGCTTGTCTAAACAAACTTAATTGGTACTTGATCAATATATTCTTGAACTTCTTTTGTGTTTATGTTTATGTTCTAATTTTTTTAGGTGTGGTAGCCATAACGAAGCGTAAGATGATGATTATATTTGTAAAGAAACTTTATTTCTTTAACTTTATTAGTATGTTGCGTCGGTAATTGTTTACCGACGATATTCTGTAGATGGCGCTGTGAGTAATGGCGGCTATCACCGCTGATGAAGCAGCTAATGTTTTGACAGGGGAAAGGAGTAGCTACATACACAATGATGTGGCTATTTGTGGTTATCTAAATTCTAATAGAATAAAAAGGAATTGACAAATAATAAACTTTTAATGTCGTTTCTTTGTTTTCAGGTAAGATAGTGTGATTTAAGTTCAACAGTGTATTTACTAGGTTATGTGTGTTATTGAATAAAACTCTTTGTTTTCAGAGCAACACAATAGTTTATTTTGAAGAGCTCAATTCCTGATAAAGATTGCATTACAGTCTTATATATTTTTAACCACTTAAGTAATTTGAAGTGAAATTGAAGTATTTAATACATATTTAATAGTAATATAGATAATATATTTTTAATAGAGATATTTTAAACACCCACTAAGCAACTTTAGGACCCGTTTTCAAAGAAAATATTCAGAGGTTCATAAGAAAATTATAGTAAGAAAATTAAGAAAAATATTTTATTATATATTAATAACAATATCATGCACGTATCCAATTAATGTAGAGGTATTTAAGAATTATTGTTTAAAAACCGCAGTAGTTTACTTAGGTAAAGTTGTACCCAAGGGTAAGGTAGTACCAAGGTACTACAGGCCTACTGCTGGGTTAGGGAGTCACTTGTCATTTTCCCTAATTCGTCAATGTCACTAATTGGTCATTTTCCCTATCTGGTCAAATCTACAACTCGTCAACTGTCAGTCTCCGTACATTCATCTATAAAAGTCGGCACAGGGCGATAGTCGGCATCGCGCTACTGTATAGTATAATATATTTTGTACGAGAGTTTGTCACCGTACTCCTCCTAAACGGCTGGACCGATTTCGATGAATGAGGTCTCAAATTAAAGGTATTGATCTCTCTCACAACAAATTGTATCAAATCAATCAATTCCACGAATTGCTAATTCATGGTCATCAAATCTTGCCCATTGGTGCTCTCTCTGAAGAAACCCAAGAATGTCGAAATAAAGACATAAAACGGTATGGAGAAAATTACTCTAGAATGTGTTCTCGAGTAGCTTCAATTTCTGACGTTTTTAATCGTCTGATGATTTCGTCACACCCATTGATGATGTTATGAATATGATGATAAATCCCGAGGATCCCGAAATTTCCACTTCTGTTATCAGGAGTCGCATGGATGACAGTGAAGTTCAAACCGACTACGACTTGCAGTCTTTTTCTACTGGCTCATCTGACTTAAATGTAAATAAAATAATTTAATTATGTTTTTTACCGTAAAACGTTAATAACTTGGTCAAAGTCCATGTGTTTTTATTCATTTTATTAAATACCAGCTGAACCGGCATACGTTGTTTCGCCATATCGTCGTCTAAAAGTGTTAAGCTGCTAACTCCAAAAGCACAAATTTTAAGGAGACTAATAATACCATCCTATTTTTACATCAGACAAAGAAATAAAAAACTGCAAATACAGGTTCGATAAAATTCGATGAATATTTCATCGAAAACGGATTTTCAGTATTTCATTTCATTGCCTGATGTGAAAATAGGGTTTAAAATGGTAGGGTAATTTATTTTTACTTTTGGAGTTAGCAGCTTAACACTTTTAGACGACGATATATATTTTTTTCAACATAGGGCTATGAGAAATAGATAAAAACCTATTTTCAGACCTACCGAATATACATATAAAATTTCATGTAAATCGGTCAAGCCATTTCGGAGGAATATGCGCACTAACACCGCGACGCGAGATTTTTATATATTAGAAATAAAATACATAAACATAAAACACGAACAAAAAGTGAGAAAAATTAAAATAAACAGATTTCACGTACAAAATAATAATGGCCAACGCTCTCATACATGTCCGTACACTGTGGGGCGCCCGCAAATTCATCCTTTGAACTTTGCCAAAAAACCGACACTCGCCCGGTTCGCGGCATTCACGTTCACAAGCGCGTTTACGGGCTCGGGCGTTTACACGCTCGGGAATGTGAATGTGCACGTTGAATGTCAAGTTGAACGCGCGCGTGTGAACGTAGCATAACAGACAAGCAAGTAGTGTATCTATAAAAAACGTACTTTGCACCAATGCCACAGCTTAAAAAAATGTTTGTTTTGCTTCGAATAAATGCCACAATAATTTGGGTTGTAACACGATTAAAAATTATGGTTTCAAGCATTGTCCATCAAACAGCTCCTTAAAAAATAACAAACAAAATAAAAATTGTTCTAAACATTGAATTTCCTTCCAAATTCAATTGTTCTAAATAACAAAGTTTAATCTCTGATAAGCATTGTGCTGATTTTTTTTCGTATTTCTTTTAGAAACAAAAGGTACTTGGATACGAATTAGGTGCGTTGATGAAGGGCTCCTGATAATAGGTTTTCACACAAAAAAAAGAAACTTGAAAAAAAAAAGAAAAATGTATTCGTCAAGTCTCGAACCAGCGTCTTCTGTTTACGGTATCGTCTTACTTCCCACTTGAGCTACTGCAATCTGACATATTGATGCGAAAATTACCTTCTTATAGTGTAGCAGTTATTTCTTTGCCTGAAAACACGGTTAAAACGACGTTTTGTAAAAATGAAACGTACCTAAATCGACTAATCACCCCCGAAACCCCTTGCATACTAAATTTCATGAAAATCGTTGGAGTCGTTTCCGAGATTCTGATTATATACAAATATAGATACAAGAATTGCTCGTTTAAAGATATTAGATAGATAGATAGATTATACTAAAGCCTTTCAAATAAAAAAATTTACAAAAAAATTGTGGTCCTGAGTCCCAATTGATTGTTTCGAATTTTGCACGGGGATCGAAAAAAATTTTTCATACTTTACTGATCATGCCGTAAGTTGATCAAATTCTCCATCTTCGGAAGCCTTGATCAGATCTTCACCGATTTAAAATTAGATCAATGACCCTTTCATTCGGTCGAAAAATAATTAATTATCAAATCTAATCTCCAGACTTGACAAAGCGCATAGAATGCACATGCTTCGAATTGTTATTGCAAAATTGACCGACATGTAACCGAATGCAGTATGAGCAGAAGTAAATTTGATGTCGACAGTTCCGTGAGCATTCATCTGCACTGCTTCTCATTACCGACACCGCAAACAGGTTCATGTGTCTAATGACCTGGAAAAAGTCCGCGCTGATCTAGTTGACATTATTATTTATGATCGCTAACAGTAACCTTTTAGTACCTACTGTGAATTTTACGGTGGATTAATTTATGAAAATCGACGACTTCCGTGGCGCTACGAATAGCGGATCTGCCTACAATGCGAGAGGTCCTGGGTTCAAACCCCGACTGGGGACAAAAAAGACCCAAGGTCTTCGATGTCTACGTGTTTGTGATGTCGCTGTTTCTGTTTCCCTCGACACAGGGTATCCTAGTGTGGGGCCGGAAGCAATGTACTTTAGGTGCTTGTATGTAAAAAAAATCAATAAAACCGATTGCGCGTCACAAGACGGACATCGAAGTCGAGGCCGGCCTAGAAGACGGTGGAGAGGCGATTTCGACCGATCTGTCAGCTTGGTCTGCGGCTTAGGACCGGAAACTCTAGACTGAATTGGGGGAGGCCTTTGCCCAGCAGTGGGCAAATACTATCGTTGAGGCTACGTCATCATCATAACCAACCCATTATGTCCCCACCGAGGGGCAAGGGCCTTTTCCTGAGGAAGGTATAGGCCATACTCAACCACAGGGGCCTAGTCCGGATTAGTGTAGGCTTGTAAGACTACTTTTTAAGCCGCCCTAAGGCCTCTGACTTGGCTTAACGACTGCCATCTATCGACGGCAGCCGGCACCAACGCTGCTTAACTTGTCTCGCGAAGCACGGAACTGCTCGGAAAAATGCCACTAGTGTTAGTCATAGACGGTCACCCATGCATGCACTAAACGCGCCTTTTGTTGATCGTTTTTAAGATCACTCAGCCAGCCGGGGCTACGAGCGATTCGAGGCTAGGTAAAAAAATCGATTTTAATCCAAATTGTTTACGTCTAACAAAACAATATCTGGAACGGGCTGTACTTTGCCGGTTTGGTGTTGTTACAATAAACGGTTGCGGTGGAGCTGAAATTTCACGTGTAACTTTATTAGCACGGTGTAACCCGAGTACGGAGAGTTAGGCGAAGTTGCCACCGCCCCGCGCCGCCCTCGACTTCTTAGTTACAAATGTTATGCAAATGAGCAAGAACTTCAAGAATAAACCTTTTAAACGAAGCCAGGATTAGTTTTCTGACAGGGTAATACATATAGGGTGTCTTGCGGCTGCGCCACGCGAAGCGAAGTTACTAGGTCAAAATGAAATCAAAATCAAAATAATTTATTTCAACGTAAAGAATTTACCTATTAGGCTGCTGCCTACGGGCCTTATTTGTAGTGGAGAAGATAACAGCGGCAGCGGGAAAAAAAACTTCACTCTGACCATCTTTTGTCTCAAATATTTATAAACTTAACACTTCATAGGCCAAGTATGTGATAAGTTTCCATGACTGCAATAATATTGAAAGTCAAAACATTTTTTAATTTTCTCACAAAAGTTGGAAAAACAATAATGATGTTCAATTTACTCGAGTGAGTTTTAAAAAAAAAAACCAAACTTTGAAAAATCCCGTGCGATCAATGCGTGGAGGGAGTAAAACCATCAAAATTGTTGACAGCTGTCAGTTCTTATTTTTTGCAGGCTCTCTGACAGCTGTTATCCAGTAGATTATCAGATCTAATAGAGTATGACTGAGATCTCATGTGTAATTCCTGGTGTACATACAATAAAGAATATTCTATTCTATTCTATCTAAGGGTCAAAGCAGACGGATTGCATTTAAACTGCATTTCCGCTGCACAATTGCAATTCAGATGCAGTTAGAATATATCTAGCTTGAACTAGAACTAACTAACATAAAAATTTACATACAGGCACAGTGTTTTTGGCTCCACACTAGGATATTCTGTGTCGTGAGAATAGCGACGTCACAAACATTTAAGCATCCAAGACCTGGGGTTGTTTTTTGTCCCCAGCCGGGGTTCGCATCCGGGACCTCTCGCTGTCAAAATACCTACTGCACCAATCCAATCCACAGATGAACCTTGTCGGTTTCGGCGGAGAGGAGGTATATTATGTTGTGCGTATTTTTTTGTCACCTTAAATAAACATTATAAAAACTGCAAGTTTGCAGTCGGAATGCTGTTGAACTGCATTTAGACGGACGGCGGACGGACTCGTCTGTCTAGACCCTAGTTCGCCTGAGGTGATTGGTTGACTTCTCGCCGCGAGAGGGGCAGCGCGAGGGAAGTAGGAAGGAAGCAGTGAGGTAGGAAGGCGGGAGGTGTAATGAGAGTCCACAGGACCTGGCTTGCTTCCGTTCCCCGGAGAAAGTGTCGTTTTGCCATTAGTTGAGTCTACGCCTATTTGTACCGCAGTTGATAATAATTTAATGAATGAATGAATTTATTTATCACGCAGTGCGGTTGAAGCTCTGTCAGTCACCAAAGTTCTGTGGTCGGGTTGTTCATCGCTGCATAGACATTGCCTGCGTCCCTTTGGTTTTATACTGACTATTTTGATTGATCGATGACTTTGACTATTTTGTTTATTTGTTTGTTTGCTTTAAACCACAATATTATTATGCCATGTGGTTGTGTTTGTGCGGTTGCTGTGTGCATTGCGAATTAAAACTGTAAGATATGCTCAGATGCGTTAGAATATAATCAAACATTTAAATTTGTCGTGGATCAAGTGTCCTTTACTTGAAACAGATCCACTACTTTTTGATCCATGACAAATTGAAATATTTGATTAATATTTCTGCCATTATATTTTAATTGTGTGTGAACAATCGCTCGGAAAACCGCTCGGAAAAATGCCACTAGCGTTAGTCATAGACAGTGACCTATCCATGGACTGAACGCGCCGTATGTTGGCAACATACGGCGAATTTGCGAATTTCGTAAAATTACATTAGCCCAGGTTTTAAAATAAGTACAAAACTGAGAAATGTGAATTTTATTAATTTTATCCCGGACTTACTTGATTTTTTCTCGGAAGAGTCCTGAAAGCAAAGCAAAGAATGCTTTGTAGTACCTACAATGACAGATGCATGAATGCGGCGATTTCATTTCATTGCCACATTAAATCAAGGCGCGCATGCGTATCCGTAATGCCACGCATCGATGGAATTTAAAGACAGGTCACGTGACCCGACCATGTAACTGTAATTGAACTATAATGCACTAACAGAATTGAGGTCCAGGTTTCGCTCTGATTCGCCGAGCTTAATCATTGTGAGTGGAGACGGAGCCCGCGTCGTCGATTTCTCGTCTCTGTATACATTATACTTTGATGTTCATAAAGTAAATATTCTATTTGACTATGACTTTGACTTATACAGCTCATGAAAGACGCCCACTGTTGGGCAAAAGCCGAACGTCTTCACCGTCACTCCTTTTCTACAACGACCATTGTCCTCTTGCCACCTTGTTAATCATCATCATCATCATCATTCAGCCACAAGAAGTCCACTGCTGGACATAGGCCTCCTCCATGGATTTCCAAAAAGACCGGTCGGAAGCGGCTTGCATCCAGCGTCTTCTTGCCACTTGGATGAGATCGTCTGTCCATCTTGTGGCTGGTCGTCCTACGCTGCGCTTGTTAATATTCTTACATAAATTATGTATTTATTGACGTTGCCGCTATGTTTTTGACCCATTCCCAGGCAAGGAAAAGCCTGCTCCGATTCAGTTCAGAGATTTCGGTCCGGCCCACCTAGACCACTCCGGCAGATGTTGGTAGTGGTCGTCTCTCCATCATCTTCTAGGTAGCCTCGTGTTCCTTCGAGTTCCATCTTATGGCACCCATGCGGTGGCGAGTCTCGTCCACCTATATGTGAATTAAATTAAGCTCTTAGTTGATTAACATTCATTATATAATAATGCGCCTAGTCTGTGTCACCAGCTAATTATAACACGCTATTGTCTCCGCTTAGAAATTCGGCGCAGGTTGCAGGCTTTTGTTAAAGCCTATCACGGGGCGGCTGGCGTTGACCAAATTAATACTTAATCCACCGAAATTCTAGTCCATAGAGATTCGATACGACGACACGATAGAAAACAGAAGTATATCTATTGCTTTTGTTTCTATTAAAATGAAATGATTGAGAGCACGTTAGTGTCAAAGTGGAAGAAGCGATTTCTAAGAAGCTGAGTGCAATCAACACTTGCTGTGTCAAAACACTAATAATACCACAGTTATTGGTATGCAGTCACAGCGTCTGTACATTTATTAAAAACGTATTAAACGCAACCTACCTATATCTAAGAAGTACCAATGACTAGCTCGGTGTGGAAAAGGTTCACTGCCAAGGGCTTACACAATCTATAAAGTCTTCAATTGAAATTAAAATATTTGTGTTCACAATAAAAACAAAATATTTACTTTATGAACGTCAAAGTAAAGTTGTTAGTTTCACAATTAATAGATTTCGTGGATAAGAAACAAACAAAGAAACTCCACATTTATTCTTTTCAAAACCGTTTTAGCTTAATTAGCAACTTTCAAACTTCAAAATTATAACTCACGTATATGCTGAACACTAGACACAATTCTCATCTGAATACTTTTAATATTAATGTTGTACAATTCTATAATAGGCCTTTTTAGATAAGATAACCATGGGTCCAGTTCTAGAGACTGGTGCCTCTGCCTACCCCTTCGGGGATAACGGGCGTGAGTTTATTTTTTTTTTTATAACCATGGCAAGGACCTTACAGATAAAGATGGCACTTATTAATTTGAATTGCCAACTAATATTTGCATTGGAATATTACTTCTTTTATCCTTGCTTAGATTACTTTAATCTTATCTGTTAGAGACGTGATGCTACTCTGCCGTAATACAGTTCATACTACGAGTATATTACGGTCCGGGAGGTAGTGGAACTTTTCTCATTTGTAACCGTTACTTTACAGCTAATTATACTTTTAATTTACTGTACTATGTAAATGCTGAAAAAGTGAAATAAAATTTCGGTTCATTCACTTATTATAGGTAAAATGTATTTCATTCCCGGGATATTATTACGAGTCATTCACTCGTGAAATACAGATAAAACATTTTTTATTTTAAGTAGGACTAAGTATAAGAGTGTAAAAGCTTTTGTACATAAGCTATTGTACAAAAGCTTTTATATTCATTAAAATGAAGCTTAAAAATTTTCACCATTTCCGAAATTCACATTTTATCTGTTCCGTTCGAGCATAAATTTGTTCCAGAGAAAGCATGACCGAAACAATCGATGGCTTAAAAGATATGGAGGTTCCGAGCCCCCCTTTTTTGCCTAGTTTTGTACAGATGCATCTGGTTTTGCGTACAGATTATATTTTCAATAAAGGTTATTGAAACACTCAGGTTTATTTGCAACGTACATTTTTCTCCACTATCGAACTCAAGCGAAGCGCTTGTTTACTATCTCGCTCGTAGCCGCGGTCGCCTGAGTGATCTTAACCGATCTGTGCATGGATGGGTGACCGTTCTATGACTAACGTTATGTACGTGTGTTCGATTAAGAAGGCTAGACGAGTGAAGACATGAACGAATGTAGATGTAGAAACGCTTCGTTCAAGTGTTCAAGTTTTGATTTATTTATTCCGAATCGCTGCTAGTCCCGGCTGCCTGAGTGATCTTAAGCGATCACGAAGGCTAAGCAACATAGCGCCTTATGAGTGGAGGATCCGTCTATGACCAACGCTAGTGGCATTTTTCCGAGCCGTCGATAGATAGCAGTCGTTATGTTAAGTCAGAGGCCTTAGGGCGGCTTGAAAACTTCTGACAGTAAGACCAGCCACAGTCTTACAAGCCTCCACTAATCCGTACTTGGCCCCCGTGGTGGGTTGATGATGATTGTTTACTAAACTTATTTTACGAATAAGAATTTTAAATTTTCACTAAGAAATTAAGACTTTGATAGTGGTTTCATATACCGCAGATGACGAAATAGTTTCGGACTGTTTCAATAACACATCTCTATAAATTTGCGTTGGACTACAAAATGCAGCGCACAGATTAACTCATAGTTATTTATTAAAATATGTGCATAACAGCATTATAGACACCGCATTACAATCAAATTATGAGGGTATTTGTATTTGTCAAACTATAACGCCAAATATATGTACTTAAAAACAGCATAACCTAACATTTTATTAACTAATGCAGTTAAAACGAAAATGTGAGATAATTCCCGAATTTTAGAACAAAAAACATTATTATTGTAAATTACAGATTTATTCAATAATGTACTAAAAGCTACTTTATGAATTTCGTGTTGAGTAATGTGGAAAATTTGCAAAAAGGTACAGCGAGTCGAAATAGACGTCTGGGGCGTGATCAAGATTGCAAATATCGTAAATCGTACAATAATCATCATCATCATCATTCAGCCTCAAGAAGTCCGCTGCTAGACATAGGCCTGGACAATAATCGAATAAAGTCTTACAATAATATTGTATAATATGTATATCGTATAATATATCGTATCATGGCAGGTGGCAGTCCCTGGTCTCTGCCTACCCTTCTGGCATACAGGTTGAGCTTATGTATGTAAGTAAATAATGTCATAATGATTACATTATTCAATCGGTTGCTGGCTAACATGGCCATGTTCGTTCTAACTGTTGGAATAAACAATGTTCGAGTGCGGATTCTGTCCATCCTGTCCATCTGCCCAGAACAAGCATAGGGCCATTTTCAACCACAACCCTTTCAGTGCCCTGCCAATCAGCTGTCTATCTGTGATATTTACTTCATGAGCCCATTAGGGGGATCGGCGAAGCGCAAAATGGTGCCTGTGCCCACCGCGCTATCGCTTAGCATGTAAATAGGGGCGCCTATTCCTATTTGCGAGCGGATTATTAAGCCTTGATTATCTATCTACTAAATACCGAAACATGAAACGGGATGACATGAAAGTTATGAAGCTGTTTTTTTTTTTCGATGTGAGGCAGACAAATCGTGCTCCGCCGCCGCGGTAGAGTTTTCCTATTTTTTTAAGAAAACACTAATGCTGTAATAAAGAGAAATACTTAAAATATTACAAATATTATTGGTCGACTTCTGTGGCGCAACGGTTTGCGCATCTCCCTACCATGCGATTGGTCCCGGGTTCGAATCCCGGCTAGGGACAACAAAAACCAGGTCTTGGATGTTTACATGTTTGTGATGTCGCCGTTTCTAGTTCCCACGACACAGGGTATCCTAGTTTATGGCCAGAAGCAATGCTATGTGCCTGTATGTAAATTTTTTATGCTTATTAAAGTACAGTTACTTTACTCGGTTGCTATATGGAAGATATTAAGAATAAAAATGTAAATGCAGTTTTAGTCTGCGCGCGGATACTTATGAAACCTGCGAGAAGTCCTAGATTTGAATTCTACCAAGGGGCCAAGTCCGGATTGGATTGGTCAGAAGTTTTCAAGCCGCTCTATGGCCTCTGACTTGGCTTAACGACTATCGACGGCAGCCGGCACCAACGGCCCAACGTGCCTTGCGAACCACGGAACCGCTCGGAAAAATGCCACTAGCATTAGACATAGACGGGAACCCATCCATGCACTGAACGCGCCCTATGTTGCTTAACCTTCGTGATCGTTTAAGATCACTCAGGCAGCCGGGGTGCCGAGCCTTTCGGAATAAATTTAATAAATCAAAACTTGAACACTTGAACGAAGCGTTTCTACATCTGCATTCGTATTCATGTCATCACTCGTCTAGCCTTCTTAATCGAACACACGTACATAACATACAGTTTCGTACGAGTGAATAGAAAGGCAGGATAATGTCGGATACCTATTTTAAGATACAGTGGCACTCGCAGACGTATCACAAAGGACTGAGGGGTGAGAATAGCTTAAAGATTCGACGGCCTCACTTGTTGCGTCAGTGAGGATGCGCTGGCGGTGAAAGTGGACGGTTGAGTTGTCCCTAATCCAAGTGGAGTTACGACAGAATATCCAATAGAACTCCGCGACTGAGAGAAATTACTTAATGCTATTGCGGTTCATTAGCCGAGTCATTTGTCAGATTTTTGGAGGAAAACGAAGCTCGATAGACCCTGGGACTTAGGGTTGCCAACCCTTCTATATAATATAATATACCCTGAGAATAGAAATATAATACTATATTTCTAAAAAAATAGACATAGTAGAAGAAACTACTATATTTTGCGTAAAGCGAAACCCAGCCTTAATATTTTTTTAAATCCCGCTCTTCAAGTCAAATCATCATCATCATCATCATCATCATTGAGCCACAAGAACTCCACTGCTGGACATAGGCCTTCTCCATGGATTTCCAAAAAGACCAAATCAAAGTCAATCAGCCAAATAAAGTCAAAGAAAAAAATAAAGAAAATATTTCACCACATACAATTTTTTTGACTAGGTATTATTTTGCCATCTACTGTATTTTTAGAGGTATTCGCTTCGAAAATACTATATTTGTTAAAAAAAAAGTTGGCAACCCTACTGTAACTTGATTTTGTTACTGCATTATAGTCCAATTACAGTTGAATGGTCGGGTCGCGTGACATGTTTTTTAATTCCATTGACGCTTGCAATTACAAATAGGTACACGTGCGCGCGTGAGTTTGAAGCGGCTATGAAGCGAATTCGATGCAGTCATGCAACTGTCATTGTACTACAATGCATTAGCAGAATCTAGGCCCAGGTCTCTGCCCCTTCTCTCCGGGACACAGACTGAGTTTATGTTCTGTGTTAGCGAAGCTTAGTTATGGAATGAGTTTGTGATGTTAGATTATTTTTCCGGAAGATAGAAAGAATATTCTTTATATGCACACCAGTCATTAATATGACACTAGCATGAGCTCAATGCAATTAATTCCTCATGTAAGTAATTATGAAGCTTCATTTGTCATCGTTTGTTCGTGTTTTTTTATTCAGATCCTCTCTGAGGCTGGCTGGAAGAAAATTCTTTGTATTTGTTGTAAATTCTTGCACTTGCCTGTTAATTTTTAATTGTAAAGTCGTTTCGTAGGAGTATCACTAAGGCCTGGCTTACATTTGCTTTATTTTCATGCTTTTTAGCATGCTTTCCATAGAGCTAGAATAGAATAGAGACGCCAATTCCTTTTATATGTACATAACAAATAATAAATCAGTAATGGTGTCGTATACTATGTACATATTTACGATTGTTTGAAAGTGTTTTTGTACAATATGGTGCATAATAGAAGCTATGAATCGGCGTAGTAAATATCACAGATTTTGCCGTCTCTATTTTATTCAACCTCAATGGAAAGCATGCTAAAATAGCATGGAAATAAAGTAAATGTACTGTAACACTGTGACACGAAACACACTAATATTATAAAGGCCAAAGTTTGTGAGTGTGTATGTTTGTTACTTCTTTACCTCTAAACGGCTGAAGCGAAATTAATTAAATTTGGTATGGAGTTAGCTGACACCCTGGATTAACAAACACATAGGCTACATAGGTTACTGCAGGAAACTATCTTATTCCCGTAGAAAAATCTATGAAAATGAGTTTTTGTAAATTTATTTTTCCAATGCTAAATTAAAACATTTTCCTTATAAAAATGTTAATAGTTATTATTTTTACTGTTAATACATAATTTACTTTCCCAAATAAACCGCGAGTAACGCCGAGAGGCACAGCTAGTATTTTATATATTAGAAGAAAGAAGTAGACTTTTAGACAAGTCGCAGGTAAAGTAGAGCTGTAGCCTGTACTACATTTTCTTAGCGTGCTATTGACGTCATTCTTCGCTACAATATCGACTTCTCGGCCAATCCCGCCTTTTCCCGGGCCTTTTGAAAACCGAAACCCTGTCGGGGGCACCGCTCAGCGCACGGAAGGCCCATTGTGCGCGTTGCCTCGTGCGCCTCACGTGGATGAAGATATAATTAAATTGCAAGTTAGCTATTAAACTGAGGAGGCTGCTCGTGATGGCAGGCGAAATGTGCTTCTAAATAGGTGAATGGAAGTACTTCTAACAATGGTATCGCTTGCTTATATAGAATCAAGAATCAAGAATTTATTTCAACGTAAAGAATTTACATTCTGCTTGTTGAATGTCAATGTACATACAGTTATGTATAACGTTAGCCGCTGCCTTGGGGCCGTCTGTAGTGGAGAAAAAGGCAGCGAAAAAAAAACTCCACTCTGACCATCTTTTCTCAAATCAAAGCTTTAAAAAGCTTTAAAAGCTTTAAAGCTTTAAGAATTTAAATACAAATAAAACATACAAAATAATATGTGTTGAACACTAGACACATTTATCCTCTGATTTAATTTAATATTAAACTACTATTTAATGCCATACGTCCTTGTCTTCTAAATAATCGTTGATTTTATAATAAGCTTTTTTGCAAAGAGTGTGCTTAACACAATTCTTAAATCGCGTTGGGGGTAACTCTAATATATCTTGGGGTATCTTGTTGTAGAACCGTATACAGTGCCCCATAAAGGAAGTATTAACTTTTGAAAGTCTAAATCGTGGAAATGACAATTTATGTTTATTCCTAGTATTAACGTTATGATGGCTACCAAGAGTTTCGAAGTCCTTATACTAGGACGCTCAGGGCCAAATTATTAGACGATCTCTCTGACGTAGCGGTTAGCGCATCTGCCTAAAATGCGAGAGGTCCCGGGTTCGAATCCTGGCTCGGGACAAAAAAACCCAGGTGTTGGATGTTTACACGTTTGTGAAGTCGCTGGGGGTCAGAGGCAATGTATGTGCCTGTCTGTAAATGTTCATGTTTATCCATTCGGCAGTGTAGGGCCGGCTTCGATTCTGTTAGTGCATTATAGTTAAACTACAATTACATCGTGGGGAAAGGTGACGTGTATTTTAATTCTATTGATGCCTAGAATTACTGGGACACGTGAATTGAAAAATACTGGCGTGAATTTATGTAATATGGAAATTAAATAAAAAATCCTTATTTGACCCCCACGTGAAATCCAACTTTGCTTAAAGTATACCTATTATAGTTAGGGAGGCGAATAGGGGAATTTTCGGCAATACTCGAGCGTGGCAGTTTAAGATATGAGAGATACCTTAGACGTAATAGAACAACCTTGTAAAGTATTTAGCTCTATATGTAGTGACGCGCGCCTATGATAGACGATCAGATTAGTAAAAAAAAATGGATAGTCTGAAATACTCGAGCGCGTCAGATTAAGATATTGGGGGTTGATTTTAGTGTTTAAAGACTAAATTTAACTAATCTGACGATAAGTCCTTGACGCCGCCGAGTTATAGGGTCGCGAACTTGTAAAAAAAAAACGTTAATCCGGCATTCTCGAGCGCGATTTTTTATTTTTTTATTTTGAAGAATATAATCTAAAACTCACAAAAAATACAAAATCTGCCGGTTTCCGCATGACCTGAAGTGTGGAGGAGCCATTTCGTCTTCCTAAGAACGCGTTACGGCATATAAGTCGCGAACGATACATTTTACAAAAAAAAAAGTTTAAATAAACAAAAAAGGTAATTTTATTTTACACAAAAAAGGTCTCTTTACATTTTTGTCCAAAGTTAAAACTTTTTGACTTGAAGCATCATAAAAACTCAAACTCCCGGTTTTTTGAGTATATCTCGAAAACTGAGCGTGTTAAAAAAAATTGATATGAAATAACGATGATTAAATTATGTGACTTTTATTATATCTCCAATTTTTTTTTTTTTTCTAAAGCTTCTCGACAATTTTCGTGGACTCGGAAAAAGTTACGCGTATCTGTATACAAAAGTATTAATAACATGTACAGTTTCATATATTTATATTATTCAATAGCCTGTTGATCCTCAAATTGTTTTTTGGACGTACCGTAAGCAAAACGAAGTCAAGAATTGAAGCAAAAAAGAGGAATTTGCCATAAACATGTAATACAGACTGAGCGCTTCGCGGAAATATGCCGTCTTACCAGTATTTTTCCTTTATTTCGCAACATTGATGGTGGGGAAAGAAGCGGTAGGAGGGAATTAATTTTCGGTACAATATATATATATATATATAAATATATATTTATGGTCCCCTAACGTAGGCCTATGTGCCCTCAGTATGACGCCGATTGAAGAGAGAGAAAAGACCCGACGGTATATTTCTCGAATGTGCTGGAAACTTTCTCCCCTGTAGCCCCGCCCCGCACTCGCTGTATCTATCTTGTTCCTCGGCCATTCCTCAGTCAGCCGGCATCCGGCAAACGTGTACTATACACTTGCGTATTTCGAGCTCACAGTTTATTCAATATGTTTTTGTAGTTTATCGACTTTTGTGGTAAGATTTTCGTGATGAGTGATAATCAAAGGAAGTGTGTGTTTTGTTCGGAACTATTGACTGCTTTTATCAAGGAGAAAGAAAGGAAAAAAAAGAAACCGAAAAACTTTTTTCGGTCAGATTAAGAGAACCCACCAACATTTTGGTCAGATTAAAAAAATATGCTTTCAGGATACCGAGATAAACCTCCCCTATGAAAATCTGACGCGCTCGAGTATTTCAAAAAAACTTTTTTTTTTGCATTTTCAAAAATTCATCGTAACTTATCGTCACGCCGAAATCGTCAGTTTTTTTAAAGGGAGCTTCCTTGGGGCCTACTTAACACCCCTTCCGAAAATCTGACGCGCAGGAGTAAATTTTTTTTTTTTGCATTTTTGACTACTTTATATGCCTACCCCCACCACGCAAACCGGCAGATTAGTATACCGTTGTTATCAGAGGCACTCGGGGCATACGTAGTATGAATATCTGACGCGCTCGAGAATGCCCAAGTAACTGTTTTTTTTAACATTTTTGAAAAACCGTACACGCCAAACCCACCGCTAAAATGGTTTTTGCCATAGGAGCTTTTCTTTTCGAAATTATTTTATCTTTCGATTTTGATAGGTCTCGACCGCGCCGTTGAATTACGCCATTTAGCTACCTCGCCTCCCTAACTATTATTACAGTTACCTAATACCGTTAATAGATAGATAGAAAAATATCGCTTTTGAATGAAATTTCAAGATACGACGTGCATATTCTTATAAATTAAACTCTGTTGTATGAGAATCGCCTCATGCAAGTACCCATTAGTACTGACATCGGCCAATCATTACTACCGCCAGCTGGACTATACTATATAATTGTTAAATATCATGAGCAATTCCTGGTGTAAATTGAAATTTAGTTATAGTATAATGTACTGTCATCTTTTTACCTAAAAAACTTACTTACCTTAAAGAACTACGATTTGTTCAAACATTTACTTAAAATATAGACTTGGCGTAAGCCAATTCATTTTAGCATACGATTAATTAGCATAGCCCGATTCTAAATTTTAGACAAATCAAATGCATACGCTCGCTCGAATCGCTCGTAGCCTGGGCTGTCTGAGTGATCTTAAATGATCACTGAGGCTAAGCAACATACGGCACGTTCAGTCCATGGATGGGCCACCATCTATGACTAACGCCAGTGGCATTTTTCCGAGCGATTCCGTGCTTCGCAAGGCACGTTAAGCAGTTGGTGCCGGCTGCCGTCGATAGATGGCAGTCGTTAAGCCGAGTCAGAGGCCTTATGGCGGCTTGAAAACTTCTGACAGTAAGACCAGCCACTAGTCTTACAAGCCTCCAAGAATCCGGACTTGGCCCCCGTGGTGGAGTATGGCCTATACCTTCCTCAGGGGAGAGACCCGTGCCCCTCGGTGGGGATATAATGGGTTGGTGATGATGATGATAGACTTGGCATAAGCCAATTCAAATTAGCATACGATTAATTAGCATAACCCGATTCTAAATTTTAGGCAAATCAAATGCATACGCTAGGAATTTCGTTTCTTGCCTCTCTACCGAGTATTACGGAGGTAGTTTCCAAGCTCCGAAACGCAGGCTGCCCGTGTGTTGGCCAACAAATCGGCGAGCTAACAAGGTGCCACACAATGGCTAATAATGGCGTTATTCCCCGCCTGCTATCTGATGCATAGTCACTTGCAATATATGGCCGCGGCACAAAATAGTCGCTACAGAAGGCTTGTAAACTCGGGATATCAGAAATTTGCTCCAGTGTAAAGAATTTCCATACTGTCCGTAAAATGGCAATGTACAATGTTAGCCGCTGTCAGGTTGATTTGGTAGTGGAGAAAGACGCAGCGAATATATATTGGTCCTCGTGCTCCTACCAGAGTTTTCTCCACTACATTCGGCCCTAAGGCAGCGGCTAACATTATAATTTTATGTACATTGACATTCAACAAGCAGAATGTAAATTCTTTACGTTGAAATAAATTTCAGATTCAGATTCTGATTCTTAATTTTGTTCCGCTTTTCGAGAATATAAGTTTAATTCAAATATTTAATTTATATATCTGTAATATTTCCGTTTTTTTGAATAACAAAGTGTTCTTTATCTGTCTAGTTCATAAAATAAAATACCCTTACCTTACACGACTTTGCTACCACCCAGCAAAAATAATACCATTCAAATATGGGCTTTAAATATTGCTGTTTAGATATATGCCGGCTGGGAGCAGAGTCGTGTAAGTGGGCTATGACCTTTATGGCTTCAAACTTAGAACAAACGGCAGCCCTGGTTGCGGATAGCTTATCCGGAACTTTATATTATGTAGATTGTGAAACAGACCCGAGTATTTACAGTAGATTTGGGCTGTATGCAGCAGAAAAAATCTCAGTATTAGCTGAGGGTATAGTGTTTCCATCGTAGTATTTCTTTTGTGGACCTTTGGTGTTTGTGCTAGGCCTACCTGGGTGCAGACATTATCTGTAGTGGATCTCCATTGACCGCCTTGTTTACTGCGCAGTTGCAACCATCCGGTCGGGAACGATATTTCGGACAGTAGACTTGGTCCACAGTTTCCAGTGACATAAAACATAAACATTTACATACCGGCACATAATTATTGCTTCTGGCCCCACACTAGGATATGCTGTGTCGTGGGAACCAGAAACAGCTACATAACAAACATGTAAAGATGCAAATCCTGGGGATTTTTTTGTCTCCGGCCGGGGTTCGAACCCGGGACCTCTCGCACGGTAAGCAGATGCACTAACCCGGGCGCCACAGAGTTCGTCGCTCTAAAAGTATGCCTGTGCCCTACAGTGGGGTATACAGGGTCGGTGGTCTAAACCACACAAGTCATTATTAAATTATCGAGAATTATGCTTTCAGTACATACAGTTTCTATTTATCAGATTTGTAAATAAGTGTATATTTTTTAAGATATTTAAAAAAAGCTTTGACCTTAAATAACTTTAAATATTATTATTCACTAAGATATTTCTTTAGAAGGACTTAAATATTTATTAATATTCGTGTATGTTTCTATATTGTCTATGTTTGTTATGTGTTGTTGATGTATGATTCAATATGTGATGATATGTGTACGTGTGTGTGTCTTATGGAAATAAACGTTTTATCTATCTATATATCTATCTATTTGGTTTTAGAGAAGAAAGGACTAAAATTGTTGTAGAACAATTTTATTACAGGTCTCAAAACCTTGTGCCTTCGTCTTAAGTTCTTTACTGCCGTCATAAGAGAAAAACACGCAACTAACATTTTTGCCGAAATTGAGTTATATACATATTCGGAACGAGGAAAAAACGACGTATCTTTCTGTATTTTTATTTTATTTTAATAGAAGCATTTTCTGCGAAGTTAGAGTTAGTAAAAAAACGCATATGACAACTTGTTTTGTTGGTTTTTTAAGTTAAAAGGGCGTTTTAGACTTGAACTAATATAAAAAAAGTATTTGGTTAATTATAATAATAACAAATCTTTATTGATAGTTAAATGGTTAAATTTACATTCAGTTTAACCTCTTACTATTTCTAACAAAAGAGAAGACAAGAATGCAACAAGTAGGTGTCTGCTACTATAGCTAGGCTACTAAGTAGCCTGTATTAATAGCAGCAGGCAGTAGCCTGTATTAATAGCAGCTGCGAACTGAGGAGCAGCAGCAGCAAACTGAGAAATTAATTTAATTTCTGAGTTGAAGGCTGTAACAAGGGCGAATGACTTTAAGCATTTGACCTCTGAGTTAAAGAATAATAAACTAGCGCAATCTCTTGAATGTTTGTTGTACTTCTTCGGCGAATACTTTAAAGGCTAATCCATAATCCAAAGATTACACAGATAAGAGATGTGGCGGATGTTCGATGGCGATTGTTCCCTGCGCTAATTAAGAAATCGTACAATTTTGTACTAATCACGCTTAATATTAACATTAAAAAATATATGAGCAGTTAGGATTGCAGATATTGATGTGGCCGATATTTGCATGAAAGATTTAAATGAAAAGCTACTATCGTTTACCAGCGAAATTAGATTTTGTGGAAAAAAAGCTTTAGGAAAAAAAAAATTTTTTGCCATCTAGACAGGTTAAATGCAATTTTTTTTCCGTACGAATTAGTCACTGAATATATCCTTTATTACCAAAGATTTTATTCAGAATTTTTTAGTGCGTACTTTTGCCTAACATTTCAGTTAAAGCTAGCTAATTTTGCAACATTTACCCTTGTTACACCCTTAAACTTGATGTCAAATGCGTCTTTTTAACCTTATGACGGCAGTTTAGTTCACCGACTAAAGGACATAAGAGCAAGACCAACATAGATAATCCTGTACATATTTAGGCTCCATGATTAGTTTCACTGTCTCATGGTGTCTCTTTGTTCCAGCTACGACCGCGACCAGCCCTTCAATTTCCAAATCGGCGTCGGACAAGTCATCAAGGGATGGGACCAAGGTCTGCTCGACATGTGTGTGGGTAAGTGTCCGTATAAGGAATAAACGGTCATGTTGACGGTGACATCGGGGTAGAAGCTTAGCCGGCATTGAATTTAGGAAGGAAGGTTGACAGTGTTCTGTCAGGGGTCACCACTATAGGGAAGAGCGGGTGATCGTGCTCTTCCACTATAAAGGGAAATTTCCCGCCAGGCAGATCGTATGCCTGGGGACGGCCGGTCCAACTATAATTTTTTTTTTTTTTTTTTTTTAGCCCTATAAAGGGCACCCTCCGGAGGACACGGGGGAGGGAGGTGGTGAATGCTCATGCATAACAGCACGGGCCCGGCCGTGCTGCCAATGTGGGACTCGCAGAGTGCGCCTACCCACTAAACACCACCTTGGTGCTGGTTTGGTCCTAAGGACCCCTAAACCTACATCATGAGCGACCCCCCTCGAGGCCGAGGAGGGCGCACAGCGGAGCTCACTAGAGCTACCGCTTAGGGGGATTCGTCACATAGTGACAAAAGGAAAAATTAAGTGAGAGTAGTGTCCCCGGGGACACTGTTGGGAGCGGGGGCTACATCTGACTGGGCCTGGGCCTCCAGGAGGAGGTCGAGGTCGGAACCAACTGTAATCTGTTGGACGTGTTGGACGTTGTATTTATAGTAAGTCATGTGTAAACTTTGATTGCGCGATGCAGAAATGTTGGAGTATATAGTGCGCGCGCATAGTTGACATGTGCTCGCCACAAATTGAAAGTCAATTAGTTACACACGCTCTTTTAAAAACGACTAATGAATGTCGATGAAGCGAAAGTGATTTGTCAGGACCGTGGCAAGTGACAGCCTCTGGTCTCTGCCTACCTTTCTGGGATACAGTCGTGAACTCTGCATGTGTGTCAGACACACACACACCTACTACCTCTTTTTTTGTTTTTTTTTTTACATACATTGCTTCTGGCCCCACACTAGGATACCCTGTGTCGTGGGAATCAGAAACAGCGACGTCACAAACATGTACACATCCAAGACCTGGAGTTTTTTTTTTCTTCCCAGCCGGGGGTCGAGCCCGGGACCTCTAGCATGGTAAGCAGATGCGCTAACCGTTACGCCACAGAGGTCGTCTAACATTCAACACTCATATGGTCTAAATACGCGCGCATCTTATTTTTCGATGAATTTACTGTTTTAATAACTGTATCCCATATCATCATCATCATCAACCCATCATGTCCCCACCAAGGGGCACGGGTCTCTTCCCTGAGGAAGGTATAGGCCATACTCCACCACGGGGGCCAAGTCCGGATTGGTGGAGGCTTGTAAGACTAGTGGCTGGTCTTACTGTCAGAAGTTTTCAAGCCGCCCTAAGGCCTCTGACTTGGCTTAACGACTGCCATCTAACGACGGCACCCGGCACCAACTGCTTAACGTGTCTTGCGTAGCACGGAACCGCTCGGAAAAATGCCACTAACTAACTTTATAATTAATAATCTTAATAACTTTATTCCGGATACACTTACTTGACTCTTTGGCGGAAGAGTCCGACCAGGTTTCGCTCTGATCCGCAGAGCTTAATCGTGGTGAGCAGAGACGGAGCTCGCGTCTTCGGTTGCCCGTTTCTAACTAAGGGCGGGTCCAGATGAGTGGTTGACCAAAAAAGGACCTCAAGGGAAAATAATTGATTTCGAGAAAATCGCGTTGGAAGTTTCGTGTACCTAGAGACAGGTTTCGACTCGGCTCGGCTCATAAAAAAAATCACACACCGGCACCTAAAAATATTCTGGTTAGACCAAAACAAAGCTAAAACACCACAGATTAAAAATATCAAATAAAAAAAATAACGGTTTCCGATCCCTCCAGGTCCCTTTTTGGTCAACCACTCACAAATATGAAACCCCCTTAAAGAGTTTATGCTATGAACTTAATAAAAAACCCAAGAAAATTCGTCGCACAAACAAATGTCGTATCCTCAGGGTTCAGTTCAGACCCTTAGGTGCGCGGGTTCGACCCTCGCTTGGCTTTTTTAACTTCGTTCCGATTCTGCAATACGGATTTGAGTTTTCATCGTATCGGGTGTCCATGAAAATAGGATACCTGGTTAAAGGCGCCATATTTTCATTTCATATTGCAGCATTTGGCGTAGTAATACTAATTTGAAGTGGCCACTCAGACATAATACCTATTATAAAATTTTAAATAACGCTAACATTTGTAGAACTTTCCTACGTAGGTGGACTGTTAAAGAAGACTAAGTAACCTTTTATTTGTTTAAATTTTTACATAAAATTTAAATCTTATACAGATACAGTTACTTGATATTTTTTTCTTTTTTGTCGGGAGAATCTGACCAGGACGTAGATTCTGTTAATGCATTGTAGTAAAATGACAACTGCATGAGCGTAGCGATTCAGTTTCATGACCGCTTCAGGTCTACGCGCGCACACATATCAGACCTTCTAGGCGTCAATGGTATGAAAAAACAGGTCACGTGACCTGACCGTGGATCTATCATCGTATATCATCAATGCACTAACAGAATCAAGACCCAGTTTTCGCTCTGTTTCGCAGAGCTTAATCATGGTAAGCAGAGACGGAGCTCGCGTCGTCGGTTGCTCGGCTCGGACTGACTGAATGTCTTCAGAATGAAGTTTGTAGTTATTTACGGCCTAACATGATTTGGCTCTCAGAGTGACAGCGTGATATGATTGCAATAGCACGACCGTCTAGGTGCACATACATACAGGGATTGCGCCGCTGTTCTGGAGAAACAATTGAAATGCATGCCATTGTACTGAACTGCTAATGGACTTGGGCATTCACGTGTAATAGTTGAAATTCAGAAACAGTGTCGCAGTTAGGGTTTCGGGAGTGCAATTCGTAAAGTGAAAGAGGGGGGAGAGACAAGGCCAGTTTATGATTTATTTAAAAGGTAAAGGAAAGGCACATAATGTGCCTTTAGAATATTGTATGATTGTAATTAGATAATAACGTTGAGAATAGAGCAATCCGGGTTAAAGTAGGTAATAAAGGTAGAATGTGGTAAAATAATGACGTCTAGGTCCAGCTTGAATGGAAGCTGAGGATAATCTGGAGCAATACGTCCGTCCACGGTGGCAAATGTCAAAAACTAATTAAATTTGGAATAGCTAAAGGCCGAAAATTATTAAAAAGCAACGAGGCGATCACCTCGTTACAAGTTCAATTCAATAAGAACAAATCTAGACTTATTGTTTCTATTTCCTCAATAATAACTTCTACACAACACAATCTCTTGTCTTGATCCCAAACGTTTGCACCCCGTGCCGTGGTAAGCGAGAATATCAAAAATAGAAGCTCTGGCGGTGGCTTAATTGGCTTTATTGAAATGGCAGAAAGATACACTGTATTGATTGCACAACCTAAATTAGAACAGTGACAAATTGACATATTACTTTTTTATACGGAAACAAAAAAATCTCTTGTTGGTGTTGCCAACATGCTGGGGAGGGCGGCAATGAACTTTTAGAAGGCTTACAATAATATCCTTCCAGCATAATCATAAACATTATGAATTTAAAGTTATTCCAACAAAAAAATAATAAATAGTTTTTAATTTGACATCACAAATAAGAACTCATAATTAAAACAGAGTAAACTATTCGAGTTCACCTTAGGATAAGAACAGTTATCGTTAATTAATGTTTAGAGTTAAATGTGATGAACTTAAGTATGAACATTTGAAACTTAGAGCGACAAGTCTAGTCTAGGTAAATACCCATTTAATTATAAAGATAGTCTAGAGTCTCAAACTTGCTTAATCTAGGAAATTAAATTAAATAAGCTTTATTGCTCAGTATAAACATTTCGTTTGAAACTTATGAGTAAAATTTAAGTATAAGTGAATCTAAGAAACCAAACTTAAAGAGCCTAACATCTTCTAAGGCTAAAAATAAACAAAACTGTTTCTTAACATTGTCTTACCACTAAATAAAGCTTGCCTTGCAAGGTATTAATTTATTTGTGAAAAATAAAGTCTCAATCTAGAGGTAGCACACAAATACCACTTAATGAACGTTTATAAATCTTTTTGTTAGGTGTCATCACATCAACAACACGTATTTTACCATCTAGGCCTGGGTAGACCTTTACAATTCTAGCCATAGGCCATGTTAGCGGAGGAGCATTAAGGCTCTCTCATTATTACCAATGTACCAACTCTGACATTGGGCATGCTGTCGCGCCACTTGGGACGGGATTGTAAAATGTTTAAATAATACTTGTGCCAGATTTTCCAAAACTGTGATTTAACTTTATTACAAATTTCCCAAAATTGTAATCTATTTATCGGGGTTTCAGTAACGGGATACCGCCGTTTAGCCAAAGTATTTTTCGCCAAATTTTACTTCCCAATAAACTTATGGCATCAGTTTCATTTCCCTAATGAAACTTTAGCAAGTTTTCATTTCGCATTTTATTCATTTGGTCAAATTATCATTTCGCATAATTTTACTGCGTCAAGTTTTATTCAGACAAACGTTTATTATGCTAACGTTTTATTTTGGCTTTTATTCATTTGGTCAAATTATTATTTGGCATAAATATAGTTGACGATTAGGTACTAATTATTATTGAACGGGGGGTCGGCGATGTAAAGAATACGTGGCAACAGAAATATAGGTGTCCGCAACATGCTTGGACCTAGTCTTTACAAACTTCTATGAAGCAGAATTAAACATAACACTAAAAGAATATGGTATTTCAGACCACTTAGGTGTGTTAGTAAAAATTCCAATCAGCTCAAAAAATAAAACACCTGTCCTTTCTCAAGAGAAAAGACAGTTTAAACAACACAACCTAGAAAATTTCAAACATGAGTTACAAACTCTAGACTGGTACACAATTTTATCCAATGATAAAAATATGAACGAAAATTACACGACGTTTCACAATATAATAATGACTTTGTTAGATCGGCACTGTCCTAAAATAATAACGAAGTACAAAACCAAACGAAAAAGATCTTGGCTTACGACTGGTATCAAAATTTCATGTAAAAATAAACGCCTCCTACAAATCATTACGTCTCAAACAGATAATCCAATATTACGTAATCATTATAAAACATACGAAAAAATGCTAAAAAAGGCAGTTCAAAAATCTAAAAAACTAAGTTTCATACATAGAATTGAAAGTTCAGATAATATAATAAAAACAATGTGGCAAATTGTTAAAGAATGTACAAATAAACTCCCGCAAAAGAAATTACAAAACATAAAACTAGAACATAATAAACATGTAATAGATGATCCTTCTGTAATAGCAAATATATTAAACTCTCATTTTTTAGAGGTAGGAAAATCTACCACATTGGACTCTCCAAAAGGGCGGCCAGTTATTGCACCCGCAGAAAACTCCATATTTATCCACTCTGTAGAATCCAGCGAAATATATAATATAATACGCAATTTGAAGAATAAAAATAGTTTTGGTTTCGACCAAATACCACCGATATTGGTTAAATATTGCGTAGGTGAGCTATGTCCACCACTTACGTTCTTAATAAACCAGTCATTCTCTGAAGGCTCTATGCCAGACCTTCTTAAAATATCAATCATAAAACCCGTACATAAAAAAGATGATAAAACTGACACCAATAATTATCGCCCAATAGCGCTTTTGCCGACTTTTTCTAAAGTATTTGAAATGGCAATGTCGAATCGATTGTACTCATACTGCGAAAAATATAACATCTTGGATGAAGGGCAAAATGGATTCAGAAAAGACCATTCCACGACATTAGCAGTTTATAAATTTATTAATGAGGCATTAAACATAATAAATAACAAACAATATGCAATAGGGATCCTTCTCGACATGAGTAAAGCATACGATAGAGTTTCATACGAAATACTACTTCAAAAATTATATGGTATAGGAGTGCGAGAGACAGCATTTAAGTGGTTTGCCTCTTATCTACATAACCGTAAACAGCAAGTTGAAATTGATCACATTAACATAGATTCAGGCATAATTAGTAAAGTGGCATCCGATACATCCCAAGCAACGCAGTCAATTCCTCAAGGAAGTGTACTTGGATGTATTCTGTTTTTAATCTACATAAATGATCTCCCGAAAATTATCAACAATAAATGCATCCTCTTCGCTGATGATATGTCTGTAGTTTACCCTTGTGAAAATGATAATGATCTCCAAATAAGTTTAGATAATATACTCTCTAGTATAACCGGCTGGCTCAATGATCATAATTTAGAACTTAATGTAAAAAAAACCAAACTCATGCAATATAAACCCTACCAAAAGCGAGAGCTAAATATTGATTACTTTTACAATAATAGGAAATTAGAATCCGTAGATGTTTTTCCATTACTGGGTCTAAACATAGATACAAGAATTGCCTGTAAAGCGCATACCCAAGTAATATCAGGTAAACTCTCTCGTTTCACTTATGCTCTAAACGAACTTAAGAGATGCACAAACATAAAAACCGCACTTTCAGCTTACTATGCTTATGCACATGCATGGCTAAGATATGGGATTGTACTGTGGGGAAATAGTACTGATGCATCTAACTTATTTGTACTTCAAAAAAGATGCATTAGAATAATAAATAACGTAGACAAAATGGAAAGCTGTAGAGAACATTTTACTGAACTTAAAATTCCTACGCTTGCTTCATTATATATTTTTGAAATTTGTAAGTTCGGAAAAACCAGAAACTCTTCTCTCTTGCTAAAGACCAGTACACGAAAGCATTGAATTTAAGAAATCAAAATAAATTAGCCATTCCCACCTCTACACTAAAACTTCATAGTTCAGGTCCACATGTAATGGCAGTTAAGCTATATAATAAATTACCAAAATATATTTTGCAAAAAAGGGTATTCAACAGATTTGTAAATAAATTAAAGGATTATCTTATAAAAAAATGTTATTATAGTGTAAAGGAATTTACAGAAGAAAACCATAAATAGAATGATTATGATTTATAAATTCTTATTAGTAAAGAAGAGGGTTTAATAGATATATGTATAACAGTGTTAGTGCTAAGTTTAGATTAAGTTAGGTCTTAGGCATGTACCTATGAGCTAGATATTAGCTCTACGTGTAGATGTACTTCTAGGATATATTTAAATATGTATATCTACAATATGTATGCTTTTTGTATTATAAACATAAGCAGTACTGTATTGCAGTGCCCTAACAGGGCTCATGTTGAGGACTATACAATTTACTTTATAAGACCTTTGTACCACATGAAGCAATAAATGATTGAACTTGAACTTGAACTACGCGCGTCGGAGCGTTAGGTTCTCTATGTAAGATCGACTTTGTTGTGTTATTTACACACATTGCCGGCAGCGTATTCGGTATTGTATGGAAAGGTACTTTTTGCCAAACGATACTTTTGACTGAATAATGCTTGGTAAAATGAATTTCGACCAAGTATTTATTTGATAAACAATAACTTGCCATAATAACTTTTGCTAACTGTTTATTTGCTTTAAGTTGTTTTGAGAAATGTTTTTTTGCCAAGTGATAATTTGCGGAAAATTGTTTGGGAAGTAATACTTTGGGAAACGATTTTTGGCAATACATTAGTAAACCTTCAGTAACTTCTCTCTCCGGGAAAGAAGTCAAAGCAGTGCCTATAATGAAATGTCCAGGTGAAATATAACTAAAATCGTTTACATCATCAGCTAATACAGGCAATAAAGGCCTGGAGTTTAAAACGGCTTCTATTTGACATAAAATGGTGTTAACCTGTTCATATGTTAGGACATAGTTTTGTATTATGCGTTTTAAATGAAACTTCATGCTTTTTACAGCAGCCTCCGCAAGACCAGCAAACACTGGCGAGTAGCTAGGTATAAAATGGAAGGCTATGCCCTGTTGAGCTGAACAATCTTGTACCAATATCTGATGAGCCTGCGAAGTCTGAAGTTCATATAGACGGACTAACTCATTCCTTGCCCCTCTGAAACAGCCCCTATTATCGCAGAATACATCTGTGGGTAAGCCTCGTCGTGCTATAAAGCGCTTGAAACAGGCAAGAAAACAGTCTGTAGTAATATCAGAACAAAGCTCGAGATGTACCTATAGCTTTTGTTACAAAGCAGACAAAAACGCAAATATATGCCTTTGTCTGTAAGGCTCGTCTTACGCGAGAATTTTTAATTTGTATTGGGCCTGCGAAATCTATCCCTATCTTTTGAAAGGCTCTGCACGCATGCACCCTTTCAGGGGGCAAGGAACCCATGAGTTGTTTGGCACATTCAGCCTTCATTCTGAAACACAGTAAGCATTTATGGACTAACTTTTTAACGTGTCTGTATGCATTCACTATCCAAAATTGCTTATTTAAGCTAGACAAGAGTAATCTTGGGGCGGCGTGTAATAAACGAATGTGCTCATGATGAATAATCAAATCGGTTATTCGTGACTTAGGTAAGATTATAGGATGTTTTTGTGAAAATGAAACATTTGAGTTTTGAATCCTTCCACCTACTCTGAGTAAGTTTTCCTTATCGAGAAAGGGATGCAGCTGCTTTAAAGAACCACTGACATTTTCATTGCCAGCTTTTAATGTTTTTATTTCGTGTCTGAAATGAATGCTCTGTTCATACTGTATGATTTTATGTATCGCATTTTGTAACTCAAGAAGAGATAAAGAAGTCCCCTGTTTTCGGGAATTTTTGTTTTTTAAATTGTAACAAAACCTTTGTACGTAGGCTAAAACCCGTGTCATTTTATTGAGGTCTGAAAACCTATTGAGAAACTGATAGACATCATTATCCGTCTGAGTAAGGAGAGCTACCATGGCGTTAGAGGATGCAGGACCTTTCTTAACTTCGGGCAGGTCATCTGTTGGAGGAATAATATTAGTACCAAATTCGTACTTACTGTCCTGGAGAAATTGAGGGCCTTGCCACCAAAGCTCGCAGTGAATAAGCTCCTCTGGATCAGTTCCTCTGCTGACAAGGTCGGCAGGGTTGTCATTGCTGGATACATACAGCCAGCGCCATCTAAAGGTTTGCTTTTGTATAACTCTTACCCTATTAGCTACATAGGCGTTGAGTTTCGTCGGCTCTGTTGCTAGCCAGGCAAGTGAAATTTGTGAGTCATAGAATAGATATACATCTTGAATACAGATTTTTAGACTCAGAGTGTCATAGACTCTGTTCAAAAGCTTGGATAATAAGAGCATAGCGTTGAGTTCAAGTCGCGGTACAGTGTGTGTCTTTTTGTCGCAGGGGTTAATGCGAGACTTGGAGCAGAGTAAGTTTAATGTAGCCTTGCCTGTGTCGTCGACCACCCGGAAGTAGACACAACAACCATAGCCTGTAGTGCTTGAAGCGTCAGCGAAGCCAATGAGTTGCACTGCAGTAGCATTTGTTGGAACTTTTATATTTCGAGCACTGTTTAATGGTTGCATTTCAGATAACAAACGAAAGCCACTCTAATTTAATTTAATGTGAAGGAACATCGTTCGATCCTAGCTTCTCAGACCACAGCTTCTGCATATATGCCTTAGCCTTCACCATTACAGGTGACATGAAGCCAAGGGGGTCATAGAATTTTGAAATGTAACTCAATATTTGTCTTTTTGTTGGAGATTCATTGTTAAATGTTTCAGGGCAAGAAAGGACAATCTTTCGCGACATTTAGTGTCAGCCCTAATGTTTTCATGTAGTAATTATTCTTTTGGAAATCTAAATCATCAAATTGTTGTTTGTCTGGAGAAACATCCTGTAGGACTTCTTGACAATTTGATGCCCATTTGTGTGTATAAAAACTGCCTTTACTTAATAAATCTCAAAGTTGTTGCTTAGCCTCAAGAACAGTGTTTAAGTCTGAGTGTGAATAGCAAACATCATCTACATGATGCAATTACATACAATTTTTTAAAATATATGATGCCAATGGATATTCCTTTTCGTGTTTTATTGCAAGTTCGTTCAGACAACGTGTGGCAAGAAAGCTAGAACTTTTCTGACCATAGGTAACTGTATCTAATTGTATACATCTAATTGGATCATTTATGTTCTTTCTCCACAATATATTTTGTAAGCAAGTATGTTTTGGGTTTAGCTCAACACAGCGAAACATTCGTCGTATGTCTTTGGAGAAAGTGTACTCACCTAAGCGAAATAGAAGCATGATATCAAACAGTTCCCTTTGGACAAGAGGTCCGTTAAGAAGAAGATCATTTAGCGATATTTTTTTATCAGTAGGCATGGATGCATCGAAAACCACACGCATTTTTGTGCTTTTGCTATTCTCGTTAGTTACAGCATGGTGCGGCATGAAATAAAGCGGTTCGTCATTGAATTTTAACAAATTAAAATCAATGTAGTGTCCGTGTCCTAACTCAACATATTCATTGATGAACTTGTCATAATCAGAAAGAAGGTTTGTGTTTTTGTGTAGACGTTTTTCGAGATTGAGAAATCTGAAATATGCGAGGTCAAAAGAGTTGCCGAGAGTATTACGTACTTCCTCTAAAGGCACTTTTAATGGCAAATCAACCTGGAACTTGTTTTTTAGCACAGTAGTGTTTTGAAAGATGTCTTCACAGATTTCCTGCTCAGGAATTTTCTCATTGTAAGTTTCTGTTTTCCAAAATTGTTGTAATGTTTCATCAATGTTTGAGTTGCAATCGAGACATAGAAGGGACACCTTACTTATATTATCGCTGTTGTGGTTTGGCAAAGCTCCACCAATAATGTGGCCAAACCTCGTGTTGATGAAGCGTGGTTGCAGATGCTGTTGCTGAGAAGTGTGCTCGGAAAATCGCTCAGTAAATTGCGAAGCAGGTTGCAGGTTCACTGCTTGTTGCTCCGGAAGCAGCACCTGGAACATTATATCAGCGCCCATCAACATATTTATTTCAGACGGGATGTGAAAATCAGCGTCTGACAAATTGACATGAGACGGAACATCAACTGAACTCATGTCAATTTTGTACTGTGGAATTTTGCATGTGATTTTTTCTAGCACATGACAGTTTAGATTAACCTTGTACTCGTAAGGTGTGGATAGTGAAAATACTTCCAGTGGGACAGAATATCTCGCCATATTACTTGTGTCACTGACCCCTATAATATTAGTATTTGTTTTGGTTGGAGTAATACCTAGAGCATCTATCAACTTTGTTGTCACCAGAGAAACTTGGGATGCAGAGTCCAAAATTGCTTTTACATGGATCTCGTTGCCGTTCTGTGAATAAAGCTTAACTTTCACTGTGGGTATTAAAACTTTTTCGCTGCTTGTATTTGAAATTAATGAAATGCTCTGTTGCAGTGGCTTGTCTTCGTGCAACACTGAGTTGTGAGCTTGCTTGCAAATGCTGCAGCGGAAATGATATCTCAGCTCAGCATTCTCCAACGCCAAGGCGCGTTTTTCATGAACATCAGGAAGTCTGCCACGGTTGGATCAGAGTCGTTGCTGCGCTCCAGTTGGTAGGCTCGGGACGTGTACGTGTCTATTTTGCGATACAAAATGCATAAGAGAATGGGATCCCAAGTCTCAGTATTGATGTTGAGATTTTTTAACGCAGCTAAACATTGTTTAACCTCAGATACAAATGATCTAATGTTGCATGGAGTAGATGCTTGATTAGAACTGAATTTTTACAGAGCATTTATATCAAACAACGTGTTTAGGTGGTCATTTACAATTTTAAACCTATGATTGTATCTTTCATCAAGCAATCGAAGTGCTTCATTGTAGCTTTCAGCGTTCAAAGGAAGGTTTTTTATAATATCGAATGGTTCTTTTTGCAGGAAAGACCTGAGATAATATAATTTCTGAACATTGTCGATTCTATCCTTGTGAATTATAGCAGAGAAGAGGTTGATGAAAAGGGTATATTCGCTGTACTTACCAGTAAATGTTTGTATTTGAATAGTCGGTAACTTTGTCTTGAACAGCGGACTCCCCTCAGTGTCGGGAGTGGACTTAAGCTTTAGAGCTTCATTCAGCTTGGTTAAGATTACATAGTATTTAGATTCACAGTCCGCGACGTCTTCGGGGTCTGTTTCATCGTGTGCAAGTAAAGCGAGAATTCGTTTGTTATAACCTTCGTATTCAACAAATAACTCGGTGATTCATGACCTCTTTGATTGTAATGTCGTTAGAGGAGTTTGTTGAACGTCTTGCTCATTTTGAACGAAAGAATACAGACGCGTTATTGAAGCCTTTGTATAGCCTCTAGAGGCACGAAACTGTTTTAATTCCATTTTATATACTTTGTAGCACAGAAATAACTATTGTAATATAATGTAACTGAAATGTTAGTTATGTTAAGTACTGCGAATAGCCGTGTGAAATCAAAACAAAATGGAGTCGTTGACTTACAATACAACTAGCAACGTGTTGCGTACAGTCACGTAAAATGGCGTCGTGAGAACCCACCGATAATGATGATGAGAATTCCGTCCAATAGTGTTGCAGCACTCGACGTGTCACTTCGATGACGTGATCGCTGATTGGCCCTCAGCTTGATCTTGCGTTAGCGCTGGGAAAATGGCGTCTGTAGCGTTGAAATGAAATTCACCGGTTGACGACCGTTGTTGTAATTTCGCGACGTATTTTGTATTTTGTTGGATTATACCTTGCGTCTCGTTCTATCTTGAAAGTTCCTCCTACGTCTATCTGTGTCACCCACGAATACTGTTGCGTGAAATGACACGTCGGAGGAAAAAATGGATATTGGATAGATATTGACGAATATGTAATAATTGCGACGAAAATTGTCGAAGATAATATTGTCTCGTAGGTAGCGTGACCTTTTATGATGCTGCCTTATATGGTTCACTCACGAACTTCTCGCAAGTTATCTTGACCTGATCCTCGCCGCCACGCGCTCCGATCCTCGTTTTCTTCCGTGGGCTCGATGTGGACCAATTTTGTGCGCAGCTTGTGGACTGTATCTTGGGTGATAGCTTATTGGGCACAAAAATAGAAGCTCTGGCGGTGGCTTAATTGGCTTTATTGAAATGGCAGAAAGATACACTGTATTGATTGCACAACCTAAATTAGATGAGTGACAAATTGACATATTACTTTTTTATACGGAAACAAAAAAATCTCTTGTTGGTGTTGCCAACAAGAGTAACAAAATAAAAAAAAATTGGAAAACGACGATTTGTGGCAAAAGGATTTTCATTTTTTTTTTTAAATGGCTATAATTTTTTTTCACTCAATTTTTTTTACTTATAACCAGTATGACTTGCCTTATCACCCGGTTCCGGCTTGACGTTGAGTTTTGGGACACCCTGTATAAAAATGAATTGCTGTTCGTTAGTCTCAGTAAAACTCGAGAACGGTTGGACCGATTTAGCTAATTTTCGGTTTTTTATAAACACAAAGTACAGGAAATGTTTAAAGGGTGAGAAAATAGGAAAAAATACGAAATCTTTAGCGGTGCGAAGTTTGCCGGGACAGCTAGTTCCTCATAATCTTCTTTACCTACACCAGAATAATACAGAGACCATGGTCAGATGAGTAGACCAGCTGTCCGCCCTTTCTTCTGAGTTCTATTTTGTTATGTAATAATATTATTAAAGTTACGTAAGCATGTTTGTTCGGTCGGTCGGTCTGTCGTTCGTTCGTTCTTTCGTGGTTTGTTTTTGCGTTTGTTTTTGAAACCATCCATTCATTCAGGATTCCCTGTCAAAAATTCCAGGCGAAAAGCGCAAACTGACCATCCCCTCGTCCCTTGGCTACGGCGAGCGCGGCGCCGGCAACGTCATCCCACCACACGCCACCCTGCACTTCGAAGTCGAGCTCATCAACATCGGCGACTCCCCACCCACCACCAACGTCTTCAAGGAGATCGACGCTGACAAAGACAACATGCTTTCGCGCGAAGAAGTGAGTAAAGAAGTCTGCCGCCTCTTACTTCTGCGCCGCCGAGTAGATTATAAGATGACCGATGAAATGACCGATGAGGAGATATACAAACTGACGCACTCATTCCGTTGGTGGCTTATCATCTTCTGGTTGACGGCTCTCTTCTGCATGTTCGCTATGTAAGCGCCAGGGTTGTGTGGCCTGGTTGGTACGGTCAGACGCGCGGTGTGGGCTTTCTGGTGTGAGACGCGCGGGTTGTCTGGGCGGTGTGAGTCGCTCCGTTGCCTTTTACAGATGATGATCATACTGTGTCTCAGGGATCTTTATTAAATTGCTCTAGGCTCCCAACTAGTACGTTAGTTCCATATTCGGTATGAACATTTAGATCCACGTTGCACTAAAGACGTATCTATCCGTTTGATTCCAAATATGTTTTGAAAGTTTCAATGTACCGGCGCGGCGCGACTCGACCGTCTGTGTCAACGACGTTTAGTATAGAATCTAGTTTATCTGAGCCATTTTGGCGTACCAACATTCGTATCGACTTGCGTCAGCTGGTCGATACGAAAGCGCAATTTAGCAGTTTATTCCAAATTTCAAATATTGCATTTTAAAATTGATTAAGAGTAGTGTAAAAGGGCATCACTAAGGTGCTCTTTTTATCGTATCGTTATAATATAATCTGATTGGCATTGTCCTAAAAAAATTGAAAATAACATATATTATCTCAAGAAAATATTTAATTTTGGGAGCTTTGGCTTTATATTTAAGGCTGATGTGATTTCTATTCAAACAAAATAAGATGAAAAGCACGGAAAAAATCTGTATAAGAACTCTTTAAATAAACAAGATTTAAGGAGACTTCCAATTCGGAATCGAAAAAGATAACTAACTATACTGTAATATTTTTTTTATGGAATACCAAGATGTCAACTTCTTACGGTTTTTCGTTCCATAATACTATTGCTACTTTTGTTCAATTTCATACCTTTCAAGTTAAGTGTCATTTGTAACTTTTGTCAATATTTGGGACAATGCCTATTGTAGTATCATTGAAAGTTCGTACGGAGCGCGATATGTAGCTGATATCTATCCTCCTCTATCAAGACTGTCGGAGAAAGACCACCATGATACCACGCTCAGTACGACTCCACTGACTCGAAGGCACAACAGCTTCGTCTATACACGATGCAAGTTTGATGCTTAAACTTAATAGGGTAGTTCATTTAATCCTACATGCTTATACCTTTTCACACTTATGTGGATATACGCAGACATTATTGTGACTCTAACGGGACACGAGATATGTAGTATGTAGTAGCAGTAGATATGTAGTGCCTGCAAAGGCGCCGAAATGCTGGGAATACAACGGTAAGGTCCCGTTTTGTCTTACAATAATGCCTGATATGCATGCATAAGCGGCTAAACCCCGGTTTCTCGAACGCTAATAGTCTGTTAATCTGCTGTTAACAGCTGTTTTTTTCCGTAGTTTTTTTTATATCCTTTTTCTAACTGACAGCTGTTAACAATATATTAACAGACTGTTAGCGTTCGAAAAACCAGGTGTGAGGATCTCACTGGAAGGCTCCTTCTCTCAGACAGAGAGTGATTTCATGCGCTACGATCACTACAGATACGCTGGTTTTGATTTTTTTCTTGGCACTTAAGCCGCATTGTTACGAACTTATTGGACTTGTACCGGGTGACCAATTTTTGCCACTCGAATACTTGTTAATGTACACCAGTCATCTTAGTAAAAAAAACACTCTATACATAAAAGCAACGAATTTTCGTCATTTTAGACGTTTTAAGCTGATACTGACACCTTTAGCAACAGAAAGCCTATAGACTGGAGCAATAATCTTAATTCACTAAAATGTGCATGCACTACCACCCGAGTAGGTTGCAGTTTTTACTCACTTAAATTAAACACTTTGTCCGAGCCTGCTAAGATCGTGACAACGCGGCCTTAGCGTACAAATTGACTAACATAATTTACTCTGAATAAAAAGTCATGACGAATACTTACTGAGGGTGGATCCCACGACCTCATCTGCGAGGGTCCAACCGATTCATTGTCATCGCTTTGATTTACGACTGATAAGTACCTACCACAGCTTTGAACTAACAACCTTAATTGAGGCATGAGAGCCAGAGCGGCATAACTGTTTGTAAAAGTCAACGAGAAAAAATTAAGCCCTAATTTAAATTGTTACTTTGGTGAATCAATTAATTTCATAATTTTTTGCTGTCTTACGCATTTTTAATGTGATCTTTAAGTGATTTTTTAACCCTAGGCATCTTAGTCATTTATTTATTTTCTTATAGGTATTGAAAAACTGATAGGCCACTCTGGCTCTCATGGCCTCAATTGAAAGTTATAAAAATTACATGAAAGCTGGGGATATTAGTTATTATTATGATTGTGTAACATATTATTTAAAAAGCATCTTGATTCAATAATTTTGTACTCGGGTTTCCTGCTATAATAGTTTTAGCGAAGGAGTCTATATTTAGTATAGACTCTATACACCCTGAATTGTTATTCATCATCGTGAACTGAATGGTGACTAAGAAATCGGGCTGTATTTCACCCATTTCCATAACTTGATATTTAATTACACTAGTTTTAAGCCCTTTTCATACTGTTTCTCTACTGTCAAAGGAAGCATCCGGAGGTTATTTCTAAGAACCCAACAATTTATTGAGAGCCATAAATTGAATCAACGCAGTGAGAAAAGGGTTTACGTTTTTAGTATTTAAAAGCTTTTAGATGATATTTACTAATCACATTGTTTTTTTTCTTGCCTCTCCAATTCTGGAGCGACTCCTTCTTGCTTGGCAATATGTAGGTATTTAGATATAATCAGCACCAATATTATTCTGAACCTGAATTGGTCGATCTGTATCGAAATTTATCTATAAAAATTATGGCTGTCGAACACTGGATTTGGCGATACAACCTGTTGTTGCAACTTGGGTTTTTTGCGTTAATACTGATACAACATCTGTAATCGTCTGGTAGGGGAGAGTAGGTAGGATTCGTACACCAGGAGCATTCGTACAACGGCCATAATTCGAATACGCAAAGTAGTAGTGCCTTCGTATCTTTGTATGTGATGCCCATTCACACGCATAATCTAACCGCGGAGTGGCTCGCCCGTGCGGCCGCCGACTGCGATGTGATAGGACGTTACGTGTTTTCGCTTCGCGTAAATAATTTTTCGATGCAACTTTAAACGTGTTTTTCTTCTAAGTTTTGCTGCCAATGTTAACTGATTCTTTGTGGTGTTTCGGTACATATTTCAGTTTATTCTTTCGCCATTTACTTGAAGATAGTCTCAGCAGTTATTTATATTTTCAATATATTAGTAAAATTTCTTGGTTGGGGTAGCTTCGTACAGGTCTGAACGGGGTGGATTCGTACTGTACGAATGTATGATATACAATCTTTATTGTCGTAGCTGATCGAGCTTGATTTACCATCGACATCTGCTCAAGGATGAAGTGAAATGAAATGATCAAACCCTACCCTAAAGTGGCTAGAGATGTGACAAAAAAGTCCAAAAATGGTAAACAGCAGATACTTTCGAAAAAAAAATTGGCTAGACGAAATAGAAAAAGCAAAACAGTTGAAGAAGCAAGTGCAAGAAATAAAACAAAAAGCTAAAGAGATGAAGAGGTCATTAAATATAATGTCGGGTAAAGATATATTAAATAAACCAAAAAGAAAGAGGCAAAGTTCTTGTTCTTCCATTGAACAGATTGCTGAAGGATCTGATGTGGAGAACGAAACTCCAGTTTGAACTGAATTCGTGAAAGAGAAAGGCTTTCTAGTGAAGTTCGAGAAGAAAAAAATCTTTCAAACACTATGTTGGTCAGGTGATTACAAAATATAGTCCCACTGAGTACAAAGTTAAATTTTTAAGAAAGAAATCCTGGAAATTTGTTTTTCCCAATAACACAGACGAAGGGACTGTTTACATATCAGACAAAATCGTATATATATTGCCGGAACCCAAATCTGCTTCTACAGCAAGAACAGCTAACATTTAGCTTTCATAAAGATCTGTCTATGTACAATGTGCATAAAGTAGATTCATAAAAATATTATGACTCGTGTTACCCTAATCGTAAATATTATTGTTGATTCATTCCTCTAAGACATAAGAAGTTAAATAATATTAAAACAAAAAGTTTAACTAATTATTGTATTTAAAACTATTTTATTATTAAGTACTTAGACACCCAAGGCTGATTCTGTGAAATTTTGTTCTCGATAAACGTTAAATTTCCTATAAATAGCATTATTAATCATGATGTACGGAGGTACCCCACCATGTACGAAAGTACCCCAACACATGTACGAAGCTACCCCGTGAGTGGGTACATTCGTACGACTTCCACTTTTTTTTAAATCGTCATATCTTGGCCACACTTTCTATGAACAAGTCGTCTAAGGGAATATTGTAGGCAAATATATAGGCAATCTAGCATTGCTCAAATTGTTTTCAAATAGCGTTTAGCTTTTCTGCTATAGGGCTCGAAGTGAAAAGTGTATGAATCCTACCCACTCTCCCCTACAGACGATTACAGTTTTATTAGTTACCGAAATTATTTTCGGGTATGAATCGTTTGTCTATGCTCAATGGTTATTGTGTAAGCTTGGTACTCAAACGCAACCTAATTTGTCAACAACTGTATTCGTTAAATCAGATTTTAAGGGACGCAACAGGAATCAAGGTGAGTGTTAGTGTACATTTTCTGTCTACAGTGGTATTTTGTTTTGCAAAAAAATTATTCACGGTCACGGAAAATGGGTGCGTTCAGTGTTTTCTTTCGTGCAAAATGCACAATGTCACAAGTTCGGTGCATGGATACTTTGAAGCTGAAAGTATGTGCGAAACAAAAATGCTATTGTAGAAACAATTTTCTTGTGTGGTGTAGTGATACAACTAGTCAACTAAGGAGCCGTTTTTCAACACTTATATAGGCCGAGTTGCATCACTTTCATGAATTTGTCGCTTAAAAAGCATTTAAATAAAATTCTTCATATAAAAGTCGATTTAAATAGAGACTTTAGTGATATTTAGGAATTGGTGCAAGTCGGCCTTACTCCCAGATTTTCGTACACAACCACCTGTTAATCTTCTGTTGTGAGCAGTCAATAGTTTTACTTTGTATGGACTCCAGTCAACTGAAAGGTGCAGTTAACAGTAATTTAACATATGGTTAGTGTATGAAACACAGAACAGTTCTCTTTCATATTCATTCCTCTTCAGATGTTCTATAAAACCACAGTTTAACCGCAAAGTTTGTTTGTGAAGCTGACAGTTGAAAAACAGCCTCTTAGTACTGGAAGTGCAGGCCCGTGCAAGCTAGCGTTTGATCAAATCCCCCGATAAAGTTTTTAGAACAATCGCCCATCGCTAGTGTAAGCTCAAATTTGTGAGTCAAGTACGTCGAATGAACACAAATTCATCTAATAAGTAACGCATCGCTGACTCTACCTGCCCATAGGAGCGGGTATTACGCTCTCGAATCCGGTTTTCCACAGCCGAGGATGGTATCCAAGATGATTGGTATAGCTCAAGATTTGAGGCGTATGATTAGGCCTCTCTCGGACCTTGCGTTTTTACCAATATTAGGAAGACAGCGTTATTATAGTGAATAATCTTAACATATTCGCTTACTTTCATTATAGATAATTATCATTATTGACGACCTCTGTGGCGCAGCGGCTAGCGCATGTGCCTACCATGCGAAAGGCATTTTTTCGAGTGGTTCCGTGCTTCGCAAGGCACGTTAAGCAGTTGGTGCCGGCTGTCGTCGATAGATGGCAGTCGTTAAGCCAAGTCAGAGGCCCTAAAGCGGCTTGAAATCTTCTGACAGTAAGACCAGCCACTAGTCTCACAAGCCTCTACTAATCCGGACTAGGCCCCCGTGGTGGTGGCCTATACCTTCCTCAGAGAAGAGACCCGTGCCCCTCGTTGAGGACATAATGGGTTGATGATGATAGAAAGAAAGAAAAGTAATTTATTTAACGCCCCACAAAGACGTATACAGATACATCATTATATAAATAGGAAATAAAGATAAAAGCAGAAACAGAACGCTTATAAAGCTTGCATTTTCGCAAAACGGCAGCGGCTGTGGTCCTCTGTATTCGAATTAACCCTTCTGATCCAACGGGTCATGAGGCAACAAAATACAGACGTAGGTATCACTCATTAGTCAGCTAATTTGTGTAAATTAATTGAAATGTTATTGATTGCTCTAAAACAAATCTCACAAAGACCAGCTTAATACTAATGCGATGTGGCAATTTAACAGACTTAAAATGTGAATTATCAGACGCAAATAAATATGACTTTACTCTAATTTAAAACAAAAAACTTTCGGTAGACAGAACAAACGCCTAGATAGTACTGGCCAATCACTTTAGAATTGTAGTGGTACTTTAGTATCGTTTGGTAAATAGTCTAGCCTTGAATCACTTAGACCGATGAGCGGTCGTTTTATAGAGAGATTTTCTTTCGTGCTGAGAGAGAGATACATTGATTCTACGTCATGAATTGCAAAGGGATTTTCTAACTGTCAACTGAGAAATATCATTAACTTAGTATTTATCTTACTATTTTTAACATTGTTGCTAATTTCTCAGTCTCCTAAACGGAACTCTAAAAGACTAGTGGACAGTAAATGGTCGTCTCCTCGTGAAAATACAACGAGGTTTAACTACAACTTAATAATTTGCGATTCATCGCACTGTTCACGAAAAGATTCAAAATGTTTTTTTGTTATGTTCAGTCAACATAAATCCAATAAAAGATCTTCAAGCAATTTTATTTCCAGGTTACCTAACCTATATATAGAATCAAACACGTACCTAAACAAATTCTATTTAACATTGTACTCAGCTCAGAAGAGTCATAGAAGTACTTAGCAAATCAATAAACTATCAGTGTAAAGTTTGAAAAGAAAACCGAACGAATAAAGTTGATTATTGTAACGATCGTTAGATTTATCAAATTGGCTGAAAACCGGGAGGCCCCGGTTTCGGCCGCTCTTCCCGCCTACTAAGCTCCATTTTCTCCCCAGGTCTCCGACTATCTTAAGAAGCAGATGGTGCCCCCGGACGGTGGCGAGATGAGCGAAGACGTCAAGCAAATGCTAGAGGGTCACGACAAATTGGTAGAGGAGATCTTCCAGCACGAGGATAAGGACAAAAATGGCTTCATCAGCCACGAGGAGTTCTCCGGTCCGAAGCATGACGAGCTCTAGGAGCTGGACCTGCCGGGCCCTCTCCGTCGCTTGGTCAAGCGTCGAAGATACCCCAAATTCATGTTGCTCTACGTGTTTGTTGTCAAGATCATCATGTTTATCCAGGTCATTCACCAGGACTGGTGGGAGGGAGGGTTCGAGAAGCCCGCGGAGGTGTGCATTTCGGACTCCGGACGTTAGTCAGTGGATATTCTTTGCGTATAGAATGACAGTATATATTTAGTATCTGGGCTCCAAAAGTGACGAACAGGAGGAGAGCGTCGTCAATATTAGCTACTGCGCCTTATAAACTGTCATTCGCTGTTAAAATTCAAAGAATATTTCATAACCATGCTGCTAACTCGAGACTTTCTTACTGAAAATATTTTCAATTTCAATGCCAGTGACAAAATTAACTTCAGACCAAAGTTTGGGTAGTTTGCTCCAAGCGTTAGAAATGCGTTTAGTCAGTAAATTTCGCAACCATCTCCTGGGTAGAAATGTTTCCGCACATTTTGTAATTCATTTGTTACTTAAGCTTCAAACTAGTGTACCGTACTAAATATTATTTAGTTCTGCTGAGTACCTCTTTTAAAGTCTCAGCCTATTTATATTTGGCATTGTTCCGTGTCAAATATACTTGCAGTGTTGAAAATACCTGCAAGTACAGAAGAAAGTGTTTAGTTGGCAGCAATGACGTCCGGTGAGCGTAGGTGCATCGCCGCGGGACTTTCTTGGTAGCGCTAGGGTTATGTTTGGTCAACACGTAGGGCTTCGTCTGTTCGGGGTTGGGGGGCCTGTCTGGAGGGCGCGCTTTAGGAGCATATCGCGGGTGCTGCGTACGAGACTTTCCAAGCGTACTTAGTGTTCTAATATATGTATTAATATAGGTACTTACCTTGTGACCAGTGCCACTCCACTGTCGCGATTTCGATCCAACTGCGCTGAAGTAAAAGTCAATTCTTAGATTGTATATTCTGTTAGGTCTTTTTATATTTTACCGATTTTACGTTTGTTGGCGAGACTTTGTTGTAATAGTTATATATTTGTATGAGCTTAATTATACTGATTCTGTTGGTCGCAGTTTGGTGCATAATAATGTCCAAAGGTTGACTTATTAAGTGATTGTTTTGTTTTTAATCTTATCATTTGTTTTGGGACCAACCTTTTGAAAACCACCTTTCAATTACAGAGCATTTCCTAGTTAAGTTCAGCTACTTATGCTGCTATATTATATCACATACAAAGTAAATTTAATGTTGGTTGTGTAGTATACAGGTTATACCTGTTTAGGGTAAAATAATATCCGATCACAATTGATAATTATAATTATAACTGTGTACCGGGGCAAGACCCCTTTGTTGTCAATGTACTAACAATTTGATGTCTGTAGTTGTCTGATTCTGTAACTCTGTTAATGTAAGTCAGTGTCACGATGAATGTACCCAAACGCTAAAATAATTTTATTAAACTTATTCTACGACAAATGACATTTTTTATTTAAATATTTTTTAACTACGCAATAATGCGCGCCCAGATTGTCTAACGACCTGGGCCTCGATTTTGTTAGTGCATTATAGTACGATGACAGATACACGGTCGGCTCACGTGACGTGTTTTTTCATACCATTGACGTGTTTAAGGTTTGATATGCGTGCGCGCGTCGACATGAAGCGGCAATGCAACTAAATCGCCACGTTCATGCAGTTGTCATTATACTACAATGCATTAGCAGCATCTAAGTTCTGGTTACGGTAGCGAGGATTCCCTGTGTGCGGGCGACACAAGACCAGGAAGCTTGGAGACCATGAGGGGGCCTATGTCCTACAGTGGACCTATCAGTCCAATGGCTATGATGATTTATTTTCTTAGTTTTATTTTGAAAGAAAGAAAGATAAACGTTTATTGATGACTAAACGAACTTCTAAAGTGAAGTTCTATCATAATTATACGAAGCGCCTCGTCCGACGAGATTAGTAACTGAAAAAGAAGTATTATTAGTATTTATACACATGTAGTAACACATAAGTGACACTACTCGGCACTGTAGTTGAGAGAAAATTAGATAGTTTGATTTTATCTAAGAAACTAGATTTTTAATTTTTGCAAGCGGGTATTTCAGTTTTCTTTTGTCTGCGCTGCACCGGCCCGTCATTGCTACGTCATTTAGTTTAGAGTATTTATTGATCTCATTGATCATTTATTTTACGATATTGTCATTTTAGTTGTTGGGCGGGAGGGAGTTACTAATCTCTTCGGACGAGGCGCTTCGTATACCTAATTATGATAGAACTTCACTTTAGAAGTTCGTTTAATCATCAATTATACTCTCGCCTCTTCCTCTAGATTAGTAACTGAAAAAGAAGTATTATACACATGTAGACTTTGATAGTGTATCGGAAAAAATGATCAATGATATACAATTATAATATTGTAAATTTATAGTTTCATTTGTTCACTGAAAAGGAAAAAAAAGACAATATATAACAGCGTTATCGCGTCTTATCTAATATAATGTAATTATTATTATAACAGCTACAACTGTTACTAATTACCTATTTGTATTCAATCACATGAATATTTAAAAAAATAATTTTAATCAACTAGTAGTCCATGATCGAAAATAAATCGTTCGATTTAATAATGATAAGAAATCGTGATTCTAAGTGAAATATCTTAATTTCCACCATGAATAACTGCTTGTCCTAAGGACAAACTTTTGCTAATAACAATAGATCTATTTAAAGAATTGGTAAAAGTGTCGGAGCCTTCACTCCAACCTGCTGTGTGTGTAGCGGATTGTATAATGTTCACACGCAGCGCATGCGGGCGCCCCGCGGGCGCGGGCGCATGCCCGAGATGTGGCCGCATGCCGTGTGCTTTGTCTCGAAAATATTGTGGGATCTATGTCGTAGGACGATTTGATAAATTGGATTTTCGCAAAAATCCTAGGTGTATCGCGAAAACACGGATTATTGGATAATGGCTTTGACATTACTCAATCTTACTGAAAAAAAATAGGGCTTTTGCAAAATCGCGAGTTCTTTTAGTAGGATTGTATATCCTGAACTCTGATTGGTTTGATCGTCGTTTTATTTATGTAAGCAAGCAGAGCTTTAGCGGGACATACTGAAGGTTTGTTCGTACACTAAGATAATGATAGAACAGGTGGCTAACTCACTGGTCTAGATATCTTAATTATGTCTGGAATTTTAATATTTATACGGTCATTGGAAGATAGGATTTATGTACTTTAAAGGTACCAAATGTCTGAACACGATGTGCAGTTTCGAGAGCCAATAACGTTACTGCTTTTTTTTTATAATAATTTAACGTAAGGTCTTCGTTAGGATATAATGTACTCAAATTATTTAAGACCAGATTAGTATCCCAGGTTAACTTGTACTTAGATAATGGAGCTCTAAGGCGAAAAACCTCTCTTAAATAAGGCATAGAATTAAAGCGGCAGTTCAATATTTGAGTTATGGTAGGTAAAAAAATTCAAAACGCATGTTTGCAAATTAGTTTAGCAGTAAAAACTGAGCAGTAAACTAAATAAAAATGAGTCATAAAATTATTTAAACGGGCATTTCAATAAATACTGAGCAGTGGAATAGTTGAACTGGGCGGTTAGGCGCGTACAGTTAACAAATCGTAATTGGTTAGTAATACATTTTATTTAAGCAGTTCTATAAACGATGAGGCGGTAAAATCTATTCCTTGTGTATTTCATCATTGAATGTCAAGAAGGGAAAAAATATGAAGCATAACCATACATCATATTTTTTTTCCTTCTTCACATTAAATGCTGAACATGAACATTGAACACATTACCTTATGTTTTACATGGTCGGAGAGTAAAACTAAAGAACATTACGACAATCTGTAAGTATTTATAATTTGGCATTAGGATACATGTTAAAATTAGGATAAAAAAACTAAGATACATGTTAAAAGTCAAATGAATCAGCGACATAAACTTATTGTATAATAAGAGCAGGTTTGGCTTACAATCTGTAAGTATTTATAATTTGGCATTAGGATAAATGTTAAAATTAGGGTACAAAAACTTTAAATATGCAAACTCTAAAAAACAAACGCATTAAACTCCGCCCCTTTTAACGAAAGTTTGCCTCTCTTTTCAATCAAAGTGACGTCCGGATGCTACCGCTCACTTCGAACTGCCCATTCGAACCGTTTTACTGCTCATTAATTTATTAAACTACTCGAGTAATTTTTGCACTGACATTGAATGATGAAATAACCGACCAATATTTTTTTACTTACTGCTTATGTTTTACTGACTCACTAATTTACTAACCGCCGAAAAATGTAATTACTGCCCATTAAATTTTTCAACTGATCATAATAATTTCTGTATTGTTTAAATAACAGTTGTAAAAATTATTTCCCCTTAAAAAATCTATGCACTCTGTCGCCTTTTGATATGTTTGGGCCTAGCAGTAAAGAAAGAGAATTCAAGGTGCCATAGCAGTAATCTTCATTAAACAGCTGTATAAGAAAGTAGATGAAATTAGGAACGAATGCATTGTAAATATGTATGTATATACATACAGCGTTCCTGTTACAACAAATCCACCATTTTTTATGACATACGTCGTATGGTTTTACTGAGTCTCGTGATAACGACATATGGCAGCTAGCAAGCTCCGTCTTGATAGTGCTTCCCTGATAAGATGCCCAAGTTGCTTAACTGAGAGCTGAAATGAGATATCAACGCATCACATGATGGGGAAAAAAGGTGACTGTATTGAAATAATTAGGTAGGTAGATAAACTGGGTACCATGGCTGGGAGGGCCAATAGGGCACGACCACTATGCCTTGTGTCTTGTCTTTGATAATTTTTCGGAGAACTTTTAATACCATAGAAAAAGGGGGAAAGCATGAAATAAATAATCCGACCAGGAAACAGTGAATGAATCCATTGCAATGGCATTTGGATCCCTATGCCGTGAGATATACTCGTAATCTGCATATTTTTTATTTATTCGGCTTGCAAACAGATCAATCTTCGGTTTGCCGAATTTCTGAATAAGAGACTGAAGTGGCCCAGGTCCTGGTGTCCAGTTCCCATTCTAAGTCCGGGTGAGTCCTTCTCGATTCATCGTCAGCAATATTATTATCACTTGATTTAAAATACGATGCAAAAATAAAAAGTTTACGAATTTCGCACCATTGCCATATTTCTCGGGTTAGGTTAGGTTGTATGAGATGAGGGAACTGGACAGCTGTCGTCCTATTTTATATGAAATTGTGGTGGAGTTATCTATACGCATAAGTATTTGAAAGTTATAAAAATCTTGCACAAACACTTTTAGAACTTTAAGAGCTCAAGATAATTAATATGGCGTTCTTTTTCGGTAATAAACCACTGTCCACTCGCGGTTTCGCCGTTACAGGTCGCTCCCCACCCCGTAGTTGAGGCGTCAGAAAATATTTAAATAACGTAATCGTCAGTGCGAATGCGATAGACAGAGGATTCGATATTTACAATACAACCACCAATTAATATAAACTTTAATAGAGTCGGGAAGAGTCACAATACGGTTGTACTCGTAATCATCGTTTTGTTTCAAACAGGCCTGCGGTGCGCAACAACTTTGCGACCGGTTCCATATTTTTTGTGAACCCATTTAAAGGGACATTGTTAGGACCGATTGGCAGAACGCGGAATTCGTAAATTTTGTACCGAATCAAAAATAAACCGTAGATATTTTCTAGATTCTTCATGAATATTGAAGATAATTTTAGCATTAAGTTCGCGTTTGTACTTTTATTTTTGTAAAACTGTGCAATAAATAATATTAATTAATCAAAACATAATATGCGTCTTTTATGTAGATCTAAAGTTGCCATGAAAGAATCTGGGGTAATTAACTTTAAGACTGTTCGCATATCGTCCAGTTTAAAATGGTCCCTTTTTATGAATTAGTTTAAACCGAAAAAAGGTTAAGATGAACCGCATTTTGCCATTGGGTTTCGGAGTGGGGAATATAATTGATATACATTGGCCTTCACAAGGCTCGACTTAGGTTATTGCCCCTATAGTTATAAGGTTTTCAATTGCTTCCAAAAAAAATTATGTTTTTCAGATTCTAAGTGTCTTGATACTGGCACAAATTGATAAGATCGTGTGAGCTTTTGTAACAAGAGACCATTGACTAATAAAGTGAGCTAAACGTTGAGCGAAGGTACTTAACTGTATCTAGAAACGGCGGCGCTGAGCTTGGCCCGGCGGGGGATGATGATAAGACGGTCCCGATGAGTGCGCGTGCGGCGGCGGCGGCGGCGGCGGGCCGCTCCGCCACTGCTGTGGGGTCCCCTGCGACCTGCACGCAGGGGGAGGAGCTCGCCGCGCCGGTTTAAATATTTTACAAACGGTGTTTTCTGTTTGCTCGCCGTATTCTCGATAGCAGAATCTGCTTTTAGCTCCACGCCAGACTTATTCTGATTTCAATATCTCGGCAAGCCCTTCGCCGAATAAACAGAAGTCAATTTTAGTTTGTATGATATGATCCTTTTTAAGTTCAAACAAAATGAAATTTCTCCTTGTAACGGAGTCTCCATATTGAATGTCACAGAGGATTCTGCCTTACTTCCGGGAACGAGATGCATAGTTAGGACTTCAGATAAAACAGGAAATTGCACTTGCCATTTGTTTTTGCTTTGTTTCAATTCCCTTGTTACGTTTTACAACATAGTCTGAGTGCTTATACTGAGTTTTGTCCTTCACTTTCGGTAGCGAGAGCGTTTGCAGTTTGTATAGGAGTGACAGAGCGCGCCACCTAGTTGTCTCTTTGTCACTCCTATGCAAATCGCAAACGCTCACGCTATCGAAAGTGAATGAAAAAACTCAGTATACGCACTCTGGAATTGCTGCTTTTATATCTTTGGAGCATCGATATTTTTACAATTTCCTGGCGTCAGATATATAAATAGAAACTCTGTGCATTTGTCTTTAACAAGACCCTATGTAGCCACGTATTGAAGACGGTTAGCTAGTTAGTTCGAGACGTAATTAGTTATGTCTGGTCCATACTTTATGGAGAATTGGGATCTTCAAATAGTATTTTTGCAAAATGTCCGTATCTAACTCAGTTTCTTTTTCAAGTGGAGTAGATGTCGACGGTGATGGGGCCACCGGAATATTCATCACCTCAGATAATGTGCTGGGACATTCCTGTTCTGGTTGAGGTGTTAGCGGCTGTGCCACAAGCGTAGGCTTATCTTGAGTGATTAACTCTTGGATATCGAACATTCGATTTCAGGATCGGGAACCTCAGATAACCAGTCATCGTGTATGAACACCGATTCTTCTGGTAGGATCATTTCACAACAGGTGATAAAAAGCAAGATAACCATTGTCGTTTATTGTAAGTAAATACCTACATAGTAGCAAAATGGTAAGATGTGTTTCGAGACAGCCCCAATGACAGCTCAGGTACACACTTATTGGTCAATAACGAAAATACGTTATAATACTACGTTCGTATTAGTACTAGGTGTACAATACGTTGGGTATGACAGATTTCCGTCACAAAGGTTAGGTAGCAATCCCCAGTGGATTGAACGCCAACCGTGGTATGATTGTGTGAAGTAGCCCCAATGACATACCTCGAGTACATTCATAACAAATGTGAAAGCAATATAATTATACAAAACTAACTCAATACTAAGTAACTCGACTTTAAGCTAAGCGCTATAAGTTACAGCTTGAAAAGGCGCGGGTTTCGTCGAATGTAAACATTGCAACAAAGTAGACATGTACCTGGATCGTGAACCTATGACGCTGTCCAGTGCGGGTAATATGGGCGACGAATTTTCATCACTACTACTTTCACAATTCCTTTTTTTTGTTCTAATTTACGCAATTCCTTTCTCAATAGCAAAACGTCCTCTTCGTAGTTCTTCGAAAGCTTTCTTTTCCGCATTTTTTACGCACTTTTTAATTTTAAACGACGCGAAAAGAAAAAAGTGACTTGAGTGGTAACGCACTTAAATGTGAATGACGTAGCATTGACGGGCCGGTGCAGCGCAGACAAAAGAAAACTGAAATACCCGCTTGCAAAAATTAAAAATCTCGTTTCTTAGATCTTATGATCTTAGATAAAATCAAACTATCTAATTTTCTCTCAACTACAGTGCCGAGTGGTGTCACTTATGTGTTACTACATGTGTATAAATACTAATAATACAAAATAGGTACAGAAAAAAAAACACTTTACAAACTTTATCGTAGTGTGCCTCTGCTGCTACAAATGGCAGCTGACTCAGCATCGTGCTGAGAGCGTGAACCCTCAGCGCTGATTTTCAGTCAGTGCCAATAGCCCTAAATGCTCCAGAGCGCAGTGCGGCCTGTTGTAAATTAATAAATAAAACAAAACGTAACAAAATGAAAAGATATATCCGTGTAATATAACACACACACACACATAAATACATCAAAGTCATATATATATATATATATACATATTTAGGTACATTACACATAGATGTACAATATAATATATAACTATATATTTATATTTTTGCCCGGATACCTGCGACAGGCTTGTCACTTGTCACGTTTGGGACCTAATAAACTCGGCAAAACGTGGGCCCAGTTCTAGTGATTGGTGCCTTTGCCTACCCCCTCGGGGATAACGGGCGTGAGTTCATTTTTTTTTAAATTAAAAATTAACTTATAACAAATTTATGTATAAAAAACGATTTCTTCTCCAACATAACTAGAACAAATATTCAATCTAACCTGATTGCACATTCATTCCAATTCCATTCATCGGTAATGAAACTAAATCGCCAGGTTCATGCAGTTGCCATGCTACTACGATGAATTAAGAGGCTCCAGGTCCAGGTCTGCTGCCATTGTTTCCAACATAGCTTAGTTTCCAGGTCAAAGGGGGCTAGAGAGCGTCCAGGACAGACCACCTAGACAAAACGGATTGATACCAGTTTTCACAGACAATCATTTCGATTTCAACAACTTTAATCCGTCACTTCACGCATTGAATTTAGATGCTTCACGTTGGTCTAGCCGTTGATGCATGAAGCCGCTGAGGCTCCGTTCAGGCTGAGGCTGAAAGCCGAGCTCCGGTTAGGCTGAGGCCGAAGGCTAAGACCATACATGTTCCCATGCTTCAAATCTCAATCAAAAGTGTCTAGCGAGGCTCTAGGCCGACTGCCACGGAGAGTGAAACTCGGAGCGGCTGGGGGATGGCGCGTGTAAGCGTGCAGGGGCTTGCCCCCTAATCCTTAGTCTGAGTGTAATTTCCAAAAAACACGATTTACCAAAAAAATTCCGAGCTAAGCTCGCTCATCCAGGTACTTAGAATGTATAGGTATAACAGGTTAAAGTAGCAGTATGAGATACCTACTGAGAAAAAAAGACCTATTAATAGAATGTACAGTCGGGGTCTGAAAATGTTTACCACCTTAAGGTTCATAATTGTACAGACAATTATACGACACAAGGTCGATATTTGTATTGATTTGATTAGATAAAGCATAAAGCTCAGAATAAAAAGTTGAGTACCATCATGTCAAAGTTTAGAGCAAACCTTCTTCGCTCCGTCAAGGAGGTTTTATTTTATTTATTTTGTGATAATAGTATTCAATATATTTTCAAACTTTCTATTTTGACAGAGTTTTGATCTGTGTGATTTTAACAAATTAATGTAAAAAAAAACTCACGCCCGTTATCCCGGAGGGGGTAGGCAGAGCCACCAATCACTAGATTTGGGCCCAAATTAATGTAATAATTTTAAATTAAGAAATGAATTTAGATACTTGTTAGAATCGAGGCTTTGGAAGTTTGAAAGGTAATAAGTACAATGTTAAAGCATTATAGACTATAATGCACATCTTGCGACAAAGAATCAAGTTTGAAAACTGGTAAACATTTTTAGACCCCGACCGTAAAGTTGGTCGCACATTTATCCGCACCGTACGCGCCGCGCTCGCCGAACGCGCCGCATTTTAGAATTCGTTGTATGCAATGATATGAAATCTCGCATATTTATCCGCACCGTACGCGCCGCATTTCGTAAAATACGGTAGGCATCCGAACTCCGAAGGAAGAATTCTGATGACGTCATATAATGCGGCGCGTACAGTCGACAGCACATCATGGTATACACCCATGCACTCTGCTCCGTTGTATTACGGGCGACTTAGCAACTAAAATGGGAAGATTGACGTGCTGTCGACTGTACGGGCGCGTGCTGCCACTCAGTGTTGCCTCACTCGGATCCGAAGAGCTGAATATGCTCCATATAAGTTCCTTTTTGAATTAATGTTGTGGTTGGTGGGTAAAGTTGGGGGCGGGGAGTAGGCGTTGGGGTGTATGCATGGGCGCACTATATGAACCCAATTGGACGCAAAAAGTAAAAAGAAAAATCCTTATAAAGAAAATTTTTTGGACTTTTTTTTTATTCTTGCATTGTGTAGGGACAATCTATGGGAGTAAAAAAGGTCCCATAACTTGGTACCGTAAAACGCACCGTTTTCGAGTTATGATTGCAAAACGAAAATCCACGTCTGGAAAATTTTACAAGTGTCGGAAAGCAGTAGTTGTATAGCCTTGGGGGCGATTTTCTTTTCTTTTTTTTTGGCTGGGCATGGATAAGGGAGATCTTGAGGAGCAAAAAAGGTCCCGTAACTTGGTACCGTAAAAAGCACCGTTTTCGACGACATTGCCGACGCAGTAAACTGTTATCTGTGTACCCAATGGCAGTAAATGGTACATGGCTACTGCTTTCCGACACTTGTAAAATTTTCGAGACGTGGATTTTCGTTTTTCAATCATAACTTGAAAATGGTGCATTTTACGGTACCAAGTTACGGGACCTTTTTTGCTCCCCAAGACCCCCTTTACCCATGCTCAATCAAAAAGAAAAGAAAAAAAAAAGGGTTCTCGTTTTTCAATCATAACTCGAAAACGGTGCATTTTACGGTACCAAGTTACGGGACCTTTTTTGCTCCTCAAGACCTCCCTTATCCATGCCCAGCCAAAAAAAAAGAAAAAAAAATCGCCCCCAAGGCTATACAGCTTCTGCTTTCCGACACTTGTAAAATTTTCGAGACGTGGATTTTCGTTTTTCAATCATAACTCGAAAACGGTGCGTTTTACGGTACCAAGTTGTAGGACCTTTTTTGCTCCCATAGATTGTCCCTACACAATGCAAGAATAAAAAAAAAATTTTGCAAAAATTTTCGAAGTCATAACTCGACAACAAACAATCTTACTAAAAAAGTCAATGAACAAAAACGTATTATTTTAGCGTTTTAAACCGATTGCAAAAAGGAAGAAAAAAAAAAAGAAAAAAGAAAGAAAAGAAAGCCCTCGGCCCATAGCGCCCCCAAGGCTACATACACCCCAACCCAACAATTTTTTCCATAGCACAATGTCACCGCACCGTTTCACACCAGAGGCAAGAAAAAACTGCAAAAATTGTTGGCAACACACAGAAAAGCGGCGCGTGCGGCGCGTGCGGTGCTGATAAATGTGCGACCCAATTTTAAAATTCGGCGCGTGCGGCGAGTGCGGCGCGTGCGGTGCTGACAAATGTGCGATCAACTTAACTGTGTGATTTGGTCGTGTGACATACCGGGAACAAAAGAGCTTCATCAGACAACTCCATACAGTGGAGTATTACGTAATTGCACCCCTGATTCTAAAAATACTCTAGGGAGTTTCTATGTTCTAGATTATAGATTCTGAAAATACTTTATGAGTTAGGAGGGCATTACAGTTTCTTGGTGAAAACGGGTATAAGAGAAACAAGAACGTCTTCCATTTAATTCCATTTAATTATTTTGTCTACACGGTACACAGTAGATAAACATATTTTTAAGGGTTACAATAAATAAACTGTCCATTTCAACTTAGTTACAGCACATGTCTATTTCACTAAAACGAATTTCTACTTTAAAGAGATTTTAAAATTTAGAGCCACCAAAAGAGATCCGAGTTTCAGCTCCGGCAGGAGAGCAACAGTTGGCACTTGCCTCACCAATTACAGAGAAAAACATTTATTGAAACATACTTCTTACAATGTACGCTAACAGACATCAATTTCAGAACAACACGTCTTAATTACTAAGTAATTGAATTCCACATTTAAAAAAGACGAATAACTATAACCAATCACAATTTTATTACCAAAGCGCACGCTTTGTTTCAGCAATATTCTTGTTTACTTGCTCGGGATTCAGTTAGATAGATAAAACAGTTGATAGGTATGTAATTCAATGTGCGTACTTATTCCTTAACGTACTCATGTAAAAACAAATCTTGTCGTAACTATGTCGTATGGCCTCTACGGAGCACATAGTCAAACAAGATCACAATTTCGAAAAAGAAAATTGACGCACAATTTATGTTAGAGTAGTAATAATGTATCAGCAGGCTTACACGGAAGAGAACTAATACAATACATAGTATAAAATGACTAGAAAAGGGCAGTCGAATAAATTAACTAAGATTAATGAATGAATAGTAAATAATCTGCAGCGTTCTAATTCATTAATTGATGTGAATTTTATTTTTTCGAATTACTGGTAAGTTAAAAAAAAACTATGCAACATCCTCTAGGAAATTTCCAATTAACTATCGTCACTAAAAAAAGCCAATTGGTGTATTTGGAAGTCAAATTCTTCGCAAGTACCCATCGCACCGAACTGTCAAGGGCACGCATGTCTGGACAGGACACTTCCGAAACGTCTATTTGATCCATTACAGTGGACAGCTGGACAGTTATCGGACGGGAGCGCTTATCTTGTTATCATACAGCCGCCAGCGACACGAGGGTTGGCCGAGCTGTACAGGCAAAATTTTAGCAAATAGTCAGATTTCGAAAATAATCACGTGCTTTAGTGAAATGATAATAACTTTATTTTCCCAGAAAACTTCCAGTGTTAAACAATCTAAAACTACTTGCTTGACACCTGTATTGAGGACCTCTGTGGGGCAATGGTTAGCGCATCTGCCTACCATGCGAGAGGTCCCGGGTTCGAACCCCGGCTGGGGACCAAAAAAAAAATCCCCAGGTCTTTTACATATTTGCGATGTCGCTGTTTCTGGTTGCCGCGACACGTGTAGTGCCAGAAGGAATGTGAATAAAAAAGTGCCTGTATGTAAATGTTTATGTGTTACAGCAAGCAGTGCCGATTCCCCAATGAAATGAGGCAGTTTCTTGTTCCAGATGAGATCATAACTTTACAGCTTGGAAAAAATATCAAAAGACAAAATTCGGAACATAAAAAAAGTAATTTTGTTTTAATAAAAAACCCTTCTTCTCTAAGCGACTCAACGTGGCACAAGATAAGTCGAGCTTACTGGGCACCCAGTAAATAGTCTCGCGGTTCACTTAGATGCAAAGTGAAAGGAGCTTCTCAACTAAACTATACTTGACACTCCCAACATTCAGGAAGGTCGAAAAACTATAGACGGCATTATTAACAACGTCTCAGTGGCTCCAAACAACCAATTTTACAATCCCCCACGACCGCAATTAGAAAGTTGTATGACCGAAGATGTACTGAATACGAGTGACTCATATAAAAGTTCTGTGAGCCACTCTGTAGAGAAGACAAGACTCATTACACAATTTTCATTGTTAAGGTTGCGCTGGAAGTTTTGATTCTTTTGCTTAGTTATAAATTAATATATATAACAAAAATGATCCCAAAAAATTTTAAAAAAACTTTCAACAAAGCACGCTGGTTTCAGGTACTTTTTATCATGCCCTTTGCTAATACGTCTCCTATTTGTTTGAAGTATGTCAGCCCGGGGCGTCCCTTATCGGCCCTCCCACTCACATTCGCTAGATATATTTGTTTCGTCAGTATTTCTTCCTTCATCCTCTCCACATTTCCAAACCAACGCAATATTCCTCTTTCTATTCTAGCCACTACATCCTCTTTCAGTTCACAGTCATACTATTGCGTATTCTGCCATTGAAAGTAACACCACACGTACTTCTCAGAGGCCGTATTTCTGCACCATTAATTCCAATTTCTTTCGGCCCAGGTGGACATACTTTGTTCAATTAGGAGGTGTATTAGGATACTGTCAGTCCAGTTTAAGTCCACAACGATATCTAATCAATTGATAAAAGTTTATACGTTGATACATTATTCAAATGATGGAATCATCTAAATAAGTGTCCTTGAAAGATTTATTATTATTATAAATTTAATATTAAGCCCACTGATACAGAGAAAAAAGTTTTTCAGAATTTAATTTAATACATAATTATATTACACGTTTAATATTTACGTGTGCAGTGAGCTAATTTTTCACGGAAATCGGGATAAAAATGTACACTTGGAATTCTATTCAGATGAACATTGTTTCGTTTTATTAATTTTATTCCGGATACACTTACTTGACTTTTGTCGGGAGAGTTCGAACGACTTCAGAGACAAGCAACCGACGACGCGAGCTCCGTCTCTGCTCACCATGATAAAGCTCTCCGAATCAGAGCGAAACCTGGTCTGACTCTTCCGACAAAAACTGAAGTAAGTTTTTCCGGTGCCAGCGAAATAGTTCTGTTTCGTCAAAATTATTAATTTAATACAATTTTAGGCTATCGTACGTTAAGGTAGAAGTACTTCAGACCGTTTTAATGGAGTACCTGAAATTATACGGCGATAGTAATTTGGCTGGAAAATGCACTAGAGACTAGTTAGAAATAGATCCATTGAAAATGATTCACAAAACAAATGGGATTGAATTAATTGAACTACAAATAGTGCAATAAGACTAAATGAATAGTAAAGTTTTAACCGCCCAAAATTAATTACCTAACTAAAGATCTGTGAAGTATCAGTCAAATCCAATGTCGAATTGAGTTTGATACCAACCCAATAGAGCGAAAAATGACAATTTTTAAATTATTATTCTATATTGATGTCTGTCTAAAATAAATTTAATATATTCAATTGAGATGACATGTAATTTAAAATTGTTCTAGTTTTGAGTTTCAAGGTTGTGACCGTAACATAACTTTCATTAGATCAGAAATTCATTTAAACGTAAATAATTTACATTTGGTTTCTTGAATGTCGATTTACTTATTTTGACAATCTTAGCGGCTGCATTCTGCCTTGGGGCAGAATGTAGCTGAGCAAAAATGCTTTTAATATAAATCTAATATGCTTTTAAAGCATATTAGGTACCTGTGTTTCAGTTATTTAAAAACAAAACTTTGAATTATTACTTCATGATGATGATGAAGATCCTAACAATAACTAAGTAAACGTTGTTTTAGCTTTGATCAATCGTTAACCAGTAATTAGTAAGTTTTGAGTGATCTTATTGTAAAAAAGTTGCAAAAGCAAACTGTATGTCCATAACTTCCACCTTTTTCAAAATCCAAGTTTGATACCGACAGGTGTTTCCGTTAGGACAGAAAAAATATTTATTAATTCGACTTTTCGCTCTATGAGGACGATAACTTTATAACGAAATCGCTTTCTAAGAATACATATTATTTTTACTGTTATAATTGTAATACCTGTAACACTTAGAAAATCATAATACATTTTAATAACTAGACACTTATGGTCTATCCACATTACAACTCGTCGGCGACGTGCGAATGCATACATACAAGCTAAAATGTACCCTAAGTACTTTTAGCTTAGAGACTAGGTGGCTTGGAACCGGCTGGCCGTCACGAGGACGGGCTTTTTAGCAAGAATCAAGAATGTATTGAGCTTAGATATGGTTTACACATTGAGCAGTAACAGTTGCACTAAAAAAAATAGAATCACAAAATCTTATACCTAACTGCACTTGTATTGCAATTTCTAACTTCGTAAGCATGCAAGATTTATTTAATTTGGATCGTTGCGTTGCACGATTCCGTCGGTAGTAATGTGGATAGACCTTTACTTATGTACTAAAAAGTTTATAATATAAATACCTACGTATTGACACTGGCCGTGCAAATCAATAGTATAGATTTTTCTTTGGACTGTATTTGACTGTTCATTTTCTAGATGTTATTCTTACGTTACCAAAACGAAATAGTAAACCCGCTTAAACACTCCTAAAAGATGCCATTTTACATGTTCCGACTTAATACTGCAATAAACTAATTAAGTATCAATAAAATTATAATCTATTTCATTATCAGCAGCGCGCAGAAAACGCTTTCCAAACTTATAAAGTCTAAATTATAAAGAATACCTATTCATTCTTTAACATTCTTTGTTTCATGAGTTCACAGAGATTTTCAGAAAGGCTAGTAGAATAAAACTTCGCCGCAAGATTTGCCTTCAACGTGTCATTGAAATAATTTGGGACACTAAAGATGATTTTAGGTTAACAGGCGAGCCAGTGCCAAACAAATTTCTAAATAGTCGTAAGAGCTGGAAATCTTATTCGCAGAATATGAAGTTCCGAGCTCTTCAAAAACGGGCCGGCCTTACTAAATAAATACATATTACATCCATTGTAACATCTACAAGTATTAAATTTAAAACCAGACTATCTCTGCTGCATTGCACCTAATCTGAAAGAAACCAAACAAAAGAAAAATAAATCAAAGCAGTAAAAGGAAAATTCAAGTAAAGTAACATTTTTGATAAAAATAATATAATCCGCTACTTGACTCTTTTTTCAAGTATGTCTTAAATGCTAAATATCTCTTCCATTAGACCAAAAAATATTTTAGTATATTTTTTGAGGACTTAAAAGCAACAACAACATTATTTTAAAACGTTGCTTTGCTAAACAGCTAAAAACGCGGTCCGCCATTTTTGTCTATGGTTTGAAGTCCTCTACGTTTGTAAACAAAGTTTGACATTCAACATAGGTAGAGTTCGTGCCACGAAAGAAGTATGAGTCATAATAGAACCTACGCACGCACGACTGACAGATGTTTGTTTACAACCAAAGGTGCTTTCAAGATGGCGGATAGTGTTTTCACCGTTCCAATTTAAAAGCGAAAAATATTTTTTTTATTTGCAAATTTTGCAGCCATCCTGCATATTTATTTAGCAAAGTCAATATATTTCGGTTTCTTACGTTAGATACTACAGGGAATATCCATTTATCGCGTCCAATTTGATACGAGTCAAGTAGCGTATTGAAGTGCGTAACACAATAAGTAATCATTGCCCCAGAAGAGCATAAACAAATGAAGAACAAACCGAAAACACTTGACAGAGAAACGAACTAATAATGATATGCAACAAAACTCGAAAGAAAGAACGAAAGGTTAAAATTTGGTTTTCTGCCTTGATTTGCTCCAGCGATGTTATCATTTGTAACGCATTCCTTTAATGCTGGGGCCGCACCTGCATCTATCGTGACAAAGCTTCGCGCAATGACACGATCTACGCATATGTAACCGGCCATCATCGGATATCGATAGTTCGCGCTGCGGCCTAGTTATCGCTGCGGTGTCGGTACATCAAAGGGATTTAGCGCGCCAAATATCGTATAGCGTGGTCTGATTAGCGTTTTTCATTTTGAATGTTGTTCTTGGTCGGGTAAGACGTACTTAAACAATATCATAATGGAGTGGAGCGACGAAATTGTGCTGGAATTTCTATACAATGCGGGCTTTCAACGACAGCTGTCAGTTGGTGGCAAACCACAGACAAGTACAGTGATGTCATGTCAATTTTGACGTATTAGGCGACGTTAGCACCATCTATCGGTAATTTGCGGTACTATTTTTTTTTATGACGCTTTGAAAAGCCCTCATTCGAAACTGAGCCTTCTTGAATGCATGAAAATGCGTGATGTAATAGTTAGCAAACATATAAAAGTTAGTTAGTTTTTCCAAAGTTGTAGAACAAGTCGTTGTAAATGTCGAACTATTATTTTTTCTTGTAGTTTCAGGAAATTAGTTTATAAAATAATATTATATAGAAAATGCATATGTGTATATTTAGTATAAATTCAAGAAAGTTAAGCTTTAACACAATAGTAAATTCGTAAATATAAAATTTGTCTAAAAACAAGCTGACTCGTGTAGTATAATATAATAATATAGAACTAGTATAGTACCTGACGCGTATTGAACCAAAAATCGTTTTTTTGCGCCTTTGATTGTTGTAAAATACCCTTTTTTCTACCGTGTGTATTTTACTAATCCTACTATCAGTGTATCCCTAAAATGACCGCTTCCCAAAAGATCCATTGACCAAAATATTACTTGGATATTACAAGTCATTATTTTTTTACTTTCATTATAACTGAGCAGAGCACGCATAAATGAAAAATAGACGTATTGATATTATTTTATGACTTTCAATATAACTGGGCAGAGCACGCATAAATGAGAAATAGACGTTTTGAAAGGAGGGCATTTGAAGAATGTGGATTTGAGAGTTAACGCGGCGCTTACCCAGTAGAGTACTCCCGCGTTGGCCATGATTGTGGATCGGGTGGTGTCATCGCCCTCCTGTCGACTGCGATAAATAAAAACAATACTTAAACATGATATCTTTGAAGCGGATGAGCATAATCAAATTTAAAAAAATTGCTATCTGACCTACCTGCAAAGCCCAAGCACTAAAAAACAGTATCTAACTAAATGAAAAAGGCAAAAAAGCCATCATGTTTTTTACCTCCCTCTCCTCTTACGATGAAAGCTAGACGGCATGAAAGATAGTAATCAGATCCCAATATACAAAACAAATAGTTTCCTTTGAAAACTTTTTAATGCGTTAAAATCGCTAATGGGCGTTCAAACTGTACTAATCGTCGCATAGCAAACGAACTGTAGAATTTAGAAATGAAAGCACATTCGCATCGCATGAACTGATCAACTAGGAGGACACTTCTTACTGTTTCACCGTCATATTCGCGTTGCTAAGGATGATGCACAGTAAAACAAACCTAACAATATATTACTCATCACACACATAGCAATGAATGACAATGGACAAGGTTAGCAGAGGAGCGGCGAAGTTGAAGTGAAGGTAAAGAAGCCTATCAATGGATAGATAGGTGGATACTCACATCCGGTATTTTTGGTGGAGCCAAGCTTAACGCGCTTCTTGGCAGCGCGGGGCTTGCTGGTGGCATTGCGCACCAAGCTCTCGATTATTTCGTCCTCAGCAGACAAACCGCCGCTGCAAAAAAACTTGAGGGTCAATAACTAAATACCACAGCCCACCCTTAACGAGCATAACAGCAATAAAGAATACTACGGTATTGAGTTGAGAGCGCCGTTCATTGCAAATATTGAGTCCCGAAAAGCCCTACATAATACTGTCGCTGGTTAACGCATCTGATAAGTTGGTACGTTTATAGCATTCTGACACCTAATTTCCTTAGTATTTTGAGAATTTACCAAGTTTTGCTGAAACGCGAAAAAATTAGCATTCTATCAAGAGAAGACCAGTGATACTATCTTTTTGCAGTTCAGTTTTATTGATCTTACGGGAACATATCTATATACACAGTTCAACTAGCTTTGTGTTAATTTGGGGTACTTACTTGTGCTGCGGCATGGGCGTGTGCTGGCTGAACCGTCGGCGGTTGGCCGTCACGCCATCCTCGCCTGGTTCTGGCTTCAGAAGCTCCTTGAGCGCGCTGTCAGCTGAACTTTCACCGCTTTTGCCCACGTTGCTCATCTGGTGACAAGAACAAACAGTGAACAGTTTTCCCTCACATACACACGATTCCCATCTTCGATGTTTCACATACACACGATTCCCATCTATAGTGATGACTATAGTGTTACCACAGATCATATTTTGTGACTAAAAGCAACCTAGCCTCTTTTAGTTTAAGCTATCAAATGCTAAAATTAAAACCTAAGTTAATAATATTCTGGTTGTGAATTTGGAGAAACAGAGTGTTCTTCCAGCAAACGACTTGATTAAAATTACATTCTCAACAATAATCTAATTTACCACATTATACCTATTAAAGGTGAACCACCTTTAACCTACAAGCGTATCGGCTTCACTGAACGAAACAAATTTTGTAATTAATTGCATGAAAACTTTTGAAACTGCTATGGCGATAGCGGTTTCAAAATATTTCATGTGTATCAGGTGTTTTTGGAGTCAGGAATTTGAAAATGTGGAGGTTTCCATTCATGCTGTCATTCCTTTCGAACTCGACAGGCTCTACAATACCACCAACCTCCATGATCAGCTTTCCCCTGGTTTTATTCCTCTCGCGATGGTTGGCCTTCTTCTCGAGGTGCAGGAGCACACGCTCCCGTGAGGTTCGGAACTCCAGTGCGAACTCCGCGATGACCTTCAGGAATTCTGAGGGTTTAGTCTTCTCCACATCGCTTGGAGGTACGCCTAGATAGAGGAGGAAGCTGGTGTACCTGCAATGAAGGAGAATTTCGTATTGCTGGTTATTGGTCACAACGAACGAGCATTGGCTCTACTGCAGTGCTGCAAATGTTCATGGCTTTCGACATATCTTACGCAAAGCAAGCATACAGTCATTTATATAAATAATACAAAAGGGAACAGCGCTTTTCTCAAAATTTCTTGCCCAGAAGTTTTTTCACCGTGTTTGGTTGTTCTGACAAACCACAAAATTCAGAATAAAAGGAAATCAACTCGCAATTGCATCGCTAAGTCTCCAAATCGCTGTGCAAATGAAACTTTTTAAGAATTATTAATTATCAAGACGACATAGTTTTAATTGATCTCCATCGTAACGTCTACTGGAATTATTGACTTTTTCTAATTTTTGACTCATCCATTTTGCACTCCTCTGAGAAAATTGTAAAATTCCAAAAAGTCTAAATCCACTACTGTGACACCTACAATATCATGCTAGATTGATAATTACTAGTAAAGTGTAGAACATAATTATTATATAGTAAGTTCTCGAAAACCCCGACTGGGTCCTCACTCATCATAGGTATTACAAGGTTTACATAGGCCAAACCGTTCAGTCAATTTGTCCGAACTTCCAAGTAACTACGATAGACGTCGTCGTGGATTTTCTTAAATCTGGTTTTCTCCACGCTGGATGAGGTTGTCCGTTTTACTGGACAGATTTTATAATTCCGTATAAAAAAAAACCAGACAAGTGCGAGTCAGACTCGCCCACCGAGGGTTCCGAATAAACTTGTAGGTAAATTATTATAAAATAGTTCAGGAAGTATCTACTCTGGGATATCTACATTGGAGTATCTACTCTGGGATGGTAGGGATGACATTTTAGATTGGGTATAGAGAATCCCAACTGAATAGTTGGGTACTACGAATAATCGGTGACGGTATAAGTTTGTATAATCATCTGCTTGCTCTAGACCTAGAATCGTGTACCCTCTCATTACCTGTTCATGACTCGCTTCTTGATGACACTTAGCAGGATGATCCTCTCGGCGGCATCAGTCAGGAACTCGTTGATCTTGGTTTTGAAGATCTGCGGCCCATCGTGCTTGGCCACACGCTTCATGTGGTCCCAGGAGGCTTTGCAGTCTAGCTCTAGCTTTTGCAGGTTGAAGCCCAAAATCTCAAAATCTACCTTGGAAGCCCGGATCACTGGGCCGACCTGCAAAAGGTTGAGTTACAGGATGTCAACAAAAGTATTCTCTTGAAAGGATATAATTTCAACTATGCATAGATCTTTCTATGTGCAATACGCTACTTGACTCGTATCAAATTTGACGCGATAAATGGATATTTTCTGTAGTATCTAACGTAAGAAACCGAAATATATTGACTTTGCTAAGTAAATATGCAGGATGGCTGCAAAATTTGCAAATTAAAAAAATATTTTTCGCTTCTAAATCAGAACGGTGAAAACACTATCCGCCATCTTGAAAGCACCTTTGGTTGTAAACAAACATCTGTCAGTCGTGCGTGCGTAGGTTCTATTGTGATTTGGATTAGATTTAGTGTTTTTGCAAAAACTCTTCTTGTGCAGTTTTATCATTTTATTGATAAGCGCAATCATGGACGCTGGATTCGTGGAAGCTGATAGTACCAATTTGCCAAAACCAAACCAAATCAAACCAAGCATTATTACAGCTAAAAACAGTTTCTGTGTACATTGATATTACAGGACTTACATTAAAGTGATCTTCACACAAATACACCCAAGTTTCAGTCGATAAAGAATCGGGGTCTCTCTTGGCAAGTTTGAGCCAAGTTTTTCGTATGTTTATTTCACTGGGCACACGAATCCGCGACTTCCCGGTGGTCTTTATTGACGTGTTTTTGCAGTCTCGAATAATGCAATAATGATAATTGATATATTTTGCATGTAAACTCGATAAAATTATGAATGCGTTGTTGTTATTTCACTACGCTCACAGATAACTAACTGATTTTAGGACTAGGTAAAGATCGTTTCACCAAACAAGTCCCACGGTAAAATCCTTAAGGCCATAACAATAAAATACAAAATTCATTAACTCATACTTCTTTCGTGGCGCGAACTCTACCTATGTTGAATGTCAAACTTTGTTTACAAATATTTAGGGCTTCAAACCATAGACAAAAATGGCGGACCGCGTTTTTGGCTGTTTAGAAAAGCAACGTTTTAAAATAATGTTTTTGTTGCTTTTAGGTCCTCAAAAAATATACTAAAATATTGTTTGGTCTAATGGAAGAGATATTTAGCATTTGAGACATACTTGAAAAAAGAGTCAAGTAGCGGATTGTGCGTGTTGTGCATTCTGCATTCCCTTTTAGGCATTAACGGAGAGAGCGGAAAGGCAAAGGAAAGGCAGCAGAGAGCGAGCAGCCAAGCGATTTTGTTTTCAAATCCATGTCATGGCACACTCCGTATCCATAGCGTTTCACAACAAGTTTGTTTTAAACCGGTCAAGCAAAAGACGCAATAGAAAGAGAACAATTAAGCTGACGTTCAAGGATCGACGGAGAGCCTATAACTACACTCACCTCACTAAAGAAGTCTGTGCTTTCTGGGAATCCCATGATGATCATCTCGCAGATGTGGTACAGAAGCGGGTGCTTGTGCACCGTGTCCTTGACCTCCATGACTTTAGACAGATACTCTAAGCGAAAACCTTTGACCTGGCATCCGTTCAAGAAGCTTCCCACGGCGCGGAGGGTCGACAGGATGGCCTTAAAGGTTTTGTTCACCTTCAATAGTTCTATGCCTTGCTTTAGGTCCATGAGAGGTTCGGCTATTTCTTTCTGTGGATCAGAGAAAGGGAAGAGTTACTATAATTCTTGAATGAAAATTGTAAACTTGACTTTGGAAAATTCAAGTGGCTTATTCCGAAACTAGGTTAAAAGGTCTTGAATTCTTTATTTAGCGTTCTGGTTCTTGAATTCCCCAACGATTCTTTTTTTGCTATCTATGCATACCATGAGAAGAACGGAATCTCATGATGATTACAGTAATTGTTTATTTTCTCAGGGTCTTGTTTTCATCAAATTCTTGATGACATATAGGTCGCCGTTTGAAATATTCAGGAATAAGTTTACTTTTATTAATTTCCTCTGGTACAAGTATCGTCATCATCGTCAAGCGATGTAACATCTTGTCTTGATTACCTCTAAGTTATCGTAGTCTAACTTGAAGACCCAGAGCTTGAGGCGTGATTCCAATTCACTGATCGAGGCCAGAGTTAGCAGGAACTGTTCTGCGCTGCCGAGCGGTAGATCCGGGTTGGCGTACTGATAGACAAAAATATTGTACATTAGATGAAAAAAACTTGCTGCTTTTGTAATACCAATCACACCTTGAAAATATCCGCAAACCGGTCAACTGTAATATTAGTTTTTTCCAATAAGGAAAGGTTGTCTAATACAACAGAATAGGGAATTAATCAATCTAGTAATATTGCATAAAAAAGAACATTAAATGATGTCATCAAGAAAGCAAGTTCGGCGTTCTGATTTTAGTAAAAAGGTATGAATTGTCTTCATGCAAAAATATTTTCAAGAGTAAACGATACCAAGACCCATTGCATCTCTTAAGGCCACCACACACCTGTGCCTCTTGTATCTTGACCTTCTCTGCTTCAGTGGGCAGCATGGTGAGAAGCTTTTCGATGCCCTCGCGGCCTATGACGGTTGCATCCATTTTCATTATGGACGCTTTAATGCTCTGTGGTGTCGGCAGCTTCTTCATCGCAATGTTGATTGCGTTTGAACGCTTGGCGTCCAGGATCAGGTTCCTCTTTGGTTCAGCAATTTTCTGAAGAAAAAGAGGTTTGTTATTCGAGGGAAGAAATACCAGGTATTTCTTCTTATTATAAAGTATTTCTTATGATTATTACAAGTATAAAAATAAACTAATGGCATTACCCTATGTTAATAGGGATCCTAACAATGACACCTTTCTAAGAAGTTCAAGTGTTTAGAAGTAATGATGGAATATTTTCAGACCTTCGCGAAATAATCATTATTAGTAAAAACGAGATACTCGTAAGTAAGCCCACTTACTTCTTTAATAATGAGATCATTAGTTCTTGACTCGAAAAGATGTTCCAGCGACTTAGTATCCAAATTAATCTCAGGGAGATTATCCCAGATGAAGCCCTCAGCTTTGGACCTCACATTGTCAGAGGCAGGGAACTCCTGGATCTCTCTCCAAAAGAGCTTCACTGTTTTTTTGTTTTTCTTGATAGTCGAGCTGTCAGTGTTATTGGAGTTCTCAGAAAGGGAGGTCTGTGGTGGGGGGGCAGGGGGTATGTTTCGAAAGTTGGGTGGGGGCGGGCCCGGGGCAGGCGGCGGTGGGGGCATTCCTGCTGATGGAACGCCCATAGGTGGCATGGCTGGTGGTGGGGGTGGAACTCCTCCCAGTGCGGCTATTAGTGGCACCTGCAATTAGGATTGATGAAACGATGAAATAGTATTCGTTTTAATAAGTGAAGAATTACTATCCTAGAAAAAATGTACACCAGCAGAAAGCTCAAATATTTGAATAATGATGCTTTTTATTTTACTTAAAACTTGGTTAACATTTCATGTAGGTACCTAATTGGCAGTCAGCAAAGCTGTTGTTGCATCATTGAGACTTTGCGTCCTTACCTCTTCATCCGACTCGTACTTGAGGTCGGAGAAGTCTAGGTCGCAGAGGTGGTACTGGCGGTTGAGGCAACCTTTGCGCAGCTCCTCCCAGTGGAGGTCGTTCTCTGATACCTTGACCTCGAGAACCTTTGGCGGGATTTCGAGCGTCGGACTCTTTATCACTTCTAGAAAAAAACACACCACACGTGATTAATTATACGTATGAAAATTCTGCCATATACGATAATGTAAAATTATTAGTTGATGTACCTAAGGTCTATTTAAATAAATGTGTTAATATCTTAATTGATTTGAAGATGAGTAATTACACAATACTTGATTTCCACACGCAGATCCTTTGCCGTCAGTTACGTCTACATTATTTTGGTTGAACAATGTTCGTCTGAGTAATGGTTCTTTTTATTGCTATAAATTTTACCAAAACATAATTTTGTTTCCAAGCAAAGAAGCCATTTAAAATAACGGAGATTATCTTAACCTTTTGACTGCGACTTGGCCAACTCCTTCTTGGCCTTGGAGACGATGCCAGCCATCTCGACAACCCTGGGCGGCTTTTCATCGCTGGGGCTAGTGGGACTCGTCAGGCGCTGTGTCAGATCTTTGATGCTGTGCTCTTTTGTCAGGACTATCTCCTTGTTACTTGAGTACGTTTGACTTCCTGAAATTAGGTTTTAGTTTAGTTTTTGGCATATCTATATCGTTTGTGGTACATAAAATTAGGGTAGCTTAAATTTAAAGGAATCCAAAAATAAAGAAAATATAAGATTGCTTTTATTGAGAAACAATACAAATGTAGCTATGGGTTTTTTATCTCGAACATAATGGAGTCTCAGAAATAATTTCTCTTGTGAAATCTAGATAAGAGTTAGATCTTTTTGAGTTTCAGATAATAATATAATCAAAGTTAGGTATTAAGCGTGCAAGTATTTTTAAAATATTAAGCCGGTACCTAAATCTATGCACAAACCGTTAATCATTATATCAGGAATGCTAAAACTTTTCCGGATTTGCTCCTCTTTTTGGTCTGCTTTCAGATTTCTAAAGCGGTTTCCATTTTCGGTCAGGCTCGTATCCGATAAATCATTATCCAGGGTGTGTTTAGTGTAGAATTCATTAAAGGAGCCAATGGAATTATTCAACATTTCTTGCTGTATGATCTGATGAGCTTGTCGTGCATACCGCTCCCTGCGTCGCTTTAGAGCTGTATTCAGCTCCTGATTCTCATTGTCTTTCGTCAAAGGCACACTAGTGCAAGCTTTGGCTTCGGAATCTTTATTCGACGAAGAGATGAATTTTTCTTGAGTAGAGTTAGTAAAAACGCCAAAAGGTGAGGTTATGAGCATGAAAGGAAAACACACTTCAGTTAGACAAACAAAAAAACTGTATGTAGTAGTCAATAAAATAGTGAGTCATGTATCATGTTATGTCACAGTGAGATCGGTACTGCGAGGAAGGCTTTAGGAAAATTATCGCATTTAGCTTCTGAGCTAAATTACCTACGTCAATTATTATTATATTATTTTCTCAAAAGCTTCGATGGCTTTGAACATCAATAACGATAAATAAGCTAATCGCAAAATACTCAACTGAAATCCTTTACCAGAAACTCCTACCTTTTTCCTTAAGTTGCTGCATCTTAGAGCACCTGCGTTCGCCAGGACCTTCGGTGCGCCGCCTGATTAAGTTGATAACGCTTTCATCCAGTTGCCTGAAGAGGTATCACATATTACTATCTTACTGTTATTGTAATCGCCAAGTTGCAAAGGGCCTGCTTAGTGCTTACAAACCATACTCTCCGGGATGAAGGTTGCGTCCTGAACCTAGATTCTGTTAATGCATTGTAGTACAATGACAACTGTATGAACGTGGCGATTTCATTTCATTGTCGCTTTTTCTCTACCCGTGCACACGCACCAATTCTTCAAAGCGGTATAAAATGGTATAAAATGGTTACGGGACCTGACCAAGCATCTACCATTTAACTATCATGCACTAGCCGAAATGAGGCGCTTCACTGTAGTAATTTTGTCATAATCATGAAATTTGACCGCAGTAAGGATTTTATACATAGGATTCAGGCCTTTTCTCAGAGACAGAGAATACGCTTTGGAAAGAAAGAAAGAAGACGTGTATCAAAATTGGATTTGCTCTATTATCCAATTTACGTAACCAGCTCAGTTTTATTGTACAGTGGAGATTTCACACGCAAGTGGAGGTGGGCTGATGATGATGAAAGGTACTAACTTGAGAGCTGTTCCACTTTCATCTCCATCCTCATACAGCAGCACCGCCTCGAATACCTGCAGTTGCCTCAGCAGGTCCAAGTCTGTGCCCTAAAATAAAAAGAAATGTAAGTTAATCGCTTTCTGATAATGATGACGACGATCACAACAATATCGTCTATTTGATGTAAGTGTGTTTCATCACACTTCAAGGTACCTTTGGCATTTTTTTTCTGCATCTAATGACACATAAATCAAATAACAAAATCTCTGAAGTGCCACATCAGTTCCGAGGCATAAAATAAACTTTAGACTAGATGTTATGACTACTAGATGTTTGACCATCTAAAGCCTAAGTCACCGAAAAATCATGAGCTCAGTTGGTATCAAGAGGGAGGAAGAGGTCTGCTGTGAAAGGTAGAAGGAAAGAAAAGCCCACCTGTTTGGCCATATAGAGCTGGATGACGTCATTGATGCCCTGCTCCTGAAGCGCGTCTACGTGATCGTAGTAGATGTTCCTGCTAGGAGCGTTGTTCAGGCATTTGTTGATAAGGCTGGTTGCGTAGATCAGCAGCTCGGTGTCAGAAGTGTCTACATCCTGAGGATTTAATTTTAAAATCAGGTTATTTATCAAAGTATTTTCCACCATATGTTTTTCTCAATTTAAAAAACACTTACCAATTTTCTCTTCAATTTTAAAATTCGTTATAGATTTGATAACTAGCATGAGAAACAAATTTATTATAATTAAAGGCATAGTTTTGCGTGAGATAAGGAACCAAAGCAGCATTCTTTCGAAAAACTTCAACATTTCGAGGTCTAACTAAGCAATCATCACAAAACCGATCAGTGCTATCTAACTGACCTGCAAAATCTTCATAACGTTAAACCACGCTGGGCGATTAGCAGCGGCGTCGACAGCAGCGATGGCTTGCATCATGTGGTAGCAATTCTCCTCAGTGTATTCTACGAACACCAGCAGCAACTTGAGGGCTGTCTTCACTACGTGTCGGTAGTGGCTGGCTACCAGTGTGTACAGCCACTGCACGCAGCGCCCGTGCACCATCACGCCGTGCATTCCATCCACGTACAGCAAAATCTGGAAATTAAACACATCCATATTGTAGGCAAAGATTTACCCACACAATTTATGAACGTAAAGTGAGATTGAGATGAGGTTGGAATCCGTGGTTGATATAATTGTATCATATTATTTGTTAGAGGTTAGAGAGGAGAAGGGCTTAACGAAAAGTCTTTGCTTAGTAGTGAGCCACTAAAAGATGTACATAAAAAACCAATGGGTTCATCATTTTTGGTACTAAATTCTAAAGTAAAATTCTGACGTTTGTTACTAGTATAAATTAAATTAAACTCATTAAAAGTACAAAGCGAAGGTTAAAGATGTGTAAGATTTTGTATTTCTGCCACTATATTTTCTTCCAAAAGAATGTCTTGCTTATTAAAACAATTTCAGGACAAATACACCGCTGTAAATATCTACCGCGATAACAAAGTCCGTTTTATAATTCTAGTGCCAATGAGCAGCGGAAAGAGGGAGACAAATGCAGCGATTTTCCACTAGAGGTAATATTGTGCATCATGGCGACGTATTGTCCACGGGCTGAATTCTCTTTTTCCGCTTCTATTTGAGAGTCGTTTTTCAACTCGTTCGACGAGAAACAAGTAAAAATATTTCTATTTAAGTGAAGCGAGTTGTTATAATCTAATTTCGATGGTAAGCGGCGCTCTGATGTTTCTAATTGTCTCAATATCATTAGCTTTTCAATAATACACACTCTGGTATATTATCATTCTAGCACACTATAGCGCAGTATATGAGCACACTATCATACACACTCACACGTGCTCACTTTACACAAAGAGAGGAGTTCTCTAAATGTGCAACAATTCACACACCTATAGCACATCTTCACAATAATAACATAACTAGAGGATGACACCGTACCTGTTTGTCATTTATAAATTTTTGCATTTATTCTTATTCCTAGTTAAAAGATGACTTTGACTTGTGTAAGTATACAATATATAGGTACATGTAAATATAACCAATAGATAAGTACTACGAACTGAGTGTAACTAGAGGAGAGTAGCGCTGTTTGCCGAAAGACAGGCTCTTGCATGGTTCGGCAACAGACGTCAAAACGAAACTTAATAATCTAAGAGCATTTATTAATGGGTGAAATAGCAAGCAGCCCCACTAGAAATACTGCCTCCAATGCCTTCATGAATCCATAGCCTCAAATCTGAAATTCCGTGGAGCGTCTCTCACCAGAATCTAAGCAGTCGCCAAGATTGCTTAAAAAGTAAGCCATACACTTACGATAAAATGATGTTTCCGAAGAATAGATTAGTTAATAATACCTATAAAATAAATTATACGTAAAAATTGACAGGCAGTATTGACAAAAAACCATGTTTTGTAGTGTGCCGGATCTACGCCTGAATTCAGTGGCATGTATTGTATAAACCTTGATGTAGGTACATCGTTCATAAAGCATTACAGAAAGTTGAGTGACTGATGTATAAGACGTCCGTAAGTGCCCTGCCTCACTAGGACACCATGGTGACGTCGCTAGCGACCGTATTCAAGCAGTTTATATTGAATGTATGGTGCCTAACTCACTTGGCGACGACGGTCTGGCAACGTCGCCATTCAATACAAACTGCTTGGAAACGTAGCTGGCGAAGTCGCAATGGCGTCCTAGTGAAGCAGGGGACTTACTCTCCTTTAACCCAAAAAAGCAAGGTCACGCTACATTGATAAATAATTGATGGTTTTTTGGATTACAGTATGTGATTCTACGAATTTGGTCCAGGCTGATTTCCGATTTCCCATTTAGGACAAGTAATATTATGCTTTGTGATATTTTGTAAAATATGTAACAGTACCTTCTTATACCTAGTAGTTAGTGATTAGTTTTTAAAAGAATATTTAATTTTGAAAAAAAAAAACACATCACTTATATTTCCTTCCTGCTGTGGAAACTAACGAGTTGGACTCGCTCACCGAGGGTTCTGTATTAGTGGGTAGGCTTAGACTAGACTATTTTTTTTATGATTTATTAGGCTATTAGACCGATTACTAAAACATAGTTTGCCAAGTGAGAATGTAGTTAGGCGGTCTGAAGAATAAATAAGCTGATCCATACATATCATCATCATCATCATCAACCCATCATGTCCCCACCGAGGGGCACGGGTCTTTTCCCTGAGGAAGGTATAGGCCATACGCCACCACGGGGGATAAGTCCGGATTGGTGGAGGCTTGTAAGACTAGTGGCTGGTCTTACTGTCAGAAGTTTTCAAGCCGCCCTAAGGCCTCTGACTTGGCTTAACGACTGCCATCTATCGACGGCAGCCGGTACCAACTGCTTAACGTGCCTTGCGAAGCACGGAACCGATCAGAAAAATGCCACTAGCGTTAGTCATTGACGGTGACTCATCCATGGACTGAACCCACTGAACTGATTAGTGGTCGTTTAATATCACTCAGGCAGCCTAGGCTACGAGCGATTCATATGAGCGATCCATACATTATGCAATTTTATAATCCATATATTTTTTGGTGAATCAAATTATTATGGAGTCCTGGATGAAACATACAAAAGTAGATAAGCAGGGCTTTTTTAACTACTAGTAGGGCTAGTTACCATGCAAACCCTTTATGGGATTCAGCTCAATGAGATCAAGCATAAGAAATTTCGTGCCTAAGAAACTCACCTGTCCGAGCGCCCGGAGGATATAATCTAGATAATTGTGGTCCGACATGCTGCCGAGCTGTATGAGGCAGTCCAGGCCCTTGTTGGCCACGAACTCGTGCACCAAATCATCGTCAGTCTGCAGCACTTGCTTCAGCGAGAACAGCGCGCGCCGCAGCTCGCGCCCTTGGGAACGAAGCAGCCGCTCTGAAAATAAATAGATTAATGATAAGGGCCTTTCTTCACTGCTCCGGTCCGGCAAACGTTAATTACCGATCCGATTTAGAAACACACAAGAATACTAACAAGCTTCTCCACTACTCCGGCATCCGGTTTTTAACGGCCCGATAATTTGCTAAATCGGAACGGCATTTTACCGGTCCGACGTACAAAAACAATATCCAAAATAACCCAAAAATGTTAACCTACTATTTAATTAAATTAATAGAATGTGTGGAAAACGTCCCCTGCCTCGAATAGAATAACCGAGGAATTTTAGTAAAGCACTGCGTCTAGTCCATTCAAATCAATTCAATTTAATTGCCGATTATAGTAGGATGAAGTGGAGAAGCATAATCCGGCATCCGATATTTTTCTCGTGACTGATTCCGGTTCAGAAGCCGGACCGGAGCAGTGGAGAAAGGGCCTTACTCTTTGTTGAAGACAAGCCGACAGCAGACTGCCAGTCGGCGGGGCCTATAGTTCGGAGAAATAACGGCCAGGGCCGCTGTTGTGACCTGGAGACCGCGGACCTTATGACGCAGCGTGGGCAGGCCAGATATTCTGACGACCAGAGCCTCAATTCTGCTAGTGCATTATAATAGGCTATTTGACCGATTTCTGAAAGCCATCTCATATTGTTTGTTGGTGTTCATGAAGTCCTCAGAAAGTGGTCATTTTAAATTCTTTCGTGTATTTCTTCTAAAAAAGGCGAACAGAAAATTGACTTATTAAATAAGCCGCCAAAACGCTATCTTGGGCAATATGGCGCCGCACTGGTATTATGACGTCACTTCCCAATAAACCAACCAACCGACGACGCCGAACGACGCCATTTTTATTGAATTGTGACGTCATCATATAATTGGCCAATCCAGGCCGTTTTCGATACAATGGCGGCAGATACAAATTATCAAATTTTACCTTATGTTTTATTACAAATCATAATTGTTTTTTTAATTAAAATGCCTTAAAGCGGTTCTTAAACACATCATTTATACGAATACGTATAAATAATACTGTTTTTTTCACACTGTCAAATAGCCTATTCAATACTCGGTTGAGTCACTTGACATGATTTTTATGACATTGACGCCTAAAAGGGTTGGTACGGGTGCGCGCGTAGAGTAAAAGCGGCAATGTAATGAAGTCGCCGTGTCCATGCATTTGTCATTGTACTACAATGCATTAATAGAATCTAGGCCCTGGTCACGGTGGTGGGGATCGCTGGATGGAGACCTGGAAAACCATGAGTGTTGCCCGCAGTGGGCGACAAAAAACTGATAATGAACCTTTTGTAGTCATTACTCGGAACCGGTTTTAAATTCCCGGTTAGTATCGCTCTTGAGGCGGTTATTCGTAACGGTTATTGATTATCCGGTTGAAACGGAGAACGGTTTAAACTTAATAAATGATGGTATTTTGGCCTTGGGCTTAGAAGTGTGGAGAAGTTTACTATAGTGTAGCAAAGCGTAGCGTAGTGTAATGTAAGGAGTGAACGAAGTGTAGCGTTAACGTAGTAGTCTTGTGTTGTGTTGTGTTTAGTGATATTATGTACTCGTAGTATGTACTTACCATTGAGAGCGTGCACCCGCACTGAGAGCTGTGTGCGCAGTATGATGGCATTTTTGCGACTGGAAAAGAAAATAATAAACATAAGTACTTTTTTTTTAATTTTCATTGTATGCCCCACTTTATACTCGTTAAATATAATTCACAAAGAAATTAAAATTCCAGAGCCTGTTCCATAGAACAGTATCAGAAACAACAAGTTTTCTATTCTGTTTGTTGAATATAAAAGTAGGTACTTAGAACCTTTCGTAGGCTGGCTGGAAGAAATTTATTTTGAAATAAGTCCGCCTTTGTACATCGACATTTACGTACTTGTTATTTAAGTTTTTTTTTCTGTATTATTTCTTTTGTGCAATAAAGCGTAACAAACAATGTTACCAAGGCAGCATGGACCGAGAGTAGTGGAGAAAAGGGCAGCAAAAGGAAACTCCTCTCTCACCATCTTTTCTCAAATCACCTTAAATGTAAATTAATATTATGTAAATCATAAGTTGGTACGAATATCTAGACACGCGACAGCGAGTCTGAACTAAACTAGCAGTCAAATCTTGAGCTTGAATAACAATTTACATCTCTAGTGATCTTGTAACTAAAATTTCGTGATTTTCTACAGAGAACTTGGAAGCCATTTTATCGAAAACGGCCTGGATTGATGACGTCACAGTTCAGTAAAAATGGTGTCTGTCATTCAAGTCGTTTTTAAGTTCATTGGTTTTGTTTATTGACCAGTAACGTCATGAAGTAATATTGCTCATGATGGCGTTTTGGCGGTTTTTTTTAAAGTTAATTTTTATTTGGTTTTTTTAGAAGAAATAGTCGAAAGAATTTAAAATGACCACTTTCTGACCACTCAATGATTACAAAGAAACTGAGATGGTTCTGAGAAACCTATTGTAAATGTGACTACAGAACGAAGCTCCGCAAGGTTTTTTACCTAGACAGTAGACATATTTTTTTGTAGAAAATTTTATCATCGTCATCATCATTCCATTATGTCCCCACCGAGGGGCACGGGTCTTTTCCTTGAGAAAGGTTCATACTCCACCACGGGGGCCAAGTCCGGATTGATGGAGGCTAGTAAGCATGTACTCTGTGCTAGTAAGACTAGTGGCTGGAGAGCTGGTCTTATTGTCAGAAGTTTTCAAGCCGCCCTAAGGCCTCTGACTTGGCTTAACGACTGCCATCTATCAACGGTAGCCGGCGCAAACTGCTTAACGTGCCTTGAGAAGCACGGAACACGACAAATTATATGATAACAATCTATATTAATAATTTCGTTCGGGTCTACGGTAGACTCGAACGATATGCACACCAAATGAAAGAGCGTAAAAAAATAGTTGATCTGAGTCGACAACATATGGGTGGAAAACTCGTATTATCGAGCAGCATCAATATAAAAATTATTAAATTCAACAATGGCGTTGCTAAGTAAACATGTCAATGTCATTATTGTTGTGTTAGTGTCACAAGTTTTCATTGTGAACTGTTATGGCCGGTTTACATTATTTTAGTGTTTAGGAGAGTGCTATAATACACAGAACAAAAAAAAAGAGTAGAAATTGTGACATGACCTATCAGTAGGAAAACCAGTGTAACCAAACTCACACACACAAATCAAAAGCACACTATGAATGCCAAGCTGCCATTGGCAAATAAAGGCAATTCTGAAAAGGTCTACATCACAAAAGTTCCAAGTAAAATATGAACCTTTTCAATCATATAAACAATGATCAAAATCAAATGATAATTATGAAATTAAGTTTGACATACGATCTTTGCTTTGTAGTACCGCTACTCTACATTAGATGGAACTACCGCCGCGTGTGATCGTCGAGAAGCTTTAAGTTTTATGCCATAAAGTCGAATATTGAAAAACAAATATCTGCTATGTTGCTACTCAGGCTAAGGATGGAACATATTGCCATATCGACAAATTATAAACTGTTTCATAAAGCGACAGTTGAAAATGAATTTGTTATGACAATGTTTCTTAATCATTTTTTTTTTAGTATCTACATTGACAAAGTAACATAATGTATTCCCTTCTGCCAAACTGTACCACAGTTCGATGTAAATTACGCAGCCGGCTACCATATTAACTGTCCTTCTGGATGATTGGCTACGCAATGTACCTATAATGGAATTCTCATAATCTAACCATAGTCGCTTTATGAAACGAAGCCGAGCAAACTTATCGTGTACAATTTATACAGAATAAGAAAGCCTAGTGTATATATTTTTTTTAACTGTAACTTTTATAAGGAAATAAGGAATATTCTTTTTTTTTTACGTAGCCTCGATTGCCACAGAACAGAAAAAAGAGTAGAAGGAGTGACATGACCTATTAGTAGGAAAACCAGTGTGACCAAACTCACACATAAGCCAAACCCCACACTATGAATGCCAAGCTGCCATTGTTAAATAAAGGCAATGCCGAAAAGGTCTACATCATAAAAGTTCCACGTAACATATGAACCTTTTGGTGATATAAACAACGATCAAAATCAAATGATAATGATGAAATTAAGTTTGACATTAGATCTTTGTTCGTAGTACCGCTACTCTACACTATCTGGAAATCCCGCCGCGTCTGACCGTCGAGAAGTTTTATGTGATAGACCATAAAGTCGAAAATTAAAAAACAAGTTTGTGCAATGGTGCTTCTCAGCTATGGATGGCCTATCGACAAATTATAGAATTGTTTCGTAAAGCGACAGTTGATATTTAATTTAATTACAATAAATTCGATGTAAATTACGCAGCCTGTTAGTATATTAACCTACCTTGTGGATGATCGGCTACGTAACGTATATGGAATTCTCATATGAAACTAACCATAGTCGCTTTTGAAACGAGGCCCAGCAAACTTATCGTATGTATAGTTTGTTTATTTATTTATTTATTTATTTAAAATGTCGTTATCCATCAACGCTTGTGCTTCACTTATATTATGGAGATGACATTTGCCAACGAAAGTCACGAGACTTCCCCATAGATTTATGGAGTAAGCGTTGATTAAATTATCTAGACCTCCCCCAGATGATTTTACTACACGAGCACATAAAATCATCTAACTTTGAAATTATGCATGCTGGTTTTGTTTTGATGACAATACGCCAATCTATTATAATAAAAGTGACATGTTTATTGAACTAAAACTTTCGGCACAACACATTGTAAACATTTAGTCCGGATCTACTTACGGGTGTTGTTTTATCGGACGAGTCCGACTAGTTTTCGCCCCGATACGCAGAGCAGTGAGTGGGCTGAGCAGAGACGGAGCTTGCGTCGTTCGGTTGCTCGTCTCAAAATGGGACGGGTAAGTTGATCCGGATTAAAAGTTTACAAAAATGACATGATACTGCAGTCAGGACCACATTCTCGCAAAGGAACTAAACAGCGTCAAGGAACATGATCAATAAATTTTGCGCAGTATCAAAAATAATTGCAACTAAAAATGTGTTAAATAATAATAATAATAAAAGATGATAATAAACACTTACATACAGGCACATACATTGCCCCTGGCCCCACCCTGAGATACCCTGTGTCGTGGGCACCAGAAACAACGACGTCACAAACATGTAAACATACAAGACCTGGGATTGTTTTTTGTCCCCAGCCGGGATTCGAACCCGGGATCTCTCGCATGGTAGTCAGATGCACTAACCACTGCGCCACAGAGGTCTTCAATTAAAATAAAATAACGACAATTATTTTCCCAAAGTACCTAATAAGACGCAGGTACTCTACCTAAAGTACCGATAGTTATTTATTACTGCTAAGTCATAGACAAAATATTATCGATAGATTTTTATAATGTTGTGTCCCAGCTGAATTGAGTAGCATTTGAGTAGCATTCAAATGTTGACAGAAATTTGTAGAAAAAGTACACAGAATTCGACGAAAATTGAACATTATATTCCAGTAAATAAAGGTGGTTTTACTTTTTCACTTTCGGATTGCTTTCCTTGTTCATGTCATTGCAAATTTAATTTCTATTAAATTAAATACAATGGAAATACTACTTACCGATGGAATGTTACGGCATGATCGGTACATTTTGGTCCCCAACTTTTATTTTTGCACTCTAACACAGCACAATAAGGCATTTTAGTAGAGTTTTCACAATTGTTTTCTTTACTAGAAGCGCACGGCAACTGAGGTAAGAAAAACTGTCATAGACTACGCTTAGGCAATACATTGCTAATTTGAGGCACGCGGGCACCGCCCACTTACGATTTCCACTCTTTTTTTTTGTTCTGTGCTATAATACAATTAGAGAGGCAAGTGCATTAGTACATTACTAGACGTTCGAGTGAACGTTTATATTTCTTCCAGTAGAGTGTCACTTCGTCGACGTCGCGAAATATGCGCTATCCTACTCAAAATACTATGAGTTTTAATGGAACACATAAGTAGGTAAGTTTGATAATTCGAGTTATTGAAAACAACACGCACTCCTAAAATTCTCACTAAATTTTTAGTTTATACACAGATAAGTAACGAGGATAGTAACGCGCTCAGGTGTTACTGGATAGAACAATAGAAACCAATTCTATTTTGATTCTAATTGAAAGGCAACTAGAACCGTACTATACCGTAAAACGTACTAAAGCAAGTGGCGCTTACACGTTTCTACAAAAGCACTCTCCTTAAGAAAGAAAGAAAGAACGAAAAAAAGAACATTTATTTATTTGATAAAATAAACAAAACAACAAAACAAAAAAACACACACACACAGAGTGCGTACAATAATAAAAAAAATAACACAGCATAAAAAGCGTAAAAATAAATAAACTGAACAACATGAAAATAATAATAAAATACATTAAAGGTTGAGCCCCCAAAATGGGCCCGATTCAGCATAATGTTGCAACAGAGTGTAAAGTTAAGCACTCTCCTAAACACTAAGATAATCTAAACCGGCCCTTTGATCTAATTTGTTAACTCCATGGTGTGTGAAATACCGTGGCATCCAAGAAGGTTATTATAATCTGTGCCAAAAGGTGTAGTAAGTAATCTGTGGTGTTTTTCATTGGCGGGAAGACAATAATTGACATTGAGTTTTGGAAGGGTCTGAAAAATAATTGAAAAAGGAAATCAAAGTCATAAATTGATCTTTATTGTTTTGCTTAGTTATAGGTACCAATAAACTTATTGAAATGAAAAAGCCACTAGATAAGAAAAATACCAAAAATTAAAATGATGAAGAAAAACATGTGGTCAATACAAAACTAAAAGCTGTAAAGCCAAAGAGGGGGAGCTGTTTTTAGTTGATTAGCCAAGTGGATTCTACGTCTCAATGAATACGTCATTAGATTCACTAGCTGTTAAGTTTATCAAGGAAGCTCATTTAGTTAGTAATTTGTGATGAGGTATCCATGACAAAGTTATGATAAGTATCCGATTTTCGCCTTGCATTCCTTCGTGAGTAGCCAGAACATGTCCAAAAGAGCAAGATTGGCTATCTGTAATAGTGTGCTGGTTCCAATACTGATGTAAGCATGGTAGCGAGATTTGGGTATGGCAGAAGAATCATGAAAGTAGGATTAGTGCAGTACAAATGAGATCCTTAAGAAATATGTGGTGTTACTTTGAATGACAGAATACGCAATAGTGATCAGAGACCGAGGATGTAGAGAAATAGGATGTAGTCAGTGACTAGAATTGAAAAAAGGAATGTTGCGCTGGTTTGGAGATGTGGAGAGGATGAACGAAGAAAGACTGACAAAGCAAATATATCGGGCGAATGTGAGTGGAAGGGCCGGTAATGGACGCCCCAGTTGGACATACTTCGACCAAATAGGGGATGTATTAGCAAAGGGCAAGATTAAAAGTACCCGAAACCGATATGAGGTACATGCAACGACTAATGGATGTCGATGAAGCGAAAGTGATTTTTCAGGATAGTGGCAGGTGACAGTCCGTGGTCTCTGCCTACCCCTCTGGGATACAGGTGTGGGCTTATGTATCTGAATGTATTAAGAGATTTATATCTACTGGTGGTTGATAAATACAGAGGCGTCACCATATAAAAAAACATAGTGGAATACTATTTTGCGTCTACATTTTACCCGAGCGAAGCCGGGTTTTCGTCTAGTTATATAAAAATTTCCGGTAGTTCTCACCGTTTCAGAGATATCTAAGGCAAAGAACACCGCGTTCGATGGGGAGTTTTGACCCAGTTTGTCGAACGCGAAGAAGCTGTTAATTTACTGTTGACAGCTGTCAAATGTTTCTTTTGTACGCACTTTGACCAACCGACGGTTGCCAACAGTGGATAACAGCTTCTTAATGTACAAGAAACTGGGTGTTAGCATTAATTGTAAAAAAATACTTGTACCCTTTAGGTACGGTACGTTCTTTCTTTGGGTTAGGAAGTCACTAGTTCTCTCTTTCTCTCTCTCTCTATCTCTCTTTCTCTCTTTCTCTCTTGCTTTCTTTCGTTCTTTCTTTCTCTCTCCCTCTCTTCTCCTCTTCTCTCTCTCTCTTTCTTTCGTTATTTATCTCTCTGCCTCTCTTCTTTATCTCTCTCTCTCTCTCTCTTTCTCTTTTTCTTTCTTTCTCTCTCTCTCTCTCTCTCTCTCTCATTCTCTCTCTTCATTTCTTTCTTTTTTCTTTCTTTCTCTCTTTGTCTCTCTCTCTCTCTTTCTTTCTTTCTTGATCTAGATATAGCTCGCTTTTTTCAATTTCTGTTCAATGTTTATTATTATAGCTAGATAGTTGGAATTTTTACAGAAATCAGAAATTTATTTCAACGCAAAGAATTTACATTTCTGTTTGTCGAATGTCAAGGTACACACACTTAAAATTTTAGCCGCTGCCTTGGGGCCGACTACTGTAGTAGAGAAAAAGACAGCGATTAATAACTCCTCTCTGATCGCCTCCGGCTTACTGCCAAGGGCTTATATCATTTTATAAAGTGAGCATTTCTATAATAGGCCTTTTTACATAGCGCCTTTCAAATGAAAATTTTAAGATAATGTGTTTATTTTGCCGCTTTAACAGCAAATACTAAAAACAGATTAAAATAGATATTTAAGTGGGGCTCCCATGCAGGTGCATTCCATGCGATTTAATTGCCGTTTTTCGCCCGACATAGACAACGGCATGAGGTAAACGCTTGAAGTATTCAATTTAAGTAAAAACAAATATTAAGTAAAACAGAATATATTACATTCTCAATTAACAATGCTGGTCAACCGATGGGTTTTGATATCAAGGCTCATGATTGCGATGTATCAGAGGCGAGGTGTACTTGTGATTCTCTCTCTTCTGCTTCAACCATCAGATATCTCGGTATTACAGTAGATTGCAACCTTGGGTGGAAACCACATATTGATATGTTGAGTGGTAGAATACGTAGACTGATCTGCATTTTCAAGAAACTGAGACATATTCGGGATATTTCTGTAATTAAGATGGTATACTACTCGCTGTGTCAATCATTAATACACTACGGAATAGTTTCATGGGGTGGAGCCAAAAAGACGTACCTAATAAAGTTGGAACGCGCTCAGCGTGCTGTTATCAAAGTCTCAACTTTTAAACATTTTCGTTTTCCTACGACAAAATTATATAGTGAATTTGATGTTTTATCTGTACGTCAGTTATTTGTGAAATTCTTAATTCTAAGACAACATTCCCTGGCTTTTATTACAAGAACAATAAATGAGAGACGTAAAGATATCGTTTTTAAAATACCTCGTTTTAGAACTGCTTTTGCGCGCTGTTTCCCATCACATCTTGGGCGATACTTGTATAACAAAATCAGTAAAGCCTTCTCAATAAGGAATCACAACAAAGGATGATGGGCAAAATGTATGAAGCGTGGGCCCACTCCAATAAAAATGGCTTGTTTATTAAATTAAAGGTCTACATACGTACGTTCATTATCAGGCAGGCGCATGCCAGAATTCGGTGTGTATGGATTTTTTTTTTATTTAGAAAAAGTTGATATTTTTGGTTATAAATAGAAGTTTTTGGTTTATAAAACCATTTTTTTTGCTTATATGTAAACCACCTAATGCTACATCCTGTATAAGATAATAAGTTGAGATTTTTAGGGTAAAAAAATAAAAGTTTTTGGTTTATAGAATGAAAATAATAAACAGACCAATAATTATCGGTATCCGTGGCATGGGTGGCGGAGAGGTTTCCACAGTAGCATCGCCTCACGCGCACTCATCTAGCACGCTTCACGAGAATTAAAATTAATCATCGGTTTGGAGCCGATCTGCAAGTACCTAACGCAATTATCAGATTTTTCTTAACGTCATCATCATCAACCCATTATGTCCCCACCGAGGGGCACGGTTCTCTTCCCATAAAGGCCATACTCCACCACGGGGGCCAAGTCCGGATTGGAGGACGCTTGTAAGACTAGTGGCTGGTCTTACTGTAAGAAGTTTTCAAGCCGCCCTAAGGCCTCTGACTTGGCTTAACGACTGCCATCTATCGACGGCAGCCGGCACCAACTGCTTAACGTGCCTTGCGAAGCACGGAACCGCTCGGAAAAATACCATTAGCATAAGTCATAGACGGTGACCCATCCATGGACTGAACGCGCCGTATGTTGCTTAACCGTAGTGATCGTTTAAGATCACTCAGGCAGCCCAGGCTACGAGTGATAATAACGTCATCCTAGCGTGATCCCAATTTTATGGCGAAAATACTAATTTTTACATGGTCAAATGGATATTATTATGCTGGAAGAGCAAGACCGAGGAAAAGGTGGTTGGATTGTGTGCGTGATGATATGTTAATAAGAATACCTATGGATGCAGAGCTGGCGAGTGATAGGGACGCATGGAAGAGAATGACATACTGCGCCGACCCCAAATAATGGGAACAGGGCAAGAATATGATGATTGTTTTTTACATGAAGCGATTGCTAGACAACCCAGAAGGGCAACCAGATGTGTCTAGGTCATGTATGCAATGTAGTCTGCGCTAAGGTCTAAATGGCCGTAAGACACCTCTTACGACATCCATAGGCTGAAATTGGTTGGTCATTTACTATTACAGTAAATGATGTAGCATTAAGTGGTTTACATATTAGCAAAAAAATGGTTTTATAAGCCAAAAACTTCTACTATTCATAACCAAAAATATCAACTTTTTCTGATTCGAAAAACTCCAGCCACACAGCGAATTCTGGTATGCACCTACCTGATAATGAACGTATGTATATAGATCTTTAATTTAATAAACAAGCCATTTTTATTGGAAGTGGGCCCATTTTGCACATCATCCTTTAAATGTAAAAAGGTCATCGAAAATTACTTAAAAAGTCTTGACTACAATATGACTGAGCAATTACTAAAGGTGTAATATAAAATAATTATCATAGTTTTAATACTTACATAAATAAGTATTTATTATATCTGTGTACGTATGTATGTATATGTGTGTCTATGTATTTGTGTGTGTAGGTATGTATATATTCATATGATATGCAACTGTATATACTAATTTAAATGAAAAAGATTATAGTACCTACTATTTTTTTTTATTCAATTAAATTCCTCGCTAACACTATTGCGAAGAAATCTTACCCAAATTTTGCCACATTGATTGATTATTATAAAGTAACGGTTACCTAAATTATGCCTAAATTGGTACGTTGTGTTTCTGTATATACCAAATTACTTTTTGTATCTTCATATTAATTATTGTGTAACATTCCTCTGTTTTTACCATACACTATGTCTTGTATTTGTTATCGCATTTGTCAACTGCAAACGATTTTCCACCATGTTTGCACGTTTCATTGTGTAGTGGGAGTCGAAACTTGTCTGTACCTTAATAAGTACTCGTCACGTAGAGGACGGCGAATACTACCTTGCCGCAACACAGTATTAACTAGCGCGGAGGGTAGTTTTGTCATCTTACTGCTATTACTAAAATTGTTAATTTTATCCAATTACCCATATACATTTCACTGTAATAAGCTTGTACAAATGTTTATGACAATAAAGGTTATGTTATGTTATGTTATGTTATTCAAATGTTGTATAGATGTAGTCTGATTCGCTCTTGGCCGGTGTTTTCTCGATTATCAAAAAAGTGGTTAGCTATGTAAAACAGGTAGTTTAAGTAAAATACTAACAACAATAAAAAAAACAATGCTTCTACGGAGGCATACATTCCGCGAGGCCGACATGCACATTTTTTTAGTAGTTAGTACCGAGCTGGGAAAGAAAAGATTTATGTTTAAAATACTATAGTAGCTTTGGCAGAAGCAAATTACTCCAATTTAATGACGTCTTAATTTGACACTATCAACAATAAATTATTTGAGATGCTCGATTAAAACAAAAATGTTTCGGAAAATGTATTACTTTTAATCATTTACTAGTTATTACAATTTTAAAATAGATGAAACATAAAAAGAGTGCTCTGAAATGTGAACTGTGTTGCAAGCAAGTATTTTCATGCAAAATTCTGTTTTAAAAGTAACTCATTTGACATTTTGTCAAATACCCAATTCGCGGGAATTTCATATGTCGCGGAATTAATTTTAGCAACAATATCTTCTATATTGCATATTTTTGGCACAGATTTCAATACAAGCCATTCTTAATTCCATAGCAACCCTCTACTTTCATAAACCAACGCTCACTCCGTGACTCGAACCCTTGATTTCCCATACGCTAACAATCGGTTAATCTACTGTTAATAGCTGTCAGTGGCAAAAGTGCATACAAAAAAACATTTGATCGCAGATGAACAGATTGTTAAAATAAAATAAAATTTATTTGTAGGCAAACATGGTAGGTACAATAAGTTCTTCAAAGGTTTACAATTCGATCGCTCACACATGGCTGCGCCAGTCTCTGGCATACAAAAGTCGGTAGATGGCCTATTTATATTAAATCAGATCAACAGCGGGGCTAACCGCCAGTTTCTCGAACAGTCTTTTAATCCGGTGTTAACAGCTGTAAGTTGTCAAAAGTGCCTAAAAAAAACAAAGATAAGCAGACTGTTAGCGAACTCACTTTCCATCTCCGAGTAACTCCCGCACGAAATCCACTCCGTCATCCGCCATGTCATCATCGTCGCTCGACTCTCCGAGATTGTCGACTGCGTTTTGGTCCTCGGGTTCGGCTAACTTCTCGTGGCTGGAGTCAACTGCGATGGAGTCTATATGATCTAGAGAGTCGCTTTCACCTTCAGTGATGCTCCGAATTCCGGTGAGGCTCTCGGTCGAGTAGGAGCAATATTGGAGCTCAGTGAGCGAGTCTAGTCGTCCCAAGCTGTTAGCCCGATAGAAGAACAGGGGTCTACTGAGTGACCGCGAAGTGTCGCCCAGTGACTCCGATCCGTCGAGAGAACTCAGATCCAACTCCCGCTGCAGCTCCAGCTCTCCGAGGACAGATATTCCGGAATCTAACGAGTACTGGCGTGGTAGAGGCAACACGCCGTTCTGCGGAGCACAGCTCCCCCCCGCGACGGCGGCTTGCATTTTCACTTGTTGATAGCTAGGTTTTCTTTCACAGACGAAGCTCAGATACAGGATGCTCTCACAGTTTATTTACTATCCATGACGCACATGAATACGCTAGTTCAACACTAACGGTGTTTGGTACTGTTTTGAATCACTGTTCACATATTTTCGCCCGTCTGATAGATAGTGTAAGAAAAAAAATTGCAACGAGAATCTACAAACAAATGTAGGGTTTCCTACAAGTGTTCGTGGATAATTTTATTCATTAAAACAAAACCAGTTTTAACTTAATGTTAATGAAGATAAGTTAATTTCTCGCGAAACAAAAGCAAAACAACGAAATCCAGCCGAGTAGAAAGAATCCTTGAGATTTAATCGCTCAATGTCTTTCAGAGTGAATTAAGTAACATGTTAACTAACACCGCCGGATCAGTGCACATTCTACCGCCTTGGGCCTTCTGGCCATCCGGCGCAGTACTGCAACAAAGCATTGTTAACAGTTTTATGACAAAAAAAGTCGTTAAAAATACCGAATACAGACCAAAAACAAATGAAATTCGCTGACCCGATCTAGAGCCGAATATTTCACTTTTAACTTCACCCTGGATGTTTCCGGAAGGGTTAGTTTGTGCGGACGAATAATTGGAGCTGGTCCGTGTGTGGTGGTCTGAGCGGCGCGAGGCAGACTGGCGGAGGGCTGGGTGCAGCGGGTCGCCTGCCGCCGCCTGCCGCCGCCTGCCGCCCGCCCGCCGCCGCACCGCTCGCCTGCTGTACCGAGCGCCCCACAGACCTGGATTCTTTCTTAAATTTCCGTGGCGGAACCGGGAATATTATTTCACTATTTTAATTCTTCGCTGCATTGATTTCCCTTTGTTTGCCGTTGCCTATCGAAGGATAGCAAGCGCTTCGGTTGTCCTGCTTCTCAAAGCGCAGTTTTTTTTTTGAGAAACGTTTTCTTCTGGCAAATCTTAGTTGAAGAGGCTGGCGAAGGATAGTGAAATATAAGTAATAATAAATTTATCGATATATTTAGAGCTTCTGAGAATTACTTATTGATTTCCGATAATCCCACAAAATATAACGAAAAGAAAATAATATGTACTCACTTATTCAAGATAAAATTAATCCTAAACACTTTGTACACCGAAAATTATTAGCTTAGAGCTACGGGTTGTACCTATTTATACCTAAAATATCCGTATTATAACAAAAAAAAAATCGATTCCACTCTTAAAAGGACTTTAAAACTACGTAATCTGCGCCCATTTTTACTTGAAAAAATATGGCAAGAATGGCACGGTTACACATTAAAGCTTTAATTTCTTTTTTAAATCTACAAATTATTTTTTAAATGTAAATTGGTTTAATTAATTGATATTAATTGAATTAAACATGATAGAAACTGAAATAAAACCATCAAAGTAATCTATAAAGTAATTAAAATTACTAATTAATTATTTTTTTAAATTAAAATAAGAAATCTTCTCTTTGTAGTATTTTTTAGTTTAGTTTACTGTATTAAAATACAGCGATGAAAATTTAGGGAAAGAGGTTTATTTTATTGTCCGAGTGACTAGTTCCATACAGTACTGAAATCATCATCGTCAAAACATTATGTCCCCACCGAGGGGCACGGATCTCTTATCTGAGGAAGGTATAGGCCATACTCCTCTATGGGGGCCAAGTCCGTATTGGTGGAGGCTTGTAAGGCTGGTCTTACATATACTGTCAGAAGTTTTGAAGTCGCCCTAAGGCCTCTGACTTGGCGTAACGACTGCCATCATCGACGGCAGCCGGCACCAACTGCTTAAGGTGTCTTGCGAAGCACAAAACTGCTCGGAAAAATGCCACCAGCGCTAGTCATAGTACGGTCACCCATCCAGGCACTGAACGCGGCCTATGTTGCTTAACCTTCGAGCGATTCAGAGAGAGAAGAATAAGAAACAAAGTAGCGTTACTTACACTGTACTTTCAGCAGTTGATTTAAAGTCGTCAGGATTAATATCGATTGCAATTATTGGTCTTGAGCTTCTTACATTATATAGATATTCGTACCAACTCATCTACGTATTATTTTTAAGGTAATTTGAGAGATGACGGCCCGAGTGGAGATTTTTGCGTCCGCTGCATTTTTCTCCACTACATTCGGCCCCATGGCAGCCGCTAACATTATAAGAACCTACAATACACCGCAATGTATGCGCCTGTATGTAAATGTTTATATTTATTTCCGATTGAAATTGTATATAAAAATAATCTTTCTTCCAATGTACGTAATAATACCAACATTTTTATAGCCCGACTATACCGGCACCTGGATAAAATTTCGTATATCCGCTCGGACATACGAAACTTTTTCCAAATGATACTGTTGCAACTTAATACAGCCAATTTACACTGAAAAATTCGTTTCGCTCGCTGGTCAACATGAAGCTGTTGCATTATTGGAAATACTACTCGTATCGAAACACACAAACGTCCCGCTGAAATCCATAGACTTTCGAAACTCTCAAATTAGAGCTGCAATCAATCAATTACCTACCCCGTATTCGAACACTGCCGGACATAAAATGGCAGCAATGAAATGAAATCGATGCGGTCATTTAACTGTCATTGTACTGCAATGCATTAGCAGATTAAAGGCACTGGTGGGGGCCCCACGCTGCGCTCGGCATCACGTGGTCTACACTGGAGAACCTTTGCACCCCATTCACCACCAAATTACAGTGTGTGTTGAAGAAAACACCGACTGCCTCAGTGGTCAAGCCATTATGGCGCTTAGTTACCAAGAAAAAGGTATCATAGGTTCGATTCTCATGGGGGCCGCCGTATATTTGTACACATGGCCTCAGTTCGGATGTTTTTAATGATTGTAATGTCTTTACCTGGTTACCATAGCGCAGGATATCCTAGTTTTTGACCAGGTCAAGTGATTGTATTGTGTGGGAGTTATAGTTAGTTAGGTAGTCTTAAAGGTGCTCTTCAAAATGTCAGGGTAAAATACATAATAATTTATGCACCGGTGAAACTAGTTTTATAATATGCAAACTAATTCTTCAAACTATATTAGTCCAGTCCATCTAAAGGTTGTGATTAAAAACCAGCTAAAATTATATAATAAAAGACTCAATTAAAAGAATATTTCACATAATTAAAAGAGATTAGAGTTTTAAGATAAAATTGTTGTAATTAAACGGTTCCTAGGTATTGTAATGGATATTAGTTTAGTTTAAGGCTTTGCTGTGGCCGACAGAGTCCATAATTATGTACACCACCTGTTATTTAAGATCCTACCAAATTTCAAGTTTTTCTGTTTTTGCTTCCTTTAAGACTTACTCTGACTCTCTTACTTTTACTCGGCGACAGGCTTACCACTTGTCACGTTGGGACCTAATAAACTCGGCAAAACGTGGGCCCAGTTCCAGTGATTGGTGCCTCTGCCTACACCCTCGGGGATAACGGGCGTGAATTTATTAATATTTAATTAAGACTTATTCTTTATTTTACTTTTGGTCTGGTTCATTGTTCAGCACTAATTTGCACTTAACTGTAACACTTAGTTAAGGGAAGACCCTTGCTCCTGACGCACAGGTTATCCTAGTTCGAGAGCAAGGCCTTCTGAATTGGCAAATTGTATTTATCAATAAAGATTTCTATTATTTACTAAGGCTATAATAAAGTATTGCCTATTGGAGGAGATCAATTACTTTGGGCGTTAAAGTGTACTCTATTCATGTATTTTGAAGTGGCGGTTGACGCGCTCTGCCTATATTAAATCATCCGTCCGATGAATCACAGACCTACAACGTCGTAGAGCGCCCATTCTATTTAATACATAATGGTTTTTACATGGCTCAAGTTAAGTTTTCTAAGTTTAGAATAATAATATGTCGACTCCGTTAATTGAACTAGACAAGACTAAGTTGATAAAATGTTACATATGTATATTTGTTATTTTTTGTATCTATTTCTCAGCTAATCGTTAGCGTATCGTATCGTAAAGTTCCATATAATTAATTCTAGGATCGGCAGATCAAAGCATATTAGGCAATTTGTCATTAAATTATTGTTCCTATTTAAAATTATTGAAAAATTTGGAGTTTGCTTAATAAAAAAATATAGAGGTATCTCATGTTCAATATGGCTGCTCTCCGTTATAGCAGCAAAGAAAATAAACTATGTTTTAAAGTAGTTTTATAATAGTTTTTTGACTGATTCCAGAATCTCTTAAAGACGCAGTAAGTCAATTTTATCATTTTACGAAAACTTATGTTTTCCAAAAATATAAAAAAGTAAGCAGTTTTTTGGCTTTGGTTTTTCGGCCCTGGTGCCATCGAACGACCTCTGTGACGCAGCTTTTAAGGCATCTGCCTACCATGTCAGAGGTCCCGAGTTCGAGCCCTGACTGGAGACAAAAAAAACCCCAGGTATTGGATATTTATGTGTTTGTGATGTCGCTGTTTATGGTTCCCGCGACATAGGGTATTCTATTGTAGGGCTAGAAGCAATGTAAGTGCCTGCATGTAAATGTTAAATATTAATTGCTCAACTCTATATCAAACCGTGCTAAAATTACTTATCAGTGCATCCAATCCATATTCAATTTGGCGACGTCCTGCTGCCCATTTCAGTTAAACGTAGCAACAATTATTTTGTCAAACTGGAATAACCGCAGCTACTGATGCTTTAGGCAGTGAGTTTGTAATCCACGTCCGCACGGATAGATTACAGATTGCAGCAGAAGCCTTTTCAGGGTTCCGTAGTAGACAAAGAACCTTTAGGCTTTGCCATCCGCACGACTGTTGTGTCTGGTCGGTCTGTCGGTCCGCGGCCTAGCTTGGTATGAGACTGCTAAACTTTGTCATTGCCATATTTTATTAATGATAAAATAAATAAAATAAAATAAAATCTTCGAAAACAGTTTTTAGCCCCCTACACCTAAAAAAGGGATGCCATCTTTTCTAATTTATTCATTGATGCCAAAAATAGCAAGTACTGCCGTGTTTAGCATAAATGCAATCTAGTACGGGGTCCGTGATGTCATATTAATCGGTCTGATACTTTTTATACAACCAATGAAAATCCGAAAATCCTTTGTGTGGAAGGAGACTCGTTCGCAAACTACCTCAGCATGGCCGGGAATATTGGCAATATTGCTTTGCACATAACGTAAAATTAACAGCGTGCGCTCTTGTTTATATTCCTTTACGCGGCTGGTCGTACAACAAATGTGCCGGGCAAAGTACATTTTGGCCGGGCATACTGGCACTTTTGACGGGCTACGGTACCTCTAAACTGATTAGTTTGTGGGTGGACCGGTCAGCTTGCTAGGCGGCACTTCAATTATTTTGTCTGCCCTTTTGGGACACTAGGAGTTTGGATTTGAAACGAAAATAGTTGCCTAATAACGATTGACATGTTTCTGACAGTACTCAAACGCTAAATGGACTTTTAAGTGAGACATTGAGAGAAGGTACCTAGGTACCTATAAAATGGTATTTGTAGTGGTATGAAATGCATGAAAGATGATGCTATGCTAACCGCTATACGCATCAAAACTCAGATTCAGTAACCATTTTTCGCAGCCAAGAAAATAATATTTGCTTTCATAGTTGGGCTGTGATATTGTTAGTATTTACCTACTGTAGTAGGTACTCTGCTTCAGTATTTCTACGCAAGAAACGAAGGGGAACTGAACTCTGCCCTTTTGATCCGAAAGCCTCAAGGCTTCTTTTTCTTTCTATTGTGCTGTTATAGCATTTTTATTTTAACCTGTAGAATTATTCTCACCTCATTTTTTTCAATGTCATAATGCAATTGATTAAGTATACATCAGTAGGTACTCTTTTGAGATTATTCTTCTTTTTATTATTTATTTTAAATAAGCTTAACGATCACTACAGGAATTCAATAGGTAAGCTTACAATAATGAACAAACACAAACAATTCTGAATAATAAAAGTCTTTAATAAACAATACAATTAGAAACAACACAATTACAAACTATTGATTATAAACTTAATATTTGAGTTGCGGCCTTTGTGAACTCGTTCAGCGTACAAGGAAATAAATCTTAAAGAAAAACTATTCTTTCTTTCAGATCTCTGATCCCTAGCTCACAGTTACTTGTACAGTAACAGTCTGATAGACAACGTAGATAGATAAATATAACACTTTATTATATTGTACACATTTATTGCACTATACGAGTATTGTGCATACTGTTAGCAGCAGTCAGTTGGTTAATGTGTATCTGTTATGTTACAAAAAAGAAAAAAAAAAGAGAAATGAAGAAGAAATCGACATAGAAACTACAATTAAAATACGGGACTAAGGGCCGGTTTCTGAATTGAGAATTTCGCTAAGTGACTACATAACTATGTACAGTGCTGTATCAAATTTCTCAGAATTTTTTCTTTCAGAAAGCATCCCTAAAGCCACACGATGACGTTAGGTGCGCATTTAAAATGAATGTCGAAAGTCCAAACTTTCCACTCAACTGTAAAATTCTGACATTTTACAGCTACAGCTCTGACACTACTACCCAATCTATAGAAAATGAATGATTGCAAGCAATTGTGTCGTGGGCAGCTCCTAACCGAGCCCCCCCCCCCCCCGCCCCCCCCTACACGCATGTTATAATTAGTAAACCCGTATTCCGATTTTTTGGCCAGCTCCGTTAACCCAGTTAAAGAATTAGGCTGGCGGTCAAATGAACACATATGTGTACCCGATTCTAGCTGCGAATAGCTTGAAATCGATACGACGTCAATAATATCTATAAAGAAGTTACTAAGAAATCAGCTGACGCATTTAAACATAAACATTTACATACATTGCCCTGGCCCCACACTAGGATACCCTGTGTCATTGGACATCACAAACATGTAAGCATCCGAGACCTGGGTTTTCTTTTTTTTTTGTCCCCAGCCGGGATTCGAACCCGGGCCTCTCGCATGGCATGCAGATGCGCTAACCGCTTCGCCACAGAGGTCGTCAAACAATAAACAAACATAATATCAATATGAATGAGATCATAATAATATCAACACAGGAAATAAGGAATAACAATACATACAATGCTTCTGGCCCCATACTAGGATACCTTGTGTTGTGGGAACCAGAAACAGCGACGTCACAAACATGTAAACATCCAAGACCTGGATTTCTTTTTTTTTTTTGTCCCCATCCAGGATTTGAACCCGGGACCTCTCGCATGGTCTCTCACCTTAGTTTATCTCATCTGCCGTATCCATCAACAAAATAGTCTTATCATACATTGTACCTCAAGTCAAGCGTAAGCTAACGAGGTGAGAACGATATTGCACCGAGGAAGTTTGCTGCAAAACTTCAGTACTGCTATTAAAAGTGATATTATCATACTGAAAGCAAATCAAATATTTCCTTTCGAAATGACACAAAAACTACGCCTCAGCGAACGTCAAAAGTTAAAATATGATGAACAAAAGATGTATAGTCAACTACAAATCAACTTTATTATTAATTTCCAGCGAGTGCTTCCACGCCATCACCCTGTATCTCAGTTAGATAGTGCAAGTTCATTGTTGTGATCGGAAAACCAGTTTTTGCTCGCTTCTCCCAAGGGTGAAAAAATCATACCTACCTTGTTAGTCTTCTGCATTGAGAACGCGCCAATGCACGTTAGCCTTATTGAACAATTCACATAGCTAAATTTATTATACTTCTAATAATAACTCGTATAAAATGTTTGAAAGAGTTACTCGCCACACGTCGTTCACGACTTTACAACTAACTTACGACTCATGAAATTCTGGAGGTTTTGTTAGATTTGAGTACTTATACTTATATACACGGCATGCTGATGTGGCATTGGGCCGGCCATATAACATAACATTTACATACAGGCACATACATTGCTTCTGGCCCCTCACTAGGATACCCTGTGTCGTGGGAGCCAGAAACAGCGATGTCACAAACATGTAAACATCCAAGACCTGGGTTTTTTTTGTCCCCAGCCGGGATTCGAACCTGGGACCTCTCGCACCAGAAGAACTGATAACAAATGGGGGTAGTTCTTCAGTGGAGACCGCGAATCGGTAAACGAAGTGTAGGACGTCCTCAGACTCGGTGTAGCTATGATCTTCGCAAGGCGGCTCGAGGCCTACTGGCGCTTGACCGGTTTGTTTTTATCGCAAACATCGGTTGCGGCGCACCGGCTGTAGTTTTGATCCAATCAATAAGTGGAGGTGGGGCGGACAGGATTTTTCCCGAATAAAAACAAATACTATTAAAAATTGGAATCGACGAACCGTCAATGGCAGCGCCTGTCGGGGCCACGTTTCGCAAAACAAATATTCACACATATCCGAGTATTCCAACAATACTTTTTGTGGCAGTTTTTGAATTTACCATTGCATTGAAATAAATCGCCACATTTTGATCGACAGGATGTGGAAAGAATAATAAAATTAGAAATCGGACCAGTGCGAGTTGGTCTCACATGACGAGGCTTCCGTATAAAATCGGTACCTACTTACTTAAGTAATAATTATGTATGATATGTACATTTCCTCTGCATAAATACATTTCCTATTTGATCCAAGTATGTCCGTCTGGGCAGTCAAAATCTCCACAGCAAGGTTGCATAAATTTTTGTTTATTATTTTCTCTTCTCATTATTGCAACTGTCAATTATCTATCACTTACAGCTAGGGGCTGAAAAATCAGTCTCTTAGTTTAAGGGTTCATCTAGCGCCTTAAGTGACGGATAGATGTTAGTGAAAACTTAACATAGCCCTTAAAAAGATTAGGTGACCAGTAATCTTAAGAATTGTTGGTGAAAACGGGCATCTGACTCTCAAATTTGTCTTGACTTTAAGATTTAGACGATTGGAAGAATCTCTCAAGATACATCATCATCATCATCATAGCCCACCGTTGCCCACTGCCTTTTTCGCCTAGTGCCATTTCCGCTCAGGATTAGGTGCGCTAATTAGATCTGTTAATGCGTTGTAGCACAATGACAACTGTATGATCATGGCGATTTAGTTTCATTGCCGCTTCTAGTCTGCGCGCGCACAGATATCAAACCTTCTAGGCGTCAATGGTTTGTGGTCACGTGACTCGACCGTGTCTCTGTCATCGTACTATAATGCACTAACAGAATCGGGGCCCTGCACTAACGCAAACACAAGAACGAACTCTCGGCCAGCTAGCATTGGAGAGCTCGTATTTCAAGAAAACTTGCGACTTTTCCAGGCTTCGCTCAACCCAGTTTGTTTTTGTTTTTGAAATGAACTTTTACTAACTTTCCATTGTTAAGAAGTTCTATAGAAATTCAAAGGAAAGCAACGTTCTTTCTCTTGAAACAACGTGGGTACTACAATGCGCGCGTCACGCGCTTTGTGACAATAAACTTTCAGCTATTGTGAAATTAAGGAACGTCTGACAAGACCAGCCACTAGTCTTGCAAGCCTCCATCAATCCGGGCTGGGCCTCCGTGGTGGAGTATGGCCTATACCTTCCTCAGGGAAGAGACCCGTGTCCCTCGGTGGGGACATAATGGATTGATGATGATGATAAAGGAAAGTCCGGACTTAGCCCCCGTGGTGGAGTACTGCCTATACCTTAATCAGGGAAAAGACCCCTGCCCCTCGATCGCGACATAATGGGCGATGATGAAGGAAAGTCAGAGACGAGCAACCGACACGTTTCACCATGATTAAGCTCTATACAGTCCACCAATAGTTATCAATTACATTAAGGAAAGTCGCGACATTTAAAAAGCGCGACGCGTGGTACCCTACTGATGGCATGCCACACGCGTTTCATCAAGTGTAATTTTAACATCAATGGTGAAGAACAAGACGACGGTCAGTGGGCAGACTGCGGCCCGATGGTCGGACGATCGATGATGTAACGCGCGACAGCATCGCGACACCAGCAGTAACAGATTTTGCATCGATGCTGTCGCGCGTGTGTATCGATGCTAACGCGAGACTGTGTCGATACTAACGCACGTTAGCATTGATGCTGTTACGTGTGTGTATACTTCCAATACTTGTAACGAATGAAGGAAGGAAGGAAGGAAGAGAGAGAGAGAGAGAGAGAGAGAGAGAAAGAAATGAAGTAAGAGAGAAAGAAAGCGTGAAAGAGCTTTTTGCTAACAGGCTGAAGTACTATACGGTGCTTATGTATCGTATGCCAATCTACACAATAGGTCTCTTGTGTCGAGTTTTAGCTCTGCAGCACGTCAGCAGCTCAGTTCGTAATCAAATTTAATCAATGCTCTGTCTGCGCTCCGTAGTGGGATGTACAATTGTACATTGTACGTAGGTCGCTCGTGGGCATAATTAGTTTCATCATGGTCTCTGTCTGACCGCTCTTTAGCCTGCACAGCGCATTCAAAAGGGGGTGCAGGCTTCAAAAATGGCTGAATATAAAGTTTCGAATTTCGTAAAGGTTTGAATACACACAACGACAGATAAAAATATGATCAACCGGACAAGTGCGAGTTGGACTCGCCCGCAGAGGGTTCCTTACAAAGTAGGTGCTGTAGCGATACCTCTTTATAGTAGCTGGCCGGCAAACCCGTCTAAGATGATTTTGAATTATTGAAAGGGAATCGCTAAGTTTTTGTTCAGGTGTCGGTCGATTGCTATATTCTATTTACTGAAGCGAACGACTAAAGGTACGACTAAAGACACAGCATCTCTCAAACTTACATCTCACTCAAAATAGCTCATGCACGCAGCTTTGCTTGCATCGTATACATAGGTTTGGCAGAATCAGCGTTGGGTCCCGGCTCGCCCATATTTTCCGTTTCGTATTAACAAACACAAAAATACAACCACAACTGGACGATGGACCAAAAAACTTTACTAATACCTTATTTACAATGATGAACGGACAAAAGAAAATAAAAAAGCTTGGAGAAGTTGCACTCGCATCAACAACGTCAGTCGTGAGTAAATATGGCGCTGGGGTGGCCATAATACTTTTGTTTGGTTTTAATTAAAAAAGAGGTTCGTAGTCAGCTCTCCATACTTCTTCCTACACTCCGCGTAGCGCATTAGCACAAAATAATCGATCGTAATCGGCCTTTATACAAAAGCAAATGGTATTTTCATGATAAAATAAAATATTTAGTTAAATAAACTGCGAGTGAGGGATAAATCAAGTAATAACAGTGTTATTGTGTTTATTGCTTAATGGTATTTATTAGGCATATCGTTTTGTATAACTTTGTTAAATATTATGCAGTGTTATAAATGTGGCATATTTAAAAACCAAATTTTTGACATGTTGACACTTAGTCGTTCGCTTCAGTTAATAGGGTAGGCTAGGCGATTCACGACAAAAAAAAAATGAATAGTATAGTTTGATTGCCTAAACGTCAATCCATTAAGTCCCCACCGGGGGGCACGTGTCTCTTCCCTGAGGAAGGTATAGGCTATTATCCACTACGGGGGCCAACTCCGGATTGGTGGAGGCTTGTAACACTAGGGGCTCGTCTTACTGTCAAAAGTTTTCAAGCCGCCGCCTAAGGCCTCTGAGTTGACTTAAAAGCGCAACACGACACGTTCTTTGAGAGCGCTCCTCTTGCGCCAGCAGCCGGCTATTGCCGCCGCCGGTGGCACAGACTGATTAGACTGATTTATTTGTGATCGTGTGTCCGGCTGAGGGGAGACGGCGGAAGGAGGGTACGTACATGCATTACATTGATTAGGCGAACCAAGTGGCCTTTTACTAGGCTCTAGGTTATATTAATAAATTGTCTTACAGTGCACATCATGGTATACACGCATGCACTCTACTCCATTGCATTACGGGCGATTTTTCAACTAAAATGTGAAGATTGACGTGCTGTCGACTGTACAATGATTGTAGTATCATCAATCACAACAACATGATGTCAACAGGCTTTGCCTTAAATATTGAATGTAATAGGTACCTCTTAAAAATGTAAACAGACCACTAGTTGTAAAATTGTTTAAAGTAATAAAGATTCAAGATAATTCAAGATAATAATTCAAGATATTACTATTATTATACACCACATGTGCCAGATAAATAATCTATTTGGACAATTAATTGGTGCAGGTTCACCTATCTCCCTCTAAAATGGTTACGGTCGGTAATGGTAATGGTTAAAACGGTTAGTGGCCTTATGCTTGTAAACGGGTGCTGTTCGTGTGTTTGTGCTCGTTCTGGGTGCAGCAAAAATGTTTTGTTTTTCTACTTTTTCAAGAAAATTAAATACTGTTTCACCAATGAAACGACCTCTGTAGCGCAACGGTTAGCGCATCTGCCTAGGGGCCATCCATAAATTACGTCACACGAATTTTATGATTTTTTGACCCCTCCCCCCCTCCTTGTCACAGCTGGTCACATTTGTGAGACTCCGCCCTCCCTAGTGTGATGTCACATATTTTGCAATTTTACATGTAGATTTCTATTGGTTTAAAACAGCAGTTCCGAAGTTAGTTTTATTTCCGATAGAGTTAGGAATAGATAGAGTTGCAAAAGTTTTGTATTTTTCGTTGATAGTTCTAAGTTCGTGTTTTAGCACTTAGATAAAAAAAGACTTTTAAATGTGACGTCACAAAATGTAAGACTCCTCCCACCCCCTTGTCACACAATGTCACACTTCGTCGACAACCTCCCCCTTAGCGTGTGACGTAATTTATGGATGGCCCCCTACCATGCGAGAGGTCCCATGTCCGAATCCTGGCTGGGGACAAAGAATCCCCAGGTCTTGGATGCTAACGTGTTTGTGATGTCGCTGTTTCTGGTTCCCACGACACAGTGTATCCTAGTGTGGGGCCAGAAGCAATGTATGTGCCTGTATGTAAATGTTTATACTGCGTCATAAGTGGTAACCTATGTTATAAAACGTAGGTTCCATAAAAAGCTATCATTATTCATATTAATTGCCCACCAGGTAACCAGGCAAAGAAATTACAAACATGAAAAGAATGAACAATTATTTACGCTTTTTGTACGACGTATGTCGCCTGGGCCGTCCCTTACCGGCGCTTCCACCCACATTCGCTCGAATATTTGTTTCGTCAGTCTATTTCTCACATTTCCAGACTAACGCAACATTCCTTTCTCAATTCTAGTCGCCACATCCTCTTGCAGTCCGCTATCCATGACAATGACAGGGTCTTTTTTTATTTTATTTTATTTTTTATTTTATTTGTTGGGGTTACAACAGGATGAGTTACACTTAAAAATAGTCTTATAGTAAAGTACACAAATTAATAAAGTAAATTAACACATCCCTTAGAGTATCCCACTGAGAACAAAACTGATTGAAGTTTACGGCGAACAATGTTCAGTGACAATGAAAGATTCCGATAACAATGAAAAATTTTGATGGAATGATTACTTATTAATAATTAATACCTATCCCTACCTAAACAGTATTACAGTTTACCAAACTCCTATCTATAGGCATCTCCTTTAGATAGGAGTTCCGTTCTTATTTTATGTAATGCCAGTTATTCTGATACATATGCAATGCTAGTAGCATGACACAAGGAAATATAAGTTAAAGTTAGCGTGCCAGAGCGCCAGATCCTGAAGAATACAGAAACAGATAGTATGAGAAAAGGTGGAAGTGACACGAGTGGCTTGTCCAGAACCACGGCATACTAGGGTGTCAACAGACAAACAGATGTTTATCAGATGATATTAAAATTCATTCCGTGACTAAAACCTCTCGTACCTCTTGTTTGAACGATCGCAATGTTGAGCAAAATAGGTCAATAGGAAGGAACCGTTTATTATGGTTGTCACATAGGCGGTGCAGAGGAGCTCTAAGACCTGCGTTGGTGCGTTTAACATTTAAGCCAAAACACTTTATGTCTATTCAGGCATAAAGGTAAATTTCTTCAATGAAAGATTTTGATCGATTTCACAGGTTTATTGTAGTATTTTCAGCAATTTTACAAATTGATATGCGCACTGATCGCGCGTAGTAGAAAAAGTGAATTTAAATGATGATTAATTAGTGACCGTTTATTGTCGTATCGATCACGTAGCAACTTCCAAGCCTCCTTGTAATTATCCGAAGAAACTTCAAGGTTTGATATTATTCGAGCAGGTTCTCCTTCAAGCAAAGAAACTAACAAATGGTCATTCAAACTAACACCACACATACACTCAAGGTCCTAACGACTGACCTACAGCATTAATAATTAAATATACATTTATGAAAATATTATGTACGTTCGAAAAAATATTAAGGACTCCGAAACTATTGGTAGCCATCATAACGCTAATACTAGGAATAATCATAAATTGTCTCGCTTACATACTCGCAAGAGTTCATACTTCCTTTATCGGGCACTGTATAAGGTTCTACAATAAGATACCCCAAGATATATTAGAGTTACCTCCAACGCGGCTAAAGAATTGTGTTAAGCGCACTCTGTGCAAAAAAGCTTACTATAAAATCAACGATTACTTGGAAGACAAGGGTGTCTGGTGTTAACCAGAAGTTTAATAATTGGATAACTGTATTTAGTGTTCAACACATCCAGGGGTAATCTTTTTTAAGTTTCAAAGTTTGCTAATGACGCTAAAACTGTTTTGAAAAGAATACATGGCATGACAATGTGGAGTTTCTTTGTTAGTGTCTTCTCCATGTAATCTATTAATTGTGAAACTAACAACTTTGACGTTCTTAAAGTAAACATTTTGTCTGTACTATGAATCAAATATTTCAATTTTGAATTGAATCCGCCTACGAAGTGTGTCAATATGTATGTATACTTCGATTAAATAGGAGATGTACATATTGGCAAAAAGCAAGAGGAAAAGCCATGTATCCGAATCTGTGTGTCTACATGGAGCGACTAATTATTGCCTATCGATGAACCGAAAGAGACCTGTCAGAATCGTGGCAATTAGCAAACCCTGGTCTCTGCCTGCCTCTGTGGCGCAGCGGTTAGCGCATCTGGCTACCATGCGAGAGGTCCCGGGTTTGAATCCCGGCTAGGGGCGAAAAAAAAACACCAGTTCTTGGATGTTTACATTTTTGTGAGGTCGCTGTTTCTGATTCCCTCGACACAGGGTATGTGGGGCCAGAAGCAATGTATGAACCTGTATGAAAATGTATTTGTTATGTAATGTGCTATGTGGACAAGATCTCCAATTCATCATCATCAACCCATTATGTCCTCACCGAAGGGCACGTGTCTCTCCCCTGAGGAAGGTATGCCAACTCCACCACGGGGGCCAAGTCCGGATTGGTGGAGGCTTGTAAGACTAGTGGCTGGTCTTACTTTCAGTAGTTTTCAAGCCGCCCTAAGGCTTCTGACTTGGCTTAACGACTGCCATCCATCGACAGCAGCCGGCACCAACTGTTTAACGTGCCTTGCGAAGCACGGAACCGCTCGGAAAAATGCCACTAGCGTTAGTCATAGACGGTGATCCATCCATGGACTGAACGCGCCGTATGTTGCTTAACCTTAGTGATCGTTTAAGATCACTCGGGCAGCCCAGGCTACGAGCGATTCAAATAGTCAATTAGCCTATTGTATACTAAATCAATATGTGCACGCTTGGAACGGCGCTCATCCTTTGTCAAAGGCTTGCGTACTGATCGGACGAAGCTGTCTACGTTACTACAGTCTATTTTTTGAAGCGAACGACTAAGTGTCAACATGTCAAAAATTTGGTTTTTCAATATGCCACATTTATAACACTGCATAATATTTAGCAAAGTTATACAAAACGATATGCCTAATAAATCCATTAAGCAATTAACACAATAACACTGTTATTACCTGATTTATCCCCCACTTGCAGTTTATTTAACTAATATTTTATTTTATCATGAAAATACCATTTGCTTAAGAGATCTATGCCCCAAAAAATACCTAAAATTTCAGTGGTCCTCAAATAAAAGCGATCCTACTGCTGCCAAATATGTTCGCAACTAGGAAAGATGACGGACTTTTGTTTAAAGGCCGATTATGATCGACTATTTTATGCTAATGGGCTACGCGAAGTGTGGGAAGAAGTATGGAGAGCTGACTACGAACCTCTTTTTTAATTAAAGACAATAAAAAGTAAGATTGACGTTGTTGTTGATGGGAGTGCGACTAAAGAAAATAAAATAGGTAACTTATCTTTAGTCCGTTCATCATTGTAAATAGGGTATTGGTAAAGTTTTTTGGTCCATCGTCCAGTCCCAAGCCCAGTCCAGAGCCGGACCCAACGCTGATTCTGCCAAACCGATGTATACGATGCCACAGAATACATTATAGTACAACGATGCAAGCAAAGCTGCGTGCATGAGCTATTTTGAGTGAGATGTAAGTTTGAGAGATGCTGTGTAAAGACAAAGACGGTAAACAAAGGTTTACCTTTAGTCGTTCGCTTCAGTAAATAGAATATAATCTCCTGTTTCTAGGACAATGAGATCCTCTCAATCTGCACACCTGCACTAATACTACAAAGACAATGGTACAATGGACTCAGCAGCGGCAGCAGCTTCTATTCCAGTGCGGGCTTGTACCTATGAGTGTTTTCTAAGTTATAGTAGTAATACCACTCGCTAACTGTGAAGGAAAATATCGTGAGGACACCTAAGTGTCTGAGGTATTCAACACCTCAGCGCTGCAAATCGCCAATCTGTGGCGGGCACGTGACTCTCTGAGAGAAGACCTGAGCCCTATAGTGTCACGTTTAAAGACTCCTTACACAGTTTCCAACGGTATGAATTTAATTGATCAATTACATACGATTCGATGAGAATATTATTTAAAGTACCAGGAAAAACACAGACGAAACATTTACAAAGATACAGTACAATTGGCGGCCTTATTGCTTAAAGCAATTTCTTCCAGACAACCGACGACGGAGAGTTGCTGAAGGAAAAGTGAGACGGGTAGTCGGTGCAAATAAGAACATTGATATAAATACTTATACTTAATACTAATAAACGTACATAAACCTTTCATCATCATCAACGCATTACGTACCCGCCGAGGGGCACGGGTCTCTTCCCTGAGGAAGGTATAGGCCATACTCCACCACAGAACCTTTAATAAGATAGACCAAAGACCTGGTCAAAGTGACAGAAAAAGACTAGATTCGAAAAGTCCAAGACCGAAATGAATGTTTTTCTTTCTCAAAGACTCTTAGCGTTCGAGAAACCGGGGGAAGAGCTCGAAGAAGATAATTTAATAAAGAGGCTTAAAACCTTCGCGTCCGTTACGAACGATTCAAGCAGTGCCTGAGGCTTTAACACTTTTTCGAGTGGCTAAAAAGTCCAATTCGAGAGCGGCAGCCACTACCAAAAAACATCAATCCGACAAACAAATCAACCCTTTTGAACAATACATTTTGATATTTTTATAGAATTTATTTTGAAAATATTGACCATTGTAAGAAACTAATTTCGGTATTTTTGACTTTTATTCCTTATGCCTATTAGACTGAGTTAAATATGCATTTGCATATTGCATAGTCAAACCTATTTTAGCGGTTGTTGCATAATTTTAGCAAATGTTTCGAATTAATTCTTATTTACGCTATACCGCGATCTCGTTCCTGAGAAATAAGGAAAGTACAAAGAAAATCTATCGCCATAAAGGACAACGGCAAATGGTGTACCGCCCTATTAAAAGAATGTTTTGGGGTTATATGTATTTTCCCAACTTTAGTATTTCGCAAGTGGCTCTTTTTTCAGTCATTCAAATATTTTTTTAAAGTAGGGGGAAGAAAATAAGAAAATAATTAAATAAAACGCAATTTACAAACAGAAACGGAACGCCATGGATTATTCTTGTAAGCAAAAAAAAAACAACTGTCATGTAAAAGTGAAAATCAGTAGAGCAGTAGAGTTCGTTTCACGAAAGAAGTCCCATGAGTTAATTGATTTTGTCTTTTATTGTTATATTATTAAGTATCTTACCATGGAACTACATCACACCAAACAGGTGAAACGATCTTTTAGTTCTGTGGGACTGATTCGGGCAAAAATAAAAAAAAGAAGATACTTGCCATCTCCATAACAAACTTGACATTGGCAGAATCCTAGGGGTACCATTAATAAATAATTTAATTGGATTGAAGTCTCGTCGTCGTTGTTTTTATTGTACTGAAAGAGGTAATCGTGGCAGAGAAGCAATAATAAGTTATTGTTGCAACTGCATTGTAGGGCTGAGAACTGTGGGGTGTTGCTCCCATGTGATGAGTATCATCTGGTACCTGGGCTATGCTCGCCATGAGGGAGTGACGCGACCAGCTAACTTCTTGGATGACGTTATTTTAAGAGTGTAGTTGAATGAAAAGGCGCCGCTATCCATACGTTTCTGTACATACTACATGTAAATAAGATCTGTCTCAATAAACACCATTTAATGAAAAAGTTGTTTTTGTTATTCGAATTATACAAGTATGTAGTATATGTAGTAATAGTAGACTATGACTACGGTGAGAGTTCTAAAGTATCCTAGAACATGAGAAAGTGGCTTTACACGTAGAAAACTGCTGTTGCTAGTTGAGCAGTAAGTAGTATGTATTTGGTTCAAATTATGTTTCTTGATTTTTTATTCTCTCTGTTTGTTTATACATATATGTATGTACATAGGTATGTACGTATGTGTGTATAATAGAATGATTTTGTTTCAATTATTTGTGTAGGTATTTATCTCTAACAGTCAAGCAAACGGGGTCGTAACATAACCTCCAAACTTCTTAAAAAAACAAGCTTAACTCATGACTCCCAACTTTATAAAAAAATAAAAATTAATGCAACAAATTCTTATACAATGATCTCTTAAATGTAAATATTTCATGTTTCAACACGACTTTTTGGAGGTGTACGAGACTTCCACTGAAGCCTGCCATTCTCCTAGGACAACGGCAAATGGTGTACCGCCCTATTAAAATAATGTTTTGGGGTTATATTTTCCCAACTTTAGTATTTCGCAACTGGCTCTTTTTTCAGTTTTTCAAGTATTTTTTTAAAGTAGGGGGAAGAAAATAAGTAAATAATTAAATAAAACGCAATTTAGAAACAGAAACGGAACGCTCCATTGATTGATTTATCTTGCAAGCTCAGAATGATCTATGCTTGCAAGCCAAGAAAAAAAACAACTGTCATGTCAAACGTGTCAAAGTGAAAATCAGTAGAGTTCGTTTCACGAAAGAAGTCCCATGGGTTAATGAATTTTGGCTTTTATTGTTATATTATTAAGGATCTTACCGTGGGACTTGTTTGGTGAAACGATCTTTAGGTGTTCTGTGGGACTGTTTCGGGCAAAAACACGGATTTATATACTTCGTAAACTGGATAGCTTACACAAATTTACAATGAACACAAACTTACACTCTAAGCCATCGATATAAAGTTTATATTTGTCCGTCAAACGCGAAAGTAGCAAAACGAGCCGTGTGAGATGGTTTAAAAGTAGTAGTGCGTCCTTGTCCACCGAGTTGCCAGAACTAAATGAAATCCAATTTGGTAGTCTATTTATTGGGCAGACGGCAGTATTATTTCTTAGATATAGTGACATTAATCTTTTTTGTATAGTTAGAATATTGAAACTAATAAATTTATAATAAGAATTTTATTATCTCAGTTATAAAACGAAATAAAAGTAGTTTTAAGACAAATGTAGTAGCTTTTCGTCATCCTAAGTGACCTTTCAAGCGGTTGCCATGGCAACCGCCTGAAATAATTTGCTGTTTTTACGTTTTGAGTGTGATTTGTTGTGTAATGGTGTATTTTTTCTGTGTTAACGGATGTAAAACCAAATAGTATTCGGGGTGTGGCTTATCTTTTCACAGGTGAGTCAATTTCATAATTTTCGAAATAATGCAAGAGTAGGGTGTCCATTCTGCATGGGCGTACTCAGGATTTACTGGTGGGGCAAACAAAAGTTAAGAAACTTCGTGGGTCTTCGTCTTTATTCGTGGGATTCTTATACAGGTGACATTTTCACCGGTACAATAAATCAACATACGTAATACTAAGTCCAAAATACAAATACCAACATTTTGTGTTACTACCCCGTTGCTACAAAAAAACAAAAATACCAATGTCTGAACTTATCCGCAAATCTTACAGAAATATGGACTCATTACGCATGAGCACAACTAAACGCCCGAACTGGCAGCTGCTGCGGCTTGCGGTAAGGAAAAGAAGCGGCGGCGGCGGCGCAGCCAGTAGGTATGACGTAGCAAAAAAATCTTACTTGATTTCAATTCTTCCTTCATACTTGCACGGGCTTAGGACTGTCACCGGCGTGGAATGCTTGCACTGGTTGGTAGTGGTATGAATTTCCACACCACGTACTGGCTAACGCCGAAGTGCGCCGTGCGTGCCGCGTCGTTGGTGCTCCTTCTGGGGTCTTCCTCGAAAAACGCGAATATCTGTTCCTCGATCTCCACGGCCAAGGGAGGTCTCCCTCCTCGGCCTTGAGCGTGCGCTGGTGCAGTGCGGTGCGGGGCCGCCCGCTCACTCATCCCACCCCGCCGCCCTCTGCCACGCACCGCGATGACACCTTGTAATGGGTGCCCATGAGTTACAAATTGGATGAAGGATAAATTAATGAAAATGAAAAAAAAATATGGTAATTTTATTCGATAAATGTTATGGTTACCAATGATATGGTAAAATTTATTGTACCGGTGAAAATGTCACCCAGTATATAATTTAGTTTTAAATTGTTTGTTATGTCTAAAATGTCCTTGTTATATGCATAATATACTTACAGGATTCCTAAAGACGCATTAATGGCTGAGAGGTGGAAAGAAAATATACCTGATAAAGTCACCAAGACATCGGTCGTTTGCAGTCTACATTTCAAAAATGAAGATTTTGTCAATCAGTCCAGAAAAAGATTAAAATCTACAGCAATACCGTCTATATTCCTAAAGGTGAGGAAAAATTTAGAACTGACCACTACAGAATACAACAAATTGAAATTATTGTATTTTGAGAACACTTTTTTTTACAGATTGTTCCAGCCGAGAAAGATATTCACATGCTCAGTAGCAATTATTGATAGTGTTTGATGTTGTAAAATACACCGAGAAATTGTTCGTAACCTTATCGACGCTGATGGAGGAACATTTGAAGAAGAAATACATGATTAACATAATAACACAACACTTTTATCCCCGATTGAAAGATATTTCTCATCCAGTACAGTCTCACTCCACTGACACATGAATTATAGAAATTATTAAATGTATTGTAAAGAAATATCTGAATATGAGACGAAACACGTATGCAAAAAAAGGAGACTCTTAAAATCATGGGCAATCGAATTGCAATGCGCTAAAGATTGCACAAAACAATTTTATTTAGTAACGTTTAGTGTAGTTAAATGAATAAGTACTTAGTGTAGTTAAATGAATAAGAATAAGAATTGGTTCGGCCGATAGAATTTTAAAAAGTTAGTAATAAAACACAGTAATTATTACCTTCTCGTTTTATTTTCTACATTCCTACCTAAGGTATCTAAGTAAGGTGAGTTTTTAAATGTTTTTTATTACAAACACTCTAAATAAAATTACAATGTAGGTACTGTAAGCAGTGGGACATAAATAGTTCGGAATTAAAGTTTTGGTGAGACTACACTAGAGGTGAGTCTGTAGTCCGGCTATTGGCACCATTTTTGTACATACATAACACGAGGCGTAGTGATGAGGCGCTCTCATTATTTTCTCAACTCTTTTATGTCGTGCTGTACGTCTGTTAAAGTTCTTGTATTAATAAGTTAATCTGTCTTAAAAAAATCGACAAAATTATATTATATTAAAGATTAAATATTTCCTTACTATAGATAACTTTTACTTATACCACGTCATTTTGGGTACCTCACTACTTTGGACCTGGACCACCGCTGGTGAAGATTTATAAATATGTGAGTGGTTGACCAAAAAGGGACCTGGAGGGATAGGAAACCGTTATTGTTTTTATTTGATTTTTTTTTATTTGTGGTATTTTAGATTTGTTTTGGTCTAACCAGAATATTTTTAGGTGCCGTAGTTATTTTTTTATGTTTTTTTTTTGTGAGTCGAGCACGAATCGAAACCTATAGAAACACGTTTCTTCAAACGCGATTTTCTCGAAATCAATTATTTTCCCTTGAGGTCCCTTTTTGGTCAACCACTCACATATCATGGACACTCTATTCGAAAGAGACGCACTACTACTTTTTAGCCTCTCACTCAGCTCGTTTTTTATTTCACTGTGCACAGTCCAGTTGTAATAAAGGTTCATGGGCAAAAATAAAAAAGAAGAAGATACTTGCCATCTCCACAACAAACTTGACATTGGCAGAATCCTAGGGGTGCCATTAAAAATAATTTAATTGAATTTAAGTCTCGTCACTCTTCAGGAAAAACATACTTTGTTTTTATTGTAACTGAAAGAGGTAATCGTGGCAGAGAAGCAATAATAAGTTATTGTTGCAACTGCAATGTAGGGGGTGTTGCTCCCATGTGATGAGTATAATCTGGTGCCTGGGCTATGCTCTCCATGAGGGAGTGACGCGACCAGCTAACTTCTTGGATGACATTATTTTAAGAGTGTAGATGATTGAAAAGGCACCGCTTTCCACACGTTTTTGTACTACATGTAGATAAGATCTGTATTTATCTCTAACAGTCAAGCAAACGGGGTCGTAACATAACCTCGAAAATTCTTAGAAAAACAACCTTAACTTATGACTTCCAACTTTATAAAAAAAAAAGAAAATTAATGCAACAAATTCTAATACAATGATCTATTAAATGTAAATATTTCATGTTTCAACACGACTTTTTGTAGGTGTACGAGACTTCCACTGAAGCCTGCCATCCTCCTTTTAATTCAATTCAACCCAGACACCTGTGAACGTAGAATGGTCAATATGCCACTCACAAAAAAATATTAAGAGATTTTAGACACAATTTGTATTCAGGATACTTAGGACGGTACTCTAATCATGTACATGTAAAAAAAATATTTATTAATAAATTAACAACATTACATTGAAGATTATATTTTGTAATTTACATTTCAGCAGATATTATTATGATTGATTGTCACCTAGTTTCTCGTACGCTAATAAGCAGTTAATCTACTGTTAACAGCTGTTAAATTATTTTTTGGCCAACTTTTTAGTATACAAAAAACAAGAGGTCTGTGAAATAATGGCTTTTCCAACTAAAACATGACTATTTTATTACTTCATGTTGCATATTTGGACCCTTTTTATAGATTTTTGTGCATATTTTCGCTATTTTAGTTGCATATAATTATTTGCATGCATATTTTGGGCTTATTATGTTGCATCCGGTCTCTAATTATGACTATTTTCAATATTTTACTACATAATAATATACCAGAGACCAAGAAAAAAAAAATTCTTTTGTATTTTTTTTGTAAGGAAGGCAAAGAATTCATACTCGTACTGTGTTTGCTGACGTCATAGAAAATACCTCTTTACTGAATACCTTAAAAACTATAGACTTACAAATCTGATAAATAGAAATTGTACTGAACGCATAATTCTCGAAACGGTTTTGAGATCTCCGCTCATATTCAAAGATGTATCATGGCCAATTCACTGAGATTAATTAACAAAATTTACGAGGTGCAGTCAAAAGCATGTGTATAAGGGTAAGGCCACGCAAAATTGTACATTTTCTACTTTTTACATGTCCCATAAAAGTATATGTTAATAACTTAATAAATAGTTCACTGAAATAGGTTAGCGTAGTAATATTCTGTTAAGAGAAGTACAATTTTATATTAAACCTATTGAAATTTGAAAAATTGTAACATATTTATTGAGTAACATATTTTGTAAAATAGTCATTTTGTCTGTGCATAGTGAAAGTATGTGTCCAAAATTTACCTCAAGACTTTTAAGTGCAAGATTACATTAAAAAATAAATTTTATTCCGAATGGAATGATATTACATTGCTTCCTTATATAATTTTATTAGTAACGACGGCTTATATTAACATTAATTACAATTTTTTACATATTTTTACGACATGAAACACATTTCCAGAAATATTTTGTCCCGAGAGTTACATTGCAAGCGTTACCAAATATTTGCTTTAATATCAATGTATCCAAAGTCCTAAAACCTGTGTTAATATGGCAACACTAATGCTAGTCCTGTCAATAATAAAAAACTAAAAAAGTCAAACCATCTTGCGCCAAAACTCGACCTAACGTGCTGACGATCAAGTTGTCCTCGTAAGGTTATTGAATTTATATACAAATTTTTAGGTTTGAACGTGCTTATTTTGTGTTATTTATCAGTGTTACTCATTTCTACATTCGTATTGTTGTGTATTAACCATGGATTGTGGCGCTGCAGTGGATTTCTTTAGAGACATCACCATTTTAGGTTAGAGCCGTAGGATTTTTCTGTCGCGAGAGTTACCGAGTGTTACTACGAGAGTTTCCGAGCGTTGCTGCGAGAGTTACCAAGTGTTACCTTAAGCTGGTTTCACAAAGGTAAAATATATCTAACTCATTATGTACGGCTAGGAATTTATTTTATGAATATGTTATTTTATAGGTTTGGTCTACACTAATATAATAAAGCTGGAGGTCTTGTTTTATTTTTGTTTGAACACGCTTATATTATTATCTGGAAATATAAGTCAATTTGAAAAATAGTTTTGCATAATTGATTCGTGAGAAAGGTTCTGGGCTATAAATTAAATGGCAGGTGAAACCACAGCTAATTTTTGATAAATAAGTATATAATAATAATGTGAATAAAAAGTTGTGTTTTTTATTGTTGTTTTTTGGGGCCGGTTTTTCAATAGTCAGATAAAACTTAGCTGGAGAATAAAACTGATGTTGTCACTGTCTTGTCGTATGATTTAGACAGTGACAGCATTCAATTTATTCTCCAGTTAAGTTTTATCTGACTATTGAAAAATTGGCCCTTAATTGACAAATAATAATTGAACAATAATTGAATAATAATGGGTAAAATTATTTGTTTTCGATACAGCCCTCCAAAAAAATACTTTGCGTCCCCAATTGTAAACACAGCTTTATCATGTCCCGAGCGTTACTACTTGTCACGTACGTTACTGTGTTACTGTCTCGAGAGTTACTTTGTACAATTTTGTGTGGCCTTACCCATAACCGTATCCACCTTTCAACTGTAATTAGAGGCGTCCGTAACATAAATATAGAGAGTGCATGGATTTACAGGTTGCCGTGTTGCCGACCGTACTTACATTCGTGCGTAGGTTGCAGCGGCGTGGGGTGAGTAGGGTGGCATGGAGAGTGAGGTGGGGGCGGGGGGCGGCCCGGGTAAACTAGGATATCCTTGCTGTGTGCAATATGCACTCACACTGATGCAATTTATCGACCAAAGTTTTGTTTGCTTCAAAATGGCACAGATCACGGGCTAGGGCTATCATGAAATTTATTATTCCTAGCTCCTGAGTAATCTGGTACTGATAATCTTTTAACACATTTTTAGTTATTTGTTTGACTTGTACCTAAAGCAGTGGAACAAAGTATTGAACAACTCTTAATTAGTTAAAGATCTTAATCTGTTCCATGAACTCGCTGATATTTTTAATTCCAGTGTATTTTCTATCAATCACTTGATTGATCACTAAAAATTTGCACCTCTCACGTGTCAGTTTAGTCTCAGTCACATGTCAAAATTTAGGTCCATAGAATAACGATTAAAATGTTATTAAATTTAATTATTAAACAGATACCTATTCATGTTTCCGTGAGGGCTTTTTATATACAATATGAATTTTGTGAAATTATTGAATTATTAAAAAAAAGAAGGAAATTTCAAACATACTGTTAATGAAAACCAACATATAAACATACTGTTATTGTTAAGTAGATATGTAAGGTTTCTAATGTTTTTTTTTTCTGGTTTGTACATTAAAGAGTTCTAATCTAATCTCATCTAATCTAATCTGTGGTATATACGTGAAAGAATTTCGAAGTTATTATGTAAGTCTAGTCTAGCTAACGGTTTTTCATGTAGGTATTGGTCGAGAAATAAATAAGATCATTGTCTATCAAGGCATACATGTACCTATAACTTTGTTTCCAAGTTATTACATTTCAAGCACTACCACTCGCTAATTGCGACGGAAAATATCGTGAGAAAAACTGAGTGTTCGAGGTATTTACATATCTTGGCACTTGAAATCGCTTATCTGCAGTGGGAACGCGTGGTGATTAGTTTTTTGTATTTGTGTTTGTATTTGTATTTGTTACTCTCTGTCTCTGGGAGAAGGCCTGTGCCCTATAACCCTAACCCACTATAGTGGGACACAGATATCGGGTGTCCCAAAACTCAACGTCGAGCCGGAATCGGGTGAAAAGGCAAGTCATATTAGTTATCAGAAAAATATAAAAAAATGAACGTAATCAAAATTATACGCATTTAAAAAAAATTGAAAATCCCGTTGCCACAAATCTTTACTTTTTCCAATTTTTTTTTTGTTTTGTAACTCTGAATAATGCTTCTTTAAACTGTTAACCAAATTTCAAAACCAGCTGCTCCAGCTTGGAAGAAAGGAGACTTTTAAATAAAAAAAATACTTAAAAAGTTGCCCATTTTTAATTTTAGTATTAGTTTTAATTACATTTGTGAAATTTCTGGAATAAATAATTTAAAAAAAAAATTATTTATTTATTTAGAGATCTATGGTGAACCAACAGCTATTACAATAAAATAGTATATAGTGTAGGGATACAGAAAGCCAATTACAGGTTCACACTTATAGTAAACAATTTAAAAATAAGAATCTTAAACTTAAAATATTACAACGTCGCTCGCTGCACAAACAGCAGAGCTCATATCACTCAGTAAATTAGGCAGATGTAGCTATAGAATACAATGCAAGACCTGGGTAACCTAGAAAACTAGGTAAGCAATAGCAATGCTTAAAATAAAAATATCGATTTTTTTTATATTATTCTGATACCCAGTATGACTTTGCTTTTCACCCGGTTCCGGCTCCACGTTGAGTTTTGGGACACCCTGTATAGGCTGTTTACAAGTAAACATTGTAAACAGTTCAGATAAAGTAATTTGGATGATAATAACAGCTAGACAACAACTTGTGCTGGTCCCAAGATAGGATAGACATAAAATTTTTCAACACTGACACTGAGATAGCCTCAGTACAGTATTGTACAGTATACAGAAAGCTGTATTTTTTGTAGAAATCAAATAGAATCAAGAATCAAATGCAAATTTAAGGTAATAAGTCCATACATCCTCCATGAAAAGCTCTGTATCCAGCAGTGGAAAGTATACAATGGAAAAGATATTTTCATTAAAAGCCCTGTAACAAGCTAGTGCATATCGAATCACCTATTGAAAGCTTGGAGTGGGTACTAGTGTGCGTGAGAACCTACCTGTTGGCCCATGGTCCTGGATTTAAATTCTATTTCGCATCGTGTGGAAAAGAGGAGTGTTGCCGACAAAGGACCTCGTACTGAAATTACAGACACCTGCGCTACACATTTTTCCAGTTATTTTGCATGCAATTTTATGGAAACGTTATAGCCTTGTGTTTGTCCAGCACAATTGTAGGTAAAAGAAGAAAAGATAACGTCGAAATAAGTTCTTCTAAAACCTCCTTTGTCAGCCAACATTATTCCTCTTTATCATGCTATCTCTACAATAAAATTAATGGTAGTTTATACATCAACCAAATGCAAATAATTAACGGAATGGTTAATAAAACTGGACTATAAAACCACTGAATCCCTATTCACACATCTAATCTGAAACTGAATTATGAGTGGTAAATAATTAAATAAATAGTCTAAAGCTAATCTAATCTAATTTAAGCAATAAGGCCGCCAATTGTACTGTTTTTCCTGGTACTATAAAGAATATTCTTATCTTATCTAAATAAATGTAATAAAAAAAACTTGTTCTTATGTATTATACCTACGAAAACGTCAACCTCATCAAGAATTCCAGAGAACACACACACACACACTCACTCACTCACACTCACACACACACACACACACACACACACACATCAGTAAATGTATTAGAAAACTATAGTACTTTCTAAAACTAAACATAATGTACCTACTTATAGTTGTGGAAGAGCGGGATCTCCTATACTACTTAAAAGGAGGTCTCAACCTTGTAAATTAGGTTTGTAAAAATTTTGTTTTAGATATAGGTAAACATTTTTCATTTCCATTTTTCATTTTCTTATTAGGCCACGCCTGTACCTCGGAAAGGTTGGCAGAAATGGGACTACTTTTTAAGGAGATGTAGTCGACAAGGAACCCTTGTAGTTTCGCAATCCGTCTGTCTGTCAGTCTGTCCCCGGCCTAGCTTAAAGTTAAAATTGAAATTCGACATCCATAATAGTCACGCCAATAAAATGGTGGAATAAAATCTTCAAAAACAGTTTTTACTCTTCTTTATACCGTAGAGTGGGTGGGTGTATCGTTGGGTTTGTAATTTAAAAATATTGTGGGTGTACGAAGATAATTTTTTGATTTAGGGTCCCGTTCAAGAAAATATTAAGCTTGAAAAAGCAGCCGAAACCGGCCTGCGTGCATGCAACGACTAATGAATGTAGATGAAGCGAAAGTGATTTGTCAGGATCGTGGCAGGTGGCATATGGCAGTCCCTGGTCCCTGCCTACCCCTCTGGGATACAGGCGTGAGCTAATGTACATTATGCCTTGAAGCGCAAAGTTTTGTCCGAGTAGGCCCTCTAAGAAGCTTTAAAAACTATTACGGCTAAGTAGCTTTACAAGTTAATAAGTAATAGGTGACCAACTAATAAAAGGACGACTTCGTACAAAATCCATTGGCAATTGGCCATCCTACTTATTTTTAATGTATGTTTTATCATAATTTATTTTGGAAAAAAACACATAATTTTTAAGGAACTAATTTCGGTACTTTTGAGTTTTATTCATTATGTCTATTTTTAATATTTTTCTCAAGTTTTGGTGTTCGTGACGTCATCAGAGGATGTGGAGACAGTCTTTACCGACATACAAAAACAACAAATGCCACTAACGTCAGCTGATTCGGTTTGGTAGTTTATTTTTTTTGTAAGTAAGGCAAAGATTATGTGCTTAATCATGCTTCAATGACGTCACAAGCACCAAAATTTTTAAAACTCAAAAATACCTAAATTAGATTTATTTTATTACTATCCCTTCGCTTGGCAAACGCCCGCAGCGGGCAGGCGGCCATTGTTTAACTATTGTTATGCTAATTACCGCCATTAGAAGGCTTATAGAAATTATCGAAAACTTATCAAAAATAAGAGCATGACCAAAGTCATAAGTCAACATTTTCACTTTGGTCACTTTGATTTAGTTCTGTAATGCATATAAAACCGCTCTTTTTTATACGGAACCCTTCACTGCGCGTAACCCAACTCACACTTTGCCAGTTTTATCATACCCTTTATCAAATTGTTTTCTTATATTCGATCGAAGTATGCCCGCCTGGGCCATCCCTTACCTGTTCTTTTACGATATATTATTAATGATTATTATTCTTTATTAAAATCCAATTATTTATTAATAATTATTAATTTATGCAAAATCTTATATTGCCTGGACATCTTTTTATTTATTTATTTTTACTTAAATTTTATGCTACAATTCATTTTCACAATACAATTTTATAATCTATTCTAGCTGGACATTTATCTATTTACATTTAAATTAATAATTGCATTTTTATTACTACGGGTGACTTTGTGTACGCAAAGCTTGCTTATTATTATTATTATTATGATTTTTCTTTTTTAATACATACGTTCGATTAATTTTTAAATTGTACCAGCCGGACACGGGCTCACTCAATACCTAAATTTTGACCTTTTAACTTTAGCCTACTCACTTCTCTGGGCTCGGCACGCCGTTCCCAATGGGTATCGGCAGAATACCAGCGCTGGAGTTTACTTTTTAAGCTCTCAGCACATGCTGAGTCGAAACCCGTTTGCATTTGCCACACACACGCTGCCATGTTTTTATTATTGTTGTTAATATTGTTTCTCTTCTCTTTCCATACTGTCAAACTGTGTTTGTACCTATGCCTTGTGTATGTTTCTGTATTGTCTATGTTTGTTATGTGCTGTTGATGTTCAATATGTGATGATATGTGTCTTATGGAAATAAATGTTTTATCTATCTATCTATCATATATTTTGTCAATAAACTTTTCGCTTCATTTGAAAACCATATTATAATAATGGAGGTTGGTTGGACATACAAGTCATACAATTATATGGAGAGCCATATAATATGTCCACACCAACGCAACTGTCTTTCTGTTTAAGCGAAGCTGGGGAGCTATATTCTATTTACTGAAGCGAACGACTAATGGTAAACAAAGACACAGCATCTCTCAAACTTACATCTCACTCAGCAGAACACGCAGAATCAGCGTTGGGTCCGGCTCACTCGCCCATATTTTCCGTTTCGTATTAACAAACACAAAAGTATAACAACAACTGGACGATGAACCATAAAACTTTACCAATACCTTATTTACAATGATGAACAGACTAAAGAAAATAAAATAACTTCGAGAAGTTGCACTCCCATCAACAACAACGTCAATAGTGAGTAAATATGGCGTCGTCGGGGTGGCTATGTTACTTTTTTTTTCTTTAATTAAAAAAGAGGTTCGTAGTCAGCTCTCCATACTTCTTCCTACACTTCGCGTAGCCCATTAGCTTATAATAGTCGATCATAATCGGCCTTTAAACAAAAGTCCGTCATCTTTCCTAGCTGCGAACATATTTGGCAGCAGTAGGATCGCTTTTATTTGAGGACCACTGAAATTTTAGGTATTTTTTGGGGCATAGATCTCTTAAGCAAATGGTATTTTCATGATAAAATAAAATATTTAGTTAAATAAACTGCAAGTGGGGGATAAATCAGGTAATAGCAGTGTTATTGTGTTTATTGCTTAATGGTATTTATTAAGCGTATAGTTTTGTTTAACTTTGCTAAATATTATGCAGTGTTATAAATGTATCATATTGAAAAACCAAATTTTTGACATGTTGACACTTAGTCGTTCGCTTCATTTATTTCAGTCTATTTATATAGACTGTTATAATATTCTGTGACGGAAAAGCTCTGCTTTATTGAAAGTACATTTTGCTATCTGAATATTGACGCTTCATATTTGAGGAGCTGGCGAACAAAACCAGACTAGTCCCATTAACTGTTTTTTACAGGACAGGTAAATTAGCTAGATAGAAACAAGCAGGGAGTTTTCTTTCTTTTCGCAGGAATATTTTATCAAACCTTGAATATAGGACTGGTTTTTATTTTTTTAAACATTGGCTGGTTATTATTTATTTTATTTTTTAATTTTCTATTTAATTTTATTCAACTGTTAGGAAGACATGGCTGGTTTTTTGCGAAAAGTCAGTTTTTGTTATTTTTTAAAGGTAGCATCGAACTGGTTTTGAATGAAAATATTTCGTGACTTTTTATATGAGTACTTTGAAAGCCCGAAAAAAATATTTAAAGAAAATACTTTAATGAGGACATGTCTAGCTTTGTTCGTCAGCTCCTCATTTAATATTGGACGTAATATCGTCCTTTGACATAATATTATCTTTGATTATCACATGGTTATCATATCACACTTTTGCAGGCAGCCACTTCTCTAATGCCCGGTTCCTATAATATACGCCTACCGGCTACGATCCGTTTTCCCTACAATTTATTGACGGTTCGTAGGAATTTCGTAGGAATTGTAACCGATCGTAAGCAAAAACGAAGCGTTTTGTGGATATTGGAACCGGGCATAACAGTTCCTGCGTCTGGAGGAAAAAAGATGATAACATTGTTTTAGTCCTTCGTTAGCTCGTCTGCTCCGTACGCTAATTTAGCGTTGCGAAAGGGTGGCGGTTGAGGGCGTTTTGTAATATTTTTCCAAGAATTTTCTACCGCCGATTTATGGTGCTTAAAAAGTTTCATGTAATTTTTTGTGCATTATAAAAATCTCGTATCACAGTGTTTGTAATCGACCTCCTCAGAAGCGGCCTTAAGTGATTTTTATGAATATTTTGTGTATATTTGGTAGCCCTGAGAATTGGTCGTTGGGTAATTAGTTTGGCAAAACAACGTTTACCCAATCAAAAATCTGCACTAATGCCCGGTACCAACAACCAATCTACAGATAACTGACAGTTAGCTGTCAACGCGATATTGAAATGTTCCGTTTTTCTTTTTTATTGAGTGGCCTATCACTAGTTAACATTTTAACTGGTGGTAGCTGGTTGGTAGGTTATTGGGACCGGGCATACGTTTTACCCTAAAACTATGAACCGATGGATTAATGATGTCAAGATCGCCAATGTTCAGTTTAATCAATTTGTTACAAACCCCCCCACAGAAATGAGATTTGTCTATACCTAGATGACACATTTTCCAGATGAAATACTTGATCTATTAGGAGCATAGAGATTTAAGTTGACTAAGCAGCTGTGGACAGTCGATTTGATCAGACATAATACGGTACAGCAGGGTTATGTCGGCAGTCTTAGCAGCCAACTAATAATTTATACATAACGAGGCAGTCAAAAATCATAAAAATATTATACATTGTACGTTCAAAACAATATTAAAAACTTTGAAACTATTGGTAGCCATCATAACGGTAATACTAGGAACAAATATAAATAGTCATTTCCACGATTTAGACTTGCAAAAGATGCTTTATGGGACACTGTATAAGGTTCTAGAACAAGAATCCCCTAGAATAACTATTAGAGGTGCCTCCGTAGCGGTTCAAGAAATGTGTTAAGCACACTGTGCAAAAAAACTTATTATAAAATCAACGATTATCTAGAGGATAAGGATATGTGATAATAGACAGTAGGTTAATATAAAATTTAAGCAGAGGATATTTGTGTCTAGTGTTGAACCCGTCCAGGAGTAATTATTTTTAAGTCTGAAAGTTTCTTAATTAGACTAAAACTGTTTAGAATAGAATAAATGGTGTTTTATTACCTTATAAGAAAATTAAATAATGTTTGACTTTGCAAGTATTGATTGCACTCATGGGTCTTGATGTTCTTCGTTGGTGGATATTCATACTGTATTAAATATAAGGTGATTTGAGAAAAGATGGGCAGAGTGGAGTTTTTTTTCTTTGCCTTTTCCTCCACTACACTCGGCTCTAAGGCAGCGGCTAACATTAACGTTAGAAGTACATTTACTTTCAACAAACAGAATGTAAATTCTTTACGTTGACATAAATTTTTTATTTCTGATTTCTGAATAAATCTGGAGTTTCTTTGTTAGTTTTTTCTCCAAATAATCATAAACATTGTTTGTACCTACTATGAATACAAATTTTTAATTTAGATTGTCATTATTGGCAGCAGGTGACTTACTTGTCCTGCAGACCCTCGATCTCTTCCTCCTGCTCGCCGAGAGTGCCGTCCAGGTCCAGGTAAGGTCCGTACTCGCCGTCGCGGAACACCTGCAGAGCCACATCGTCCAGCTGCAACAAACATAAAAAACCGGTCAAGAACAAGTCACTATAAGCATTAGGGACTAGTCATAGAAAGCGCCCGAGGCGCGCGCGTACGATACGCTGCGTATCGGACGCTCTTTAAAATTGTATGAAGTTCTATGCAACGGATTATATCAAGCGTCCGCGTCCGTGGTGCGCGTCCAATGCGCAGCGTTCCGGGCGCGCGCCCCGGGCACTTTCTATGACTAGTCCCTTACATTAGAGTAGAACTGTTTGTTGTACATTCCAGAGAAACAAAATTATTTGCGAGATTGTACACAACATTTTAAAACATTATGGGCCGATTCCTGAATTGAGAATTTACACTAACTACTTAACTAAGTAAGGTTCTGTCACGCTCTTTTCTGAAAACTTGATTAAAAAAAAATCAAAAAATCAAGAATTTATTTCAACGTCAAGAATTTACATTCTGCTTGTTGAATGTCAATGTACATACAGTTATTTATAATGTTAGCCGCTGCCTTGGGGCCGTTGTAATGGAGAAAAAGGCAGCGAAAAAAAAACTCCACTCTGACCATCTTTTCTCAAATCACCTTAAAGCTAATACAACTAAAACATACAAAATAATATCTTGGATGTGTTGAACACTAGACACATTTATCCTCTGATTGCATTTATTTCTCATTAAAAAAAAATTACATTACTAACACAATAAAAATTCACATAAAGCTTCGTCAAAAGTATTTACTTAGTGAATTTCACTAATTATCAGAAACCGGCCTTGTATCTATAAAAAAAACCGGCCAAGTGCGAATCAGACTCGCGCACGAAAGGTTCCGTCCCATCACTTATAAAAAATCACGTGTGTTGAATGGGAGCCCCCTTAAATATTTATTTTATTTTAATCATTTATTTCTAAAATGAATACAGTAATAACTCAATATTCTGTGAATATTTCAAGCGTCTACCCTGCCGTTATCAATATTGAGCAAAAACTGAACTTTGTTGTATGGGAGCCCCCTTAGATATTTATTTTATTCAGTTTTTGAGTACATCATCTGTGAAAATTGTCAACTGTCTAACTACTCGTATGACGGCTCATGATATACCTACAGCCTGAGCCTACAGCGGACGGACGGATGGACAGCGGAGTCTCATTCATTAAATAGGTTTTACCCTTTGGGTACGGAATAAATGTTTTTTTCCTCGGTTGGCGCTAGTCTTTTTTTCCCTGTAGCCCATAAAGGAATTTAAGAACAACTAATTATTTTGTTATGGAACTCTAGGTGTCGGTCGGTCCGAGTCGACAAGCCAATGGCAGATTTGTACACCGACATTGATAAAATCACAGTCACGACAGCATACTCGTAGTTTAGCAAACAAAATAAAAAACCCAATAAAAAAACAAAATAACTCGTTGATTTAAGTTTTTACACCTTCTTATGGGAATGAAGCACATAAAGAAATTTAATGTAAAATAACTCTATTCAAAGAATGTAGGTATCGCATACGTACACCATTTAAGAACTCTCGGCAGAAAATTATATTTTATGTACTCTTAAGGTTCCAAAAAGAAAGGGCTTCTCTGCGTCACAAAAATATCCACGGCAAAGAATATTTTAGCTTCGATTGCAATGACTGGTAGCGTCATCTGTGCAACTGTCTAAAACTATCATGATTTCACCTTGAATCGCGATACAATAGTAAGTTTCTAAATAAAATAGGTAGATGGCGCTGTTTTTAAAAACAAAGGCTCACGCGTCTATTTAATTTACTTTCATACAAAATCTACTGAAGGGGCGGACCGAAGCCCGCAGTTATTTACAAAATATTAATAAATAAAGAATAACGAAAATAGTGATTTATTAGCAACGTGCGAAATCTTCGATATATTGGTCGTGGTGCACCTCGTCAGTTCACTTAATTAGGTGAACCAAAAACATTTTTCTTTGTTGGTGGTCCACAGTTCCTTTCATAAAAAAATAATCGTAAAAAAGTAATCATAAAAAAATAATCATAGGTAGGTACTTAAAAAATAAATTGCTTAGAACATAAATTATTTTATTAACGCGTCACGTTATATTCTCCGCGCAAATATTTATGGACAGATGGCATTTACAATTTGATATGCTTTTATTACCATTACCTACTAGCCATTAATTAGATAAAAAGATAACAGTACCTACCACGACGAAAAAGCACAAAATCTTTGTAAATAATCGTTCAGGAACTCCAAGGAAAGTAGTGAAAACCGGCGTGGTGCATGCGTCGCCTAATGAATGTCGATGAAGCGAAAGTGATCAGTCAGAATCGAGGCAAGTTATAGTCTCTAGTATCTGCCCGTCCCACTGAGATACAAGCGTGAGTTTATATTAAGTATATGTCCTTTTTCTTTACCATGTGGCCAGATATGGCAAGAGCTCATGCTAACGGGCAGAAAAAGTTTTGAATACGAACACGTAAGTTTTCCACTGTATAGAGTTGTCTGATTTGGCCTGCCCGAACTGTCAAATACATACATAATTTGACACTTTAGAGTCGTCTAAACCTCAGACCAATATAAAGGAAAGCTACGTGCTACAGACTCTGGAAGGGCGTGGGAGCGGATTGCGCGCGCGCCGTCCCGGTCTAGTTTCCAGCGGACGCGGCTGGCACGGCGCCAGCGCAGCCGGCCCGCTGACACGTGGAGAGGGCTCCGATGGCCAAATTGTCCAAAGGGAAACGTCCTCAATGCTATCACCAAATTCCTCGTGCTATTAGCAAATAAAATGTAAACGACCTCTGTGGCGCAGCGGTTAGCGCAGCAGAGGTCCCGGGTTCGAACCCTGGCTGGGGACGAAAGAAAAAACCCCAGGTCTTGGATGTTTCTGGTTCCCATGACACAGGTGTCCTAGTGTGGGGCCAGAAGCAATGTATGTGCCTGTATGTAAATGTTTAATATGTTTATGTTTATGTTTATAAAATAAACTAGGTGACCCGGCAAACGTTGTTTTTCCATATTAATTAGGCTGGGACCTATTTTCCGACCTAACGAAATTTCACGAAAATCGGCCAAGTGCGAGGCGGACTCGCCCATGAAGGGTTCCTTTAATGTTTTTTTTTTAATTTTCATATTTGAGTCGATTGAATGAAAGGTGAATTGCGGTTTACGATTTATGACGTCGTAAAACACACTCGTGTTAAGAATCCTTATTATGCAACAGTATCATAATCATACACTACTATAACCACATGCTATTTTTTTTACTATAACCACATGCTATTTTGCCATCTACTATATTTTTAGAGGTACTAGCTTCGGAAATTCTATATTTGTTAGAATAAAGTTGGCAACCCTAAGTTGTCTACCTACCCGGCGCACCTTGGCGGTCTACCTACCTCTCTTGGATACAGGCAAGAGCTTTATGTATGTATGGATTTCACTGTCGCTTTCTTTATTTTTAAAAAACCTGAACCCGTAGAATTTTTGCTGGCTGATCGGCTCACCATCGCAATGGTTTTTTAATTGTCCTTTTCAAGGTCATATAGCGCAACTAATTAAAATTGACTTTGCTTAAAACTTTTAGTAGGTGCTTCAGATTGTTCCGGAGGCAGTTGAGTCACATCGCCAAGTCAAACCGGTCCGTAACACCTGTCGCTAACTGCCAACCACCGACTCTCCAATTAACTGCAATTTAATAACACCACAATCACTTCAGCCATTTTTTTCCACTCCTCCTTACCTGGAGAGCGGGGCCTCATTTCTTCTAGTGCATTGTAGTTCAATGACAGATACTCGGTCGGGTCACGTCACATGTTCTTTTTATACCATTGACCCCTAGAACGTTTGATAGGTAGGTAGGAATTTTCGAAAGAAATTTGACGAGACAGCACTAGCGAAATTCTCGATTCAGGAATCGGCCCGTAGCCTACCAAACTTGTGGCAAAGAAAAATTGAGAATTGAGTAAGTAAGCACCATTATACGCTCCACTGAGGGGGACATCCCTTCTCTCTGGTTGTGAGCTGCAGTGGAAACACTGACATTGACAGGAAAATATTCGATATTTTATTACGGGTGCAAACTCGACACAAGTAGAGTTTGCACCCGTAGGGCAAACACTGCTCTACTGCAAAAAAGTATATTTTGTATGGGACCTACAATTTATAATAAGCTACCGAGAGACATGAGAGAACTTGACATAAATTAGTTTAAATCTAAATTGAAAACTATGTTATTGGACAAATGTTATTACAATGTAACGGAATTCTTGACCGAAAGATAACTTGAGACGTCGCAGACGTAAATCTGACATTATTACTGATATTGTTTATTTTATTTTTAATTTTCCCTGACATTTTAAACTTGCTGTATTTGTGTATAATACTTATGACATTTAAATACTTTGTTTGAAAGCATGATCATCTAATTTAGGTATTAATTTGTACGTCTACAATGGCAAAGCATGCAGGACAAATATGCGAATATGTACCATCATCTTCAAAACTCATGTTTGACAAATAAATATCTTTATCTTTATCTTCTATTAAAAATAGGAAACCGTAGTAGTATCGATAGTATAAGACGGCATGCCGGAATTCCACATCAGCTTTGTAATTTAGTTCATTATCAGCAACCCAACGCCCGCACGGGTCTCTTCCTTGAGGAAGGTATAGGCCATACTCCACCACGGGGGCCTGGTTCGGATTGGTGGAGGCTTGTAAGACTAGTGGCTGGTCTTACTGTCAGAAGTTTTCAAGCCGCCCTAAGGCCTCTCACTTGGCTTAACGACTGCCATCTATCGACGGCAGCCGGCACCAACTGCTTAACCGCCTGGTGCCGAAATTACCCCGTGGCCAGGCCGTAATGTAGGTACCTTGTGAAGCACGGAACCGCTTGGAAAAATGCCACTAGCGTTAGGTAGTAATAGTTGATACCGTCCAAAAACTGATTTTCTTATTTTTTTATTTTATTTATTCAGGAAACAAACGGTTCAATAACAATTATTAGATATGAACAATTTGAATTACATAAACCAGTGAAGTTTCCACAATTATTACATATCTCATCAAGGACAGACTTATTAATTAAAAAATGCTTAATCAAGTTCAAAATTAATCGAAATTAACTAAATAAATTAGAAACCATATATTACATCATATTAGATCAAATTACACCATCATGTCACGTTACAACAACTAAATTTCAATTGATAGATCGTATTTACTCTCCTATTGTTAACATTCTAGAAAACCTAGAGAATGGTTTTGTGTACTACCTATTTTAACTCCGAGAAATGACCAAGCCACGTTCATTAACGACACTTTGATAAAATCATTTGACGGAGAGGATCAACACCGTATGCAACGAAGATCACGCCGCCGCGGCGTGAACTATCCGGTGTAGTTTTTGAATTGACTCAACCCTTCGGGTCTTCCGTACCACAGGATTGTTCTAAAAAAGGCACCATTAATATTTCTGCAAAACAAACTGCGAAGCCACCAAAACTTTGTTACGGAACTTTATATACAAATTTAATAGAAGCGGTTATTTTGACCGAAACTTCTCAAACAAACAGTGTGTGTTTGTTTTACTTTTAAAAGGCTTCAATTTCCCACAAAAATATGTTTTGCCATGGCGACAAATACATCACAGGGTAACCTTAAAATACCCGGGCATGTTTCCATTTTGTTCATATAGATTTGTGGGTAGATTGTTACTCCAACGGAGAATTTCACCTACGACTATAATCTTAAATTCATCATAACTCATCTTAAATTAATACAATGGCTTCAATTTGGCACACATCAAAGAAATGTTTTTCTTATAAGTGTACAATTAAGAGGACACTCCATTCTACCAATTTTTATCCCGAAATCAACGCAAACAAAGTTGCGGGCAAAAGCTAGCTAAGTCTTTAAGTGCCTAACCACTCACTGTGATCATACATTTAAAAAAAAAAACACTCACGCTCATTATCCCGGAGTGGGTAGGCAGAGGCACCAATCACTACAACTGGGCCCACGTTTTGCCGAGTTTAAATAAATTTAAGATTTACTATAATTATTATTAAGAATAGACATGGGTCTAAGCTCTAAGCTATCTTTCTTTTCCGCTGCCTTTTTCTCCACTACAAATACGGCCCGAAGGCAAAGGCTGACGTGGTACATTGACATTCGAATGCAAATTCTTTAAGCTGAAATAATTATTAATTATTTATTTAAATGTTTAATAGAATAAAGTAAACTTAATTAATGTTAACTACTACTTGAGCACTTACTAACATAGATTAATGTATTTTGTCTACGTACTAAGGGACTTCACACACGGCGGCTCATACATTATGTACATCCCAGGATGTATAGCTTAGAGACCGCTCCGTACCTTTAAGTTACGAAGATGTAAAGATGTATATTATAGCTGTCGTGTGTAGTCTCTTGACGATTTCTATGGAAAGATGTAATGAGATATATCGTGCTATAATATACCTACGTCTTTACCTTATAGCCGCCGTGTGGAGTCCTATAATGAATGAATCTTTGTTACTTGCAAATAAATAAAATAAAATTAAATAAATTATTTTGGCTTTGATTTCATTTTGATACTTCGTGTTTTTTTTCCCTCGTTAGGTACCTCGAATAACAAAGTTTATAAGATAAGATAAGTAATTATCGATTATTCGTGATACCGATAGCAATAGCGTAAAACGCTTAAATATAGACTTGATTGACATTCTGGACATCTTCACACCTCAGATTACATACACACATACATATGCTCACGCCTGTATCCCAGAGGGGTAGGCAGAGACCGGGGCCTACCACCTGCCACAATCCTAACAAATAGCTTCATTCATTAGTCGTTGCATGCACGCAGGCCGGTGTAGATTGGGGCAAGATAAGGGCGAGATAAATAGTAGGTACCCGAAATACTTTTTATCTTGCCCTTTAATAAATACATCCTCTATTTGTTCGAAGCATGTCCACTGATGTCCACCTACGCGACCTCAGATTAATAAGAGAAAAAAGCTTTTAAGATTGGACACGTTCTGAAGGCGCTAACAATATCATACCTCTTTCAGACGGCTCAAATCTCAAAGGCTCTTTTGAGAGATTTTCAGTTGAAAAGGTTCGTATTACAAATACACGTATTGTGGGGAAGATGTGAACAATGTGATGAGAACTTTCATAGGATTTAAAAGCACTAGTGTTTTTAAGCTGGATATTTACCTAGATAAATATCTATATCCGGCATTTTTAACCGACTTCAAAAAAGGAGGAGGTTATAAATTCGACTTATTTTATTTTATTAGGTGTACAAAACATATCACAACCATAAAAAATAGGTATATTAGTTATATGGTACCAAAACTGAGTTGTGGTCTGAAGCATGCACACACAACATCGCCTTTTTAATATTAGGTATCTTAAAGGGGTATTAAATGGTAGTAATTAAACGGTATTTTTTTATGTTTGTTACATCAGAACTTTTGATTAGGTGAACCGATTTTGATTATTCTTTATTTACTTGGAAGCTGGTGCCATCTGTGTGGTCCAATTTCATTGTTGTTGAGCTTCGACATGGCACCCATGCGAAAACCACATAAGTCTTAAATTTGCCTGTACACGCGCCTTCCCCTTTCTTCATAGCAACAAGTCACATGAGACCTGTGATTTTGACATTGCCTGTATGTGCGCGAAAAATGGACGAATAATTCAATATCACGCCAACCGATTTTGATGATTTTTTTTATTGGAAAGGTTGTAATTCAAGGGTAGATTGATGAGTTTGGTTTGGTTCTGATTAAGGGATCCATAACCGGATCTTTTATATCATTGTCGTGTGGTCTATTGAATAATTCGTTGGCGTCCAATTAGTCAATGTACTTCACATAAAAAAAACCGACTTCAAACAAAAAACTATTCCAAAACAAATTACCTGGTTATATACACAAAAAAATTGAAAATAATTGCGTATTCTTAAGCTTGCTCTACATTCTCGCGCGAGAACACGCGAGAACGATATACATTGCGTTTATATAGCAAATAGTTTTATGATTATCCTAGGAGTGTGCGCCAGTGTACACCGTTCTCGCGTGTTCTCGCACGAGAGTGTGGAGCGGAATTACAAGTAAATAACAATTATTGTTAGTTTTGCAGTCAGTGTCATTATGGTTAGGTATATTGTAATGTTTCCTTGGCTGACTGAACTTGGCTGATATTCAACTTTTTATTGCATACAATTTGTTTCGGAACAGATTTTTTTATTTGTATTCGGTTTATTTTTGTTAAAATTTTCATTGATAAAGGTGACACTTCCAGAAATTTCTTGTATACCCTATAAAAGCTTAATGGACCTATTTATCGGTGTTTAAAATATCGCATATTACTCTTTGACTTCTGAAGCCTGCTTGGATATGATAGTTTACATTATAAGTTCATTACTTATTCTACATGATTAAAAAAAATTTTGAGGCTTGTAAGACAGAAGTAAGTGTTGCTAACAAAGAATAAAATGTTTAAACGGCAACTGAAACGAGAGTTTTACGAAGTAAAAAGTGCATTTACGACGCCAACGTGGAGACCTCATAAAATCCTACAAAATCCCCACAGGCTAATATGACTTACATGTCATACTCGTAGTAGAGGATTGACACGACATCTGCGTTATGAACCAGAATGTCCACCTAAGAGGCCACCAACTTAAACTAAACGTGCAAGTAACCCTCAAAAGCATTTCCTTCCAAAGTGTGTCTTCCGAACTCTATCGAGTTCAATATCTAAATTTATATTTTGTTTTTTTTTATCTACATGTCGCAAGTTGTCCCTATTGTTTGTGAGCATGTCCCCCTGCCTGTGGCACCTGTTTATAAGTGGAATGGTTTTTGTAAGTGAACTAGCTGTTGCCCGCGACTACGTCCGCGTGGGCTTTAGTTGAGTAAAGTGTTAGCAAATAAGACAGAGATACTTTTAGCGCATGCGAAAGAGCTTTCATACTAACTTTGCACCCCCCTTTTACCCCTTTACGGGGTGAATTCACAAAAAGGGATGTCGAAAATAATCATTATTAAAAACTTATAACCCAAATACCACTTTTTATTGAAATAACTTTGAAAATCAGAGAACTTTCATTCTAACTTTGCACCCCCGTTTTTCCCCCGTAAGGGATGATTTTAAAAAAACTATTTTACACGTGTTTCATAATTTTAAATGAAGAACCTACGTACCAATTTCATTTGAATAACTTCAAAAACGGCACAGTTTCATACTAACTTTGAACCCCCATTTTACCCCCTTAGGGGATGAATTTCGGAATCAACGGATGAATCAACGGAACGGAACGTGTCATAGGAGACAGACGTATAATTCTTAGGTCCGTTGTATCTATTAAATTAGTGCCGAAATATTAACATTTATCACACTGTGAGCGTCTAGTAACGTGAAGTTTGAGCAAAATTAAGGACTGTGAAAACCATACGTTAAATCAACACCGCGTTTACGAAATATTCCGAAGATAAAAATAAAAATTTCCGGTAACCGTTGCGGTGACTATTTCACCTTTCATGCGCACGCGCACGACAACACACGAGTCGCTAACGAGAACTGCCGAATCTGCCGATCACCGAGCGGTGCGCCTTGTCCCCCGCGTCAACACCGCGCTGGCTCCAACCGAACTCACCCGACCGCCGAACATCTCAACGCGTGCCCCATTTACCTTGCTGCCCTTGCCCACTGCCGCACGAGTTAACGTTGCAGTTGGTGTTGGCGACCGCTTCGAGACCTCGTGTAACAAACCTACGCACGGCGCTTTAGTACTACGTAAGTAGCGAACCCACTGGAAATCGATAAGTGGTGTCATGGATTCGACCAAATGTGGTGCATGCACGGCACCGATCGGTACAGGGGAATACCTGAAATGTGCCCACTGTGGAACCTCTTACGACATTGCTTGTGTCAATCTTACAGTAGAGGTATTCAATGCTCTTACTGTGGAGTGTAAGAATATATGGGCTTGCCCAGCATGCATTTTATCTCTACCGAAATCGATCGACTCCTCCACTCCAATCCGTCCGGCAATGGCTAGACTCAATGATACCTATACCGCAAATGCGAACATAAACCTACTAAGAGGCAGCCGCAAGAACGTTGATCCAGCTGATACGACTATGCATTCAAGCGACCAACAAACCACCAACGATATGCTCCTGGTCGAAATTCGCAAGCTGCGAGAAGAGGTAATTAGCATGAAAAATGCAATTGAAAAAATTAATTGGATGGAGAAAACTATAACAAACCAGGAGAAAGAAATAACCAGTCTACAGTCCATTATCAAAGAGATGCAAAGTCATGTGGAATCTCAAGAACAAAAGTCACTGTCAAATGAAATCGAGATCGTGGGCATTCCAGAAAAAGAAAACGAGAGTTTGGGACACTTGGTCATTCTTACGGCTAAGAAAATGGGTGTAGAACTAGCAGAGTCTGAGATAGACTCAATTGAACGAGCAGGCCCCAGGCGAGCTTCTAAGCTACCGAACAGTGATCATGGACTACCGCGCCCTATTGTCGTTAGACTTGTCCGCCGAATGAAACGCAGCGAGCTTCTGAAAGCCTCTAAAGTTAGACGCAACAATATTGACACTGAAGGAATTACCACGGGACCCACAAAAAGAGTCTATATCAACGAAAGACTTACATGGAAAAATCGTCAACTTTTTCGTGACGCCAGACAACGTGCACAAGAGTCGAACTTCAGATATTGCTGGGTGCGTGATGGTGTTATATACGTCCGCAAAATCGATGGAAAACCTGCCATCCCTATACGACTCCCAAGCGACCTGGATGAAAAAGTTGGCCCCTGCAATCCCCCGAAAGCAGTGCAGTCCAACTGAAATTAGCAACGCGTTCCATCATGCCATAGTAAGAACTCTAAATTGTAAATACAATAATGTAAAAACTGCTGTACTGTACGTTTATGCCTTACTCATTGAACCGAACACACATATACACAAAATCAATTACACTCAAACACACATATTCACACTCAATTACATATTTATCATACAGAAAGCTCATCACGGGGATCACCGCGCCTCCCACTCTATGGTCTCAAATTATCTGCCAATATCTCTTTATATACATACTACACAAGACGACCATAGACCTAAATACAGTTAAAGATATAGAAAATTCTATAACCATAGAGTGTCAAGCGCATGATTCCCTGGAGAGCTGCAACAACGTGTTGGGAAACGATTATAACTTTAGTATCGTGACTTATAATATTCGAAGCATTCAGCGCAACTTCTACACATTCTTAGCTGCGCTTAAGCGACTCCAAACGAATCCCGATGTCATAATCCTTACGGAATGCTGGCTCACAGGTGGTAACATAGGACAAATACCAGGCTTTACCTCTTATTCAACCACGAAAACAATAAACCGGGCTGGAGGCGTAGTCGCTTATATTAAAGATAACTGGAGCGCATCAGTTGAAGAACCAGCTATCGACCAAGCCGAGTGCTTAAAAATAGAACTATCCAACAGAACTACAATATTTGGTATTTACAGATCACCCTCATTCTTACAGCCTACCTTATTCATAGACAGTCTTTCTAAACTCTTATCTCAAGTAAACGGCAACTTTCCTGTTTTCGTCTTAGGTGACATAAACATAAACATACTAGACTTACAAGATCAAAATAGCTCTGAATACCTTTGCTCGCTTGCTGAGCTGGGCTTTATCCCTGCAATCACCAAGCCAACCAGGATGCTTACCTGCCTAGATCACATCTTTGTAAAAGCCAAATGCAGTAAGATTATCGGTATGGTAAGTCATCTTGATATCTCTGACCATGACATCGCTATTGTATCAATGTCTTTCAAAGGCAGCAAAAAGACAAAAACCAGAATGGTCCAGAAAATCGACTATAAAGCCGTTTTCGCTGAGCTGAGTGACATAGATTGGTCCGATGTCACTGATTCGCAGGATGTTAACATCGCGGTCAGGGAATTTCAATCGATACTCACAGCAGCAATAACTAGGCACACTACCCGGAACCGTATTAGCCGCTCTAAATTTATTGAGAAATCGTGGATTACACCCGGGCTCCTTAGATGCATGAGACACAGGGACAAGCTACATTTGGATGTTCGAAAACATCCTAAAGATCCTGTACGTAAATTAATCTACAGCAGGTACAGAAATTTTCTTACAGACCTACTGCATAAATTAAAGAGAGAACACGATAGCAAAGAACTAAACGACAATAAATACAACCCGAAAAGGTTATGGAAGGCTATAAAAAGTATTTCAGAACAATCTAGAACAAATAAAATTGCTACCCAACTAACTCAAATTAAATCAACACCGCAAGAGTCCGTAGATGTCTGCAACGATTACTTTGCAAATATTGGATCTAATCTTGCTGAGAATCTACTTTCCAAACTCCAAGTTACAGAGGATTTACTGGCAACAGAAGCTAATATAAGTAAAAAGCCCAGCTCATCCGACACATTCTTTACTGCCCCCACTGACGAAAGTGAAATTAAACAACAAATGAGCGAACTTAAGCAAGATAGCGCCCCAGGATTGGATAACTGCACAGTTGCGTTAATCAAGAGTATCAAATGCAGGATAATTGCGCCTTTGACCCACATCTTCAACCTAAGTATGTCCAGTGGAGTCTTTCCCTCTGAGTGGAAGCTGGCCGCGGTTGTCCCAATATACAAGAGCGGACCCACAAATCAGCGTGAAAATTATAGGCCCATCTCACTTCTGACCATTTTTTCTAAAATATTGGAAAAAATTATGAACAAAAGACTGATAAGCTATCTTGATAAAAATCATCTCATTTCCGACCATCAGTTTGGGTTCAGGCGTGGGAGATCCGCTGAGGACGCGGTGGAACTTCTTGTGAGGAACGTGACTGCGGGGTTGGATGGGGGTCAGAAGTGTGTCGGAGTGTTTCTCGATCTCGCTAAGGCCTTCGACACCATTTCAGTGGCAATACTTCTTAAAAAGTTGGAACTTGCAGGCATTATGGGAGTGCCACTGGAATGGTTCAGAAGTTACCTTACCGAGAGGCACCAATGCATTAGGGTCGGGGAACACCTGAGTAAACAACTACCCATCAAGTATGGCGTGCCACAGGGCAGTGTACTAGGCCCCACACTCTTTGTGCTCTACATAAATGACATCCACAGACAGTCATCCAATGACAACAGCATGTCCCTCTCCGATTCTAATCTTATATGTTACGCTGACGACACCGTAGCCCTCTTCTATGGAAGTACATGGAGCCAAACACTTCAGAATGCAGAAAGAGGCATGTCTACCCTTAAGAGTTGGTTAGACCGAAACCTCCTCACTCTCAATCTGAAAAAAACTAAATTTGTCTGCTTCCATAAAACGAGTCATACAGCTCCAAAAGGATCTAACTCAATTAAAATTCATTCTGCGTGCACCCAAAGCGGCTGTAACTGTGAATCGATCACACGCACCGAAACAATCAGATATTTGGGCGTCGAATTGGATGAACGCTTGACCTTCCACAACCACATTGGCCACCTCGCCAACCGTGTCAGAAAAATAATACACGTCATGGGCCTTCTTCGCAACTCAGCAGACTCAAAAGTGATACGATTGGTATACATAGCTCTGTGTGAGTCTATCTTATGTTACTCCATCACGTCTTGGGGAGGCTCAGGGACTACGTCAATGATTGTCGCTGAAAGAGCCCAACGCGCTGTACTAAAGAAAATGCTTAACAGACCGCGATTGTACAGAACCGCAGCTCTATATGCAGAGGCTAGCGTTCTCAACGTTCGGCAACTTTATATTTATAAAAGCACAATCGCTACACACCGAAGGACCCTAAGATCTCCCCAGTACCGTGACTTAATCAAGAAGCGCGTTTATAAACTCCCAATACCACATATTAAGTCCACTTTTGCTCGTCGTTTTCCGAACTTCTTACACCCTTTCGTCTACAATCGTGTAAATAATAAGTGTGACATAAAAAGCTGTACCACATGGGAAGCCAAACAAACTGTACAAAAATGGCTTTTATCACTGTCGTACACAGAAACTGAAAAGTTATTAAAAGTAATTTCCTAACACAAATGCAACATGAAACTTAATACATTCTCACACACACACACACACACACACCCTCACACACACACACACACACACACACACACCCTCACACACACACACACACATATGCTTTACCATGCACATAAAATAATCCCACACACTTCCTCACACAACATTAAGTACTAAGAATGAATGTAAATGCTCCTATTGTGTAATCCGCGAATGTGGGTATTTTAACTAATATCTTCATTCATCGACTGGGTACCTACATTTTCTGTCAAAAAACAAAACTTTTAATTTTAACTTCCTTATCATAATAATAATATATGTTATACCTGCTCCTATGATATAAGTACAATAAAAATCATTTTAGCAACTATCTCCCCGACTCCACGATTCAGGCTCGACCTTGTGTGGTAGTCACTGTGCAAACTTATGTATACTGTAACAACTATTTTCTGTCAATAAATTTTATTTTATTATTTTATTATTATTATTTTCAAAAATCCTTTCTTAGTGCTCCCCTGCGTTACAAAAGGAACCCCTGTGCAAAATTTTAAGTTTCTAACCCTTTTAGTTTAGGCCCTGCGTTGATATGTCAGTCAGTCAGTCTGTCAGTCAGCTTCTCCTTTTATATATGTATATAGATTTATGTAAAAACTCGGAATAAAATTGTTCAGAAAAAAATAGGGTCTGACCGTTAGTTCGTCCGTCCATCTGGCTGTCTGTCTGCCGGGCATTGCTAGTTTTGTATAAAAGCGAAGAGGAAAGACGATGCGTCCTTACCACGCCCTAGCTTCGCGTCCCTTCTGTGTAGACTCCGTCGCGCCCTTCACTACTTTTGTACGAAAGTGAATTGGAAAGACGCGTCTTTGCCGAGCCCTACGTAATTTCTGTGTCTCAGGCCGTCGGATCGCTATTTCAAGCTGGAGTTGGCCGCTCCGATACGGAGAGTTAGTTACTCATCGCCGAAGCTAAGAATAGGCGTTGCAGAACTGAGGTGCTGCAGGTAGCCGGCATTTTTGACAAAAGTGCGCGTAGCACGACGCAGCGATGCGCGCTGCGTCTTGTTGACAACCTTTGTGGAGCGTATCAGCATACCATCCGAGAGGTTTGGGGTACGAATCCCGGCAAAGAAAACCCAAGGTTTTGGATGTTTACATGTTTGTGATGTCGCTGTTTCTGGTTCCCCCGACCCAGGGTATTCTATTGTAGGAGCTATGTAATATGCGCCTGTATGTACGTGTTGATGTTTATTGAAAGCGTGATTAACGACCAATTACTGAATGAAGAATTTCGGTACTTAACTGTAAGCACTGTCGACGTACTACACAACAGCGCGCGGGCGCATGCACACGTTGGCTATTCACGGCCAACGCATAGAGGCTGCTGCGGCTTCCCGCCACATTCGTTTTCCGATCGAGGAAGAGATAGACTTGTGACTTACAATACTGTCGATTTATATTTCTTTTGCTCATTAAAACCAGTGTAATACAGTCCACTCTCTTTATTTACCATCTGGCCTATCTAAGCACTACTCACTGTAAATTGTTCTCTGGATACTCTTAACTTGACTTTTCGTCGGAAAAGCCTGATCAGGTTTTGCTCTGATTCGCAATTTCCAATACTTGACTGTAGTGCCGTCTCGTCAAATTTCTCAGAAAAGAGCGCAACAAAATGTTACTGAAGTGTTTACCAAGTTTAGTAAGCAAGTAATTTATTTACTTCCTTATCGCAAAGATGTCACATTATAAGTAGATACAATTGAAGTAATCAGGACTTAATCCTATGTCACAGGATATTTGCTAGGCGGGAATCCATACCATCAAATATCCTGTGTGACAGATCTCCAGAACTTATGATGATGCATTGTGTCTTGATTGTAGGTATTTTTTTTAAAGTTCTTGATTTCAACAGGAAATGTGTGTGTGTGTGTATGTGGGAAGCCTCAATACCAAAAAAAAACATTTATATTTATTGAATTGTAATTTTGAGAAGCTGGAGCACGTACTGGTGTTTAATAGTCATGTATTTCTTTTCTGAGATGTAGGTTCTCAAAATAACAGATATGGTTAGATTGTCTGGTTTATTGAGGTACAGTTTGTGTATAACAATAAATGAGAACACTTGATTTTAGAAAGTAGAGCGTTGTAGAGTTGGCCAAAATATATTAAATGTCCATATTTACGTTTATGCTATTTTGCACTGAAATAAAGAATCGTCCTAAATTTCTAGAGGTTCTGTTCAAAGACTTGCGCGTACAACCATTGTTGTCGAAAGAATCGCAAATCCTTGGGATGTTTTCGTCGAGCTATACAATACGAAGACTTAATTGTTAGTATCTGTTGCGTCCACTTTGAGTTTCTAAAGGAGTCGCTAAAAATGTACCTTAGAAGAATTCAGGAAAAATAAACTGTTCAATTTATTAACAACTCAAAAAATCATGTTGATTCCCTCTGAAAATAATAAGTGTACAAAAATATTTCTTTACAAAACAGGGGAATTTAACTACCCACCTTTGAAAAGAAAGTGAAAGTGAACTACATTTATTGCCACAACACAACGTAAACCAACATTTTGCAAACTTTAGATTACATTATAAAAAAAATAACATAATGTTATTGTTTTTGTTGTAACATTTGATTGTATACTGAATCGGATTGAAACCTGGTCGAACTCGTCCGATAAAAAACACCCGTAAGTTGATCCGGACCAATGCAATGTGTAGTGCTTACGAAAGTTTTAGTTCATAAACTGAATTAATTTATTTTTTACTCTAATTTCTATTTAAACTTAAAATGAGAAAAACAGGACTATAAATTAAGTAAATAAGTAGCACATTATGACGCTTGACAAACCCCATCAGCAGTTTGTCTAAACTAGTTTCAATGCAATTTATGTTGCCAATAGAGGACGAGAGCTACTTCTTGGTCACGGTAGGTAGATATGAATTCAAACCATCGTTGGTCCAGCCTTTAGGGCGAGGAACGAAGAACAGAGGTCATGAAATGAGAAATCCGAAATTTATTTTAACGTACAGAATTTACATTCTGTTTGTTGAATGGCAATGCACTTATAATGTTAATGTTAGCCGCTGCCTTGGGGCCGGATGTAGTGGAGAAAAAGGAAACGAAAAAAAACTCCACTCTGACCATCTTTTCTCAAATAACGTTTAATCTATATACACTCTATACTAATATTATAAAGAGGGAAAAATGTTGCTTTGTTTGTGTTTTTTTTGTCCGATCTAAATGAAAATCGGCACAAATGATCTTAGTCAAAATTTCTTAAACACGTGTTTCACCGTTTTTCAAAATTCACCTCCAAAAAGGGTAAACAGGGGTACGGAAGTTTGTGTCGGACGTAATTTTGTTTGTCCGTCGATGAAAATGAAATTTAGTAAACTCTCCGGTGTTCAAATTAAAATTATTTTGCTTTTAATAATGTGAATAGTTAATTATTATTTTTTCTGTTAGTAAACAATTTATTTTCCCAATTAAACCGCGGGTAGCACCGCGGGCCACAGTTAGTCTAATACAAAGGTATGAACGTCCATCTACCTAAGAAGCTCAAGCCCCATGAGTGCAATCAATACTTGCAAAGTCAAACATATTTAAAATTTGATATCGATTACAGCTGGGGGCCGCCGAACATTGTGCAAACGGCCGCAGTCTAGGTGTATTTACATGTTTGTGATGTCCTTGCCTGATTACCGTAGCGCAGGTATCCTAGTTTCGGATCAGGATTAAATCAGCAAATTACCAATACCTACTTTACGCAGTGGCATTGTATAAATAAATAGTGTATGATCCATTGGATATTGTTTAGAATGTAAAGTACAACAATTTTTTGTTTAGCTATGTGTCAAATAAAGTGATTTTTATTTTATTTTTTTATTTATACTGTGTATTTAAGTTCTTAACAAGTTCTTTTATAATGTACGGTGCGCAATAAAAAAAACTATGAGTTGGCGTACGATTTTACCGTCTCTATTTAATTCCACCTCTGCATAAAGAATGCTGAAAAACCATGAAAATAAGCTATTCTAAAAAAAGCTTAAAATAAGACCTATTCGCAAAGGGCAAGATAAGAAGTACCCGAAACCGAATGAATTAGATTTAAGGTGATTTGAGAAAATCTTTTCAAAATGCCTTTTCCTCCACTACCAAGGTAGCGGCTAACATTAATATTATAAGTGCACTGATATTCAACAAACAGAATGTATATTCTTTAAGTTGAAATAAATCTCTGATTTCTGAGCAAGTGCATTGATTGGTATCAGGCGATATCTTTATAAGCGACGATGCAATTTCGACCTCGTTAATAGAAGCGACCTCGTTGGTAAATGAAAGAGCTGTGTTATGAAAACGAGAGTGCGTAATTCAGTCGCTATGCAGTCACACTGTGATACACCCTGTAATCTCGCGTTACGCTGAAATCTATGACTGTGTCATTTGTACACACACATGGTGGGTAATCTAAAAAAAGTTGTTTATATTGTACAAACTCTAACGAAACGTGTTTTCGCTCTAGTATCCTTCTGGTGTGGTATTGTCTATAAATGGTATTGGGTTCAGAGTTGCATTTAGTTTAAGTTAATAAAAATTGCAATTTCTTCCCAGGTCTTGAATGTTCACATGTTTGTGACGTCGCTGTTTCTGGTTCCCACGACACAGGGTATCCTAGTGTAGGGCCAGAAGCAATGTATGTGCCTGTATATAAATGTTATGTTATTTTATGTTACAGAGAAAGGACAATGCCCAAAAATGTATGGAACCTGGGACCACCCTCCAATAGCAATAAGATATATGTCGTTGGATAGGTCTTTTCAATAAGAACAACAATTGTTAACACAACTTTGTTGTAAAATTTTCCAATCGGAGTTATGAGACTTCAAAGTTCAGAAATAAAAGCATAAAAAAAGACTTTTTGGAGGGGAAAATGTTAGTTTTGTTGGTACTTACTGTTATGTACAAATACTGTTGGACTGTCAGTTTGGAGTTATGCTACTTTTAAGTTCAGATATAGAAAAAATGGAGGGAAAATAATAAAAACACAAAAAAATATTTCATTATTTATTCTTCAATCATATTTTATCATCAAGGGTTATCTATAATGTCATCATTTAAGTGTATTGCTCGTGTATTAAATCCTGCATGAATTGCATACCCTAAATACCATATAATGGAAATTATGTGTACACATGTCATGTGCCCATCGTTTGCCGTTCTGATAGGCATGTACAATAATGTTCGACGATCTCTGTGGTGCAGCGGTTAGTGCATCTGCCTACCAAGCGAGAGGTCCCGGGTTCAAATCCCGGCTGGAGACAAAAAAAAGAAAACCAGGTCTTGGATGTTTACATGTTTGTGACCTCGCTGTTTCTGGTTCCCACAAGACAGGGTATCCTAGTGTGGGGCCAGAAGCAATATGTATGTGCCTGTATGTAAATGTTATGTTATGTTGTTATTATACAATGTTGTTTCCTTCGTCTTGTAAAGTTAGTATGAGGACGCGAGTCACGCGCGACAACGTCAAAAGTCGCGAGAATTTGACAGTTAATGTATTGGAAAGTCGCGACTTTTCACGTTGTCCCGCGCGACTCGTGTCCTCATACTACCTTTGCAAGTCAAAAAGTCTCAAGGTAGAATCGAGTGAAAAAGAATAGAACGGAACGATAACTCGCAAGTATCTGCAATGAACGACTGATACATCATAGCCAGTCTGGTCAGACCAGCGCTCCACCACCGCGCCGCGCGCGTTTCTGTCACCGATTATAAAAGAAGGGAGGGTTCCCGTGGCTACCTGATATAAGAACATGTGTATAAAAATATTAAACATACTTATACTTGAAAAATTGTTTTTAAAAATTCAGTAATAAAAAGTCTCATAACTCCAAACGGACAATTTTGACAACAAAGCTGTCATAACAACTATTGTTCCAACTAAAAAGACCTATCCAATGACGTATATCATATTGCTATTGGTGGGTGGTCCCAATTTGGGCATTGTCCTTTGCTGTAATAAAACATATCCTGAGAACATATTTTTTTACCTTTTTTTAATTTATTATGGAGGCTTTGGTACATTTAATAACCACGTCAACCTCGTTTGGTTCAACACTTTCATCATTAGAACATTTTAATTATTGATCTAGATCTCTAGAGATGTATTTATTGAACATTAATAATTTAAGAAGAGATCAATTTTGTTTTAAAAAAAAGGAATATTGCAAAAATACTATAAATAATTTTATTAATATTAAAAATCAACGAACTGACTACGGACAGCTAAAAACGATAAAAACATGAGTCGAGTATAAAAAAAATTACAAAATATTTATTTCAGATTACGGAAAAAAACATAAAATTTGCATTGAGCCCTGCACCAGGAAATCCTGTGTCATGTAAAGTAAGTACTTACTGTTAATTAAACACTTGAAGTTGAATTTTGAATAAATGTTTGATTATATATTTTTTTTACCAATTCGCAGTACCTAATGACCGACACAATACTATAGACAGTCAAACAGCGTCTTATGCGTAGTATTGAGTCCCGTTGACAACTATCGCGCACGGAATCGTAAAAATCAATACTTTTTCTACCTTTTTCACTTCTTCGAAGTCTATTATTAGTCTAGTATTGTAATATGAAACTGATAAGAAAGTTTAATGTCTCAACTCACATTGACGAGCAGGGCCTCAATTCTGCTAGTGCATTATAGTTCAATGACATATACTCGGTCGGGTCATTGACATGTTTTAGGATTCCATACCCAAAGGGTAACACGGACCCTATTACTGGACTCCGCTTTTCGTCCGTCCGTCCGTCACCAGGCTGTATTTCGAGAACCGTAATAGTTATACTATTCAATGTAATAATAAATTAAAATAAAATAAATATTTAAGGGGTGCTCCCATACAACAAACGTGGTATTTTTGCTCGGTATTAATAACGGCAACAGGTAGACGCTTGAAATAGTCACAGAATTTTGAGTTACACTATTAACTTTAAAAGTAATTATTACTAATACAATAAATAATTAAGTAGGGCTCCATTACAACAAACATATATTTTTTTGGCGTTTTTATACGGTATGGAACCCTTCGTGCGCAAGTCCGACTCGCACTTGGCTGTTTTTATACTAATGACGCCGTTCTTTGCGTGTTCGCGCGAAGATTAAAACGACAATGAAATGAAATCGCCGCGTTCATTCAATTGTCATTGTACTACAATGTATTAGCAGAATCTAGGCAATGATCCTTCGCAGGGGCTTGTGCAAAGTCATTTCGAAAAGTTAGAAATGGATTAGCTGTAATGTATGGATGTCGGGATGTAATGGTAAAGGGCCAAATAAAAAATACCCGAAACCAGCTTGAATGCATGCAATAGGTAAGGACTCTTACACACCGTGTTTTTTCAGACGTTGTCGGCGCATTGTCGATGCTAGAAAAACGTGGTGTGTCAGAGCTCTAAGGGACTTCACTTCACACACGGCAGCTATAATATACATTACATCCCAGGATGTAGATGTAGCTTTGGGACTTCACACACGGCAGATATAATATACATTACATCCCAGGATGTATAGCTTAGAGACCGCTCAGTACCTTTAAGATACCAAGATGTAAAGATGTATACTCGTATTATAGAAATCGTCAGGAGACCACACACGACAGCTATAATATACATGCGGTCTCTAAGCTATACATCCTGGGATGTAATGTATATTATAGCTGCCGTGTGTGAAGTCCCTAAGAAGCTCAAGACCCATTATGTGTAATCAATACTTGCAATGTCGAACATCTATATTTATAATTTGGTACCGGTCTACGGTGGACTCGAACGAAATGCACGTCAAAAGAGCTTAAAAAATTTGTCGATCTGAGTCGATAATTTACAGGCGGAAAATTTAGATGACCGAGTATTTTGAATTTAAAAATTAATTATTAATTTGCTATAAAATGGCGTGGCGTTAAACATGTCAATGTCACGTTGGTGTCATTACGCGTCGCAGGGTCACAGGTTTGTATTCTGTTATCCATTATGACCTCCCTCTAAGGACAAGAAAAACTGTCTCGGCCTTCCAGAGCCCGATATTGAAACCCTTTACGGGGTATGACGTTTTATCAGATTATTACATTACCAAGGGCAAGATAAAAAGTACCCAAAACCGGCGTGCGTGTATGAAATAACTACTGAATATCGATGAAGCGAAGTGGTCTATTAGGATTGTGGCAAATGGCATTCCCATTGGTTGTATGTATTTGTGTCATGAGCAAGAGAAAGTAATTTTTGCCTGGCTTTTTCCCATTTTATTTGCGGTCGGCCTTTCGTATCATACGTCTCCAAGCAGCTCGGTCCTGGGTCATCTCTTTGTTGGCCTGGGCTTCTTTGGGGTTCTTATTTACTACGGACAACCATGAACATAAAAAAGTAATATAATCATCCTCAACCCATAATGGGTCCCCACTAAGGGGTCTCTTCCCTGAGGAAGGTATAGGCCATACTCCACCAAGGGGGCCAAGGCCGGATTGGAAGAGGCTCGTAAGACTAGTGGCTGATCTTACCGTCAGAAGTTTTCAAGCCGCCCTAAGGCCTCTGACTTGGCTTAACGACTGCCATCTATCGACGGCAGCCGGCACCAACTGCTTAACGTGCCTTGCGAAGCACGGAACCGCTCGGCAAAATGCCATTAGCGTTAGTCATAGACGGTCACCCATCCATGCACTGAACGCGCCGTATGTTGCTTAACCTTCGTGATTTAAGATCACATAGGCAGCCTCGGCTACGAGCGATTCTACTAGTTATTTAATCATCTTACAAAAGTAACATAATAGGCTATTTGACAGTGTGAAAAAAAACAGTATTATTTATACGGCTTCGTATAAATTATGAGTCTTAAAACCGCTTTAAGGCATTTTAACTAAAAAAACAATTATTATTTGTAAAAAACACAAGATAAAATTTTATCTATATAAATAAAATTCAAAGTCCTGACTGACTGACTGACTCACTCATCAACGCCCAGTCCAAGCCGTTGGACCTAGGAAGCTGAAATTTTGCACAGAGGGTCTATATACAATAGGCAAGGAATAAGACCGGATTTTTTTAAATTCAACCCCAAAGGGGGCGAAAAGGGTTGCCAAAATTTGTATGGGAGGTATAAAGAATGTTGTCTAATTTTCTTGAAACTTAAAATAAATACTCTAGAACACAATTGATTGAACACGTGTTTCGCCGTTTTTTTAAATGTTACCCTTAATAGTGAACAGGGTTGCAAAATTTTGAACTAAAGTCCACGCGGGCGGAGTCGCGGGCGAAAGCTAGTAATTAATAAATTGATAAGCCATCGTATCGAAAACGGCCTGGATTGGCCGATTCTATGACGTCACATGTCAGTAAAAATGGCGTCTGTCATTCATTCGTTCTTATGTTCACTGGTTGGTTTACTGGGAAGTGACGTCATAATTCCTGTGCGACGTCATAATTCATATTGCCCAAGTTAGCGTTTAGGCGGCTTATCGTTTGCCATTTTCGGAAGAAATACACGAAAGACTTCAAAATTATCACTTTCTGAGGACTCCATGAACACCAACAAAAAATAAGAGATAGGTTTCAGAAATCAGTCAGTCTATTATGTTTGTAATGTTAATCTCACCCGATGCGGCGCTTGCAACAGCCTGTGGACGGCGGCGATCTGGTACGAGAGAGGGATGGCGAGATTGAAGGTGTGGTACAGGAGTCTTGGTGGCCCCCGCACCAGGAACTCCGCCAAGGGGTCCAGGTCGTCCAGATACTGCACCCGGCACACGAACGAGTCCGACGAGGACGAGCCGAGCTCCCGCATTTTCGGCTTCTTACTCACTTTGACTAGATCAATCATCTCACTTGGGTCTTTTTTACATTTGGGTCATTTAACGAACACTTTGAGATCACTGGTCGGTGGTGGTGCCCCAGCTACATTGCTGGCCGCAGGAACGGTTTTGGAGTGAGCCGCTCTTAAGCGAAGCCCCTAGCTAACTTCCCCTGTTCCTCGTAGAGAAACACTAATCTACGGTAAACAAACAGGGTATCGATTCTGTTAGTGCACTGTAGTACAATGACAACTGCTCATGTAATGGCGACGTCAATGGTGTAAAAAATCATGTCACCTGACCCGACCGAGTATCTGTCATTGAACTGTAATGCACTAGCAAAAGTGAGGCCCAGGTTGAGTGGAAGTTATTTAGAAACGGTTTTTTATTTATGATAAGGTTAAGGTATTTATTGCTTAGGCCTAGATGTATGAGAAATAAATCCTTATTTTTTACGGGAGCTTTTAGAACAAAAACGTTAAGATTGATGTGCTGTTCTGTCCCGAGAAAAGTTATTTGCTGTTGGGTTTGACTGTTCGGGCTATATTCCACGAATTACACGTCCTTGAATTGAAATCATCCGAGTTAGTCATGCTCTGAAACAAACCATTTCCTTTTGTATCAGGCTAATAGTAGATATGACCTGATGCTGATGTTTTACCAACTGTATCAGTTTCAAAAACCGGCCAAGCGCGAGTCGGATTTACCCACGAAGGGTTTCGTACCATTCATCAATAAAAACTGCAACAAAATTATGTCTGTTGTATGCTACCCCCTTAAATATTTGTTTTATTTTAATTTCATTACTTTAAAATTAAATATATATCTCATTGTTCTGTGAATGTTTCAAGCGTCCACTTGTTGCCTTTATCAATATCGAGCAAAGACGAGCAAAAAATCACGCTTGTTGTGTGGGAGCCCCCTTAAATATTTATTTTATTCTGTTTCTTAGTATTTGTAGTTATAGCGGCAACAGAATTACATCATATGAAATCACAAGTGTTTGACTATCACGGTTCGTGAGATACAGCATGGTGACAGACTGACGTATAGCAGTGTCTCAGTAATAGGGCAAGTTTTGCCCTTTCGGTACGGAGACCCTAAAAATTATCATTTATATCCCTTGCAAGAACAACGTGATATTTCGAAGAAAACCATTTTTTATTCATAGATATATGTTTTTTTAACGCCATTTTATTTACTCCAAAAACGCCGGAATAATGAGCAAAAGAGACACTGCATCACGTTATAGTGCTATCCCTTTCGGCCATTACTTTGAAACCTTAAAAAAATGCTCTCATGTAACGTAAGGGTTCTTGCAAGTGTGGACTAGTTTTTCGCAACGATTTTGTCTGTTTAAATCAGAATCTATTTATTATACGTATGAAATTCTCGTGTCTCAATGTTAGTGAGCATACTCCTCCGATTTTAATGAAATTTTATGCATACAATCGGTAGGTCTGAGAATAGGTTGTTATCTATTTTTCATACCCCTATCTGAGAACAACGTTTGCCGAGTCAGCTTTGTAGTTATTTGAGTGGAAATTCAAAAAGGACCTCTTTAATGGGTTTAATAATATTGGGTCGTCTAAATTATCATCAACCCATCATGTCCCCACCAAGGGGCACGGGTCTCTTCCCTGAGGAAGGTGTAGGCCATACTCCACCACGAGGGCCAATCCGGATTGGTGGAGACTCGTCGTGTAGGTCGTCTAAAGCTAAAGAATAAATATGGAAGAAACTCCACATTCTTACAAACTGTTACATTCTTCTCCACATAATCTACTAATGGTGAAATTAACAACTTTGACGTTCATAAAGTAAACATTTTAATATAATATTTTAGAAAAAACCGTTTCAAATTCCCAAAATTTTTTCAGTTCTGCCAACCGGCCGCGTAAGCTTCATGATTCTATAAAAAAATATAATTTATCTTTCTAATATTTCTTATTTTTGTTTTTTCCAGTGGCCAACAAAAAATATTCTTATCTCATCTTATCCTAACAGAAGTGGTCTCATAAACACTACTGAAGCAACACTACGGATTTCAGGTTACTTGTATGAAGGAGATTTACTGTAACTATTGAATTGCTAATACTCCTAAGAATAACACTTAAGCCCGTACAAATTATTATTAAATTACTAAGGTTGACCAGGCCAACATCGTTTTACCATTATGGATTATCCTACGACCTATTCTGAGACCTACCAAATAATCACGAAAACTAAATAGTAAAAAATCGGTAAAGCCTGAAGAGATCGATAACAAACAGCGTGACAAGAGTTTTTTAATACCATTCCTAGCCTATTATTACTAAACAAACGTGACAGAATGAACCGATTATGAAGAGTTACTGCCTCCGCCTACCCCGTGGGGTATAAAAGCGTGAATATTACATTCACAGCTTATTAACAACACATCTGATAACGCACCACTCCACACTGTTCCCGAACCCAACGTTTTCAGTAAATCTACAACTTCACAGTTTACGTTAATTTTTCGCGCGTGTCAAAACACCTGGCGAGCTGTTTGGAACGTGCGACGCGCGCGGAGTGCAATTCGGAACTGAACGCGCGGTACAATGAAAGTCACGTAGATTTGCCACAGAACAAGCGCAGAAGAACCAACCTGTTGAATAGTGTGATTCCTAACCGACGACGTTAGGTAAGAAAACTTAGAAGCGTAAGTAATAGTATTAGGAAATCCGTTTAGGGTACCTACTTTCTAACCTGTTAGTGTGTTTAATTTGATTTAAATTTGGACAGTGAGCAAAAATAAAATGTTGATCAGGAGACGCGGACGAGGACGAGAATTAGAAAAGCCATTTTGAAAAAGATATAACCGTGATATAGATTTTTCTATAAAATACCTTAAAAAAAATATGTTTCTAGTTATGTTTCTTAACAGTCTTTGAGTTTTTCTATGCGCACTATAGTTTAAACACAATGTCACTCCAAGTACTTGATCTGTATATTGATCTTGATTTTAATATTATTATGCTATAATCGAAATGGGGGATATGGCACGCTTTAGGTTATAATTTTCAGTAAAAGATGCAAAATAGAATAACATTATTTTGCCAAACTGTTAATGCTGTTTATCCGCAATCTCTTAGTAACGATCCTTTTTTACTTGTTCACTAACACCATCTACACAACTAACAATACTTTATTAGTTAAGCGCTTAAGCATACTTTTGAACTGTGCTTTTCTGAGACCATCATTACATAGTTTCTCTGAGAGGGTTTTGTAAATGGCCATGGGTCAGTAGGGGTCGCTGGCTGATGTATCGGAATCAGAACGTTCTTCTGTGGCCCTCGCCGAGCGATCACGTACATTTTCGCCGGACGATGAACCTGGGGGTCTTCGGTTTCTCACCTCCAGCTCGGCTGCCCCGCGACCAGAACCATCGCTAGCCAAGTGTTGCGACAAACACGTGAGATAACCCGATAAGGTGTTACATTTGAGTTTAGTATATTGTCCGATTTTCATATTTATTGAAGCAAAAGAGGTTAAGCAGCATAAGGTGCGTTCAGTGCATAGATGGGTGACCGTCTATGACTACGCTCCACTAAAGCTAGTGACATTTTTCCGGTTCCATGCTTCGCAAGGCACGTTAAGCAGTTGGTACTGGCTGCCGTCGATAGATGGCAGTCGTTAAGCCAAGTCAGAGGCCTCAGGGCGGCTTGCAAGCCTTCACCAATCCGGACTAGGCTCCCGTGGTGGAGTATGGCCTATACTTTCCTCGGGGAAGAGACCCGTGCCCCTACATTTCAGATCAGAGTTTTTCAAACCGGTTAGGTCAGGCTAAAAACTCCGCGACAGAACGCGAATTAAAGACATTAGGGCAAAAACAAAGATTAATAATGCAAACCGCTGCAAAACTTAAAAACTTAAATGGAAATGGGCAGGTTACGTAGTCCGCTCTGCAGATAATAGATGGAGAGAAAGAGTCACTCATTGGATACCCTAGAACGGCGACAGAGGTCGAGAACGACTGCGACTACGCTGGGTTGACGGCATTGTTAGGGAAGCAGGTAGATGCTGGACGCGCAGAAAGAGTCAAGTGATTTTTTTTTTGTAATATTTTTCGTGATTTTTGGAATAGTACATTACTGCAGCGGCCGGCAAAAGAGGCATTGATGGACGAACGTGGAAATGTGGGCCGAGGCGAAGCCGAGCATTGAGCATTGTCCTGATTAATTTTCGTATTTTTTTTAGAAAAAAAAAATGCGTTGATAAAGGGCTCCTGATGATAGGTTTTCACACAAAAGAAGGAACTTGAAAAAAAAATAAAAGTCAAGTCTCGAACCAGGGTCTTCTGTTACGGTATGATCCTATTTCCCACTGACAACCTTACAAATCTTTGCGAAAATTACCTTCTTTTAGTGTAGCAGTTATTTCTTTGTCTTAAAACACGGTTAAAACGATGTTTTATAAAAATGAAACTTAGTTGCATTAATTAACTGTCCCCCGAAACCCCCTGAATACAAAATTTCATGAAAATCGTTGGAGCCGTTTCCGAGATTCTGATTTTGTATATACATACATATATACAAGAATTGCTCGTTTAAAGAGATTAGATAGATTAGATTTGCCCTTATATTACGTAACTTTCTACTCTATCGGGTTAAGCATTCAGTCCACTCGAAAGAGTCAAAATAAGAATGTATCATGACAGTTCGGAGTAGAAGTATGAGATGGGAAACTGCTGAGGAAAAAACTGCTGGGGAAAAAAAGTCTCAGAATGTAACAGTGTGACATAAGGTGGTGTGACATACCGGGAACAAAAGGGCTAAATCAGACAACCCCATACAGTCGAGTTTATGGGCACTCTGAAGATTTTTAATTATTATAAAGTAGCTCTAAGAAATTAATGTCTAAACATAGTAACCAAATTAAGATAAGTTCGTGCTAGACTAATAATGGCTATTTTATTGTATGGATTTCGATGTCCATTGTTTTGCTACCGTGGCGTAAAAGGTGTAAAAAACCCAGGTGCATCGAACAGGGCGATCTACTCGCCAAAACGAAAATACTTTTAACTTTACAACGAGGAAAACGGAAAGAACAAGAAAAAAAAATCCGTTTGTGCATTATGCTATAGCTACTATGCAAATTTTGGCTGTTTATTGATTTTGGTGATATGCCCATGGTAAATTACCACAAGAAAAAACTAAAAGAAAGACGAAACAGTAAATAATACTTAATTTTGCATCTTACTATACGCAAGGTGTACTTACCAATCCACGATTGAGGATGACGAGAATGTTTTTTATTTTTATTTTAATGTTTCTTGAGATTTCCGTTCATGTTCAAAAATGTAGCGTGGCCAATTTTGCGCTGGTCCCACACTTAGGCAGACGACAGAATCAATTTCGATTAAATAATGACTGTGCCAATTGTTCCCAACAAGACCTTGACCATAAAAAAGAGACCAATAAAAACTGACTTCTTTGAGTTATTTTGATGGGCAGTTTCGAAGGGAGGGGAAGGCCATTTGTAGAGATGTGGGAATCGACCCCTCAATCCCCGACGTGGTCATATGATATGGTCGACTGCCTGGTTGGTCTAGCGATATCACCAGACGTGATATCGCTTGACCAACCAGGCAGCCGAATATCATATCAGAAGGAAAAATAAAGCCGGCTACACACGGCCCTAAAATCAGTAGCAATATCGGGACGATGGTGGTGGGGATGAAATCGTGAGCTCGCCCGAACCAATTTCTGAGTATAAAATTAGGGTACGTTAAGGGTACGTTTAAGTAAGTTAAGGTTTGTGATTTATTGTCGTTTAAAGTCTGAGAAAAATGTCAAGTATAGACAAATGGATCATTAATACCCTAAAGCCAGAGGCAATATCATGGAAGTGTTGGGGAGCACCCTATGTCGCTTCCTAGATCGCCCCGTGTGTAGGCAAATCGTACCCTAATTTCATACTCATAAATTGGTTCGAGCGAGCTCACGATTTCATCCCCACCACCGTTGTCCCGACATCGCCACTGATTTTAGTGCCGTGTGTAGCCGGCTTAATACTTCCCCGATATTGCCTCTGATTTTAGGGCCGTGTGTAGCCGGCTTAAGAGCAGTTTTTTATTTCAGATTGAAGTGTCGAAACAGTGACCACGGATCCGGAACACGTAACGCTGCGTTTTGCTCGCATGCTGCTTGTATTTAAAAATAAAACGAAGCAATTTCCCAACCAGCAGGCGCCTTCTTGTGAGGAAACCTGTATTTTTGAGACAGTCAATCTTACTACGGATTCAAATTAATCAACATAAACATTCACATACGGCACATATTGCTTCTGGCCCCACACTAGGATACCCTGTGTCATGGGTACCAAAAACAGCGACATCACAAACATATAAAAAAATTGGCAAAAAATGGCAAAAAACATCACGTTTTTTGTAGGATTTTTAAGGTAGTATTTTTTTGTTATAGCGGTAACATATTTATTTTACATCATCATCTGTAAAATTCAACTAGTCCAGCTATCACGGTTCATGAGTTACAGCCTGGTGACAGACAGACACACAGACTTACAATGGAGTCTTAGTAATAGCCGTTGGGGTACGGACCCCTAAAAGCTGTGTCACGGTGCCTCCAGAGGGAATAAACCCCACATTAAAGTGTGTTACCGCTAGAGCAACGAGGTAGTGTGCGCTGCGCAGACGCAGCACTAGGAACCACGCTGTCCCGAGTGCTACTGACCCAGAGTGGGGAGACCGGCACGCGCGCTGTTACTTGCACCGTGTTGTACTGGCTCAGTTTATAACGATGTTACACTACACGCAGAGATAATAAATATATCTGCATACTTGCATTTTAGGTTACACCTTGAAAAGACTCTTAGGGTGGCACTTCGGGGTCTTTCGAAATTGTACGTATTACAGAAAAAAATACGTTCAAAACTTTTAGTTGATAACCCTACATATCGTCTGAATAAACCATCTTGATACTTTTGCTTAAATTGATTATTTGTTTAATTAGTTTGGAGTCTCCAATGAATTTTGTCCAAACATAAATTATAAGCAAAACGAATACATTAACTACATCAAAGCCAACATTTCCACTCCACCAAAAACAGGGATAATAAAGATGCACCACATAAACTTATAAACATTTAGAAAGTTTAGCTGGCGACCTCTGTGGTGCAGCGGTTAGCGCATCTGCCTACCATGCGAGAGGTCCCGGGTTCGAATCTAGGCTGGGGACAAAAAAGAAACCACAGGTATTTGATGTTTACATGTTTATGATGTGGCTGTTTTTGGTTCCCACGACACAGGGTATCCTTGTGTGGGGCCAGAAGCAATGTATGTGCCTGTATGTAAATTTTTATGTTTTATGTTTATTCCAAAATCTGAGCAGAAAATTCTTGATCAGCTTCGAAGCTTGTATATTGCTGACCATAGCTCATTTGTTAATTTTACTGACCTTGATAATGATTGGTCGATTGAAAGACTGCTGAATTCAGTTGCGGATGAGATATTTATTTTGCTGCCATTCAATTTCTTTCCGCGCAGAAGTCGCGTGTCGACGCGTGCTAGTCATGGTGGACAGTGCCTGATCAGATTGTTAATTAGGTGCAAAATTCCCGGTGGAATGTTGGAGTCGTTGTCGATATACTTGACGAGATACTAGCACGGGATGTACAATTTTTTAACAATGCAACACTATGATGCCTACACACCACCAAAAACGCTTTCAAACCAAATGTGAGGACCTGACCTTGTATTACGTAAACTTCCACACTATCGGGTTGAACCTTTAGCCAACTCCGAAGTGTCAAAATATGTACGTATTTGACAGTTTAGAGTTCAGACGACTCCATACAGTGGGGACCAAATGAAAATCAGTTTTGCCGGTGAGTGGTGATGCGTTATTTACAGCACACACCAGCAATGCATGCTGAGTTGGTGATCCTTGGAGGTCCCAGCGGTCAGCTGTCACCAGTCTCCACCATATTCGGGGAAGATACCAAACCACCTGTCTTTTGCCAAACTTATGTGAACAAGTTTCTTGTTAGCTATCACTCATAATAACTTAGTCCTCATCGAAATCTAAACAAGGTCATACTAGTTTCGGTTTATATGTTACTTAGATTATTGTCATATTGTTCTCATTTTAAGTAAACAAAATTTAAATTTGTTTTTAATATGATCTTCTCTTCTTCACTCTTATCCATAAAAAAGGATTGCTGTTCGTTAGTATTACTAAAACTCGAGAACGGCTGGACCGATTTGGCTGATTATTGGTTTTTTATATTTCTATAATTCTAGGGAAGGTTTAAATGGTGAGAAAATATGGAACAATTACGAAAACGTTGGCGGTACGAAGTTTGCCGGGACAGCTAGTAAGAAATAAATGCTTAAAACCTAACCTAACCTGACCTTCCTTAAACACGATGATCAAATTTGGGCTGAGGAAGCCGCTATGCAATAGGATATGGACAGTTTTCGCCCCATATCGGCAAGGTGATCGTGCCCTTCCGCCTGCGCAGGAGTGGACGCTGGATGCCGCAAGCGGCGGCGCGGGGGCGTTGACCGGCGAGGCGACAACATCGCGCTCAGTCCACTCCTCCTTCAGCCATGAGGAGTAAAGAAATGTCCACGCTAACTAATCACTCCTCCAACTAGCCACTAAGCGAGCAACTATAAAAAAATATACATTTACATACAGACACATAGTCTGTCATAGACAGTAGATGTACTCGTATGTACCGTTTGTGGCCAGTGTACCTTTTTTGGCCACTTTTGTGTTCAAATTACTATATGAACAATTCTATAAATGTAAAACTTAATAAATTTGGTTAGTAAAAGTTTAAAAATTCTATGAAAATATTATTTCTACCGTTAAATTTTCTACAAATTAAATGAAATTTTTTGTGCCAAAAATGGTACTAAGGTGGCCAAAACCGGTACTCCTACCATACATTGCTTTTTGCCCCACTCTAAGATAAACTGTGTCGTGGGAACCAGAGACAAGGACAACCCAAACGTCCAAGACCTGGGGTTTCTTTTTTCTTTTTTGTCCCCATCCGGGATTTGAGCCCGGGACCTCTCGCATGGTAGGCAGATGGGGTAACCGCTGCGCCACAGAGGTCGTCCATTCTGTTAGTGCATTATAGTTCAATTACAGTTACATGGTTGGGCCACGTGACATGTTTGTATATCCATTGACTCGCGATGACTTGAAGCGGCAATGAAATGGAATTGAAGCGTTCATGCAACTGTCATTCTACTGCAATGCATTAGCGGAATCTAGGCCCTGCACACGCGCTGTACGGAAAACAGAGTGCTTATACTGAGTTTTTTCATTCACTTTCGATAGCGAGAGCGTTTGCAATTTGTATAGGAGTGACAAAGGGACAACTAGGTGGCGCGCTTTGTCACTCCTATACAAATTGCAAACGCTCTCGCTATCGAAAGTGAATGAAAAAACTCAGTATAAGCACTCAGGTGTGAGTGTATGTATGTATGTGTATGTGAAATCGGATTTTTTATCCACAGTTTAGATATACTCGCACGAGTTGAAGTATACTATGGTAGCCAGGTGATTTTCTTCAAGAGGTTTCATCACTGAAAATTCGAGTTTTTGGTTTGTACTTGGTTCTAATCGGTCATAAAATATTTGGACACACCACGCACGTAATCACGCAAAATATTATATTTACTATTACGAGTAGAAATCTAATTGCAGCTTTGATTTGTCGTTGCAGTTTTTTTACTTTCTCGTGAATGTGAAATCGGTCTCTGACGTCCTATTCAACATGCAGTATACATATTTTTAACTTTCTTTGCATCGTATTTGGTGGATCCTTTGCATCTACAAATTCGCAATGCTTATCCGCTTAGGAAACACAATAATATACGTTGGGATCACAAACTTCTCACATCTTGAGAACATTTCACCGTTTTTCTGTTTCCTTCGACAATCTTTCCTTCACAAGGTTGTCGGGGAGGAATTGCTAGCAATAAGACTGCTTATTGTATGTTTTTTTAATTATAATTTTATGTGTCTATGGTTTATTGTGTGCAATAAAGAATATTCTTATCTTATCTTATCTTGAGAGAACCTTTCTCTATTTAAACCTTTCTATATATTCGATTAAGCGTAGGAAGAAATAAGACATCTCATTATTTCAACGTAAAGAATTTAAAGAAGAATATAAAATAAATCGAAAGAAATTTACGAGTAAGCCTCTCGTAGTTTTCGCTTGTAGCCCCGGCCACCTGTGTGATTTTAAACGATCACGAAGGTTAAGAACACAGGGCGCCGAGTGGTTCCGTGCTTTGCAAGGCGCGTTAAGCAGTTGGTGCCGACTGCCGTCGATAGATGGCAACCGTTGAGCCAAGTCAGAGGCCTTAGGGTGGCTTGTAAACTTCTGACACCACCAATCCGGTGGAGTATGGCTTAGACTTTGCTCAGGGAAGAGACCCGTGCCCCCTCGGTGGGCTCATAATGGGTTGATGATGTATGAGCAAGTAAGCAGCCTACACAACACACGTCCCTTTATAGAGCACAGGCCCTGTGAGAGTATGGGGCTGATCACCACGCGTGCCCACCGCGGATCGGCGATTTCAAACTCGAGGTACCTATGTGAATTGGAGATCAGAAATTTACTTCAACGTAAAGAATTGTCAATCTATATGTTGAATGTCAATCAATGTACTCTTAATGTTAGCCGCTGCCTTGGGTCCGCATCCAATGGAGTAAAAAGCAGAGGCAACTGTCAAATGACTACTTGACAGTCCTTGCTCCTATAGTTGAGAGCCGCGCTGTCATTATTGAGCATTATATTCTAATTTCTCACTCTCGGTTACGTAAGGAGTAGACAGTGGGCGTGGGTTGTATAAATAGGCGTCCAAGGGTCGTTCCACACATGTGGCAAGAAAAAGAGGAGTATTTGGGCAATGTGATATGAGGGCTTTGGACTTTCGACCTAACCTCTGTGTTCCCTAAATCCTTGTCAAACGTACAAGGAGTCGGAGATATAAACCACAATATTTTTCAATCATTTAGATTTTTTATGAATATTCCATTTTTGCACGTGGCATTAACGCCATTTGATTAATCAAAAAAATGCCATTAACGTAAATGTCATTAAGTTGATTTGGTGTTTTTTTTTTTAAGTAAGGCAAAGGATTAATACTCATACTGCCTTACTAATAAATAAGGTATACACTCTAAATAACTATTTGACGTATATCAATTTATATTGGTATAATCGCATTTAGCGTACAAATAACCAGTTTGTCAGACCTCGCATAACGGCTGTATACACAGCTCATAACCTTTATTAGTAGGTAAGGCCGATACTGTCTTTGCTGACGTCGTAGAAAAGTCATTTAAGGTCAAGCTTTTTTATTAAATACCTTAAACAATAAAGACTCATTTACAAATCTGATAAAAAGATATTGTACCTAAAAGCATAATTCTCGAAATGTTTTTGAGATTTCCGTTCATGGTCCAAAATGTAGCGAGGCCAATTATGGGAAAAATCGCTGGCAAGAGACGCGTGGGCCAAAGAAAGAAAACCTGGTTGAGAAACCTACGACAGTGGACTGGAATCGCAAGTGCCGCGGAGCTTTTCCGCCATGGGAGAAACAGAGAGAAATATGCGGAGCTGACTGCCGACCTTCGCTAATCGGAGAGGCACCATAAGAAGACGGCGTTGGTTTGTCAGTTGTGAAGGCGCCCTAATGCAGAGTTTAGCTATTGTGCAATGTGCGAACTCGTTTGTAGGACGATCATGTGCTCTGAATTCGTTATGTCCGGAATAGTTCTCTAATACCTCTCCTACAATCGAATATCTGAAAACTTTACGAAAACGCTTTAACGTCGTGTGTCCCCCATATTTATTTCAGCGTGACATGCAGAAACACACGTGACGCACACTTACTACGACACATTAACTTCAATCTACCTTTCGTTACACATCATCAAAATTTGAAAAGAACGCATAGTTATCTTAGGTACTAACTAGTAGAATTGGTAGTTTATAGACTAAAACTTTCGTAAGCACTACATATTATGACGAGCAACCGACGATGCGAGCTCCGTCTCTGCTCAGTATGAGGTCTGCAAGTCAAAGCGAAACCTGGTCGAACTCTTCCGACTGTCAAGCAAGTGTATCCGGAATAAAGTTAATAATTGGTAGTTTCACTAAGTAAACACTAAATGTCCATCATATTCTTCATTGGTCTAGCGGCATCACGTGCGAGTACGATGCTGGAGGTTTTGGTTTAGGAGCACCGTACATATATTATGTGGAAACAGCCTCAATCTGGATCTATTTCTGTATTAACGATGTCCTTGCCTGGTTACAGGGCATCCCAGTTTGGGACCTGGACCAGTGGGTAACGCCTGATTCCATACAATCCCTAAAAGTTAACTAGTGTAACTACTTTACAAGTTACTTAGTGAAATTACCTGCGAGATGCTTAGCGAAATTCCCTCAGAAACCACCAGAACGTCTAATTGTCAGTTCTACCGATTACGTCAGATTTGCAATCGTCGAAAATCAATTTCACCGAATCGCAATGCCGCTGTAGGCGACGAGAATGCGTAACCAGCGGTGGCGCCGGGAATAATGTGCCAATGAGCATCCGACAATAAGTCCACTAACAAGACAATAAGTTAGCAATTTAAACACAAGGCAAGCTACGTCAGCTCGTCTAGAAATGTGCCAGTCTTCATTTGCCTGCATATGGAAGACTTTGTTATTTGCCAAACATATTTTATTGCATGCGAAACATGTCACGGGACATTAGAGACGAAATGTTAGCAACGGTGAGCTTAAATCTGTAAGAGGATTCTTCCAGTAAGCCTTGGAGAGTGAGTGGTAAGAATAAGCAAGTAGCCAAGGCACCGTTCACTGGAGCTATAAAAAATCCTAACAAAGTGCCAGAAACTGATAATATATTTATTTGTTCTTTGGGTAAATGCACAGAAAAAAATTAAAATGTACTTTGTGGTTAAATGTCTTAAATCGCTTTTGTTGTACACGAGCCTTAAGGAGGAAGATTATTCATTTTCAAAGTGAGAATATACAACAAAACATTCTGTGAATATTTCAAGCGTCTACCGTTTCCGTTAGTAATATCGTGCAAAAACGGCAAAAAAGTTACGTTTGATCTATGGACCCCCCCCCCCCCCCCCCATCCCATCTTAATTATAATTACATATGTTATTCTATTTTTAGTATTTGTTGACGGACGAGCGAATGGACGGACGGACAGTGGAGGGTCCCCGGCCCTATGGGTACGGAACCCAAAAAGGGGAGTTGTTGTTCCACAAAGTCGAGAGATTGCATCGAGCGAGCTCCGTCCTCTATTTCTGGCGGAGGTCTATACACCGTTGCGTCATTTCGTCAAACCACGAGCCGTCAGCGGCCGCAGGGTCGTGAAGAAGGATGGCACAAAACGTCCGGTGGACAAACGGCCCCATAATCATAAAGCTAGAAATTCTCGGCTTCGTACGACCTTTCAATGTCAGTTGCAGAGTTGGTCAACCCACAGATTGAGTAGGACGACTCAGCTGCGCAAGTTAATAGGAATGTTAGTTCTAACCAACTCAGTGTAACATTTATAACATAACATATAACATTTACATACAGGCACTTACATTGGCTTCTGGCCCTACACTAGGATACCCTGTGTCGTGGGAACCAGAAACAGCGACGTCACAAACATGTAAACATCCAAGACCTGGGTTTCTTTTTTTCTGTCCCCAGCCGGGATTCAAACCCGGCACCTCTCGCATGGTAGTCAGATGCGCTAACCGCTGCGCCACAGAACTCAGTACTTTTTAAGGGCAAGATAAAAAGTACCCGAAACAGACGTGCGTGCATGCGACGACTGATGAATGTCGATGACGCGAAAGTGATTTGTCAGAATCGTGGCAGGTGGCAGTCCCAGGACCTATATTTTGTTAATGCATTGTAGCAGTGACAACTGCATGTACCTGGCAATTTAGTTTCACTCCCGCTTGAAGTCTACGCGCGAATATCTCACAATCTAGCCGTCAATGGTATGAAAAACACGTCACGTGACCCGACCGTGTATTTGCCATCGTACTGTAATGCACTAACAGAATCGGGCCCCTGGTCTCTGCCTTCCCCTCTGGGATACAGGCTAGAGCTTATGTATGTATGTACAGTACTTTTTTTCAACAGGCGAGTTTTTCAACAGTGGTTTCAGACGATCAGCCCACGAAAAATTATACAGGTTAATTCCTAGCAGTAAAATGAGAACTGCAGGAACGGGACGATTTAGTTTCATTGCCACTTCAAGTCTACGCGCGCACACATACCAAACTTTATATACGTCAATGGTACAAAAAAATACGTCACGTGACCCGACCGTGTATTTGTCATCTTACTGTAATGCACTAACAGAATTGAGGCCCTGGTATGCAAGTGCTTGCAAACACAGAGTTGGAAGAATCCTCATGTTTGAATGAACTTTGTGCAATCCTGGGCCTTGATTCTGCTAATGATAGTTGTAGTACAATTACAACTGCATCAACATGGCTATTTAGTTTCAATCACCAGTTCACCAGTCTAAAAAACTCTTAGGCGTATTGTATTTCTAGTACCCAAGTAAGTTTCCAGGCATTTCCAACTCTACCTGTACATTATAACGAAGAAATCTGTATAATCTGAGTTTGTCATTACCGCCAGCACCTAAAAGAAAAAGTCATGCTTGATTTCTGAGGTAGATTTGAGCCGGATATTTACAAAAAATTAAGAGACTTCTGTGTTAATGTACCGAAAATAGTAGTAAGTCGTGATATCACAGACGAACGTGTCGTGGTGGCCGTCACGATGAGCAAGGCTGTGCTTTGGACTTCAGAGTATTGACTCTTGCTGCCAGTCATCGTCATTTTAGCCGCCAATACGGTAAATACTACATAAGCATTAACATTTATATACAGGCACATACATTGCTTCTGGCCCCACACTAGGATACCCTGTGTCGTTGGGACCAGAAACAGCGACATCACAAACATGTAAACTTCGAAGAACTGGGGCTTTGTCGCCAGCAGGCGTTCGAACTCAGCACCTCTCTCATGGTAGGCAGATGCGCTAACCTCTGCGCCACAGAGGGCGTCGAAATGTACGAATACGTATGGTACAGTACGAGTTAAATGAAAGAGGAAGTAAGCCTATATATATACGTCCCAGTATAGGGAACAAGCCTCTTAAAGAGAGAGTATGGGGTTTAATCCCTACGCGTGCCCAAGTGCTGAGGTATGTGAATCAGAAATAAGAAAATTATTTCAACGTAAGAAAATTACATTCTGTTTGTTGAATGTCAACGTACTTATAATGTTAGGCGCTGTGGAGAAAATGCAGCGAAAAAAAACTCCACTCTGATCATCTTTGTTCAAATCATCTTTTATGTAATACATAAGTTGACACGATGATCTATCTACTAAGAAACTCTAGACCTATTAGTGCAATCAACACTTGCTATGTCAGTTATTTTTTTTACGCCATAACGTCCATACGTGGATGATTGGTGGCGGCTGCCGTCGATAGATGGCAATCGTTAAGCCAAGCTACATCGACATTCATTAGTCGTTGCATGCGCACACCCCGATTTCGGATACTTTTCATCTTGAAATTTGGTAATAAATAAGCACCTCATTCAAAATACCTTTAGTGATTTAAAGAGGTCTTCATATTCGAACAAAAATCGCGAAACAATCACAAATGAGATTATAGTATTCACACTCCATGCCACATGGAGCGTCACCGTTCCCAGCTGATAACAAGATTGGCCGTGGCTGGGCTTTGCTGGGCTTTCCGCACAAGGCACAAGCTCCAGCGGCAATGCTAGTTCTGACTAAATAATGGAGCTACACAGACAAATAAGTGAAATAATAATGGTCTTGTTTCTTGCTCGATATTAATAATGGCAACAAGTGGACGCTTGAAATAAAAAAGATTACGAGTGCCACTTGCCACCATCCTGACAAATCACTTTCGCTTCATCGACAAAGTGTCTGATTCCCCTTTTAACCGTGGTCCCATCGCCATGCCCCACCGGTGGGTTTTTTTTCTCTGAAGATCCACTGGACTATAGTTTTAATTTATCCTCATTTATCCGGCAGTTCTCGTAGGTCCACGGGTAATACCTCTAGAATTTTCTGTCCCCGTTGACCCACTGCAGTAGGTATAGATAGAGTATGATATTGTACTTTTACCTTCATACTTTTCAATCATGACAGCGGTGGTGGGACCACGCTTAAAAGACGGTTCCGTTTCAATTACTCGTAGATCCACTCTAGTGCAGTGGGTCTACATAGAAAAAAATTACCTTTGGACCCACTAGTGGGGCATAATGGTGGGACTACGGTTAAAAGGGGGTCTGATTATGTATAGATAAATGGTAAGAAACCTTTCTTTTGTGAATGCAATTTGCATTTTTTTTGGTAAATTTAGTAGGTGTGAGAATAGGTCATAGAATACTTGGAAAGGCAAAAACAGCCGGATCAGCTAGTTTATGTACCTATACAATGTTTGAATGTTATAGACATACAGTATCAAATGTTTATCTATTAATGCCATAGTTTCTGTATTCCACTTTGTAAGTACTATCGTTAAAATGAACTTTAAAAACCAATTCAAACCAATTATTACTCAATTTTCCATTGTTATTATTAATTACTATTCTTTGTAAGTATCAACTATTTTTATGAGTACAATCAAGAACTTTAAAAATAAATTGAAACCAATTATTAATCAATTATCATTTTAAGTTTTATTAGTGTATCATGTATGTTTGACATGTGTGTTTTTTCGTTTACAAATTCAAATCAATGTCGGAGCCTCGGCTGCCACATCTTGTGGCTTGGGCCAGCCGCGGCCGTCCTCAAGGTCGTACACTTCACTGGCTCTCGTCTGCGTTGCGGTGCCATTCATAGATGCTGCTATTTACTTCCAGTTCGCCTCTAAGTATGACGCGAGTGTAACATTACCGCGCTAACTATGTATCTAAGGTACTTTATTTCAAATATTGTTGTTACACATGTACATAATATGCATGCAAAGTTATGGCATATTAAACTTAAAGACTGAAATATGTCAAATTTTGCTAACCTACGTCCATTTATTGTATGCAGCTGCAAATTATACTTAATGTTATGTATACGGACAGAGAATATAATGCTATAACAAAAAAATGATAACAATTGAATTCTTGTACATATTTTTGTGAAATGTGAAGTCAATGAAACTACATTTGATATTTTTGAATGAATAACCCCAAGATGTTGATGTCTCGTGTATTCTAAAAAAACGTTTTACCTTTTTTACCTTTGCACAAATTAGGAAGGATTTATTTTTAGCTTCGTTTAAATTTATAAACGTGTTTGTATCGAGCAGTGTCACTAGAAACTGTCAGCTAGTAGGATCTCGTTTTCCTGCGCATGACGCACTTCCGGTACCGTGAACTGAGATATTTCGCATACAATTTTATTTACTTACATAGATATTGCAACACAACAGTATTAGTTTCATGGCTATAAAAATTCCTAGGCTCTCAAAATCACCTATTACAAAGAACAGCTTTTTTTTTTTTTTTTGAGCTTTTTTTGATTGATTTTGATTTTTTGATTTTTAAAAGTCTTTATTAACATAAGAATAATTACAATGGTACACTCATTACAATGTAAAGTAGGTACACAACTATATTAAAAACTATAGTTAATTGTTTGCAGACTACACGCCTTTTAAAACTTTAAAAATGATTACTAATAACTACATTTCAGTCTCAACTTGACAAAACCATTTTCTAGGATTTATAACAAAATAATACTATGTCTACTTTGTACAGTAACACATTTTATACATGTAGCTAGGTATACTTAATTAATGAAAGACTTACAATGTAAGCTAGAACATAATATTTGTACGTAGGTAAACATTACTAGTTGCTATCTGCAAAGATGTTTTATTTCTGTATCAAGCCGTTTCATCGAGGGTAGGTGCGTCACCGCTACTTAATACGTGGTGATGGGGTAAGCGGTATCGATTATAGCTGTCGATATATGGTAAGACCTTTTTTTTAGAACAGTATCAATTTCGCAGGTTGGCGCTTTTATTCATTGAGTTTTAGGCTGGAAAAATTGCAGGCCACCCACTCAGCTTTCGCAAAGCTTTGTACACCAGTTTTCGTATATCGTATTTCGATAGATAGTCTAACAGACATCCACTCACTTTGTATTTCAGTCGGAAACGCGATATACGCAGAGGTGGGGTTTTTTTATAACATTTAATAAACACAATGAAAGTCTGAATAAAAATTTGTAGGATCTCGAATTTGCAATAACATTAATACTTTGATAACAGCGGTTATTTTTTTCGACTTTAACGTAAGCAGACCATGCGAGAGGTCCCGGGTTCGAACCCCGGCTGAGAACAAAAAAAACCCCAGGTCTTGGATGTTTACAAGTTTGTGATGTCGCTGTTTCTGGTTCCCATGACACAGGGTATCCTACTGTGGGGTCAGACGCAATGTATGTGTTTGTATAAATGTTTATGTTTATCATTTTATTCTCCGGAGCCGGCGAAATATGTTTTGATTTGTTTGCGTTCCGTGCAATTAGTTGGACCTTCACCAAATAATCCGGCAGACGACGGTATGACGCAATGCACGACACTATCGACGATCGAGAAGCCTTTTAGAGCGCTTATACAATACCAATTCGGGCCTTACGTCAACACACGATTACGTATCTACGGAATTTTAGGTATTTTTTATATGTATATAACTAGCCTTTAGACGAGTAGGTACTTCCCACTCCCACTATAGAACACAGACCTTCTCTCAGAGAGAGACGCTTCATCACGACTCGTGCCCACCGCGGATTGGCGACTTCAAGCGCTGAGGTATTGAATAGCTCAGACACTTAGGTTTCCTCACGATGTTTTCCTTCACAGTTAGCGGGTGGTTGCTACCATAACTTCACGAATGTAATATAACTCCCACGAGTAGGTCTTCCGCTTCAGAGAGGAGCGCTCTTTACACAGAGTGTCCCAAAACTCGATGTCAAGCTAAACGCGGCGGCGTAAAAAAGACAAGTCATACAGATTATCACCACAAAAATATTGAAAAAAATCTATTTTTTTATAGTACAGTATTAAAAAATATTTGTTTAGGAAATTTCACAAAAATAATTAAAATTAAATTTAAAACTGGGCAATTTTTTAAGTTCTTTTTTTAAAGTCTCCTTTTCGTCCAAGCTGGAACAGCTGCTTTTGCAATTTTAATAACAGTTTAGAAAAGCATTATTCAGAGTCTAAACAAAAAAAAATATTGGAAAAAGTAAAGATTTGTGGCAACAGGATTTTTCAATTTTGATTATTTTGGTTTTTTTTCTGATAACCAGTATGACTTGCCTTTTTACCCGATTCCGACTTGACGGCGAGTTTTGGTACACCCTATAAACCTAATTATTATCCGCAATTTTTATATACTTAGTGTATTTTGCGTGAGAGGCGTCGCTTTGTCTGATTGACGAGAGATTCACAAAATCATCTTAAATTAGAGTAAAACTATTTAATTGTAATTATAACCGTCAATTTCAGAAATAAGAAATTATTTTATTTATTCATTTTTTTTTATGTTTTTTTTTTATTATCCATAAAATACCTAATGCGAATGGTATTTGTGCGAATGCCTTCAGTCTGGACGTATTGACACGGTTTACTAATGTATTGCCAAAAATCGTTTCCCAAAGTATTACTTCCCAAACTATTTTCCGCAAATTATCGATGAGAGACGTCATAATATTACCACGATGGTAAGGGACTCTCAGTGCGCGAGTTCAACTCGCACTTGGCCTATTTTTACGACCCTGTCTCCGGCGCAGCTCATTCAAAGAATGACAAAGAAACGGAGTATTGTCTCCCGTCTATCAGTTCCGCGAACCGCCCGTGACAGATATTCTGTCTGGCTGGTGTCAAGCATGGGCCGTGTGATGTGTGTCGCTTACGGAACCCGGTGCCGCACTCCGTCCCACGAGTATAACTCCTAGGGATCGAAATACTTAGGGGACATCCATAAATTACGTCACACGTTAAGGGGGACGGAGGGGGTCAGCGAAGTGTGACATTGTGTGACAGGGGGGTGTGAGGGGTCCTAAATTTCGTGACGTCACAAGGAGTGGGTTAAAATTCATTGGACTCAAGATGATTACGATTTCTTTATTTAATAAAGTAATTGGTTGATGATGTTCTTGTTTGATGTTCATGTTTATTAAAAAATCAATTGAATGGATATAAAACTAATTTCGGATCTGCTGTTTGAATTCAATAATTTCTAAATGTAAAATTGCTAAATATGTGACGTCACATCACTAGGGAGGGGGGAGTCTCACAAATGTGACCAGCTGTGACAAGGACGGGGGAAGGTAAAAAAAAAATCACGAAATTCGTGTGACGTAATTTATGGATGACCCCTTACATGTCATTGGTCAATGCGCGCGGCTAGAGATTAGCGAAACAATAAGCCTATGCGCACACTAGGCGACACGCAACAGTGACAGCTCGGCGACTAGACGCGACGATAGGCGATTAATTAGGCGATAATAGGCGACCAATTTTCATTTATATTTTGTTCGAATCTCCGCACACTTGGCGTCAGAGTCGCGGAGTCGCGACGACAAGACGCCAGAAGCAAATGACAACGTCGCGTCTGACGCGGCGACAAGTCGCCCTGTTTGCGATGGCTCTAAGCGAAGACGGTGCGCTTCATAGGGTCGGGCAGTGGCTATTGAAGGTCACGCGTGTAAGCCAATGGGCGCATATAGACGGTTTTTTTTTGGGAGCTCGTTTTGTGGGATGGAGTATACAGACAAGATAATAAGCTAATAAGCAGATGAGAAGAAATTCCGCGCACAACTTCCACACCACACAAACGCTTGTCCTGATCCCAGACTAGTGGTCGTTCTGAATTGAGGATTTACATTAAGTAAATACTTACGTAATGTGCTGTCACGCTCTTTTCTAAAGAAATTTGACGAGACAGCACTACAGTTAAGTAATTACAACGAAATTCTCAATTCTGAAATCGGCCCTAGGACGCCGTGAGCTATGGTAACAATGGAAAAGAACTCAGGCTATTTGCACAAATCAATAAAAATAAAACAGATTCGAGACTCTGTTTCGGTAGTAAACCGCTACACCAATGAGGTTAACATTTTATTTGATTACGAGCTGACCAGACAAACGTTGTTTAGCCTTATAAATAGACTAGCTGCCCTAAAAAATTTAATTAGTCCGTCTTTTAGATTATTCAAAAATACACGTATTTTTTTATGCAATCGCAAAAATAAAAAATACGTGTCCAATATTTTTTTATAATCTAAAATACGGACTAAATAGAATGTAATTATTTTGACCCTGGAAACTACCCTATTAGCCAGTGACCTATTCTCAGAACTATTAAATATGCACAAAAAAAATCGATGAAGCCGTTTCGGGGGAGTTTGATAACAAAAACTGTGACATTTTTATGTTACTTATTATATTACACACTATATTAACAATTTCGTTCGGGTCTACGGTAGACTCGAACTCGATTTTGAGACAGAAACGTGATAAATATTTGCGTGTAAGATTTAAGATTTGTGGTTGATAAAATCAAAAAATCAAAATCAAGAATTTATTTCAACGTAAAGAATTTACATTCTGCTTGTTGAATGCTGCCGCTGCCTTCTGTAGTGGAGAAAAGGGCAGCGAAAAAAAACTCCACTCTGACCATCTTTTCTCAAATCACCTTAAAGCTAATACAAATAAAACATACAAAATAATATCTTGGATGTGTTGAACACTAGACACATTTATCCTCTGATTTAATTTAATATTAAACTACTATTTAATGCCATACGTCCTTGTCTTCTAAATAATCGTTGATTTTATAATAAGCTTTTTTGCAAAGAGTGTGCTTAACACAATTCTTAAATCGCGTTGGGGGTAACTCTAATATATCTTGGGGTATCTTGTTGTAGAACCTAATACAGTGCCCCATAAAGGAAGTATTAACTTTTGCAAGTCTAAATCGTGGAAATGACAATTTATGTTTATTCCTAGTATTAACGTTATGATGGCTACCAAGAGTTTCGAAGTCCTTAATATTTTTCCGAACGTACATAATATTTTCATAAATGTATTGGCTTGCAACTGTTAAGATGTTAGTTTCTTTGAAAAAATCTCTTAGCGAGTCCCTACTACCTAGGCGATAAATACATAGGCGTCATTTACATTTCATAAAAAAAATAGTGGAATATTATTTTGCGTCTACATTTTACACGAGCGGAGCCGGGTTTTCGTCTAGTCTATGTTCAATATAAAAATGAAGAAATTTCTACAAACACGTCAATGTCACCAATGTTGCATTGGTGTCACCACATGTCACAGGTGTCATTGTGAACTCTATGGTCTAATTTGGTGAAACGAAAACGCAAAGCAAGTCCACATTTTAGCCGAGCGAAGCCGGGTTTTCATCTAGTAAAACATCTAGTTTGACTTGTACGTTCAAATAACCTATACGTTCTTACATTCGACTGACGATGATTTTAATATTTCCCTTTGTTTTCGGTGCCCACGTATCTTTTTCATATCTATGTATAATACATATAATTATTTTCATTTTACACCTATAGAATGTTTTCCTATGTAACAATTTAGTAGCATTTGTCTAGCAGGTTTTTTCAATGTGTTATACATTATATGAAGCTCACGCCTGTATGCCAAAGGGGCAGGCAAAGGTCAGGGTATAGATTCTACTATTACCTTGTAGTACAATTACAACTGCATGATCATGGCGATTTAGTTTCATTAACGCTTCAAGTCTACGCGCGCACTCAAATCAAGCAATCTAGGCGTCAGTGGTATGAAAAAACACGTCACGTGACCCGACCGTGTATTTGTCATCGAACTATAATGCACTGACAGAGTCGAGGCCCAGGACTGCCACTTGCCACGATCCACGATGTTATTAGCTCAAAAACACGTTGTAAAGAGCGTTCTTGAATAAACAAAGAAGCGCGACAGGAAGACGAAAGTAATATAAGAATATCTTGTTACTAAACCACAGACGTCTACTATTGTGTGTGACCAAGGACTATTTCTGTCTTACAAGTTACACAATACAACTCTTAGTGGTCATTAAGTGACAATCATAGTGGACCTAGACTGTGTTAATCAATTGCGTTGTGACCTTGGCAAGAACAATTATAAGCCAATTGTCATTGGAAGCCGATCGGTCCACCAAAATTCTACAGGTTAATGCCAATGCATTGACAACATGAACGTGGCGATTAGTTTGAGGTAATCCACTTTCAGCGCCCCGCCCAAATAGCACCTGGCCTAGTCCAGATGCAGCACCTATTGATATTTTTGGCAGGTGCTGTTAATGAATTCAAATATAATTATTTTTTGAACTAAAACTTTCGTAAGCACAACACATTGTCGACTTTTAGTCCGGATTTACTTAGTGTGAGACGAGCAACCGACGACGCGAGCTCCGTCTCTGCTCACCATGATTAAGCTCTGCGAATCGGAGCGAAACCTGGTCGGACTCTTCCGATATAAAAACACCCGTAAGTAAATCCGGACTAAAAGTTGACAATATAATTATTCTGTCAAAAATATCAATAGGTGCTGAATGTGGACTAAGCCAGGTGCTATTCGTGCAGGTGCTATTTAGGCAAATGCTAAAAGTGGATTACGTTTTAGTTTCATTGCCGCTTCAAGTCTAAACGCGCACATTATATCATCAATCTAGGCGTCAATTGTATGCGAAAAAACCGTCACGTGACCCGACCGTGTATCTGCCACCGTACTATAATGCAGTAACGAGGGCCTAATTAGCTTATGACCGACTTCTTCGAATTTTAATCCGTTTTTACTGCGGTATTTCGGTTTCCTCAACTCTTATCCCATTTACCTGGAAATATGAGCTGGGAATAAAAATATCAATATTGAAAGATATAGATAAAAACAAACAAAAACATAAACATTTATATACAGGCACATACATTGCTTCTGGCCCCACACTAGGATACCCTGTGTTGTGGGAATCAGAAACAGCGACGTCAAAAACATGTAAACATTCAAGGTCTGGAGTTTTTTTTTATCTCCCCAGCCGGGGATCGAACCCGATAAAGATAAAGAATTATATAGTTTATAAAATTACTAAAAGTTAAAATCCAACAAATTGAGTTTATGTTTTATTCTCTTTTCAATTAATCTTTTATTTTATGGCATTTTCTAAGATCCCAGATTTATTTAGGAGTTTAAATAATTTTGTTAGATTAGCACTTAAGATGCTCTACCGACCACAACACGCAGCCTCCGCTAAACAATCGTAATCATAGAATAATGCCCAATCTTTTTTAAAACATATATAAGCATCATATGCTATGCAACGCCACTACAATCCAGACAAAAAAATTACGTAAATGTAAATGTAGTTTTTCCCCCTTAAGGGATGATTTTTAAAAAACTATTTTACACGTGTTTCATAATTTTAAATGAAGAACATACGTAACAAATTTCATTTGAATAACTTCAAAAACGGCAAAGAATCATACTAACTTTGAACCCCCATTTTACCCCCTTAGGGGATGAATTTTCAAAAATCCTTTCTTAGTGCTCCCCTATGTTACAAAAAGAACCCCTGTGCAAAATTTCAAGTTTCTAACCCTTATAGTTTGGGCCCTGCGTTGATTCTAAGTCAGTCAGTCAGTCAGCTTCTCCTTTTATATATATAGATAGATAGATAAAAGATAAATATAAAGACTTCTTTATAAAACTTCCGTTCGCTATTTGTTAGAAAGCATCGACGAAACTGGTTTAGCAAAGTGTTTCTCATTCGCTCGGAATATTGTCTGCCGTTCGAATGTATAAACGCTTATTATTAACCTATGCATGAAAGTGTGGTAAAACAGGACATTGCCTTCAAACCGGCGATAAGAGCGAGTTTTTACGTAATGGTCCGTGGATTGTTTATTTGCACGACCGATTCTCTCATCAAGAATATGTTGGCAGACCATGGGCCAATTTCTGAATTGAATATTTCGCTAAGTTACTACCTAACTGTAATGCTGTCTCTTCAAATCTCAGAAAAGAGCGTGACAGAACGTTACTTAAGTATTTACTTAGTGAAATTCTCAATTCAGAAACCGGCCCTTGATTCTTGCATTAAGCATTGACGACCTCTGTGGCGCAGCGGTTAGTGCATCTGCCTAGCATGCGAGAGGTCCCGCGTTCGACTCCGGGCTGGCGACAAAAAAATCCCAGGTCTTGGACGTTTATATGTTTGTGAGGTCGATGTTTCTAGTTCCCACGACACAGGGTATCCTAGTGTGAAGCCAGGAGCAATGTATGAGCCTGCAAATTCTTGCAATTCACAACCTTTTTCTAGTGTGTTTCTAATACTGTATCAACATTTTAGACCCAGATTTTTATAAAATCGAGGATCGTGAGATATTTTCCAAGCGCTCTGTCTAAACATACGTTTGCCTCTTCCTCTACTTAGCACCTCCACACATACACGTTACTGGAAGACAAAAAATGTGTGGAATAGGGAACTCGCGTCCGAGTCAGCTTGGAGTGACATCGCTATTATACCTTAGAAGACGGATAAAACCATATGAAGAAAAAAAAACACATAATAATTTGTTACTGTCAGGGGTTTCAAGAGCACAAAAACTGTGAAAAATAAAGTTACTATAATTTACAAGTAAATCTACAATCTACTATAAAAAATACATACATAAGCTCACGCCTGTATCCCAGAGGGTTAGGCAGAGACCAGGGACTGCCACCTGCCACGATCCTGACAGATCACTTTCGTTTAATCCACATTAATATTAGTCGTTGCATGCGGCACTCCGGTTTCGGGTACTTTTTATTTACTTTTTACTCTTTACTTGGTACTAGTCTGTCAAAGCTAACTTAGCAACTTTGAAACTTACTATAAACCTTACAAGATTTAATTTTTTCATCGGATTGTGAACGTTTTCTTATTTAGTCTAACATTGTTTTATTATTGTCGCTGTTTCTGGCTCTCCACTACAAATATCCTAGTGTGGGGCCAGAAGCAATGTATGTGCCTATATGTAAATATTTATGTTTGTGTTGTTTATGAAGCTGTGGGCTGACACGTGGGCGAGTGACGTCATAGTCTCGCGGCTGGAGATAAGCGTAACCATAGGCGAAGATGATCCGCTTTACAGGCAGGGTAGGGCAGTATTGAAGGTCACGGGTATTAACCAATGGGCGTACAACGAAAATTTCCTTTGGGAGCTAGTTCATGTGGAATGGAGTACCTACAAATAACGCAATATGTTTGTCGATGTCAATGTGGTTTTTTTTTCAGGAATCTTATTGTAGGATGTATTAACTTTGACGAGTTTATCAGAAATCGCCGAATTTATTTCAACGTAAAGAATTTACATTCTGTTTGTTGAATGTCAATGTACTTATAAATGTATTGTTAGGCGCTGCCTCGGAACCGAATGTAGTAGAGCAAAAGGCAGCGAAAATAATCTCCTTTCCTCAAATCACCTTAAATCTAACACATATGTTGCATAACACGTATATAATTGCTTTTAGCAATAAGGCCGCCAATTGTACCATGAACCTTTGTAAATCTTTGTGTTTCTTTTTGTTTTTTCTATTGTGCAATAAAAAATATTCTATCTATCTAAGACTATTATACTATTTACCTAAGAAACTCTTGAGTGCCATCAACACTAAACTTGCTATGTCAAAACATTAATACAAATACTACAGTTTTTGGTATGCAGTCTAAATCATGGCAGTGACAATTTATGTTTAAAAATAAATAATCCTATCTTATCTAACATCAATACCTAAGCAAGTCAAGCGAAAGAAACCGTTGGAGTCTTCGAGGAATTCAGAACCGTAACCGTCACACCGATCACGAGGCTTGGAATCCTGAACAATAAAAGGAGCCCTTCTTCCAGCCATTGTCCGCGGAGTAAAGCCCCTTTTTAGAGTTCCTCACTCAAATGCCGGTTTTACATTCCTCTATTACCGTGACGACGACCTCTGTGGCGCAGCGGTCTATCATGCGAGAGATCCCTCGTTCGAACCCCGGCTGGGTAAAAAAAAAACCCAGGTCTTGGATGTTTACATGTTTGTGATGTCGCCGTTTTGGTTCCCATGACACAGGTAGCGTAGTGTGGGGCCAGAGGCAATGTATGTGCCTGCATGTATTTTTTTTTGTTTATTGGAGGGACTTTGAATTTGTTTATCGCATTTTCACTGTGGAAGGTCAGCTATTCTAACCATGACTTAGAAACCAATATTTTTCTAAGGTTTTGAAAAACGTCACGAGTCATTTCGTTCGAGATCTTTCTTTCATTTTGTCCATAATTTTTAAATGAGAATTGAAAATTACGTCATCTATTTATGGATTACATTTGATATCCATTCCTACTTCACATTTTAGCTTAAGCTTCTCATTGAGAGGAATCTAATCGGAATGTAAGTTATTTACCATTTTTTATTTCGATCACTTTCGGTTGGGCTATCGTGGTCGGTTGGTTGGTCTTGGAAAGCGACCTGAAAAAAACCGGCATTGACCCAAGGACGACCCAGAATCGCCAGGCCTGGAGAAAAGCGGTTAGGAGAGCCGACCCCAACTAAAATGGGAAGAAGGCCGGTAGAAGAAGAAGACTTTTTGGTTGGGCTATGCTAGATGTTGCGGAACCACGTGCGTGCGAGTCGGGCTCGCGCTTGGCCGTACTTACTCCGTATCTCCGTCTGCGACGGTCACGGGAGCTGAGTACGGTAACGACAAGACATTTCGGAACTTAGGACCCATTGGCGCATTGGCTTGATTGGACATGCTACTTATTTTTTAATGTTGGTACTAATTTATTTTGAAAATAATAAACATTTTAAGAAACTAATTTAGTATTATTTTATGAGTTTTGTTTGATAAAATTTTGATGTTTGTGACGTCATCAAAACATGATTAAAGAGATTGATTTGCCTCCAAACAAACAAAAAATGTCAAATGTAGATATATATTTTTTGGGGTCCATTTTAACCTTTGAGGTTAAAATGGACCCTATTACTGAAACTACGCGGTCCATCCGTCCGTCCGTCTATCACCAGACTGTATCTCATGAACCGTGATATTTAGACTGTTATTTTGCTCGATATTGATAACGGCAACAGGTAGACGCTTGATTTTCAAATATTGTGTAGATAACGGTACGGAACCTTTCGTGCGGCCCCGCTCGCACTTGGCCGGTTTCTTTACAAGAAGTTAAGGCTGTTTTAAGCAGTTATATGTCAGTACGGAAAACGGTGCGTGGGACCGAATTGCACTTGGCCGGGGTTAATTAGCAACCACATCATCACCATCATCATCGGCCTTAGGGCCGGTCTCTGAATTGAGAATGTCTAAGAAAATACTTAAGTAACGTTATTTTCTAGTTTAGTTTTATGATCATCGTTCCGGGGCATATTTGATGCAGAGAATTTCTCTGGCGGTGCAGCGGGGGAACGCTGCTAGCGTCATGGGAACTTTTGGGTCGGGTGTGTCCCGGGGCGGTATCTTTGATTGACTTTGGACCTTTTTGCTTTGTTATTTTCATGTTATTTTTGACGAAGCTTTGTGTGAATTTTGATTGTGTTTATAATGTATTTTTTTTATGTGTAACAAATAATTAATAAGTAACGTTCTACCACGCTCTTTTATGAGAAATTTGACGAGACATCATTTGAGTTAAGTGGTAACTTAGCGAAATTGTCAATCCAGAAACTGGCCCTCAAGTATTTACTTAGTAAAATTCTCAATTCAGAAACCAGCCGTTAGGCGTCTCCGCAAAAATCAACCCATACATTCCGGTAAAACTCGACCAAAACCTACAATGTTGTGCAAAATAAATATAAGTCCGTCTGTCGAGGAGAGTCGTTTTGTTTTGCCGGTGGAGAACCGGTCGCGTCGCGACCGAGTCAAATACATAAATAACTATAAATAACAATATCGGCATAGAAACATACAGAAGACCATCAAAGCGATTCCCGTGCAAATGTAGTTTGTATGTATTTTATAGATGACATTCCAACGCAACAAAATTTACTAATACGTAATATAATAATAAGAGGAGACAAACAAAAGTTTCATATTCCTACCGAACCCTGCTAGCATAAATATCTCTATGTGTGTGTGACATATTTTTTTCTCCTAAAAATATTTAATAAAAAAAATAAAAAGCATCTAACCAGCACCAGCGTTCTTCACCATTTTAAAATACAATAAGATGCAGATCTGCAATGAGGTCAATAAGATAGGTACCAATACCATAGATTATAACAAAATTCAATGATAACACGAACGATAATGCAGAACATTAGAAAATAAAATCCACGATTTTGGATGTTTACATGTTTGTGACGTCGCTATTTCTAGTTCCCACGATGTGTCGTGGGAACCAGAAACAGCGGCGTCAGTGGGTATCCTAGTGTGGGGCCAGAAGCAATGTATGTGCCTGTATGTAAATTTTATGTTATGTTATTTTATATTGTTATGTTATCTCAGGAAAACACGCAAAATGTATTTTTTGTAATATAATAGGTATATTGAGTAGATAAAATATTATTCACGAGAAGTGATTCTTGGTGGATGTGAATAACGGTTCGTTTATGTACATAAGTATACAAGCCATTATTGAATTTGAACACACCCAACTGAATCGAGTGGCCTCAACCAAAGTGGTCCTTTCAGCACTTCCTGTTGACGCGATCTGTTTGCAAAAACCCGAGGCAAGCCGAACACGGTGACTACTCTGGTCACCCTCGTCTTAGTACAATTAGCTGCGCAGGCAAGCGACCAAAAGCGGAACCGTTTTCTAGATCAGGGCCCGTAGTGCGAGTTTTTTCATTCACTTTCGATAGCGAGAGCGTTTGCAATTTGTATAGGAGTGACAGAGAGACAAATAGGTGGCGCGCTTTGTCACTCCTATAGAATATGAGTTTACGTTAACGCGATCGAGTAGTTAAAAAAACTCGCACTAAGCACACAGTCCTGCCTGCCCCAGTTTGCCATAATAACCGCCTTCGTCAGGTACATCTGTTTCAGCGATGATTGCAAGCTGACACAGAACCTGAGATCCCAGACTGTTGTCAACTGACAACTTGACAATCTCGACATCATGTTTGACTGCCTCGTTGGTCTGCCGTTAAGGCGCTTACCTAACAAGACAGAGGTCTTGAGTTCGATTCCCACTGGGAGCCGGCGTACATTTGTACAAAAATGCCACAAGGACGTATTAATATGTTTGTGATGTCTATGCCTGGTTACCATAGCACAGGGTATCCTAGTTTGGGACTTTGGCCTCGATTCCGTTAGTGCGATATAGTTCAATTACAGTCACGTGGTTGGGTAGCGAGACACGTTTTTTAATTCCATTGACGCGTAGAGTCACTGATACGCGTGCGCGAGTTTACTTGAAGCGGCAATGAAAGGACGCATTTTTGTAACTATCGTTGTACCCGTGGGTCACGGGACCCTGAAGACGCTCAAATGGCTGTAGCCGAATTGGTAATTATTAATGGCATCACAGTTTATAAATAGTCGGCGTATTGACAAAAGTCATTGACGATGACGGAGCGTCTTTTCATGAGTTCGCTGTCAAAGATCATTTTGCGCAGCAATCACTACTTCTTTGTGTTGACGAGCGATTCAAAGGTTTATTTACAGACGATTTCTGTGGTGCAGCGGTTAGCGCATCTGCCTACCACGTCCCAGGCTCGAATCCCGGCTGGGGATAAAAAACCCCAGGCTTTGGATGTGTTATTAGGATATCCTAGTGTGGGGTCCGAAGCAACGTGTGTCAGGCACAAATGTTTACGTTACGTTTATATTATACATGGCTCAAAATAATTACTGGATTAATATTTTAAAGAGAAATAAAATAAAAGCAAATCATGTTTTGAACTATAACTGCCCACTAAATATTAAAGTGACATTCTTGAAGAAAATAAAAAAACCGGACAAGAGCGGGTCGGGCTCGCCCACCAAGGGTTCTGTACTTGCAGCTTTTTCCAAACTTTTCCCGAACTTCAAAGATTCTTTTTAAATTACAATAATGTATAGTTTTCAAATTTTCCTCGAAAGGGTCTAGCAGGCTAAGCTAACAAGAGTGGCAAGGGATTTGGTTTTAATTTGAGGTGCAGTAGTGGCAGGACCTAAGAACACTGTATGCGTAATATCAGCCTTCGAACTTGTCTTCGAACTTCAAAAATGTCAAAAAATCAAGGTAGCTTTTAAACTGTTATTAGCTAAGCCAAACAAGCGAGAATAAAAAAATAGCTTAAAACGATACTACTCCAAATTTCATAGTTCTAGGTCAGCGGGAACCGACGGCGGTTCTCAGTGGAAATCGAATCAACGATTACTGCCTTCGTAGTTAAGCGCCTTAATGGCCGGACTATTGAGGCAGTCGAATCCTGTCAAAGCACGAGCAAATCCGAAGGACGAACGGGCGGACGAACAGACAGACAGCAGTGAAGTCTTAGTGATACGTCGCTTACCCTTTGGGTACGGAACCCTAAAATTGTGCCATCTAGCACAAATCTGTGAAATTCCCTAACCGTATATCATGGTCCCTTGAAGGTTGCCAGGCTTAAATCTACTTTTTACAACAGTCGATCTAAATCTCAAGATACCTTAAAAGTCAAAACTTAAGTCAGATTACCTACAGTGCTTCGTCAAACTTCATGCATGTAAATATATTTATTCAACCATATGTTTTGCGAGCAATCATAATTATTAAATAATAAATAGAATAGTCGAATACCGCGTCATCACAATACTGGAAGATTATTTTGTATATTGTGTATTTTTTTCTTTCATTTTTAAATAATAAATGTAGGCAATTAAAATTAAAATTAAAAATTTTGAAACCCAAAAAGATATTCGGTTAAGACAGTACGCTTAATTCGGATTGTCTGAAACAAAAAGATATTTATTTGGTTCAGACAGTCCGTTTAACTTGGATTGTTTGAGCTGGCCACCCTACCATCTTTCGTCCTTCTGACGTCAGAAAAAAGAACAACGGGGTGTCCTTAACAAAACTGAGCGTACGTCTCATCTCTATTTGCTTAGAAGCGGGTAGTACCATGGTAAGTCATGGGATTAGCTCTATAGCAGCAGTTATTTTTTTCTAAGGCGTTATCCTTCGATGCAAATAAGTGTGAGAGATGTAGATGCACGAAACATATACGATAAGATTTAGGTTAAGATTAATGCTACTGCTAATTTTACCTGTTGGCGGCGAGATACATAGAGAGTTTAAAGTAATCTACGCTAGGAAGTGGTAGATTACATGCTGTTCATTTTGTTTCCTATGAGTTCGACTAAAGGAACGGAGTATAGCCCGTCATTATCGTACAATGTGAGTCATTCTTGGTTTTAATTTGTTTTTTTTTTAACGATCTACCTTTGATGATTATACGCTAAGTATCATGGACGTCGTTTATAATGAATGACACTGACTCCCGGAAATATCTCAGAACACAAAAAGAAGGGAAATATAGTGGTCTCCGCAATAAGATTCTGCACTGTTACATATGGTCTGTCGTTCTTTATGGGTGCGAGTCATGGACTATTAGGTACTGACTGACTGAAATCACTGACGTTGGAGTTGCGACGGAAAAACTCAAGTGAGGCCAGCTGCACAGGCCATGTCAGACGTATGGACACGGAGAGGTGGGCAAAAGTTGTCACCGAGTTGGTGCCGGCGACGGGAAGAGTTGTTTACCGGCGGGAAGAGTTGGCCGGGAACAGGGAGAAAGAGGAGTAGATATCTAAAGGGGAGGCCTTTGCCCAGCAGTGGGGCACAGTAACGGCTAATAAAAATAAAAAACTGACTGAACAACGGGTAAATGATTTACCTCCGGCTTCTGGTACAATAACAATCTGTTAATCTACTGTAACCAGCTATCATTAGGCCGAAGTGCTCGCAAAAACAACTGGTAATAGTACGATAAAAGGTTTTTAGTATACGACAAACCTGCAGTTAATATAGTAAATAGTCTATAATGATAGACAGCTAACTTTAGCTGCAAAACTTAAAGTTTGTACGTATTTTTCACTATACAACTGTAGTACTTAGTATCGTTGGTCTGTTACAGCCGGCCCAGACCTTACGATTAGTATAACCCAGTCTACTTAGATCAACTTGATATTATTATAAGAAAAGGTTTCAGTTTCTTAATTCGTGTCCAAATTGCATTTTTTTCCTCTGAGTGAAATCCAATAATCGACATCGGTTGTTATCAAAATATAGTGAACTAGCTTTCGCCCGCGACTCCGTCCGCGTGGACTTTAGTTCATAATTTTGCAACCCCGTTCACTCCCGTAACTCCCGTTAAAGGTTAAATTTTGAAAAACGGTGAAACACGTGTTCAATCAATTGTGTTAAAGAGTATTTATTTTAAGTTTCAAGAAAATCAGACAACATTTTTTATGCCTCTCATACAAATTTTGGCAACCCTTTTCGCCGCCTTAGGGGTTGAATTTCAAAAAATCCGTTCTTATTCCTTGCCTACATCATATACAGATCCTCTGTGCAAAATTTCAGCTTCCTAGGTCAAACGGCTTGGGCTGGGCGTTGATGAGTGAATGAATCAGTCAGTCAGGACTTTGAATTTTATATATATAGATATAATTTTTTTATTTACTTATTTACAAAATAGAAATAAAGTGAAAAGCGTTCATTCCAAGTAACCAACGTAGAACGTAAAGTGACAAAATGCCCCTGGTTCTAGGACCAACTTGTAAAGTGTAGTTTGGAACTTCCTTAGACAATAGCAAAAATATTTTTACCATAACATCTCCAGACAGTTGCGTTCGGAATAAAACCGGCTCACTTCAAAACATTGTAACCGACCACACTCTCACACACGGTCAAACCAAATCAAACCGATAATCACAGTAACTAAATTGTCACTTCATGCCAAAGTTCCTCAAAGCAAAACTTTTTTCGAACTTTTTCTCTGCGGAGTTAGCAGACCGCTCTGATTAACACCTTTCCTCTACTGACCAAAAGAACTCAACTCATTCTCAGGTACATTTTAGAGTAAAACCCGGCCGGATCACGAAGGTGCCTCGCCACCTAGCAGGTATGGTAACCGGAAGTCATTGTAATCGGCCAGGTTGTGGTAGAAAAGTCGGTGTCTTCGCCAGACAGAGATGAACACCGAGCAACTTTAAGCCTTACCAAAGAGTAGGAGCGGCAAACTGAGTAGACGTGACAGAGTTCGCAGCTGTTTTTGACAGATTTTCTTCGAAACTGAAAGAGGTTTAGGAAAGCGAGAGAGTTGAGACCATGGTAGGCTGCAAGGAATTTATAAACTACTAATTAATTGAAGACAAAAAAAAAACCGGCCAAGTGCAAGTCGGACTTGTGCACGAAGGGTTCCGTACCATTATAAAATTGGAAAAAACATAGTCCCATATACGTTTGTCGTATGGGAGATATTGTATTATTTTAATTTGATTATTTATTCCTAAAGTGAATCATATATAACGCAATATTCTGTGAATATTTCAAGCGTATATCCGTGGCCGTTACCAATATAAAATCATGTTTGTTGTATGGGAGCCCCCTTAATTTTTTTTTTTAGTATTTATAGCGGCAACAGAAATACATCATCTAGAAAATTAAACGAAAAAAGAGGTGAGATGAGAGGTGTAAACTGTACAACCTGGTGACAAATGGACGGACGGACGGACAGCAGATTCTCAGTAATAGGGTCAGTTTTACCCTGTGGGCACGGTACCCTAAAAAAGTAAACAATTTTAAATTTTCCGACATTTTTAAATCCGGTATTCCTATTATAATAATTTATTAAATTTCAAATCGAATTCAATTTCATTTGTTATATTGTATAGCATTCACTCACACCCATTTTAATTCTAGTGTAATAATAATATAAAAAAATATTACTATTGATAATATTGTTATGGGTATTTTTCATTTTTTCATGCTACTCGAAAGCTGCTGCCCTAAGTGGGGTAAAAAACTTATTCTAGTTATTTTAAAACACAAAGAAGCGTTTGTGTCTGTATCGCCGGATATTCAGCGATGCTTAGAATTTCTTGGGTTCAAAGGTATCGTACCTCAAAATTTATTACAAAGAAAGAGGAGGTTCTTAACTACAGGTATAAACTCATAGTAAAGTATTTTAGACATACATATAAATACGTTACTCCAAGTACTCCTTTAACTTATCATCATACAAAGCAACATTTAAGGCATGTAGTTTGATAGTCACAAAAAGTTAAATAGTTTACTTGGTAAACTAGTCTAATTGGTTGCCAGCCTCTGATGGGAAATGCCATATAAAGAAGAAAACAATAAGTTTTGAAATTCGAGACTGATCGAATGTCGCATCTGTTCAGTGACCGCTACTCTTTGCCCCTGACGACAGCGCGACTGGCAGCGCTGGCCCTAAGTCTATCCCGCTCTTACACGCCGTTATCAAGGTGGCCTATTATTGCTGTCTCGTTCCCTCGCGGGGTTCTCACGAGCTCAAGGATGTGCATCGCTACGGTTCAGTGATCCGCCAGCCGGGAAGCCTCAGCTTGGCCAGGAGGTAGAAATAACAAGTTCATACTAACTTGGCTTAAACGGCGGCCTGTATATGTGCCACTGGAGCACAAGCCTTCTCTTATAGAGAGAGAGGAAACTCCAGAGTTTGATAAAAAAAAGTTTTACAATAGAAGATGGCCCTATGAACCTATGTTCGCGGGCTAACAAAAGCTATCACAAATTTTTAGCAAGAAAAAAACCGACTTAAAAAATTAATATGCATTAAAGAGTAAACAATATTGCGTATACTTCTACGACTTAATAATCAACTTACTTTTTCTACTCATCAATATCAGGGTTCTATGTGTTTACCACGCAAGAAAGTAGGTATATAGGTACTTACCCACTTCAAATCTAACTCAACACATTGTACCTATGAATAACAAACAACGATCGCAATATTTTTTTGAATTCTCCTAAGTAAAATGAAATGAAAAATATTAGACTACTTAAAAGTCAATCAAATTATCAAGATAATATAATGTATAGTTACAATTATTTTTAACCAGTCTTACGAGCCTCCACCAATCCGGACTAGGCCCCGGTGGTGGAGTGTGGCCTATACTTTCCTCAGGGAAGAGACCCGTGCCCTCGGTGGGGACATAATGGGTTGATGAGGATGATGACAATTATTATTATTATTGATGTTGGTGTCATTAAGGCTAAGTATATTCTAGTGGTTCCTTGGCTGATACTTGACACGACACTGAGAACCTCCTTCTTTTTTGCAGTCGGTTAAAAAGGGGATGATTAACACACGCGCTGTCCACAATCTATAAACATGTTCAAAAGACTAACGGTAAAAACACAATTCCTTAAAGTTCTTACCGGTGAAATAGTCTGCGGTGAAGTGAAAGATCTAAAGATTGCTTAATCTGCCTCTGAGGAGTGTTTTAAGGGAGGAGATTTTCTTAAATGATGCCATAAGGGCATAAATATAAAAGGGTTTTTACCCTTAAAATTTAAATTAAAATCTTAAGGTTTTGCATTACCCTAATAGGGTAATAGGCTAATTAATAGGGACAAATTTTTATTTTTTGGGTATCAAGTGTGTGGGTTTTGTATCCGAGGAGTATAAAGGAGTATTACGACGTTTGACTGCCTGTCAGCAAAGACAGTATGAGTATATTAATACTTTACAAAACCTTTACCTTACAAAAAAAAAACCAAACCAAATTATCTGACGTTAATGACTTGTTTTTTATAATTATATAGACAAACACTGTCTCCTTAATCATCCTCTGATGACGTCACAAACACCAAAACTTTAGAAAAATATTAAAAATAGACATAATAACTAAAACTCAAAAATACCGAAGTCAGTTTCTTAAAAAAGGTCAATATTTTCAAAATAAATTATAAAAAACATACATAAAAAATAAATAGCATGGTCAATTATTGTGACATTCCTAATAACGACGCGCCAAACTATGGCCCTCATTACCTCGCGATGCAATGGATAAACCGATATGTTTACCGTTACCAAATAATTGGCCGACAAGTTTTTTCGCCATTATGCACAACTGATACATCCACGTCCGTAGCCTTACATAGCAACTCATCTATCGGGATTTAAGGTAGTCCAGGCAGTATTATTAAAAAAACGGTTATTTATTTAGAAGACAAAGGTGTCTGGCAATACAATAGATTAATAATAAATTTATTCAGAGGAGAATTGTGTCTAGTGTTCCAACACATCCACGAGTAATACATTTTTAAGTTTTAAAGTTTAATTAAGCTAAAACTTTTTTGAAAAGAATAAATGTGGAGTTTCTTCTTGAGCCTTTACAAACGTGCGAACTGAGTCATCAACATTTGTATCAGATCTCGCTCTCACACATATCGCACCTCCAGAACTAAAGTGACCTAACTCAAAATTTGCAACTTTTGGGAAATGAAGAAAATGTATTCGGCGCTCTGAGCGAGTTGCTCAAGAATAAATAGACCGCAATATTCCTCCATCTCTCTCTGACCAAATAAAGTCGGTTTTTTCATATAGGCATGAAAGAGTATACCTTTTTGAGTCATTTTGTGTACTTAACTCATTTTACCCAAATTTTGAGTTGGGTCACTTTAGTTCTGGAGGTGCGATATAGGAGGCATATCAGGCATATCGGAACTCTCGCTCGCGCTTTTATGACTCGGTTCGCACGTTTGTAATGGCTCAAGTATAGCTTCTTCCTCACGTAATTGTGAAAGTAACAATTTGACGTTCGTAAAGTCGGTTTTTTAATATGAAAAGAGTAAATACTCTCTTCAAATGAACTTGCATTTTTTCAATTTCTCTTTAGCGACACAATCATATTTTTTTACAGATCGAATTTTCAATGCAAAAAGTGTCCGTGCAATCTCCCAATCTTATAGGCAAAGATCTTAGGACCCACGATAAAGAACATAGGGTAACTAACCCAGGAATAGCCTTTCCAGGAATAGTCTTTCCTGTAGCCTCCTTCGCCTCACCAAGGCACAACCCCGCCTAGCAAGGGGCTCTCACAGGTCACAGTCATTATAATAAACATCTCTTTACAATAGGTGTTGCAGACAGTCCGTTATGCAGAGCATGCGTGGACGCAGAAGAAACAGCCGTACACGTGCTGATGGAATCCGCGGGGCTGGCGACACAACAGACTTTGAGGGTCCGGGGACACTGCGGGATGCGTGCAGAGACATTCGGGGGCTCCTGGCTTTCCTGGAGGAGCTGGGGTGGCAGGATTTAACTCCCCTTTTGGATTTTAAGTTCCTCTACGCAAAATAGGCTCATTTGTAGTCAAGTTGCAGAAACCGCAACCGTCACCAATACAAAAAAAAAAAACAGGAATAGCTATAGATAGCACATATGCCAGGACTGTCTTTTTTGGCGTTAATGCTATGTAATCCCAGGTTTTTGGTCTTAGGTTCACGGCCATGCGTTCTAAATAACACGATTCAGGGATTGTACAGACCCTTTTTGCTGATCCGTAAAAAAGATACTATATTTTTTCCGATGTGAAGGTAGTTTTACTCCGTGGATACCCTTAAGGCGGCTTCGTGGGACTTTTGTGGTAGCAATATTGCTACAATACAATAGTGAGGTTGTTAGTATGTTTAATGAATCGCAATGCTCATACGTAGATACTATGTAAACTAGTTTAAACGTGATTATTTATTATTAAGTAAAATTTAATTATCTATAATATGTGTTTATACTATTTATACTATAATAATATTATAAATAGGAAAGATTTGTATATTTGTGAGTGTGTATGTTTGTAATGAATAGGCTCAGAAACTACTGGGCCGATTTAAAAAATTCTTTCACCATTAGAAAGCTACATTCTTCGTGAGAAACTTCGGCTATATTGGATTTTCAAAAAGTTCACGGTTCCGTACGAAATCTCGAATAATGTAACCACAGATGTAAAAAAATAGCTATTTTCACTCAAATTCAAATTCAAATTCCAAAATTTATTTCAACGTAAAGAATTTACATTCCGCTTGTTGAATGTCAATGTACACATACACCTTATTTACTGAAGCGAACGACTAAGTGTCAACATGTCAAAAATTTGGTTTTTCAATAAGCCCCATTTATATTATTTGCGCCATTACACTGCATAATATTTAGCAAAGTTATACAAAACGATATGCCTAATAAATACCATTAAGCAATAAACACAATAACACTGTTATTACTTGATTTATCCGTCACTCGCAGTTTATTTAACTAAATGCTTTATTTTATCACGAAAATACCATTTGCTTAGAGATCTATGCCCCAAAAAATACCTAAAATTTCAGTGGTCCTCAAATAAAAGCGATCCTACTGCTGCCAAATATGTTCGCAACTAGGAAAGATGACGGAATTTTGTTTAAAGGCCGATATGATCGATTATTTTATGCTAATGCGCTACGCGAAGTGTAGGAAGAAGTATGGAGAGCTGACTACGAACCTCTTTTTTAATTAGAGGCAAAAAAAGTAAGATAGCCACCCCGACGCCATATTTACTCACGATTGACGTTGTTGATGCAAGTGCAACTTCTTTGTGCTTTTTTATTTTCTTTAGTCTGTTCATAATTGTAAATAAGGTATTGGTAAAGTTTTTTGGTCCATCGTCCAGTTGTTGTACTTTTGTGTTTGTTATTACGAAACGGAAAATATGGGCGAGCCGGGACTCAACGCTCTTTCTGCCAAACCTATGTATACGATGCAAGCAAAACTACGTGCATGCGCTATTTTGAGTGAGATGTAAGTTTGAGAGACGCTGTGTCTTTGTTTACCTTTAGTCGTTCGCTTCAGTAAATAGAATATAGTTATGTATAATGTTAGCCGCTGCCTTGGGGCCGTCTGTAGTGGAGAAAAAGGCAGCGAAAAAAAAACTCCACTCTGACCATCTTTTCTCAAATCACCATAAAGCTAATACAAATCAAACTTACAAAATAATATCTTGGATGTGTTGAACACTAGACACATTTATCCTCTGATTAAATTTAATATTAAACTACTATTTAATGCCATACGTCCTTGTCTTCGAAATAATCGTTGATTTTATAATAAGCTTTTTTGCAAAGAGTGTGCTTAACACAATTCTTAAATCGCGTTGGAGGTAACTCTAATATATCTTGTGGTATCTTGTTGTAGAACCTTATACAGTGCCCCATAAAGGAAGTATTAACTTTTGCAAGTCTAAATCGTGGAAATGACAATTTATGTTTATTCCTAGTATTCAAAGCTACATAATCCGGCAGAAATTACCGTAAAATTAGGAAAAAACTATTTATTCTTAAATAATTGTTGATACTATCTAATTTTATCCTAATTCAAGTAATAGTACAGATATTCAGGAATTAGAAACAGAAAACAGAACCAAAAAACCTCTTTATTTGTGGAAATGGTAGCCAATTTTGTAAATATAGCAATATTTCTTTTGAAAATTAAAAAAAAAATCATATTTCAAAAATCCATGGCCAAATGACGATAAAAGTGGGATATGTAATAGATGATTATGTGGCCAGTCAGCAGCTAAAGGGTTATCCATTATTTACGACACACCCTGTATATATTGGCTTGCAACTGTTAGGATGTTAGTTTCTTTGAAAAAGTCTCTTCGAGTCCCTACTACCTAGCTTGTAAATAAATCGGATCGCTCTGTTCTGCAAGACGAAGATAGTCTCAATGTCTGCTGCCCGGCCCCACAGTAGTATACCATAGGACATAATACTATGGAAGTAACTAAAATAAACAAGCCTAGCAGTTGCAACGTCAGTAAGTTCTCGAATTCTTTTCACAGCATATGTTGCGGAGCTAAGTCTATGTGCTAATTTTACAATATGTGGACCCCATTGTAGTTTGGCATCGATTGTGATGCCCAAAAATACAGTATCTTCAACAAATTCTAGTTTTTCATTTCCAATCACAATGTTATTTTTAACTAATTTTACGTTAGGTAGGGTAAACTTCATACATTTTGTCTTTTTTTAATTTAACAATAGATTATTTGCAGTAAACCAATTTAGAACGTGCGAGAGTGCATTATATGCTTCGTCAAGATTATTTTCCTGTCTCTTTATTTTAAAAATAAGTGACGTGTCATCAGCAAATAGCACTATCTCGCACATTTTTTGTACCATAAACGGTAAATCATTTACATACACCAGGAAAAGGAACGGCCCTAGGATAGATCTCTGTGGGACTCCCATTTTTACAAGTGAACCCGACGATTTAATACGATTTATGTCTGCTTTTTGAACCCTTCCTTTTAAATACGATTTTAAAAGATCTAATCCTGCATTTTTTATTCCGTAATGTTTTAACTTTGAGAGTAGTGTTTTGTGGTCTACACAATCGAATGCCTTTGACAAATCACAAAATATTCCTACAGCATCCCTATGATCCTCCCACGCACTGAAAATATGTTTAAGTAACATGACTCCAGCGTCTGTTGTATTCCGCCCTTTAGTAAAACCGAACTGCTGACTATGAAGGAGTTTGTAATTATTGAAATTAATGCAAAAGTAATTGATCCAAGATAATTCTCTCAAATATTTTACTTAGTACTGGTAAGACTGATACGGGTCTTAAATTTGTTGGATCTTGTTTATCACCGCTTTTAAATAAAGGTACTAGCCTACTTATTTCATGAGGTCTGGAAATACTCCTTCATCTACGCATTTATTGAATATCTCTGATAACGGCGATACTAGAATATGTATCACTGAACTAACAATTTTTACTGACATACCCCATAAGTCCTCAGTTTTTTTGAGATTCAATAATTTAAAAATTTTAACTATGTTATGAGGCTTAATGTAATTAAATGTGAAATCGTGTTCGCACGCGGGGACATGATCTTGTAATACTGAAACGTTTTGTCACCCGTGCTAAGCCGGGACGGGTCACTGGTCTTAAATAATTTTACATTGCTACTGGCTCCACACTAGGATATTCTGTATTGAAGGACCCTGAATCAGTGGCATCACAAACTTGTAAACCAAGATGTGTTTTTTTTAATCAAACCTTTCACAAGCACAAAACGTGATTAACTTTATTCCAGATACACTTACTTGGTTTTTTGTCCGTTTGGAGAGTCCGACCAGGTTTCGCTCTGACTCGCAGAACTCAATCACGGTGAGTCAGCTGAATACGAGCGAAACCTGGTCGGACTCTTCCGTCAAAAAATCAAGTAGGTAAGTGTAACCGGAATAAAGGTAACTATTAATATTAATTAATTACCACCGCTACCACCGTTTAATTACCCGTATTCGATGCATAGGCATCAAACACCTGATTCAGCAATTTCATTGCAGTGGTGAAGTAAATTGTCACTTTCAACTCAGTCCACGTTAAACCGCCGCCGCCGTGTATTCATGTCTAGCGTTTTATCATAATCAATCAATATTATAATTTACGTTTGTGGAACTAACAATAAACTTTTGGTATAAAATAATCAACTCGTGTCATTTACGTAAAGACATCTCCAAATAACCCGGGGAGACACGAACTCGCCGAAATGTCGGGAATTTAAGGTTATAACATTAACTAGTTATGCTCACTACAACAGTCGGATTGTTTCTTTTTTAATTTAAGTTACTTCAGAAGATTGTCTGGAAGATATTACTTTTAGTGATAAGGCCGCCGTCTTCACTCTTATGTATTGGTGGAATTTTCTTTTTTTATTGAACAGGTACATTGTTTTCTTTTCATGATTGTTTCATGATCTTTATTTGTCTATGTAATTTTTTTCACTTTTTTGTTTGATTTCGTTGGATTTATGATAAATTTCGTATCGTTTAGAACTCTTGAGCAAACACACCGAATCGGTTGAGATATTATTGGTCAAAATCGGACTATTGGTTAAGGAGTAGAAGACAGAATGCGGTAAACTTACATACATACGAGCCACACACTACCTTACTCTTGGACTCCGCCGCAGTCTGCTAATAACCGCGTTAATAACCGTTTATTATATAAGTTGTGTCAGGTTGTTTATTTTCTTAAATTAATTCCGTAATGTTGGCTCTATTTTATATTTTCCAGTCAATCTTAGAAAACGTGTTGTTAAAATCAAATTAGCTGGATAATACGCCTACGAGCAATTATCTAAGATCGTTTTCTAAGCGCAAATTCTTCTAAAGAGGATTAAGTCTGAAAGTTTCCATAGAAATTAATACCCGTTATGAAGGCTTTGTACGCTCGTTTGTGTTTCGAAGAAAAACAGTTTGTTCTTTATTTCTTTAAATCAGATTGAGTAGATATTTATAAAGATTACTTACCTGGTCTTCATCACGGCAGTCGATGATTTCACTTCTGAAAATAAAATAAATTATGTTTATAATTTCAATCTCAACCATTTTAGCAAGACCTGTCGCATTACATTAAAAAAACGAAAAATTGTTTGAAACCGGCACCAAAAAAGAAAGCAGTTCTTATTTCGACTGCTTTTTTATGTTATGTATGCCGTATAATAAATTTAAGTTTTTACTTAATTTTTAGTTTTGTTTTCTCGTTAATTAAGTGAACTGTAAGTTCTTTATGAGAAATAAATGTCAAATGTCAATGAAAACCATTTTCCAAGCAGCTCGTTTTTGTTCGAATGTATATAAATAAGGTCAGATTTCAATCTGATGAAGTCTTTCAGTGATAGAACTATTTTATTACATTATTAACTATTCTAATATTATAATTATAGAACTATTATAGTCTTTTCTGATGTTACTTTATTAGTAATGTAGTGCAGAGGGGTTTTTAGACTTTATTTTATTTTATTTTATTTTACTTTATATCTGTATAAGAATTATTATGATCTATGTATTTTGTAAGCTGGAACTGTGTATTCTGAAATAAATCATTATTATTATTTATGCTTATACATATAAACTATGTAATATGTAATTTTTGTGTAACTCTCGTTGGTGATCCATAATAAAATAAAAATAAGGTATCCAGTGGTGTGGTGGCCAAGAACGGTTCGAAGTTCGGTGGGCAGACCACCTCCCCTATGGGCCGACGACATTGCGAAAGCGGCTGAGAAACACTGGACGAGACTAACACTGAACCGGAAAACAGGCCTATGCCCAACATTGAGCTCTATTTACGGGCTGATTCGATACATAGATAAGAAAAAAATTGAGGAGCGTTGGAAATCTTAAAGACAGGCTATCTACAAAAAGTTTCGATAAGCTAAGTCTGACTATCCCCAAAAAGTTTCGAAGTATATTACATACCTGCTCCGTAGCTTCTTGATGACCGGCCGCTGTGCCGTGCTGTCGTGAATCTTCACTTGCGTGGAGTCAATCTCCTCGCACTCTGAATCGTCATCCTGTTGCCGTGAGCGCCGCGCCAGCAGCGAGTCCATGAACGGACTGTAAATCTGACTGCAAGTGCCGAGGATGTCATCGATATCCGTATACCGGGAGATGTACTTCTCCTTCTGGTACAAGTGGTTGGAACCCCTTCGGCGATTTTGCCTATTGTTCTCGTAAGGGGACACCCGACCTCGATAGTTCTCTTGCTCTCGGGGAGTCTCTAAGCCCTCAGGGCTTCGCCGGTCACCGAGAGGCTCATCGTCAGGAAGGTTCAAAGGGAATGGGGGAATTGTTGATGGAGGCTGGTAGACTTGGACCTCTTCGGAGTCGGAGGAATCACTCTCTTGCGGCGGTGGTGTCGGCAGCTTTTCGATTCCTTCTGGAATGTTCTTGGAGCTTGACAGCCACCAGGGTCGTTCGCCAGACTCTACATGCCTTATTCGGCGTAGAGGAAAGCTTTTTTGGTCTGAGTCAGTTTTGCTCCAACTGGTTTGATTGTCAGGTTTGCTGGAGGAGTTCTCGCTACTTGTTTGCCACCAGTCTTTCTTTTCTCCAGATTCAATGTGGCGGACTTTAAAGAAATCGAACTTTTCGCTTTTTTCGCTCTCACTGGAAGATTTTCTGGGTGGCGTAAGACGTTCGATGCCCTTCGGAATTTTGGCGTTGGAGTCCAACCACCAGGGCTTTTCATCGTCAGCAAACTTACACTTTTTGAACTGTTTGTCTGAAGTTTCAGTGGTTGTTTGAGTCGATTGTGTCTCCACTTTACTATCACTACTGCCATTGGCTTCTAGCCACCATGCTCTCTCCCCTGATTCAATATGTCTTATCTTTCTCGGAATATTTTTATCAGAAGGAGAACACTGTTTTTCGCTTGGTGTATTAGCACTATTAGATTTTTTCTCAGAATCCGAATCTAACCACCAAGCCCTTTCACCAGATTCAATATGCCTTATGGCTTTTAGCTTAACGACATGATCATCATTTGATGCCACAATATTGTCAGTGCTGTTACTTTTGTTCTTGTTCGATCGGTCACTCTCGGTGACGAGATTTGAAACATCTTTTCCTGTGGATTCTGAAGTGGACCCCTCTAGCCATCGTGAGTCTCCAGAGTCTTGATGACGTTTGAAAAGGTTAGTTACGGGTGCTAGTGCTCGAATTAAAAATGATTTAGCTTCTTCTGCTCCTTCGTTCTTTGATGGTGATGGCTGTTTACCAGACCTATCTGTGGGTATTGATGCCTCATCTGCTGATGTTCTAGAAATCTCGTTGGTCTTAGATTTGCTTTGTTCATCTTCGCTTACTGAAGATTGAGTTGAAAGTGTGCTAGTGCTGGAGGATTCTGGACTGTTACTTTCACGAGATTTGGAATGTTTTGGGTTTACTTGACCATTGGATATATTAGTGCTCGACGAGTTTTTGCTTATAATTTTTGACGATGATGCCGCTGAAATTGGCAACTTTTCTTTAGATTCGCTGGCCTGGTCCGAATCAGTTGAGCTAGCAGATTTACTTCTCTTTTTAACGATTTTCTTTTTCGGTGTCGAACTAGAGTCAGACGACGAATCTGCGCTAGATTTTCTGACTTTGACCTTCTTGATCTTTGGTACTCCTTCTGTTTTGGGGGCTTGAGGAGGCAACTGAGGCAGTTGGCTATTTGTTATTGTTATTTCTGGCGAGACCAACTCAGCCTGTGACGTTACAACAAGTGGACTATTGGAGGCTTTTTTTAACTTGAGATTTACATTGATGATTATTTCGGACGTCTCATCATCTTTATCATGTTCGTAAACTGTTACAATCTCTGGATTAACTTCTGCTTTATTGTTATTAGTAAAATTGTTCACAGTTGTTTTGTACTCCTTATCTTTGGGTTCCGAATGAGTACTAGAATTTAATGGTACATCTTTTGGCTCAGTGCTGCGACTCCGGCTACTTCTTTCGTAACCAGGAGTGTTATTTTCCCTCATTGTGGAATATTGCGTAGAGTACCTACCAGCATATCCAGTGTAGCTACTAAGAGCGGGCGTATATAAAGACCAGGTATTTACTGCTGCTCTAGCTGTACTTCCAAAACGGCTTGATCTTGTTGGATCATCTAACCTATCAGACTGAATTTCTTTGTCTAGCATTTTAGGCTTTCTTTTCAATCTAGTTACAGTTTTTTCTATAGTTTTTGCCATATCTGCTCTTCTTGCTCTGACGTAAACGGAAGATCCAGGTGGTGTAGGAGACGTATGTCTTGTTATTACAGTTACCGTTTCTGTTTCATTTTCATCAATTTCTTCCTCTTCATAGCTATTTTTGTCTCCATTTTTGTCATCATTTTTGACTTCATCTTCAGCTTTTTTGTCCTCTACTATGACAGGTACTATTGGTGATGCAGATTTTTCTAACTCGGTTTTAGGTGATTCTAGGTGTGTAACAGGTGAAACAGAAGTTCTGGTCTTTTCGACAGAGGGGCTTCTCAAATAACCTGAAGAAGAAGAAAGTCGGTTTGCTATAGCGTATCTGTTGACGCTGACTGGCTCCGGCTTAACTTCGGCTCTAGAGGAAGGCCGGGAGTAACTGGAGGATCTTGGGTACAATTTGTAGCTGGATAGGCTGGCGTATGACTTGTCAGTCTTGCTTGGAATGTCTTTGTCTCGGTCTACGGAGTTTGGGTCTGGACTCCTTGGTTTTATACTTGTCTTAGACTTCCTTTCTGGACTTGTATGCCTGGAGGATCTGCTGAGGCTGTACTTAGAAGAGGTAGACACTGGGCTTACATCTCTGTTTCTGGTGGTGCTCAAACTGGGTAGCGACAGCTTTGTGTAGTCTTTCTTTTCGTATTTACTCGTCGGTTTCTCCTCTTTCTTCGTATAACTTTCATACTTGGTGGGCTTGTCTTCCTTTTTAATGTAACTATCGTACTTTGTTATCGGTTTCTCGTCCTTTTTAGTGTAGCTGTCGTACTTGCTCGTGGGTTTCTCGTCCTTTTTGCTGTAGCTGCTGTATCGGTTGGCTATTGCTGATATCGGGGTTTCCTCTCGGGTGCTGGAGTGGTCTCGCCTGACGGGAATGCTGGAGGTTTTGAAGGAGCTAGCGGGGGTGAGGTACTTGGCGGTGACGGTGGCGGGGGCGGGGGCGCTCGGGGTGCTGCGCCCAGTGTCGCGGCTGCTGCGCGTGTACGTCGAGTCATACTGGAACGAGAAACGAGACTACGTTACTGCAGAGTTCAGGTATTTCTCTTTTACCACAGGCAAGGACCGAGCCGTCGCTTAGATTGGTCATGGGTATACACCTCATTCTTATATTATTATGGAATTGGCAATAAAAGGAAACGGAGTTTTGCTCTAGTATAAGTGATACTACATTCGATGGATTTGATTGTGATTTGACAGGATCGTGGCAAGTGGCAGTCCCTGGTCTCTGCCTACCCCTCTGAGATTCAGGCGTGAGCTTATGTAGGTATTTTATTCTACTTTGTAAAACGATTATCTAAAAGCGTGCAATACACAATCGTAACATAAAACTGTTAATCACTACTACGGACTTTTCAGATTTGATAACGTTTAAAAAATAAGAATATGTTGCGCAATGCAAAAGAAATATTCAAAACCTGTCGATTTTCGTACACTAACAGTGTACTACCAGATTTTTAGTGCACGAAAACCGGGGATAAATATTGTAAGCGTGGCATTTGATCTCGCTAACGTGGCTGCGATAGGTGTCCGCCATATTGCACCTTATGTCCTAGGTTATTAGAACCACAGCGTGATTCAGAAGCAGGCGACTTGCGAGATCTCTATTTCTGAACTCAACAAGAGCAAAGTGTTCGGAATTCCGCAGGAACTAAGTTGTGAATAGAGGTAGAGAGTTTCACCAGTACAAAACAGACAACTGACTCGTGCAGCTTCATAGCGTGGCAGCCCTTCTCAATCAATCAATCAATCATTTATTTTGTGTGACATTTGTGTAGGTGTTAAAGCTATTACGTTTCTCTATGTTATACCCATCGGGTGTACAAAAAAATATTCTTAGTTGCTATCATGCACACATGCACTGGCGTTACGCACAAGAAAACATTTTATTCATAAATTATGAAAATTTAAATTAATGAAATAATTATTGATAGATAATAGTAATTATTATTCTGGAACCGATGAATCACTAATCGCGGGTTTCTCAAACGCTAACAGTTTGTTAGGGCCAATTTCACTAAGTAAATACTTAACTGTAGTGCTGTCTCGTCAAATTTCTCAGAAAAGAGCGTGACAGAACGTTACTGAACACTAACTACCTATGAACTAATAATAACTATGTACCGACCTATTTATGTAACATGTATCTTGTCAAATTGGATCAATAAATATCTTATCTTATCTATCTTATCTTTGGTACTTAAGTATTTACTTAGTGAAAATTCTCATCTCAGAAGCCGGCCCTTAATCCATCGTTCGAGTCGAGCTCCTAGAGAACCAAATACTCGTATCTCATTGGTTAGCGAATCAATAAGCGAACACGGAACCGCTTCACAGGGAAAGGCAGTGACTATTGAAGGTCACGCGCATTAACCAATGGGCGCACATGGTCGATTTTCTCTGGGAGCGTGTTTCATGGAATGGAGTATATGAACATTTGTCACACTTATCACACAAACGAAACACTTATTGAGACTTACGTAGTTTCTAAACGACATCCTGTCCTTGGTATCAGCTTGTATCCATAAGTCGGTCCTTCTGGCTCTCTCTGGAATCCTGAAAAAGAAAAAAGACAGACATTTACCAAGTTGTCTATCATATCACAAAAAGGGTGATGGAATTTTTTTAGGGTTGCTGTATTTTTAGTATTTTTTATTTCTTTGTTTTTGTATATTTTTCTTTATTAAAAACATAAATATATGTGGAATAGAAAAAATTAGTCAATAATGAATGTGTTATTAATATCAAGTCAATAATAGTTTAAGGAAAAATATATCAATGACGATTTTTTTCTTTACAAGTTGGTAATCGTAGTCAGAGAAAGCTCGAGATGAATTGAGATCGCTGGCGAATCACTGTTAGAATAAAGGCTTAGAGTGGCGCGACTAACAGAGTGCCGATGGTAATAAACAGGTAATTTTCTCCGGGAATATTCCCAGTAACCTTCTCAACTCAATTAAACAGAAATATTCTTAAGCTAGACGAAAATCCAGTTTCGCCCGGGTCATAATTTTCTAAGTATCGATATTTCACCAGTACTTCTCTTAAACCGTATTTACCCAAATAACTATCACGACTCTGTCTCAAAATCAAAGAATAGACCATAGAGGTCACTATGGATAACAGAATACTAACCTGACGTGACATTGGGGACATTGACATGTTTACTTAGCAACGCCATTATAATAGCAATTACTTAATTATTTTTTATGTTAAAAATACTCGATAATCCGAATTTTATTCGTATAAGTTGTCGACTCGAAACGACAAATTTTTTACGTTCTTCAATTTGATCTGCATTTCGTTGGAGTCTACCGAAGACCGGTCCTAAATTATTAATATATCTGTATTAATTTTAATAATTAAATTATAAAATAAGAATCTTATGCTAATTTTTTTGTGTGTTAAGTCTAGATGTAAATCGTCAAGCATTTTTGGTTTTTAACTGTTCTTCTCGAGCTCATTTAGGACAGCTGATTAAAATAAATAAATCTAGTAGCGCCACCTAGTTAACTAAAGCTGTACTGCATGATATGACGGCTGCTGAAGCACAGAAAAAAAGTAATTTAACAATTCTGAAGTAGGTAGGGGTATGGTAGGGGTAACTACCGTACGACGCTACCTTTACCACGAGAGTATTTATGGACTGCGCAGACGTGGGATTTTTCTCCGCGGCGGCGGAGAAAAAAGTACGCTCCGCGAATAAAAAGTCCGCCGCGGATTAACCGCAAACTCAACGCACACGGGCGTGCGAAATACTCGGTCCATCCCCTTAAATTTTAAAGTCCGCCGTGTGCGTTGCTTCGCCTAGTCACAGCGTAGTTTTTTCGGGGACTCCCGCGTACTTTAGTCCGGTCCGCTCCTTCCATGTCCTCGGTTATTCGGCGGATTGTTAGTACGCGGTACTTTTAATCCCTCGTTTGCGTTACTCGATACAGTTGTAAGCGATCTATTTTAGCGGATAAAAAAGTTCGCGAAGAAAAGTACGTCGTCGTCGTCGTCGCAGACACCCGTCAACAATAAATTAATACCGAGACATCTAAAGACGGTTCGATCGGGTATCGGGATATTATTAGAAATGTCTGGTTCCTACTCTAAAATTAAAAAAAGAAAGAAGAAAGATAGAAGGAAAGTATTTATTACAGCAACAGTTACACAAAACATTAGAGATACTAACTATTTAATACATTGAGACACTACAAAACAGAGTACTTAACAAAACATTTACAAAAAATAGCTGCAATATTGAGCTGACTCATCGTAATACTCCTCAGCACTGATTTTCAGTCAGCGCCTGTCCCATAGCGTGCCACGCGAGGCACAGCCATCATATTGAAATATAATTACATAAATGTAATAAATAAAAATTACTAAAAAGAATCGCTCGTAGCCCGTCTGCCTGAGTGATCTTAAACGATCACGAAGGTCAAGCAACATAGGCCGCGTTCAGTGCATGGGTGGGTGACCGTCTATAGCTAACGTTAGTGGCATTTTTCAGAGCGGTTCCGTGCTTCGCAAGACACTTTAAGCAGTTGGTGCCGCCTGCCGTCGATAGATGGCAGTCGTTAAGCCAAGTCAAAGGCCTTAGGGTGGCTTGAAAACTTCTGACAGTAAGACCAGCCACTAGTCTTACAAGCCTCCACCAATCCGGACTTGGCCCCCGTGGTGGAGTATGGCCTATACCTTCCTCAGGGAAGAGCCCCGTGCCCCTCGGTGCGGACATAATGGGTTGACGATGAATAAATAAAAACAAATACTTCTTGCCTTTTTGCATAAATTGCTCTGGGCGATTCAAACAGTGTTAAAATGACTAGGGGCCGGTTTTTGTGTTGAGAATTTTGACTAAGTAATAGTCACTAGCCCACCGGATGGGCAGTGGGCGGGGCACATAGCACGAAGAACTGTTGGCCGATGGGGCCGAAAGGTTCTTGAATGGAGACCACACATCGGCAAGCGCAGCGTAGGACGACCAGCCACAAGATGGACAGACGATCTCATCCAAGTGGCAGGGAGACGCTGGATGCAAGCCGCTTCCAACCGGTCTGTTTGGAAATCCATGGAGGAGGGCTATGTCCAGTGGACTACTTGTGGCAGAATGATGATGATGATGATGACTAAGTAAATACTTAACTGACTACAGTACAGCACGCGCTCTTTTCTGAGAAATTTGACGAGACAGCACTACAGTTAAGAAGTTACTTAGCGAAATTATCAATTTAGAAACTGGCCCTAGCTTACAAGCCATAAGTATTTCAGTTTATTATCGTGACTGAGAGATATTGCGCGACAAATGTAAAGGTGTCTCATATCCCGAAAATACAGATCGCCCACGATCTTGCATCCTAATGGAGCCACACATACTGCTGTAGGTAGTGAGTAATTAACGATGGGAAGTCTAGCACGCACTTACGAGAACTTTACAGGGTAGATCTCTATTTATCACGATTGAATTTGAATGTAATTTGATAATTCTATTTTTATTTATTATTGTGATTTAATTCAATGCTATTTGTGTAATCTGATAATTCTATTTTATTCATTGTTATGATTTATTTTACATTCTATATTGTTATGATGATCATTGTGTTATGCTTTATGTGTGTGTGTTTCAAAGCGCAAATAAATGTTTTATCTATCTATCTAACTGAAGTAAACATTTACATACAGGCACGTACATTGCTCCTGGCCCCACACTAGGATACCCTGTGTCGTGGGAACCAGAAACAGCGACGTCACAAACATGTAAATATCCAAGACAAGGGGTTTTTTGTCCCCAGGCGTAGTTCGTACCCGGGACCTCTCACATGGTAGGCAGATGTTCTATCCGCTGCGCCAGAGAGGTCGTCATCTATAAAACACTTAGAAATATTGACGATGCTGAGTGATGGTAACATAACATAACATAACATTTACATACAGGCATATACATTGCTTCTAGCCCCACACTAGAATACCCCGTGTCGTGGGAACCAGAAACAGCGACGCGTCACAAACATGACTCTATCCGCTGTGCCACAGAGGTCGTCATTCTGTAAAAGACTGAAATATGGACGATACTGAGTGATGATAGCGAAGCGGTGCGGCGCCGGGCTCACATTCGGGAGGTCGTGAGTTCGAATCACGGCATGTATACGATGTTTTCTAAGTTGCGTAGATTTGTGAAGTTCTAGTTGCAATATTTTGGGTTCGATTCCTACTGGGTGCCGCCTTACATTTGTATTCGCCTTACTAATGGTCTGTCTGGTCAGTGTGATTCGATGTTTGTAATGTCCTTGCCTGGTTACCATTGCTCAGGGTATTAACTACGATATGGTTTGGGATCTGGACAAGTGGTTGTGTTGTGTGGGAGTTAATATTATTACTTGTAATACCGCTCGCCAATCGTGAAGGAAAATATCGTGAGGAAACCTGAGTGTCTGTTGTGTTCACATATCTCAGCGCATAGAATTACCAATCCGCGGTGGGAACGCGTGGTAATTATGCCCGTACCCATTGCTCTATCAACCAATCAATATTATAGAATATAGAAAACTCATGTGACCAAAATCTTTATCACATCAAACACATTAAAATTTAATTACTCATAAGAGGAAAGTCTAAAAAAAACACCTACGTAGTACATACAATTTTACTTGGAAGTAAAATGGTTTTATTTGGTTCGTTTTTCGGTATAAAATCCTCAGACATTGACAGCCTTTGGCTTGATATTGATATGTCATCGTGACAGTTTGTCTTTTATATTGAACTAGCTGTTGCCCGCGACTTCGTCCGCGTGGGCTTTAGTTCAAAAAAGTGTTTTCAAATAAGTCACGGATACTTTTAGCGCATGTGAAATAGTTAAAACAAAAGAATTGTGTGCTCATTAACTTTCATATCTATTACATAATTTACATTTTATTGAAATAATTTTGAAAATCAGGGAACTATCATACTAACGTTGCACCCCCTTTTACCCCCTTAAGGAATGATATTTTACTCTAGTTTCATGACTTTCAATGAAGAACCTTCAAACTGGATTTCATTCAAATAACTTCAGTAACGGCAAACGTTCATACTAACTTTGCACCCCCGTTCTAGCCCCGTAGGGGGTGAATTTGCAAAAACCTTTCTTAGTGCCCCCCTACCTTAAAAAAGGAACCCCTGTGCAAAATTTCAAGTTTCTTACCCTTATAGTTCAGACCCTGCGCTGATATGTCAGTAAATAAGTTAGTCTACTTCTCCCTACTAAATTTGTACCCCTTCCCGGGGTAACCCCTTAGAGATTGAATTAAAAAAAAAAGGTGTCGGAATAATTATTATTGGGAACTTATAAACCAAATACAACATTTTATTTAAAAAAACCTTGAGAGAACTTTCATACTTACTTTGCACCCCCTTTACCCCCCTTAAGGGATGATTTTCAGAAAAAAAATTCACGTGTTTCATGACTTTCAATGAAGACCCTTCATACAGAGTTTCATTCAAATAACTTCAAGTTTCATACTAAATTTGCAACCCTTTTTTACCCCCTTAGTGGGTGAATTCACAAAAAGGGATATCAGAAATAATCATCATTTTCTAATGATGATAATGATGATAATGATGATTCCAACTTATAACCCAAATACCACTTTTTATTGAGATAACTTTGAAAATCAGAGAACTTTCATACTAACTTTGCACCCCCCTTTTACCCCCTTAAGGGAAGATTTTCAAAAATATTTTACACGTGTTTCATGACTTTCAATAAAGAACCTTCATACTGAGTTTCATTCAAATAACTTCAAGTTTCATACTAAATTTGCAACCCGTTTTTACCCCCTTAGTGGGTGAATTCACAAAAAGGGATATCAGAAATAATCATCATTAGAAACTTATAACCCAAATACCACTTTTTATTGAGATAACTTTGAAAATCAGAGAACTTTCATACTAACTTTGCACCCCCCTTTTACCTCCTTAAGGGATGATTTTCAGAAAAATATTTTACACGTGTTTCACGACTTTCAACAAACAACCTTCATACTGAGTTTCATTTAAATAAATTCAAGTTTCATACTAACTTTGCAACCTTTTTTTACCCCGTTAGTGGGTGAATTCACTAAAAGGGATATCAGAAATAATCATCATTAGAAACTTATAACCCACATACCACTTTTTATTGAGATAACTTTGAAAATCAGAGAACTCTCATACTAACTCTGCACCCCCCTTTTACCTCCTTAAGGGATGATTTTCGGAAAAATATTTTACACGTGTTTCATGACTTTCAATAAACAACCTTCATACTGAGTTTCATTCAAATAACTTCAAGTTTCATACTAACTTTGCAACCCTTTTTTTCCCCCTTAGTGGGTGAATTCACAAAAAGGGATATCGGATAATAATATAATCATCATTAAAAACTTATAACCCACACACCCCTTTTTATTGAGTTAACTTTGAAAATCAGAGAACTTTCATACTAACTTTGCACCCCCCTTTTACCCCTTTAAAGGACGAATTTCGGAAAAATATTTTACACATGTTTCATGAATTTCAATGAAGACCCTTCATACTGAGTTTCATTCAAATAACTTCAAAAACGGCAAAGTTTCATACTAACTTTGCAGCCCCATTTTACCCCCTTAGGGGATGAATTTTCAAAAATCCTTTCTTAGTGCTCCCCTATATTATAAAAGGAATCCCTATGCAAAATTTCAAGTTTCTAACCCTTATAGTTTGGGCCCTGCGTTGATATGTCAGTCAGTCAGTCAGTCATCTTCTCCTTTTATATATATAGATTAAACATCAGACTTTAGGCCCGTTTATTAAGTCACCCGTGAATCTGTAAAATGGATGCGTGCGTGTTCTCTCACTGCACCACCTTATTTTGGAACACATAATAATAACATGCAGCGTGGACATTATTTATGAAACCGCCGACAGCCAACACACCGCCATCATGTGGGATGCATTACCAATAGCGGGAGTATCGCCGACCAATCCGCGAACCGAAATAGAAGCGATTGCAGTGACTCGGACTCGACCTATCTCATCAACGGTCAAAGCCCGCCTAAGTGAATAACCTAAAAACTGGACAAGTGCGGCCCGGATGTGCTAGACAAAAATTACGGTGTTTTAAGGAAAAAAAAAACCGGCCAAATGCGAGTTCCGGGGTCAGGGTTCCGTACCATTATCTATAATTGAACTTTAATATAATAACACCCCCCTTAAATATTTATTTTAGGGTTTTAGGTATTTTGTTATAGCGGCAACAAAAATACATCATCTGTGAAAATTTCAACTGTCTAGCTGAAATTTTCACAGACAGAGGTACAGCCTGGTGATAAACGGATGGATGGACAGCGGAGTATCAGTAAGACGGTATTTGACACTATCAGCAATAAATTATTTGAGATGCTCGATTAAAACAAAAATTACAAAATGATTCGGAAAATGTATTTCTTTTAATCATTTACCAGTTATTGCAATTTTTAAATACATGAAACATAAAAAGAGTGCTTTGAAATGTGACGTCACAAGCAAGTATTTTCATTCAAAATTCCGTTTTAAAAGTAACTTATTTGACATCCTGTCAAATACCCTATTATTTCTCAGAGTCCGTTTTTCCCTTTGGGTACGGTATCCTAAAACGCTTTCGTAAGCAGTACACATAGCATAATACATACTGCACATACATTGCTTTAGGCCCTAACCTAGGATACCCGTCGTGGAACCCAGAAACAGTGACATCACAAACATGTAAACGTCGAAAACCTGGGGTTTTTTTGTCCATAGCCGAGATTCAAACCCGCGCATGGTAGGTAGATGCGCTAACCGCTGGGCCACAGAGATCGTCCTATGTAAAATAGTTTATGAATTTTTGAGATTTTCTTTAAAATAATACTTATTACAAATTAATTAGAGTTAAAACTGCAAGTAATATTTTTTCTTATTAGAGTAATGTGATTTTTGCACTTTTGAGACCCGAACAAAATATTTTACAGTTCATTTAATTTTTATCTGATTTTTCCGAAGCCTCATAATAGTTATTAGCAATGTTCTAAGTTTCCAAATCTAAGCTTGACACGATTAGTTCCCAAGTAATCTGTAGAATTCTAAATGGTCCGATGGATCGAACTGAAAATAAGAATTAAGAACAAGGGTTTTTAAGTGTTCTTCATAGGTAATTTGCTAACAAGTCTCCCCATGATTTAGGACAACCCAAATTTCTACCTGAACCGAGCTACAACTACTCACTACATACTGAGTGAGATCTGTGAACTCAATCGAACACTATTAGCTGGCCATCTGAAAATAGGTGCCAGATGCGCTCCATTGACACCGAGAATCGGGACAAGAAAGTATTGGACCAAACAGGAAGTTAACTTTGTTTATGTTTTAGTAAGTGCAACTGTTTTGAGTGTACTGTATACGGTAATCGACTGTCTAAGGCCCGGTTTCTGAATTGAATAGAAAGACGGTCTCGACCGACATATTTTGCAGTCGTCGTCGTCGTCATATGTCGACAAGCGGTCCGAGGTGGCCTAGGATCGAAAACTATAGACTGTGCTGGGGGCGGCTTTTGCCCAGCAGTGGGACACAATAATAGAGGCTACGTAACAAAAAAGTAGAAACTCCTTTTACATCTGATCTAACTAAGCCTGAGCCCAGTAGAGCCCACTTATGGCCTCTTTCCTGTCGCGCCAATATTTCCGATTGTTTTACGCCTTTTATGGGATGAATACAATGTCACTCCAATTGGGTACCTTTAAAATCCCAATATTATTTTTGTCGCTGTATTCTAGTCAGATTTTAACCGACTTCAAAAAAGGAGTAGGCTCTCAATTCGACTGTAAGTATTTATTTCATTTTTTTACGTTTGTTACCTCAGAACTTTTGACGGGGGAACCAATTTTGATGATTCTTTTTTTATTTGAAAGCTGGTGCTTCCCGTGTGATTCCATTTCAATTTGGCTCAGCAACAGCATGAGGAAACCAGTAAGTCTTAAATTTGCTTGTTTACGCGCCTTCCCCTTTCTTCATAGCAACAAGTCACCTGAGCTGAGACCCATGATTGACCCAATTTAATCCACTTGAAGCCCTGGTATCCATGAGAAAACCATATAACTCTTAAAGCCTGTTCGGCCAAAATTTGACACTTTCTTCATCACAATAAGTCACCTGAACACCAAAACTAGCAATAATTGTAACCCAAGTAGGGAAGTAAGAATACGCAATTATTTTAAATCTTTCCTTTGTACATATTTTTTGTGGCTCTGCTAGAGAGTATGCTCCGCAGCAGACCCACAATCAATGTCAATTTTATCATTACCTAAGGCACGTACAGCCGATAACGGCATACGTACACTATATACGTTTGACGTACATCCTTTCAAGATATAAATGATCAGATTCTAAGGTGGTGGCTCTGCTGTAGAGTACCACACCATAATTTGTGTTGGAATAGTTTTTTGTTTGAAATCAAAAGTTAAAAGTTTAGTTTTTTCCGCGTGTATTTGTCCTCTGCGGAACAAGCCCATTGTGTCTCAAATCCAAGTTGAACGCACGCTCCGCATTTCCGCAGGTCCAGAGGTGGGGCTTTGGCAGGTGGTTGAGGTGGGCCGCTAGGCCGAGCGGGAAGCGCGCCGGCCCCATTTCCCCCGAGGCAACAACCGCATCAGTAGGCCACGTATTTCAGTGCCCGTACAAACGACCAAAATAAATACTATACGGCTCTGGTGGCGACGTCAGTGCCGCGACTCTCGGGGTCCTCGCACTCTTCTTGAGACGGAGAGGCTGAGACGGGCTGATAACTCTGTGGCGCAGCGGTTAGCGAATCTGACTACCATGGGAGAGGTTCCGGTTTCGAATCCCGGCTGGGGACAAAAACGAAACCAAGTCTTGGATGTTTACATGTTTGTGTCGTCGCTGTTACCATACCAATGCCATACATTTTCGTTCATTCAACCAGATTCCCCAAGATATAATAGAGTGGCAGCTGGCAATCCCTGGTCTATGCCTACCCCTCTGGGATACAGGCGTGAGCTTATGTATGTATCTACATATATTAGAGTTACCTCCGCGTGGTTTAAGAAAAGTGTTAAGCACACTGAAAAAACGCTTATTATAAAATCAACTATTTTATAGAACATGAATATGTCTGGTGTTAAGCAGTAGATTAACATAAAATGTATTCAGAGGAGAAATTGTGTCAAGTGTTCAACCCATCCATGAGTAATATTTTTTAAGTTTGAAAGTTTGTTAATTAAGCTCAAACTGTTTTGAAAAGAATAAATATGAAGTTCTTTTTTAGTTTCTTATCGGCATAATCTATTAATTGTGAAACTAACAACTTAACGAGTAACTTAACTTAAATGACTTAACAACTTGAGAGTCCAATATAATGACGCCTTCCGTATACTAATGCGTTTGCCTAGATTCTGTAGTGCATCACAGATGTTCGCGTCGGCCAGGGTTCCGGATTTCTTTGCTATTATCCGTAACAGAGTTGCCTCGTTTTGGAGCCGACTGCGGGCCTCCAAGAATGAGATTCTGTCGTGTCTGTGTGAGGATGTGGGCAGTTCACTGTACCAACATTGGCATTCCGTTCAGTGCGACAAAAATCGAAAATGATTTGTAATTACGTATACCTATTTCTTCTATTTTATTTTACTTTATATCTGTATAAGAATTATTATGATCTATGTATTTTGTAAGCTGGAACTGTGTATTCTGAAATAAAAGCATTTATTATTATTATTATTATTAACGTTCATAAAGTAAACATTTTGTGTTTATTGTGAATAAAATATTTACATAATCACATCAGGGTATACCAGGGTCAGCAAGTACATCTGATACATCTTAGGGAAACTTATTGTAAAACGGCAGGCTGGATCATTGCGAGCTTTTAAAACCAAAGTCTACAATCATCACATCTATCTTTAGAGTAACAATATTTTACTTAACACCCGTTTAAACATAAACATTTACATTGTATACAGGCACATACATTGCTTCTGGCCCCACACTAGGAGATACGTCACAAACATGTAAACATTCATAAATACATATGTAAATATCATGATTGACATATATTTTTTCAGAGATTACCTCAATTACTAGCTGGCCCCTTAAACGTTGTTTTGCCATGTTAATTAGCCTACGACCTATTTTCAGATCTACCAAATATACCCAGGTCTTGGATGTTTACAGGTTTGTGATGTCGCTATTTCTGGTTTCCACGACACAGGGTGTCCTAGTGTGGGGCCAGGAGCAATGTAGGTGCCTGTATGTTTCTGTTTACTTATCACAAAAAAATCATAAAAATCGGTGAAGCTGTTTCGGAGGAGTTTCAGAACAAACGCTGTGACTGTGTAATTAAATATTTATATCCACATCTTTTTTCAATAATCCTTTTTTGGTACTAAGGCGGAAAGTATGGTGTGAAGTAGCATTTTATGCTGTCAAGCTTTGGTAATGGATTACGACTGATTAGGTAGTACAAAATAATAAAATAGGGAGGAAACGAGCAATATTTTTGATCCTGTTTTTTTCTTAAAAATTAATATAGATTCTATAGACTTTGTAACAAAAAATATTATTAAAAAAAAGATGTATAAAAATCTAAGAAGAAGAAACGAGCGGTCAGTCGGTAGACCAACAGCGAGATGGTTGGACGATGTGGCCTGGTCGGCAGGGGGCCTGTGTGCCAATGGCGAGATGCTGCGAGGTGACCGATGATGATGACGATATAAAAAATACTCAGTGTTTCAAGAGAAAAACTTCAACCTTAAGTAGTACAAGAGATGTCCCACGCTGGTCCGTGAAGAAAAGTCCGAAGAAAAGATGGTAAGATGGTCAGAGTGGAGTTTTTTTTTGCTGCCTTTTTCTCCACTACAGAAACATTAAGCATCGTAATGAGTGTTGTTTTTAAAATAAAACCTTTTAGATGTAATCCAGTATTTTTATTTTACATTCCAATCAGACTCTAGATCTTGACGTTAAAGGCATTTGGTCGGATTTGCCATTTTATACTTTACAGGAGAGCGAGCCTACAAGTTACTATAAGCCTACATATGCACCTGAATTATCCCAGGAATAGAATAAATTTGAGATACGTTCTCAGATGCTTAGAAAGGACGCGATGAGCTGAGATTGAAGGTATAAAAGTCATTTTCGTCGGAATCGAACTTACAATCATACAATGCATTTGATGTTGAGAGATATGAACACTAAACTGAAAGAAGACAAATAAATTTAAAAATTATAATGATTAATTTAGTATTAAATCAAATGTTTAAGTACATTGACAAATAGAATGTAATTTTTTTACGTTGAAATAAACTTCTGATTTAATAATGATACTAATAAATTTTCTGACAAGCCTCCTCAAATCCGGTCTTGGCCCCCGTAGTGGAGTACAGCCTATACCTTCCTCAGGGAAGAGACCTATGCCCCTTGGTGGGGACAATATGGGTTGATGATGAATAATAAAAAAACCAATAGATATGTATGACAAAGAAAACTAAACAATAAAAAAGGTCTGTCGCCAACAAGTGGGAATGACGGTGGGTGTTTACGTTCACCTGTGACCTACTATACCGTGAATGAGCCCCGCGTCGTAGCGTTGTAGAGTAAACGACAGTTTCTAGGGAAACGGTGGAGCGTAGCCAAACGTTGTGATTTTTGCCAAAAATATTACCTCGTACATTAAAAATACTAGATTTTCGTTAATGACGCTTGCCTAGTTGTGGGATAGAGATTGACTGTGGGACGGATCCAGAAATACACTCAAACACAATGAGAAATAAGTAACTATAGTGAAGCCAATGATAAACTGACGATCTCTGTGGCGCAGCGATTAGCGCATCTGCCTACCATGCGAGAGTTTACTATGTTTAAACCCCTGCTGGGGACAAAAACAAAACCCTAGGTGTATATGTTTGTGATGTGGCTGTTTTTGGTTCCCACGACACGACACAGGGTATCCTAGTGTGCGGCCAGCAGCAATGTATGTGCCTGTATGTAAAATTTTTGTGTTTACTGTTTCTAGACTTTATGCCATTTGATCCAAATTGTTATTGACTTTGAGTTCTTGCAAGGTACGTTTGTTAACCTTTGTGATAATGTGCACGCATGCAGTTCAACAGATATTTCAATATGTCTTTATCTCACTAAATATTTATTTAAAGCAAGCAGTTACAAACACGAGTTTGTGATAGTAACTCTCGTTAATTGTGAAGGATAATATTGTAAGGAAACCTGAGTGTCAGAGGATTTTCAATGCCCCAGCGCTTGACCTATTTACAGTGGTCACGACATCTATCAACCTGTAGAATTTTGGACGGCTGATCGGCTCACCGTAATAATGGTTTAAATTGTTATTTTCAAGGAACACAACTAATTAAGTTATACTCTTTATGAATCTCCGAGACTAGATATATTAATGTCACTGCAGCCATATGCATTTTTTCTATATAGCTTAGGAGCGTGCCACTGAACTCGGTCAAATCTGTATAAATCACATTCGACTATCTGTCTGTCTGTCTGTTTGTTTGTCTGGTTTGTCTGCCTGTAGGTCCGTCTGTCTACCAGTTTAATTATGTACCTCGCTTCTACTCCGTGGGACGAGTACCTGCAGAAGTCGGAAATTTATTTCAACGTATAGAATTTACATTGTGTTTGTTGAATGTCTAATAATTATAATGTTAGCTGCTGCCGCGGAAAAAACTCCACTCTGACCATCTCTTATCAAATCACCTTAAATCAAATGCGCACTCGTAAGTTGGTATGTATTTTAACGTTATAATTGAATTTCGCCTTCTCCTAAGATACAGGTTTTTTGCCCAGTTACAGGAGACAGGAAGCAACGACAAGATTATTGTATAGTCAGAAATCAGAAATTTATTTCCACGTAAAGAATTTACATTCTGTTTGTTGAATGACAATGTACTTATAATGTTGCCGCTGCCTTGGGGACAAATGTTATGAAGAAAAAGGGAGCAGAACAAAAACTCCACTCTGACCATCTTTTCCCAAATCACCTCAAATCTAATACGGAAGTGGGTACGAATATCTATTTTCCTAAAAAGCTGGGTCATGAGTGCAATCAAGACTTGCTATGTCAAAACATTAATAATAGCATATGTACCTATATCTGATCATTTTATCTGCAGTCATAGTGTCTTACATTTATGGAAAACTTATTAAGACATACATAATATTTTTTTATGAAGTCCCAATGACTAGCTCGTTGTGAAATTGGTTTACTGCCTTTCTATACTGATATTATAAAGAGGAAAGATTAATTGTATTTTTGTATTTTTTGTGTGTGTATGTTTGTAATGAATAGGCTCAGAAACTCATTCATTTTATTTGGGCGCCCGAGATTTTACACAATTGGAAGCCCACTGGGCCCGACCCATATCTGCTAGTTTTGCTAAATCATCAATTAGGAGCGAACACCACGGCTTGGCAATGCTTCTCGGAAACTAATGGATATGTAAATATTTTTGAGAATTTCTGTTTTGTTTACACTCTGGATTCTTGGTATAGCTCCTGACTTTTCGGCCAGCGGCCCCAAAACTTTGCTCTTGGAAACCTTGTAAGCATTCGTCGACTTTTTGAACTAGACATTATTCATTTTCACAGGATACACTTACTAGGCTTTAGTGTATCCGGTAGAAAATGGATAATAAAAAAGAAGATAATAAAAAAGAGTTCGTATTTTGCTGTCCGCTTCTATTACTGGGGCGAAAAGCAACGTAGTTTGAATAATAATATTATTATGTACCTCGCTTCTACCCTGCGGGACGAGTACTGCAGAAGTCAGAAATTACAAATTTATTTCAATGTAAATAATTTACATTCTGTTTGTTAAATGCAAATTGCATCCTCGTAGTTTGAGGGGCTAACCAAGTGGAATTTTAAAAATCCTAGTGGTTCGCTGATCGAAACAAGTGGAATTTTAAATATCCTCTTGGTCCGATGGTCGAACTAAGTGCAATAAAAAATCCTGATAGTCGGACAGCAAGGAATCAAAGTTCCTCTTCGTCCGACATGTCGGACAACGTTGTCGAACTACGTGGCTGCAGGGATTAAATCGTACAAATACATTTAATTAATTGCTAATCGAGACGAAAGAGTGTTCCGTTTAATATTACAAATAATTTGAAACTTACCCTTTATTGATTATTCGTCATCGAAATCAACCTACTCAATTACTATACGTTATTGCAGAAAAACGCTTGATAAGTCATTGACTGTACTTCGGTCATTCTTCATCTGGGCTGCCTTCACACGGATTAGATTAACTGCAGCGAGGTGGTCTATTCCGAAGTTCTACTAAGACGATTAGTAGAAATTCGAAATAACTATTTCACGCAGCCGGAATTATATACACTTACTACAGGTATATAATTCAGGACATTTATTTCAGGTACATAATCAACACATCAGAAATATCTTATATCCTTATTTGTTTTAAGCCTGGAACCCATGAGGTAAACTGGTGCTGATTGAAAAAAAAACACGGGGGTAGTAACGTCTACTTTAGTTTGTATCGTTGCAAAGCTGAGACAATCCGCGGGATCGCCGAATCGCCCCCTGCGCGGGCGCAGGGTATATTTAGCGCGCAGTGCGCCGCAGTGGGATATCCTGACTCCCAATTATTTTTATATATCCTTGTTTGTTCTCCCCGCAAGTTTAGGAGGCGGCTAAGTCTGGATTTGCCTCGACAGTCGAAATTGGCTTAGAATATTGCATAAGTTAGAACGATTGTCCTTTTAGTGGCCGTGATCCATTGAAAGTATTATATGATTTAATTTTTCTAAACAAATAAATAAATAATCATAACTTTCACATAATACCATCACTTATTTGACCTGGTCCCAAACTAGGATACCCTGTGCTATGGTAACCAGGCAAGGACAACACAAACATATAAATACGGCCAGACTGAGGTCTTTTAGTTTAATCTAATATAATCTTTTAGTCTATCTATCTATTAGCAAAAAGCAAGATAAAAAGGACCCGAAACCGGGGTGCGTGCATACAAAGAAGCGAAAGTAATTTGTCACGATCGTGGCAGGTGGCAGTACCTATCCCTCTGGGATATGAAAATCATTATACACTTTATTCCGGATACGTTTACTCGACTTTTTGTCGGAAGAGTTGGGACTCTTCCAGGTGGGCCTGGTTTCGCTCTGATTCGCAGACCTTAACCCTTCAGGCCTAAAACACTTTCTCTTTCACAGCTAAGTTAGTTATTCACAGAGTAATATTATTATCACAGTTTTCAAAGAATAAAACATGATCATACAATTGTGGTACTACATCATCTTCAAAATTTGGTTCAAAGTGCAGTTGCACTGACTGACCCGCCCAGCTGGTCTACGGGGCCTAACGGAATGCCCTGTAGTTTACATCGGACCCGCGGGCGGGTCCTCGAGGGGTTAAAGAAATAAATCCGGAATAAAGTTACCATATCAAGTGCTTTCGAAAGTTTCAGTTAAAAAAAAGCGGCCAAGTGCGAGTCAGACTCGCCCATGAAAGGTACCGTAGCAGCAAGAAGTTTTTTTATTTTTTTTATTTGAGTTGATTAAATGAAAGGTAAATTGCGGTTTATGATTTATGTCGTATTAAAAAAAACAACTTACTAGATCTCGTGTAAACCACTTTTTGGTGGAAGTTTGCATGGTAATGTACAACATATATTTTTTTTGTTTTAGAATTCTCTTATTGTAGAAATTACAGGGGCAAATTTTACAACTTTGGAAGTGTCTATCGCGCAATCTCTTCAGTTTAGAAAAAAAATTATAAACCTGAATATCATTTTTGAAGACCTATCTATAGATACTACCCCACACGTATGGGCTTGAAGAAAAAGAAATTGAATTTCAGTTGTAAGTATGGGAAACCCCCAAAATGTATTGTTCTTTTATCTATTTTTGTGTCAAAATCTTAATGCGGTTTACAGAATACATCTACATACTTATCAAGTTCCATTAGTATAGTTCTTATAGATTCGGAAAAAAGTGGCTGTGACATACTGACGGACAGACATGACGAATCCATAAGGGTTCCGTTTTTTGCCATTTGGCTACAGAACCTTAAAAACATGTTTGCAATTTACCGCACCTCGGCAGAGCACTTCCTCATTGCCGACTGCAGATGCATTCCGGTCCAGCTTACCAGTATAGGGTAAACATCTACATAAACTCACCTTCATTTGTGTGTTTATATATTACTCTACGACTAACAGTTTATAAGATCAATATTAGATGCGTCCACATATTCCTCACAGGGGGAAAGTAAAAGATCATCCGGTGTCGGACAGGAGCCGCGAAAGGTATCGATACCTACTCGATACGCCTTTGCGTCCGTTACGGACGATTCTCCGAGTGACACATTTTTCGAGTGACTAAAAAGTACGATTCTAGAGCGGCAGCCCCTACCGCATGTCAGGCATATAAAGGAAAGGTCCGGAGTCGGATCAGAATGGATTTGGTGCCTCCCGGCTCTTTTGTCCGCCAGTGCCGAGCACCATACTTCGTCACAGGTCTTGCGGCCCTCCCAAACCTAAAAAATTACTAGGTATCGTAATTTAGGGACTCGTTTTTTATTACGATACCCAGTATTTTATTTTAAGTGAATAATTATATCAAATTGAAGTCAAATATTTTATTCATAGTACAAACAGAATGTTTACTTTATGAACGCCAAAGCTGTTAGTTTCACAATTAATAGATTACATGGAGAAGAAACTAACAAAGAAACTCGAATATCCATAATTGAACCCTGTAATGCGACCGTTTCCTATTTCATTAAATTAGCCAGTAGTTTCAAATACTAATTATTTGAAAGGAAAATAATTTTTCAGATTACTTTTTTTAAAATAGTATTTTGTCATAAATTTCTTATTGTTGTATAAATTGCCAATTTGTAATGCGTAGTGCTTACGAAAGTTTCAGTTTAAAAAGGGTTTGATGGTCTCTGGTCTGTGCCTACCGCTCTAGGATACAGGCGTGAGCTTATGTATCTATGTGTAAAGAAAACAATAAAACACGTTTTACTAACACATTGCGATGTGTCCCTATGGTTGCCTAAGGCAGCTCAGCATTGTGCTGAGGGTATTCGCCAAAGCGCTGATTTTCAGCCACTGCCTGTTTGTCCCACGAATATACTCGTAAATAACTTTTCTGCTCCTCGGAGTAGTAATAAAACTCAAGAAAGAGATAGAAAATTATACCGGTACCTCTGCTAATACCTTCAGTGCAGAGGTGAGAGTATGTGGGGCCTCGATTCTGTTAATGCATTGTAGTTGAATTACAGTTACACGGTCGGGTCACGTGACATGCTTTTTAATACCATTGACGCGCGGAAACACGAACAAGCGAGCGTGCGTTGATTTGAAGCGACAATGAAATTAAATCGACGCAGTAATGCAACTGACATTGTACTAAACGTATTAGCAGCATCTAGGCAATGGTTATATTTATTCTAGCAGTTATTACCGAGACAGTAAACCCACAACTTACGCCTTGACCCGGTTCTCTGGTTAATTTTTTAATACCAACATTACGCGACGACGAGTGTAAATATTTACTCCATGCACCAGCAATGTTGGAGGAAACCTGCTACCTAGCCAATGGTTCGACAAATGCGTTCATTATAGGGGCTAATCACCCGCTGTCCTAAGATGACTACTATGATAAGCAGTGTAAGAGCTGATTATGATAGGCGCTGACTGGAAATCAGTGCTGGGGAATAATACCCTTGGCAGTATGCTGAGTCAGCTGCCTTTTGCAGCAGCAGAGACACACCGCGATTATTGTTTGTAAACGTTTTGTTAAGTACTCTGTTTTGTAGTGCCTCAATTTATTAAATAGTCAGTATGTCTAATGTTTTGTGTAACTGCCGCTGTAAATGAATGCCTTTTTAAAAATAAACCTAAGCTCATGTAGCTTAATTTATTCCAAAACTAATATATATTTTTTATAGTTGTAGCTTTTAGCATTAAGTTCGCCATTGTACTCTTTTTTTATAAAACTGCAATAAACAATTTTAATAAATAATTATAATTTAGTAAGATTATTCTCACTTTAATTCATGCCGTTTAATTCAATCTCATTTTATTTTTTAATTTCTCATTATGTAAGGGAACTGTAAGTTCTTTTAGAAAATTAAAATGTCTTTCAGCCAAAATAAAATAGATACACATCCTTAGGAGTAGAGTTGGTCTATAGGTAAGTGTAGGTATGCTAAAATCTATGTAAAGTAAAGTAGATAAAATTGATCGATTGATTTATATCTCCCTTGTATAAAAAAATATTGCTCGAATTGCTCGTAGCGCCGGCTTCCTGAGTGGTCTTATACCATGAAGGAACATAGGGCGCGTTCAGTGCATGGATGGGTGACCGTCTATGACTAACGCTAGTGGCATTTTCCCGAGCGGTTCCGTGCTTCGTAAGGCACGTTAAGCAGTTGGTGCCGGCTGCCGTCGATAGATGGCAGTCGTTAAGCCAAGTCAGAGGCCGGCTTAGGGCGGCTTGAGACCAGCCACTAGTCTTACAAGCCTCCACCAATCCGGACTTGGCCCCCGTGGTGGAGTATGGCCTATACCTTCCTCAAGGAAGAGACCCGTGCCCCTCAGTGGGGAAATAATGTACTTAGCATAAATGATGATAATTATGAAAAAATATGGAATTAATTTAAAGCTCTGGCCTACCGCTGATTTTTTTTTCAATATTAATGCTTTTTTTATTACGTTACAACATTTTTTTAGTGATTTTATCACCCTACTGTAAGTTGGATAATGATTCAAGATGGAAATCGTCTGCGTTAATTCGACACGAGATTAATTCGTGAGATCATTCACCACTTGGCCTAGAAAGCTGTTGCTTTTTCAGACTAACCACGTTACCCGGTAGTGCGTTTATATTTGTATTTACCTTTATAGTGTGTTTATGTATATTTAGTGTATTTATCTTTTAGTCTATCTACATACATAAACTCTTCTGACTTCACTGTATTTTATGATTCATTTTGTGTATATTAGTTATTTCTGAGAATAGTTCAAGGATAATAATATTAATGGGGCAAACTAACGTTTAACAACAAGCTAGTTTTTTATGTTTGTTTTTCTTCCGGTATAGTAATAGTGAATTACTATAAAAAAAAGCCCAAGAGCGGTTAAAAAGTACATAAGTACCTGCTTACAATACATCAAGTGATCGTCGCATGGCCTCAACCAACAGAACTTGATACCCAACACAACAGATATTTTACAGCCCAACGAGTAAAATATCAAGAATGCACCGAACGAAAATACACCGACGTCCCAAGCTAACCACGCGCACTGAACCCAAAAAACAGACAAGTTAACATAACTTAACCACCGCTTAATTAACACACGGAATACCCAAACAGTAGTCGAGATTAACTTACGAAATGTCACTTGATAAATTCGCGGAAGTTTTCGAAGAAGAACAGTAATAGGTGAGGAGCTAACCTGCAGTGGGCGGGCGGTGCGTGCGGGCAGGGCGGGCGGCGCAGCTGACTGGGCGGGCGGCGCGCGCGCCGGCCGCTTGCACTGCGGACGTGCGGGGGGCGCGGGGGGCGCGGGGTGGAACAGGGAAGTAAGTAGCGTTGTATTTAGTGTTCTTATTGACTCGCGCCGGATTATTTGTAAAAGGTATACATCATGATAATTTAATTTTACCTAACATAATGGCGATTTTCGCTGCATCGACATTCAGCGTAAAATTTACAGTACTTTTATGCTTTTTTTTGTCACTGTAGCTTCATATTTCTTCTACTTTTCACCAATATGTGCCTTTTTTTGTTGTATTTAGTTTTCTTGTATAATTATGCATGAAATATTTTTTTTATGAATGAATGAATGAATGAAAACGTTTATTTTGGACCATAGAATCCATATAACTTAACCTAGCCTTAAAAATATCGATGAGACAATTGAAAATTTAATTGAAAAACATAATTGATTGGTTGGTTAGTCGACTGATCAGCTGAATATATACTAGTTAGTTAATCAATCACCCAACCAATCAACCAATATGCATCTTCTCAAAATGACGCCACATATGAAATATTATATGGCGTGAAATATTTTTTTTCTTCTTCTTCGATTAGACCCGTTTAGCATATACCTAAGCTTTCTATTTATTTCCTTGCGAGCTCTGTTCAATCTCCATATATTATTTTCATGTACACCTCACAGAACACTGCGGGTATTATTTGGCTTCGGCAAATCAAAAATTAATAATTTATTTCAAAGTGAAGAGTTCACATTCTGTTTGTTGAATGTCGATGTACTGTGTTAGCTGCTGCCTTCGCTGTTATTGTAGTGGAGAAAAAGGAAACAGGAAAAAACTCCACACTGACCATCGTTTCAAAAATCTTCTTGAACAAAATAAATCAGAGCCTATATGACGAGCATCCATGACGATCAATACCTTTAAAAGTCAAACACTAGTTAATTTTCGTAAAAAGCTGGAAAACTATTAATGGTGCTTAGGTACGTTACTGATTGATCCACATCTTTTAAAAAAACAATATTATTATATTTTCCTAATTATTTACTACTCGAATCATTTCTTACAGCAAGAACACTTGAATACCTACTTGATCGAACATTTATGATCGTTAGCAATATTTTACCTTGTTGTATTAAAGGAGGACCAGACAAAATGGTCCTTGATACCAATAACCACGTGACATCTCATTAGAAAGGTATTTATATACTCTACAATAGTTACTATGGGAGCTTGGTTCAAAACGCTGTGTGAAAAAAGTTATAGCGATATAAAAAATATTTTTTTCGTAGACCATTTTAAGCAATAAAAAAGATATTTTCATTTTTAATTAAACGGCATTGGCAGTCGGTTTGTGAGTACTTACGTTACAAGTGAATTTCTTTGTATTCTTGATTGCCGTGACTATTTTGACCCGACTTTGATATTGGACTTTGTTTGCTTTTCCGTTGACCCTAGGCTTGTTATTGGAGTATCGTTGCTAACTACCTATTGAAAACGGTATTTACCTATATTAGACTCGATCATCAACTCAGATCATAATCTGTTTTACCTTTGTTTATCTAAACTTAAGAAACCGTTATTTGTTACTCACATTGATAATAATAACAACAATTATATGATACCTAAAACTAATCTTCACCCAACAAAAAAAATTAGTTAGAACAATAGCAAATATAGTATCTACAGACAGTTGTAAACCATATTTTATACATTATAATCTACTTACCTTACCATCTATTTACATATTAGAAATCTCAAAATTCGTCAGACAACATAAAGAAATTTTTACAAAAAAAAGAAAATGTCTCTATAAGACCCATAAGACACAAAAATAAATTGTTATTACCCACCTCTCGAATGCAATTATACTCTTCCAGTACATTGATAATGGCTATTAAAATTTATAACAAACTCCCAAATTACTTAAAAGAATTAAATAACGACAACAATTTCAATAAAGATCTAAAGAAAATACTAATATCAAAATGTTATTATACCATAGAAGAATATTTTAAAGATAGTATAGATGAAACAAGATGATTAATTGTTTAGATAGATAGATAGAATATTCTTTATTGTACTCACAAATAACATTTAAATATAATCTTTTAAATAGAATAACTAAAATTGCATGATTATCAATTCAATATTTTCCAATTGTAAGTTAATGTAATGCATATTTCAAATAGCACTTTAAAATGTTGCGTGCCCTACAGGGTCCACAAAGATCTCATCAAATAACTGTTAAGTTAAATTGTAACAACCCTACAACTTGTGGAATGCAATAAAGTATTGAGTATCTTGAGTATCTAATGAAGCCTTATAATTATTATTATGTAGAACTTCCCGATAACCTCCTCAGTCCCGGGTACACAAAGTAACAATAGAAAACTATTGTTATTTTCAAGGTCAGGACTGAGGAGGATAAGGCGAGCTAAGTGTCCCTGCACACGAGCCTCTCGCCACAGCCACAAACGCCGCCACAAGAAGCTAAAAGCGGCTATAGAGTGGCTGAAGCGCGCGACAGACACTTGTGGCCGGTGGCCGACACTTGAGGTCGGTGGCCGCTACTTTTTTATTTAACCAATGCAATCGCAGGACGCGATTGAATCCCTGATATAAATAATGCTATATCGATATTTATTTAAATGAACAACAGACTACGTGGCGTTGCCGTCGACTCGAACAGATTAACTGAGGTAAGGGAGAGAGGGGTGCGGAATAGCGCGAGTGGCGTGTGGCGGCGTTTTGTGTCGGCATTAGTGGCCGGTGTGGGCCACAAGAAGCGAGCAACGACGATTGTAGCGTGTGGCGGCCACCGGCGTCAACCGTTTGTGGCGAGTCGAATAGCGAATAACGCCCTTCAGCTTGCCGCATTCAGCCTACAGTTTTTCCCAGATCGTCATCCCATCTGGTCGGAGGGCGTCCTACACTACGTTTGCCGAGTCGTGGTCTCCACTCAAGAGCACGTTTACCCCCGCGGTTGTCGGTTCTTCGCGAAATATGGCCAGCCCACTGCCAATTCTGAAGAAGATTACTTTGGTTCTCTGTCAGATGTATTCGTTACGAATCCTATCCTTCAGAGAAACTCCGAGCATAGCTCTCTACATAGCTCGCTGAGCGACTTTGAACTGGTGGACCAACCCTTTGGTGAGTGTCCATGACTCGGCTCCGTAGGTCACGACAGGTAGGACACACTGATTGAAAACTTTCGTTTACAAGCATTGTGGTATGGATGACGAGAAGACTCGGCGTAGTTTCTCAAACGCTGCCCAGCCCAGCTAGACCCTCCTCTTGGCCTCCTTCTCGAAATTGTTTTTACCTAACTGTAGCATCTGCCCGAGGTAAGTGTATTCGTAAGTGGCAGTGGGCCGGCCATTTCACCGAAGAACTAATAACCGATGGGGTAGACAAATTCTTGAGTGGAGACCGCGGATCGGTAAACGTAGTGTAGGACGTCCTCAGACTCGGTGGAGCGATGATCTTCGCAGGACGGCTGGCAAGAGCTGGATGAGAGTAGCCGAAGACCGTGCTCAGTGTCGTGCAATGGAAGAGGCCTATGTCCAGCAGTGGACAACCATAGGCCGATGATGATGATGATGAAGTGTATTCGGAAACGATTTCGAGAAGGTGACCATGTACGACGACCGGTATTGGATTAATGTGACCATTGATCATGACTTTGGTTTTATCTTATCTAATTTGGTTTTAGAAAACTATATTTTATCAAAACTTGTTTTATTTACGTTCTGATAGAGATTGACCATCACCCTGCACTTTACATCACCAGCAATACTCATAAACATGTTTTAACTTGCACTATAATGTCATACGAAAGAATTATTTTTATTGCTTAAAAATCGTGTAAGAAAAAAATATTGTTTATATCGCTATAACTTTTTTCACACAATTATTTGAATTGAGCTCCTATAGTAAATATTGTAGTATATTAAAAAACCTTTCTAATGACATATGTCACGTCGTTATTGGTTCTTGAACCAGCCTCCATACATGTTTGCCGGTTATCCTTTACATGATAATTTTTCGTAGAATCGATACAAGACGTAATCTTTAGAAGAACCTAAGGGACTCCACACAAGATGGCTATAAGGTAAGGATGTATATTATAGCACGATATATCTCATTACATCTTTCCATAGAAATCGTCAGGAGATCACACACGACAGCCATAATATACATCCTTACATCTTCGTACCTTAAAGGTACTGAGCGATACGAAGATGTACCTTTCGATACCTTTCAATACCTCCCAATACCTTTCCGTATATTAATATCTTCCTTCGTAAGGGTGTTCAAAAAGTTTCTTGGTGATTCAAAAAACTCCACTAGGAATCAGTGGCGGATTAACACATTTGCCGCCAGTAGGCTATCCAAATTTTGCCGCCCCTTCTGACCTCTGCATTTCGACAAATGAAGATGAAAGAAAATATTTTGTATTTAAAAGACTAAAAAATTATTCATTGTTTTTAAAATAATCTGTATCTTATGAAAAACTGATTAGGTTTTTCAGATTCAGCAAAAAAAAAGTATTTTGAGCAGCCAACGTGACTATGAATAAGTGGTCAATAAATAGTTACAGAAAAATAAATAGGTAATTGCTTTGTCATTGCGTCCAAATTAGATTCGTTATTTGATTTATAACATAACGGACATATAAAATTTACAAGAAAAATAAAAGAACCTTCAATCTATTTTTTAAATGCGATAAATCAAGTGATGCTACCCTTACTTGACTTGACTTACGTCTCTAGACCGCTGCCGTTGGGGAGAGTTCTAAATATATTGGCAGCATTCCCCCTCTGAATGGCCAGGCTGATGCGCTGACCGAGGTAGCTGCCAGCTCTAGGATCGCCTGACGAGTCGATGAGGCACGTCGATATAAAGATATTATCTTTGTAAAGTTTACGAGCCTCAGGTGGCCGCCCGTTATTTATTAAGATTCGATATTTCCCTTAAATTCTAAAAGTCTCCTAATAAAGGTGTAGACAGGAAATTATGGTTGACGGAGAATATTTTGCCATTTGTATCCTTTTTCTTCACTATCATAAGCAAGAAACCTGTTTCACGACAATGGGCTAGTTGCCCTAAACATGTAATAAGTCCGTCTTTTAGATTATTCAAAACTAAGGGACACGTATTTTTTTATAATCTAAAATACTGACCTAATAGAATCTAATTATTTTGACCCTGGAAACTTTCCTATTCCTTAGATATTACTTGATACCTATCTACGACAGATGCCCAATCGACAAAAATGACAACTACATAAATACGCACTCGGATTTCGCTAGGTAACTACTAACTGTAGTGCTGTCTCGTCAAATTTTACGGAAAAGAGCGTGACAGCACTACAATAAGGTATTTACTTAGTGAAAATTGTCAACTCAGAAACAGGCCCTATAAGTCTTAAATTCTAATTCTTTACTTTGTAATACATTTCTGATTATTACTAATTACTAGTATAATTTTAGACGTCACAAACATGTACACATCCAAGACCTGTTTTTTTTTTGTCCCTAGCTGGGATTCGAACCCAGGGCCTCTCGCATGGTAGTCAGATGTGCTAACCGCTGCGCCACAGAGGTTGTCTAATCACAAATCTTCTTTTATATAGAAATGGATTTCGTTAGTCTCACTAAAACTCGAGAACGGCTGGACCGATTTGGCTGATTTTTGGTTCTTTATATTTAAAATTGGTGGTACGAAGATTGCTGGGACAGCTAGAAATTAATAAAAATAAATTACCCACAACACAATTACTCCCGGCCCAAACTAGGATACCCTGTGCTATGGTAGCCAGGCAAGGCCGCTACAAACATAAAAAAAACACTCAGGCTGAGGCCATTTGTACAAATGTTTGGCGGCCCCCTGTGAGAATCGAAGCCACGACCAATTAAATAACCAGGTATAAAGACTGACTGATGATTTGATTGACTGGCTAACTGAGGGTGAGGATATTGTCGACCACATCCGTCAGGGCTGTTGCTGTACTGCGTTGTCCACGAAATATGGATTGTAAAACGGGCAATATGTCATGACTCTCGAGATATTCTGTTACTTGACCACAAACTATCTTCGTTATGCCCGGTTCACATTATTCCAGTAGCATTCCAGTCCAGCGCTGGAATGCCACTGGAATAATGTGAACCTGCACTGGAATGTACTGAAATGAACTGGACTGGATTGATCACTGGAATGGTACATTCCATTGCAGTTTCACATTATTCCAGCCAGTAGCATTCCAGTCCAGCGCTGGAATGTGAACCGGGCATTAGTATTTTTGAGTGTACAGGAAGAATACCTACAGGGCGCAAATCATTATTGTTGGCAGGGGCACCAGTTTTAGGAATTGGCGTAACTAATTGGGTTTTCCAACACTCAGGGAACGGAGAGGTACTTATGGACTTATTTACCATAGCTGTAATCACGGCCAAAGTCTCAGGCAATGTAAGCAATATGACGTCAATGCTCAAATTGTCCGTGCCCTCAGCCTTTGATTTTATCCGTAGGAGGATATTTGCTACAGTAATCTCATCCATAGTATGCAAAGAAAATGATATCTGACCGTTATGTCTAGTTTTTTCAATGATAGATGTTTGTACTATAGCTCCGGGTACATTCAAAAAGTCATTAATCTCATTTGGATCAGACATGTCTACGGGAATTTGGGACTTATTTTCAAAGAGTATGGTGTTTTTCAATTGTTTCCATAATAATTTTGAATGGTTTCTATTTTTATTAATAACCAGCTGACCCCGAAAACGTTGTTTTGCCAGTATGGGAGTATTAGACCGAGAGATAGTGACACAAATTACTTGGTCATTAGTAACAGTATGGCGGTTCTTCAGGGGTCTTAGTACGCAACGACAAAAAGAAAAATGATGGTCATAGCGCTGGTACCGGCGGCCCAATCGCGTGCGCGTTAGTCGAACTCGTCGGATAAATTACGAGTGTCAAACGATTTGTACCACAAAACATTTAGTATTTTCCGATAGTCCATAAAAAACAAAGTAAGCGGTAGTGTCATGCCATACTTCTCCGGTGTGACTTACAGCCCGCCATACCGACGCGAATGCGTTAATTAAAAAAAAAATTCAACCATTTGTACCAGGCTAATTTTTGCACAGTTAATTATCGTCGTGCAGCCATTTACGAAAATCACCATGCCATACTTTTCGGACGGTTCCAAATGGTCGCCATACCGCCGAAAATCTGCAAATTTTTTTTTCGTTAAACGATTTGTACCACCCTAAATTTTTTGTTCAACAGCTCCTAAATGATTAAAAATAGAAGTGTGATAATGCCATACATGTGGGAGGGGGCGAATGTGTATAATATTTATTTTTAATTGTAAGATTTTATTCGTATTTTGAACGATTTGTAACAGTATGGCACTAATTTTTCCTGTAAGTTTGAGGGTCAACGAATATACATAAATACAAAATTTCATAGACCTAGGTGGCGGCAATCTTCACTTATAACCAGATGTTCATATTGTATAATATTTAAAATTTTAAAATTGGGATCGTCTAAGATGTCTCGGTTTATCGAGCGAGAATGCGTCCCTCTTTTAACCATACAAATTTCTAAATAATGTGCGAATAATCTTAGTGAGACGCTCATTGACGAAAAGAGGCCGTGGATTGTGACTTGGGAGGCCGAGATCGTCGTACCCGAGCGGCGCTCCACAGCTGATCACGTAGACAACGGTGAGCGAAACGGACGACCAGCGGCCGCGGGCGCCCGGCAGAGGAAGTGGCTACCAAGCGTCGCGGCCCTGCACGCGATACGCTCACCACATCTTGCTCCTCCACACGCTTGCCCAGTTTAGATGCGACAGCTATCACAATGCTTACGGGTGACTCGTTCTCAAACTCGGGTATTCCACTGATCTCTAAGTCATTCACTAGCGACGCCTGCTCTTTTTCATTAATTTCCGTACGTAGCTCCTGAATTGTTGAGCGCAGCTCCGCAACCTCACTACTAGCACTAATGCCCGAAGAGACTTTATTCTCTAAGGCTGCCAACTCTTCCCTCAGCTTTACATTCTCAGCGCGTAAGCTAGCAACTTCCTCTTGGGAACTAGCTCTTAGTTTGGCTGAGGTCGAATTGAATTCTGTTGTGATTGTTTCTCTGAATTTAGCTAGTTTTGAATCCGGGAGCAGAGAGAATTGTTCATGATTGATTACCGCTGGAGTGTCACTTGCAGCAGGCGATGCCAGTTGGGGAGCAGAAACCTTTGGTTGAGCGCTCGAAGTGTTCGGCTCCGACGGTGTGTCTATAATTCCGGTATGATCAGTAGGCGGGGCATTGCAGATATCGATCACCGTAGGGCTTGGATTTTTCGCTTCAAACTGCTTTCGCGTTGGGGTGTCGTCTTTTATGGTATCTACCTCGGCAGCAGACGCGAGGCATGCTTCGCAACTCATTATTGTGTCGAGAAGATAAAATAATAAGTATGAACTTTTTATGACACGCGTACACAGTATAGGGGCGTAGGAAGTTCGTAGCGGGTATGGCGACGCACGGTGGGTCGAAACGTGCGACGCGAAGCCGCGGTCCGCTTCGACGTAGCACCTACGTAGCAGAGCCGCTCGCGCAGTCGCGAGTGAATCCGGACGGATATATTCGCAGCGTTAGCAACTGACAACGACGACGATGCACTGGTCGATGCACCCCAGCGGCCGCACGTCGTCGGTTTGTATCCCAGAAAAATCAGTGGGGCACCAATAATTCAACTGGTTTTTGTCAATTACCACCCATCCAATCAGACTACTTAATAAAAAAATTGAATAGCCGTCATATTGTGACGGCGGTGTGAATTTACTCGGCTGCTTTACATTTTGAATAAAACCAATCATTGGTTACGCTATCAATTACTATCGCCCAATCAACGTTCATGTCGTCACGCATAGCACACAGAATGAACCAATCACAGATTGAGTTATCTGCTGCACATCTTGCGCTCTTTCATTGGTAAAGAAAGACTAATCGCGAGGACATGAGCCGTTTTTGAGTGCGAATTTTGTAGGGAGAAATATTTTCATGGTCTTTTATTCCCACATTAATACTCAATGTTCTTTAATTTATTTTATTATTTGGGTCAAAAATGTACAGATTTCATAGAAAAAGTGTCCTATTTAGTTAACAATGATAGGTAGGATCGAAAACAAAATAAATACACCCATGTTGTTTTTGAACTTTTATTGCTTTTTTTGTTTGTTTAACATAAATAGCATTTATTTTAAATAACATTACGAGTTACAAACGTACAATAAGTATTGCACAATTAATAGTAATAAATAATTAATATAAAATATTTTTTCTTTTATTTTAATTCTACTCCACCTATGTGTAAAGAGAGCGGTACGAGTGACTGCAGCGACATTCAAATACAAATCGTAGCGCCGCCGGTGACATGTTTATATTAGAAAAATAATGAAAAAAAGCTTTGGTGTTTTTGGTTCCTTTATTGGTGTTTAGCGTAAGTACATAAGGTCGGGCGGGGCGGGGGGAGGTGCGGGGGCCGGGAGACACGGCAGCTAGGGCGATGGCCACAGCCCCCCCCGCCCGGCCCGCTAGATGGCGCTAGTAGGCTGTCTACTAGCGCCATCTAGCGTCAGCGTCGGGCTTCACTTAACTAAGCGCGGGGCTCACTCCGAGCTCATGGCGCGGGACTCCTGGACCAGGTAGACCTGGGAGCCGGGGACGGTGCTGGTGGTGACGAAGGTGCGGTGCTTGGCGCGGATGAGCGAAAGGTTGCTCTCGGCGACGTCGGCGCGGTCCTCGGCGGCCTCCAGCTCGCGCTGGAACCGCCGCACGCGCGTCACGGACTGCTGGGACATACCCTCCTGGAAACAGGGAAAGCTTAGTTAATTTTCTGGGTGCCAACGATACTGTCTGGTTAGATTTTGCTCTTGAACCGATAGGTACCTAGCTAGTTGAAATTTTAGCATTTGGATAACACTACTAAAAGATAAAATAAATTGATATCCATGCAGGAATTTTCAATGTTGATTTGTTTATATATATGAACCTAGCTGTACAGATAATGCGTATAAGTGCAAACCATGCCACTACCAGACCTATTACGTACCTCCGTCGACTAGTGAAGATTGACGATCAACTCTGATAAAATTGTCTCCTTAACTCTGTCTAGTATAATTCTGCAGTACTAGGCTCCAAAACACTCCCAAAGATAACATTTTTGTAGTGATCAAAGATCGTACCTGTTCCTGCAACTGCCTCTTGTAGATGTTGACCTTCTGCGTGCACTTCTCGAGCGAGTCCTGCAGCAGCGCGATGTTTTTCTGGTCTTCCTCGCATTGGATCATCACTTCCTTCACCTGCCGCTCCTTCTTGCGCAGGATCTTGATGGTCTCGGCGTGCCTGCGGGAAAACAAAGGTTAGTGAAAAATGTTTATTTAAATTATGGAACCGTTTTTGTATAAATAATAGCGTTGGGTTACACAATCCAGAATTCAACCATAACCTGTAATTATATTCACCTTAGCCTGTGTCTGTAAGATTCTTTTTATTTTAGATATGATCACCCCAGATGAAGTGTTACATTCATGATGTTAGCTTTCTAATATAATTGTAATGATTTCGTCAATCAAAATAATTTATCTCATAAAGTTCTTTCCGTGTTTGTATCTCCGTTTGCAATTTTGTACAAATTAAGTACTCTCGGCAAAACGTGGGTCCAGTTCTAGAGACTGGTGCCTCTGCCTACCCCTTCGGGGATAACGGGCGTGAGTTTATTTATTTATTTTTATTTTATAAGTACTCTACTGAGGATCAAAACCACGCCCTATATCGTAGTAGTCGGCGTGGTAACCGCTAAATCAACGAAAAATTTGCAAGACTTACCTTCTCTTCTCCTCGTCGAGCTCGAGCTCAATGTCCTTCATACGAGCCTCCAGCTTGCTGATGATGCGTTTGCCGCCGACAATGGCGTTGGCCTCCACCTCCTCCAGGCGGACCGACACGTTCTAAAAACAGACAAATACGATAAAAAAGGAATATGCACATTGAATTATTGATAACCGCTTCCCTTTTGGAAGTTGGTTGATTAAGTAATGGGACGAGAAACGAGGTGGAAATAAGATTTGATTTATGAAAACGACGAGACATCTCTATGTGGAGATGAGGAAAGACTCAGAGTATTTATATTTATAGGGTCCAATGGCGATAGTCATGGCTCTAGTGGCTCAGAAATATGAGGGTAGGGACGGATGTAGCCAACATTTATGGCCTATTTTGGTCTTCGTGGCTCTTTTGAGTATTGTATTGTATTGTTGTATTGTATTTATTTCATCTTTAGGTACATTCCATACACTTAGACACCTCAATATATGAAGATAGGTAGACAATAATAATTGATAGGAAATGTTACATCTACAAGTTTAAAGCATGCATGCTTATAAAAGAAACAGAATAACACATGAATGTCAAATAGCAGAGTTGAATTGAATTAGAATTATGTCAAATCATTTACAATTGTCACTGCACAAATTAAATTGAAACAATAAACCACAATTAAATTAAAATTATATAGATAAATTACATTACTACTACATTAAATTACAAGGTCAATTATATTATCATCATTTAATGCTTCATCTACACTATAATAGCTTTTGTTAATAAGATTTTTTCTTAGTGTGCTACAGAATTCCTTGCGGTCAAACAGTTTTACTTCTTCAGGTAATTTATTATAAAATTTGATTCCTTGGACCAGGTACGATTTGGATACTTTAGCAAGTCTATGTGACGGAAGCATCAGCCTATTTCTATATCTCGTCTCGATACTATGAGTATCTCCAACTTTAGCAAACATATTTAAATTATCTCTTACATATATTAAACTTTGGTATATATATTCACCAGCCATTGTCATTATGCCAACTTCTCTAAACTTTTCCCTACAAGAATCTCCGTATTTAAGTCCCAGTATGTAGCGCAGTGCTCTTTTCTGCAGCACAAATACTGTGTTCCCTTGAGCTGCTGTGCCCCAGAACATTACTCCGTACATCATAATGGAGTGGAAGTACGCGAAGTAGACATTTTTTGCAGCGTCTGTACCACCTAATTCTTTAATTTTCTTAATGGCATACGTTGCAGAACTTAATTTCTGTTTCATTTTGTCAATTTGTGGACCCCACGTTAACTTCGAATCAAGGAACATTCCTAGGAATTTTACCTGATCTACAGGAGTTATATTGAACTCCATAAGAGCCTGCTCTACTTGTAATGGTACATCACCAAATCTTGATCCTAGCGAAAAGCGAATGACATGTGTCTTGTCAATATTAAGCAGCATGTTATTAACTGAGAACCATTCTTTTGTCCCCTTGATAACTGCATTTAGTTTATTAATTATATTTACGTCCATTTTATCTTTTATTATGAGACTTGTGTCATCAGCAAATAGAATTATGTCAATTTCTTTATCCACAGAAATTTAAATGTCATTTACATATATCAAGAATAAGATAGGCCCTAAACTTGATCGCTGGGGCACTCCTAGCATTATTTTTTTCTGGCTTGATCTATGTACATTTCCCTCCACCACCTGAGTTCTGTTTTGTAGATACGATTTCAGAATTGCTAAAAGTTGGCCTCTTATACCGTAGTGCTCCAGTTTCGATATTAATATTTTGTGACACACACAGTCAAAAGCCTTAGACAGATCACAAAACACTCCATAAGTCTTTCGTGCTCCATTCAAGCTCATTAGTATATTCTGGATCAACGTCATTATAGCATTCTTTGTTGATTTTGATTTTTGGAAGCCAAACTGTCATTTAATAACTTGTTGTCTACCATAAAATCTATTATTTATTCCGCGATATATTTTTCATAAATTTTGCTGAAAACTGGCAATACTGAAACCGGCCGATAATGATTAGGATCAGTCGCGTCGCCTTTTTTATAAATAGGAACTACTTTGGCAATTTTTATTTCATCCGGAAAACAGCAATCTTTTATGCAGTTATTGATAACTTCTAGTAGAGGAAATGCAAGCTCCTCTTCTAGTAGCTTCAATAAGTAAGGAGTCATATACCAGTAGTCATTTGAGTTTTTAGGTTTCATGGTACGAATTATTTTTATTAATCTTTGTATCGACAGTGGTTTAGGTTCAATACTAAAACTTTGACGTGGTATATATTCGTTTAAAAATTCTATTGCCATCTTTTCGAGTGCCCTCCTGTATCTGAATTTAGAAATGTATTCAATTAAGACTGAATTGAAATTCAATTAAGAAGAAATGCGCCCAGGCTAGGTAAATCCAGGTTTCTCACCTTGACTTCGATCTCCAGAGACTTCTTGACGGCCTCGATCTTCACGATCCTCTCCTGTTCTTCGTGCAGGATCTCGACGGTGTGTTTCAGTTCAGTCTGGAAACAAAAATTTATGAAGTCATGAATTTCTTTCGACGATATTTGAAAGATGCTGATAAAGACACTTCTTTTTTAATGATTACCCAAATAAAAAACGACTGTTGAAACTGTTTACAGGTTTAATGTCTACCCGTTTCAGAATAAATTCCATCGTAGCTGAACCAACTTAGAATTTAGTGGTAATTAGTAAGATTAATGTAATTTTAAGTTTTTGATATTTAGTATAGTTTTAATATTTAGTTCATCATTGTTATTTTAAATTTAGTTATCATCTATAATTGTTATGTAATGTTATTAATTAAATGCCTGTTCAGTTTACATAAATAATATTTAGTGGTAATTTATTTATTTATTTAATTTTATAGAAGACTAACAGCACAATAAACAGAATAACAGAAAAATAGGCAATAGAAGGCCAACGAAAACTTATTTATGTCATTCTGGGAGTTTTGTGTTTTTGTAATAATGCATTATTCTGTACTCTTGATATGAATCGATGTTTTGTTAACGAAATGTAGACTGTTCACTAAACTGTGTTCGTAGTGTACTGGGTGTTTTTCCATGTTTGTAATATCCTTGCCTGGTTACGATAGCACAGTGATCCTAGTTTGGCACCAAGATCGTGTTGTATGGAAGTCATTTATTATTTAGTATTTTACATGCATATTGTGTTTCTCTGTTTCTTTGTCTATACCCATCGTTTTCTATAATACCTGTTTGTTATCAAGTCAGGAGTGACAAGATACCACTATAAGGCATAGGCCTTCTCCCTTAGAGAGAGTACGGACTAAATCACCACGCTATCGCAGTGCTATCTGAACTGCCTTTATTCTTGGGAGTAACATTTTCATGAAGGAAAATCCTCACCTGGACGCGCTGGTATCTCTCGTCAGCCACTCGGAGCTCCTTAGTGATCTCGTCGTAGTCGGAGGCGACGATGGCCAGCTCCTGCTCGATCTTGGCCTTGCTGCTGGACAGGTTGACGTTGATGACAGTCAACTCGTTGATGCGGGTCTGGGCTTCCTCGAAGGATTGCTCGACGACGCGTTTGGCGCGAAGGGCCTGGTAGAGGTTGGTAAATTGGTAAATAATGAATATTAGAGCTAGGGTAAGAATAAAATTGATGGATCGGCGAGGGGTGGGTAAATAATAATTGACACTAGTTAGGAACGTAATGCATGTTGTGGAATCATAATGTGGTTTTTGATACCAATTTGCAAAAGGAGAATAATACATTTCATCAAGGATAAAAGCCATTTTAAGAACCTAGATACGATAAATTAAGACTAGATAGTCTCATTCCAAACACAGCATTTGATTGGAATTTTTGATGTTAACTTATTTCAAAAACCTAATTAATTCATGGCGATCCCTGGATTAAAGTAAAAATTTTCAATCTATTTAAAAAATAGAAATAATATTTTTAATACAAACGTTAATAAACTTCATGATGTACTATAATGAGTATAGGCCCCGTCGACCATTTTTACGTAATAAAATTATAACGCGAATATAAGGTGAAATAAGCTGAGGTCCCCACACGATGCGTACCTGCTCATAATTGCCCCGGATCTCTTCGACCTCGCCGGTGAGCGACTGTATCCTCCTCTGGGCCACTCCATACTGGTCCAGGGTCACTTGCAGCTGCCTTTGCACCTCATCGTAGTGGGTCTGGATCTCGGTAAGCTGTGAAGGGTAAGATAAGAATATTCTTTAGAAACCCAGGTCTTGAATGTTTACATGTTTGTGACATCGCTGTTATGGTTCCCACGACACAGGGTACCCTAGTGTGGGGCCAGAAGCATTGTATGTGCCTGTATGTAAATGTAATTTTATGTTGTTATGTTATTGTACACCAGAGCAAAGGAGGGTGAAGAAGTTACAGTATTGTTCTTATGTAACTTTTTATACATTTTTTCTAATCCTAGTATGAACAATAGAATGATCTTAAATAAATGCAAAAAAACTGATAACTATTTTAAGTTTATTGCAAGTTTTGAAAAGACAAAATATGTCATCTTTTGCAAGCATGTTTGCTATATAAACACCGGATAAAATTTATCAAAATCACCAGCTGTACATGTGTTCCCGAATGTATTAGGTTATTTGGACAATTTAATTTTGCGAAAACATAGTAAAACCAAATATTTTGAAAATGAAAGTAGTTTCAAAGTTAGTAGATTTTGTGGAGAATCCCAACTTTTTTGAACAGACAACAAGTACAATGAATGGTCCGAATTCGTACCTGCAGCGACTGTTTCTTGATGGTCTTCTGCAGGTCAATGTTGGTCTTGTTGGCAACGTCCAGTGAGAGCTCCAGCTCGGTGATCTGGATCTGAAGCTTCTTCTTGATGCGGGTGACCTCCGTCTTCAATTTCGTCTCAGCTTCCACCACGCGTGCGTTCAGCTGCTCGATCTCGATGCTGGTCTGCTTGCTGTAGAAACGGTAGAAGGTCAGGAAACCACGTGGACTTTGGAGCCATTCATTTCAATAAGTTGATGACTCTAACAGATTGTAATCCGTTACAAATCTTCTAAAGCTTCTAAACTGTAGGACGTTAAATAAATATAGCTACCTACTTCACAAATTATCTGTTTCTGACATTATTTTTAAAGTGTTTCAAAACACTTTAAAATTGAGCCAAATTAAAATTGTAATTAGGAAATCTAAATTGGATAAAAGTAATTTCAAATGGAAAACACTATTGTAAGCTTGGTGATAAATTGAATAAACATATGATAGAAATTTATTGTGTTAGTTTAGAATGTGTGATGTTAGAATGAAGAAAATCAATAAAATGTGGTCTAAATTAAATCATTTATTTCAAACTATTATTCGTTTCATAAACTAAAACAATTTTAGATAAGGATTTAGTAATAATAATACTTAGTAATTGTTGATGTAATTATAGCTATACAGTCTAGGGCCGTAACTGTACCTTTTGTTGATCGCAAAGTACGTGTTAATATTATCCAGTTCCCTCAACGTCTGCTTCAGTTCACTGATGCGTTCTAGGTACGAATCATCGATGATCGGGATCTCCTGGTGGATCCGCACTATGCAGGTCCTTGGCGGACTTCTCCTAGGAGAGGTCTCGCGGACAGTTTGCACTATCTCTGACATGGTCTCAGCCACCGACCTTGACTGCCTGTGCGATTGTTGGCTCTCCATCGTCCTCCAGCTTTCAGCTTGTTTGCTGTATTTATCGTAGGACCTCTTAGCACTAGAGTCAATTTTCCTCGCGCGGGCTTCATCTACATTCCTTTGGCTCTCAGTTAGCAGAACTTGAGCTATAGCGTTGGCAGATTTACCTCTGTACATCTTCGCTTTGCTCCTCAAGTCCGCGCCGACATTCGCTTCGTTCTGCAGTGTTTCGATCTCCCGTTCGATTTCTTCCCTTCTCTTCTTCTGCCTCTCAAGTTTAATCTTGTCCCTGTCCACGCGTTTCTTTTTAGCTTTAGCTGTCACACTTTCACCACCCACGTGCTTCGTCACATTAGCCGCGGCCGCCGTGGCCACCACGGAGAAGGCTGATCGTTTAGCCACTCTGAAGTCATTGAGATCGCGCTTCGCTTGTTCCGAGATCTCTTGGGAGATCCTAGAAACGTCTTCGTCGGAGTATGCTCGGATAGGTTGGTCGAATCTGTACTTTTCTAATCCACGTTCGTTGTTCCATGGGAGGTGAGGAGGTTTTCCGCCATAGCCTTGCTCCTTGGCATTGATGTAATCTATCATGGGCTGATAGAAATTGATGCCGTAGCCATAGTTGTTATCGTAGACGGCGGTAGGGGGTCGGTTCCACTTGTAGGTGGGGATTTGAACTGGGGCCATATTTTTTAGGGATTATTGTGCTTGGGTCATCCCGACGTGCGATGTCGGGCGCCGAGGTCGCGTATTTAGGCGTTGCACTCGCTCCGCCGTTTCTTTTGTACATTCGAACAGCCCTGACGTGCCAATAAACGTGTGTCACCGAAAAATATTCCACCAATGGTGAGAGCGCATCTATTTATACTAGGTATTCGTGCCAATTAATTTCACGCTTATATCCGAGATAATTTGTGTTTTCCAAGCGATGACTATGTATTTTATACGGAAGCACTCCCACGCTATCGAAGACACAGACGCTGTTTATGCCTCGTTTACAATATGTACAGTGTTTTACGATCTATTTAGTGTAATTTCTCTCGTTTTGATTGTCAATCAATCGATTGGCGTGAATCCAGTGGCAGAAATGTGTCATGGTTGTGATCTATGAAGCGTATGACAGTGTCACTCATTGGCACCGGCGGGGAAGCGCCCAGGTGCTGATGGACTAGCACGCAGTTCCGAATTGGCAGGCGAGGTGCCCAGATGACGACTCGATCAGTCGGCGGCTGATAATTGGTCTGGGCACATTCATTTTCCGCTCTGAGAGGTCTGTGAGTATATATCTACCGTAAGAACGCCACTCCCGTTTGCAATATGGTTCAACTACGCGAATGACATTTTCTTTATTGTTTTTTTTTCCATGAAAGATACTCTATTTAAGCCCTGTTTTTGAAGTAAAAAGCAATACAGCCCTAATTTTCATGAGGCATAGATGCATTTCGATGAATTTGAGTGACTTTTACCTTTGACTAGATCGGTTTGTTGCCTTCTAAAGGTCTGAAGCAGGTCTCAGACTCTCAGAGGCTGAGATAGTTAATTATTGTCAAAGTGTTGAAAGTCAGAAGTTGCGACTTAATGAATCGGTTGTAGATGAATGGGTTGTGGATGAATGGGTTGTGGATGAATGAGGTTGTGGATGAATGGGTGGTGGATGTACTCACCGGATGGCTTCAATCTCCTCGTCCTTCTCCTGCAGGCGACGCTCGGCCTCATGCCTGAACTGGCCAAGCTCGGTGGTCAGCCGCATTGAGCGTTGCTCCTCAGCTTTGCGGCCCTGAAAATAAGGTCCAAGTTGCAACCACGATTCGTCGGAGAAAACAAAAAGTTGCCATGTATTCGCATTTGACACTGGCCAATTTATGAATGAAGATGTTTTAAAGTTATTTAAATGGAGGTTGATTTTAAAATAAGAACGTGTTTTGTACGGTGATGTGATGAGTTTTATTAAATCAGGGATCCATGAGGTCAAAGTCTAACAAATGAAAAAAATCTCGTGTCAGATCAATCTCTCAATCACTATAATTGTGGTTTTAGGACCCTCAACCGAAAATCTAGAATCACGGACCAGGGCATGACAAAAACGGCAGTAATTTAACTCAAGTGCGAAAAATAACCAGTACATACAGCGATTGCCATGAGCGAACGTTTATTTCAAACTAGCAAAGCGAACATACATACATAAACTCACGCTTGTATCCCAGAGGGGTATGCAGAGTTTCCACTTACACCGTTCCTGACAGATCACTTTCGCTTTTTCGACATTCCAACAAGCTAATGATAATAATAAGCGTCAAGATATTGCAAGAATGATTTTATGGCCGTTTGTAATTAAAAACCTTTAAAAATAGCTGAATAAACATACAAAACACTTTAAATTCATGGATATGTCAGGCATTTGATAATGCCTAATTTTAAATTAATCCATCAGCCTACCAACCCACGTCACTTCTTTCTTTCCTGACCGTACTAATCTAGCTACCACGACGGACAAATCGCCTGAGGACGTCGATCTAACGCAGTGGTACTTGAATGGTAGTCCGTTTACAACTGGTAATGCCTGAGAGCAACCGGAGTGGTATGCGAAGTGATTTTAGAAGTAAAAAATCAAGAAAACAATAATTCATTTCAAAGTAAAGAATTCACATTCTGTTTGCTGAATGTGGTATTAGCCGTGGGGAAAAAGGCAGCGGGAAAAAAAACCCCATTCTGACCATGTTTATAAAATGATCTTAAAATTATTAAATAAATGACGCACCACAATAACAATTGTCTCTTTTTCTTCTTCTTCCTCTGCAATACGGTATTTGACACAATCAACAATAAATTGTTTGATATGCTCGATTAAAACAAAAATTACGAAATGTGTCGGAAAATTTATCTCTTTTAATCATTTACTAGTTATTACAATTTTTAAATAGATGAAACATAAAAAGAGTGCTCTGAACTGTGACGTCATAAGGCAGTACAAAAATCCTTTTTAAAAGTAACTCATTTGACTTTTTGTCAAATACCCAGTTGCTTTTTTTAATTAGGGTTCCGTTAGCGAAATATTAAGCTATAAAGAGCAAATTTCGAAAAATCGGTGGATTGTAGAAACGTGAAAAATATAACATTGTGACCACACCACATGAAATGAACTTATAAAGAAAAGTATCGCGTTCAAGAAGAGATTACAAATTAAGGAGTAATAGGCGTTCAACTTATAAAAATAAAACTTCGTTCAAAATCAATTATCCTAGGCTCGCAAACGGGTGCCGTCTGTGTATCCGCCGCAGCATTGGTGTTTTCTTAATTTTGTAAGAATAGTAAATTATGTTTTGATATTGCAAGTGTCAATTGCAGTCATGGGTCTTGAGCTTCTTAGGTAGATATTATTATTTGTACCAAGCTATGTATTAGATTTAAGGTGATTTGAGAAAAGTTGGTCAGAGTGGTATTTTCTTTTCACTTCCCTTTTCTCCACTACTGTATATTGAAATTCAAGAGACAATATCTGATTTCTGTTTGAAAATTATTTTGATGAAGTTCTTAGTTCTGTAACGCAGATAAAACCCTCTGTCTCTACGGAACCTTACACTGCGCGTGGCCAGGCACGCTATTGGCCGGTTTTGATATAGGTATTCAGATCCCCGACCAAACCGCTGTTACTTTAGCTCGCTAATCTTAGAGGCTGTTCGTATTTTGACACATGACATTTTGCAATTGTGCCGTCATAATTTGATCATAGTCTAATGTCCTCGTTGGCGTATTTTTAGTCGATCTATCCGAAGCTCGTGCCGGCTGGCACATTGCAAGAGTCTATTTGCGTTTGACCGGCTGCCAAGACAATGTTCCGAGGGTACTTATGTCGTGCACATTGTAATTCACTTTGACTAAGTGGCCGATTAATCTCATCGTTTGATGACATTTTCTTTGATCGCCATTGGATCGCATTGGAGGGAAATGTCGTTCAAAGCCTATGCTTTGTGCATCTGTGTGCAAGTGGGCTGTGGGTGATGGTGTGGTGATGTTCCCGAATCATGCATTTAAATTACTGAAGGTCTGCAAATCTGCGCTAAGGCTACTCGCTAGAAGCTGCTACGAAAATTTTAGCGCGTGCAACCCTCACTATAAATAATTAATAAATGATTTACCCCAAACCCTTATTTACCCGCACAAAGCTTTGAATAAGAAGAAGAAAAATCATTTATTTGACGACACAATACTCAAAACAAATTACAATATATATGCTCTACTTGAATCTTAAAAGTGAAATAACGTGCAGTGCAGGCATAAGCTTCCCTCGTGGTTTTCAATGGGTTGACTCCCCGCTTTAAGGTTTGCAAAAACCAATGTTTTTGACTTTATCAACGCCTCCACGAATTAGGGCCCGATTTCGCCTAAAAAAAATGTTTAGGCCAGACTAACGGATCGACAGGCGAACGGACAACAAAGTCATGCTAGAAAGATTCCAAAACCCTGAAAGAGGATGTAGTAACCGGAATCGGGACAGGAATGTTGCATTGCTATCTATAAAAGAATGAAAAAGAATGATATATAGTAGAAATATATCGAGCAATTGTATATAGAAGGACCGGCTAAAGACGGCTTAGGTTGTAATTTGTCAAAGCAATTATTGATCCTGTCCTGCACTCAATCCACAACTAATGAATGATGATGATACGAAAGATTTTTACCAGGATCGTGGTAAAAGGGCAAACCGACCTGACGCTACGGGATCGGTCTGTTCCACACCACCTCAGTCAAAATAGAGACTTGAAATGTCGTATGGCATCAAGTGAAATGAACTACTGGAGGAGAAACTACACTTCACAAATTTAGAAAGTGGCATATTAAGGATAGTTTTCAATTAGCCCCATGACAAAGAAGTTCACGGAGACACGATGTAGACGGTACAGACATGTGATGACACGAGAAGTTGCCAAACAGACAAAGATCAAGATGACAAGCAGAGAAAGCCCACAAACTACCCGGTGATCTACGGTAGCAAAGGACTTGAAGTGAACTCAGTTGAACGAACGAACGAAGAGTTTTTTTAGCAAAAAAACGAGGAGAGTCAAGCTCAAACAAAGGGTGGGAGTGAAGATAGAACAACGGCGAACCAAAAAGGTGAGTAAGAGAGTGCACTTACAGCTTCCGCCTCCTTGTAGGCGGCGGTGAGTTCCTCTCGCTCGTTCTCAAGGCGGCGCAGCTCGATCTCGAGCTCGTGAAGACGGCGGGTCAACTCCGTGATGGTAGAGCGGCATTCGTGGTTCTCATCTGCAAGCGGAGTTCGACTTTAAAATGTGAGGTTTAGGCTTGTTTCTGTTTGAGTCCTTAAGAGACTGTCGTAATTTATTTTTTCAACATAATTGTTTCCAGCCAGTGCATTGTTCGAAAATTTGACATTGCGGTATGGAGGTCGAAAGAGTTTTGGAGTCATCTAATGAAAACCAAGTGTCAATTGTTGTTAAAAAAACAAATTCTTTAACAGCAGTTAGGAACTAAAGTCTGAATTTTAATTCCGTAGAATTCTGACAGTTATCATTTTTTGACATGTCAGAGGTTAGAAATCTTTTTTGGCCGGCCACATTTTTCAATGTCAATACGAGTGTGAGCATCTGAGTCTACACATTTAATTTGTTAGTGAATCTATCCATTTTATTAAGTGTGTGATGGATTATGAGCAAATAAACCAGGATTACTTAAGTAATTAAAGATTTATTTGCCAACTTGAAAAACAACACGTTTGTGTTGCAATGCGTTCAGTTTACATTTCAACAGTGTGGAGCTCCAAATTAAAAGAGTTTAAGGCGAGTGACCATTGTGTCCTTTTTCGCCACACAAACAGTAAAAAAGTACAAGTAAAGAAAACATATTTTCATAAAAATATGTATTCATCATTAATACTAACATCACTATCATCATCATCATCATCGCTGACATGAATTATTAAGAGAGCTTACAGCGGCATACTTCACTTTTCTAAAAAGGTTTACGAAACCTTGAATTCGTAGGCTGTGATACCAGTTAAAGAATAAAATAAAGTAATTAAAGTTAATTCGATATATTGTTCGTGATATTGAAATATTTGTTAATTTTGTATTAGGTCACTTGAGTAAGTAAATACTTTTATTAACCTTTTTGTAGGTAAAACATACGTAGCATTTTATTTTTTATTGCCCTCAAATGGGCCAAATTTGTCTGAAATGATGAATGAAATGATAATGAGAACTTTTTCAGTAGCAACACTTATGAAATGTCAGAATTCTACGGAATAAAAAATCAGAGTATAGAATGTAACTGTGTAAGCTTATCAAAGCTGAATTAAATAACCTAATAAAAATTTGCTATGACTTTACAGAAGACTTATCCGTGCGTTTACGTCTCTTTTTTTTTATTTAGCTTTTGTCAATAATTTCTATCAAGTTGTTTGGTCGTCCTACGTCATTTTTTAACTAATTAATAAAACAAAATAAAAAATTCTCAATGAATGAACTGACAACAAATGGTTGGCACAGACGCATGTATGATAGAGGCGAATCTAGGCGGCATGCGCCTCCAATATATTGATGCGATACTATGGTAATGTATGTCTTTTATGTGGATAAAATAAGACATACATTAGTATGTTACGAAACAGGGTCGTCACCTGTCCGTGATGTTGGACTACCTGCTTGATTAAACCCTTTTCATGCCCTCCCCAGCTTCGAAAATCAGAGTCTCAGAGACACAGGCGGGAGATAAGCTTGTACCTACTGTTGTATTTCCTTGCACAGTTTCTTGTATGTCCCTTTGTCAAATAACCCCTGGTTGTAGAGCTGATGTCTTAGGTTAGAGGTCTTACCTCCAAGTTTCTTGTTCTCTCTCGCCAGCTGGTCCTTCTGCTCCCGAGTCTTGTCGAGCTCGTGGCTGACGCGCTGCAGCTCAGTCTGCTTGTTGCGCAGGTCTCGCTGCGACTGCTCGTACAGCTGCACAGTCTCCTCCAGGCGGGACTTGATCTCGATGTTGATACGCTCCAGCTGCTCGTTCCTCTTCTGCAGCTCCCGAGCCGTCCCGTTCGCCTTTTCCAGGTCGATGATCAGGACCTCCACCTGGTGGATTAAGGTTGGTTGGTTTTGAAGCCTTAGAAGGAACAAATAATGGTGTTTTGTTGTGGATATATCGGATGTTGATATCACACTAATATTATAAACGTGAAAGTTTGTGTGTGTGTTTATATGTTTGTCAGTCTTTAGCGCTGAAACGGCTGGACGGATTTTAATAAAATTTGGTATGGAGTCAGCCGATACCCTGGATTAAAACATAGGCTACGTTTTACCGCGGGGAAATATCTTATTCCTACGGGAAAATCGATGAACCGCGGGTAACACCGCGGGGCACAGCTAGTCAATAATAATACCTACTTAAAACAAAGTACAAGCTCCAGTATGCAATCAGTTGGTTAAAGTATACATAATCAAGCCTATAACTTTACTGTTTTCACTTAAAACTTCCGACTGTTTGAACAGAAATTTCTCCAGCGTATCTATCATCCAGATTGTTGTGCTCTGTCATATCTAAATGTTAATTGAGAAGAATCTCATGATCCAATCATAGTCACAGTTTTCCATCGCCTATTTTAAACGTCTAAAAGCCTGTAAGATACAAACACAGTGAAATTTTTCCATCATCCTGATTGGAACATCTAAAAGTTTCCAAATTCCTACGTGTTCCTAACCTCACTCTGCAGACGCGACTTCTGCTTCTCGATGTTGTTGATCTTGACGATGAGGGTCTCGATCTGCTCCTCCTGCTCCTGAATGCGGATGGAGAACTTGCGGCGGATCTCCTCAATCTCTTCAGCGCGGGCTGCAGACTCGGCCTCATACTTGGAGCGCCAGTGTGCGCTCTCACCAGTGGCCTTGACCAGCTGTCGCTCCAGGTCCAGGCGCGCCTCGGATTCCTCCTCGAGCTGCACGCGGACGGACTCCAGGTCGATCTCCACCTGCGGGTGTTGGGGATGGTGTTACTCAATGTTAGGTTTACACTAAACAGGTTAATGTGGGAGTTGCGGCACCAGAAATCTTCGCTAATAATCACTATTATGAGGTGTTGGTATATACCTATATGTGATGATGTTTGAATGTTTTTTTTCACGATTGTTTGGGTAATGCAGATGAATTTTTAAACGTACTTTTTCTTGTATAGGTAGGTTTAGTTGGCACACGTATATTTTTGTATTTGTTACAGTTGATGATAAATATTAGTATAGAACTTTTAAAGGATTGTGTAACGTATGGTGTATGTTACTGAAATAATTTTATTTTTCTACATTTTGCGGCTTCAAAAACTTTGCAGAAAAATTACAACGTAAATAAAGCTGATCGCTCACAGCATGATCGCTGACTCACACCAACATTTGCAACAACTACACTTTTACAAATCACTATCGCAAACCCTACAGTACGTTTTTTAATTCGATGCAAAAAAAAATGACTGTGTTACCGCTATAAAAGCTATAGGTTAACTCGGTAGAAATTTTTTACCGTGAATAGAAGACTCATGTGACCGAAATCGTTATCACATCAAAGACATTAAAATTGAATAACAAATCATCGCAATGTAAGTTATTATCAGAGGTGATCAGATACTCGTGATCACAGCGCATGCTCATGCATGAGCATTCACAGTGCTCAAGCACATACACTGTCCCTGAGACGGTCTTCTTCTTTAGACTATAAGGTCTCTGATAGACGACCTTGTCTTTTAGTGAGACTTAACGGCCGCTTGTCTTATGTTAGGTATATCATTGTGTTAGAATCCTCACCTGGTGCAGGCTGGCCTCGAGCAGCGAGCGCCTCCTCTCCTCGTCCTCCAGGCGGCGGCGTGAGTCTTCCAGCTGGCTGGCGAGCTGGCTCTTCAGGTACACCACATGCTCCATGTTCACCTAGAAAGAAACATCAGGAGGCTTTTAGCTAATATTGCTGTCAGTATATCGTAAGTTAAAGGTTAGCATAAAGGTTATTAGAGAGATTTCTCAAGTGGTTATACGTTTTCTTTTTAAACTATGTTCACTAAAACATAAACAAGTTTAGAGTTAACAAAAGTGTCTGTTTTAACAAAGGTTTTAATTATACAAACTATTTCAGTTTTGTCATGAATTTGGGGTGAACGTTTTGTGCATCATACATAACTCCTTTTTAAATTAGTGTCTATTAAACTGACCTTATTTTCAGTCAAAAATGTATCTACTATGTAATAGTTGCAGGTCTATCCAATATCAATAGGCCTTACCTTAAGGTCCTGAACTTCCTTGATCAGCTCTACATTCTCCTGGGAGAGGCGTTGCTTGTGCGACGTGATATCCACAATGGTGCGGTTCAGCTCCTCAATCTTGATGTGCAGCTCGCTGATGTTAACCTCAAGCTTCTCACAGGTCTTCACGATGGTGATCTTCTCCTTAGTGACATTCTCCACCTGGGCCAGAAGCTCGTACACTTCAGCCTGGAACTTGGACTTCTCCTTCTCGGTCCTGGCGGCAAAGAGACGGGTTGTGTGACTATCTAGCTAGTGCACGGTCTATGGCGGTGACGGATGACGGTCGTTTGATATCGCTCAGCTCAACAAATCGCTCAGTATCGCACAGCTATAAACATACAAAACTAAAAATGAATTCATGCTTGTTGTAACTAAAACCAATATTATGTGGTTAAAATAAATTTTTGAAAGCTCAGAACAAATAATTTTTTGTCCATTTTCAATAGACTGTGGCAGTAAAGAATAGGTTTTTGGCAAAAGACAAAAGTCTGCGTGTAACTTCTTTTGCAGTAACTAAGTAAGTGTATGCCATAAACTTGAACTCTTTAATGCCAACCTTACGGCCACCTGGTTCTCACCTTGCCTTGCCCTTGGTAAGCTGGTCGATTTGCTCCTGGAAGTCATTGACGATCTCCTGGTGTTTCCTCTTGAGCAGATGGGCTGTCTCTTCGGATTCCAGGTGGACGTCCTCCAGCAGTTTGCGGAGCTTGGTCAGCTCGGTGTCACGCTTTCTGTTGATCTCGAACTGGAAATCGAGGTAAGGGCATTTCAAATTTCCGACCCTTTTGCTCCGATGATGAGAGAAATTTGGGCTTAGATATTCAAGGCCACAGAAAGCATTGACAAGTTTATCCTCTGATAGTATTTGGATTGACAAGCGGCAATACCAAAAGTACAAATCTTCAAACAAATTTTCAAGTTACCGCACGTGAAACAAGATGTTATCAGGGTCCAACGCTTTTAAGAAATGCAGCTGTGTTTTGTCAGAATTATGGTTTTTAAGAAACCCATCAGTATCTACGGTAGCTAGTAGGTAGGTAGCTTGCCCAGCTCGATCATGGCCAAATACATCAGCTCGAACCATAAAAAAGTCTGTTTAGAGTAACAGGTGAAGTCATAATTAATAAGAGCCATCGTCCACGATTTGTGTCATTTTTGCCAGCGTAGCATCCTTTTTGCTTTAATTTTTAAGGAACACCCTGTGTACCCACCACGCGTCTGTAGCGCTTTTTAAGACATCGTGGGCGATGGCTCCTAAGGTGGATTTTTACAGAATATAGAGAACAACAAGTCGACAATGTAATATTTGGTTTCCTGTAATTTAAATTATTAAAATTAAAATCGCTTTGGCAAATAATACATTTTCGCATAGCATATCATTTTAAAATAAAATCGCTTAGCTTTCAACTATAAAATAAAATCAATAACATTAGAAGGGTTTTCCGCAAATGTTGTTCCATCCAAGATTGTTTCTTCACTTGCGGTTTCTTCAGTTGTCACTCTTATTATTGACACTTACACTTTTCAAACGTCGTTATTGTGCTGTATCTTTTTAAGTACAATATGACAGAGTTTACAAGAAAGCGCATTCTTATCTTATTATTTAGTTTTTTCAGCTTCTCAGTTTATCGTTTTGTTTTCGTCGTCTTAGATACTTAATTTCTTGTAGGGTTTGACCTTTCATTCAGTGAAATAATGGCTTTAAAGTTTGGACTTTCTTTGCCTTTTTTCGGCGATCTTGAGCTGAAAACTTATCCAAAAAACATCTACACTGTCGTAAAATTACACTTTTGCTGGATTGCGCGCATCAAGTTTACATCTGCAGCTTTCTTGCTAGATCATTTCCATCACCAGGTGTTAATCGCAATCCGAGTTAACAGCTGGTGGTGAAAACTACCTGGCTTCCGAGCTGCATTAGATAAGCCTGATGCATGCTGGCGTCTGTAGGATGCTATGGTATAATTACCTGACTCTCGGCACCGCCTTCAGCTTCCTCAAGGCGCTCGGAAAGTTGGATGACCTGCACGCTCAGGTCTGCCTTCTCCCTCTCAATCTGCAATCGATGTTATAGTATCAAGTTAACTGCACGTCAGCGCGTTATGCGTTAAAACAACGTCTGTTGTTTTGCTATGAGCTGGAATTAATGAATCAATTATATAATTCCACAAACATGCTTGCGTAACAGTAATAGTAATTATAGGACAGAGTACATGAAACTGGTGTGCGTGCATGCAACGACTAATGAATGTCGATGAAGCGAAAGTAATTTGTCCGGATCGTGGCAAGTGGCAGTCCCTGGTAGTAGAGCAGTAGCCTACCCCTCTGGAATACAGGCGTGACCTTATGTAGTCCAGTGTCTAGTGTTCAACACATCACATTACATATGAGTAATATTTTTTAAGTTTGAAAGTTTGTAAATAAAACTAAGACTGTTTTGAAAAGAATTAATGTTTCTTTGTTAGTTTCTTCTCCACGTAATCTATTAATTGTGAAAATAATAACTTTGACCTTCATACTCGTAAAGTCAACATTTTGTTTGAATTTTGAATAATAACCCACAAAGAATTTTTTTTTTGTTTAACAGGTCCTCGATTCTGTTAGTGCATTATAGTTCAATTACAGTTACATGGTCGGGTCACTTGCATCACTGGTGACATTTTATTTAATTCCCTTGAAGCCCAGAATTACTGATACGCGTGCTCGTGTGACTAAAAGCGGCAATGAAATGAAATCGACGCGTTCATGCAATTGTCATTGTACCACCATTCATTTGCGGAATCAGGGCCCTTTTCTCCTTCACTTCTTTTTTTAGATATTTTGTCCACTTCACTGCCTGTACCATTTCCCGCCTACATTTTCCGTTCAATCTTTATTATTAACAGATTAACAGTACCTGGGGAGGAGGAGGCCGTCTTACAGCGATTAGATGTTAAGTCAATTAGTAATGTAAACAATAAAGTTAAGAGACTGGAAAATTTTAATGTTCACATTGGAATTAACATTAATATGAACTTCTACATAGGTAAGAATTCGTCTATCGTGGTTCCAAACTGGGATATTCTGTGCAACCAGTAATTGCAAAACAAACATGGAAATACACGTTAATAATTGTATAAATCAGTTACAGCGAACACCAGCGGGAATCGAATCCACGGTCTTAGCTTGTTTAGTCAAGTTAGCTATGACAATGAGGCAATAATTGAAAGTAGGTAGTAAAGTAGCTTTGATAGAATGTAATTAGGTATTTATATAATGAATGCATTTTGTATTCAACAACAAAAAATGTCAACAAGGTTCAGTGTGGGAACTTTAGAAATTAAAAAAAAATAGCCTTTGAAAGGGATGGCTTTGTATAGTACTTCCTGTTGTTTATTATTTTAATACGATGTTCGACAATGCCCCGTAAATTGAGAGAAATAATCGTCAGCAAAAAATCGGATTAAAATTATTAAATTTTGGTGCCTCTGCCTCGGGGATAACGGGCGTGAGTTTATTTATATTTATTATTTAAAATAATTTTTAATCAGATTTTTATATTAACCATGTTTAATCAATTTCTTGTTGACAATTATGCCCCCCAATATATGGACGTAAATGGTTTTTTTGTTACATCCTGTAGGGTGTACAGGGTATGTTATTTCGTGGGAGGACATTACAATTTTAACTATATCAACCACTTATGTGGTGCATGCAGTGAGTAATGATTGTTGATAACTTGAAGAAGGATTGTCAGGATCACCGCGAGTAGGAAACCCCGGTCCCTGTCCTACACTTTCGGGACCAAGGTGTGAATTTATCTATGTATATTAGTGCCTCAAGATAGTATTGTATAGACAAGCGGAAAAAAATTACTTAAAAATGAAATATCACAATATCATACCTATATCGTTTGAGGAATTGAGATAGCACAAAATAATATCACAATCACATAAGACACATACCATAGTGATGTCCATACGTTGAATGGCAAAATCACATGGCTATCGGATGCGCCAAGCACCCGAGGAAACCGCATGATTGGACCTCGAGCTGCTCACAAATTTTATGCAACTCATTTAACAATTTGTGAGCAGCTTCAAAGCTTCTTCAGCTGCTCACAAATTTGCTTGGTATCTTATTTAGATATCAAACCAGGTAAAGCCCTGCTGAGCCCTGCGATATAAGCGACTAGTATGCGAACCAGAGTTCAAAATTGTTTTGTGTTATATTTGAAGTGTTATATTCGTGTCATTTGTAATGCTTCTTTCTTTAGTGTGATATTCGATGTGATAATGATTGTGTGATATTGCATTTGTAATATTACGAGCATTACTTACACATATCTAGTATTGAAAAATGTTGGGAATTTCCTATTAATTCAGAAAAACGACGAATTTATAATTAATGACAATACTTATATTGAATTAATGATATACCTTTTTTTGTTTTCTACGGCCCATATTTTAGCCAATACAGCAAACCCATGAAATTTTAGTTCCTAAACTTTCTGAGCTTCCTATAGATATTATTCCCGTTAGTAATTCGGGATTCATGCGCTGTTATTGTAAAAACACAGTTGAATGCGGAAAGTTTATGATGTTTCATGCTATATTTTATTGGATCAATAGGAAATTCCTGCAAATTATACATATCTGAAAGAAAGTTCGCACACAACATTGGGCTACTTCTAAGCTGACTATACTACCATAGTCTACAGGTTTTTGTTTTTATTTGGTCTAGCCGTTAAGGCGCTTAACTACCAATACAGAGGTCGTGGGTTTGGTTCCCACTGGGGGCCGTCGTACATTTGTACAAAAAGGCCTCAGTCTGAGCGTTTATGTTTGTGATGACCTTGCCTAGTTACCATAGCACAGGGTATCCTAGTTCAGGACCAGGTCAGGTGATTGTGTTGTGTGGAAGTTATTATCATTATCAAGACTCGATAACATCAATAGAGAAAACTGGAAAGCAATTGATAAGTTTTTCAGGCCACCAAGCGTGCTGACCTCAGAGGGAAGAAGCTTATGCAGGCAGAAAACTGTATTAAAAGGCTGTATAAATACTCGTAGACCCGTGAGTAAAATCTTAGCACATTTTTAAGTCATCAATGAATACCTAGGAATCTCAAATTGGCGCATTCCCATAATTATGCAATAGCGGAATCCGACAGTCGGTCGGGTGGCTAAAAATACGAGGCAGTCGGTGTCTCACTGCGGTGACTACCACCCGAGGTATGCTCGGGGCTATTATTATCTATATTTCGATATATTGTGGCATTCTCGGCTGAAGGAAGCGTCATTTGGCCCAGTTTCAAAAGTGAGACCTGAGAGCGAGTGGGGTTTTAAGAGAATGCTTTCGCCTACTGGCTATTTATAGGCGTTCGGAGTTCGCGCGCGCGCTGCGCGTCCGAAATAGCCGCGACTCGCGGACGCGATCGGGTGACGAGCGAGCGCGAATCTTGCGCACTCCGATGTTATTGATCATAACGATAATGATAATGAACTCATTGCTTTCACACTCTCTGTTTGTGTATGTTATGCTTAGTCTGCGAGGGGAGGATTGGCCAATTTGTATGCCGATTGGGTGTGTGTGCTGTTTTGTTCGTATGTGTAATGAGTACTTCAGTTAAGCAATCCATGGAGCTTTCCAAGACTTAAACGAAGTTAGCACAAAAGTTAGCACTAAACACACAAAACTTTTTAACGAAGAAACTTTTGTAACTTCAAAAGTCGTCGTTTTACCACGTAAATTCAGCCCGACATGAAAAATCCTCGGATTACGTCACGCACAGGAAAAGCTCTTCCACGCTCGGTTAGTTAGCAAAGCACTTTACACCCTCATTATTGGAGGCACTGCATCCGGAAGTGTGACGTCACCACATTAGGGGTCGAGCGGTAAAAATAGCGCGCGCGCACCTGCGCGCCTTAGCAGGCTCGGATCGCGTTTCAGAAACGTCTTTGCAAATCTTACCCTCTGACGCAGCTCCCTTTCGGATTCCAGATCATCTTGGATCAGACGAATCTTGTCCTGCAAAATTTGAAAGGGGTTAAACCCTGCACTGCACGTATACGTTTTTTATCAGAGAGCACTGCACAACGGACCTCCAGCCTCGAGAGAGCGCTCAGGTCGGCACTGTACTCGATGTTGACGTCGGTGGTGCCGCCGCCGCTGCTGCGGTACGTATATTTTGAGGTCTTCGCCACGGCAGACATGGTCGCAGGTTCGGTGGCTGGGCGCTACGTTACCGCTCAGGCGACGGTCGACTAGTGAGAGACTGCGCGCGCGACGCCGCCGGCCGCGCCGCCCGCCCCCGCGCCCCGCCCGCGCCGCTCCAGCGCCCTGGAGCACGGATCGTGTTACCACACCCCGCGCACCCCCCGCCCTAAGCCTTTTATAGGCACGCGCGCCAACCTTAACGCCTAAATTGTTCCGCAATTTATTCCCCCTTTTTCTCATCCCTTTGCGGTTTTTGGTGGGGGTTGGGGATGCTATAGATACCATAGTTTTCTCGCGCTGCGTGTTGGCGCTTTCATTATTTTCGGCGCGTTTTCTTTGATGTCACTTCTATTTAATAAACACTTGATGAAAATGGTACCTGTTTAATTTACTTTGCTTTTGTTTTACATCGTTATTAATATTTTTTAATTTATTGGAGGTCATTATTTTTTTATAGATTTTTCCTATGTATTTGTTTACTCCAGCGGCAGTCGGCAGTAGCAATGAACTTGCGCGTTGCCGCTATCAAAGCGGTATCACTGATGCGTTTCATTGGTGATATAGTTCTATACATCATACCTACGATATTTATTATTGGTTCGCAGCACAGTAAGCCAGCATTTTAGCACTGTTTGTCTAGTCCTTAAATGACTCGGAATTGTTTTGTGGTATCTTTGTCATACAAAATGACAGAAAAAAATTATGCTTATTAAAATAAAATTACATAAATAGGAATGTGTGTGTAGAAAGTGGAATGAAAAAAGCAGCAAAGATTTCCCGTAGGATTTATGAAAAAAAAACTTTTTGTTTATTTGTATCTCCATTTTGCTTAGCCTTTTAATCTGTTTAGAAGTTATTTACCGCGAAGCTATTGTAAGATTAACAAAATTAAATATAGGTACGATTGTAATTAGATTTCTTTATTACCTATCTATGTGTTGTTGTTTTTTTTGTAAGGATACCCTATTTCGTGTAAATTGTGAAACAATGAATCAGGTTTCACTGTTAGGACGTTTTTCTTAAATATGGGTATATGGAGGGTGGATGAGCGAGTTTCTTATAAAAAGGTTACGGAAGAAAAGTAAGTACTTTAAGTGTCCCGTCATAGAATTGACATATCCTCTAATATACAGAAGTTTATGGTGTGACATACCGGGAACAAAGGACATAATCTATTTCGATGGACATTCGTATATAGCTACTTATTTTTTACTATGGAAATAGCAGAGGTCCCTATTAGAAAGAAAACACTTAAAGATATGCACACATTTATAGGTATTTAAACTTGTCACATTCCCAATTAGTATAAATTACAGTGAATAAGTCGCACACGAGAACTTAATTAACTTAACATTACTCGAGTAATTTACTTTACAAGATTATAATACGCCCTTCCCGCTAAAAACCTGTAAGCGCCTCCCTTTCTTTTTTTTCACATGAAGGTTTAATACCTACACGTTTAACTAGATGGCCAAGTAAATTTCAATACTGTTAAATTAGACAATGTTTTTGATGAACAACAAAACAAAATCTAACAACTATTAATAGGTAGCTAATTAATTACGTCCTAAAGCATAGCTGACACTACGAGTAGGCTGTTTTTCTTTAGCGCATACATCATTTTTTGCCTCGACTCGAAAGCTACCTATACTGAAAACTAGAACAAAGTACTATTGAATTTCCTTCTAAATTAATGAAAGTACTTTAAATAATCTGGGAAACACTTAGATATAAAATAAGACAATGGGCGCATCTCTCTGAGCGTTTACATGGTGTGGGGCTTAAGGGTCTACCCGTTGCGAACTGGCGCTACCGATGGATAAAATCATATCTTGTTTTCCTACACGTTCCAGCAAGACGTAAAAATCATTCATCTCAATGCTGAGGTCAAGAATTTTACCACCTAGACAAAGAATTGACTGTTTTACATTTGACAATACTCGAGCTTTTATATAGATATTGAACACTTTATTTTACATAAAAAACGGAATTAAACAGATATTTTATAACCTACCAGTACACACAGCTACATGGTTGTTAAGGTAATGAAGAAATATAGTCGGCCCAAAAAAGCTTCCTTGAAAACCTCAAACAGTGGGTCCGATGTAAGCTACGAAGCATTCCGTCAGGAAATTTGAATCGAATTTTGAAGATGATAGACCATAGTTATATGAGCATGTTTTATTCTTTGAAAATTGTGATAAATTTTAAATATTACATTTCAAATTTTAAATATTACATGTATATAACTAACTTAGCTGTGAAAGAAAAAGTGATCTAGGCTGAGGAGTTAAATAGGTCCATTATACTTTTGTAGAGAATATTATAAGTGAAATGAAATGTTCAATGAAAGATCCGGTAATAGACCCTTAGAGCTTTCAACCTTTGAGAGGAACGTCATATAGTTATGAAATGGGAGTCTTCCCTGCACAACGCATGTGATTTGCAATACCAATCTTTTCAACGGAATAGTATAATGCAAGTTTATGAGCTGAAAATACCGGCCGGGAACGCATGGGCAGCGGTGTGAAATGTTTTGGAATTTCAAAATTATCCACGAGCTGTGATACAGAGACGCGCTATTTATCATCAGTCTAATTCCAGCGTGGGGTAGGCAGCCGGAAAAGTGTTTCAGCTTTCGGGAAAATTGAACTCAAAACTTTAAAAGGACAAGACAACATTTATATTTACAATCCCATTTGGGACCGTCATACATTTGTACAAACAGCCTCAGTGTGGGTGTTTTTCCATGTTTGTAATATCCTTACCTGGTTACCATATTAGCACAGGGTATCCTAGTTTGCAACCTGGTCAAGTGGTTGTGTTGTGTGGAAGTTATTATTATCTTTATATGTAAAATCATAGGTGTTACTAATTAAAATATTCCTCCTGGATGTGTTGAACACTAGACACAGTTATCCTCTGATTAAATTTAATATTAAACTACTATTTAAAGCCAGATATCCTTGTCTTCCAAATAATAATCAATGTAACCTGCAAATGAAGTCTTTAGTTAGTTTTAGTTTAGTGGCTTTACTGGTTTTAATAACATTTTATTCAAAAAGAATTAAAACTTTATCTTTGGGTCAAGCTACACATAATGTAAGTGGCACAGTACGATCACGATACGACATCAACCAGGGAAACAATTCCCTTCAAAGAAAAATATCCTTTCAAATACTAATTAGTATTAACCCCGTCATTTGTACAATATTTAGTGCAATACATATATTTTTAATAATAATAATAATAATATATTCTTTGGAAACAGTACAGATTGCGGCTCAGATTCCAGAGACATTTCTGGAAAGCTCCGCTGCTCCTATTTTTCCAAGCGGCAGTACTGCGGCCTGAATCGGCGCCCGCGCAGGTGGGAAAATATTCGGTTATATTCGTACCTGCCGCGAAGTGGGCCGAGCGGCGGCGGCGCGTGGGACAGTAAAATTGCTGTGTCAATTTATTTTTCATGTTTAGTTTATTTACTTCGGACTACCATTTTTTACGATTTATGTACCTATTTTGTCTTTGCTCGGTTACTATCCTAGTTTTGACCAGCACATAACCAAGACCAAGAAAAACCAAGCAATTTTTCTTTAAAAATTGCTTGTTTTTTAATCCGCGTCGTAGAAATTATTGATGAAAATTTGATGGCTGATAATAATAGAAAAGAAAAGACATTGATTAAAATTGTCACAGAAACACAAAGACGTAACAAAACTAAAAAATAAAAACAAAACAATCGTGGAAAAAAAAATTCTCTTGACATATTCATGCACACACGCATACACACACACACAGACACACAGCAATATTTCTTATTTCCATAAATTATATGTTTGTAGAAAGGTGGGCCCACCTGACATAGATATTTCATTTGTAAATTAGGTAAAGAAATAACAACGGTATGTACTTATTATTTTTATACGTTAATTTTTGGAGGCATCAGACCGCAGCCTAATCCATGAACCAGTTCATCGAAAAAAGTTATATGAAAGGCAACCTAATTTAGAATTATTAAAATCATGTGCCCGCATAGATGCAACACCTACATTCAAACCTTGACTCGCACACGTCAGCAGCAATCCTACTGGCATGTTCCCCGCGAGCTTTACGAGCCCCCCTCCCCCACCCCTTCGTGACTCACCGCGCCACGGAAATTATATCTCTGACTCAAACGGTGTTTACTGGTCAGCGCCTTATGCGAGATTTTATTACTATGAAACGAGCTGCCAGACTAGCTGAGTTGAGCAGAGTTTAGGACATGTTAAAAAAGTGGAACTAAAATTCGATCAAAATCGATCAACAAGTAGGAAGACAATGTACAATGAAAGCAATATACATTGCCATGATCTTTTTATTTATTTATTTGCCAAAAACTTAGAACTAACATTACAGGGGATCCCTATTGCGTTAACCAGTTTCATAGTTAATTTAAAACTTAATCTTATAAAAACTTATAAAAACTCAATCTATTTACAACTAATACCTATTACTACAACATAACACAAAAGAGTTACTTTTGTGAATTCATTCAGAGAACAGAAAAATATGTGTAAAATAAAAATATTGAAAGCCCGCGTGAGAGGCGAGTTCTGCAGCAGACAGACAGCGGCGGCGCCACACGCAGCGCTCCCGCGCACACAGACCGACCGTCTGTAGCACTGCTTTGTTGCACACCACCCCACGCAGCAGCTTTATTATGTAGCTGGCCAGAGCTAGATCCCTTCTCACCTCCAATGTATTGTAGCCCACCATACCTAATATGAATAAGGTGGGGTACATTAACGGGTAGAAGGGATATACCCCATACAGCTTGAGATAGAGCAACCTGACAAATTTATTTTGAATTCCAACGAATTGAAGTTCCAACATGAGCCTATATTTAGCCTCATGTGGACTCCAAATGACTGCGTTACATTCTAAATGGCTTTTTACAATTGCTTCATATAAGGCTTTGATAGCGGCAATGTTAGTAAAATTTTTGGTCTCCCTCATAAGAAACCCGAGATTTCATTTCTGTAAGACTTCTCACAAACCGCCATGATATGGTCTCTGAAGGTCAGATCAGATTTAAATCGGACACCCAAATCCTTGACCTCAGTGACACGCTGCATTAAGACTCCATCTACTTGGTACTGTAACTGTACAGTACTGTAACGAGGTAATCGCCTCGTTGCCTTTTTATCATTTTCGGCCATCTACTATTCCAAATTTAATTAGTATCTGACTTTTGCTGCAGTGTTCGGAAGTATCTGGCTCAGATTATCCTCAGATTCCATCTAAGCTGCACCTAAACGTCATTCTTTTTTCTGTTTTTCACTACCTGGAGTATCTTATTTCAACGTTATATATAAATCATCATTAAATATTTACAAAGGGCACATAATTGTGCCTTTCCTTTACATTATAAATAAAACTTAATTTCACCGTGCCCCTGGATACCCCCTTTTCATTTTACGGATCGCACCCTACAAACTTACCAACTGCGACAGTACTGATGGTGGTTCGGTAACCGTGCTCGGCTAAATGTTATTACCTGGCACTTAGATGCGTTGAAATACAGTCGGTTCTCCACACTCCACGTCACAACTCTGTCGATGTCTTCCTGCAGTCTGAGACAGTCGGAGCTTGAGATCGTCGGCAAAGAGAAGGCAAGCCGACTCCCTAACCACCTCAGGAAGGTCATTGACCATAAAAATGAACTCTAGGGGTCCCAGATTGCTACCCTGACTAACTCCAGATCTTGTGTAGTATGGATCCGACCTATGACCGCCGCAGTCCACGTACTGCTGCCTGTCCCTCATGTAATCAGCAAAAAACTGAAGTGTATGAGGAGTGCAGCAGACGCGCGCCAACTTTGTGAGCAATATATCATTGTCGACAGTGTCGAATGCCTTTCGGAAATCAAAATAAGCTACATCAACCTGTCCGCCTGCATCCACTGCTGGTGTCAGCCGAGTCATCAGATGCAACAAGTTGCCTGTGGAAGCCATACTGTGCTTCACTGAGCTGCGCTCTCACCTGCAGATGCAAAGAATGATGTATAGCTGACTCGAATACTTTCGCAGGTGTGCACAGCACGGCCACCGGCCTGTAGTTACTGGTCTCTGGTCCCCACGCCCCTTTGGAACCGGTACTACTCGAGTCAGCTTCCACTGCTCAGGGAACTTTGCAGCACCAAGGCACACATTAAAAACGTGCAGCAATGGATCAGCCAACACCTGGCGAAAATCCTTGAAAATTAACGGCGGTATGCCATCTGGCCCTATGGAGCGCTTTGGTCCCAATCGCGCCAGTGCATAGTGCACGTCCGCTGGTTCGAGACTGGCTACATGCGCCCACGCACTGCTCCCCGCGCCCGCTGCTTATAATGACGACGTCTGTTGGCGCAGCAGTAGGCGCTCCTGCCTACCATGCAAGAGGTCCCGGGTTCGAAGCCCGGCTGGTGACAAAAAAAACCCCAAGAATGGGATGTTTACATGTTTGTGATGTCGCTGTTTCTGGTTCGCACGACAGGATATCCTAGTGTGGGGCAAGAAGCAATGTAGTGCCTGTATGTAAATGTTTATATCTATGGTAGGTTTGAATTGCATTATGAAGATGATACATGCCACAGTTGTATGAACATGTTTTATTCTTTGAAAACTGTGATAAATTTCAAATATTACTTTGTTGCTGTAGGCCTGAGGGATTAAAATTAAATCTCTAATCATCTAATTCTGACATTGTAGCGTGACATAACTCCCGAACCTCTCCGTCATGCTACCCATAGGCGCCCTGAAGTTACCAAGTAGCCTGCTACGCGCTACAAACGAATCAACCGCGGCGTAGCTCCTCTACGAAAAACGTAGCTGGTTACAAACGCAGGGGCGGCGTAGGATCGAGCTCCTTTTTTGTCTTAATATTATACTTATCATGCAATACAGAGTCTAGTCTAACTAATTACGGGCCTTTAGCTGTTTTGCCTTCAGGTATTTTTATTTTTAACTGTTTTACCCTATGTAGGTGGCCTTGCGTTGGATTATTTCATTAGAGAGGGGCAATTAGTAGAGACTTATATTTTTATTCGTAAAACTCTTACGTGCCCTTGAAAAAAATGGATTACATCGATTTCTGTTTTAACGCTGCGCCTTTCGATTCCTGGCGTTGAGATTTTTCCTTTAATTCCTTTGCCGCCAGCGGGTGGTATCGATACGAGTTAACAAGTACACACTACTTGAAACATATCTGTTATTGGCAATAAATCTTCTCCACTACAGACGGCCCCAAGGCAGCGGCTAACGTTATACATAACTGTATGTACATTGACATTCAACAAGCAGAATGTAAATTCTTTACGTTGAAATAAATTCTTGATTCTTCTTGATGAATAGTCAATAATAGACAGGACCAGGTTTCATGGCCCCTAATTTGTATACAACTACGAACTACTTGAGGTTCCAATCGTTCTTATCAATCCTTTGCATTTGCCTATGGGTCATTTTTATTTAACTGTATGTTACTTCAAATTATCATATCAATAATCAACTTAAAAAAAAAAACAAAAAATACCCGAAACAATCGTGCGCGCAAAGACTAAAATGAATCTCGATGAAGGGAAAGTGATTTTTCAGGTTGCAGTCCCTGCTCTCTGCCTACCCCTCTGGGATACAGGCGTGTATGTATGTTGCTAGTTAAACATTATTTTTTTCTTTTTAGTACATTAATTGTCAAGTCCAGTGGTGGGCAAACTTTTTTAATGGGCCACAAAGTTTAAGAAATTCTAGAGGAGGGCCAGAATTATAGAACGCTAGCGGCTAGTTTAGCTTCAGTTAAAGGTTATGCATCTAATTTTCTACTAAGTAGAATCTACTTTATACTTCTCGACCGTCAAAACGTAGTTATAGTGGGCCATATACTATCCATGTCGATGGACTCTGGGGCCGGATTAAATACTTTTTCGGGCCGGAGTTGGCCCGCGGGCCGTACTTTGCCCATCAGTGTCAAGTCAATCGATATTTATTACCTACTAAGAGAGTCAAGAGGTAACTTGATGGCTTTTGATGTAAAATAACCCCTGGTACTAGATAACGATAAACTTTTGACTGCCTCGTCGGCCTAGCCGTTAAAGCGCTTATTTACCAAAGCAGAAGTCGACGGTTCGATCCCCACTGGAAGCTGCCATACCTTTGTAGAAATGGCCTCAATCTGGGTTTTTTTCCATGTTTATAACGTCTTTGCCTGGTTACCATAGCACAGGGTATCCTAGTTTCGGACCAGGGCCTAGATTCTGCTAATACATTGTAGTACAATGACAACTGAATGAACACGGCGATTTAGTTTCATTGACGCTTCAAGTCAACGCGATGACCTGTACCAATAATTCTAGTTGTCAATGGCATGAAAAAATACGCCACGCGACCAGACCGTGCATCTGTGATCGTACTATAATGCACTTACGGAATCGAGGTACAGGACAAGTGATTAGATTAGAACCAATCAATCAATTATTGCAGACTAAGTGTAAATAGGTGGTATACATTTTATAGTAACTTAGGACTTAGTCACCCTTTACGGGTATTGCACAACGGGTGCAACGGGTTTAATTACTTTAGAACTCTCTATTATTATTATTTATTTTTCTATGTAGTCCTAAATTTTTGTCCAACTAGGCACTCCTAGGTGAGACTATACCTCAGAACACTAAACCGATGTCCTTGCCAAATTACCGAGAACATTCTGCCCGTTGTTGACCCAGATGCTAGGAAACTTATTTTTAGGCAAAAGCACATCGACTCATTTCTTTGTTCGATGCGAAAATAGGTCTTATGAGTAACGATGTTGTAATGACTTCATAAATATGCCTTGAAAGTAGAGTACACAGGGTTACTTTTTAAAACCCCCCGTGCATTTAAAAACTGAAGCTTACACAGAGTGTAAATTAACAAAAACGAACATACATCCGAATATGAGGGGTTTTAGATAGATACTTTATTTGTAAGTTTCTTTGTAATGAATAGGCTCAAAAACTACTAGGCCGATTTTAACCTTTCTTTCACCATTAGAAACCTACATTATTCGTGAGTAACATAGGCTGTACCTATTGGATTTTCAAAAAGTTAAAAGTACGAAATCTCGAATAATGTTTTAAATGGTTTTGTGTGTTTTTTTTTTGTTTTGAGTATTGTGTCGTTGAATAAATGAATTTTCTTCTTTTCTTCTTCTTCAATATTAAACTAGTAGTTCCAAAACAATATTATTTTTTTTGCACCGCTTGCCTTTATAGACATTTAGTCGGAAATAATTTATCTTTGGTGTCGAACTACTGAAAACTGAAGAGTCCAACTTGCTGTCGATTGTACGAACAGCAAACATTCATGTTTTCATCAACGCATAGTTAACTGAGGCGATAAAGTATATTTTAGGCTTTAGCACGCTGTGGCTCGCGGCAGTGCAATGTTCTTGAAATAAGCACAAAACGTTTAGTGTATCACCTCAATAACACACATTTTGGCGACGTAATTCCTTTGTAAATAACAATTGACGTTCATAAAGGAAACATTTTGTTTGAATTTTGAATGAGAACATTTTAATTTGAACAAAGTTTGGCATATTATGTATTCAAATTAATGAATACACACCAAACTTTTTTGTAAACACTTCTTGGAAGCTGAACAACAAAAGGGTGGATGAAGAAATGACAGCGAGCTGTCTGCTGTCATTGATGCCAATGTAAAATATATCTAAAGAGCAATATTTAAAGCCGTGTGGGAGCAGAGTCGTGTAAGTGGGCTATGACCTTCAAGCTAAGCGTCCACTGCATCGGAATCGATCCATACAAAGCGGACGGATTTGTTACTTTGTATTGATTTATATAGTATTGCATGCACTGGATCGCATTTCTGCGCCGGAGAGCGATATTTCTTCCGATGACGTCATCCGCAGCCGACGCGTTTTGCGGATCCCGATCAGTGCTGCCACTATAGCCACTTTTTAGCTAGATCTGGCCACATTTACAAACAATTTAGCTATGAAAAAAATATTGGTATGAAAAATTATAGTGAAGTTCAAATAATTTAATACGGGACATATGAATGTACCCGAAAAATCTCTTTTCATCTTCTACTAAATCATAATATTATAATGTATGAAATTCTCCGAAAATAGGTCTTTTGAATTTATTTTATGAACCCACATATTTCGTTTCTTTTGTTTTTCTCCTCCTCAGCTGGCAACAAACAACTACTGACAACAATAATATCGTCGTCACTACAAAAAACGCCTGGTCTCGGTTGACCTATTCAACAACTCGTTGGCTCAATTCAAGACAGTGGTGTTGTACTCTGATTGCGATTCTAGCAAAATAATAATGTGATTTTCTAACCTGTTGAGTGGTTTTGCCTATTTCTCTTTAGTAAGTTGTTTTTTTTTTTCTTTCGTTTTGTTATTATTTTGTGTGCACGTTAGACGATAGCAAATGCCTCGCACGTCTACACTACCTGCCCTAAATATAAGTGAGAAATGTTTAATAGGGCAGATAAATTAATTCCCTGGATGTTGTACACCGTTGAATATCCACTATCTGTGCCTGTATTTTCTCCAAATAATCAAATTAAATTAAACTATCCTTCATTGCGAATACACGTGCACAGGCGAACTCAATTGCTTTGAAAATACCGATATTGCCGACGAAAAATCCGAATGCCTTTCGGTATTTTGTGAATGCCGACGCCTCGTACGGTGCGTACGCTCCGGCTCCGATGCCGTGGATGATAGCTTTAGAGGAGAAACCATTTTTTTTTCGGTTGCGAAAATTCAAAGAGTCACAGGGACTTTTGGAATTTTTGCGCTTTTATTTATCGTCCAGGAGAGTCCCAACCCCTGTAAAATGCATCCTATACATGAAATAAAGAAATTTTGTATTTTTGTAACCGCGAATACAAAACTCCATCCTATTTTTTTCCTTTTTACAGCCCTATATCCACTACAACAGATAAAACAAACATATAAAGCGTGTGTAACGTGATGGGTTGAGAGACTATAAACTACTTCAGTTTAGTAAAAGGTATTTATTCGTCAAACATGAGAAATAAGGTTATTACATTGAAATACGCTCTGTACATGTTTCGTCCATCGGGTCTTTTAATATTTTAGAGAGAACACCACTGTTTGTCATTAAATACATATTATCTCTGTCACGCAACACTTTCCATAATACCTATTTATGGCATTTAAGATTATATTACGTAGTAAACAAAATTTTTTAGTCTCAAGTAAAATATGTATAAAACAACAATTATCAACCAGTCAAATATTAAGTAGTTTCAAAGTTAAGTTTGAATCTCTACACTTACGGTCATATAGTTACTAAAAAATCAGTCAGTTACAAATTCTCATCTATATTAATAATTTCGTACCGGTCTACGGTGGACTCGAACGAAATGCACATCAAATTGAAGAGTGTAAATAATTTGTCGATCCGAGTCGACAACTTATCGGCGGAAAATTCGGATTATGAAGTATTTTCAATATAAAAATGAAGAAATTTCTATATTAGCGTTGCGAAGTAAACATGTCAATGTTACAAATGTTACTATGGCGTAACGTCACGACGTGTCACAGGTGCCATTGTGAACTCTATGGTCTAATTTCGTGACACCATAAAGCAAAGCAAGAGTCCACATTTTATCCGAGCGAAACCGGGGTTTCTGGGGATGCCCATGTCAAACTCTCGTATATTTTGTATTCGCAGTATTGGCTCTACGTGTACGTACTCTATTTTCATCTCGTTGTAAGCGGCTACTCTCTCTTAATCTGATGTCTTAAAATACATTTCGTCTATCACGTCGGGTGCAACAGGTAGTGACGGTATAGGGAGGGAAATGATAATGCTGACACTTCCAAGAACACTAGAGGTAATTACAACTATGGTTAACAGGTCTATTTTAAGTGGAAAGGTTCCGAGTCAGTGGAAAAATTCAGTAGTGACCCCCCTGCCAAAGGTCGACCAACCAAATGAACCTAAAGATCTTAGACCTATTAGTATTCTCCCGTTTATGTCGAAAATATTAGAAAAGGCGGTATACTATCAGCTATCGAATTACATAGAATGTAACAATATATTACCATCTCTGCAGTCGGGTTTTCGCATTACTTGATGTTACCGACAACATACTTGCAGAGCAGGATGCTGGTCGAGGTACGGTACTGACTTTATTAGATTTCTCACGAGCGTTTGATAGTGTTCATATTCCTCTCTTGCTGTCGAAACTAGTTTACTACGGGCTGGATCAAAGTGCTGTAAGTTGGTTTAGTAGTTATCTGAGTGACCGGTACCAATCCGTAATGCTTCGAAGATGTGATGGTGCAGATCTTGTCTCCGTGCATAGTATGTACCATCAGTATGCAGACGACCTGCAAGTATACATAGCTGAAGTCCCAGATAAGATGCCGCAGGCATTGGTAAAACTGAATGAGGACTTAGCCAGGATAGCCGAATGGTCTCAAAAAAACGCGCTCAAGTTGAAACCTAACAAAACTAAATTCATGGTACTGGGACGAAGACACAGATAAGTAAAATCATTAACGCTTCACCTAGTCTACAGATACTAGGTAAAAGTATTGATCGTGTTGAGCAGGCGAGGAATTTGGGCGTTATCATGGACAGCGAGCGGCGATTTGAGGCTCATATTGCGAGTCTTGTGAAAAACTGCTTTTGTAGATTGAAAATTCTGTACAAAATTCGTATTACTCAGTGAGAAGGCCCGTATAACTGTATGTGAGTCTCTAATTCTTTCACGGCTTAACTACGCGGACTTGGTTTACGGGCCTCGACTGTTAAACAAAACCCAACGTCTAATTCAGCGGGTACTGCATGACGCATGCTGCAGATATTGCTATGACGTTCCTTTCCGTAGTCACGTGACTCCATATCTCAACAAAGCATCTATGCTAAATGTGGCTTCGCGTAGGCTTTTACATCTTGCTTCACTCATGTTTGATGTTATCCACTATAAATGCCCACAATATCTTTATCACAAACTTAAGTTTTGTCAATTTGCGTCTGCGCATCCCAGATCAGCACGGCAGCCACTTGAGGTCCACAGACACCGCACAGCAGCTTTCACTGGCTGTTTTCGCTACCACGCAACCAAGTGCTGGAACAATATTCCTCCACCCATAAGGCAAATTCCAGTGAAAATAACGTTTAAAAAACATTTTAAAGCTTACGTGCTTGATTCACAAAAACTGGGAGTTCCTATGCTCTTGACGTAGTGGGTGGCGGTCTCATGACAGTGAAAGTTTGGATGTTTGAAGTGGTATTTTGTGTTATCTGTTCTTTCTGAATATAAAAAAAATCTAGAAATTAATTAGTATTTTATTAATTTAATGTTTTAGTCTTCAAAAGTGTAGGTACTTAATGGTCTTAGCCACGGCAGTTAATCATTAATTAAGTCATCTGTCCCATTGTCTAACGAAATGTAACAATTATCCTACTAAGTTGCATTTTTATATGATGTTTCTAACTACTTCATTAAACATGAAATGTAAAAAAAAGAGGTACCTATATAATGCATAATATATTTCTTGCGCACACGTAGTTAGTATTAGTTTAGTTTGTTATATATAATTTGTTTTTTGTTTTTAAGTTACACGCGCTGCGCTGAAAATCAGCGCTGTTTTAGGATAGATCTGATTCTATCCAACAGCATTATGCTGAGCGTATGTCCGATTGTCATGCAATACGACTGATTTGACCTTGTATAAATCATATTAGTTTAAGTTTACAGTTAATTTCTGTCTACAAGCTGTAATATATCCACTGTAATCCTTAAAACATTTGATATGAAGTAAACAAAGAATAGTAGCGATATGAACGATGAACTCATGAGTTAAAGTCAGTAATTTAAACTGTTTTTAACATACTGAAAATCTTAATCGTAATCGCATGAAGGTATTTTTTTAAAAGCTGAAGGCAAAAAACCTACTTAAAAAATCCACGATTACTTTACGACCATTTTTTACGAAAAGTAAATGATAGACCGATGTTCTATGTATTTTCTCCTGCGTAAAATATATCAGAATCTATAAAGCCAGAGCTGATTTTTTAATTTTCATCATCACCATCTATTTACATTTTTAAGTCATTTGACATAGGCCTCGGGATCATGGTTTTCTAAACTTTCCGGAATTGAATTTTGTTTTGAATTAACCCAATGATTGATGATGATTACATTTTTTTCTTTATTGACCGATTACACTCAAATTAGGTATGGGGACCACTGAAGTCAAATCCGGGATCCGCAGTGAGAATAGCGTTAGTTCACACATCGCGGAATCCGTGCGGATGCGAATCGCGCGGTTCTAAACGCAAGTGTTCAGACAGGCGCGGATGTAAATGCGGAGTGTCGTAATCCGCATAGAGTGACAGTGAGTCACTCCAATAATGGAAATCGAAGAAACAACATGTGTACCTCTGTAAAAACGAAAGAAAAAATAAACAGCAGTATTGGGTGCATCCAATATTACGTGATAGGCTCAGCCATGCTCAGTTTCAATATTAGAATATTCTGTACATTGGATTTGGATGTCCCACAAAGCAGGTCTTTTTTCCACCTCATCGATGAATAGCTCGGTGTCGAAGCGATACGTGCGGCTTCCGCGGAGTAACTGAACGCGCTCTAGGCATGTCAAGTAAATAGATCCGAACGGCGACCGCGCGAATCCATTTTCAAGCGGTTGAGTGGCGGTAACCGAGTGGGTTGTCAATCCGCGCGGAAAAGTATGAACGAATTAATAGGCGCTAATGAAAATAAGATCCACGCGGTCTAACCGCGCGATTTGCATCCGTGCGGAATCCGCCATGTCTGAACTGGCTCTAAGACCCGCTACGCTTTTTGTAGAGGAGCTACGCGGTTGCTACGCCCGTAGCGCGTAGCACGCAACTTAGGCAACTAATCCAGTTCGCACCCTATAAGTAGAATCTTCATATAAGTGCCAATATAAGAAGAATTTTGGACTCCGAAAGAACACTCTTGTTATAAAGTCACCGAAAAATCGTTCTGGCCGATTTAGAACAACATAATCTGTCAAACAACCTAAAATAATAGTTAAAAGATAGCCGCATACAGCGTGTTTGTGTTAAATATATTGAAAAGGACTTGAATGAATATCCATGAATATTCAAACGCCCACAGTAACTAGAACATGGAATGACCTGTAATATATTTAGGACCCGGTATTTTTGTATCTGTGTTCACGAATAAATAATTCTTATACATGCTTCACGATTTTTCGTAGAGAATGTGGAGGTTTTACCTACCTGAATCTCCTCCTCAAACCGTTATAAAATGACCTAGTTATCGAAGCACGAGGCCATGTTTAATCCGCGGCGCATAACTCGATGGTTCATTACCGACAATTTGTCTGTGTGACGTGGCTGACGCGTACTAATAGCATCTCATAGGCACTAATCCACGAAAGTTAATTGGGCATTCTAAACCTAATAATTTATACATTTTATTTATACAATATACGAGTATAGCGGAAATATTAGCCTGCACAAGAAGTGACCAGCTTAAGTCCAGTTTTTGAATTGAGAATTTCGTTAAGTAACTACTTAACCTGTAGTGCTGTCTCGTCAAATTTCTCAAAAAAGAGCGTGACAGAACGTTACTTAAGTACGAGTATTTACTTAGTGAAATTCTCAATTCAGAAACCGTCCCTTACAGGTTTGTCCGGCGTATTGTATCAGATAACTAGTGCAGCGATTCAAAATCGCCCAGCGTGCTATCATACGTCGTTTGATAGGAGAATCTTTAATGGATAAACAATTAACACCGAAGAACTACACTGCGTTCCACGAGTCAAACTCTTTGGGAACCTCTCGTATCTCATTGGTCAATGCGCGCGGCTAGAGAGAACAAACAAACTGTCAAAATTTTGGAATGTTCTATACGTGCTATGTTTTCTATACTAATCTATACTAAAATTATAAAGAGGAAAAATTTGTATTTTTGTATTTCTGTGTGTGTGTATGCAATGAATGTAATGAATAGGCTCAGAAACTACTGGACCGATTTTGAAAATTCTTTCACCATTAGAAAGTTACATTTTTCGCGAGTAACACAGGCTATATTGGATTTACAAAAAGTTTTGGGTTCCGTACGAAATCTCGAATAATGTAACCCGACGTGTAAAAAAAATACTACCCCGGGAATTTTCCACGGAACTAATATAGCTATTTCCATGGAAACGTTTTTGTCAGCCGTGCGAAGCCGGGGTGGGTCGCTAGTGTTTGAATTAAGGCATTATTTCTTTTCCCTTTTTTATTAGAGAGTAGGGTAGCGAGGCATCGTGCGCGTGACTTTCAACAGCATGTAAGCTAACCGCTATGAAGAGAACAGTCTTCGCTTAACTCTTTGGTTCAACTCTGCAAATGATAAGTTGCCTTAATACAAGGGACTTTAGAACGATAGGTAATGAATGTAAGGTTTAATTTCGCTTCCGAGTACCCGCTACCACATTCGGTAGCCGCCGAACCAGCGAGTCGAAATCTGTTTTTTAATTAAATGAAAAAAAAAACTGTCACGTTGACATTTCAACAAAATCCAAAGTCTGTCAATGTAGAAGAAGAAGAAGAAGAAGAAGAAATATTTATTATATAAACAGTACACACGCCACAATAACAAAACAAATCCAGACACAAAACACAAAAAAAAACAATAGCACAAATCAAAAAAAAAACAGAAGAAAACAGAAGGAAAATAAAGACTACGGCGTGTCACTGCTGTTATAAAAGGCAGCTGACTCAGCATTACGCTGATGGACAAGCCTTCAGCGCTGATTTTCAGTCAGTACCATCTACCCCCGCGAACGTCACAAACCGCGGTGTGGATCAACGATAACAGACTGGGAATATAAGAAATATAATTACATAATTATATACAGAATGGATTAAATAGTTAAAATAGGTTAATACGAAGAAACAAGCAATACTTTTTAAGGATAAATTAATTACTCCAATAGAAAATATTTAAGGTTAAAATATATTAAAGAAAAATTCAAAATACATATAAATATACAGAAAAAATATTCCGTATTGCACAGTCCCACTATCCCACTATGCGATTACAGATTCATGTCTGTAGTTGCGGCGAAAGGTTGGAAAGGAAGACAGGGGTGGTTTCTGAAGTTCCAGTAGATATGCTCTGAGCTTGCGCCCAAAGGTCCCACTAGTCGCTTCACGGAGAGGAGGGGGAATGTGATTCCAACACTTGGACGCCGCAAACCTGAAACTACCACGGAATGCCATGGTTCGGTGTGCCTGTGTCAGGATTCTGTCTTTGTAGATAGATAGATAGATAGATAAAACATTTATGTCCGACCAAGTATACAGCCACCATAGACGACGTCGCAGTAGTTTTAATATCAGCGATTCACTCAGCCTGACACGCAAATCAGTGCTCAGGTAATCGCGTATATTATAAAGAATCTTAAGGCGATAGAAACAATTCCTGACTACGTTCCTGATATGATGTTCAAAATGCAGTTGACCATCCATCAGTAATCCAAGGTTTTTTGCTTCCATAACCCTTTCCACTGGTTCACCCCTGATAACACCTGATATTGTTGGAGGCTAAGGCTTGTACCGTATTATGGATTTGATTTTTGGTACCAAGTACCATGTATTTGGACTTGTTCAGGTTAAGCACAAGACAACTCCTATCAGACCATGACGCCACGCGATCTAGATCGCTATTGATGGAGTGGACAGCGGTCCTTATGTCAGATGGAACAGTTGAGATATACAATTGTGTGTCATCTGCAATGTCTGAGTATTGCTAGTACGTAAACGCCAAATAACCCCACATGACTACGTCCGCGTGGGCTTTAGTTGAGTAAAGTGTTTGCAAATAAGATAGGATACTTTTAACGCATGCGAAAGAGCTTTCATACTAACTTCGCAACCCCCTCTTACCGCCTTAAGGGATGATTTGTAAAAAACTAATTTACACGTCTTTAATGACTTTCAATGAAGGATCTTCATGCTGAATTTCATTCGAATAACTTCATAAACGGCAAAGTTTCATACTAACTTTGCACCCCCCTTTTACCCCCTTAAGGGATGATTTTCGAAAAACAATTTTACACGTATTTCATGACCTTAAATGAAGAACCTTCGTACCAAATTTCATTCCAATAACTTAAAAAACGGCAAAGTTTCATACTAACTTTGCATCCCCCTCTCACCCCCTTATGGGATGATTTTCGTAAAACTATTTTACGTGTGTTTCATGACTTTCAATGAAAAATTTTTATTATGAATTTCATTCGATTAACTTCAAAAACGGAAAAGTTTCATACTAAGTTTGCACCCCCCTTTTTCCCCCTTAAGGGATGATTTTCAAAAAACTATTTTACACGGATTTCATAATTTTAAATGAAAAACCTTCGTACCAAATTTCATTTGAATAACTTCAAAAACGGCAAAGTTTCATACTAACTTTGAATCCCCATTTTACCCCCTTAGAGGATGAATTTTTAAAAATCCTTTCTTAGTGCTCCTCTACGTTACAAAAGAAACCCCTGCGCAAAATTTCAAATTTCTAACCTTTATAGTTTAGGCCCTGCGTTGATATGTCAGTCAGTCAGTCAGTCAGTCAGTCAGTCAGTCAGTCAGTCAGTCAGTCAGTCAGTCAGGCAGTCAGTCAGTCAGCTTCTCCTTTCATATATATAGATTAAAATTGTAAGGTCTTATATGTGATAAGGATTTTAGTCTCATGACTCTTCGATAGGCGATAAAAAAAATCTACCGAGTAAACCGATATATAATATAGTGGCAATACCGCGCCATTTTGTTTTTGCATCGAATTAAAAACAGACTTTAGAACTTTTTGTTGTACACACGAAAAAATAATACATTAATAGCCTTGTTGGCGGTTTTATCGCTAAAAGTGTAAGTTTCGCTTATCTCGAGCCGCGCGCATTGTCCAATGAGACGCGAGTAATTTTGTCCTAGAAAATCGACTCGTGGAACGGAGTGCAAAGGTCTTCTGTTAAAGTCTGTTCGCTATCATAGTGTCACTTTGATATTTACCGCCTTGGCACGAAATCAGAAATCAGAAATCAAACATTTAGTGGCGTGTCTAAAATTTAATCACGTGGCGGCTTTTTACAAAAGAAATTAAAGGAAGCAAACACGCCAGTGAATTTAGCTCACAACTCGTCGACTTAGTAGGTATTTTGTATTGAGTGTTAATCGCTGCGGGTAGAAAAATCTTTTTTATGTGGGATATGTGGAAAAGATTTGTAGATCACGCAATTAAAGAAGAAAATCAGTATTTTAGAATGGATTTATAACGTGACGATCCTGTATCGTCTATTCTAAATACCGGTGGAGATGAATCTGAGGGCACTTTGATAGTGATGAAGTATTTCATTTTGTGCTTCATTATGTATTTTTGCCGTCAAAATTGTATTATTGAAAGAAATGTTTTTTACTAAAAGCAAAATTGCCTTCGTGTGTACCGACACTATTTAAGCGAACGGACTTTACCGGCTCACAACAGTGTCTCGTCCGGGAAGAGCGGAGACAGCTGCTCTGACGCAAATACCAAGCGTCGCCGCGCAGGGACACCCTATAACTACTCAATATTTAACACAGACATTTAGCGGCACATTTATTAATAAACATGCCAAAGTGATTGTAATCTACGATGGTATCTGTAACAATGTATTTTCGAGATTTGAAGTCCAAAGCCTCTGTTGTAATAAGTGTACTCGTAATAACATTTTCATTCAACTTTTCTTTGGGCGTAAATTTTTTACAGATCGAATAAGCAATATTTTATTTATTTATTTATTGGTAAAGATGTACAGAACAGCATTATAGACACAACATTACAATGCGATTATGATAGGGTATTTAACTAACTATAACGCCAAATGCCTGTACATACAGCATGACAGACTATGAAGCAACTAACATACTTAAAATAACTAATACATGAAATTAAAATTAAAATGTGTGACAATTTACGAAGAGATGGTAGTAAACTAAAGGGAAAAATATATTTCATATTTTACTAAAGATTTAAATTTATGGGCTTTCTGTGAACAATGTGACCAGTTGGTTTTTAAAAGTATACAGTGTGTCATGATAGACATCAGGGGCGTTATCATTATTACAAATTTCGTTGTAACGGTTGCATATTCGATGGATTGGGTTATTGGCAGCCATGTTCGTACTAACTGTTGGGATGAAGAAGGTTCGAGTGCGGCGGACTGTTCTATTAGGAACATTTTTATTTATGTTGGATAGGGCTGTTGTGGTGACAGCACCATTCAAAACCTTGTAAAGAAATAACAGGTCACTAGTGCGGCGTCGTGATACAAGTGGTGCTACTTTAAAGTACGCACATCGCTCAGAGTAAGTGGCAAGTGTTCTTTTAAGACCGTAGCGCGTAGTCAACATGCGCAAGAAAACTTCTTCTTCTTCTTTGGACTGCTTCTATAGAGTCACTATATTTATTGTAAATTGGAGACCAAATTACAGAGGCGTATTCAAGTCTACTTCGGATCAGAGAGTAGTATAGAAGTAGCAAGCTTCCAGCGTTCTTGAAACCTTTTGTCACTCGGAAAATAAAGCCCATAAGTTGATTACATTTTTTGACAACTGAAGCGCAGTGGTGAGAAAAACTGATTTTATCATCAAAAAGAACGCCTAGATCTTTGGCTACAGATTTTTTTTGCAGCTTACAGTCACCAATACTGTAGTTAAATATTAGCGGTCGAGTTGATCTAGTGAATGTTATCTGAAAACATTTTTCGGTTGCGAGGAACATTTTGTTCAGTGCACACCAGCGGGTAAGGCTATCGAGGTCCTCCTGAAGTTTTAGGCAATCTTTTTGGCTACGTATCTATGAAAATATTTTGATATCGTCTGCGTATAACAATAAATAAATAAAATAAAATAGAGTTTATTTGCCAATTACATTAACAATACAAAACAAATAGATAACAGACAGGGATTTTGGAGATTTTTCACGAGATCGTTATTAAAAATTGCAAAAAAGAGTGGACCATTTAAAGAACCTTTTGGTAAACCGGACAAAACTGCCATTGGTTGCGATTTGAACCCCTTTAAAGCCACTATCTGACTACAATTGTGCAAGTATGATTCCACCCACCGCAGCAAGTTGCCATGTATTCCAAAAGCTTGCATTTTTTTGAGCATGATTTGATGATTCACCTTGTCAAATGCTTTTCTAAAGTCTGTGTATATTGAATCTACTTGAAGTTGGTCATTTAGCGATTTTAATATAAAATTAGAGTATTCTAGGATTTGAAGTTGTAGATATGCCTTTGATAAACCCATTTTGTTGTGGTGCTATGTGTTTACCTACATGAGCGTATAATGCATCATAGAAAATTGACTCTGAGATCTTTGCAAAGCACGAGAGAATGCTGATGGGTCTGTAATTGGAGCAGTCACTGCTGTTGCCAGATTTGTGTATAGGAATCAAGGATTCTCCTTGATAGGAATTATATACGCAAGTTTCCACTTGTCTGGGTAGGTACCACTACTAAAGGATTAATTAATTAATATAGTTAATGGCATGGATAATGCCTCTGCACACGATTTTAAGTGTCTACTTTTTGCTGGAGGCTGTATCTATGAACCGCGATAGTTAGAAAGTTTAAACTTTCACAGCAGAATAAAATAAATATTTAAAGGGGCTCCCACACACACATGATTTTTTTTGGCGTTTTTATAGAAAGTGTTACGGAACCCCTCAAGCGCAAGTCCGACTCGTATTTGGCCGAATTTTTCGTTTTCCTCGGGGGCGCAAGTTTCACTCAGTGGATCCGCTCATATATTATAGTTAACCTAAAGTAGTACCTAAATTTTTGTATTTAATAAAAATTAATTTTAAACGAACTGTAAAATAAGTCAAGTTATTTAAATAAAAAAAAAACTATTTTCTCTCCCCAATGGCAGTGGTCTAGACTTTACTTTTTAATACGTAATATTCACTGTAAAATTTTATTTAGTTTCAGTTTTATAACCTATCTGTCTATCTAATCAGACCGTTAATAAAGCCCACTGTTGGGCATAAGCCTCTTCTCGCCCACGCCACGCCCACCCATCCGGTCCAGTGCTAAGCCTCGTCCAATGTTTCCACCTGTCCACCTGTCATCTTCTCACCTAACCAAATGTCCAATAATAATAATAATTAATACAATGTGATTTGAGCTTTCTACTAATTTCAATGAATTTGGCAGGTCCTCACAACAATAATGTATATTAATATTCATGCGTGCATACCCTGCCCTAAGCCATAACCTTTTCTTTTCACTGTTCCGTAGTTAGGTAAAATTTAAAAGCATTATTTTTAATAGCAGCTAGCCAAACAGTTTGAGTTGAGTTTTAAAAAATACTAGCGGCACAGGTAAGCGGGCGGAGGCCACCTACGCTTTGCTATTTCAGTCGCGTTTCGAGAATTCAGGGAACCCCTAAAAAGTTCGATCACTCGTTGCTGGTTTCCGTAAGAAAAGGGAATATGAAAAGAATGAATGATATTTTAGAACAAACATAAGAAAGCTTTAGTACAATGCTTATGTATTGGATTTAAAATGACTTGAGAAAAGATGGTCTGATTGGAGGTTTTTTCGCTACCGTTAGGTCTTTCTCCACTGCTCCAGTCCGGCAAATATTAATTACCGATCCGATTTAGAAACACGCAAGAATACTAATAAGCTTCTCCACTACTCCGGCATCCGGTTTTTAACGGTCCGATAATTTGCTAGATCGGAACGGTATTTTACAGGTCCAAAGTGATCGATGTACAAAAACAATAGAGGTTTTTGCACCACGCATACAGCCCAAAAATGTTCCCATACTATTTTATTTACATAGATAGAATGTGTTGAAAACGTCCCCTGCCTCGAACAGAAAAATCGAGGAATTTTAATAAATCACTGCGTCACGTCCATTACCTACCGATTATAGTCAGATGAAGTGGAGAAGCATAATCCGGCATCCGATATTTTTCTCATGACTGACAGTGGAGAAAGTGTCGCACTTAGTAGGTTTGATGGTGCGATCCGTAAGTAAAAGAGCGGTATCCAGGGGCACGGTAGAATTATATTTATTTAAATGTAAAGGAAAGGCACATAATATATGCCTTTTTTTAAATATTTTATGATGATTTATATAATAACATTGAGAATAAGATAATCCGGGTCGCGAAAAACGGAAAAAAGAATGACCTTGCGTGGATGCTGAGGATAATATGGCAGAGCTACGTCCGTCCACGGTGGCGAATGTCATAAAATAGTTAAATTTGGAATTGATAAAAGGCCGAAAATCATTAAAAAGCAACGAGGCAAATGCACCTCGTTACAAAAGGGCCTTTTTCAGTATTACATTCGGCCCCAAGGCAGCGGATAACATTATTAGTACATTGTTCAACATACAGAATGTAAATTCATTGAAATAAATTTTAGATTTCTAATCACCAAATTAAAATGTTACAATGGGCTAGTTGCCCTAAAAATGTACTTAGTCCGTCTTTTAGATTATCCAAAAATAAAAGTATTTTTTTATTTGTAAATTAGACCAAAAATGACAAAGATATAGCCCATTAAAGTTACGTGTGACGTCACACCGTGCTGCATTTTTTAGCACGGAGTGACGTCACACGTAAATTTAATGGGCTATATCTTTTTTATTATTTGTTTAATCGAAAAAAGAAAAAATACGTGTCCAATATTTTTTTATAATCTAAAATACGGACTAAATAGAATTTAATTATTTTGACCCTGGAAACTACCCTATTGTGTCCCGCCCTGCCCACTATCCAACATTCCCTGTATTAAATAAGAATTGTTTTACGGATACACTTACTTAAATTCTTTCGGAAGAGACCCATCAGATTCCAGATGTGTAGTGCTTACGAAAGTTTTAGTTCGAAAATTCCCTGTGTTGTGCATAGCAGGGCTGCTTCTGTGTGATGAACTTAGTACATGATGACTTAGTATCTATTCATCATCAACCCATTATGTCCCCACCGAAGGGGCACAGGTCACTTCCCTGAGGAAGGTATAGGCCGTACTCCACCACGGGGCCAAGTCCGGATTGGTGGAGGTTTGTAAGACTAGTGTCTGGTCTTACTGTCAGAAGTTTTCAAGCCGCCATAAGGTCTCTGACTTGGCTTAACTACGGCCATCTATCTACGGCAGTCAGCACCAACTGCTTAACGAAGCACGGAACCGCTCGGGAAAATGCCACTAAGGTTATTCATAGAACGGTTACCCATCCATGCACTGAATACGCCCTATGTTGCTTAACCTTCGTAATCGTTTAAGATCACTCAGGCAGCCTGGGCTACGAGGGATTCGATATGACAGTTGTTTCATGAAAATTAATTTTTGTAGACACGGCAAATTTATTATGGAGCATTTTACGACTGAACATTGTGTTTTAATTATTAAAACGTCCTATTCAACTCAATCATGTACTGCGGAGACTCTAAAAAAAAATCCGTCAAATTTTAATAGATAGGTATCACTTATTTCGTGGCTAACAATAGCTCGTTTAGTGAATAAATTTGAGCACTACCTACGGCATTGTAACAGCTAAAGCATTGAGAATCGTCTCCTTTTTTAAGGTCGGTTAATAAGTTTCTGGTTGACTACCAACAGATCTAAATAGATAGTAGAAGATATGCAATACAACAGGGTATTAAACTCATCACTGGGCCCCGAGCCAGCACTGACCAGCGCTTCAACAAATTGATAACTCTTCAGTCCAGAATTAGATCGTGAATCAGAATTTGCCATCACCTGAGCTATTATTGGCATCTTTTCATAAATTAAAACTTTCGTAAACACTACACGTTACTGATCAATTGAAAATTCTTTATTGCACAAGAAAAAGATCTGCACAAAGGCGAGCTTAATACCAAAAAGTATTTTCTTCCAGCTAACCATGGGTGACGTGGAAAAAAAAAAGGGGGTAGTGCTAGAGAAGTTTTAAGAAAATAAAAGATTAGTAGTGTAATTATCAATTTAATACAAAAACTTGTAATAAATTTACTACACATTATTATTATGATATTTCATAAATTCTTTGCCATTACTATACACCAGGGGTCACCAAATGGCGGACCGCGGTCCGCATCCAGACCGCCAACCTATTTTGTACGGACCCAGAATAATCTGGGAATATCAGTACCAAAATGTGTGATATTTCAATTTAGCCCGCGCTTTGTCTTGTCTCTGCCGCCCGATACCCACGCACCAACGGACGATGCGTGCCGTGCGAGATGAGTGAATAAGTGGTAGGCCGGAACTGGTAGCTGCTCTACAGATGGAAATGATCGACTTCCAAGAAAATACTGTTTTAAAACACAAAAATTCGGAAGTTGATTGCCAAGAATTTTGGATAAAAGTGTGTGTAAATAAATACCTACCCAGAACCAAAAAAATTGGCTTTGAAACTTTGTAAAATGTTTGGATCAACAAAGATTATTTTTGAAGCAGCGTTTTCCAAGATGAACTTCATTAAAAATAAATTTCGATCTCGTCTTACTGATAACTATCTCAAAGATTTAATGACAATAGCTTGCACCAACTTAACACCAGACTTCAGACAGATTGTTCAGAGTAAAAAATGTCATTTTTAGCGTTAATATTGTTCTTACTTTATTTTAAAATTTTCGATGTATTTTCGACAAAAAATTCGATGTATCATTAATAATAAACAAAGTACCTACTTAGGTATTCTGATTTATTTTGCTTTTATTTATTCACTAGCGGCAGCCCGCGGTTTCACCCGTGTGGTTCCCGTTCCCGTGGGAATATCGCGATGAAAAGTAGTTTATGCCAAATTTCATTCAAATTGGTTCAGTATTTTTTGTGTGAAAGAGTAACAAACAAACGAACTGACATACTTTCCCATTTAGGATATTTAGAAGGTTTAGTAGTAGGTAGGATTGACAATTGATACTTTAAGTCTTGGTTGCTAGTTATTATCATGAACCAAACGGACCGCGATTGAGTTATATTTGTTACAAACGGACCCACAATGAAACTAACTGGCGACCCCTGCTATACACATACAATAAATAAGTACTTTTAAATACATAACGGATTATGTCGGATTGCTCTGAAGTCCAAAGTAATGCTCATGGATGGCACTCTTGAATACTGCTGCCGACGGGGCTTGGCATACGTACAGTCGACAGCCACATCGTCCTATACCCCCATGCACTCTACTCCGTTGCCTTACAAGTGACTTTGCAACTAAAATGTGAAGGTTGACGTGCTGTCGACTGTACAGCGGTAGTGAGTTCCACAGGGGCACAGCTGTCACAGTAAAGAAATACGAATAGCCTGCCGTACGATGCAAGGGGATTTCTTTTCAAGTCTTTGCGTGCATGCATTTAACTGTATTTCCGATTCAGTTGCTTGATTTTTTGTCCGAGGAGTCCGACCAGGGCCTGGATTCTGTTAGTGCACTATAATACGATGCCAGATACATGGTCGAGTCACGTGAGGTGTTTTTATTACCATTGACGCCTACAATTATTGAGTCACGTGCTCGCATTGACTTGAAGCGGCAATGAAACTGAATCTCCGTGTGCATGCAGTTGGTATTGTATGTACTACAAAGCATTAGCAGAATCTAGGCACAGGTTTTGCTCTGACTGGACCTGGTCGGACTCTTCCGACCAAAAATCACGAATGTGAATCCAGAATAACGTTAATAATATTATTGCCACCCATTGTAAGCAGGCTATATATGTCCTTATCTATAAGATACAAGCCTTAACCCATAAAGAGAATATGGGCTTTAAACACCAAGCGTGCTCACCGATGATTGATGATTTCAAGCACTGAGGTAGGTATGTGAATAGCTCAGCTTTCCTCACGACGGCATCCATACATTAGAGATATTGAATAGACTTTATTGCGATACTACTGAAAAAGGATCCTAAGGAAATTCTAAATTTTGTACAATATGAAGCGTTGTCCTGCGTAGTAAGTTGATGAGAAATATCGTTGTTCTTTGAAAGGATCATAAAATGTGTACTGAGAACTGAATTAATGGTCGTCAATAACAAGGAGACTATTCGATGAATATTTTAAAGAATGCCGATTCTACTTTAGATAATAAATTCTGACAACCTCTGTGACGCAGTGGTTAGCGTATCTGCTTACCAGCGCAAAGGGCCCGGGTTCGAATCCAGGCTGGGAAAAAAAAAGAAACCCAGGTCTTGGATGTATGTGGGGCCAGAAGCAATGTATGTGCCTGTTTATTTCTCCATTATATTTTATAAAAGTTAGCCTGAGTGGATTTTTTTCCCGCTACCTTTTTCTCCACTGTAAATACGGCTCGACACCTCAATGTAACATTACATTGACATTTCATTCTTTACCGTGAAATAAATTATTTTGATTAGATTTGATAAACAAATAATTGAACCGGTTAGAATAAGTACTGTGACTTCTAATTTATTCATTATTAGCTGTACCCCGCGGTGTTACCCGCGGTTCATCGATTTTCCCATGGGAATAAGATATTTTCCCATAGGAATAAGATATTTTCCCGGGGTAAAACGTAGCCTATGTGTTAATCCAGGGTGTCAACTTCATACCAAATTTTATTAAAATCGCTCCAGCCGTTTAGACGTGAAGAAGTAACAAACATACACACTCACACACTCACAAACTTTCGCGTTTATAATATTTGTGTGATTAACTTTATTCCTCTTTGATTGTTACCTGTAAGTTTTCCTTTAATAAGTAAAATAAAATAACGATTTTCATGTTTTTTTGTTCAGCACAAAGCTTCCAAATAATATTTCTAAATGATAATCTATCAATCAATCCCAAATCAACAGGCTTACGCCCGAACCTAATAACTAATCCCCAATCCAAGGTAGCAAACAATCCTAGATAGTTCGATATCTACAGATCGATCTTCCATCTGCGTCTTAATAATAAAACGCGTCAATCGCAATCCCTTTTTTTATTCGGATAGCCAGCAATACGTCCCTCTCGGCAAAAACAAAATCCGTTCCGTTTTATGCAAGGTAGTAATTTGTTAGCACAGTGGTTGTTGATATTTTTATACGAAAACAAAGTACATAGTTTTTATGCTTATAATGTCGATATTTTACAACTCGAACAAAAATATTATATTATTTCCTTTATTTTAAGAGATTGGATACGTTGCGATCTTGGTTATTTTTTTTTTGCCTGGAATAGAACGTCAATGACAGCCATCAAATAGCAACAGGCAGGCGTACAGTCGACAGCACATCATCGTATACACCCGTGCACTCTACTCCGTTGCGTTACGGGCGACTTTTGAACTAAAATTGACGTGCTGTCGACTGTACCTACTTATGTGAAAAAGAAAAATCTGTGAAATAAGGCGGGAAATAAGAGGACAGAATTTTATTGTTGAAATTAACCAGTCAATTAGCGTCGTAGAGAGACTGCATGTAATTTACTCTACTCATTCTCCGTGAAGTGAAGGTCGTGAAGTGAAATATCGTTGAGCTACATATTATTCTTCGTCACTCCAATCCGATAATTGGTCCAAATTGTCCAGATCACTATCGCTATCGCTTGAAAATGCCGATAGTGCCATTTCTTCACTTTAGATAGTAAAGTAATGCACGACAAATCTTTAAAATAATTGCGAAATCCGAGAAAAACGAGGGATAGCGATTAAAGTAAAGCCAATTTAATAGGTCACATTTGACACTTCATCAAAATTCATCAACGTAACCTTGTAACGCAACACAATATTATTTATTTTTTCAAAGTTAGAATTGCATATTTGCTTCACTTTTTTCAGTTAATAATACATATTTGTTGTAATAATGTCAAAATAAGGCATTATTACAATTTACTTTGACTAATAAACCATTCTAAACTTAATAAATAATATTTGTCATAAAAAACTGAACTTCATCACAAGGTTATGTCGGTCAACCCTTTTTGTTTTTAAAAACTAGGGATGTTACCGTAAAAATCGAAGGAATCATCAGTCAAAAAGTTGAATTGAATGCAATGATTATCTGTAAAGGAATGTATAGCCATACATGATTCCACATTGTGATTATTTTATTTGTAGATTGGTAGATTAGTACGCATCACATAAAGACGAATTTTTTTAGCATGAGAAGTGAAAAACATTATTATATTATTCTTTTCAACCCATCTAAAATTATAATGGACAATGTTCCGTATCATTCTGTACAAGTTGATAAACCACCAACTCAAGCAAATAAAAAGCAAGAAATTGTCACGTGGCTGGAAGAAAAATGTGGAAGCAAGTCCAACTTTATTGAAAGTTGAGTTGTTGAATTTGGTAAAAGCAAACAAGGCATCCAAGCCTTGCTATGTAATTGATGGACTAGCCCAAGCATGGACACGAAGTTGCCACCTTACCACTGCCAGTATAACGCTATCGAGCTTATTTGGTGACAAATAAAGGGTCATGCAGCGTGTAACAATACTGAGCCACCCTTCAGTACTGCAAAAATGAGAAATGATAGCAGTTCTGCTACAAACTGGTGCAGAAGTCACTTCAAAAGACTGGAGAAAAGTCGTCGATAAGACAAAGAAAATAATTTTCGATGATTTTGAACGAGATGTGAGAATAGACAATATTATCGAAGAAAAGTTAATTACCTATATCTCTGAGAGCGGACAGCAGTGATGACGATGACAATACTCGTTATAATTCTATTGGATCTAGTGAATAAATGCATTTTGTCTTGGTTAAATTAAATAAACTCGGCAAAACGTAGGCCCAGTTCTAGTGATTGGTGCCTCTGCCTACCCCCTCGGGGATGACGGGCGTGAGTTTATTATTATAAAATATATACATGTAAAAAAAACAAACAAACATTAACTCATGGGACTTCTTTCGTGAAACGAACTCAACTGATTTTCACTTTGACACGACAGTTGTTTTTTTTATACTTGTCTTATTTTGTTTTATAAATTAAGGTTAGACAATAATGGGACAGGGTTTTGATTAATATTTGTCTATTTGATTTGATTTTCAATTGAACTCAATTAAAATTACAGTACCTATTCGTACTTTTTCACAATAACTGCATTCGATTCACAAATGTTTGAAGTCCGTATCGATTCATTCGATTTAATCGATGTTTTTAGCAGGTCACCTCACTATGAAGCTAAGACCGACACATCTCAAATGTGGCCTATTAAATTGGCTTTACTTTAGGGATTTTTTTTTAAATTAAGGTCTTTATTTATCATAAGCATCACAAAAGTAAGTTAACTAAACACAGTCTAGTACATACAAACACAAACATTACAGTAACTGGGCAGGCTATGGCGCCTATAAAAGTTTTATGATAAAATTTACTATTTATGATAGTATCTAGGCGTTTTGCTGAGAGCACGGCCCCGCACCCGCGCGTGCTGGCCCACACCACAGCGGGGGTGGAGTGGGAACCCATCCCTGCAGCTCTCAGACGGGACCTAATGCTACTTTAGGGATTGTTTACGCTGATCGAGCAAACGTCAAAATCCACAGATAGGTTATTGACACACGAAATCTGTCATTCACAAACAGAGGTCAATCCGAAATCTGTGATCCGACCTCCCATTGATAGATTGCTTTCACAGATATTATTTTCAATCCATTTCGGGCGTTAGTGATTACAGTTTATAGACAAAGATCCAGATCTCGTCAATGATTCATACCACGCCAAGCAATTAAAGCGATTTTGAGTGAGGTGTTGTGACGCGCCTTAGACCACAGCCCTGCGTAGGTAGCAGGACGCCGCGGGCTTATTAATTATTAAATTCTAGCTTTTTATCGGCTCAAAATGTACCCTAGGCCTGATTGACATTAGAATTAAAATTGAATTTAAATAATTTATTCACTTTTAAAGCAAAGTACAATCACAGAATACAAATACAAAGTAAACAATTTTAAAGTTTAAGCCAAGTTAGAGGCCTTATGACGGCTTGAAAACTTCTGGCAGTAAGACGAGCCACTAATCTTACAAGCCTCCACTAATCCGGACTTGACCCCTGTGGTGGAGGCTTATACCTTCCTCAGGGAAGAGACCCGTGCCCCTCCGTGGAAACATAATAGGTTGATGATGATGAGTACACTTAGGGTCGACTTCTGAATTGAGATTTTCACTAAGTAAGTTAAGTTCTGTCATGCTCTTTTGTGAGAAATTTAACGAGACATTTGACGTGAAATTCTCAATTCTAAATCACCCCCTTCATGCAGTTGTCATTGTAGTACAATGCATTGACAGAATAGGTCCAGGCCTCTGACCGTCGGTCCAGTGAGCTGGTGGGCATCGAGGACCTATGGACAAACGGAAGAGTGGGGTGAATCTGAGTCAGGTGAGTAGCCAGCGCCACGAGGAAGGAGCGCGCGGTTATTCGCGTATATTTAGAGCGCTCCACTTATGCGCGCGTGTCGCAACGACGGCGGCGGCGGCGGCGGCCCGCGTGGCCTTGCAAAGAGCAAGCAGGGAGTAGAAATCAGAAATCAGAAATTTATTTCAGCGTAAATAATTTACATTCTGCTTGTTGAATGTCAATGTACATAAAATTATAATGTTAGCCGCTGCCTTAGGGCCGAATGTGGGGCTGAATGGAGAAAAAGGCAGCAAAAAAAACTCCACTCTGACCATCTTTTCTCAAAAGATGATGAAGACTAGATGGAAGACGGGTGCCGAAACGCACAGTGCGTGGGGGCTCCGGAGTGTTCAGCGAAATCCCGGAGCCCCCACTAAACTTACGGAGAGGGCCACCAGCAAATCCCACGTAACCCGGCTGTCCAGAAATCCAGAAAGTCGAGTATCTTTGGAAGACTTCCCTCTCGACAACATAAAAGGCACGGAGTAGGTGGGCCATTCTTTGCATTTACTGCTTGGTTTACCATGTTGGTTGTGCCGTTCCCTCTTTGCTAATTCGTTCAGGATAGAGGAGAAAATTCCCGATTCGTCCATCTATAGTTATATAAATGTTCTGCGGTAATTCTTTGCCGCGTTGTTCGAAATCATTATTTTTAGTTGCAAAGGTAGTATATTATGTAAGCAGCGTATATACGTCCGAGTATAGGGCAAAAGTCTTCTCTCAGAGGAGATAGAGCATGAGGTTTAATCGCCACTCTTGCCCGCCGCGGCTTGGCGATTTCAAGCGCAGGAAAGGAAATATTTGTGGGAGCCCTAATTAATGTAAAGCCAATTTAATAGGTCACATTTGACACTTCATCAAAATTCATCGACATAACCTTGTAACGCAGGGCACACAATATTATTTATTTTTTCAAAGTTACAACTGCACTTTGACTAAAAAACCATTCTAAACTTAATAAACAATGTTTTTCCTAAAAAACTGAACTTCATGACAAGGTTACGTCGGTCAACCCTTTTTGTTTTTAAAAACTAGGCATGTTACCGTAAAAATCAAAGGTTGAATTGAATGCAATGATTACCTGTAAAGGAATGCATAGCCATACATACAGCTTGTCAAGAATATGTAGAAATTAAAGAGCACGGTTTTGCTCAGACTTTTTGTCTGTGTTTGTTAATATCTTGCACTTACAAGCATTATATAAATTAAAAACTTGAGCTTTGCCATAAATTAAGGTATTGTGCTTCAATAAATATAGTAAATGTTTAGATTTTTCAATAAAACAATTAGTAAACTTTCACTTCCGGTTTCTTGTATTTTTTGACAAACTGTAATAATGTAACTGTATTACTAGATTGTACAACTATTACGCATCACATAAAAACCAACATTTATAGTATGAGAAGTGAAAAACACTATTATATTATTATTTTAATAGTCTAAAAAATACAAAAATAATTGAATAGAAACAAAATCCGTTTAATTATTTATTTATTTTATCTTGTTTTTCTGCTAATAGCAGAATAGGCAAAGGACTTTCGTCCGTGCTGCCAGGTCTAACGTTTTTCCTTTTTCTGTATCCGAAGATAACTTGTTAATACAGGTAATCCTTTGTAGAAGGCCAAAGCAAAATCTTTGTAGTGTTTTATAGGTAATAGTAATCTACTCCGATACTATAATACAAAGTGTGAAACTGTTGCATAATAAGGGTTCTTATAACAAGTACTTTTTTATAGTATCACACGAGTGTTATAAGACCAAGTTATGTACAGTGTCATACACTACTTTGTCTACTCTCATACTATAATACATAAAATAATATTGCAAATAAAACGCTGAATATCAACAAATTTATTTTTCCATTCCATGAACTCGTGGTAACATTTATTATAGTCCTAGATTTCGCCGGTAACAGGTTCATAGTCATATTTGACGCAGCTTTCAGAATGTCTGGTGCTTTCAGACATGTTTTTACACAAAAACTAATTTATTTTACAAACAGAACCAAACTTTGTTTATATTGAAAAGTTTTTTTAAATGTAAAATGTTGGCGCCAAGGCACAAACATCGATTGCTCATGCGTGTTGCGTCGCCGCGGACTCGTTCATTGAAACCTTTTTTTTAAAGTAGAGGTTCAACCTTCTTAGTCCAGCTGGAGGTTGTATGTCCATGACGTTCGTTCTAGGCCCAAACTTTTGAAAAGAAAAACCATTGTTGCCATGACGCAGTCTGTGGCGGCACAGCACTAGCGGTGCCTACACACATCACTAGACGCGACAAACAGCACATGCGCAAGACCGATGTCGCCGAGCTGTCTACTGTTTGACGTTACGTGATGTGTGTAGGCACCGCTAGTGCTGTGCCGCCACAGACTGCGTCATGGCAACAATGGTTTTTCTTTTGTTGATTGCAGAAACAGACAACTACTGGACAGCCTAACCACCCTTTCTACTTCTGGATTACTCAAGCGCTGCAATTTGGCTAGCGTCAAGGTTATCACAGGTGACAGTGAGTACCACAAACTCCTGGCTCGCTACCCCAGCCTTACCAAGCCACCCGGCTTAACTCGAGAGGTAAAACATTCCACTGAACATTACATCCGTACAACAGCTGGACCACCTGTGTTTACCAGACCACGCCGACTTGCACCAGATCGCAAGAAAATCGCTCAGGAACAGTTTGAGGAAATGGTACGTAATGGTACAGCTCGTCGATCTGACTCACCTTGGGCTTCTGCGTTACATCTGGCACCGAAGAACGATGGTTGGAGACCATGCGGTGACTATCGTGCTTTAAATGCACGCACGATTCCCGACCGATACCCAATCAGACACATAGAAGACTTCTCCTATAGACTGGCAGGTTGCACAGTGTTCTCCAAAATCGATCTAGTGAAAGCCTACCATCAGATACCTGTGCATCCAGAGGACATCCCGAAAACGGCAATTACCACTCCATTCGGTTTATTCGAATTTCCGTACATGTCATTCGGTCTGATGAACGCGGCGCAGACGTTCCAACGATTCCTCGATGAAGTACTAAGAGACCTGGACTTCTGTTTTTCATATATCGATGATATACTGGTGTTTTCGAAGGACCATGTCGAGCATCAGAAACATCTGGAATGCGTTTTTCAACGCCTACATGACTACGGCATGCTGATAAACGAAGGCAAGTGCGCTTTTGGACTCAGCGAAGTTACATTCCTCGGTTTCTTAGTTTCTGAAAAAGGTACTCGACCGCTCGAAGATAAAGTCAAGGCAATACAGGATTTCCCGCCTCCGAAGACCGTAAGTGGCCTACGCAGATTTCTGGGAATGCTTAACTTTTATAGGCGTTTTATCCCACATGCAGCTGACTTACAAGCACCACTTCATGACATGCTTGCTGGCCCAAAGGTAAAGGGGACACATCCACTTGCTTGGACTCCAGAACTCTTACAAGCATACGATGACTGCAAGAAAAGCTTCGCTAACTCCACGCTACTAGCTCACCCTGTTATGAACGCACCGTTAGCCCTCGTGACTGATGCCTCAAACACAGCCTTGGGAGCGGTACTCCAGCAGATGGTTGATGGATGTTGGCAGCCTCTCGCATTTTTCTCGAAAAAGATGAGTAAGACCCAACAACTTTACAGCGCTTACGACCGAGAACTACTCGCCATCTACGAGAGCGTCAAGCATTTCCGGTATATGGTCGAAGGAACGCATTTTGTGATTTACACAGATCACAAGCCGATCACGTTTGCGTTCCAACAGAAAGATCGCAAATGCTCACCAAGGCAATTCAATCATTTAGATTTTGTATCGCAATTCACGACGGATATTAGATATATCGCCGGAAAAGACAACATCCCCGCTGATGCTCTTTCCAGGATTGAAGCCATATCTTCTCCGCCAGATTTTACCACGATTGCACAGGCACAACAGAATGACTCAGAACTTCAGGAACTTCTGTCCAGTGGATCTTCGGCACTCAAGCTGGAGCAAGTACCCGTACCCGGTACAAGCGTCACGCTCTACTGTGACGTTTCTCTCACGAGGCCTCGTCCTTTCATAACGAAGGAGTTGCGTCGTCAGATATTCTCTGCTCTCCACAGCCTCAGCCATCCAGGATCCAGGGCAACCACGAAGCTTGTCACCGAAAGATTCGTATGGCCTTCAGTTCGAAAAGATGTTCGCTCGTGGGTTCAACAATGCTCAGACTGCCAACGCTCAAAAGTCCAGCGACACACGTCAGCTCCAATCGGTAACTTCCAGTTGCCAGCAGTCCGATTCAGCCATGTACACATAGACCTCATAGGACCCTTACCGCCATCACGTGACTACAAGTACTGTCTAACTGCGATTGACCGGTACACCCGATGGCCGGAAGTGAAGCCACTTACAGACATAATGGCAGAAACAGTGGCTCTAGCTTTCTATGAGATGTGGATATCGCGTTTTGGCTGCCCAGAGACTGTGACAACAGACCAGGGTCGTCAATTCAACTCACGATTGTTTAAATCTTTGAGATCTCTGTGGTATCCGACTACGCCACACGACTGCTTATCATCCTCAGGCGAACGGAATGGTCGAGCGTCTCCACAGGACCCTCAAAGCTGCTATTATGGCACATGGTGAGAAGAGTTGGACTGACATCTTACCTGTCGTTCTTCTCGGCATGAGAACTGCGTGGAAACCTGATCTGCAATGCTCCGTGGCAGAACTGGTATATGGTGAGCCCTTAAGGTTACCTGGTGAGTTCTTTCAAAACACTCACGCACACACCATACAACCACCAGACTTTGTCGCTCAGCTAAGGACGCACATCTCTCGTTTACGTCCTCAACATGCATCTAGACACGCACAAAGTGCAGTTTTCATACACGGTGATCTAAAAAACGCAACGCATGTATTCCTAAGAACGGACGCACTTCGAGGTGCTTTAGAACCACCTTACACTGGACCATATCGTGTTTTGAGCATGACCGATAAAACTGTCACTTTGGATTTATTAAGAGGACCAGTGACAGTCTCCATAGATCGAGTGAAACCTGCGTACACAACCACAACAACTTCGGAGTTTAAAAGCAAAGATTCGCCAACTGAAACATCGAAAGCTTCTACGGAAACCCCAGTTTTAACCAGAACCACACGATCTGGGCGTGTTGTCAAATTTCCTGATTTTTTTTTCCGCAGGACCTTCCATCTCCAAGGGGGGTGGTGTGGCGGCACAGCACTAGCGGTGCCTACACACATCAGTAGACGCGACAAACAGCACATGCGCAAGACCGATGTCGCCGAGCTGTCTACTGTTTGACGTTACGTGATAAATTTTTCCTTCCGCTTTCTATTTTGCTTTTGTGTGTTTTCCCATCTTATTGAGCTTTGTAACTGCTTTCCCGATCTTCCTGATTATACTCCAGAGTGACCTAAATAGATCAATTCTTTTCCTCACTTCCCTTGTTTGTGCCGGTGAAAATATAGCGGCAACACAACCCCGCCATAAGTCTTTTGTCGTTGTGCGAAGTGACTTGACGGTGCGTTTTTGGTGTGCTCTTTGTTAATTTATTCTGACCCGGCTTTTCTTTTTGGACTGATCTTTCTCTGATGCCGATTGTTTAACGATTTGTACTGTTGTTCTTGTTTTACCATGTCGAAACGAGGGAAAACGCTAAACAGTCAATCTCGCGAACAAGTGGTGAAATTGTACAATTATTTCGAACGTGAATCTGCTAACGGTGGCCCTCTTTTACCTGTGGCACAACCGAGAGAACGCGTTGCCGAAACATTAGGAATAGGGAAGAAGACAGTAACCCAAATTCTCAAAGAGAAATACATCAGGCTTAGAAGAGAATATTTTACGCACACCAAAAACGAGAAAGAGAGACAAGAGAGTTGTTGGCATTGATAGTTTCGATGCTGCTGCAATCCGCAACCACATCTATGCCTATTACTCAAGAAAAGAATATCCTACACTGATAAAGCTAATGGGTTCGTTAAAAGAGGCCGGCTTATTTTCTGGCGGTAAATCGTCTCTATCAAAGGTTTTAAATTCAATTGGCTTTAGATATAAAAGATCTGACAAGCGGAAAATCCTACTGGAACGCTACGATGTTGTTATGAAGAGAGTAACATTCTTACGTCAAGTAAATACAATCACAGATTGGGACAATGTCGTTTTTATTGACGAAACATGGTTAAATGCGAACAATACGGTTTCCCAGACATGGACCGATGATACAGCGGCCTCCACATCAAAAGTTTCATCAGGAAAAGGAGCTCGTCTTATTATATGTCACGCGGGCTCAGCTTCTCAAGGATTTGTTCCAGACTGCCTCCTCGCATTTGCGTCCAAAACTACAGGTGATTACCACGAAGAAATGAACTTTGAGGTTTTTAAAGAGTGGTTTGTAAAGCTACTAGTCAGCCTAGAAAACCCATCGAAAATTATAATGGACAACGCTCCATATCATTCTGTACAAGTTGATTAGCCACCAACTCAAGCAAATAAAAAGCAAGAAATTGTTTCATGGCTGGAAAAAAAAAATGTGGAAGCAAGTCCAACTTTATTGAAAGTCGAGTTGTTGAATTTGGTAAAAGCAAACAAGCCATCCAAGCTTCGCTATGTAATTGATGAACTAGCCCTAGAGCATGGACACGAAGTTATTCGATTGCCACCTTACCACTGCCAGTATAACGCTATCGAGCTTATTTGGGCACAAATAAAGGGTCATGCAGCGCGTAACAATACTGAGCCACCCTTCAGTACTGCAAAAATGATGGTTCTCCTACAAACTGCATGTGCAGAAGTCACTTCAGAAGACTGGAGAAAAGTCGTTGAGAAGACAAAGAAAATAATTTTCGATGATTTTGAACGAGATGTGAGAATAGACAACATTATCGAAAAAGAATTAATTATATCTCTCGATAAATTATATCTCTAGACCACACTCGTTATAATTCTAGTAGTTCTAGTGAATAAATGCATTTTTTCTTGGTTAAATTATGTAAGTGTCTTATTTTGTTTTATAAATTTAGGTTAGACAATAATGGGACAGGGTTTTGATTAATAATTTGTTTATTTGATTTGATTTTCAATGGAACTCAATTAAAATTACAGTACCTATACGTACCTACTTTTTCACAATAACTGCATTCGATTCACAAATGTTTGAAGTCCGTATCGATTCATTCGATTTAATCGATGTTTTTTAGCAGGTCACCTCACTATGAAGCTAAGACTGACACAAATGTCATGTGGCCTATTAAATTGGCTTTACTTTAATATTATTTTAATTTAACTATTTAATTTAAAGTAAGTACACAACTAAATGTTCCGTAAATATTTCAAGCCTCTACCTTTTGCCGTTATCAATATCGAGCAAAAACGGAAACAAAATTAGGTTTTTTGTACGGGAGCCCGACTTAAACATTTTACTCTGTTATACCCCAAAAATCAGAAATTCAACGTAAAGAATTCACATTCTATTTGTTCATTGACAATGTATTTAATAATAATCTGTAAACATTTCAACTGTCTAGCTATCAAACAGACAGATGGACAGTGGAGTCTTATGCCCGGTCCCAATAACCTACCAACCAGCTACCACCAGTTAAAATGTTAACTAGTGATAGGCCACTCAATAGAAAAGAAAAACGGAACATTTCAATGTCGAGTTGACAGCTAACTGACAGTTATCTGTAGATAGGTTCTAAGGGACCGGGCATTTTTTTATTTATTTATTTATTCAGAACAAATAGACAACATGATAAGGTACTAAACATCCTTAGACTAGTGGTTTAGTTTAATATGAACTATTTGTACTTACGATGGCGACTGTACTAGTTCTTTGTTAGAACTGTGTTACAGTCACCAGCGCCACTCCTCAAAATGGAATTGTGAGTTGGTTCTAGAGTACCTAAATGTATATGTATAAAATATGAATCATTAATACTGGACACAATAACAATAAAAATTTCTATTTATGAATTCGAAATAATAATTAGTGTTAATAATTAATAATAATTAGTGTTAACGTTTTAATAATAATAATAATAAATAGTAATAGGGTCCGTTACCCTTTGAGCTACGTAACAACGTCAAGCTTCCCGTACCGGCGACATCGTCAAGACAAATCTCCAAGTGTCGAGTCCTCATTGCTTACTCTTTGGCCGAGCAATAACGATAACTTCGAACCCGCGATTCGTACACAATAACGAGCCGGCCTTGCAATGCCGCGGCCCAGTGCCCGTCTCGAGCAGATTCTTGTTTAACAGAGCAAACGAGTTTAAAAATAACCTTAAATTTATCTTCTTTTCTTTCGGAACGAGCGGATATAGTACCTACTTAATGCACAACAGTTGTACAGGAATTATTTCAAAATATTACACGTAAACATTTACTTACAGGCACATATATTGCTTCTGGACCCACACTAGGATACCCTGTGTGGTGGGCGACATCCCAAGAATGTTTTTTTCTGGTCCCCAGCCGGGGTTTGAGCCCGGGACCTCCCGCATTCCATGACAGAGGCGTCGTCGAATATTATGCGCAAGAAAGACTGAAGAGGGGACGAAACATATCGACAACGACGTCCATTCGATGGGACGAAGCGACGTCCCGGGTGGATTTACGAACAAATAGAATATTGTATTAGCAAAGGGCAAGGATAAAGTACCCAAAACCGGCGTGCGATTAATTCCACGATTAATGAATGTCAATGAACCCTGTCCCTGAATCCCTGGTCTTTGCCTACCCCTCTGGGTTACAGGCGTGAATTTATGTATGTACGAGAGGCATACAATAAATTTAGGATAACATAAATTCTTTTTACTATTGTATCCTTCATAAACTGGGAATCGAACCTGGGCTTCCCGTTTCCGAGCCCATTGTTCTACCTCGTATAGGCTACCACCGCTCGACTATGTTTATTGTACGGCTTATTTTTATGATATTTTAGATTCGTTCTTGGTTAGATTTAGATTCGATAGTTTCGTTCTTGGTCGTTTTTTCTCCTAATTTAGTTTTTATTCCTTTTGTCACAGGCGGCATAGGGCCGGTTTCTGAATTGTGAATTTCGCTAAGCAAGCTAAGCTAAGCACTGAACTGTAGTGCTGTCCCGTCAAATTTCTCAAAAGAGGTTCGAAAAAAGAGGTTGTCTTTGTAAAACATTGTACCTACGTTTCTCTTTTTGTAAGCCTCTTTACTCTGTACACATAAATAAAATTAACAGTAATAAAAATAAATATATTTAAGTAACTTAAAAATAAACTATGCTAAGATATAAAATTCTCTTTTTGTATACTGATCACTACAGTTTTTGTTTGTCAATGGTCAGTATTATTCAATCCATCATCAATCATTCAGCCACAAGAAAACCACTGCTGGATATAGGCCTCCTCCATGGATTTTCAAAAAGACCGGTTGGAAGCGGCTTGCATCCAGCGTCTCCCTGCCACTTGGATGAGATCGTCTGTCCATCTTGTGGCTGGTCGTCCTACGCTGCGCTTGCCGATGTGTGGTCTCCATTCAAGCAACTTTTGGCCACAGTATTATTGGTCTCATCTTATTAAATTTTTATTTTTCGTTATTTTCAAAGCTAAATAGTTCCTCTTCCACCCAGTTAAATTTTTTGTCAGGTCGTCGCACTATCTTCGCCTCGGTCTTCCGCGTCGCCGGTAGCCGTCGCACGGCAGCCATTCGGTGACAATTTTTGCCCACCTTTCAGGGTTCATACGTCTGACATGGCCAGCCCAGCTCCACTTGAGTTTTGCCGTCGCAACTCCAACGTCGGTGATTTTGGTTTTGGCGCGCAACGCGGCGAGTTGGCCGGGAACAGGGAGGAGTGGATATCTGAAGGGGAGGTCTTTGTCCAGCAGTGGGACACAGAACTGGCTAATTAAAATAAATAGTTCCTATGGGATAGGATTGAAAGTAGGTAGGTACTTAGTTACTCCGATACATCATCATCATCTACCCATTATGTCCCCACCAAAAGGCACGGGTCTCTTCCCTGAGGAAGTTATAGGCCATACTCCATCACGGGGGCCAAGTCCGAATTGGTGGGGGCTTGTAAGACTAGTGGCTGGTCTTATAGTCCAAGATTTTTAGATGTCCGCTCTGCATATAATCCTTCTACGTGATTTTTTGATTGGATTATGTCGGAGGGTGCCCCCCACGAAACCGTGAGCGTCAGCCGCCATCTTGGAAACCGTTTTTTTGCATATATCTCGGAAACGGTAAGTTTTATTACCGTTTCCGAGATATATGCAAAAAAACGTTTTCCAAGATGGCGGCTAACGCACGCAGTGTTGGGCGACAGAAACTCGGTTTTATACTTAGGAGGCACCCTCTGACATAATCCAATCGAAAAATCACGTAGAAGGATTTTACGCAGAGCGGACCGATTTTTGGTGCTAAAATTCCTGGACTATTACTGTCAGAAGTTTTCAAGCCGCCCTATTAAGGCCTCTGACTTGGCTTAACGACTGCCATCTATCGACGGCAGCCGGCACCAACTGCTTAACGTGCCTTGCGAAGCACGGAATCGCTCGGAAAAATGCCACTAGCGTTAGTCATAGACGATCACCCATCCATGGACTGAACGCGCCCAATGTTGCTGAACTTTAGTGATCGTTTAAGATCACTCAGGCAGCCGGGGCTACGAGCGATTCACTCCGATTCATAAATCCCTTTAAAATTTAGTATGGTAGCGCCACCTAGTGTTCCGTTGTGAAACAATTTACGTTTTAATAGAGGAGTCGCGGGCCTTAGTTCTTATCTTAGCACGAAGATGGCAGCACTACATTTTCCAATAAATTAATAGGGGCTCGTTATAATTGTGCTGAAATTGGAATAGAGATTATTCAAAATGGAAGATACACATACAAATTTCACGCTGTAGACTCCACACTAGCTAACCTGTATAAGGCATAAATTCAATGGCATTGCGTATGAAAGATGCTTTTAGGTAGATAGACACACTACAAGGTAGGTATGTACCTATACGGATCTCTACCAAGGAACTCAAAAAAGAATCAAAAATATTTAGATTATCAAAAGGCGTGTCACACCCATAAGAAATTCACTTTTTTGCACTGGTCATAAAGGAGGCATTGGTACATTGTATAAGAGTTAGGCCCATATTACATTATCATAGAACTTTGATCACAGGTGATGTACATTGCTGGTTTATAACACAATAAGCATCAAGACAAATGTCGGCACCAGCAACGGATATCGCCTATGAACTAGTGTAATATCGGCATTATAATGCCTAATTATACTACCTATCAATTTATAGCACGAAAAAAAGATAACATTTCAGCTTATTACAAGAGGCCTTTTTCTCCACTACATTTTCTACATCTCATCTACACTACATCTCCACTACAGCGGCTAAAGATTTTTTTTTTTTTTAGTGAATATCTAGTAAAAAATTTAGTGAAAGAAGCCAAGCTAAGCTAAACTTTATGATTTTTAGGTGATTTTCACTAAAAAATAATATTTTTTTAAATATTTTTTTGCTTTAGTAGGTACCTATCATAGTAATAAGGCCGCCAATTGTACTTAGATTTATAAAAAAAAATTGTAGTTGTTATTTATGAGTACAATAAAGAATATTCTATCTATCTATCTACGAGTATCTATCTATCATGTAAATGACCACCCCTGAGTCGGATTAAACTGTACAAATCAACACCCTGTGTAAGTATTTGGACATTAACAACGACTGCGACATGCGACTGCGACTCGCGCTCGAGGGGTACCGCACCATTATAAAATTGGAAAAATATCATGTCTGTTGTATAGGAGCCCCCCATAAACATTTATTTATGAACTTGAATAATTCAGTCGTCTACCGGTTGCCTTTATCAATATCGAACAATCAAGCAATTTTATTGTATTGCCTCTCTCCCCCTTAAATATTTGTTTTATTATTATTATTTTTATTAATAAATTAAAAGTTGCTTTTTCTATCCTTCCGCCACTTTCCATTTTTTATTACTGAAAAGTCTTTCAGTAAATACTTAGGTACATACATAGATATTATTAGGAGATAGTTAAGTAATATGTACATATTTTTAAATTCTTCTGAGTTTTTTACTAATAAATGGGTCCACTTGTGCAGAAAATTAGTATAAAGTATTTTTTATTCTTTATTTTTGTTTCGTAAAAAATATTATGTTTGAGGTGGCCTGTAAACCCACGTTATAGGTACCTATCCAATTCCACACACGAGATCTCAGCTAATAGCTCAATAGAAAGGCTTACAATGTCTTTGTGTTCCTTACTTTTTAAAATCTATTTTTTTCCATTATCATAGTACCATAATCATAATTTAAAATTTCATAACATAATTTCAATTTTCCGTTAAGCTATCTACATTTAAATCCTTTAAAAAAAGCTCTATGGTATTTTCTAAAGCCCTGAATATTTTGTGCTACTATGTTAAGACCTAATTTAGGCTTTACTGTTGTCTGTGGTGGAAGCTTAAAGCCAATGATTCGTTGGCTTGCGAGCCCGCTGAGTTTTTAATACTACTGCTAGTATCACGAAAGAAGAATATTGTTGGTAACCCTAGCCTGTGGGAAGATTTCAATGAAACCCTCCGGGATTCAAAAGAAGGAGGTATCGCCACAAGTTACTCTTCCGTTCATCTCTCAAAATGTCAAAAATCCCGAGCTTTCACCCCTCCCGCGCGCGCGCATCTCCCCACCCCCGCGCGCCCGCAGGCTCTACCTGCCCGCTTGGCGGGATGCGCGAGCGCAGCCTCGGGAGACGAAACGGCATAGAGGAGGCAGCAGTACAGACTCGCTGTCTCTGAGAGACAAAATCTAGCTATTGGCATTTTGTTTGTTTGTTTTCATTAAATTTTATTAGTTAAAAAATGTGGTTGAGAATATGCCTAATACCGTCTAATGCTTCAGCACAGTATCAATAGCCATAGAAAATACATGTAAGATAATGTTGAATTCATCCTGTTATTTTACCCAGTATCTTGTTGTTGTGGATTACATGTTGGTGCCTTAAAAAAATTTAGTGTATAATGTCGGATGTTACATAAAAAATAATATGGTTCTCTTAATTTTTTTTTGCAATCGTTTCAGATGGGATTTCCAAAGAAAAACAAAAAAAAGACATCTTAAATACACTATTGTATACTAAAATATTCTGAGTGACAGAAAATATTTTTACTATATTTCTGCTTATGAATATAAGCAGTATTAGAGGCATCTATATAGAAGTTTTTGTTTCCTTTATTTTATTAGTCTGTATCTCCAGAGTAGAAGACAATATTAATTATTAAAAATACAATACTACGTTAGCTGTTCTTACTAAATGCTACTATACTTTTATTATAGGTACCCAAGGACCGTATCGTAATGAAATCCCAAAAATCTTATTAAAACACAAAGACATACTTTACCCTATGTGCTCTGGCGTACAGTAAAGAATACATATTTCTTATGTTACTTATATTCCAGTCTGTTAGTTTTTTTTTAATTGAAAAAAATAGTTTTGATGTTTTACCGATCGAAAGGTTTCATCATAAGAATAATTTTTTGCTACATAACATAGTGTCAGAAATAAAAGGAAGACCATGAATTTTAACATTTTAATTCCAAATTAATAAACTTAATTTATCAAATGCTCAAAATGAGTCCCATTCTGTTAAATGCAAAGTCGCACTCTTTTGATTATTCGCTCCTTGTCGATTTTTTGATCATGTTGTGGTGGATATTTAGAGTAATTACGTCTAAGTACTGCTTGTAGCTCGTGGCCACTTTCACATTGGTTTTTGTGTACTAAATTTTTTACATAACCCCATAAAAAAAGCTAACGGGGATCTCCGCGGTCATCTTTTGGTCCATTTGTCCATCCAAGAAAGAAAGTGTTCATTGAGATAGTCCCATGTTCTATGATTGTTATGAGCCGGAGCCCCAACTTGCTAAAAAGTAACATAACATTAACGTTTACAAACAGGCACATGCATTGTCTCTGCACGAAGGGAAGGTTTGTAAGGCTTAGTCGTTCTACAACCGGATGATTATTTATCCGATTCCTTAAAATCTCAAGTATTTCTAAATACCTTTCATTATTCAGATGCCCTTCGTAAAAATGTACTAAGGGGACCCGGATTTTCACAATCCCACACCAACATCTAAACAAAAAATGCACTTGATTATTAGTCTCGCGGATACGTAAGGGATTCTCCATGGACCAAATGCGTTAATTATGTTGGTTGTACATACAATCATTGCTGAAGTTTGTCTCGTCTGACCAGACAATATTATTCAGAAAATACTGATCCTATAGGATGAGACTCTCGATTTCATGGCAGGTCTTTCAGCATCAAACGGCCGTAATTTTTGTACAAATCGCCCTTCAACGTAACTTTTGAATTCGTATTTTTTCAGTACACGGTGTATTTTGCTTTTCTAAATTCCGACTCCTTCTTCATCTTCCCTCACTGAACTTCGCCTCAAAGTGTATCAAAATATCGAATTCATCGTCAGTCTTTGTCATTTGGTGCCGCGGTTATGGTAAGCGATGATCAAAACGTCCCAATTTATCGGATTATCCACCAACTGTTTCGTAATAAATCGAGATGGTGTATTTCTATCAGAATATCTTTCGCGGTACCATTGTAAGGCTAATGTTATGTTTTTTTGGTTCAAAAAGTATCCATTAAATCGAAATTATTTTGATACGCCCATGGCTATGTAACAAATTCCCAATACAATGCAACTAATGGTACTGACACACGTGCTCATTAGTAGCACGAAAGCATGATTATATTGAGCAAGTGCTTTACTCCCAATCTTTTCTGTATGTAGGCACATAGACATTCAACAAACAGAATGTAAATTCTTTACGTTGAAATAAGTTTATGATTTCTTAAGACAGTAACACTGACAACAACAATGCAGTCTTAGGTTATCAAACCTCAAAAAAGGAAGACGGATAGATTAAAACATCGAATACTAAAATACAGAAAAAATTGGGAGTAAAGCACTTGCTCAATATAAGCATGCTTTCGTGGTACTAATGACCACGTGTGTCAGTACCATTACTCCCAATCTTTTCAATTTAAAAAAAATTAAGTTAATGTTTCCTTTCAGGAAAATGTTCCATCGCAATATTCAAGGTACTTTCCGTCCATGTGGCATAAGCGTGGGACGCCCTGTAAATCTGGAAGACTTAGAAAATAAACAACCATAAAACAAGTGACGTCATATAAAGGAAAAGTCGTCTTTGTCGCAAAAATCGTTCACATGATACAGCTATTAATAAATTTCCCACCGTCCCTGAGCCACGAAACTAGCTATTAATTCTAGAAAGGTGAAATTGAACAGAACTGAGCTGTTAAGACGTCTAGTTTATAATTCAAAGGTTTAAAGTACAATTGGTGGCCTTTGCTAAAAGCAATTTCTTCCAGACAACCTTATGGTGGTTAGTTACTCAGAGAAGACGAGTAGCTGGTGCGAATGTGAATATTGATTCATACTTATACTCAATAAGTACAAACTTATTATTCTAAACATACACCTAGGCTGTAATGATATACTAGACCGGAAATAAGGAAAGTAACAACACCCAAATACTATAAAATATAATAAAATAACCTAATTACAATATTTTTAAATAATTTAAACTTAGATTTTGTATTTTTTTATCTAAACTGAATAAATTAGTATGAATACACATGAAAACAATTCAATCGATTATAGCGATAAATATATATTTCGAAACCTGTTTTTAAAGGCGGCTGGGGAAGGAGCTCTCTTATACAGGGTGGCCAATCGGGTGACGTTATTTTATTTTAGATAGCCCGTACCGAGATTTATCCAAAACATATCCATGTATGTTCAGCGATTATTAATAGTTTTCGAGTTATGATTTTTTTAATTTAGATCTTTTCCAAGAAATCGTCAAAAAAAACCAAAAATGTTTTGGCTTTTATTTTTACTGTAAATCAGTACTAAGCCTATTTTCATATCCAATAAAGAGCACCTGTACATCCGAACAATAATAAGTACATTTTGGGCCCAAAGTTTGAAATCAATACTTTTAGACTGGAGAAGAAAAATTTCAAAATAAAATTAATCTTAAGAAAAAATAGCACTTATGGCGGCATTTTGCGCCGTACGTGACTGTTAAAGGTAAAAAGGCGATAATTCACGAATTCCCAAAATGATTTAAAAAACTTTTAAGAACTAATAAACACGATAATAATTGCTGTTTTTATGATTTTAACAAAAAAACTTATACCCAAATTGTGATTTTTGACGTGTTTTTGCTATGTACTAATGAATTTCTGCTAGATTAAGTTGTGTGGAATGTAAACTTTTTTAAAGATTTTCTTTATTAGATATGAAAATAGGCTTAATACTGATTATAATAACAGAAAAAATAAAAGCCAAAAAGCTTTTTTTTTTTTTTGACGATTTCTCTAAATTAAAAAAAACATAACTCAAAAAGTATAAATAATCGCTAAACATACATTGGGGTGTTTAGGATAGGTCTCGGTACGGGCTATCTAAAAAAAAATAACGTAACCCGATTGGCCACCCTGTATAATCAGCCCTAAGTTCAGCTCCAGTCTCTTGCGTTACAGACAAATTTTCCACAAGTCTGATTTAGCCTTCTCCCAAGTGTCAAACACAGACATATTATTATATTTTTACTGGAGCTATCTATAAATGCTTAACCCGATAGGGGTGATTTACATTTGCTTGTTTTCATGCTTTTTAAGCACCTTTCCATCGAGGTAGAATAAAATAGAGACGGGTAAAACGTATGCCGACGCATAGTTTTTATTGCGCACCATACATTATTACAAAAGTTTTAAAAAAAACATAACTATATGTATTTACAAAACGGATTGGCGTCTCTTTTTTATTCGACCTCTAAATAAAGCATGACAATAAACAAACATGTACATACAGGCACATACATTGCTTTCGGCCCAACCTAGGATGCCCTGTGTCGTGGGAACCAGAAACAGCGACATTTAAACAGCCAAGACCTGGGTTTTTCTCCCCAGCCGAGGACATAAAAATAAAGACAATGTAAATGAGGCTTTAGAGTGGAAAGTGAGTTTGCTCCCGACTGTACAGACTGTACTCGAGTGGGCGCGAGGCGGCAGGCGCTAGGCGCGGCGTGCGGAGTGTCGCATCTGCGCCCTCCACTCTACGTCCGTCGCGGGCGCCAGGCAGTGAGGCAGCGCGGCAGCGTTGCCAGAATGTTACAAAAGTAACATTTTACGTTACTTTTGGCCCTCCTATGTTACCTCCATGTTACACGACCCAATATGTTACTTTTGTGTTACTTCTTCTTCATTAATGTGATGGCGTCTGGTATTGAAAGATATTCTTCAATGACCGTTTTCAGAAGAACTTAAAAAAAAATCTAACGGCTGTCAAAGGAATGCAATTTTGGCCCTCAGCCCAATAGCCATATGTGATACACCATAAAATACGTCTCGGCGAGCTGAACAAAAGTTACTATGACGCCAATAGCCAAATGTTTGTCCTTTCGGAGTTATATTGTATTGAAAAAAAAAACTACATTTTCAATAAAATATAACTCCGAAAGCACAAACATTTGGCTGTTGGCGTCATAGTAACTTTTGTTCAGCTCGCTTTTTTTTAGTTCTTCTGAAAACGTCTCATTGGTTGCTACTAGACAAACATCATTGATTGTATGTATGTTTTTTCTTTTTCGACATCGCCAGTGTTTCGATCAATAAATTATTAAGATTTTTTTCGAATGGGACAAGAAACTTATTTTACTTTTTGTATTACACAAAAACTACTCTACTAAAGTAGCCCTACCGACACAAATGTCGCTTTCTAAAAAAAAAAAAAAGTTATGTTACTTTTCTCGAGAAAATGTTACTTTTTGCTCTGCCTCGTGTTATATATGACTACCTGCCACTGGCAACACTGCAGCGCGGTGCGCTGCGCATTCGTCCGCGTCCTCCCGCACCAAGCGCCCGCAGCGCCGCGCTCTAGTGACAGTGACGAAACTAGCATGTGTGTGTGTTTGTGAGCGTGCACGCCATGTGGAGAACCGTGCTGCTGCTCGCCCTGGCCACGGGCCTGAGCGCCGAGATACACGAGAGAGGTAAGTCGAACGAAAACACCAGAAACGATTTTTCTGCCGTTCGAAAGTGCGGGTGCCTGAGAAGCCTGCGAGGCTGGCTTGGTGGTACGAGCGGTCTCCCTCCGTTGGATCGCTGAGACTAGGCATGGATCTACGGGGGGGATAGAGGGGAGCCAGGTTGCCTATACCTACCCCGAAATTTTCTAGTGCCCACCCCAGATTGTTGGATTACTGTACGTACATACGCTGGTACTCGGTCTGATAGACCATCGCGTCTTAGAGGCCAGTCTCCCCCCCGAAAAGTGACACAAATACGTTGTGCGTTGCGCAGATGAGTTACTCGGTGCTCGGCTTATTAGCTTGAGCTAAGCTTTTGTTTAAGTTGATATCCAAAGCCAGCATTAGACTTGGCGGATCAGACGCTATCTCGCTCCATTGGCTTCCGTAGAGAGGGACGGTTGGAGCTCGACATAGGTTTTCTAGCCAGAGTCTGGGCTTAGGTCGCACTTGAAGTGCTGACTCTACAAAAAGTTAAACTGTCTCCCTTTCTACGGTGTCGGAGAGAGCGAGGCAGTGCGTTATTGTTATGCCGAGACGATATTTTGAATTTATCGTACGACTCTTGTTCATTTTCTTTCCTGTAGAGTTGAAGTGGGAAGTGTAGATCATAGATCATTAGGGCCGGTTTTGATATGAGAATTTCACTAAGTAAATACTTAAGTGACGTGTTGTCACGCTCTTTTCTAAAGAAATTTGACGAGACAGCACTACAGTTTGCTTTGTGATCCGTCCGTGTATTTGTGTAATTTACAATTTTAAGCACTGTATCTATATTATTGCTTACGTATACCTAATTTCCTACTTTGCTGGCGACAGTTCCCCCGAGTGATAACAAACCTGCAGATGCAAATAAATGTTTAATCTATCTATCTATCTACCTAAACAAAATATTCACAGCCTGAGAGCCGGTTTCTGAATTGAGAATTTCACGTAAGCAAATACCTACTTAAGTAACGCTCTGTCACGCTCTTTTCTGAGAAATTTGACGAGACAGCACTACAGCGAAGCATTTACTTGAAAATTCTCAACTCAGAAACCGGCGCCCTAAACCTTTTATTCGTGTTGGCACTTGAATTTACAATGTAGCACGCAAAATGGCTTTGTTTAGCAAATAAGCGACTAATTTAGGATAAGACGCATTGGATACGTGTACTCTGTACACAGTGGGAGTCACAATTATTACAAATCAAGTGGATATCGAAGCTGAAGCTGTCTAATTGGGTATTTGACAGGATGTCAAATGAGTTACTTTTAAAACGGAATTTTGTATGAAAATACTTGCTTGTGACGTCACAGTTCAGAGCACTCTTTTTATGTTTCATCTATTTAAAAATTGTAATAACTAGTAAATGATTAAAAGAAATACATTTTCCGAATCATTTTGTAATTTTTGTTTTAATCGAGCATCTCAAATTATTTATTGTTGATAGTGTCAAATACCGTATTGCTAGATTGTAATGCTTTGCTTTAAAATGGTTTGATTGAACTGTCAAAGTATTTTTAAAGAAATTATTTAGAATATAACAAAAGATGTTCAAAGAAAAATAACACCATTGATTTCTGAACAAAGTTTTGGATGGTTGTTTTTGAACGAAAAGGAAAAACGTCATTCGGGTAGTTTTGGGAGAAAAGAAATTGGGGAAAGTTCGGTAAAAGTTTTGTGACGTTGGAGGTATGTGCTATTAGAGTACTTTTTAATAGACCCCCCCCCCCCCCCCCCCCATCATATCATCGACCCATTGCATCGCTAATGTTCATTGAATGGCAATGAAGTTCAAAGAAAAAGTTCGCACAAAGAAGTTTTCACTACTTCGAGTGCCTCGTTGATCGTGGGTTTGATTTCCACTGGGGGCTGGCGTACATTTGTAAACGGGGCCTCAATAACTATGCATGTGCAAGAGAGGAGACGGATACCCTTTCATACATTCTTGGGCCCAGATGTAAAAAGACGAGAGTGGTGTCAATAAACAGCTCATAATTATATTGTCAAACCATCTTTGAAAATTTTGCGGATTTTAGCAATCTGAGAGCAAAGTTAAAAGAGATTTAGTAAAGTGAGACTATGCAACAAATTGACAATAACCTATACTTAACAGCTGATTTTATAACTATGATCATATGATAGACAGTTATTTAATACATTAATAATAATAATAATAATTGTTGAAATCATTCACAGTAATTGATTATAGTAATCGATACTTTATTTCATCAGTGCAATAAACTTGTTTTTAAGATTTCTCGTCTCCCAGATTGTGAATTGTGCAGATTTTTTATATTTTGAAACAGAAAAAAATACCGCTTTATTTAAACCATATTTCAGCTTATTACAATTGGGCCCAGAGATCCCCGTCTCCTTTACTGAAATAAAAAATTGTAACAAAAGTGTGTTAGAACTTGGAAATTTAAAAAAGTATGTAGAAGCGCCAAATAAATACGACCTTGTCGCTACTAAAGGCCCGGTGTCAGCCGCCAACGTTACGTGTCAGTTTCAGCCACGGCCACTACGCCGGAGGTTATCCTCCTTCACGCCATTTACAAACCGAATTCAATGTACGAAGATTGATCGGTTTAAAGGCGGAATGACGATGCGGGCAGTGGCTGGGCAGTACCTAGTGCACAGTTATGGGAATTGATTGGTTTAATTAGTGCCGTGCGGGCCTCACGCGGCGGGCGTTGGGTTCGCTCTCAGTAGATAACTAAATCAGATGGTCTGTAGCTATACGGTCATTCCGATCGTAACTATAATTTAGTTGACAGATTGTCTACCTTTACACTTTTGATACCACTATACTATATATATGAAGTAAACAATAACTTCCACACTACACAAGCACTTGAACTGGTCCCAAGCTAGGATTAAGGATACCCTGTGCTATGGCAATCAGGCAAGGTCAAGGATTGTTAAGAATTTAATTATCTACTGTCAGACAACGACTCTATATAAAATCCTGAAAAAAATTGCATGAAAATCATCAAATAATAATAATACCAACTCCCACATAACTCGATCACTTAACCTGGCCCAAAACTAGGATACCCTGTGCTATGGTTACTAGGCAAGGATATTCATCATCATCATCATCAACCCATCATGTCCCCACCGAGGGGCACGGGTCTCTTCCCTGAGGAAGGTATAGGCCATACTCCACCACGGGGGCCAAGTCCGGTTTGGTGGAGGCTTGTAAGACTAGTGGCTGGTTTTACTGTCAGAAGTTTTCAAGCCGCCCTAAGGCCTCTGACTTGGCTTAACGACTGCCATCTATCGACGGCAGCCGGCACCAACTGCTTAACGTGCCTTGCGAAGCACGGAACCGCTCGGAAAAATGCCACTAGCGTTAGTCATTGAAGGTGACCCATCCATGGACTGAACGCGCCGTATGTTGCTTAACCTTTGTGATCGTTTAAGATCACTCAGGCAGCCCAGGCTACGAGCGATTAGGCAAGGATATTAAATACATTGAAAAACCCCCAAATTGAGGGAATTTGTACAAATTTACGGCGGGCCCCAGTGGGAACCGAATCCACGACCTCTTTCTTGATAGCTTGATAGCCTTAACGGCTCGACCAACGAGGCAATCCCACAACACAATATCTACAATTTTTTCGCGAAACCAAACCCGTAGACTTGCAAAACTCAGATTGTCACAATTCCAGCTCACATAGATTGCAATAAAATTAATTGTGAAATTATTTATTTCTTAAATAAGGAGATTATACTCGTAACAGGTACATGCCGCTTGTTCTAAACTTAGACCATAATAAAATGTACTAGGCAGGCTTCCAAAAATATACTCATTAAGTCCTTTATTATGAGACAGTTGAAGGTGAGGGCGGGGATCGAATAATTCATTAATATTAATTAGTTTACTAATAAAATTTAACACAACTTATGATAACTGGTAATAGGTTTAAGAAAGGCTCTTGTCGATGTATCTGATCTCTTTATTTTTTACTATTTGTTCAATTAAAGTTAAATTCTTAGCTTTCGACTACATTCATTTTCTCTTCTTAGTTTTTCGTTCTTCTGCCTATCTTTTTGTAATATTCTGTTTCAAACCAAGTCAGCGATGTAGTTACTTCTACTTGATTTACTGTCTTCAGTACCGTTTACTCTCTAAAACTCGCTTATTGGTGACCGTTTCTGTTCAACTTATACTTCAATGAACAAAAACTTTTAATTGCATCTAATGCCACATTATAAATTGTTTTACGGACGCACTTAGTTGACTTTTTGTCGGAAGAGTCCGACCAGGTTTCGCTCTGATCCGCAGAGCTTAACCATGGTGAGCAGAGACGGAGCTCGCGTCGTCGGTTGCTCGTCTCTGTTTTAAGGAAAACAAAATGGTATAAATTCCTGGATCACCGTCCATGTTTCATGTCTAATATATAAAAATCTCGTGTGACGGTGTTTGTTATTGAAGTAAGAAACGGCTTCCCCGATTATCATGAATTTTTTTGGCGTATTTTTGTATGTCTGAGAATAGGTCGTAGACAAATTTATCGGGCAAAACAACGTTTGCCGGGTCAGCTCGTATGTACTATACTTAATGTCATATAAGGTTTAGCCTTACTTTTTTATAAATATATTTTTCATATATTTGCTATTTAATGTGCTATTTAATGTTTTGACATATCGAGTGTTGATTGCACTCAAGGGTCTCGAGTTTTCTTTCTTTCTCGAGGTATAAAGATATTCGTACCAACTTATGTTGTATTAGATTTAACGTGATTTGGGCAAAGATGGTGTGGAGATTTTTTTCGCTGCCTATGTCTCCACTACTTTTGGCCCCAAGGCAGCGCCTAACATTAACATAGTAGCGCCCGTTATCCCTGAGTGGGTAGGCAGAGGCACCAATCACTAGAACTGGGCCCACGTTTTGCCGAGTTTATTAGGTCCCAACATGATAAGTACATACATTGAAATTCAACAAACAGAATGTAAATTCTTTACATTGAAATACATTTCTGATTTCTGATTTCATCGGCCATCACCAAAACATACTAATTCGTCCACAAAATCGTTGTTGTTTAAGTTCAACTGCACACAGAACTTCGAGTTCCCATGCGTTCACAGTAAAGTTGTTTGGTCCTTGACCTAAGCAAGCTGAAGTGAATATTTATTAATAAACCAATGAATAATGCACCGTTTCTGAGAGTCGATAGCACGGCATTGAAATACTGCTATTAAACGCTAAACTTTGCCTTAAATGATAACCTCATTATCGATTTATATTACAGTAGTTAGTACTAATTAATATGGACAAATTATACCTCATACTGTAGATATCATATGTTAGAAGAACGTTAGGCGTTTAAATTATTAGTTGTTTGGTGCTCGTGTCTAATAGCCACATTTTTTCATTGATTTTTTTTACTAATTTGATTTTTAAACGGTTCCGTGCTTCGCAAGGCACGTTAAGCAGTTGGTGCCGGCTGCCGTCGATAGATGGCAGTCGTTAAGCCAAGTCAGGGCTTAAGGGCGGCTTGAAAACTTCTGACAGCAAGACCAGCCACTAGTCTTTACAAGCCTCCACCAATCCGGACTTGGCCCCCGTGGTGGAGTATGGCCTATACCTTCCTCAGGGAAGAGACCCGTGCCCCTCGGTGGGGACATAATGGGTTAATGATGATGATGATTCGTAACTCATGCTGAATCCAGACTCCTTTTTATAGCCAAGGCTAAAATTGCCGCACTTACTTGGCCTTTCCATCTCTGTAAGTACAATTAATTTATTAATTTTAAGGTTTTTTTCTGTTTTTTTTTTTGGAAATTCTGTTCTATCGTCTGTTTTAGTCATAATTTCACCCAAATGTAAAAATGTGTTTTGATGTGTATGCAAATAAAATCATCATATATCTATCTATCTATATTAAACCTTCTAAGCGTCAATAGTACGAAAAAACACGTCACGTGACCCGACCGTGTATCTGTCATGGTACTACGAGTATAATCATCATCAACCCATTATGTCCCCACCAAGGGGCACGTGTCTCTTCCCCGAGGAAGGTATAGGCCATACTCCACCACGGGGGCCAAGTCCGGATTGGTGGAGGTTTGTAAGACTAGTGGCTGGTCTTACTGTCAGAAGTTTTCAAGCCGCCCTGAGGCCTCTGACTTGGCTTAACGACTGCCATCTATCGACGGCAGCCGGCACCAACTGCTTAACGTGCCTTGCGAAGCACGGAACCGCTCGGAATGCCACTAGCGTTAGTCATAGACGGTGACCCATCCATGGACTGAACGCGCCGTATGTTGCTTAACCTTAGTGATCGTTTAAGATCACTCAGGCAGCCCAGGCTACGAGCGATTCTAAGTACTAAAATGCACTAGCAGGATCGAGGCCCTGGTTACAGTGGCGGCGAGGCCTGCATGCGGGCGGCACAAGATCCGGAAACTTGGGAAATGGGCGTCAAATAGTTAATGATGAAACAATAACGGTACAATGTCATTCCAATTGTATAACCGGCGCAAATCAAATAGGCATCTCACGCGAAGAAGATCAAATCAATGCATCCTCTTAATATTGTTGACAGTGGCAATGCCCGACCCCTGCGTTATGCTCGTGAACGGATGCCGTCCGTGTTCATTGCACTCATGGGTCTTAGGCTTCTTAGATAGATGGACATTATACAATCTTAAGTATTAAGGTGTTTTGGGAAAATGGTCAGGGTGGAGTTTTTCTTGCTGCCTTCCTCTCCACTACATTCGGCCCCAAGGCAGCGGCTAACATTAACATTAAAAGTACATTGACATTCAACAGAATATAGATTATTTACGTTGAAATATCCATCCAAACATCCATCCATTCAAACTTTCGCTTGTACAGTCACGAGCAATAATATATATATTAACCCATTTGGAGCCAAACACAAATGGACAGTAATTTTAAAGGAATTTCTTTATTAGGCTTTTCTTAGCACTAGAAATAATAAATTTAAATTGAAAAAAAAAAAACTTAAATTAACCCTTCAGGATTTTACAGGGGTGTTCCCATAATGGTACAGTGGCCACTTAGGTGTGAAAAATGACAAAGCACGATTTTTCAATGCAAAGAGTTTTCTTGCATTTTTTACAGCCCCAGTGGCTTCTTTTGTGGCACACAACACACCGCACTCGTTTAGGAAGTTTTTCAGGAGCATGATCAGCTCCATCTAATTGCAATCCATCAATATTTGAAGAGGAAGGCCGAGCAGAAGGTCTTGCATTTGATTGCCTGAGATAAAATCTGGCTATACTGCGTCAAAATAACAATTGATCCATATCACCATCTTTAGCGAGTACATATAGTCTCCAGGCATTCGATATTGCCATGTCAACCATATAGGTGAACAATACCCACCACCACTTCTTGCCATGGATGGAAATTCTGTAAAGCGCTATTGACTGGTCCATCTCGTCCACTCCTCCCATGCCTTTATTGTAGTTTAGGAACAAGTGAGGTATCTTCATATCAACTTTTTGTTTTCTTTCCGGACACCACCTCTTTACAGTCCCTACTGGTTCATATGAATCGTAATTGGTGGCCATCAGCCAAATGCTGTTATCTTTCCAACGCACCAGTAGAAGTTCGTTGTTTTTGTCAAACCTGTAATCAAATTCTGCTCTGGGCTTTTTCATCATCTCTTTGGCAGTTGGTAGCGGACATTTTTTGGTACGGTTTTCACGTACGGTTCCTGTAGCACAGTAACCTAACTGTCGTAAATCATTCAGCAGGTCACAACTTGTAAAAAAGTTGTCAAAGAAAACTTTATGCTCCGTCGCATTCGTGTTCAATTTTTGTAGTAGCATTTTTACCACTCTGGTGCCTAATGGCTCAGTGGTGGAAGCAGTAGATTTACCACAGTAAATATCAAAGTTGTAGCAATATCCAGAAGAACTAGCTGCAGCCCAATTCTTGTACCCAAATCGCACAGGCTTGCCACGAATAAATTGCTTTGCTGAGTGGCGGCCATAGAACTTTACCATAGATTCATCTATAGAAATGAATTCGTGGAAAACATTCCACTGTCCAAACTTCTTTATGAGAATATCTGCAAGATTTCTTACCTTGAACATTTTGTCAGTTGTGTTAGGCACGTCGTTATTATCAACAAGGTGTAAGTTTCTTTTGATTAGCCTAAACCTAGTTCTTGACATAGCCTTTGAAACTAAATCAACACCGATATCCTCATCTAAAGACCAGTACATGGATTCTCTTGGCAATTTGTGATAGCCCGACAGTATCAGTATCCCAAAAAATGTCTTCAGCTCAGCAGTCGTGACACTAAAACCGTGCCTATTGTTTTGCCTGGCGTACAAGTTTGAAAAGTCCACAATCATTTGATATACATCGTCGTCAAAAAGTTTTTCAAATATTTGGACTGATGTCAATTCTTTCAGGTCTTCTTTTACACGTTTCTCACTCTCTGAACGAAAGGTCATTTCTTCGTAAGTCCTCGAGTAACTTGGGGCACACTTTCGCCAAACTGGGGCAGACAGTGCTGATCGGCTTGCGGTTACAGGGGGCTCTTCAGGTTGGGCTAAAGTTTGGGTTCGAACTCTTGATCTTTTTGTGGCCAACGGCTCATCATCACTGCTGTTTTCTGTATCCGAAAGATTTCCAACGCTATGAACAAACACTTCAATATTTCCAGGAACATCATTTGGTAAATTTGAAGGTCGCAAGTCTTCTTCAAAACCCTCTTCTTCGTCAGTAACGACACTCGGCTCAGGCGGAATAATAGCCAAATCATACTCCGCGCCGTCATCACTATCTTCTACTCGAAACGCATCCTTCTGAGGAGGTCTGCCCCTTTACCACCCCAGGGGCGGACGTTGGGCGCGGGCGAGGTTGTGGGCTGACACCCAGGGACCACTCCTCGCTCTATCCAGCAAAAGCGGCGGGCGTCGTCGGAAGTTTTTTAGTGGGTATTCCACTACAGCGGCGAGTCCCACACCCTCCTGGTCCCCCACTGGCCAGGAGGCAGTGCGCAAATGCATTTTGTTACCGACGTTAATAAAAAAAAAGAAGCAATATATTTGCCTGTATGTAAATGTTTAATGCTTGTGATTAATTATGTATACTCGTAGAAGCTGAACGATTTGGAATTTTCTGGTTATAATATTTCAGTAGTTAGTGCTGTTATATTTTTATCACAATTTAAGTTTTCAATCTATGTATGACTGCCTTGTTGGCCTAGCAGTTAAGGCCCTTAACTACCAAGACAGAAGTCGAGGGTTCAATTCCCGCCTGGGGCCGTTTTAGATTTGTACAAAAAGGCCTCAGTCTGGGTGTATTTATGTTTGTGATGTCTTTGCGTGGTTACCATAGCTCAGGGTATCCTAGTTTGGGACCAGGGTCAAGTGATTGGGTTGTGGGGAAGTTATTATTATTGGGTTATAAGTAAGAAATATGGTTCCATACATGCAGAGGAAATCATCTGAAATGCAGTACCTGTGGGTAAAAAGCGTGGCTGCCTGTGGTATTCTACGTTCTCTGTATCTTTTTTTTTGAGGCTTGATATGTTAAACAATGGCTAAATGGCGGCGAAAAATGTACCGTCGCGCGGCTGTTGACAAAATCCGTGCGTGACAGGCATGGTTCGATGATTACTTGCCCGCCGATATCTCACATGCGCCCTCGTGTGATATACTGCCGCTTAAGACATATGCCTTCTCTAACAGAGAGAGATAGTGTACAAATATACACACAGGCACTTACATTGCTTCTGGCCCCACACGAGGATTCCCTGTGTCGTGGGAACCAGAAACAGCGACATCTCAAACATGTGAACATTCAAGATCTGGGTTTTTTTTTTCTACAGCCGGGGTTTGAACCCGGGACCTCTCGCATGGTAGGCAGATGCGGTAACCAATGCGCTACAGAGGTCGTCTGTGTAATAAATATCCAAACAACAGAATCACTTGAGCTGGACCCAAACTAGGATACCCTGTGCTATGGTAACCAGGCAAGGACACCACAGACGCGAAATACACTCAGAGGCAATATGTATAACTCATTATTAACTTTATTCCGGATATACTTTTTTATTATTATTATTAGCCTTTATTAAACCATGGATTAATACATTTAATTTTTTTAAAAGAATTTTGAAAATGTAAAAAATAAAATAAAAAACTGTTAGAATTCATGGCCCCTTTCGGTATAGGCCTCCTCCAAATGCCTCCATTTCCTCCTATCACTTGCTTTGTCAGTCCAGTCCTGTCCCGCTGTCTTCTCTATGTGTCGTCGCTCCAACGGTCTCTAGGTCGGCCTCTGTTTCTTTTTTCTCCCGGGCCTTTCCAAAGTGTTGTCCGTTTTGTCCATCTGCCGTCGGCCATCCGAGCTACATGTCCCGCCCATCTCCATTTTAACCGTAGTGCGTCTATTACTTTTGTTCTGCTTCGTACAGGTCAGTTAAGTAAAGCTGGCACGTTCAACACATTTACACGTTGCGCTTGTGTAGTGTCTGTGAATAAGCGCGCGGCGTGACGTGTACTGCATGCGCATCATGAAAAGTCTGCCCGTCTCTCTTGCGCGCGTTCTAGCTTATGAGTGTGAAGGGGACAGTTATAGTTTTACTTTTGCTACTGTGTAATATATACAGCTTGATCTTTTTGGTATTCAACCGTTTGTGCGTTTCAATGAGGGATTTTTCTGACAGCTAAGAAAAGTAGTTCCAAATGACCCGTTTTCAGAAGAACTAAAAAAAAACGTATGGCTGTCAAGGTGTCAGTTAGGCATATTGTATTGAAAAAAACTAACATTTTCAATACAATATAACTCCGAAAGGACAATCATTTGGCTGTTGGCGTCATAGTAACTTTTATTCAGCTCGCTGAGACCTATTTGATGATGTATCACACATGGCTATTTGGCAGAGGTCCAAAACTGCATTCCTTTGACAGCCATTCGTTTTTTTTTCTTCTGAAAACGACTCATTAGTCATTAAATGGCATTTTTAAGAGAGCGTTTTTGTTTTTCTAATGGGAATTGCCAGTTTATTCTGTGGTCTTTCCTCTTTTCTTTGGCTCTTGCATTTGATTGTGATTGGACTACAGACAACTGCTACTCGTACAGAAAAAAAGGTAGGGTAATGAGCAGTTTTCAGAAGAACTAAAAAAAAATCTAACGGCTGTCAAAGGAATGCAATTTTGGACCTCAGCCCAATAGTCATGTGTGATACATCATAAAATAGGTCTCAGCGAGCTGAACAAAAGTTACTATGCCGCCAACAGCCAAATGTTAGTTTTTTTTTGTGTGATATCGAGTCGAAAGCTTTCGCGTAGTCCACATAGGCCAGGTATAGTGTTTTTTTAAACTCTAGATGTTTTTCTACTATTTGTTCCAGGGTATGGATATGGTCCATTGTAGAGTACCCTTGACGGAAACCTGCTTGCTCTACCGGTTGACTCTGTTCTATAAATGGTTTTATTCTTTCTTCTAGGCACATTGCAAACAGCTTATTGTACATCGTTGGGAGTAGGCTGATGGGCCGGTAGTTATTTATTTCCGCTGGGATCTCCTTTCTTGTAGTTGTATAAGAATTATGTGTGATTTTCCCCAGTTTCTAGGTATTTCTTTTGTTGCGAGTATTTTATTGAATAATGTTAAAAGGTGTCTTATTAGCAAATGTTTTCCCAGTTTTAGTGCCTCATTCGGGATGCTGTCTGCTCCCGGGCTTTTCTCGGTCTTCAAATCTTGGATTTTCTTAAGAATTTCATCTCCGCTAAAAGGTGCAATGTTAAGCTTAAAGATACTTGACCTTAAATCAGAGAGAAACCTGTTCGGACTCTTCTGATAATAAGTCAAGTAGTGTATTTATACTATCCATATCTACACTATAATATTATCTTATAATATTATAAAGATGAATAGGCTTAGAAACTACTACTCCCGAAACTAATCTCGAATAACATAACGCAAGGTGTAAAAAAATTACAACCCCGGTAATTTTCCACGGAACTAATATAGCTATTTCCACGGAAATGTTTTTGCCACCCGTGCGAAGCCGGGGCGGGACACTAGAGATTAAATATAATTAAGAAGAAACCAAACTACATAGAAATATACAGTACTAGCTGTTGCCCGCGACTACGTCCGCGTGGGCTTTAGTTGAGTAAAGTGTTCGCAAATAAGATAGGGATACTTTAAGCGCATGCGAAAGAGCTTTCATATTAACTTCGCAACCCCCTCTTACCCCCTTAAGGGATGATATTCGAAAAACTTCTTCACACGTCTTTCATTTCTTTCAATGAAGGACCTTCATGCTGAATTTCATTCGAATAACTTCAAAACCGGCAAAGTTCCATACTAACTTTGCACCCCCCTTTTACCCCTTTAAGCGATGATTATCGAAAAACAATTTAACATGTAATTCATAAATTTTAATGAAAGACCTTCATATTGAATCTCATTCGAACAACTTTAAAAACGGCAAAGTTTCATACGAAGTTTGCACCCCCTTTTTTCCCTCTTAAGGGATGATTTTTAAAAAACAATTTTACACGTGTTTCATAATTTTAAATGAACAACCTTTGTACCAAATTTCATTCGAATAACTTCAAAAACGGCAATGTTTCATACTAACTTTGAACTCCCATTTTACCCCTTTAGGGGATGAATTTCGAAAAATCCTTTCTTAGTGCTCCCCTACATTACGAAAGGAACCTCTGTGCAAAATTTAAAGGTTCTAACTCTTATAGTTTAGGCCCTGCGTTGATATGTCAGTCAGTCAGTCAGCTTCTCCTTTTATATATATAGATAGATTGCACAGTCCCACTAAAGTGGGCGGATTCATTGCTACCTATAGTCTAATTGATACGGGAATGTGATCGCAGCTCTGGTTAAAGTCACAGATACGAGCAGGCCTCTGGCTGGCACGATATTCCACGATCTGGGGTCTCGGTTCATTATACATAGAATAGTATGATTCTCAGAACAGAGACTTAGGCTGACATTCAGAGACGATTCCGAAGTTCACGCTTAGTTCACGTTCGTCTTAGCAAAGTAAACTAAAGTCATACTTAGTAAAGCGCCACAGTCTATCAGGAGCCTAGCTAAGAGAAGAACTGTCTTAAGAAAGTCGATATGGTCTAATAGTTTTAGTGATGTAGTACTTACAGGTTTTTTTTTAAATATTATATCGCTAAAGGAGAGCAGGACAGCATCATACAAATTTATATATGTGAGAGTGAAATAAAAAGCCCTCAGATAATTCTCGTCAAACATCAGTGACGTTTGGACGTAAAGTCACCGATATTGACTACTTACACTTAGCTAAGCACCATTTTATACTCAAGATTCCATTCTGAATACGAAATATTTATAAGTACGTGATTTTGACATTTCTGAGACCAGTCTTTGCTTAATTTCGTCTCAGCCTTTCGTCTCAGTCTAAATCTAAGCCTTCTGTAGTATGAACGACGTCTACACGCACAAGGCCGGATAGATCAGCCTCATAGATATGTATCGTGTTTTGCGCTTGATAAGTGGCTATATTTAACGCCGAGATGGTAATATCTCGCCGAAGGATGCCAGGATGAGCAGTCAACCTTAGGTACTTGGTGCGTCTTCATAGCAATTATAGAAGCTGTGTTAGACAGGAGAGATAGGTTTCTTATTATATTTTATTCATAATTGTAACTATAAAGCCCTTATTTACATGCGAACAAACAGTACAAATTTACATTAATTATAAAAATTATTACATATTTCTTGATTTATTACTAGGAATCATAATTATCAACTAATTCATTAAACATGCAATAGTAGCCAACAAATTAACTTTAGCAGACATGTTAAACACTACGAAATATATTTAGTGGCAATCACTTGTTGATGATCTCATGGCATGTTAGGTCCTTTTCAGGACATGTTAGGCCTCTCGCTAGGACCAGAGAGGTTTCATTCACCCTAGCTGACTTGTTCATAATAAAAACAAAATGTTTAGGTACTTTATGAACGTCAAAGTTTAGTTTCGCAATAAATAGATGATGTGTAGCAGGAGCTAACAAAGAAACTCCACTTTTTTTTCAAAGGATCTGATAATGAGATCCAGGAGAATTCGAGAGAACTCTTCAAAGTTTAAATGCAAACCTAAAGCGATTTGGGTGACTCGTGCATTTAATTTTGTAAAAGAAACAAAATTGTAAAATTAACTTTTTTTAAACAAAAAATTAAAACCGACAAAAAATAATTTGAAAAAGAAATAATTTAAGCGAATATTGCATATGGTATTTAAATTTAAAATAGTTATCGTCGAAATATATTTTGGAGTCGGTACCCAAACTGTATACTAGTCCTGTAACTTGGCACCGACTCCAAACTACATTTCAACAATATCTATCTTGAATTAAACATATTCGTTTAAATTATTTCTCAGTGTTTAGTGCTTTAAAGTTCTGAAGTTGGTGTTTAGTTTTTATTTTTTTTTATTTTTGACATCACTTCATAAAACTATTCCATTATTAAGTGTCACTCACAGATTTTGACTTTTTAAACGTAATTTTAAACGAAGACATATTTTTTATATAAGATCTCTTTGTTTTATAAGTTACCTAGATACTAGTTTCTAGTCTGTTATTTTCTTTTAATGAACAAAAAACTGTTCCTTACTCAACGCTTAAGCATTTAAGCATTTTAGTAACAGTACTAACATCACATTCGAGGATCTCAAAACTATCTACGGAGCCATCAGAATTGGGTCTTAAAAAAACACCCCTTCCGCCGCAGCCGTACAATGCAACCGGAAGTCCACCAAGCACATGTGTGGAGAAAAATGCTTAAATGAAAAAACTGACACCCGCCGAGGAGCAAATCTCTGGCAAGTGTGCTGTGTGCAGGTTCGGTGCCGGATGCACCAGCCACTCCACTGCCAACCGCCAACCGGTTGAGGGTTGAAATTGAATTCCTGCTTCCGGTTTTGACGTAGAGTTCCGGCAGTGATTATGGCTTTCGAGAGCGGGTTTCTTTTTGTGGAATCTTAGATTCTGTACGATTTCTTCATGATATTGTCTTCTTATGGTGGCATCTTCTATCGGAGGTCGGCTATCATTGTGGCCACTGTGACCCATGATTGTCCGTTGACGACCTCTGTGGTGCAGCGGTTAGCGCATCAGCTGCCAACCAAGCGAGAGGTCCCGGGTTCGAATGCTGGCTGGGGACAAAAATAAACTGGATGAAGAACATATTTTGGATGTTTACATGTTTGTGATGACGCTGTTTCTGGTATGTGCCTTTATGTAGGTGTTTATGTTTATTTGAAACCATCCAGCCAAGTTTTGCAGCCAGTGTGTTCTTCTACGGCCAGGTCTTCTGAAGCCTTGTGTTTTTCCCTTGACAGTATGAATAATTGAAACCCTTTGTCAAAATTCACACATTGTCTTGCATTTGCGGAGACAACTTATATAATAATACAACCGGCAAACGTGGTTTTTCCATATGAAAAATTTATTACAACCTATTCTGTGACATACCGAACATATATCTATATAAATATGAAATTTCATTAAAATCGGTCAAGTCGTTTCAGAGGAGTACGCGCACTAACACGAGAATTTTATATAGTAGGTATTAGGTCAAATATCACAGGAAGGTCTTGTTTTTTTATTACCCTTTGGATGCCGCAATAATATCGATTGTATTATTTTAAACTACATCCACATTACAAATATAAGTGTATTTTATATTGTAAACCAGGAAAAACAAACCTACTGCAAGCCTTCTTTCAGGGAGATCTTAGTAATCACGCGAGCCCTCCACGTGGGCTATTTCAATCGCGGAGTTGTGAGAACAACTGGAATTGACGTTTCCTCACGATGGTTTTCTTTCAGAATCTATCTGTATTTGGTTTGTTCTAAAATTATATAGTTGTTTATTTATTAACATTATTTTCATTAGTAACTGTTTTAAAGCTTAAAACGTCCACAGAAAACTTGCCTAAGTTGGTCAGTTATCTTATTAGATCTTTAGTGCGAATTAAAAATGAAATATTTTATTGAAGTTAGTTTCACAATTTATAGATTATGTGTAGATTAAGATTAAGCTAACAAAGAAACTCCACATTTGACGATGTTAGAACCAGAGTGATTCTAAGTGTCATTTTTACCAATAGTGAGGTTATTACACCTTCTTGAGGTTACCTTCCTCAGCGAAGAGACCCGTGCTCCTCGGTGGGGACATAATGGTTTGATGATGAGGTTACTACAAATGGCTTAGAAATATCATAAATCTTTCATGCCAGTGCTAACTCGATTGAGAGGTCACTTGAGAATCAGGTGACTATTGGTGCGGTCTGCCTTCAGCATGCCAGACCGTTCTAAGTAACGCGATGCCCTTAGCTCGCTGTTGTGCTCTAGATCACTTGGGTTCTAACTTTCTTGGGTTCTAACTTGGGTTCCGTTCTAACGTCGTTATTCTTTTGAAAACTGTTTTAGTTCAATTGACAATGTTTCAAACTTTAACATTATTACTCATGGATGTGTTGAACACTACCCAAGTAACACATAAGCAAGATAACGGTACACATTTAAAATAGTTGACAGTTTAAAGATGAATATCGTTTGTATAAGGTCTTTGAGAATAGCCTAACGCTGAATTAAGTTCAGTACAAACCCTTAAAGTTCTTAACGCTTAATAAATTCTGTATTTCTATCCTTGTTATCCTTAAATCTGAAAAACAGACCCGTCGGCAGCATTTATCGGAATAAGGTATCACCATCTGAATAATATTGCTTACATTACTTAAGTATACAGCTTGATTCTGAATAATTGAACATAATAGACACAATAATTCTCCTCTGAATACATTTAATTGTAATCTACTTACTGTCTAAGACCAGACATCTTTGTCTTCTAATTAATATCCGAATTTATAATAGGTTTTCCGTTCCTATTTTATTTTTATTTATTCACACTATCAACACATTGTTAGTTCAGTGTGGGTACCCTAAGCCAAACGATTGGCCTAGTTTTCACATGTTTACGTACGGCCGAAACACACATGCACATTCTTGTTGACGTATACTGCTTGTTGACGTATACTGAATGCTTCCTAAAAACTGCTTTACATAGCAATGAGAATGTGACACCGCTGCGATTTGCAATACTGCTGACGACTTTCACAAGCGAGACTCTGATCACAAAGTGCCAATTTGTGTATATTGCGAAACTTATAGCAGTCTCAGCGCTGTAAAGGTGTCAAAAGATGACGACTAAAAAGACGCAAGACTAGATCGATAGGTATTATCATCCGCTTTTGACGAACACTGCTGGACATAGGCCTCTCTCATGGTTTCCCTAGCTTCCTGGTGTTTTACCGGCTGCATCCAGGGACTCCCCGCCACCGTAAACAAAGCCTAGATTCTGTTAGTGCATTGTAGTACGATGACAGAACACGGTCGGGTGACTTGACCTGTATTTGAATACAGTTGACTCCTCAAGGTATGATGTTTTGCCATGGCGATTGTTACCCCAAATTGCTATGAAATTACAACTAAATTTAAACTAAGATTAATAATGTCCTTTATTTACTAATGACACTTTTAGATAATGGTATTTACAAAACTAAAACTATTAATAATATTAAAAAAAAACATAAACCAAAGATTGAGGGATTAATAACTAATCCACATGCATGTAACATAATTCAATTGGCAATGAGCAATTTGTTTTATTTTTAAACGTCACGACGCGCGGTCTATCAAGCCACGCGAATTCCTATTCTATTATCATTCATGTATGTAACTTACCTTACGTTTAGTTTACATTATAATTAAGAAATAATACTACCAGCTTGACATTGGCTTACCTTTTGCCTCCTAGTTTAGCAGCATCACTTCTTTGGGCTCTGCGCGCCGCTCACACAGGGTATCGGCAGAATACCAGCGCTGGAGTTTTCTTTACAAACTTTCAGCACAATGCTGAGTCGAAACCGATTTGCATTTGCCATACACACGTTGCCACGTTTTTATTCTTTCATATCTTACAAATAGGTACTTACGGTACCCCACCCCTCCCTTCCCTTCCCACCCCTCCATTCCCTTCCCATCCTTCGCCGCAACTACAGACATTAATCTGTAATCGCATAGCGGGACTGTGAAGTGCTGTATCTATAATATTTCTATGTATATTTTTATGTATTTTGGTTCCTTCTTAATTACATTATCTATATATATTTTTGTTATATTTATTAATTCATTTATGCTTAATAGTCTTGTCTGATTCTTCGTATTAAACTATTTTAAGTATTTAATCTATTCTGTACATAAGTATTATGTTTTTTAAATTCTTTCATCGCTGTACCACACCGCGGTCTGTGACGCTCGCGGAGTATCTTTTGGCACTGACTGAAAATCAGCGCTGAAGGCTTGTCCTTCAGCATAATGCTGAGTCAGCTGCCATTTATAACAGCAGTGACAGGCCGTGACCTTTATTTTCCTCCTGTTTTCTTCTGATTCTTTGTTTTGTACTAAATTTATGGTTAAATTTTTGGATTTATTTTGTTTTGTGGCGTGAGTTTTGTTGTTATAATAATTTTTTCTTCTTCTTCTTCTTCTTCTTCATAAAATGTGGATATCATTTATGTGTGTTTCTATTTTGTGTATTTACTTAGTAATTTAATATGATGCTATGTGTGAGTGTGTTTGTCTTATGGAAATAAATCTTTTCTCTAATATTCGGACAGTTAAAAGTGAATAGAGATATGTCTCTATTCACTTTTAACTGTTTTGGTTTGTACTTTCCTCCTCTTGCAATAAACAGGGTTTGTAGAGACTTGTGCTGCTTCGTGACTCGTGGGTTGCAAACCATTGCCTATTCGGCCATATTGCTCGCTAGAAGTAACATCAACAGAACAATTCCTGTTTTACCCATGCAAGCACGGATATTTTATTACGTTTTACATTTACAATATTCCTCACGAACGTGGTCATATTGATTAAAAGTTACATAGGTGCTCTTGTTTCTTTCAGTTTTAAGCCATTTTTGGGTCGACGCTGACGCACGAACTACTTGATTGCGTAATAAGAAACTTCGAAGCCGGCTTTGTTGACAAATAACTCTCTTGGAAAAACTCGAATTTTAAAAAGCGTTTTTTTTATTTCGTTCCACTACCCCGAGTCTGACCTTCAACTGATGATGACTACGTGAACTAAGGCTTCTAAATTGTTTTACCAGTTGGCACAAAACATCAGCATTTTCAAGACAGCCTGGCCACTGAAACAATAACCCAAATACCCCTCTCGCACATTCGAAACTCGTCCTTACACTCTTGAGGCTAAAGTTCGATTCGAAATGCTCTATTAAAGCACTTACGACACGGAAAACTAAGCGAGTAGATCCGATGACTTCACTTAACAGTCAACATTTTGCATGATCGCTGAGTGTGTCTTTTAGTGGTCTGTCGCTACATAGATTTTGTTACAGATTACGCGTGGCCAGTGAAAGTGTAGGTTGAAGCTGTGCTGAGCGTTATCAGAAAGAAATACAATACTCGTGTATTCAACGTAGGTACTTTGATGCAACGTTCGAGTGCCTCGTCGTTAATAAATGAATACTAGTGCCAATTACAATTAATCGATACCGCTAATACCAGTAAAGGAAAAACAAACTGTCCGCAAAATTGATATTTGATCACCAGGAAAAACATGACGTCAAAAGCATTTGGTCGTATGTTCGATTCCGACGAAGATGAATTTTTATATCTTGTCTCAGCTTGTCCAGCTCTTTTTAACCATCTGAGAAACATAATTATATGTATATACATAGTAAAAGTGAAAAAAAAGTAAAATTAAAAAAGATTTTATTGCCACCAACTCTTATACTTTAATCTTATACTTTTCTATTCTTATATCTTATACTTTTCCTGGGATAAAGCTGGTGCATAATGTCGTATGTAGGCTCATAGTGGCTTGTAGGCCCGCTCTCCCGTAAAAGTATAAAAAAGACGAATCCGTCCAAATTACGTTGATGGTGAAGGGTGAATGTTGAATAAAAATAAAATAAAATTTTGAATCAACTAGTTGAAAAAACATTTAATCAATAATTTAATGACTAAATTAATAACTATGCGGCTAGCAAAGGCAGATAAAAAAATCATTTAATCAATAATTTAATGACTAAATAACTATGCGGTTAGCAAATACACGAAGTTTGTAGATTTTCCTTCTTTTTGTACACGTTATTGCATATAAAAACGGAGATTACACAGGTCTTTCTTAATCTAAGACTACAGTCGGCCTTCTCACTATAAGTGTTCTCTTCCAGACAGCCTTTGGATGGACCGCAGCAAAACATACTAAAACTTACAGTACTAAAAATTAGTAAATTACCCAGCCACACTTTGCTGAATATCCAAAGAGCTGATGACGTTACATTATTGGTGACTCTATTTTGCCGCTCTAGATATTTTCCGTAGGTATACTAATAGACGAAGACGATATCAAAAATATAAATTTTATAGTTACTTGCATGTAACAATGACTTTTAGTTACGTACATTTGTTTGTTTGTACAGCAACACCATTCGCTTATAAATTGTGCCCGGATAACGGCGACACGCTTTCCACTTGTAAACTAATAAACTCGGCAAAACGTGGGCCCAGTTCTAGTGATTGGTGCCTCTGCCTACCCCCTCGGGGTTAAGGGGTGTGAGTTTTTTTTTTAACTGCAGTTTCAAGTGAATTCCATAGTATGAATTGTTGAACAAAGTATCAGGGTTGAAAACAAACTAACAGAGGTTTTTAAAAGGGTTTACAGTTTAAAACTATTTATAAAACAATGTTTTTTTCACAACATGTGTAGTGCAAGCCAATGTAAAAGGGTATATTGAATAATCCGACTGTTAGACCGCAACTCTGGCACTGCTTCTAATAACTTAATTAATAGTCTTATGTTGGTTTCAATTGAACAAATAAATGAACATTTTGTAATTGCTCAAGGAAGCCGCGACAAAAACTCACCAGTCGTAATTAGAAAAGCTGATCACGCAGGGATTTGACACATGTACGTTTAGGCGGTGTTTACACTGCGCAAGAATACCTATAATCAGCATTTTGTTTGTTGCGTAGGTACTTGTCTACATTGTGTTTCTGTGACAATTTTAATAAATGTCTTCTCTTTTTATTTCTTTACACAGCCGAGCTCGACTTTTACATTTCAAAGCAATTACTTTATTTTTTTATTTAGTAATTATTGAACATGTTCATGTTTTTTATGACATAACTAGCTGTTGCCCGCGACTTTGTCCGCGTGGGCTTTTTGCTTTATGCATAGGTCGCAGATGGTAGTTTTTTTTCCTATTTCCTTGACACTTATTGTCATTTTTTGGACAATTCACACAATATCTTTATATGCAGCCTATGTGTTATTCTGATGTATAAGCTATATTATAGTAAACTTTCATTAAAATCTATTCAGTAGTTTTTACGTGTAAGAGTGACAAACATCCATCCATCCATACTTACAAACTTTCGCGTTTATAATATTAGTAGGATGCACATTTGGTAGTAATCAATTGATTCCTAAATAAAAATAGATACTTTTATCGCTTCTGATATTTAAAGTACCTAGATGAAATATGTCTTTCACGCTACACCATTTGGACAACATTTTTAATAGTTACAACCATGAGCAACCGATTGCTGACATACTGACACATCAATGCACGGCCCAAACTATAAGGGTTAAAACTTGAAATTTTGCACAGGGGTTTCTTTTATAATGCAGGCGAGTACTAAGACAGGGTATTTGAAAATTCACCCCCTAAAGGGGTAAAACAGGGGTGCAAAGTCAGTATGAAATTTTTGCGTTTTTGATGTTATTGGAATGACATCCAGTATAAAGGTTCTTCATTGAACGTCATGAAACACGTAAAATATTTTCTCAAAAATCATCCCTTAGGACCCTCGCCCACGGCGGCTTTTTGTAGCGCTACGGCCGCGCGACGGTGGCGCGTTCGCCGCGCTACAGCCGCGATGCGGTCGCTAGCTGTGTGCCCTCGCCCACGTAACCACGCTTCTGTCGCGATGCGAACGCGCCACCGTCGCGCGGCCGTAGCGCTTCGAACGCGCTACCGTCGCGCGGACGTAGCGCTTCTGTCGCGATGCAAGCGCGCTACCGTCGCGCTTCCAATCGCCACAGTTGCAAGATGGACTCCGTTGAGGCAACATTAGTCACGTTGTCTTTGGTGCTGCTTTTACGTAAGCAGCCGAAGCGCCGACAACGACAGCGACGTCTACCTGAGTAATCCCCGGCTACCTGAGTAATCCCAAGAGCCCTCGCCCACGGCGGCTTTTTGTAGCGCTACGGCCGCGCGACGGTGGCGCGTTAGCAGCGCTACAGCCGCGCTACGGTCGCGCGTTGCAAAAGCCACCTACGCGCGTTAGTAGCGATGCCGTCGCGCGTTTACGAAACGCGCGACGGCAGCGCTACAAAAAGCCGCCGTAGGCGAGGGCCCTTAAAGCCTGTATCCCCGAGGGGTAGGCAGAGACCACGGATGGCCACCTGCCACGATCCTGACAAATCTCTTTCGCTTCATCGACATCCATTAGTCGTTGCATGCACATACGTCGGTTACGGGTACTTTTGCCCTTTGATAATACATCCCCTATTTGGTAGTATATTATGTCCGACTGAGCCCCTCCACTCACATTTACCCAATGTACTTGCTTCGTCAGTCTTTCTTCGTTCATCCTATTCACATGTCCAAACTAACGCAACGTTCCTTTTTTTAATTCTAGTCACTACATCCTCTTTCAGTCCACAACGTTCTCTGACCACACTATTGCGTATTCTGTCATTCAAAGTATCACCACACATATGTATTTCTCAAGACCCTCAGTTCTGCTGCATTAATCGCTTTCATGATTCTTCTGCCATACCGAAGTCTCGCTACCATACATCAGTGTTGGGACCTGCACACCATTTATGAATAGCGAATCTTGCTCTTTTGGACATGTTCTGGCTACTCACGAAGGAATGCAAGGCAAAAATCGAAAGCATATCATGACTTTGTCATGGATGCCTCATCACAAATTATTAAATAAGTTTCCTTCATAAACTTAACAGCCAGTGACTCTAACGACATATTATGAGACGTAGAATCCACCTGGGCAATCAAGGAAAAACAGCTTTCTCTCTGTGGATTTACAGCTTTCAGTATTGTATTGACCACATGTTTTTATTAATCATTAAGTTTTTGGTGTTTTTATATCTATTTGTTTTTTTCATTTCAATAAGTTTATTAACTAAGCAAAACAATAAAGATCAATTTAAGACTTTTATTTCCTTTTTCAATTAGGTATTTTTCAGACGCTCCCCAAAAGTATATGTCTTCCGCCAATAAAAAAATAAACACCTTTTCACTCAGAATAGGTCTTATTCTGAGCCTTTTCAGTTGGCACAGATTATAATAACCTTCTTGGATGCCACGGTGTCCCACACATCAAGGAGTTTACAAATTAGACCTTAGAGTTCACAAATGATACTATGACATAATATGATGACATGACACCAACGCAACATTGGTAGCATTGACATGTTTACTTAGCAACGCCGTTATTGAATTTAATAATTTTGTATTGAAATTGCACCAAAATACGAATTTTCCGCCTATAAGTTGTCGACTCAGTTCGTCTATTTTTTTACGCGCTTTAATTTGGTGTGCATTTCGTTCGAGTCTACCGTAGACCCGATTTGGCAGCGCACGCCAGAATAGCTCGCAGATGATAGATTTTTTCCGACCACTTATCTTCTTATTTTGGACAATTCACACAATGTCTTTATAAATTGTAGCCTATGTGTTATTCTGATGTATAAGCTATATTATTGTAAAGTTTCATTAAAAACCATTCAGTAGTTTTTACGTGAAAGAGGAGCAAACATCCATCCATCCATCCATCCATACTTACAAACTTTCGCGTTTATAATATATTAGTAGGATTAACGGGCCTGTCGACAAACATTTATGTGTTACTTTTGTTTTTATTAGAAAATATTTATTTAATGAGGTAAAATTTGATAAGATGAAAAATAAATAATCGATAGTAATTTAAGGGACCGTTCAAGTATTACGTAAGCACTATAGGGGGATCTGTGGGTCTTTGCTTTGCATATTTTTGATTACATGGGGGGAGAGAGGGCTTAATATTTTAACAACTTTAAAGGCTTAGGAATAAAGTTAAAGAAATTCTTTAATTCTAATAATTAAATACGCCACCTCAAAAATCCTAATCGACAGCGATAACTGACACAACCATTTGCAAATTACCAGTTCGCCTGGCCGGCCGGTGTAAACGCGGCGCCATGTCGTAATGAGCATAACCGACTACAGCCGAGAGACACAGTTTCCAGACATATTAGCCGTTGAATAATCTAATTTAACTCCGCCACGTGGCGGTGGGAACCCCGGTCAACGGCTGCACCGCCAATCTGTAGATACACCGTTAATTGGTGCTGGTCTTCGGCAAAAACCGATGCTAATTCTTCTTCTTCTTCTTCTTCAGTCCATTAGGGGAGCATAGGGCTTCAATCACAGATTTCCACGTTCGCGGTCGGTTCCAGTTCAGGCCAGCTAGTGCCGAATGCCGATCGATTTGATCTCTTGGGCTATAGATCTTTTCCAGATTGTCCTTGGCCGTCCCCTCTTTCGGTTGCCCGAGGCCGTGTATGTGAGGGCTTGTCTGGTCAGGTATGTCTTGTCCTGGCGTAGTGTGTGGCCTATCCAGCGCCATTTCCTATCCAGGATTTCCAGGTGGACAGGTATTTGGTTAGTACTCCTCCGATGCCTATTAGGTTTAATAGAAAGGCTGCTAAGTTAATTTACCTTAATAGATAAACTGAGCAAAAAGATTAATTATCATGCACACTTTAAAAGACAACAAAACAAATAAACTGTACTTATCTATCCATAAATTAGGTGCATCATACAATATGGCATAATGGAAGTAATTTGTGGAGACTGGGTTCTAAACTCTATCAGAGATCTGTATTTTAGGACGTCAGGCCTCCCAAAAACTAGAGCATGAAAGTATAGAAACATACAGTAGATATCAAATCAAATTTTCAAATCAATCAATTTTAATTCAAACTAAGTTATGTTAGATTTGAATTGATTTGTAAACTTTTAGTCCGGATTTACTTACGGGTGTTGTTATATCGGAAGTGTCCGACCAGGTTTCGCTCCGATTCGCAGAGCTTAATCATGGTGAGCAGAGACGGAGCTCGCGTCGTCGGTTGCTCGTCTCACACTGCGGGCAAGCGCGCGGCGCGCCCGCGCCGAGATGGGTGGGGCGGGTGCCGGCACCGGTTGCGGGGGACTCCCGCTGGCTTGCGACGCGGAGCCTGCCGCTTTCCCGTCGTCAATGTCGCTGGGCATGACGGCACAGACACAGCTCACGACGTCTACGTTCTTGCAGTGTCGATCTCGATATTCACTTTCACTGTGCTTTCGTAGAACCGGTTTCCAGGCCGGCGGTAGAGCCCATCCACTGTCTCTATTGAAATTCGGGTGGCGACTTATTTCAATAGCCTCGCGCATTTTTCGTGGCACAAAAAACTTGTCTTTGGACAATACTTGTGCCTTATCGAAGCGGATAAAGTGACGAGTGTCTTGGGTCAATGCGTGTTCTGCTACCGCCGAGCCATCGATTTTTCGGTTTTTCATACAGCGTATGTGCTCCGAAATTCTGACTGAGATATTTCGCTGTGTCTCACCTATGTAGCATTTGCCACAGTCACACGGTATCATATACACTCCGGGGACATTCAGTGGGTCGCTATCCTTCGGCGAGCGCAGTAACTGTCGGATTCTTGCTGGGGGGCGATAGATCGTCTTGATGTTGTATTGCCTGCGCAACAACAAACCGACCTTATCCGTAATTCCTTTCACAAAGGGCAAGAAACCTGGTATTCGCTCCGCCGTAGCGACTCTACGCTGCGCAGGCGTCGAAGTGGCTACGCGCATACTCTGTCTCCATTTGTAGCCATTGTCCTCCAGTACCCCTCTAACATGGCGTAGCTCATCCTCCACGTATTGTGGGTCACACAACCGGAGAGCTCGGTTGATCAGGGCACGGGGGACGGAGAAAAGATGTGTCGGATGATGGTGTGACTCTGCGTTTAGATAGCAATCCGTGTGTGTCGGCTTGCGATACACCGTGTGCGTTAATTGGCCTCCCGGTTCGCGCTGCACTAACACGTCTAGAAACGGCAGTTTTCCATCTTTTTCTTCCTCCAGAGTAAACGTTATTTGAATTGATTTGATTGTATCATGTCTTCGCTGAGCTTTCTGTAGAACGTAAAGCAATGTGAATGGCGCGGGAGGGCGCACTGTCTGCCGCGACGTATTTGACTTTGTTTAGCTTACACAAAGACTCGTTTGATATTTATATTGACGGTCTCCGAGGAATTCCATTAGAGGCCATTGTTTAAGACTTGTTTTTTCGACAGTTGGCCATGCTACATTTTTGAACATGAACGGAAATCTTAAAACCATTTCGAGAATTAAGCTCTCAGTACAATTTCAATTTATCACACACGTAAGAAAGTCTATATTTTATAAGATAGTTAATAAAAAGCCTTGAACTTAAATGTCTTTTATATGACGTCAGGAAAAATAGTCTCTGCCTTACTTACAAAAAAAAAAAAACAAATGCCATTTTTTTTTGTATGCAGGCAAAAACTATCTCTTGGAAATCATGCTCTGATGAGGTCACATACACCAAAATTTTAGGAAAACATTAATAATAGACATAATAAATAAAACACAAAATACCGAAATTACTTTCTCAAAATGGTCAATATTTCCAAAATAAAGTACGAAAAACATATAAAAAATACGTTTTATTGAAGAGACTGTCGAAAAGTTTTATTGAGTTGAAGGCTGACCACCGGCGGCCACACGATACACATTTAATAACGGTGTCTTGGAGTGCACTATGTGCGCACGCGCCTTCAAGGCCAAGATCGGCTACGAAAGTCACCTGAGGGCACACCAGCGACACCCTCGCCAACCATAAACAAGAGCCAGATAGCAGTCACCATTTGAAGAATTCGACTAGGAATTTATGTATATTGAAGAGACAGAGAAAGTTATTTATCCGTAGTTTTGCTCTTGGTCCAGTCTTTAGGTGGTTCGTTAGGATCTGTGCACCGGTTTTCTGCTGAAGACATAGACATATGTATATTTACCGTGGTGTAACCAACCCCAGCTTTCGTGCTCGGTGAAAATATATTAATCTATGGTTCAAGAAATATAGTGAATTTTGGTATGATCTTTGGCAGATGATAGTTTTTAACAAAATACTAACAGGATTGGTGGAGGCTTGTAGTGGCTGGTCTTACTGTCAGAAGTTCTCAAGCCGCCCTAAGGCTTCTGACTTGGCTTAACGAACTGCCATCTGATCTATCGACTGTAGCCGGCACCAACTGCTTAACGTGCCGTACTTAATCCGGACTTCGCCCCGTGGTGAAGTATGGCCTGTACCTTTCTCAGGGATGAGACCCGTGCCCCTCGGTGGGGACATAATGGGTTGATGATGATAATGATGATTAACAGGATACGACAAATCGAGAGTAAGGATTGATGTACTTGTACTGTAATTTTTTAGCAATACTGAATGAAAGGGTGGGAGGGCATCTCCACAACGAACGCGGCTCACGCTTTAGTTGGTGGTACGCATGCCAGACATCTTTTCCTAGACATTCCCGTATATCTAAGATTAAGGTATTTGACAGGTTTCTGAAAACCATCTCAGATTTTTTGTTGGAGTCATCAGAATCAGAATCAGAATCAAGAATTTATTTCAACGTAAAGAATTTACATTCTGCTTGTTGAATGTCAATGTACATACAGTTATGTATAACGTTAGCCGCTGCCTTGGGGCCGTCTGTAGTGGAGAAAAAGGCAGCGAAAAAAAAACTCCACTCTGACCATCTTTTCTCAAATCACCTTAAAGCTAATACAAATAAAACATACAAAATAATATCTTGGATGTGTTGAACACTAGACACATTTATCCTCTGATTTAATTTAATATTAAACTACTATTTAATGCCATATGTCATTGTCTTCTAAATAATCGTTGATTTTATAATAAGCTTTTTTGCAAAGAGTGTGCTTAACACAATTCTTAAATCGCGTTGGGGGTAACTCTAATATATCTTGGGGTATCTTGTTGTAGAACCTTATACAGTGCCCCATAAAGGAAGTATTAACTTTTGCAAGTCTAAATCGTGGAAATGACAATTTATGTTTATTCCTAGTATTAACGTTATGATGGCTACCAAGAGTTTCGAAGTCCTTAATATTTTTCCGAACGTACATAATATTTTCATAAATGTATTGGCTTGCAACTGTTAAGATGTTAGTTTCTTTGAAAAAATCTCTTAGCGAGTCCCTACTACCTAGCTTGTAAATAAATCGGATCGCTCTCTTCTGCAAGATGAAGATAGTCTCAATGTCTGCTGCCCGGCCCCATAGTATTATACCATAGGACATAATACTATGGAAGTAACTAAAATAAACAAGCCTAGCAGTTGCAACGTCAGTAAGTTCTCGGATTCTTTTCACGGCATATGCTGCGGAGCTTAGTCTATGTGCCAATTTTATAATATGTGGACCCCATTGTAGTTTGGCATCGATTGTGATGCCCAAAAATACAGTATCTTCAACAAATTCTAGTTTATTATTTTCAATTACAATGTTCTTTTCAACTAATTTTACGTTAGGTAGGGTAAATTTCATACATTTTGTCTTTTTTGAATTTAACAATAGATTATTTACTGTAAACCAATCTAGAACGTGCGAGAGAGCATTATTTGCTTCGGCAAGATTATTTTCCTGTCTCTTTATTTTAAAAACAAGTGACGTGTCATCAGCATATAGCACTATCTCACACATTTTTTGTACCAAAAACGGTAAATCATTTACATAGACTAGGAAAAGGAACGGCCCTAAGATAGATCCCTGCGGGACTCCCATTTTTACAAGTGAGCCTGACGATTTAATACGATTTATTTCTGCTTTTTGAACTCTTCCTTCTAAATATGATTTTAAAAGATCTAGACTTAATTTTTTTATTCCATAGTGTTTTAACTTTGAGAGTAATGTTTTGTGGTCTACACAATCGAATGCCTTTGACAGATCACAAAATACTCCTATCGCATCATTATGATCCTCCCACGCACTGAAAATATGTTTAATTAACATGACTCCAGCGTCTGTTGTATTCCGCCCTTTAATGAAACCGAACTGCTGACTATGGAGGAGTTCGTAATTATTGAAATGAGTAAGTAATTGATCTAAGATAATTCTTTCAAATATTTTACTTAATACTGGTAGGACTGAAACGGGTCTAAAATTTGTTGGATCTTGTTTATCACCGCTTTTAAATAAGGGTACTAACCTACTATATTTCATGAGGTCTGGAAATACTCCTTCATCTACGCATTTATTGAAAATCTGTGCTAACGGCAAAGCTAGGATATTTATCACTGAACTAACTATTGTTACTGACATACCCCATATATCCTCGGTTTTTTTAAGATTTAATAATTTAAAATTCTTAACAATGTCATGGGGCTCTATGTAATTAAACGTAAAATCGTGTTCGCATGCGGGGACATTGTCCCTTAATAATGTCGCCGCACGATCAGATGACGAGTCTAACGGAGCTGTAGTTATGATTGGGACATTAGTGAAGAACTGTTCGAAAGCTGCAGCGATACCTTCATTTGATGTTATTATTTTGTCATCAATCTTAAGTGAAATATCTCGGTCTCCTAACTTTGCTTTACCCGTTTCTCTATTTATTATGGTCCAAATTGTTTTTACTTTATTCGGTGATTGTAGGATTTTACCTTTTATATGATCGCATTTAGCTTTATGGCAGACGGCCTTAAATAATTTTGAATATTTTTTTACGTACTGTATGAAGTTGGCGTCATATGTATAAGTCTTTTTGTCATATAATTCATAAAGTGTGTCTCTGCTCTTTCGAATACCTGACGTAGCCCATTCACTGAATCCTACTCTATTGTCCTTGCTTTTTAGATGGCGCAATTTAAAAATCTTTTTAAAACTACCCGACACCACTTCGAATAACTCTTTGTAATGATCATTAGCATTTTCATAATTTTCTTGAGTCCTTATACTACTTTCTAGGTCTGATTTAAATGAAACTAATTTTTTACTTGTTACGGGCCGGCAGAGGATAACAGGTTCGGCCTTTTTTGTATCTATTTCAAAATGCACAACTTGACCGCTGTGGTCTGACTTTAGACAATTTACTGTAGAATAATCGGAAAAATCGCAATCGCAGTAAACATTATCTAGGCAGGTGGCAGTAGTTTCAGTTATCCTGGAAGGCTCCAAAAAAATATTTGCTAGATTAAACGACTTGAAAATAATTGTCAATTTTGTATTTAAAGTGGTGTCTGCCATCAAGTCAATGTTGAAGTCACCACAGACTATGACTTTCTTATTGCTGCTAGAAGCTACCTTTAAAACATCCTCTAATATGGTTTCAAATAAACTGTAATCACTGGTAGGGGGCCTGTACAAGGCTACTACAATGTGTCCAGACAGTTCAACACACGATATTTCAATTACTTTTTCAACAGAAAGTCCGCAAATATCATTCCGTTCTTTAAATTTCAAATTATTTTTTGCTAGTATCAAGGACCCCCCACGCCTTGCAGACTTTCTATTGAAGCAACTGGCTATTTGATAATTATTCACAGAAAAATTCATTTGAGTCTCTAGTAGCCAGTGCTCTGTGACACAAAGTATATCCACTCTGTGTTGTTCTAAAAACAACTCTAGTTCTAATAATTTTCCAGAAAAGCCACCCTGTATATTCTGATTAGCTAAAATAAGTTTTTTTAAGGAGGGCTTTTCCTTTGTCTGCGCTGGCAGTTTAAATCAGCGGTCAAATTTAACCTACTACTAGTTCTTTTCACAACCTCTGAGTACAGAGGTTGGCAAGTGTCACTTGTCTTACAATTTGTATGACCTGGAGGTCCCTGTGCTATTGTATTAACAATAATAGGGTCATAAACATTGAATGCCAACATTTTGGCAATTAGTCGCTTAGAAGAGAGGGGCACACTCATTGTGTCCCGGGTTAAAATAAAGTCTTGAATAAATTTATTCGTATCAAAGAAATGGACTTGGTCTCTATGACCAAAGGTCAAATTATGTAATAGCCGGTTTAATTTGTATATCCGGTAATTTTGCACTTCTGAAAGAGTTTTTGAATAGGGAAAAGCACAGATGATAATTTTCCTTCATTCAGAGTTCATTAAGTACTCAGAAAATGGTAATTTTAAATTCTTTTGGTGTATTTTCCTACTTTTCAAATAAGCCGCCAAATCGCTATCTTTGGCAACATGGCGTCATGAAGTCACAGGTCAGTACACAAAACCAATGAACGTAAGAATGACATGAATGACACGCCATATTTACTGACCTGTGACGTCATCATAGATTCGGCCAATCCAGGCCGTTTTCGATAAAATGGCTGCAGATACATAATTAAAAAAATATATATCCTGTTTCTTTTTGATAAATTTTTTTTTTATTAAAATGCCTTGAAGCGGTTTTATGACTCATAATTTATCCGCATAGGTATAGATATTACTTTTTCTTTCACACTGTCAAATAGCCTATTGACCAGAAAACGGGGTCAATCTGTTGTTAAAAATATTGCACTGGGAACAACAGGACGGTTAAAACACAAATCTTTATGCTTTGTCGCATTTTCATGAAACACTTGTTTGACCTAATAATCCTTTCCGTGACCGATAATAACATGGTCACGAACAACACTGACTCATGCGCAAGCCTGCAATCGTGAAACGCTTCAGCTTTCATGATGGTGACCCCCGTTCCAATACTTAATGGTCTGCAATCTGGGTGACCAGAAGTGCCGTTCGAGCTCCAGGGTGTGTACTGTATTCTGTGTACCACCGCTGCGAAAACTAACTAGTGAAGTGGCAATCACAATCAAAAGAATTAATGACAGTTGGCCGTTGTTGTTGACTTGCTCACTGATTCCGAACACCGCCGAAGGCTGGCGGATACGGCCGACGGCGGGCGAAGACGCCCGAACGCGCGCGGCGGCCCGTGTCGAGCGCAGCCAAGCATGGCGTCGCGTCTTGAACCTCTACGCTAAGTAGAAGGACCACTCAATAGCAAATTAACGCTCAGACGCAGAATGATTACTCAACAGGCTCTAACGATTGTTCCTTCTTGTACTTGCTGCAGTGGTCATGTCTGGCTGGTGATTGATAGCCCTACATTTCACAGTACGACGATGAATTGAGAAATGGATAATACCTTAAAACTGAACACAGGTGGGCTAATGATGATGTTACCTTTGACACCGTTTATAATAAAGTCAACTTAACAAAATTACATGAATAGTTGAGGGTTAGCTATCAAAATGTAGCCTGAGTCGACACGAAGGCATCGATCAGCGAATTTTTGCTATGGGATTTGTATTTTCTAGTAAACATCGGCGTGGCCCGTGTATTGAAGTCTGCCATTCTGCTGCTTGTTGTTATGTGTCCCAGCCTCGGCGTGCAGCCATAATACCTTGAGATTGACTGATAGTACCAAATTTTTGGTAATGTCATAACATTACACACCCGTATGAACCTCCGTGGTCAAGTGTGGCCAAAAAATGTATGTGCAACAATACGATGAGTCTATTTAAACGACGAAGCCCAAAGGTCTATGGCGTATGTGTGTAATAAATCCAACAAAAAATCTAAAATGATAACAAATTCAAGACACGAATTAAAAATTACCAACAACCTTCCTTCTGAGCATTAACTAGAGTGTGGCAAGTTTCTGTCATTCTCATTGCTAAGCTGGCAGTTTTGATACTTTGAATGTTGAATATAAATATTTATCTCAACCCGGTCAAGTATCAAAACTATAATATTGGGGTTACAAACATAGTGATGCCATACCCTTTTGTAATCTACCTTATTTAGGCAATTGCAAAGTTAGCTTTGTTAGACTCTACTAAAGCTGGCTTCCCACAGTATCGCGGACGCACCCAGACCAGCTCGCACGACACACCCTGGAAAGGGTCTCGGTCCGCGGTAGCACAGACAGACGACACAGGTCAGTTGGAAGAGCCTCTCGTGGTGCGTGGCCGTCCGCGATATCGCGGACCGTGGGAAGCCAGCTTAAGAAGTCGGAACCCAAATTTAAAATGGCGTCATGCCTAGATTGATGTACTCGTAGATTGACGGGGTAGTAGATAATTTTTATTTCAGTTTCAGTTAAATTACGCGCGCTCTGGTCTATACGATTTGGTGCCTCCTATCTCATTTGTCTGCCTGTCTCTTATGTCCGAATTGAATACCTAAACTGAACATAAATAAGGTCAACGTCCTCCACAGTTTTCAGTTAATACTGACTTAAAACAGGTATTGAATCAAGGTGTTATCCGTCAGTTAATCCACTGGTAAACAAACGATAGTATATCTGATAACGGCGGAGTGTTCTGTGAACAGCGCTGCTGAATGTAAGGTCATGTCCACGTTGCGAAAGGCTCAAACAATAACACTGGGAACTGACAAAGAAATCACTAAACCGTACCTAATAAGTAATAAGGTAAACTACATATTAACGGGCTTATTTATAACTGACTGTCCCGCGGGCAAACTTCGTACCGCAAAAGTTTTCGTATTTTTTCCATAATTTTCTCCCCATTTAAACATTCCCTGGACTTCCTCAAATATAAAAAACCAAAAATCTCCCAAATCCGTTCAGCCGGTCTCGAGTTTTAGTGAGAGTAACGAACAGCAATTAATTTTTAAACCTTAGAAAATAAAACGATTACACTAATTTAAAATTCAATTGAAATTCAAATATTTTTGTTTAAAATGAAAACATAGTATTTAGTTTATGAACGTCAAAGTTTTTAATTTTACAATAAAAGGATAAAGTGGAAAAAATCTAACAAAGAAACTCCACGTTTATTCTTTTCAAAACAGTTTCAGCTTAATTAACAAACTTTCAGACTTTAAAAAATATTGTTCATGGATGTGTTGATTACTAAACACCTCTGAACACATTTGATATTAATATATTATTTAACACCGCACGTAATTGTCTCCGCATTGTCTTGTAAATAATCGTTGATTTTATAATAAGCTTTTTTGCACAGTGTGCTTAACACATTTCTAAAACCACGTCGGAGGTAACTCTAAAGAAATAAAACAAAATCAAATCAAATAATTAATTAGTAATAAAACAAGATAATTACTTTATGAATGGCAAATTCTAGTTTTGTAGTGTCACAATTAATAGATTTTTTGTGTAGAAGACGCTAACCAAGAAACTCCACAGTTATTATTTTCAAAAGAGTTTTAACTTAATGAATAAATATTCAACCTTAAAATTTATTACTCATGGATATGTTAAACACGTAAATCGTGCAAATGACAATTCATGTTTATTTATAGTATTCACATAAAACGGCCCTTAGTAAGACCTTTAATTCTCCTTGGTAAGACTTACGGCTCTCATTCTTTATTGCTCTAATTGCAAAGTAAATGCATAAGGGCGTGCTTAATTCAAGAAGCGTTCTCTTCTAGCAAACCACTGTAGTTGAAGAGATTGGCGACAGGTAGTACAAAAAAAGGTGAAGCATTGGTTAAGGCGCGTGACATTCAATATCATGTAACCTACCCTATGAAGCACCCTGGTGTTCGACTCGTGGAACAGAGTATAATATCTATGTCTTAGTGAGTCTCTAACGGTTTCCAGCATTATATTATTTTATACTTAGTTTGCTGAGCTCATGACAGCGACCGCCTCGTTAACCCATCGGCTCGCCCTACGTTCCCTACGTTGACGTTTCGTTATAGGTAAAATTTCAGTTGAAAATTTTAAGAGTTAAGTGTAAAACTTTTAAATAACGTATATTTTGTACCTAAACAGTTTCTTAGTTTATAAAATAACACTCAAAGTAATAATTTGCTGCAAAATGTATCAATTTAAAAGTGAAATTGTAAATGTTTTAAGATTCGACTAACTTTCAATTTACAATCGAGAAAATGGAACGTAGGATTCACAGATTTCTGTTCTAGTCGTTAGACATTTCTTTTTTAATTCGAATTCAATGTCGCATGGTGTTCAGAATACAGAATTTGGGTGTCGTTCGACTTTTTTATGTAGAATTCAAGTCATACGCCTTAGAGTCGTATACGTCTTATTTGCTAATGAAGTGAGAATTGGCCCCCTGGTCTCTGCTTACCCCTCTTGGACTACCTACCCGCCTACCCCCCTATACAATTTATTTTCGTACTTGTATGACCAACAAAAACATAGAAACAAGTAGGAATGGTAATTGTACTTATGTGCTACGCAATGTCTATTGAATTGTCGTAGTAATGAAATGAAATGAAATGAAATTTATTTGGCAAAGAGAAACCTGTAACATATTTTTAATACATTATAGAAGTTTTAATCTTTAAAAGATAAGATACATCATGTAGTTTAGGTTTCAGTAGTGGGGTTTCAGCTGTTATCTAAGCTAGACTGGGTATGTAATATAGATATCAGCTTCCATCGAAATTATGGTCTGAGCCTACACTATTGTAGATTTTAAGAGAACCTGAAGGGCGCATCAAATGGTTTATTTTTACTTTGTAAATATTCTGTTTAAATTTTTTTTTTTACAGGTTTCTATAAATATTGTTCTTATCTTATTTTAATGATTTCTAAGGTTAAGTAGAATTAAAACTAAAACTAAAGTTAAGGTGTGCTCAAAACAAATTACTAAACTATGTCACTATGAAACAATGACGAAAAGTTTTGTGCGTGTGTGTGTGTGTGTGTGTGTGTGTGCGGGTGTGTGTGTGTGTGTGTTTGTGTGTGTGTGTGTGTGTGTGAGAGGTAGGTGGTTTGTTTGTATTTAGTTCCTAACTTATAGGATGGATTATTTTTTCTGTATCTTCATACGATAAATTTTGAAGCCACTGGATTATGGTACGTAAACATAAGCATTTACTTACAGGCACATACAATACTTCTGGCCCCACGCCCCAATACTAGGATACCCTATGTCATGAAAACTAGAAACAGCCGAGTTGAACCCGGGACCTCTCACATGGTAAGCAGATGCGCTAACCTCTGCGCCACAGAGGTCGTGATTCATTCTTTACTATAAAAAAATATCGGATATTCGACCGTAGGTATTTTTAGTGGAAAAAAAGGCTAGGGTATCCTAGTCCGGGGCCAGAATCAATATATGTATGTGCCTGTATTTTAATGTTTATGTTAAACAAAAATTACGCTCTACAAAATGGAATCCTTGTGATGCGAACTAGTCTTACAGAAGTCGGGTAAAAGACCGCTCGGTTCACCCAAAAACCGTAGAAACTATTACGTTAATTGTTTAGAGGCTAGTAAGCTACGTCCCGCAGAGACAGACAAAAGTAGGTCTTAAGTCGAGGAGTTAAGGACTACGGTTAGCAGGTTAGTTTGGATTGGACTGATGACGGTTGCGATGGAGGTCGGGGCATGGGTGCGTGAAAACACGTGGGGCCCGCGCTGTGTGGCGCGCGGTCAACATGGAGTTTCGGTAGCGTGGGTTTGCGACAGTGCTTAAAGTTGGCTAGCAATCAATCAATCAATCAATATTATAATTACATTATAGTATTAATAGTATTCATAATGATTAAATACGAATTCAAATATTTCATTCACAACACAAACAAAATGTTTACTTTATGAACGTCAAAGTCGTTAGTTTCACAATTAATAGATTACGTGAATAAGAAACTTACAAAGTAACTCCACATTTATTCGTTACAAAACAGTTTAATTAACAAACTTTCAAACTTAACTTAATTTTTACTCATTGTTGTGTTGAACTCTAGACACACTTCTCCTCTGAATATATTTAATATTAATCTACCTGTATAACACCAGACATCTTTGTCTTCAACGATTATATTATTTTAGAAGTCTGGTGTTATACAGTAGAATCAGTTTTAAATATTTATATCGTTTGATATGTATTATCCCGGGTTGCTTTGCACTGTGAGTAAAAATACGGTAGAAAGTAGGTACATAACTGTAGAACTTATTTCTAATACTTTAAAATTGTATTAAGTACTTATGTAACATGTACGCCCCAAAGTCAAAACATACTGGAATAAATAATATATTTTTTAACACCTTGTAATACGTATATTTTACAAATAAATAAATCTTATCGTATCTAAAGAGTGTGTGATCACTCAGTCACACAGATACTACAGATCACTCTGTAGATAATTAATATATTTGTGTTTCGTATGGTAAGCATTATATTTTACGAAGTATCGTTTTAATGATCTACACATTTTTGAACATATTCAAACGTGTGTATATCAAAAAACACAAAAATATATTACTTCTACATTGTTGATCTACAGTGTATGAGACAGTTAATTATAATTATGATAATTATCATACAATAAAATCGCAAGCTAGGAGTTACAGTTTGACTAATTCAAATCTTCTTGCGGCGTATTATATCTATCTACTGTGATTCACATTCGGCAACTTAGCGGATATCACTTAACAACAATATTAGGTACTCTGTGTTAGGGACTTCACACACGACGGCTATAATATACATTACATCCTGGGATGTATAGCTTTACATTATATTCAAGTATCAGGGACTTCACACACGGCAGCTATAATATACATTAATGTACATTACGTCCCGGGATGTATAGCTTTACATTATATTAAAGTATCACACACGCAACAGGTAACGTAATGTATATTTCGCTACATTTCGTTAGCATCCGTCTCGATGGACGCACTTGCCGGCTGCTAAGATGTTATACAGGGTGTTTAATTTCTTTGTTGATTTTCTTACGGCCGATTTCCGAATTGAGAAATTCGCTAATCAACTACTTAACTCTAGTGTTGACATTAATATAGTATAACTGTCGATCTGATTTAATATAAACAGGCCATCTACAATATCCAAACAGGCCGACTTTTGTATGCCAGAGACTGGCGCAGACATGTATGAAAGATAGGCAAACATAATAATAATAATAATAATAAACTCACGCCGTTATCCCCGAAGGGGTAGGCAGAGGCACCAGTCTCTAGAACTGGACCCACGTTTTGCCGAGTTTATTAGGTCCCAAACGTGACAAGGGGCAAGCCTGTCGCCAAATATCCAAACAGGCCGACTTTTGTATGCCAGAGACTGGCGCAGACATGTATGAAAGATAGGCAAACATATATTTTTTTATTTTGTTGTCTCGTCAAATTTCTCAGAAAAAAGCGTGACAGAACGTTACTTAAAAAGGTATTTACTTACGTGAAATTCTCAATTCAGAAACCGGCCTTTAGCGAGACTATTTAGACAGGACTACAAGTGATGTGGAGGAAATTAATTTTTTGAGACAGGACTCTGTCGTTTAGCGAAATAAGACTTCAAGTGGAGTTTTTGAATCACCAAGAAACTTTTTGAACACCCTTTACGAAGGAAGATATATCGTAATATACGGAAAGGTATTGGGAGGTATTGAAAGGTATCGAAAGGTAAATAAATATACATCTTCGTATCGCTCAGTACCTTTAAGGTACGAAAATGTAAGGATGTATATTATAGCTGTCGTGTGTGGTCTCCTGACGATTTCTATGGAAAGATGTAATGAGATATATCGTGCTATAATGTACATCTTTACCTTATAGCCGTCGTGTGTGGAGTCCCTTAGGCTTGAGAAACAGTTTTCACATAGAAAGAGAAATTCCGGACCGGAGCTGGTTACGAACCAGCACCCTTAGATGCTGTGACAGCTCTCTAACTTATTGCCGACGCGACAGCTCTTGATGTAAAATAACCTGGTACTAGATAAGGATAAACTTTTGACTACATAGTTGGTTTACCCTTTAAGGCGTTAACCTACCAAGACAAAGGTCGTGGATTCGATTCTATTCGATTTGTACAAATGGTCTCAGTCTGGGTGTTTTTCGATGTTTGTAATGTCCTGGTTACCACAGCTTAGGGTATCCTGGTTTGGGACCAGGTCGGGTGATTGTGTTATGTGGGAGTTATTATAATCATAAGCCATAAAGGACGCCCACTTCTCTCGCTTACTCGCCATGACAGAAATCCTGCCAAAACAAATTAATACAATTCGGTTGTAGTTAAGGTCACACATAATTTTTTTGTCTAGTTGCCAAAATTACTTTTTTTTTATTTTTCATAAAACTGATTTCCTAAACTAAATGACTCACCCGCGGTTTCCCGAACGCTACCAGTCTGAACGTTAACAATAGAATAACAGACTGTTAGCGTACAAGAACCGGGGGTCGCTGCACAGCGAAGGATATCCTTTGCATCAGAAATGCCCCTGAGCTGTAATCAAAGCCACGGTTCTTGATCGATAGATAGAAATTTCTTTAATGTACTCGTAAATTACATGTACAGATTTTTATAAATCTAAGTACAATTGGCGGCCTTATAACTATAAGCAATATTGATACATCGCTCTATCTCATTAGGAATACTTTCCCCTGGGCTACCCCAAACTCCAATAAATAATCAATTTCACCTGACGATCTCTATGGTGTACTGTGGGGCCAGAAGCAATCTATGTGCCTGTATGTAAATGTTTTGTTTAACTTAAAGTTAGAAGTAGAACTGACGAGTTTAAATAGAAGAGCGACGAGGGCCTCCCAATTCCATTGCGTCCTTCGACTCGATTCCCGATCATTCCAGACCAGATATTGGCAGTCAAAACGAGTTGTAGTTCCCGAGAGTCATCAGACTGAATCATTGCTCTTAATTGATGACTGTTCTCACCCTTCTACGTCACACATGATGACCTATCTGTCATACATACAATCAATTGATAGCAATCTTATGCGTCGAATTGAGAACGTATATAATTATGTCGCCACTTATTCGCTAACGGAATTGAGCACAATAAATGAGGTCTATTTTTTATCAAATAATTCATTTTCAATAAAAAAAATATGTTGATAATTATTGTATCCCACTTCTGAACAAAACCCTCCCCTTATTCTGTCCAGAGTTTTGGCTCCTGGGCGAAACAACTTTGACGTTCATAAAGTAAATGTTCTATTTGTATTATGAATAAAATATTTGACTTTGACTTTAAATATTTTTCATCATTATAACATAACATTGCATAACAACACAGACACTAAGGGCGCTAACTCACTAGGACGCCATGGCGACGTCGCCAGCGACCGTATCCAAGCAGTTAATATTGAAGTATATGGTGCCTAACTCACTTGGCAAAACAAACTGCTTAAATAGAAATTGTACTGAAAGCATAATTCTCGCAACGGTTTTGAGATTTCCCTTCATGTCCAAAAATTTAGCATGTCAACCTGTTTTTTGGATAGGTACCCAAAGAGTGATACGATTGCGATACTGGAGACTCAGATGACTAACATAAGTCAAATTATTATGCTGCTGTTGAAGCTATGCAAGTTGACCGAAAAAAACCAACCCGAGATGGAGATATTGTGTACATTACGATGGATTTACAACAAACCACGCTGTTACAAAAATTAACTACTTCAAAAGCATTCTACTTGCGTCAACTGTGGTTTTACAACCTGAACTTCATGTTTGTGATGGCATAAAAAAAAAGCCGTACGTTGCACCTGGACTGAAAATGTTGCGGATCGCGGAAGTGCTAGTCGCGAGCGCACTTCTAACATTTGGTCAGATTCATATGCCGGCCAAAACAAAAATTTCACCGTGGTTACACTTTATCAATATCTTATCCTTAAAGGATATTTCAAAGTAATCGATCACAAGTTTCCTGAAGTTGGCCATTCTTATTTACATTCTGGTCGTGATTTTGACAGAATAGAAAAAGTCCTAAGAAAGCATGACACAGTTTATGTAGGTACCTGATCAATACCGTGACATCATTTGCAAAGCTTCTCGTAATAATACAGTGATGGATATGAACCAACATTTCAGACAAATTAGTGAGCTACAAGAGAATCTCAATTTGATAAATAACATAACATAACATTTACATAGAGGCAAATACATTGCTTCTGGCCCCACACTAGGATACCCTGTGTCGTGGGAACCAGAAATAGCGACATCACAAACATGTAAACATCCAAGACCTGGTTTTTTGTCCCCAGCCGGGATTCGAACCCGGGACCTCTCGCATGGTAAGCAGATGCGCTAACCGCTGCGCCACAGAGGTCGTCAAATAGGAGAAGAGGTGTAAGCAATGGAAAAAGCAGTTTTAGGGCCATTCCTATTAAATGGATTCGAGTTGAGAAGAATGGATCAGAAATCAGAAATGGATCTTATCTATACAAAGAACCGTACGATGAAATGACACCGTTTAAAAAGGTGGACATACCTATTAAAAAAGAGATCGAAGGTGTCCGTGAATTTAGAAATACCACGTAAGACCGGTAAGTATGGTACTGATTCAGTAGAAAAAAACAGAATCTCCAAGACCAACTAAAGTGCTCGTAAAACGAGCCAGAATTTAAGGCAAAAGTAATCATATAAGCAACTTACAAAAGAAAATTGTAGTAAAACTTTAACTTCAATTTACTCAAAATCTTAAAAAAATGCACTTATCACCTTCATCCACTCACGTCTTTAATTAACTCGTATGTACATCAATTCAATTCTACATTTCATATCAAACATTCCTGCATTGTATCCATTGATTGTAACATTGCATTGGTCTTAAAGCTTGACTTGTGACTTAAATGGTACCTATAGCCTTTGTAGTTGTAATTTAGCGGGAAAAATATCTAACAAAACCTATGCTATTTTAGTCCAATTCTTGACTAAAATGGATTAGGTATTATAGTAGAAATTTGCGCGAACAAAAGCTCATCTATTTTAGTTTCAGTAGTGACTCAAATGGTATAAGCCTTTGTAATTTCGCCACCCGGTAATCGAAACTACTAAAATCTGTGAAAGTTGCACCCTGTACTTTTATTGCATCGATCGTTAGGGTCAATTATAAGGATGAAATCTCTCTAAGAAACTTATGAAACAATTTATGAAGTTTGTTAGAGAGATCGATGCAATAAAAGTACAGGGTGCAACTTTCACAGATTTTAGTAGGTTCGATTAACGGGTGAGGCAAGCGAAATTTTAAAAATCCTTGAATGCAGATTTCTTTCTTTTCAATGTTTTCTTTGAGTAAAATTTTCTATCTACAGTATTAAGAGTACTTCCCCTTCAGGTGGCATTACAAAATTTCACCCTGTATATTATTCCTTTTTACATAGCACCTTTTAAATGAGAATTCCGGAATTTTATTATAAAAACGTACAGTATATCCTACAAATGATGTATTTACCTTGGCTAATCTGAATTTAGATGAGGCAACTTTGTTTCTGTTACCGTTATGTTAGCGTTCGCTGCCGGACATCGAAAAAAACTCCTAAGACGTTATTAAATTACATATAACATGGGCACCAAATATTGATTGGTCTCAAGGAGCCGCTCCCTCAAGAGCTCTGTGACTGACGTCACAAAACAAACAATGCCCATCATTTTTAATTCGTAACGTTTTCGGTCCAAGTCCCTCTAATCGCAAGGAGGCTGGTCTCGCCAGCGCGGCCGATTTGAAAAGACTAGTGCCCGCGGTCCGGTTGTTGCAGAGACGGACCTTCGTTCATTGGTCGGGTAGTGCAGCGCGGGTCAACTACAATTGACCCAAGCAGCTGCGCGTATGCCAAGACGTACAGTGGAGTCTTATGCGCCGGAGTGACTCTGGCTGGACTGTTACTGACTTACAGAATCGTTTGTGATACAAAACGAAGTATATTTCTACACAATTACAAAGTCTGGTCATGAAATCAGAAACTTATTTCAACGTAAAGAATTTACTTTCTGTTTGAATGTCAATGTACTTATATAATAAGCATAAAACATTTCTATACGTGCACATACATTGCTTCTGACCCCACACTAGGATACCCAGTGTCGTGGGAACCAGATACAGCGGCGTCACAAACATTTAAACATCCAAAACCTGCGGTTTCCTCCCCGGCCTGGGTTTGAACCCGAGACCTCTCGCATGGTAGGCAGATGCGCTAACCGCTGCGCCACAGATATCGTCAAATAAATGTCTAACAAACAAAATGTTCAAGGCGCTGCCTTGGAGCCGAATGTAGTTGATGTTTTGTCACTTAAGGAAAGTTTAATAAACGACGCGATGACTTACGCACTACGACCATTTATGGATCAAATGAAAGGGTACAAAATAAAGATTTAAACTGCATTAAAATTATTGCTAATGTCAACCTCTTGCTTTGATACGAGCCATCTGCAAGGCGCAAGGCGTCATCGATCGAAGCACGCGCGAGGTTCATGTTAATATCGGCGACTGCTTGAGTCAGGGATGTATACTTACACATACATTCTCAAGCCTGTATCCCAGAGGGGTAGGCAGAGACGAGGGACTGCCACTTGCCATGATCCTGACAGATGACTTTCGCTTCATTGACATTCGTTAGTAGTGGCATGCACGCACGCCAAAGATAACAAAAGTGTACCGAAATCATCATCATCATCATCCCATTATGTCCCCACCAAGGGACACCTGAGGAAGGTATAGGCCATACTCCACCACGGGGGCCTAGTCCGGATTGGTGGAGGCCTGTAAGACTAGTGGCTGGTCTTACTGTCAGAAGTTTTCAAGCCGCCATAGCGAAATAGCTAAATTTCATTTCATTCACCTGTGGTATGACAAATAAAAACGGTTAATAAAAATCTTTAACACTCATAGAAGCCCTTCTCGTCGCTAATCTAGCCAACTTCCTTTACGATCGAGTGCGTTTTAACAATTTAGTCAAAATATGCTTTCAGTTTTCATTGCTCTCTGAAGTTTGTGAGGAAATCCGCTGCTGGTTGGCTTCTCACGTATTGACTTGTCTTTATTAAGTCGACTCAGCTGAGAATGGCATAGTGCTGGGCAAGCGTACTCCATCTAAAGAACATCCTAGCCTCACCATTGCTGGGCGCCCCCCGCTCCGTTTACACGCTCGGGGTCTCCCTCTTTGCCTTGATTCTGTTAGGGCATTACACTACAATGACAGTTACACAGTCGGGTCACGTGACGTGTTTTTTCATTCCATTGACGCATAGAAGGTATGTTTGTCCGCACCGACTTGAAGCGGCAATGAAACTAAATCGCCACGTTGCATTAACCCAATGCATTAACAGATTCTAGGTCCTGGCTTTCGGCAACGGAGAGCACTTGAGCTTGCTTCAATATTCGTATTATTGTCATTACATCCGAGCCCTTAATAGATCACAAATGGGTAACATTTTACGACAAAAACCCGGCAGCATCCGTTCACATGACACTCACGCGCAAGTAAAAAGTATGCTTATTGTTTTTGAGTCAAGCCCCCGACGACTTTTGGTCGCGCTGATAAGTCTCCATTTTAACTTTCAGCTTAACCGATTCGATAGAACGATGGAAAGGTATGTTAGTTGAAGTTTTTCAGTTTCTTTTTATTTTTCACACAATCAGCAGTGGTTGTCCCAACGATATTAAAGATGGTAGTAATTGGAAATGCTATTACAACATCAACGACTTCTCGTGTAACAAAAATATTTAATTAATTTTAGGAAATTATCAAGATGTATGTTGGAAGAAGAAAAAAATTAATTTATTTGACAACCCAATACTCAAAACAAAACACAAAAGCATTACAATATACATACATAACACAACAGTTACCAGAGAACGCAAAAAATGGATATGCTCGTAAGTAAATAAGCGGTACAACACGAAAACAAACAATAAAAAAATAGGAATGAAAAAAAAAGGGTGCCAGAAGTGACAGCTTAGGTGACATTTTTAAAATTTATTGTCAACTCCTATGAACTTGAATGGAGTTCCTATTATTGCCATTACGATTATTATTATTGCATGTTTGCATAACATTTATACGCTCTTATAGGGCAGAACATGGAATTAACTTATTTAAGCCTTAAGATCTTTTTCATGTATTACCTATGTTCATGAATGAATAAATTATTGTGATTCTGTATAATTCTACCTACTGATTAGTCTGCGGGTCAATCGCCCTTACAATGTACATCAAACTGTACCTCGTATCTGTTAGTGCATTACAGTACGATGACAGATACACGATCGAGTTACGTGACGTGATTTTTCATTCCATTGACGCCTAGAATTATTGATATATATGCTCGCGTCGACTTTAAGCGGCAATGAAACTAAATCGCCATTTTCATGCAGTTATCATTGTCTTCTTCTTCGGTCTCTTAACTCCGTTAGTAGTCTAGTGAAGATCATGATTGTCATTGTACTACAATGCATTAGGATAATTGACGCCCTGTACTATGAAAATTAAAGAATCTCCTATCTAGCTTTCTGTCGATTCATCAAGCTTGCTGCTTCGCCTGTTCCAAGTGTCCACTAGTTGTGCTGTCAGTGTGTAACAGGTATTATAACAGGTAATAACAGCTACTGTAAGTCCGTACAACTTTTAAACAGTACCAGTTAGCAGGCAGACTTAACTACAATAATTGTAATAATTATTATAGTACAGTCCGTGCGCCATGGCCTTTTCTCCAACGTTAGCCTTCTTTAACCGACTTCAAAAAAAGGAGGAGGTTCTCAATTGGACTGTATTTATTTTACGTTTGTTACCTCAGAAATATTGGCTGGGTTAACCGATTTCGATTATTCTTTTTATTTGAAAGCTTGTGCTTCCCGTGTGGTCCCATTTAAATTTGGTCCAGTTCCGACAGTGAAATCTATAAGAAAATCATGTAAGTCTTCAATTTGTATTAAGTGTTTTAAAATTCTTAGTGCATATTAATTTGTTTTGAAACAGTTTTTTTTTTTGTTAAAGTCAATATTGTCTACAATATGTCGGATAATATGACAATATTATAAAGTTAATTTGTAACCTGAGATTTCGGCAATTAGCCTTACAGTTGGGTTTATCGAGCGTCGGCACTGCAGAAAGCTCCGGTGACCTACCACCATACGTGGTAAATGAAATTGACATTATAATATAGTTAGTTAGTTAGAGCAGAAATTTCAACACTTAGGGCCCTCGCCCACGGCGGCTTTTTGTAGCGCTGCCGTCGCGCGTTTCGCAAACGCGCGACGGCATCGCTACTAACGCGCGTAGGTCGCTTTTGCGAAGCGCGACCGTAGCGATGCAAGCGCGCGGCCGTAGCGCTGCCAACGCGCCACCGTAGCGATGCAAGCGCGCGTTAGCATTAAATTAGTTCAGTCATTATAGATTTTAGTTTCGATTAGTTCAGAGAATCATATCAGCTGAAGAACGACTAACAATAACCATAAGGTAAGAAAAACCAAACACTATGTTAATTTATTATCCTTATAGTTTTTGCACTGTGGTGTTGATCCCCGATCGATTGAACCCAATGTCACTCGAAACTTGCTGTAGCGATGCAAGCGCGCGGCTGTAGCGATGCGATCGCGCCACCGTCGCGCGGCCGTAGCGCTGCTAACGCGCGACGGTGGCGCGTTCGCATCGCGACAGAAGCGTGGTTACGTGGGCGAGGGCACACAGCTAGCGACCGCATGGCGGCTGTAGCGCGGCGAACGCGCCACCGCATCGCTACTGCAGCGCTACAAAAAGCGGCCGTGGGCGAGGGCCCTTAGCCTCGTAGTTAGGCCATTGTACCTAGGAAATCTGTGACTTTCCTTGCCAATCCCTTTAAAGAAAGCCAGCAGAGCTCTGGCGTCACTGCAGGACTTCTGAAGGGGGACCCTGTTTGGAAATCATGGCGGTCTGTTGCTTTTTCACGGTTTCACAGTAAATGGTTACGTGGGCGGGTATATCCTCTTCTTTGACATCCCGGAATGGGATGCTCGAGCAATAAGGGAAAGACAAAGAGTACCGTAAGCTAGCGTGCATGAATGTAACGACTAATTAACGACCTCTGTGGTGTAGCGGTTAGCGCATCTGGCTACCATGAGAGAGGTCCCGGGTTCGAACCCCGGCTGGGGACCAAACAAACCCCAGGTCTTCGATGTTTACCTACATGCTTTGATGTCACTGTTTCTGGTTCCCACGACACAGGGTATCCTAGTGTGGGGGCCATGTGGGGAACTTTCTGTAACGCTGGTATTTCTGCCGGTAACTAACAAATAAAAGACATTTACAACCTAAACTTAGAAACTAACAGATCGCTTTGGCGCAAGCAAGCCTCGCCTGACATCTCTCGCCGACCGCACTACACCGGCGCAGCCTCTAGAACTGGTTGTCCCGGGGCTAACGGGCCAGGTTCGATGCCCAGTCGCTCGCTACACCTATATTTTATACCGCGCTACATGGAGAGGATGCGTGTTTTTGCCGCGTCGTTCTCTAGAACTCACGCGCGTACGCTACCCACTTATAATAGAAGGGCTATTACGTCTAGTTTTAGTAGAGACAGCTTTTTATTCATGTTAAAACCTTTGTAGTTACACAATTAAAGGATTACGTGGAGATGAAGCTGACAAAGAAACTCCACATTATTATTTTTTCAAACCAGTTTTAACAAACTTTCAATCTTAAAAATTCTTTCTCATCATCCATCAGAAATAATTTTGAATAATGTTGAACACTAGACAGAATTTTCTTCTGAATACGTTGAATATTAATGTACTGTTTGACACTAAACATATTTATGTAAATAATCGTTGATTCTATAATAAGATTTTCTGCACATAGTGTGTTTAACACATTTATTAACCGCGTCGGAGGTAACTGGAATCTTGTTGTAGAACCTTATACAGTGCCCCGTAAAGCAAGTATTAACTTTTGCAAGTCTGAATCGTGGAAATGACAATTTATGCCTATTTCTAGTATTAACATTATGATGCCTACCAATATGTTCGAAGTCTTTGTATTTGAAGTGGAAGTATTTGTTTCTTACTGCCGTCTCTGAGAGCGCTGCGGAGAAGTTTTTGGTGACCTTGCCTGTTTACTTATTGAGATGATTTATGCAGCGTCCAGTGGCACATTTACTCACTCAAGGTGGGTGGAGGGACCACTGGGGCGCTACATTCCCTGGGATATTGGTTTAGATGGTTTGATGGTAGGTTTGCCCAGCACCGATACCGTCCTGATCGCTTAGTCGGCCTGGCCCACAGGAAAGACAAGTCAATATATGCGGAACCAACCAATCTGGGGGTGTCCTCACGATGGTTTCCTTCAGTAGCGTATTGCTACTACGGATTCGCTGATGTACAGACACGAGAAATAATTTTCATCAGGATCTCACATCCTGTTATTGTGAACTCTAGATATGCTTAATCGACTGTCACTGGACCGGCTGTGGTCTAAAACTCCACTCAAAACAGTTTTAAAGAACGACATTGAAAAGTAGATCAAGACGAGTGGCAAACGCTGGTCTCTGCCCACCCCTCTGGGATACAGGCTTGTGTATGTAATTTTTAAACTAATTAAATTACTAAGTAACTATATACAACACAACACGATCACTTGACCTGGTCCCAAACTAGGATACCCTGTGCTATGGTGACCAGGCAAGGACATTACAATCAGTTAAATACACCCAGCAGGGGCAATTTGTACAAAATGTACGGCGGCCCCCCTTTGGGAATCAAACCCACGACCTGTGTCTTGGTAGTTAACACCTTAACGGCTAGACCAACGAGACAGTCGTCAGACTATCAGTCTCTCTCTCGCACATACAGCGCGGCGCATAAAATTGTCTAGTCCCTATCTTTAGTGAACAGTGTTAATCGTCTTCACAAACTTATTTAGTTTTTTAATTTCATCCCGCATCTCGGGCAAGGAGGCCGCAAACAAAAAAGTTCCGTCCCGCCTTGTGCGGCACACGTGCGCATGCGCGGTTCCCACAGCGCGTGAGAACCCCGCCTCAGCTGCACGCAGCGTTTTTACCGGCCATCGCGCGATCAGGCTGGAAGATTTGAAGCCCAGCTTGCCGAAAAGAAAATGAAATATTGTACCCCGAAAACAAATGCGCTTACAGCAATTACAGAGGTCTCCAAACTAAGCTAAAACATTATTATTATAGTGAACTGCTCGAGCGTATGTGAAACAGTCTGAATAAATTTGATTCATTTATGGGGCACTGTATAAGGCTTCTTATTCAATATCTTTATAAACGACATAGTTACAGTAATAAAAAATTCAAATTGTTTATTGTTTGCCGATGATTTAAAGTTATATAAAGAAATCTTAAATGACTTAGATTCAATGTTGCTTCAAGAAGATTTAACAAGCGTTAATGAGTGGTGTAGAGCAAATAGAATGATATTAAACGTAAAAAAATGTAGTCACATAAAATTCGGGAAAAAAAAATGTCCTAAACCTACACAATATACTCTAAACGAGGAAATATTGCAAGAAGTAGATACAGTGAGAGACTTGGGTGTGATCCTTGATGGTAAATTAAGCTTCAATGCTCATGTGAGCCACTTAGCGGAGGTATGTAACAAGATGTTGGGTTTCATAAAGCGAATGGGGAAGCACTTTAAGCAAATAGACAGCCTAATAACTATATACAACTCACTGGTTCGGTCGCAACTCGAATATTGTAGCCAGGTGTGGAACCCCTCATATAAGATTCACATTGAAAGGCTAGACAAAATCCAACGATCATTTACAAGGTACCTGGCGTTTAAGGATTGCTTCCGTGGTGAGGGTAGGCGCGCGAGCTACGAAGAGAGACTAGAACACTTTAATATACACTCACTAAAGCATCGCCGGGATTATCTTGATCTCACATTTCTTCACAAGCTGCTTAATAACTCAATCAACGAGCCACATCTTCTGGCAAAATTAAACTTTTCTGTACCTCGCCCCAACACCCGATTGTCCAGGGCTTCCACATTCCAACCCAGCGCTGTACGCACAAATCTAGGTAAATCGGCACCTCTTCATAGACTTCAAACTCTTTACAATTCTCTCGAGAGGCCAATGAAACTGGATATATTTGCTGATCGCATTGGTCAGTGGAAAACAAAAATGCTGCAACCAAGTCCCGCCAATAATAAATAAAAATTATAATATACAATATAAGTAAAATAATAATTGTAACTGTTCACTTTACTGTAATTTGTCTAATAATCTGCTCTGTCAATTGTTTACAATAAGTTATAATTCAAAAATGTATTGAATGCTGTTGCACGCCTGTTATTGGGTATTAGGCTAGACAAGAACCACATTAGTATAAGAACTCTGTATTTTTGTGCTTAATACCTGTTGGCTGTGTCAATAAAATATATAAATAAATAAATTTACGACCAGATTCCCCAAGATATATTCAAGTTACCTCCGATGTGGTTTAAGAAATTTGTTTAGCATACATAGCCTGTGCAAAAAAGCTTAATATAAAATCATCGATTATTTAAAACCCAAGTATGTCGGGTGATAAACAATGGATTCATGTTAATGGTATTCAGAGGATAATTGTTGTGTCTAGTGTTCAACACATCCATGTTTAAGTTAAAAACTTTGTTAATTGAGCTAAGTCTGTTTTGAAAACAATAAGTGTGGAATTAACCTGCTATAATTTTTTCAGTAATTTTTTATTTATCAGATTTGTAAATACGAGTAAGTCTATATTTTTTAGGATATTGAATAAAAAGCCTTGACATCAAATCACTTTTCTTTGACGTCAGCAAAGACAGTATGAGTATTAATCCTTTGCCTTTGACTTAAAAAATAAACCAAACCAAATCAACTGACGTTAATGACTTTTTTTTTATGTAGGCAAAGACTGTCACAAACACCAAAACTTCAGAAAAATACAAAAAATGGACATAATGAATAAAACTCAAAAATGCCGAAATTAGTTTCTTAAAATCGTCAATATTTACAAAATAAAATATAAAAAACATATGTATATCAAAAATAAATATAGTAGCATGGCTACACTCTATTGTCAGGCCTAATAAATAAACTCGTCTCATAAAAATCGGGAAAGCCGTTTCGAAGGAGTTCGATTGCAATTGCAAACATTGTGAGACTTTTTTGAATAAAATAAAGACATTGTGAGACGAGTTTTTTACATATGTGAGAGTGGCTTTATGGACAGTGATACTCAGATGGTGTCTGGATGTGACCAATCCCCCCGCCCCCAGCCCCCCCAGCCCCCGCGCTGCGTGCGCCGGCGCGGGCGCAGCAGATTACAGTGCGTTGCCTCCGACTTACCTCCTGCGCACCTACTACGCACTCCTCAAGCTCGCCATACGGCTAAGCTTTGAACGTGTTTATGATAAAAAATACCCGTTAGTGGATCCGGACTAAAAGTTTACAATGTGGTGATGTCACTTTACCAGTTTTTTTTGGTTTATAGAAACACAAAAAATAGGGTTCTTTAACTTAACTGCAATACAATTACAGTAAACGATAAGTTCTTCATAATCAGTACGCGCGGCTAATTAAGGATTTTAATATTTCAGTTGAAAATTTATTCTAGAAATCTATTCTATATTATTATGTTTTGAGTATTGTGCCATTGAATAAATTATTTATCTCTCTCTCTCTCTCTCTCTATTAAGTCTAGGTATATCAAGATCACTCTCGGCCGTCCAAGGACTGGAAAAGTGTCGTCTGGCCATCAATCCAGTTGAAAATTTGAGAAATAGCCTTTCTTGCAATAAAACATAATCATTGAAAGCATTTCAGAAGTTTGTCTAAAATCTGATTCTGCAAAAAATATTGTTTTTTGGTGATTAATTATACAAGAGATATAACATAACATTTACATATAAATATAAATAACCACAAATTGAAGGGCACACATGAGAAAGTTACCAACATTAAAATTATATCGAAGGATTTCACTTCAGTTTCTACAAAAATAGAAAATTAACATTTTTTTTAAAGCAACATAGAAACCGTGACTTATTGAACGTTACAAGTGATGAAGCAACAGATCTATAGACATTTGTAGTAAAGACGACAGTCCAAGCAGCGTGCGTGCTAGCCGCGCAAGAGACAGCATCAGTTGCGCGTGCGTGCCGCCGCTGCATCGCTGACGCTGCGCCCGCGCCGCGCGCCGGTCGTGAGGAACCGGATGGCGTTATGCGCACCGGAAGCTAATTGAGCTACTCTCTTTCTGAGATTTAAGAGCTTCCTTCCGCACCGTCAACGTACTTACATACGTTTACAGGTTACATAAATTACTCTGACAAGAAGTAATATTTGATGCACCCAGTGGACATTAGCCCAAATATTGACGACCTTCGCGAATTGACGAATCGCTCGTAGCCTGGGCTGCCTGAGTGATCTTGAACGATAAATAAGGTTAAGCAACGTACGGCGCGTTCAGTCCATGCATGGGTCACCGTCTATGACTAACGCTAGTGGCATTTTTTTCGAGCGATTCCGTGCTTCGCAAGGCACGCTAAGCAGTTGGTGCCGGCTGCCGTCGATAGATGGCAGTCGTTAAGCCAAGTCAGAGGCCTTAGGGCGGCTTGAAAACTTCTGACAGTAAGACTAGCCACTAGTCTTACAAGCCTCCACCAATCCGGACTTGGCCCCCATGGTAGAGTATGGCCTATATGTATATGAGTATGGAAGAGACCCGTGCCCCTCGGTGGGGACATAATGGGTTGATGATGATGATTGACGACCTTTATGGCGAAGCGGTGAACGCATCTGCCTACCATGCGAGAGGTCCCGGGTTCGAATCCGGGCTGGGGACATCAAAACTGGATGTCTACATGTTTGTGATGTCGCCGTTTCTGGTTCCAACGACACAGGATATCCTAGTGTGGTACGTGTAGTACGTAGTATTTACGTGTTTCAAAAAGTGCGTCTGCGCATACGCAGAGCTACTTTCCCATCCGTTGCGGTCGCGCGCAGCTTTCTGACGGTTTAGAGCTGAGACACGGGGACCTACTCAGGGTCATTATAATTAATCTAATATACGTATAAAGATATCGTGTCACAATGTTTGTTATCGAACTCCTCAGAAACGATTTAACCGATTCTTATGAAAATATTTGTGTGTATTTGCTACGGCTGAGAAAAGGTGAGTTAGGCTTATTAGTCTGGCAAAACAACTTTTGACCGATCAGCTAGTAGTTCATGCATTTGATGTTTGTAATTCTATTCATTCGACTAATGAATGTCGAGAGTATCGTTGAGAACGAACCGAACCCCGAACGGCTAGACCAACGAGGCGTGTTTTGAAAGCAAGCCTAACTTAATTCATCTGCGAATGCGCAATGGTATTCGACTTGACTCTATTACTAAGCAGCGAGTGCAGACATTTCAATATGCAAATACATTCCCCGCAGACCTCCTGACGAGAAGTCGTGAGGCTAGCTCTGGCTCGGGATTGGTGGAAACCCGAGCCAGTCCTGTTTGCTATTGGCTGACATTTCCGCGACCTTCTCCTCCCATTGGCCAAGAGTTGAGAGTTACGTCTCTGCGTCTTTAAAAGCTCAGTGGTATTTTCCAAATATAGCACAAGTCTTGACCCGGTTAAGTTTCAAGTTATTTACCCCCAGATTCTCGTATGCTAACAAGCCGTTAAACTGTTGACAATAGACAACTGTTGAAAACTGTTGAAATATTGTTCCTTACGTGTACCCAGTTTTAAGGAATAAAAAAAATCAATAATTATGCACACCCTCTGACGACATAAAAAAATACAAATTTTATGTGTATAATAGGTTATTGTCTATTGCTCTAAGTGATAAGGATGGTCCACACCAATTTTTTTTATTATAACAACTACAAATTATTGTATGGCGAATCAACGTTTGCCGGGTCAGCTAGTATGTCTATACATTTTTGATGTCAATGTAGGGATGCGCACAGCATGTTACAGTTACCAAGAAGACTTAAAAACATAAAAAAATTGCTTGCAAGAGAACACCTTTACTGTCAGGCTCAAGCCAGTAACTGTTCAAAAGATCTTAACACGTAATTCACATGTGCTAAGGTTTATTTCCGCGCGGTTTTGGCTACAGTCATAAAGGTATGCCAGCCACGCGCAGCTTGCTCGTACCGTGGACGCTTTTTGCATACCATATTGCATGGGTTAAAAGCCTTGTGTGGTTGACATGGATGTATTTCTAATTATAGGTGTTATCGTGTCTCGGATTCTTCGCAAGAACTTATTGAATTAAGACCGCGCTGTGTGGTTAGCGTACAGCGAAATTTGAACCTTAGAGATATTTTACTGTGAAACTCGCATTCAGCTTACCCCACAATACAGTGATAGTGAGGCCTCAATAGGTCTTTTCACGTCTGGGGAATAAAGCTACTTCTATAAAATGCTATGTAAAACTTCCACACAACACAATCACTTGAGCTGGTCCCAAACTAGGATACCCTGTGCTGTGGTGACTAGGCAAGGACGTTACAAACATGGCAATACACCCAGACTGAAGAGACCATTTGTACAAAGCACGCGGCCCCAGTGGGAATCGACCTCTGTCTTGACCAACAGCTTGACCAACGAGGCAGTCTATTATTATTTATTATTAGAGGCAGATATTGTTTAAACCCGAGAGAAAAAGCGCGACAAAGACACGGGTGGACGGATGAACTCAAAAATATACGGACTTATTCATACAAAAATCATTGAAAGATCCTTCAGAGGTATTTTAAGAAGTCTATGGTAATCAGTTGTTTTAAGACTTATGGCCTTGAATTTCTATTCACGGTCTTAAGTAATTAAACCCCATTGTGATGGTGAACCAATTCGCCCACTAAAAATCCTATGGGCTAAAGGAAAAGATTTATTTAAAGTGCCTCTAAGGAATGTTTTAGAGAAATTGTGTTTTTATATTTATTACATCTCATATGGATTATATTTTATTACATCTAAAAATACGGTTCGAAGGCAGCGACTAACATTCAGCAAACAGAATGTAAATTATTTACGTTGAAACAATTTTTTATTTCCGACTCGTCGCTATGTATGCTATATATAGTTACCCATTTATCGGCTGTAATTGAAATTAAACTTACGGAAAAAAAAATATTAATCGGATCTACCGTTAAACAATATAAATAAATATAAATTGTACATAAAAAGCAGACAGTTGCCCGTAGAAATCTCATCTCGACTAGGTTTCTGGTCAACCAATGTCGTGTGTTGTATATTTTATTTACATATTTTACATAGCCTCTTTTGTGTCTCACTCCTGGGCAAAGGCCTCCCCTCCTGCTTTCCATCTCCCCCTGTCTCCAGCCACCTCGCACCATCCCGGCAAGAATGCATTTAGTTCGTCCCGCCATCTTCGCCTTGGTCTGCCGCGACGTCGGTGTCCATTCCATATTATGTTATGAAAATTTTATCGATATTATACACACTGGTGTATGTAAGTTCCACTGTATCACGTCTTTATGATAGTGTTCCAAGAAGGCACCGGTGTCACGTGATAGGCGACGTCCCACGATGCCGGCCGCTACGCAGAATGGGACATGCGACACTCGTTTCCGTGTATGTACTGTCCGCTATCTATATCAGTACCCCTGGAACCCAAAAATGTATGGTACCTACTCTATAGGATTCGCGCAAGTGCGTATTGGGTGCTTTTGTTCCATAGAGCTTCATCTTTTTCTTGTCGGGAAGGACAACTCGTAAACCCGAAAACCGCATCTTAACCTGTAGAATTTTTGGTGGGTCCATCGCCTCACCATACGACGACGACCTTACCATACCATTACCTTGACGATACCTTGACCACCTCTGTGGCTTAACGGTTAGCGCATCTGTTTACCATGCGAGAGGTCCCGGGCTCGATCCCCGGCTGGGGAGAAATAAAAACTCCAGGTCTTGGATGTTTACATGTTTGTGACGTCGCTGTTTCTGGTCCCCACGACACAGGGTATACTAGTGTGGGGCCAGAAGCAATGTATATGCCTGTATGTAAATGTTTATGTTTTTATGTTTATACCATAACAATGGTTTTTAAACCGTTATTTTCAAGGTCGTAACTAAAAGATACTCTATGGTCGTAACGCAACTGATTAAGTATCAGTTGCGTTACGACCGTAAATGTCCTATCGAAAAATACAAAAAAGCTATTATATCCTGATTAATACGACCACAGCAACCACATAAACTCGAGCCAGTTTTAGGTTAATTATTGCGAATACTACATCATCGACCCATTATGTCCCCACCGAGGGGCACGGGTCTCTTCCCTGAGGCAGATAGAGGCCATAATTCAAAACGGGGCCAAGTCCGGATTGGTGGAGGCTTGTAAGACTAGTAGCTGGTCTTACTGTCAGAAGTTTTCAAGCCGCCCTAAGGCCTCAGACTTGGCTTAACGGCGTGCCTTGCGAAGCACGAAACCTCTCAGAAAAATACTTAAGAATACTTACTAAAAACTTTTTTTGTTTTGTTTCAGGTAAGGGGCAACATATAAAACATTGCACGTAGTTGGAAGAACGTCACTTTCAATCGCCATGTAAGAAATTCACTTCATTGCATATCATATTTTTTTTATGTTAATGATTTATATTACTCAAACGTTGCTTTGCCCCAAGTAAATGTCCTGTAGTCAAACCCTAAATCCTCCTAATCATCAATCAGCATCTGGTGTGGGCCTGCCCACGCTAGGTCGTCCAGCCCGCGGTCGCCATCTCACAACTTTTTCGCCCCAACGGCCATCAGCTCTCCGAGCTTCGAGCCGCAAGAAAGTGATGAATTATCAATAGGCTACTTTATTGTTACGAGTAATACGTATGCTCATAAATTATGAGTCTTAAAACCGCTTCAAGACATTTTAACTAAAAAAAAGATTATTTATCAAAAAGAAACAGGATGAAATTGGATAATTATGTATCTGCAGCCATTTTGTCGAAAACGGCCTGGATTGGCCGATTCAATGATGACGTCACAGCTCAGTAAAAACGGCGTCAGTCATTCATGACGTTCTTACGTTCATTGGTTTTGCTTACTAACCTGTGACGTCATGACGCCATATAACCCAAAATACCGTTTTAACAACTTAATTTAAAAGTAAATTATAGGTTGCTTTTTTTAGAAGTAATACACGAAAGAATTTAAAATAACCGCTTTCTGAATACTCAATGAACACCAACAAAATATAAGAGATAGTTTCCACAAACCTGTCAAATAGCCTATCAACGCCAGCTCAAAGTAGGTACAAGTGTAGTTACTTAGTTATTGGCTTTGATTACAAAAGCGGTTAAATTAGTGAGTTGAGTTAAACATTTTAATTAATGTCTTGTAACGCCGCGTCGATGCCGTCTATGTAAGTGTGATTTAGACCATTAGGATTTTTGTGAAAATAACGAGCGAGATAATATCTTTAAAAAATAAAAAGCAAAACTTAAATTTCTTATAATAATTTTGTGAAAAGACTTATTTCTAAAGTTTTTTTTTTCAGTCAGCCTAAAAATTTTGGCATGTTACAAAGAGAGTGGAGGGCATACAAAGAGCGGGTTGATTGGTAGAAAATGCCATTAGCATTAAATCCACCTTTTGTATACTATTTTTGTTTTGCAATAAATAATTAATAATAATAATAAAGTGAAAACCATCCATTCTACCTAAAAGTTGGTATAAAAAGACTACTTACTAATGTTCTTACAAATTCAAACTCTTTTACTTAACGTATTTAGTCGACGACAAAAAACCTATAATTTCATGCACTGTCATCCAAAAAATTCGTTATTTATTACAGAAGTGTCTGTTTACGTGTGTGTAAATTATCATTTGGTGCAGGGTATATTTACAAAGCGCGGTACGGTTCTCAGGGCGTTTTTACATCGATCGTCATCGATTGTGCGCAAGCGCATTCCCAGGCCGCTAATACCGTTCGACTAGCGGCGCAGACATTGATCACCTAATGCTGATAATATTTAGCTATATAATATTTAGCTATTATAATTGTAGTTTTAAATATATATTCATGCGTATGTATTCATGTGTACTTATGTGATTATTAAATATGTTTTCTATCGGATTAAATGCTGTCTGTAAGTCAGTTAGTTTATGTACATATCCCATCACTGTATTTCATGTACATTTACCTACCTTCTCTCTAATTTTTTTCTTTCTATCCATCCCAAGGTTGTCTGGAAGAGATCGCTTTTAGCGATAAGACCGCCAATTGTATACGACAAATTTTAGATGTAAGGTTTCAAATTTATATACATATATCTCTTTCTGGTGTGTACAATAAAGAGTTCTAATCTAATCTAATCTAATAACACACTGAATTCGTAATAACCATACTTGCCAACTGTGAATATCTTAATTAAATTGAAGTTTTATTTTGACATTGCAGCTCTTTTAATTTTTCTTTTAATTTACTTTCATTGCAATTGACATTTTAATTATTTTATTTGGACATCAAATCATTATACATTGAATCATTCGTCAATCAAATCAGTAGAAAAAAACATACAAAATACAAAAATATTTAATCTATATAACATATTATATATAATGTTACAAAGTATAAATATTGTAATGTCATATAATATAAATTAATATTTTTGTATTTTATATTGTTTTTTTTCACATTTATATATTCAATTTAATTATTAATTAATGCAAATTGATAATTAGATAAATGAATACAAATACCCCCTTTATTCTATATCTTCATTATTTTTCGGTGCATAGCTGTAGTAACTGGAGTCACCTTTTAAGCATGAAATATCTGTACTATACTCAGATTTTTCATTTCGTACCAAATTGACATTTGGATTTTCGATTACAATAATGTAGGTACTAATGTACTTGGTATAGGTGACTCTGCTCTTATATAGTAATAATCTAGTTTAATTCGAGATGATAACATAATACAAATAATACAAGAAAATGTCGAATTGAGATCCTCCAGCTCTTTTGAATTCGGTTAAAAATAAAAAATAAACTTAGTCAACTAGCTGTGCGAGTGTGGGTATGTATGTGTGTGTGTAGATGGGATTTGACTGCTGAAGGTATGAGGAAGGAATAAAGACTGACGAATCAAATAGTAGGTATATATCGAGCGTTCGTGTGTGGAAAGGCTGGTAAGGAACGCCCCAGGCGGACACCCTTCGGACAAATAGGGGATGTATTAGCAAAGGGCAAGATCAAAAGGTATGCAACGCCTACTGAGTGTTGATGAAGCAATAGCGATTTGTCCTCGGGATCGTGGCAAGTAGGAGACACTAGTCTACCCCTCTGGGATACAGGCGCGGGTTTCTATTCTTCATGTTTGAAATTAACAAAGTGCAAGCTTACGAGTTAGGTACAATATTATTATAGTAACAATACCTCTCGTTAACCGTGAAGAAAAAAATCGTGAGAAAACCTGAGCTATTAATTAAATACCTCAGCGCTTTAATCGCCAACCCGCGGCGGGCACGCGTGGTGATGAAAGCCCATGCTCTGTCTCTGAGAGAATGTCTGTGCCCTACTAGGGGAAGGTATACAGGGTGTTGATTTGTACAGTTTAATCTGACTCAGGGGTGGTTATTTACATAAACTGAAGCAAAAAAAAATATATAAAAGAAAATATTTTTTTATGAAAATCACCTAAAATCCCCGGTTTTGCGGCGGCGGCGAACACGCGGGCGCACTCCCCCGCCCCACCCCGTGAAACCCCCGCCGTACCCATCAAGTGCAAACGATAGAAGCTAAGCCATATAACTTTATGATTTTTAGGTGATGTTCGCTAAAAAAAATTTTGATTTTAAATATTGTATGTTGCTTCAGTAGGTATCATGTAGATAACCAGCCCTTAGTCGGATTAAACTGTACAAATCAACACCCTGTATATGCGGCTTACGCACCGTACAAAGAACCGGGATTACAAGACGCTGCATGATTACTATTAAAATGGAAATATACGACGTGTTAAGTAGAATAAACTAAGTAGCCAGCTAAAGCAAAGCGATAAAATGGGCGTGTGGAATGCTCAATGAGTCTGTGTGCAGTTTGTTTATCGCTATGGCGTACAATAGATACGTATTATTTTTAACCGACTTAAAAAAAGGAGCAGGTTGCCAGTTCTACTGTATTTTTTATGTTTGTTACCTCAGAACTTGTCTGGATGAACCGATTATTATGTTGCTTTTTATTTAAAAGGTTTCTGTTTCTAGTTTGTACATGTCTGACAGAAGAAGACCCGATGAAAGGAGGTAAGTCTTAAATTTTAATTAAGTACCTATGTGCGCGACTAATGGACGAATAACTTAATATCATAGGCATAGGTGTTGAGTACAGGTCTTGAGAGTCGTTAAGATATCTATGCTTTACCCACAGGGTATACATTTTTATATTATTTTATTAGTTTACCTCAGCGCTGAGGGATGTGAATTCCACAAATACATGTTTCGTCACGTTTTTTGTTCGTTATTACTGTAAAATTATCTTATCTTAAATTGTATTAATTGATTTTTCTGGTTCCCACGACACAGCGTATGAAGTAATGTATGTGCCTGTATGTAAATGTTTATGTTTATATTTTGGGTAGCTGACCCGGCAAACATGTTATTCCCTTAGCCTACGATATATTCTCAGACCAACTAATACACAAAAATGTAATAAAAATCGGAGGAGCCCTATAACAAACACTGCGACTCGAGATAAACGCCTCTAAATTTGATTATTTAATTACTTAGTAACAAACGTAGAAAATAGCTCGTCCATAAGCCTGTGAGATTCTAGCCGGGCAGGATGCAGTTAGCCGACCGCAGTTGGAAAGTCGAGAGAGATTACTCCTAACAAGGTAACCTTGTCTAAGTCCAGGCGCCGGGGAAGCAGCTACCGCTTTTTGCCGTAGGACCGCCTAACTGTTCTCTCGGCGCAGTGCTTAGCTGTAATTGCGATAGATTGGTTGAATGTAACTGTCCGTAGCGGAGTGCGGGGCAAAAACCTGCTCCCATGCTCGTAGAGACTCCGTGTCACTTACTTCATAAAGCTTGAACTCTCACCAGTAAAGTATTGATCAGTATTTGGTCGACGATCGATCGACCACTGTGGCGCAGCGGTTAGCGCTACTGCCTACCATGCGAGAGATCCCGGGTTCGAATCCTGGCTGGGTCCCCAAATCCCAGGTCTTGGATATTTACATATTTGTGATATCACTGTTCCTATTCTCTGTCCATCTGTCATTCAAAGTAACACCACACATATTTCTCAAGGATCTCTGCTGCATTAATCGTACTCTCTTAATTCTTTTGCCATACTCAAGTCTCGCTACCATGCATCAGTGTCGGGATCAGCACGCCAAAATACAATGCCACTTATTATATTTTGTTCGAGAGCCGTGCATGAACAGTACGTTGCCTCTCATTCAAGAGGTCCTAGGTTCAATACCGGTATGTGACTCTGTCGTCACCAATTACTTCGTTTTCTAAGCACTTTTTGTACCAGTTGTGAAGTCTGTACCGCGCATTATCTCTCTCTCTCTATTTCACCCTAAATATGCGTATAATTATATCTCTTTCTTTCCCCTTCACTGAGACTAAAGTCTACGGTTTAAAATTGTCAACCAAAAAGAATTGAAAAGATAACACTTTGTGTATAAACATTTGAACAATTTCGTAGCTTTTGTTGAATGTTTTGACACCTTTACAACGCCACTTACAAGCCTGTATATTCAGTTGTACTAGACCTTCACATCTACGTTATAGAGGTGATATTACATTGTACTGTGTGACAAACCAGTGCTAGATCAAACACGTTGGCATTCCAACAGTACAGTCGATGGAGGAATATAATGTAATGAGAACAATACAGCTTACTTTTGAATAACACGTCTGTTTTAATGATCGTGTTAAGAATTAGGTAATTACAAAAATGTACTTTAATACTATTGCCAAACTAATATCCAAGCGTCGATTCTGCTAGCTCATTATAGTACGATGACAAATCCACGGTCGGGGCGCGTGAGGTGTTTTTTTCGTACCATTGACGCGTAGATTTATTTGCTGTGTGCTTGCGCAGACTTGAAGCGGCAATGAAACTAAATCGCCATGCTCATGCAGTTGTCATTGTACTACAATGCATTAACAGAATCTAGGTACAGGTCACCAGACCATCTGGGCCTAGAGTCGCCTATACTTGAGCCATTACAAACGTGCGAATCGGTCATAAAAGTGCGAGCGAGAGTTCCGATATGCCTGATATGCCTCCTATGTGTGTGAGAGGGAGTTCTGATACAAATGTTTATGACTCAGTACGCATGTTTGTAATGGCTCAAGTATAATGCATTGCATTACTATGACAGTCGCATAACTGCGCCAAGTTCTTTTCATAGCCGCTTCCAATCAATGCGCGCATGCATATTAGTAATTTCTAAGCGTCAATGGAATTAAAAAGCATGTCTTGTGACCCGACCATGTGACTTTAATTGAGCTATTAGGCACTAACAGAATCGAGGCCCTGGTAGGAGGCTTGCCCTTGCCAAAAAATTCTATAGGTTAATAGAAAACTAACAGCTTGTACGAGCTTTTATACAAGATCATGTACATACATTAAATAATGTTTGACTTTGCAAGTATTGATTGCACTCATGGGTCTTGAGGTTCTTGGTAGATGAACATTCAAATTAGGTATGATTCATACCTAATTTGTATTAGCTAGAGTGGTGTTTTTTTTCGCTGCCTTTTTCTCCACTACACACGGCCCCAAGGCAGCGGCTAACATTATACACAAGTGTATGTACATTGACATTCAACAAACAGAATGTAAATTCTTTACGTTGAAATAAATTTCTGATTTCTGATCGACCTTAGCGCAACAACTTATTAATGACGTCGATTGTACTTCATTACACAGGAATTCAAATAGGCTTTTTTTCTTCTTCGAAGTCATTGATATTCGTTTTGAGTCCAGAGTTGAGCTACAAGGTTGATCACCCATATGCATACAGAATTTTGCACTGACCATAGTATGTCGTCATGAAGACCAACTAAATCAAGTATACATATTACCACTTCCTTACGTTTTAGTAATTAAATTCAAGTTAGGGGCTGTCCATCATTAATCACGTGAGGCTTGAAATGGGGGGGAGGGGTTTGACAAAAATCACGAAATGTCACAAGGGGGGAAAGGGGGTGTAGTAAGATATCACGTGTATTTATTTTTTCATTATCTTCTCAAACGCGCGTTCAACACGCGCGCTAGCGCGCGCAAGACAATTCTCAAAAAAAATATTTTTTTTAGATACGAAAAATACACGTGATGTTGGGTGGGGAGTGGGGGGTAGTCTTAAACCTCAAACCGTTAAAAATGCTTAAAAAAAAGATAACGTGATTAATAGACGGTCCCTTAGGTGGAGTCAAGCAGCTCTCATTACATAATACAGACTCATAGAACACACTTGCAAGAACAACGTGTTATTTCGGAACCCTTACGTTACATGAGAGCATTTTTTTAAGGCTTCAAAGTAATGGCCGAAAGAGATAGCGCTATAACGTAATGCAGTGTCTCTTTTGCTCATTATTCCGGCGTTTTCATAGTAAATAAAATCGCGGTAAAAAAATCTATGAATAAAAAATGGTTTTCTTCGAAATATCACGTTGTTCTTGCGTGGGTGCGTAAACATTAGACATAATATTTACATACAGGCACCTACATTGCTTCTGGCCCCGCACTAGGATACTCTGTGTCGTGGGAACCAGAAAGAGCGACTTAGCGTTTATATGTAAACGTCCAAGAACTTTACTGTTGTTTTTTTGTCCCCAGCCGGGATTCGAACCCGGGACCTCTGCGCCACAGAGGTCGGTCGGTCGAACTAAATTGTCTAACTTCTTACCTCTTCCTTACGTTTTAGTATTTCAATTCAAGTTAGGTAGAGTCAAGCAGCTCTCATTACATATAACTGAGCCTTAAGCAAGCTTTATGTGATTTTTTTTAACAAAACCTTAGCACTACACATTATTATTTCGGTCACAATTACTTGAATAAAGTTAATTACTCGATTTTTCATCGGAAGCGTCCACTCTGATTCCAGTCAAATGCCACAAAAAAATCGCAAAACTCGATATAAAGCTGCTTTTTTGGTATGTTATTTGGGTCCCTTAGGGGAGTGTGAAACTATGTTTTCCTAGCAAAAAAAAGTTGTGCTACCTGCGTAATACGTGGAAAACTGCAAAATTTTCAGACTTTTCTCAGTTTTTGCAGTACAATTTTGACATAAGTTGTTATTATCATTTTAAAAGTGCGCGAACGCGCGAACCCTCCTTAATAATTTTAGGCGTTAACGGAATCCAATAATATGTCACGTGACCCGACCATGTAACTATAATTGAACTTTAATGTACTAACAGAATCGAGGCCCTGTGGATTTGCAAAATTTTTTGAAAAGAAATCGGATCTGAATTGTACTTCCATAAAATGTTGGTCACAAAACATTGATCTTCGCAAACTACAATCAGTTGTTTGACTTGTTTGACTGTGTTCTCAGTGGGATATTCTAAAGGATCTGTTAATTTACTTTATTCACTTTTGTATCCTACTATAAAATTATCAGTCCTGTTGGAAACCCAACAAATAAAAAAAAATCGTAGCTAAACCAGATAGAAATCATAATAATGCAACAAAATAGTTTACCTACTTACTGTAAGCTAGATTGTGAATGGCAATAAATTTATTTTTATTCTTACTCTTAATAGTTTTTAAACTCTAAACAGATTTTGGTACTCCATGCAGCCTTATACACCATTAACTCATTTGGCATCTTCCGTCAGATCCTCGCTTTTGTCAGCACATCGTAGGAGCAAAAAAATGTCATCAGGGAGCCGTACTCGCTCTTGCTCAGGAACCCGCCAAGCGACGTCTCTCTCTAACGAGTCTACCGTTACCAAGGTTCTGAGGCAGAATGCGTATAAAAAATCTCATAATATCTGGTTCCTTTTGAGCTGAGTACGCGCGAGCGCGGGCTTGGTTGAAGCATCGGTACAACGCTTGTCTGACATTCTAATGTCTGTTTTTTAATTCAATGCAAAAAAAAATACGCGGTGTTACCACTATAAAATAAATAAGTTTACTCGGTACATTTTCTTACCGTTAATAGAAGACTAATTGTGACCAAAATCCTCATCACATCAAAGACTTTAAAATTTCATTACTCATAATAAGAGCAAAGTCTGAAAACAAACACAATTTTTACTTGGAAGTAAAATGGGGCTATTCCGTTTTTTAGTACTAGCAACACTCAAATATTGGCTTGATATTGAAATGTGAACGTGACAATTTTTTTGCATTAAATTAAAAAACAGTGTCTAGAGGTGCTGGATTCGATGCCAGTATGTACAGTCAACAGCACATCAGCTTATACACCCATGCACTCTACTCCGTTGCATTACGGGCGACTTTACAACTAAAATGTTGAAGGTCTGTGCCATTGCTGTCGACTGTACCATTGATTTTCTTCTAGGAAATCATACATCTGAAATCAATAATGTATTTAGACGTAGAGAATTTACATTCTGTTCGAATGGCCGTGTACTATGTTAGTCACTGCCTTCGGGTCGTATTTGTAGTGAAGAAAAAGGCAGCGGTAAAAACTCCACTCTGACCGTCTTTTTTGGTTATTACTGAATTTGTAAAATCCCGATACGTTACTAATAACTAGTACCAACTACCTACTCGAGAACTTTCAAAAATATAGTAATAATAATAACTCCCACACAACACAATCACTTGCCCTGGTCCTAAACTAGGATACCCTGAGCTATGTATCCAGGCAAGGACATCACAAACATGGAAAAACACGCAGAAGACAGGAACTCTGTCTTGTTAAAGTATCTTTCAAATATACGCAAATATCTTCAAGCAACCAGAATGTTAGGACGTATTTTATTGAGATGGTCAGAGTGGAGATGGTTTGCTGTTTTTTCCTTTATTACAATCGTAGCCATCGTAAATTATATTGACACTCGAAAACTGAATGTAAATTCTGTACGCTGAGCGGAATATTTTGTTTCCTAACCAAACTGCACTGATTGATGTAAGCTTCGGCATGCCTACAGGGTAACACACAATGTGTTTCATCACAGCGTCGAGTAGCAAGCATGATGCATTGAGTTTGGTCCCGCGTCGCGTTTCAGCAACAAGCCGTCATCGACGTGCCATGATGTCATGCGGGGCTCGAATTCGAGTCCCGCTCGTGAATCGTAACTTGACGCGTCGACATACCACTACGTTGGATAGGATGTGATAAACCGGGGCTTGTCTATGGTTGAGATCATAGAGCAGATAAAGATAAATATTATAACATTAGGATAACTAAGACCCACAGTTAAGTAAATATACTCTGACCTAAGCACGCTATATGGTTCTGCAGGAAGATGAGAGTAATCTTCTATTTGTGGTGATTCCTGTAGTCTTAATATAAAAACTATTACTTAGGTATGACCACGATTAGTTAGATAAGATTACATTACAACTGTTTATTGTACACGGCAGAAAAGATAAAGAAAAGATTATTTGTTTGTCTAACATGAGATATACGGCATTATACGGTTGTTACATTGAGATACGTCCAGTACATGTTTCGCCCATCGGGACTTGCACAATATTTAGAGAGAGCACCATTAATTGCTTGTCGCTAAAATATATTATCTCTATCACAGAATAGTTTCCATACTAGCTATATTTATGTCAATAATGTTTTGTTAGATAAACACAAATTCATTCCGAATGAAAAATATTAAATAAAACAATATCAACTTATTAAATATTAAAGTGATTTCAAAGTCAAGTTTGTATTTAGAAGAATCGGTACACATAAGGTTTTTTTTAACCGTTTCTGTGTCCAACCGCTGGGCAAAGGCCTCCCCTTTAGATATCCACTCCTCCTTCCCCTGTCCCCGGCCAACTCTTCCCACCCGGTAAATATTTTGTCAGGTCCTCACACGGTCTTCCGATCTTACACATAAGCTTATATTCCATTAAAATATAATAGCATTTTTCATGTAGGACTTTTTAAAATTTAAATTGGCCTATGTGAAACTCTCTCACATCTCTTGGTATTTTATTGTAAATCTACAGATTTTTATGCATAAGTGCAGTATTGGCTCTACGTGTACTCTTTTTTCATCTCGTTGTAAGCGGCTACTGACAAGCGAGATCGCTCGGAAAATGTCTAGGTTAGATTTTAACAAAGAGTGCTGCTTCTAAACTATACATTGACGGAAGTGTTTTGGACGGTTTTCAACTATCCGTCTTTTTCAATCCAAACATTGGAGCCTCCACGTTACGCGTAAAACTGGAAAATATTCGTATCGATTCACTATCAAATTATCGAACTATCAACCCAATTTGCTGTCGGGATTCCAAAAGAAGTGCGCAGTTTAGTGGCCGAATTATGCGAGCCGAATTCGGTCGAAATCCAGGCTTTTGCCAGAGCAATTTTTAGAGAATTTCAATGTTTGGAATCGTTCAGTATTTGGTGGACACAATACAGTAGATGCTGATTGAAGTATGCTGCGGCTGAGGTAGTACTGTAGGCGGCTGCAGTACTTGATTGGAATTCATATTCAGTTATTTAGAACTGTTTCTGTCAATTTTTCGGAAAGGCGTCGGAGCTGCTCAATATCTCAGCGCTTAAAATCGCCAATTCGTGCACGCGGTGTGATTAAACCCCATAGTCTCTCTCGCTCTGAGAGAAGGCCTATTTGAATTGAATTTTATAAAATTTAATATAAATTTAAAATATTTCGGACGTTTCTCAGACTGAATATCTGACGACCTCTGCGGCGGAGCGCTTAGTGCCAAACATACGAGAGGTCCCGGGTTCGAATCCCGGCTGGGGACAAAAAAACCCCAGGTCTTAGATGTTTACATGTTTGAGATGTCGCTGTTTCTGGTTCCCACGACACAGGATATTCTAATGTGGGGCCAAAAGCAATGTATGTGCCTGTATGTAAATGTTTATGTTATATCGCCGTGCTGCGGCAGTCGGTGCATTTCACAGCCGCTACCCTCCACCTTACGCACTTCGGCTGCCCTTATTGTGTTGCGTGTATGGAGGCATTGTACGGTTTTTGCATTGTATGGCCAAAGGGCTCATGCAACAATAGGGGACGTTTCGCATTGTTGGTGTCGCAGGTTCTTTTTTCAGCTCTTTGATAGGTTTCGCTGTAGGTGCATCTTTTGTATGGAGGACAGCTGGACCCCGTGTCGTCTTGTTAGCATTAGCATCCGTGTGTTTATGGGATAACGAATGAACGTTGCTGTAGCGAAGAGGTCTGTCTGGTGCGTGGCAAGTCTCGACCTGGGTCTAGATTCTGCTAATGCATTGTAGTACAATGACAGTTGCATGACATCGTGTATTTAATTTTATGGCCGCTTCAAATCAACGCGCGCGGACTCGCAATTCTAAGCGTCAATGAAATTGACCCGACTAGGTACCTATATACCTGTAATTGAACTATAATTGGGCCTCGATTCTATTAATATTAATATTATAGTACCTACGATGACAGTGTTTACATGTTTGTGATGTCACTGTTTCTGGTTCCCACGACACAGGGTATCCTAGTGGGGGCCAGAAGCAATGTATGTGACTGTATGTATAAATATTTTTTTCTCTATCAACAAATCCTTAAGTCAGGTAGGTACTTTCAGAAAATTATTAAGTTAAGATTTTTTATTGACGTTGGAAGTTAATAAAACATTTTGGGCGCCACGCAAAACCCACTTTATTCAAAAGTGCTGCTGTGTGAGACGAATTCAAACGTAGCCGAGTCCTATCATGCTGATTCCGATAAACAGTGTTTTGTATGAACATTATGATGGTGAGCTTAGGTACATTTGTATGAACGGATAAAATACTTAATCCATTATGAACCCCACACAGTTCTCTTTGAAAACAATGCTTGTTTTTATATCCGTCTATAATAACTATATTTATCGAGACCCATATCCGTTAAGGACTTAAGAGAGTCTTGCACCATTGTGTTGGGACAAAGACCTCCCTATGATGATCAGTGGCAGGAATAGGCGGAGTAAAAATGCCTGTGCTTACACCAGGAGGAGGCATAACTTCGAGGTGGTAAAAAGAAGACTCGGCGATAAAGAAATAAAAATTGTTTATTGCTACATGATTATGTTAAATGCCTATGAATTAATAATTTATCTTAATTTTAATTAAAAACATAATTATCAGGAGGAGGAGGAATAGCTAACGTATGAGTGATTGATTACAAAAGGTGGGTAGACAGCAAGTTTGAGTTGCCAGTTCACAGCGAAAAAAAAACAATGTTTGTATATTTTTTTATTTGTTCCAATATTGGCCCAAATACGAACAGCTCATGTTAATGCCAAATGGAAAAGGACATTAAGGGATATAATGACTTTTTGATAGAAAACAATTTTCAAAATTATATATTTTTTCATAAAATTCATAATATCGCACCTACTCTAGAAAACTGTCATATCACAAAAAACATAGTTTTGAGAAAAAGGCAATTAAGTGATTTCGGTCTTAAATTTTTTGCCACTGTGGTAAATATATTTTAATATTACATTATGGTAAATACAATATTTACCACAATGGCAAAAAATATAAGACCGAAATCACTTAATTTGCGTTTTTCTCAAAACTATGTTTTTCGTGATATGACAGTTTTCTAGAGGAGGTACGATATTATCATGTAAATCTAAAGTACTTGATATTTCCTTCATAGTAGTAGACGATCGGGGTCTTATCGATACAGACAATAAGTATTTTTGAATTACCAATTATTGTAATCTAAATTAAATGTACTCTCATAACCAATACCAAAAATTACCTGTTTTGCGGGATTCCTAAACCAATTTGACGGTTTTGATAGACGGTACCTATGCATGTCTACCTTTACCTATTCCGAGCATGTATGATGACCTTAAGTTCTACTTGACGCTGCTCTCCAATCTTAAGTGGAACTTGCGCATTGTTTGTTGACATTGAAGCAATGGACGTGCAGCGATAACAAAAGGCGTCGATCGACTCCTGATGGACATATTTTGGTCTTTTGGTCGCCATCCCTCTTTAAATATTGGAGAGTGACAGAGAGGATCGCTCAGCTATCACAAAGTAAAAAGCTGCAGGAGTCAACACGCTCATTTCAGTTTAATTTTAATTTATTTCGTTATTCCTGATTATTAACAAAAATATTTACATGTTTGTGTTAAACATTAATGGTCTTGTCTTGTTTTCAAAACATGATAATATGGTTATATGGTATCCTACCTGTATCAGGCATTTTCTGATATTTCTAACTGTGAAAACTTGTTATTGGCTCTTTGTCTTTATTTCAGTTGAAATGTATGTGTTTTAAACTGTAAGTTTTCCTAATAAAATAAAAATAAATAAAATTATTCCTGAAAATACTCGATAAAGGCCAATTAAAATAGTCAAAATACTTAAGCCTACTCGACTGTCTCAACAACATTCATTCACCTTAATAGCTACAAAATATCTAAAAAAAAATCCTTTTCCAGACATCTTAATACTAGGGTTGTTGAGGAACTTGTTATGAGGAAGAGGATGAGGAAGAAGAATTTTTTAAAGTCGATTTTGAGGAAGAGGATGAGGATGAGGAATCTGGCAGACCAAGAGGAAGAGGATGAGGAAGAGGATGTTAAAGACGAAGAACAAAATAACATTACGTTTTACCTACATGTTTTAATCTCTGTCTTCCTTTAACTTTTTAATATGTCGAGACTTCTCTTTCTCTCTCAAACACATTTCGTTTCAACAAAACTTACAACTCTCCTTCCTCTTAAATTCCTGACGAGGAAGAGGAAGAGGATTTTTTTTAAATCAATTTTGAGGAAGAGGAAGAGGATGAGGAACCTCAAAAATATGAGGAAATTCCTCATTTTGAGGAAGAGGAAGAGGAATCCTCATCAACCCTACTTAATACGTACGGCAGCTAATATTTTTCCTTCCAATAACAATGTTCATGTTTAATCAGATGACGCAACCATCTTATTTCCTTAACCTAATAAAATTGTATTAATACTTAACTAGTAATAATTGTAATACAATATATTTTAAATGAACAGAGCTGTTAGTTTTATTAGGAATTTCTTGCCTAAGGCCTGATTAGTACACATTATTATATTGTCTTAATTTTAAATATCTTACTAAATTAATAAAATATAACATATCGATCATGGTCGTTCTCACGTTAAATGGCTGTAGCTGAAAATCAGTAAAGTATCCGCTTTTTTAAATTGGATATTTATAGTACTGAGATACGCCCATTTTGAGCTTTTGTGACACACCCACTTATGGCCTAAAAGTATCTAAGTAAAGTATTCCCATTTTACATTTAAAAGAAGAATTTTTATCAAAATGAGTAACTTAAGTTTAAAAATGGTATAAAGCGGTTTACACCGTTACAAGGTGGTACGTTTTGTCCCGCGTAGTGGCTCACTAGACTCGGCAGACGCCGGCCGACGAGGAAACGATTGAGAAAATGCCACAAGCAACATTTGCACCATGAATGAAACTCTCCGTCACCCTCGCAACCTTAACGCCACTGGTTAGAGCTCAGAATGCGGCGCACTTTAAATGGCAAAAACGAGTTACCTTGCCCACCCACACATCAGTAGTAGAAACAGAAAAACGCGCTCCGGTGATCTCTAGTTTCCTCGAGACAGTTTGACTCAGCGGATACCAAAATCTTGGAAAATTCACTAAAACACTGGAGAGTAATGTCAAAAAAAGAATCACCTCTGGTGACCCCCGCTGACCCATAGGGGGCTTCCAAGCTACGGGGACCAGTACAATTGAGGCACGCCTAGCACGCATTTTGGGCAAACTGTGCATAAATATGTACATCGGTCACTGACTTACAGCTTCGTGTAGTGTTATGTTTCTGAAGTACAAAGTTTCTTTTCTCCCTGTTTCTTTAATGGGATTGAAATTAAGCCTATTTCGTCATATATTTGGCATGAAGGGGATCTGAAAGTGGTTAAATATAAATTGTGTAATGAAAGAACAGCAAAGGCAGACAAATTTCATTTGTGCATGTCATTGCGCATATTAAAAAAAAATCATATTCAAAGTTTAGAATAACCTTTTCTAAGTTTATACTCAAGCTTATTTTACTTACAATGGGCACTTAATTATTTGCATGCTGTGATAAATCGTTAGTAGCTTTTGTATTTAGATTTAACTTGTGTTACATATTTATATATTTGAATGTATTGATATACAAGTTGTGAGTGATCCAAATAAAAAAAATTGTTGTCCCTTGCGCTACGTGATAAAACAGGGGCCAGTTTCATAGCACTACAATTTGTGGTTAACGATGACGATTCGATATACATTCATAGAAAAGTCGATTAAAATGTCCCGCGAATAGTCATTATTTAATATATTACGGACTGTAGTTTCACGAAACTCAGCCGAGGGCGTCACATAGAGTAGGCTCGATGGTATTAATCGAAATTACTGATATGTCAGAGGGATAGTCATGTAATGTATTTCTATACATAGAGTTAAAGAATGTATAAAACTGCCAAGACTACCTTTAGTGTGTTTCAAACTTGAGCACAAATTGTGACCATAAATATTATTTTATAATTTAAGGGAAGAAATTGATACCTATTAGCAATGAGGCGTTCACTATACATAATTGTATATAGACATACATAATATCACGCCTGTATCCTAGAGGGGCAGGCAGAGACCACAGACAGCCACTTTCCACGATACTCACATCTAATTTTCATTTCATCGATATACGATTGTACATATTTTATGTTTATTATAATAATGAATTGCCTTGTCTTACCTTATTAAAAGTAGCACTTTCAATTTGGGGTATATTGCCTATATTCCCAGCAACAGCACATCGGCATACGATCCCGCGCGCATGCTAGTCTTTCCAGAGGCTGTAGTAAACGCCCACACACACACGCGACGGTAAACAGCGTAGTAACGCGTGGCACGCACACAGCAGTGGCTGGACCTGTTCGGCGCAACCTGCGGGAGGGGGTGTGTGAACCGACTGCGCCCGCGCAGCGATGTGTACTCCGACCGCCCGGTCTTGATACTTAGATCTGTCGTTTTTTTTTTCTTTTTGAGGAAAAACGGCCGGCCTTATCATTTTTTAACGTTAACTTAGATGTTTTATTTTTTCACAGCTCTAAGGGACCATAGACTGGAGTATGTTGGTTGACCTTATTGGTTTTAATTTTAACTCGAGACCTCCGAGGTAAGGGATCTTGACAAAAAGGCGTATGGACAACAAAGCGAACCTCTAATTGTTCCGTGTTTCTTTTGAACGAAAAAAACGATTCTTAGACTGGCGTCCTCGCCTCGCCTGAAAAAGTGACTGAGAAAACCAACTCTTCAAGTTTAGTCGGACGCTTAAACCAAATATTAACACTGAGCGGTCGCAGTACACACCATCATCGACTCTCGAGATATCGGGTCATTCAATACCGCAGCAGATTGCGCTTGTCTCCGGGTAAAAACCTCATTTTTTGCCTCCGCGCCGAACACATGTTAGGGCAATCACTAGAGGATATCCGAGCTTTTTCTGGGTTTTCGATTCAACCCTCCTTCTTAGGGTTTTGGCTGAAGTGGATTAGGGATTCCTCTGCAAAAAAAAAGCACGGGATAGGAAAAAATTCTTAATTGCAAACATCCTTTCTGCTTTAGTTAGTGGTCAGAACAAGGTCTTTGTTTGAAGTAACTCTTGTGCACTTTAAAACAGTAAAGTTCTTCTAAGGGCCAGTTTCTGAATAGAGATTTTCGCTAAGTAACTACTTAACTTTAGTGCGGTCTCGTTAAATTTCTCGGAAAAGAGAGTGATAGAACGTTACCATAAATATTTACTTAGTGAAATTCTCAATTCAGAAACCGGCCCTTAGTCGCCATTCCTTTTTTTTATATAATCTAATCTAAGATATAAAAATCTCGTGTCACAGTGTTTGTTATTGAACTCCTCCGAAACGGCTTCAACGATTTTTATTATCTTTTTGTGTATATAAGATAGGTATGATAGTTCGCAGGCTAATCAATACGGCAAAACAACGTTATTTTAAACAGTTATTTGAAAACCTTCACATAATGATTCTTAGTATACAACACTATTACAATCGGGGCATTCATAAGAAGTAAAAAAATATTATATCGCTTAATTACTATGTTTTTTCCTGTCCTGCTTGCTCCTGACCACATGACGGAGTGACAAAAATCCCACGTGATCGAGTCTCCGAATCGCATAACTCGAATGATTAGTCGCGAACATAATTATCAATAAAATGGCGGGCGGCCGCGGTCGCGGCTTGCCCGGTACAAGAGGAAAGAGCATTCAAAATCAGCTCGGCCATATTTAATTCAACAGGTTTTTGAGGTTTTATTTTTTAAATCGCAAGGCGCGTTTTGTTTGCGTCGAGAACAAACTGTTGAACAATGTATGAAGAGACTCTTGTGTCTTTTTTTGAAAAAAGGAAAAACGTACCAAAAGATGCTCTCCTGTTTCGCTCATCTTCTTTTGTCCAGAGACTTGTCTCGTAATAAGGCCGTCTTCTTAAAAAAATCAAATAAATTTATATTTGATGTAAAACATTTTCGTGTCACAGTGTTAGTGCGTTATTATAATGGACTAGATATTTACTGCTGACTTCTTCTAAAGTAGAGTTATACATTGTATGTCTACAGCTCATTTCGGTCTTATTTATAAAAAAAGTGAAGTAATGCCTCTCTGAGCGCCTCTTTAAATGAAAATCTATTTACCATTCTTCGAGGTCTTCAATTTTCTTGATTTATATAGGTAGAGTTCAAGCCAAACGCTGTTGTTTTTTAAATGTCATTAGACGCATTTCATTCATTCTTATGTAGTCCTTGTTAGTATTAGAAAAAAATAGATTTGTCGTTGTAAATTCCTAAAAACTTAATCACGATGGAAAATCGAAAATGTACCTGCTAAGACGAAGAAAATCGCCTCATCAGGCAACACACAGCTTTTGTGTGGAGGGGTTAAGATCTGTCTTAAAACCGACCTGAGCCGTAAGTGCCGTTTTAGTGGAATCCTAGTTTAACAATAAGACCGACTTCTTCTAAACTAGAGTACGGGTGAATATACGGTATTTGATTTTTTTGTGTCCCAGAAGGAAATGTAATCTGTTCCATTCAATATTGATAATTTCTCTATTTGACACAATTTTTAAGTGTTTAATGATGAGGGCCAGAAGATTTTCCATTTTTTTATTTATTTTATAAGCACCAGAGGAGAATGTGTTACCAGAGGACTGACACTATTGGCAGAGTAGTCACAAATGAAAGCAGGGAAGTAACAGGCCATTGATTATAGCTAAGAAAGGGGATACGTATTAAATGAAATATGCCAGAGGAGTGACGGCCACAGGAGTGACAAAATCGCACAAAACTTACAAAAACATATCACTCGCTTTTCTGATCACCGTATAACGTAATACATGACATCTACACACAATAAACATTGCATTGTGCAAATATAAAATTTCGTAACTATAAAATACAAAAACATAGACTTGCCAGAGGAAATACTCCAACGACTGGCAGAAACACGCTTTCCTACAGTGAATCGCAAATTGACGCTATATTATAGGAATTTTGCTCAACGTCATTAGCTTGTTTCTAACTTAACACTATTGTATGCGCGTAGTTCATGGACAAAAACATACCTTTGCGGTTTTAAGTCAAATTTTACTTCTTTGAGTTTCGCCAGATTAAGTGACATTATTGTAACGTGCCATGAAAGTAAGTTATTTTTCTTTATATTAATAAAACTTTTTACTGTATATTTTGATGAAATATGTTTCGATGTTTATAAAAGCGTATGATCATATTTAAAAAAACATAATAGCATACGTATTTAAAAATATCTCGCCATAAAATCATTATAATCTAGAAATGGGGAGGCCAGAGGAGGATACATTTACAACTATTTTTAACGATTATGTCTTAAATTAAACAATTATCGTGAATAGACTATGTGGGCCAAATAAAAGACCATTCTTTAATGCTTAAGCATACGGACGCAATAATATAATAAGTTTAACGTAATATTTTGTCCATGGACCATAGAAATTCAAATAGCGTATAATACCCGTACGACCTGTCTACAGCTCATTTCATTTTGAAAATATTTCTACAGCTGATTTATACGAAGACTCTCCAGTTGGGTTCATGGAGAGATTTCCGGAGACCTCAGATTGCAGCGCTTAGTCTGATAGGCTTTGTATGAAACAACGGCTTCATTGCTTAGGCGTCTCTGCAGACTTCCTGAAGAAATCCCAATCATTCCGTAATGTGCAGGTGACAAACCAAATGTAGCTATTATAAGGTACTAATATTACAAATAAGATAGTTCCAATAATTTACTTTGAAACCTATAATAGTGCGCACTCTTTTTTGAGTCGTTTTTCTGTTTCCTTTCCGTGTTTTCCATGAAATAGACATGACAATCGGTTTTCAAGTCGCAAAACATTATTTTATTTTGCATCCCCTAGCAACGAAAATGTTTTGGGCACGGAAAACAGTATAATAGAATATAATTGAATTTCAATTTAATAAATTTCTATTAATGTAATTTCTGCGCACAATGAAGACTATTTTATCTATCTATCCAACTAGAAGTGGGTTTATTGGTGGATGCCATCCAAGCCTATGGCGCCCACCATAGGCTTGGATGGCTTAGGACGACGTCAAGAAGGCTTAGACCGACTGTCTCATATCGAATGGACAGTTAGCGGGTGGTCCCACAGATTGTCCCCTTAGGGGGCTACTTGCCTCAGCATTAGAATAGAATGACACTGTATTTGGAAAAAAAATATGAAAACTGTATTTTTTTATAAAATAAAAAAAATCTTTGAACCTCAACATGTATTAAGCCAATGACTTCCCAGCTTCTTCAAGAAAAATGTTTGAGGGTGGTTTTATTGCAGTGTTTTTATAAATCAGATCGCAGATGCCGCACGTATCCGTTTGGATTGGACCTGTTTTCGAAGCGAATTCAACGCAACGTTTATTGAGCACTATTCATGTTACAGATAAAAAGCCATTTTAAATGAATGCTTAGGTCACTCGAACTCCTCCAGTTACGTTGCAAGTGCAAGTCACATTGCAACAAAAACATAGAGGTTGTCCTGCCGTTGATTTTTCTACATTTCGAGTGCCTTGGTACCTAATGAAAGAGTTTTAGAGCAAGTCTCGTAAGTAGTAACCCGAGCCCTGCCTGTGAGGTCTTGTGCTGCGTGCTGCGTGCACACTACTGCGCAGGGAGACTGGCCGAACGTATGCGAACGAAGTCTCCGAACGCGCCCAGGCAAGTTTTCAAACTCAAGTACATTTTTTTTATAATATCACTAGTATTGTTAGTTGCAACAAAGTAGATTATGTGAAGAAAAAACTGACATTATTTACTTTTAAATACCAAAAATGTTATTCTTTTTAAAACAGGTTTTTACCTTCTAAATTCTAATATTAATCCTGTGTTGATTAACATAAGATAAGAATATTATTTTATTATTATATCAGGAAAAACACAGTGATCGTCCTCTAAATAGTCCTTCTAATAACCATTTTTTTTTTTCAAAAAAATTGCTTATTGCATTTTTTTATTTTATTGTTGTGTTGAACGTGTTGACCCATTAAGAAAGTACACGTATATTGACTTAGTTTATTAACTTATGTTTTTTGATTTTTGTAGTAATGTCCTCAGTCTGGATGAATTTCCACGATATCCTTCCGTGATTATCAGAACACAATGATCCTAGTTTGGGACTATCGGCCTATGCGCCCCAAACAATGAAAAAACTTTATTTAACGGTTACAAAAAATGGTTACTGGCTCCCAGGATTCCCTATGATACGTGATATAGGAAATGGACATCTAATGGTGTTGTGTGGATCTTATTATCTTCGTTTAGGCCCATATATGCACTTGTGTTCGTTCGGTCGGCGTGCACGCGGCAGCCGCGGCGCACGGGAGTGTTCGTAGGTAATGAAATATCTGTGCGTTCAAGCGCGAAATGGCGTGCGGGGCCGATGGCCTGTGGGCGCCTCTCAAGATGCCAGCCAGTCAAAGAAACGCATAAAAAGCCTACCACACTTCGTAAGGGACGTCCATTAATTAACATAGGTACCTATTTTTAAGGAGGTCTAAAAAAAGGGAATCCTTATAGTATAACTTTGTTGTCAAATCTTGTTGAGCTCAAATCAAAACTCTCTTGTTTTTAGTTGTCAGTACCTGAACTCTCTCGTAGTCAAAACTCAACACTGACTTATGTCAAACCCTAACTTCTTCTCTTTTGTCACGTGGAAAACTCAAAAACGCTCAAAATCTTATTATAAGTATGTTTGATGTCTATTATGACTGTATAATATGAACTATTACCAACAAATTACAATTTCTGTATCAAAACCCAATGTAGGTAGGTATGTAGAGCCCCCAATTCCTGGAATCGAAAAGTAGAACCTTTTGGTAAAAGTAGAGGTCATACTCTCTCAGAGAGAGAGTATGGGCTTTAATCACCGCGCGTGCCCGCCGCCGCAGATTGGCGATTTCAAACGCTGAGGTATTGAACAGCCCTGATACTCAGGTTTCCGCACGATGTTTTCCTTCAACATTAGCGAGTGCCATTGCAACTACTTTACAGAAATACGTAACTTAGAATAAATAGATTTTTTTCACATATTTTTTAAATTAAGAAATGCTGTCGCCTAGTTGGTACGGCAGCTACGGCAAGAAGTCAAATTCAGTCAAAAAGTAGGTAAGAGTTCAGTCATTTATTAAAAATACGGTTTCTCTAAAACTCTCCTTCAGTGCACTCTGTATCAAAGTATTTTTCATTAGTCTGCATATCCTTTACCACATACTATTTTGCATTTGAGGAATGTTCTTATAGTTACTGCTAGGTTTAAAAGACCGAGACTCTAACTACTAAAAAATTCTATTGCCTTTATTTTTTAACCAAAACTGTCACAAGCACTATACAAATTAATATAAGACAACTTAATTCCGGAATCCTTACTAAAACTGTCTTAATAATAAATTAAGATTTAATTCATATTGATTGCCTCGTTTGTCTAGCCGTTAAGGCACTAACTACCAAGACAGAAGTCGTGAGTTCGATCCCCAGGACATTTCGATCACATTTGTGCAAATGCCCTCAAACTGGTTGTTTTTCCACGTTTGTAATGTCCTTGCCTGGTTACCATAGGAAAGGTATCCTGGTTGGGACCAGGACCTCGATTCTGTAAGTGCATTATAGTTCAATTGCAGTCACATGGTCAGGCCCCATATTCTGTTAATGCATTGTAGTATAATGACAACTGCATGAACATGGCGATCTAGTTTCATTGCCGCTTCACGTCTACGCGCGCACACGAATCAAATCACGTGATCTGGCCAAGCATCTGTCATTGTACCATAATACACTAACAGAATCGGGGGCCAGGTCACGAGACATGTTTATTATTTCCATTGACGCCTGGAGTTATTGCAATGAAATTAAATGGCCGCGTTCATGAAACTGTCATTGTACTACAATACATTAGCAGAATCTAGGCTCAGGTCAAGTGAATGTATTGTGTGGCGTATTATTATTATATTCTAATGCTTTTTCTTTGTGGTTCTAGTTAGCCCCGGGAAGCCCCTCAATAAGCTTCGCACCTAACTAATGCATACAACTTTTAAAAGTACCATAATAACTGCGATGTGTGCGCTTTTTTATGGTCGTTAAAAACACATTCATCAACGTTCTTACAAAATATCTGGCGAGAGGGCAAAAAGTAAAGGTTTATTGTCGTCGGTCGTCACGTTTCTAGATATACAGGGTTATTTTAAAACGCGCAATTCCCAAAACGAAATCAGTAAATAAATAGCCTGTTCCTCCCCCTATCATGGGCACATTGGGCACAGGCCTTCTCGTAAAGAGAATTTTATGTAATTTTCCCGTTTTTTCTTTGCAGTATGTACCTATAACATTTCAGCGTAGGTACAATATTGTATGATGTTTTACAAGAGGTTGCGACATCGATACTACTGAAAGAAAAAATGTAAAAATTTTATAAGATACATAAACACAATAGGTATAACTAGTTAGGTAATAATCTAAAAAAATCTCAGAATAAAAGTTTTTGCAAAAGTGTTTCCGGAATTGCGAATTTCAAACAGGTACTACCTACTATAACCATGTATAGTTAAACGCCGTGAGCAAAAATCTGGAGAAATGCAATAATTTCCAAACAAGTCGATCAATGTAGGTACTTAATACTGATTTGATCTCTAACGTATTTAAATTAATCCCAAAACAAAATTAACTTTCGGACACGATTCAATTTTGATTTCGGTTTATTTACAGCTTCAGGAACTTGAAGCGCCATCTATATTGTAAACTAAACAACTTCACCGACCGTCCTACGGTTCTCCGGTGCGAGGAAACTGAAGACAGCGCCACCTAGCGCAATATGGCAGAACTACACCAAATCATTGCGCGAAAAACGGCTCCTTAGTTTTTAACCAACCTTATAGATGGCGCTAGGTGGCTTAGGCCACATCTTTGCTAGTTATTCTACTTTTAAACCAGATGGCGCTACAGTACTTTTAAAGAATTTTTAATAACCATTGATCTCTATGTAAAAGCGACATCACTCCTCGTATTGTTTGTTATTTGTGGTCCTCGTATCCCTATATTATTGATTGTTAAGGCGATAACTCTCTAGTAACATAGTAGGTACCTACCTACCTAAACATTGATCTAAGTAGGTACATTTAGAATCACAAAATTCTATAGGAAAAAAATAATTCAGAATCTTGGAGTCTTCAGACTCTATCTAACAATTTAACCACACTCCGTTTAACTCTAGAAATCTTACCTGCCTGTGTTAGTTGCCTAATCAGGCTATCTAATAAACTCCTAGGTTGCCAACTATACGCATTTTGCACTCTACACCTATAGTGTAAGCCTCAAATTCCTGCGTCTCCCCCGCACAGCCTCTCAGTATCACCTCAATCCATAAAAGGATTCGAACATAGTATCGAATCAAGTAACCATTTGGTCGACTAGTGTTCCTACTAGATGCTACGAAGCTATAGGTCGCCGGTTCTCCCATACCCAAGCCAGTAGGAATTACGTCATGCTCGCTGACTTGCCCTCATTTGGTTCGATTTGTTTACGTTTTACGACTATTTTAATTAATACGTAGTCGGTATTATATTGGAATTATTTTGCACTGGACCTCGACTGAGGATTTTGTTTGACTCTGTTTGCTGTATGTAGAATTTCGCAAGATTCGCGTCTGCGTGTTAGGCAACTAAAATGCGCCTAAAATGTAAGTGTTGGAGAAACGGACCTAGACTATACTGGGCAAGATGTCTCGTTTGTGTGTCATCATCATCAAACCATTATGTCCCCACCGAGGGGCACGAGTCTCTCTCTTCCCTGAGGAAGGTATAGGCCATACTACACCACGGGGGCCAAGGCCGGATTGGTGGAGGCTTGTAAGACTAGTGGATGGTCTTACTGTCAGAAATTTTCAAGCCGCCCTAAGGCCTCTAACTTGAGCGACAGCCATCTATCGACGTCAGCCGGCACCAACTGCTTAACGTGCCTTGCGAAGCACGGAACCGCTCGGAAAAATGCCACTAGCGTTAGTCATAGACAGTGACCCATCCATGGACTGAACGCGCCGGATGTTGCTTAACCTTAGTGATCGTTTAAGATCACTCAGGCAGCCCAGGCTACGAGCGATTCTGTTCTTCGATTGTGTGTGATACCTATTTTGAAGAAAAACTTTCGTAAGCACTGGACATTGTTAAGTTTATTCCGGATTATTACTTGACTTTCTGTCGGAAGAGCCCGACCAGGGCCTCGATTCTGTCAGTGCATTATAGTACGGTGACAGATTCTCGATCCGGTCATAGCATTCACGCCTAGAATTATTGATACACGTGCTCGGGTTGACTTAGGGGCAATGAAACTAAATCGTCATGTTCATGCAGTTGTCTTTGTACTACAATGCGGGCGAGCGCCTGGTCGGACTCTTCCGACAAAAAGTCAAGTAAGTGTATCCGGAACAAAGTTAATATTGTGTGTCATATTAAATGTACCCATGTGTGTTATGTCCCAGGCCCTGCAATGTCCGCGTGGTCCCTTCACCCATGTGTGGGTGACCATTTACATACAGGCACATACATTGCTTCTGGCCCTCACTAGGATACCCTGTGTCGTGGGAACCAGAATAAGCGACGTCACAAACATGTAAACATCCAAGATCTGGAGTTTTTTTTTCCCCCCAGCCGGGACGCTGTATAAATCATCTCTTTAGGTGCAAAGGCCAAAGTTTTTCTAAAGTGTACTGTATACAGGGAGTCCCGTTATAAGTGGTCCAAACGGTATTTGGTGAAGGGTTGGCCTATCCTCTATCTGAAAGGCAAAAGATAGGTTTAGTAAAAGTGTCATGGTTTTCGAGATATTTGATATCAAAGATTTTTCTTTTCATATTACTTTTTTTTCGTGTAAAATCTACAAATGAAAGATTTTTTTAATTTTTTTTTTGTGAATATTTCTGAACTTACGTTCTACTAGACGTAAATCATAATTTTTCAAAATTCTCGTAAATAAAATTAAAAAATATATCTGTGATCTCAAATATCTCGAAAACTATGTCACTTTTGCTATCTATTTTATGTTTTTCTGATAGAGGATAGTCCAACCCGTCATCACCAATTACCGTTTGGACCACTCATAACGGGACTCCCTGTATAGTACTCGCACAAAGACAACCAACTTATAGTACAGTTTTTCTATGTGAGATATGTTTATAAGGCAGAGCTTCTGATATTTTACGTCACTTGGAATTCTAATTAAGCTGACCTATTTTAATTAGATAAGCAACCTCTATAAACCACAGTCCTGTCTGTAAAATTTGTTTTTTCCCAAGGTATCTAATATTAAATTTTATGCTTTATGCTAAAGATGAAATTTTTAAGTGTGTTTTAGTAGCCACGGCAAATAATTACCTTTAATTTATGTTTTTTGGAGCTTAACATAAATGCTTGCCATTAGCTTCGAAGCCTCGGAAACGGCCAGTGTTGCTTATTCCCAGCGCAAAAAGGATTAAATTCAATATTAAAAAAAACCGTCTCATATCTGTCATCGACATTAATGATAATATTTGCATAAAACCAAACGATCCAAACGGAACCTGTTGCTGATGGCGTTAATTTGTTTGCTGAACACAAGCGGGACTTATGGTCAGAGTTTTAGATGTCAACTAGTCTAGTATTATTATTACCTATTTGCAAATTTTCTTAAATACATTATAATTAAACTATTGCGTAATTAACAGAAGTCTAAATTCGTGCAATTCTAAACTCAATACAAGTAACTGCTTAGTATAGAATTATTTAGTTGAAAGTAGAGAAACATAGCTTAAGTCAAAATAAAACAGTCAAATAATACATTCTACTATTGCTATCGAATTACGCCCTAAACTGAACTAAAAAAATCAATATAATCGTGAGTATCGTAACGTGACTGACTGAGTGCCTCGTTGGTCTAGCCGTTAAGGCGCTTAACTACCACGACAGAGGTCGTCGGTTTGAATCCCACTGGGGGCCGTCGTACATTTGTACAAAAAGGCCAGGGTAGAACAGCTCAAAACAGATTACCTATACTAGTTTGTGACTAGATCTAGTAATTGTGTTGAGTTGAAAAAAAAAACAGAGAACCAGAGAACTCTTTATTGTACACACCAGAAAAACAAACAAATAGTGGGAGATCCCAACTAAAAATAATATTTTACTCGTATCCACAAATCAATGTAAATATTGTAAATATTTGTGTTTCTTTTTGTTTTTTCTAGTGTGCAATAAATAATATTCTATCTATCTATCAATTTTCCTTGCGACTATTCTGCTCTATGGATTGGAAAATTGTTGATAACCAATTTGGCATTTTATGGCTTTTCCTGTTATGTAAGTCTGTGGCGTTAAATAAATGGTTCTGCTTCTTCTTCAGAGCTGATTGGTTTTTGCTGCTTGTCTAAGCGACGCCCGTGAAAAACACGTGTCCGCTAATGCAATACTAATTTGAATTGCTCAGTTTTTTCCTCGCAGAGAAGCTAAAGATCGCTATCCCGGTCGTGATCGGCGCATAATGGCGGCCGATCGGCGATCAATAAGTCGAGTCGTGTTACAACACAGAAGGTGCCAAAAACAACGTTTCAACGTTTGGCCGGTGCAAAAAAGGCAATATAAGTATCCCAACACATTCCATTTGGCAGCGGCCATTGCTCTGATAGACTCCAATTAGTTTTCTAAGACACAGAGCAGGCTGTCACAGAGGACCAGCCTAGAAGTGGTCTGAAGGCGGTTGGCCGCTGTGGAGGAGGAAAACAGAATGTAAATCTGTGTGACTGCTTGAATCCTAGCAATTCCTATTAATCATCATCAACCCATTATGTCCACACTGAGGGCACGGATATCTTCCCTGAAGAAGGTATAGGTCAGGGATGGCCAACAGGTCGATCGCGGCTGTTAGTCCAGTATATCGTGGCAAGGCAAAAAATATAAATACGTAGGAAATGTGATTTAGCTTTTTGCAGATTTTACTGGAAAACTGTGAACATTAAATCTGAATCTACAAGGCCAGAATAAAACATTAACAGAAATGATGAGTTTTATTGCAGCATTTCAAAGTCAAACAGCGTCTATGATAGTTGACATAGAGAAGAACAAATTTGAACAATTTGTGAACATCAAGGATCATAATTATGGAAAAACATCCTACCTACAATTTTAATTCACTTCTGAGACACACTTAAATGAAAAAATGTAAATAACAGAAATTAGGGCAGTGGTAGCTACTTTGAAATTCGCTATAGTGATTTCAGAAAAATTGAGAAGTTGGTTCAATTCATCAGTTATCCGTTTAATGATTCCATTGATCATAGTGATACATATGAATTGGCTACAAATAAATTTCAAATGGAGCACATGATGATGTTACAAAGTGAAATTATTAGAAATATATAATAAATATTATTAATTAAATTAACGCTGCGACATATTTCTAAAAGCGAGATCATTCTCAGGTCAAGATTTCTGGGCATTGGTTTCCAACGAAAAGTATCTAAATTTGAAGAAATGTGTTGAACAACTTCATTCGTGTTTTGGCTGACTAACCTAACATATTTTATGTGAGTCAGCATTTTACTACTTAAAACATTGGATTCTTTAAGTAGTAGTTGCTACGAATAATTTGCACTTCATATTTTTCTCTCTTAATAAAATAAAAAATATTATATGATTGTGTACCGAACTATGCTCTTTCATTTAAGGTTTCAAGAAGTATGTAATGGGTAGATCGCATAGGGTTTCGTTAGTAAACAGGAGATCTTGGGTCTAACCAAGTTGGCCACCCCTGGTATAGGTCATACACCACCACGGGGGCCAAGTCCGGATTGGTGGACGCTTGTAAGACTAGTCTTACAAACGTCCGGCTGGTCTTACTGTCAGAAGTTTTCAAAGCCGCCCTGAGGCCTCTGACTTGACTTAACGAATGCCATCTATCGACGGCAGCTGGAACCAACTGCTTAAACATGCCTTGCGAAAAATTCCACTAGCGTTAGTCATAGACGGTCACCCATCCATGCACTGACCGCGCCTTATGTTGCTTATCCTTCGTGATCGTTTAAGATCACTCAGGCAGCCGGGGCCACGTACGATTAATCTTTTTTTTTTTAATCTTCATTTATTAGGGAATTTAGTACACTACAAGTGACGATGTCAGCCCCATCACGATTAATCTTATTATTCAATTCTAATAAACATTTTTTTAGCCCCCCGACACCAGCGCTGCCGACTGGTGCTCGGTGGTGACAAAAAAAGGAAAACTTCAGCTCCCGCACCCCATGCTGACTCGCGAAATAAATTAACAACACCCGTGCAAATACAGTTGATCATACTATACTGGACAGTCACCTCGGCCGTTCCTCGTGCCTTTGGGGTGTGGTGAAGAAGGGTTTGAAGGTGAGCCCTTAACTAACCAGCATCCATCCATTTCTTTCTTCTCTCCGTCTATGGTTGCCTGAAGGAAATTGCTAACAGTAATAAGGCCGCCAATTGTACTGTGATCTATAAAAATTCTGAAAATGTAAATTCCTGTGCACGATAAAGAATATTTTTATGTATCTACACATAAATGTCTCGCAGAAATTATGCGCTTTAGTTCAAAATTTTCGAAAAGCCTTTGTTTAATCATTCTCTATACATATTTGGAAAACGGGCTAAATTGGAAATTTCAATTACCTACACCTCCCGTGCCAATTATTTTATTACTACGTTATAGGACCATAACGATGGTCCTGCTCGTATTAATTACTCTTTAGTAGTAAAATACCAGCGCACATGTATCAGAGCTTCTAGGCTACGATGGAATGAAAAAACATGTCTCCGTTTCCAACCGAGAATCTCCCATTGTAATATAACGCACTAATAAAGTCTAGGCTCTGATTTCAAGTCTAGAAAAGTCACAAATGCCACCCTCACGTCCGCACGCTTAGAACCCGCCCTCTCGACCAGGCACGGTCACCCGCTTGACCGGTCGGTACTCCGGCTCTCGGAAACAAAGCTTTTTGTTATTGTATAACTTCTCAGAACGTCCACACGATACCAGTAGTACCTACGTACATAACTACATGTCACGCATTAGAAATAGTGAAGCAAAACTCGTGTGGACGTAAGTACTCTATTGCGCGCACAGCCTCCAAGGAGTGGGGGGAGCTTCGGAATTCCATAACTTAGAACCTTAACGGTCTGATAGAGGGGGACGGAGCTGTGGGAGCGAGCGAGACGCCCGACCGACGCGGTTGAACGACCGATCAAATAAGTTTTGAACTCGTTCGTAGTCAGGACTAAAGATGGCGAACTGGTGGCCTATGCAATCCTGTAGTCATGTCCGCTGTTCGGTGACCAGAAGGTCTGATGTATGTGGTACTACTCTAGTATTGTATGCTGCGCCCGCGCAGGCAGTTTCCAAGATGGCGGAGCGTTAGCCGCGAAAATCGAGAGGATTTCCCGCGGATTTTTATTGTTCTTAGTATTATGTTTGTGTTTTTTTATTTAATATCGATCACTCTCCGTATTACTGCACTGCCCATTGTAACCTTAATACTAGATGAGCGGCCACTGATGTCTTCCAGATTTAGTGCTTTGCCTTAATACTAGATGAGCGGCCACTGATGTCTTCCAGATTTAGTGCTTTGCCTTAATACTAGATGAGCGGCCACTGATGTCTTCCAGATTTAGTGCTTTGCCTTAATACTAGATGAGCGGCCACTGATGTCTTCCAGATTTAGTGCTTTGCCTTAATACTAGATGAGCGGCTACTGATGTCTTCCAGATTTAGTGCTTTCGCAGAAAAGTTAGTAATGTAGACGTTTAAAGCATTCCAGGTTAAAACAAACACAATCTTTTACGATTACGTAGTTTTATAATGTTGTTCAGAATTTTCCTCTTAAACTATTTGGCAGACCTTTACCAACACGGCGTATCTGTTATGATAACAGGCTTAGTCGTGATTATACACTTAAATGCGAAATAGCCACAATTTACGCAGATCTGACTACGACTGACTCAATTTGAAACTATTATTGATACACACGACAGCACGACCTGAATAACCCGACTTCAATTCTAAGCTTCAGACAAGGACGTACCAAATCGTCGTCAGCTGCCGACAGTACCTAGCCCAGTCCGCTCATCAGCAGATAGATAGGTACAACAGCGCCTCATCTCATCAAGTGCGATCTATCTCTAGCCGAGCAGGCTGGGGAAAGCCGCGCTCACGACCGGCAGTCACGAGCCGCAGGCTGTGTGGCCACCACTCAGCCTGCTATCATACAACCATACATCAAGCCATCCTTTAGAGCAGAGGCGAGCGAAACGTGCCAAATTGCAAGCAAGTTTGTACCGTGGGCGATTCGGCTCGGCGCGCGTCCTTATTGGAGGCAGTTTCATAGTGCACGTACCTATAAGGCGCAAAACAAAGGCGCCAGATATTTTCCTTTTCTATTTCTCAGAAGCTACAGACGTCATAACCAGTGCAACTTTTGACCTACAGAGACGAAATGCGGAACTGGCTCTGGGATTGAGTCAAAGGACCGTTTTCTGAATTAAGAATTTCGCTAGGTAACTACTTAACTGGGCAAAGATTCTGCTAATGCATTGTAGTACAATGACAGTTGCATGACTGATTTCATTTCATTGTCGCTACAAATCAATGCGTTCACGCGTTTAATGGAATTAAAAAACATGCCAGGTGGCCGACAATATATGTAAATGTAATTGTATTCTATTGCATTAACAGAATCGAGGCCTTGTAGCGCTGTCTCAGAAAAAAGCATGACCGAAGGTTACTTAAGCCTAGGCGCACACTAGCGACACGCGACAGCGACAGCTCGACGACTAGACGTGACGACAGGCTACGGCCGACAATTTTCATACATTTTGTCCGATCGAAGCTCCATACACTTGGCTTCAGAGTCGCGGAGTCGCGACGACAAGCAATGAGCCATCGCAAAGAGGCCGAAAGGCGACAGTCGCCCTTTTTGCGCCAGTTGCAAACAACAACGCCGCGTCTGACGCGGCGACTAGACGCGGCGACAAGTCGCCCTGGTTGCGATGGCTCTAAGTATTTACTTAGTGAAGTTCTCAATTCAGAAACCGGGCCAAAGTCGCTTAGCGGCGGCCGCGGCCTAGGGATATTGCCCAAGGCTATTTATTATAAGATTATTCTAGTGGTGTTGGGTTGATCACTTCTGCCACAGAATTGATACCCGGTAAGGCACAAAGGTTCTCAAGTGGAGACGATATATTAGTAACCAGACTATGATGCCCACTGCTCGCTGGACACGCGACGTTTTGAGGAGCATATCGGCTGGGAGGCCGATCTTCAACAGTAGACAAATACGGGGTGATTAATGATTAATGGTGATTAAATTGCGCATTTTTACTTTTTCTCGTGACCTTAGTTTTTAACAGCGCTATAGTAAACTAAAATTCAAATATTGTATTAATAATAAAAACAAAAACTATTATTTTATAAACGTCACAGTTGTTAGTTTCACAAATAATACAATATTCATAGATACATAGAACACTAGACACCAGTCTCCTCTGAATACATTTAATATTAATATACTGTTTAACACCATATAAAATATGTTTAACACGCATAGGTATGAATTGGCCCAACCATGAGGCTAAGAGTTAAAATAACATACACATTAACATACAGGCACATACGTTGCTTCTGGCGCTTTTAACATTCCAAAATTTCCTGTTTTTTAAGTTATATTATGTATTTTCCTTTGTGCAATAAAGTGTAACAACAACAACAACAACAACTAGGATACCCTGTGTGTCGTGAGAACCAGAAACAGCGAACATGTAAACACCCAAGACTTGGGTTTTTTTGTTCCCAGCCGGGATTCGAGTCCGGGACCTCCCGCATGGTGGGCAGATGCGCTAACCTCTGCGCCACAGAGTCACGTCCAATTTACTCACTGATATAATTCCTTATCTAGGGGCAATATAATTTACTGTTGACGCCCTCTGAGACAGTGTCTTTTAGAATACAGCATTTATCTTTTTAAAATATAGTCGCTTCTGGTGAAATGAGCGATACAGTTGCCGAGGAAGGGGAATCGGCCCAACTAAGCGACAGAAATTACTATCTAGACACAGGAAGTCATATTATACGGACTCATTTGTTACTCCAAGTTAAATAGAGTTATTACTGACATACCGAGACACAGTCGCGGTCGACAATGAGCTGGAGGTACCTACAAGAGGTATTATATTAGAATACCTACATATAAAATGGACGAATGCATTTTATACAATGCTCAAAGAAACCTGGGCCTGGGTTATGTTAGTACGTTGTAGTTCGATGACAGATGCACGGTGGGGTCATGTGACGTGTTTTTCCATACCATTGACGCCTAGATTGATTGATTTGAGTGCGCGCGTAGACTTGAAGCAGCAATGTAACTAAACCACCAAGTTCATGCAGTTGATATTGTACTACTACTACGAGTAGACTAGGCTCTGGACTTAGGCTGACATTCAGAGACGAAGACTAAGCAAAGACTAGTCTCAGAAATGTCAAAATCACGTACTTATTAACATTTCGTATTCAGAATCGAATCCTAGCAAGTTTAGTATGAAGTGGTGCTTAGCTAAGTGTAAGTAGTCAATATCGGTGACTTTACGTGAACTTAGAACTGTCACTTTTAAGCCTTTTGTTCACAGACTACTCCAAACGTCATTTCACTGATGTTCTACGAGCACTATCTGTGGGATTTCTTTACTCACTCTGACATATATAAAATTGTATGATGTTGTTCTGCTCTCGTGTAGCAATGTCAAATTTAAAAAACCGGTAAGAACTACATCACTAAAAAATTATAGACAATATAGATGACTTTCCTAAGTAACTGTGAATACGAAAATTACGGCGCTTTACTAAGTACGACTTTAGTTTACTTTGCTAAGACTGATCTAAGCGTGAACTTAGGATTCGTCTCTGAATGTCAGCCGTAGACCTTGTTATACAATGAGCACTGCATCGACTTGGCGATTTACTCGTAGTTTTATTGCCGCTTCAAGTCTACGCGCGCCATATATCAAATCTTCTAGGCGGTAAAAGCGACCCGACCGTGTGTCTGTCATCGTACTTTAATGCTCTAAGAGAATCGATATCTGTAGATATTGTATTTGCATGTGGTGTGTATGAGGGCCACTTTGGTAAGGCTCTTTGAAAATGTGCGTAGGACTTCGTGAGCATTTCCAAATAATTAGGAAAAGTTGGATCTTCTTTTGTACAAGTGTTTGGTTTTGGATCAATTTTCCCGTATTTATTTTATTTTATTTATTGCATCACACATCTGATAGGTAACATTACATGTTATAATATTCCCAGGTTTATTCCGAGTTATGTTAAAATGTCATTGCTATGAACGCTTTATACACACGATTTTACGAATAAATCAGATTAGATTAAAACTCTTTATTGTACACACCAGATCTTGTCTTATTCTTATCTTTTTTTTATTGTTTTGTAAATATTTTATTTAATTTTAAGGCGCTGTCTGATAGATAGTTAAACTGAGGTAAAAAACTAGAATGTTTTCAACCGGAATAGATATTCCTCTATGTTAGATAACAATTTCTTCAAAGAAGGCGACATTGTTAGATCTCAGTTTTTGATAAACTTGGTCCGAATTTAATAAAAAAATATTTAAACTGTCATATTGAAAAAAAAACTGAGAATATAGTTGTCACGCCACGCAAACTCTAATAGAGGTGTTTCCAAAATGGCACATCTTAGAGGTCAACATAATGAATCCAAGCTGAAAAACTTTCCAATATGTAGGATTGAAAAGAGTGGGCCTAATACCTCCATGGTTTTAACACGAACAAGTTCGAATCTCGCAGCGCGATGTCAAAAGTGATTGAAACCTGCTTAAAAAAACTCACCAAGGAGTCGTAATTAAAAAGTTACAACCAAAAAGTTTTGTTCGGACCCCCTTGATGCCATTAGTAATATAAACTGTACCTTATGTCAGTGGCTTAGGTACGATAATGTTGTGCATCAAGACAGCATGCCATGTATGTTGCCAGGGGCCGAGCACAAGCGAAAGAGCACATTGACTTTTAATCCGATAGCAGTTGCGAGTAGAAAAGAGATACATACATAAGCTCAAGTCACGCCTGCCTGGCCAAAATGGAGGTCGTGAGTTCGATTCCCACTGGAGGGCTTGATTTGCAAAAATACTAAGACTGAGTGCTTATAGTGTTTGTGATATCCTTGTCTCAGCTTGGGATAAGTCCTTCCTCAGGAAAGAGACCCGTCCCCTACGGTGGGGACATAATGGGTTGATGATGATGATGATTTAATAAAATAAATAAAAACTCACGCCCGTTATCCCCGAGGGGGTAGGCAGAGGCCGATGATTTAATAATATTATATTAATTTATTTCCTGTTTGAAACGATGAAAGAATAAATGTGGAGTTTCCTTGTTAGCTCAGATTTTATATTCATTAGGTAAACATTTTCTTTGTTATAGTGAATAATGATAGATAGATAGATAGATAGATAAACAATTTATTTGAACTTATACACACACACATTCTGAAACATAAAATCAAATAATACAAGTACGAAAACTTAAAACGACACAAGAAAAAAACACATAGAGTAGGAGTTCGGCATGCACAACAAAGTTGAGGACACCAAAGTATGGCGTGTGTGTGGTGCAGCAGTACAAAATGGCCGTATCTCAGCGTCATTATCTGCTCGGTAGAACAGATCGCTGATTTTCAGCTACAGCCAGGAGGATGTGAACGGAACATTCCGGATTGTATGTAAGTGCACATCATGTCAGCAAATTAACGGTAAAATTAAATTCATGCGTATTCAATTAAATTAAACATAGATAACTAAATAAAATTAAATTTAGTTACAAATATTTTAAATTTATTCCATCCAATTAAATACCTATTCAATTCCAATTCAATTCTATTTAATAATCTAAATTATGTAATTATCTATCTAGATAGATAGATACCACTTCATTGCACATAAAAAGGAGATTGCACATTTAATTGATTTAATTGAAATAATTTGTTAATGTTTTTTGACCTGAGTTTACTTGACTTAACTTACTAACGTAATGCAACCACACCAAGTGACAAATCATATATCCTCCTGTCGCTGGTTGGAATTGGACATGTTCAAGAAACCGACGTCACCTGTCGCCAGAGCCCGTAAGCTCGCCCCCGTCCTTCACACGAGCCGAGGTCGAGCGTGTACCAGAAAGGGCACAAAAAGCCATGTTAGGCCGCACCAATTTGTAGCAGCGCGGTGGCTGCGCGGGCGCACGCTCTTTCTTTCCTTTTGCTTTTGGTGGCCGAATGTGCCCCGTTGTTTTAGGGGCCTATTTACGACCCGAATCTTGTGTAGGTTGGCTCGAAGCATACTTCGAATTAAACATTTGAGTGCTGTAGAGCCTGTTTCTGAACTGGGAATTTCGCTAAGTAACTACATACTTAACTGTCGTGCTGTCTCGTCCAATTTCTCAGAAAAGAGCGTGACACAACGTTACTTAATGTTTAGTACCTGGATGACCGAGCTTTGCTCGGTATTTTATTTGTAATATTTTTCGTGATTTTTGGAAATTATATTTAGATACGAATTAAATGATGAAATATCAATAATACTTTTAGAACTTACATCCCAACCTTGGGTTTCAAGACTTATTTGCTGCGCATAATTCTACTTCGGTATTCGGTTTTGCGTGTTTTTTTTTTTGTTACGGATTAGATAAATGCTTTGATAAAAGGCTCCTCTTAATTTAAATTAAAATAATCTTATTTCAAGAAAAAAAGGACTTGAAAGAAAAAAATTCTATTATGCCTCGAACCGGGGGTCTCCTGAATACAGCCCGAAACGGGTCACCCGATTTCCCGTCAAGACTACCCCGACTTTACAAATGAACGCGAAATTTACCTCTGTATGTTATTATAGCAAATTGTAATTGCCTTTAAACACGGATAAAACAACGTTTTCTAAAAATGTAACCTAGTTAGATCAATTAATCGCCCCCGAAAGCATCTGCATACAAAATTTCCTCCATCCTCGTTTCCGAGATTCTGATTATATATAAATAAGGGTGGCATTTTCACCGGTACAATAAATCAACATACGTAATACTAAGTCCAAAATACAAATACCATCATTTTTTGTTACTACCCCGTTGGTACAAAAAAGCAAAAATACCAATGTCTGAACTTATCCGCAAATCTTAAAGAAATATGGACTCATTACGCATGAGTACAACTAAACGCACGAACTGGCAACTGCGCGCGGCTTGCGGGAAGGAAAAGAAGCGGCGGCGGCGGCGCAGCCAGTAAGTATGACTTATGTATGACGTAGCAAAAAAAATCTTACTTGATTTCAATTCTTCTTTCATACTTGCACGGGCTTAGGACCGTCACCGGCGTGGAATGCTTGCACTGGTTGGTAGTGGTATGAATTTCCACACCACGTACTGGCTAACGCCGAAGTGCGCCGTGCGTACCGCGTCGTTGGTGCTCCTTCTGGGGTCTTCCTCGAAGAACGCGAATATTCTGGTCCTCGATCTCCACGGCCAAGGGAGGTCTCCTTCCTCGGCCTTGAGCGTGCGCTGGTGCAGTGAACTGTCCGTAGTCTAGCAAATGCTGCGTCACTCTCATGAATGTCCTGGTGTTGAGTATTTGAGGTTAAATAAAACCGGCATTTATCAGGCGGGGCAAACTTTCTTCACCGTATACTCGCGGTTTGTAAACATTGTGCGCGCGTAATTTTCGACTGCAGGAAGTGCGGAAACGGCGCACGTGCACTCACCTAGGTCAATGCGCGCGGACTGACCGGCTCGGCTAGCGGCTCACCGAACTCGTGCGCCGGCCAGCCCGCCGCTCACTCACCCCACCCCGCCGCCCTCTGCCTCGCACCGCGATGACGCCTTGTAAGGGGTGCCCATGAGTTACAAATTGGATGAAGGATAAATTAATAAAAATGAAAAAAAAATATGGTAATTTTATTCGATAAATGTAATCTATTATCGATACCAATGATATGGTGAAATTTATTGTACCGGTGAAAAAATCACACTGTATATATACAAGAATTGCTCGTTTAAAGAGATTAGATAGATATACAAGAATTGCTCGTTTAAAGAGATTAGATAGATTTAGTGAAATTCTTAATTAAGAAATCGGCCCAATAAATTCATCGGTACAATAATTCTTCTTCCTATTTTATTGAGACTTGCGGACTGTTCGAGGTAGGTATAACAAAAGGATTCAGTATTACAAAAAAAACCTTGTTCGTTTATAATTGGCAGCTGATATGTTATTTTAAGCATTAATGACATGTGTTTTTAATAAAAAAAAAGGTCTATGTTTTCTAGTACATTTAACTTTGACCACAGCAACAGATCGTTCTAATATTTCCCTTTGATTTACAGCAGTTGACAGAATCTAACAGATCAAACAATATTTTATGTGTTCTCATTGATTTATTTATTTACTAGAGTACATACAGCAAACCATTTATTTCAAATATCCCAAGTTAAATTTTCAAACATCTTCATTAAAATACATTTGAATGTACCCCGTTTCAAGTTTCCGTGACTACTCGGCCCTGGAACTTCTTGATCACACGATAAGATAAGTTATATGATTACAGTCACAATCCCGAATGAAGCAAAGGTGTCCGTTATTAATTATTATTTTCCTACGAATGCGACGGGCCGACTAACACTCCCTAGTCTATTATTAGTGAGTTTTATAGACGGTTATCGAGATAATAAGCGGATTAGTTAGCGACGGGACCGGGGGACGAGTCGACTAAATTCTTGACTGGGTGCTTTATAATTTTATTGTACACAAGAAAGTTATCATCATCATTAACCCATTATGGCCCCACCGAGGGGCACGGGTCTCTTCCCTGAGGAAGGTATAGGCCATAACTCCACCACGGGGGCCTAGTCCGGATCGGTGGAGGCTTGTGAGCCTAGTGGATGGTCTTACTAGATCCTGCCAAGTGGCAATCCCTGGTCTCTGCCAACCCCTCTGCTATACAGCCGTGACTTTACATACGTATGTCAATTACATCGCAATGTGATGGCTTAGTGGACTACAAAATAGTATGAAATAACTGCATTTCAGTAATATCACACTGTGATTTCATAGTGCTCGAACAACTTAGCAGACTCCAGACCCTGTTCAATTTTTTTCGGAGTTACGCCCCTAGCCTCTAGGACCTAGGTGTTTTCCACTGGGACTTTTGGAGGTCTTTAAATTTCATTGCTCGGCACGAGATCACCACTTGTACATACTCGTACATACATAAACGCACGCCTGAATACAGGAGGAGTAAGCAATGACCGGTGATTGCCACGAACCTGACAGATCACTTTCGCCTTGTCACCTGTATGTCTTCATGTATAACTCTGTGCCCTATGATTCGATTCTGGGCACACACCCAGGTCATCCACCTCAGCCTACCCCTGCCCACTGCTGGGTACAACACAGGCGTTTGCCCCACCACACCATATTTTGCGGTCCTACCGACCTACTCAGATTGTTAAGAATTCCAGGGCAGCTTATTTATCTACCACTGAGATTAGACTGTCTTTTATAGAGCGAAAGTGGGTATGTATGAGTTACAGGATTCTTATTTACGAACTTCCGAGTGAGAGTTAAGCATTCTATTGCCCGCGTACTAGTAAGTTATTGTCTATTGGCGTGGCGTGGCAGGGAGCAGGGCAATAGCTCGGATACCTAATGGACGTCGTTGGGGCGAAAAAGTTGTGAGCTGGCGACCGCGGCCGGACGACGCAGCGTGGGCTGGCCCGCACCAGATGGTCTGACCTCCTGGTTTCGGTGGTGGGGATTTGCTGGATGTGGGTGGCACAAGACCGGGAGGCTTGGCAAACCATGAAGGAGGCCCATGTCCTGCTATGGGCGTCAAATAGCTGATGATGGTGATGGCCATCGAGCCACACAGTTGTCAAGTCGTGTCGGTCAGATCGCCCATCGGGTTGAGTTGCTCGTGCCACGGCGGAATTCCTGCACCAGTTAACACTCGCGTGCTGAAAGCTGGTTAGACCGGCCCGGCTAGGGGCTGGCTGACAAGCGGTGGCGGGAGCGTCAGCGGTTTGGCTCGCACTTGCTCCTATGTATGTAGCTGCCAGGCTGTTATAGGAGATCGCACCAATGGTGGACAGAGTGGTTTTATAGAATGACTAGCTGATCCGGAAAACTTTGTCATGCCATATTCTACAGACAATATACTGAAAAAAAATCAGTGAAGCAACTTCGGAACAGTTTGACAACAACCACTCTGACACAAGATTTTTATTTATTAGTTATAAGATAAAAAAAACCTTAAAGTAGTATTGAACATTTTTAAACGAATTTTTGGGTAGACCTACGGATTTTTTTTGGATTCTGGTCAAACAATTTGCTTTCAAAAAAGTTTATATTTTGTTGTTGCGAGTTGGACGACTGGAAATGTATTAAGAAAAGGCAGGATAAAAGGGATATCCCTTCCGGGATACAGCGTGAGTTTATGTAGAAAGCTTATAAAATCTACAGTAGGCTTGTGCCTGTCTGTCTCTCAGAGAGAGAGAGAGAGTGGGTGTTTAATCACCACGCGTGCCCAGAGTTTTCTGCCAAATTGAAGCACTGAGGCGCAATCTGAAGCTGTGAGCACTCAGGCCATGCTTCTCACGATGTGTTCTTTTAGTTACCGAGTATTATCTTACAAGGGCCAAACGCTACTGACTGTGTCCGCACCCGAAACGGCCAAGTCGCCGCGCTAGAAGCTGGAATCGTGGCCGGGCAAATTAGCTCGTGTTTGCTAGAAGAATGCCCGGAGTGTGCTCTGTTCATAAACCCAAATGTATGTTAATTGTAGTCGAGCCAATTAACCGTTTTATTTAACCCTTTTTTCCCATCACTAGAAAGGCGAATTATGTAACAATTTATCCGTCAACCATAATTATGTACTATTGATGAATTTTGGTTAATATCCTGTTTAAACCACATTTAAGTTTATTTAAATTTATTTATTTTTATCGCAACCCTTGACTAGTAGGCCTGACCGCTTGACGCCAGGTAACAAAGAGAGGGTGATGGTAATTCAATGGATACAACTGTTCGTTTCCATCCGTGTAGACCCGGGTTCAAATAATAACTTTGCTTTCTAATTTACATGCTAGCTAAATTAAAATAGCACTCGCTAACGGCAAGTCGCTCGTTGAAGTCAAGACTCTTTTTTTACTCTTTTGCTCTCAATTTTTTACTCTTAATAAACTTGCCGACATTTTCGGTTCACAAGAGCAGTGTTTGGGTGCGACGTGCGTTTGCCCTTGCGTTTCGTATTTTCAGTTTGAAACATAAACATTCAAACATGTATACATGTATACGGGCACATACACTGCTTCTGACCCCACACTAGGATGCCCTGTGTCGTGGGAACTAAAAACAGTGACATCACGAACATGTAAAAATCCAAGACAAGTCTTTTTTGTCCTCAGCCGGGATTCGAACGTAGGCAAATGCGCTAACCGCTGTGCCACAGAGATCGTCAAACCCATGCGAACGGTTATCCTGTCAATCAGCTAGAAGCTCTGCTTCGCTCGATCGAATCCCTGCAAATTTCCACTCCAGCCTGCTTCGCCGCGGGGCTCGGCCGGGGCTCCAGCGCAGGCCTCGGCTGGCAGGGCAAAGGGACAAAAACAAACGTAATAACCCTGCAGGTAGGCACGAAGATAGGCGGCTAGATAGGCGGGTCGTGGCCGCGCGTCGTGCCGCCAGCGTATCGCCCATCGCGCCACACGACTCCAGCCGCCGCCGCCGCCGCCGCCGCCGCCGCCGCCGCCGCCCGCCGACTGATGTTGCGGCCCGCGCTCGTTATTAGACCGGCGCACACGCCGAAGAGGTCTTACCACGTTACAACGTATGAGTATACAAATAAGCACTGAAGTGAACTACTTTTAGTGAAAAATGCTTTTGTAGCAATAATACTATTTAATTTATATTTTCGCCGTGAAGAAAACGTAGGGATTTCCTTTCCATAATTCAAAATAGTCCTAGACGGATGGGCCGGCCAGCTACTATAAAGAGGAATCGCTATAGCACTTATCAAACATTTTTTATACTTACATACATGCACATAGATTGCTTCTGCCCCCACACTAGGATACCCGGTGTCGTGTCGTGGGAACCTGAAACAGGGGCATCACTAACCTGGGGTGGTTTTTTGTCCCCAGCCGGGATTCGAACCCGGGACCTCTCCCATGGTAGGCAGATGCGCTAACCGCTGCGCCAGCGCCACAGCGATCGTCAATATTATTTGAATGCCTCGTTTGTCTTCTGATATGTGGCTATCATTGACGCTACGCACACACCGCGTAGATTTGAATCCGCAATGTTATGAAATCGGCCAATCATACAACTATAATTGAGCTACAATTCTTTAAGAAAATCTAGGCCCAGACGATTAGTACCCCTGTTCTGCATTGTTTCTGTATGGTTCAGGTCTTTAGGTACCTACGGGGCCCTAAAAATGTACTAGCGCGCTGTTGGCGTCCAAGAGTACCTACTGACTGAACGCGTAATTTCCAGTTGCAGCGGCCACGTCTGCGCCAGTAATGGCTGGAAATTATCTTTAACCTTCTCCCCATGTTTGGTTGGAAAAATGCCGGAGGATTTCTTGCGCCCTTTGCGCTTTATTTCGTTAAATCGTTGTGGTTTTATTTATAGCCTTAAGATGTAAACAAGGAGATGCTTATTAACTTTATTGTGGATACACTTATGTATTTGTCTTTTAGTTGGAAGACTCTGACCAGGTTTCGCTCTGATTCATGAGCTTAATCATGGTGAGACGAGCAACCGGCGACGCGAGCTCCGTCTCCGCTCACCATGATTAATCGATATATTATGGAATATATCAAGCGAATGTGAGTGGAAGGGCCGATAATAGAGGATTTTTTTATTTTTTTTTTAAGGAAAGCTTACAGCTAAAATTAACAAACCGAAAAATTTAGTAGACATCAAAAAGCTAATTACAAGTTTTCACAAATGAATTAGCAAAGGGCAAGATAAAAAGTACCCGAAGTCGTGCGTGCATGCAACGACTAATGAATGTCGACGAAGCGAAAGTGATCTGCCAGAATCGTGGCAGGTGGCAGTCCCTGGTCCCAGCCTACCCTCCTGCGATACAGGCGTGAGCTTATCTAAGTATTATAGAACAGACGTGCATAGATTACTTTAGGTGCGGTCATTCGTTCAGTGCGTGTCGGCTCGCCTTTAGCTAACTTTATTAAGCTCGTGGAGACAATGGACGAAATTACTACGCAATCAATAAGAGCAAAGGAAAAAGTCTTCGGCCGAAACCAGTTCCGATCCCGTCACATCGCATCGCGCGTCCATCTTTCAAACTACATGTTGTGGTACTCTTGCCCAGTACCCATTAGCCGCTCGGACGGCCGTGAACTTCCTGCCGAGATGCAACCTTACCGCTGCCTTAGCACAAGCAATAATTACCCCTAACCCACCAGACATAGAGGCGAGGAGAACTGCAACACTGGAGCTACGATCCACGACCGACGCATGCAAGTTGATTTCGACGTGTGAGTGAGAACTGACCAGTTAACTAAGACCTCTCCCGAGGTGTCAGTGCTTATAACAAGCGTACTAAGATTGAAGCCCGAGCGAGGTCAGAAAGCTGGACGCTAGTCCCGAAGACTGGTCGGGTATTATCTACGGTTTTCGATCTGGATTTTACTTTTATTTATGTAAACGTTTAGGGTTACTTGTTTTGGATGCTGACCGGCGTGATTTTACGCGGGCTCATGTTGTACTGGGCATTCGAAGCTTGTAAGGGCGTTTTGGGCTGCCAAATATTCAGCCCCTTTGTGAAATAAAGAGGTGTCGTAACAAAGTTATAGTGTTATTTATAAAAATACGATTTACTCAAAACACTCGTCTGTAGTGTGGTCCTCTTATGAAGTCTCTACCACGGCGTTGATAGGATTGGGGGCAATCCTTTAGTAAAATTAACATATTATTTTTTACAAAATACATCGTAAGTAGTGCTAAGATAATTTGGTGATAATAAACAAAAAAATCAATTTTTTTAATATTAAAAAAAACATTATTTTTTAATATAAATTTAAAACTGACTTCAGAACGATAATATAGTGGCCTTTGCGATTAAGTAGCGTCCTATAAGCACATTCATTTCACCTTCACCGCACGATTTATTTCTAAAGAAATTTCTTCCAGCCATCCTAAAAATTTTGGAAGCTATTAAAAAAAAGTATAAAAATACTACTTACTAATATACATACAACTTTTTTGTGTGTATTAGTCGCATGTGAAAGGCCATAATAATATTACACCCAATCTATTAAAGGCACAATCGCCAAAGACTTATGAATACTAGCTAAATCTTGAATGCCTATCAGCAGTTCAATTGACGTGACAATATCATGTCTGAATAAAACGTAGAAACCGAACTAAGTTTGATAAGGGAATTTGCCCCTGGAGACGAGACGAAGGCCGAACCACACTGAAAGCTATACTCAAATCAAATAAAGAACATTCATTTACATTCTGTTTGCTGAATGTTAGCCGCTGCCTTCGGGCCATATTTGTAAAGGAGAAAAAGGTGGCGGGGAAAAAGTCCACTGACCGCCTTTTCTAAAATAATTTTAAACTTAATACATCAGAGCCTAGCCTAGGCGCACACTAGCGTCACGCGACAGGCGACAGCTCGGCGACTAGACGCGACGACAGGCTACGGCAGTCAATTTTCATATACCGGGTGTCCCAAAACTCGACGTCAACCCGGAGCCGGGTGAAAAGGCTTTTAGATTTTTTTTATATTTTTCTGACAACCAGCTTGACTTGCCTTTTCACCCGGCTTCGGGTTGACGTCGAGTTTTGGGACACCCGGTATACAGGGTGGTCCTGTATAGAACTTTATTGGTAGAAGATGACCTTGGCTAACTCCCCATTTCATTTGATCCATGATATTTGGACCACCCCGAATCTCCGCACACTTGGCGTCAGAGTCGCGGAGTCTCGACGACAAGACGCCAGAAGCAAATGACAACGTCGCGTCTGACCGGCGACTTGACACGGCGACAATTGTTTCGCCCTGTTTGCGATGGCTGTAAACTTAATTTACTAACAAATGTAGGTTTATTTCATTTAGTTTTATCTATGAATAAACTCGTAATCATTTCTCACTCCTGCGCACTATCTCGGTATCACTAACCGGTTTTTCTTTTTTACTTTATCACAAAAATGGCAACCAATACGTGTGTAAGTGTTAAGCTAATAAAAGTAAAAACCAACAAGTACAAGTAAGTCGTACTCCCACTAAAAGTGCCGGACTGAATTATTAAAAATAAAAAGAAAATGTTCTTAGACTTGAGCTCTTTCTAACCACCTGAGAAACATGTTTCTATTTCATTCTATTGCCGGGATAATTCTGGTGCATAATGTCGTATGTAGGTTTATAGTAACTTGTAGGCTCGCTCGCCTGTAAACTGTAAAAATGACAAATGTGACCAATCTGTCGTCGATATTTTTAGTTACAACTAGCTGTGCCCCGCGGTGTTACCCGCGGTTCATCGATTTTCCCGTAGGAATGAGATATTTCCCCGCGGTAAAACGTAGCCTATGTTTTAATCCAGGGTATCGGCTAACTCCATACCAAATTTTATTAAAATCCGTCCAGCCGTTTCAGCGCTAAAGACTGACAAACATATAAACACACACACAAACTTTCACGTTTATAATATTAGTGTGATTGTGTGTTAGAAAGATAGATAGACACTCCTCATCTCATCGCAAACACTGGCGTGGCGCCTCAATCTACAGGCCGCGCCACATATTTGCATAGGCTAAGTGTCCCCTGAATATTTATCAATCGGTTACAAAAAACACCGTCGCTTACCACGAAGCGCTATTCCTATAATCATCAAATTTACATAAGCGCGGTTTTTCGCGGCTTACTTTTGCGCGCGGCTTCGCTTGCAACATCGAAGAAGGACTTCGTTTCAGAACAGATTTTTGAAACAAGCTCTTTATCGTAGGAATTGCAAACTTTAGTTACTCGAAATTCGTCTGCAACTTTTGGCACTGGCCTGATTAAATTACTAAATTACACGCGTGTAATTTACTCAATTATATTACTAAGCAGTAAATTCACAGCCGATAGCACTGATTAGAGAGCACATAAAAAGGTAAAAATATTATTTACTTTATTCCGGATTTACTTGATTCTTTGTCGGAAAAGTCCGACTAGGTTTCTCTCTGTTTCGCAGAGCTTAACAATGGTGAGTAAAGATGGAGCTCGCGTTGTCTCTGACTGCGGGCAAGCGCGTGGGACGCTATTTGGCAAGCTTTTTTACAATTAAGTGAATCGGGAATAAAGTTATAATGTGTATTTCATACGAAAGTTTTAGTACGGTAACAAGATTGATGATTCTTAATGTAGCGACTGTACAAATACAAAAACTTTACTGTCATAAAAGTGTACAAGTGTACCTTAACATACATCCAGCCTGATGTACCCCTTTGTCTGTCTCACTACAGACACGCGATTGAAGTGTCTCTAATGGAGTACACCCGAAAAAAACATTGTAGTGTCTTTAAGTCACTAACAGCCCAACATACATTTATTGTAATATATTGATGGACTTGAATCCGAAAGCGGAATGTTAACGCCCCAACTGGAGTCAAAGGTGACGCTATTTTCCGCTAATACTTGTTGAATGTGTCGATGCTCGTTTTTAAGACCGAGATTATCTAAATTACGTCTAAAAGCCTATACTACACAATTATTGTGGCCATGTTCTTGAGAAATACACGATCAGGTATAATTCCCCGCAGTTAACTAGAACAAAAATCGGCGCAGTCTGAGTGAGCCTTAGTCAAAGTTACACGTAGGGGCATATTGTTTATTATTTCTACTTAATTGAACCAAAATTTTCGTAAGCACTACACTTTATACTTAAATTGTTTTCCGGACCTACTTATTTGACGTTAACTGGTCGGACTCTTCCGGCAAAACCTCAAGTGGATCCGAAAAACAATTTACAAATGAATGAATAACCGTTGATTGCCAAGAACAGATATGTTTCACTCTTATAATAATAGCTTATGAGAAACTAAATTAATAATATACTATTTTAAATAAGATCAAAACCAGAAGAAACTTGGGCATGCCATGAACCAATTTCCGACGTTGACGTAAATTAGGTACTCGAAACCGGCGCGCGCGCACTCGGCTGCTAATGAACGGTAATGAGGAGAAAGAGGCTGTCACGACCTGGCAAGTCGCAGACCCGGGTCGCTGCCTACCCCTCTGGAACACAGGCATAAGTTTAGTTAATATGTGTATCGTTACATTTTCTATTTGAGTGAAGTAGTTATTTTGCCATTTATTAGAATCGGAATCTATGCTAATATTTCGACGTCCTCAGTCCTGACCTGACAAAAGTAAATGTTTTTATCGTTATGATACTTAATTTCGAAATCGGAACTAATATGACACTTAATTTCACTTATACAGAGCAGGAAGTAGTATTACACTCGTATGTTTTCGGCGAAAACCGAAGTCTACTCTAGAGCCCGAGGTATATTCTTAAAGCTAACAGACTGTATGTGTGTGATTCAATGTAGTCAGTTAATAAGGTTTTTTGGTTGTTTGGTTTATCTTTTTTTTTTTTAGGGTCCCGTACCCCAAAAGAAATAAAAGGAACCCTTGTAGGATTACTCGTTGTCCGTCCTTCCAGCCGTCCATCTGTCTACGTGAAGGTGTCGAGTTGAAATTAGAACCATATACCTACTCATGTCAACAGTCCCGTTAACGTAAAAAAATAGATACGGCCGTTTACGCCGCAGAAACACGTATATTTTGATACCAAGGAAATAAAAATTCATAGGATAATTTCCGTTGACTTACAACCATGAAATTTGGCAGGTAATATCATCTTACACAACAAATACAGGAAAAAAATGTATTGCGAAAAGTTAAAAAAGTAAATGCCAGTGCGGAACCCTAGGTAGACGAGGGTGACTCGCTCTTGACCGGTCTTTTTCAACCGTGTATCTGCTACTGACTACGAGTATATTGTACCAAAAATGCGTCTATCATGTCTCTTAGAAGATTATAAGCGCTTTAGATCGCTAATGTCTGTGTATTTCCGTCTGTTTTATCGACCGTGTAAAGGCTGCTATTAAGTAGAACTTAAAAAGCCAGAAACATGAATTTAAACACGACCTAAATCCTGATATCATCTCTTGATCAGCTTGCTAACGTTCTGGGGACCCCCGTATGTACGAAATCTGTTCGGAACTTCAGCTCACTAAATCATAGAGCCTTCTGCTAAAGGAGTTAGTTCCAAGAAAGGCCCTGTTGTGTGGGAAAGAGAGGGGTGTAGGGCGGTCCTGGCTGTGTTAAACAGAGAAGGCAGACGCCGATTGCCTTCAACTGCCTAGGTGGTTCAGAAATGGCGGCGATTATGTTCTAAATCATATAGGGTTTATCTCGGACGTTAAGATTTTAATTAAAAGTAAATCATAACACGCACAGCTTGAGGTAATTTTCGTAAGTTACAGGCGGTTCAAAGTTCAACAGCAAAAATATTTACTCTATACAGGGTTATTTAAAAAAATGCGCATTTGTGATAAATTTCCGATCGACTTTATCATTTACAATATTTAGGACTTTTGAAACTGTTTTTGTTTTATCAGTACAATTTATTTAAATTGTAACTTCATTCTCCTATGTTGGACGATGACTCACGGAACGACGGATTTAAAATAAACCACAAATATTACAAAAAAGAAAAATTTAAATCGACAAACTAATTGGCATACAAATTCTTATGTATTTATTACTTATTCTTTTTTTTTTGCTGCCTTTTTCTCCACTACATTCGGCCCTAAGGCAGCGGCAAACATTATAATTTTATGTACATTGACATTCAACAAGCAGAATGTAAATTCTTTATGTTGAAATAAATTTATGATTTCTGATTTCTGTTAAATGTTTAGTGTGCAATAAAGTATAATACTATTTACTAATTGAGGTATTTTAGAAATAGACCTACGATTTACAAACGTGAAGCAAACTAACAGCTAATAATATAAGCATAACAATATAATATAGATAGAGCACGGGCCATCCCCAGAGAGGGCTTACATACGACGCGTGTCCACCATCATGTTGGGCAATTTGGGCATGTTTAGATGTGTTTAATAACGAGGTCAAAAAAATAATTAATAAATCATCACTTTGCAAATAAAGTTGTAGTCATTATTGTACTACACAGAAAGGATAGTTTTAGTATAGTGTACCCACACTAGGCTAGGCCTGTGTCGTGGGCGACTTACAAGTGTTACATTTCCATGGTAAGACAATAGGCTAGTTTCCCAAAAAATGTAATTAGTCCGTCTTTTAAATTATTCAAAAATAAGGGACACGTATTTTTTTATTTGTAAATTAGACCAAAAATGACAAAGATATAGCCCATTAAAGTTACGTGTGACGTCACGCCGTGCTGCATTTTGTAGCACTGAGTGACGTCACACGTAACTTCAATGGGCTATATATCTTTGTTATTTTTTGTTTAATCGAAAAAAGAAAAAATACGTATCCAATATTTTTTTATAATCTAAAATACGGACTAAATAGAATTAAATTATTTTGACCCTGGAAACTACCCTATTATATTATTTGTTTTTTGATGAAAAAAAAAAAAGAATAACATATTGTTAAAGGCATTTTGGGATCGATTTTAATTAAAATTACGCTAGTTTAAGACCTTTGAATAGAGATGTCTTTTGTGAATTGAAACGTATGTTCACTATACAGTGAGATATGTTAGATAAAACTATATTAGACATGTTGCCTAACTATCCAAACAAGTAAAGCTCCAAGAAGTTGGTCAATCTTCACTCAAACTTCAGAGATAACACATGTCGCAAGTTTCACAATTTTCTAGGCTGATTACAAACAACCACGTATAATAAGAGCGAGAATGTGAGTGACGTGAATGACAAGGAGTAACATACATGATCACGCCTGTATCCCAGAGGGGTATATGGGCAGAGACCAGGGACTGCCACCAGCCACGATCCTGACAAATCACTTTCGCTTCATCGACATTCATTAGTCGCTGCATTGCACACACGTCGGTTTCGGGCACTTTCTATCTTGTCCTTTGCTAATACATCCCCTGCTGGGTTGAAGTGCGTCCGCCTGGGGCGTCTCTTACCGGCACTTCCACTCACATCTATTTAACGTCTCTAATAAAACCAAATAATGGCTAACCTTCTTTTGTTTACGATACGAAAACGATGCTAAGGTTCGGGACGTCTCTGTACGAAGCCCCAACCCACGGGCTAATCCCCAATCGGGCTGCGTCGATAAATTACCGAAAGAAAGCGGCGCGTGGGCCGCGGCGCGTGCGCGCTCTTACGAAACCCTTTGTTGTTGAGACTGCTTGCAGCGGGGACCTGGCGGTTTGAAGCTTAGGCTTTCCATCTATCTATCCATCCATATCTCCGTCAGTCAGTCCCTCCGACCTGCCTTCCAGCAATCCATCCATCCATTCATCTATCTATCTGTATCTATTATCGTCATCAGCCCACTGTCGTCCACTGCTGGGTATAAGCCTTTTCCCCCAAATGCCTCTCACACGGTCCCTCGCCATTCACACGCTAACAGTCTATTAATCTATTGTTAACAGCTGTCAGTTGGAAAAAGTGCATACAAAAAAAAAACTGCCAGCTGTTAGATTAACAGACCGTTCGCGTTCAAGAAACCGGGGGTTAGAATTTCGTTCACTAGGAATGAGGGCTTTTCAGAGCGTCATTAAAAACAAAAAATAATACCGCAAATTATCGATAGATGGTGCTGACGTCATGACATCACTGTAACTTATCTAAGGTTCCTGTCCTATGTTTTTACAAAAATGCACAATGCATTGGCTAGTCATGAGCAAATACACAATTCACGTACGTATGTTGCAATAAACAAAGTAAAAATACTTCGATAAATTTCAAGTTTCAACAGTTTCGAAACAAAGTCTAGGTTAGTTCACAGACTATAAAGAGATGATTAATAACTGTGATTAATAACGATTAAAACCACAGACCTAAAAACATGATGACATTTTGGTCTTCTTGCAGCGCCATCTAGTTTTTTTTTAATTAACTCAACTGACAGCTGTCATTGAAAAGCCCTCATTCGAATCGGGGATCGGAGTATAGTATAGTTTTTCGCAAGTTCTCAGTCTAAGCGGCGGAGGTCAGACAAATGAAATGAATGGGGGGCATAAATAATGATCATGTCACCGCGAGCTGAGTGCGGCCTGCTCTTGCGCACCGATGCAGGCCGAAGCGACGGCCTGTCAAATGACTGTATTTCCGCAGCTTTTTGCCTACAAATGTAGTCAAAAGTAACATTAAATATACATACACATCATCATCATCATCAACTCATTATGTACCCACCGAGGGACACAGGTCTCTTCCCTGAGGAAGGTAATTGGTGGAGGCTTGGAAGACTAGTGGCTGGTCTGGTCAGAAGTTTTCAAGCCGCCCTAAGGCCTTTGACTTGGCTTAGTGACTGCCTCCAGAACCAGGGACTGCCACCTGCCACCATCCTGACAAATCACTTTTGCTTCATCCACAATTCATTCATTAGTAGCATGCACACACGCCGATTTCGGATACTTTTTATCTTACCCTTGTGTATACTCTGTACTAAAAGGCTTATTATCATAAAATCCACGATTATTTAAAAGACAAAGATTGAAGATTGCCAACTCTTGGAGAACGTTCGTCTAGTTTGTTCTATTCTAATGTTGAAAATTCTCAGCCAAATCCAAAAGCAAACGCACATGTTGAACCGACTAGGTACCTCGGCACGCGTCGATTGCGCCATTCTCTTCAGCCGAAACAACAATGAAAACCCACCTCTCCGTCATTAGCTTAAAGCATACATTAACTTAACGACCTGCAAGCCTACGTACGATTTGCCCGCCCAGCGCTGTTGACCTCCGCTTGGCTACTGTCTGCTCCCCCAGAGGGATCAGCGAGCTGTGGCACATGCATATTGTTGACACTGAGTGCATCCTACACTAGAATTGGGCAATGCAGCTTAACCCATAAAGCAGTTTGTTTATCACGCTCGTATGCAAGCTTGTGACCGGTTAAAGTTATCAATTTAACTATTTAGTAGACTGATAAGTGATTTTGTTTGCTTTATTTTACCCGATAATCCCTATAATCACGACCTAAGGAATGATCGAAACTAGCTATTAGAGCCGCTTTAAAAAAAATTACTAAGACAACTCGATGTACATTGCGTAACCAATTATAAGACCTTTTTACTTAAAAAATCCTTAAAACTCGTTAAAGCTATTATAAAAATAAGTGCCTTATAAACACACGATTCCTCTAAAACCAATGTAAAACTCTGTTTATTTAAACTGCTTCTGCTTACACCTTTTCCTAGTAATAGTTTCACCCCAGAATATTTAAATGGTGTTTTTAAAGAGTTTTTAAGTAAAAAAGTCTTATAATCGTTTACGCAATGTTGTTCAAGTTCAAGTTTTGTTTTGTTATATCTAGAAGTCGTAGCTTATTTCGACAATTCGAGGTACATTGCGTAGCAACGTCTACTTGCTAATCTGTGGGATGATCGACGTTTAAAGGTACAGTGCCACCATCTTATCTGTTCAGTTGATAGCGGCGCTAGTGGAGAATTTAGTAGTAACATTTGAGAAATTTACCTAGACAAATGATAAAATTTTAACCCGTCTTTCAATTTTAATGAAAATATGTCTATAAATCTTAGCAAGTAAATAAATAAAACAAAGAATGGGGACGGGATTTACAATGTATAAGTTAGTTACAATTTTGCAACCCCGTACGAAAAACCGGGGGTTATTGTCATGGTAAAATACGAATTGTAGATTACTCCACCGGGTTACGAAAAAGTAGTTATTATACGTTTGTACGTCACCTATCCCATCATGCGTCCGTCTGAGCTATAAATTGTCACTTACCTTTGATTAAGTGGTAAACACACACATTATCAGGCCATCGTGTATCGGGAGTACACAAACCATCGTCGGTATCTAATGTAAGTGACCGATAATAAACATAATTTGTTTGTTTGTCCGTACATGCCGCAACGAAACATCTTTGACTCCGACGTAATCTGACAGCCAATACGGCTAGTTAAATTAACTAAAAGTAGGGGTGAGTGAGCGTACCTCTAGATACAAAACTACTTCTCTGCGATATTTGCATGTACTTTACAGTATACATGGTAAGATCGCAGATTAATATAAACAAAATAATACACGTTATTAAGCTAGCTAACCATACTGGAATTCGAAAAATTCTAATCTTACCAAGAATTTTCCTAAACCGTTAATCAAATTCAGACACCCCGCGGTGTACATGAGTAAAATTGTAGAATCAAGAAAGAAAGGTTTAATTCAGTAAAATATTCAGCTTTTTGTGGCCTTTAGCACGAGCCTTTATTTGAAAATTGGTAAGTATTAGAGGTATATTTGAGCTTAAACCAGTCCGCATAATTTTCTGCACGCAAAGATTGGCAAAAATCCCCGTGGGGTAAGAAAGAGTCACCTTGGATATAACTGATCTAAATCAAATTGCTTGGATCCGCAGAACTAATGAATCTGCCTCACGCATTCCCGAACCATGAGTTTTGAAATTCATTTACATAATTTCAGCCACAATCGACAGGTTCAAACAAAATAATCGCTCTTTTTGGTCCAAACTGGTTGTCACTGTGAGATAATGGCTTATGCCCGGTTCCAATATCCACAAAACGCTTCGTTTTTGCTTACGATCGGTTACAATCCCTACGAAATTGCTACGAACCGTCCATAAATTGTAGGGAAAACGGATCGTAGCCGGTAGGCGTATATTATAGGAACCGGGCATTAGTAAGTAAAGTGATTATAATGATGATGGTTATGTAGTGACGATGCACTTAAAGGATCACGAGTTAGGTCGAACTCTCTCCACTGCCTCAGCTTGATTTCATCGTAATTATTCCCACCTTTGCACTTTTACAAACTTGAACCGAGCCTCGTGGTCAGTATGTCGGTGTATATAGGGAATACGGTGAGCTGCTCACAGGTCGTCGACTCTCCATATCCAGCAATTGATAAGGCTGAGGTTTGCTTGCACCAGTTCTTTTTGGGTCGAACGCGTCGGCTTATCGGAAGCCAACTCTGGAGGACTTTCTTACTTAATAGGAGAGGAATAATTAAATGGAGAAAATGGCTGTACTCTGTGGTACAGTTTTCAAACTGCTTGCAAAACCAAACCTGTAAAAGTAAAATTGGGGAGCCATGACATGTGTCACAAATATTTTTATTTGGACCGTTTTGGACTCTATGAGTCAGTATACTTACTTTTCTAAAAACGTATTTGTTTTCTTTTCTACATCCCCTTGTCTCACTAAACCATGACCGAAGCTGAAAAGGAAATCTACGGCGCACTGACCGTATACCGCGCGCGCGGCGACTACTTGCGCCGCCTTGAGCAGTACGAAAAGGCGCGGGCGGCTTACGACCAGGGCACCAAGTTCCACCCAAACGACGTGCGGCTACTGGTAGGCCGCAGCCAGACTTGCTCGCTGGCCGTGCAACCGCGCCAGGCCTTCGCCGACGCTGACCTGGCGCTCCAGAACGAGCCCTCCAACATGACGGCGCGCAATATGCAAGCCCGTGCCCTTTACACCATGACCGAGTTCGAGCGCTCCCTCGTCATGAACTATCGAGGCTACCGGTGCCGAAAGCAACCCAAGTACTTCGCCGAAGGTATCAGCCAGGGTCTACAGACTCTCCAGGACTGCGTCGGAGTAAACGCCGGCCACGTCATGCAAGAGTTCCTGCCAGTCATCAGACAAGAGGAGGCCCAGAACACCTACCTGGAAGAGAACATGCACCAAAAGCCGCAACACATATCCAGGATTCCGTACCCGCAGCCGAAACCTAAATTGTCCCAGATGGAGGCGTACAAACAGGAAAAGCGCTCTAGAGTCTTAGCGATGAAATACCTCGGACCAATGGCCGATGATAAGTTTTTCTTACAAGCGCTAATGGACGACTCGCGGCTACAGTCAGCGAACGCCGCCGGCAGTCGACAACTGAAGACATTGGTAACCACAGCTCTCCAAAATCTAATTGACCGCCAAGAGATGCTGAGAGCGCAGCAACCGTATTACACTGTCAAGTTGGCTGAAAAAACTGATTCATCTTACCAAAACCAGTTCACGCGTCAAACACTGGTGAAGGAACGTAGAGCTAGCAAAGTCACTGTAAACCGATTAATTAAAGACCTGGAAGCTTCCAAGAAACAACAGAACTTAAAAGAGTTGGTCCATTTGGCCGAGCGACTGCAAACGTTCCTCGACACAAAAACACCGCAGACTTTGCCGAATAAGAACATGTATTTGGACAAATTATACCGAATTGTAGGGGACGGGTACTTATCACAGTACCGACTCTCTTTCCGCCACACCGAGCAAGGGAACCGATATCGCGTGGCCTTCCTCATGGGCCTCCCAACCGGCCGACCCGGTTCCCACGACTCAGTCATCGCGAGGTGTCCACACAAGTTTCAAAATGTGAAAGAGGCTATCGAGAAGTACATGAACCTACTCGAGATGTGCGAGAACTCAACGCAGCGGTGCTGGATATACTATCAGCTGGCGAAGCTCCTGTTGCAGGACAAGAACTTTGCGCTGGCAAAATTCTACGGCAAACGGTGTCAGAAGGAAGCTCAGGAGTGCGACCTACCGTCTTGGTGGCTGAACGCCACCTTGGTGCTAGTCAGCGGCGAGATGCAGCAAGGGAACTGCAACGAGGTGCGCGCGCTGACGGAGGCAATGCGGCCCTGGCTGAGCCGCGCTCCTGCCGCGATTCGCGCCTTCATCAGAAAGTGCGAAGAGATGTCGGGAGACATGCTAAAGGTGGATGAGCGCAGAGTTATTGCACAGCGCGAACGGGCGATCCTGGGCGTGATGTCAGAGCCGGAAAGCGTGAACCTAGGGGTACTGTTCAAGCACATGGCGGTGCTGCCGCCGGGACGGCGCTTCTCGGTGCTGCCGCGGCCGGCGGAGAGGGGCCCGGAGCGGTCGGAGCGTCGCCGGTACCGGCAGCCTGGTCTCACCGTGGTGCCGGGCCCCGTACCCACGTTACCTGAATTGCCGCCCACCCTGGTGCCTGGGCGGCAGCCGTTCGAAACTATGTGAGCCAGATCGAATACCTATTCATACCAGCTTCATCTTCCTGCCTGACTTCAGCAGATACTAACCCAATAGTTAGACTTTGCTAGGAAAATTTTCGAGTTGATTTGATAGTTAATTTTGATTTTAGTATTATCTTATTTGTATTTCTAGAAAAACTGTTCTTTTAGATCTCATTCTTGGGAGGTTTTATTTTGTTGAATTAGGTTTTTCTCTAAGTTTTTTATCTAATTATACATACATTGACGTTTATTAAACTTTTGTCTTTGAAATGTTTTCTCTTATTTTTTATTCTTTACTTTTTGCAATTTTATTTATCTCACGTTTCACAATGGTAGAATACTGACAAAATACAGTATTCCTCTTTCCATGCTTATCGATTTATCTACATTGTTATTAGTTGCATAAAATATAACTTTATGAGGTAAGTATCTGCATACTTCCACTTTATCAGGCAGGCCTTAACATAACTCGTCCCCAATCCGAGAACGTATGTACTTAAATCGTGCCTCTTGGATTAGAGCCAAGGACTCCATGGGCAACACTGAAGAAGCAAACACTGATCTCCTTATCTCCGAGTAGTTGCCTACCTACTTTTGCTCAAATCCTGATAGCAACTGTTTGATCATGTTCCGATAGTGCTGATGTTGACAAAGGGTCCCTTCACGACCTTTTTGAATATTGATATTTAATATCTGGCCTTGGTGAAAAGCTCTGGTTATTTATGGACCCATTTTGGGGATCCATATCTCAAAAGGAAAAACGGAACCCTTATAGGATCACTTTGTTGTCCGTCCGTTCGTCTGTTTGTCAAAACCCTGTAGGCGGATTTCTGAATTAAGAACTTGCATTAAGTAAATACTTAAGGAACGGCCTGTCATGCTCTTTTCTAAAGAAATTTGACGAGACAGCACTACAGTTAAGTACCTAATTACTTAGCGAAATTCTCGATTCAGAAATCGTGTATTTCGGGAACGCGTGGAAGTATCGAGTTGTCATTAAAACCATATACATACTCAAGTATATGGTGCCTTACAGCTGTGAGAAAAAAACATACTTCCAAGTTAACGTAAAAAAATATACGGCCCTTTATGTTGCAAAAAAAATTACATGTCGACACTGAAGGGAATCAAAATTCATAGTGTACTTTCCGTTGATCTAGAACTACGAAGTTTGGCATGTAATATAGTGTTATACTACAAGTACGTATGTAATTTATTTATTATCTTCTCACAGAGGTATCAAAAGACAAAATACGTACAATTTGAGTAATCAGGACTTATTTCTATGTGAGAGGCTCTGGAGTCCATACTAGGAATGATCGAATGAATGTGTGACAGATCTCCATACAAGTACGGGCAAAAATCTTGAAACTATACATATACGGCCTTACTAATAAAGGTTATGAGCTGTGTATACAAGCGTTATGCGAGGTCTGACAAACTGGTTATTTATACGCTAAATGCGATCAAACCAGTATAAATTGCTATACGTCAAATAGTTATTCAGAGTGTATAACTTATTTATTAGTAAGGCCGTTTGTATTTAATTTTTTTCTTTAAGTTTTTGAAGTTCGGTAAAAGCCCTGAAAAAACCTCTCTAAAAATTTGTACGGAACCCTCAGTGACGGGTCCGATTAGCACTTGTCCGGTTTTTTTATGAAGAAGATGCGACCATAAGTCTGAACACTTGCAACAGAAGTACGTTACCGTTAGAATTAATCAATATGAAGTGGAAGTGGACCTCAAAAAGTGGTCATTTTAAATTCTTTCGTGTATTTCTTCTAAAAAAGGCAAACGAAAATTTACTTTTCAAATAAGCCGCCAAAACGCTATCTTAGGCAATATGGCGTCGCACAGGTTTATGACGTCACTTCCCGGTAAACCAACCAATGAACGTAAGAAAGAATGAATGACAGACGCCATTTTTACTGGTATAAGACGTCATCATAGAATCGGCCAATCCAGGCCGTTTTCGATACAATGGCGGCAGATACAAATTATATCTTGTGTTTTTTTGCAAATCATAATTGTTTTTTTAGTTAAAATGCCTTTAAGCTGTTTTAAGACACATAATTTATACGAATACTCGTACGTATAAATAATCCTGTTTTTTTTTCACTGTCAAATAGCCTATTGAGAAACAGAGTGCGTATACTGAGTTTTGTCATTCACTTTCGATAGCGAGAGCGTTTGCGATTTGCATAGGAGCGACAAAGAGGCAACTAGATGGCGCCCTGGTCGTGTGTCTCAAAATTCAAAAAATTCAACATTCAAAATTTTTATTTCAACGTAAAGAACTCCACTCTGACCATCTTTTCTCAAATCACCTTAAAGCTAATACAAATTAGGTATGAGTGTTCGTATATCAAGAATCTCAAGATCCATGAGTGCAATCAATACTTGCAAAGTCAAACATCATTTAATATTCTTAAAAGGTAATAAAACACCAATGCTGCGGCCAGACACACGGACGGCACCCGTTCACGAGCGTAAACGCAGAGGTCAGCCATCGCCAGTCTCAACCATATGGGAGGGAGATAGGCGACCCGGCCACCGCGCCACCATTCGCATGGCCTTTGGCAAACTTGTGTGAAAAAGTTCTTGTCAGTTATCTATAATAATATCATAGTTTTGGTATGCAAAACTCAACTCAAACATCTCGGAGCTGTTCTTTTGCAGTCCTTATTTGGAGCATCGCCAGCTCGCGACATAGAGCGACCTTCGTTTTATAGGACAATAAACATGGCTCTTTGGCTTCTTGTAAGTGAGTATCTTTATCTGGGATATTTTAGTGTTTGCCAAGCCGGGCAAATACACATCCTACGTTCCCAGGTAGGCATGCCTCAAGGCTAAATGTATTTGTCAACAAATACACACTTTTGGTACGATCTCGGATAATCTCTGCAATATTTGTGTAATTCTAAGGTGACCAACAGTATCTTTAATTCGGTAGATAGAAAAGATGGTTAATGAATCTTCTGTTATACAGAGAAATGCTAAAAAAATTAAAAAAAAAATACTTAAGGGGGAGAGGGTTAAAGCTACCACTTTTGAGTTTTTCGCTAATATCTTTAAAACTGTGCGTTGCAAAGAAACAGTGTCTTCTACGTAATGAAAGCTAAGAAAATTTCCTACAACTTTTTTCTTATCCATTTTTTTGAAATTCTAATAAGATTTCGAGTATCACGCTCCGAAATAGTGAAAATGAATGTTGGTAGGTAGTAGAGAACATTTCTTCAAAGAAACTAAATTGTAAAATGTAATTTACTAGTACAAGAATATTCTATCTCCCTGTCTAACTTCCATTTATAAAACTAGTATGCAGTAACGAAGAAGGTTAAAATAGATAGAATAATAATTGAAATTTTCTTATAACTAAGTAATGGTATACAATTGGCGGTCCTATCGCTTAGAGTGATCTCTTCCAGACAATCTTTGTATGGAGAGCTGCAGGAAGAACATCTGTGTGGATATTTAGGCTGTAAATAAAAAGAAAACAGAAAATATTTTGGAAACAACTAGCAAAAGATATAAATAAGTACATACTTATAATTACGTAATATATGATGTAATATTCGGTAATATATAATATTATGAACTTAATATATTATACTAGCTGACCCGGCAAACGTTGTTTCGCCGTATTTTTTTTTTTTCATTTAGGGCTGTAAAAAAGTGTTGTTTATCTATTTTTCATACCCCTGGCAAAACAACGTTTGCGGGGTTAGCTAGTCCTAATATAAAAAAATCTCGTGCCACCGTGGTAGTGCGCACACTCCTCCGAAACGGCTTGACCGATTTTGATGAAATTTTGTTAGTATATTTGGTAGATCTGAGAATAGTTTGTTATCTAGTTTTTATATCCCTGTCTTGCAAAACAACTGCCGGGGATGCTAGTTTTAGGTATATATTAGAAGAAGAAATTGCTTCCAAAAAACTAACATTTGATGTAAGAGGTATTACCATAATACTCGTATTATGCCTTTTACTCCTCACTAAAGAGCACCGTGGCTAGGAGTCCGGAGAGACCGGGAAACTTGGAAAACGATGAAAGAGCACTAGAAGGTGAGAATGATCTGTAGGATCGTGGCAGCAAGTAACACTCCCTGGCCTACCCCTCTGGATACAGGCGCGAATTTATGTATGTAAGTATGTACAGAGCACAGACCGTCTCTCAGACAGGGAGAGAGTTTGAGCTTATTACCCACGCGAGCTATTTCAAGCGCCCCAGATTCGCAGTTTTCCTCACAGTGTTTACCTTCACAACTGCAAATAAAAAAAGAAGGTGTATTTGCAAAAGACTTGTAATTAAAGTAATTTATGATTAACATTTCGAAACAAATTGAAAGGCCAAAATGTTAATTACGAAATAAAAGCCTATCGGGTTGTCGTGGGACGCTTTATTGGCACTTTTACTAAACCCCTGGAGGCACCATCCAAATTCACCCTTAAAGCCTCATTTATAAGAGCCATCAAACAAATTCTAAGAGCTACGGAGTACCCAATTATACAGCCATCAGCGGCGGGGACTGCTCACAGTAGTTCCTAACTCTATACTCATAAGTGTTAGCTTGGAACGAAAGTTAATCGCTCAGTGTCGCTGACAGTACAATGTAGCCAAGTTTTTTTCTCAACGGCCGTCGTGTGGGCTGCGTCCTACACATGCCGCGGCACATTATGTACGCGGAAGCTGCTCAGTTACAGGTAAAAGGCAAAAATAATGCGAGTGACCTAGATTCTACTAATACATTGTAGTACAATGACACGTCAATGACAGTCGCATGAATGCTCGATTTCATTTAATTCCCGTTGCGAGCGAGCGCGTTTATCAATAATCCTAGGCATCATGTGACCCGACTAGATTCTGCTAATGCATTGTAATACAATGACGTTGATTTCATTTCATTGCAGCTTCAAGTCAATAATTCTAGGCGTCGGCGTCGATGGAATTAAAAAACATCACTTGACCCGACCATGTAACTCTAATTGAACTATAATGCACAAACAGCATCGAGGCCGGTCTCTTAAAACATATCCCTACAGTGGCTTTAAAACAGTTTTAAACACAATCCAGTTAGTTTTTAAGTGTAAAACACGTCTCTCGTCGACTCACGGGAAAAGCACGACCCGACTGACTGGTTGTGGTCGACCATTTCACCCTGACCCTCCTTTGGGAGGCTTTCAGACTGTATCCCAATGACTCAGGGATGAGTTTAGCTTGCGCTCAGGTGTGAGGTGTGGCTGGTCGGACTATATAGCCCGTGCCTGATTTTAACACGTGTGGAAAGGTGAAAGAATGTGGCTTTTACATGTGAAATATTATCGGGCTTTGTCGGGGTGGTAATATAATGTAACAATACAAGATTAATACAGTATAGTTAAGGGTCAAGAGAGCTCAAGTAAATACGCAAAAGTAGTGACTTTAAACAGGTCTTTTAGATAATAATTACTTCTAGACAACACAATCACTTGTCCTGGGCCTAGATTCTGCTAATGCATTGTAGTAAAATGGTAACTGCATGAACGTGTTGATTTAGTTTCATTGCTGAAGACTACGCGCGCTCAAATTTGCGATGGTGGTGTGCGCGCGTAGACTTGAAGCTTCCAGCAGAACCCTCTAGGCGTCAATGGTATGAAAATACACGTCACTTGATCTGACCGTCATCATACTCGTCGATACTCGGTCGGGTCACGTGACTTGATTTTGTATACCATTGACACCTAGAAGGATTGGTACTTGTGCGCGAGTAGATTAAAAGCGGCAATGAAATGAAATCGCCGCGTTCATGCAGTTGTCATTTTACTACAATGCATTAGCAGAATTTAGGCCCTGGTCTCAAACTAGGATAGTCTACTGTGTGCTATAGTTACTAGGAAATAACATGGAAATTGTCTCATAGCAATTGAGGGTGTAAATCTAATATGTGTTTCTATCTTCTACTTAACTTATTAAAAATCCGTATTTTTGTTTATTTTCTATTGAGTTATGTCCCATAATAAATACAATGTCACTTCAATCACGTTTTGAGTTTAATGTGTTATTTTGATTAGCCATCTGACAAAGATTTGTTTTATTTCAGGTAAGCAGTTCCTGAATATTTAAAGAAAGGTAGGTGTTGCCGGGGACCGGATTTATGGAACTACAATTAATGATCTACAATGAGAATTCGGTGTAAATTGCCTAGTTGATCATCCTAAAGATTAAAAGGCAGACGCGGCTGGGTGGATTTACTCGACAAAAATTTCTCTGAACAAAAAATTCAAAAAAATTAAAACACATTGGAATGCTAGTAAAACCAGATAAAATCATTGTAGGATAACTATAATGATCTTACATTGTGTTTAGACCAAGATTTTTAACGTTGATCCGAAGATATCAGCATTCAAATAAAAAGAGGTGAGATGGTGATGACGACTGTGGTATGGCGGTGATTTATCTATGGATGGTGATGATTTCGTGTGTATGGTGATGATGCTTTAACTAAGTAGGTATGTCAAATTAAAAACAAAATATATGAAAATCAAATGTTTTTAATGATATAATCAACACAATTCTGATAACAATCGTATACAGTCATTTTCTTCAACCTCTAATGATATAACTCAACACAATTTTACTAACAATCCTAAACAGTCTTTTACTATTCACTTAATTATTATTATTATATTTTTATGTTAATTGAGATTTGGTCAGTTTTTTTGGTAATAAGTCATGTAAAAAAACATAAATTATTGTACAAGTAACCCGTAATCATCATTTTTATTTCTAAGTTAATTGAAATTTGGTCAGTTTTTTTTGTAATCAACTACTTTTATGTAGTAGATTACTGTTCTGTGTTATTCTACGATTGATTATATTACCAAGAAACTGACCAAGTTTTCTTTTTTTTATAATTTAACAAGATTCTCTTACATAATCATCACATTGGTTTGTTGTGGTCATCGGTGGTTTTTGGTCCATTTTTTGTTATCAAAGAGGTAACTATCTACTTATTAATTTTTAATTAGTCCATTGCTGGACATAGCCCTCCCCTAATGAGCGCCGTAGCGCCCTGTCGTCAGCTTGCCGCATCCAGCATCTGCCTGCAGTCTTTCGCAGATCGTCATCCCATCTGGTTGGAGGGCGTCATACACTACGTTTGCCAAGTCACGGTCTCCACTCAAGAACACGTTTACCCGCATGGTTGTCGGTTCTGCCACTTCAGCTTGCTAAATTCTCTGAGCTATATCGATAACTTTGCTTCTCTGTCGGAGGTATTCGTTACGAATTCTATTCTTCAGAGAAACTCCGAGCATAGCTCTCTCCATAGCTCGCTGAGCGACTTTGAACTGGTGAACCAGCCGAATCGTGAGTGTCCACGTCTCGGCTCCGTAGGTTATTACAGGTATGGCACACTGATTGCAAATTTTCGTTCTCAAGCATTGCGGTATGCATGACGAGAAGACTCGGCGTAGTCCGTCGTATCCTCTTCTTGGCTTCCTTCTCGAAATTGTTTTCACCTAACTGCAGAATCTGCCCGAGGTAATATTCGGAAACGATTTCTTGATCTACGACGATCGGTTTAGAATCTATGTGGCCATTGATCATGACTTTGGTTTTATCCAAATTCATGCCAAGACCGATACGTCACGAGGCTGAAGCTAGGCTGGCCGGCCTAGCATCTGGTTCAGCTCCTCTAGCGACTCCGCCATGCGAATTGCAGGTGCGAGATGTAGTCGCCGTTTATGTTAATGCCATTTCCTTTCCAGTCCAGCGTCTTAAACATGTCTTCCAACGCGCTCGTGACCAGTTTCGGGGATATAACATCCCCCTGTCTTACTCCTCTGGGCAGTTGGATAGGTTTAGACTGCTGGCCCTGGACTTGGACACTCATGGTGCCGGCTTCGTATAGACATCTCAACACCTCGATATAACGATAGTCTACTTGGCATCGCTGTAAGGATTCCAGAGCTGCCCAGGTTTCGACAGAGTCAAAGGCCTTCTCATAGTCCACAAAGTCAGTGATTGGATCCGGCATTGAACCTGTTGATCACTGAGACATCTCTAAACATGTGCTTGCTATCCGTCATGATAAAGTCGATCTCATTTTAAGTCACAGTGTCGGGGCTTTGCCATGTCCACCTCCCTTGATGAGGATGTTTCTTGAAGAAACAGTTCATTAAGAATCACTCCTCTTTCTCAAGGAAGTTGACAAGCATTTGCCCCCTGTGATTCCTGACTCCATAACCATGCGGGCCTATTCGGGACTTGTTGCCACTCTGGGTTCCCACCTTGCCGTTAAAGTCCCCCATAACAAAGTTGAAGTGAGCCTTCGTGGTGTTATGTAAGGCTTTGGATATGTCTTCGTACATATCCTCCACTTCATCATCTAAGTGTGTTGAGGTCGGTGCGTAAACCTGAATGACCTTCATGCTGTAACGCTTGGACAGCCGAAGGATAAGGTACGCTACTCTGGTCGACACACTAGAGATTTCTTCAACGTTGTTAGAGATGGCCTTATTGACGAGGAAACCTACGCCACCCTGGGATCTAGAGTCTAGGGTTACGGTGTCCTCCCCCTCTCTACGGACTTCACATAACCCCAGAACATGCCATTTAATGTTCTCTAACTCCACTTCCAACTGCGCTAGATGATGGTCAAGCCTTAGAGTGCGCCCATTGAACGTTGCCAGGGTTAATTGTTTGTGGCAGCCTGAGGTAGCCCGGTGATTCTTAGCAGCCCCTGCTATGCAATAGCGAGGCGGCTGGGAACTGGGGGCCATTTCCTTGGTCGTGCCATCATTGGGGGTAATCCATAATCCCATAATCCCCACGCTGGGCATGCGGGTTGGGGATCCGCACATCATTTGTAAACGGTGATGATGCGTATGGTGATGACGATTCGAACATTACGTATTTTTTTCTAGAAAAGTAATATCAATAATAAGATGGTGTTGACGAATATCGATGCTAAAATTTTGTTAATTAATTGATCATTTATCTTACGAAGAAATTATTATTTTCTTTTCTATAAAGTTATATACAATATGGATAAACGTAAATAATGAATTAAAATCTAGTTCCTACGTCGGGGTATTCGACTTTTTGCCGGCAAACGGCAAGAGTAGCAATTTTTTTCACAGACGGTGATGATTTTTATAGCAATATTCATTTTATTACTAAAAATCTATTGATTTTGAGTATGTTTGGGTTAAAGCGCATTATAAAACAGGTATATTTAAAGCTTGTAAATGTAAAAAAGTTACGATTGTCGAGCAATATTTATTTTTTTATCCCCTCAACGTGAATTTTCGACAGGATTGTCATAATAGACTATGAATCGTAGTTTATGGGCTAGTTTCTGAATTGAGGATTTCGCCATTGTATTGTATTTTTCCATTTTCTCAGAAAAAAGCGGAACAGAACGTTACTTAAGTATTTGCTTAGTGAAATTCTCAATTAGGAAACCGCCCTTAATCTATTAAATCAGCCAAGTCCCCTAAACATCATTCATTGGGAAGCAATATTTGAAAGCTCTAATTAATACATTGTTGTAGAGATACACCATATGATATGGCCTATACCTTCCTCAGGGAAGAGCCTCGTGCCCGTCGGTGGGGACATAATGGGTTGGTGATGATGATGATACACCATGGAAAATTGTTCAAGAATGTTCATTATCATTTAAAATGTATCTCCAAGATTTTCGTAATAAAAACTTGATTTACCAGTAGACTAGCCCATAGAGCTAGTCCTTTGTTACAAAATTCAAAATCAAATTTAAATATTTTATTCACAATAAAAACAAAATGTTGACTCTGGTTAGTTTTACCAATAGTAGATTACCTATGTGGAGAAGAAACTAACAAATAAAGTTTATTCATCCATTTATTCTTTTCCAAACTGTCTTAATTAACAAGCTTTGTAACTTAAAAATTTACACATTGATGTGTTGAATACTAGATACGATTCTCCTCTGTATCTGTTATACATTTACAAATGAATCTGTTTAGCACCAGACATCTTTGTGCTCTAAGTAATCGTTGATTTTATAATAAGCTTTTTAGCATAGAGTGTCCTTAACACGTTTCTTAAACCGCGTCGGAGGTACCTCTAAATATGTCTTGCGGAATCATTGTTGTAGAATTTTTCTAGAATTAATCCATAGAACGATTCTGGTGTCCCCGTTTTGGAGGCAAAACGAAGCTGTAATGAATACGAGGCTCAAAGCCTTAACACCTACGTTTAATATTTCTATTTGTTTACGAGCTGTAACGCAGTAGGCGGCTGCTTACGAAATGTTAGTTAAAAAATAACTGCGTCCCACGTCCTTGCTTAAGAAAGTTTGTGGACCTACTTTTGGCTGTACCTTTGCAAGCAGCCTATTAAGCTTACGACCTTTTATGCCGCTAATTCACGATTACATATTTTACATTTGCAAACAGGCAAAACATTACTTCTTGCCCGACACTAGGATACCCGGTGTCGTGGGAACCAGAAACCGCGACATGCCCGCACGGGAATCGATCCTGGGTCTGTCGCTTCCGAGGACATTGCTTTGTCCACTGGGCTACCAGCGTGGAGTCGTTATAGTATGATAAGATAATAAAAACAAACCAGTTGTGAGTGGGAAACTTGAAACAATGTTTTTGCTAAGGAAAAGATATGCTCGGTATCCTCTGTATGAAAATGAAGAAGAAAATTCTTTTTCCGGCTTTACACAACCATTTAGGTATTTAGACCCTGTGTGAAACAGACGAAATTCCCATAAAAAAAGGAAAAAATACACGGAACCACTGGGTCAAAACGACACGTCATAAAATTAATTCCGTACAAGTCGTTTTGTAAAAAGGACGCTCAGAAACAACATCGTTAGATAATAACGTAATCCTCGAGTGGGGGATGTACTAAAAGCCTTTAAAAGCAGTGACAAGCTTGGACGGCATTTGGAAGGCATGAAGGGACCGCTTTGATATAGTTGCTCCTCGCCTTGGGCATCTTGTTTGTCGTCGCAGTCCTTTTATCAGTAGCTTTATAGAATTGAAAAGAACAATTAAGAATTATTGTTAAAAAAAAGTATTTAGTAAGTATACGTACTAATTGAACTGAACCTGGCGTGAGTTTATAATGTGGTTGTTGTCGACGTATTAAACCGAGTGAAAAGTGTTAAGATAGCATAAGGAATGGGTAACTAGAAAAATGTCTCATTTATTAGCTGCGTTATCTTGAATAGAACAATTAAAAACCATTGTTATGGTGAGCCGATCGACCCACCTTAAATTCTCATCATTATCATCAACTCATTATGTCTCCACCGTGAGACACGGGTCTCTTCCCTGAGGAAGGTATAGGCCATACTCCGCCACGGGGGCCAAGTCCGGATTGGTGGAGGCTTGTAAGAGTAGTGGCTGGTCTTACTGTCAGTAGTTTCTATCTACCTACCTGTGACTCGGGCGGCCGCGGCGGATCGGCTAACTTGACGAAAACGATTCCAACCTTCGTCTTTCTTTAACTTTGAGAGTAGCAACTAGACATTCTGAGACAAATCTGAAAATGTAATTTATCAGTACAGTAAATAGTATTCTATCTATCTATCATTATTATTTCGCATCAACTTAATAGACTTCATACTTATTTAACTACCTGCAACTCTCGAAATACTTGGTAAATGAGACGATAATATTTAAATGTGGCTGTATCGAATTAGAAACAAAAGTGCGTCAACCCTGTCACATTTAGGATTGTGGACTATCAGGGAAGTGGACTCACAGGGAAGTGGACTACTAGGGAAGTCGACTATAAGGGAATGGACGTTCAGGGAAATAGACTTAACGGACCGACTGGACATTCCGGTAATAAGACGTTCAGTGCTGAGAGGGATCGATCGAGCGTACGTAGTCCAGCGGATATCCAAAATTGCCTACGGTGTTCATTATTTGGCTACGACTATGTTTGCGTTTACCCCGCGACCGTAGTAGAGTCGTAGACGAGTCTCCTCGTAATGACAAAATAAGGCGGCAGTTCTGTTCGTTGTTGTTGTGCCCCTAAATGTTTTAGTGACAACTGTGACAAGTCCGAGGCTCGGCCGCTCGGGCTCGTCCTTCGACGGGAGATAAACTTTAAAAGCCACGAGATATTCTAGGGCGACAAGGCTTTAACATCGCTGGAGAAAGAAGAATCAGAAAATACATTATATTTTAAAATTTCTAATTGTACCTACCTTACCTATATTTAGTAATCATATTTTATTGTCAGTGTTTGTGTTTGTTTTTATTTATTATATTTATGTTATTTCAATATGATGATGTGCCGCACGTGGAACGCTCATGGCGGCTCAGGCGCTGAAAATCACAGAAAATGACAGGTGCTATATAATACTTTTATTTTTCTCTTTAGTCGAGCATCGCCTAGCCTAGCTAGGGATCGACTGACACCTAAACAAAAACGTAGCGATTCCCTATCAATGATTCAAAATCATCCTAGACGGCTGTACCGGCTAGCTACTATAAAGATTAATCACGACAGGTACGTATGTGCATAATACGTCCAAGAAACCATTCACCGCCAAACAGCCAACAAATGCTCATAGGTACTCAAATAAAATCAAAAATTAATAACTCGAAAATTTTCTTTTTTCGATCTCCTCGTCCTATTAACACGCTCCTCGTCGATGGTCACCCCACTGCCATAAAGGCAGTCCGGCCCATCCACGTGATTTACGGCCTCCCTCCGCGGTCTCTGATTCCACAGAGTCCGGGGTCTGTTTCATAGCACTACAATGCATGGTATGGTACTATGACAATTCAATGTCCATTGCAAAGACGAATAACCGATGGATTAACTAATAGGAAGGCTCGGCTACGCAACGTACATCTAATTAGTACTGGAAACTCTGTTCGACGTGGTTAGAGACCAGAGGGGCGACTCTCTATGATGAGTAGAATAGAATAGAATAGACCCGGCAGAAATAGAAATGATATGTTAACATACATAAAAATAAGAAATAACATAAATAAGCTTGCACCTGTATCCCAGAGGGGTAGGCAGAGCCCAGGGACTGCCACTTGCCACGATCATGACAGATAACTTTCGCGTCATCGACATTCATTAGTCGTTGCATGCAGGCACGCCAGATTTTTTTCTTGCCGGGTACTTGTGATCTTGCCCTTTGCTAATACATCCGCTATTTTGGAACACCGTTTATATTGCAATTACTTACCTCAGTATTCTACTACTGAGGTAATTTAAAACACGCTAACTTGTTCGCCTACTATGAACAAAAGCTATGCATCTCTGTCTAACTAGTTTTCTTTCAAACATCTGCCATATATGACACCTGTATAATACCGTGTACATACATTTTGAGATAATTTGAAAAAAAAAATTGAATTGTAATTTTCGGTTTGGAAACAAAAACTTAGGCAATGAGGGATGGAGGGCACTAAGTCCCACTTAAGGGTATGGGTTACCGGCCTTTGTTTTATTTTGGCAAGGCCCGCCTACACGCCACCAAATACGGCTGAGTGCGACGTTAATAACAAATGCATCTAAATGACTCAAATTATAAAATCCAAAACAAAGACCCATCTTACAGATAACCTGCGTTTCGAGCTTTTTAGGGTTTCGTACCTCGAAAGGAAAAATCGGAGCCCCTTTTTTATCCGCCATCAGTCCGTCTGTCTGTTGTCAAGACCTTTTACCTCGGGGACGCGTGGAGGTGTCGAGTGGAAATTAAAACTACCGTCATCATCATCATCATCAACTCATTATGTCCCCACCGAGGGGCACGGATCTCTTCCCTGAGGAAGGCAAAGGCCATACTCCACTACAAGTCCGGATTGGTGGAGGCTTGTAAGACTAGTGGCTGGTCCTACTGTCAGAAGTTTTAGAGCCGCCCTAAGGCCTCTGACTTGGCTTAATGACTGCCATCTATCGACGGCAGCCGGCACCAACTGCTTAACGTGCCTTGCGAAGCACGGAACCGCTCGGAAAAATGCCACTAGCGTTAGTCATAGACGGTGACCCATCCATGGACTGAACGCGCCGTATGTTGCTTAACCTTACCTACAGTCCGTTTTTTAATTCTATGCTAAAGCTATAGGTTAACTCGGTAGATTTTTTTTACCGTGAATAGAAGACGCATGTGACCAAAATCCTTATCACATCAAAGACATTAAAATTGAATTACTCTTAAGACCAAAGTCTAAAAAAAACACCTGCGTAGTACCTATACACAATTTAACTTGGAAGTAAAATGGGGTTATTTGGTTTTTACGTACTAGCAACATTCAGACATTGACATAAATTCGCGGATTGGCGATTTCAAGCGCTGAAGTATTGAATAGCTCAAACACTCAGGTTTCATTACGATGTCTTTCTTCACAGTTAGCGAGTGGTATTGCTACTATAACTTCACAAAGGTACATAAATTACAAAACAAAGTACATGCCCGCACTGGGAATCGAACCTGGGCCTCCCGCTTCCCGCTCCCACTAGGCTCCGCTCTCAACAGCGTCGAAAAGTCACACAAATCTATTCTGCTCACCCTAAAGAGTAGGTATACTTATGTCTAGCGCGTTCCAAAGCCATGTCATGTCTTCAGAACACGTGTATTGGACAAGGCAGCCACGACACATAATTTTCCTGTTCCAAGCCACCTGGGGTTCTCACCGTTTTTTCTCTGCGATGGCATTTTTGGGTATCATTAGTTGGCTCTAACGTTTATGCCGATTATTCCGCCCTGTCCAGCGCAGATAGAAACTCCTAGAAACATACATACAGAAGCTCACGCTTGCATCACAGACCAAGCCAAGAACTGCCTTTTGCCACGATCCTGACAGATCACTTTCGCTTCATCGACATTAGTCGTTGCATTCGAGCACGGCCGCGGCCGGCCGGAACATCCCAGAAAATAGTCGATATTTAGACTACTTACATACATACATACGCGCACGCCTGTATCCAAGAGGGGTAGGTGGCCTATACAGAGTGTCCCAAAAGTCAACGTCAAGCCGGAACCGGGTGAAAAGGCAAGTCATACTGGTTATCAGAAAAATATAAAAAAAAACGTTTTTTTTATTTTCAGGACAATATATATTTTTTTTATTATTTATTCAAGAAATTTCACAAACATAATTAAAACTAAAATAAAAATAAATAATAATAATTTTCTTTGAAGTCTTCTTTTCTTCCAAGTTGGAGCAGCTGGTTTTGAAATTTTGTTAACAGTTTAAAGAAGCATTCAGAGTTACAGAGTTACAAAACAGTATTCAGAGTTACGAAACAAAAAAAAAAATTGGAAAAAGTAATGATTTGTGGCGACAGGATTTTAAATTTTTTTTTAAGTGCCTATAATTTTGTATACATACAATTTTTTTTTTTTTGGGAATCGAACCTGGGTCGTCCCGCTTCCAAATCCATCCATTGTCCTACCACTAGTCTACCACCGCTTTTAATGGGGCTTAATGGCGGCTAACACAAACTTGGAAGGATCGTTTACAACTCGTTTACAAAGTGCTTTGGACTTTATGTTCGTCCTTTTTTATTCGAAAGAACGAATCCCGCCCGCTGCGAGTCTTTAAAAGGTTTTTTCTTGTTTGTCGACGTATTCTTCACTCGACCACACGCTTGTACAAACTGCCTCAGTCTGGGTGTATCTGTATCTGCATCATACAGCACAGGGTATCCTAGTTCCGGACCAGCCGTTGTATAACGTAACTTTCCAGGACAGGTCTTGGATGTTAACATGTGTGTGACGTCGAGTTTCTGGTTCCCACGGCACAGGGTATCCTAGTGTGGGGCCAGAAGCATTGTATGTGCCTGTATGTAAATGTTTATGTTATCTTTATGTTTCCACTCTATCGGATTGAGTATTTAGCCCACTCCTAAGTGTCAAAATATTAATGTATTTGGCAGTTCGGACTAAGCAAAGTGGATGACTTCTGTGGTTGCACCCTAGGGCCAGTGATTGTGTTGTGTGCAAGTATTTATTTTTCTCATTTAGGTTTTGTGTAAGCGATTTCCAAATCGTTTTTTCGTTACTCTTTGTTATTATCCGTTCTTTTACAACTCTCCAAGATAACTTCTAATTTCCCACCTTTCAGTATAATACTTCATAATCAAAGTCTCCCACACTTGTAGAGATTTCCAGTTAATTTTACTTTATTCTATCAGTGAAACCAATACTTTTAGTTGGTATAAAAATTTTCTTAAGCACTACACATTGAGGACTTTAATCCGAAAATGAAAAAAATTATATATATATATATATATATATATATATATTTAACATTTGTTTGTTACATTTGTCACTTGTTACATTATTTTGACAGTTTGATTATTTGGACAGTTGGTGACTCCCACACTAGGCAGAGCCTGTCTCGTGGGAGAGAAACATTGTTTTACAGTCATATGTTTACACGGTTGTGATGCTTACTTGCAATCAATTAAGGTTATCCGCAATAACAATTGTACAATTTTAGTATTGTAACTTTTCTCACCTAAGACATTCTTCTCGTAGTTAGCTCTAGAGTAAGTGCTTTTTATCTTTATCTTTGCAAAGTGATTTGTTATTAATTATGCCAAACGCAAAGCAATATGGCTCACAGGTATGTGAAGCAATGAGCTCGACACCCTTTCAGAACGTTCGTCCGCCACAAGATAACCAAATTCCTGGGGATAAAAACATTAGTCAAACTGCATGAGTAAGTGGCTTCTCTTATCTAGAATATGTATTATTTTGATGTGACCTGACTTTTGACCTTTCACGGAGCGGTGGCTGTGGAGCGGTAGTGCGCCGGCTTCACATACGGGAGGTCGATGGTTTGAATCCCAGCATCCAATAGCAATTCCACTCGCTAATTGTGAAGGAAAACATCGTGAGGAAAGTGCCTGAGCTATTCAATATGTCAGCCCTTGAAATTGACAATCCGCAGCTAGTACCTACGCGTGGTGATTAAAGTTCAAGTCAAAACAGTCATAGGTACACGTCCACACTGGGGATCGAACCTGGGTCTTCCACTTCCGAGTCCATTGTCCTACCTACTAGGCTACCACCGCTATGAAGAAAACCCTACAACGCTGAAGAATACCTAATAACCTGTCAGCTTATGATCTTGAAAAGTACAATTAAAATCATTCTGATGGTGATCCGATCGGACCTTACGAGTATAACTGTAGGTACAGCTTAAGTGCCCTGCCTCACTAGGACGCCATGGCGTCGTCACCAGCTACGTAGCATCCAAGCAGTTTGTATTGAAGACCGTCGCCAAGTGAGTTAGACGCCATTACCATACGCCATACATTTCAATATTAACTGCTTGGATACGGTCGCTGGCGACGTCGCCATGGCGTCCTAGTGAGGCAGGGCACTAAGGGCGACTGCATCAAAACGTAAAGGTTGCCCCACTGTTGCATATACCAAACTGACTCTGTTTTCACAACACGCTTCATTCGACTTGCAAGTGTTACTAAATATTTATAAGGTCGAAATTCGATCGGTCCCTATCAGCATATAAGCGCATGACCCCGACCTCCATTGTTAGCTACAACATACACCGATTTGCATACCGACAGACACTCTTCAAAATATGCCCACAATCTAGTAAAGCACTGGGTTGGATGCGGTATCACACTTCTGAGAACGACAATTTCCAAATAGCATTAAAGTCCGTTTTTTTATTCGATGCAAAAAAAAGACGCGGTGTTACTGCTACAAAATATATTGGTTCACTTGGTAGATTTTTTTACCGTGAATAGAAGACTCATGTGGCCAAAATCCTTATCACATCAAAGACCTTAAAATTTAATTCCCTACTCATAAAAAAAGTAGCACACACCATTTTTACTTGGAAATAAAATGGGGTTATTTAGTTTTTACGCACTAGCAACATTCAGGCATTGACAGCCTTTGTCAATACTGGTTTTCAACATAATTCAATCCAATAATACAAATTAGATAAAGAAAATAACACATGTATGTAGGCAGAGACCATTACGAAACTATTGTTAATAAAAATAAACTACTCGTATGTATCTAATACATGTGCAATCGGCGTACGGCGTGCGTGTAAGCAACGACTAACGATTGTCGATGAAGCGAAAGTGATCTGTCAGGATCCTGGCAGGTGGCAGTCCCTTGTCTCTGCCTACCCCTCTGGCATACAGACGTGAGCTTATGTATGTGAATGTCTAAGCTGTCAGTTTCAGAATTAGCACAATGCACATTATTGTTGTCACCTCCAACCTGTAAGTTCAGTGTGCATCCGCGGCTCCGAAAGCCCGTACTCTGTTTTTAACAGTTTCATTTAACCCGCGACCAAAACACAATGGGCCCCGGTGACCCCCAAACACTCCGCTGTAGGGTTAGCCAATAATCACAGTGGAATATTATTCCTTAGACCACTCGAGTTAAGGACTACGCCTTACTTTTGCACTGTTGAAGGTACGGCGACGTCAGTGGAAATATTTTTGTTACACTCGAATGCATTTGTAAATATTCACCGCGGGACCAAACGTGCCACACGACAAAACATTTTGGCTGTGAGGTTGGTACACTGGTTACACCGCGTCAACACGATGGGCCAGCGATTACAGTGGAATACAGAGACGAGCTCGCCTTGGTACATATTATTTTATATGAAATGTCCTGTTCATGTAAAGTATATATTATTAATGCTTCAGCTAAGCACCTTACCGGAAGACGGCAGCGCAAACCAGCTATGATTTACTACTTATAATTAGTATGTATGTAGTAATAACCAGTTATGATTTACTAATTATAATTAGTAAATCATAACTTGTTTGCGCTGGGTGCAAACACAAAATCAGCGCAGTGCATCCATTGGATGTTGTGGATGGATATCCAATTATAAAAATCACGATTCCGCAAAGAATAATAGAGCTCTCATCAAATGGGTATTAAAAGTACCCAGCAAGATTTGGACACACAATAAGTAATTTCAGAAGTATTGGCATGTGAACTCAGGCGATGGCGTGCTGGACCTCCGTGTGGATGTACTAAGTCTTGTTTTAATATTTTTTAATATTTAAATTTTTCACGCGGTACGTAACCCTCTTATATATTTGTTTAATTTATTAGATGTGCACATATTACTCCCCTAGTTATTTAAATGTTTACAAAAATTTTAAAAATTTCTTTCTTGTGTTCAATAAAGCATTATCAAAAGTGTTCGAATAAATATTCCGTTTCGGCACCATTGCGGATTCCGCAAATAGCTTCAATTTAACAATGATTTTGCTAAATTAAATCACCACACACTCGTGTCTCTTAAGGTCTTGAGGAAATCATCCGTCGTGAATAATTCATTTGGTTGTAAAAAAGGCCGAATCGCCAAAAATGTCTGACGGAGGCCTAGGGCTGGTCCTTCCTTCGAATTGGACCCAAGTACTTCCAACATTAGTATTGCTGGTGACGAGCACAGACTGTGAATTAAAGATATTTAAGCCCCCACCGAATCGCTCGTAGCCTGGGCTGCCTGAGTGATTTTAAACGATCACTAAAGTTAAGCAACATACGGCGTTATCAGTCCATGGATGGGCTATGACTAACGCTAGTGGCATTTTTCCGAGCGATTCCGTGCTTCGCAAGGCACGTTAAGCAGTCGGTGCCGGCTGCCGTCGATAGATGGCAGTCGTTAAGCCAAGTCAGAGGCCTTAGGGCGGCTTGAAAACTTCTGACAGTAAGACCAGCCACTAGTCTTACAAGCCTCCACCAATCCGGACTTAGCCCCCGTGGTGGAGTATGATGGCCTATACCTTCCTCAGGGAAGAGACCCGTGCCCCTCGATGGGGACATAAAGGGTTGATGATGAAGCCCCCACCAAAGAGACCATAAATGGGTTCATGCGAAGTTAAAGTAACCTAGTCGGAATCTTCCGACAAAAAGCAAGTGTATCCGGAATAAAGTTAATAACGTGGTTTTAAAATGTTTAATTATAATGAAATAATTTCGGGTCTCCGTTCGTGCCAACATTGTTTATAAATGGATAGATCATAATCATAACCATACAGGCACATACATTGCTTCTGGCACCACACTAGGATACCGTGTCGTGGGAACCAGAAACAGCGACATCACAAATAATAATATGTGAACACCCAACACCTGGGGTTTTTTTTTCTTTTTTGTCCCCAGCCGGGATTTGAACCCGGGACCTCTCGCATGGTAGGCAGATGCGCTAACCGCTACGCCACAGAGGTCGTCATAGACAGAGATAGAATATTCTTTTTTGTACTACATTATAAATTACATTTACATAAGTATACAATTGGCGGCCTTATTAGTGTTATCAATGTCTTCCAGGCAACCGTAGACGGAGACCGGAAAAAAATAGAGACGGGTAGTCATGCACTAGAAACCGTGAAATCGGCAATCCGCGGCGGGCACGCGTGGTGATCAAGCCCAAAATCACTCTCTGAGAGAAGCCCTGTGCCCTATAGTGGGGCGTATTGAGGCTGCTTACATTAAAACCGAAAATTTTGTACTCAATTAATAACACAACTACAGAAAGTAATTACATTTGAAACTCGCAGTGCTTGATAGTCCAAACCGACCAAATCTATCTAACACGCGTGTGTAACGCTGACTGTTTACGGGTCTCGAACCTGTACCCGAACATTCCTCAGATCCGCCGCGTCATCGCCACTGCTTATGCTTGGTTTACATTAGTCCAGTCCAGCGATCAATTCAGGCTCTGGAATGTACTATGTAGGTGGTTTACTTTTGCTTCCAGCGCAACTGGAAGCTTGTAGACGAGCCGTTCTAGTGCTGGAATAATACGGTAATAATAGTGGCCATTGTAGGGTCGACGATTCAACAGCTTTGAAATGACTAGTATCATGTAAACGGTATCGCCTTTTCGGCCCATTGCAGTCCAGCACTACTGGATTCCCGGACTGGAATAATGTAAACAGGGCATTACTGTTTTTATCACAAAACAAGCATTCGTAAACATACTACTTAACAGAAGAACAGGAGGCTTTGCATAGAATAATACATTGTATAGGTGCAAGACGATTTTTTATTCGCTACCTACATTTTTCTCTCTTTGAAATAAAATTACTGGCAGGCATATAAAGGCAGACGTGACAAGACAATTTAGGTTAGTATAATATGCATACATAAACTCACGCCTGTATCCCACAGGGGTAGGCACAGACCAGAGACTGCGACCTGCCACGATCCTGACAGATCATTTTCGCTTCAACGACTTTCATTAGTTGTTGTATGTAAATAAAAAAAAACATCAGACATCGCTTAGTCGTGTCTTGCCATCATGAGCGGGATTTTGAAATTCTTCAAAATTTAAGGGAATTAGTCTTTTTCCTTGAAAAAGCAATTAGTAACCGAAATTGACCTTTTGTACATTCGTGTTGTATACTATCGTCCAAATACTTGTGCATTTAGAGAAATACGTCGTCTGCTTCACGAAGACCCGTCTAGTCACTTGCCAGTCGTACAAAATTGCTTAGAAGTGGGAGTCTTTATTTATCTGGCTGCTGGTAAGTGAACACAGATAAGGCGGGTATTTGCTTTTTTCGGTTATGAAGTCGTTCTTAGGAATGGTATAGTTAATCTCATCTTATCCTCTTCATTTTGAAACGTTTTGGTTTCTACTGCTTCTCGAGTGGAATCGTCTCCATACCGTCAATTCTAGAAGTAAAGGAGCCCAAAACATCGATGTCAACGTGGCTCGAAGCCCGAAATCACCCTATGTTTGAAGCTCATCCTTAAAATCCTAGAACGAAAACACTTTTCGAACATCCACTCCCATATTTTCAAGGCAATATAATAAATGTTTGTAGTAATAATCGCGTTAAATGCACATCACATTCTGATTCAAATCAGAAATCAGAAATTTCAACGTGAAGAATTCACATTCTGTTTGTTGAATATCATTGTACTTATAATGTTACCCGCTGCTTTGGAGCCGAGTGTAGTGGAGAAAAAGGCAGCGAAAATAAACTCCACTCTGACCATCTTTTCTCAAATTACCTTAAATGTAATATTATACAAAGTTGTTGTTTATGTTGTTGTTAAGCGGTGGTGGCGTAGTGGGGTTGACCCTTGCTTCTCGATCACGAGGGTCTGGGTTCAAACCACGCATGTACCAATGACTTTTAGTTACGTACATTTGTTTGTACAGCAACACCATTCGCTGATAAATTGTGCCCGGATAACGGCGACAGGCTTGCCACTTGTCACGTTTGGGACCTAATAAACTCGGCAAAACGTGGGTCCAGTTCTAGAGACTGGTGCCTCTGCCTACCCCTTCGGGGATAACGGGCGTGAGTTTATTATTTTTTTATTTTATTTTATTGTTATGAATGTACATCTAGCTAAGAAGCTCAAGACCCATGAGTGCACTCAACACTTGCAATGTCAAACATTATTTAATATTCATACAAATTAAGAAAACAGCAATGCTGCGGCCAGACCCATGGACGGCACCCGTTCACGTGCATCACGCAGGGGTCAGCCGTCGCCAGTCTCAAGCATATGGAGGGAATTAGGCGACTGGGCCACCACGCCACTAATAATTTTGCCAACAGCTAAGTATCATCAATCAGTGTTTGTAATCGAAAACGGTTGCACCAATTTTTGTGAATATATTTGTGCACGTTGGTAGGTCTGAGAATAGGTCGGTCGTAGGCTAATAATAATTAATATGCCGGTAAATACTATCCGTGCACTCCTCTAAATAATCCCAAGAGACGCAATATCGGCGCTACGTGGGCTAGTTAACGTTATTAACGTTGCTCCCGAAGGGTAGATTATCGGGGCGAGTGCTGGCCGAGTCGGCGACTCACGAACTCCGCGGCCGCGGGAGATTAGGCGTGGCGGTGAAACGTGGAGCGGGAGCGTGCACCGTGCAGCCTCTCCGTATCGCCGCCGTGTTCCGGGGGCGATCTAAGAACGGTGTCCATAAATGGCGAAGGCACACGAGCCGAGTATTCACGGTGTAACCAATTCGCCAAAAAGTAGGCGAGAAATCACCAATCAACCTTAATGCCTGTTTTAGAAATAAAATAATTTACTTTAGTTAAATTATTATTATTTAATGTATATAAGAAAATCTCGTGTCTTATGCTGAACGCTGCTGAATCTTATTGAACGGGTGCTGTTCGCCTTTTTCTCCACTACAAATAGATACGACCTACAGGCAGCGACTAACAAACCTACTCGTAGTACAATCGACAGCACGTCAATCTTCACATTTTAGTTGGAAAGTCGCCCGTAATGCAACTTAGTAGAGTGCATGGGTGTATACCATGATGTGCTGTCGACTGTACATTGATGTTCAGCCAATGTAAATTATTTATATTGAAAAAAACTATTTTGATTTTGATTGTTTGTTATCGAATTCATCCCAAAGCTGCTTCACTGATTTTTATGAATTTTTCATTTAAATTTGTTAGGTATGTGAATAGATTGTAGGCTAATCAATTTGTCATAACAAAGTTAGTCGGGCCGCTAGTCTAATGTATAGAAATATCGTGTCACAGTATTTGTTATCGAACTTGTACGAAACGGCTACGTCGATATTTATTAAACTTTTTGATAGGCCTTTGAATAGGTCGTAGGGTAATTTAATATGGCAAGACAACTTTTCGTCCGCTAATAATAATATAAATCCAGTCTAACATAAGACATTTCTCGCGTGGAGCATGCTTGCTAAAGTTTCATAATATGAGTAAGTGTCAGATGCATGCGGGGAGAAAGCAGTTTTAATGATTCTTCTCGAATATTCCTCACTTTTCGTGTAACAAAAATCAGAGTCTCCTTTCAAATTCCCCTTCGCCCGATGTGCTTTGATATTGAATCAACAGCTTCAAAACTAATTAACGAAGGGGCGGGACAAAAACAAGCTGTAGCTATTACCTGTATTAATGAATCAAATCTCTCACTCATACGTGGCATATTTGCCGCCAAATTCATGGGCATCCTCGAGCATAGGTTCGTCGCCGCAAAACAATAAATCATGCCCGCCCGAGTAAAAACCCCACTAGCATAAACAGCATCCTGCAGAAGGGCCGCTCCAGTGAAACTCACGAGCGAAATTAATTATTTACTTTGCGTATGGTGTGCGGTGGGTTAAAGTACAAAAGGGAGGCCATCAATCCGCTCGGTCACTTCCTCGTGAGTTTGGTGAATTTTCCAAACGCCTTCTTTTATGGACCATTGTCCAAGTCGACAGTAATGAAAAAAACGTCAGTAGTAAAAAAACTTCAGGGCTGTATGTAAATGTTTTTGTTTACGTTTATGTTAAAGGCAGCATTTAGTTTTAGTAGTCCCGATATACTTCGCGAATCTAGACGTAAAGTTGTGCTTCTGTTTCCCCAAGCACCAGTACAGTCCACTCCAAAATCAACCAAAACGTCAGAAAATAAACCACAAAGGAGTCTTTTGTCTTACCCGTGTCTACACTGGGCTTTATCTTCGGACGCCACGGCTCCAGTGAAAAAAAAATCCCTAAGGATCGTGCGCGGCCGCAGGTAACCGTCGCCATCTTGGGTGTTATTCTTTTTCGATAATCCGCGTGTTTTATGGCATGTTAACCTGTTTGTCAGTGGCCAGTTTTACTAATTAAATTGGGGAACTCCGGTAGCCGGAAATGTTCATTGCTCGTGGTATTGCGTTATAGGTGCCGTTTTCGGTTTTTGGAACTTACCTGCTGAACTTTAGGTGGGCCTATCGGCTGACCAAAACATTGTTATGATGACAATGGTTTTTAAATTGTTCTTTTCAACTAATTAAGGGGTTCCTTTACGCAGCAACGCCTGCCTGTACTTTACAATTGACATAAAGGATTTTAGTGAAAGGTTAACAATTTATGTTTCTTCTTCTAGGGGATCATAGGGCATCAACGACAACCACTTCTGACGGTCGTTCACGGCAGCTTCCAATTCAGGCCAGCTAGTGCCGATCGAGTAACAAACAAACGATTAAGTTTACACAAATAAAATAAATTCATCGTTCATTTTATCCCCTCCATTAACAAATCATAGTGAGGGACTGCCGCGAGCTGAGCAGCTGAGCGATGTCTGGTATGAATATAATGTAGTTTTAATTAATCGACCTCATGCCTATTTATCTTACATTGGTGAAACAAAGGAATACGAGATACACAAAGTCGCTAATAAACGAAGAATTCCGAGCCACTGCAGGAAATGACAAAGCCTTTTGAGGACTAGATTAGTGATGGAAAATACCCCATTAACAGTTTTATTAGTTGTCTGTTTAGCATGATACAGTTTCCTGTGTCATTTGCTCGGCAGTTCGCTACTAGGAAGGCAATATAGACCATTGAACTAATTAGTATTTTGACGTGAATAACAGCCGTGAATACAATTCAGCCCTGTAGGTACGTTTGATCATTTGAAAGGCTAATCAGACCGTGCAGTTACTAGGGCCTATTTATAGTATGCTCCTAATACAATACCAAGTTAACATTTTCAATATGCTTACCCCGAACTGAATTAAATAAACGACTATTTTAAGTTTATAGTATCTCAAAACGGAATTCTTATAGGAGCACTTTGCAGTCCGCCTGTCAAACAATATCCTTGTTCTTGAATAAAGTGATGAATTTAAAATACTAACTTCCACAGTCCTCATCAGTCTTCATCTAGCCGCCAGAACTCTGCCCCAGATAGCCAAGTAATACTTTTATTGATCTTAAAATACAATGCACAATGCAAACCTTCAACAAGCTCATAATATAGGCTAAGCCAATCGCCTCATTCTTTGGCGATTTTTCTCATTTCTGATGTGGTCAGCATAGCTTGCTTCGTAGCACGCTGGGCGGCTTTTGATCGGTGGACTAGTCCTTGCCCGAAGTACCTATACTTTTCGACCCTGTCCGTCATAACTGGTATGCTGGTAGTAAACACTTGTTGAAGATTTTCTTATTTAGTCTGTGGAATAGCCGAGGAGAAAATCTGGCGCAGTTTTCCGAAGGTATCCGAAGCTCGCTATTAAGCCTGATTTACTTTCATGCTTTTTAAGCCTGCTAAATATAGAGGGAGAATAGAATAGAGACGCCATTCCTTTTATCAGTATATGAGCAATTAATGATAAATCGCTAATGGTTCTAATTAACAGTTTTTAAAAGATATTTTCGCTACGCAATTAAATTAAAACTATGATTCAGCCAGCCTCTATGGAACTCTACCTTTATGGAAAGCAAGCTTAAAAAGCATGAAAATAAAGCAAATGTAAATTAGGCCTTAGATTTATCAATCCTCCTTCTTCCATTGACAAGGCCCGATGTTGACTTTTGTAAACATTTTCGTTAATTTCAATTTCAAAACATTTCGACTTATTCGCCTGGCCTGGTAAACACTGCTCACAAGTCGAGCTCATTTAATATGGACTGTGTATACCTACCTACACTATAGCTCAAACTGGAAAGTTTCCCCCTGGAAACACGCTCCAAAATCGACCTTTTTCTGATTTTTATCTTGTGTACGCTTAACATATTCGTCCTACTTAATATTTACTCTGGAAATATCTATTAAGTAAATGTATTTACTCTGCGCGTCGATAGTGCGATAAAACTGATAAAGGAGGAGAAAATTACTGTTACCGAGATCGAGTTTACGGAGGCTTATTGATATTTGAATAATGTAATAAAAATATGATCATGTTTGATAAGAATAAGAGTTCTTTTTGTAAATACGCAGAGGCGTAGACCGGGCTGTTACCGTATTTATAAAAACCACCCAGCTAATTGACCTATGCTTCATTTTTTAACAATACGGAAATCTCCAAAAAAAACATTTAGGTAATGCTTTCAGTACAATTCCTGTTTATCAGATTTGTAAATAAGTCTATGTTTTTTTCAAATGTTTAATAAAAAGCGTTGACCTTAAATTGAGGAGCAAGCATTCAAGAGCGGACTTGTCCATGCAAATCGTTTTTTTTTTTGCAGCTTCGAATTTTTTGAGGTTTGTTCTATGATGTGTCGAAATATTTTCATTCAAATCCGGTCCTATCCTATAGGAAATGAGCTCTAAAAACAGCGATTTCGATCAAAAGCATACTCGTTTCGGTCGCCTTCAATCAGTTTTTCGCCTCTCCTGTAAAAAATTACTAAGTGGACAAGTCCGCTTTTGAATGCTTGCTCCTCAATTACTTTTCTATGACGTCAGCGAAAACAAAGCAAGAGTGTAAATCCTTTGCCTTACAAAAAAAATACAATTGACATTTGTGTTTTTAATCATGCTCTGATGACGTCACAAAAACCAAAATTTGAGAAAAATATTAAAAATAGACACAATGAATAAAAATCGAAATACCGAAATTAGTTTCTTAAAACAGTCAGTATTACAAACCAAATTATACTATTTTTTTATTTATTATTACTACAAGTGTACATCTATCATTAACATTATAGTAGGTATATAAAAATAAGTAGCATGGCCAATTGTATTTCATCGGACTGATTGGGTACTACAGGTGTAGTGTGAAGTGAATCTTGTGAAATATAATGAGGTATCTAAAAACCTCATTGGCCCAAGCAAGACTGACACCCAAAAAAGGCAACCACATCAGACTTCTCATAAAAATAAAAATAATGGAATGCTTAGAACATTTAAAAATTCGAATTTCAAAATATCTGGGCGCTCGCTCTCAGAATGCGAATCGCGTTTAGATTCGGCGCAGAACATTATGTTGCAGAAGAAACGGCCCGTGTAAGAGTTCTAATGGTTGAACCAAATTCAAGTAAAGCCCGAGTATAGAACACGATAATGAAAATTGATTAAGTGTGTCACTTACTTGATTTTTTCTCGGAAGAGTCTGACCAGGTTTCGCTCTGATTCGTAGAGCTTAATCATGGTGAGCATAGACGGAGCTCGCGTCGTCGGTTGCTCGTCCCTGATGGGACTATTCTGACAAAATATCCAGAAAGTGTGCTCGGAAGAAAATGAATAACGACCTCAGTCTGGCTGTATTTCTAAGTTTGTAATGTCCTTGCCCCGTTACCATAGCACAGGGTATCTTTGTTTGGGGTCTGGTCAAGTGATTGTATTATGTGGAAATTAGTTATTTTAAATAAAGTGTACTCTATCAATGTAAAGCTACAAGCCGTCCTTCTGTGGGCCCTAATCTGTGTGAGGCGAAAATGCCTCTTCGGGTCGTGCAAAAAAGTCGCTTTTGTTCGGGTACCGTGTGAATACAGCCGAGCCCTTTGTTCACCTCGTCAAGTGCATCTGGCGGGACCTTAAGGGGCACACGCACTTATCACATTCAGTCTGAAGGTTACTGAAAGTCATCATCAGCCCAGCGTTACCCACTGCTGGGTATAGGCCTTTTCCCCCAAATGCCATCACACACGGTCTCTCGCCATAACAATAACTCTTACAATAACGGACGAGATTTTAACTTGCGTCAAATATGCTAGATTGCGACGGATTGCAGTGGCTGAAGTCTGTGCTACGATTTTTGTATAAAAAAGACGGATTTTTTTTTTATAATCTGCAGAAGTATTTCTTGTTTTATTTAATATCGCCTGAAAAAATTGACTAAATGAATGTTTACAATTCAAACATGACGAAAATTCCATATTTGTCCACAGGCATGCCCAAAGATACGCTGCTTTCTTATGACAGAATACTCTATCTAATGACGTTTTGCGGTATCATGTTTCATGAATAATGCAAGGTACAATAGTATTTGTACAGACAAAGCTACTAAGTTCTAAGCACTATCTTGTAATGAACAACTAACTGTTACACTAGTTTGCAAATAAATATTGTTTAATAATTCGATTCTTCGCCCTTACTTACCTACAGAGGACAATTGTGTCTAGTGTTCAACACATCCATGAGTAATATAGCCCCAATGAATCCACGATCTATTATGTAAGGCCAGGTTCGCCAATATACCACTGCTTTATTTTGTTTCCCCAAGCGATTGTCCATTCCCCGAGTGTGCACGCTCCCTTGCGATGCCAAATCAGAGTATTCGTGCAGGACAGCGGGATACACCTTTATCTGACGTCGCATCATCGCTTGTGAGGTAGCGTAAGGCTATACAGCCTGCAAATCTTGCTTCACACACAGACAGTCTAAATTCAACTTTGTGACCTTTTAATAAGGATGTGCCCGAGCGTCGCATCCCTCCCGAATTTCTTCTGGAGGGTCTTTTGTTATGTTTTGCCTCGTTGGCGAATGCTGAGAACACTTAGATATATCAACCGCTACGGGGGTGAAAAGAAGAGCTATTGGACTTAAAAAACGTTAGCAAATAAGAAAATTACTGCTGAGCATTTTTGAGTGCCTTTCGTTGTTTTATTTAATAGGTAGATTGATCATTTAGCGCCTAATCATTTATCGTCATTTAGATCTAGTGACCGTGGTTTGAAATTAAATTAAATTTAGAAAACTGTTGCACTGTTTTCCTTAAGATTTGTATTTCATGTAGATTAGGTTTTAGAAGTAGAGCTAAAGCTGTTATCTATGCTAGACTGGGTCCAGAGCCGGATTAACCTTAAGGCAGAGTAGGCAACTGCCTAGGGGCCCAGGATCGACAGGGGCCCACTGCAGTCCGCCAAAAAAAAGTTTCATGGATCGAAAATGATAATCAACAATACAATTCTTTTTTTTCAACTTTATACATACAGAAACATCTAGTATCTAATATAAGAACTAATATAATCCTTCGGAACTCAACTGGAATTCATTCACGTTGGGGGAATCCCCGATTCGCTGGGTGCGTTCTGTAAGCTTCCGTAGCGTGATAATAATTAGTAGTGTAATCATTCCGAAACTTTCAAAATATGTTAATTACAATAGGCGGACTGTTAATGTCGATTTATGTTGAGGAAATCCCCGATTCGTAGGATGCTATCTGAGTGCTTATACTGAGTTTTGTCATTCACTTTCGATAGCGAGAGCGTTTGCGATTTGCATAGGAGTGACAAAGCGCGCCACATAATTGTCTCTTCGTCACTCCTATGCAAATCGCAAACGCTCTCGCTATCGAAAGTGAAGGAAAAAACTCAGTATTATAAGCGTTTTCGACAGTGAATTGAAAAACACTTTGTGTTTACTCTGAATAGGAGTAGAGTATTAGTTCTTTTTATGAACACTGTCTTGAAATCGCATAAATTGATCCTTAATAATATGGTTCAATCAACTTTCCTAATTAATGTTATGATAGCATTGCAAATTTATAGAAGTTTGATGATAACAAACGCGACAGGAGAACGAAATATTTCAAAATTGAAATTATTAAAAAATTATCTTCGAGCTACAATGTCTCTACATCGCTTAAATTCATTGTCGATAATGGCAATGAGCCGTTTTCAAAAAAACTAAAAAAAATGTAATGGTTGTCACAGGAATGCAATTTTGGACCTCAGCCCAATAACCATGTGTGATACATCATCGAATAGGTCTCAGCGAGTTGAACAAAAGTTACTAAGACGCCAACAGCCAAATGTTTTTCCTTTCGGAGTTATATTGTATTGAGAAAAAAAACTAAAATTTTCAATACAATCTAACTCCGAAAGGACAAACATTTGGCTGTTGGCGACATATTAACTTTTATTCGGCTTGCTGAGACCTATTTGATGATGTATCACACATGGCTATTGGGCTTAGGTCCAAAATTGCATTCCTTTGACAGCCATTAGATTTTTTTTTTAGTGTTTCTGAAAACGGCTCATTGAAAATTATGTATTGGAAAAGGTCCACATTGAAGAAGTCGTAAAAGATTTTATATCTAAATAAAGTTAGAAAAGCCCATATTTAAATTAACCGAAGGTACTGAAATTACTTCACTTTTTCTTTTGTTTATTGCGTTTGTTTAAATATATATTTTAAATTAAAAATAACTGAGTCACGTTTAATTTTTCATGTATACCTACATAGAAATTGTATTCAGGAATGTGGGTAGAAGGCAAAAAAATACATCACATGATTTAGTCAGTCAGATTAGGTAAAGAAAAGGGGCCCGAAAATTGTATTGCCTACAGGCCCATATAGGGTTAATCTGGCTCTGACTGGGTCTATACGAGTAAATGTCAGCTTTGATCAATATTGTAGTCTGAGACTACACTATTTTAGTTTTAAAGAGAACCTGAAGGGCGCATTAAATGGTTCACTTTTTTTTATTTACTTTTTAAATATTTTGTCCTTAGCTATTCCTAAGTTTAAGTAGAAATAATTAACTAAAATTAAGGCCTGCCCAAAACCAATTACTTAACTATGCACTATAAAACAATAAAGAAAATGTGTGTGTGTGTCGTGCGTGTTTGTGTGGGAGGTGGTCTTCTTTCTATGATCTGAGGAGGTGGTTTGGTATTATACTTTTTTAAATTTTCTCTTCAACGCAGAATTGATTTTTTTGAGTGATAACCTTATCCTTAAGTAACGCAATCACTGTATATTTATTTGTCTCCTTATATATGCACGATTAACATGAGAATTGCATTGACGCATGGATACGGAAATTCAATGATGCGTATCGCCTCCGGCAAGCCGAGCTATGCAGACCCTGGCTGACATATCAGTGATACGTAGCTCCAGATCACCATAATTTAAGGCAGGGTTGAAGTACATCAAGCCTGTTGTAAGCACAAATCGGTTTTATTTCCAAGTGTTAAAGACTGTTTTTCTTCCTCTGGAGATTTCTGGAGCGGAGACCAAGCAACTTATTGCTCAGCATCTGTTGCAATGTTGTCTTCGGGGTGACAGTGTCATCTGATTTTCCAACTCTTTTCAGTCGGCAGCTGTTTTCGTTACTAGGCACTTATTGCTACTATTGAATTTTTATTTTAAGTTTAAGAACATGGCTACTACTACCTCTTGAAACAATGTTGGTAAACTTAATGCGTTCTTTTTTAGGGTTCCGTACCCAAAGGGTAAAACGGACCCTACTACATTGACATTCAACAAGCAGAATGTAAATTCTTTACGTTGAAATAAAAATTTTTGAATTTTGAATTTTTTTGAATTACTGAGACTCTGCTGTCCATCCGTCCGTCTGTCTGTCACCAGGCTGTATTTCATGAACCGTGCTAGTTAGATAGACAGTTGAAATTTTCAAACATGATGTATTTCTGTTGCTGCTATAACAAATAGAATAAAATAAATATTTAAAGGGACTTCCATACCATAAACATGTTTTTTTGCTCAATATTGATAACAGCAACACCCAACAACAGACGCTTCAAATAATCACAGAATATTTAGTTAAATATTAACTTTAGAAATAAATAATTAAATTAAAATAAAAACAATATTTAAGGGGGCTCCCATATGACAAACGTGATTTTTTTGCTGTTTTTATAAATAATGGTACGGAACCCTTCGTACCATTATTTATAAAAACAGCAAAAAAACTATATTATTCTAAAAATGTCAATCAATATAATTTATTAGCGAGGAATTTGCTGTAAATTTTAATTTTATTCATTATCATTTATTTGCATTATTTAATTTTAAACGCGAATGTTAATTTAAGGCCGCTTGCTGTCGAGTATACAGAGAGCCGGCGTCCTACGCCGAGTGAAGTAAAGCAATTAACATCCATCCACACATCTTGTATTTCTTTTGGGCATCAAAAGGCAGTCTGAGTCTGGGCCGCAGGCGTCAGGCCCAGACAAAGCCTCGGAGCACTTGACAGCATTGTGCCCGGACAAAAGGCTTTGATTTCGGCCATTGTGCGTCTCGGTGCACTCGCAGGTAGAGCGGCCGGCGCGCGGCCCCGCCGACTTGTGTAATAGATAGCGTCTTTGATTCGACGACCTCTGTGGCGCGGTGATTAGCGCATCTGCCTACCATGCAAGAGGTCCCGGGTTCAAATCCTGGCTGGGGACAAAAAGCTCCTCCTTGGACGTTTACATGTTTGTGATGTCGCTGTTTCTGTTTCTCAGACGACACAGGGTATCCTAGTGTGGGGCCAAAAGCAATGTCTGTATCAAGGAGAATCCTTGGTCTGTAGGTATGTAAATGTTTATGTTATATCAAAGTTTATCTGTATTTTTGTACTGTTAACATTATAATTATTTTTTTAATATTATTATTTTAAACGGTTTTAATTGTGCTGTAACAGCGTATCGAAAGATTGCCTACCATCCAAAAAGTGCATTTGTAACATTTTGTACAAAGGCTCGTGTGCAACATAAGTCTCAGTTAGCGATCATATCGATAACCAATATGTGCTTATTTTTGTGAAAAGAACACAAGGGAAATCAATTCAGGACATAGGTCCTGAACTGATTTTCCGTCCATCCAGAGTCTATACTCTGCTAATGCATGTAGTACAATTAAAGTTGTATGACAGCGTCGATTTCCTTTCACTGCCGCTTCAAATCAACGCGCGCACCCGTACTCGTAATTCAAGGCGTCAACATAATAGTAGAAACATGTCAAGTGACCCAACCATATAACTGTAATTGAACTATAATGCACTAACAGAATCGAGGCCCAGTTAGCAGGCAATAACTAAATAGAGCTCAGAATTCCATAATGCGTGCGACGAGAAAGGGCGCACTGATATTCTTATTGTAGTTCTTGAAACAGAAAATAACAGGGCCGAGGCATCTGAGGCACGGGAAACAAAGCGCTGGCCCGTAGCGATTCCCAGAACGTTCTAAGCGTCGAGTTTACGCGCAACGAAAATAAACGAAAGGCCCCGCTGGCTAGCCTCCTTGGAACATTAAAAAGCAGCCAAGTGCGAGTTGGCCTGGCGCACGAACGGTTCCGTACCATTATCTATAAAAACTCCAAAAATAAATTTCTGTTGTATGGGAGCCCCCATAAATATTTGTTTTATTTTAATTTAATCGTCTATTTAGCTAAATATTCTGGGAACATTTCAAGCGTCTACCTGTGGCCTCTAAGACGAGATTCATGGTGGTTTCTTGGGGCGGGCCCCAACAATAGACGGACTTACGAATCGGAGCGAATCTCGTGAGAAGTACAGGATTTGGGATCATGGCTGACATCCTCATGGGAAAGCGGTACTGAAATACGAGTGCGTAGCAAAACAGCCCGAGCTTCATTCATAACGTTAAGTAAAATTCTGTGCTGTCGGCAACTCTCCATCAAAGTGCAAAAAAATCACGTTTATTGCCCTGTTAAATATTTATTTTACTCCTTTTTATTTCTATTTTTTAGTATTTGCTGCAATAGTGGCAACAGAAATACAACATTGTGTGAAAATTTTAATTGTCTAACTATCCCGGTTCATGAGATACAGCCTGGTGAATGACGGACGGACGGACGACAGCGGAGTCTCAGTGATAGGATCCGTTTTACTCTTTGGATACGGAACCCCAAAAATTATGTTCAGATCGTTAATTTGAAATGTAGAAACGGTTAATAATCGTACCCTGCTATAACGCGTAATAAAAGGCACATACCTCCAGTATTTCGGCTCGCAACCCACTGGGAACCGTCGAAATACAACCTAGTTCAACTCTTATTCACTCTTGTAACTTCAACCCTGGCACCTTAAAACAAGGATCCTTTTCGACTAGCCTTGAATTTTTTTACGTCTACGGTGCAGGCTTGGGAGTTTCGAGCCCTATTACATTGGATATAGAGTTGATTTTCAAGAAGAAGGTTGTGGAGGAGTCAAAAGATATCATCTGCACCCCCGACCGTTTCTTATAATCGTATCAATAAGTTAGGTAGAAATATTCGATGTATCGCGCTCAATCGATCATATTGCCCTGCGCGCCGGCAAACGGAATCAGATCTATCGTTAAGAACATTTTACTTACTAATTAGAGGCCAGTTTAGGCTAGTTTTTGATACCTATCACGAGAAGTATCTTTTTGTGAGCCTCAAACGGAGTTGTTTGAAAGAGGTTTTTCTTTGGTTTTTGTAATTACAAGATGTTGATCTGTTCTAGGCGGTTTCGGTTTTTGAGAGTGATTCGTATGCCTTTGTGGCGTGTGGTTTCCGACTGGGTGATCGGTTCGGCTTGGGACATATCTACTGATCGTCGTATTAATTACAACGATCATAACAAAAGATGCTCAATCAATCACTCTTCTGACACTATCTTCAAGCAGTTTACAAGCATAATTGCCAATCAATAGCAATCCATAGGAAGCCGGCAATTTGGACCCAATACTTATTTTTCGATGTGCGTAATTTTCCAAATGATTATCAGGACGAACTCTCCTTTACGAAAATTCTTAATTTTCCGAATTTTTCATATTCCTAATTATGGTTAGGACGAATGTTGGTTTTTTTTTCAATACAGAGTACAGTTATCATTTCATGTGCTTTAGTGGTCCTAATCGCCGGCTTCATCAATAGATTCTAGTGAAGTTTCTCATTTTTTCATGCTATGCCGTACACCTTATTGTAATTCCGATATGACTTCTGCACAGGTTCATCCTAGTTTACCTACTTAATAATAATAATAACTTCCACACAACACCATCACTTCTGCTGGTCCCAAACTAGGATACCCTGTGCTATGGTAACCAGGCAAGGACATTTCAAACATAGAAAATATGTACTCGGCGGCCCCTAATCGGAATCGAACCCACGACCTCTGGCTTGGTAGGTAAGCGCCTTAGCGACTAAACCGACGAGGCACTCTGTAATCCATTTTGTGTAAATTCACATCAATAAAGATAGAACTGTATTTTCGTCCATTCCGCGGAACTAAAATATGAGTGTAGGTACTAAGACCTGCCAGATCAGCAAAAGAATTCTCGGCTGTTGCTGGAGGTGATGTGAGAAAAAATACTTTAATGCGAATGTTACGTGCGTGAATCTTAATTGATTATATTTTTTACCGATTTCAAAAAAGAAGGAGGTTCTCAATCCGACTGTATTTTTTATGTTTGTTATTTCAGAACTTTTGACTGGGTGAACTGATTTTTATTATTCTTTTTTGAACTGAAAGCTGGTGCTTTTCGTGTGGTCCCGTTCCAATTTGGTCTAATTCTGACAGTGGCATCCATGAGAGATCCATTTATGTCTTAAATATGCATTAAGTATGTGCGCGACAAATGAACGAATAACTCAATATCACGCCAACCGATTTTAATGATTCTTTTTTTATTGCCAAGGTTATACGTCAAGGGTAGTTTTGTGAGAGTTTGGTGAGGTTCTGATTACGGAATCCATGATTTAGTAACGGATCTCTTAAATTCAGAGCAAATTAATATTGGAATAGTTCTTTGTTTGAAGTCGGGTTTTTTTTTGTTAATTTTTTTACCATAAAACATGTATAATTAATACGCGTTACTCACGCTCCGGCGAGATAAAATTCCGCGAAGGCCAATCTTTAGGGCCTTGAAAAAGTCGAGAAAAAAATATCTTTACTATATGATCGTGAAAGTTGTTAGTTTCACAAAGAGAGTAGAAGCTAACAAAGAAACTTCACTTCACAAACATTTTTTTAAGACAGTTTTAGCTTAATTAACAAATTTTATAACTCATGAATGTGTTGAACACTAGACATAAAAAAATTCTCCTCTGTATACAACTAATATTAATATACTACTTAGAGACCAAACATCTTTGTCTTCTGAATAATTGTTGATTTTATAGCAAGCCTTTTTTGCTGTGCTTAATACATTTCTTAAACCACGTCGGAGGTCACTCTAATGTATCTTGGGGAATCTTGTTGTTGAACCTTTAGTGCCATGGGGTACTGTATAAGGTTCTTTATGGAAAGGACTTATCAACTTTTGGAAGTCCAAATCGTGGAAAATACAAAGCCAATACGGCTTGCAACTGTTGAGATGTTTGTTTCCTTAGCACTCTCCATCTTTTCTTTGTGTAAGTAATTAAACGGCTTCAGGAAAACAATCATCTCTCTTACACACTGCTCCATATTATGTTGGTGATCATCGATGCCGTGTTCATTTGCACCCATACAAATATACATAATATAGCCGTGAACATTACGATGGCGTATTTATTGTTTACGAACTCTCGACGAGGTCGGCCCGCGTCGTGGGCGCCTCTCGAAGCGTGTAGACAGAGGCACTATATTTTCAGTCAGGGACTGCACCGGTCGCCCAGCCAGTGAACTAACAGTTTGGGAGCGGAGGTCCCAGACTGGCTGGCCGGAAAGGGGAGCTTTGCAATAAAGTCTAGTGGCCGCTGCCATGTTGTGCTCTTTGTCAACAAGCTGGATCTTCTTCGCCGTTTCTGGGATTACCACTCAACTTGGATACCGGATGACTGCCTCTTTGGTCTAGCCGTTAAGGCGTTTACAGAGGTCATGGGCTCGATTCCCACTGCGGGCCGCCGTACATTTGTGCAAATTGCCCCTATCTGAGTGTTTTTCCACGTTTCTCTTTTTCCTTTGGCAACCTTTCCGGCACAAGGTTGTCTGGAAGAAATTGCTGTTAGCAATAAGACCGCCTATTGTATATATTTCTTTAATTGTAACTTTTATTTGTGTCTTGTTTCTTATGTGAAATTAAGAATATTCTTATCTTATCTTATCTTTCCACGTTTTTGCTTTGACAATAATTTCAACGTGAAGATACGATGAGATGCTCTTTTTACCAATGCTACCAAACTTATGCATACAACCTAAGTATTATAATAATTATAATAACTTCCACACAACACAATCACTTGTCTCAAACTAGGATACCCTGCGCTATGGTAACCAGGCAAGGACGTTACAAACACGGAATGACACCCAGACTAAGGAGATTTGTAATCCAGTGGGAATTGAATCCATGACCTGTGTCTTGGTAACTAGGTAAGCGCCTTAAAGACTAGACCAACGAGGCAGTCGAATTCATACGATACGTAGTGTAGGTTCAGAATCAGGAAAAGCAAACCAAGAAATGCCAATGCCCCACTTCATCGTTAACATCAACCACCGTGTTGAGTACCTACGTTTCGAAAAATTCCGAAAATGAAAAAAGGTATGTTACGGCTTTTTTTTGTGCAGCAAGGTGCTCGGCCAAAATAACCTTTGTTTCTAAGGCGTTAAGAGCCACAGGCTTCTAAATTCGTGGCTGCTGGTATCGGGTTTGTTAGGCGAGAGCCTGTTTTATTAATTGCCTGACAAAATTTTAATAGTCGGAATCTAATCGTCACTCTTGTACGATGACTTTGACTTTGATGTATTTAGTAATGCTCGATGCTTGCTCGTTTTCTTTGGTATATTTTGTCGGGGAGGTTAGTAGGTACGTATATTTTCGGAATAACACTCTATACCCTCCTGTGAACTTTTATTCCACTCGCTAGCTGTAAAGGAATAAAACGTGAGGAAATCTGAGCGTCAACGGTGATTATGCACCTCAGCGCTAGCAATTTTCATTTTTGTTGGAAAGTCGCCTTATGAAAGTCGTCGTGTTACTTATTGGAATGCAAGTATGTAAAGACCGATATGCTGTCGACTGTGCTAAGCCTTACTAAGCTTTAGGCGAGTCGTATCTTTTTTCTTTAACTTATTCACAATGTTGACAATTTGATAGTAACCAAACTGTCATTACAGTTAGTTGGTAGCAGCTACATTGCTCTCTTACTTTATAGTATGTACCTGGGTGACCGAGCTTTGGTCGGTACTTTATTTGTAATATAAAATATGTGATATAAAATTTTAATTTCATATAATCCTTTTTTAACAAAAAAAACTTGGAAAAAAAACATCATGACTCGAACCGAGTCTCTTGAAATCGGCCCGAAACGGGTCGCCCGTTTTCCCGTCAGAACTATCCCAACCTTACAGGTAGACGGGATATTTACCTCTGTATGTTATTATAGCAAATTTCAATTGCCTTAAAACACGGATAAAACAACGTTTTCTAAAAATGTAACCTAGTTAGATCAATTAAACGCTCCCGAAAGCATCTGCCTCCAAAATTTCGTGAATATCGTTGGAGCAGTTTCCGAGATTCTGATTATATATAAATATACAGGGTTACAGGGATAGTCGTACACAATATTAAAGGAGGTCATTATTTAGGTCATTTCTGATGGATTTTATTCTATTATATAGGGTCCGAAAATTAACCGTCATCCAATCCATCCAATCAATCCAAGCCAAGTCACAGAATGAAGATGAATTAATACAAAAATCCAAACTAAATCGCGTTTTACGGGAAATTATCAAAGAGCACGTATTTACCTCAACTAAAAATTTACCGTTTGCCATCTTAAGTGACACTTGGCTAACGTTTTTTCGATGTAATAGCAAGTGATATATGTTTTTTAATACCTAAAGAGACGTAGAAGTTTCTAAATAGCAAATCATTTGCAGAGCACGTATTAACACATCTACCGCGGAAGAATCACACGAGCAGACTAAATACATTAAAAAAACACTTTATGAGCTCTATTCTGAGAAAAAATCAATCAAAAAGCCAAAAAATTGGATATATTTTTTTTAATTTTAACAGTCAATAACGGTTTATTTTCGGACCCTATATAATAGAATAAAATCCATCAGAAATGACCTAAATAATGACCTCCTTTAATATTGTGTACGACTTTCCCTGTAACCCTGTATATACAAGAATTGCTCGTTTAAAGAGATTAGATAAAGAGATTAGATTAAAAATACTTATGCTACCTCAAACACACACGCGCATGCACACACACAAATACACCCTCACACACACACACACACACACACACACACACACACACACACACACACACACACACACACACACACACGCACACACACTCACACACACACACACACACACACACACACACACACACACAATTTAAAATCATTTCTAAAAAGATTATTTATTAATTAGGTAAAAAATATTGTATTGTTTCATCCACTATAATTACAACACCTTTCTAGTTGTGGAAGAGCGGTGTCTACTAAGTACAAGTATTTTTATAGTTACAAGTAGATACCGTCAATGTATGTAGTCTAAGATGTAGTGGATAACTAGAAAAGAAAAAAAAATTGTATGTACTTACTTGAAATTTCCGTACGAACAGGACTGTACGTTGTTACGGTATTGTTTCGTTAAATTGAAACATTATTTTACTCAAAATTTATTAGTATAATGTTAATTACATCTAGTTAGACCTATTGTGCGGCCGCTGGGAGTATACGATCCTGACACATGTCTCTAGTGATAGGAGAAAATCAACGTTATCATTCTTTACGTTATTCTTAACTAGCTTTTGCTACTGACTCACGATTAAGTAGTTTTGTTTTTTAGACGACCTTCACTCAGTCATCTCTTGTGCCATTTTCGCAGGCATTTTCATCATCTTTTTGTGCCGAATGGCGGTGAAGTGTTGTGGCGAGCTGTGCGACCTTTTATTTGAGCCCAGATCAGCTCAATCGCTTTGTACGGCAGTGGTACGGAGAGATTCTGAGAACGCGATGATCTTTATCTAAAGCCTGTTCATCAACTTCGTATCGTTAAAGGGACCGTTATTATTTTCGTTATTTGTGGTACGTCACTACAAAAAAATGCGGTTGACATAACCTTGTGACAGCGTAGTAAGGATTTTACGCACGAACATTAAATATTGATTTCTTCTTATTTAACATTTAAATCACTGTGCAAAATATAACATTGATTGTAAGTTTACACAATGATATAGTTTCAATGACAATTATTTGCTAGTAGGATAAATAGGACATAAAAATATTTTAATCGAAAATTTAACGCCGTCCGTTCTAACATGACCTGTCAGGATCGTATACTCCCAGCGGCCGGACTGTAGGTGTGTACAACTTGTTTGGTAAAGCTCTTAAATATTTATTTAAAAACATATTATTCAACAAAGAGTCTATTAACAAATTGTGCCATCGAAGGCGTAATCACCTGTCAACGTCAAAGTATAACGTTTAACTATTTTGATTGTTAATTTTCTAATGTCCTTTTTACTAAGTACCTTGCATTTTTCATCACCAGGCATACATTGTACTTAGTAAACATGTCTAATTAAATACCAGTAATGTATTACTCTGAGTAGTTATACAATTTCGAGAAAATCTTTATGAAGATGACGAAAAACATTTATATAACTCCGCACAAAGACATACATAAAATATGACATGTGATTAAAAAAGATGAAAAGTCAACAGACAGTAGCTGCATGGGTTACAATTTGTCAACAATTTAAAATTTAAAAAATAAATTGGGATTTGGAATATAAAACTAATTGAGTGTGTGTTTCTGTGTGTGTTTGTATATGTTTGTGTGTGTGTGTGTGCAAAACAAACGAAACAATTACACAAAACATAACTTCAAAACAGGGGCGCAGGGTACTTCTATGCAGCGGTAAAATGGCCCCGATAGTAGGGGAGCCAATGATGCTAAATCGGGATTTACTTAGACCTATTTGATTGTGAAGTTTAGATGATAAGAAGAAAAAAATGTCATATAATATATACCTCATCGGTGGGGGGAGCGACTATACAGTGTGTCCCTGGATAAAGTGCAATCCCGAAAGGGGATGAAACTAGACCATGAATCATTGACTAGAAAAATATTAAAAAAAAATATAAAAAATTATTGTAGGATTTATTGGTATTTTAAGATTTTCATGTTTCATTAAGGACTCTATGTACAAAAGTATTGATTTCTTCCAAAATAATGGGTCTATTTCTTTGAAATAAAAAAAAACAGTATGCCTAATACCTGGCGATGACCATGAAATAATAAATAGTCCGCAAAAAAGTAACTATCTTGGGTAAAAAAATGTATTTTTATGAAAAAAATGATTTTTTTAGACGTTTATTTTAAAAAACTTCAAATTACTAAAAAATGTGCCCTATAACTATGTAATTTTATAGCTTACTTTTATTCTTTACCATTTTAGCTTCCAAATAAAAAAAAAACAATGTTCTAACTAAAAAAACACGCTATCTACGAACTTTTAAAGTGGAGCCTAATCGTGTTACCGTGCAGGTAGAGACCGTTTTTTCCATTGTTTCCGTCCTACTCTGTGCCCTTCGGCAGTCGCAGTCCTTTTGTTCTACACTCAGGTAGAGGGAAGGCGAGGGGAGGGGAGGCAGGGGGTTCGAAACAGGACTTACACAGTCGCTCCGATATTCTCGCCGCTGCTACTACTGTTCTCGTTCTGGCATTGTGTTCTCGTTGATTTGTTATTAAGTTTTTGTTACATTGTTGACTGTTACGTTTTCTACTGTTGGTTACGTTTGGACTGTTCCTGTTCTGCTGTTAAGTGTTGACGAAATGCCGCGATTGACAGAGTTCTCACCTCGAGAAATAGCCGACATGCATTATTATTATGGCATGTCACATGGTCGCTCGCTCGGACTGCATACATAAATGCTTTCCCGGGCAGACTCATACCCTCAGCTCGAAATTTTCAAGAGATTCATAGGAGGCTCTCCAACATTGGACTTGGTTTGGCACGAGATCGCCGTGAGCAACCAGCTGTCGTTATTGACAATGCGATAGAAGAGGCCATTTTAAACGATCTGTTTGCTGACCCTACCACAAGCATAAGACGATTAGCGTTGCGTCATGGCATATCGAAGACGTCTGTCTGGCGAATTTTGAAAAAGGAGGGATTGCATCCTTTCCATTACCAACGAGTACAACATTTACACGAAAATGTAGATAATCGTCCAAGATGCGTAATGTCGACGTGGATTCTAAGAAAAATTAGAGCTGACCCAAATTTTCCCAAACGCATTTTTTGGATGGACGAAGCGAAATTTACCCGAGACGGTATTACAAACTGCAGAAATTTGCACCAGTGGTCTCACGAAAATCCACGATTGAAGCGGGCATCTACTTTTCAAGTAAAATTTTCAATAAACGTATGGGCAGTCTTAATCGACGACATTTTAATTGGTCCAGTCATTTTACCCAGAACCCTAAATGCTGAACGTTTTTTAGAATTACTACAAAATTTACCCATGTTGATGGAAGATGTTCCCCTGGCTACGAGACGGCGTGGGCGTATGTATCTCCAAATGGATGGATGTCCTGCACATTATGGGCGGGAGGTGCGGCGATTTTTGAACGAAAATTACCCGAACCGGTGGATTGGCCGAGGAGGGCCAGTAGGCTGGCCAGCGCGTTCACCTGATCTGACACCCCTAGATTATTTTTTATGGGGTGTCATGAAGCAAAGAGTATACAGCACGCCAATAAATACCGAGGCACAGTTGCACGACCGAATAATTCAGTGCGCAAATGACATTAAAAATGATCCAGGAATGATTCGCAGAGCTACTAACCAAATTAATATTCGTGCAGTAATGTGCTTGCAAAATCGAGGAGGCCATTTTGAACATTTAATGCATTAAATAAAAATGCAAAATTGTAAATTACGGATAATTTTATTAATAAAGTTATTGTGATTAAAGTCTGACTTTTATTACCTACTAAAATGTAAATAACTCCTACCTAGCCAATTTTTTAGTTAGAACATTGTTTTTTTTTTATTTGGAAGCTAAAATGGTAAAGAATAAAAGTAAGCTATAAAATTACATAGTTATAGGGCACATTTTTTTAGTAATTTGAAGTTTTTTAAAATAAACGTCTAAAAAAATCATTTTTTTCATAAAAATACATTTTTTTACCCAAGATAGTTACTTTTTTGCGGACTATTTATTATTTCATGGTCATCGCCAGGTATTAGGCATACTGTTTTTTTTATTTCAAAGAAATAGACCCATTATTTTGGAAGAAATCAATACTTTTGTACATAGAGTCCTTAATGAAACATGAAAATCTCAAAATACCAATAAATCCTACAATAATTTTTTATATTTTTTTTTATATTTTTCTAGTCAATGATTCATGGTCTAGTTTCATCCCCTTTCGGGATTGCACTTTATCCAGGGACACACTGTAGATTTTCAAAAATGTAAAAAAAAACTGTTGCATGGACATACTCGAGCGCGTCAGATATTGATAGCATCTATATCCTGTGTATTTTTGAAAATGTACGTATGTTAATCTGATTGTTTCAATGATGGGGGTGGTTGTACGTAAGGGTTGAAAATGAAAAAAAAAATTTCATCGAGCGCGTCAGGTTTTCTAAGGGGATGTTATTTGCACCTAAAAAAAAGCTCTTATATAATAATCTGACGATTTGGATGTAACGCAAACTCGCGGCCCTTATTAGAATGTGCAAAAAAAAATCGCCATTTTGAAATACTCGAGCGCGTCAGATTAAGATATATATGGTTCTTCTTAATGCCCTAGACGTGCTGTCTCATAATCTGACGATTATCTAGAGGGATTCACCTAATCTGAAAATTAAAAAAAATTTATAAATATTTTTTTCCAATCATTGAACTTAATTAATTGAAAAGCTGAAGAAATAGCATGCAAATAAAAAAGCACAGGTTTTTTTAAGTATAATGCTTGTATTTAAAAGAAAATAATTATAAAAAATTCAATTTTTTTGCGTAGTTTTTTTTTAATCATCATCTTCTTCATCGGTAGAATCATATTCGTCCTCTGGCTCGATTCCATCCTCATCCTCCCCATAGCTGCACGCATTAAACTTTACCTATTATTTTTTCTTACTCCGGCTTATCGAAATCGTCAGATTTTATATTTTTCATTATCCTTGAATTATGTTCTTCAAAATAAATAAAAAATTAGCCACGCTCGAGAAAGTCGAGATAATGGTTTTTTTTACAAGTTTGTAACCCTCTTACTTCTCTACGTCACGCGAAAATTGTCAGATTAGTGGAATATACACTTTTTAGCATGTAATTAACTCAACCTACCTTAATCTGACGCGCTCGAGAATTTCTGATGATCAATTTTTTTACTAATTGATCCTTTATCCTTGACAGACGACCATATATATGGGGCTCATATTTGGTGGAGGTACTTTACCTGGTACAAGGTTGTCGCACGGGGGATAAGTTGGAAGTGCGATCCGTTGAATGAAAGAGGGGTATCCAGGGGCACGGTAGAATGTTTATTTAAATGTAAAGTAAAGGCACCTGGTAACAATACAAAAATAAAGGTCTTAGCTAAGGTATAAACGATAAATATAAAAATACAGTAGAAATATAAAAAGAACACTTACTTAATAAATATGTGCCTTTTTTAAATATTTTATGATGATTTATATAATAACATTGAGAATAAGATACTCCGGGTCGTGAAAAACAGAAAAATAATGACGTTTAGGTGCAGCTTCGATGGAATCTGAGGATAATCTGAGCCAGATACGTCCGAACACTGCAGCAAAAGTCAAATACTAATTAAATTTGGAATAGTAGGTGGCCGAAAATAACAAAAAGGCAACGAGGCAAATGCACCTCGTTACAATACCCCGTCTGCCCCGGAAAAAAAAATCCTGAGGGACCTAAGGTCCAGATGGATTTTTTTTCGATGAAGAAGAAATGAGGTGAATGAAGTTGCAGAGTAATGCATGACATGAGTGATAGTAATTTAGAAATGAATTATGTTATTTATAATGAGTATATTACAAGAGAGACGATTTAAACTAACATTCATCTAACAATCATACATCAATCTTCCAAAAAATATACCTTGCATTAGAGTACCATGTAAATAACCATGTCAATACTCGTAAATCGCTCTCAAATTTATTTAATTTGGCATTGAGGCTTATTGCAGTAGCCACCCGCTGATGTTTTGTACAATATATACAAGATGATTGGTATTTAGGCTTGTTACAGTTACCATCCGCTGATATTTTATACAATATAGATATATACAAGACAATATTATATACATTACGTAAGTCACGTATATACGTATTAGAAGAAATTCAACTTGTGTTGTAGAAATACTACACAGTACACAATGTTTAAGAATAATCTCTGAACGAGGTAATATTCCTAATTAGGAAAAAACTGGTAACTTGCTGTGAATGTAGGTACAGCAAAATAAAGTAAATGAGAAAGAAAGAAATAAAGTAAGACAGAAAGGAAGGAAGGAAAGAAGGAAGGAAAGAAGGAAGGAAAAGAGAGAGAGAGAGAGAGAGAGAGAGAAAAAGAAAGAGAGGAGAGAAATAATTAAGTAGAGGTATGAAACTATGATATGTGTGATATAAAATAATGGTAGGCCAAAAAGGGTAATGAATGGTTGGAAAAAGAAAAATAATGTACAATAGGTTAATGCAAGGCCGAAAAAAGTAAAGAGTTTAGATGCCAAATAATTTGTGTCAAAATGGGGGTTGAACAAGTGGTTGTTCTAATTTTCAATTTTGGGAAGATTTAAAATGTTGACATTTGAGTGTCATTGAATTTGTTGACATAGTGTCAATTGCTCACAAAATATTTTAAAATTGTAATAAATTTGTATTTGCCTCAGTGGAAATAGAAAGACGATTAGGTAATTCTATTTGAAATGTGAATTAAATATGTGCGGATTAAAAAGGTTAAAGAAAAGCGAGAAGAATTGCTGAAACCACTGTGGGGCATTGATAAACCTCCTCAATGACTGTACAGGCTATACGGGCTAGATTCGACGAAGCAACGAGTGTCAGCAAGAGGATGCAGTGATTGACGCAAGTTATGACCTGTTGGAAAATGTTGGAACCAGAAGTTGGAAATGAAATTGATCGAAGTCTGAAGTCTATCGTTTTATGACAATTCAGGCTTATTTGGGAGTGTGGGATTCATCGTGAATAGTGACATAGTTAATTTTAAATGTGGTAAATATAACCAGTGTAAATAAAGTTATTAAATGATTTCTGAAACCGTTAGTGCCTGTATATTAATTACAAAGAAAAAGTAAATTTTGTCAAAGATGGTAAGTTTGTTTTAGGTAGAAAGATTGGGTGAGTATGGATGAAGTTATGAGTTAAAAGGTAAATAAGTATAAAAAGTCAAATAATCTAGGCCGAAAGAAGATCGAAAGTGGTGACGGCGATGATGAAATCTTTTAGAATTTGGAACAGGCTTAGTCTAAATTGGTAAAACTAGGTAAAAGAAAAAAAATAGTAATAGTAGCAAATCTTGAGGAACCGGGTGGGTGTCTTCAAGCAGCAGCAGAGTAGCGGTGCGCAGGTTCGGGAGCGTGGGTGGGGTTCTTGACGTTTGGGCGCCAGTGTCGCATTATGTCGCACGATGGGTGGTTTGGGGGGTGCGATCCGTAAGTAAAGTGAAAGAGGGTATCCAAGGGCACGATAGAATTTCGGTTTATTTAAATGTAAAGGAAAGGCACATAATGAATATGTGCCTTTTTTAAATATTTTATGATGATTTATATAATAACATTGAGAATAAGATACTCCGGGTCGTGAAAAACAGAAAAAGAATGACGTTTAGGTGCAGCTTGGATGGAATCTGAGGATAATCTGAGCCAGATACGTCCGAATACTGCAGCAAAAGTCAAATACTAATTAAATTTGGAATAGTAGGTGGCCGAAAATAACAAAAAGGCAACGAGGCAAATGCACCTCGTTACAAGGTATCTCCCTGTATGTTAATCTGCCGCGCTTTAGTAACTCCCGAAATCCCCTCTTGAACTCCCCTACCACGAGCTCAGTATACGCTGCGGTTTTATCCACAGCACTGATTTTCAGCATGGGCCTTTGGTGACGCACGGATTCGGTATACACTGAAAAGAATTGCTAATAGACTGAATAAATTTTAATACATAGTAGAACATGACCTATTTCTGTAAATGTTTATGTTTATCTCATATTTTTTGTGTACGTATTTAGGCAAACGAAAATTTACTTTTGAAACAAGCCAAAACGATATTATTTTGGGCAATAGGCACTTGCCAGTAAAAAAACCAATGAACGTAAGAACGAATGAATGACAGACGCCATTTTTACTGACATGTGATGTCATCATAGAATCGGCCAATCCAGGCCGTTTTCTATACATTAGCTGCAGATACATAATTATCAAATTTTATCTTATGTTTTTTTACTAATAATATTTGTTCTTTAGTTAAAATGCCTTAAAGCCGTTTTAAAACTCATAATTTATACGAATACGTATAAATAATACTGTTTATTCACACTGTCATTAGACTATTATGCAAGGGGAGGATAGCATTGGAGCAAAGAAAGAAAGGTTCATGTTTTTGGATACTCAACAAATAACCCTTGAGTTTGACCTCGAAGGCATATCTGCTGGTAAGGACCTGGTACCTATGTGTGAGGACCTATATGTACCTAAAATCATTGAACCTACCTACTTAGGTCCATGGAACCTTTTACAGTGCAAATCAAACTCGGACCTAACTTAGGTCACACACCTCGCACCTGTGTCCTAGACAGGTAGGCAGAGATCAGAGATCTTTTCCCAATATACTGACAGTCTCGTTCATCAACACTACCAGTCGCCACTCGCTGGTTACGTGCACTTTCTATCTTGCCCTTTTTCTACCTCGCCTGTCAAACCATTTCAAACGCTTAGTTTTGCCGCTTGTCACCATAATCATGTTTACTATCCATTGAGGGCTCGCCAAGGTGTTAAGATAAGTTAAGACATTTGCGAGAAGCTTTCGACGCGGTCGGGCGAAAATTATAGTACTCGTCGGAAGACCTCAACGCGTAGCACGCTCTTCTCGTTTGACATTGTAACTTGAGTGGTTTTGAAATGGTAGATGGCTGGACGCTCTTTGGGTATTTTAGCAAGGAAGTGTAATTATATTTACGACAACTGCACATACATTTTCCACAAGAAAACCTAAACTTGAGACCATTTGTAGTTAATGGCAGTTGTGGATTTAGGTACGTACCTAATTAGAAAGAAATCTAAAATTGTTGTTGAATGACAATTCACTTATAGTATGAATGTCCATATATCTAAGAAGCTCAAGACCCATGAGTGCAATCGCAATGTCAAACATTATTTGATATTCTATAAAAGTAAGAAAATGCAATGCTGCGGCCAGACACGGACGGCAAGGCAGCACAATAATATACCTAGGTACTATAAATAAAAATAAACAGCAATAATACGTATATTATTATACACGTTGAATATAATTACAAAAATCACAGCGTCTTCTACAACAGTAAAATAACTGCCAATTCTGCAGATCAAATTCATCATCATCAAAGGCACGGGCAGTGACAGAAGCGAGGTGTTCAGACAGCGCTCGCCATAGTCGCCCCATACGTAACTTTCGTTAGGCGTTTTCCCCCAAGAGCGGCGCCCGCGCATACCTGCCGCGGCCTTCTCCACCTTACCTGCGCAGAGCTTCCACAGAGCTCGGCGCGCGCAGAGGCGCCACACGTGTGGGCGACTAACCTGGATTTTAGAAGACCTATTAGTTCGTGTGGATTCGTTCGAAAATAACTTGGAATTTTAAGCTTTTGCTTATTCGATTAGAACTGTTTTTTTCGACACTGTAGAAAAGGCTTCTAGGTTTTGAGATAATTCAGTAATATGATTTGTAAACAAAATACGACCGCCTCATTGGTGATTGGTATTGACAGCCTGTAAAGTAAGATTGATTTAGCTAATTTGACCATTTTATTTTTTTACTATAGGTACCTATAACTTGTCTAACAAGCTAAGGTATGTATAATATAAATAATAAATAAACTTGTATTTCATACTACTTATTGTTTACAGCCAACCGGTACAAAAATGTAATTTATAACATATTTGCTCGTAAAGTGGTTGTAATTACACCAATTTCAATATCGTAATGTATCCCATTACGTACTTGTGCGATAATGTGATGTAAAAGGCACGTGTTTTTTTTAATAAAGTTTTAAGATACTCCGTCTAAAAATGAACGATACTTTTAAAAATCTTAGCAAAGAGGTTTTATGTCAAGAAAGTGGTCAATATTTTATGAATAAAATTAACTTTGGGAAATAAAATATAACAAATAAACATTTAATTCTTTAATTTAATTAATTTTGACAATAAATTACAATCTGTAACAAAAACACAAAAATATTAATTTACTTTATTAGTAATACTGGCTGTTTTTGTACCTTTGCCTAAAAAAAAAAGTTGATGCGCGCGCATCGCTTATTTGTGGACAAGTAAAAATAAATCCGCGCTCTTTTTCTTTTCGCTGTATTGTTTTTATTTGAAAATGTCAAGTAGTGATGACACCGCCACAAGTCTTAAACGCGGCGAAAAAGGCTACTCTAAGCCTCTTGCCTGAAAAATCGACCGATAGATACTTACAAGCCTATCAAAATTTCATCTTATGGAAAACAAGCCAAAATGCAAATTCATTTTCAGAAAATGTGTTTTTAGCCTATTTCATGGAACTTTCTCATAAATATAAGTCAAGCTCATTGTGGTGCTACTATTCAATGCTAAAAAGCACTATGAAAACAAACCATGGTATTGATATCAAGTCATACTCCAACTTGCTAGCATTTCTAAAAAGACGCTCAGATGGCCATATGAGTAAAAATTCGGAAAGTATTTTCGGCTGACAATATCAAGACGTTCCTAAAAGAGCTCCGGATTGCCGATATTTAGCAGCAAAGGTCAGTTGAAACTAAATAATTGTGATTAATTTCTTTCACTTTCGTATTTCTTTACTATATAGTTGTTTATACGTTATTTTTATCTCTTTTCAGGTTGCATTAATATTCGGTATAAATGGTGCATGTAGACGTCAAGAGTTGGCAAACATCACAACTAAAGATATCGAGAACCATGGGCGAGTTCTTCTTGTCCAGGTTAAAAACACAAAAAATAAAATTCCAAGGTCGTTCACAATACAGGGCCCTTTTTACGACGTAGTGAAGAAATACGAAGCGCTTCGTTCAACAAAAGCTAATTCCAACAGATTTTTTCAAAATTTCCAAAATGAAAAATGCACTAAGCAACCCATTGGCATTAATAAATTTGGAGCAATGCGGATGGAAATTGCCACTTTCTTAAATTTGCCTGAAGCTCATGAATACACAGGGCACAGTTTCAGAAGGTCCTCGGCTACATTGCTCGCCGATTCAGGTGCGGACTTATTAACACTAAAACGCCACGGAGGGTGACGGTCGAGCAGTGTAGCCGAGGGATACATAGATGACTCGATAAGAAATAAAGAAGACATTAGCTCTCGCATTACAAGGAACATACATTTGGAGTCAAGTGTTGACTTTCAACCATCTACGAGCACACACGCGTACATTCCACCATCGTCGCCGCAGCCGCAACCGCCTCCGCCGCCGCCACCGACGACTGCAGAACTCTTTGGTCTCGTTTCTCCTACTTTCACTCAAGAGAGTGAGAGAGAAACTGGGGAAATTGTAACTAATAATAATAACTTGACAACATTAAAAGTGCCAACTGGCAACGTAACAATCACTTTGAAAAATTTTTCAAATTTTTATAACTGCTTTAACAATTAATTAAAGATTTATTCGTTTAACAAAGTCGGAGTTTTATTAATTTCCTCGTAAATATGTTATAAAACGTCGTATGACATACGTGCGCTTTGAAAATTACAGCCTCTGCTTCCTTATAGCCCTCGCCGATGGCTCGGGCTAGTAATATCGCCTCGGCTGTAATTTTCAACTTACCGCACTTATATCATAATGTACTATTATGAAATTGTTTTTAGAAGTACGTGTATAGTAAAGTAGATTACTAGATATACAATATCTAATTCAGAAAAAGATATGATGGACTTCCTCGGTTGAAATTCCGAAGTGCTCATAATAAAATCAAGGAGTTGAAGATCAGGTCTGCTTTCACGTGACTTAAAATCCCAAGTCCCATTGACAAATTTTAAGCGGATTTTCTAACCATGATAATTATATAATCATATTGCGCTAATTTAAGAAAAACGGAACTTTTAAAGATCACCACGCTACCTTTCGCATGGCTTGGGTGACAACGTTTTTGTCAGTTATTACCAATAATAATAGCATAGATTACGATCATTTTCTTATAAAAGTTATCTTATCGACAGGTCCAACTTACATAACATATATATTAATAATTTCATACGGGTCTATGTTAGACTCGAACGAAATGCACATCAAATTTCGTAAAAAATCGATCCGAGTCGACAAAATGCTGTACCTACCTAGTGTGTATGTATAAGTGTGTATATATCTTATAAGTGTTAAATTATTTTTTGTGTGTGTTTGACTATTGTATTAGGACTATATCCTGTTAAAATAGTAAGCTGTACAAATAAATAAAATAAATAAATAAAACTTGCAGGCCGAAACAGGCCGGATTATCGAGTATTTTCAATATAAAATTTAATTCATTAACACATTTATTCAGGGGACCTTATTGTCTTTATTAATTTCAAATTTTCACATGCAATCAAAAGAATAAATTACCTAAATAAACTCATTAATTGATATGTAATGACATTGCGAAGTAAACATGTCAATGCCCTCAATGTCACGTTGGCGTCATGTCATTACACAGGTGTCACAGGTTCATATTCCGTTATCCATTGTGACCTCTAAGGTCTAAGTTGTTTGATTGTAAGTCAGAGACGTGATAGTTATTTGGGTAAATAAGATTTAAGAGAAATATCTACTAGTGAAATATGTAGGTAGCTCTGAAAGTGTTTGTTATGAATTGATGATATTATGGTTGTGGATATACGTCATAACTTTAGACAAGCAAGTTATTTTTCTACAAACTCTGCATCCTGCAGTCACATCACAATCTGGCCAGGAAAAACAATACTAAAATAGAGCTCTATAATAGTGAAAATGAGGAGTTCTTATCAGATTATTTACATTAGGAAAAGGCCAATATAAAATGTACCCGAAACCTCCCGGCGTGCGTGCATGCAACGACTATGGACACATTTTTCTTTGACCTTCTAGCTGCTACCAGATAGTGCGTTTTTACTCGTATTGCATTATCGTCTTATTTTGACAATTTGTTATGAAAAATATTAATAATATAATATAAGCCTAATTAGTCGCTGGCAGTATCACGCAAGGTTATCAACGCAGAGGTCATGGCTTTGGCCAGAGCACAATGATTTGCACAAATTGGCGCAGACTGGATGTTTTTCCATTTTTGGTCAGGAAACCGTCAGGACATTCCCAGTTTGGGACACAGGCTAGTGATTGTGTCGTGTCTTTGTTATCTATTCAAATTAAAAAATGACAAATTCAAATATTTCTTTATGAACGTCAAAGTTGTTAGTTTCACTACTAATAGATTATGTAGAGAAGAAGCTAAAAGAGATACTCCACATTTATTATTTTCAAAACAGTTGCAGCTTACTTAAGAAATTGTCAAACTTCAAATTTTGGTGGAACCCCCGTGGTGGAGTATGGCCTATACCTTCCTCAGGAAAGAGACCCGTGCCCCTCGGTGGGGACATAATGGGCATACTCCAGATTTATTATTTTCAAAACAGTTTCAGCTTACTTAACAAATAGACATATAGATGACAAATTTTGACATTTAATGTCTGGTGTTAAACAGTATATTAAATATATTCAGAGGAGAATTGTGTCTAGGAGACATATCCATGATACATGAGTAAAAAATTGAAGTTTGACAATTTCTAAAGTAAGCTGAAACTGTTTTGAAACTAATAAATGTGGAGTATGTCCATTATGTAAAACTAAGTACCAACTTAAAAAAGTAGTGCATTCTCCAGCATACGCATATTAATAAGCCAGACATCAGCTAAACCGAAGCCGTCTAAAATCCATCAACTTACGATGATGACTATAAAATCGTACACAAGTCAACCTGGCGAAGGCGCGCCCGCTCTACGCGATCGAAGCTCTACGCGCTGCGCTCGCGCACGCACGACACGATAGAAGCGGCCGCCTCGCCGCCTCGCTCGGCACCACCGGCACGGCACCGGCAGTCCGCCATGAGAAGCCTGCGCGGCCGGTCGCGCCGCGAGTGATGCGCGTGCAGCATGCACCCCGCGTTTGTGTGCCTCTGCGTGGCGCTGGCGTGCGCGTGCGCGTGGCCGCCGTGCGACGCCGCGCGCGCGCACCGCACGCACCACCTCCTGCCGGCGGCGGCGGCGGCGCGCCCGCACCTCGCCCACAAGCAATCGGAATTTGTGAAGGGGAAAAGTAAGTGCCTCCAGACCTGTGCGACGGCGCCCGCCCGGGAGGCTGTGTCGTGTGTGGCTTCAGGGGATGTGTTTTCCGTGTGTTGGTGAGGCTCCGACGGCTTTGAGTTTTGTTAGGAGCGAGAGGACTAGCTCTAAAAGTTTGGTGGATGTCCGCTAAGTCCTGCTAAGCTGCCTTTCAAAGGTGGTCGTGTAATTAGGATATTATTTTATAACCACGCCAAAAGGCTGTTACCTACTTATGTTTATGGATCCATTGCTTCGTGATTTGTACACAAACAAACCAAAAGTTGGTGTGGTACTAAAGTGAGAAGTAACATTGGACCTCTGTCCGATTAGACAACGATGAATTTGCATACCTAGACGATTACTCCAATCACACTGAGCGGCTACCCACCGACCCCATCTAAAATGATCATAATGGGTAATTGGAAAACAGAACATTAACTTCGAAGCCGGTCTACCGCAGGCAAAGTTTAAATGCCTCCAGAGATTTCGGTTGTAAACCGAAACAGTTAAAATACCTGCGTAATAAAAGTACGCAATAAAAGCTCCCCAAGCAAATAGGATCGGGTCTAGCACAGACTAATGCTCTCTGCTGTTGTAGAACAAACAAGCTTATCTTGAGGCAACAAACCTCGCCTTATATAGAGCGCGAGCTGCATTTAAGGTGAAACATTGAATAACATTGTTCAAAAGGTGAGCTTTGGATTAATTCAGTAGTATTTTTCAGTTGCAATCGAAAAAAACATTTAATTTTTCCATCTGGATAGTCAATAGAAATGATAAATAACGACGGGCTAAGAGAACTCAAATTATGATATAAAAAAATGAGTATCAAAGCCCTATAAAATGTTTTCAATTACGTTTATATTATGTATAGTCAACGAGTCAATCAAGCTTTACATTCGTGCACTCTGTAAGTTACCTACATTGAGGGGACTTTGTAACTAAAATGTTTAGGTTAATGTGCTGTTGACTGTACCTGGTACGGGTTGCTATGTATACATAGTTTTATGTAAGGCATATGAATTGTCAAAACTGATGTTTGCGTGTCTATTGTGAAAGCTAACGTATCGCCTATAATTTTGACTTAAAAAATTAGTCGAGAAGATAATTTTCGGCAATTATTGCCAACTGAGTTCAATTATCTCTACTTAGGAGCATTTGTTCCTAACCCGGGACTACCTTTGGCTATTCGTATTTGCGTAACCGCCGACGAGTTAGAACGCATTGCAGGTTTTACAAAAATCCGTTCTTAAGGATCGTCAGATAAATGGATGGTCGATATTTGTGAAATACGCGTGGCCTTTATGATGACCTGTGCGCGGTACTATCTTTGGTCGCCTGAAGTCTTGCGCCGAATCGTTGGTAGGTTATCGCAAATAACCCATCCACAAAGCGCTTTCAGTTTGGATTGTAAACCGCCAGCACTATTTCCTGGCTCCGTACTCTCGATGGCAATTCAGTCACCTTGCGTTACAATTGAGACCATTTCAAAAGATCAAACTTGCGTTACAATTATAATTGAGACCTTTTCAAAAATCAAAGCAGAACTAACTTAAGTTACTCTGAACCCCAAACTAATAATTCAGGGTGAACTTAACACATCATAATATTTGTACAGTAATAAAATAAAAATTAAACGCGCACACAGAAAACTATTACATGGCTCAAGTAATTTATTTAAGATAAAATAAACCTACATTATTATAGGGTAGGGCTAGGGTATCCTAAGATAAGATAAGATAAGAATATTCTTTATTGTACCAGGAAAAACATTAATACAGAACATTAACAATAAGATGCAGTACAAGAGGCGGCCTTATTGCTTAAAGCAATTTCTTCCAGGCAACCGACGATGGAAAGATGCTGACGGAAAAGAGAGAGACGGGTAGTCGGTGCAAATAAGAACATAGAATAAATACTTATTATCCTAGTGTGGAACCAGAAGCAAAGTATGTGTTTGTATGTAAATGTTTATGTTTGCTTATTATTTAATGTTTTGATTGTATTTAATTATTTCGTATAAATACAAAAGTTTTCACATGGATTTGGATAATAAAGTTTTTCTAAAAATCTAGCTAAAATAAGACTTTCTGATGAAATCTAACCCCGCGCCACTTCTTAAATGTGACCCATTTAAATAGAATTTTAGAAGAATTTTACTAAAACGCTATTTAACCCACACTTAACAATGTATGGCAAGACAGCCCAGTTTAATCCTAGTTAGTTTTATAACCAAATCGTTTAATTTAGACGTTAATTCTGACTTATCTAGGTAATTGAGGCGTCACTCTGAATACAATAACATCAAGAGTGGACGGGCAGTTCCGAGTATTTCGCGGCAACGCCACTCGACACTGTTTTGACCCGAAAGGCCTATGCTCGCCACAAGGGGGCATTGTTTCATGTTTGCTAACCGTATTTTTGTTATAAATTATTACTTTATTGGGTTTCCGACACGTACGCTTGGCTGTACCTCGTAGCATCTATTCTTATCAAATTTCTCAGAAAAGAGCGTGACAGTTACTTGTATTTGCCTAGTGAGATTCTCAATTCAGGAACCGGCCATTACAATCCTTTTTTAAAAAAAACCGATTTCATCAAAACGGGACTTAATGATGCCTAGCGCGGTATTAAGATAGGTCTTAACTAAATTATGATTTATAAAGTCAAATCCACGCTAGCGCCCTCCACAATTACTAAACATAACATAACATTTAAATACAGGCACATACATTGCTTCTGGCCCCACACTAGGATACCCTGTGTCGTGGGACCCAGAAACAGCGACGTCACAAACATGTAAACATCCAAGACCAGCAACATGCAATATTAAATGCCCCCTAAACCTTAATCTAAAGCTTATTCCAACTTCTTATAAATCAAGAAAATTTAAAACCACCACATAAAGCTTTAGTTAAAAACACTCTAAGAAAGTCTTTACTTTTTTATAAATAACATCATTAGTTCATCACCAATCCGGACTTGGCACCCGTGGTGGAGTATGGCCTATACCTTCCTCAAGGAAGAGACCCGTGCCTCTCGATGGGGACATAATGGGTTGATGATGATGATGATGAACCTCATTAGTTTATAGCAATTAAAATAGCTCGGAAGTGTAGCGTAAGTAAAGTAAGTCTTCTTATCACTCCTCCGCTATCTAATATAAATTAAACAACATAACTCTACGACAAAAGCTCTTATTACTACCGCTGTAGAAGGTTCACAATGAATTACCTCTATCTTGGTAGCTAAACCCCTTAACGGCTCGACCAATGAGGTCACCAAAATTCATGTCAAAAAATGTTTAAACGCATAAATTCCATCATAAATTGTAATACTAGAAAAACTTTCAATAAAAAAATTATTACATAATACTTACTAAAAATGTCGATCGACTCAGAAACGTATTTCAAACTGAATCTCGCTGCATCCTTACTTGTGTAATGTTGAATATTCGCAGAGCCTGCAGGGATAAAAAATATACTCGACGAGTACAATAATCTCTCATACAACCTTAGGATCTCGTATCCTTGTTACACGCACAGTACACGCATCTCCTATCCTTGTTTCACTTAAAGAGGAGCTAGACCCTTCGTTTACCTCTCAGACTTTCGAGACAAAGTGATACATACATACATAAGCTGACGCCTGTATCCCAGAGGGGTAGGCAGAGACCAGGGACTGCCACCTGCCACGATCCTGACAAATCACTTTCGTTTCATCGACATTCATTAGTCGTTGCATGCACGCACGCCTGTTTCGGGTACTTTTTATCTTGCCCTTTGCTAATACATTCCCTTGTTAATTTCTTCCCCACGTAATCTATTTATTGTAAAACTAACAACTTTGACGTTCATAAAGTAAACATTTTGTGTTTTATTATGAATAAAAAAATTGGATTTGAATTTGGTCGAAGAGATGTGATGTCATATTTTGTATGTATTAGTTTTTGTTTCCCCCACTAGTTTGTTTAAACATCTGAGCCATTATTGTAAGACCTTTTATCAAATACTTAAAAATGGAGCTACGTTTATCGAACGTTATTTTAATTATATGTTGTATATAGTTGTGTAATTGTTCTCTGAATACTATCACGAGGTAGTTGAACTACTCAAATGTTCAGGTTTTCTCACGATGTCAGTTTTTAATCGTTAGCGCCATTGGTATTATTGCTACGATTAGACAAATATCGCTTAGATATACTAATATCTCAAAAAGGTTTCCTTAAGCTACGGTATATTATGACCTCAACATACCGGTGCGTTCCTAGAAAATCTATAATTGCTGACGCCTAGCGAGTTTCTCGAAATCGTTAACAAATCACTCCGTGTAAGAGGTTTGCACAAGATCCATTAGTTAATATTATCTAGTAAATACTAGCACTTCTCCAGAGCGCCGGCCGGCCGCCGGCCGGCTGGGTTTGTACAAGAATTTGCGTATTGGAAATATAGGCAACGTACAGTCGCCTGGAAAATTCTGCCTTTGATTTGTTTTAAAACAGTTTCCTAAAATCCTCTCAAATAGATGTTTTGTAAGTGTTTTGACTTTTGCATGTGATTTTAAGGTAGCGTGTAAGGGTTTGTTTCTAAATTAAGAATTTCGCTATGTAACTATTTATAGAAAATTTCTCAGAAAAGAGAGTGACAGAACGTTACTTAAGTATTTACTTAGTGAAATTCACGATTTCGGAACCGCCCCTACGGCATCTGTTTTGCTCTTCTGATATCACTTCGAAATAATCGGCGTAAACTCCTCCCAAGTTAACTTCATTTCCATTCGCCTGTACGCAGATACCGAACCATTCTAACGGTTCAAATATTTGTTGATCGGCGGCCGGTTCCTCTTTGCCCATGTGAGTACGTGGCTGAACCCACCAAGTGGACTGAACCCACCAAGTGGACAGTGGACACAGATGGCGCGGTCAACGGTTCTTAATACGAAGAAAAAATAATAATTAAAAAAAAAGTAAACACGCCACAATAACAAAACACAAACCAACCACGAAAAATATACTACTCGTACACAACATTTATAAAAAGAAAAGAATACAGAAGGTCACGGCGTGTCACTGCAGTTATAAATGGCAGCTGACTCAGCCATTTGCTGAAGTTCCAGCCTTCAGCGCTGATTTTCAGTCAATACCAGGAGCTACCCCGCGAGCGCTCAGACTGCGGTGTCGTACAAACGTGAAAAAAAATAATAAAATACTCTAGCTCATAGTGTCGAATGAAAGCTTGACATAGATTAAGCTTGTATGTTGTTGAAGACTTAAATTTCCCAGCTTTTACAGCCCGTTAGGGGCCGTCCATTAATCACGTGATCTTTTTTAAAACATTTTTCAACCCCCCTCTCCCCCTTGGTGATACATGGTGAGGTTTAAGACTACCCCCCACCCCCCACCCCCCACCCAACATCACGTGTATTTTTCGTATCTACAAAAAATCAATGAAAAAATAAATACACGTGATATCTTACCACACCCGCCCTCCCCCCTTGTGACATTTCGTGATTTTTGTCAAACCCCTCCCCCCACTTTCAAGCCTCACGTGATTAATGGACGGCCCCTCATGCTGATTACGAAATTAAAGGAAGGTTATAGTCTATGCAGAAATGAGGTAACCCAAAGCACGAGGGAGGCCTATGTCCTACATAAGGCGTCAAATGACTGATTAGATTAAATTAGATTAGAACTTTAATTAGATTGGAATTATTGTACACACCAGAAAAAAACAAACAAATACATTATGACAGACAGACAGATGTCGATGAACATCCTACAAAATATCTATGAACAAGGTTATTTGAAAAATGCACATTTCGTAAAATAAGTCAGTGCTCATTAAAAAAAAGTACAACTTTTATTTGATTCGATTTTACCAACGACCTCTTATAATCAAAATGTCGTTTCGTGCATTCTTAAAAATGTCCACCTCCGTTCTTGCACCTCTCTATTGGCAGTCTATCGCAACGTGAAGATTTTAAAATAATTTTCTGCGCTATCGCTGTAGTGCAACGTGCGCGTGTTGTCACTATTGGTCACCTCGCAGCTTGACTTAATGCAGGCGGTCTACAGATCACCACAGCCTTAGCGGTTGGCGAGATCATCGTCGTATTGATACAGCTTTCTCTGAGTGGCCGTTGGCGGCTGTGCAGGCATGCCGAGGTGCCTTTGCTACTCTGACTAGGCTTATAATAGTCATAAGCTTATATCATATTTGGCTGTGTTGGAACTGCGGTCAGGTCTTAGATTCTAGTCATGAGCTGTGGTTACTGTAATGAAACTCAATGCATTTGATACGTCAAATCTAGTTCTAAACTTTGGCAAAAGCCCGTTAAGGCGCTTACCAAGAGAGAGGTCGTCGGTTCGATTCCCACTGGGGGCCGCCGTACATTTGTACAAGTGGCCTCAGTCTGGGTGTTTTCCATGCTTGTAATATCCTTGCCTGGTTACCATAGCACAGAGTATCCTAGTTTGGGATCAGGTCCAGTGATTGTGTAGCGTGGAAATTATTATTATTATTAAATTTATCTATTGTAAGTGCACATATGTACAATATAAAATTCTAATTAAAAAAATCATAATAAAAACATACTTTCATGACGATATTGGTAACATAATTATAGAAAATACTAACCAATAGCAATATAGACTCACAGGATCATTATATACTTATCTAATAAAAACAAAATGTTTATGATTGTCAAAGTTGTTAGTTTCACAAATAATAGATTCTGTGAGGAGAAGCTTTTTCTTTTCAAAACAGTTTTAACTTAATTAACAAAATTTTCAAACTTAAAAATTATTACTCATGGATGCGTTGAATACTTACTAGACACAAATTCTCCTCTGAATACATTTAATACTAAGCTACCGTTTAACAGCAGACATCTTTGTCTTCGAAATAATCGTTGATTTTATAATAAGCAGCCACAGAGCGTGCCTAACACTTTTCTTAAACACCAATGGTAACTATAATACGAGTATATCTTGGGGAATCTTGTGTAGAACCTACAGTGCCCCATAAAAAATAGATAAAGTCCGATTTTTTTTATTTAAAAACAAATAGGTAGAAAGGGTCCTAAAAGTCGAGTAGCTAAGCCGCGCTTAAACAGGGCAGTCGATCGATGTTACAAGACTTTTTTCACAACCGGTTTAATGTCGTGCTTCTAGTTACAACCCTGTTAATTCTCAACGCTTGACGCTGAAGCACCTTCTGGGCAAAAACTTAATGGTTTTATTATTTTCCCTGTGTTTCGGTTTGTTTGACCTCCACAAGCTGCGTACCTATTATTTTTAGCTATACTCCGTGCCACGAGTCGAACTTCTAGGGAACTTAACAAATACTTGCATCGAATTGGTCAACGCACGCCGCTAGGGATAAGCGGAACAATAAGCAAAGACGGTCTGTTTCATAGGGTAGGGCAATGCACGTTTGGGAGCTCGTCTTGTGGAGTGGAGTGTATCTATCATTTTAATACAAACCACTTTTGACAGGTTTTTTTTCCTGTCATCTTACGCCAACCCCATAGATCTGTTGTCAATTGTAGTAATTGAATAATTTTTATTTAATTTCGTCCATTGCCATCTAATAGCAAGTGATTGCTAGCCAATGTGATTGATCTAATGGGATCAATCACATTGGTCTAATTGTGTAATTGGACCATTCCATTGCGGCAGGTAGTAACATTTTGTCTCTGCTGACCCCCTTCGAGACCCTTATATTTACCCACAAATTGTAAATGTAGTCGAACGACATTATATACGTTTACGAGTAGACGGAGGGCGTATCGTATTTTACCCAAATATTTGTCGATCTTGAAAAGTCAACGCGGAAGTTCATAACGTTGCTTTGCTTACCGATAAACGACAACGTTGGCCCTCATAGTTCTACGAGGCGAGATTTTCGGACAATTCTTATTGAGTTAGTAGTAATCAGTGCTAGTATAGCATTTATTCGAAATTAATTAATTAATTCTGATATTCGAATATTAGAATTTATTCATCATCATCATCATCATCAGCCCTCATCTGCCTCATCAATGTTGGGTACAGGCCTTTTCCCAATCACGCCATACCTCGCGGTCTCTCGCCATTCGCATCCACGGGGCCCCGCTGACCTGGCCACATCATCCGACCATCGCATCGGGCTGTTGGTCTACCGACTTACCGCTGCCAAACGACTGATTGAATAATCATTAGTTATTCTTTAATTCCCTAGACAGGTGTGTTTTGATGATAAACGCTGGCGAGAATGCCTTTGACTATGCCTCCTCAATATGCTAATGAAACCTTCAAGAAGGTATCATTCTCTCATTTCTTAGCCCGTAACACTGGAAAAGATTTTTCGTGAGTTTGTTTATATAGCAATGTTGAGTAGCAATTTATTATGAATCTTTCTTAATGCTAAAGACATAAAGTTGTAAACAGATTACCAGTTAATGCTATGGTAATTCTTGCTCTAGGTCTTTTTCATAATATTGAAAATTCTATTTCCAGTATATTGTGGTTTCTACGATAAAACTGGTTTATGGTTTTAAATCATAGATTAAATCGTCCATATACCTCATAAATATTCTGAGCCCAGCAGCTTAGCTGAGACGAGGGCATATTTATATTTCTGCTTAGTTTCATTACTTACATTTATCACTTACTTTAAACGACATCCATGTACCTTCTCAATATCTCAATTTGGTTCTTACCATTCTACTGTACTAAAAGCTAATACTATCGCCTGTTAGCTTTCGCCTTCAAATACAAAAGACATCAACGGGGTGAGAGCTTCTTTCTTTAGTTACGAAATGACAAAGTACCTGTCAAATAGTCGTAATAAGCACATAAGTTCGTACCAAGATACAGGTAAGCAGTCTGCAGAAATCGTTAAGATACGTTTGTCCAGTTGTTTGGTTTATATAGATTTATTCATTCATGTTTTAATTCGAAAAATATTTACTTTCTTGACTTTGATGCTATTACAGTTGAAAGAAATTAAATATACATACACCACATTTTAAGCTGAAGCTCGAAAGTCAACCCTATATTCTTACTATTAAGAACGAAATCCAGCACAATCTTTAAAACTTACGAGTATGTTCGTATTTCGCCCGTCCATAGAAAAGACATCAACGGGAAGAGGGCAACTTTCTTTCGAGATATTTTTGTAACCACGATTTCGCTTGCGATTTTTTCGCGCAATAAATTTATTTATTTATTTATTTATTTGACATACAATAAGAACTTACAGTAAAACCAAAACGCTCTTAATGTTACTTAAATATTTAACACAATAATTAACTAGGTACCTAAGTGTAATCTTTATTTTTTTAAATTTACTTGTCTTGTTAAGATTCTTACGTAGATACATTCTACCAGTGCAGTGATTAAGCCCCATAATAAGTGCCTGTACATAAGAATGCAGTTAAAATGATTATTATAATGTGTAGGCAGAAAAACTGAGACAGAAGTTGTGTTTGGACTGTTCCTATTTGTTTGTTCTGTATTCTACAGAATACAAAGTTTACGTACATATATTTCTTAAATATATGGAAATACTAGCTGCTCTCGAGACATCGGCCGCGTGGGATTGCAAGAAAAAGTTCCTTTATTTTTGGGCATTTCTATTCGCGTGTTGAATCACATCGCGATAACACGATTAACATCTGAACATACAGTCTTTCATGATAGTCTTATGCACACAGGGTTAAAGCAGTTTGACTTTCACACATTATAATCATCTCTTACCCCGTAATTATAGAATAGAATAGAGAACACTTAAATATACGTAAAAAAGGAGATTTTTTTTAAGAAAAGGTATTTCTTAATCTAAGACTTAACCTACAGACGGCGGCCTTATCACTAAAAGTGGTCTCTTCCAGACAACCTTTGGATGGATTATATTTATTGTTTGAAAAAAAAGCCTAACCTAACCTAAGTATTCGGTAAACTTAGGCCGAATGATTCAGTACAATTTCACGATATTTTCTAATAAAATATGCTAAGTTTAATTTTTGTTAAAAGTACCGATGTTTAATTTGTGTTTTTTCTGGTTTAGTAAAGAATATTCTTTTGTTACCCGAAACTAGATGAAGCGAAAGTGAATTGTCAGGATCGTGGCAAGTGGCAGTCACTCGTCCTACCCCTCTGGGTTACAGGGCGTGAGGTTATGTGGGTATGTATGTAAGTTTAATTTCAATCAAAGCTTTTTGCCGTCTTTTTGTCGCAATTCGCTCTATAAGACCAGATTCCGATACGTATTCGACTTAATGAGTTGTAAATAATATTTGTTATTTACGTGCGTTTAGACTTTGCCCCCTATAATGGCCGGCTTCCACCTTGAGGTAAGTAGCTTAGCTTACTAGTGAAATATGAATAAGAACAGAAAAATACTACATTGATTTAAGTACTAGTATTTTGATTACAACACATTTGTAAGTTCTCATGCATTATGATATTTCTCAAGAGATTTATCAATATCATAGGAACTCCCAAAATATAAACACGTGTCATGAATAATAAAACATTAAAATATCACTCCACTTATTGGCACTAACCCCCACCTTCTCCACGTCACCTGTTGGTTGGCTAGAATAAAATACTATTTAGTATTAAGCCCGCCAATTGTACAATTTTTACTGGTACAATAAAGAATTTAATAATAATAATAACTTCCACACAACACATCACCTTGACCTGGTCGCAAATTAGGATACCCTGTGCTTTGGTAACCAGGGAAGGACAAACATCGAAAAACCTCTGAAGACATTTGTATAAATGTACCTGGTTTGTTTGTGTCCTGGTACACTACAAACATGGACAAACACCCAGACTCAGGCCATTTATACGGCGGCCCCAGTAGGAATTGATGCCATGACCTCTGTCTTGGTAGGTAAGCGCCTTAATGGTCAGGCCAATGAGGTATTTCTATGCTACTGTTTAACTTACCTGCCCCAAAAGATCACCTCAGTTCACGATCAGTTCACCTCGTGGACGAAAAATAGTATAAAATAATTTCCTTAACGCTCTCAAAATGCCCCTTCGCTCAACATTTCACCACGGACGGAAAACTTTTTTAATTTCGAAACAGCATAAAACGTCCTACGCCAAAACCTAAGCCTGACTCCCACCGGTCGCCGGCCGCGGCGCATGGCCACACACCCGTTACCGGCCCGCTACGTAGCGCGTAGCTTGTACTAATTTGTGAACACACGAGCGCAGCAATGTAAGTCGTACTACAAGGAATGCCTGTGAAAGGGGCCCGCGGATCAGCGCCTCGGTGCGCGGTAAGAACTGGTTGGTAAACTTCAGAATGTAAGCGATTGTCGAGGAACAAAAACAAACCCAACCACCCGCCTTTAACGATGCCGAGTGCCGTTGGTAGGGCTGGATTATACAACAGGAGGTTGGTCAGTGCCTTCGTAACTTGGTCCGGTTGGAGAGCAATCTTTTCTTAAATCGTACGTTTGAAGCGTACTTTTAATGGCTGGAAAATTGTTCCGAGCTACTTTAGTACCAGTTGGCAGTAGTAGAAATGAGGCAAAAGAGTGAGTAGTACATAGTTGATGTGAATATTGTCATTATATCCGGCATTAGATTAACTAGATCGATAATATTCATACCGTACTTTCATGTAGTACAATAATAAGCACTTCTGCTGTATTTTACAAACGTCGACAATTTAGTTGAAACACGTCAGAGCTGTATCCGCAAAACCATAACATTCCAAACAAAGTAACGGTTGCCAATACCACAATACTATCGCGGCTGTCATCACACGACAGATAATTGGGTCGACCGGACACCGCGGTACAACCCACTCGGTTCCAATATGCATATGACACAAGCAAAGACCAAATTATGAGATGACATCTACAACAGCCTGGGTGTTAGCGTGGGAGGCAGCCCGGCCGAGTTAAAACGCCACTGAGTTCGTCTATTTTGACGGAGAGAAACGGCCTTGCGCTTTCGGTCGACATATGTCACGTATGGGTGGCATTTTGGAAAGTTTCGCCGGCTTGGATGTCACAGTGATATAACGCGGTCTGCGACAAGGCTGGGTTTCGAAAAACATTTTTATGGATATTCTTCATATAAGGCACTATTACTTTTACTTCTCTAAAGGGTTTATTGCGACTCTGTTTATAAACTGGTAGTAAATACAGCCAGCCGTAACAAAATGCTTAAGAGAAACTGCCGCCGGGGCAAATCTTATTCCTTTAGATTACAGAAATTCATAAAATCAATTAAATACTAATATGTACTATGTATGAAACTATAAAAATCAGCAGCAATATGTCATAACACGCTTTTTGTAGACTTATCCTTTCTGAAACATAGCTTCATGTTTATAAACTCGATGGTTGGAAAGCAAGCCTAGCTAGGTTCCAGTTGAGCGGAATATTCAACTAGATTCGAAGGTAGCACTTATCGCCCGCGTTCTAAGTGCGATAATAGGACTAAACGGTTTATTTGGGTGACGCTGACACAAGGCAAGCCAACGTGGGCAGACCGATGTGTCGCAACCATGCCAAAGGCCGAAGCCTTCTGACAAACCTCTTTAGATAAAAACGAGTTATTTCCAAGTAATCCAAAGTGAATTAACATTCTAGATGTAAGTACCGAGGAAGATAAAGGAAGTTTTTTTTTTATTATGCAGAAGTAGAAGTAGGGATGACGGTGTGTGTGTCTTTTGTCTTGTGTCTTTTGTAGATGTTTTAATTTATGCCATGACACTACATAAACATTTACACACAGGCACATACATTGCTTCTGGCCCCACACTAGGATACCCTGTGTCGTGGGCACCAGAAACAGCGACGTCACAAACATGTAAACATCCAAGACCTGGAGTTTTTTTTTTCTCTCCAGCCGGGGATCGAACCCGGGACCTCTCGCATGGTAAGCAGATGCGCTAACCGCTACGCCACAGAGGTCGTCACTGGACATTTGTCCGTGTAGAATAAAACAACATACTAAAATGTGTGTTTGCTAATCTACCTACTTGAAGAAATATTGTGACACTAACACTATGGACTTGTTTCGAAATAAATATATTGAATTGAATCGTATTGAATTTAGTGCTTAGAATAGAGTCTGTTCAATCCAGTTCGTCTCCTTTTATAATTATGAAGACTAGCTGACCCGGCAAACGCTGTTTCGCCATATGGCCACGGCGGCGGCGTGGACCACCCTTATTACTTAGGGCTATGAAAAATACAGGACAATCTATTCTAAAACCTACCCAATATACAACATATAAAATTCCATTAAAATCGGTCAAGCCGTTTCGGAGGAGTATACGCACTAACACTGTGACACGAGAATTTTATATATTAGACTAGCTGACCCGGCAAACGTTGTTTTGCCAGATAGGGGTATGAAACATAGATAAAAACCTAGTTTCAGACCTACCAAATATACACATGAAATTTCATCAAAATCGGTCCGGCCGTTTCGGAGGAGTGTGCGCTCTAACACAGTGTAACTAACAACTTTGACGTTCATAAAGTAAACATTTTGTTTGTACTATGAATAAAATATTTGAGTTTGTGACACGAAAATTTTATGTAGGTATTAGATTATAGGAATAAGTTTGGGCTAGTCAACTCTTTGCACCTTTCAGCCAAAACCCGATACTAACCAAGTACTCAACCTGTACATTTTTGGTGAGCCCTTCGGCTCACCACACTAATGGGGTTTCATTGTTATTTTCAACGTCATAACGCAACTGATTACAAGTCGATTAGAAATGTCTTCAAAATGAAATGTAAACAGTTCACCACTCCTCCCATGAGACAATTCCTGTTAGCTAGCGATGCAACGTCCATAAAGTGTTGGCGATCTTCGGCGAGGTAACCCTACACTCCAAAACTTGTGACCACAAAAAAACCCGACATCGTCGTAGAGCTAGCCAGGTAAAATATTCTTTTCACCTTGACGCTACCTACACTTCTAAAGAAAAAACCTTTTGTGTTCCCAAAGATGTGCCTTTCTATAGGCGAGATAAAGAAAAAATATCCGTCTGCAATGAAACAATGAGAGCTTAGGGCGAGCGTGCGCCGCGACATAAAAAAATGACGACTCGAGAAATTATTGTGTTTTAGTCATGTTTTCTTTTTGCAGAGACTATCTACGTAGCTGGTACATGCTTGAACTATAAACTTTATTCCGGATACATATACTTGACTTTTTTGTCGGAAGAGTCCGACCAGGTTTCGATCTGATTTGCGGAACTTAATCATGGAGCGCAGAGACGGAGCTCGCGTCGTCATGCGAAAAAAGTTGTCTAGTAACGTCTAGTTCAAAATGCTTGAACTAAATAAAGAACTAAACTATCCTGCAACTTAACTATATGTGTTTTTATGTTCCTATAACTCTACAGTACACCTATTGGATTCTAAACAGCAATATTAAAACTAAAAAATCCACTCAAAACGATGGAACAGAAATCTGCAGCCAAATTAAGGCATAGATCATTTGCGAGGAGCATTCTTACTAATCGATGAACCATTAGTCTAGCGGTTATTTTTTTATAAACAAAACGTAACGTTGGTGAGGTTGAGGCTGCGCCCACGCCGCCGCCCCCGTGCTGGCGTACAGGCCTTCGCGCGTCGACTTTCGATCCGCGGCTGTTCTGAAGCTCGCTCTACATTCTCGAGCGAGAACACGCGAGAACGATATTCATTGCGTTTATATAGCAAATAGTTTTATGATTATCCTAAGAGTGTGCGCCAGTGTACACCGTTCTCGCGTATTCTCGCACGAGAGTGTGGAGCGGGCACAAGATGGAGAGACAGACCTCTGCCTTGAACGCCTTATGTAGAGAACTAGACTTACGGATGATTTGTAGTCGGGCCTAGTGTAGAAAGTGTAAGACAATAGGGATAACTGCACCATATAAAACAATTATAGACATTCTGAAATCAACTCCACCGATTCGGAAAGTTGCCTAGAGTCCTTCTGAACTTATTTGAACATAGTAATTAACGTGATTTTTCTCTTTATTTCTAGTATGCATCGGGACAAACGGCCGCATGTCCCACCCGTCGAACCCGGACATCCACTACCGCAATCTGAGAGATCGCTTCACGAACTGCACCTACGTCGACGGCAACCTGGAGCTGACGTGGCTCCTGAACGACACGATGGACTTATCCTTCTTGAAGTACATCCGCGAGGTCACCGGCTATGTCCTGATCTCCCAAGTGAAGGTGCACAGGATAATCCTGCCGCAGCTTCAGATCATCCGAGGACGAACGCTGTTCAAGTTGAACGTAAGAGAAGAAGAGTTCGCTCTCATGGTCACCTTGTCCACAGCTTTTACGCTAGAGCTACCAGCTCTAAGAGATGTTTTACGAGGTAGTGTCGGCATCTACGACAACTACAACCTGTGTCACGTCAAGACGATAAATTGGGACGAGATCATCACTGGCGCGAATGCGTCGTACGTGTACTCTTATAATTATTCTGCTCCGGAGAGAGATTGCCCGCGCTGCCACTCTAGCTGCGAGGCTGGCTGCTGGGGCGACGGACCCGAGAACTGTCAGAAGTTCTCCAAAACTAACTGCAGTCCGCAGTGCGCTCAAGGCCGGTGCTTCGGTCCAAACCCCCGAGACTGTTGCAACACGTTCTGCGCCGGCGGCTGCACAGGCCCGCTGCCCAGCCAGTGCCTTGCCTGTCGGAACTTTTACGATGAAGGCACCTGCTCCCAAGAGTGTCCGCCGATGCAGATCTACAATCCCACGACGTATTCTTGGGAGCCAAACCCAAATGGGAAGTACGCCTATGGAGCCACGTGTGTACGCAACTGCCCCGAGCATTTACTGAAGGACAGTGGCGCGTGCGTGAGGAGCTGTCCTCCCAATAAGACGGCAGTGAACGGAGAGTGCATCCCCTGCAACGTAACGTGCCCAAAGACCTGCAGAGCAGAGAATCCGATACACTCAGGGAACATAAACAGCTTCAAAGACTGCACAATCATCGACGGCTCCGTTGAGATCCTAGAGATGACCCTGACAGGTTACCAGCAAATCTATCCAAACTTTTCTTTTGGCGAGAGGTACCCAAAGATGGATCCAGATAAGCTCGAGGTATTCTCAACTGTCCGCGAAGTCACTGGTTACTTGAACATCCAAGCCCATCATCCAAACTTCACCAGCCTATCATTCTTTCGGAACCTGGAAGTCATTGGCGGAAGACAAGTAACAGAAACACTTTTTGCGTCGCTTTACATAGTGAAGACGTCCCTTAAGTCTCTCGGGTTGAAGTCTTTGAAGAGAGTGAACTCTGGTGCAATCGCCATCATGGAGAATACGAACCTGTGCTTCGCTGATAAGATTGTTTGGAACAAACTGGTCAAGTCAAAAGGTACACATGATACCATTATCGAAAAGAACGGAGACCCGAAAACTTGTGGTGAGTTGGCAAGCGATGTTTCTTTTGCGTACAATATGAGGATCCTCATTAACTAGTCTATATTTAGTCACTTAGTAGTTTTTGCCAAGCGATTGGTTCTTGTTTTTTTTAATGTGTCTTAAGCGAGCGAACTTGTTTTCTGAATTAAACATTTCCTTTTTTCCTACACAAGTAAGATAATTACTAACAACATTAACAGCTGTTGCGGTCAGACAGCTTCGCGAATTTACTATTATGAGCTGATTTTGTTTTCTAACCTGAGATTGTTCTACAGAAAAAGTGAATATGGTATGCGATCCGCAATGTTCGAGCGACGGATGCTGGGGTCCGGGACCAGACCAGTGCCTCTCCTGTCAGAACTACAAGCTTGAAGAGACCTGTATACATAACTGTAGCCTCCAGCCTGGGTAGGTATCACACAAAGATAAATCACCTTTATCAATCTACCTTTAGGGTACCTAGTTTGGTTGATAAATGATCCACCTTTACATTTATAACCGACTTTAGGATTGTTTCATGTCCACTTAATATAAACAGTCAATACGAGTACCACAACAATTTATTATTGACCCCATTCTCCTAAACAAAATCTCCTTTCTTCATTGAGTTGACCTGCTATGCGAATTCAATTTATGCCTTTCCCTCGGTGGAAACTCAAAAGAACCCAGGAACATGGCCGTTTAAAAAAGCCTAATCTGATAGTTGTTTTCCAAGGAGCGTTGACTAGCTCCGCATCCAACGTTCCAATTTGCTAACTTTGCACCGTTTTAAATTCCAGGCTGTACAAGGCTGGCCCCAAGCAATGCAAGCAGTGCCACCCGGAGTGTGTCGACGGCTGCAGCGGGCCCGGCCCAGCCAACTGCACCAGGTGCAAGCACGTGCGCGACGGGCCTTACTGCGTCTCACAGTGCCCCATGGCCCGGTTCGAGGCCAACAACGGAACTTGCCTGCCCTGCCACCGCAACTGCGATCTGGGCTGCACCGGTCCAGCAAACACTGTTGGAGAAGGAGCCTGCAACTCTTGCAAAAAGGCCATAATCACTGTCGAAGCTACAGTCGAGAGCTGCCTACAAGAAGACGAGCCGTGTCCCGATGGTTACTACAACGAATGGGTCGGGAACGTGAAACCGCTGGAAGGTAAAGTGAAGGTCGTTTGTAGGCGGTGCCATCCGCTCTGCAAGAAGTGCACGGGCTTCGGCATTCACCAGCAAGTGTGTAAAGTCTGCAACGGGTTTAAGCGTGGTGACCAGTGTGAGGACGAGTGCCCGCCAGATCACTTTACAGATGACATCACGAGAACATGCACCCAGTGCCACCATGAATGCAACGGTTGTACGGGACCGAGCTCCGTCGAATGCATCCGCTGTAGGAACCTAAAGATTTACTTGAACGACTCAAATACGATCGATAACAGACTAATCTTCAACTGCACTGATACATGTCCCGATCATATCCCGCACAAAATCTACTTCGACGAGCTTTTACAGAACCCTATAGAAGAGCCTTACTGCTCTGAAGCTAGCAGCATTCCACCGCCAGCTACAGCAAGGACGTCTACAGTTCTTGTTGTTGTTTTAGTCTTGGCGTGCATTTTGATCATAATCCTGATCATCATAGGATACTCCTGCAGACAAAAGGCCAGGGCCAAGAAAGAGGCAGTTGAGTTGACCATGAAGATGGTAATTGCATGTGAAGACAGTGAGCTACTACGGCCGACTAACGTCAAGCCAAACCTAGCGAAACTACGGATAGTAAAGGAAGGCGAACTAAGAAGGGGAAATATGTTAGGCTTTGGAGCGTTTGGCAAGGTATACAAAGGTGTTTGGGTACCAGAGGGCGAGAACGTTAAGATCCCAGTAGCTATCAAAGTACTAAAAGACGGCACTGGAGCCAACACAAGCAAAGAGTTCCTAGATGAAGCGTATATCATGGCCAGCGTCGAGCACCCCAACTTGTTGCAGCTGCTGGCTGTTTGCATGACTAACCAAATGATGCTCATTACACAGCTGATGCCGCTAGGCTGCTTGTTGGACTATGTGAGAACTCACAGAGAAAAGATTGGCTCAAAAGCTTTCCTCGACTGGTGCACTCAGATTGCGCGAGGGATGTCTTATTTGGAAGAAAAGCGACTTGTGCACAGAGACTTGGCCGCGCGAAACGTTTTAGTACAAACCGCGAGCTGCGTTAAGATTACAGATTTCGGGCTAGCAAAACTTTTAGATGTTAACGAAGATGAGTACAAAGCCGCTGGCGGCAAGATGCCTATTAAGTGGCTGGCTCTTGAATGTATCCAGCACAGAATTTTCACCCACAAAAGCGATGTCTGGGCTTTCGGCGTCACTATTTGGGAAATCCTGAGTTACGGTGCGAGACCGTACGAGAACATTTCCGCGAGAAATGTTCCCGAGCTTATCGAGAACGGTTTGAAGCTCTCCCAACCGGGGATCTGCACGCTGGACATCTACTGCATCATGGTGTCGTGCTGGATGCTGGACGCGGACAGTCGGCCCACGTTCAAGCAGCTGGCGGACACATTCGCGGACATGGCGCGCGACCCTGGTCGCTACCTGGTCATCCCAGGAGACAAGCATATGCGACTGCCATCCTACTCGAATCAGGTAAACGCAATTGTTCGTACCGCATCGCCATCATCGCTTCATCTCGTCACTAATCATTTCTTTAGTTTGATAAATAACAAATTTCCTCTCATTCCAGGATGAAAAGGAGCTAATAAGGAACCTACAGTCAGCGATAGAGGGACCCGAGTCCCTGGTGGAAGCCGACGAGTACCTGCAGCCCAAGTACAAGGCGGGCGCGGGGATAGCGACTTCCAACTCCGCCCTGAGCGGTGGAGAGATCCAGACCAGCTCGCTGAAGCCGTCCGCCTCTACCTCATGGGTCAACAACATGACCAATCCAGACTGCGTCACCTCGGACGGCTCCAAAGCCGAGGCGTGGGACCACGAGCTACTGCGGTACGCTCAGCAAGCGCCCGACGGCTCCGAGATGAGACACTACTACAACAACGGCGTCTGCGTCTCGGATAGCTCAAGCTCGCGATACTGCAGCGACTCCAACAAGTGCGAGGGCAACTTCGAAAGCATGTCAAAGACTAAAGAAGCCCAAGTGGGCAACTTAAAGCTAAACCTTCCGCTAGACGATGACGACTACCTGGTGCCGTCACCGCAACACAACAAAAATGCTTCCGCGTACATGGATCTCATCGGGGAGAGCGGCGAGGGGCAGGACGCGAAGGAGCTGAAGGGCTACGCCGGTTTCGTCGGCATCAGCGCCAAGCGGTGCGTCGACAACCCTGAGTACCTCATGTCGGACGAGAGCGTGCCCACACAGACTTTAGGGATTCCAGTGGAGCCGTCGGCGCTGGAGTCCCCGTGCGCGAGCGAGGCCAGCGATGCGACGCCGCGCGCCACCACCAGCTACCTCCCCCAGCGGTCGGTGGAGGAGGAGTCCATGTCCGACCACGAGTACTACAACGACCTGCAGCGGGAACTGCAGCCGCTGCGCCGGAACGAGACCACGGTTTAACTTGATAGCGCCTTCGCGACTTGTGATAAAAAACAACGCAAATAGACTGATCTCCGGACCCCCTGTGGACAGCTAACGCCCTCCGTGCCATTTGATTGGCTAGTGTAAAATCCCTTCTTAAAACTTAAGAAGTTACATATTAGTTGTTAGAGATTTGTTACTTCTTTTCTACTACTTAATTTCCTTGTGTACATGTTCTGTTAAATCAAATTATATATTTCTTACCTTGTGCTCTTGCGTCGCACTTAACAAATTTTAAGTTACTTAATTTATTAATTTCGCTGTAAGGAAGGCTATGTTCGAACACGAATGAAGTAGGGTTAAATTACGTTTAAGTAGAATTTATATTTTTATTTTAAAACTGTGATAACTAGAATAATTTAAACAAATAAGGGACCAGTGAAGTCGATTTACTGACACGTGAATAGTGTCATTGTGTTTTACAATGCATTTTTGATTATGTTCAAATTTACAAATCAACTTTAAACAATACAATTGTATTAAATATATATTTAGGTACTTATAACAAACACAAATGCGTAGTATTTATTAAAATGAACTACCCATTTGCACTGCTAACATATAATTCATCTTGCCATAACTCGGGACCAATCCTATTTGAACGCATAAATCACTTGCCCTTATATAAATCGTGACTACAGATTATAAAATGTTGTTTATTGTAAATACTTATATTTATCTTATTTCCCTATTGTTAACATGAATTGTGAAGAGATTGGGTTGTCGAAGGCAAAACTTAAAAGACATTAATGTTTAAGTGTAGGAGGCAGCAACCATGCACAAAAATTAAGCTCAAAAGCTCCACGAAATGCAATTATTTCATGTTTTATACAATGAGGTACTAAAGAGAGACATCTCAAACATGTTATGTGTCGCAAAAGATCCAGATTGCGAGTCATTTAGGTCAGATGAGTCTAATGTTGGTTAAAAATGAAGCAGTATCTTAAAATACTGTACGAAATACCTATTTGAAAGAAAATCAATATCCAATGAAGCCTATTCTCGTTGGTAACTAAGTTCAGCAAAACACTGTGCCCCAAAAAAATTGTTTGGAATGTCTTCTCTAGTACGAAGTACGTTATACACCTCATTGGTTTTTTAAAATATCTTTATTTTAAGTGTTCATAGTTATTATTAGCCAAACCCTCATTTGCCATGTAAAATGTAAATAATATTACACATTATTGTACTTCAACTTTATTGTTAATGAAATGAAAATTAAAAAAATAGGAATAAGTAGGTACAGTAGTTAGGCGGGTACCTACCTGGCGCGTTTTATAGGACATTCGTTTGTACATCACTTGCTGCTCCTAATTTAAAAAAGCTGCATAAATTCAATTCAAATAATTTTTTGTTGAAATGGCAACCAGCCGATGACTATTATATTAAACATGAAGTACATCATTTATGTTTTGCTTGTAGGTGGCAATACTAATAAGTTTTTTTTTAAAGTTATGCCAATAAGTTTGGTCAGTTCCGTTTTATACGCTGCTACCGTAGAGGGAGTAAAACTACTACTACTACTTCTACTCTATCTACATACAAATCTGCCTCTATTTTTTTATACTTAAAACTTTTATAAATTATTGACAGATTCTTAAGTAGTGTATAAAGCAGAAGTGAGTAAATTTATTGCTATAACTAAAAAACATTAAAAACGTATTAATGTTACCTATACCAAAAACATAAATACTTCATGTTTTATTGGACTTGTTACTAATTGACTTGTTGGTTCAGCCTTTTCAAATCGTGACAGCAGTGGGCAAGTAATGTGCGACAGGAATGTATGAATAAATTAAGCTCATTCTTTCTTGTTCACTTTTTTTATTACTTAGTTTTTATTGTTATAAGGAAACAGCGATAATAATTTTCTATACAATATTTAAATCGTGCCATTACATAATACTATTGTAATCGACGTGAATTGTTATTTTATATAGATTATGGGAAATAGAGAACAATTTGATTGTCGAGTGTGTTTATGATAAAAATAGTCTAGTTCAAAACCCGATTTAATAAGAGCAGACGGTGTAGGTGCTGGGCAACCTGTTCCACCGTAATGTATCTAAGGCACTATGACACAAAAATTTACTTGTCTAGCGTGGATAAGTACAGAAAATATGACATTAATGCTTTATTGACATAATAATAGACAGATATGCCTAAACAAAGTTTTTTCAATTTGTATTCTCAAACAGTACATTGTAAACATACACGGCAATCAATGGAAATCAGATTACCTATTCTATTTGTATAGTATTTAAATGAGACCCTTGTATATTGCCAAGTATAGTACTAGACGTTAGACGGCTCTATCATTGTTTTCATGTATCTTTAGATATACATTCAATGGCTGCGGTAACATGTACTTGTACCTTAATAAATGAAATTGAAATAAATTAACGTTTTATTGAATTTGTCTCTCCACCTCGCTTTCCACGCGACGCTCCGTTCCCACGAGCCGAAGCCGCTTTCGAATATTAGTATCTGCAGTCTGTAAGTATTTTTGCTTGTTGCATGTTGTTTTGGCAGATCATCATCCTCATCATTCAGCCACAAGAAGTCCACTGCTGGACCTAGGCCTCCTCCATGGATTTCTAAAAAAACCGGTTAGAAGTGGTAGTTTTTTTTAAAAAGATTTTGAAATCTTTTGAGCTGGAAAATAAAATCGGAGTCCTAGAATATAAAAATATATATCAAATAATTAATTATGTTTGTTATTAAAATAAAATAGTAATACATTTTATTTTTTCTGGGATAACACATTTACAAGCTACTAAAATTTAACTAAATATAAAATAACAATAACTAATATAGCGGTGGTGGCGTAGTGGGGTTGACCCTTGCTTCTCGATCATGAGGGTCTGGGTTCGAACCACGCATGTACCAATGACTTTTAGTTACGTACATTTGTTTGTACAGCAACACCATTCGCTGATAAATTGTGCCCGGATAACGGCGACAGGCTTGCCACTTGTCACGTTTGGGACCTAATAAACTCGGCAAAACGTGGGTCCAGTTCTAGAGACTGGTGCCTCTGCCTACCCCTTCGCGGATAACGGGCGTGAGTTTATTTATTTATTTATAATATAGTCTAAATATAAAAAATGTTAATTAAATAAATAAATAAACTCACGCCCGTTATCAGAGGCAGAGGCCGTAGGTGCCAGAGGTGCCATAGGCAGAGGCACCAATCACTAGAACTGGGCCCACGTTTAATTAATTATTTAATTAAATCTATGAGCAATATGAAATGAATAAACTATTGACATAGTAAAATAGCAATGAAATGTAACGTAAATTTATCTTTATTTTTATTGCAAATAAAGACTATTAGTACCTGGGTGACCGAGCTTTGATCGGTACTTTTTTTGTAAAAATATGTATTATAAAATTAAAATAATCCTTTTCCAACAAAAAAAGAACTTTGAAAAAAATCATCATGACTCGAACCGGGTTTCTTGAAATCGGCCCGAAACGGGTCGCCCGTTTTCCCGTCAGGACCATCCCAACCTTGCAGATAGACGCGAAATTGACCTCTGTATGTTATAGCAAATTTCAATTGCCTTAAAACACGGATAAAACAACGTTTTCTAAAAATGTAACCTAGTTAGATCAATTAAACGCCCCCGAAAGCATCTGCCTACTGAAAATCGTTGGAGCCGTTTCCGAGATTCTGATTATATATAAATATATATACAAGAATTGCTCGTTTAAAGAGATTAGATAGATAGATTAACAGACTTCAAAAGAGGAGAAGAATCACAATTCGACTGCATTTTTTTTATTTCTTACCTCAGAACTCTTGACCAGGTGGACCGGTTTTGATGATTCTTTTTTTATTTGAAAGCTGGTGCTTCCACACTGGAAGTTAAATTTAAATTTGGTCCAGCTCAGACATGAGAAAACCGTATAAGTCTTAAAGCCTGTTCGGCGCTTGACTTTTTCTTCATAGCAATCAGTCACTGAAAAATGAAAAAAAACTTTATTGTAAAACGGTTACAAAAAATGGTTATTGGGTCCCAAACTAGGATTCCCTGTGCTATGGGTAGCCCGGCTACTTCCAAAATACATAATAATATATGTTTTACAATAAGAACTAGTTACTTACGTGGATATACCTATGTAGCAGTTTTCGTCTTAACACTACAGGAAACAACACAAATAACAATATCAGCATATTTACGCCGAACAGTAGGTAGTTAGTTTTTTGGTGTGAACAATCAGATCTAATGACACTTAACAAACATATTACTACTGAGCGATTCTATCTATAGTCTAATATTACTGATGTGCGCTAATCGTCGTGTGGTCAATACAATAATTTGTTGGCGTCCATTTAGATAGTATACTTCAATTCACTAAAAATAAAAAACAAATTAAACATTTTAATATCAAAAAAACGCCAAAGTTTTTGTTAATAAAATGTTTAATTGGTTTCGGTCGGTATTTTTTTGTTATTTTTTTAAATGCTTATGTTAATAGGTATCATCATCAGCATCATTCAGCCACAAGAAGTAAACTGCTGGACATAGGCCTCCTCCATGGATTTCCAAAAAGACCGGTTGGAAGCGGCTTGCATCCAGCGTCTCCCTACCACTTGGATGAGATCGTCTGTCCATCTTGTGGCTGGTCGTTAATTAAATAGGTATGAGCATCAAATATTAAACGCAGCTTTCGAACCTGGAGAGAGGTATGAGCTGCCATCTTGTATGGAAGATAACCAATATTGATTTCCTAAGAAAATATGATACCTAGATAGATATAAAGATATATAGAATAGGTAGACAATTCCGTACCCTAAGTTTATGTGGATCAAGACCCAGCTGTCTTGTTAGCTGTTAGCATTCATATTCCCATGTAACTACCTACTAAGTACAATGCTCCGCAGCGAAGTCAAAATCATCATCAACGTGGCCTTTACATCTGTTGCGTTTTCCAATCACATATTATGATTTTGACTAAAACTTCTATTCGGGAGGTACTCCACGTCCGCTTACTCGGCTTGAGTAGAGGATTTTGTAACACTAGCGCCTCCAAGGAAAAGTCATCTTTACAGATCCAATTTGCAAAAAGCGTCTGAACAATTTCTCAGTCATGTTATACCTAGTGATTTTTACGTGCCGCGCCCGTGAACATAAAGCGAAACACCTGGGATTGGATAGCATTAACGGCAAAAACATATACATAAATATAAATCTCTCTCTCTTCTCAAATCTCGTTCTCTAATCAAAGATTCGTCATCCTTTGTCGTGGGTCCTAAAAATCGCTTAACATTCTTGAGAGATGGTAGGTACGGACACTTTTTGCAAATCATCATCAACCCATTATGTCCCCACCTAGGGGTACGGGTCTCTTCCGTGAGGAAGGTATAGGGCATACTCCATCACGGGGGCTAAGGCCGGATCGGTGGAGGCTTGTAAGGCTGGTCTTACTGTCAGAAGTTTTCAAGCCGCCCTAAGGCCTCTGACTTGGCTTAATGACTGCCATCTATCGACGGCAGCCGGCACCACGTACCTTGCGAAGCACGGAACCGCTCGGAAAAATGCCACTAGCGTTAGTCATAGACGGTGACCCATCCATGGACTGAACGCGCCGTATGTTGCTTAGCCTTAGTGATCGTTTAAGATCACTCAGGCAGCAGAGGCTACGAGAGATACTTTTTCCCCTTGGTGGCGGCAGTTAGCCCACTGGATCCCTTTAACGGGTTGTAGAGTTTGGAATTTAATGAGATTATGTATAAAGGTAAACTAGCTGACCCGGCAAACGTCGATTTGAAAAATAGGGTATGCAAAATAGATAACAACCTATTCTCAGACCTACCGAATATACATGTAAAATTTTATCAAAATCGTTCAAGCCGTATCGGAGAAGTGGATACTTTTAACACTGTGACACGAGAATTGGGTAATGTCAAATAAGTTACTTTTAAAATGGAATTTTGTATGAAAATACCGAATTATGACGTCATATTTCAGAGCACTCTTTTTATGTTTCATCCAATTAAACGTTGTAATAACTAGGAATTAACTAAAAGACATACATTTTCCGAAATATTCTGTAATTTTTGTTTTAGTCGAGCATATTAAATAATTTATTGTTGGTCGTGTCAGCTACCGAATTGTATGCAATAGAGCACCAATAAAATGGCATTCCACTCTTGCATTTGAACAATAAAGCATCGTAAAGTTGTTGAGGGTCTGGAAATCAGTCTGTCAGTCTTTTCTAGTTTTGACGACCGCTGTGGCGCAGCGGTTAGGGCATCTGTCTACCATGCGAGCGGTTCCGGGTTCGAACCCCGTCTGGGGACATAAAACCCCAGGTCTTGGACGTTTACATGTTTGTCATGTCGCTGTTTCCGGTTCCCACGACACAGGGTATCCTAGTGTGGGGCCAGAAGCAATGTACATATGTATATTATATGCCAGCCTCTCCCACAGGAGTAGGTAAGTGATGGTTTCCTAAATTGTACCTACTCTTTGCCCTGATACCTCAGTGAGAAGGAAACAACAGCTGAATTTCTTCTAGCGATTATAAAGATGTCACATTAATCATTCTCGTTATGGATCGTTATCGTTACAATCATTTTTCTCGCAAACTATAACATCTATGTGCAACTGTTTTAACCGACTCCAAAAAAGGATGAGGTTCTCAATTCGATGTATTTTTATGTTTGTTACCTCAGAACTTTTAGAACGGTGGACATGATTTTGATATTTTGACAGCAACAAGTCACATGATTTTGACATTGCTTTAAGTATGTACGCGAATCGCGTCGTGTGGTATATTGAATATTTTGTTGGCGTCCAAATTGTTAGTGTACTTCAGGTTCACAAAAAATTTGCAAAATAAGCAAAAATAAACCGACTTCAAAGAAAGTTTTCTTTTTAAGTATAATTTTCAACTTTTTGTTTGAAGCCGTTTTTTTTTATTTCAGTTTTATTATATTAGTGACGTTTTTCTCCTCTTGCTTGCAGCCCTCATACTGTTTCGGTCCCCGCCAAAAACCGCATGCCCACCAATAATCGCAACGTGTGAGAACGTGTAAAGTATGTCGTATTATACCTGTGTTTTAAATAAATTTCTGATTTCTAAGTGAACCCGTTTTAGTTGTAAGCATTGACGACCTCCCCTTTTTTGACAAGTGGCTTTTCTTACAAACTGAATACACAAACAAGTTTGAGAAAAGTCTGATATCGTCGGCTAAATTCGCAACCCTCTTAACTCCGTTGATCGTTGAACCAAACTTTACAGGAGGCACAAAAAACTTCACCATGGAAATATTATGTATGAAGTCTTAAGAAGACTTGCTCTGATTTTCACGTTTATCACCGAAAGTATAAACATATCAACCTAACAGTGTAAAATTACGTGCATTAAAAATTTTTTTTGAAAAAACTGGAGCTAAGACGTGTGCGACTTTAGCCGACTATAATATGTCTGGTATTAATGACATGACAACGATCAAATTGACTTTCCATCAGCTGCCCGCTCCCATAATATAGTTTAGGAATGTTAACTTAAGAGGGATTGGAGAGAAACAAGCATTCATTGATATAAGTATAATAATATTATTTCTTTTTCGACACAGGTTATTTGCACGAGTGACTAAAGATACATTGCCTTCCCAGTACCGATGCGGTGCATAATTCCCGGCATACAAATTGACCAAACGACTATCATCATGACTCAAGACACAAGAACGTATTTCCGCTATAATGAGACCAATGGATCCTGAATTTTATTTTTTGGCCTTTAGTAAACTTAACTTCTCTTTAAGACCTCCACTAGCAAATTATCTAGAGGCACCAGAGGAAAAACCGAACAAGTGCGAGTCGGACTGAGCCACCGAGGGTTGCGTACACATTTTTAGGTAGGTTTTTTCGACCTTTTCCAATATTATAAAATTCTCGTGTCACAGTGGTAGTGCGCATACTCCTTCGAAACGGCTTGACCGATTTTTATGTATGTATTTTTTTGACCAATTCCGTAGGTGTGCGAATAGGTTGTTATCTATTTTTCATAACCCTAAATTTAAGGGTGGCCCCTAGTAATATTTTGTCTGGCAAAACAGCGTTTGCCGGGCAGCTACTAACTACTAGACAGACAGACGGACAATCGGACGGACGGAAATATCTTCGTGAAAGACATTGAGCCCCTTCAGTGTTCAAAGCAAGATCATCCCGACTGCGCCGGTTTTTGGTCAAGTTCCGTGCTGGGGATTATACTGTACAATAAGCCAGTCAATATGCATAACGAACGAAGGCCGCAATCACAACATTGCTATCAGTACTGGCACCCCTATAGATACTATAATGACTGGCTTACATGTAGGTGGGTATACCAACACCAACTCTGATAATGCTAATCATATACGTACATTATTAAATAATTTTAAAATCATAATGAACAGAGGTACAAAGCTTAGAAAACATTTGATTTGATTTTGCTATAATTGTCCTGCTCTCTAGCATTTCTATCTAGAAAGATAGATAGGTACCATAAAGCTTATACAGGGTGGAATTTTGTAATGCCACCTCAAGGGGAAGTACTCTTAATACTGTAGATAGAAAATTTTACTCAAAGAAAATATTCCTTTATTTTTGAAAAGAAAGAAAACTGCATGCAAAGATTTTTAAAAATACGCTTGCCGCACCCGGTAATCGAACCGACTAAAATCTGTGAAAGTTGCACCCTGTACTTTTATTGCAGCGATCGTTAGGGTCAATTATAAGGATGAAATCTCTGTAACAAACTTCATAAATTAAATGAAAGGAAAACAATGAAATATTAAATTGTTTTCATTATTTACAAATTAATTGCTCGAAATGGGCTCCATTTTCTTGGATACACAAATTTATTCTTCTAACGAATTCATTTCTAGTAACCTTTAATAACGTGTTGTGGTGAATGTTATAAATCGTATTCTGAACTTTTCTCAACTCGTTTACATTCAAATTTAATTAAGATTTAATGTAAATTTGATTTTTTACATATCCCCACAAAAAAAAACTGGGATGAGATCTGGTGATCGTGCAAATTGCAATCGTCTTATCTAAATAGTAATTCGTCATTTTAATGGATAAATGACGTCAATGATAATTATTAATTAATAACATAAGTAAATATAAAGAAACGGATCTTTGAGTAAAAGTGCTTTAACTTGACCCATTGAATTAATAATTTAAGATTTCATTGTTTTCCTTTCATTTAATTCATGAAGTTTTTTAGAGAGATGTCATCCTTATAATTGACCTTAACGATCGATGCAATAAAAGTACAGGGTGCAACTTTCACAGATTTTAGTCGATTCGATTACCGGATGCGGCAAGCGAATTTTTAAAAATCTTTGAATGCAGTTCTCTTTCTTTTCAAAAATAAAGGAATGTTTTCTTTGAGTAAAATTTTCTATCTACAGTATTAAGAGTACTTCCCCTTCAGGTGGCATTACAAAATTCCACCCTGTATATTACATGCCAAATGCGTTCCATGTTCACCGTTATCTGACTTACCTACGTAGTCGCATCTTTAACAGCAGCCATCAAATGTTTTCAAACACTTTCATAAATTAATCTTTTTTTGTTGACTATAAGAACAAATGCCATAATGTCAATGACGAATGTAATAACAAAATAATATATTCAAACAAATTACCGATATACATATAATCAAATAACTATGGCTACACAATAGAATTATAAAAAATAGACAAAAATGTAGATATGCTTCTTTATAAATATTAGCAACATCGTATTTATACACAATTTCGTCGACATGAACTTAGAAGGAACTAACAACGTCGACTAAGCCCCGCATTTTGTTGGAGTCACCTCCCAGCTAAGCTAATTTTAGTTTAAATTTAAATGATAAAACAAATATAAAAATAACTATCGCACAGAATACCAACGGCTTAACTTAATACAGACAGAGGAAATCGCCAGGATAGGCGAAACCCATAAAAAGTGTATTTTCTATCAATCAATCCTGGCGATTTTTTCCTTAAATAATACAAATGATATTTTATACTATAAACATAATTATTTACAACGCAGAAGCTCCACTCGTTTCGGTCGTGTATTATGGATGAATCGCATGAAAATCGTTTTAATTCGTCAAGATACTGTCGTAAATGAAAGGGTATATTATCTCAGTAACACAGGCGCTGCTATTTTGATATACCAACGGTATTTCTGAAAAAAATCGACGTACCTATGGGAATTATTATATTTTTTAACTAAAACTTTCGTAAGCACACAATTAACTTTATTCCGGATACACTTACTACACTTTTGTCGGAAGAGTCCGACCAGGTTTGGCTCTGATTCGCAGAGCTTGAATGGTGAGGAGAGACGGAGCTCGCGTCGTCGGTTGCTCGGACTCTTCCCACAAAACTTCAAGTAAGTGTATCCGGAATAAAATTACGAATGATTGTATAATCGCAATAAAAGTAGTTGTCGCAATTCAGTTGTTAATAGCAGTCCAAAATTTATGTAGTTTCATTAAGGGAACAACTCCGAAATATCGCTATATCGACAGGTTCATGCATTGCCTAGGGCAAGTATAAAGATTTGATTAAATGTTGGTCTCAAAATAAATATTTCTTTGTAACAATAATAATTAAGTTTCATCGCACCCTTCTGAAACAGTAAGTAGCTACAAAACATCGAAGAGGGACGCAAACGAATGACACTATAACATGAGGCACTATTGACGTACGTCGAGGATTCACAATTATTCAAGTATTAACCTTATGCATTATAATAACCTAGTCCTGTTCGAAAGTCCAAGAGATTTATTTAGAGTTTTTAAGTCAGCCTTGTGACAATCACCGTATAATTTGAATGAGGACTGCAGATGCCAGGGTAGAGTGAGAGATATTGAACTATGTAAAAATACATTTTGTTAGGTCCTTCCGCTGATCCTTGCCTCAACCGGCCCTTCGAATAGTAAGTTGATGCTTGTGTCGACAACTTCCTTGCCAATATAAAGTCCTACACTAGAATCCTTGACAATAAAATCAACCGTGAAGATGCCCGTTCACCATCGTCATCAACTTTTCGACGCTCACCGCAGGACATAGGCTTCCCTCACGGTTTCCCAAGCTTCTGGTCTTTGACTCCCCGTTACCGTAACCTGTCAGTCCGTGACGCCTATCCACTGACGCCTAGAATTATACTTGAATAGACTTGAAGCGGCAAAGTGAAATCGAAGCGTTAATACAACTGTCCTTGTACTACAATGCGTTAGTAGAAACTAGGCCTTGGTCGTCAGAGCATCTGGTGCACGGCCCGACAACTTTTTCACCCCAACGGTAATCAGTTTTCCGACCGTTACTTCAACTGAGCAATTCTTCAAGCTATATTTATGACTGGGGTTCTTCTGGAGATGTAACTCCTGACATAGCTCTCTCCAATGCTCGTTGGGCGAAATTGAGCCTTCTTATGAGGCCCATAGTAAGCGACCAGGTCTCACATCCTTAAGTCATCGCTGGCGACACACATTGGTTTTACACCGTTGTATGAGGTATTTTGGACGTGAAAATGTGTTTCAGCTTCTTAAACGCTGCCCATCCGAGACACACAAAGGTAATTTATCTCTTGAATTAAAAAAAATCCAATTGGTGGTATACCACAAATTGGATTTTTTTAAAACTTTTAAGTTAAGTTCAGTGGTTAAAGTTTTAGGGCCGATTTCCGATCTGAGAATTTACACTAAGTAAATACTTAAGTAACGTGCTGTCACTCTCTTTTCTAAAGAAATTTAACGAGACAGAACTACAGTTAAGTAATTATTAAGTGAAATTCACAATTCAGAAATCGGCCCCTACTCACACTACGGGCTGTTGATTTGTAAAACAACGCCCGACTCAAAGTACTTTCCACTCATCAACACCAACAACTTTTACTGAGGAGTCGACCTCGAAATCGCGAAAAGAAACCGTTATTCCATACCTACAGAACAAAACGTATGAAACGTATGGAGCTGATTGTCTTTTTAAAGAATTTAGTTGTTCGTATCGATGAGTGGAAAGTACCCAGAGTAAGGCGATACAAATCAACACCTTGTATATTGAGTACTAGTGAACGTAGCTTAGGAAAACCAAGCTATGTACGATTGTACGTAACTCGATAAGATAAATAAGTCTTATTACCGGAATCGCTGAAACAATTATTTTTACAGTTTTTTTTGTTACTTGATAGTCGGTCAAAATAAAGATATATTGGATTGACGGCGCTCTCAAAAACGCATTCTTTGAAAACTTTAAGTACAACATATCCTTAAGAGGGACACGAGTATACTGCCATTGTCTATATTAGGGTCATCAAGGTGTTCAAATTTGAATTATATTCATGCTGAAGACACTTTCTTAAGGGATCCAGTGGATTAAATAGGCGCCAACAATTAAGGAAAATTGTATCTTCTTTTACAGATCGCATTTGTAAAAAGTGTCTGTACAATTTCTCAATCATGTTAGAAGTAAATACATGTTAGTATACACTACAAAGAACTTAGGATCAGGAGCCCGAGTTGAGATTGCGACTATACCAGAAACGGCCTTTTTACACTCACGGATCCTGACCTTCTTAGGTAGATATTCGCACCAACTTATGTATTAGAATTTAAGGTAATAAAAAAAAGGATGGTCAGAGTGGAGTTTTTTTTTGCTGCCTTTTTCTCCTCTACATTCGGCCCCAAGACAGCGGCTAAGATTACAAGTACATACATTCAACGCAACGTATATTTTTTAGGTTGAAATACATTTCTGATTTCTTAGAGAGACTTTTTGCAAATTTGAACTGTAAAAAGAGATATTATTATGATTTTTATTCCCTCGGTGGTACTAGTAGTGTTATCCCCTGGAATACCTTAACTAAACTCGGTGGTCATAGAATAGGCAGCCTCTCGTACTCGCAAAGAAAATATCGTAGGTCACGTAATGCGCATCGTAATACCGTTTGAATACCTCGTAAGTAGATTCGTGAGAACTAAAAACCTTCCAGTAACGACCGACGACCGGCCTGGACGTCTCAGTGGTAATACAGTGGGAGCTCAGTGTTTGAATATCAGGATCATGATGATAGATATGACGATCGCCAGGATGATCGCTATGTAGACCTTCTTCTTTCGCAGAGAGTTCTGGAACCAAGGGCGATACGTGTTTAGTGTTATAATAATAAAATAGCAAGAGATACGACAATTGGCCATGCTACATTTTTGAACATCAACGGAAATCTCAAAACCATTTCGAGAAAACATAATTTCAGCACAATTTATATTTATAAGATTTGTAAATAAGTCTATATTTTATAATAAATTCCTTAAAAAGACTTGAGCTTAAATTACTTTTCTATGACGTCAGCAAACACAGTATGAGTATGAAAGCCTTACTTACAAAAAATAAATAACCGATGACATTTTTTTTTATGTAGGCAACGACTATCACTTTAATAATGCTCTTATGACGTCACAACAAAAATTTTGTAAATATTCCAAATACACATAAAATGAAGAAAACTCAAAAATACCGCAATGGACATTATTTCGAGGGTCACGAATCAAGAAAGATTTTCTAGGATATGAATATGAGCGGTCATTCAATAAGAATATATTTTTTGTTTAGTTTTAGAAATATAAGAGTATATTTTTTATTTTTAGCTCGACGAGCTGAGATTAAAATTATACCTACAAACGTTTTTTTTTTTCGGAATCGAACATATAATATGACCTTTATGCTTCTAACGTGGAGAATCGTACTAAGCATCTTTGTAAATATTTTGTGCTTTTCGTTTCTTCCGGTGTGCAATAACGAATATCCTTATGTTGTCTAATGTTAGGTTAAGATAAGATAGATAAGAATATTGTTTATTGTCAAATGAATTATACACTTGATACACTTATGTATTTGACTTACTCATAACTAAGTACCTTATATATAACTAAGAGTTTCCAGCGACCACCACACAAGGTCGAGCCTGAATTATGGCGGCCTAGGTTAGTTACCTTATGCGTGGCGGCGAGCCGCAGTTCCTGCGTGGCCTGCTCCACGTTGGTGGCGGAATGCTCCACGCTCGACTCGATGGAGTCCACCACGGCGCCCTGCTCGTGGATCATCGTGCCCAGCTCCTTGAAGATCTGGTTCACGTCCAGGATGTCGCACTGCCGAAAAACACCTCACATAGTTAGTCCAACACCCGACGAAAAATTTAATTGTAATTTATCGTTTGTATTCCTTTAATGTGATGTTTAAATTTTTGTATCACACTAACAGGCTTTTACTAACACCAACATTATGGACACAAAATCTGTACAGTTTGAGTAATCAGGACTTATTCTTATGTAAGAGGTTGGAGTCCATATTAGGAAAGATCCTGTGTGACAAATCTCCAGACCCTCAATCTAATCCTCACTATGGGGCCCAGTTGCCCTGATCAATTTTAACGTTACGCGAACCGAATTCTGGGCGATTATAACCATCTGTGAAATCCATAATCAGAAATCAAAAATTTATTTCAACGTAAAGAATTTACATTCTGTTTGTTGAATGTCAATGTACTTATAATGTTAATGTTAGCCACTTGGGGCCGAATGTAGTGGAGAAAAGTTATATCGTAAAGTGACAGGATTTGATGCGTATATCGCTCAACGTTACGCGCACCGAAATCGGGACGATTCTAATCCTCTAAATTCAACAAAATTTGACACATAACATTACTACATACACCGAATTGTACACAATTATAATCCTCTAACTGTGAAATTACCAAAATACAATTAAATTGCTATCGCAAGCCGATACAATTTGTTGCGCATAATTAGGGCACAGGTAGCTTGTTATGTTTTCTAGAAAAAAATACTATTAAAGGCTGTAGGTATTTTTGCTTTGCAAATGTTATTTATGTAAGGTATTCCTACAACAAACCAAGTATTCAGCCTTGGTGTGGAGGCATGCACCGGCAATTGAAGAAAATGTTGAACTGTGGATGTCAGGTTTTAATGTAGCCCAATTGAATGTATGAACCACATTTAAATAAATAAATAAATAAAAAATGTTGTTAAGGAAATAAATCAAAATTAGTTTAAATTTGAACCAAATAACATCAATATTTCACAACATTTAGTGATGCCGAGCCTGTATGGTGAGTGACGATATTTAACACAAAATAGGATTGTCATTTTAGACGTGCAGTGCTGATATATTCCGTTTTACTTTTCAACAGATTAAATAAATTAAAAGTTAGAATCAAATGTAATTAAATTAAACTAAACGCAGTGAAATTAAACTCAATAAAATCAACCAAATCAATTACACTAGGTCTTAATATACATATCAGGGCCCTAGGCCTCAAAGTACGAGACTGCGTCTGTGCATCCTGATACAAAACTCTGATCTGTACGGTTCAATATAACCAGAATAGTCCAGGACCTGGATTCTGTTAATACATGTTAATACAGTGTAGTACAATGACAACTGTGTGAACATGGCAATTTCGCTTCATTGCCGTTCAAGTCTACGCGCGCATACATATTAAACCTTCTAAGCGTCAATGGTATGAAAAAGCACGTCACGTGACCGGACCATGTATCTGTCATAGTACTATAATCAATTAACAGAATAAGGCCCCAGGGCCTGGATTCTGCTACTGCATTGGAGTACAATGACAACTGTGTGAACATGGCGATTTACTTTCATTGTCGTTTCAAGCCACGCGCGCCCGCATATTGAACGCTGTAGGCGTCAATGGTGTGTAAAAACAGGCCACGTGACCGGACCATGTATCTGTCATCGAACTATAATGCAGTAACAGCATCGAGGCCCAGGCAGCTTCTCCCTTACCTCGAGCTGTCGAATCTCCTGTTCCCGTTCCTCTAGGTCGCGCAACTCTCGCTCGCTCGCAGCGTTGACCTGCGCCTGCCGCTTCGTCTGACCCTCCATATCGATCAGCGAGTCCTCTTGCGGCCCTGCCGGTGTATTGCGAAGGTGAGCGAACATTTACTCACTTTGGCGGAATTCTCCATCATCGAAAGTACACATAAGATAAATAAATAAACTTTATTTCTCTATCCACAAATTAGGTACAATAGCTGACGTGGCACAATATGTGATAACATGAAGTCACGCCCGCATCCCAGAGGGGTAGGCAGAGATCAGAGGCTCCCGTCGAAACGTGTTCCCTTTAGTCCGGAGCTCGAAAATAACAATGATAAAACTATGTTTATTTTCAAGGTCAGGACTTGGGAGGTTATGTCGACGTTCATCTGTCTGATGGACGGACGAAGAGATTTTATCTCGGGAACGCGTGGATATATCGAGTTGATATTAAAAACATATTGTATTTATTTATCGACTTAGTAATAATAAATGCACGGCGGCTCCCAGTGGGAATCGGACCCACGACCTCTGTCTTGGTAGGTAACCGCCTTAACAACTAGACCAGCGAGACGGTCGGGAACGGGCATAGATATATAGAAAACAATTTATTGTACATAAAAAAAGGAAAATAAACAGGTATATATTTCCTAACCTAAAAGTAGAGACTGCAGCCTTATTATTAAAAGTGATCTCTTCCAGACAACCTCTGTATGAACTGAAAGTAATAAGTGCTCGCGCCATAGATGTCAACATGGCTTTAACATTCTGATGTTGTCACTGTTGTAAATAGAGATCGTGCTTTACCGCTCCCGCGAGCGGTTTGTTCGACCTTAGAATATAGTCTAAAAATAGTAAATCTCGGTTTCAATTTATCATCAGCCCATAAACATAACAAACATTTATATGCAAGCACATACATTGCTTCTGGCCCCACACTAGGACACCCTATGTCGTGGGAACCAGAAGCAGCGACGTCACAAACATGTAAACATCCAAAACCTGAGTTTTTTTTGCCCTCAGCCCGGATTCGCACCCGGGAGCCCTCGCATGGGAGGCAGATGCCCTAACCGCTTCGGCACAGAGGTCGTGTACCTCCACATACAGTCTACTAGAAAAGGCGCTCACCCTCTATCGCGAAGGGGTCGCCGCTGTTGATGCCCTGCTTCACCTTTCGCACGTCGTCTTTGCTCTTCTGCGCCGCCGCCCGCTGCATCGCCTGCGCCAAGTCACTACATCAACTACACGCTGATAATAGTACATTGTTCACCGAGAGGAGAAAGTGACCGATTACCGTCGAGGGTGTCGTTTGAAGCCCGAGCCGTAGGCGAGGGCTTTAAAACACCTGAGATCGGGAATCGCAGTTTCTCTCGAGTGATACATAGTGCTTTATACTACACCTACAAGGAAAATAAAAAACGAAATCTTTACTAATTGAAATTTATATTGAAATTGTTGCTAGTGGCCAGTGTCATTTTGCGAACTTGGAGATAAAAACTCACTGTAAAAACTTTTTGGCTTTTGATATTTAGGTTACCGGCGCATAGTCTTACCCAAAGTTAAAAAAGAAAAACCACGTAAGAAATGGATTTTCATACACTTTTCTCTCCCGCTCAGATGCGTTTTCTCCCCGCATATTTGTTCGATATGCAATGACGTACTTTCTACCGTAAATTTGATAAAGTATCAAGGTACTTTCCAAGCAGGTGTAGTATAAAGTCTGTTTTTTAGTTCAATGCAACAGTCACGTTGACATCTCAATACAATACAATGTCTGAATGTTGCTAGTACGCAAAAACCAAATTACCCCATTTTAATTCCATGTAAAAAATTATTTGTGCTACGTAACTTTAATGTCTTTGTTGTGATAAGGATTTTGGTCAAACAAGTCTTCTAGCTCCCTGAGCAGTACCAGGGGTTGCTTTAAGATTGCATCATCGAAATGTTGGAATGACCTGCCGCCGCCCGTGCGTGCTGCTCGGACTCTTCCAACATTTCGAACCAAATGCCGAAAATGGCTGCTGTACAAGCAATCCTTGGCCTCTGGTGTAGTGTGTCAGCTGTAGGGGTTTCACAAAGGTTCTCGATTTCGATCTGCTATCCTGCACGTGTGTTCTATATTGTCTTAGTTGTATTATAATTATACCTTTATCTAGGTATAAGTTAGGTTAAGCAAAGGCCTTGCCTGAAAATCGGCAACTTATTGCACTCTGGTGTACATAAGTTACAAGCCGAGGCACAGACCTTTTTGTCTTCGTACTCGTCAAAAAAATATTTGTAATGTTAATGTTGCCATATTAGTTCTGATAAGCGATTTATTGTTAATGCCTTGTTTGAAGACAAATAAACATTTTCTATTTCTATTTTATTTCTATTTCTATTCACGGTAAAAAAAAATCTACCGAGTAAACCTATATATTTTATAACGGTAACACCGCGTATTTTTTTTTTTGCATTGAATTAAAAAACGGACTGTAGGTACATACAATGAACCAGCTAAGAGGCTGATAGGCACATACACTGAGCCATCTAAGAGGCTGATAGGTGCATACAATGAGCCAGCTAAGAGCCTTAAACCAGCTTTCTGGTATACGCAGACTGATGTTGCAACTGCTAGGCTTGTTTATTTTAGTCACTTCATATTATGTCCTATGGTATACTGCTACGGAGCCAGGCAGCATACACTGAGACTTAAGACTTTATCTCCTAGATCGATAACTTCGAAATCTAGGTAGTCTGTTAGCTTTTAGAATATACCTCTGGCTCTAAAGTAGGCTTCGGTTTTCGCCGAAAGCACACGAGTGTAATACTACTTCCTGCTCTGTATTAGTTTATTTCCGTCATATTAGTTCCAATTTCGAATGAAGTGGCATATTAGTTCCGATATTTCTATTACACGAATATATTCGATTATATCCGATAGTAGCCGAGGTATATTCTAAAAGCTAACAGACTGTAGATACATAGAATACTCTTTACTGTATGTCCATCATCAATTACACATAAGATTCGACAATAGCATAGTACAGTACCATTGGCGGCCTTATTACTAAAAGTCATTTCTTTCAGACAACCATTTAGCTATCTAGCCTCTTAAATGGCCATGGCCAGTATACAATTTTCTTTGGTTTTGGACTTTATCTCAAGGCGGTAAGGTTAAATTTAAAGTGGAAACTATTACCCCTACAGCTTAATAACTTGTGGCTAAGGATAAGTACCTGGAAAGCGTTGAGCGTAGTGATGTACTCATCGGAGAGGCGATCGCGGGTGAGCCGGTCGGCCGGAGAGTCTACCGGCATCTTCATCAGGTCCATCAGCATCAGCGACGTGTCCTTGGCCAGTTTCTGCGTGTATGTCTGCACTTGCCGGCTGCAAATTGCATCGACAAACATAAACATTTACATACATGCACATACATTGCTTCTGGCCCCACACTAGGACACCCTGTGTCATGGGAAACAGAAACAGCAACATCGCAAAGTTCATGTAAACATTCAAGACCTGGGGTTTTTTTTGTCCCCAGCTGTGGTTCGAACCCGTCCTGGGTTAATATAGTCTGCCTCTCGTATGGTAGGCAGATGCACTAACCGCTGCGCCACAGAGGGAGTTAGACGTCACAACCTAATTTTGCCATATTCATTTTAATATTTATTACTGACTTACCAAACATACACAAATTAAGAAAAATCAGTGATTTTGTTTTGGAGGAGTTCGATAGCAAACACTGAGACACGAGATTATTAATTCCGGGTTCATTTACATGCTTTTCTGTCAGAAGAGTCCGACAGGCCAGTAAGTGAATCCGGAATTAAATAAAAATTTTTAGTTAACCTTTTTTATCAATTGAGTGATCGATTCTTATAGATCGATCCAACATTGCCCAGCTAGTCCTTTTTTTGTTTCAGTCGCTCTCTATGTTATGACATGGTATTTTTGCACCTCATTTAGGAGTCTGCATTGTGAGACATATTATTGCAGACATATTGCAACACATGGCCCAGCCATAGATTGCTCGGCCATCAGTTGCAATAAAACATTTTTGTGATGGCCGGGAAATTATTTGCTGAAAGTGCAGCCACATTTTGCAGCAAAACATGGCCCGTTTAGAGGCCCATTTACATAAGTATGAAAACATCAATGCTGCGGCCCGAGATACGGACGGCACCCGTCGACGAGCATAATGCAGGGGTCAGCCATCCAAGCCAATCCAAATGACTGTAGCACTGTTAACTGTTTAACATGAAAGAGCTCTTATCCAGTTAACTATCATCAGACCAGGTGATCGGATCAGACAGAGTATAGGAATGGCCCTAGGCGTACGCACAGCTGCTGGCGCAGTCCCACGGTGTCCTGGATGGTCTGCAGCTGGTTCGCGAGCTTCGTCATGGCCGACACTGCAACCAAAAAGCCACAGTCAGAAGGCGAAAATTAAATACAATTAAATAATTGAAACCATCATGCATGCATGAAATGATTAATTAATGTGGGCGAATCTGTCAGGATTGTGGCAAGTGGCGGTCCCTCCTCTCTGCCTGCCCCTCTCGGATACAGGAGTGAGTCTATGTATGTATGTTCTGTGTTACAAAATTAATTACTTATTGTGATAGTAACAGTGCTCCTTTATAATTAAAGACTAAACTATCCTCTTATTCTTTAACACCAGCGATGATAAACAGCAAGGTAATTATATATATGCACAGCAACCACATTATCGAAACAATATTTTAAAACCCACTGTGACATCTTCAGTTCACGTTAGTTCTATTTATTCCAGAATCTTTGCAGAATGGGGTTGTTGAAGCATAGAATAGAATAGAATAGAATAATCTTTATTTGGCACATAAAATTACAAAAAATGTATAAACTTAACATACCTATTAACAATTATTATATGCATATGTACCAAGAAGCGATGTTGTGCCATCAAGTTAGTATGTGATTTCTAACAGAGTCGGTAGTTTGATCTTATATTTACACACTTGGCCTCATATCCAAGCCATCAGAGCAAATGGTGACCAATTTTCTCTCAAATAATTCTATCACAAGAATTTTGCAAATGTATTCGACTTAGAAAACAAAATTAGTATGTCTAATATATGTATGTGTATGCCAGATTCAAACCAAATCTCTGTCTGGTTTTTCACAAAGATGAATGATGTCGTTATAACAATCTGGTCAATTATTCTTCACCTTCACCATTCTTACATGACCCAAAAAAAAGGAGGCAATGTTTTGAAATATTAGTACCAAAGCAAACATGTTTTGTTAACAAGAACATGATATAACTAATGGTCTGGAAAGTTCCATTGTTCAAATTCTTGGAAAGTACCGCCACAGGTCAACAAATACATATTTTTCTGTAAATGGCAAGTGATGCAACAGGCATCACTTTCCATAACAAATGATAGAATATAAAGTGTTTCAGTGATGTTAACTGAATTTTACATAAATATCATCTCAGCTATGTGTTTTTCTGAAAATGACAAATGACAAAATAAAAACATTGAGATATTTATTGCTAGTCTCAAAACTAATAATGGCCAAGAATCAGCTTTCTGCAATAATTACAAATCTGCCATACTTTGGCAATTGTTTCGCTCATAAAAACAAAAAAACATTACAAATAATGCTAACTCACACCCTGTGTAACATTTGCACCTTTGTAGCTTGAGATAAACAACTAATACCGCACGTCATAAGCTTTATTCTCTGATAAGGGGACAAAGACTCACCATTCTGTGAGATTTTGTGTATATTGCTGCCAATACTTGAGGAGAGACGCGTAAAGCCGGTTTCTGCCGCCGCCACGCCGCCCTGGTATGAGTAGCTGTCCATCCTGCCTCCTGCAACATAGGAAATATACGCTCAACCGAGGGCGGAACCATGCACTACAACACCTACCCAAAACGAAACAATCCTGCAATACGACTTACCCGAAACGTTAAGCAAACAACCCGAGTATACCCGCGGCCGTGAATATAACGATCTGTAGAACAATAACGCATTACTCACCTGCCACTAATCAAATCAAGCTAAATAATTAGCTACGTTGACTGCGAACAAATCACAAGGACTTCTCTGATAGAATCAACTCGTTTGCGCGTTGATGGGACGTCCCCGGCACAAGCTTTATGACTTTCAGTGCTTTTAGGATGAACTTGATAGCTGATACATGCAAGTTATATTTTATATACGTTTAATTCCTCAAGTAGGTAGTTTTCGCCCATTTCTCGAAATCCAATAGAAAATGAATGCACTTTTCTTGTTGTTTGACAGTTGACGGATTCACACAGATTAGATAGATGATGTACGTAACGTTATCTGTTATTCCTGCAGATTTGTCGGTATTGAAATTCAATAGGGATGGGTAAAGTCCGGAGTTCCGGACCTCAAAGAAAACAATATTCTTCTAAAAACTATTTCCAAAATTGCACATTTTCTAATGGAACAACGGAACACGGGAAAATAACAAAACAAATGGTAATAAAATAAATTTTCCCGATTTTATCTATTTTGAGCTTGCTTTTGTACAGACAGACCGTTATCTCAGCGAACAGGTCGAAACTCATAATCTGACCTTAATGGTTCTATATTGGTTATGGTACAACGCGACACACACAAATGCAAATCACGATTGTACAAGAATATACGTATAGGGGCACACACTACTACATCTCTAACTATTGTGTGATTGTGTGATTTGTCTTCGTGTCCTCACCCTCTGTTTTTTATTTGAAAATTTTCAATAATCCCGTAATTAGCTATGATATTATTTCGATAACTACTACTAGTGACAATAGGCTAAGTATGCTGTACAGTGCATATTTAATTTTAAAGCTCGATTGTCACATTCCATTCTAGGGCACAATTTTCGAAAGGGACTTATTTAGCGTGGTATTAGTTCGGAGCTGTGATGTTCTAGTTGATTGTTGTGTTAGTTCAAGCAGACTGTGGCGACATGAGGACGATATGCTAACAGTGTAGTCGAGCGAGTAACCCAGGTGAGTTGTGACGGTGGCGGTACGGTAGGGTTGTTGTTTGGTAGCTGTTGACGCTAGTTTTTGTCGTCAGCTGGAGCAGCCGCGGCGCTATGGATCCGTCAATCTTCCTGCAGTACTCGCCGGTCCACGGGCTGCCGCAGGAATCTAAGCTGGCGACGTACATGGTACCCAGCGCCGAGCCGAGCCGCCGCCTGTGCTCGCTAGGCCTGTACTGACGCCCGTCTGTTTCAGAACCGGAGCGCCGCCACGCCGCCGCGCGCTCTCAACCAGTCCTTCAGCAAGCTCAGCCTCGAGTCTTCGCCTGACGCCGTCAAGAAGGTCAGTCTGCTGCCCAGCTTTCTCCCTCAGCAATCATACATTGTTACTGTGGATAACTCCTTCTCTAAGAGAGAAACAATAAAATTCCTTCCCTGCTGTAGTTTCTACCTTGACTAATGGTAGTCAATAATAGCCTTTGCTCAATCATGCAATCATTAATGATTGATTAGGTTCCCAGTGGGAAATGATTTAGAGAATAACATTGTTGTTAGAGATCTAACCAGTTGTTACCAGTGATAGCTTGTATTTTGTTGATGTTTACTGACTAACAAGCTTTGTGAAAATAATTTGTTGTTTTTCAGAACTGTATTACAGACAGGTAAACAAACAAATCTTTTTAACATTGATAATCCAGTTCTTATCTGCTGCCTCCAACAATGTGAGTTAGGTACTTCCTAAGCCTAAATTAAGAATGTAACTGTGCTTTTTGTCATAAAATCTCAAAACAAAATAACAGCAACAACAATAATAAAAATGATTTACTGTTTATCAAGTTTTCAACACAAGATTATTTGGTTTTGAGAACCTTAATTTTACTTATTTATTATATATCAAGTAAAAATTTTATTATTTAGGTAAGTATTTACTTTTACCTTCTTACATTATATAAGTCAAAGTGTTGTGTGAATTTTGTCATTACAATATTCAATGCAGTATAATTAAACAGTCAATTGAGTAGAATTTAGTAGCATATCTGATTAAAAGTAAGAACTTGCATTTTTATTTATTATTTTTTCAGTAGCGGGTACTACTGGGAGTTTAGTTGAGTTGTTCTACCAATTATACTGTAGAGGTACCTAAATACCATGTAGATAAAATAGTAAGAACACTGTATTAGAGTTAAAGTAACGATTTCTCTGTGGAAAGACTTGCATCATTGTTAACTACAAATACAGCCCAAATTACACTCAGCATGTACATTTACATTCAGCAATCAGAATATAGATTCTTTACATTGAAATAAATTATTGTCTTCTATTTTTGGAACGGTTTTGAGTCTTTTTTTTTTCAATAAGCAGTTTGCTCATTATCTACAGGCCAGCATCTTTGTACCTCAAGCATACATCTTGTATCTTGTACTAACAAGTTAGGGACTGAATGGTTGGTGTGTGTCAGGTGGTGATCCGTGAGTTCCTCCCGGTGAACTACTTCAGTCCGGGGCTGCTGCCAGACTCGCCCGAGAGCTCCCCGCCTTCCGTGCTTCCGCCCCACCCCTCTACGCAGGTGCATCAGGTAAATACACCCTTCTACTTCCAGATCGGCTTATATTGTAGTGGTTTAAACCTCTTTAAACTATTATTTTGTACTAGCTGTTGCCCGCAACTTCTTCCGCAACTTCGTCCGCGTAGCCTTTAGTTGAGAAAAGAAATTAGGAGAAAGGAAGGTTAATGGATCATTTTAGAAAAAAAAATACAAGTGTTTCATGACTTTTATGAAAAACCTACATAGGTACTGAATTTCATTCGAATAACTTCAAAAACAGCAAAGTTTCATACTAATTTTGCACCCCCTATTTACCTCTTTAGGGGGTGAATTATCAAAAATCCTTTCTTTAGTGCTCCTCTACGTTATTGTGACCCGTTACTGCAGATCAGAAGATTCCAGGTTCGAATCCTGGCAGGGTCGTCATGTAATGTTAGAAAGATTCTTACAGGAGTTTATTGAAACTGCGTCTATGTAACGTTGTCTAAGTAACGTTGTGTATTGTACTATCGAGAAGAGAGCTTGTTACATACTTATATGACTATGAATGTGTGGGTGACCACGGAACCCCTGTGCAAAATTTCAAGTTATTAACTATTATAGTTTAGGCGTTGATATGTCAGTCAGTCAGTCAGCTTCTTCTTTTATATATAGTACCTGGGTGACCTAGCTTTGCTCGGTACTTTTTTTGTAATATAAAATATGTAAGATAAAATTAAAATAATCCTTTTTCAACAAAAAAAGAACTTGGAAAAAAAATATCATGACTCGAACCGGGTCTCTTAAAATCGGCCCGAAGCGGGTCGCCCGTTTTCCCGTCAGAACTATCCCAGCCTTGCAGGTAAACTCGAAATTTACCTCTGCATGTTATTATAGCAAATTTCAATTGCCTTAAAACACGGATAAAACAACGTTTTCTTAAAATGTAACCTAGATAGATCAATTAAACGCCCCCGAAAGCATCTGCCTACAAAATTTCGTGAAAATCGTTGGAGCCGTTTCCGAGATTCTGATTATATATAAATACATATACAAGAATTGCTCGTTTAAAGAGATAGAGATAGATTTCTTTCATTAGACACCACTGTGGCGCAGCCTACCATGAGTGAGGTCCTGGGTTCGAATCCCGGCCGGGAAAAAAAACTCCAGGTCTTGGATGTTTACATGTTTTAAATCGCTGTTTCTGGTTCCCACAACACAGGGTATGTGCACAGACTCAGACACATTGCTTGCATGTAAATGTTTAATCTGCTATCACTTAAAAATCGAAATTTAAAATTTACGTTATAGATTTCTAGATTCTGTTTTGGATTTTCATTGCTACTTCGCGTTCGCCACCGTGCTTCGCCTTTTGTCGAGACATCACCAGTGACAACTTTTTACTTTTTTAATCTGTTTTTCTACTCTATCCTGTTTTCAACGAAGTTTAATGATTGTCATCGAAGTATAAGGACAGTTTTAGAAGTTGTACATATTATTAAATTCTACTAGATGATCCCGCACACGTTGTTTTGCCATATTGTTGTGTGTGTAAATGTGAACAAATGTTTTTATCTATCTATCTATCTATCTATCTATATTGACTAGCCTGCGACCTATTCTCAGACATAGATTAGATTACAGCTTACAAGCAAGGCATACACGCTTCTCTCGGCTGTCAAGCCTAATCATTATGTGGGTTCATTGTGGATTGTAAGCTCTGGTATGTAAAGAGCTAAGAGACTTATTACTTTCGTAGGTGATGTTTTTCTTCTGTGTAATATAATAGTTTCCTCATACCGACAATTAAAAATATCCACTATGTGATAGAAGATAGACCAGTTCCGTGGCACATCAGCAACTTATTAGTAAAATCTTACTGCGCTATCCGGCGGCGCTTTGTCACACTAGTGGTAGCACTACTCAAACTTCAACGAAAGTCAAAATATCTTTATAATAACATTCAAAATTAGAAAGTCGATAATAGGCTGAGCCCATCTGCCGACCTAACCAACGACAACAGATTAAAATTAAAATTAGAAAGTCATATAGTGGCAGTTGGCTGGCACAGCAAGGACTAGGAAGGAATATTGAAGTGAAGCTCCTGACGCACCGCTAGATCGACTAACTGAAGCAAATTACCTGTTGCGGTTCGCCGAAAACATGGCGTGCGTTATGAGATCCAGGCCTATACTATATCAATTGAATGAAAATAAAAGTTGATTCCTCTTAGGTTTCTCTAGCAACTCGGCGTATTCACACTTAACTAGCGATCTTAAATAGAAACTTTGTCTCGCAGGAGAATGTGGGCGGCACGACGTACTTCTACTCCACCAACTCGGATACCCACAGCTCCGCGGTTGCCGCGGCGCACAGTGCTCAGGCCCCCATCGGTACGCCCTCGCCACGAACCCTAGCTTGCTAGCTAACTTACAGGTCAGACTAAATTACATTGATCTAGTTGCTGCAGTCACATCTCTTTGGGCACATCGGATGACCACCTCAAATATAATGAGGTAATCACGGATCAAGGCAGACCTTCGTCTGAAAGAGGCGATCAGGTAGCCAAGGACGCTTGAATTCCCCCAGGCAGGCCACGCAGCAGACAAGTGTAAATGAAGATCACTCGATACCCATTCCGTTCCTCTGTATTAAGGGACCTATTGTTTACATTGGTTGTTAGAGCCAGTTTTGTTCCATTGAAACTGATCCAGACTTAGAAATAGGGTGTATAACAAGGCATTTTGGTGATATTAGCTCGGATCTGGTCTGGATCGGAACTTACAAAGGCCTCAACGACGTATTTTGTGCGCGCAGACGACGCGTGTTTCACGAACTAGCGAATCGGTGCCGTAGGTTTACAAAATCTGTTTGTTTTTATAAGTTTCAATCTTTCAAATTCTCACTCGAGTTTACATTACATGTACATGCTACTATGAAAACTTACCAAAGTAGTTTGTATTTTATTGTGTAGCAGATCAGCCTCATGCACATTCTAGGCTTTGATCTAATTGCAGACTATTATAGGAACCTGCAGCAATTATTTATCATTGTTGTCAATTGATTGCATGCCATTGATAGTCCACGTAATTACATGAACCTCTGCAAGTAAGCAGTGTCAATGTTCGTGACCTATCAGTGACAAACTATTCTTTTTAAATATGTATTTAATTACTACGAAATGACTGAAGATCCAGCCAAAGAAATTGGCAGATAATATATAAGTTTAGGTAGTCTTGTAACTAAGGTTACCCATTTGTTTTGCAGTCTGAACTGCCTAGTCTTTCAACAGAGCGCTTAAATGGCTTCCCTCTTCAATTTGATGGGGTCATTGGAGTCCCGCTTATATGCCTATTGACTCTAATGTAAAATATGACCAGCCTGTCGCCGGCACATTCGCTTGGATGTCGTCGCTTCACCGTTATTATCGATTATACTTTATTGCAAGAGTATGGCCGTGGACTAAAGAAGTGGCGTGCTTTGAGGCACCCCTAAGTTTTGCTGGTGAGTGATGTGGTTTGATGGATTAGAATGGCCATCATGAAACCCTACCTCGGTATCAGCTAAGGTGAGCGAAGACGAGGCTTACATTATTATGTGTTTGGTGTACCAGACTGATACCTATGTACGGTGCAACCGCACATGTTTTGTCCAGTCAGCAATTCACCTAACTAGCGCGGAAACAGACTTTAGTTCGCAACTGCCAATCAGCCGCGCCGCGCGTTCTCATTTTTCATCTATCATTTATATCGTTATTCATCAGTTTAATATAGTGATAGTTTATTAGCAATTGAGTGCTTTCATTTCTAGCCGATAGCACCCCAGCTAGCTGCCCCATTTAGCTTCCCGGTTACAAGACAATAGCTAATCTTGTAACCAACCGTAAGAGCCGTACTAGATCATAGCGTGACTTGTAGGCGCTCTTACAACCTAACTCACGCTGGCACACGACATTGTAAGATGGGTGGTTGAGTCTACGTAACTGTCAGGTAGGTTTGTTGGTTCATATAATATGTGAGGAGAATTTAGTATGATCTGACTGTGCCGATGACATTTCATTTTACATTGGAACTAGTGGTAAACGTTGGGGCGTGAACGATGGATGTGAAACGTCAGCGCCTCATTTCGCCCATTTTGTAAGACTAGAAAGAGTAGATATCCAATGCAGTAGGACTAACGGTACTTACACATTTAGAAACATTGTAAGCAACCATTTAACTCCCATTACATAGCATCGCCGCTGAAATAAAGACACCATCAATGTTTTTCGAAACAAAAAGTACGTAAAAGATAGATAGACAACACTATATTTCTCAACCAGGACGCTGAATTATTGTAGTTTACATTTTTAACGAAACGGTATACAACTGCCGGTCTTGTCGGTTAGAGCGACCTCTTCCAGACTACCTTGGGATGGGTAAAGAGTTGCATCGTAAAATCCTTTCTGATTCTTCGTCCGCATTCTTTCGGTATTTCTAATACGTGGGTTCCGAACATCTTATACTTGATAATGTTCAATAGGTCAGTTTCTTTTAGTTTGGACGAAAACACATTTTATTTTTGGGGGTATTACCCCCGCGGGGGGTAAACATCTAAACTGCGAAGGTAACGACGTTGGCGATCATTAGTAATTAAATAAAATGCCAGATGAGCGCCACGTAGTTTGCGCTCACTTGCACTGAAAAGTTGTGCAAAGGACTTTCTACTTTCTACATCTACTATATTTTTTATTAGAGCTTAAAGGCAAGTAGAGATAAGTCTGCCTTACGGGCCACTTATGGTCTATTATGGCTACCCTTAAGGCTGCTGTACTCGGGTAGAGTAAACGGTAGAGTAGACCGGTAGAGAACTATCCTACTAACTCTACCAATATAAAAAGCATTGGTATAGAGGATTAGTAGGATAGTACTATACCACTCTACTCTACGTCTCTACTATACCGTTTACTCTACCCGTAGCAGTCTTCAGGTAGCGGAACGGGATAATAGGCGATTCCAATCGTGTAACTGTCGAATTTGTATGGATTTTGACAGTTAGACGAATCGGTCGCTTAGCTAGGACACTGTTCTACTCCACATAACGAGCTCCCAAAGAAACTCGTCCACGTGCGTCCATTGGTTGATTAGTGATCGCGTGAGCTGTCCTAGCCTATGAAGTAGACCGTCGTCGCATATCTCTAGCCGCGCGCATTAAACAACGAGATGGGAGTATTTGGGGTATTAGGAGGAGTTCGTCTCGTGGATAGTGTAAGGCCTTCTTTACATTCACTTTATTTTCATGCTTTTTAAGTATGCTTTACATAGAGGTAGAATAGTATAGAGACGTCAAATCTTTTTATAAGTACATAAGCAAATAATTTTATAGCAATAGTGGTTGGATGTATGTATACTATAGGCCGGTTTCTGAAATGAGAATTTCACGTAAGTAAATACTTAAATAACTTTCTGTCATGCTCTTTACTGAGAAATTTGAGCAGACAACACTAAAGTTAAGTTATAGTTACTTAGCGAAATTCTCAATTCAGAAATCGGCCGTAAGTATCTAAGATTTTTTAAAGCAGTTTTATAATATCGTCGGTCAGAATCATTAATGGTACAATGGCTCATCAATGGTACAAATGGTACATTTGATTTGTACCGTTATTTAGTGATTTTTCAAAAATTTTCAGCATTCTGCGTTCTCAACTCAGAAATCGTATTTTTGGAAGTAATGACTCCGATATGGTGCGCAATAAAAACTATGGATCGGCATACGTTTTTGCCGTCTCTATTTTATTCTACTTCCATGGAAAGTTTGCTTAAAAATGCAAAAATGAAAATGGCCTAAGTGTAAGTCTCAGAGTATAGTGTAAGCTTGGCGGTGTGTAGGTGGGGCGGAGGGCGCTATGGGCGCGGCGGCGTCGCCTTACGGCTCGCAGATGTACGCGCCTTCGCCCTCGCAGTTCCCGCCGCTGCCCGCCAAGCCCCCGGCAGGTAAATGACGCGGCCACGCCGGCGCCGGCGGGCACGCCTGCTCGTTAAGCCCTAACTCTCCGGGATAACGCCTGTGCCGAACAGAGGGACGTCTGCGACCTGCATTAGTATTACACAGACAAATATTGCACACGTCTCCTCTCTGAGTTAGTATACGGGCTTAATCACCACGCGTGCCCACCGTCGCGTTAGCAATCTCAAGTGCTGAGTGTTGTGTTGAATGGTATTGTACCCAACCCATACATAAATCCCTCTTTTTATTTTATTTTTATTAAGGATCACCAACAAGAGCTATACAAAAATGACATAGTTTAAAAACTTAAAATGTAAATTCTCGTGTCATAGTGTAGTGTGCATACTGCTCCATAATTGTTTTTTGATTTTGATGAAATTTTATCATAGCCCATTAGGGCTGGCTGGCCTCTAAGGGTGGTTCACCCCATGTTTTTTTAAATTATAATCCCTGCAAATAATTTAGGTACATATTTGCGGGGTCAGCTAGTAGAGTAATATAAATAAAATGTGCGGTTCACTTTAATTTATACTATAGAATCGAGTAACTTTACGACCGACATTTACCTTCTTGTGCGTGCAAATTATTCAATCAATTTCAATTTATTTTACAAAATTAAAAACTTATTAACAGAGAGCCGAGACTCTGCTACGCTGGGCGGTATTAAATTCTTTTCAACGTAAAGAATTTTCATTCTGTCCGCTGAATGTCAATGTGGTATGTTAGCAGCTGCCTTCGGCCCGTATTTGTAGTGTAGAAAAATGCAGCGGCGAAAAAACTCCACTCTGACCATATTTTCTCGAATCATCAAATAACTTTAAATGATAACAAAATGGTTGTTATAATGTTGTGCTGATACAATAGGATGGTTCTTTGGTGTCCACGCTAGATTTCCAACGACGTTGTGGAGCTTGTTGTTAATGAAGAAATCAGTAATGTGCTTCAACGTATAGAATTTACATTCTGTTTGTTGATTGTCAATGTACTTGCGATGTTAATGTTAGCCGCTGCCTTGAGGCCGAATGTAATGGAGAAAAAATCAGCGGAAAAACAAAATTCCACTCGGTCCTTTTTTTCTCAAATCATCTTAAATCGATTACATAAGTTAATACGAATCTACCTATGACCAGCAGTGGACTTCTTGTGGCTGAATGAAAAAATGATACCTAAGAAGCTCAAGACCCATGAGTGCAATCAACATTTGCGATGTTACAATAGTAAGAAGACACCAATGCTGCGGCCAGACACGGACGTCTCCCGTTCACGCGCATAACGCATAGCGATTACGACGGCTGATGACTGACGAGTCTCAACCATATTAGAGGGAGATAGGCGCTTAGCTACCAAGGAAGAGGTCGTGGGCCCGATTCCCACTGGAGACCGCCTTACATTTGTACAAATAGTCTCAGTCTGGGTGTATTTCCATGTTTATAATGTACTTGCCTGGTTACCATAATATATCACACGTCATCCTAGGACCAGGGATGCAATTATGCAATGTCACACTGTTACATTCTGGTTTTTTTTTCCCAGTAGGTATCTCATACTCCTACTCCAAACTGTCATATACATTTTTAATTTGACTCTTTGTAGTTGTCTATATGCTTAACCCGATAGTGTGGAAAGTTACGTAATATAAGGGGTAGTCAGGTGATTGTGTTATGTGGTTTCGTTCACAGAAAAGAAAGCAATAATGCATGCGGAGCCTACTTGACTTCCTTCACAGTGCCGAATGGGCATATTCATTCATTGCGCTCATGAATACCAAATAAGCTGACAGAATAGCGTAGGTGCTGGACAGGCCTAAGTGTCGGCACTGTTTTAGATTTCCAAAGTCGAGGTACGCGAATTTCCTTAACCTCAGATCTCCTCGCAATGTTTTCCTTCATAGTTAGGGAGCGGTAGTGGTACTGCGAATTACACAATATAATTAAACTAGGACCCGGCACAGCTCCGTTCTATTCCTATATTATTTAAGTTCCAGCTGCTTGCGAAAATACACCTTTAGCTAGAAATAAATCGACCGGCCGCTGGAATAAGAAGTAAACTCGCTCTGCGCTTAGATATCCCATGAACTGAAAACTACAGAAACTCTTGCCTTGTCCTATTCTAATCATCCAACTGTCAAACTTCATAATAATTTGACAGTTAGAAGATTGAACTCCATCAGGATTTATTCAGCATTCTGTGTCAACTCCTTCTAATGTTAGAACAAGTCATTACTCAGCGGTACTTCTCATCTGCTCAAAAACATTTTGCTGCTTCGTTGCTCTAGCGGTTTCACGTCTGATTACCGTGCCGGAGGTCGTGGGCTCGATTCCCACTGGGGGCCGCCGTACATTTGTACGATGCCCTCAGTCTGGGTGTATTTCCATGTTTGTGATGTCCTGACCTGGCTGGCACGGTAGTATACAGGGTATCCTAGTTTGCGAGCAGAGCTAGTGATTGTGTTGTGTGGGAGTTATTATTATGTTTGCAAATATTAACAAACAAAGTTAAACGGGCGATAAAGAAATGGATGCAAACAGATTACCTTACCCCGATAAGACATGTCGTTGTCTTCGCAAGCGAATTGTATCGTGGTTGGGGTTATCCGACCGACTCTTGCCGTGCTTGGCGAAACGCGAGTAATGTTGTTCCATTGCGATATCTGAAACCTCAGCTCCAGCCTAGAGACATAGGCCTAGGACAATAGGATGGACGTGGGATGAGGGAGGGCTGTCCCTTTAGTACATTTCGTAATTAAATTGGCAATGTGAATTGTTTTCCCGTGTCCTCGCTCTGTCTTATGTCTTACCAAACATTCTGTGTGATATGCGTTTTCGGCAGCAAAATAAGTCGTTATGCGCATTGAAAACATATTGTTTTGTTAATTTAAAAAAGTAAATAAATAGCAGGAGTATGCCTACGGAGGTGTAATAATTTGACGACCTCTGTGGCGCAGCGGTTATCGCATCTGGCAATCATACGAGAGGTCCCGGGTTCGAACCCCGGCTGGGGAAAGAACCCAGGTCTTGGATGTTTACATGTTTGTCTGATGTCATGTTTGATGTTGCTGTTTCTGTTTCCCACGACACAGGGTGGATATTTCCATGGAGCCAGTGTGTGGAGCCAGAAGCAATGTATGTGCCTGTATGTAAATGTTTATCTTTAATTATAATAATAAGAAAAGACGGCTTTAGAGCGTGACGGAGTGTATCTGTGTATCTGGGCTGTTCAAAGTGACCTCAGCACTGATATCGCATCAGCAGTGTGCATTATTCTATCTCAGCAGTATTCGGGGCACCTATCAGATGGCACGGGGGCCTTGGGGTATTATTTATATTTATAGGGGTTATCTCAAAATGAACAAAGTCTGATCTAAAACCAAGTCTATTAGAGTTTGTTATTCACAGCGACAAAGTAACTGATTTTCAACGACGTTTACAAATTGTTACGTGTTTGTTTTTCAAATTCAATTCAATGTTTTTCAGTATTTCTGATCTGTAGTATCGTTGTTTGATGAATAATGCTTAAAATAAGGACTTTCTCTTATGCAGGCAATGCCGTAACGATTGAACGGAGCGACGATACACAGCGCGAAGGCGTGAATGTAGTAATGTTTTGTGAACCCTGGCGTGTACCCAGCACTGGGCAGCGGTGGGCTAATAATGATGAGGGTGATCATAGTGTGGACCCTAAAATATACATCAGTAAAATTGCTGCTAGATATAGGTCCAGGAAATGTAGACAACTAATGTGCTGTTATATTTTTGTGCCTCTGGCTATTGATGCTGCACGAGTTTGGAATTGAGAATTGAAAATTAGGGGCATATCTCATGCAACGGGTATCCCTGGCCGTTCAATTTGGCAACGCAGCCAGTGTTATGGGAACTAATGCGTCAGATGTGGTCCGGAGTGACTAAAAATGTTGCTTTGCTTATTTAGTTTTTTTTTATCAGTAAATTATTTTCTGCCTTAGCATTGCGATCGTTTCAGAAATAGCTCAATCCTGCATGAGGTGCGCCTTTACGTCATTAAATGTTAAACGTTTTGTCTCACAACAAAGCTCTGACAATTGCTAATCCGAGCGAGGAAATCTCAGTCATCATCCTGTCACGACAATTTAGCAATCACAATGGAGTTCAGAGACTGGTAATCTTTACGATAACCCTTTTATTTATATTTTATATTGTTTTGAAATGCACAGACTGTTGCTCTACCTATTTAAAATTATTGTTTAATGAAGCATTCACACAACTCCAAAGTATCAAAATATGTATGTATTTTACCAGTTGGGATAAGGGTCAATCAAGCAACTCCATACAGTGGAAGATTTTCGTAATTGCACCCGTGGTTGGGCGGATATATACTCGCCTATGTACTCGTTATCTTTATCTGTGTTAAATTATAAAGTAATCCTACAATTATTATTGAGGACTATTGGGAATTAGTGATTCCTTCTTATTTGTGAGTTATTCATTAGAGAAGCGTCCGGTAAAAGTTTCATGAGATATCCGAATTATGAATACAAATTACTAACTCTGCTATCGCCAAATATCAGATACTGCAGGAGGCTATCTCCTCGCCGACGCTGGGATATATGAACGCTTCCGATAATCAGGTTTCTTCACGATGTTTTATTTGTCCCTCAGAGATCGTAATCGGCTCATGTGCGGAGTAAATCGATGCATTGAGTTGAGTTGAAATCAACGAACGAAACGCAAGAGATGTCATACAATGTTTTCCCTCGCGGTAGTTGAATTGTGTCAGTAATTTGGAGCGATAGATCCCAGCCTAGGTTCGAACCTGCGACCTTACAATTTAATTTCCACTACCGCTTTGCGTATCCTCTATTCTGCTCTGCTCCAAATATATTGAATAGTGTGCGAGAGCGTCTGCTTTGCGATTTGACGACCATGCTAAGCGATACTCGTGCGTTTCTTTTTGTTCTACAGTTATCCGACGCGGGTTCGATTCCCGTCGACGGCTATATTGTGCGAAGGATCTCAGTCTTTTCTAGTTACCGCAGCACTGAGTATTTCAATGTGATTATTATGGATGTTAATAGTGTGCCTATTGACTTGCTATGGTATTTCTTAGAGAATCCGGTTCGTCCTGGCCGACCCTATGTCGCTGTCATATAGAATTTGATTATTTCTATCTATTGTCGCCACTAAAAGCTTCTATAACTCATAAGGATGCATTTGCTCCCGGTTTGCGATTGCTTATTTTACACTGTGCTTCATTAAATCATTGTAAAACGCACACGCGACTGAAAGGCCTCGATTCTGTAAGTGCATTATAGTAAGATGACAGATACACGGTCGGGTTACGTAATGTGATTTTTCATACCATTGACGCCTAGAAAGTTTGTTATGTGTGCGCGAGTAGATTTGAACCGGCAATGAAACTAATTCGCCACTATCACGCAGTTGCTATTGTATTACAATGCTTTAATAATAATCACTTCCACACAACACAATCACTTGACCTGGTCCTAAACAAGGCTACTAGTGATAACCAAGCGACGACATTACAAACATTAAAAAACACCCAGACCGAGGCCATTTGTACAAATGTACGGCGGCCCCCAGGGGGATCGAACCCACAACCTCTTTCTTTGTAGCTACTCGTCTTAACGGCTCGACCAACGAGGCTGTCGTGCGTTAACAGAATCTAGGTCAAGCAAGTACCGCTGCTCTGCTATATATAAAAGCGTAGGCATACAAATATGACTACGAGAAGTAACTTCACCGAAACAAAGTTAAATAAACAAAGATGAACATAGTGATTATCTGAATAAGTAAAATAGTTGCCATATATGTGACCTTAATACTCAGGTCAAGCAGGAGACATTAATTTTATAAAGTCTACCAGCTGTCGAGACAATAGTTTTCTATTGTTATTTTGTCGAGACGGGACTGAGGAGGTTAAGCGCACGGGAATTGAGCTATCTGCAAAAGAAAAGTTCAACGGTGTGAAGAACATTGATTTCATACATTGACTGTGGTGGCAGGGCTGGCGGCGACGTTCTACATGCCGGAGACTATCCGCGCCGAGCTGTTTGCGCGCAACGAGGAGATGTTCCTGCATTCCGACCCGAGACACTACCCAGGTGACCTACACTCATGCTTTTTACTACCCTAACTGGGTCGCTGTCAGATTTGTGATGTGGCCTCTACACTGTAAGACACGGGCCTTCGGTGGGCTCAATTACCAGCCGATTTAACCTTGTAACGACCTCGTGGTGTAGCGGTTGGCGCATCTGCTTACCATGCGAGAGGTCCCGGGTTCGATCCCCGGGGGGACAAAAAAACCAGGTCTTAGATGTTTACATGTTAGCGATGTCGCTGTTTATGTTCTTACGACACAGGGTGTCCGAGTGTGGGGTCAGACGCAATGTATGTGCCTGTATGTAATAGTTTAAGTTTGATCACGCGCAGAACTCTCGGTATGGCATTAGAATCTTTGTCCGACTTACGAAATTTTTAGTTCAAAAACTTGTGTAATTCTAATGTAGATTCTGGCGTTTCTAACGCCTTCTCAAGTCAAGTAACTTTGATGCTGCCGATGGTATAGATGAGTAAGCCGTGTAACTGCTGGACGGCATAGACTCCGTGTCATTCACATCCCGCCCAGGTCTACCGGTGCTAGAATCTATGTGAACTTCGATCGTGTGCAGAGTGCTTAGTGCGAGTTTTTTCATTCACTTTCGATAGCGGGAGCGTTTGCAATTTGTATAGGAGTGACAAAGCGCGCCACTAGTTGTCTCTTTGTTACTCCTGTACAATTCGCGAACGCTCTCACAATCGAAAGTGAATGAAAAAACTCGCACCAAGCACTCTGAACTGTCACGTTACTATATTTGAATCGGTAGTTTCAGAAAGAACATTAGTCCAAATTTTGTGTGATTGACTTATCGTTGTCTATGGAATCCTTGAGGGTAGATCTACAGATCCCTATATAAAGAACATTAGCCCAATGAATATCAATCGAACTACGTGTACGTACTACGTCTCAGTAGACGCAAAAATAACAGTAGTCCCACTGAGGGGTCAGTTTTTTATGTCTACTGAAAAGTAAGCAGGTTGTGACTAATGTTCTTTCTGAAACTACCGATTCATTTCTCTGGAGGGAATGTTGAATGTGTGGCGACCCGTGCGACGTTGTCCGCTCAGAGCTGCCGGAGCACGTGGAGATGTACGGGGAGCTGGCGCCCCTGGAGGCGCGCGGGCCGGGCGGCGGCGCCCCGTGCGCGCTGCGGGCGGCGCACCGGCGCTCGGGGGAGCCGTTCGCGCTGCGCCGGCTCCCCGCCGCGCCCCCGGCCCCGGCGCCCTCCAAGCGGCTCGACGCCTGGCGGAAGATCGACCATCCCAACGTGGTGCGCCTGCACGACCACTTCACCACCAAGGCCTTCAATGACCATTGTGAGTCCTCGTCGCTGGTACATTGTACAAGCTGAGAAGCAAATTGGCCCCCAGCGAAAGATGTATGATATTGATGAATCAGAATCAGAATCAGAAATTTATTTCAACGTAAAGAATTTACATTCTGCTTGTTGAATGTCAATGTACATACAGTTATGTATAATGTTAGCCGCTGCCTTGGGGCCGTCTGTAGTGGAGAAAAAGGCAGCGAAAAAAAAAACTCCACTCTGACCATCTTCTCTCAAATCAACTTAAAGCTTATACAAATAAAACTTACAAAACAATATCTTGGATGTGTTGAACACTAGGGTTTACTAATGTATTGCCAAAAATCGTTTCCCAAAGTATTACTTCCCAAATTATTTTCCGCAAATTATCACTTGGCAAAAAAACATTTCTCAAAACAACTTAAAGCAAATAAACAGTTAGCAAAAGTTATTATGGCAACCTATTGTTTACCAAATAAATACTTGGTCAAAATTCATTTTACCAAAGAGGCAACAAGAGGCAAGGTAAGAACGCATCAAAGTCGAGTCTGTTTTCGATCTTACATAGAGAACCTAACGCTCCGACGCGCTCCGCTTCGCTACGCGCGTCGTCGCACCTATATTTCTGTTGTCACGTATTCTTTACATCGCCGACCCCCCGTTCCATTATTTGAAAATAACACTTGCCAAAATAAAACGTTAGCATAATAAACGTTTGTCTTAATAAAACTTAACGCAGTAAAATTATGCGAAATGATAATTTGACCAAATGAATAAAATGCGAAATGAAAACTTGCTAAAGTTTCATTTGGGAAATGAAACTGATGCCATAAGTTTATTGGGAAGTAAAATTTGGCGAAAAATACTTTGGCTAAACGGCGGTATCCCGAACACTAGACACATTTATCCTCTGATTAAATTTAATATTAAACTACTATTTAAAGCCTTGTCTTCTAAATAATCGTTGATTTTATAATAAGCTTTTTTCAAAGAGTGTGCTTAACACAATTCTTAAATCGCGTTGTAGGTAACTCTAATATCGGATGTATGAATCCACTCACCTGGTTCGCGGCGGCTGCAGTGGATCCGGGGCCCCGGTTATGGATTCGATGGTGCTGGTGATGCTGGTGTGCTGGTTAGGTTTAGGAAACGCGACGTATATTTTTTGTAAATATTTTGTACGGAGCAGCGAGTTAGCGCGCTTTATGGTCGGCCATCGAGCAAGAAAGTTCTTTTTTTAATTCGGTGCGTTTAGAAATTGCATCGAACGGACGTTTGGTTCGTGAACCCATACATCATTTGATATAAAAAGGAAAACTAAAGAAAACGAAAATTAAACAGAAACTAGTAATCCTTGTTTTGTGCTGGTTCACAAACATAATGTTATAATACGGAACAGTTGCCTTGTAAATAATTCATAAACATCCCGGTGAGGGACGCCCCAGGCGAACATACTTCGACCAAATAGGGGATGTATTAGCAAAGGGCAAGATAAAAAGTACCCGAAACCGGCGTGCGTGCATGCAACGACTAATGAATGTCGATGAAGCGAAAGTGGTTTGTCAGGATCGTGGCAGGTGGCAGTCCCTGGTCTCTGCCTACTCCTCTGGGATACAGGCGTGAGCTTATGTATGTATGTAAACATTTAGGTTGTTTCTCCTCGTGTATGATGAAGAATACTCTTATCTTCTTATGTTATTATGCAGAGATACATGGCACAAAAAGCGTTATCATCATCATCAACCCATAATGTCCCCACCGAGAGGCACGGTTCTCTTTCGGATTGGTGGAGGCTTGTCAGGTTAGTGACTGGTCTTCTGTCAGAAATTTTCAAGCGGCCGAGGAACCGCTCGGAAAAATGCCACCAGCGTTAGTCATAGAACGGTCACCCATCCATGCACTGAATGCGCCCTATTTTGCTGAATCTTCGTGATCGTTTACGGGCATTCAGGCGGCCGGGGCTACGAGCGATAATTGAAATCTTATTTAATTCAAAACAATTTCAACAGAACAGAATTCAGTACAGTTGCCGATGAGTGTGATCATACAATAAACTCGTCTCGATAAGCTCGAACCGTACGAACCTTCTGCCTCTCGTAAGTTGATCCCTTCCGAATGAGCCTAGTTCACCGATGTTCCATTTTGAGCCGAAGCGTCTAGATATTAAGTACCTATCTCTGTAAATGACTGGTGTGCAATAGGAATGTATCTGTCTCGCCCGCAGCCATAGTACTGGTGTACGAGTACCACGCGGGCGCGACGACTCTGGCGGCCAAGTACCTGGCGAGCGGCGGCAACGCGGACGGGTTCCCCGACCCCTTCAGCAGCGACCCCGCCGCGCCCCGTCCCTACACGCACCAGGTGAGGCGACACCTCCGCTCTTGAATGAATGAATCAATGAAAAATTCTTTATTGCACAATAAACAGTGTTCTGTACAAGGGCGAGCTTAATACTATAAAGTATTTTCTACCAGCTAACCGTGGGTGATGTGGAAAGAGTAAAGGGTAATGCTATAGAGGTCATAAGAAACAATAAAAAAAAAAAAAAGATAAATTACCTACTTGCAAATTCGCAAACTTCTAATACGTATACTACACACTATATTATAATACTTCATAAATATGTACCATTATTTTATGCATACCTACTATAAATACATAAATAAAACTCTTCACACGCACTGGGTGAGACCTTCCCTCGAATCGTAACATGCGTCAGTTCAGACATGTATCGAGTGATACGATGCCTTCGTTCTCAACACACATCAGGTGAGACGACCTTTTTATTCTTGACGTGCAGCAAGTCAGAACACCTGTCGACGAAACCTCTATTTTCAACACACATCAAATTAGACCAAACCTCTATTTTCAATACACATCGAGTCAGGCGAAACACCCGTTTCCATTGACTGCATTTGAGTGGCGTCCCATCCGTTTCATTATTTTTAGTTACTAATGTTCGACCGCTGGGAGTATTCGATCCTGACACAGATGACTAGTGATGGGAGAAAATCAACGTTATACTTCCTTACGTTATTCTTAACAAGCTTTTGCTACAGACTCACGATTAAGTAGTTTTGTTTTTTAGACGACCTTCACTCAGTCATCTCTTGTGCCGTTTTCGCAGGCAAATTTAGAAGGGCCATCATCTTTTTTGTGCCGAATGGCGGTGAAGTGTTGTGGCAAGCTGTGCGACCTTTTATTTGAGCCCAGATCAGCTCAATCGCTTTGTACGGCAGTGGTACGGAGAGATTCTGAGAACGCGATGATCATTTTCTAAAGCCTGTTCATCAACTTCGTATCGTTAAACCGACCGTTATAATTTTCGTTATTTTTGGTACGTCAGTACAAAAAAATACGGTTGACATAACCTTGACAGCGTAGTAAGGATTTTACGCACGAACATTAAATATTGATTTCTTCTTATTTAACATTTAAATCACTGTGCAAAATATAACATTGATTGTAAGTTTACACAATGATATAGTTTCAATGACAATTATTTGCTAGTAGGATAAATAGGACATAAAAATATTTTAATCGAAAATTTAACGCCACTTCAAGGTTACGTCGTCCGTTCTAACATGACCTGTCAGGATCGTATTCTCCCAGCGGCCGGACAGTACTTTTATTACACGCGTCATTTTATCTTAGAGGGCGTTGACACCTGTATCACAGATTCTCATCTACCACAGGGTGTCAGAGTCAAATAATATTTATAATAATTGTAACAAAACTGTATCAAATTTGTACTTGGCATATTATTAGCAATAAATAAAATTCTATTCTACTTTCAATACGCATCAGGTCAGAAAAAAATGTCCGTTTTTAATATTCATCAAGTCAGAATACTTTTCCACTCTTAACACGTGTCTGGTCAGACGACCTCTCTATTTCTTAACACGCATCAGTTTAGACGAAACCTCCTTTTTTACACCCATCAGGAGTGCAATCACGTAAGACTCCACTGTATGAAGTTGTAGTATGTCACACCACCTTGTGTCACACTGTTACATTCTGCGACTTTTTTCCCAGTAGGTATCTCATCTTTTTTCCCAGTAGGTACATACTCCTTCTCTGAAGTCTGTTACACATTCTTATTTTGACTTTTCGAGTTGTCAAAACGCTTAACCCGATAGAGTGGAAAGTCACGTAACAAAAGGGCTGGTCGGATTCTTCCGACGAAAAGTCAACCGAGTGTATCCGGAGAGCAGTTAATGGTGACGATATGTTTGTGTGTTTGTAGGATTTTTTTTTTTCATGTTTCGCCGCAAATCTTCTGACATGGGTCAGAGACTTTGTTAGACTAACATTGTGATTATACTACCATACTTACAGTTTGTCAAAAAATACTAGAAACCGGAAGTGAAAGTTAACTAATTGTTTTATTGAAAAACCTAAACATTTACTATATCTATTGAAGCACATTACCTTAATTTATGTAAAAGCTCAAGTTTTTAATTTATATAGTGCTTGTAAGTGCAGGCTATTAACAAATGCAGACAAAAAGTCCGAGCAAAACCGAACTGTTTAATGTCTACATTTTCTTGACAGATTATAAGTGTTTGTGTGTGGTGTTGAGCAGAAGAATCGCTCGTAGCCTGGGCTGCCTGAGTGATCTTAAACGATCACTAAGGTTAAGCAACATACGGCGCGTTCAGTCCATGGATGGGTCACCGTCTATGACTAACGCTAGTGGCATTTTTCCGAGCGATTCCGTGCTTCGCAAGGCACGTTAAGCAGTCGGTGCCGGCTGCCGTCGATAGATGGCAGTCGTTAAGCCAAGTCAGAGGCCTCAGGGCGGCTCGAAAACTTCTGACAGTAAGACCAGCCACTAGTCTTACAAGCCTCCACCAAACCGGACTTGGCCCCCGTGGTGGAGTATGGCCTATACCTTCCTCAGGGAAGAGACCCGTGCCCCTCGGTGGGGACATAATGGGTTGATGATGATGAAGATGATGAAGTGTGGTGTTGAGCAGAAGAACGCGATGCTGCGCGCGGTGGCGTGCGGCGCGCTGCTGCCCGAGGCGCTGCTGTGGAGCCTGCTGGTGCAGCTCACGGCCGCGCTGCGCGCCATACACGCCGCCGGCCTCGCCTGCAGGTATGCCGCAGACCATCATTGCCATCATTTTCTACTTGTCACTCGGATAGACCGGGAACGAACTGCCGCCGGCTTGCCCGCGACCCGACGGCTCGGCTGGTGCGGCATTGCCGGCGGGTAGAAAGCCAGTGTGTAGGAGCCGTTAATAGTACATTGTTCACCGAGAGGAGAAAGTGACCGATTACCGTCGAGGGTGTCGTTTGAAGCCCGAGCCGTAGGCGAGGGCTTTAAAACACCTGAGATCGGGAATCGCAGTTTCTCTCGAGTGATACAGTGCTTTATACTACACCTACGAGGAAAATAAAAAACGAAATCTTTACTAATTGAAATTTATATTGAAATTGTTGCTAGTGGCCAGTGTCATTTTGCGAACTTGGAGATAAAAACTCACTGTAAAAACTTTTTGGCTTTTGATATTTAGGTTAGCGGCGCATAGTCTTACCCAAAATTAAAAAAGAAAAACCACGTAAGAAATGGATTTTAATACACTTTTCTCTCCCGCTCAGATGCGTTTTCTCCCCGCATATTTGTTCGATATGCAATGACGTACTTTCTACCGTAAATTTGATAAAGTATCAAGGTACTTTCCAAGCAGGTGTAGTATAATCAGAATTTTGACAGATAAAGTATAGCGAATACGTAAAAATTCTGTTTAACTCGGGGTTAGATGGATTCTAGTCGGTGGTCCAAGCGAGCTTGACTGTACTAACATTGCAACGACCAGCCTAGGTCAGTCCGACTCGTGCACGAGGAACCCTGCGTGCCATTATGAAATAAAAAATAAAAAAACACGTTTTTTATGTGGGAGCGGTAAGTTGCAAAAACAAGGGTATCTATTTCCCCAAGACGCTAGAAGAAAGAAGCAGTGGTTAAATGGTTTGATAAGAAAAAAATGGCACTTTTAGGTTGTGAACATTTTAAACCGGTTGATTTTCATATACAAATTTCTGGTAAGAAGATTTATTTCTTTTAACACAAATTAGTGTATGTGTTGATCTGTTTTCTAATGCATCGGACAGTGGCGCCACCAATCACAACTTAATTAATAGATTACGTGGTGAAGAAATTGACTAAGAAACATTTATGTTTTTCAGAACAGTATCAGTTTAATTAACCAACTTTCTAACTTAAACGTAATACTTTGTTGTATTACGTGGATGGGTTGAACACTAGACTCAGTATGTTGGCCACCTGTAATGTGTAAACTATGTGAATATTATATAGAGCAAAAAAAGATTTATATTTTTGTGTGTGTATGTTTGTAATGAATAGGCTCAGAAACTATTGGGCCGATTTTAAATATTCATTCAACATTGGAACATCACCATTCTTCGTGAGTAACAGGCTATATTGGATGTTCAAACAGCTTAAAGTTTCGTACGAAATCTCGAATAACGTAACCCAAGGTGTAAAAAAATACTACCCCGGGAGTTTTTCGCGCAACTAATATAGCAACTTCCGCGGAAACGTTTTTGCCGGGCGTGCGAAGCCGGGCCGGGGCGGGCTGGGGCGGGTTGCAAGTAATTCGGTAGTTGACACGACCAACAATAAATTATTTGATATACTCGATTAAAAGAAAAATTACAAAATATTTCGGAAAATGTATCTCTTTTAGCCAAATACTAGTTATTAAAATGTTTAAATAGATGAAACTTAAAAAGAGTGCTCTGAAATATGACGTCATAAACCGGTATTTTCATACAAAATTCCGTTTTAAAAGTAACTCATTTGACATCCTGTGAAATACCCAATTGTGGTGACGCAGGTCGTTGGAGCCATCGAAGGTGGTGATGGCGGGCTGCCGCGCGCGTGTGGCCTGGTGCGGCGTTTCCGACGCGCTGCCGATGCACGCGCACGCGCACGCGCACGCGCACGACCTCGCACAGGTACCCCCACACGCATGCGCACGCACGCGCACACACACACGCACACACGCAAACACACACGCCGACCTGTTTTTTTTACACACACCCAACAAACACAACTGAAAAATAAAATTTATCATCTAGACATCTAAAAACTAAGAATTGGAACCAAAATGGACTCCTTTTAATTCCAATTCTTAGTTTTTAAATGTCTAGATGATAAATGTACCAAATACTTATAATGGTACCAAATAAACATTTCTATTCTAAATAAACACGCATGAACCTGCTTGATCAAATCGAATCTAAATTGTCTTACTCAGAAACTCTACATTGCATCGTTTTTAATTCCAGACGCAATCCAACACACATACACCAGCTTGCTTACCAAACTTATTGGACTCAGAGCAAAGGGTGTGAAACGAGTGTCGCTACAGTAGTCTTTTTGTGGGGTTCCCACTTAATTCCGTTGCAATGTGAAAGGTGTTTACAGTCTGGCAAAGCGTCAGAGTGTAAATACGTTTTTACCACCAACTACCAACTTCTGACAGTAAGACCAGCCACTAGTCTTACAAGCCTCCACCAATCCGGACTTGGCCCGGAGTATGGCCTATACCTTCCTCAGGGAAGAGACCCATGCCCCTCGGTGGGGTTACCTTTTTAATAGACCTTTATTTGACGTTGATGTATTGGTGGGGTGGTGGCGTAGTGGGGTTGACCCTTGCTTCTCGATCGTGAGGGTCTGAGTTCGAACCACGCATGTACCAATGACTTTTAGTTACGTACATTTGTTTGTACAGCAACACCATTCGCTGATAAATTGTGCCCGGATAACGGCGACAGGCTTGCCACTTGTCACGTTTGGGACGTAATAAACTCGGCAAAACGTGGGTCCAGTTCTAGAGACTGGTGCCTCTGCCTACCCCTTCGGGGATAACGGGCGTGAGTTTGTTTTTTTTTGTATTGGTGCACGTGCAATGCGGTGTGGGGATACCGCCGTTTAGCCAAAGTATTTTTCGCCAAATTTTACTTCCCAATAAACTTATGGCATCAGTTTCATTTCCTAAATGAAACTTTAGCAGCAAGTTTTCATTTCGCATTTTATTCATTTGGTCAAATTATCATTTCGCATAATTTAACTGCGTCAAGTTTTATTAGATCGAAAACAGAAACGATACTTTTGACTGAATAATGCTTGGTAAAATGAATTTTGACCAAGTATTTATTTGGTAAACAATAACTTGCCATAATAACTTTTGCTAACTGTTTATTTGCTTTAAGTTGTTTTGAGAAATGTTTTTTTGCCAAATGATAATTTGCGGAAAATAGTTTGGGAAGTAATACTTTGGGAAACGATTTTTGGCAATAAATTAGTAAACCTGCGGTGTGGCTTGGCAGGCGCAGCAAGAGGACTTGCACGCCTTGGGGCGGCTGGCGCTGGCGCTGGCGGTGCGCTCGCGGCACTGCGACAACCTGCCCGCCTGCCTCGACCTCGTCGCGCGTTCCTACTCGCCCGACCTCAAAAACCTCATACTGTGAGTGCAGTTACACTCCCCCCCCCAGTTACACTCCCGGCCGCAGCGCCAGGATTGTTGTGCCAGCGGATTATAGCTCAATTGGCCATGCTACTTGAATCGGTAGTTTCAGAAAGAACATTAGTCCAAATTTTGTGTGATTGACTTATTGTTGTCTATGGTATCCTTGAGGGTAGATCTACAGGTCCCTATAGAAAGAACATTAGCCCAATGAATATCAATTGAACTACGTGTACGTACTACGTCTCAGTAGACGCAAAAATAACAGTAGTCCCACTGAGGGGTCAGTTTTTTATGTCTACTGAAAAGTAAGCAGATTGTGACTAATGTTCTTTCTGAAACTACCGATTCACTTGTGATATGTTTTTTTATAATTCAATTTGAAAATATTGACCACCTGAAGACCTCTGTGGCGCAGCAGATATGCCATGCAAGTGGTCCCGGATTTCGATCCCGGCTGAAACAAAAAAAATCACCCACGTCAAAACATGTAGAGCTTACCTTGTACCTAAAAGCTATTGTAATGATTTTATGTTTGTGGTGTAACGCTAAAAAGTACCTAACACAACAAAGCGCATAAATAGACCCCTGAAAGATATTTTTCGGAATCGTTTTTTTTTTATAAATAATGTCGGTGTGTTTTTATAGTGAAAAAATATATTCGAATTGGGCTGTATTGTGTCGCAGGTACTTGCTGTCGGCCACTGCGCGGCGCTCCGTGACGGACCTCATGCCGATGATCGGCGCACGGTTCTACACACAGGTACCACTTTTATACTAATGACGGAATACAGGGGCCGAACCCTTTTGGTAAGTATAATACCTGACGGAATACAGGGGCCGAACCCTTTTGGTAAGTATAATACCTGTGTCTGGAGTGCAAATTTACTTTTTTTAATATGCAATTTTCGGCGTCTCTAAAAGCACACAGAAAATCAACTCAAAATTAAGCAGGATAGTAAGTGGAATAACTTTTTAGTTTTATCCTCAATGAGTTTCAACATGTAAGCATATTAATGAAAATAAACGTAACCTAAGCGATACCGTAAGCACTGTGTTATGTCTCTTATTTGTAAGGTTCATGATGTCTATATCTACGCTATTTTAAAATAGGTGTATTTATTTGAAAAATGGTTGCACCAAAACTTATAATGGTCAACTTGATATTGAAATTTAAAATTTGTAAAACGAAAATAAGAGTCCCCAAGATACAAGCTCTGCCTAGTTTGGGTCTGACATCGAAACCTAGATATTATGTAAAACATAAACTTGTAATTCTGTGCATCAAAATATGTATAGAACCAAGGAGAATTAATTCTCCTTGATAGAACTATGTTACTTCAAATTAATATTTTTACTTACTAAATATCGTTGACTAAGAAATTGTAGTCGATTTCATGCAAGAGTCTATCTGTAAGTTTAAAATTTTCTAGTAAAAATTTCTAAGTTAATAAATTACGGTTACCAAAAATTTATCATTTTATGAATTTTATTAAGCATTTAAAAATCGCTCGTAGCCCCGGCTGCCTGAGTGACCTAAACGATCACGCACGCAAGTTACGCAACATAGGGCGCGTTCAGTACATGTATGGGTCACTGTCTATGACTGACGCTAGTGGCATTTTTCCGAGCGGTTCCGTGATTCGCAAGGCACGTTAAGCAGTCGGTGCCGGCAGTCGTTAAGCCAAGTCAGAGGCCTTTAGGGGCGGCTTGAAAACTTCTGACAGTAAGACCAGCCACTAGTCTTACAAGCCTCCACCAATCCGGACTTGGCCCCCGTGGTGGAGTATGGCCTATACCTTCCTCATGGAAGAGACCCGTGCCCCCCGGTGGGGACATAATGGGTTGATGATGATGATGATGATTAATAAATTAGAGTATTAAAGGATGAAGGTAAAGTAATGCACATTTCTCTTTTGAGAAATTCGTACCTCCAGAACTAAAGTGACCTAACTCAAAATTTGGGTAAAATGAGTTAAACACTCAGAATGACTTAAAAAGGTATACTCTTTCATGCCTATATTAAAAAACCGTCTTTATTTGATCAGAGAGAGATGGAGGCATGTTTCGGTCTGTTTTGTCTTGAGCAACTCGCACGAGTGCCGAATACATTTTCTTCATTTCCCAAAAGTTGCAAATTTTGAGTTAGGTCACTTTAGTTCTGGAGGTGCGAATGTGCATTGCAAGTGTTGTGTGTACGTGGCGTGTGTGGGGTCAGGTGGAGGCGCTGGAACGGCGCGCGGACGTGGTGGAGGAGCAACTGGCGCGCGAGCTGGACAACGGCCGCCTGCTGCGAATACTGCTCAAGCTCGGCGTCGTCAACGAGCGGCCCGAGTGAGTGCTGACACCTCCTACCTCCCTCTAAGCCACAACTGAATCGGTAGTTTCAGAAAGAACATTTCGCATGCTTAATGGAACATTGACCCATTAGTAGATCCGTCATTTGAGTTACGTACGGACTTTTTTTACTCAGATCTCATCAATAGTTAATCATACGTTCAAAATACAAGCATTCGTGATTAATTAATTAATCAGCTTTAATTTTATGCGTCAACACGTAGGATAAGTGCATCATAGCAAGTGTGTAACTAAAATGACGTATCTACTAATGGGTCAATGTTTCACTAAGCATGCGATTAGTCCAAATTTTGTGTGATTGACTTATTGTTGTCTATGGTATCCTTGAGGGTAGATCTACAGGTCCCTATAGAAAGAACATTAGCCCAATGAGTATCAATTGAACTACGTGTACGTACTACGTCTCAGTAGACGCAAAAATAACAGTAGTCCCACTGAGGGGTCAGTTTTTTATGTCTACTGAAAAGTAAGCAGATTGTTACTAATGTTCTTTCTAAAACTACCGATTCATTACTACAGTGGCACCATCTTATCTGTTCCGTTGATAGCGGCGCTATGGAGAATTTAGTCGTAACCTTTAAGAAATTTACCTAGAAAAATGAGAATATTGTTACGGGCTAGGGTTCCGGATTTGGATGTAAAACGCCAATGACAACTTCTTAGGATTTATTCACGCAGAGTCTGGTCTGCAGGTCTTCACGACACGAAGTCCACACGTAGAATCCAATCGCAGGTCCAATCGAAGTCCAGTAGTATCGCTCGTATCGCAGGTATGTTCGCTCGCCTACGTGCCTACTCGAGGCAACGTCGCTCGAACAGTAACCCATTCAAAGAGTTTTGAACCTTACGCTAGTGGACATACGAGTCATTATTGCTTGCAGCGTTTATTGTTTACTAAAACGCAGCATGCGGCGACTATTCGATAGGCTTCTAGAAGGCTCTAGTCTAGATGGTTCGGGACAGGACCGCGACAATATTTTAACCTGTCTTTTGATAGTAATGAAAATAGATCTATAAATCTTAGTAAGTGAATAAATAAAACAAAAATGGGGAACAGGATTAACAATTTGTTGTTTAGCTACTATTTTGCCCACCTGAACAGATAACTTGGTGACGCTGTACAGACCGTTTTTTAATTCAATGTAAAAAAAAAAATGATGCGGTGTTACCGTTATAAAATATAATAATATAGGTTTACTCGGTAGATTTTTTTTTACCGTGAATAGAAGACTTGTGTGACCAAAATCCTTATCACATCAAAGACATTAAAGTTTAATTCTTCAGAGCAAAGTAAAAAAAAACACCTAAGTAGCACAAACAATTTTTACTTGGAAGTAAAATGGGGTAATTTGGTTTTTGCGTACTAGCAACATTCAGACATTGGATTGTATTGACATAGCCCAAAGGACTAGTATCCAGGCAAAGACCTCCTTAAAAAAAATTGTATTGAGATGTCAACGTGACTGTTTTATTAATTTTTTTGCATTGAACTAAAAAACAGATTTTAGTACTAGACGACTGTACAGTCATTTGGTATTTTTACTTGGAAAGTTTTCCGGGAGTTTTGAAAATTGGCAATTTTATAGATCTCGACGCGCTTTTTTGCGAATTTCAACTTTGCCACCTCGTATCTTTGGCGCTAGGCCATGTCTTTTAAAATTAAAATTGGCAATTTTCAAAATTCCCGGAAGACTTTCCAGGTAACCTCATTTTCTTCCACCAAATGATAGCAAAACACATTACAAGTTGAACCTTAAGTTAATAATAGACGGCCGGCGTTTGTGCCAATCACTGGTATTAACTTAAGTGCACTCATCATTCGTCACTAACAACGTATTCTAACAAATGAACTTCTATTCTAGTACTACTAGGCTCACAAATGTTTATAAAGATATCTAAAAGCCAGCTGAACTCGATTTTAGATTTAAAACACCCCAGTCCATATAGAAATATATAGATCTAGATTATATGCCTTCCAATTAAATATTCATTAAGTTCTCAGCATTCTTGTTCTTCTTATCCTGCCACTCCATCACTGGAGATGACAGTTAGCTCATTACATCGATCTGTACTCAGTGCAATTCTGAACAGCTCCTCCGCGGTTTTAACGCCGGTCCAAAAAATACAAAACCATTGATGTTCATAGAGTCTGTCGTGTGTCTAAGTTGCCACACCAAACTCAGCGGTCTCAGCGTTGCTGATTTTCAGTCAGTGCCCAATATATGTGGCGAGCACATGCTACCTCTGCGCTCTCACTATACACTTCGACACACCTCCATAGCGCAAGCGAGATGTTCCACACGACATACCGTTAATTTATATAACCAACCGCATAGCATACGATCACTCGCAATGAGCCGTTTTCAGAAAAGCTAAAAAAAATAAAAATATATTACGGCTGTCAAAGTAATGTAATTTTGGACCTCAGCCCAATAGCCATGTGTGATACATCATAAAATAGTTCTCAGCGAGCTGAACAAAAGTTACTGTGACGCCAACAGCCAAACGTTTGTCGTTTCGGAGTTATATTTTCTTGAAAATTTTAGTTTTTTTTCAATACAATATAACTCCGGAAGGACAAACATTTGGCTGTTGTCGTTATAGTAACTATTGTTCAGCTCGCTGAGACCTATCTTATGATGTATCACACATGGCTATTGGGCTGAGGTCCAAAATTGCATTCTTTTGACAGCCGTAATATTTTTTTTTTAGTTCTTCTGAAAACGGCTCATTCCTCACACATACGAAAGTTTCCTCCTTACAACACTTGCGTGATGTCGATGGTCGGTGTCCAGGCTGAACATGGACGCGTCGTGGTCGGAGACGGGCGACCGGTATATGCTGAAGCTGTTCCGCGACCACCTGTTCCACGGCGTGGCGGCGGACGGCCGGCCCTGGCTCGACCAGGCGCACGTCGCGCACTGCCTCAACCAGCTCGACGGCGGCTCCAACGCAAGGGTCACCGTTCTATCTTACCTATTACATACATTACACACTATGTCATACTAATATCGAGCGAGAACATCACACAGACAGACAACGGACGATACGGTATTTGACAACAAATTATTCAATCATAAATCAACAATCGAATCAACAATAAATTGTTTGATGATTATGCTCGATTGAAACGAAAATTACAAAATGATTCGGAAAATGTATTTCTTTAAATCATTTACTAGTTGTTACAATTTTTAAACAGATGAAACATAAGAAGAGTGCTCTGAAATGTGACGTCACAAGCAGGTATTTTCATACAAAATTCCGTTTTAAAAGTAACTCATTTGAGATCCTGTCAAATACCCAATTGTGAAACTAACAACTTTGACGTTCATAAAGTAAATACTTAGTTTGTATTTTGAATAAAATATTTAAATTTGAACAATGGAATCTTGACAACAAACGGACGGGAGGACAGATGGAGAGACAGACGGATAGTAAAATCTATAAAATGTTGTATCTATCGGCATAGCTGATAGAATGGAGCGAAGTTTCTTTGGTTTCTGGCCATGCATATAAAATCTACATTCTATCCTATGGTTCTGCCACTCACAGATTAAGATTTTTTTTTTACACAGAATAGAAAAAAACTGTCAAACACGCCTTTACACTCTGTGTCGATAACGCTTCTTGCCCTTGCCGTCCCCAGACGGTGCTGCGTACAGCTGTCGACAAAGCTGACCTGAATCGGCTGGGCTGGACTCATTGTAGTCGGCTGGGCTGGACTCATTGTAGTTTTATGAATGGGGCGCGTGTCGCAGGTGGAACTGATGTCTCGCGACGAGCAGAGCGTGCTGGTGGTGTCCTACGCCGAGCTGAAGCATTGCCTGGAGACCGCCTTCGAGGAGGTGATGGCCGCCGCCGCCACGCCCTCCTAGCAGGAGAGCGGCCCCGCGGCCGCCCCGGACTCGCCCCGCAGCTGTTGGGAAGCTCACTACACTAACACGCCCCCGAGCGGTACGATAGGCGATTCTGCTCCGCTCTTGTTCGACCCTAATGCCCATTTCTCGCCCGACATTTGGTCTGGATATTCTGGGGCACCGATGTAATAGGGTAGTTTCCAGGGTCAAAATACTTTAATTCTACTTAGTCCGTATTTTAGATTATAAAAAAATATTGGATACGTATTTTATTCTTTTTGCGATTAAACAAAAAATAACAAAGATATAGTCCATTGAAGTTACGTGTGACGTCACTCAGTGCTACAAAATGCAGCACGGCGTGACGTCACACGTAACTTTAATGGGCTATATCTTTGTCATTTTTGGTCTAATTTACAAATAAAAAAATACGTGTCCCTTATTTTTGAATAATCTAAAAGACGGACTAATTACATTTTTTTGGGAAACTAGCCTATTATAAATATGCGACATGCAGTGTGTTTTTCAAGGATACATAGACGACATGCTGGGACGTCAACCCACGTCCTCGGGCATGTGTGGCGCGGATTCCACCGATACGATGGTAGTATCGTATCGGTGGAATCCGCTCGTTGGCTCCGACGATATTGCGTAAGCGAGTATTGTATAAGCGGGACACAAACAAATGGTTGGCCTAGTAGATCATAGCCAGGGACAAGGAAAAATAAAAGGAGTGGTCTACCGAGCGGGACTCCAGCGTATCAAGGATTATTTTTATTTATTTATTATTTTATTTATGTAATAATTCTATAAATTCATGTCTGCATTGAATAAACTGAAAATTAATTTTACCCTAGTCATAGTCGGTTAATCGAACAAATATTTACACTGTATTAAGATAATGTTGTCATTCGCTATGTCCAGCAGTGGAATAATATAGCCTGATGATGATGATGATGATGTCATTCACTTGTGCTCACACATTTTTTTAACATTGACTTTAAAAGGATTACTTTACTTTTGACAAATGTATTGAAATTCGAAACACATCAGCGCCGGCGCGCTCTAAAATGAAAACACGGACAGTTTTACGCGTATTTTAATTTTCATAGACTTGTGAAGTTCAGAAATTTGATAAACATTTTTGTTAAAAACTAAGTATGATGTGTATGGAAGTTGCCTATATTTTCTTATCTTTTCAGTAAATATATTTATATTTTTACAATGGAGAAGGGAAAGCTAATTACGGTAGTCTAATTTCGAGAATTATTTAATGTGGGGATCTTAACGACTTTGCTTATTCACTCTTTTCAGCCTTGGTAGAGACTGGGGTCCCCCCGAGTGGCCACAGGTCGGATACAAAATTTTATTAAATTTGGACGTATCCATTGGCATATACATACATATGAGAAGGCCCGGTCTGTCTTGCCTACTGTACCACTGGGCCACCTTCTTAACAACTACAATCAGTGTCACGACAATTCGATGTACATTACCTGAGTCTCCCCACTTTATAATATGTGGGTTAATTGTCTTTCCAATGTACATAGTATGTCGTTGTCATTACTTGTAAATCCATGAAATTGGGTGCCGATGTTTTAACACCCAACCCAAGTTGCCGCAAACATACATTGGGATTCGGTGTGACATAGCGTCACTGTTCAGATGCCCCCTTGAATAAGCAGAGATGAAGATTGTGTAACCTTAGTAATTCAAGCGAGAAGTGTGATTCGGCTGTCGTACAGCTACGGGGGTGTTAAACCTAACGTTGAGGACATCTTCGCTTTGTTAAAAGTCGAATGTCAGCTTAGCTCATGTGTACATCTCCGCGCCGCGCGATGAAGTGAAAATGTCGCCATCAGCGCCCTTAGTGCGAGTTTTTTCATTCACTTTCGATAGCGAGAGCGTTTGCAATTTGTATAGGAGTGACAGAGAGAAAACTAGGTGGCGCGCTTTGTCACTCCTATAGAATATGAGTTTACGTTAACGCGATCGAGTAGTTAAAAAAACTCGCACTAAGCACACAGACTTGTCATGAACTCGATACGCGGACTCGCAGCGTACACCGCCTAATTGGAATTCATGTTCGTTGTGTAATTGTTTAAAGTAGGTTCGAATTCACATTTTGTATTACATTCCATTTTATTCTTGTGGAAGGAAGCTCGTAATGTAGCTTTACCGTGTCCGCTTATCGACATCATGTCTAAATTCTGTTGCTGCAAATATTGCATTATTTTGAGTCTTTTTACACGGTATACATTTATTGTTAGTTCTTGCGTGCGCGAAGGCTCTTACCTTCCTACCTAGCTCTTACTTAGTTTTGATATGACACCGCTGACCGCTAGAGGGCGCTTGCACCGGTTGTTAACGAACTCGAGCGTCGTTTCGATAAATTTACAAACAGCCTGGTGTATTTGCCAGTGATTGAATGTGTAAAATCCGCATAAGCTGGCTGTAACAAAAACCCAATCACCCCCATATCGCGATTTTGAAATTTCCTTACAGTAGAAGTTATTGGTATTGACGAGTAGAACCACACATTTTGGAGTGGGGGTTTTGTTACAGCCTGTAGAATATTAGAACAGATTGACGCTTGGAATGTAAACGAGGCGCCGAAACAACTCACGATTTCCTTTATCATACTAACGCGCGAATATCTATCAATAGACAAATTCACCTGAGATGGAGACGCGAGTCGGTCTTCTGCGGCTCGGTGCGTTGGCGTGCCCGTAGCATTACATCGCGAGACTTCGATTGTCGCCATGGTCCTTAGCAAACTTAATCGCGTTAGAGAACGTGCGACCATCGACATTGATGCTACGAGCACTGATCTATCATAATGTACGAGCAAGATAGGGAGTTCTGTGTTTCTGTAATGGTACTTCTTTGCAATAATATGTATAAGTTATAGCAAAAACGTGTGCGAGAAATCCTCCACTCACGGACTGGTACAAAGGCCCGAGTAGGCGACACTGCTTTTACTAATAGACGACTTTTACTTTTACTAGACTTTTACACTCTTTGTTGAGATTCCATAACACTTATTGGGTGTCTTTGTACCAGTCCCGTGAGACTTTTCTGTGATTCGCGAAGCGGCACTTCTCCGACGCTGCAATAATTACGGGGGAGCGCGCGGCGTCGAACTCTAGTCCCTCGCTCGAACGTGAGAATAACTGAGAGTTCACGAGGGCGGTGCCAAGTTTACAGACTGGCTGCGACAATAAATGTATATTCTCTGTCGCTCGAGTTAAAATAATTAAAATCTTGAGCCTCAGCGATTTTAATCGCACTGTCACAATCGATGTTAGACTCCACACTCTAGCTCTGTGCGTTGTCGTGGTACTGCTAATGTATGGAAAGTGCAACTTTCTTATTTTGCTGGGTATTCACAGTTTCATTCTTCCGCTGCGGTGACAAATGTCAGTCCCAGAATTGGTCATCCGATGGTCCTCCCGGCGCCCTAGTGCAATAAAACGTGAACCCTGGCGTGCCTGTCTTGACCGGGAGGTTCGAATAGCAATAAGCGCTACCATGCCAATAACTCGTATGTAGATAAGTTCACGCTCCTGCAGTTTGCAGCTGAACGAATGTTCGAGTCCCACGGGGCTCAAATAAATGTCCCGGTGCTTTCATGAGTGCCAAACACGAAACGCGTTGGGCCGCCTGCTTTACGCTATAATTTGGTTGCCTTGTAGCACCGGTGTTGCTCAGTTAGACTCGAACTTATTGTTATATTACAAACTTCGATGTGTACATTTAAATGGGTTTTAAATTTAGACTATTATTGAACCGGAATAAAGATGAAACAGTGGGCGTACAAACAATTTACTTACGACGCAAGTTAGTTTAGGAAACCGGAAACCGGCCGCGCCAAGTCAACGGGGCGCGAGGCCCCGGCTCCGCTAGACGCGACACAATCGCCTTATGACCAATAATAGTCATAGTGGCGCCCGGGGACTCCCGGCCCTTCTCCCGATTATATCCGTTTCAGTCTGGATGAGTACCACAATTATTTCATTGTTTTTAATCTAGTGCTTGTCGCGAGTAAATCAGGTTTGAAGAATTTACGCCCAAGTAGCACAACGATCTCGGTACATTGTCAAATTCTGACATGCAGCGCCACAAAACGCGTGCCTTGTGCACTCGTATCATGCAGCATAGGTAGTGCGATGACACGAATCATGTGTGTACCAACTGTCTGGAACACACGCGACGCAAAAACGCGCGACTAGCGTCGCACAGCACCAGCACCAGCCTCTCATACCGCGCGCGAGAAGGGCCAAGCGTTAGCTGTAATATTATTTTAATTGGTCTTTAAAGTACATATGTTCTATGGATTAGTTATTTATTTAGGGACACGTAGGCAGCGCCGGAGTACAGCACGGCAGCTGTCCGCGGAGCATGCGATGCATGTGGATGTGGAGCTATTAAATGCGGAGCACTTTCGCTCCTTGTAATTGAAAATGCATATTTTACGATTACGAATAAGTGTATATTTTTTTCTAACAGAAATAAAGTTTAAAGTACACCAAAGTTGTTTTATTTTAAGTTAAGTCCTAGCATTTTTGGATTACAATTGCAGTTGATTTAATTACATTAGATTTATTTAAAATGTGGTTGCGGCTCCATTAAAGTTCAGGCTTAGATGAAAATAAAATAAGTATCTATTACTTACATAACTTTCTTTATTATAAAAAATGGGACGGAATACATTGCACAAGGCAAATTACAGATCGTATCAGCCTTTATCAGTTCTATTTTTTTACTCAAACATTGTTGACAGAATTGTAATATTTAACTATTTGAAACACTGTCATCAAATACTTATCTACCTACACAATTAATAAAAAAAATGCTATTGCTAAATATCTCATTAGTTTAAAGGTAGCTTACCTAATGTTGATTGAATCACTAATCCTAGATAAAATTTGTGAGTCTGACGTTATCAACGAAAAGTATGGCACAACATCACAGCTAAACTTGCTGTGTCATCCTTTTTGTAGATTGTAGTTTAGCAGACGTTATTAGTATGAATGTCATTTTATAAAACTTAATCTACGTTAGTAAGTGCTTAGACTAAATACAACAAACATACATACACAGGTAGTTTATATTACGGTGGTAGAATACCATAAACTAAGAAAGCTTAATACATATTTTTGTGCTGTAAGGCCTATCATATACTATCGATGTGGCGAAACATAGCGCGCATCAGAACCCAACAATCGGTGCCAATTTATTGTAAAAAAGAATATTTGAGGACGAACCAGACTGGTGCATCGCGTTACTTAGATCGCGATCGATCGATCTGGCCTGGCATGCCTTCACTTTGCAGACCTCACCAATAGTCAAGTGTTGTGACCTCTCAATCGAGTTAGCACGGAGGAGCACTTAGTGTGGCATGAGAGATTTATGTTTCTTCTATGCCATTGTGTAACAACCTCATTATTGGTAAAAATGACACAGATAATTCTGGTTCTAACATGGTCTTTTAAATATTTTTAACTAAATAATACAGCCTAATAGAACAGAAAAGTCGAAAATTATAATTGGAAGGAATCAATAGTTGCCAGAGGGAAAATCCATTCCTTAAACTTGAACGTAATATTTTAACGGTCAAATAAACCCTATATTTCGCGCATTTTAAAATGAAGGAGAAGAAACAAGAAGAAGAACAAGGAATGTAACATTAGTGATGTAACTCTACCTTCACTGTATAGCTGTGTGTCATGACTTTTATCTAACATCTTTTACATCTGGGTTTTTGACAGAATGCCGTGACAGCAAAAACTCCGTAGAAGGTATCTTTCCAAAACCTCTAGATATCTATTTCATATCTAAACATTTATAATTCTCTATTTGCATTTAGACAAAGACATTGATAAAGATACATATTGATAAATAATTAAAGTACAAAAAAGAAATTGTAGAAATCTCTCAGAGAGATGTGAAAAAACTTTAAGGTGTGGACGATAGATTCCGTAACGCTATCCAAAAAATGAACTCACAATAATGATTGGACTTTGCAACGTCAACAACCGAAATGTAGCGTTATTGAGAGGTGAGGGGTGGGCGGGCTAAGCGTAGGAGACCTTCTGCTCGTAAGCCTCGTCCTCGGTCCAGTCTGCGTCGGAGAAGGCGGCGTGGCGCAGGGCGCAAAAGCGCGCGCCGCAACGCAGCAGCACCAGCACCACCAGCATCACCAGCAGCGCCAGCACCGCCACCGCCGGGTACAGCAGAAGGAACGCCATGCCGCCCAATCCTGCCGCCTGCCCGCCTGCCTGATAGGTTCATTCCGACACTCAGATAACAAAAGGAGGACATGCACTCCTATCCCACATTTCGTCCCCCCCATTCTCCGTTATCTAACGTGTGTGCCGCTGTTAAAGGTCTTAATTCGTGCTGAAAATGCCGTGCGCCATATTATTATGCAGCATCGACTGAAAAGCTCAGAGCGAAAATTGGCAGCTCAGCTACATGACGATGAAACAAAGTAAATTATATTTTTTTTTAAAGTAATATTATGAATGCCCTCCTTTTTTACAGGAAAAACCCAACCATCAGTCGTCCTTTATCAAACTCTTATTCTGAGTTCAAGCTATCATCTGGCAACCATACTATGATCACACTTGGAACTACCTCACCAGAGACTTGCCTGGACTATTAATCTGTGTGTTCTATAAGTACCCCCATAATAATAATAAATTCTCATTGTTAATTTTCAAGGACATAACACAACAGATGACCAGACAGTCAACAGGAAACCAGAGAGTCAAACTAGCGCCACTAAGAAAAAATAGTTTATGAAATAAATAAATCAATATCTGTTACAAGATGTATGTTTGTAAAAACAAGCATATACAGGGTGGAATTTTGTAAATCCACCTGAAGGGGAAGTACTCTTCACACATTCCCTGTGAGTGCACCACATGTGGTTCACTCCCTCTAATGAAATATTAGGCTTGTAAAATCTAGCACGTCTGAGTTAAAGCATTACATTTGCCGTACACGTATGAGCTGTGAAATTGTGAATAAAACCATGTGGGCACCTGTGGGGTCATTGTCTTGTTTCCAGTTGCACAGGCAACGTGTTAATACTGTAGATAGAACATTTTACTCAAAGAAAACATACCTTTATTTTTGAAAAGAAAGAAAACTGCATTCAAAGATTTTTTAAAATTCGCTTGCCGCATCCGGCAATCGAACCGACTAGTCTGTGAAAGTTGCACCCTGTACTTTTATTGCATCGATCGTTAGGGTCAATTATAAGGATGAAATCTCTCTAACAAACTTCATAAATTAAATGAAAGGAAGACAATGAAATCTTAAAGTTTGTGTGAGTCCAGCTCACACTTGATTTTATGAGTAAATAGTCAGTAGAACTGTTCACTGTTGTAAAGAGGATCACTGTTAACCCATGGTGTTATAATGGTCTGTGTATGTATATTCACCTAATCCCCTTTTAAATGTCGCTTTCGCGCTTCTGCAGCTCTTGATAGTCCTGTGACGAGGTCAGCGGCTGGCGAGATACTGACGGGGTCACCTGTGGTCACACAAGCAATTACATGGTTATTTAACAAAAAAATGCCGAGTAACATGCTTCAAACAAGTATTGGAGATGGATTACTCTAAATGCCCCTATATTGTACATAAATTAATATGTGTCCATGCATTTCCCACCACTAATATGGGCATTAACCCGTTTGAATTGAACCCGTAATAAATCTTTAGAACTTCTTAGATCGTATTTAGCTAATAGAGTGCAGAAGGTTGATATTAATAGAGTTAAGTCAGCCGGATCCTATGTTAAAATAGGAGTTCCTCAGGGTTCAATTTTAGGGCCGTTCCTTTTCTTAGTGTATGTTAATGATCTGCCGTACCTAGTTGAGAAATTGTCACAAATAGTATTGTTTGCGGATGACACTTCTCTAATTTTTAAAACCAAGAGAGGTCAATCTAATTTAGACGATGTAAACAATGCTCTTTCTAAAATTCTGAACTGGTTTAACGTAAACAATCTTATGTTAAATGCCAAAAAAACAAAATGTATTAAGTTTTCATTGCCCAATGTCAAAAAAGTGGACACAAGTTTAACAATAGCTGGTGACAGACTAGACTTAGTTGAGACAACGGTGTTTTTAGGCATTACAATAGACTCAAAACTACAATGGGATCAACACATAGAAAAGTTAGCGGGTAGGTTGAGTTCAGCTGCATTTGCAGTTAGAAAAATTAGACAACTAACAGATGTAGAAACTGCGAGGCTAGTTTATTTCAGTTATTTCCACAGCATTATGTCATATGGTCTGCTACTATGGGGGCGGGCGGCAAATTTAGAAACAATTTTTATTCTCCAAAAAAGGGCTATTAGAGGTATTTACAATTTATCTGCCAGACACTCACTACGTGAGTTTTTTAAGGAAATAGGAATTCTTACGCTAGCTTGCCAATATATATTCGATAACATAATGTATGTACGTAAAAACATAACTACATTTAAGCTAAACAGGGATATACATAACGTTAACACCAGAAATCGAAACAAAATTGCCTCATCTAGATTCAGATTAGCCAAGGTAAATACATCATTTGTAGGATATAGTGTACGTTTTTATAACAAAATTCCTGAAAGTATTCTATCCCTGCCAGGAAATAAATTTAAATTTGTTATTAAAACTGCGCTGTGTAAAAAGGCATACTACAGAATAGATGACTTTATAGATGATAAAAACCCTTGGCAGTAAACCAATTCCACAACGAGCTAGTTATTGGTATTCTAATAATATATAGGGTTTAATAAATTTCATACATATGTACAGACGCTGTGATTGCATATCAAAACTATGCTATTATTATAGATAACTGACAAGAACTTTATCACACAAGTTTGCCAAAGGCCATGCGAATGGTGGCGCGGTGGCCGGGTTGCCTATCTCCCTCTAATATGGTTGAGACTGGTGATGGCTGACCTCTGCGTTACGCTCGTGAACGGGTGCCGTCCGTGTGTCTGGCCGCAGCATTGGTGTTTTATTACCTTTTAAGAATATTAAATGATGTTTGACTTTGCAAGTATTGATTGAACTCATGGATCTTGAGATTCTTGGTATACGAACACTCATACCTAATTTGTATTAGCTTTAAGTTGATTTGAGAAAAGATGGTCAGAGTGGAGTTTTTTTTCGCTGCCTTTTTCTCCACTACAGACAGCCCTAAGGCAGCGGCTAACATTATACATAACTGTATGTACATTGACATTCAACAAGCAGAATGTAAATTCTTTACGTTGAAATAAAAATTTTTGAATTTTGAATTTGAATTTGAATTTGAAAAATATCTATAAGATTCCCAGGTTCTCTGGTGCTCATATACCTAACTAGAAGAAAAACCATTGTGCTTGACAAACATATCCACCATTGAGGGCTCATGGCCACAAATAAAATCGCTAATCTGTGGCAGGTGATTAAATCCACAGACCCTCTCTTTCTATGAGGCAACTCCCTTTTCACCTTTCACCTTTTTCTTGCACTACCTGTCGCGAGTCTCTTCAACAACAAAGGTTTGCTGGATGAGAATACTTCTTGAATTAAGCACTCTTGTACATTTACTTTGTAATTAGTGTTATAAATAATTAATAATAACTTCTATACCTGGCAGTGTGATGTGTTAAGTAAACCTAATGAATTTAGTGCAATAGCATTATCATTACCTCGGAGTGGGTCTTGTGTTCAAGATAGCGTGAGGAGTGTAGTGTATGCACTGGCAGAGAGTACTGGCTCTCAAGCTCCGTCAGGTCCAGTGGTGGCTGCTTGTGCGGAGTGGCCGACCAGATCGATACGATCCAGCGATTGCCTACAACAAGCACAATTTACTGTTAATTTCTGATTTCATACAAAATGCCAAATTAATTCTATTGTTACTGAAAAGCACAATTCCTAAAACAACTAGCTTTCAATCTGACCAGACCGAAATACAGTGAGTGGTGAATGAATCAGTGTAATATGAGTGCTCTATTAGTGAACTAAATTAAAATCTGATAAACATTTAACAAGTGCACAAAGTCTGTACTAAATCAGGGCTTTGTAAATTTTATTACCAGTTTTCAAAATCAATCTGTGTCATTGTATTCCAGAGGAGCGAAAAGGTTAATTCACAGCTTGTATACAGTATAAAGCTGTATTGTAACTGTAACTCCTGACTCAGGGTAGATAGGTACTACTTTTTAGCGAGTGCATGTGGAGCAAACATACCTGTGTGCCGGTCCAGCCAGTAGTCAGAGTACCGCGAGCAGCAACAGATAACGTTGAGCAGCAGCAGGGCTGCGAGGATCACTGTGCAGATCGCGATACTGATATAGAAAGGGCTAAAGTCACCCACTCGGCTCACCAAGGGGTTTATCTCTTTATAAGTATCGTTCCCTGGAAAGGAAGTGTCACTTTCATATGCCGACATTCTCTCACTAATTTACAACCTGCAGAAGAAAAAATTCTTGTCAGAATGCGCGTTTCGTATTTCTTGCGACATAGCAGGAATGTAATGACAGGTACAATGTGTTGTTCAGGAGAACGAAGGGAGGGACGCTATGTTGTTCGGGAGAACGAAGCGACGACGCTAGAGTCCAATGCGACGACACGCCCAACAAACACAATTAGGGCGTGGAATGGATAGAATGTTGTAAGTATCAATGAAACTTACGTTTAAACAGCGACGAGACTCACGTGTAATTATAAGGCTATTTTTGTAGCGATTTTGTTAACAACACATTGAAAACTATTTCTTTTCAGTTAAAACACCAAACAATAAAAATAAACGGCCACGGGACAAGACAAGACAATGATACGAAACGAACGAAACGGATTAACGGAAACAGGAGACGATAATGCACGTACCGCGAATGCACAGCCTGAGAACGTACGCCCCGGGATTGTACAGCCATGGAATCCGTGTACATGTACATGGATTCCCGTCCGTATGTTATCAGGTCGTGCATTATCAGGCTGTACAAAATCGGTACGGGCGACTCGGGCGAGAATCCGTGTACAGCCATAGACACGACAGAGTGGTGCCTCGTTTCCATCAAGCGTATTTCATTCACTTCGGCAGCCATTACACGCTCGATCTAGTGCATGACAATATCGAGGCTATGCAATAGATTATCTTGCTAATACGTTGGTCAGATTAGTGGCTTCATAATTTTAAACGAATTATCGTGCAGTGATTCAAGATGGCCGCAACACAATTTATTTAATTTGGGTATAACTATAATGTAAGGTAATGTATAATTATAATGTAAGGTCCACAAACAGAACATTGTTATCGAACGATGTCCGAACCTAGCCTACGACACACCAATTACACGTCGCGTATCAATAAATAGATTCTTTTAATGTAAAGAGATGCTATTAATATAATAACATTGTCTATTATAATTTAATTATTTGTAGAATATTTTAAATCATACTCAGTTGCTGTTTTTTACCTAATAGTTTATTTCAGTTAAGAGTTTCATTAATTGGGCACCAGCGGAAGTGGCGCCATCTCAAATTATATTCTTTTTAGTATGGTTTCGGGAATAGTACTAATGTAATTAATATTCGATAAATTCTACTATATAAATTTAATTACGCTGCATACAGTTTCAAGTAATGTTCCTCATTTATTTTACTTTAAAGCATCTAATCATTTTCATACTTCCTGTTTTGAATTGTTAACGGCTTTTCAACTGTATTTAAGCGACAGGCATTTGGTAGCGAGGATCATTGTAAAACCTACTATTAACTGTAACACTGATACAGCGGAAGCTCTGCCTGAAAATATACCAAAGCACTTACACCTGCGTTTCACTCCGACCATCCCGAACTTGTTTAACAACATGTTCACAATTTTACTTTTTTGCCATCACTCAAACACGTTAATAATAGTGATTTTTAGCGGCGTGGGATTAGATAGAATTTATGCCAAATGAGCCATATTTTGACAAATCTATGCAACTACAAAGTTGATTAACTTGCAGTATGCAGAATGAAAGCGTAGCTTTGAACCTAGAATTGTCATAATTGTGTAGGATTTCCGCAAAGTAACGCCTGATTCTATACAACATAATTGTAGTTGTATGTATGAAACCGGGACCTGGTGCGTTTACCCTTGGTTCACATGGCTATGGGTGCTAAAATAAGATATTGAGCGTTCTTTTTTATAAGATACGATAAGAATATTCTTTATAGTTCGTATTGACAATTTGTTGCCAAAACTGGTCAAGCTCATACACTAAGTGAAGAAATCCGTAGAAGGTTTTCATCTGCTTTACGGAACTAATGCTTTTTTTTAATGGAATTTATACAAAGCGTTTCTTTTGTAAGTAGGTCGCCTATTAATCGCTTGTAAAGCGTACTTAGCGGTGATACTTTTTCTTTAAGTTTATTATATGTGCTACGGCCCTGAAAATTTTCACGGTTCTTAAATTAACCGTTAAGCCGGCAGACGGGGTGGACACCGTACTCCAATATTTTTAAACGAAAATAGACAGAAACTGGTGGGCCAAAAACAATAATAATATATCATCCATAGTTTGCATAGATAATATATTCATTTGCGTTATTGACCCAAAAAAAAAACATTGTTACGGTGAGCCAAAAATTCTACTGGTTAAATCGCAATATTTTCGTAAGTATACTTAAAACTTTAAAAAATGTGATATTCCTTGAACTATAGAAAACTATGACAGCTAAGAAGGCTTTACTTTTAAACGAGTAATAGACGACCAACTAATAACGGGAAAATTTCGTACAAAATTCATTTAAAATTAAGCTGATGAAGCTAGTTCTGTAAAACACATAAGAAAAACATATTTCTACAGAACTCTACATTGATCGTATCCCAACACGCAATTGGCAGTTTTTTTTTATTGGTGGCGGCGCTAGTCTTACTGCATAGAGCACCATATGTTTAAATATCTTCATGTACTGTTCATACTTGGGGGATACAAAATAGATGAAATACCTAAGTATTTGGAAATATTGTTAAGTTTAATAAATAGTTTTAAAATTACTGTCGGGTTAACTTTAAAACTGCTGTTAAATAACTTTCCTTTACTTAACTCATTACTTAGGCAATTGGGGATGCAAAGTTTTTTTTATGATTGGATTTTATTTTATATTCTGATAGTAGACGTAATTTTAAGAAACTAATTTAATTTTTTTCGTGTTTAATCGAGTTTATCATTGTTAATTATTAATTAAAGTAAATATTATTCGGTGTGACGTCATATGCTACTTACTGTGTGTGCAGGTGAGTTCGCGATTACATTTGCGTGTGAATGGGCCAAACCATCTAGATTGTCTGTGGTTTAGTGTAAAAAAAAAATCGTGTTTACAGCGCCACCAAGTTATATGTTCAGGTGGGCAAAATTGTAACTAACTAATTAATTGTAAATCCGGTTCACCATTTTTTTGTTTTATTTATTCACTGACTAAGATTTCTATATTAATAATTTCGTTCGGGTCTACGGTAGACTCGAACGATATGCACACCAAATGAAAGAGCGTAATAAAATAGTTGATCTGAGTCGACAACATTATGGGCGGAAAATTCGTATTATCGAGCAGCATCAATATAAAAATTATTAAATTCAACAATGGCGTTGCTAAGTAAACATGTCAATGTCATCATTGTTGTGTTAGTGTCACAAGTTTTCATTGTGAACTGTTATGGACGGTTTACATTATTTTAGTGTTTAGGAGAGTGCTATAATACAATTAGAGAGGCAAGTGCATTAGTACATTACTAGACGTTCGAGTGAACGTTTATATTTCTTCCAGTAGAGTGTCACTTCGTCAACGTCGCGAAATATGCGCTATCCAACTCAAAATACTATGAGTTTTAATGGAACACATAAGTAGGTAAGTTTGATAATTCGAGTTATTGAAAACAACACGCACCCGTCACGGGTCACTTGCGCACCCTCCTAAAGTTCTCACTAAATTTTTAGTTTATACACAGATAAGTAACGAGGATAGTAACGCGCTCAGGTGTTACTGGATAGAACAATAGAAACCAATTCTATTTTGATTCTAATTGAAAGGCAACTAGAACCGTACTATACCGTAAAACGTACTAAAGCAAGTGGCGCTCACACGTTTCTACAAAAGCACTCTCCTTAAGAAAGAAAGAAAGAACGAAAAAAAGAACATTTATTTATTTGATACTCAAACAAAACAAAAAAACACACACACACACAGAGTGCGTACAATAATAAAAAAAATAACACAGAAAGCATAAAAGCGTAAAAATAAATAAACTGTACCACATGAAAATAATAATAAAATACATTAAAGGTTGAGCCCCCAAAATGGGCCCGATTCAGCATAATGTTGCAACAGAGTGTAAAGTAAAGCACTCTCCTAAACACTAAGATAATCTAAACCGGCCCTTTGATCTAATTTGTTAACTCCATGGTGTGTGGAATACCGTGGCATCCAAGAAGGTTATTATAATCTGTGCCAACTGAGAAGGAGTAGTAAGTAATCTGTGGTGTTTTTCATTGGCGGGAAGACAATAATTGACATTGAGTTTTGGAAGGGTCTGAAAAATAATTGAAAAAGGAAATCAAAGTCATAAATTGATCTTTATTGTTTTGCTTAGTTATAGGTACCAATAAACTTATTGAAATGAAAAAGCCACTAGATAAGAAAAATACCAAAAATTAAAATGATGAAGAAAAACATGTGGTCAATACAAAACTAAAAGCTGTAAAGCCAAAGAGGGGGAGCTGTTTTTAGTTGATTAGCCAAGTGGATTCTACGTCTCATTGAATACGTCATTAGATTCACTAGCTGTTAAGTTTATCAAGGAAGCTCATTTAGTTAGTAATTTGTGATGAGGTACCCATGACAAAGTTATGATAAGTATCCGATTTTCGCCTTGCATTCCTTCGTGAGTAGCCAGAACATGTCCAAAAGAGCAAGATTGGCTATCCGTAATAGTGTGCTGGTTCCAATACTGATGTAAGCATGGTAGCAAGATTTGGGTATGGCAGAAGAATCATGAAAGTAGCATTAGTACAAATGAGATCCTTAAGAAATATGTGTGGTGTTACTTTGGATGACAGAATACGCAATAGTGTGATCAGAGACCGAGGATGTAGAGAAAGAAGATGTAGGGAGTGACTAGAATTGAAAAAAGGAATGTTGCGTTGGTTTGGAGATGTGGAGAGGATGAACGAAGAAAGACTGACAAAGCAAATATATCGAGCGAATGTGAGTGGAAGGGCCGGTAAGGGACGCCCCAGTTGGACATACTTCGACCAAATAGGGGATTTATTAGCAAAGGGCAAGATTAAAAGTACCCGAAACCGATGTGGGTACATGCAACGACTCATGGATGTCGATGAAGCGAAAGTGATTTGTCAGGATAGTGGCAGGTGACAGTCCGTGGTCTCTGCCTACCCCTCTGGGATACAGGTGTGAGCTTATGTATCTGAATGTATTAAGAGATTTATATCTACTGGTGGTTGATAAATACAGAGGCGTCACCATATAAAAAAAACATAGTGGAATATTATTTTGCGTCTATATTTTACCCGAGCGAAGCCGGGTTTTCGTCTAGTGTTTCAATAAAATCTATTAATGCCCAGTTTTTCGCCCAGTTTGCCAGGGTTTTCGTCTAGTATAGATATAATTTTCATTAAAATTGAAAGACGGGTTAAAATTTTCTCATGATTCTAGGTAAATTTCTTAAATGTTACGTTATTACTAAATTTTCTACTAGCGCCGCTATCAACTGAACAGATAATATGGTGGCACTATAATATCGATCTGTTTGACAAATGAAGTTGACAGACCATTGGTAGATTTTCACAGAATAACCAACTACAGACGATTTAACATGTGACGTCACCATAGAGGTCAAATGAAGGGCATCTAAATATTATTATTTACTCAAAATAAGGCTCATCTTTTATAATAAAAATCTCTGACATTAAAAATACTGTAGTTTGGATGCTAAGCTCGAAATGGTTTTCGATTCAGGCAGTTCACTTTTTTTTATGCATCCCGAATTATCGCAAAGCTACATTATTATTGTAATTAAAATATATTAACGAAAACGTAAAAAATTAATAACAGAGTATGGAATTTCTGGAACAGTTTACCTATGTACTGAAGAATGAAATCGAAATAATAATAAAACGGTATTATTTGTACAAACACTGCTCAACTAATGTACTCTTCATCCAGTTTGTTACATCTTTCCTTTTAAACTGCCTGGAGAGGAGCATTTTAAAGCATCGTATTTTAGAAATTGATTGATTTTTAAAGTTCTTTATTTAACATAATTCTTTTAACAATGCTTAAAACCTAGTGTACATTTTATCCTAGGCAAAAGCGAGCTTCATTTGGCAGGTTTATCAGGCTAAGTAGGTGAGCCTATTATAAACATTAATGCATGAAACTTACATATTATTTTTTATACATATTCTTATGCTCACGTCACTATTTATATGAACATTACAACAAAAGGTTATGCGCACTTTGTAGCAATGCACATTTATGATATACCAAATTGGGTACGTATAATTATTTAATTATATTTGAGTTTATGTTCCAGAGGACTGCATCATGTGATACTGTCCTCTGGAACATAAAAATACACATAGCTAAGCCTATCAGATCGCCTCCCAAGTGCCACTTAAGTAGTTATCTAAACAGAATTTTCTTGTTTCGGTATGTTGAAGGCTTTTCAAGTCCAACGCAACCAAATTTACACTTATCAAGCGGCACAAGGAGTCCCTGGCTATGTTAGTCGAACATACTGCACTTTTAACAAACATTGAGGGTAGGTAACAAGAATGCGTTGCTGCCGGCAACAGGCAAGCAGACTGAGCACCCGGGTAGTGAGCGCGGTACGATGCGAGCGGCGAATGACGCAAGCCGGATCGTAGGCATATTAGTTGCTAGGCGTATGCGACTCAAGCGCGTAGTGATGGGGTAACTTTACAATATATTTGTATCGATGTTTAATATCGCAAGGTCGTGTATTACCTATGCCTGCAATCAAGTTATTTGGGTGGCTACTATTATTACTTGTTAAATAAAATTTCTTAGTTAATTTTAAAATAAATTCAAATAGCTTAGGAAGTTTAATGAAGTCATGTAATTTTGATAGGTTTGTTCGAAACGGTGTGTTAAATGCGATTTTAAGAGCTCTGTTTTGAATAACTTGTAGTTTGTTATGATTCGTTTTTGAAGTACTACTCCAAACAGGACAACCATAGGTTATACATGGCCTTATGAGTGTGGTATAAATTTTTAATTTAGTACTACTACTTAATATTGCTCGCCGATTTAGTAGGGGACTTAGGGCCTTAAAAGCGTTAATTCCTTTGAGTCTAGTTTGTGTTACATGCTCATTCCAGTTGAGCTTCTTATCAAAGTGAAGGCCAAGATATTTAACAGACTTACTCCATTTAACGGAGTGACCATCAATTATTAGTCTCCTTGATGGTAAGCGACGTTTACGAGTAAAAATTATTGCTTCGGTTTTAGTAGTGTTAAGTTTGAGCTTCCACTCTGTAAGGTACTCTGTTAACCTATTAATGGCCAGTTGTAACCGGTCAATTATGAGGTCGGTATCATTAGAGGATGTAAAACAAGCCGTGTCATCCGCAAAGCACGCTAAACTAGTCCGTGTTTGTATAGGAATGTCGTTAAGGTAGATCAGAAAAAGATGCGGTCCCAATATGGAACTCTGTGGAACACCTGCGGGCACAGTACGAGGAGAAGATGAGTTTTCGCCTATGTAAACCTTAAACATTCTGTCTGATAGGTAACAGTCAATAATGTTGATCAAAGCTGGAGGAAAATTATTATTAATTAGTTTGTGGATAAGGCCCTTGTGCCAAACCGAGTCGAAGGCTTTTTCAATATCCAACAGAAACATTCCTGTGGAATGGCCGATATTGAGATTGTGAGCAACGTTTTCGGCAACTCTAGCTAGCTTTTGGACAGTTGAATGTGCACTGCGAAAGCCGAATTGTTCATTTATTAGGAGGTTTTTGGTAACATTCGATAGTCGTGAATTTATGAGCTTTTCAAATAGCTTTCCTAAACACGGTAATAGACTAATAGGTCGGTAGTTTGTGGGGATAGACTCATTTTTACCAGGCTTTTTAATAGCTATCACTTTTGTCACCTTCCATGCAGACGGAAAATACGCCAATGCGAAGCAACAATTAAATATTTTAGTTAATAGGACTATAATTTTTTGTGGAATATTTTTTATCAGGCAGTTAGCAATTTGGTCATATCCCGGAGCTTTACGTAACTTTAGTTTGCGAATGTGCTTATGCACTTCACTTGGATGGACCAGTTGAAAAGAAAGATCGTGCTCGCATGACTGGAATTTGGCTAGTGATTCGTGGACCATATGGTCGGTATTTTCACACGGCCAGTCCGCCGTGAGGCACATGTTCTGTTGAAAGGCTGCAGCAAGTTCCTCGCACTGTTCCTTGGGGGTAACCACAGTGGCGCCATTACTACCTATAAGAGGTGGTATTATGGTGGTGTTAGAGGAACATTTTATGCTCTTAGCTAACCCCCACAGGTCTGTACCAGGATTGTCAACTTTTTGTAGTTTATCCCTCCACTTTTTATCATTATGTTGTTTAATGCCCTGTTTTATGTTCTTGTTGAGAAAATTTATTTGAGTGTGTAGGATTTGGCGCAAATTAAGATTTTGTTCTAGTTGGGCTTGTCTACGTAGTCTATTTCTAAATGTTATTAATCTACGGACTCTACGTGGTAGTGGCGTAGGAGAGTGTTTGACAGTTATCAATGGTACAGTCGCGTCTCTAGCTTGCTCTATGCTGTAGGTGAGATTAGCAATGCAATCATCTATTTCTTCTCTTGTTTTAAATACAAGCGAAGAGAGTGTTACGTTTTCGTTCAGACAATTGCGGTAATCGGGCCAGTTGGCTTTTGCGTAGTTATAACGGGTAATAACTTTGCGTTCACAAACAACCGAAATCCGAAAAGACACCGGTAGGTGGTTAGATGACAGTGCTGGGATGGTACGTATGGCTTCAATGCTATTTGTATTTTTAGCTAGGACGAGATCAGGCAAGGAAGGGCACATATTGCTATGATAGTGTGTTAGAGTGGGATCTGCAGGTGCATGGATAACATAGTCATGATCAAGCATGTGATTAAATAGTTTGGTTCCATGAGGATTTGCATTTCCAGGGTACCAATGCCCGTGCTTGGCATTTAAGTCACCCATAATGATTACCCGACTATCAGTTTCAAGAAGCGTGCTAATATCACTAGTTATAAGATTTAAATTTGGGGACTGATACACAGAAAATATGGTGATATTGTAGTTCATGCAATTTAATTTTATTCCTATTACTTCTAGATTTGTTGTCGTAGGGACAGGGATTAGTGAATGGTTTAAGTCATTTTTGACTAGAATAGCGACACCTTGGCCCCTACCACTACAGTGTTTATCAGATCTGTAACAGTCATAGCCTAGGAAGCGTAATTTAATACGTTTTGTGAGCCTAGTTTCATTCAAAGCTACAATATCTATAGAAAAATCGCTTACCAACCGTAGGAGCTCAGTCTGCTTGCCACTTACGCCGTCGGCGTTCTAATAAAGTACTCGCAACTCACGTGACTTAGACATATCGCTCTAAATGGGTAAGGATCAATACTACCTTATCTAACATGGTGTTGCATTCATCAAACTGGCTTTTAATTTTCTTTATTATCACTAATATTTCTAACATTTCCTTTGTGGCATTATCATCTAGGGAGCTTTTACAATTATCCTGTGGGTTTACTATGCGCTGTGGGTAATTAGGTGTATTAGTCCATGTCTTACGGTTTGCTGACTGAAGGAGAGATTGTGGTATCCGTAAACCAGGGTATTCAGTTTGTGATTTAATAGCAGGAATCTCCATTTTAGGTTTGCTAGCACCTGTTAGGTCAGAGCGTCTCTCCTTGAGACGATCCAGGTACTTTTGACGTTCAATACATTTCACAAAATTAGCCGGATGTTCCTCGTGGCAATTACAGCATCGAGCTGGATTTGATCTATCTTTTTTAGGACAATCTTTTGTGGCATGTGGTTCCGTACATTTCACGCATCAGGCTGGAAGGTTACAATTGCGTGATGCATGGCCAAAATTTTGGCATCGAAAGCATTGTGTGCCAGCTGTGGCGTTTGACTTGTAACGTCGAATCTCCACGACGCAGTTTCCAATATACTTAATTTGACGAAATTTAGACAAATCAGTTCCCGCCGGTAGCTGTGCCAAGAATGGAGGGCACGGCGTAGCTGGATTCGTTGGTGAGCTTAGTTTGGTTATGGTAACTCCTTTGAAACCAATGGCGTTAAGCTCGTCTACGAGTGTGTCCTGAAAGTATTCAGGTAATCCGCGAATGACCACTTTGGCCCTTTTTTCATCTCTACGGGTGAACGTATGGTAAGGTAAATTTTCGTTTCGAAGCCCTTCTTTTATAGCTTCATGTGCCTCGGGTGAATAGCACTGAACAGCAACTCTGTTACGACCTTTGTACTGAAGATGAAATTTTTTATCATATTTTTCGATCAGATCCTTGATTTTACCATGAGTCCAATCTCCTTGCATTTCGATGATTGTAGGAGGAATCCGGCTTGGATTTTTCCTTTTTGTCACAGCATTACGAAGTGGCTCCGGCATCTGGGTGTGTTGATCTACAGCGAGGTGACTGTAGCGGTTAGAAGTAGAAACTCCAGGTCTGTCGTCTGTGCCTTTTGGAGTAGCTGGTCTTTTAGGTTGCTGCCAGTCATCTGCAGTCTCATCACGTGGCCGTTTATTGGCGAGGCTAGAACTGGACGAGGTCCTACTCAGGTATCGTTCCATTATGACACGTTGACTATCGACGATACCGATATTCCCAACTATCGATACTGTGCCCCATCACTATTTAGAAGAACAGGTAACCAGTAGTTTGCTACGTATTTTAGAAATTATCAGAGTTTAGATGTAGAGGAGCGATACATCATCAATCTCGGAGGGGCGCGGGGCTTTTCACTGTGGAACCTTCCTCAGTGAAAAGCCCCGTGCCCCTCGATCTTATACCTACAGGCCATACTCTATTACGGGGGCCTAGTCCGGATTGGTGGAGGCTTGTAAGACTAGTGGCTGGTCTTACTGTCGGAAGTTTTCAAGCCGCCCTAAGGCCTCTGACTTGGCTTCACCACTTCCATGTATTGACGGCAGCCGGCTCCAACTGCTTAACTTCTCTTGCAAAGCACGGAACCCCTCGGAAAATGCCACTAGCGTTAGTTATAGATGGTTACCCATCCACACACTGAACTTGCCCTATGTTGCTTATCCATCGTGATCGCTTAAGATCACTCAGGCAGCCTGAACTATGAGCTATACACCTATTTTAAAATATGGAGCAGCAATAGGTCGGTAGGTACCTGGTATAAAGTAACGCCTACATTACGTCCCACTGTAGGGCACAGGTCTTCTCACAGAGTGAGTATACCTACTTTCTGATAATAAGGAAAACTGCATTATCTAATTGGCTCTTTCATGTGATGTAAGTATGACATAATATTATATTGCTAACACCTGGCTGAAATTGTAAAAAAAAAAATATCAAAGGTAGGTATCTGGCATACTCCACCAAAATAATGCCCCTGGCGTTTCAGCATCAGATTTATTATTTCACCTTACCAAATTACTACATTGAGTGTACTTCCCTTTATCAGCTCTATATTGAATGTCTGATTATCAGGCATCATTCTTAAACCACTTAATTGCCGAATCAGAGATTGTGGACTTGCTTACTACCGACATACTTTAATTTTTCGAGTACTGCCTGTTTACCATAGTATGGGGTACCTATTTTGAATGAATTAGATAATTAGTAGGTATGTAGCATGTATCTAGCAAAATAGATGTGGAATAGGAACTAAAGGTTGTATCCGCAATCCAATCTAAAGGAATAATGATTATAAACAGAGTAAATTAATAAGATACGTAAATTAACGCCGTTTCGTGGTGGTCATTCTAATTTTTCGTATCAGTATGACTACGAGGATATACAAGAAGTATAAATTATGATTGCCTCAGTAAACGTGGGGACGACATTTAGTGTAATTTTATTTGGTACGTACCCGAGACTCGAGAACCAGAGAAGATAAATAATTTAAAACTGATTGACTTGTCTGGAACGTTTCATAAATAAAAGAATAAAATACATACTTCATTTATCCTTTATTTACTAAAAACATTTAAAGGCCAGTCGGAAGTTGTGTTGTGTGGAAGTTGTGAGTATTACCAAATGGCGTTACGAATAGGTACCATCCGTCGGCAAGAAACTGGAAGCGTCAGATACGACTGTGTCTTATAAGTATTTGATTGTTGCTTAGTATCGCAAGTAACGAGAGTATAGCCGACGGGTATTTTAATTCAGGCGCTGCGTGCGAACGGCTTCGTTTAACACGACTATGGACACACCAGCAACGTGATGCGGAACTTATGGAAACTAGCTTCAATCTCTGTTTTTTACACCAAACACACTGCTAGATTATCGAATTCAATTCAATTCTGCTTTACGGACTGACTGCACTGAATGGTACTGATTGTCTAGTACAATTTTATTTCGTTACGTAATGTTAATTAGTGAATCTGAAACAAAGCTTTTACATTTATTCAGAAATTATATTCCGTATTCCCCAAATGTCAAAAACTCTTGATATTGTAGTGAAATGAATTTCTAAACGAATCCCAAACATCACACACTCCAGTAAAACGCGCAAAACCTATGATGTGAACAACGTAGTTGATTGTATTCTCTGTGATGTGAACGAGGCACCGAATGGTCACCGATTCCAGGGCTGTACGTTCCGCGTCCGTGCATTCCCGGTACGGACCGGGAATGCACGGACGGGAATGTACAGCCAGGAATGCACATCCCAATAATTCGCAAAGACTATTTTTTTTTCTTGAGGGCTGAATCAAAAACCATTTCGAGATTACCATCTATGTAACCATATTTTCTATATTTCAGATAAATCTTATGGAAGATGAGCGTTATTTTTGCAAAAAAACAATAACCTTCATTTGACCTTCTGATGACGTCACATTTTAAAGATAAATATAACTTATGGCAACACTACGCTACTTAAAAAAAGACTTGCTGTCATCAACTGTCACGCATGCATGTCAAACTTTGGTTTGTGTTTTCCCAGTTCTCCGTACTAGTTATTTCTTACATTATTTTTATCCGACGACTTTGCATACACCCTGGACACCGATTGGAAGCTTCTTCATAGACCCGGGTATTTACTCACGGACTTCTCTATCGCTTAACACGACGAACTCTCTTAGAACCTGGATTTAGATTACCCCACGAAAATGGACCAATACGTTCGAGCCACCTCTAATAACTTGCCAAAAATGGACAGTATGATGATACTGGAGTATGTTGCTGCTAGTGACAAGCATAACGTGGCTGAAATACGCGGCGCTAAAGCTTTAATGTAAGTATATTTTATTAAGGTGGTGTTTGTACATTATCTTTCCGAAAATGCATTACTAACTATTTACTTCTTTCTTTAAGGTCTTCAAAAGACGCGTACGTCGATTCTGCTGTGGGCTTCGTCGAACTAAGGCCAACAAACTCAAATTGTAGTGTACGGTGTAAAGTAGTTCCAGAGCACAAAGTAAATAAAAAACATTATTTAGTGACTACTTCGATAGACGAAAGAGAAGGAGTTATACTGGACACATCGTGCGATGGTTGTGCCGCTTCTGCAGGTGGATGCAAGCACTCTCTGATGTTTCTTTATTGGCTAAACAAACGAAGCAGCGAGCCATCTTCAACATCAGTGGCATGTTACTGGAAAAAGTCAGCTCTATCAGCAGTGCAATCGATTCCAATAGAGTCTGAGAACATTTTTGTGGGCCCTAGCAAAAAAATTAAATTGGCTAAGAAAGATCCAAGTATCTTGCATAACTTTTTGGGCGAATGCAAGAGACAAGGTGTCTCAAATTCACTAGCCATACGTTTTACGATGACAGATAAAAGTTATAATGTCTTTGATATGACTTTAAGATATTTGCAGGAAAATGTGCAAAATGATGGCAATGTGGATTTTATAAAGTTCAAAGAAATGTTAGATGAGGAAGTACTGGATGCTGTAGAGACAATAAATAAAGATACCCTGGGACAAGTAGACAGCAAACTCTGGCACAGCGTGCGACAGTGGAGAATCACCGCTTCCAAGCTTTATGAAGCTTCACAATGTAGAAGCGATGGTACACTCGTCCAGCAAATTTTGGGCGGATACAAGGTGCCAGAGACAGAAGCTATTAAAAGAGGTAAAAGGCTGGAGTCCTCTGTATTAAAAACACTGGAAGACACATTAGGCCAAGCCATAGAAAAATGTGGTTTCATTCTAATCAATGGCTTGGTTGGGGCCTCGCCTGATGGTATTGGGGATAACTTTACAGTTGAAGTTAAATGCCCCATGACAGAAAAAACATTGAAAAATTATGTACACAATGGAGTTGTAAAAATAAAAGTAAAAACACAAATGCAAGCACAAATGATGGCCGCCAAAAAAAAAAAGGTGTGTTGTGTGTAGCTGATCATATGAGCAGACAAAAAAGTTCATATATATTGGATGGAATTTGATAAAGATTTCACAACCAATATAATTAACGAAGCCGTTAAGTTCTGGGAACAGTATGTGTTCGGTAAAATAATAAAAAGTGCAAGATAGATAGATAGATAGATAGATAGAATATTCTTTAATTTATTAAAATTATATTTATTTAAATCCACATGTTATTTTCTTTTAATTATCTCACTTTGTAGGTTGATAAAACCACATGCTATCAGTACTATGTGATTCAAGTACACTACATGTTTGTTATGTACTACTGAGTGTGGTTTAAGCAACCTGAACTCCCGGATTCTTCTAATCACCCTCTCTATATGCACCCTCAAACTTGCGATAACTTTAGTTTGTATGACCTCCTGCTTAGTTGGTTTTATATTTGCAAATACGCTGGGAGGCCGCAATAATGTACCATTTGTTGCAATTAACAAAAACTCTATTTCTTTGAATCCTCTGTCCGCCATGATTACTGCATTATTAGGTAAGATTAATAATTATTAATCCATAATCCATAATTTGGCAATAAACAATTTTTACTTTACTTACTTACTTTACATTCAATTAAATCACTCTTATATACTAAAGCCTTATCTGAAATTCTTCCCCCATACCCTTTTGAGATAAAAGTCACAAAGCCATTAGGTGTACATCCAATGAGGTACTTGACAGTACTGCAACTTTTGTACTGAGACCAAGTTTGAGCCTGTTGCATGGGACTGTGTGGCTTTTCTATTTCAATTTCAAAAGCGTCCAATATTAACTGGACATTGGAATATCTAATTTTGAATACCAGGGGTAAGTTTTGCCTAATTTGTAAAGGTGTTGGCATATAAATCAAGTTTTGAAAAAAAATTGCCAATGCTTCGATGCTCAAATGAGAGTTTTATAAATTTCCCCTTTGATATCTCAAATTGATCACAAATTCTAAAAATTGTGTCATTCTGTTTGATTTTTTAGTAAAGTTATTATTATATCATATTATTATATCTTTTACTTTACTTTGCACAGCAATATGATGTATGAGCCAAAAATATTAACAAACAAAAAGGCACTCTCGAAAGAAGAAATGAAATTCCTTGTCTGTGAAAAAAACGTCTGTGACAGCAAATCACAGAAACAACGTGTGACAGTTGGCGCGACGTTTCGGCGTGTGCACTCGAAAAATATGACGTCACGCTTTCAAATATTTTAAATAAATAATTTATACTAATAAACTTAACAAATCACTGAAAAAATGAAATTAGTCTCTAGAAATTACTTCCACTTTATGAAAAAAATACAAAATAAGAACAAAATAAAAAATATACTGCCCGAATTGGTGTCATTTGGGTTGGGCACGAATTCCCGGGCTGTACGTTCTCGTGCCGTACATTCTCGGTCCGTGCAATATAGTGAGTGACCCAACGAAACGAACGGCAACGACTGACAGACTGATTAGTGTTGCCAAATACTGGTGGGTCAATTTGCCCAAAGTATGGAAAAACAGAAACGTCAAAATTCGTTAAAGTTGTCGTAGACTAAATCACCCTAATTATCAACTCCGTAGTCCAAAATAGCATAAAGTTTTTTTAAAATACATTTGACAGCTGCTAACAGTAGATTTACAGCCTGTTAGCGTTCGAGAAACCAGGGGTCAATGTGGTGAGAGGTTGTCTTTCGTTCTGTAGTAACGATTTGGTGTTTATCCTCGTATCCTAGTGTGGGGCCAGAAGCAATGTCTGTGCCTGCATGTAAATTTTTATGTGATTTTATGCTATATTACTGCTAAGCTACAAGAACTTTGTAAATAAATAAATAAATATTATGAAAACAGCCTATAAAATACATGTTTGTATTCTTCAAGCCCTTGGACCGCATTTTCACGATCTTGGTTCACTCGGACCGAGCGATTCGTGGCCTATTTTAACTACAAAGATGCTACTCTTAACATCTTAAGTAGGTACACCTGCGATCGTAGTATACTTAGTATCATCATCAATCCATCATGTCCCCACCAAGGGGCACGGGTCTCTTCCCTGAGGAAGGTATAGGCCATACTCCACCACGGGGGCCAAGTCCGGATTGGTGGAGTATACACACTTAGTATACACACAATACTTAGTATACACACAATAAATTATAAAAGGTTACCGTAATCAGTTGCGTTATGATCCTGAAAAAAAACAATCTGGTTATGTTTTGGACCATAACTTATGGTGTACTGTAAGAAGTGGAAAAATATTACAATCATAATTTGGCTACTGCTTACAAGACATCTCTGACTTAAGAGAAAATCTTTTTAACAAAATCAAATACAATTTTGGAAAGTCACCCATTTTAATAAATTTAAGTCATTTGTGTAAAAATTCTTGACAGGGCGCTATGGCGCTCATTAGGGGAGGGCTATGTCCAGCAGTGAACTTATATAGCCTGATGATGATGATGATAACAATTCTTTGAAAAAATGTCACAGACAAATACATTCAAACCTGAATTATTTAAAAAAAGCGTTTTAATACACGTCCCTGGTGAATAATTTAATGGGGCACTGTGACGCAAAATTTTATATCCAGCCAAATTGATTACCTAACGAGATGTGTCACGAAAATTAAGTCAAGAAGTAGAGTTCAAGCGGGTCGAACGACAGCATCAATTCCTCACGAAAAAGGAAACACGATCTAGCCTTTAATAATCCTCCTTAAAAAAGGGTAATCGCCAACTCGATTTAAAGCATTCCAATATTTACATGAACAGTTACACCTATGGCTGAAACAAAAAATTATTTGACTGACATGAATATGTGCGTACACCGTCAGAGTGAAATGTAGTTTTTAGATAGGTACTAAGATGTATTATACTGTCCGAGCGTACTAGCATTGTAAAGACACGGCTTAATACAAGCGCCACGCACGGCCTACAAATAAAAAACGACAGACGTACTTCTGCCTACAAAATTAACTCTCGAAAACGGCCTTTGTCCTTTCGATTAGTCTGTACCAATGAAATGAGCACCGTTCAGACTCAACTACTCAAAAATAACAAATTGTATTCTTAATCTGACTAGGGGGCGAGCCCCCTGCGCGCTTACGCGCGCCAACCCCCAGCCGCTGCGAGCTTCGCTCTCCGCGTCGCTCGGCCTAGGGCCTCGCTAGACACTATTGGTTGGGATTCGACGCGTGGGAACACGTGTGGTCTCGGCCTTCGGCCTCGGCCTGAACGGAGCTCGGCCTTTGGCCTCGCCGCAGGGGTCTCTCGTGCCCGCTTCGCGGAGCTCGGCCTTCGGCCTCGCAAGTTTCTCCCATCTGGCTTTTGCGTTGTCACTTTGACGCCGGAACACGCAACGTCTCGGCCTGGACGGAGCTCGGCCTTCGGCCTCGCCACGACAGGGTCTCTCGTGCCCGCTTTGCGGAGCTCGGCCTTCGGCCTCGCAAGTTTGTCCCATTTTTTGTACTGAAATCATTACTGAAAGTAAATTTTCAATGAAAAATCTCCATAGAAAATTGGTCAACTTCAGTCATCGATATCTCGGCCGCCATCTTGAAATCTCGAAATGTCAAATTTACTTGGGTCCTTCGACAACCTGATGCCGTTAAGAGCGTGTCTCCAGCATGCGCCCAGTTGGCTGCCGACTTTTTTGCGCAGAGGTCTAAAAAAGGGCCTATTTTCGGGAGGCTATAGCACAGCCGCCATTTTGAATTTCGAACAACATTTTTTTTTTTCAATCGGATCACATAAAGAACGTTCTATTAAAATTTGATCAAAATTCAGCCAGTAAACAACAGAGTTAGCATATTTGTATAAGAGATGGCGTTCGAAATTAAAAAATCGGCTTCATAGGATGGCTGTATATCCCCTACAACTATATTCCCTACAACTTTCTCATACATTTTTTTACGTAGCACCTACCGTTTCCGAGAAAACATATAGATGATTAATCAGTCAGTCAGTCAGTGAGTATACCGGATTGCAGCTTTATATATTAGTAATTTCCCGAGTGACCAAAAGTCGCAAACGGCCGATTTCTGAATTGAGAATTTCGCTAAGTAATTACTTAACTGTAGTGCTGTCTCGTGAAATTTCTTTAGAAAAGAGCGTGGCAGCACGTTATTTAAGTATTTACTTAGTGTACATTCTCAATTCAGAAATTGGCCCTAAATGACCTCTAAGGTGGTTACTGACCAAATGCTCGCTGTGTAATGTAACATATTATACACCGAGCATTCGTGTAGTCAGTACGTTCTGTTACGGCGAATTCTACGATCAACGATGTACTGACTGACTTCACGAATGCTAGATGTGTAACATGTTTACATGTTACATTACACCGCGAGCATTTGGTCAGTATCCACCTTTAGGCGACCGGGACTCTTTACCTTCCTAGCCCAAACGGTATCCTGCCTTTTCAAAGAAAATTTATTGTTACGCTGATTATCACTTGCCAACCACCGTATATAGCCCAAACGTCTATGAACGGCCTCATTTTGGCAACACAGTCACAGATTAATGGGATGCATACGTTCGGCATCTTTTTTACAGTGACACCATCTTATCTGTTCAGTTGATAGTGGGCAACTTTGACAAGAAAGAATTGTACGGTTTAGAAAGCCACAAGAGCACAGTGTAGACAATAAATTAATCAAGCACAAGAGTTTTATGTAGGTTACCAATAGTACCTAACTATTAACTTATAAAAGATCTACTCTATAAAATTAATAATTTATCTGCTAGGAGAAAATGGCACAGATAAGAAACAAACAATGCATACATAAGCGTATAATAAGCTCAAGCCTGTATCCCAGAGGGGTAGACAGAGACCAGGGACTCCCACCTGCCACGATCCTGTCAAATCACTTTCGCTTCATCGACATTCATCGTAACATGCACGCACGTCGTTTTCGGGTACTAGATAATAAAATATTGTATGTTTTACAATATCCTCGTGAGGCCCAATGTCTTCAAGTGATCACAAAATCAATTGTTCTTTTCAAGGTCGGGTCTTGCGAGGATATTTTGGTCTATGGACTTATCTGCCCTATTCAACATTCCTCACTTATAGTTAAAGCAGGTATTGCAAAAGGGGAGGAAATATAAACAGAACTTTCTTGATTATTTTCATAATAATTATGTCGACAAAACGGTGGAATCGCCCCCTCTCCACCATACTAAACACCACGCGTGTCCACCTCGGATTGGTTATCAGTCATACGCATCGCTAAAATTAGGGATGCAATTTTTTTTCTCGACATTGGATCGGTCGTAAAAAATATTGTGGGTGTACCTAGTAGGTAAGACCGTTTTAGATTTAGGCTCCCGTTTGCTAAAGAAACTTAAATGCGCAATTTTTTTTTCTCAGTAGCTCCTCCTCTCCTCCTATTTATCTTCATGGTTTATCTCAGACCCACTACTTATGATTACTTTTATAGTGATTACTGTCACCGAAAGGAAATCAGTTCACGTTTATTACTCAACGTCAGCTATTTGAGGCGTAAATTGCAGGGCATACGACGCCCACCGCAGATTGACTTTTTCGGACTTCCTCACGACGTTTTCCTTTTAGCCCAGCTGAACTAGGATTTGATACGGAAAAAAATAAGCTTGGCACTGGTAGTCTGAATTTCGTTTTGCGTGGTACTCGTTCGAATAACTCGTTTATCGAATAACTCGTTTATTTTAAATTCATACGATCCTACAAATTCGGTTCACATCGTGTTTCCCTACGATCAATATTTACCTACCTATACAAAAGACGAGGTGATTTGTTCGATTAACAAATCCTTTATTTTCCATTGAGGGTTTCTTTCCTGGATTAAAATAAAACCTTTTTTCATTAATCAGCTCAGTTTCAAAAGTCGGTTGAATGTCTAGAAATATAAATACAAATACATAATATTAGTATATTCTGTGGACTTACAGCTTTCAGTACCTATTATATTGACCACTTGTTTTTGTTCTGCATTGGATTTTTGGTATTTTTCATATCTATTTCCTTTTTCATTTTAATAAGTTCATTAACTAAGCAAAACAATAAAGATCAATGTAAGACTTTTACTTCCTTTTCCCTTAAGATGGACCGACGATCTCATCCAAGGGTTGGAAAGACGCTGGATGCAAGCCGCTTCCGACCGATCTTTTTGGAAATCCATGTAGGAGGCCTATGTCCAGCAGTTGACTTCTTGTGGCTGAATGATGACCATGATGATGATCTGATTTCCTTTTCAATTATTTCTCAGACCTTTCCAAAAGTCAATAGCAATTCCCGCCAATGAAAAACACCACAGATTACACAGCTTATTAGCCTTCTTGGATGCTACAGTATCTCACACACCATGGAGTTAACAAATTAGTCCTTACAGTTCATAATGACACTAATGGTGACATTGATATGTATGTTTACTTCGCAACGACATAATTTAATTTAATAATTTTTATAGTTAAAATGCACCGAAATACGAACTTTCCGCCTGTAAGTTGTCGACTCGGATCGCCTATTTTTTTACGCGCTTTAATTTGGTGTGCATTTCGTTCGAGTCTGCCGTAGACCCGAAATTGCACATCAAATACACTGTCAAGTACGAAACCTACGAACATTTTGTATGGGAAAATGTTTTTATTTTATTTAAATTTTGACGTATTAATCGTGATAAAACGTATCCTATGTCCTTCTCCTGGTTCTAAGCTACCTCCCCACCAATTTTCAGCCAAATCGGTTCAGCCGTTCTTGAGTTATAAATAGTGTAACTAACACGACTTTCTTTTATATAATAGATGACAATGTTATGAGTTACTCTACCGAAGGTTACGTAAACTTTCTATGATTTCTTGCCCGATCACCTCGGTACATCAAAACTCCGCATTTCCCCAGCATGAATTCGTGTTCCGGTCCCATCTCCTCATGATCTCCACACAGAGCAGTGTCGCTTGCGAGGCATTGCGTCCTTGAGAGCATTTGACGAGCTCTGTGGCGCAGCGGTTAGCGCATCTGACTACCATGCGAGAGGTCCCGGGTTCGAATACCGGCTGGGGACAAAAAAAATATAAACCCAGGTCTTGGATGTTTACATGTTTGTGACGTCGCTGTTTCTGGTTTCCACGACACAGGGTATCCTAGTGTGGGGCCAGAAGCTAGTTGTTTGTTATGGTTACGCAAACTTTTAGCATGCAAGATGCTTTTAACACACGCCAATCGCGCGTTTTAAATGTTTAAGTTGTGACTTTCCAGTACATGAATTGTAAATTTTTGACATTTTAGAGGTACAAAATATCACAAATGCTGCCATGCTGGTGCTAAAAATCGCCACCTAGTGCATCGTCCCTAATAAGCTAATTTTCGGCAAAACCCCCATTCATTCGTCATTAATTCGAGGCACTAATGACTGCACACATTCAAATTGCTTCAGAGCACATAGTACAGGCGCCATGCGACAGCATAGCATTTTTACACGCGATCTTCGAATACATGCGTGTGTTCTACCACAACAAAAATGTTGAGGTTGACCTGGGTGTCGCGGAGAGGCGGTCCCTCGGTCGGCAGCCGCGTCTGTGATGATGCTGTGCTCGGAGCGGAGTCCCGAGCGAGGGGGGCGCGCCGCCCGGCCGCGGCCGCCCGGTCGCCGCCGCCGCCGGGATCAATACGCAGTCGCCACTCGGCACACAGCACTCTCCGCGCGGCCGAACCCCGCTCCACACGCGCCTCGCATCTTCCCTACATTACGCAAGTGATCCGCTCCGAGATACCATGGAGGTGAGTGCTGCTTATTGTTCGCAATGCTAGGCTCTAACGCTCGAGATGCCCTGGCGATGCCCAGCAATCACCGTTGGCTCCTATAGTTACGAGTTTAGTTGAAGATAATTCACCTTTGTGTTTATTTTTTATTTTGGAGGTAGGAGGATGGATGTCCTGTAAGCTTTTGCAGTTGAGCAGTAGATTCGATATGTTGCTGTGATTTCTTCTCAATATTCATTATTTCTGAATCTGTTAAGGAGAAAGAAAACTGCCTACCTGTATGAACTAAAATATTACTTCGGACCCTACTACCCGCCTCCTTCCTTGTAACTAAGGTAGGTAACAAAAACGTGGTAAATTATAGGTAATTCAAATCATGCCGTCATTGCCCGACAAAAAAATTCAGTACAGAAAACATTTTATTGACTTGCTACGTTACAGTACCTACTTAGGTAGGTACCTGCGGTGTTCTTTCCTTTGTGTCTGGGAGAATGTTGACGGATGCCAGCCTAACCGACGGATTAGTTTGAAAAGTGCTTCTACACTTTGCCACCGTCAATTTGCCATTTATGCTGCTAGCGTCTCGTTATTCGTCATACAAATCGACGACAATCATATCATATCATCGTGTTGAAGAGTGGAGAGGAATGCGCAGTGACCCCCGCGGGGTTGGGGCGCGGAGGGGCCGGGCGCGGGGGGCGGGAGGGGAGGGCTCATCCCGGAGCGACACAAACATAGCTACCTGCCGCCAGACAGAAGAACTGAATCGTACCTCCCTTTAAATATCGTGGATAGAATAGCTGGACATCCTTTCTTTCAAGCTTAGGGAAACTGGCAGTGAGATTCTAGTCCTAGCATTACTACTATGAGAATTATACGTGAATGTCATTAATTGCAAGCGTCGGTTGCTTTGGCGAAGTTTTTATGAATACCCACGCCCATTAACAAAATAATCTTCCTGAGTGCTGCAACTCACCTCCCCAGGGCCGAGTTAAATAAAACTACAATTCGTACTATATGAGGTCAATTCGAGGTACATTGCGTAGCAGTGGTCTTGTTAATCTATGGGTTAATCGTACATCGAATTGTCAAGGAAAACCATCATTTTAGTGCTATGAAACATTCTCCAGTACAAACTAATGGTAACATGGCGATGTCTTTCCCGTCGTAGCTGAGCACCGGGAACTGTTCTGATAAGGCTCGCGAAACCCAGCTTTTTGCTACGTCGTGTGTCCGACATTGGTGTCACTGGACTTGGAGTTAAGACTTTTTATTCCCTACGATTCTGACAGCTATAATTTTTCGACATGTCGGAGATTACAAACCTTTTTGGCCGGGAACATTTCGCATGCTAGCCCCTGTTTCACAATGTTCAAATAAAGTTCCAGAGAAGCTATCCGCAACCAGGGCTGCCGTTTGTTCTAAATTTAAATAATTTTTCCTATATTGCGTGTGTTCGTTTATGGCTTCAAATTTAGAACAAACGGAAGCCGTGGTTGCGGATAGCTTATCCGGAACTTTACGCACTTGCTATGATGGTCTTATCCTACTTGTTAACGGATAAAATTAAAACTGATTCATAAATTTATCATAAATGCTTGTATTTTGAACGTATGATTAACTATTGATGAGATCTGAGTTAAAAAAATCCGTACGTAACTCATTTGAGTTACGTACGGATAATGGAACATTGAGCCATTAGTATAGATAGGTCATTTGACCAATCTACTAATGGGTCAATGTTCCAGCATGCGATTTTTCAATTTCAATACGGGTCTGAACATCTGAGTCTATTTATTATTGTTAGTGAATGTATACATTTTATTAAGTGCGGCGCTCTATATTAATTTACCGCGAGTAAAAATTACGCCCCTTTTCATCGCACAAACAGTACAAAAGTATACAAGTAAAGAAAATAATATCATCTAATAATATCATTACCTTCATCATCCTCATCGCTGACATGAATTATTAATGTAACATCCGCATACTTTACTTTTTTTAAAAGGTTTAATAAACGTGAATTTTAGTGGGCAGTGATGCCAGCTACAGAATAACGTAAGGTAATTAAAATTAATTCGATATATTGTACGTGATATTGAAATATTTATTATTCTTGTATTAGTTCAATAGGCCAATTTTTTTCTCCTTTTCGGTGGAGAGCCTAAGCCTAATGGGCCTTTTACACGAGGCCGAGGCCAATAGCTGAGACAATCCAGTAAGCCAGTTCGATATTGTCTTCGTGTGAATAGAGCCAGGACAATGCATTGGATTGGCCCAAGCCAATGGATGAAGCCAATCCAATGAAATAGAACGATTTCGAATATTGTCGTATTGTCCTGGCTTACTGGATTGTCTCAGCTATTGGCCTCGTGTAAAAGGCCTATAATATTGCTACTAATAGCAATATTTATGAATTGTCAGAATTCTACAGAATAAAAAATCAGAGTATACACGTATACACTGTACAATATGTAGGTACATTGGAAGCAGCACTAAGCGAGGCGCGAATTTTAAACGTCAAAACGACGTTCCAGTGCAAAACAGCATGCGCAGTACGATAGCACGAGTCACGCGGTTTGTGGCGCTAAAGAGACGGAATTTGACAAGTGACGCACGACTTTAAGCATACGCGCCGCGCGCCGCGTCGTGCTAAACATGCTGACGTTTTGGCGCCACAAAAAGTATGACTAGCTATTGTCTGGCCGCTGGGAGTATACGATCCTGAACACATGTCTGTTTCATAATGACTATTGATGGGAGATAATCAACGTTATCATTCCTTACGTTATTCTTAACTAGCTTTTGCTACTGACTCACGATTAAGTAGTTTTGTTTTTTAGACGACCTTCACTCAGTCATCTCTTGTGACAATTTTCGCAGGCATTTCCGAAGGGTCATTGTTTGAAAAGTATAGTGTAGTTTCTATTTTGTCCACTAGATGGTGTTATGATACTTCTACATCGCGGTATGGTTATGTTTTTGAGGAAGTATATATTGAATTCTGGTTGCCCTCCTCGGCCTCGAGGGGGGTCGCTCATGATGTAGGTTTAGGGGTCCTTAGGACCAACCCAGCCCCAAGGTGGTGTTTAGTGGGTAGGCGCACTCTGTGAGTCCCACATTGGCAGCACGGCCGGGCCCGTGCTGTTATGCATGAGCATTCACCACCTCCCTCCCCCGTGTCCTCCGGAGGGTGCCCTTTATAGGGCTAAAAAAAAAACAATAAAGGGTTGGATAGTGCAGTGCTCGTTTTATTTATTTACGCAGCGACATCTGGTGCTGAAACCCGGGAGAAGCAGAATTGGACTTAGAGTAATCGTGAGTAAAGTGAGAAAAATCAGTGTTTAAAAGACTGGTAAAATTTCAAGAAGTATAATTTGGAACTTAGTAAAAATCAGTGAATTTGGACTTAGGAAAATTGAGTGCTATTTAAAAACTTGTAATATTTCGAGCAGTGTGTACTGGTGTGGGACTTAGAAAAAATTGAGAAATAGTGCGTCTTTAAAGACTTGTAAAATTTTCGTCGAGTGACCGAGACTTTGAACATTTTTCCAACACTTGGAAAATTTAAGGAAGTCGAGACTTAGAATATTGTGGCTGGAGTGTTTCCAAGACTTATCTTTCCAAAATGAATACGTTTATACTTAGTCAGGATTATATGTTAGAGCGCGTCCAGAAGGCTTTTACAAATTATAAAAAGTCTCCTAAGGATAGAATCACGGTGTCATACATTGAGTCACGAACAGAAAGCTTAGAGAAATGTCGAGATCACTTCGAAGAGATGCACTTTAAGATCATCAGCAGTCTGGATACCGCGGTGAAAAGGTCAGAGTTACCGTACTTCAAAGATGATCTATACATACAGTTCGAAGACGTTTATATTGAGTACAAGACGAGCTTAAAGGAAGACTTGAGGAAATTCCTTAAGAGACAAACGTCAGTAGCTGGTGTATCTTCATCTAGAGTAGCGGAAATTAGACTGCCGCAGATACAGTTGCCGAGATTCTCTGGCAAATATGAGGAGTGGCAAAGCTTTCATGACATGTTCGTGTCACTCATTCACACGAATCAATCGTTGAGTTCAGTTCAGAAGTTACACTACTTAAAATGCAGTTTATATGGAGAAGCCGAACAATTGCTAAAGAATGTTGCGACAACTGACACAAATTACGAAAAAGCGTGGAAGCAGTTGACACGACGTTACACAATCAAGAGATTTAACTGTAATGAAGTTATGAAGGATTGGTTTGGTCAGATTAATTTGTCTACAGAGTCGGCTACTGGCATTAAACAATTACTCGATACTACATCGACCTGTCTGAATTCTTTAGAAAATCTGAAGATCGATACAAGTTCCTGGGATGCAATCATAAATCATTTGGCTCTCACAAAACTAGATGCTGAGTCACGAAAGTTGTGGGAGCTTCAAGTGAGGCAAACTGAGTCTGAGCAATTGCCTACCTGGAAACAACTGAGCATTTTTCTTGAGACCAGATTTAGGACTTTAGAGATGTTAGACGGAGTAAAGACTGCACATAAGCCACCACACCACAATTACAATGCGAAGTCAACGACAAACAAAAAGGCATTTCATTCTACGACGAATGAGGAGACAAAAGATGTGAAAAATAATAAAAATGAGAAAGTCTGCGCGATGTGTGACGGAGCACATGCAATATATCAATGCAAACAATTTGAAGGACAATCTCCAGAAGCGAGGAGCAAGTTTGTACAATCGAAGGGATTGTGTTTCAATTGTTTGTCGTCCAACCATTCAGTGAGAAGTTGTCGACAGTCAATGTGCTGTCGTCGGTGTGGCAGAAGACACCATTTGATGCTACACTTGAGAGAGTCACACCACAAGAGCCTGAGAAGAGAGTTACTGCGCATTTCGCAGCTGAGAGTGAGGAAGTCACACCACAAGAGCCTGAGAATCGAGTTACTGCGCATTTTGCAGCTGAGAGTCAAGAGAGTAGTGTTTTGGTAGCCACCGCCATGGTTAGAGTAAAATCGAGTAATGATCATTCATTAGTAGTGCGAGCATTGATTGATCAAGGATCAGAGGTGTCGTTTGTGACAGAGGTAACGACACAGTTGTTGGGTCTTAAAAAAACATCAGTGAATGGCATAGTATCCGGAATAGGTGAGGGTCAAACAAAAACCAAAAGTATGGTTTCGTTTAAGGTAGAGTCCCTTAACAACCCTAACTTTTCCATAACGATGAACGCCTTAGTTTTGAGGAACTTAACTTCGTTCCTTCCTTCTAGCAAGGCTGTGATTTTGGATTGGCCAATGCTTGAAAATCTAAACTTGGCGGATCCATCGTACGGTTCACCTGGAAAAAATCGACATTATATTGGGTGCTGATGTCTATGGCGCAATAATGAGCGAAGGTCTACTGAAACATCCGTCACCAAGCGGTCCGATTGCGCAGAATACGCAGTTTGGATGGATTTTGTCTGGGAGAGTTGAAGGTAGTTCGAGTTCAATGCAACGTCATGTCGTTAGTCTGCATGTACAGGTGGAAGTAGATCAACTGCTGAGGCAATTTTGGGAGATAGAAAGAGAGCCGGATACTATCGGAAAACGAATGACTAGAGAAGAGTTAAAATGTGAAAAGTATTACGAAGAGACCAGACAACGAGATGAGAGCGGACGTTTCATCGTACGACTTCCGTTTAAGAGTTCCGATCCCGAGTGTTTGGAAGGCCATTCGAGAGACATTGCCATGCAAAGGCTTACACAGTTAGAAAAGAGACTGTACAAGAATCCGAAGTTGTATGAAGAATATCAGAAGGTGATCGACGATTATGTTGAACAAGAGCATATGGAGCTGATAACTGAGAGAGAGCAAATTGAAAAGGAGAACGTGGTGTATCTTCCACACCATGCCGTCGTAAGAGAAGATAAGGAGACAACAAAAGTGAGAATTGTTTTCAACACTTCCAGTAAAGGTACAATGTTTCTTTAAATGATCACCTTCTTGTAGGGCCTAAACTACAGCCGGATTTGTGACATACTTTGATGAGGTGGAGACGCTACAGCATTTGTATTGTTGCGGATCTTAAACAAATGTATCGACAGGTTAAGGTGGATCTACAAGATGTGGATTTCCAGAGAATATTGTAGAGACCGAACAAGTTCGAACCAGTACATCATTATCGGATACTACGTCTTACCTTCGGTACAGCATGCGCCCCTTATTTGGCTGTAAAGTCATTGCAGCAACTTGCCAAGGACGAGGAGATGAAATACCCGAAAGCTTCAGAGATTACTAGAAGAGATTACTACATGGATGATCTACTTACTGGTTGAGAGAGTCCTAAAGAAGCAATTGAAATATTCGAACAGATGAATGAGTTAATGAGAGCCGGAGGTTCCGAGGCACAAAAATGGAGCACTAATTTCGGAGAGCTGCTCAACCACATCAAAAGAGAGTGTCAAAAGATTGATGAGTCTGTGATCTTCAAACAACATGATATGGTCAAAGTGCTGGGAATAGCATGGAAAAAGAATACTGACGAGTTCGAATATGGCCTGCAACTGCCTGAGAGAGCTGAAACAATTACTAAGAGGAAGGTGTTATCAGATATAGCAAGGTTATATGATCCTATGGGGTGGATTGCACCTGTCATTATAAATGCCAAGATTTTCATGCAGCAGTTGTGGAAATCCGGTCTGAACTGGGATGATGAATTTCCCGAGGAGTTGTTGTGTGGGTGGTCAGCCTTTCGAGAAGACCTCGCCAATGCAGAGAAAGTGTCGATACCTAGATGGCTGAAAATGAAACGAGAAGATTACGTAGAGCTTCATGTGTTTGCTGATGCTTCACACGCCGGATACGCCGCCGCCGTCTACCTAAAATCAAAAAATATTAGTGGAGACATAGAAAGTAATTTAATAACCGCAAAAACCAAAGTAGCACCGATAGAGAAAGAACTTTCGATTCCCAGAATGGAGTTGTGCGCTGCTCAGCTTGCCACTAAATTAATATTCGAAGTATCGCAAATTATGGACGTGCCAAAGGAAAACCTGCATGCTTGGTCTGACAGCACAGTTGTACTAGCGTGGATAGCTGGAGAACCAAGTCGTTAGACAACCTTTGTCAGTAATAGAATGTCAGAGATACTTACCGTGCTTGATAGAGAACAATGGAATCCTGTGAGTACTTACCAAAATCCTGCTGACTGCGCCTCTCGTGGTACATTAGTTGCAGAGCTGATACAAAACGATTTGTCTTGGCACGGTCCCGAGTAAAAAATAAAAAATAAATAAACTCACGCCCGTTATCCCCGAAGGGGTAGGCAGAGGCACCAATCACTAGATTTGGGCCTACGTTTGCCGAGTTTATTAGGTCCCAAACGTGACAAGTGGCAAGCCTGTCGCCGTTATCCGGGCACAATTTATCAGCGAATGGTGTTGCTGTACAAACAAACAAATGTACGTAACTAAAAGTCATTGGTACATGCGTGGTTCGAACCCAGACCCTCATGATCGAGAAGAAAGGGTCAACCCCACTACGCCACCACCGCTTTTACGCAGAAAGGAGTGCGACACGCAGAACTGTACGGATTTTGTGACAGACGAAGAGACGAGACCTGTGAAAACTTTAACTACAACTATAGCTAAGGAGCAGTTTATTTGGTTACGATTTTCAAACCTAACGAGAATGTTAATAGTGTTATCGTACTGCAAAAGAATAGCCCATTATAAACTTGAAAAGGAGAGACGACCAAAGAACGTAACTGTAGTTGTAATACCAAGTGAGAGAGAAGAAGTTTTAAAGTTTTGTGTGAGAGAAACCCAAATGCTACACTTTGGAGAAGAGATGAAACAGCTTGAGGCACGTGGAAGTGTTTCTCCCAGCAGAAAACTCAACACTCTTAGTCCTTTCGTTGATGACAAAGGCATTTTAAGAGTGGGAGGACGTACACATGAAGCAGAAGCGGGATTCGACAGGAGACATCCTATGATATTGCCTAGTGAGAGTCATATTACTAAGTTGATAGTCGAAGATGCGCACCACAAATCACTTCATGGAGGGCCTCAATTAATGTTGAACTTATTGAGATCTAAATTTTGGATTATCAGAGCACAGAGCAAAGCAGAATATTAATCCATTTATGGGTCAAATACCAGAGATAAGTTTGAAACCTATTAGACCTTTCAAGATCTCTGGTGTTGACTTTACAGGTCATATCAACATAATATTTTCGCCTGGAAGAGGCTCGAAATCGTACAAAGGCTACATATGTGTACTGATATGTATGGTTTCCAAAGCGATTCATCTTGAAGCAGTGTCAGATTTGTCCGCTCAAGGTTTTATAGCTGCGTTTAGAAGATTTGTAGCGAGAAGAGATCATTGTCAAACTTTATACAGTGATAACGGTACCAATTTTGTTGGTGCCAGCAGAGAATTAAGAGAAATGTTTGATCGTTCGAAGTCACAACTGCCAAATGAAATTGGCAGATTGTTAGCTAATGACGGAACGACGTGGAGCTTCATTCCTCCACACGCTCCTAATTTCGGTGGATTATGGGAGGCAGGTGTTCGCTCTACGAAGGCTCATTTAAAGAGGGTGATAGGTGACTCTACTTTAACATTTGAAGAGTTAGCTACAGTTTTAACCCAAATAGAAGCGTGCTTAAATTCACGTCCTTTGTCACATTTGAGCAACTGTTCCGATGATCCTATGCCGTTGACGCCAGAGCATTTTCTTGTAGGAGAGCCACTAATTATTCTGCCAGACGAAAATTATGATAATACACAAATAACTGGTTTACAGAGGTGGAAGTATACTCAAAAGATGGTTAATGATTTTTGGAGGAAGTGGTCGAAAGAATATTTGGTGACTCTCAATCAGAGATATAAATGGAATGTTAAGAGATCTGAACCTGAAATTGATGATATTGTTATTATAAGAGACCATAATTTACCGCCAGCCAAATGGCTGCTAGGAAAAATTGTAGGAAAACATACCGGTAAAGATAATGTCACAAGAGTTGTTACTGTTAAAACAAAAACTGGATTGAGTAAGAGACCTTGTAATAAGTTATGTGTTTTGCCTAAGTCGGATACTGACAACTAATAACAGATTACTAGTAACAAATGTTACTTCATTTTGTGTCTTTAATATTTTGGGTTACTGATAGTCGCCATACCAAGTATGTATTTTTTTTGTTTAGTGTTGGTTGTTTTAGTGATCTAATTTGATCCTTTGTAATTAAAAGACGAGGTTCTTTGGTGGGCGGGATGTTTGAAAAGTATAGTGTAGTTTCTATTTTGTCCACTAGATGGTGTTATGATACTTCTACATCGCGGTATGGTTATGTTTTTGAGGAAGTATATATTGAATTCTTGTTGGAACAAGAAAGGGTTGGATATTGATAGTGCAGTGCTCGTTTTATTTATTTACGCAGCGACAGTCATCATCTTTTTTGTGCCGAATGGCAGTGAAGTGTTGTGGCGAGCTGTGCGACCTTTTATTTGAGCCCAGATCAGCTCAATCGCTTTGTACGGCAGTGGTGCGGAGAGATTCTGAGAACGCAATGATCTTTTTCTAAAGCCTCTTCATCAACTTCGTATCGTTAAAACGACCGTTATTATTTTCGTTATTTTTGGTACGTTACTACAAAAAAATACGGTTGACATAACCTTGTGACAACGTAGTAAGGATTTAACGCACGAACATTAAATATTGTTTTCTTCTTATTTAACATTTAAATCACTGTGCAAAATATAACATTGATTGTAAGTTTACACAATGATATAGTTTCAATGAAAATTATTTGCTAGTAGGATAAATAGGACTTAAAAATATTTTAATCAAAAATTTAACGCCACTTCAAGGTTACGTCGTCCGTTCCAGCATGACCTGTCAGGATCGTATTCTCCCAGCGGCCGGACGGTAGCCGGCGTACTTTCTATGCAGACCTACGAGTAGATGTTACAGTCTTCAGAGACAGTTATCTGCTTTAAAATAATTTATTTTGACAGATTATTTTGACTGCCTCATTGGTCTGACCGTTACGGCGCTTACCTACCAAGACAGAGGTCGTTGGTTCGACTCCGACTGGGGGCCGCCGTACATTTATACAAAGGGCCACAGTCTGGGTGTCCATGTTTTTAGTCTTTGCCTGGTTACCATAGCACAGCGTATCCTAGTTTCGGATCGGTGCAAGTGATTGTGTTGTTAGCCTCTAGAATGTTTTTTTTAAATAAAGCAACGGGTCTATTTCTTATTAATTAATCATATTTCTACAGTGTGTTATAGGTAAGGTTATCTTTTATCCTTCTATTTATATTTATACTAATTTATATTTTAATGCTAATATTATAAAGAGGAAAGATTTGTATTTTTGTGTGTGTGTATCTTTGTAATGAATAGGCTCAGAAACTATTGGGCCGATTTAAAAAATTCTTTCACCATTAGAAAGCCACATTCTTCTTGAGTAACATAGGCTACATTGGATTTTCAAAAAGTTTAGGGTTCCGTACGAAATCTCGAATAATGTAACCCAGGTGTAAAAAAAATACTATTCGGGGAATTTTCCACTGAACTAATATAGGTAGCTATTTCCACGGAAACGTTTTTGCCACCCGTGCGAAGCCGGGACGAGTCGCTAGTCTTGTAATATGTGAAGGTTTCTGAAGATATTTGAATGTTTGTTACTCAATCACGCATGCACGGATTTAGATGAAATTTGGTATGGAGATAGTTTGAGTCCCGAAGCAGGAGATAGGATAAATTTTCGTCCCGGATATTACTCATTCCACGCGGACAAAGTCCCGGGCAAAGGCTAGCTCTGTCATAAGTAACATTACTAGCTGAACCCACAAACGTTGTACACAAACTTGTAAACTGTACACGAAAAAAACTTTAAAATCGGTGAATCCGTTTCGGAGGAGTTCGTTAACAAATACTGTGACATGAGATTTTTACCTGTTAGAGTAGCTGACCCGGCAAACGTTGTTTTGCAATATTAAGTAGCCTACGATTTATTCCCAGACGAGCCAAATATTCACAAAAAAAATCTTAAAAATCGGTGAAGACATTTCGGAGCAGTTCTGTCAGCAGTTCTCTTCAGCAGAGATTTTTATATTAGATAACGTAATCGAGTGGTCTATTTGTAGCAAAACCTATTCGTTAGTTCAGATCCCGTCTATTGGACCATGTTAACGGAAATACGAGCTATTGAACGGTTGTAGTGTTGTGCCGGCCGTGATCTTTATTTTATGCTGTTTACATTTCCAAACAAAGTTTTGGAATCCTTACGGTCACACTCACAAACGAAGCATGACTATGCAGAATGGCACAGAGCGTTACGTAGTGTTTTTATGCTCGGTAAGATATATCTGGAGGTCACTGTATTTATATCCAGTAATTAATAATAATAACAAGATAAAGACGAGAAACTGAAGAAAGATAATGTTATCCTCCGGTTTCTCGTCACTATAACAGATGTCGTTAACTCGCCGAGTTAAATTTAGCGACGCATTTAACCGAGGAACAAGAGTGTCAATGACTGACCGCGGTCCGCGGCGGTTATGCTCCGAGTCCGCTCGTTCGATAAGGCGTCTGCTATCAGTACCCACTGTGGCCCGGGCTGATAAATTAATGTGCAGTTTTCAATGACAGAATATGTAGCATGCAAGTGCGTAAAAGCGTTCCGCTTAGAGGCAGTCATTCTCTTGGGTTGGTGATAATACAATTCCGTGTGACTTGACAGTCCTGCGTCTCTGTTGAAGACAGAAGCCATTTCTGGCTGGCCTAATCTGTCGAAGTCTGGATACCTAAGTAGTTGGGGGTCAGTCAGGTAGTGGCTGATTAACCGAAGATGCTTTGTATCTCACTTAGGAGGTGCACGTTTTTTTGAGGGATGGACGGTTTAATATTGGGCCGCTGGCTTAAATCCTCAAATTAATATGATGCGTGAGTTAACTAGCAATAACCTAACATAAATAATACTAATAATATTGATTTCAAGTCTCAATTTATACAGAATACGCGAGTGATCTCCAGACAACCCTTGTATTGAATTTTAGTAGGTGTAGACAGGTACAATTCAGTAACAAAACCACTTATTTTTAACTTCTCGTGAAGACAAAACGACCGACACAGTTCGCGGTGATGCCTCTGTTGCGGGTCGCAGGTTATCTTTACTTTGGGATTATTTCAAGTGATGTGTTGTGTGGAATAATATTATTATCAGCATAAAACATCAACACGATCTATTTTTAGCTTAACAAGAGCCCATTTGTTTCTGTGCTTACTTTTTGCGACGCAAGTTTTTAGGTTTGCGACATTTGAACCCAGGTTCACATCAATTCATAACATAGTATCAAATTCATCAAATACTAAAAATACTAGCCTGTTACTGGAGAGGTACCGAATTAATCTAAATCGCCTATTCTGTGTATTTAATTTAATCGCGAGGTTCTGTGTATTTACTTTATTTTAATTGTCAAATAAATACTTATATTTTTCACTCTTTCTAATTTAATAGATGCATTCTCCTACTCTAATATTTTTGTGCATAATGCTAACTATAGTTAGCATTATGCACAAAAATAATACCTATAGGTAGTTCCCCTAATAATAATATTTTGTTAAAAAACTCAATAATCATTCTGATAGCAATTAGTTAGAACACAGGACTTTGAAAAATCGGAAATAAAGCTCGCTTTTGGCAAAAAATACTTCCAAGTGCCACTTCACAAGCCCGAGTTTTTAGGCTTCTAAAATTAGCTACATTTAATTTCATTCAGCTTTGGTCGACATGTAAACTATATACCTACCGTTGATAGAATCGTAAAATACTGGGTATCCAATAAATGGTTATCAAGTTGTTTACTCACCATATGTAGCCATTCGTTATAGTTATTACCATTATTAAGATTAAACTCTTCGCATAAATATTATTTATAATAATAATAATTATTATTTAGAATGTTTTATTATTATTATTTTTTACCTTGTACAGAAATTATAACGTTTATTTCGACGATAACTAAATTTAAAATAACAATGATAAACTAAATATTAAAACTAAACTAAATATTAAAAACTTAAAATTACATTATTATTAATAATTAACTTACTATAAATAAAAATTAATAGAACTTGAATATAAAACTATACTAGTACCTAAATATCTTTGATTAAAAATATATATTATTTACATATAAAATATCTGCGAATGTGATATTTTTTTCATTTGAATACCATTTAGACCATTAGTACCGGGTGGCCCCTTAATAATCAACTCAGAACTTAAAAAAATGTAACAATAGCTTATTTAAATTACGTAGGTATCACAATAATATAAATAGTTAAAAAACTGTAATCAGAACCAATGTTTAATGAACCAATAATTCAATGGAATCGCTCTTAGCCTGGGCTGCCTGAGTGATCTTAAACGATCACTAAGGTAAAGCAACATGAGGCACGTTCAGTCCATGGATGGATCACCGTCTATGACTAACGCTAGTGGCATTTTTCCGAGCGGTTCCGTGCTTCGCAAGGCACGTTAAGCAGTTGGTGCCGGCTGCCGTCGATAGATGGTAGTCGTTAAGCCAAGTCAGAGGCCTTAGGGCGGCTTGACAACTTCTGACAGTAAGACCAGCCACTAGTCTTACAAGCCTCCACCAATCTGGAATTGGCCTCCGTGGCCTATACCTTCCTCAGGGAAGAGACCCGTGCCCCTCCGTGGGGACATAATGGGTTGATGATGATGATGATGATGATGAATCAGAACCAATCAAAAAACATACGTAGTCCACAAAATTTTGTCAAAAAGAGAATTTTGTATTTGGTTGCATAAGTAATCTACTCACTAAAATACAGTTTTATTTTTAAAATAAATAAACTTCAAATTAACAAAAATTGGCACGAGATTTCAGAGTAAAAAAATTCTGCAACTTATTGTAAAATTGGCCAATATCTTTCCGATGTGTACCTATTTAACGGAATTTCGATGTGACGATGTGACATGTGCGATGTTTGTTCCGGATCCGGAGCGCGAGTGCGCGAGTGCAATGCAGGGTGCGTGCGTTGTTGCAGTGGCTGGGGCGCTGCAGCGCGCTGGCGACGGCGCTGCTGCTGCTAGCGCTGACGGCGCGCGCCGACGTCTGGGAGGAGAGCGACCACGAGGTGCTCATCCGCAGCGAGCGCGGCGCCAACAACAGAGGTACACACTCTCTTCTTCAGCGTACACACCCGCCGAATGATGGCTTCCTTATCAAAACGTCTACATAGCAAAACGTCTAATGAGCGATGAGCAGTATACGTCCATGCACAAAAACGGCAAACTAACAGATTGTCTGTACGGCACGACATCTTTAAAAGTAATTGTCATATTTTAAATGTCTTCACTCGTGATCATACCTACTGAATGGACGTATTACTTACCTACGATCATGAAAGACATTCTGCTATACAGACAGACCATCTGTTAGTTAGCCGTTTTGCTAATTAGGCATACTGCTCATTAGACGTTTCGCGCTTATGCAGCCTGCACATCAGTGGACGAGGACGGGCTGATTGATGTAGGCACCCAACCGCCTGAGATTTCGTAGATAGAAGTAGGTACACTACTTATCTCTTGCAACTACTAAAACAGAGGTCTTGGGTTCGATTCCCGGTGATGGTTATCCAATTGCTTCGGACTGGGTGTATGTTCCTTTTTGTGACGGTCGTTGCCTGGTATTCTGTCGATGTTAATATTTTCATATAATAATATACGCTTTTTTTAGAATAGTATTCTTAAAAGAATGGGTGTATAGAAGAAATTTTAGACTGAAAAGAACGCGCGTACAAAAAGTACTTGTCCGACTCTTTTTAATCAGAAATCATAATTTTATTTCAACGTAAAGAATTTACATTCTGCTTGTTGAATGTCAATGTACATAAAATTATAATGTTAGCCGCTGCCGATAACGCTAATTGCCAATCTATGATCAAAGTATGATCAGAAATCGCAACAAACTATTTTCAATGCTGAGCGAGTGTGGCATAATAGCGCTCCAATCCTCTCAGTCCTTTAAAGCGAATTCTTTTTTTTGTCACGGAGAAAGTACGAAATGAATGGGTTGGTGTTTTGAGAGCGAGCCGGGTAACTCGATGCTTCCGCTCGGCAGATTAGCTTCCAGCGATTCATTAGTGTTCTGAAAATAAATCGGCGACGCACCATGGCGCGGCAGCGGCATCGGCAGCCGGCACATGTCATGCTGCAGGATGCACGCGGGCTGCGTTCGTTATGGCAGCCGAGTTTTTTTACTCAACTTGAAGCCGGCGGCACCACGCTTGGCCGTATTTGCGTATTTGGCAAATATTAATCATCAATTGCTGGGTATTCTGACGAATGTAAAGCACCAATTTTTGTGAAACCTTCTATGTATTCTAAATTGTCGACGAATACGCGAATACGAATATCCAAGTGTGGCGTTAGTAAAATATTATCCCACGGGAACTCATTACCATATCAAGATCTTTTTCTATCTTTTAATTTAATTATTGGAAATAAAATGTTATTATTATTAAATATCGAGAAAGATGGTTAACCTACTTCATTGTATTAAATTCACGCTCTACTATTTTCGTACAGCATAGTACCTAATAGAGGAACGACCACTGTGCTTAAACACAAAAATAATTTAAAGCATTTACTTTTAATACAGGGTGTAATCCTCATATTCATCCAAAAATAGGGAGTTCTAATCATAAATAGGGAAGTCTTTGAAAACATTGAAATTGCCTGAATAACTTTGTTCTGCCTATAGAAAAAGTTTCTCAGTTTTAAAAAAATCGGACAAATGCAAGTGGGACTCGCCCTCTGACGGTTCTGTAAAATTTTGTAGGTGCATATTGAAAATGGTCAGGAATTGATTGTTGCGGTTTTTTCGAAGTTATCCAGAACTTCAAAGAAACTTTTTTATGATTTACTTGCAAATGTATTGGTTACGGTGGCTGGGAGTCGCTGCATGCGGGCCGGCCGCCGGCCGGGCGGCACGAGGGAGGCCTCGGAGCCCTGCAGAGGGCGTCAAATGGCTGATGATCAATTGTACAAATGTACATATAGTTTCCAGATTTTTCGTACCTTTGGTATAAGATACCACATAGTTCCAGGTCAACGGAATGTTCCCTATATCTTTTATTCCTCTGTGCCGTGAGGGTCCAAATATATGTGCGTTTTTTGCGGCATAAACGCCCGTATCTTTTGTAGAAGTTCGATATTACAGCAAGGACACAACTCTGTAGGTACAGGCAAGTAGACAAAATTTGCGGAAAAAAATAAGTAATCCTTGTTACCTATCGGTCGCCGATTGCATTTGACCCGAGATAGCCCAAATGGCGATAAATCGTCTCATCGCCGCTATTGGCACAGCACAAAATAATAAAGAACTGTTGGATATTGCAGCTGTAACGAGCGTGGGTCGCGGTCGGGAGAAGTAGGAAGTAGGGTACTCAGAAAAGTTGTAGCGCGAGAAGCATAAGTACTCGTACGTTGCCGAGACTACCGTACCGTATCTAGGTAGAAAAGAAAGAACCTTGAGCAGCTCTGCTGCATGTTCGTGTGTCTGTTTGCGTGCGCAGAGACGTGTCGCTACGTGAAGGGCGCGTGGAGCGAGTGCGACGCCAAGAGCAACGTGCGCTCGCGCACGCTCACGCTCAAGAAGGGCGACCCCGCCACCTGCGAGCGCCTCAAGATCATACAGAAGAAGTGCAAGAAAGGTCAGTTCATTGTACAACGTAAATCGTTTGCATTCTTGTCGAATGTTGAGGTACCTACTTCTGTAATATCACTTCCACCTTCTTTTTTCGGAGTAACAGCTATTATGGTCGTACCTTTATTTTTTGTATAGAATTGTACACAAAGAACGACTACGCTGCGAGACAACTTCAACCATTGCATATTTTTAAATTCTATTGATGTATAATACAAGTGCAAAATTATTCTGCGCCAGTCGGCCGTTTAACTTTTTGCGCGAGTCTATTTCTGACCGTTTTTTTAATAAAGTCTTAATGTTGTTGTAATATTGTCTCATAACGCCTAAATTAATATTTCGAGACTAGATTACCACAAAACTTCAAAATTATTACTACAGTCATTGTATTTATCTAAATTCAATGCTACAGTTTATGAGCTGGTGGCAACGCAGTCATGATATTATACAAATCCATAAGCATATTATCGGTTATGGAATAAATAATCTGCAAAAAACAAAGGCTGGGATATATTTGCTATTTACATGAAGTAAATATATTTCCATGTTTATGATGTCCTTGCCTGGTCACCATAACACAAGGGATTCTAGTTTGTGACCAGGGCCTAGATTCTGCTAATGCATTGTAGTACAATGACGACTGCATGTATGCGGCGATTTAATTTCGTTGCCGCTTTTAAAAAACATGTCACGTGACCCGACCGAGTATCTGTCATTGATCTACAATGCACTAGCAGCATGGAGGCCCAGTGCAAGTGATTGTGTGGTGTGGGCGTTGTTAGTTTTTATGATATTTTTGATTGTTATATCGAATACCGATCGCTAGCGTGCCGCTACGAGAAGTCAGCGTGGAGCGAGTGCAGCGCGGGCGGCGAGATGTCGCGCACGGACGCGCTGAAGCCCAACAGCGACCCCGCCTGCGAGCCCAGCCGCCGCCAGACCAAGAAGTGCAACAAGAACAAGCAGCTCAAGGCCGCCAAGGACAAGGGTGCGTGTCCAGCTGTCCAGGCGTCAGATACTACTCTAGATAGATCAGATACCTATATAGATAAAAAGTTTATTCACATTTACACACACACATGTACAGGAAAGATAGGCACAGTGTACAAAAGCAAACAAAGAGAACATTAAACGAATACAGTAAAACAATGCACAGAAAGAAAAATAATAATACGCATAAAAAAAGTAATGTAGGTACAACAAAAACAACAGGAAGTTGTGGGGGTGGCAAAAATTTGCCACAAACGTGACGTTTATAACGTGATGCAGTGTCTCTTTTGCTCATTCATCATCAACCCATTATGTCCCCACCGAGGGGCACGGGTCTCTTCCCTGAGGAAGGTATAGGCCATACTCCACCACGGGGGCCAAGTCCGGATTGGTGGAGGCTTGTAAGACTAGTGGCTGGTCTTACTGTCAGAAGTTTTCAAGCCGCCCTAAGGCCCCTGACTAGGCTTAACGACTGCCATCTATCGACGGCAGCCGGCACCAACTGCTTAACGTGCCTTGCGAAGCACGGAATCGCTCGGAAAAAGTGCCACTAGCGTTAGTCATAGACGGTGACCCATCCATGGACTGAACGCGCCGTATGTTGCTTAACCTTAGTGATCGTTCAAGATCACTCAGGCAGCCCAGGCTACGAGCGATTCATTCATCTTTTGCTCATTATTCCGGCGTTTTTGGAGTAAATAAAATCGCGTTAAAAAATATATATCCATGAATAAAAAATGGTTTTCTTCGAAATATCACGTGGTTCTTGCAAAGGTGCGAAATGTAAAAAGGTTCTGACTCAGCATGTGCTGGGGTGGGTGACCTCAGCACTGACTATTAATGATCCGCCCACTGTAACCTCAGCGAGCTGGTGGGCGTCTTACGCTGGGCTTGTCAGTTCCGGGAAGGAGAACAAGGTTACATACATACTAAACAAACCGTTGACTCTATACCCTAAGAAATTCAGTTCTGTTTTCATTGTATTTTCGAGAAAAAATAAAGTATACTTACTTAACAATTGTTTACAGTAGCACAATCGGACAAGAACTTTCTTTTACCTAAGTATGTAAATACCTGTAACACGAAGCTCCGCTCTGCCACACTTTGACGTGATACTATTGATGTTGGTCTTTAGACTGGAAAATAGGTAATTTTGTGAGTCTGGGCTAAATATTCGATTTCTGTGAACTAAAACTTTCGTAAGCACAACACATTGTAAACTTTTAGTCCGGATTTACTTACGGGTGTTGTTATATCAGAAGAGTCCGACCAGGTTTCGATTTCTGTACACAAATCAATATTTATAATTTTCGATGCAACATCACTTTGAATGAACGTCCGTCCGTCCATTTTGTCTGTTTGGTCCGCGGCTGTTTGTCTGTCTGTTCGTGGCCTAGCTAAGTGACGAATAATTTTAAAAAGCAGAAATTTGACATAGTCATGCATCATATAGGCATCATAGGCGCCAACAAAACGGTACAATAAAATCTTTAAACATTTTTTTTGCTCCTTTTACCTTTTAGGGGTCGAAATTAGGGATGATTTTTTTTTTCTCGCCTACACTTTAGTCTGGGCCCCGGGATATTGATAAACCCCAAATTTCTACGGAACCCTACAATGCACATGGCTCGACACGCAATTGGCCGGTTTTTAAAACCTCCAACTACGGCCGTGCAGCGTATTCAAGACACGGTTGTGTTGTGTATCCCGCACGACGGCGACGACGGTACCTGTTGACTCGCCTGTCCAATCTAATGTGGACCGGTCTAATAAGACTGGAACTTGGTCTAGATTTTGCTAATGCATTGTAGTATAATGACAACTGCGTGAACGCAGCGATATCATTCTATTGCCTTCTAGGCCTCAATGGTATAAAAAATAATTTCACGAGACCCGACCGGGTATCTGTCATTAAACTTTATGCACTAGCAGAATTGAGGCCCTGGACAGCTGTCACGAGAGTATGACCAGAGTTTACTAAAAGTTTAACATGGGGTGTTTGTGGTTTCAGGTCGCCGAAATCGCCAGTAAGCTGAGCGTTCCCAGCAAACAACGTTTCTTAGACTTCATACTTAAGTACATAGTTAAGTAACTATCTGATAAGTTTGTTGGTTCTCGTTTGTGTATTAGTGCCAAATATTGTGTTTTATCTATAGTTTTGGTGTTTGTTTTTGAAGTATATTGTTAGTAAGCCGTAAAAAAATTAGCTGCAACATTACCTATATTAACAGTACAATTTAAATCTTAATAATCAAGTGTATTGTCTTTACAGTTTAATAATTATTAATACATGTCTATTCGTTTCATTGTCAACGGTACGTCTTTGATATTAAAATAAACTATTGTAAGAAATAGCGCTGTTTCAGTTGTTTCACTGCACGGTGCAGTATGCACCCACAAACCTCTGAATTGAATGCGAACAATGAAGCTCTTCGTTTATTGTGAAAATCCGATGTACGAGTACATTACATTGCGCTGCAGGTTAGGTTAATCAGTCTTCCTATTTGTTAGGTTACTAAAGATTAATAGGATATGCAATGCAATGCATATCGAATGGTTGTAGGTAGTTCTTTGACTTTAGAAGGAGGTGGTGAGATTTGAGATTGATATCACTGTGACCTGTGAAATTTGGAATCATCCCGACAACGACGAATAAAATAAAACCGATTACTTTTGAGTATAAGAAATAATATTTATTGATTACAAAAAGACACTGGTGCTAGCCTGCACCTCATTCAATTTCTCGATTAATATATGCACCTATATTGAAACGTCTCCCTTGTTCGCATCGAGTGAGACACAGGCCTGACCGGTGTCCGTTACAATAATTTAATGCGATAATAAATTAAAATAAATAATTTCACTTTAGCTTACGTTACAAAATTCGTTGCGTAAAAAATAAATAGAGTACAGAAAAAAGCTTGGAGAGCCTCGCGGTCTCCCTCTATCGGGCGACTAGCTCGAGTCGTGTAATATCACAGGAATGGGCCGTTGTGTCGGCGGCGGCGGCGGCGGCGGCGGCGGCGGCGGCGCGGCTCACTTGAACAGCTGCTTGGCGTAGTGCCAGATGCGGAAGAAGTACTCGTCGCGGCGCAGCAGCGAGCCGCGCGCGTACGAGCGGATGTCCGCGTCCATGTTGTGGTCGCGCAGCCACGAGGTGGTGGTCTGCGTGCTGAACGACGTGGGCTCCGTGCCCTCCGTGTGCCCCTCCGCCTCCTCCTCCGCCGCGCCCTCTGCAACACGCAACGCGCGACACGCGCTCGTTATCGTTACCGCCTTGCACTGCACCACGGCCAACACAATCAAAGTGCACGCTCATCCTGATTTGCTTTGCGGCTCGCACGCTCACGCTCAGATTTGTTTCGCAGCTCACTATACTGGGGCTTATTAACGCGATATGCGATAGCAGTGATTAAGGAATTTGACAGACTAATGGACTCGTTTATGATTTGATGCGCGCGTAATATAGGAGGTGATCCGTGCTCGGGCGATACTCAGTAACAATTTATTAAAGTCCTTCAAGCAACTAATCTTCTCTTCTTCTCTCTCACACATCTGCTCTTAATTTAAAAAAAATTGTTTGACTGAAAGCTGATTCCGCAAAATAATGCTCAACAATTTCGTGGAAAACTCACTGGGGTGCACTCATTATACCTAGCTGCGTTTTTAAATATCTTATTTTATACTGTAACTAGCTGACTCGGCAAAAGTTGTTTTGACATATTAATTAGCCTACGACTTAAGAGCTTTAAGACCTACCAAATATACACAAAAAAGCAGATTCGAGGTCCTGGTCCCTCTCCTATACACCTTTAGAATGAACGGGAGGGCATCGGGTAGCGAAGAAAACGTAATAATTGGATGGATCGGCCGTCCCCAGTAACGTGGGCCTAGATAATGTTAGGGAACAGAATGGAGATCCTGGATGAAGCATCAGATGTCTGGGGGACTGACCTTCGCCGGGCAGCACGGTGAAGGGCTCGTCGGACTCGAGCGGGTCGCTGAGGCCGATCTCGTTGCGCGCGAACACGCGCACCGTGTACGTGTGCTGCTCCGACAGGTCGCGGATGTTCAGCTTCAGCGCGCCCGCGTCCACCTTGCCCACCTGCGCGAGGCCACACCACGCCCTTTACACTGTGTTACTGTACGCCGTACGGCTCACGGATGCGGCCGCACGGAGCGGACACACTTCTTATTAGATCATTCTTGGATGTTTACATGTTTGTGACGTCGCTGTTTCTAGTTCCCACTACACAGTAGGGTATCCTGGTGTGGGGCCAGAAGCAATGTATGTGCCTCTATGTAAATAAACATAAACACAACACAAGACACAAACTTGTAAACTCCAAGACTTTGTGATCAAAAATAATGAAGATAGACAAAGAAATAAAAGATTTTGTAATTTGTTCAATATCTACCAAGGAGAATTTTGATATCTACATTAGTTTTATAAGTTAAGGGGCTCCAGGGAGTAACCGTAACGCCACCGAGGAAAGAAAATTAGGTATATCTGTTTTACGGATCGAATTTGCAAAAAGTGTCTGTACAATCTTTTAAATAATTTTTTTTAGATCTACGACTAAGAACCTAGCATCACGGATTTGGTACTACATCTATCTATCTATCTATCTATCTATCTATCTATCTATCTATCTATCTCTTTAAACGAGCAATTCTTGTATATATATTTATATATAATCAGAATCTCGGAAACGGCTCCAACGATTTTCATGAAATTTTGTATACAGGGGGTTTTGGGGGCGATTAATTGATCCAATAGGTTTCATTTTTATAAAGCGTTGTTTTAAACGTGTTTTGAGGCAAAGAAATAACTGCTACACTACAAGAAGGAAATTTTCACAATCATCTATAAGGTTGTCGTAGCTCAAGTGGAAAAAAGGACGTTACCGTAAACAGAAAACCCTGGTTCGAGACTTGGTAATTATTCCTTTTTTTTCAAGTTCTTTTTTTGTGTGAAAACCTACATACCGAGCAAAGCTCGGTCAACCAGGCATTTATGCCAAAAACGTCTGTAAAAAAACCTGACGTAAAAATACTTCTTTTCCTCGGTGGCGCTAGTTTTACTTAGTAGATCCCTTAATACACCATCATCACTGCATGTCTGTAAAAAAGAAGGAAACTCCGTCCTGAATATCTATTCTGAAAAAATCTCATAGTACCTAACCACGTTTCAGTCCCAAACCGGCTTGAAATTTGTAAATGATAAAGGGTAGCATCAGTTTACCAAGGCAATACTTAGTTCGTCGTCAAGGTTGTCATTGTCTCTCGAACATCCGTACAGTAACATCGGGAGTCCGGACAATAATTTGCATAGTTATTATCACAACACTTTGAGGAAACAAACAAACGATTTTTTTCCTGCATATGCTTGGATTGTTTTCAGATAGTTAGTTTGTTACTTAAATAAATATGGCTACAGTCAACGATTGCAAAAATAACGCTCAGCCGCCCGGCTTGATGCGACGGTCGCAGGGTGAGCGTTTGGGAGGTGTACGTTCAGAGTAGCTGCGAAAGTGGGCAGCGTGAAGGCGCCTTACTTCCATCCACATGGTCTTGGTGATATCTCGGATGGCGACGTTGTAGCCGAGCAGCGGCGCGCCGCCGTCCCACTCGGGCAGCCCCCACGACGTCATCACCACGTTGCTGCCCGCGGCGCGCAGCTCCAGCGGCGCGGTCGGCGGCGACGGCACGGCTGCAACCAGGCGACATTTACAGGTCTCTGATGAATGACACGCCTCGCCTGTGCGAGGCCCACGTGTCTACGTCCTTCCACGTAAGTCAACGTGGGCCCCAGATCTCCAGAAGTATACAATTTTAATGGGGTTTGGTTTTTTAAATTTCAGCCTGGTGAACATAAAGGGGCAGTAACTTTGGTAGTAGTAGTTACATATGTCAACACTGAAAGAATTCACCTGTTTGAACGTTCGTACAATACCTAAGTCTACAAGGGTCGGCTCTGTCACGTATGATTCGATGAGCTTTTAATTACTTATTTTTGTTTACCTAAAAGATTCTTTATGCCGGATCTCGCCTAAAGATACAAGCTGTATCTTTACATCAAAATGCGTATGGACTTCAGCTTCGTAAGTAACTGTAGAGCATATTTATAAATGTTGCTCTTACAATTAAATTCATAAATATTTCTGACCACCGGCAGAGAATGTCACACTCGATGACTGACTAATGACACTTTTTGAAGTCAATACGACAACGCGTCTTCCGAGCGAAGTCTCGGTTTAACTTACTATTGCGGATTGTACATAAATATATATAAATATCCATACAGAACTTAACTTTTACAGTTGTTGTAGTAATAATAAAGTTCCTCTTTGACTGTTGTTATCAGCATATTATGCGGTTTTCTTTTCTATAAGCATGGGAAAGACATGTGTTTTAGTCCATAGAAAACGCTGCTGGTTTGTACAATCACGTATGTATACAATACATGTTAGGTTTTCGAATAAATTGCTTGTTTAAACTTGTTTTCTTGCAATATATAAAAATAAATAAACATACATACGAATAGATGCGAATGGCGAGAGACCGCGAGATGTGGCGGAATGCAAAGGTGGGCTGATGATGATGAAACATACACAGTATAAGCTCACGCCTGTATCCCAGATTGGTAGGCAGAGACCAGGGACTGCCACCTGCCACGATCCTGACAAATCACTTTCGCTTCATCGACTATAATTAGTCGTTGCATGCACGCACGCCGGTTTCGGGTACTAAAACACAAGGATAGTAAAGGCACTGACTGGCATGCTTCTCCAGCTTGACGGCGTCGGACTCGGCGGGCAGGCTGACGCCGACGGCGTTCTCGGCGGAGACGCGGAAGCGCAGCTCGCCCTGCTCGCGCAGGTTCTCGACGCAGTGCTCGCGCGCCGCGCCGCCCACCGTCACCACCTTCGTCCACGCCTTGCCCTTCGCCGTCTTCAGCTCTATTACGTAGTCTGGGAATTGCACAACATAGTAAGGAACCTGCGTGATAGCTGCTGCCTGCCACTTGGCCTCGTGGACTTCAGGATTGCGTCCAGAGAGTGATAACTGGTATGATACGTTATTGTATCATTTTAATGATATTTTCAAACTGTGTAAACTGCATTTGGGTAGCAGCCTTGTTCGAGGCTGATATGATTAAAGTTTTTAATGCCTCTTTGGTTGTTATCTGTTAGTTTACCTTTACTAAATAATAAAAAAAAAATGATGACCGATACCCGGATACCGTTCCAAAATTTAGAATTAAAAGTAGGTAACTATTATGACAAAAAAAATTAAAGTAAAATGTTTTTATAGCGTACACTAAAATCCTCAACCCTAACTTTGGAACTAACACTTAACGATAAAATAAAATGTAGATATTCATTTTAAGAAAGGTCCGAGTTTTTATTATTTAATATTATTATTTGTAAAAAATAAATTGGTTCCTTCTTATTTCACGAAATCCTTATTGCAATACCTAGAACTGGTGTATCGAATTAGTTTACCAGAAATACCAGACATAATTGTCGCCTAAATAATAGTTAATGTGATATCAGCACAAACTCTAGTAATTTGAAAAAAATTCAGGAACCTTATTTAAAAAAGCGTGTGCGGTGCAATGTGGATTCAAAATTAAAAATTATTTATTTACATAATCAATCAAATAATAATAATGGTTGGGTCTCTCCATTTAAGTCTAAAAACCTGTATTAGGCTCTCCTAGGCCTCTGCCTAGAAGAGGTCTGGATAATGGACGTATCATGTTAAGCATTGGAACGAAAGTTTATCTTAACAAAATAACGTTGTGTTGTTTGCTCACACATTCAGCTTTAAAGTTACTGATATTTTTTCAGACAAACACACAGGTAAACTCGCAGTATCCTCATACTGTGTATAATTTTTCCGCGGCATCGACATACAGCGTACATCTTCTGTACGCTTAGGCTTTGTTTTTCGGTAGCTTCACATTTCTTCTACTTTTGTCCTATATGTGCCTTATTTTTCTGTATTTAGTTTTCCTGTATAATTATTAATCATATAAATATGTCTTGTCTATGTGCCGTTAAATAAATGTATATCTTCTCATAAATATATTAGTGCAACTGACCGCATGTTGGTTAGTAAATCAATAAATCAATCTTTTAACGAATCCCCAGCGTCCAGCCGGAGGGGAGTAAAGCTCTGTCGGTTAGCTAAAGGGAGGGTCGCAAACGAGAGGGTCGCTTACTGGTGATGGGGGAGCCGCCGTCGCTGTCGGGCGCGGCCCACTGCAGCGTCACGGAGCGGGACGTGGCGCCGCGCACCGCCAGCGAGCGCGGCTGGCTTGGCGGCGCTGCACATGCACACAAATCATTATACCTTATGCTATACCCACAGCAGCTAACCACAATTCTTAGTTTTTCCAGCGTTACTGTGGATGACCGATCGGCCTACGCCCAACGGGACTCCCGAAAACGTCTCTCAATTAACATTTTTTTTTACATACAGGCACAACATTCCTTCTGGCCCCACACTAGGATACCCTGTGTCGTGGGAACCAGAAACAGCAACGTCACAAGCCTGCAAACATCCAAGACCTGGGTCTCTTTTGTCGCCAGCCGGGATTCGAATCCGGGACCTTTCGCATGGTAGACAAATGCGCTAACCACTGCGCCACAGAGGTCGTCAATTATTAGTTTCTCTTCTCTACACGATCCTCTCCCATTCATTCTAAGCTGCAAGGTGTAGCGGAGAGGGACCAGGGCCTCGACTCTGTTAGTGCCATGTTACATGTTACTACAATGCAGTACAGAATTTAGGCCCTGCTTGAACTCAAAGTAGTCGATTGAAGGTAGCAGTAAGACAAGGAATGATGACGTCCTTAGGTAGGAGGCTTCGTAGGCTAACATTCTTATTATTACTGGCTCAGCAAGGTCACTGCACCATGAGTAGCCAGAATAATAGCTGAAGTGGACATGGAGAAGGTATCTGGGTATAGAGGAGGAAGGACGGCGGACGAAGGCGAAAGAGACTGGTTGGTTGATAGGGACCTGTCCGGTGGGTCGTAAAAAGGGAGGGCAGTGGAGGAGATGGCGGTAAAACTCCTATGCCATGGACTTCGTTTTTTGCCTGACAGATGAATTGGAATCCTTTGTTTAATATAATAGGTAAGTTCGTTATTTTTCCGCGAAGAGATGTCTAAAAAAAGACCTTTGTTCCACGATTCCTGATCTCCTAGTCTCAAAGACCAGAAAACAAATAATCTATCCAGCTGGCGTATCAGAACACTTACATAGAGTTTTTCCGATGGTAATCTTCTCATCGGAAACGTACGGCTTGCTCGTGCCGATTTCGTTGATTGCGAATATCCTGAACTGGTAGATTTGTCCGGCGCCGAGGTCGGTGATGAGCGCGGAGGGCGCGATCGAGGGCGCAGCCGGCACCGTGGCGGCCGGCTCCCAGTCGCCGGCGCCGGCGCCGGCGGCCGCGCGCCGCTCCACGCGGTACTGCGTGACGGGCGAGCCGCCGCTCCGCTCCGGCTCGTGCCACGTCAGCGTGAGCGCGCCGCCCGCGATGCCGTACACGCCCAGCGAGCCCACCGGCGGGGACGGCACGTCTGCAAAACCACGCCTTTCAGACAACATGTTCTACAACAACTACGATGCCGATACAAACAATAAAAACTGCTTTTTGCGCAGCATGTGGTGGGCTAATACGAGTAGTCGCAAACATCTTAACTACATTTTTTTTCAAAATTTAAGAGATTTGCTATAAGATGCGTCCATAAATTTACTTTCTAAGGATGCAAAAAAAAATTTGAAAAGAAATGGAGTGAAGAGGTTTGCGACTGTAGCCGACAATATAGTAGAGATAACCTTTTCCAATTATGAACTGGTATTACATTGTATGTCCTAAGGTATAACCTCACCTTTGAACATACAATGTAATACCTGTTCATCTAACATTCTTTGGGAACAACGAACGGGAACAAAAACGAGAGACGCTTAAGACTTTATGTGACGCCTTGAAGAAGTAGGAAAGTCTCGAAAGAGTAAAGTACGTTGTTCGGTTCGGCAGACTGACCTAGAGCAGTCCTGATGACGATCGGCTCGCTCTCGAGGGCGTCCGAGAATCCGATGGGGTTCTGCGCCATGACGCGGAACATGTACTCGCTGTTCTCGTTGAGCCGCTGCACGCAGTAGGTGTCGACGTCCTTGTCGACGTCGGCCACCTTCACCCAGGAGTCGGCGTCGCCGCCGCGCCGCTCGATGGCGTACTTGGTGAGCTCGAGCCCACCGTCGTCCAGCGGCGGCTTCCACTCGATGGTGACGGACTCGCGGCTCAGCCCGCGCAGCACCACGGGCCCCTCCGGCCGGCCCGGCTTGTCTGCGACACCACACCGAGTCATTCTCGCGCCTCTTACATCACCGCCCGATTCTACAAGGTAGTCCTTCAACAGACTGTCGAATGACAATGTCTTTTTCCAAGTCTATTCAAATTCTTCGATTGCCCGTGGTAAGTCGTGATCTTACAAATGACGTCCGCAATAGAGGCAGACAAACAATGGTTCAAAATAATGACTTGTCTATTGAAGTAGTTCTTGTAAGAATTAGGCCCAGGGCCCTTTAATGTGGCTCCACAAAGGATGATTAAGAAAAGGTCCCGGCATCAGAGGTCCTTCATCAGAGTTATTTGACTGCTTTGGAAACGATTCAATAATTTATTAACAACCAAAAAGTAGGTCAGAAACTCTTTGAAGAACCTTGTACATTGTACAGCACAGGGTTTATATTTAATCTAGTCACTAAACGTGCTTCGTCACTTGTGGTAGGGCCATGGGTAGAGCAGTTATGTACTCTTTTGAGGATAAGTAGGAAGTTTTCTTCTCTAGGGAAACGGCAAGTACTTAATTTACTGGGAAGACGCACATTCCCTAAGTTGGAATTCGTAGGATCCATAACAACTCTAGTTACAATAGGAAAAGGGACAAAGATAATAATTTCCTTGGTGGGATCGGAATAGCTGTCGCAGCGCAACATATAAGTATCTCTTCTTTCTGTTTGACCTTTTGGTACAAAACACAGTAAGAAAACATGGCGTCACTTGCGTACGACAGCTCCTGCAATCGTACAATAGCCGCAGGTATACATGGAAATTAATAACAAAATACCTAACAAATGAGAGAATACAATAGAGGCAAGGTTAAGTTATCAACAAAGGGTCCACGCTACGTCGTTCGTGACGTTTTACCCAAATATTCCTGATCTGGTGTTTTAGATTTGCTACGACGTTCGCTGTCATCTAGAACGGGAAGACGTAATATTAACATTCACGTGTAGGTATAGCTAGCACCAAAAGTCAAATAGATTGAATACCTACTATTAAATACTATTTGTGGGCAATCGATATTTTACCGGCACACACACTTAAGCGTGAAAATATATTACCTATTTGTAATCAACAGGACTCTAACTCGAAATAAAATGGGAACAGTTGATAAGCTGTTTAAATATGTAATGTCATAATTAAAATCAAAACAATGGAGAATTTGAGATGTATGATAGAAAAACGAGACGCTATCAGAAAATGGACAAGAAGTAGCAACAGAACTTACCGAAGACTCGAAGCGACAGCTCCACTGTGCTAGTGCCCGCTTTGTTCTGTGCTTCCACGGTGTATTTGCTGGTGTGAGACCTCTCCAGCTTGCTTATCCGGATGGTGGTGACGTTGCCCTGGGTGACGAGCTCGATGTCCTTGGAGGGCTGCAGGCGCGCGCCGTTCCGGAACCAGCGCAGCTGCGGCGCGGGCACGCCCGCCGCCGCGGCCCTCACCGACCACTCCTCTCCCACTCGGTGCTTCTGGTTGATTTCGCTCTCCGCCACAGTTATGCTGGGTTTCTCTTGTACCTCTAATTTACATGAAGTTTCAACTTCGCCATGCTCGTTGCTGGCTATACATTTGTACAATCCTTCAGTAGTTTCTGTGGCTGATACCATTAACGTGGCTACTCTATTCACATACGTAGCCTTAGCCGTCTTGAGCTTCTTCTCAGCTTTCATCCACGTTACTTTGGGTTCTGGAATGCCTCCGAAAATGCAAGTGAGCTCAACGTCTTCATTTCGACCGCACACGATGTCTTTCAAAGGTTTTTCCACTGTTGGTGGTTGCGACTTCGTCAATTTCTTTATCAATATGTATTCTGTTTCTTCTGACGCCTCGCTGACACCGACTTCATTGATTGCATATACGCGGAATTTGTACGATGAGTTTTTCTTCAGTGACTCCACACTGTGTTGTGACTTTTTGACATTTTCGATTGAGATCCATCTGAAAATTATTTTGAAACTTTCAGTAATTATTTGATCTAAAAAATCGAAGAACAAACTCTGCTTTGAAGTATTAAGTATTAAAAAGGGATAACTCACTCTGTAGTATTGATTTCTTGATACTCTACGATGTAAGACAGTATCTCGGAATTTCCATTGTTTTCTGGTTCGCTCCAGTAAATGTTAATAGAGGTGTCATCAATCTCTAATACACTTGGTTTACCGGGGGCCGACGGAATATCTGTAATAGGGTAGTTTCCAGGGTCAAAATAATTAAATTCTATTTAGTCCGTATTTTAGATTATAAAAAAATATTGGACAAGTATTTTTTCTTTTTTCGATTAAACAAAAAATAACAAAGATATAGCCCATTAAAGTTACGTGTGTAAGTTTGGTCTAATTAACAAATAAAAAACTACGTGTCCCTTATTTTTGAATAATCTAAAAGACAGACTAATTACATTTTTTAGGGCAACTAGCCCATTGAAACAATAACTTCCTGAGTATTTTCTTTGTTTTCAAGTGTATCTTGTGTAAAAAAGTCATTTAGGTACATGCATCTTTATGATGAAATATATTCCAATTCCAATATCGCCCCACATATCAAAATCCCAAAGCAGTGTGCTGACTAAAGAAGTGCTGACTTTATGTCATTGTTGTAAGAACTTTTTTTCGGGGGTGTTCTGAAAACGAAATGCAGAGCAGTAAACTTATAAGCTTGTAAACTTTTAAGAACTTATTGTACCATGTTTGCCTACAAATAGTTTTTATTTTTTTATTTTATGGAAATTACGAAAAATCTCCTACCTAAAATAACAACGTTGATTTCAATTTCCGCTTCACCGCAGTTGTTCGTGAGTTTGAGTTTGTAGATGCCCGAGTCGGCGTTGTCCACCTTCTTTATGGTGAGGCTGGCGGATTCGGAGTCGATGGAGGGCTTGGTGTGTTTACTCTTCTTAATGATTTTGGAGTTCACGACCCACTCATCCGTCGGCTGCGGCGTTGCTTCGTACTGCACCAATAGCGTCACGTCTTCGCTGCGTTTGATTCTGTATTCTTTGTCATATGAAACAATCTTCGGTGGCGATTCTACAACTGTAATTAAATTACATATTAGTTAGGTATCCCAAGGTAAAATGTAAACACGGTTACTTTTAAAATGCGCAGTTCTTAAAACGCGACGGTTCTCATTTACAACAACATTTTTCCTAGAACTATAAATTAACGTTTTTTGTTGTCTTTTAAGTTTGTTGAAGGAATTTTCGTTCTTCTTTGTAGTGGCGCTGTTTGATAGATCATACTTATAAACATATTAGGTATGTTGTTCCAATGATTGGACATTATTCTTTGTAGAACATAAAATAAGAAAAACTACTAACCCTTTGCGGTTTGACTTGTGGACTTTGATCTGATATTCCACTCAAAACGATAGTGAAAATACGAAAACGTAATATGCTGATTGAAACATCATTCATCAAAATCAGATGAGTACTTTGGGCATTATCGTGGAAACTTCGCAATAATAACCATATAAAAATAAAAAAATAATAAATAAACTCACGCCCGTTATCCCCGAAGGGGTGGGCAGAGGCACCAGTCTCTAGAACTGGACCCACGTTTTGCCGAGTTTATTAGGTCCCAAACGTGACAAGTGGCAAGCCTGTCGCCGTTATCCGGGCACAATTTATCAGCGAATGGTGTTGCTGTACAAACAAATGTACGTAACTAAAAGTCATTGGTACATGCGTGGTTCGAACCCAGACCCTCATGATCGAGAAGCAAGGGTCAACCCCACTACGCCACCACCGCTTAATAACCATATATGCTACTAACATAACCGTTCCTTTTGACGCTGCATAAAAGTGTTGGAACAAATGTCGTATAACTCAAACTGGAGTGTTCCAGGAGCTGCGCATTTTTGAGACAGCCTTGTTACCGTAAACGTACCTTCTACTTTAAGCTTAGTCGTGCATTTGGCGTCTAAAAGCGTGCACGAATATTCGCACTGGTCTTCTTCGGTGCACTTTCTTATAATGAGAGTTCGCTTCGTGTTATCTGTGATCAGGGTGAACTTGTCCGTGTCTTGCAGAGAGGTTTTCTTCTTGAACCACGTGACCTGAAGCGCCTCGTCGGGCACCTCGACGGTGAGGCGGGCGTCGCGGCCAGCCGGCACCAGCACCACATCCGGCAGCCGCAGCACGAAGTCCACGCTGGGCTGCTCCACCTCCAGCGTCGCGCAGCACCGGTCGCTGCCCACCTCGCAACAGTACTCGCCGCTGTCGCTCAGTTCGCACCCGTATATCTTCAACTTTTGCTTCTTGCCGTCTATCGTGAGCTGAATGCGATTCGAGAACTGAATTTCTTTTCCGTCTTTGAACCACCGCACGAGCGCGTCGCCTTTGGTAAGCTCGATCTCGAAAGTCGCCTTATTGCCTTTGCATACCTTTTGGCTTTGTAAGCGGGATATGATCTCTGGCGGCAGCTCGACCACTGTCACTTCGGCGGTACAAGTGTCGTCGCGTAGAATGCAAGTGTACTCCCCTTCGTCGTGAACTGAAGTGTTCCTAATATATAATTTTCTAACATTTCCTCTCTTCTCCACTTCGTATTTATTTTTCTTTGGTTTGATTCGCTCCCCGTCCTTTTCCCAAAATACGTCAGCTGTTTCAGAGTTGATTTCGACTTCTAAAATAGCGATATCCCTTTCCTTTACTTCAAAGTCCTGCAGTTTACGGACGAATTCAGGTATTGTTTCATGAACTATTAATGTTGATGAGGTTTGTTGTCCTTTCACAACACATTTTATTGTACCAGAATCAGTGAGCTTAGTTCTCTTGATACGAAGCTTGTGTACGCGACCTTCTTGTATGATCTCCCTGTGGTCCATCCCACTCAGTTCTTTATCATTGTGGTACCATTTAGTAGATACGGTATGTGATGTCTGGCATTCTAAGAGAACTGTTTGACCTTCCTCTGTCTCGTATTTTGTACTCAAGTTCTTGACAAAAGTGACCTTTTCTACGTCAATCGTGACCCGAGCGCCGTGCGAAGCTTTGCCGGCACTATTAGAGGCGACGCATTTGTAATCACCAGAATCTATTTCTGAATCTACGTTAATAATCATGAGTTGAATGTTTTCTCCATCGAAGAACTGAGACAGTGTTTCTGTTGGAGTAATTATTTGATTGTTCCGATACCATGTTATCGTCGGAACTGGATTGCCAGTAACTTTGGCTAGCAGTTTTACCGTGCCCTTTTCTTTGACAGTAATTTCCTGGAATCTGTTGATGAATAGCGGTGGTTCAGCATTTTCTTCCGTGGGTTCTGAAAATAGATTGAAATGAAATGAAATGTTGAAATGAAATGAAATGTTGAAATGAAATGAAATGTTTATTTCTCACCACACCATATTACTGTGTAAATAACAATAAGGTACATAGGGAATATACAATTCTTGTGGTGGTTGTAAGGAGTTACAAAAATTGACACTGTCTCCTAAACTAGGTGTAAGCCTGTATTTCGGGAGACAGCTTACCAGATTAGAGAAAATAGTATTACTATAATTACATAATCGCCTCCCATGTTACTAAAACCGCCTCAGAAAGCAATTTTCATATAACGTAATTTGGTTTTCATTGACAAATGACGTGCCGTGCTGCTCTATTAAAGGGTTTTACATTACATAAATAAACTTTAAGCAAAATCGAGATGTTACCGAGATTTGTCGTATTTAGAATTAGAATTAGGACTAGGTTAAATAATCTTGTGAGAAGTTTCATTAAAAAGGCTTATGACGTTCTATTTTAATTTTTATTATTATTATCAGTTCTACACAAAATTATGCTTGTTTTATGTCCTCTATCTATTGAAAACAATATTTGCAAGCCGGCAAAACCAAACTACGTTTTCATGTGAATTACTCCGTGAAGCGCTTCTTAAGTGGAACATACCTTCTATGGTTATGACGGCGCTGGTTTCCGTCGACCCTTCAGAGTTCATTGCTTTGAGCGTGTAAACTCCGTCATCTTTTCCTTTCCTTGGTTTTATTATAGTTACCGAATGCGTGTCATTGACGGACTTGGTCGTGAGAGATTTAGCGGGCTTGTTATCTTTGTACCACGTTATAGTAGGTTGAGGATTTCCTACCACCTGTGCATTGAGTACAACGCTCTCGCCTTCTCTAATGGTCATACTTCTCAGTGGTTCTATTACTTGGGGTTTTTCCTTTTGGCCTGTCTTTATTTTAAGGACTATTGGTAAACTAGCTTCACCCTCTCGGTTGACAGCCAGTACAGTGTACGTGCCTTCTTGCATTTTTTTTACATTTGATATTTTTAGAACACTGCAGTACATATGCATGTCGGATTCTGTACAAATCGAAATGTTCTCGTCGGGTGTTATCTCTTCACCTTTGAAGAACCAGGCTATATCTGGCTCCGGTATCGCTACGAGTCGACATTCCAAAAAGATTTGAGAGCCTTCGTCGACGTATTGAGCTTTAGGCTTTTTAGAGAATGTCGGCGGTATGCCCTCCAGTATGTCTGCGAGGGAAGACTCCCTAGACAGGCTCTTCCTGGAGAGGATGGTCATTTCCGAGCCGTGATCAGAAAGCGGCGCCTCGACGATGAGCTCTGTCGTACTGGAAGCGAAGCCAGCGGCGTTCTTGGCCACGCAAGTGAAGGTGCCCGCGTCCTCCGGGAACACTTCCCGTATGACTAGAGTGGCGACGTTGTCGTCGTCGTAGTACATCTGGAAGTCGGGCGAGGGCTTGATGATGGCGGTCTGACGGAACCACGTGATCTGCGGCCGCGGGAAGCCCTCCACTTGGCACTCGAACTGCACGGTCGCGCCGTCGGGTGTGTGCTTCGGCCGCAGCTTCTCCGAGAATATTGGCGCCACCGCCTGCTCCTCCGCCGCCGGCTCTGTCGACGTCAGCAACGTTACACGCTACGCACCGCACCGCGCCGCCGAGCATCTGAGCCTTTCCCCATAGCGGAAAGCCGCAGGTGCACGGACAGCGTAGTACGAACTAATTAAAACGTTACGCCTGAAGCTTTGTTTCCATAATGTTACCGGCGGTGAATATTATCCCATGAAATAATAAAGTTACAGTTACGTACACAAGTGAAGTTCACTTACTTTCGAACACGGGGAGTTTATCGATTTTCTCATTGAGCTTCTTTTGCAAGTATAGAGTGTAATTTGCCTCCTCCATGAGATATTGTGCGGGCACAAAGCCTTTCTCCTCCGTGAGATGTTTGCGAACGAACCACCAATCTTGATTTGTCGTTTCTGTAAGAAAACATAATTGGTTAATCATGTATATTGAGTATATTATTACAATAAGTTTTTTACTTATATAAAAACATAGTTAAGTCGTATATTTATTTGAATGCCACGGAACTTAGTTATAAAAACTTGACTTTGTATTAAAAGCTGAACATACATACTCGTATATTGCAATAAAGTTTCAATACTAATAATTATGATGATGTTTCTTTCAAGGAAAAATCAAAGAACCAGATGAATGAACGCAAGGTACATTATTGGTACCGTGGCTCCCCAAGAGCCGCGGCCTGTGTGGTACGGGGTACGCACCGAGGATGTAGAGCCGCTCGCCTTCGACCAGGTTGAGCGCCTCGCCGGTCTCCGCCACGTACGAGTACACGGCGAACACGGTGTCGCCGCTGCGCACGTGCGCCGGCGCCTCTGCACACACCGAGACCGACACCGTTACCACAGTGCAAGCAAACAGACCATTCAATACTGTGTCACCTATAAACACAGGCTTTCTCTCGATTAGAGAGTATGGGCTTAATTGTCGCGCGTGCCTACCGCGGATTGAAAGTTTCAAGCGGCGAGGCGTGTGAGATGTTAATCTACTGGCCATAGTGCATACAAAAAAAACGACTGACAGTTGAAGATAAACAGATTGTTACTGTTCGAGAAACCAGAAGTCGGTATCATCACAATGTTTTCCTTCAAATTAGCGAGAGGTATTGGTACGCCGAGATTAGGAACCACCGGACAAACTTCCGGAGAAGCCGGCGTTCTAGCGCTTCGCTAACAGCGCTGCTCTACTCAATGACAATTTACAGATCGCAGAGTTGGCCTCCAATCGCTAATGAAATTAAATTAAATTCCCTGTAGAATTCCCAGGACCCCTTGGCTTAGCTTTATGCTTCCATTCCATCAATCTGTCTAATAGAATAGAGATGCTTATTAAAAAAGTGATTACCTGGCAACTCTTCTTCTCTGGAGATACTTATCGACGCGCCCGCTTCTGTAATGTGAAACGAACATGTTTGTGAACCAAATATTTTTCTAATGAAGATAAATAATAAATATTGTCTATTTTTAACAGTAAAGGCATAACCACTTAATTAGTTCTTGCTTTGTCTCCGTATATGTATGCAAAATATGTCAGTAGCAAACAAGCGTAAATGTGTACTTACCTCAAACAGGTACCTATTAAAAAACGCTTAAGCGATTTAGAAGCCTTTCTTATTTTTGTCTCAATAAAGTTAAATTCTGTACCTTGCACAGAAGGTTTTTTTGGTTTCCGTTTGGCTAAAATAGTAAGTCTTTCTTCTTCGTAAGCGTCCTCATTGATTCTCTTGGGCTTGAACTCGACACTGAGCTCCTCGACCTCGCTCACTTCGTAAGCCGGCTTCTTCGGCTTCCGCTGGATGAACAGCTGCACGTGCTCGTCCTCGGCGTCGCTCAGCACCACCTCCTCCACCTGGCTGTCGTCCTCCACCTCTTGCATCACTTGTATAGATGTCTCATCGGCTGCTTCAGATACCACAATTTTCTTTTTTGGCTTGAGCTTTATTTTACTGGAAAGGGACAACTCTTCACTTGTGAACTGCTCCACTTTCGGCTTCACATCATAACTGACTTCTTCTTGATCATCGACGGTGTATTTGGGTTTGGACTGCAATTTAAGGCTAACGTCTTCAGTGATTTCTGAAGATTCTTCTGTTGTTTTCGGTTTCGATACTGTAACACTTGACGTAATTTCTTTGTGCTGTTTTTGTTTCTTTTTAGGTTTCCTTAAAGCCATGAAAACCTTAGCAGTTTCGTCTTGATCTTCGATATCACTTTCAATTATTTCAACATTGTCCGGTCCTTCTTCTTCTTCGTAGAACTTAATGGACGTTTCATCAGCCTCCTCATTAAATGTTGGTTGCCTCTGTGGTTTAAGTTTCACCTTACTTGACATGGATATCTCTTCTTCGGCATATGAGTCTAACTGTATATTAAATTCTTGCTCTACGTCTTCTTTCGTTTTAGTTGATTTTGGTCTGAATGTTACTGTTTCAGGTTCAGTTATTTCAGGTAAAGTAATCGAAGACTTACGTACTGGTTTAAGCTTCTTTTTGAGGGTCACTTCATGTGTTATTTCTTCAGACACTTTTACACTAGAGCGCCTAGGCTTTATTGTAAATTGCTCTGGTGCATCTTCAGCGTGTTGTGATTGCTCGTCATCGGTGGGAATTTGCTTTACTGCTTCAACTATATCTTCATGGCCAAACATGGGCTTTTCTAATTCAGTTTTTTCAATTTCAGGTAATTGAGGTTCTTTGTATATTTTCTTTTTTATTTTGGCGGCTTCTTTAACATTTCTAGATAGTACACCGTTTTGACGGATGCTACCTAGGAAACTTGCAACTGGCTTTACCTCCAAAGGAGGCCAGTCTGTTATGTATTTAATGCGACTTTTTAGCATGAATTTTGGTAATGATACTTGAGAGGCATCGTCTTTGGGTTTTGGAACAGTTTTCTTCAGTTTTAGCTTAGTAAACTGGGGTCCCTCTAAGCTTTCAGCATGTTGTGGTTTACTGATTTCTAACACCTTTCTCTCAATTTTCATTGGTGTTAGCTTAAGTTTCTTAGGCTTAACGGATACAGTTTTAGTTTCCTGCTTATCATCATTTATCACTTCATTGGGCTTGAACTTATCATCTGTGTCATCGCTCAATAATTCCGGTTTTTCTGGTTCTTTATCTTCTGCCGTTGGTTTCTTAATGTTTTTAACTTTCTTTTTTATGATGGTCGGTTTACCAGGCTCCAGTGTTGAATCTGCACCATCTGAAACTCTTTGAAGAACGTTTTCTTCATTTGATATTGGACCTTCTTCTGTATCCTCCTGTATTGCGGTTTCGGGCTCATTTGATTCACCTATTATCTGATCTTCTTTTTTTACTTTAGTTTTCTTCTGCGATGCTTCTTCTTTCCTTTCTTGTTTAGTTTCTTGGGGAATAACAGTGTCCAAATCTGGTTTTGTACTTTCAAGGACACCTTCATCTACAAATTCTTTTATTTCAGAAGTATCGGTGGTTGTTTGCTTAATTTTCTTCGGCTTAGGTTTTTTCATAGTTTTCTCTGTTGTGACCACCTTATCAGAATCTTGTTTTCCTGGTACCTCTGTAATCTGGGATTCCTCCGTTCCAGGTGGTAAAGGTACTTCAGTTTCTTCTTCTATTTCAGGGTGTTTTGCTATATCTACTGTACTTTGTGAATGCGGGCGAGTTTCGATTTCCGATTTAAGAATAGGCTTTTCAAATGTAGTTTCAGGTAGTTTTTCTTTGTCCTTTGTGGAAACGGATGACTCTTCGCCTAAAATCTGCGGTCCAATAATTGGCTTGATTTCATCGCCGGTACTCTGTTCAGCTGCAAAATCGAAAGTCTCTGGCTTTTCCATCTCAGTTTTTTCAAGATCTGGGAGACTGATTTTTATAGGTTTCTTTTTTATTTTAGCAGCTTCTTTTATGTTTCTTGATAGCAAACCATTCTGTTTTACGCTCCCCATAAAGGAAATAATGGGTTTGAGTTCTTCAGGTGGCCAGTCATCGACATGCCTAATTCGACTTTTTAGTTGGAATTTTGGTATGGACACTGATGTGTTCTCAGGCGCTGGACGTTGAGTGGGCTTTTTCAGTTTTAGTTTAACGAATTGGGGGCCATCCGTCTGCTCTGCAAACTGGGCTTCTCCCATTTGAAGTGATTTTTGTTCTATTTTCATAGGAGTCAATTTGGGTTTGGGTTTCTTTTTCAAATCAGTTTTGGCTTCAGTTATTTCCTCCTTTGGTTCTGTGTCAAGCTTTTCAGTTGGGACATCTTTTTTCTTTGTAATTTTTTGTTTCTTCAAATCGGATGCAGTTTTAGGTGAGGGTTGTTGATCTAAGATTCCCCCTGTGAAACAAGATGTAACATCGAAATTATATTGCCGCTGCTATGTGTAATTTTAGGTATTCATAATAATTGTACTGTATAGGACTGTGTATATAGTAAACTACATCAACGCCCGTTAGTTGTTAAAGATTCACCAGGTTGTTAAAAATTATGGATTTATCAGGCATCGTAATTTGATGGATGATGGAAGGCACAAATTAGTCGTGTTGCCATCTGGAACATAACTTATTACCGAATGTACCTAGTTGTTAAAAAATTACAAATTAATAAAAACTAATATTGAATGATCATTTAGAGTTCGGCAAAAACCGAAAGAACACACTAAGAAGTATCGCAGAGTTAATTAAATACCAAATTATAGTACTATTGTTATATGTTTAGGGTTCCGCACTCAAAGGTACCGACAAACGCACATCTAATAAGACTCCACTGTAGACTCCAGCTGTATCTCATAAAATAGCTAGACAGTTGAAATTTGGACAGATGACGTATTTCTGTTGCCGCTATTACAACAAATACTAAAAATAGAATAAAATAAATATTTAAGTGAGACTCCCATACAACAACAACGTAATGTTTTTGCTGTTTACGCTCGATATTAATAACAGCAACCGATAGATGCTTAAAATATACAAACGCTGCATAGGTTACGATACGAAATCCTTCGTGAAAGGAGTCCGACTCGCACTTGGTCAATTTTTAGGCTTCCGTATCTCAACGTGTAAAAAGTATGTCTGTCTATCTGTCAAGAGCGCCGTCACGGCGCGCGGCGCGCGGCGGCGTGCAAGTATCGAGTTCAAATTAAAACCGGTCTAAAGTTTCTTGAAGCTGTAAAAAATGAAACTTCTAAGTTTACGACAGGCGTCAAAAAATTATACAGTCGTTTTTTCCGCAAAAAAACTTATGTTTCGACAAGCAAAGGAATCAAAATTTATTAGGCGCTTTCCGTTGAACCACATCTATGTGGTACGTTATAGCGTCTTATACCACAAGTACAGGAAAACGTCTGAAAACTATACATTTGTAATTAAATCACAAAAAATGTCTTCAAAGTTTGAAAAAAATGCGATACTCGATTCCTAAATAATTTGTAATATGCGTAGGTACAGTCATCTACAAAGGGGTTTGGGTAACTTTGTATGGACGGTTGGCTTCATTTTTATTTTGAGCAGCAAATTTTTTTTTCGGTGCTAATTTTTAATGCTAATTTAACCTAATATATATATAAAATAAGTTTAGCTGTAAGTAATATCGGAAAAAAGTTATGGCTCTTCAAAAAGCATAAAAAAGTGTTTTATTCTTAGAAATTATGCGACGTTGCATTCTTGTGTCGTTACTGATTCGCGTGAAACCAATTTTAGTATAGGGCCCTCGTCCACGGCGACTTTTTGCAGCAATGCTGTCGCGCGTTTGGCGTGATTCAGTCGCGATGCAAACGCTATACTGTCGCGCTTCTGTCGCAATGCAAACGTGACTTAGTAACCCTTCCTCCATTCTTTCCCCGAGGTTGTCCGACATGGTCGCGCGCTCGCATCCATACAGCCGCGATGCTGTAGTGCGTTAGTAGCGCGTTAATTGGCATCGCTGCTGCAGCGCGTCGCAAATGCGACCTGCGCGCGTTAGTAGCGATGCTGTCGAGCGCTTACTAAACGCCTACGATCGCCACAGTTTTAGGCCCTTCTCCCACGGCGCCTTTTTTCAGCGATGCAGTAGCAATGCTGTCGTGGGTTCGCCGCAATACAGTTGCGATGCGGTCGATAGCTGTATGAACTTGTCCACATAAGCACGATTCAGTGGCGATGCAAACGCGATTCAGTAACCGAGGGGCCACTCTTCCTCAATTTTTTCCCCGACGATGTCGTCCGTCACGCCGCGCGTTTGGATCAATACAGTCGCTATGCTGTATCGCGTAGGCATCGCTTCTGTAGTGCGTTGAAAATGCGACTAACGCCCGTTCGAAGCGATGCCACAGAATACAGGTACAGGTACAAGTACAGAAGATTAACTCCGCAAAGTCAATTAAAGAAAAGGGAATTTAGTAGCGATACAATTAGGTGCAATTCAGATCGCACGGCGCTAAAAAAGCTACAGTTATATTCACCTACATGTTGCCTCTCTTTCTACCGCGTAACTCGCGCGTGCGTCACTGCTCGTGCCTGCGTGAGTTCCTACTTATCAGCCACTCTGGAGTGACCGCCGCATGTACTTACGCGTTCGATATCTACACGCGGAGGGTGAAAGGCCTGGCAATGCTGTCAAGCGTTTACAAAACGCGCGACGGCATCGCTAGAAAAAGTCGCCGTGGGCGAGGTCCTGAATCGCGTCTGCATTGCAACAAACGCGTGATGGTATCGCGATTGCATCGTGGTTACGTTGGCGAGGGCATATAGGTAGCGACCGCATTGCGACTGTATCGATGCGGACGTGCGACGGCATTGCAGTAGCATCGCTGCAAAGAGGTGGCCGTGGGCGAGGCCCCTTAATCACAACAGGGGCCCACCCTCCCTCCATTCTTTTCCCGATGTCGTCCAACACGGTCGCTCGTTTGTATCGATATAGTCGCGATCGGGGAAAGAATGGAGGAATGGCCCCTATGTAACCGAATCGCGTTTGTATCGCGACAGAAGCGCGACCGTATCGCGTTTGCATCGCGATTGAATCGCGGGTAAGTGGGCGAGGCCACACAGCTAGCCACCGCATCGCAACTGTATCGCGGCGAATGCACGACAGTATTGCTACTGCATCGCTGCAAAAAGACGCCGTGGGCGAGGGCCCTATACTTAAGGTTGGTCACCCATGGTATACATGAATAATGCCGCATGGTTTCTCGATTATTTCGAGTAGAAATAACTTAAAAATTCGTAGTTTTTACTTACTACAACAAAAATTATTAGGTTTTACGATTAAACTATGAACTGTGATATCTCGGCTCCGATATGGTTTAGCTATACAGTGTGTCCCTGGATAAAGTGAAAGGGGATGAAACTAGACCATGAATCATTGACTAGAAAAATATAAAAAAAATATATAAATAATTATTGTAGGATTTATTGGTATTTTAAGATTTTCATGTTTCATTAAAAACTCTATGTACAAAAGTATTGATTTCTTCCAAAATAATGGGTCTATTTCTTTGAAATAAAAAAAACAGTATGCCTAATACATTGGTCCAGTCATTTTACCCAGAACCCTAAATGCTGAACGTTTTTTAGAATTACTACAAAATTTACCCATGTTGATGGAAGATGTTCCCCTGGCTACGAGACGGCGTGGGCGTATGTATCTCCAAATGGATGGATGTCCTGCACATTATGGGCGGGAGGTGCGGCGATTTTTGAACGAAAATTACCCGAACCGGTGGATTGGCCGAGGAGGGCCAGTAGGCTGGCCAGCGCGTTCACCTGATCTGACTCCCCTAGATTATTTTTTATGGGGTGTCATGAAGCAAAGAGTATACAGCACGCCAATAAATACCGAGGCACAGTTGCACGACCGAATAATTCAGTGCGCAAATGACATTAAAAATGATCCAGGAATGATTCGCAGAGCCACTAACCAAATTAATATTCGTGCAGTAATGTGCTTGCAAAATCGAGGAGGCCATTTTGAACATTTAATGCATTAAATAAAAATGCAAAATTGTAAATTACGGATAATTTTATTAATAAAGTTATTGTGATTAAAGTCTGACTTTTATTACCTACTAAAATGTAAATAACTCCTACCTAGCCAATTTTTTAGTTAGAACATTGTTTTTTTTTTATTTGGAAGCTAAAATGGTAAAGAATAAAAGTAAGCTATAAAATTACATAGTTATAGGGCACATTTTTTTAGTAATTTGAAGTTTTTTAAAATAAACGTCTAAAAAAATCATTTTTTTCATAAAAATACATTTTTTTACCCAAGATAGTTACTTTTTTGCGGACTATTTATTATTTCATGGTCATCGCCAGGTATTAGGCATACTGTTTTTTTTTTATTTCAAAGAAATAGACCCATTATTTTGGAAGAAATCGATACTTTTGTACATAGAGTTTTTAATGAAACATGAAAATCTTAAAATACCAATAAATCCTACAATATTTTTTTATAATTTTTTTTTATATTTTTCTAGTCAATGATTCATGGTCTAGTTTCATCCCCTTTCGGGATTGCACTTTATCCAGGGACACACTGTATAATTATACTCCAGAATAAAAATTGCTTACTTTATACTGCTCTTTCGTAAAACACAACTTTCATGAATGGCCGCCAAAATTGAAAACGACGCCAACTTTACCCAAACCCCTTTGTACGGAATCCTCGGTGGGTGAGTCCAACCCTGTTGTTTTTCTCCTAACAGCAGCAATGTTCCCTAAATAATTTGGTAATAATAATATTCTTACGAAGTTTTAAAACCTATGTTTAGGGGAATGGACTTGGCATCGCCTTGTATTGAAAAGTTTTTAATTGCACTAAAATAAATTTTGTACAAAGGCGAGCTAAATACAAGGTACATCAGCTGACCTACGTTGATGTGGAGAATCTATTAAATAACATCGTAGGTATATCACAGTGTTTGTTATCGATCTCCTCAGAAACGGCTTCACCGATTTTCAAGATTTTATTTCTGTATTTTTACTCGATCTGAAAACAGGTCGCAGGCTAATGTGACAAAACAAGCAGTAGTATTTATGCAGATACAGACAAATCTAAGCACTAGACATTATTAACTGATTAACCCCTGCGAATCAGAGCAAAACCTGGTCGGACTCGTCCGACAAAAAGTCAAGTAAGTGTACCCGGAATAAAGTCATAATAGTTGTAAAAAAATATAATTTATCAATCACTGATATTTATGATTTACGAATTGGAATAAACATAAAAAATAACTGCGTGTTTTGTACAAGTCTGTTCCTTAAACTCGGCTATCTCAGTACAACTTTCAATGGCCGTAAAGTATCCAGCGGCTTCCTCGGTGGTGGTGAATCCACAATATCTAAAATAAATTTTATTGTGGTGTCCAAGTTCTTGTCTGGTGTGTATTGCTTGTAGTGTTGAGCGGGTTACGCGACGGTGTTGCGTGTGCCCTTTCGTTTTCACCTTTGTTACCTAGGTATAAGGGATCCGTGCCTAAGGAGTAAGGGACCGTATTACTAAGACTCCAGTGTCCACGTGTCTGTCCGTCCGTAAGTCCGCGGTGTCCGTGCGTCAGTCTGTCTGTGTGTCTGTCACACGTGAACACATCTCGTGAACCGTAATAGCTAGACAGTTGAAATTTTCAAATAAGTATGTATTTCTGTTGCCGCTATAAAAACAAATACGGGAAACATTTAAATAAGGCTCCCATACAACAAACGTGATTTCTAGCCGTTCTTACTCCATTTTAATAACGGCGGCAGCCGGTAGACGCCCCAAACAGTCGCAGAATATTAATTCTTATTTTCACTACGAACATAAATCATTCAATAAAATTATTTACCTTCATAGTAAAAATAAAATAAAAATTTGAGAGAAGCTTCCATACAATAAACTTGATTTTTTTAACACCAAGATAGATTCAAATGTTTAATTATATCAATGGCAGGGAACCGTTCGCGCGAGAGACACATTCGTGATTGTCTGGTTTTTTTGTATGTGATCTTACCTTCGAGTTTTTTTAAATCTTCTACAGTGGTTTCAACAGTGGGTTGTTCAGTGACAGTAACTGTCGTTATCGGTTCTTCGTCATCTTTTTGAATAGTTGTGATTTCCGTCACTTCTTGTTTTGGCCCTTGCTTTTTCTTAATAACTCGTTTGGATGTTTTAATTTTCTTTCCTTCGCCCGTCTTTGTGGGAACTTCACTCGCTGTAATCTCTTCTGGAGTTTCCTCTACAAAAGAAGCATTGTCTGGTGTGACTGTGTCTACCAAATCGTGTGTAGTGTAGTCAATGAGTTCTTGTGTAGTGTGTACTGATGTAATTGGTGTTTCGTCATCTTTCTGTTCAGTGGTGATATGTGTGGTTTCGACTACTGGCCCTATCTTTTTCTTAATCGTACGCTTTGTCACTTTCCTGTGAGTGGTCTTACCTTCGGGTGTTTTAATGTCTTCCATAGTGGTTTCCTCCGGCAGTTCCACAATTTCCATAGATTGCTCTTTAACAGTGGGTTGTTCCGTGACAGTAACTGTCGTTATCGGTTCTTCGTCATCTTTTTGAATAGTTGTGATTTCCGTCACTTCTTGTTTTGGCCCTTGCTTTTTCTTAATAACTCGTTTAGATGTTTTAATTTTATTTACTTCGCCAGTCTTTGTGCGAACTTCACTCACTGTTACCTCTTCTGGGGCTTCCTCTACAAAAGAAGCATTGTCTGGTGTGACTGTGTCTACCAAATCGTGTGTAGTGTAGTCAATGAGTTCTTGTGTAGTGTGTACTGATGTAATTGGTGTTTCGTCATCTTTCTGTTCAGTGGTGATATGTGTGGTTTCGACTACTGGCCCTATGTTTTTCTTAATCGTACGCTTTGTCACTTTCCTTTGAGTGGTCTTACCTTCGGGTGTTTTAATGTCTTCCATAGTGGTTTCCTCCGGCAGTTCCACAATTTCCATAGATTGCTCTTTAACAGTGGGTTGTTCCGTGACAGTAACTGTCGTTATCGGTTCTTCGTCATCTTTTTGAATAGTTGTGATTTCCGTCACTTCTTGTTTTGGCCCTTGCTTTTTCTTAATAACTCGTTTAGATGTTTTAATTTTATTTACTTCGCCAGTCTTTGTGCGAACTTCACTCACTGTTACCTCTTCTGGGGCTTCCTCTACAAAAGAAGCATTGTCTGGTGTGACTGTGTCTACCAAATCGTGTGTAGTGTCGTCAAGGAGTTCTTGTGTAGTGTGTACTGATGTAATTGGTGTTTCGTCATCTTTCTGTTCAGTGGTGATATGTGTGGTTTCGACTACTGGCCCTATCTTTTTCTTAATCGTACGCTTTGTCACTTTCCTTTGAGTGGTCTTACCTTCGGGTGTTTTAATGTCTTCCATAGTGGTTTCCTCCGGCAGTTCCACAATTTCCATTGATTGCTCTTTAACAGTGGGTTGTTCCGTGACAGTAACTGTCGTTATCGGTTCTTCGTCATCTTTTTGAATAGTTGTGATTTCCGTCACTTGTTGTTTTGGCCCTTGCTTTTTCTTAATCACTCGTTTGGATGTTTTAATTTTATTCACTTCGCCCGTCTTTGTGCGAATTTCACTCACTGTAACCTCTTCTGGAGCTTCCTCTACAAAAGAAGCATTGTCTGGTGTGACTGTGTCTACCAAATCGTGTGTAGTGTCGTCAAGGAGTTCTTGTGTGGTGTGTACTGATGTAATTGGTGTTTCGTCATCTTTCTGTTCAGTGGTGATATGTGTGGTTTCGACTACTGGCCCTATCTTTTTCTTAATCGTACGCTTTGTCACTGTCCTGTGAGTGGTCTTACCTTCGGGTGTTTTAATGTCTTCCATAGTGGTTTCCTCCGGCAGTTCCACAATTTCCATTGATTGCTCTTTAACAGTGGGTTGTTCCGTGACAGTAACTGTCGTTATCGGTTCTTCGTCATCTTTTTGAATAGTTGTGATTTCCGTCACTTCTTGTTTTGGCCCTTGCTTTTTCTTAATCACTCGTTTGGATGTTTTAATTTTATTCACTTCGCCCGTCTTTGTGCGAACTTCACTCACTGTAACCTCTTCTGGAGCTTCCTCTATAAAAGAAGCATTGTCTGAGGTGACTGTGTCTACCAAATCGTGTGTAGTGTCGTCAAGGAGTTCTTGTGTAGTGTGTACTGATGTAATTGGTGTTTCGTCATCTTTCTGTTCAGTGGTGATATGTGTGGTTTCGACTACTGGCCCTATCTTTTTCTTAATCGTACGCTTTGTCACTTTCCTGTGAGTGGTCTTACCTTCGGGTGATTTAATGTCTTCCACAGTGGTTTCCTCCGGCAGTTCCACAATTTCCATAGATTGCTCTTTAACAGTGGGTTGTTCCGTGACAGTAACTGTCGTTATCGGTTCTTCGTCATCTTTTTGAATAGTTGTGATTTCCGTCACTTCTTGTTTTGGCCCTTGCTTTTTCTTAATAACTCGTTTAGATGTTTTAATTTTATTTACTTCGCCAGTCTTTGTGCGAACTTCACTCACTGTTACCTCTTCTGGGGCTTCCTCTACAAAAGAAGCATTGTCTGGTGTGACTGTGTCTACCAAATCGTGTGTAGTGTCGTCAAGGAGTTCTTGTGTGGTGTGTACTGATGTAATTGGTGTTTCGTCATCTTTCTGTTCAGTGGTGATATGTGTGGTTTCGACTACTGGCCCTATCTTTTTCTTAATCGTACGCTTTGTCACTGTCCTGTGAGTGGTCTTACCTTCGGGTGTTTTAATGTCTTCCATAGTGGTTTCCTCCGGCAGTTCCACAATTTCCATTGATTGCTCTTTAACAGTGGGTTGTTCCGTGACAGTAACTGTCGTTATCGGTTCTTCGTCATCTTTTTGAATAGTTGTGATTTCCGTCACTTCTTGTTTTGGCCCTTGCTTTTTCTTAATCACTCGTTTGGATGTTTTAATTTTATTCACTTCGCCCGTCTTTGTGCGAACTTCACTCACTGTAACCTCTTCTGGAGCTTCCTCTATAAAAGAAGCATTGTCTGGGGTGACTGTGTCTACCAAATCGTGTGTAGTGTCGTCAAGGAGTTCTTGTGTAGTGTGTACTGATGTAATTGGTGTTTCGTCATCTTTCTGTTCAGTGGTGATATGTGTGGTTTCGACTACTGGCCCTATCTTTTTCTTAATCGTACGCTTTGTCACTTTCCTGTGAGTGGTCTTACCTTCGGGTGTTTTAATGTCTTCCACAGTGGTTTCCTCCGGCAGTTCCACAATTTCCATAGATTGCTCTTTAACAGTGGGTTGTTCCGTGACAGTAACTGTCGTTATCGGTTCTTCGTCATCTTTTTGAATAGTTGTGATTTCCGTCACTTCTTGTTTTGGCCCTTGCTTTTTCTTAATAACTCGTTTAGATGTTTTAATTTTATTTACTTCGCCAGTCTTTGTGCGAACTTCACTCACTGTTACCTCTTCTGGGGCTTCCTCTACAAAAGAAGCATTGTCTGGTGTGACTGTGTCTACCAAATCGTGTGTAGTGTAGTCAATGAGTTCTTGTGTAGTGTGTACTGATGTAATTGGTGTTTCGTCATCTTTCTGTTCAGTGGTGATATGTGTGGTTTCGACTACTGGCCCTATCTTTTTCTTAATCGTACGCTTTGTCACTTTCCTGTGAGTGGTCTTACCTTCGGGTGTTTTAATGTCTTCCACAGTGGTTTCCTCCGGCAGTTCCACAATTTCCATAGATTGCTCTTTAACAGTGGGTTGTTCCGTGACAGTAACTGTCGTTATCGGTTCTTCGTCATCTTTTTGAATAGTTGTGATTTCCGTCACTTCTTGTTTTGGCCCTTGCTTTTTCTTAATAACTCGTTTAGATGTTTTAATTTTATTTACTTCGCCAGTCTTTGTGCGAACTTCACTCACTGTTACCTCTTCTGGGTCTTCCTCTACAAAAGAAGCATTGTCTGGTGTGACTGTGTCTACCAAATCGTGTGTAGTGTCGTCAAGGAGTTCTTGTGTAGTGTGTACTGATGTAATTGGTGTTTCGTCATCTTTCTGTTCAGTGGTGATATGTGTGGTTTCGACTACTGGCCCTATCTTTTTCTTAATCGTACGCTTTGTCACTTTCCTTTGAGTGGTCTTACCTTCGGGTGTTTTAATGTCTTCCACAGTGGTTTCCTCCGGCAGTTCCACAATTTCCATAGATTGCTCTTTAACAGTGGGTTGTTCCGTGACAGTAACTGTCGTTATCGGTTCTTCGTCATCTTTTTGAATAGTTGTGATTTCCGTTACTTCTTGTTTTGGCCCTTGCATTTTCTTAATAACTCGTTTAGATGTTTTAATTTTCTGTACTTCGCCCGTCTTTGTGCGAATTTCACTCACTGTAACCTCTTCTGGAGCTTCCTCTACAAAAGAAGCATTGTCTGGTGTGACTGTGTCTACCAAATCGTGTGTAGTGTCGTCAAGGAGTTCTTGTGTAGTGTGTACTGATGTAATTGGTGTTTCGTCATCTTTCTGTTCAGTGGTGATATGTGTCGTTTCGACTACTGGCCCTATCATTTTCTTAATCGTACGCTTTGTCACTTTCCTGTGAGTGGACTTACCTTCGGGTGTTTTAATATCTTCCACAGTGGTTTCCTCCGGCAGTTCCACAATTTCCATAGATTGCTCTTTAACAGTGGGTTGTTCCGTGACAGTAACTGTCGTTATCGGTTCTTCGTCATCTTTTTGAATAGTTGTGATTTCCGTCACTTCTTGATTTGGCCCTTGCTTTTTCTTAATCACTCGTTTGGATGTTTTAATTTTATTCACTTCGCCCGTCTTTGTGCGAATTTCACTCACTGTAACCTCTTCTGGAGCTTCCTCTACAAAAGAAGCATTGTCTGGTGTGACTGTGTCTACCAAATCGTGTGTAGTGTCGTCAAGGAGTTCTTGTGTGGTGTGTACTGATGTAATTGGTGTTTCGTCGTCTTTCTGTTCAGTGGTGATATGGGTGGTTTCGACTACTGGCCCTATCTTTTTCTTAATCGTACGCTTTGTCACTTTCCTGTGAGTGGACTTACCTTCGGGTGTTTTAATATCTTCCTCAGTGGTTTCCTCCGGCAGTTCCACAATTTCCATAGATTGCTCTTTAACAGTGGGTTGTTCCGTGACAGTAACTGTCGTTATCGGTTCTTCGTCATCTTTTTGAATAGTTGTGATTTCCGTCACTTCTAGTTTTGGCCCTTGCTTTTTCTTAATCACTCGTTTGGATGTTTTAATTTTATTCACTTCGCCCGTCTTTGTGCGAATTTCACTCACTGTTACCTCTTCTGGAGCTTCCTCTACAAAAGAAGCATTGTCTGGTGTGACTGTGTCTACCAAATCGTGTGTAGTGTCGTCAAGGAGTTCTTGTGTGGTGTGTACTGATGTAATTGGTGTTTCGTCATCTTTTTGTTCAGTGGTGATATGTGTGGTTTCGACTACTGGCCCTATGTTTTTCTTAATCGTACGCTTTGTCACTTTCCTGTGAGTGGTCTTACCTTCGGGTGTTTTAATGTCTTCCACACTGGTTTCCTCCGGCAGTTCCACAATTTCCATAGATTGCTCTTTAACAGTGGGTTGTTCCGTGACAGTAACTGTCGTTATCGGTTCTTCGTCATCTTTTTGAATAGATGTGATTTCCGTCACTTCTTGTTTTGGCCCTTGCTTTTTCTTAATAACTCGTTTAGATGTTTTAATTTTCTTTACTTCGCCCGTCTTTGTGCGAACTTCACTCACTGTAACCTCTTCTGGAGCTTCCTCTACAAAAGAAGCATTGTCTGGTGTGACTGTGTCTACCAAATCGTGTGTAGTGTCGTCAAGGAGTTCTTGTGTGGTGTGTACTGATGTAATTGGTGTTTCGTCATCTTCCTGTTCAGTGTTGATAAGTGTTGTTTCGACTACTGGCCCTTTCTTTCTCTTTATGGTACGCTTTGTTACTTTTTTGTGAATTGTCTTACCTTCGGGTGTTTCAATATCTTCCACAGTGGATTCCTCCGGCAGTTCGACTACCTCCGATGATTGCTCTTCAACAGTGGGTTGTTCCGTGACAGTAACTGTCGTTATCGGTTCTTCGTTATCTTGTTGAATAGTTGTGATTTCCGTCACTTCTTGTTTTGGCCCTTGCTTTTTCTTAATGACACGCTTTGATGTTTTTACTTTCGTCACGTCACCCGTCTCTGTTTTAACTTCTGTAACCTCTACCTTTTCTGGAGCTTCTTCTACAACAATGGCTTTTTCTGGTGAAATTGTGTCAACGAAATCGTCTGTTGTGTCATCATAATGTTCTTGTGTGGTGTGTATTGTTGTCTTTGGTGTTTTGTTATCTTCCTGTTCAGTGGTGATAAGTGTTGTTTCGACTAATGGCCCTTTCTTTCTCTTTATGGTACGCTTGGTTACTTTTTTGTGAATTGTCTTACCTTCGGGTGTTTCAAAATCTTCCACAGTGGTTTCCTCCGGCAGTTCGACTACCTCCGTTGATTGCTCTTCAACAGTGGGTTGTTCCGTGACAGCAACTGTCGTTATCGGTTCTTCGTCATCTTGTTGAATAGTTGCGATTTCCGTCACTTCTTGTTTTGGCCCTTGCTTTTTCTTAATGACACGCTTTGATGTTTTTACTTTTGTCACTTCACCCGTCTCTGTTTTAACTTCTTTAACCTCAACCTTTTCTGGAGCTTCTTCTACAACAATGGCTTTTTCTGGTGAAATTGTGTCAACGAAATCGTCTGTTGTGTCATCATAATGTTCTTGTGTGGTGTGTATTGTTGTCTTTGGTGTTTTGTTATCTTCCTGTTCAGTGGTGATAAGTGTTGTTTCGACTACTGGCCCTTTCTTTTTCTTTATGGTACGCTTTGTTACTGTTTTGTGAATTGTCTTACCTTCGGGTGTTTCAATATCTTCCACAGTGGTTTCCTCCGGCAGTTCGTCTACCTCCGTTGATTGCTCTTCAACAGTGGGTTGTTCCGTGACAGTTACTGTCGTTATCGGTTCTTCGTCATCTTGTTGAATAGTTGTGATTTCCGTCACTTCTTGTTTTGGCCCTTGCTTTTTCTTAATGACACGCTTTGATGTTTTTACTTTCGTCACTTCACCCGTCTCTGTTTTAACTTCTGTAACCTCAACCTTTTCTGGAGCTTCTTCTACAACAATGGCTTTTTCTGGTGAAATTGTGTCAACGAAATCGTCTGTTGTGTCATCATAATGTTCTTGTGTGGTGTGTATTGTTGTCTTTGGTGTTTTGTTATCTTCCTGTTCAGTGGTGATAAGTGTTGTTTCGACTACTGGCCCTTTCTTTTTCTTTATGGTACGCTTTGTTACTCTTTTGTGAATTGTCTTACCTTCGGGTGTTTCGATATTTTCCACAGTTGTTTCCTCCGGCAGTTCGACTACCTCCGTTGATTGCTCTTCAACAGTGGGTTGTTCCGTGACAGTTACTGTCGTTATCGGTTCTTCGTCATCTTGTTGAATAGTTGTGATTTCCGTCACTTCTTGTTGTGGCCCTTGCTTTTTCTTAATGACACGCTTTGATGTTTTTACTTTCGTCACTTCACCCGTCTCTGTTTTAACTTCTGTAACCTCAACCTTTTCTGGAGCTTCTTCTACAACAATGGCTTTTTCTGGTGAAATTGTGTCAACGAAATCGTCTGTCGTGTCATCATAATGTTCTTGTGTGGTGTGTATTGTTGTCTTTGGTGTTTTGTTATCTTCCTGTTCAGTGGTGATAAGTGTTGTTTCGACTACTGGCCCTTTCTTTTTCTTTATGGTACGCTTTGTTACTGTTTTGTGAATTGTCTTACCTTCGGGTGTTTCAATATCTTCCACAGTGGTTTCCTCCGGCAGTTCGTCTACCTCCGTTGATTGCTCTTCAACAGTGGGTTGTTCCGTGACAGTTACTGTCGTTATCGGTTCTTCGTCATCTTGTTGAATAGTTGTGATTTCCGTCACTTCTTGTTTTGGCCCTTGCTTTTTCTTAATGACACGCTTTGATGTTTTTACTTTTGTCACTTCACCCGTCTCTGTTTTAACTTCTGTAACCTCAACCTTTTCTGGAGCTTCTTCTACAACAATGGCTTTTTCTGGTGAAATTGTGTCAACGAAATCGTCTGTTGTGTCATCATAATGTTCTTGTGTGGTGTGTATTGTTGTCTTTGGTGTTTTGTTATCTTCCTGTTCAGTGGTGATAAGTGTTGTTTCGACTACTGGCCCTTTCTTTCTCTTTATGGTACGCTTTGTTACTTTTTTGTGAATTGTCTTACCTTCGGGTGTTTCAATATCTTCCACAGTGGTTTCCTCCGGCAGTTCGACTACCTCCGTTGATTGCACTTCAACAGTGGGTTGTTCCGTGACAGTTACTGTCGTTATCGGTTCTTCGTCATCTTGTTGAATAGTTGTGATTTCCGTCACTTCTTGTTTTGGCCCTTGCTTTTTCTTAATGACACGCTTTGATGTTTTTACTTTCGTCACTTCACCCGTCTCTGTTTTAACTTCTGTAACCTCAACCTTTTCTGGAGCTTCTTCTACAACAATGGCTTTTTCTGGTGAAATTGTGTCAACGAAATCGTCTGTTGTGTCATCATAATGTTCTTGTGTGGTGTGTATTGTTGTCTTTGGTGTTTTGTTATCTTCCTGTTCAGTGGTGATAAGTGTTGTTTCGACTACTGGCCCTTTCTTTTTCTTTATGGTACGCTTTGTTACTCTTTTGTGAATTGTCTTACCTTCGGGTGTTTCGATATTTTCCACAGTTGTTTCCTCCGGCAGTTCGACTACCTCCGTTGATTGCTCTTCAACAGTGGGTTGTTCCGTGACAGTAACTGTCGTTGTCGGTTCTTCGTCATCTTGTTGAATAGTTGTTATTTCCGTAACTTCTTGTTTCGGCCCTTGCTTTTTCTTAATGACACGCTTTGATGTTTTTACTTTCGTCACTTCACCCCACTCTGTTTTAACTTCTGTAACCTCTACCTTTTCTGGAGCTTCTTCTACAACAATGGCCTTTTCTGGTGAAATTGTGTCAACGAAATCGTCTGTTGTGTCATCATAATGGGCTTGTGTGGTGTGTATTGTTGTCTTTGGTGTTTTGTTATCTACCTGTTCAGTGGTGATAAGTGTTGTTTCGACTACTGGCCCTTTCTTTTTCTTTATGGTACGCTTTGTTACTTTTTTGTGAATTGTCTTACCTTCGGGTGTTTCAATATCTTCCACAGTGGTTTCCTCCGGCAGTTCGACTACCTCCGATGATTGCTCTTCAACAGTGGGTTGTTTCTTGACAGTAACTGTCGTTATCGGTTCTTCGTCATCTTGTTGAATAGTTGTGATTTCCGTCACTTCTTGTTTTGGCCCTTGCTTTTTCTTAATGACACGCTTTGATGTTTTTACTTTCGTCACTTCACCCGTCTCTGTTTTAACTTCTGTAACCTCAACCTTTTCTGGAGCTTCTTCTACAACAATGGCTTTTTCTGGTGAAATTGTGTCAACGAAATCGTCTGTTGTGTCATCATAATGTTCTTGTGTGGTGTGTATTGTTGTCTTTGGTGTTTTGTTATCTTCCTGTTCAGTGGTGATAAGTGTTGTTTCGACTACTGGCCCTTTCTTTTTCTTTATGGTACGCTTTGTTACTCTTTTGTGAATTGTCTTACCTTCGGGTGTTTCGATATTTTCCACAGTTGTTTCCTCCGGCAGTTCGACTACCTCCGTTGATTGCTCTTCAACAGTGGGTTGTTCCGTGACAGTTACTGTCGTTATCGGTTCTTCGTCATCTTGTTGAATAGTTGTGATTTCCGTCACTTCTTGTTTTGGCCCTTGCTTTTTCTTAATGACACGCTTTGATGTTTTTACTTTCGTCACGTCACCCGTCTCTGTTTTAACTTCTGTAACCTCAACCTTTTCTGGAGCTTCTTCTACAACAATGGCTTTTTCTGGTGAAATTGTGTCAATGAAATCGTCTGTTGTGTCATCATAATGTTCTTGTGTGGTGTGTATTGTTGTCTTTGGTGTTTTGTTATCTTCCTGTTCAGTGGTGATAAGTGTTGTTTCGACTACTGGCCCTTTCTTTCTCTTTATGGTACGCTTTGTTACTTTTTTGTGAATTGTCTTACCTTCGGGTGTTTCAATATCTTCCACAGTGGTTTCCTCCGGCAGTTCGACTACCTCCGTTGATTGCTCTTCAACAGTGGGTTGTTCCGTGACAGTTACTGTCGTTATCGGTTCTTCGTCATCTTGTTGAATAGTTGTGATTTCCGTCACTTCTTGTTTTGGCCCTTGCTTTTTCTTAATCACACGCTTTGATGTTTTGACTTTTTTCACTTCACCCCACTCTGTTTTAACTTCTGTAACCTCTACCTTTTCTGGAGCTTCTTCTACAACAATGGCCTTTTCTGGTGAAATTGTGTCAACGAAATCGTCTGTTGTGTCATCATAATGTTCATGTGTGGTGTGTATTGTTGTCTTTGGTGTTTTGTTATCTTCCTGTTCAGTGGTGATAAGTGTTGTTTCGACTACTGGCCCTTTCTTTTTCTTTATGGTACGCTTTGTTACTCTTTTGTGAATTGTCTTACCTTCGGGTGTTTCGATATTTTCCACAGTTAATTCCTCCGGCAGTTCGACTACCTCCGTTGATTGCACTTCAACAGTGGGTTGTTCCGTGACAGTTACTGTCGTTATCGGTTCTTCGTCATCTTGTTGAATAGTTGTGATTTCCGTCACTTCTTGTTTTGGCCCTTGCTTTTTCTTAATGACACGCTTTGATGTTTTTACTTTCGTCACTTCACCCGTCTCTGTTTTAACTTCTGTAACCTCAACCTTTTCTGGAGCTTCTTCTACAACAATGGCTTTTTCTGGTGAAATTGTGTCAACGAAATCGTCTGTTGTGTCATCATAATGTTCTTGTGTGGTGTGTATTGTTGTCTTTGGTGTTTTGTTATCTTCCTGTTCAGTGGTGATAAGTGTTGTTTCGACTACTGGCCCTTTCTTTCTCTTTATGGTACGCTTTGTTACTTTTTTGTGAATTGTCTTACCTTCGGGTGTTTCAATATCTTCCACAGTGGTTTCCTCCGGCAGTTTGACTACCTCCGTTGATTGCTCTTCAACAGTGGGTTGTTCCGTGACAGTTACTGTCGTTATCGGTTCTTCGTCATCTTGTTGAATAGTTGTGATTTCCGTCACTTCTTGTTTTGGCCCTTGCTTTTTCTTAATCACACGCTTTGATGTTTTGACTTTTTTCACTTCACCCCACTCTGTTTTAACTTCTGTAACCTCTACCTTTTCTGGAGCTTCTTCTACAACAATGGCCTTTTCTGGTGAAATTGTGTCAAAGAAATCGTCTGTAGTGTCATCATAATGTTCATGTGTGGTGTGTATTGTTGTCTTTGGTGTTTTGTTATCTTCCTGTTCAGTGGTGATAAGTGTTGTTTCGACTACTGGCCCTTTCTTTCTCTTTATGGTACGCTTTGTTACTTTTTTGTGAATTGTCTTACCTTCGGGTGTTTCAATATCTTCCACAGTGGTTTCCTCCGGCAGTTCGACTACCTCCGTTGATTGCACTTCAACAGTGGGTTGTTCCGTGACAGTTACTGTCGTTATCGGTTCTTCGTCATCTTGTTGAATAGTTGTGATTTCCGTCACTTCTTGTTTTGGCCCTTGCTTTTTCTTAATGACACGCTTTGATGTTTTTACTTTCGTCACTTCACCCGTCTCTGTTTTAACTTCTGTGACCTCAACCTTTTCTGGAGCTTCTTCTACAACAATGGCTTTTTCTGGTGAAATTGTGTCAACGAAATCGTCTGTTGTGTCATCATAACGTTCTTGTGTGGTGTGTATTGTTGTCTTTGGTGTTTTGTTATCTTCCTGTTCAGTGGTGATAAGTGTTGTTTCGACTACTGGCCCTTTCTTTCTCTTTATGGTACGCTTTGTTACTTTTTTGTGAATTGTCTTACCTTCGGGTGTTTCAATATCTTCCACAGTGGTTTCCTCCGGCAGTTCGACTACCTCCGTTGATTGCACTTCAACAGTGGGTTGTTCCGTGACAGTTACTGTCGTTATCGGTTCTTCGTCATCTTGTTGAATAGTTGTGATTTCCGTCACTTCTTGTTTTGGCCCTTGCTTTTTCTTAATGACACGCTTTGATGTTTTTACTTTCGTCACTTCACCCGTCTCTGTTTTAACTTCTGTAACCTCAACCTTTTCTGGAGCTTCTTCTACAACAATGGCTTTTTCTGGTGAAATTGTGTCAACGAAATCGTCTGTTGTGTCATCATAATGTTCTTGTGTGGTGTGTATTGTTGTCTTTGGTGTTTTGTTATCTTCCTGTTCAGTGGTGATAAGTGTTGTTTCGACTACTGGCCCTTTCTTATTCTTTATGGTACGCTTTGTTACTTTTTTGTGAATTGTCTTACCTTCGGGTGTTTCAATATCTTCCACAGTGGTTTCCTCTGGCATTTCGACTACCTCCGTTGATTGCTCTTCAACAGTGGGTTGTTCCGTGACAGTAACTGTCGTTGTCGGTTCTTCGTCATCTTGTTGAATAGTTGTTATTTCCGTAACTTCTTGTTTTGGCCCTTGCTTTTTCTTAATGACACGCTTTGATGTTTTTACTTTCGTCACTTCACCCGTCTCTGTTTTAACTTCTGTAACCTCAACCTTTTCTGGAGCTTCTTCTACAACAATGGCTTTTTCTGGTGAAATTGTGTCAACGAAATCGTCTGTTGTGTCATCATAACGTTCCTGTGTGGTGTGTATTGTTGTCTTTGGTGTTTTGTTATCTTCTTGTTCAGTGGTGATAAGTGTTGTTTCGACTACTGGCCCTTTCTTTCTCTTTATGGTACGCTTTGTTACTTTTTTGTGAATGGTCTTACCTTCAGGTGTTTCAATATCTTCCACAGTGGTTTCCTCCGGCAGTTCGACTACCTCCGATGATTGCTCTTCAACAGTGGGTTGTTTCGTGACAGTAACTGTCGTTATCGGTTCTTCGTCATCTTGTTGAATAGTTGTGATTTCCGTCACTTCTTGTTTTGGCCCTTGCTTTTTCTTAATGACACGCTTTGATGTTTTTACTTTCGTCACTTCACCCGTCTCTGTTTTTCCTTCTGTAACTTCAACCTTTTCTGGAGCTTCTTCTACAACAATGGCTTTTTCTGGTGAAATTGTGTCAACGAAATCGTCTGTTGTGTCATCATAATGTTCTTGTGTGGTGTGTATTGTTGTCTTTGGTGTTTTGTTATCTTCCTGTTCAGTGGTGATAAGTGTTGTTTCGACTACTGGCCCTTTCTTTTTCTTTATGGTACGCTTTGTTACTTTTTTGTGAATTGTCTTACCTTCGGGTGTTTCAATATCTTCCACAGTGGTTTCCTCCGGCAGTTCGTCTACCTCCGTTGATTGCTCTTCAACAGTGGGTTGTTCCGTGACAGTTACTGTCGTTATCGGTTCTTCGTCATCTTGTTGAATAGTTGTGATTTCCGTCACTTCTTGTTTTGGCCCTTGCTTTTTCTTAATGACACGCTTTGATGTTTTTACTTTCGTCACTTCACCCGTCTCTGTTTTAACTTCTGTAACCTCAACCTTTTCTGGAGCTTCTTCTACAACAATGGCTTTTTCTGGTGAGATTGTGTCAACGAAATCGTCTGTTGTGTCATCATAATGTTCTTCTGTGGTGTGTTTTGTTGTCTTAGGTGTTTTGTTATCTTCCTGTTCAGTGGTGATAAGTGTTGTTTCGACTACTGGCCCTTTCTTTTTCTTTATGGTACGCTTGGTTACTCTTTTGTGAATTGTCTTACCTTCGGGTGTTTCGATATTTTCCACAGTTGTTTCCTCCGGCAGTTCGACTACCTCCGTTGATTGCTCTTCAACAGTGGGTTGTTCCGTGACAGTTACTGTCGTTGTCGGTTCTTCGTCATCTTGTTGAATAGTTGTTATTTCCGTAACTTCTTGTCTGGGGCCTTGCTTTTTCTTAATGACACGCTTTGACGTTTTGACTTTTTTCACTTCACCCGTCTCTGTTTTTACTTCTGCAACCTCAACCTTTTCTGGAGCTTCTTCTACAACAATTGCTTTTTCTGGTGAAATTGTTTCAACGAAATCGTCTGTTGTGTCATCATAAAGTTCTTGTGTGGTGTGTATTGTTGTCTTTGGTGTTTTGTTATCTTCCTGTTCAGTGGTGATAAGTGTTGTTTCGACTACTGGCCCTTTCTTTTTCTTTATGGTACGCTTTGTTACTCTTTTGTGAATTGTCTTACATTCGGGTGTTTCAATATCTTCCACAGTGGTTTCCTCCGGCAGTTCGACTACCTCCGTTGATTGCTCTTCAACAGTGGGTTGTTCCGTGACAGTTACTGTCGTTATCGGTTCTTCGTCATCTTGTTGAATAGTTTTGATTTCCGTCACTTCTTGTTTTGGCCCTTGCTTTTTCTTAATGACACGCTTTGATGTTTTTACTTTCGTCACTTCACCCGTCTCTGTTTTAACTTCTGTAACCTCAACCTTTTCTGGAGCTTCTTCTACAACAATGGCTTTTTCTGGTGAAATTGTGTCAACGAAATCGTCTGTTGTGTCATCATAACGTTCCTGTGTGGTGTGTTTTGTTGTCTTTGGTGTTTTGTTATCTTCCTGTTCAGTGGTGATAAGTGTTGTTTCGACTACTGGCCCTTTCTTTCTCTTTATGGTACGCTTTGTTACTTTTTTGTGAATGGTCTTACCTTCGGGTGTTTCAATATCTTCCACAGTGGTTTCCTCTGGCAGTTCGACTACCTCCGTTGATTGCTCTTCAACAGTGGGTTGTTCCGTGACAGTAACTGTCGTTGTCGGTTCTTCGTCATCTTGTTGAATAGTGGTTATTTCCGTAACTTCTTGTCTGGGGCCTTGCTTTTTCTTAATGACACGCTTTGACGTTTTGACTTTTTTCACTTCACCCGTCTCTGTTTTTACTTCTGCAACCTCAACCTTTTCTGGAGCTTCTTCTACAACAATTTCTTTTTCTGGTGAAATTGTTTCAACGAAATCGTCTGTTGTGTCATCATTAAGTTCTTCTGTGGTGTGTATTGTTGTCTTTGGTGTTTTGTTATCTTCCTGTTCAGTGGTGATAAGTGTGGTTTCGACTACTGGCCCTTTCTTCTTTTTTATAGTACGCTTTGTTACTTTTTTGTGAATTGTCTTACCTTCGGGAGTTTTAATATCTTCCACAGTGGTTTCCTCCGGCAGTTCCACTACCTCCGTTGATTGCTCTTCAATAGTAGGTTGATCCGTGACAGTTACTGTCGTTATCGGTTCTTCGTCATCTTGTTGAATAGTTGTGATTTCCGTCACTTCTTGTTTTGGCCCTTGCTTTTTCTTAATGATACGCTTTGATGTTTTGACTTTTTTCACTTCACCCGTCTCTGTTTTAACTTCTGTAACCTCTACCTTTTCTGGAGCTTCTTCTACAACAATGGCTTTTTCTGGTGAGATTGTGTCAACGAAATCGTCTGTTGTGTCATCATAATGTTCTTGTGTGGTGAGTATTGTTGTCTTTGGTGTTTTGTTATCTTCCTGTTCAGTGGTGATAAGCGTGGTTTCGACACGTGGCCCTTTCTTTTTCTTTATCGTACGCTTTGTTATTTTTTTGTGAGTTGTCTTACCTTCGGGTGTTTCAATATCTTCCACAGTGGTTTCCTCCGGCAGTTCGACTACCTCCGATGATTGCTCGTCAACAGTGGGTTGTTCCGTGACAGTAACTGTCGTTATCGGTTCTTCGTCATCTTGTTGAATAGTTGTTATTTCCGTCACTTCTTGTCTGGGGCCTTGCTTTTTCTTAATGACACGCTTCGACGTTTTTACTTTTTTCACTTCACGCGTCTCTGATTTTACTTCTGTAACCTCAACCTTTTCTGGAGCTTCTTTTACTACCCTGGCTTTTTCTGGTGAAATTGTTTCAACGAAATCGTCTGTTGTGTCATCATAAAGTTCTTCTGTGGTGTGTATTGTTGTCTTTGGTGTTTTGTTATCTTCCTGTTCAGTGGTGATAAGTGTGGTTTCGACTACTGGCCCTTTCTTCTTTTTTATAGTACGCTTTGTTACTTTTCTGTGAGTTGTCTTACCTTCGGGAGTTTTAATATCTTCCACAGTGGTTTCCTCCGGCAGTTCCACTACCTCCGTTGATTGCTCTTCAATAGTAGGTTGTTCCGTGACAGTTACTGTCATTATCGGTTCTTCGTCATCTTGTTGAATAGTTGTGATTTCCGTCACTTCTTGTTTTGGCCCTTGCTTTTTCTTAATGACACGCTTTGATGTTTTGACTTTTTTCACTTCACCCGTCTCTGTTTTAGCTTCTGTAACCTCTACCTTTTCTGGAGCTTCTTCTACAACAATGGCTTTTTCTGGTGAAATTGTGTCAACGAAATCGTCTGTTGTGTCATCATAATGTTCTTGTGTGGTGTGTATTGTTGTCTTTGGTGTTTTGTTATCTTCCTGTTCAGTGGTGATAAGCGTGGTTTCGACAAGTGGCCCTTTCTTTTTCTTTATCGTACGCTTTGTCACTTTCTTGTGGGTTGTCTTACCTTCAGGTGTTTCAATATCTTCCACAGTGGTTTCCTCCGGCAGTTCAACTACCTCTGTTGATTGCTCTTCAACAGTGGGTTGTTCCGTGACAGTAACTGTCGTTATCGGTTCTTCTTCATCTTTTTGAATAGTTGTTATTTCCACCACTTCTTGTCTGGGGCCTTGCTTTTTCTTTATGATTCGTTTAGATGTTTTTACTTTTTTCACCTCACCCATCTCTGTTTCAACTTCGGTTACTTCAACCTTTTCTGGAGCTTCTTCTATAACAGTAGCATTTTCTGGCGAAATTGTGTGTATAAAGTCAATTAGTTCTTGTGTAGTTTCCACTGTCGTGATTGGAGTTTCATCATCTTTCTGTTCAGTGGTGATTAGTATGGTTTCAACTACCGGCCCTTTCTTTTTCTTTATGGTACGCTTTGTTACTCTTTTGTGAATTGTCTTACCTTCGGGTGTTTCAATATCTTCCACAGTGGTTTCCTCCGGCAGTTCGACTACCTCCGTTGATTGCTCTTCAACAGTGGGTTGTTCCGTGACAGTAACTGTCGTTATTGGTTCCTCATCATCTTTTTGAACTGTCGTGATTTCCGTCACTTCTTGTTTGTGCCCTTGCTTTTTCTTTATGATTCGTTTAGATGTTTTAAATTTCTTTATCTGGCCCGTTTCTGTTTTAACTTCAGTCACTTCAACCATTTCAGGAGCTTCTTCTACAACAGTTGCTTTTTCTGGTGTAATTGTGTCTCCGAAATCATCTGCTGTGTCATCATTAAGTTCTTGGGTTATATGTACTGTTGTCTTTGGTGTTTCACCATCTTTCTGTTCAGTGGTGATATGTGTGGTTTCGACTATCGGCCCTTTCTTTTTCTTTATCGTACGTTTTGTCACTTTCTTGTTAGTTGTCTTACCTTCGGGTGTCGTGACATGTTCTACAGTGACTTTCTCCGGCAGTTCGACTACCTCCGTTGATTGCTCTTCAACAGAGGGTTGTTTCGTGACAGTCACAGTCGTTGTTGGTTCGTCATCATCATTTTGAATGGTTGTTATTTCGGTGACTTCTTGGCTTGGCCCATGCTTTTTCTTCATAACGCGCTTAGATATTTTTACTTTCTTTACCTCGCCCTTCTCTGTTTTAACTTCAGTAACTTCAACATTTTCTGGAGCTTCTTCCACAAACATGGCCTTTGCTGCTGCAATTGTGTCAATGAAATCGTCTGTAGTGTCGTCAAAATGTTCTTGTGTAGTTTGCACTTTTGTAATGGGTATTTTGTCATCTTCCTGTTCAGTGGTGATCAGTGTTGTTTCGATTATTGGACCTTTCTTTTTCTTTATTATACGCTTTGTCACTTTTTTGTGAATTGTCTTACCTTCGGGTGTTGTTACATCTTCCACAGTGGTTTCTTCTGGAAACTCGACAATCTTCAAAGGTTGTTCGCCAATTGGTTGTTTTGCTACATTTACATTCGTTGCGGGCTCTTCATCATTTTTATGAAAGCTTGTTATTTCGGTCTCTTCCTGCTTTGGCTCATGCTTTTTCTTTATGACGCGCTTAGATATTTTTACTTTTCTTACTTCACCGGTCTCTGTCTTTACTTCTGTGACTTCAACTTTTGCTGGAGCTTCTTCCACAACAATGGCCTCTACTGGTGAAATTGTTTGTATGAAATCATCTGTATTGTCATCAAATAGTTCTTGTGTTTTTACTTTTGTCATTGGTGTTTTGTCATCTTCAAGTTTAGTTGTGATTTCTGCTGTAGGCTTGATGATCTCAAAAGGTTGGTTATCTTCAATTTGTTGTTCCTTGATGCTTACTGTCGTTATTGGTTCCTCATCATCTTTCTGAATTGTTGTTATTTCCGTTATTTCTTGCTTTGGTCCATGTTTTTTTCTTATAACACGTTTAGTTACTTTTACTTTCTTAATTTCTCCTTTTCTATTTTGAACCTGGGTGATTTCCACTTTTTCCGGAACTTCCTCGACAACAATAGCGTTATCTGTTGTAAATGATTCTGTAAATTTATTTGTTGTTTCGTCAAATTGTTCTTGCGTTATATATACGCTTGTTATTGGTGTTTTATCCTCTTCTTGTTCAGTAAAAATGTTTGTGGTCTCGACTATCTTTCCTTGTTTTTTCTTAAGTGTACGCTTTGTTACTGTTTTGTTTATCGTCTTACCGTCAGGCAACTCTACTTCTTTTATGGTGGTTTCCTCTGGAAGCTCGAAAATATCTAATGTCTGATTTTCAAAAGTGGGTTGATCCATGAAATTTACTATTGTCACTGGTTCTTCGTCGTCTTGTTGTATGGTGGTGATTTCCATTACTTCTTTATGTTTTCCTTTGTTTTTCTTAATTATCCGCTTAGAGGTTTTGACTTTCTTAACTTCTCCTGTTGCAGTGCGAACTTGGGTGATTTTGACTTTTTCCGGTGCTTCCTCGACGACCGTGGCCCTATCTGTTGTAATTGTATTTTTGAAATCAATTGCGGTGTCATCACAAAGTTCTTGTGTGGTGTGTATTGTTGTGATAGGTAATTTTTCATCTTCTTGTTCAGTAATTATTTGTGTTGTTTCGATCATAGGTCCTTTTTTCTTTTTAATTATACGCTTGGTAATTTTCTTATGTGTTATCTTACCCTCAGGCGAGTCTATTGTATGAATAGTCATTTCCTCTGGTAGCTCGAGAATTTCGAATGATTGATCTTTAACTTCTTTTTCTACGACAGTCGTGGTTGAGATTGGTTCTTGCTCTTCATTTATTTCAACAATTTTTTTTGTAGTAAATATATCCTTCTCGCTACCATTAGTTTTATTTTTATCAATTTTACTTTTTATTTTTTTTACTTTTTTGGTGCCTTTCAGATCATATTGATTCACTTCATTGATTTCTTCAATAGTCACATCATTTCTCAATGTTTCTTCAGATGTTTTATCTACATGTATTTCTTCGATTTGCACTTGTGTATTCATTATTGGAATTTCTAAATAATCGTCAGGCATTGATATTGTTCCTTTATCGGAGTCCTCTAAAACTTCGTCAGTTGTTTCTTTGTACTCTTCAATTTTTACGTCGTGATACTTATATGGTTCTTGTATTAGTTTACTTGTATCATCTTCGTCTATTGTTTCTTCTATAACTACATCTCCTTCTTTCGGTTTTAAATCTTTACTTGACTTGTTTTTCTTTAATATAGTTCTCTTAGTTTTAATTTGAATAGGTTCACCGCTGCCCGGGGCTTTTACAAACTTTGTTATGATTTCTTCAGTTGCCTCCATATCAGATGAATCAGGTGAAGGTTTTTCTTGAAAAGTCATTTGTGTCATTGGTTTTTCTGTAATGTAGTAGAATGCTTGTGTATATTAGTCTCGTTTTGTAAAATTTGTCAAAGCTTTATCTTAATGTGAGAGCGAATAAATATAATATATTCGTGTATGTGCCAGTCACCGATTTATTTTTTAATCTCTAATTCCTGGTGTACGTACAATAAAGAATATTCTATCTATCTATCTCTAGATTAACAATACCTAGTGAAGTTGTGAAAAAAGAAGTATTCTATTTATAATCATCTGATGTCTGCAGTTTCTGCGAAATTTATTTTACTCCATAGCACTCCTAATACGAAGACATAATTTGGTATCCTAATTTACTCATTTCATAATGCACGGATGGAGATGGCTCCACGCATGGAGCACTCGAGGACGTGCTTCTGTTGTTAGGTCAGATCTCTTAAAGGAAACTTAGCAATTAGGATCGTCTCAAATTGTTCAACTGCAAGATCTCATATAATTGTATAGAATAAAATTCACTGAACGCTAGAGTCACCACTAGGTAGCCAGATGACAGCCAGAATACCAGTATCAATACTCGCTATCATAATAATAATTATCCTGATCATTTTGCTAGCTATGAAAACTACATATTTAATGTCTTGTGTCGTTTGTTTAACAGTGTCTCACGCGCAAGACATCTTTCTAGAGCTGCGCATTATGATGCCCTGGTTGTCAGTGCTGCAAGTGGCGCGGGGCGCGGGGCGCGAGGCGCGGGGCGCGGGGCGAGGGGTGAGGGCGCGGGCGCTACTTAACCAACACGTGTAAGTCTGTCCACTCCACGTCTTGGGTCCACAAGCAGGGAGTGCACATTTCAAATAAAATTTAAAAAGAATAATGGCTTTTAATTAAGTGCCCTTAAGTCCGCTCCACACTCTCGTGCGAGAACACGCGAGAACGGTGTACTGGCGAACACTCCTAGGATAATCATAAAACTATTTGCTATTTAAACGCAATGTATAAAAGGGATAATACATTACTACGAAAAAAAATTATAGTTTTAGTATTACTTTAAGCATGTTAGGCTAGGCACATAGATGTTGTTTTAGTTTAAGAAGCCGTGAGGTACAACAACATCAGTACCAAATTATGCTGTATAAGGTAAAAACTATGTAGATGTACTAGCAGGATGAAAAAGAAAGGGACGACCAAAATAATTCATTTAAAAACCAAAAGGCACGGACTCCGCGTCTGTGGAAAAATAGATTTAAGTATATAAAAAAAAACGCAATGTATATCGTTCTCGCGTGTTCTCGCACGAGAGTGTGGAGCGGGCATTACAGTAACCTGCGGATTCCATGTGTACACTTACAATTCTTATTTTTTATTGTTGTTTTAATTACATATAATTTGAGATGTAACTACCACTTTTTACTAATTTAAATACTGTTGGTGTTATTATTTTCATGTTTCAATAATCCTATTTACATTTTTTTCTGTAATTTTATTACTTTTGTACCTAGTAATGAGGGCTTTTCAATAAGGGCTTTTCAGTGACAGCTGTCAGTTGAGTTCATTAGAAAAACTAGATGGCGCTCCAAGAAGAACAAAATGTCGTCATGTTTTTAGGTCTGTGGTTTTAATCGTTATTAATCTGTGATAGTCTAAAAATTTCTTTGTAGTCTGTGATCTTAACTAGACTTTGTTTCGAAACTGTTGAAACTTGAAAGTTATCGAAGTATTTTTACTTTGTACATTACATACGTACGTGAATTGTGTCTTTGCTCATGACTAGAACATGCATTGTGCATTTTTGTAAAAACCTAGGACAGGGACCACAGATAAGGGGCCGTCCATTAATCACGTGATCTTTTTTCAAGCCTTTTTGAACCCCCCCTCCCCCTTGGTGATACATGGTGAGGTTTAAGACTACCCTCCACCCCCCACCCAACATCACGTGTATTTTTCATATCTACAAAAAATCTTAAATTTTTTAGAACTAGAATCAACAAGCGCACATGTTGAACGCGTGAGCGTTTGAAAACATAATGAAAAAATAAATACACGTGATATCTTCCTACACCCCCCCGCCGCCTTGTGACATTTCGTGATTTTTGTCAAACCCCTCCCCGCCCCTTTCAAGCCTCACCTGATTAATGGACGGCCCCTAAGGTACAGTGAAGTCGTGTCAATTTTGACGTATTACGTGACGTCAGCACCATCTATCGCTAATTTGCGGTACAATTTTTTTAATGACGCTTTGAAAAGCCCTCATTACAGCTGTCAGTTGATTTCAATAAAATAAACTAGATGGCGCTGCAAGGAGAAGAAAATGTCATCATACGTTTTAAATGTGGTACATCGTTAGTAATCTGTGATAATCATCTCTTTGTAGTCTGCGATCTAAATTAGACTTTGTTCCAAAACTGTTGAAACTTGAAAGTTATCGAGCTATTTTTACTTTGTTCATTACATACGTACGTGAATCCGCTACTTGACTGCTTTTTCAAGTATGTCATTATTTTAAAACGCTTTGCTAAACAGCCAAAAACGCGGTCCGCCATTTTTGTCTATGGTTTGAGGTCCTAAGCGTTTGTAAACATAGTTTGACATTCAACATAGGTAGAGTTCGTGCCACGAAAGAAGTATTTATTGTTATGGCTTTAAGAATTTTACCGTGGGACTTGTTTGGTGAAACGATCTTTACCTAGTCCTAAAATCTGTTAGTGATCTGTGAGCATAGTGAAATACAACAACGCATTCATGATTTCATCGAGTTTACATGCAAAATATATCAGTTATCATTATTGCATTATTCGAGACTGCAAAAACACGTCAATAAAGACCGCCGGGAAGTCGCGGATCCGTGAGCCCAGTGAAATAAACATATGAAAAACTTGGCTCAAACTTGCCAAGAGAGACCCCGATTCTTTATCGACTGAAACTTGGGTGTATTTATGTGAAGATCACTTTAATGTAAGTCCTGTAATATCAATGTAAACAGAAACTGTTTTTAGCTGTAATAATGCGTGGTTTAATTTGGTTTGGTTTTGGCAAATTGTTACTATCTGCTTCCACGAATCCAGCGTCCATGATTGCGCTTATCAATAAAATGATAAGACACTAACTGCACGAGAAGAGTTTTTGCAAAAACACTAAATGCAATCCAAATCACAATAGAACCTACGCACGCACGACTGACAGATGTTTGTTTACAACCAAAGGTGCTTTCAAGATGGCGGATAGTGTTTTCACCGTTCCGATTTAAAAACGAAAAGTATTTTTTTAATTTGCAAATTTTGCAGCCATCCTGCATATTTACTTAGCAAAGTCAATATATTTCGGTTTCTTACGTTAGATACTACAGGAAATATCCATTTATCGCGTCAAATTTGATACGAGTCAAGTAGCGTATTGTATCTTTACTGCCATAAAATAACCAAAAACTTTACAACCAAACCACAGAACACAATCGTCAACGAAACAAGAAAGCAACAAGAAAGAAATCACAGGTGAGGTACAGCGATGTCATGTTAATTTTGACATAATTATTATGGGACGTCAGCACCATCTATCGGTAATTTGCGGTATTGTATTTTTTTTATCTACTCTGATACTATAATACAATTTGTATTATGTATTATACAAAGATAAAAAAACTGAAAACAAAACTTTTATGACAAACATTACGCACGCATAGGCCAATAATAAAATAGTACATTATGATATAAGTGCGGTAAGTTGAAAATTACAGCCGAGGCGATATTACTAGCCCGAGCCATCGGCGAGGGCTATAAGGAAGCAGAGGCTGTAATTACAGCCGAGGCGATATTACTAGCCCGAGCCATCGGCGAGGGCTATAAGGAAGCAGAGGCTGTAATTACAGCCGAGGCGATATTACTAGCCCGAGCCATCGGCGAGGGCTATAAGGAAGCAGAGGCTGTAATTTTCAAAGCGCACGTATGTCATACGACGTTTTATAACATATTTACGAGGAAATTAATAAAACTCTGACTTGTGAGCTTACTTACCGTTGAGCTCCCTTTTGGTAGGCTTGTAAGTATCTATCGGTTGATTTTTCAGGCAAGAGGCTTAGAGTAGCCTTTTTCGCCGCGTTTAAGACTTGTGGCGGTGTCAAATTAATAAATTCATCACTACTTGACGACATTTTCAAATAAAAACAATGCAGCGAAAAGAAAAAGCGCGCGGATTTATTTTTACTTGTCCACAAATAAGCGATGCGCGCGCATCAACTTTTTTTTTAGGCAAAGGTACAAAAACAGCCAGTATTACTAATAAAGTAAATTAATATTTTTGTGTTTTTGTTACAGATAAATGGTTGTAATTTATTGTCAAAATAAATTAAATTAAAGAATTAAATGTTTATTTGCTATATTTTATTTCCCAAAGTTAATTTTATTCATAAAATATCGACCACTTTCTTGACACAAAACCTCTTTGCTAAGATTTTTAAAAGTATCGTTCATTTTTAGACGGAATATCTTAAAACTTTATTTAAAAAAAACACGTGCCTTTTACATTACATTATCGCACAAGTACGTAATGAGATACATTACGATATTGAAATTGGTGTATAATTACAACCACTTTACGAGCAAATATGTTATAAAGTTTTATTACGATACAGGTCTTGTATGGACACCTGTATCATAATATAACTTTTTAATCATAACGATACACCTATACAACCTCCAGCTGGACCAAGAAGGTTAAATCTCTACTTAAAAAAAAGGTTTCAATGAACGAGTCCGCGGCGACGGAACACGCATGCGCAATCGGTGTTTACGCCTTGGTTGGCGGCCTTGGCGCCAACATTTTACATTTTAAAAAACTTTTCAATATAAACAAAGTTTGGTTCTGTTTGTAAAATAAATTAGTTTTTGCGTAAAAACATGTCTGAAAGTGAGGATAGTGGTAATTGTACACCACCAGACATTCTGGAAGCTGCGTCAAACATGACTATGAACCTGTTACCGGCGAAATAAAGGGCAAATATAATAAAATGTTACCACGAGTTCATGGAATGGAAAAATAAATTTGTTGATCTTCAGCGTTTTATCTGCAATATTATTTTATGCATTATAGTATGAGAGTAGATAAAGTAGTGTACGAGGGCGATGTGATAAGTCACGAACTTATCAAACTGCCCTCGTATGACACTGTAGATAACTTGGTCTTAGGTAGGTATAACACTCGTGTGATACCTACTATAAAAAAACATAAACTACATACTACATATAACAACCCGTGAAAAGCCTTCATTAAAATGTAGTTATTAAACAAATAAGTTCTAAGATTTATTTTATTAGGATTTATTATAAGCTAGGTACTTTGCTAAATTATGTGAGAATTGTTTCATTGGTTCTAATTAAGAGGACTAAGATTACCTTAATTTGGGTGTCAATCTGGCTTGACAGTAGAATATCATCATATACGTTTACTAAGATCTTTGATAGATAGATAGATAGATAGATTTAAATACCTTGTAAACCAAAATAACTACATACATAAATGTAAGATTTAACGGCTTATGTAAAATATTATTTTCCTATAGAAAAGACAGTCAATATTTTATGCATCATTAAAATGTAGACGATTTTTGAAAATGAAAAGTATGTATGAATTTTTCTCTGCGTATCACTGTACAACATTTTTATGTTGTGGCTACGCAATGTTGTCTGAGGGACAAACTGTTTTCACTCCATGAGGTTCATGAGGTTCATGAGGTTCATGAGGTTCATGAACCTCTCCACGCGGCTGCGCGCCCTTTGGCATAATAACCATGTATGACTGAAAATTTGACTGTATAAAACAACTCACTTCAACTTAATTTAAATATGTTAGACACGAGTTATTGTAATGTTTTGTATTAATATAAATTATAAATGTCTTACCAATAATATCAGGCTGAGAAACTGTTATATTCTGAAACTCAACATCGGTCACTTTGCTTATCGAAAGTGTTGGTTTTTGATCGTGCAATTGTAGTGTCTGTTCATTTACAAATTCAGCAGTAATTGCAATTTCATTTGCAAGTTTTACACTGTTCAAAACTGTCTGTTTTTTTGATTCTGTTAGTTTAAGTTCACCTTCATGATGGTAACCTATTGTGTCAGTAACAACTAACGGCGATATCTGTGATGTTATTACTTTTGTCGAAGTGTTTTGGACTGTTTCTGGTATGAAGGTATCTGCATGAGATTCAGGAATGTTTTCAGTGCACAGTAATGATATGTAGGGTGTTACAGTTGGTTGTGCCTGAGCTATTTTACCTCTTTCTACGTCGAAGCTGTCTTCGGAATCTTCTTGGGTTATTTGGTATATTGATAGACCTTCCGATACATTAATAGAAACGGAAGCAGTTTCTAAATTGTTAGGTTTGTCAAAATCGCTTTGAATTTCCGAGTCGTGAATCAAGACATCTATTTGGCTTATTGGTTGTATTTCTATCGTTTTTGGTAACACATTTTTTTCTTCAGCTTTTACAGACTTTATTTCAATTGTACTCTCTTCAGCAACTACGTGAGTTTGTTGTATCGGCTTGATATCTACAAGTTGTTCATTCACTTGTTTGAGTAAAGTTTCCGCCAGTTCGAAGTCTTTTGTAGGTTCATGAGACGATTGTTCTGTGACTGTGTAACTTTGACACAACTTGACATCAACTGCAGCGTGAATTCTTTCTGGTTTGGAATTCAAAGCAAGTTGACTAACATTCTCTAGTACTTCAGGCATTGAACTAGTTAATTCATCTATAGTCATGTATTTTTCTTGTGCATTCGAAACTTGTTGATCTTGTATGTACATATTTTCGGGTAACTGCTGTGCAATATTTTCCGTAGTTGTGTAACTCTTAAGAGGTTCGACTTGGACAACACCTTGTGTTTTTTCTGGTGTGTAATCCTTTTTTAGTAAACTACTAGTCTCTAAGACATGAGGATGTGTGCTAATCAGTTCTTCTTTAACTGAATGAGAAGCCAATGCTTTTTCATCCTTAGGTAAGTACTTTGTAAAGATTTCAGGACTCTCTTCAGAAAATACTTCACTTGATACGATAGACTTCAAACTTTCAACAATTTTCTCGGCAGTTGACGATTCAGCAAGCTTTGAATCAAATGTTGATGAATCTTCGTGTAAGACTTCTTCTGATGTTTGATATGGTTTCGAAAACTCAACATCTAGTCTTGCTAGGCTCTGTTGAGGTTTATATTTATCATCGATTTGAGAAATGGTATCGAAAACACTTGGTTCTAGATTTGAGACCTCTTGTAAGCAAACGTGACTTTGTTGTGCTTTTTCGTCTCTAAATAAAGGTTTTCCAACGAATTCCACTTCTTTTTCTGTAGATACTGTTTCGCATATGGTTATATGTTGAGTAGTTTCTATATCTACTTGTTTGGCTTCGCTTCTAGGTATAACGTGAGATAAAAAGTTGCTTTCATCTTCTTTAACTAATACATCAATTACAGTAATATGTTGTTGAGGTTCCAGAGATAACTTGACTTCATTGGAACGTTCTAATTTTTGTATCAAATCTTTTGATGTAGCTTCTGCTGTGTGCCATTCTTCAATATTAATATGTTTGTGAGGCTGTAAAGACATACTAGAAGTCACAGATTTCGGTATATGAGTAATATTCAGGTTATCTTCATTTTCTATCACGATTTGTTCAGACGTACTTAAGTGATCACAAGGCTGTAAATGTATGCCAGCATTTTGTAACGATAAGTCTGGAGTCTGAGCTAGGGAAACTCCTTCACTCGTTATAGTTTCATTCACTCTTACATGTGATTGTATTTTCACGGTTGGCAATCCCGCAATTGTTTTACCAGGTGGAATATCTTCAACAGGCTTAAACTCACTTTCAAATTCGTTAGACAAAACTTCTGTGACGTTAACGTACGTGTGGCTTTGCACTGCTTCGTGCAAATTTTCAGTAGATACCGGCTCTTTGTTCTTCAGCGGACCTTCTGACTCCGATAGGACTATTTCGGTTACTCCTACTGATTTCTGCATTCCTATATTACTTTGGCTTATTTTACTTAACGGTAAATTTTCAGAAAATACACTTTCTGTTTCTCCAATAAAAGGTTCAATATTTTGTATCGCTTCTTGTACACTTTGAGTAGTGGTTATATTTGATAACTTGGTATCTGGAATAAGAATATCTTCACTTTCTTGGCTTAATATTATTTCTGTATTTAAAATTGAACGATTTTCATCAATGGTAGAATGTGCAAATGCCGGTTTTGTGTCAATACCTCCAAAATTTTTCTCTCGTTCCATAGTCCGTACTTCAGTTATTTCTTTAGCAGCCGTTTCTACAAATTCTTGAATGGCTGTTTGCTGAAGCTCTTTATTTTGCATAGGTAAGTTAGCTTCCTTTTCACCATGTAAAAATGTGAGTCCAACAATGTGCGTTCGAGTTTCATTGTCAACTACAGCCGCAATGGAAGTTTTAGGTGCCAAGTCTGCAAATGTCTCAACATTAGAGGAAAGCATTACTTCCGTGCCAATAGTACTTCTATAAGGTTCAAATTCTATGCTTGCATCTTTGAGCGACAAAGTTGGTTTCAAATTAAACTTATCTTCTTTGTCTTCAGCATCGACGGTGGTGGCAATAATTGCTTCAGAATCTATTATTTTTGGCGTAATTACTACTTGTTCTCCTTTCGCTTCAGTTGTTAGTAAATTTTCGGCTTCTCCTGTGACAATTTCTATCTGTTGTACAGTTTGTAGTTCAATTGGAGCAGCTTGTGCAGATTTTCCAGATATTTTTTCAGTAGGCAAATCTTCAGTAGTTTGAACCGCTATAACCTCTTGCGTACTAGCTATTCTACCATAATTCTGGTCATCACTTTTTAGGACAGCAGTTTTAGGATTAATTTCAAGAGATAAATAATCGCTTTTTAAGTTATCTGTTTGAGAAATAGTTTCAGTTATTTCTAAGCCATGCTTTTTTGTGATCGATATTTCTGCCATTTGTTTACCAGGTGCAAAAGGAGTAGTTAAGTTAGTTTCACACTCAACAAGTATATTTTCATTGTACTGTGGAGCTTGAAGTGTTGAAAGTATTACTGAAGGCATTTTATCATTATATTCCTTTATTGACAAAATACCTTCTGACGTATGGACTAAAGTTTCTTCTTGAGTGATAGCTTCTTTGGCAATCGAAGATTGTTTGGCTTTTATGTTGACAACATCAATTTGAGTATTAAATGATGTAGGCTCTAATTCAGACTTAGTTTCCTCTACAATAATACCTTGGTTAGAGTCTACGTTTAGTGAAGCTATAACAGCGTTAGGTTTTCGTGTAGCATCTAATGTCGTCTCTTTTTCACTAACGTAAACTGAAGTAACTGTCACTTCTCTGTGAGCTACGTTGTCAACGTTAGCTTTCTTTAATTTATCCTTCATATTATCTTGTTCCGTGTAACCTGTGCTTGAGTGTGAAACTAATTCCGTCGATATAGCAACCATTTGGCCAGTAAATTCTGGAGAAGCTTTATAGCTTTCTGGTACATGTACAGTACTATAAGTACCTTCTTTTTCATGTTCTACCACTTCTGAAATTTTGACGATCTCTGAAGTAGTTACTACTTCTGGAACTAAAACTTGTGAATCGGGTGATTGGTCAGGTTTAAATAAGGATTGACTATCGAGTACTTCATTTTCGGTAATTTCTAATGAAGTCAATGGTTTTGAGGTTGACAAAGCTTCTCCATAGTGAGGCGTTTCTATAAGCAAATGGTCAAGAGCATCTCGTGGCCTGATTTCAGAAGTAACAGCTATTTTATGATCGGCCTCCAAATCAAACTTAGCAAATTTGCCAGACTGTACAGGTTCAGTAACAAGTTTTTCTTCTGTGACGCTAGGTACCACTTCAGTCACCTTTAAACATTCTTTACTAATGAATGTTGGCATAATTTTGTCAGTGGTTAACTCTGTTTTTTGTAAATTTTCAAGTTCTTCGTGAACAGTTGCTTGAAGAACAGTTATTTCTTCGTGTAAATCTCTATGTTCTGAAGCTTGACCTTTTATATTGGATTCCTGGGTAATAAATTCTATTTGATCTGCAGTATTTATTTCTTCAGATATAGGTATTTTAAAGTGATGCGTAGACGATGACTTAGCCGATATAGTCTCAGGAATTTTCATAAGTGACAAAATGTTTTCTTTTTCTGATGATTCAGTTTCTGTGATCTCTAGAGAAGTCATTGGTAAGACCGATTGTGTAATATTTTCTGGCTTACGGGTAGAGTGATGGCAGATTATTTCTTGCTCGTTAACAACCGTCTCAGTTATTATTTTAGAATTTTCTGTCGGGATGCTTTCTACCGCTAATATTTCGGACGTTTTTAGTGTTGTTAGAATATCATTTGTTGAATTTAATTCTAATATTTCCGAAGTTACAATAGGTTCTGCTAATTTTATGTCTTGTTGCGCTTTAGCTTCATGACGTTTATCAATTAATATTAGCTCCTTTTCCATTTCATTTATTTCAATTTCATCAGTAACATTTTTCTCTAATGCTGAAACAGATATTTCAACGTGAGATGTTTTTGGTTTTACTTGCTCTAACGAACTCTCTGATTCATGTATTTGAGTTTCTATGTTAAATTTGTGTTGACACTCATTTACGCCAATGTATGCTTGGTTTCTCGTATAAGAATCAGATATCAAGTTTGTTTCTTTCATTTGCGATGTTGTTATTGTGTTGGTTAGGCTGCTGTGTAACAGAATATCAGTGGATGCTTTTACTTGTTGGGTCCCAGTAATGGACAAATCACCTTCCTTTTCATTTGCGCCTTCTTCCGTCGTCACCAAACTGTCGGTTGTCGTTATATCGATATTTGCTTCCTGTGAAGGAGGCAACTTCATAGCTTGCAATAAACCTTCTTTTTCTTGAACATCATGAATTTCAGTTAGAATTTGATTAGAAACAAGCACTTCAGTTCTAGCCATTTCAGTAGGTACGATTAATTCTGGATAGTATTTTCCTGATTTATCTTCCACGAAAACCTCACCTACTTGAAGACTTTCATGTAGATTAAAATTAAACTTTGGCATGAAGCCTTTAATATCTGTTTTTTCGTTAAATTCTTGCTCTCTTTGTTCATCACTTACTTCGCTTACAGTTATACCAACTAGCGGAGATACAGAAATTGCTGCGTGTGTTCCTAATATTTGGGAATCTTCTAGAAGCGCTTCTTTCAGAGAAGAGGTTTGCTCTGTAACATTCACTGCATCCTTTAGCAGCAAGGATGATTTGGCATTAACCAAATTTTTTTCATCAGTTTTAAAATCTGACGACATCATGTTTGCTACAGTTTCTAAAGTAATAATACTTTCTATTGGCACCATGCTTTCGTTTGCTTTGTTTCCTTCTGTTTTAATCGGAACTATTTCGCTGTCTTCAACAAAGTCGTTTGCTTGTATTTCTGTAACTTCCATTGATTCAAGGCTACTCACGAACGGCTTTACAGTTAGCTTTGTATCCTCTTTTAGCCTAAATGGTTCTTCTTTTTCTACAGTTTGAGGAGCGTCGCTAACAACTGCGTAATTCGAATCAATTTTGATTACTGCATTTCTGTCGTAAAGTTTTTGGCTAGTTTGTATTAGAGCAGCTTCGCTTGCAGCAACTATTTCTACTTTATTTTCTGGAATATCGGTGGCTACAACGGAGACTTGACTATACAGCTGATCATCCAAAACTTCAGTAATATCATCTTCATTGAGTACGCTCTGTTTCGGTCGCAATACTGTGACTAATGTGTCTTGTATCTCGACGAATTCTTCTCGTGAGTCTTTGTGACGTTTGATTTGTTTTTTGCCGTGTTTTTCCACATCTGTGAAACGGGAGTGTCGTTAAGATTGAAAAGTATTTTACGTTGCCAAGTAAGTACTGTTACAAAAGCGGGTGAGTGGAGCTACGTGTACTACGAACGAAGCTGCTTGGTAGTGTATAAGTGCCGATATTCGTTGATGTACTTACTGTCGGTGAATAAGCGGTGCGCAGCGCAGACGCGGAGTACAGGTTGCATTGCACACAAAACAAAGCTCATTCACATCCAGCCAAAGCCAGTGAATGTTCGCTGCGTCAAAAAAACTGCGTAACCCAATGGTTATATGCTTCCAAAAAATGATAGCTGCAAATTTTAGTAGTAACACATTTTTTTGTAAAACAATTAGTTATAGCATTATTAAAATGATTCTACTTTCCCTGTAGATGATTATTCTAATATCAGTGTCAGGAAGGCTATTATAAAGTTAGACCTTTTATTTTCCATAAAAAAAGGGTGTAAAAAATTAAGCAGCTTGACTTGTGTTGACTAACGTCCTCGTTGAAATAGAAGCCTGTTCGGCCAACTCCAATGGAGAGGCTCTGGCAGAAGAAAAACAGATGTCGCATTGTCCTTATCTCCCCGAAATGTGGAGTTCCATTTATCGAAACATATAACTTTCAATATGGATATAGTTTGACAGTTGCAAAAATATCAGATGGCCCTTGCAAAGGTTCAATGTCTACCATCGACACCTCAACGTACGAAGTAGATGATATTGTATTCGTTATTCCCATAATAAGAGAAGGATACGAGGATTTAGATTTTATAATTTTAGTATCTAATAATATAATAAGTACTTAAGTAACTTACATTGATACCTCATACAAAACTAACGCGAAATGTACTGATAAATGAAATAGCTGACCTGACTCTGATGATAAACAGTGCACAGCTGACATTGGCAACACTGCCACGGTGATCCAAAGCATGAACTTTCGCATAATGCCATTTTAGAGTTAAAAAAATACACGGTATAATTCAGACTTGTAAGGTAGTTAAAATGAAAGCGAATATTGTCACAACTTACCTTCTTTTTTCGCTCCCGTATCTGTAACAAAAACATTACGACATATTGAAGCAATAGAACGATGGCGTTTAATAGGTGGAGGTGCACCGCACTGCGGAGCCCTGCGGGAGGCTAAAGACCGAGAGAGCAAGGAGCAGGCCAAGCGTCATCGTCAGTAGGAGTGGAACGAGGCCAGCTCGCCACCATCCTCACTCAATCCATCATACAACAATTTGTCTTCTTTCATTCAGTTCGGGGTTCTGAGCCGGGGGCCCCACTCACACTTTCGAGTATTTCACTACATGGTTTTTGTTTTTTAATAATACTCTACAAACATACCAAGTCTCACACTTGTACCCATGTGGGTATTTACATGGTACAACAATAATTTTTCACGCCCCTATTCTCTAAAAATTACTATTTGCTATTTATGCGCGTCAATGCTGGGACCCAGCATTAGCGCGCGATAGCGAAATACCTTAGAGTGATTAGGTTATACAGTAGAGAGAGAGAGAGAGAGAGAGTTGTAGAATAGAAAATAAACCTTTTATTACCTTTCTTAACTTTCGTTATTCGCGTCTCAGCCATGTGGTCAGCAGACGACTCCACTACGACCTGAAATTGCACACATACTATTGTATGAAATTAGGTTACTTGTTTGCTATTCTACGTAGATTAATACGACATCAAGCAGTTTATGTAAGTCGTCATTGAAGCAATGTAAGCCGAGAGATGTTGGATGCCGTAAGATTACCTCGCGCGCTTCCTTCTGTTCCCAGGAGCGCGGGGTGAAGTCCTCCGGGTACAAGTGAGCTATGACTTCCTCGACCGAGTTGTGCTTCAACTCTACCATCTTCAAGAAAGCTCTGAAGCCGGCCTTGGCGGCGACGAGGTGCTCGTCCTGCGCGACCTCCTCGGTGAGCACCTCGCTGATGAGCGCCCCGTGGCCCTGGCGCTCCACGAGCCGCACCAGCGCCGACTGCGCCTGCGGCACTCGCAGCGCCGGGAAGTACTCAGCGTCGTATAAGCCATCGATTTGTTCTGTGCTTACTCCTTGTCTCAGCATGTAACCGATCTTCGCCAGTTCTCTAAGCGGCGATTCGCCAGGGCCAAACTCTTTGGCGTTAATTACTTCTAAGATATCGTTCACTTCGAACGCCAAGCGAGTGTCCATTTCCACCATCTTTATGATTCCTTGTTGTGTATCGAAACTTTCATCGAAAGGTTGCGACGACTCCTCTTTTAGCTGTTGCGATGATATGATGTAATCGTGTGGTGTAAGAATAGGTTCTAATTTTTCTGGTGTTGGTATGTCTACTGCTTTTTTGTCTGATTTTTTATAAGAGGCAACGTCGACTGTCTCGACATGCTCTGCTTCAGTGAGTATTACCTGCGCTTTCTCTTTACTTACCTTTTTGATTGGTTTAGTAGCTTCGACCGTTTGCACTTCCGTAATGGTGGTGGTATCAAAGAGCTCAACCACTGCCTTGGCTGCTTCTTTTTCCACTGTGTCTTTTTCTCGTTTCACAACTTTCTCGCTTTTTACTTTTTCTTTGATTTCCTTTGCCTTGAGCTTCTTAATTTTTTCACCTGCTTTAAAAACTTGTAGTTTTGCTTTAGTGACAGCCATGCCGATATCACTGACGGCTTTGCACATGTACACTCCCTCGGAAGCTTTGCTGGCCTTCAGGATTGTGCAGGTGGTTTTGTTGTCCTGGTTTTCAATGACTTGCTGATCGTCTGTCCGTATGACCTTATCGTCTTTGTACCACAGGATCTCTGTAACATTATTATTACCGTAAACATAAGGTAGTACGTAATATGTACAATATTCTGAATAAAAAGTGGATGCTAAGATTAGACGACGATAATTGATACTACCATCTATTACAATCTAATCTATACAGCCAGATGCGTTGCTTCTGGCCCCACACTAGGATACCCTGTGTCGTGAGAACCAGAAACAGCGACGTCACAAATATGTAAACATCCAAGACCTAGGTTTTTTTTTCCAATTTAGTCTCCAGCCGGGATTTGAACCTTGGACTTCTCGCATGGTTGGCAGATGCGCTAACCGCTGCGCCACAGAGGTCGTTAAATCAAAAATGCAGACGCTGTAATTGTGTTTTCCTGAAGGCTCAGATGAATGCTCTAGAGCAAAGGGATGCAAGGCGGAGGGAGGGTGAGGGTGGAGGGCGGAGAGGGAGAGTAGTTACCGGGCTGCGGGTTGCCGCTGTAAATGGCCTCGAAGACGACGCGCTCGGCCTCGTGCACGCGCTCGGGCAGCGGCTCGCGCACGAACGTCGGCACGGCCTGGCTCGCTGCCGACACAAACATAACCACTCGCTACAGCGCTGCTTCTGACGTCCGCGACGCCGAGGCCGACGCCGACGACTCGCGGCGGGATCACACTCATGCTACTCACGCTTACAAGCAACTTGTTTCTACTTCGTAGCATGGTGTCCCCGCACACAATACACAACTTTATTCTAGAATTTAAACAGAGTGAGAAATGCGACCTATTTTTTTAAAGGGGTGAGAGTTACAGCTGGTTTTCAGCAAGTTGTGTCCCATGAACCGGGAATCCGAAAGGCTTGTGAATTGTTCCGGTACCTACATATTTAACTTATTCTACAAATGAACATAGTAAACAAAATCCTCTCACTTTTTAAGAATCCAGAACTTAAGGCTGGCTTCACCGTCAGACCTATAACTACCTATGCCAACTCTGTGAGATAGATTACCTTTGAGCGCTGCTTGCATTTCCTCCATGTGCGTCACCCACTCCGGCTTCCGGTAGTCCTTGGTCCCGATGATGCCTACACAACACACACAACAATACGTTAGCTTCGGCCGCCCGCTGGGGGGCGCCGGGCGCCACGAGCGGCGACTCGCCTACAAATGTATATTCAGGCTTTAACTTACTAATGTCGTGCCGGGTCACAGCGCAATTATATTAAACTTTGCCAATAACTCACGAGAACATCAATGACAGTTCGATCGTGCTTAATCTTGAGAATTTAACCGAGTAAAAAATAATTAGAGCCTTCAAAGCCCATAAAATTGTGTCATGATCTCGATTTTGGGCGTCTCAAGATATCGATAGTTTCATTGAGACCCATTGCATGCCATTTTTAAATCAAAACTAATATATATTTTGTATGGGATTTGCCGGCTTAGACACCACCTTAATCGTTAAATTTAATGTTGTATCGGTATAATTTTGACGTGTTTCAAGTGTTATTGTTGCGTGTCTGTCTGTTAGAGTTACTTTATGGTTTCTACAAGGAGCAGGACAAGGAGTAAAATACGAGTACGAGAGACCGGCGTAAGAACCTGAAATAAAAAATAGATTTAGAGAAGTGTTTAGACAGCAAACATAAGCAGCCTTTTGACGAGAATCGTTACACGGCCACAGGCTGACAAGCAAAAGTTCCCCAACCGATCCGTAGGCACAACACTTTAAACTCTTTGTCAGACATATAGAGCAATGGAGGTAATGTTTGCAATTCTCTTAGAAAAAACATTTTATTTCAGCGACAGTAGCGCGCGGCGTTGTACCTAGTTGGTGGATTAGGAATGAGGAAGCAAGTATAGGAGCGGCTCACTGTCGACGCGCAGCGCGGCGACGGTGGCGGCGGCGCCGCGCGCGTTGCGCGCCTCGAACTGCACGGCGCCCGCGTCGTCGCAGTACACCTCGGGCAGCGTCAGCGCCCACGCGCCGTCCGGCAGCTCCTCGATCTGGTACTCGCTCGACGCCGTCAGCTCCACGCCCTGCTTCAGCCAGCGCACCTGCGGCTTGGGCACGCCCACCGCCTTGGCTTCCAACCTTCGAACCGGTTTCATTATCACCAATGGCGTTTTGTTACGTGTCATAGACGGATTCCACGACTGCGGTCTCGGGGGAAGAATGCCACGTGGAGACAGGGGCTCGACTCGCAGACTTGTGTCCGACAGTAGGACATAATGTAATGCGTGCCTTTGCCTTTACCTAAGTGTGATTTATTATATGTTTCTGTCAATTATACGGATCCCTCCCCCCCCAACTCTGCAAAATGTGTATAATGATTTAAGGAACAATTCGGAAAGTGTGGGAGAGTCAAGGCATCCTTCGTGAGATCTTTAAGTACCTATCTAAAATACTCGGAATACGCGACGAAACACCGAGCCCCCTTTTAGGGTTCCGTACCCAAAAGGCAAAACTGACCCTATACTGAAACTCCGCTGTGCAGCCGTGCGTCATTCCATTAATAACTATTCACCGAGTTCTTAGTTATATATTCGTTTTATCCTCCTCAGTCCCAGGTACACAAAGTAACTATAGAAAACTATTGTTATTTTCAACTGAGGAAGTTAATAAATAATTCAATTAAAAAAAATATATATTTAATTCCCATACAACAAGTGTTTTTTTTTTTATGGTACGGAACCCTTCGTGCGCGCGTCCGACTCGCACTTGGCCGGTGTTTCGTATTATGGGCGGCCGAGCAAGTCTAGTACCTGGTGAGCTCTCCCTCTTTGGCCACCACCACCGTCGGCAGGGCCTTCACGATGCGCGGGGCAAACTCTTCCAAGTCGCTCGTTTTCTGAAACATGACAAAATGTAATTTTGTAACAATAGAGACTCGACTCGTGACGGGTTCGTCCAGAAATACATAATTTTTTGTTGCATGCAGTAAAATTTAATAATTACCTCGTCACTTAAGATATCTTCCTCTGAAGCACTCGGTATATATTCGTAAGCTGAAAAATGCCAAATAGGTTATTTATGAATAAGTATCTATATTAGTCAACTGAATTTGAAGGGGTGACACACACTAAACGGTTTATTGCGAATTGTGGGTTAGCAGCAACATTGCTGTTGAGGGCTATCCACATTAATCCCTGAATACTAGGTCCCGTTGTGATTTAAACTCGAGTCGGCCACCGTGCACCGTGAACCGGTTTACTTCTGAGGGTGAGGGACAATTACGGTTACCGACTCTGGATCGATTCCATTCCTCCGCCATTTCAGATCGCATCTACTAAGCAGTCACCTATCCATTTTTACTAGTAATGAAATATAATTCGAATTACATTATTCATAAGTCGGTTTGCCTCAACGTAACCGATGTGCATTTAATAAACACTGACTTCTGTCTGGGTTCTGTCCTCAGATGTCCGTGCAGAATTTTCATCATTTGCATTTTCAAACATTTCCTTCGTGTTAAGACACTTGGTGGGATGCCTAGGCTACATTACTATGTGATGGGTCGAATACTTAAAAAAAGGTCGACATTAATTATATTATCGATCTACTGAAAAATACTATCAAAAAGTAAAAAGAATACCTGCCGAAGTAATACGGTGTAGATACGTAGAATCAATAACAGGACCAAGAATCACCTAATTTGAGCTGGTCGACGAAAACGAGATTCCTACAGACATGACTTTTCGGAAAGGTCAATTGGGGCCCAACCCAATGATGAGATTAAATAGCTTATCGTAGGCATTACGTGTCACGGCGGGAATCCCGTTTTACAGATGCATAGCGAGCGGTTAAGTACGCGAAAAAAAAAAGTGCTTGAAAAGTGTGGATCCTTCGTGATTGGTAGCTCGAGTGTGCGTGCTCAATGTCACATGCATTGCTATGCTATGCTTTAGTGAATACAGTCTATTTGGCGAAAATTACTGACAAAGTTAATAGTAAACCCATGAGCTACATTTCTTGAACTGAAATAAATTATTAGACTAGATTGCATAAGCCTTCATAGTAGATAAGGCATTGGTCTTTCGCTCCATCCTACTTTCGCTAACTTCCAGAGAGTACCTAATTATTTGTTTGTGATTTAGCAACAATCACTGAACTATCAACTTTGCATTTAACTCTAGTCTTCGTATCGCCGTACTCATTTGTGAACATCATTGAAAAAATAAGAAACGCTCTTGGATGCGAGGCCGCGCTAGCATAATATGGTCGAAACGACCAATACGATCAAAGGTGCTCATTTTTATATGGCAGTTCAGTATGCGTAAATAAGATAGAGCGTGTGCCAGCAAGATTTTTTTTTTCTGGTAGGTGCTCGGATGATCGATGAGTGTCGGTTCCTATCCAGACGTCGCTGATAGATTCCGTTTCAATGTAAAATGTCGCGTTTTCCTTTAAAAATCCACATCGGAGAACATGCAGTTGCATCGAAAGTACCTTCGACAGTGACATGACATTCGGTGGAACAGCTTCCGTAGTCGTTAGTTGCAGTGCAGCAGTAAGTGCCGGTCATTTCAGGGAAGGCCTCTTTAACGGCGAGCTCGCAGCGGCCGTCGGCCCAGCGGGCGAGCGCCAGGTCGCACGCGCGCGCCAGCGGCGCCCCGTCGCGCAGCCAGCGCACGCGCGGCGCGGGCCGCCCCGCCACCGCGCACGCCAGCTCGAAGCCCTCGCCGTCCATCACGCGGACGCTGCGCAGCGGCGAGCGCACCGCCGGCGCCGCCCCCGCCTCCGCCTCCGCCACAGCCCGCAGCGACGCCGAGCACGACACCGAGCCGGCAAAGTTCTCCGCTCTGCACGTGATAGTGCCGAGTGTGTCTTCTTCCAGAGTCTCGATGCAGAGGCACGAGACGTTGTCCCTAGTGGTGATGTAAACGTGTGGGGAGTGGGGGTCGGCGGGCAGCTGGCGGGTGCCGGCGAACCAGGTGAAGGAGGCGGCGGGCTGTGAGCGCACGGCGGCTTGCAGCAGCACGCTGCCGCCGAGGCGCGCCGCGCCGCCGCGCAACAGCCTCGTGAACGCGGGGGGCTCTACCGCTTCCTCGTCACTAGGCTTCTGTAGTTTCACTGAGCTCCCACATTTTACGACTTCATTACCTTTCTCGATGACCACTTCGTATTTTCCAACTTTCTTTTTGTCAGCATCGCTTATCTTAATAGTTGATCCGCTCTTGTCAGTTATAATCTCGCAGTTTTCGTCTTGTTCTAGTAATTTATTGTTACGGTACCATTTCACTTCACTATCATCGACATTTTCGTAGGATACAGATAAAACAAAGTCACAATGTTCTTGTATGTTTATAGCTTCTATTGGTTGTATAATAACTGGTCCACCTTCAATTAATTCAATATCTGTAAACGATAATGTAATACAATATTCAGAAGCAATTAATAATTATTTACATTTATTAATTGCATATCTAATGAGAGCCTTGGAACATCAACTTTATTTCTATTTAATACTATCTGCTTCATCTAAGATTGTAGTATTTCATTGCATTGCATTAGATGAGATAATATTACGTAGAGTAGGTACGTGCATGAAGCGTCACCTATCACGCGCTCGCGCTTCATTATTGTATTGTAAAGTCGCAGCCTAGCCATGCATCTGTTTTTATCTCAGTATGACTCCGTTGTGTTTCGCCCTCAGAAGTCCTAGCCTAGTCCTAAGAATGTTCTTCTCATGTTGCGGTAACCGTAAGGGCAGTGTTTGTTTCGGAGCGGCAGTTTTGGGAAAAATCGTCTTGTTCACGAAATCCGTCGTCCCGAATGGTATGTAGATACCATTGTTGGTATTTCTATAGATTCTACAAAGAGGGTACTGAGTGCTTATACTGAGTTTTTTCATTCACTCTCGATAGTGAGAGCGTTTGCGATTTGCATAGGAGTAACAAAGAGACGAATAGATGGCGCGCGATGAAACGCTCTCGCTATCGAAAGTGAACGACAAAACTCAGTATACGCACTCTGGTCTAGTTCTGAGAGCGTATACTGAGTTTTGTCTTTCACTTTCGATAGAGAGAGCGTTTGCGATTTGCATAGGAGTGACAAAGCGCGCCATCTAGTTGTCTCTTTGTCACTCCTATGCAAAACGCAAACGCTCTCACTATCGAGAGTGAATGAAAAAACTCAGTATAAGCACACTGACGTCTCGTAAAGATCTCGGTTGAGGTTTGTATGTGAGTCTTTGTAAAGTAAAAGTTGACAAATAAAGTTTATTTATTGTTATAGTCTTTTTTTGTTTTTCTAGTTGTATTTTTATGCAGCCTTTATAAGTTCTATTTCCGAATGAGGTACTGGCCCATAGAGCTAATAAATATGTCGTAAATTTTAGCGTTCAATATAAAAATCATACCTATGTTATAATTTGATCGAGATCTAAGGTGACTAGCTTGAGTAGGTATACCTGCATCGGTCGCGACGACGGGATTTGTTCAAAATGCTCTTACGTAGCTCCAGTACGTATCAACACGAGTTAAGTTAATGATCAGGAAAGTGTAAGCTGCTGTTAGATTATGGCATCGGTCTATCTTGGGTTATTAAAATATTATATCTACAAATTCTGTTCCTAAAAAAATGTCAAAGGACAAAAAGGTCAAGGTAACCTATAATGATTCTGACTTCTTATAGTGTTTAGAAAACAATCTATGAATCTTCTCGACCACTTACTTAGGCAACCCAAGCTTTTGAGGATAGCTTGGAAAGTTAACAAATTTATTTTTTCTAAGTAGAAACGATTTTTACACATAATAACAGAAAATTTGGATGATGAAAATCAGCTCATTAATAAGCTACTCACAAAATAACAAAACATACGTTTACCAAGAGACTGTACATCAAATAAAAATGTAACACTCTACTGCACAGCCCCCTCTTCGGGAGTGTGCCGGGGCAGTGCTGTAACGAGCTACTATCCATCTATCTATACTTGGCATTTTTTCAGATGATTTTCAATGCCAAGTATGGATTATAGTATTCAACACGAATACATAAATCAAATCTTATAAAAGTAAATCTTACCTCTTTTTTCTTCTACTTTCTTTTGTTTCTTTTCTTTTCGTTTAGTGCTGCTTTTAACAGACTCTGTTAGCGTCGCCTCTTCATATGGAGTTTCAACTACACTTTCCTGAACAATTTCTTCAACTTCTACTTCTTTTTTAATTTCACGTTTTATCTTTTGTTTTTTAGAATACTTCTGTTGCACTTCTTCAGGCATTTTTTCTTCTTCTGGTTTTTGTTTTCTTATTGATTTCAGTTGTACCTCCTCAGATTTTTCCTGTTCTGGTTCTTTTTGTTTCGGCACAGGTTTCAACAAGACCTCCTCTTGCGGCTGTTCTTCTTTGGGTCGCCTTTTCCCGGTTGGCCATTTGGATTCTTCGGGTTGTTCTTGTTCTATTGGCTTTTGTTTTTTAACTGGTTTCAGTTGAACCTCCTCAGGCTTTTCCTGTTCCGGTTCTTTTTGCTTGGGAACAGGTTTTAACACTACCTCTTCTTGCGGTGGTTCTTCTTTGGGTCGTCTTTTCCCGGTTGGCCATTTCGCTTCTTCCGGTTGTTCAGGTTTCACTGGCTTTTGTTTTTTAACTGGTTTAAGTTGAAACTCCTCAGGTTTTTCCTCTTCTGGTTCTTTCTGTTTGGGAATAGGTTTCAACACTATCTCTTCTTGCGGTTGTTCTTCTATGGGTCGCCTTTTGCCGGTTGGCCATTTCGCTTCTTCCGGTTGTTCCTGTTCTACTGGTTTCTGTTTTTTAACTGGTTCCAGTTGAACCTCCTCAGGCTTTACCTTTTCCGGTTCTTTTTGCTTGGGAACAGGTTTCAACACTACCTCTTCTTGCGGTTGTTCTTCTTTGGGTCGCCTTTTCCCGGTTGGCCATTTCGCTTCTTCCGGTTGTTCCTGCTCTATTGGTTTCTGTTTTTTAGCTGGTTTCAGTTGAACCTCCTCAGGCTTTTCCTGTTCCGGTTCTTTTTGTTTGGGAACAGGTTTTAACACTACCTCTTCTTGTGGTTGTTCTTCTTTGGGTCGCCTTTTCCCGGTTGGCCATTTCGCTTCTTCCGGTTGTTCCTGTTCTACTGGTTTCTGTTTCTTAACTGGTTTCAGTTGAAACTCCTCAGGCTTTTCCTGTTCCGGTTCTTTTTGTTTGGGAACAGGTTTTAACACTACCTCTTCTTGCGGTTGTTCTTCTTTGGGTCGTCTTTTCCCGGTTGGCCATTTCGCTTCTTCCGGTTGTTCAGGTTCCACTGGCTTTTGTTTTGTAACTGGTTTAAGTTTAAGCTCCTCAGCTTTTTTCTCTTCTGGTTCTTTCTGCTTGGGAATAGGTTTCAACACTACCTCTTCTTGCGGTTGTTCTTCTATGGGTCGCCTTTTGCCGGTTGGCCATTTCGCTTCTTCCGGTTGTTCAGGTTTCACTGGCTTTTGTTTTTTAACTGGTTTAAGTTGAACCTCCTCAGGTTTTTCCTCTTCTGGTTCTTTCTGTTTGGGAATAGGTTTCAACACTACCTCTTCTTGCGGTTGTTCTTCTATGGGTCGCCTTTTGCCGGTTGGCCATTTCGCTTCTTCCGGTTGTTCCTGTTCTACTGGTTTCTGTTTTTTAACTGGTTCCAGTTGAACCTCCTCAGGCTTTACCTTTTCCGGTTCTTTTTGCTTGGGAACAGGTTTCAACACTACCTCTTCTTGCGGTTGTTCTTCTTTGGGTCGCCTTTTGCCGGTTGGCCATTTCGCTTCTTCCGGTTGTTCCTGCTCTATTGGTTTCCGTTTTTTAACTGGTTTCAGTTGAACCTCCTCAGGCTTTTCCTGTTCCGGTTCTTTTTGTTTGGGAACAGGTTTTAACACTACCTCTTCTTGTGGTTGTTCTTCTTTGGGTCGCCTTTTCCCGGTTGGCCATTTCGCTTCTTCCGGTTGTTCCTGTTCTACTGGTTTCTGTTTCTTAACTGGTTTCAGTTGAACCTCATCAGGCTTTTCCTGTTCCGGTTCTTTTTGCTTGGGGACAGGTTTTAACACTACCTCTTCTTGAGGTTGTTCTCCTTTGGGTCGTCTTTTCCCGGTTGGCCATTTCGCTTCTTCCGGTTGTTCAGGTTCCACTGGCTTTTGTTTTGTAACTGGTTTAAGTTGAACCTCCTCAGCTTTTTCCTCTTCTGGTTCTTTCTGTTTGGGAATAGGTTTCAACCCTACCTCTTCTTGCGGTTGTTCTTCTTTGGGTCGCCTTTTCCCGGTTGGCCATTTGACTTCATCTGGTTGATCTTGTTCTACTGGTTTCTGTTTTTTAACTGGTTTCAGTTGAACCTCCTTAGGCTTTTCCTGTGCCGGCTCTTTTTGTTTGGGAACAAGTTTTAACACTACCTCTTCTTGTGGTTGTTCTTCTTTGGGTCGTCTTTTCCCGGTGGGCCATTTTGTTTCTTGCTTTTGTTCCTGTTCTACTGGTTTCTGTATTTTAACTGGTTTAAGTTGAACCTCCTGAGGTTTTTCCTGTTCTGGTTCTTTTTGTTTGGGAACAGGTTTTAATACTACCTCTTCTTGCGGTTGTTCTTCTTTGGGTCGTCTTTTCCCGGTTGGCCATTTCGCTTTTTCCGGTTGTTCAGGTTCCACTGGCTTTTGTTTTTCAACTGGTTTAAGTTGAACCTCCTCAGGTTTTTCCTCTTCTGGTTCTTTCTGTTTGGGTATAGGTTTTAGCACTACCTCTTCTTGCGGCTGTTCTGCTTTGGGTCGTCTTTTCTCGGTTGGCCATTTGGCTTCTTCCGGTTGATCTTGTTCTACTGGTTTCTGTTTTTTAACTGGTTTCAATTGAACCTCCTCAGGCTTTTCCTGTTCCGGTTCTTTTTGTTTGGGAACAGATTTTAACATTACCTCTTCTTGCGGTTGTTCTTCTTTGGATCGTCTTTTCCCGGTTGGCCATTTTGCTTCTTCCTTTTGTTCCTGTTCTACTGGTTTCTGTTTTTTAACTGGTTTAAGTTGAACCTCCTCAGGTTTTTCCTCTTCTGGTTCTTTTTGTTTGGGAACTGGTTTTAACACCACCTCTTCTTGCGGCTGTTCTGCTTGGGGTCGTCTTTTCCCGGTTGGCCATTTGGGTTTTTCCGGTTGTTCTTGTTCTACTGATTTCTGTTTCTTAATTGGCTTAAGTTGAATCTCCTCAGGTTTTTCTTGTTCCGGTTCTTTTTGTTTGGGCACAGGCTTCAACACCACCAATTCTTGAGGTTGATCTTCTGTCGGCCGTCTTTTTCCTGTTGGACGGCCGAATTTGACTTCTGTAGGTTGATCCTGTTCCTTGGATGTCTCCATTTCTGTTTCTTTTTGTTGGGTGACAGGCTTCAACGTACTTTCTTCAATGGGTTGTTCTTCTTTAGGGCGTCTTTTACCCTTTCTCCAAGTGACCTCTTCGAGTTTTTCATGGACCGAGTGGTCTTTCTTAGTAGAAAGTATTTTTTCCTCTTTTAATTCCACTTCTTCCGCTTTTTCTTGTTGCTTAATTTCTGATTTTTCAATTGTTTCTTCTTTAGCACGTTTTGTTATCCGCCACGGGGCAACATCAAGCTTTTCATCTTGTAATTTTTTTTCTTCAACCTTAAGTACAACCGTGTCTTCTTCCCGTGTTATTGATTCTTCGATGATTAAAGTGCTCCCTTTTTGTATAGAATCTTTTCTAACCTGCTTTAATGTGATGTCTTCTAGCTTTTCTTTTGTGATCGGAGTTTTCTCAATTTTTGTTGGACGCAGCTTTACTGCCTCTTCTGTCCACGGGACAGTATCTTTTCTATCTTCTGAAACACTACGGCGTTTAGTTACGGAAGATTTCCTTCTTTCTAATTGTTTAGTTTCTTCTTTTTCGGATATCTCTGTTTCATCTCTTATAATAATATTGCTATCTTCTATGGCAGTTACTTTTTCAGTTGAGGGTTTTTCAGTTGCCCTGGGTTTTCTCCAGTGTTTTGTTTCATTAATACTTAGATCTTGAGTTGTTTCTGTTTGACCTTTAAGAATGTTATCCTCTTCACTTGTTTCTTTTTCTGTATAACTGTTGACTTCTTTTTTTCCTCTTCTCCAGTGCTTGATTTGAAGAGCATCGTCTTTTGTTTTAATATCGACTGACGCCTCGTGATCTACTACTAGGATGTTGGCGTCCTCTACATGAGTTTGTTGCTCTTTATAAGTTTTTTCTTCTTTCTTACCTCTTCTCCAGTGTTTAACCTTAAGATCCTCTGTATTACTTTTCTCTTCAACTGATTCTTGTTGATCTACCGACAAGATGTTACTATCATCAATCACAGTTCTTCTTTGTAAGCTTGTTTGCTGCCTAGTTTTGGATACGTCTCGTCGCTGGGTGGTTTCTTCCTCCCCCTGCTCCTTCCGACCCCGACGCCAATGTTTGACCTCTTCCTGGGTTTGAGTGTCAGTCTGTCGGCGCCAAGGAATATTTTGTGCAACTTTTTTTGTCTCAACATCTTGCGTTTTTTGAACTTTAAGTATATTTGACTCTTCAGTGCTTTGATATAAAGCGGTGGTAGTGCTCGAGACCGTTCCATCGTCTTGTGTAATAGAAGAGCTTAAACCAGTTTTGTCCTTAAATGTTTTCTTTGAAGATACTGTCCGAGACTCTGAAAAAAATGCGTAAATATTCAATGAAACGTCTAACGACGTGCTAAGTTACGCGTACAGTCAGATAGGCGCGGCTCAACTATTTAAATTTAAAACAACCTAACTATCGTCGGACACTACACATCCAGGCCAGGTACCAGGTCACCAACGCCAGTCCCCAACCGACCGTGGTCCTTACCCATCCTCTCGCCCTCCCATCCCTGGAATATGGTTAGATGGGAGGATGGATCCCATCTACCCGTCCTCATGTGCCTTTCTGTCCGCTGCTATCTTCATCAGCCCGCAATGTGTTATTATAATGACGCTGAACTTGAAATAAGACCACTTAACGTACATATTACATAGTTTAACTAGCTGTTCCGGCAAACGTTGTTTTGCCAGATAGGGTATGAAAAATAGATAACAACCTATTCTCAGACCCACAGAATATACATATAAAATTTCATCAAAATCGGCAAAGCCGCTTCGGAGGAGTATGCGCACTAACATGGTGACACGAGAATTTTATATATTAGAAAGAGAAAAAGATATTACTTGTTGTACGTTTTCATATGGTCCCGTAGAAGTGAGTTTCTTGACTGCATTATGCGACAATCATCGTAGTCATTTTTAATGGAACTTATATTAATAACTCTTTTTATACTTGTCGACCAACGTACATATAAAAAGAGTTATTTATATAAATTCCATCACTCTAATTTTTTTAACACTTTTACATACTGCTGTTTATCTGGCAGAGGGGCAGACGCTCTACTCTAAAACTAAATTGCGCTTTAGAGCTTAATATTTTCAAAGAGATCCCAAAATTGAAAATTTGTATTGTGTCATACTATGGCATAGATGAGAAAAAACATCTGTGTTATGTTTCAGGACTAGGGGAGACGTAGTAGGTACTCAAAGGTTTTTTTTAAAAGATGGTGTGGCCGCTTCGCAGGGTGATTCATATTCATGTATGCAAAATGTCAGCTTTATTGAGGCCTGTGTGCCGCAGCAGGTAGGGCATCTGACTACCATGCGAGAGGTCCCGGGTTCGAATCCCGGCTGGGGACAAAAAAAAGAAACCCAGGTCTTGGATGTTTGTGATGTCGCTGTTTCTGGTTCCCACGACACAGGGTATCCTAGTGTGGCGCCAGAAGCAATGTATGTTCCTGTATGTAAATGTTATGTTATGTTATGTTATGGAACTAATAGTCTCTGAGGCAGGCCGCGGACCGACAGACGGGACAGAAAGGCAGACGCAGACGGACGCACATGGCGAACGAAACTATAAAGGCGAAAGCCTAAAATAGTTTGTTGAGGTTTTGTATTTTTCTTATAACACGGTGTAAATTATACAGACCCGTGTCGACGACGCTACTGGCTCGTTTCTTGTGAATAAAATTTGTGTGATAATATATTTCGCATGTAGACAGACGGGTACAAGTTCAGTGTTTCAGGAATCTCCCGGATTATTCGACGAGTATTTATGGCAACCGTGGCTCGTTTAATAGGCTGTGGGCCGCTTTCTGAGTTGAGAATTTACGTTTCACTTAGTGAACACTAAGTAAATACTTAACAGTTGTTGCCGTCTCGTTAAATTTCTTAGAAAAGATCGTGACAGTACGTTACATAAGTATTTACTTAGTAAAAATTCTCAACTCAGAAACCGGCCCGCTAATCTGGCTCACTTTCATACCATCTAACAGGTGTTGCGCACACCAGTTCCATGCGGTCAATTAGTGTGCTATAAATCGTGCAACAGGCATTTTTGGATAGGTCATATTAATATAGTTTTACTGGGTGCACCTGCATTAATAAGAATCAGTGAGCACAAAAAATAATAATTTATTGCGACGTAACTATTAATTAAACTAAATTGGTATCTCAGTCGTAGTATTATAAAAATCTGCTTCATCTCGCGGTGAAGGCATAGTGCCTACAGACGACGCTCTTCGAAAAAGTACCTACCCCATAATTCTAAATTTAATTAGGTAGGTGCTCAAATCTTCGTAGATTTGAATATGTACATATGTAAAATTCTCTACAACGGCAGCGGGCGTTTGGACCGCAAAGAATTCTGCACCTGTATCGTTGAGAGCCTATATTCAGTGCTTCCAAGAAAAGTACAGAGCAGATGGAACTATATTATAGCTTTACTAGCTTTCGCCCGCGACTCCGTCCGCGTGGACTTTAGTTCAAAATGTTGCAACCCCGTTCACTCCCGTTAAGGGTTAAATTTAGAAAAACCGTGAAGCACGTGTTCAATCAATTGTGTTGAAGAGTATTTATTTCAAGTTTCAAGAAAATCTGACAACATTTTTTTATACCTCCATACAAACTTTAACACCGCCGTTTACCCCTTTAGGGGATGAATTTTCAAAAATCCTTTCTTAGTGCTCCCCTAGGCTCCCTAAGAAACTCCCATGCCAAATTTCAACCCCCTAGGTTCAGTAGTTTGGGCTCTGCGTTGATTCTAAGTCAGTCAGTCAGCTTCTCGTTTTATATATATAGATTTTGTTTCGGACACACATTAGACAGTTCATCTTTGCTATTCATATAGTAACTTTACTATTTTATGTAGTAGTACAGTAAAAGTGCAATGCTTACAGTTACGAAAGGACTTTGATTCAAAATGTAATGTACTTACCTTTAGGCTTCATTTATATTTCATACTTACTAGAACGTATGCCTGTGTAGTGTGCCCCTGATCGGTTGCCACACGTGACGTCACTATTCTAGACCACCGGTTACGAAATTCATCATTTCACTGTGTAAATATTTAAGAGATAAGAATTTACTAATCTTAATTCAGAAGCTGCCGTGTGTCAGTCCAGTGTTTATTACTTAAGGAAGGATTTTCTGTCATAAAAATAACTATTAGGCTCAGTTCAAAGTGAGTCGAAGCGTCGCGTCGCCAAGCGAAGCGTCACGTTTTTCAACTGTTCTAAATTCATCTCTATTTCTCTATCAATATGGTACGAATTTGTGTTGCGAAAACTTGAAAATAGTCAGCGACGCGCGTCTGCGCGCGCATGCGCGCGAATTCGCGCGTCTTCGCCTTCAACGGTCATTCGAATTCGCGCGTCTGCGCGCGTATTGTTTCGCGTCTTCACCTGCAAGGGTCGTCCGGTTCGCGCGTAGACGCGCGCATTCGCGCGAATTATTTCGCGTCGCGTCGCTTCGCTTCGCTTCGACTCTGCACCAGTGTGAATTGAGCCTTACAGTGACTGAGTGTTTTTGCAAACTTTTTTGCAAATTCGATCTGTCAATAAGATATTAATTGTTTTCCTCCGTGGCGATAGTGTTACTTTCGGAAAGCATGATTTTGCCTGTACACATACATTATCGTAACTATTTTTTATTTAATGCGAAGGCCTATTTGAAATTGGCTTGACCAATTTTGACAGATGTGACGTTTAACGGTCTAATGAAAGCTTTTGGCGTCTACATTACGTACCCTACAAAGCACTTGCTCTATATAAGCATGCTTTCGTGCCACTAATGAGCACGTGTGTCAGTACCATGATGCGATGAAATCGATTACAGCGCGAATCTGACCAAATTTAGTAGTCCCAAAGTATCTCGCACGAAGTAGGGTTTTTGTGCCTACTGCACTATTAAGCCGGGTCCGCTGCGCCATGTTACGCGTGTTACAAAAAACGTAACACGTAATTGTAATAAAAATGGGGCGTGGTATGACACGTTACGTGTTACATAACATTACGTTACGTGATACGTAACACGTAAAGTGTTAATACTACTCCCTATTTTTGTTTTATATACGTGTTACATTTTTTGTAACACGCGTAACATGGCGCAGCGGACCCGGCTTTATGGATTCGCGCTGTAATCGATTTCATCGCATTTCGGTATACACCCCTAGTTAAGATTATAATATAACGTTACGTGTCACAGGTAAACCATACGGCGGAGAAACCAATGTTTTTAGGGCTCCGCACCCAAAGAGTAAAACGCACCCTATTACTGAGACTCCGCTGTCCGTCCGTCCTTCTGTCATCAGGCTGTATCTCATGAACCGTGATAGTTACCGTGACAGTTGAAATTTTCACAGATTGAAATTAACACACAGAATAAAATAAATATTTAAGGGGGCTCCCATATAACAAACGTGATTTTATTGCTCGTTTTTCGCTCGATATTGATAACGCCAGCAGGTAGACGCTTGAAATTTTCCCAGTATATTTAGTTATATACCTACCTATTCACTTTAGAAATGAATAATTAAATTAAAATAAAACTGCTTAAACACACTTTAGGTGGGCACGCGTGGTGATTAAAGCTCTCTCTCTCTCTCTCTCTCTCTCTCTCGAAGGCCTGTGCCCTATAGTGGTACGTATAGAGGGTCTCGATTCTGTTAGTGCATTACAGTACGACCAGACACGATCGGGTCACGTGACGTGTCTTTTCAGGGTTAGTATCAGATGATCGTAAAGCCGGGTCCGCTGCGCCATGTTACGCGTGTTGCAAAAAATGTAACACGTTATTAAAACAAAATGGGGAGTGGAATTTACACTTTACGTGTTACGTAACACGTAACATAACGTTATGTAACACTTAACGTGTTATACCACGTCCCATTTTTATTATATTTACGTGTTACGCTTTTTGTAACACGCGTAACATGGCGCAGCAGACCCGGCTTAAAAGCAACTGGTCTACGGCATCAACTCGTCCTAAAATCATCTTGACAAAATTGCATCTAGACTAAAAAGTAAATCGTCTATGAAGCAGCTCGTCTATTCGACTTAAAATGTGATTGGTCTAAATAGTGGGTCGCTACATAAATTCATACGCCTAATGCGTTCCGTGCAAGTTGTGACATCATGAACTCTTAGACTGGTTGTAATACTGTTATAAAAAGGATTTACTTTAGAATTACCACGTTTATTTATGTTTTAACATGACCTCTCCGATTATATTACATAGCCTACATTAATTCCCGCACTATCCCAGAGGGGTAGGCAGAGACCAGGGGCTGCCACCTGCCACGATCCTGACTGATCACATTTCATCTTCATCAACATTCATTTAGTCATTGCATGCAGGGCGCCGGTTTCAGGTACGTTTTATGTTACCTTTGCTAATACATCCTCTATTTGGTCGAAGTCTGTCCGCCTGGGGCATTCTTTATAACCGGCCCTTCCATCCACATTCGCTCGGTACATTTGTTTCGTAGGCCATTCTTCCTTCATCCTCTCCACATGTCCAAACCAACAAAACATTCCTTTCTCAATTCTAGTCACTACTTACATCCATGTTTAGCCCGCAACGTGCTCTAATCAAACTACATATTGCGTATTCTGTCATTCAGAGTAACACCACATACACTTCTCAATGATTTGTTCGACAAGTTTCACAAAAGCATTTTTCATAGAAGCGAATTTTCACATCACGTTCTTTCTTGATCGCAAATTTTATTATTTGTCTTTTTTCATGTAACGATATTTCATAAAGCGTTTTATAATGTTCGCGTTGAATTTTTTCGCTTATTTTACCAGTAGATTCTTTTATCAATGGCATATATTCGCTAGTCAATTTTACGACTAAAATAAGAATATTGCCCCTGGAAGTCGGCGTAAATCAGTTTGTCATTTTTCTTTTCAGGAATATTACGATTAACCCCTCGTGCTTAGAGATAATTATTTAAAAAACTATTACCTATCAATGAACTAACACGGCGGCAATATTCTTATTTGAATCGTAGTTTTATATATTAGGTATTATTGTATAATACGCTAGTATTTATATATTAGTAAAATATCAACGTGTAAAAATTGTGATTTGAATAAAATAGACTACGAATATATGCGATTAAAAGAATCTACTGGTAAAATTAGTGAAAAAATTAAACGCAAACATTATGAAAAATCGCTACATGGAAAAAGACGAATAATAAAATTTGCGATCATGAAAGAGCGATGTGAAAATTCGCTACTAGGAAAAATAGCTTTTCTGAAATTTGTCGAACAAATTTTCTCAAGGACCTCATTTGTACAGCATTCATCATCATCATCATCATCATCAGGCTATATTAGTCCACTGCTGGACACAGCCCTCCCCTAATGAGCGCCATAACGCCCTGTCTTCAGCTTGCCGCATCCAGCATCTGCCTGCAGTCCTTCGCAGATCGTCATCCCACCTGGTTAGAGGGCGTCCTACACTACGTTTGCCGAGTCGCGGTCTCCACTCAAGAACACGTTTACCCCAGCGGTTGTCGGTTCTTCGCGAAATAATTATAGCCAGCCCACTGCCACTGCCACAGCATTCATTAAAACGATTATATTAAAACATATTAACTAAGGTCTCCATCTGTAATTATCTCAAAGTTCGATATTTCGTCTTAAGGATATATTGTAAGAGCTACTTACACAGGAGCAGGCAGTTTCCGGGCTGCCCGTGGTCCGCTTTTATGGATTATTTTTTTTACAAAAGGCTATCACCTCAGATCAAAATAAATTTGGCCAAGATCTTCTTTTAGGGCGTGTTTCTAGTAGGTTTTGTACCTATTAGGATTTTTTATTATGCAATTATTCTTAGTTTTTTCATACAGATCATCATCATCATCATCAGCCCCCTTAAATATTGATTTTATTCTGTTTTTTAGTATCTGTTGTTATAGCGGCAACAGAAATACATCTGCGAAAATGTTTACTATTACGGTTCATGAGAGGCAGCCTGCTGACACACGGACGGACGGACGGACACGGACAGGGGAGTCTCAGTAATAGGGTCCGTTTTACCCTTCGGATGCGGAACCCTAAAAACATTTACACAAACCCTTATTTTGGCGAATTTAAAAAAGCTGATCATTTGAAACAGCATCACTTTGAAAACTCGACTGCCTAATTGGTCTAGCGGTATCAGGTCTGATTACCATGCCGGAGGTCGTGGTTTTAATTTCTCCTGGTGTCCGCCGTACATTTGTACGCAAGGGCCGCAGTCTGGGTGTACCATGGCGATGGCGGTGATGTGCTTGCCAGGCTACCATAGCACAGGGTGCCAGGTTGGGACCAGGATAAGTAATTGTGTTGTGTAGAAGATGTTATAATTGTGGCTTGATCTCTATTAAAATTAGCTCGGTATTTGTATAGCCGATGCCGGCAACTGTTAGGTAGCTTATTAAAAAAGTTAATTGACTTTTAGTCACAACATTAGCATATAAATATGTGGTTTAATTTTGAGAGTGTGAAGTATTGTTGTAAAGATAATGTCTGTGAAGATGAACCAAGCGGCTGAGCGCGCCGTGCAGCGGGGGCAGGCCGGCCGCGCCCAATCCCTTGTCGATTTATCGCGCGCGAGATAGGGATCATGCTACCAGCGCTGGCCACATAATAATATATACTTAACATCAATTCTATACGACTAAGTTGCTATAATAATTTGCGTGGCGAATCCGCGTGTCGGTACTGGGCATTCGAATAACGCAAAGGTTACCTTCGAGGTTACCTTCCATCGTGGTGATAACTCACTTCCTGAGCTCGTCTCAGGAATAAAAACAAAAAAATTTCATGGTTTGTTTTCACAGTTAATTAAGTACCTAGTTCAAATACGCGCCATTAAGTTTCGACCAAAAGCTCAGTATTGTTTTTATAGCGCGCATTTCCCAACACGCATGGACATGATTTCCAAAAACTTGTGATCTGTTTAACTCTCTTATCGTACTACTAATTAAACACTTCATCAGAAAAAAATAACTGGCAATCCTGTACAAAACACAGAAGTTAATACAAAAATACTCATCAATTAGTTAATCGGAAACTTAGTTTTATAAGTTCTTGAACGGACGTTGTTTACCAACGTGCTTCATGAATAACAATTTTTAAAAGTAACGATATTTACATTTGCATAAAAAAAATACTTCAATGAATATGAAAGAAAATCAATCTGCATGAGCCACTCACATATTGTTTTTCAATTTAGTATACATTTAAGTTTGCCATTATGCATTCATTCAAACGGTAAGCTGATTTGGATGCAGTTTTTCGCAGATCTCGATAAAAATATCTTGGGTGTTTGATCAATCTATGAACTAAATTCAATCCAAATCAATAGAACTAAGAAGAATGAAGAACTAAGAAGAACCTACTAAGAATGCCCATTTCATATAACACAAAAAATCTTGTAGACAAAATATTGTAACTGACGTGTTTCAGGATGAAAATACTTTTGAGGTGACCCTGCGCAGGTGTGGCGTACTGAATGGATTTTAATAACCTAAAAACTGTTTCGTCGATGTCAATAATTTGACCACTTGCAATAAAGTCTAAAATTATCAATATGTTTTTAAATTATAATGCGTTTTGTGATAGTGGGGATAATTTAAGCAGCCTGTATGCGTCCCGCCATCGCCAGAGGCACCGGCCTTCTGTCAGCACGCCTGCGCCTGCCCGCCGCGACAATCTAAAAATACCTATATTAAACATGTTATGCGTTTTTTTGTTGTAACTCAGCTTATTATTTACGCTACATACGCCCCGAATATTTTATTTGAACCTAAGCATCACACATTGATGGATCTCTCTAGACGTAGGCACTAATTTCATTAGGCCGTATTCATCCACAGCTCAAGGCACGCTGCGCCTTCCTGTCCCGGCGATCCGTTTTCAGCCGCTGGCAGCGAGGCGATGCCATAACAATATAGTCTATATTCTTCAGAGCCTGGCTCCAGTGAGCTGCGGGCCCCTGCGCTGCGGTTGCCAAAGCATTATCTACTAATGTAATTGACTTAAATCTATGTTGATGTTTTATTTCTTCAATAGTCTGTCGCCGTAACACATACCTACCTACTCTGTAAATAAGTACGTGAAATTATTAGTAACATTTTTCTGAACTCAAAACTCTATAATAACTTCAATTCACCACGAAGGATAGGTAAGTATCTAAGGTGCGGAGTTTGTTACCGTTTATCTGCCCAGAAACGCATAGGTAACTACTTAAAAAAAAGATTGGTCATTCGATTTTCTTTTAGAGATCACATTTTTTCATAAAATACTCCCGATATCGTTGTGTTCCACAATGAGCCACAACTAAATGCAGTATGTCAGAAATAACGATTCAGCATAGTTATCGCATCGCATCTTAGGACGTTCTAGTATTAAGAAAAAAAAAAACAGGCTAGCCGATTTAGGGCCGAGGGTACAAGGGGCTGGCTCTGCCTTAGAATGCAGGAGAGAGGCGCGTTATTGCCGCGTTAGACCGGGATGCAGAGCGTCGGATATTACAGCAACTTACTCGTAGTGACGCATGCAAATGACGTCCACGAACCGCAATAAATAAGTACGTGGATTGGATGGACAACTGGCAGCACTGCGCCTCGTGTCGGCGGCGAGTGCCGATGTGTGTGCTCTGTTGTGCTGTATGTGTGTTTGGGTGTAGCTATGATCATATGCCATTAATTTGACAGGACTCTATTTGTTTTATGTTTTGAATAATGCGATTTCTTCGTAAAATAGCATTTATTAAATAATTTTCACATAAAGATAACATACAAAAATTATAAATAAGTAGGCAATAAAAATATGAAGAAAATTCTGCCACACCTACTGGGTAGGTACTTATAGATTAGGTGAAACATACAACACATTTTTTTTACAATTCCGTGCAATTAAATTTAAAATCATTGTAACGTTAAACTATAAAAAAACATTCAATTCGGATTTGTACTTGCAGAAAACATTAGGGCACCAACACCAGCAGTGATTGTCAGACTATAGAAACGGGCAAGGCAAGTGCGCGTTCACTATTGCAGAGAGCGACACGCGGACTGAGCTATGTTTCTTTGTGACAACAACGGAAAGAACGGAGCGGCCGCGGCGTGGTCGCGGGGCGGCGCGGTCGTGGTCGCGGGGGCGGTCGCGGTCGCGGGCGCGGGCGCGGTCGGACACTGAGAGCGCGGCGCGGGCGTTAGTCGGGCGGTTAGCGCGCGGGTTAGAGGGAGCGGTGCATCTTAATAAAGCTAACATACATCAGTGGACAACACATACAAATATTACATGCTTAACAAATACCAAACACAGGGGACTGTTGCAAATAACGTTTTTAACATTTCAATGACCAAAGGTGTGGTCAAGACAATGGAAGAATTGCAGACGATTATGTTATCGAAGACAACCACTGCAACCGGCATTGGTATCGCTGTAGGTAATGTCCACTGACCACCTCTATTAGATAGAGATCCGATTCGAAGCAAGTCCTGGATTCGAATGTTCTTTTAGAAGTGGCTGGATATTAAGTTTTTATTGTCTAGAAATCACTGAGATCAAAGTAAATCATGGTCAGATCTCAAAACAAACAAAGCGTAAAATTAACTTTTCCAATTACTTGTTAATAAGGCAAAAATACGTAAACCATTATACTTAGGCACAGGTTTAAGTACAAAGAGAGTATTGGGTGAAAAATACATGAGACTCTTCGTCACAGGACGCGCTGCTGATGGTTGCGCAAATTTACACCGGCCCTGAAGATATAGTACATCGTTTAGTAGACATCGTAGCGGTAGAAGCAAAACAAAACAGTCGTATAATGTTTCGTGTCGTGTTAATTACAATGTTTGTCTGTTACGTGTGGTGGCGCCCGCCCGCAGGCGGCGGGCGGGGGCGGGGCGCGGGTGGCGCGGGGGGCGCGGGGGCGCGGGACGCGGGCCGGCCCTGCGCCGGCGACGCTGCTACACAAAAAGCTCAATGTACAGCAATGTTAGATGCGGAAATTTTCGCTCAAGTCGAACTACTGAGTTAAGTTACAGCGGAGTCCAAGTTCTATCTGTGGATGTTAGCGTCTGCGTCCAGTGTCGGGCCGCGCGGAATTAATCGGCCGAGTACGTCATTGCGGCCACCGCTACGATTTTTACGAACATTTCATAGTAAACCGGCCAAGTTTAGTAATAAACGTAGTTTTCACCCGATCTCATTGTTGTACAGAGTTTGAAACAAAGAAACACTACATTAATAGATTATTATGATTGGTGCGCGACGCGAGCTCGCTGCCTGTATCTACGTCTTACTTTTGACGACTAGCTTAGCCGAGGAGTGGACCTGGCCCGCGGCGCTGGTGACGCGCACCGTGAACTCGCCCGAGTCCTCCTCGAACGTGCTGGCGATCAGCAGCACGGCGCTGCTGCCCTCGTGCAGCATCTGCGGCAAAGCGGGCTCGGTCAGGCTCGGTCAGGCTCGCCCGACAGGGCGTCCACCTTCATTGCTCACCCGTACATTATACACATTCCAATGGAAGTGGAAACGGTACGGATTTACATATAAAACTTGCATCGTCACAGGTTACATTATCTCAAGTTTGAATATAAAAATGGATTCAAAGATGACAACTGTGTGCCAAGATGTAAGATAACTACATTTACCTTTCTATTTTTAGCGTGGAAGGCAATCAATTGGCAGTGCATGTTAAATCAGGTTGTGCCGGCGGCGGCGGGCGAACTCTACTGACCTGGAAGTCGGGCGTCTGCGGGATGAGCGCGCCCTCGCGCAGCCACTGCACTTGCGGCTTGTGCGCGGCCGAGATGGTGGTGCGGAACTGCGCGGGCTGCCCCTCCAGCACGGTGACGTCACGCAGCGGCGTGAGCTGCGGCAGCGGGCCGGCCGCCGGCGCCGGGGGCTGCACGCGCAGCCGCGCCGCCGCCGCCACGCGCCCGCCCGGGCTGCGCGCCACGCACCGGTACTCGCCCTCGTCCTCGGGGAACGCCTCCGAGATGCGCAGCGTGTACTCGTCGCCGGCGCGCGACATCTGGAAGTACTTGGAGGGCTTGATGGGCTGCTCGCCCTTGTGCCACTGCACGGTGGGCGTCGGCTTGCCGGCGATCTTGCAGCTGAACTCGACGGCCTGGCCCTCGGTGACGACGCGGTCCTGCAGCGGCGCGAGCAGCGCGGGCGCGGCGCCGGCGCCGCCGGGCCGCGGCGCGCCGGGCTCGGCGGCGGCCCGCCCCGGCGTATCCACGAGGCAGTCGGCGTCGCAGCGCGCCTCGCCCGCGCCGTTGATGGCAACGCACTCGTAGCGGCCGCCGTCCGCGGGGAACGCCTCCAGTATGAGCAGCGTGTGCGTGTCGTCCTCGTCCAGCAACTTGTGCCGGATGTCGGGTTGCACCTTCTCGCCGTCCTTGAGCCAGTACACGTCGACGGGCTTGGAGCCGGTGACCCGGGCGTCGAAGCGCGCCAGCTGGCCGGCGGCCACGCGGCAGCTCTGCAGCGTGCGCGTGAAGCTGGGCGGCGCCGCGGCCCCCCCGCGCCCCGCGCGCCGCCGCTCCTCGACCACCAGGTTGGCGCTGCACTTGGCCGAGCCGCCGCGGTTTTCGGCAACGGCCGCGAACACGGCCGAGTCCTCGACGAACACCTGGCGGATCAGGAGCACGGACTTGGTGCCGAAGGTGTGTATCTGGAAGTCGGGTGAGTTGTTGATGGGGAAGTTCTCGCGGTACCACTTGACGGTGGGCAGCGGGTCGCCGTCGAACTCGACCTCGAAGCGCGCCGGCTCCTGCTCGAGCGCGCGACACGGCTGCATCTTGCGCGTGAACACGGGCGGGCGGCTGGGCTTGCCGCCGCCGGGCCGCTGCACCACGCGCTCCGTCGTCTGCGCCTTGTGCTCCATCTCCGTTGTCTCGGTGGAGGTGATCTTGCGCGTGATCTCCGTGTCGCCCACCACCTCCTTCTGCACTTGCTTCTGTTGCGCCACGTGCACCTCCTTGCCGTGCACCGTGGACTCTGACGGAGACGGGATCTTTGGTTTCTTGACCACCTTTTTCTGGATTTGTTGGGTCTTCGACTGTTCAGTCTCTTCGGTCGTTTGTTCTCTGCAGCAATAATGACAAACTCATGATCAGTCATGTAAATTGTATGTTAATTTTTAAGAAAAAAATCCCTAATATTTTGAAAAAATTAAAAGATGTTTATTGATTTCTCAAAACGGAGCATGACACCCGCTAGTGGGCGCTAAGACCTTTTGCGTTGAAAAACAATTTAATTTCTACCAATAAATATAATTTCAAGCACTCATCACAACCTATACAAACGACTACGAGTATAACGCAAGTTTATATAATTTGCAAGAGTTACTTTCGAGATGCACGATAGGTATAGGGTAAATAAAAAGAAGTTGGAGGATTTTATCTGCGATTTTACCTACCGAAATACAAAATTTTAGTAGGTAAGCTATCCAAAGTATCTAGTTATATTAAGTCTCTTAACAACCAAGTACACATGAACCGCTAGGGAGTTTTGCATCGACTCACAGGGTGTCCTCGTACTTTTGCGCCATGCCCTTGGCGACGGAGCTGGCCACGATCTTCTCGCCGGGGATGGCGAACTGGTGCGACTCCTCGCGCAGGCGGCTCTCCTTCACCACCTGCTCGTTCTCGAGCTCCTGCAGCCGGCTGTAGTACTCCTCGCTCTTCTTGGCCTTGACGCTGCGCTGCCACTCGGTGTCGGGCTCGCGCGCGCGCGGCTTGTGCGCCGCCCCCGCCCCCGCCGCCCCCGCGCGCTCGCGCGTGCGCTCCTCCAGCGTGCGTTCCAGCTCGGTGTCCTCGCGCTGGTACTGCGTGCCCTCGTCGTACCACGCTGCGGCAGTGAACACGGGTTACTGGCGGCTCTCAAGCGACTAACCGATATAGCATTGACACGTACCTCTGGCAGCCGCCGCAAAGCCGGAAGAAGCAGGCAAGCCGCACACCATCTCAGACAGGTGGAAGGGTTGCGAGGGGGCGGTATGTGCTAAGCTTGGTGTGTGCGTGAATGCGAGGTGGCGCCGAGGCAGCGCAAATTGCCAGAGCACAAAGTGAACAGTGGTGAAAAATCAAAGTGTGTAAGCATAGTACAGTGCGAAATTATAATAAAACAGTGGTGGTAGTGGTACACGTTAAGATGTCAACCAATGCTACAGAGTGAAGAGGCAAACTAAACGCGACTATTTGTTTCATTTTTGAAATACAATATAGGCATTGACCATAAAACACGTAGTAGTCGTTCTTGTAGGGGCGTTCTACCCATCATTACAAAGGATAACTACAAAAATATTAATGTGGATGAATGACGATCATTGAGTGATCGTCATTCATTCGTCAGGTCGTTTTATTTTTATATTGAATATGATTTTTTGTCTGATTCGGCCCACATTCGTCCACTGCTAGACATAGAACTTCCCCATTAACGCCACTTCTTGTGTGTCCATAACTTAAAATTCTTAAAATATTTATTTAAGTAGTTTGGCTAGGTGACACGTTGAACATTTATATTCTTGGATGGGTAGAAGAGCCCGTAAGGCGCGCCTTCACTCTGTAGGGCGAGGCGCGTAGGGCGCGCAGGGCGCGGAGGGCGCGGAGGGCGCGGACACTCACGTCGGGGCGCGTTCTTGAGCACGCCGCGGTAGTCGTCGTGCCGCGGGATCACCTTGAGCTCGGTGCTGGCCACGGCCTCGCCGGCCGAGCTGCGCGCCACCACCTCCACCTTGCCCGTGTCGTACTGCCGCGTCTTCGGGATGTCCAGGTGGTACATGCCGTCGTACGTCAGCTTGTACCGCGACCCCTGCAACATCCCACGCCGACACATTGCTCATGCTCCCCTCTCGACATTATGCCCTATGCGACGTTCGCCGGATCGATGTCGGTGACACTCCGGAACGGAACTTTTAAAGATTTTAAAGGTTTAAACACAAATTGAAAACACGTGCCGTTTCTATAGTTTTTTATCTACAATTTTACATTTAAACAACACGTTTGTTACTGAAATTGACCTAAGAATGTGATTGTAGTGAATTTTGACCACGCTCTACGCAAAATTATGCGAAACGGGTATGTTCATAATGTCAAAGTTGTGTTGTGCATTTTTGACATAAAACTATTTTTTAATTAACTTTTTATTTAAATAAAGAATGAATTGGAGCCAAAAGGCGCTGCCGTCGCACATACGAGGACTCCATCCCCACCCACCATTCACTACACAATCGCGAGCCGAGCCCCGAGCCGTACCCATTCGTGGACAAATTCGTCATCGCCCACACACTACACGAGCACCGATCTGCTTACTACTTTATTTCCAGACGACAGATTTGTCTGCGGACTTGTCGCCAGCGATAAATTCGGCGGATGGGCGCGCCTGCGAATGCCTTAGCCTTAAACGTCATTGGAAAGGGACGTTATTAGTGCGGGCAAGGCGGGGCTCGAGGCGCGGGGCGCAGGGAGCGGGGAGCGGGGAGCGGGGACTCACGTTGACGATGGTGTTGCCGTTGAGCAGCCACATGACGCGCGGCTTGGGGTGTCCGGTGACGCGGCAGCAGAAGCGCGCCCACTCGCCCTCCTCCACGGTGGCGGGGTCGGGCCGCGACACGAACACGGGCGCGCAGCGCGCGCGCACGTCCTCCGGCGGCGCCTCGCGCACCCTGCGCACACAACGCCACGGTCACTACACCGACATCGACACACGCACAACAACAACGAATAGCATGTATGTACTTGTACATATAGCTGGTGTCATCGCACCTGTCTTCTCCAATTTTACTTTATTTTGATTATTGTAGGTAATCAAAATTCAATTTCAATTTCATAATCACAGGGCCTGGCTATGAGGGAGGCCTATGTTCTGCAGTGAGCGTCAAATGGCTGATGATGACAATTATGATATTAATTATGATTACATTAATAGACATAATTAAATAGGTATCCTTTTGTTTTGAATGTTTACAGCGCACGAAGGTATATTGAACACAAGAACCTTTATTACGTCCATGATTGAACACGACTAAAGTCCGTTTTTTAATTAGATGCAAAAAAAGATGACGCGGTGTTACCGCTATAAAATATTTAGGTTTACTCGGTAGATTTTTTTTACCGTGAATAGAAGACTCGTGTGAGCAAAATCCTTATCACATCAAAGACATTAAAGTTTAATTCCTCATAAGAGCAAAGTCTAAAAAAAACACCTTTGCATTGAACTAAAAAACCGACTTCAGACGGTAGTACCGAAGACATAGTGTGCGTGCGGGTACTTACACCTGCCAGGAGGCTTCCATCTCGCGGATCTTGTCGATGCTCTTCATGTGCTTGGGCAGCTGCGAGTCGTAGACGATGCCGGGCCGGCCGGCCGCCGCCACGTGCGCGCGCGTCTCGTCCGACCCGTACAGGTTGGTGGCGCGGCACACGTACTCGCCCGAGTCCTCCGGGTACACCCACCCGAACAACATCGCCACGTACCCGAAGTCGTAGATCGGTGTGAAACGGTTCTCTGAGGACAATCACCGCGTCGTCTCGTTACCACTGCTACACTATTGTAACTACATAGGCATAAAATGTGGTAACTATCCTGACTTTTCCATAAAAAGGACTGGCTGCGTTCGACACTGAAGAAAACGGTACATAAAGGCAGAGTGCGTGATGACTCACTGTGCAGCAGCGGTTTGCCGTTGAAGAACCACTCGACCTTCATGTTGGGGTCACCGACGGGCGCCAGCTGGCACTCGAACTTGGTGGCCTCCATCTCCACCAGCTGTGTCTGACTCTGGATCTGTGTCACGAACCGCGGTGGCTGCTTCTTGTCCGCGTCGTAAAGGTCGTCCTCCGTTAGGTGGATTTCAGACGTATACTTCTTTATAGTCGCTTCCATCTGAGTCAGCGCTTCAGATTTCTTCATGCCGCGCGGTACCTGGTTCTGCAGTATGATGTCTGGTAATTCTGAAATATCAATGACGTGAAATAAAACTAGTGTCCGTAGTGTTCACTATGAAAATATGTAACTGTACTACTTACGTTTGCAAGAAACGGTGGCCTTGGTGAAATCTTCGCCGAAGTCGTTGACGGCGCGGCACACGTATTCGCCTGAATCCTCGGCGTACACGTAGAGGATGTCGAGCGAGACGAAGCCCATATCAGAGACGGTGCGGTAGCGGTGGCCCGATGGAAGCAGTTTACCGTTGCGGTACCATTCCACGCGCAGTTTAGGGTCCTCCTTGGGCTCGACACGGCACTCGAATCGAACGCCCTCCGACTCTTCAACGGTGTGTGACTGGATCTGCGTGATGAATTTGGGAGGAGCACGCACCGTCGGCTCGTCCTTCGGTGCCTCGGTCGCGCGCCCTCGCTCCAGCTCCTTGATCTTTTCGCCGCTCATACCCTGCGGTAGCTGCGAGTCTAGCACGATGTCACGTTTAGCACTGCACGTGACCTTGGCTGTGGTGGTGGCCGAGCCCCAGCGGTTGGTGGCTCGGCAGGTGTACTCGCCCGAGTCGCGCGCGTATATGTAGTCCACGTCCAAGGCGATGAAACCGAAATCGTTGAGCATGTGCACGCGCGAACCGGTCGCGAACGGCCGGCCGTTGTGGAACCAGTCGATCCTCATGGTTGAATCGCCTACCGGCTCCACGCGGCAGTCGAAGTGAATGGGGCCGCCCTCGGGCACGTCCAAGTTGTCCTTGAGCTCGACGGTGAATCTTGGCGGATTAGGCTGCTCGTCCTCGAGCGGCACCTCCTCACGCTTGTGCAGTGTCTCTTCCAGCTTTTGGATGCTCTCGGTGCCAGACTTGAAGTGTGAGGGCAGTTGCGGTTCAAGCACTATGCCCTGGCGGCCCTTCACTTGCAAGCGGCACGAGACTGAGGCCTCGCCGTGCCGGTTGGTGGCCTTGCACGTGTACAGCCCACCGTCCCGCTGGTATACACCGCCCACCTCCAGGATCACGAAGCCGAAGTCATTGATTGTCTTAAACCGCGACCCGGTGAGCAGAGGCTTGCCATTGTGGAACCACTCGACACGCATGCTGGAGTCGTTGATGGGCAGCAGGCGACATTCGAAATGTGCTGACGAGTTTTCCTGCAGCACTAGGTCGGCTGGCGTGGTGGTAAACTCTGGCGGCATACCGCTTTCCTCCTCAGGCGCGGGCGCGGCGTGCGCTCCACTGTAACCTTCCAGGGCCGCGATTTTGTCGATGGTGCCTTCCATACCCTTGGGTAGCTGTGACTCCAGGATGATATTCCGCTTTCCTTGCACCTTCATGGTCGCCGTGGTGACGGCTTCGCCGTACTGGTTATATGCTCTGCACGAGTATTCACCGGAGTCCTCTGGGTACGTCGGCGCGATCTCCAAGATCACAAAGCCAAAGTCGCAGAAGGTCCGGAATCGTGATCCCGCTTTAAGGGACTTCCCATTCCAATACCACTCCACCTAGAATATAAACCAAAAAGTTATGACTAGTCGGCTTAATGTTTCGTTGGTGTTATGCATAATAATATGTGTTTAATTACTCGAAGAACACAAAAAAAGACTCGAAGAAAAAGACACTAACAACTCGTTCGGTTGGAAAACCTGAACGATGCACAAAAAATTTTGCCTTCTGTTAAGCGTCCACACGGAAGCGGTAACACTACCTTGAGGTTGGGGTCGTCTGTGGGGGTAAGACGCGCCTCGAAGTGCGCGTTCTCTCCCTCGCGCAGGCCGTCCAGGTTAGCGAGCGGCGCGGTGAACACAGGCGCGCGGCCGCGCTCCTCCGTTACGCGCGTCTCGCGCTGCCGCACCATCGAATCCTCCAGAGTTTGCAGCTTCTCCAGCCCTCCTTCCATGCCCTGTCGTAAACCGATTTCATTCATTGATGATTAAAGTTGATGATGAAAGTTGACGAGGTTTCTGAATATACTTTTTTCTAAAGAGAAATATTATCATATTATAATACCCTGAACCTGAACCTGTAATTGGCTTTCTGTATCCCTACACTATATTATATTTTATTGTAATAGCTGTTGGTTCACAATAGATCTCTAAACAAATAAAAATAAATAAATAAATAATTATTTTGCATGCAGCCACTTGAGAGAATAGTAGGTAGATTAGATTAATCTAGTGATATACTAACCCGCGGGAGTTGCGAGTCCAAGATTAAATTCTCCTTCGATGTGCATTTTAGCGTAGCCTTAGTCGTATCTCTGCCTAGCTTATTAGTAGCCACGCATTCGTAGACACCAGAATTCTCTTCGTAGCAATACAGTATATCCAATATGACGATGCCAAAGTCGTGGAAGGTCCTGTAGCGGTGGCCGTGCGGCAGTTTCTTGCCGTTGTAGAGCCACTCGACCTTGAGGTCGGGGTCGTCGACGGGCACGAGGCGCGCCTCGAAGTGCGCGCTCTGGCCCTCGGCCAGCTTGGGCACGTCCTGCAGCTGCGTGAGGAAGCGCGGCGGCTGCGCGGCGCCGGCGCCGGGCGACGGCGGCGCGGCGGGCGCCGCCTCCAGCTCGCGGATCCGGGCCAGCGAGTCGGGCTGCAAGCTCTCGCCGAACACGCCGCCGCGCCCGTAGCACGACACGCTCGCCTTCGTAAAGTCCTCGCCGTACTTGTTGTAAGCGCGGCACACGTACTCGCCCGAGTCGTGGTTCTGCGTGTACGCAATATCCATCACTACAAAGCCAAAGTCCGACACGGTCTTGATCCGGTTGGAGTGACGCAGCGGTTGTCCGTTGTGATACCACTCGATTACCATATCGGGGTCGTCGACAGGCACCACGGTGCACTCAAAGTGCGCCGACTGGCCGTCTTTGAGGCCGGAGATATTTTGTATCTGTGAGGTGAATCGCGGCTTCTGGCCCTTGCTACGGTCCACACACTCCAGCCGCGCGCTGATCTCGGCCTGGCCCCACCTGTTGGTTGCACGGCAAGTGTACTCGCCAGAGTCTGTAGTCTTTGTTCCGAGGATTTCAAGAACGACCATTCCGAAGGCATAAACTGTGCGTATGCGGTGACTTGCCTCGATGCTTTTACCGTTGTAGAACCACTCGATCACCATACTCTGGTCTCCTGTGGGTATCAAAGAGGCCTCATAATGAGCTATTTGACCTTCGGTAATATCGGCAATGTCTTTGAAGACTGTCGTGAACTCAGGCGCGCGGCCGATATCATCTTCCGGCTTCTGGCCAGGTTCGCGGCGTAGAGAATCCTCGAGGTTCTGGATCTTCTCGAGTCCCTCGGTGCCCTTAGGGTGTTGGGTTCTCTCGATAAGATTTTCTTTGCTGGAACAGTAGACAGTGGATGAAGTGAACGCTTCGCCCTTTTTGTTGTACGCTTTGCAAGTGTAAATGCCGCTGTCGCGTTCATACACGTCTGTTACATCTAATGTCACGAAACCAAAATCGCTTGTCAATTTAAACCTGGAGCCTTGCTCTAACACTTTTCCGTTGAAGTACCACTCGATCTTGAGGTTTGGATCGTTTTTGGGTTCCACCTGACCTTCGAAGTGTAGAGCTTGGCCTTCTACTAGTTGATGTTCGGCAGCGATCGGTACCACCCATTCTGGTACAGGAAAGTCAGCTTCAGGAAGGGATGACTTCCGCTGCTTGGAGGCCCGTAATTCCTCCGCCTGCTCGAGTGCCTCCAGGCCAGCCTGACCCTGTGGGTGCTGCGTGTCGCGGTGGATGTGCAAGTCACCGGCGCAGCGCAAGGAGCCCGTTGTCGTTGCCGATCCCTTGCTGTTGGTTGCCTTGCAGGTGTACATGCCCGAGTCCTCTTCGTACGTGTGCACGATGTCGAGCGCCACGTAACCAAAATCGTGTGTGCTCTTGTAGCGGGAGCCAGTCGGCAGCGGCTTATTATTGAAGAACCACTCCACCCGTAGCGTGGGGTCACGGGACGGTTCCACGTTGCACTCGAAGTGCACGTTGTCACCTTCTTTACACAGGATGTTGTTCAGGTGTGAGATGAACACCGGCATCTCGTAAACCGGTTCCTGGCTCTCAGGTTTGCCGGCTTTCGGTTGCTCCAAAGCGCCTATCCTTTCCAAAGACTCTGGATGCAATGAGTCACCGAGTAGCCAATGTCGGTCTTCGATCTTTATAGAAGCTGTGGATACGGCTTCACCCATTAAGTTCGTAGCTCTGCACGTGTATATGCCGGAATCGTCGATCCTCAGCCCATTAATAGATAAAGTGACTAGGCCAAAATCAAATGTGCTCTTGAGGCGAGAACCTGTCGTCAGAGTTACTCCGTTCTTGAACCACTCTATCTTGAGGTTAGGGTCAGTGCGCGGCTCAACCTGCGCTTCCAAGTACACGTGCTGGCCTTCCACCAGCTTATCGAAGCTGGAGAGGTGAGTGGTGAAGATGGGTGCCTGTTGCGCGCCAGTGTCCACGAACATATCAGGCACCTTGTTCATGGCGGCCTCCTTTAGCTGGATCTGCTCCCATGATTCGGGTCGCAGTGCCTGGTCCGCGATTGTAGACTTGTTCTTTACTTTAAGTGCTGCCGACGAGACTGTGCTGCCGGCTCGGTTGATGGCCTTGCACATGTACAGGCCGGCGTCTTCCGTCGTGACAGAGTTTATATCGAGGGTCACGAAGCCGAAGTCGTGATTTGTGCGGAATCTTGAACCTGTAAAACGAAGTAGATAATTAATTAAATTACAAGTAATTTTATTCATTAAGATTTAAACCTGCTTATCACACGTTGCTTCCGAGAGGAAAATTGTGAAATCATTCATCTCAAACTTACCCATCTTGAGCTCAACGCCGTTGATGTACCACTCGAGACGCAGCGTGGGGTCGCCGACGGGCACGACGCGCGCCTCGTAGTGCGCGTGCTGGCCCTCCCACAGTTCGGTCGGCCCACTGAGAGCCTGCGTGAAAATTGGTTTCTCAAACTCGCGCTCGGCAGGCTCGGCGCGCGGCGCCGCGGCCTGCTCCAGCCGCTGGATCTGCTTCATGCCCTCGGGATGCTGCGTGTCCATTTGAATCGCCGCCTTGGCTGTAGGGCAATCGCATTGTCAATTAATCACAACTTTAAATCACAACTTTATCATCACCTACTTTTGTTTGTTCCATTTTGTTTTCGTACTTTAAAACTAAATGGTCGTTGTTTGAAGTAGTGTAAAAGTAATCTCAGAATGATAGGTAGAAAACCTATGTCTTTGACGCATAACTTTCAAGAGCACGCATATACAACTATTTAGTTAGATAGTGTAATAAATGTTCGATATAAACTCACTGGAGACCCGCATGGCGGCAGTGGTCACGGCCTCGCCAAGGCAGTTGGCGGCGCGGCACATGTAGACGCCGTCGTCGTCGCCGCGCACGTGCGAGATGCTCATCGACACGCAGCCGAAGTCGTGTGTTTGCTTGATGCGCGAGCTGTCTTCGATCAGCTTCTCGTTGCGATACCATTCCACCTTGAGCGTGGGGTCGCCCACCGGAATGAGACGGCAGTCGAAGTGCGCCGTTTGACCCTCCTGGATGTGGTCGATGTTCTGCAGCGGCTGCGTAAACACGGGCCGCTGCCGCGTCACTGGCTCCGGTACCTCGGGCCGCTTGAACGGCTCGTGTAACTCCAGTTCCCGTATTTTTTCTAGACCTTCGGGGCGCTGTGATTCCATTATAATACTGCCTTTTGCGGTTACGTTCATCGATATTGATGATGTGCACTGTCCGAGTGCGTTGACAGCCTTCACCGAGTATTCGCCGGCGTCTTCTGCGACGCAGTGCTGAATATCTAATGACACGTAACCAAAATCAAAAGTGATATGGAACCGCGACGCGGATTGCAGGGCTTTCCCGTTGTGGTAGAACTCGATGCGCAGGTTGGCGTCGTGCACGGGCTCGACCTGGCACTCTAGATGCGCGGTCTGGCCCTCGAGCACGTTGGCGGGCCCGCGCAGCTCGGACACGAACCGCGGCGGCGCGGACGGCGGCTCCGCCACCTCCAGCCGCGTGCTGTGCCCCTGCGCCTCCAGCTGCCGGATCTTTTCCAACCCATTGGGATGCTGCGTATCCAGAATTATACTTCTGTGCCCTACGACCAAACAAGTTTTGTTTTCAGCAACGAGCATATATTTTTTGCACACACATAAATATATAAATTTTTTTGTAACATACCTGCAACCTTGACGGTGCACGTGTTGACGGCTTCGCCGAGTTTGTTGGTAGCCTTGCACATGTAGGTGCCAGAGTCCTCGGCGTAAGTGTACAGGATGTCGAGCGCCACGTAACCGAAGTCGTGCGTGGTACGGTAGCGGTGGCCGGCGCGGATGACCTTCCCGTTAAGGAACCACTCGATGCGGAGGTCGGGGTCGTGCACCGGCTCGACGCGGCACTCCAGGTGTGCGCGGTCGCCCTCGCGCAGGTGCTCCAGATTGCTGAGCGCCGTCAGGAACACGGGCCGCTGCCCTGCCGCCTCCTGCTCCTCAGCCTTAGGCCGTTCGTATCGCTCCAGCTCCTGGATTTTCTTCAGTCTCTGTTCATCTAGCGTGTCTAGATACAGACCTGATTTAGCTGCAAGGGAAATATATCATGTATATAATTTAAAAAAAAATAGAATTCAATAAATTACTCGTACTATCAAGGGAGCGTCCCATAGGTACAGGAAATGTAGTTTTCAAAATAGTTCTTAAAATTCGATTCACTTCATGTAATTACATGGCGTCTCGCAGGTGAATAAAATATGTTCGATGGTGTAAATGAAAATAATAGATTATTATATAATAGTATAGGTGAGCTAGCACTTACATAGGTCGAGTTTAATTCAAAGTGTTTTTTATTCCGGACCAAGAAAAGGAATTGGCTCTGAGAGTTAAATTCATTTTACCATTTATAGCACCAGCGAGCAGATATCTATTATAGAATTTACCGTCGACTCTAACGGAGCATGTGGTGACGGCTTCTCCAACAGCGTTAGTGGCCTTGCACATGTAGGTGCCCGTGTCCTCGGCGTACGCGTAGAGGATGTCGAGCGCCACGTAGCCGAAGTCGTAGGTGGTCTTGAAGCGGTGGCCCTGGGGCACGGGCCGGCCGTTGCAGTGCCACTCCACGCGCATAGTGGGGTCGTTGATGGGCGTGAGCGTGGCCTCCAGGTGCACGGGCCGGCCCTCCCCCGCCTGGCTGCTCTTCAGCCCCTTGCCGAACTGCGGCCTCTCGGCCACGAAGCTCTCGTCGCGCACCACGCGCCGGTTGCGACTGTCGTCTTCCAGATACTGGATTTTCTCCAAAGCGCTCTCGTGCTGAGTATCTCTGATGATTGATTCTTTAGCTGCAATTAACATAAGTGTATTATGTACGAGTATATTAAGCTGCACCACATTTATGAAACAACCGATACGGCTACGAAGAGTCAGCTACAAATTAAATACTTTAGATAGCTTTAGACCATTTTCTGGAATGGAATGGAATGGAATTTCATGGAACATTTTCTGTTATAATTTGATAGATCATCTAGTATTTAAGTGGGTACTTTACATTGAACTTCAAGTTTAATCGAGGAAGTGGCTTGTCCCAGATTGTTGATAACTTTGCAGGTGTATTCTCCCGAATCTTCTCCGTAGACAGTGAGGATGTCGAGAGCGGCGAAGCCAAAGTCGTAGGCAGTCCTGTAGCGGTGGCCGCTCTGCAGCACCTTGCCGTTGAAGTACCACTCGAGGCGCATGTCGGGGTCGGGGTAGGGCTCGACGCGGCACTCGTAGTGCGCGCTCTGCCCCTCGGTCAGCCGCGCCGGCCCGTGCAGCGGCGCCACGAACCGCGGCGGCGCGCGCACCGCCGACTCCACCTCCTCGCGCCGCGCGTACCGCGACGAGTCTTCCAGCTGCTGGATCTTCTCCAGCGCGCTCTCGTGCTGCGATTCCAGCTGCAGCGATGCCTTGGCTGTTGATTAAATACATTTATTTGTTTACTGTTCAATCGTTAATGTATACTCTTGACTGTTGCCTTAAAACTACTTACACTGAACGTTGAGGGTGGAAGAGGTGACGGCCTCGCCGAGCTCGTTGATGGCACGACACGTATAGGTGCCCGAGTCCTCGGGGTTCACGTACTTCATATTCAGGGCCACGTATCCAAAATCGTGCATAGTCGTTAAACGGTTTGCTGCAAATTAAGATCATGTATTATTGAATTTACAGTAATCTACTAATAGCAACAGGTATCAAAAATATTGAGTGAAATTTCTTACAAGCTTCGATAGGGACACCGTTTCGGAGCCATTCCACTCGCAAGTTGGGGTCCCCGACAGGAATGAGGCGAGCCTCGAAGTGCGCCGGGTGGTTCTCCGCCACGCGGATGTCCCTCATGGGCAGCGTGAAGACGGGCGCCTGCGTGACGGCGTCGTCGGGCGCCTTGGCGCGCTCGCCGCCCTCGGGCCGCTCCAGCCGCTGCAGCCGCGGCAGCGCGCCCGCGTGCTGTGATTCCACGTAGATCGACTTCTTCGAGTGCACCACCGCGATGCCCGACGTCACCGCCTCGCCCAGCGTGTTCAGCGCGCGGCACGTGTACGTGCCAGAGTCTTCCGGCAAACAACTCATTATGTCCAGCGCGACGAAGCCGAAATTGTTCGTTTCGGTGAATCTGGAGCCGCTCTTTAATGGCTTGTTGTTGTGATACCACTCGACTTTGAGGGTCGGGTCGGACACTGGAATCAACCTGCACTCGAAGTGAGCCCGTTGACCTTCCTTGATTTCGATGTTCTTCAAAGAAGTGGTAAAAATAGGTGCTTGCATGGTAACGTCGTCGACGAAATCGGTGCGGGTTTGGTGCGTTCGATCCTCTAGGTACTGGATCTGCTCGAGGCCGGCCTCGTTATGTGTACCGCGCAGCACGTCAGCCGTACCGCGACACGACAGCCGGCAGCTCACCTCGGCCGCGCCCACGAGGTTCACGGCGCGGCACGTGTACACGCCAGAGTCTTCTGCGATCAGATCAATGATATCGAGGGCGACGTAACCGAAGTCGTGTATCGGTCGGAACCGGTGCCCGACGGTGACCGGCTGGCCGTTTTTGAACCACTCCACCTTAAGGTTGGGGTCCGTTACCGGTTCCAGTTTGCACTCGAAATGCACATGATGCCCTTCTACGACATTCTCTATGGATTTGGGTTTCGTAACGAAACGCGGAATGATGTTGATAGATTCGTCGATAACTTCTGTCTTTTTATATCGGGAAGAGTCTTCTAGGTATTGGATCTTCTCCAAGCCAGAAGGGTGCTGCGAGTCGAACACTAGGTCCTTTTTGGCGATGACGCGCAGTGCGCAGGACGTGACGGCCTCGCCCAGCTGGTTGGTAGCCTGGCACGTGTACACGCCCGAATCCTCCGGGTATACGCTCAGCAGGTCCAACGCCACGTAGTCGAACTCGTACGCCGGCCGGAAGCGGTGGCCGGTTTTGATCGGTCTGCCGTTGCAGAACCACTCCACCCTCATTGTGGGGTCACCGACAGGCTGAAGGCGGCACTCCAAGTGTACGTTGGTGCCCTCTACGGTCTCAATGTTGTGCAAAGCTCTGGAAAATTGGGGCGCCTGCACTACGGTGACGTCATCACGCGGCGCGCGTTGCCGCCGGGCCGCGTCTTCTAGCTGCTGGATCTGCTCTGCTGCCTGCTCGTTCTGTGCGTCGGTCACCACATCGGCGCGTTCTATCACGCGCACCATCGCAGACGTGTGCGCCGAGCCCAGGTGATTTACCGCGCGGACCGTGTACTCGCCGGAGTCGACAGATGTAGCGTGGATTATATCGAGTGCTACGAATCCGAAATCAAAGTATGTCCTAAACCGAGAGCCGACAGTCACTGCCCTTCCGTTGTGGAACCACTCAACTCTCATTGTGGGGTCACCCATCGGCTCCAGTCTGCATTCCAAATGAATATTCTTGCCTTCAGAGACGGGCTGCGGATCTGAGAGGGGTTGCACGAATACTGGTTTTGACTTTGATATCTCTTCTATGTGGTACGTAGGCTCTACGAATTTGGACTCTTCCATTTGTCTCGTCTTTTCGTAGAGACCGCGATGAATACTCGTTGTGTCAATACCTTGGCGGGCTGTGAAGGTATAAAGAAAAATAAAATTAAAGAAAAAAATAAAAAACCTATGTCTATATTTAAGTCAGAGGCATAAATAAGTGAAACTTAGCAACTTGCATGGCTGCTGGAATTAAATTAAGTAAGTTTAATATTCGGAGCTTAGCTTACCGCTCTTACTAGTCGATTCTTAAAATCGAAAGCTATCTAAATGAAATGTAATAACCAAACGAATAAGTAAGAAGCAAAGGAGGTCCGACTCACTCTCGACTGCCATGGTGGCGGCGAGCTGCGCCTCGCCCGCGGCGTTGCGCGCCACCACGCTGTAGGCGCCGGCGTCTTCGGCGCGCACGCTGGCGATATCCAGCGCCACGTAGCCGAAGTCGTGGTACGTCTGGATCCTGTTTGCTGACTTGATCTGTCGCCCGTTAAAGTACCACTCGACAGTCATGGTCAAGTCGCTCTGAGGCTCCACACGGGCTTCGAAGTGGGCGCTCTGTCCTTCCACGATCTTGTTGGTGCCCTTGAGTGGGCCGAGGAAGCGTGGCTTCTGTGTGACGCGTACTTCCTCGTCTGTCCGCCTCGAATAGCGGCTGGCGTCCTCCAAGTGCTGAATCTTCTCCAGGCCTCCGGGGTGCTGCGAGTCGGCGACGATGTCGCTGCGCGCGACCACGCTGAGGTCGGCGCTGGTCGCCGCCTGGCCCAGCGCGTTGTACGCTCGGCACGTGTAGCGCCCCACGTCGTGAACACTTACTGACTTGATGCTCAGCGCCACGTAGCCGAAGTTGAAGAAAGTTGTTATTCTCGAGCTGGCTTCGACGGGGCGGCCGTCTTTCAGCCACTCCACCTTCAGGGTAGGGTCCCCTACCGGCTCGAGTCGGGCTTCGAAATGTGCAAATCCACCTTCTTTGATATTTGTTTGATCTTTAATCGGAGTTTTGAATTCTGGTTTTTGAGTGCTCTCTGGTACCTCTTGATAGTACTTTTGATTCTGCTGGTGCTGGTAGGCCTCCAGCTGCTCGGTCTTCTCTATGTACCGTCGCTGCTCCGGAATGCCCAGGTCCTCGGTGACGCCGCCTCGCGCCGTCACCCGCAGCGCAACGCCGCTCACCGCTTCGCCGGCCTCGTTCACAGCTCTCACAGTGTACGAACCTGCATCTTCAGCCCGTAGGTGCATGATGTTAAGGGAGACGTAACCGAAGTTGAAGATTGACGTGATTCGCGAGCTGGCTGTGATGGGGCGGCCATCCTTGTACCATTCGACGCGCAAGGAGGGGTCCCCGACCGGGGTGAGCTGCGCCTCGAAGTGCGCGTTGCGGCCCTCGGCCAGGTCGGGCGGCTGCTGCAGCGGGCGCAGGAAGCGCGGCGGCGGCGCGGCGGGCGCGTCCTGCGAGGGCGGGCGGAGCAGGGGTTGGTGCGGCGGCGCGGCGGCGGCGGCGGCGGCGGGGTGCTGGCTGGCGTACTGCACGGCGGCGCGCGGGCGCACGGCCAGCGCGGCGCGCGTGTCGCACGCGCCCGTGGCGCTGACGGCGCGGCACGTGTACTCGCCGCTGTCGCTCTCCGTCACGGCCAGCATCTCCAGCGAGATGTACCCGAACCGGAATATCGACGTAAATCGCGAGCCTGTCCGAGCAAATAAAACATAATATAATGTATTCAACATTTAAGAGAAGATTGGGGGTTCGGTCATAGGGAAGCAGGTAGGGAAACTTCCTTCCTTAGGGCTCAGTGTAGTTTACTCATGCATGATGATGTTTAAAACTAATTTACGTAACTTTTGTTTGTTATGATAGTGAGTATGAAAAATGTTTTGGTTATTAATCTGAAAAATCTGCATTTTGGGGAACAATATAAAATATACAACTTGAACAATGCCAATTTGTGGTATGTAAGTAAGTCTCTGAACAATGAATGCGCATTAGTATGTTTAATGCTCATCTTTAGGCTTACACGTGTCACCCGAATTATAGCATACACCCACATGACCCACACTTATATAAGATGTGTTGTAAATGTTATGTTTTTTTGTAATTGCATTCATTTTGTGGCTAGTTTAATTGTGCACTGTTGTAAAGTGTGCATTTGTTGAAAAATCTATTTAAGTGAAACTTACTGGCTTCGATACTTCGTCCGTTTCTTAACCATTCTATGTTCATGGTGGGGTCGCCGACCGGTTCTATCCTGGTCTCGAAGTGCACCTTGCCGCCCTCGAGCTGTGCGAGGTCCTGCAGCGGCGCGAGGAAGCGCGGCGGCGGGTGCTCGCGCTCGGGCTCGCCGGCCGGCGCGCTGGGCCGCGCGCGCTCCACGTGCCGCAGGTAGATCACCTCCGGCCCCGGCGCTGGCCTGCCGACACACGCACGCTGTGGTCACTTCCCGCGCCCCACCTCCACAGGCAATCGGCCGGCGCAACAGTAGCGGTCGTTGGGGACAACAGAACTTTTACAAGATTTTAAAACTATTTTGTGCTCGAACCGGCACTGATATGCCTAAGACCCTTTCTCCACTACTCCGGCATCCGGTTTTTAACGATGCGATAATTTGCTAGGTCGGAACGTGGTCGGAACGGTGTTTTGTCGGTCCGAAGTGATCGTTTTTGCACCGCGTATCCAACCTGGGTATTGTGTACATTTTTTAATGAAATGTTCCATTAAAAAATGTTCCTATACGATTTATTTACATTAATAGAATGTGTGAAAGACGTCCCCTGCCTCGAATCGTAAAACCGATGAATTTTAATAAAGCACTGCGTCACGTCCGTTGCGACGCGCGACGGGGTGACAAATTTTTACTGATCGATGTTAGACGGATGAGTTGGAGAAGCATAATCCGGCCTTCCGATATTTTTCTCATGACTGATTCCGGTTCCGGAGTAGTGGAAAAAGGGGCTAATAATAGGCACAGAATTAAGATGGCGAGCATCTAGTGCACAAAGTTGTCAGTAGGTAGGAGGAGTGTCGATGTCGACTCACTCGGGCTCGATGACGCGCGTGGGGCGCGGCAGGTGCAGGCGGCGCTGCTCGGGCGGCGGCTCGTGCGGCGCGTGCACGTGCAGGCGCGCGCGCGTGGCCGTGGAGCCGGCCACGTTCTGCGCCGTGCACTGGTACCAGGCGGCGTCGGCGGCGCGCGCGCTGGCGATGTGCAGCGCGGAGGCGCCGCCCTGCGTGGACACGCGCGCCGCGGCGCCCTCCTGCAGCGGCGCGCCGTCCTTCTGCCAGGAGATGCGCGGCGTGGGCGTGCCGACGGCGCGCGCGCCCAGCGACACGGGCTCGCCCTCGCGCACCGACACGGTGCTGAAGCGCTCCACGAACACGGGCGCCACGAGCTGCTCGCGCGCCACCACGCCCAGCCGGCACGCGTGCGCCGCCTCGCCGCTCTTGTTGCGCGCCGCGCAGCGCACGGACCCGCCGTCCTCGGCTTGGACGTTCGTAATCATAAGAGCGTGATTGCCCGATTCGTTCACTAGGATCTTATGATTATAATCGTCTATGACTTGTCTGTCGTTAATGAACCACGTGACTTCTGGATACGGTCTGCCAGTGACGCGGCAATCGAATCGCGTCATTTTCCCCTCTGTCACTTCACGGTCTTGGCAAACCTTAACAAACTGCGGAGCTAACCCTTTTTCGTTAATTTTACATTCAGTCTCTAATTGTTGATTATCCATAATATACTCTGACTTATAATCTTGCACATTGTCTAACTCTTGGGTCGATTCTACGGCCAGATAGGCCGAGGTGACGATGCATCCGTTCGGGTTCTCAGCCAACAGTGTGTAGTGGCCGCAGTCTGACTTTTGTGTATTTCTAATTCTAAGTGTCGTTTGATTGTGTGTCGTTACGATTTCGTGTTTGTTCGAGTTGTGTATCCGCTGGCCGTTGCGGAACCAGGTGACGCGTGGCGCGGGGTTCCCGCTGAGCTGCACGTGGAAGTGCGCGTCCGCGCCCTCGGGCAGCTTCGAGTTGCGCGGCTTCTGCGCGACGCGCGGCGGCGCGGGCGGGCCGGCGCCGGCCCCGGAACCGGCCGCGGGCGGGCCGGCGCCGGCCCCGGAACCGGCCGCGGGCGTCGCCGCCGCCGCCAGCTCCGCGCCGCTGCGTCGCGTCAGCGACTCGCGGAACGACGCCTCGCGCAGCAACCGGTATTCGAACGTGTCCACCTTGAAGTCCTCGGCGGAGCTCGCGTCAGTGCCGTTTGTGTAAACGAGCCTTTGTTGCTGCTGCTGTGAATGCTGCGTCTGTTGCGTGTGCTGCGTCTGTTGCGTGTGCTGCGTCTGTTGCGTGTGCTGCGTCTGTTGTGTATGCTGCTGCTGCTGCTGCTGCTGCTGCTGCTGCTGCTGCTGCATGGTGCGCGTCTCGGAGCGCACCTCGGTGGACTCGTGGCGGTAGGAGGCGTGGCGCTGCGGCGGCGCCGCCACGCCCTCGGGCTGGATGTAGACGGAGCAGATGGCCTCGCCGTACTGGTTGCGCGCGGTGCAGGTGTACTCGCCCTCGTCGCCGGGCCCGATCTGCTTGATGAGCAGCGCGACGTCGCCGGTGCGCTCGTCGTAGCTCATGCTGTACTTGCCGCACTCGACGAGCGGCGCGCGCTTGCGCGTCCACGTGACGGCGGGCGTGGGGTTGCCGCGCAGCTTGCCCTCGAAGCGCGCGTTGCCGCCCGCCGCGAACCGCGCGTTTTTGAAGATTTGCTCGAAGATCGGCGGCGAGGGCTCGCCGGCCCGGCCCGTGCTCGTCGAGCCGCCCACGGTCGAGCCGGTCACTGTCGAGCCGGCCATCGTTGAGCCGGATAGTGTCGAGCCCGATACCGTTGTAACACCTGTAGTGCCCGAGCTTTCCACTGAAAATAAAGAACAATTTCACACGTAAGTCAGACAGAATGTGAAATATAAAACGCTCAAAAAATAGCGAAACCGTCTATTCATTAAGATACTCATGAGAGATGATAGAATGACGTAAAATTAACTGACTCTAAGAAGACGAGTAAACTTTCAGAGATTATTTTAGCCCATTTCGTAGGTCAACACACACTAATCTTCAGTACTAAGTACCTATATTGTATAGGTAGTTGTGTTAGTTAACAAATTTGGTTTGGTTAACACATCATCATGGGTCTAATAACGATAGCATCCATAAAAATGGCTTATCGCCAGGTATTTCCAAAGCTACGGCGAATTCCTCGCTTAAAAATTTCTCTAGGCGACGTCTCATGAAATTTAGTAATTCTACAGGGTGTTCGGCGCATGGACCGCCAAAAATTTTCGGGATACTGATTGGGTCATCTACTACCTTTCCACCCTTGAACCCTGGGTCCTAGGAGTTACAGTTATGATTATTAAATATTTTTTCCAAATATTACCTATAATTCGGTATTTAAAGCCTCATAACTTTTTTAGTTGTGTTTGTTTCATCTTTTTTTTGTTTTTTTAACGTCAATTCGCCGAACACCCTATATGATGTCGACATTTAATTTTATGAATATGATTTTAAGTTTTCTGTTTCTAAATTAAATTATTAATGTAATTGTGGCTTGTAATGAATATTATGAATAAAATGATGTCTATGTCTAAAAAAACTAATTATAGCGTAGGTAGGTTGTCATAATATATGTACACTTGTATAAAAAATATCTTGTAATCGCAGTTATTCGCAGTAGAGCAAAGCGGAGTTTTGAATCCACAGCTTGTGCAGTATTGATATCAAAATGTATGTGCTAGTGCCGTAACTTGGCACCGCGCACCGGCTACAAACATATTTCCACAGTAAATAAACATCGCATTTAAAGGCCATATTCGTTAAAATTTCGTTTTCTGTTTTGAGTGCTGTATGAAGTAGTTTTTTGGGTGATTCTCAGAAAATGGCTCGAATTGCATAATTTCATTGGAGCATTTTTTTCATATTAATTCAATAAAAGGTGACATATCATTATGGTAGGTTTATTGGCCCCTGAAGATCGTATTGTAAAGTATAGATTTTGGTGACATCTACTACAATATAATATGTTACTTTTTATTGAGTTGATATGAAAACAATGCGCCAAAGAAATTATGCACTTCTGAGAATCATCCTTTTATTTTTTGTTTAACAATTTTGATTTTGTTGTCAATATCACTTCTCTAAATTGTGTTTTCCGATAGCAAAGTACGGTTCACTATAAAAAATGTATCTAAATATTATATTAGTTTGTATCTTTGTGCTCTGCAAAAAGAATATCACGTTTCTTGTATGGATAAATCATAAATCATTTATATCATCATTGAATCAGACAGACAAACAGATATTGTACGGAACCTTGTGCTTTAGCACAGAGAATCGACATACGGTACATCCATCACACACATCACACATCACACAAGCGCAAGCGTCGCGACGGCCGGGCGGCCGGGCGGCCGTTGCTACAACAAATTGAGGCGGACAGCGGCTTGTACCTATTGTACTCCTTCCTTACTCCGTGTTTATTAATACTGAATTGAATTACTTTAAACTTAAACTATGGAATAAAGTTAATCTTGCTCTAGTTTCAGTTTATTAATAAGAGTGATTGTGTTTACAGTGGCGATGTTCGTTTGCACTCGACGGATTTTTGTGGGTTTTGCGTTGTTTTCATCATAAGAGTAGATCTCAGAACACTTCTTTTTGTGTTCTGGGGGGTAGATCGAGGTAGGCTTAGGCACTATCGACGGACCCTGGGTCGGCCCTTGGTTGGCATGTAGCGCTGTTAGTGGCGTCAGAAAACGAATTGTACCAACGGATTTAATTGGAACACGATTGCTACCAAGTTAGCAAGGGTTTCGGTCTCCTGGGCCCCAATCCTGTTAATGCATTATAGTTCGACAGTTACATGACATGTTTTTTAATTCCATTGACGCGTAGAATTACGAATACGCATGTGCACGTCGATTTCAAGCGGCAATGAAATGAAATCACGCGACTGTCCTTGTACTACAATGCATTACCAGAATCTAGGCCCTGTACGCTGGCGGAGTACCATCTGCGACTCCCTCGAAGGCCCTTCGTTCGCTCAGCACTCGTATGCCTCGCTCGGAAAGGCATCCTGTGGGGTTCGTGGGTGGGCACACACTTGTTTGAATCGCTTGACATTTTGATCCATGACTGGCACATTGTGCACATTGTGCCAGCCGTGGATCAAAAAACCCGTGGATCAGAATAACCTAAAGCGACGCAAACACAATATGGTAAAATGCGAACGAGGTATCAGTTCCCCGTGTCAAATACCAAAATATGTTAACATCTGGAAGATCGCGCTTATCACAGTGCAAGCTTTACCGCCGAACCAAATATAAAGTTGGTGAAACAAGCCAAATGCTGAACGCAGCGTTAAGAAGTAAGGTCGACTGGCTCGTGTTACACTGACTAAGAGTACGACAAAGTTTGGCAAAAGCAGTTAATTTATTGCCCTGGATGCCTGCGGACGGAGTCATACTTGTTCATGAATCTCGGCGTTGTTGTGTTCGGAGTGAGTAAAGTAAGTATGTCATAGTTCTATAAGCGGCGCGCGCCGCTGGCGCGTTATGAAAGCGTGCAGCGAGCCGTCTCCAGGCGAGCGGGGCGCGGGCGGGGCGCGGGAGGGCGCGGGCGGGGGCGGGGAGGGGGCTGACTCACGGGCGCGCGGCTATTTCTGCGCGCACGCGGATCTGGTTACGAGCGCCATCGCCATTTCAGTCAGCGCGGAATAGACTCATCTCACTACCCTAGATCTAGAAGGTAAAGTCGATGTCAGCTAGAAGCACCCTTGTTGGAGGTCGCGGCATTTGTTGGCTACGCGGGGTGGCGCATGGCGGCACTTAGTGGGGTGGTCGAGGCGACGTATTTATATTTTTAAGCATGGTTCAACCCTACTCACGTTTGGCGATGATAAAATCTAATACAATATCTTGTTAAAGATCTCGCAACTGCAATACAATAATTACTTTTATTTGTCAAATATGGGTGTTCGCATGCAGATTATTTTTCATTCGCCATTATTTATGTTCGCCAAAATATTACGCCAAATATTTCAAAATAAAATAAATAAACTCACGCCCGTTATCCCTGAGGGGGTAGGCAGAGGCACCAATCACTAGAACTGGGCCCACGTTTTGTCGAGTTTATTAGGTCCCAACGTGACAGGTAGCAAGCCTGTCGCCGTTATCCGGGCTCAATTTATCAGCGAATGGTTTTACTGTACAAACAAACAAATGTACGTAACTAAAAGTCATTGGTACATGCGAGATTCGAACTCAGATTCTCATGATCGAGAAGCAAGGGTGAACCCCACTACGCCACCAACGCAAATATTTAATGTCAAATATGTAATGCCAAACGTCAAATAATTGAAAAAGTATTACAATGTCATAGTACCTAATTTGCTCATTAAAATCTAAATAATACAGTTACATGGATATCAATAAGTTAATAATGCAAAATATTATTTGGATAAAAAATCTTCTATCTTATCTTTTGTTATGTGATTATGCGATAACATAAAAATTATTCCTAATTTCGGTTGAGTTGACGACCTCTGTGGCGCAGCGGTTAGTGCATCTGCCTACCACGCGAGAGGTTCCGGGTTCGAATCTCGGTTGGGGACAAAAAAGAAGAAACTCAGGTCTTGGATGTTTACATGTTTGTGACGTCGCTGTTTCTGGTTCTCACGACACAGGGTATCCTAGTATGGGGCCAGAAGCAATGTATGTGCCTGTTTGTAAATGTTATGTTGTTAATTCAAATTCATTTAGTGACTTTATATATTTTGATTGGACAAGTTTGGCGCCATGCAGAATATGCTTTTTGTCATAATTATATAGCTCAGAGACAGGATTATGTGAAACATAAAAAGCCCAAAATTTGTAACACAAATAGCAAAAAATATGCACATTAATCCGTAATAGGGGCCTAAATATGCAAAATACAACAATAAAAAACCGGCCAAGTGCGAGTTGGACTGGCGCTCGAAGGCTATCGTACCATTACCTATACGATATTTGATAAAATTTCAAGCGTCTACCATTTGCCGTTATTAACATAGAGCAAAAACGGCAAAAACATCTCGTTTGTTGCTGGGAACCTTACTTAAATATTTATTTTATTCTATTTTTGATATTTATTGTTTTAGCGGCAACAGAAATACACAGCTGCGGTTGACTGGTAGAAAATGCTTATGGGATTAAGTCCGCCGCATTGTACTATATTTCAAACTTAAAAGTATCAATAAATAAATATATAAATAGCTATCACGGTTCATACTACTTGGTGACAGACAGTCGGACAGTGGAGGCTTTGTATTAGTAATAGGGTCCCTTACAACTCACTACACTGTAGAGATTGTTAGCTGCACCAACACTGCTGCACAGAAAAACATTTCACAACTGTTTACGGTACATTTAGCGAACGAGAAACTCTGAAAGAAGCGATCGAGATACGAAATGGGAAAATATAACTTACAAAATATTCTTCAATAACATGTGAAATTTACATTTACAAATTAATGTATTCGACTAGTATAACTGTTCTAAATATCGCGTAGACAAACTGTGTATTCGATCTCCTAATACCATTTAGCCTTTTAGTAAGTCAAAAAGCACCACTGACCGGCTGACCGCGGTCTAGCTCAGACCCGATATCGTTACTAGAAAGCTGAAATTTGGCAGAGACGAAAGTGAAATCTATATTAATAATTTCGTACGGTAGACTCGAACGATATGCACACCAAATGAAAGAGCGTAAAAAAATAGTTGATCTGAGTCGACAACATATGGGCGGAAAATTCGTATTATCGAGCAGCATCAATATAAAAATTATTAAATTCAACAATGGCGTTGCTAAGTAAACATGTCAATGTCATCATTGTTGTTTTAGACCCGGTTTCATCAAACTCTGTTTGTTAGTGGTAAACGCGGCATTTATAAATCAGCCGTCAAAACTAACAAGGATGTTAAAGCAATGTTAAAATGTCCATTTCCTATGAGCTAAATTTAACAGACCATTAGTAAATCAAGCATTACGTGAATGAAACGCAAACCAGTCATTCAAATTTCTGTCAAACGTTAAACATTTGCGTCTGTGGTTCAACGCTTTTGAGGTTGTGAAAAGATTTTTCTGGTTTGTTTTGTTGTGATTTTGTTAAATTCGTGCGTTTTCTAAATTAAATTACAAAGGATGTCTAAGAAAACATGATAACCCAATTTTTCTGCTAACGAAAAGGATATCCTCACCCATTTAGTGTCAAAGAACAAAGATGTAGTGGAAAATAAAAAAAAACAGACGCCGTTACGACTTATATGAAACACGAAGGATGGCTGCAGAAGTCCAGGGCCTAGATTCTGTTAATGCATTGTAGTACAATGACAACTGGATGAACGTGGCGATTTAGTTTCATTGCCGCTTGAAGTCTACGCGCAAACTCAAATCAAGCAATGTAGGCGTCAATCGTATGGAAAAAGACGTCGCGTGACCTGACCGTGGATCTGTCATCGAACTATAATCCACCAACAGAATTAAGGCCCAGGTCAGCGTATTCGTCAAAGTAGTCACGCTGTGTTTTGTAAATCTTAGGACGGCGTATAACGTGCTCCAAATTATCCAAATTTTCTAAAACATCTTCATTTTCAAAAATAATATTGCTCTGGGCCTAAGGCCCTGTTTCTCCAAGCCCTGTTAATGGTCTAACAGTCTGTTACATCTTCTGACGGACTGTTAAATGCTGTCGAGTGTCCCACCACGCTCTAATGGACCGTTAACTTCTTTAACAAAGCATCAAATCTAATCCTGGCATTGGAGATCCGTTAAAACATTAACAGTCGATTTAGTTCCGTCAAAACTGTCAAAATTTACGCTGCCTACAATATTATTTTTGAAAATGAAGATGTTTTAGAAAATTTGGATAATTTGGAGGACGTTATACGCCGTCCTAATAAGATTTTCAAAACACAGCGTGACTACTTTGACGAATACGCTGACCTGGGCCTTAATTCTGTTGGTGCATTATAGTTCGATGACAGATCCACGGTTAGGTCACGCGACGTCTTTTTCCATACGATTGACGCCTACATTGCTTGATTTGAGTTTGCGCGTAGACTTGAAGCGGCAATGAAACTAAATCGCCACGTTCATCCAGTTGTCATTGTACTACAATGCATTAACAGAATCTAGGCCCTGGACTTCTGCAGCCATCCTTTGTGTTTCATAGAAGTCGTACGTAACGGTGTCTGTTTTTTTTTATTTTCCACCACATCTTTGTTCTTTGACACTAAATGGGTGAGGATATCCTTTTCGTTAGCAGAAAAATTGGGTTATCATGTTTTCTTAGACATCCCTTGTAATTTAATTTAGAAAACGCACGAATTTAACAAAATCACAACAAAACAAACCAGAAAAATCTTTTCACAACCTCAAAAGCGTTGAACCACAGACGCAAATGTTTAACGTTTGACAGGAATTTGAATGACTGGTTTGCGTTTCATTCACGTAATGCTTGATTTACTAATGGTCTGTTAAATTTAGCTCATAGGACATGGACATTTTAACATTGCTTTAACATCCTTGTTAGTTTTGACGGCTGATTTATAAATGCCGCGTTTACCACTAACAAACAGAGTTTGATGAAACCGGGTCTAAGTGTCACAAGTTTTCGTTGTGAACTGTTATGGCCGGTTTACATTATTTTAGTGTTTAGGAGAGTGCTATAATACAATTAGAGAGGCAAGTGCATTAGTACATTACTAGACGTTCGAGTGAACGTTTATATTTCTTCCAGTAGAGTGTCACTTCGTCGACGTCGTGAAATATGCGCTATCCTACTCAAAATACTATGAGTTTTAATGGAACACATAAGTAAGTTTGATAATTCGAGTTAATGAAAACAACACGCACCCGTCACGAGTCATTTGCGCACTCTCCTAAAGTTCTCACTAAATTTTTAGTTTATACACAGATAAGTAACGAGGATAGTAACGCGCTCAGGTGTTTGTTACTGGATAGAACAATAGAAACCAATTCTATTTTGATTCTAATTGAAAGGCAACTAGAACCGTACTATACCGTAAAACGTACTAAAGCAAGTGGCGCTTACACGTTTCTGCAAAAGCACTCTCCTTAAGAAAGAAAGAAAGAAAGAAAGAAAGAAAGAAAGAAAGAAAGCAAGAAAGAAAGAAAGAAAGAAAGAAAGAAAGAAAGAAAGAAAGAAAGAAAGAAAGAAAGAAAGAAAGAAAATTTATTTATTCGATACTCAAAACAAAACAAAAAACACACACAGAATGCGTACAATAATAAAAATATAACACAGAAAGCATAAAAAGCGTAAAAAAATAAACTGTACAACATGAAAATAATAATTTACATTTACATTTACATACAGGCACATACATTGCTTCTGGCCCCACACTAGGATACCCTGTGTCGTGGGAACCAGAAACAGCGACGTCACAAACATGTAAACATCCAAGACCTGGCATTTTTTTTGGTCCCCAGCCGGGATTCGAACCCGGGACCTCTCGCATGGTAGTCAGATGCGCTAACCACTACGCCACAGAGGTCGTTAAAAGTTGAGCCCCCGAAATGGGCCCGATTCAGCATAATGTTGCAACAGAGTGTAAAGTAAAGCACTCTCCTAAACACTAAGATAATCTAAACCGGCCCTTTGATCTAATTTGTTAACTTCATGGTGTGTGGAATACCGTGGCATCCAAAAAGGTTATTATAATCTGTGCCAACTGAGAAGGTGTAGTAAGTAATCTGTGGTGTTTTTCATTGGCGGGAAGACAATAATTGACATTAAGTTTTGGAAGGGTCTGAAAAATAATTGAAAAAGGAAATCAAAGTCATAAATTGATCTTTATTGTTTTGCTTAGTTAGGTACCAATAAACTTATTGAAACGAAAAAGCCACTAGATAAGAAAAATACCAAAAATTAAAATGATGAAGAAAAACATGTGGTCAATACAAAACTAAAAGCTGAAAAGCCAAAGAGAGGGATCTGTTTTTAGTTGATTAGCCAAGTGGATTGTACGTCTCATACGTCACTACATAGATTCACTAGCTGTTAAGTTTATGAAGGAAGCTCATTTAGTAATTTGTGATGAGGTACCCATGACAAAGTTATGATAAGTATCAGATTTTCGCCTTGCATTCCTTCGTGAGTAGCCAGAACATGTCCAAAAGAGCAAGATTGGCTATCCGTAATAGTGTGCTGGTTCCAATACTGATGTAAGCATGGTAGCGAGATTTGGGTATGGCAGAAGAATCATGAAAGTAGGATTAGTGCAGTACAAATGAGATCCTTAAGAAATATGTGTGGTGTTACTTTGGATGACAGAATACGCAATAGTGTGATCAGAGACCGAGGATGTAGAGAAAGAGGATGTAGTGAGTGACTAGAATTGAAAAAAAGAATGTTGCTTTGGTTTGGAGATGTGGAGAGGATGAACGAAGAAAGACTGACAAAGCAAATATATCGGGCGAATGTGAGTGGAAGGGCCGGTAAGGGACGCCCCAGTTGGACATACTTCGACCAAATAGGGGATGTATTAGTAAAAGGCAAGATGAAAAGTACCCGAAACCGATGTGGGTACATGCAACGACTAATGGATGTCGATGAAGCGAAAGTGATTTGTCAGGATAGTGGCAGGTGACAGTCCGTGGTCTCTGCCTACCCCTCTGGGATACAGCTGTTTAGCTTATGTATCTGAATGTATTAAGATATTTATATCTACTGGTGGTTGATAAATACAGAGGCGTCACCGTATAAAAAAACATAGTGGAATATTATTTTGCGTCTACATTTTACCCGAGCGAAGCCGGGTTTTCGTCTGGTACATAATATTCACAATACACAATTCAGGTAATTTTATTTTTTCGCGATTTTTAAAGTGATTAAACCGAGTACGTACTCGGTGGTTTATTTTGTAATCCGCAGTGCTGTAACTTTTTGCATGATTGTAGATTTTTATCGGCGGTATTCGATTCGACTTTTTGTTTTTTAATGTAGCCTCTATGTTTGTGTCACACTGCTGGCAAAGGTCTCGCCCAATGGAGAACTTGCACAAAAACAAATCATAGAGTCCATGTTATAGGATAAATAAACATTGCTATTGCTATTTTTTTCTCTACATACCTCTAATACTTTTCTCTACCACTAATATTTTTCATAATGTGACCTGTCAAAAGTCATTCTAGTCACGTGGTACAAAAACGCAATACACAAATCGGACTCAAACTGTGACGTTACAACTTGAAAGTAATATTATAATGTACCAGCCGTATAACAATATTCCAGTTATTTTTTTAAATAATGGTTTTTGCATCTATACCCTTTCAGGGATAGTACATAATCGGATCGCAGATGCACAAAATGGTAAAAATAAAATTATGTTTTGGAAAGAAGCTTAGACCTCCACTATCGCAGGGGAACGTTGGAAGTATGTAATAAAAAAAAACGGCCAAGTACGAGTCGGACTCTCCCATGAAGGGTCCTGTATTTGCAAGTAGTTTTTTATTTTTATATTTGAATTGATTGAATGAAAAGTAAATTGCTGTTTACGATTTATGACGTATTAAAAAACTACTTACTATCTCGTTCAAACCAATTTTCGGTGAAAGTTTGCATGGTAATGTACATCCACATCATATATTTTTTTTAGTTTTATCATTCTCTTATTTTAGAAATGGGGGGATCTTTAGGGTAGGGACACATTTTACCACTTTGGAAGTGTCTCTCTCGCGCAAAGTATTATTTTCAGAAAAAAATATATTAGAAACTTCAATAGCATTTTCGAAGACGTATCCATAGATACCCTAAACGTAGGTATGGGTTTGATGAAAAAAATAGTTGAGTTTCAGTTTTAAGACTTAAGTATGGGGATCCCTCAAAATGTATTGTGTTTTTTTTTCTATTTTTGTGTGAAAATCTTTATGCGGTTCACAGAATACATCGACTTAGTAAGTTTCAATAGTGTAATTCTTATAATTTTGGATAAAAGTGGCTGTGACGTACGGCCGGACTGACAGACAGACATGACGAATCTATAAGGGTTCCGTTTTTTGGCATTTCAATATAATTTAATTTAATTTTAAACAAGGGAAATTATACAAAATTAACATGACAGAAAAGTCAATATTGACGAATAAATTGATAATAATTTTATTATTAACACAGGTGATGTTAGCTCTACAGATAATCTATATATATGTCGTAGGACGATTTGATAAATCGAATTTTCGCAAAAATTCTAGGGTTATTGCTAAAACACGGAAAATTAGATAATGGCTTTGACATTACTCAATGTTACTAAAAAAAGATAGGGCTTTTGCAAAAACGCGGGTTCCTTTAGAAAGATTGCGAAAAGAGTCGTTGGCTTTTATGATCTAAGCACACTGATTGGTTAAAAGTTTCTAATAATTAATATTGCCGATATCCCTTTTTGTGAATTCAATCCTTAAGGGAGTAAGAGGGGTGCGAAGTTAGTATGAAAGTTCTCTGATTTTCAAAGTTTCGTTACATTACAAAAGGAGAAGCTGACTGACTGACATAGCAACGCAGGGCCTAAACTATTCAAATTCAAATTCAAATTCAAATTGTTTATTTAAAAACCAATAAATACATGTAAAAATGACGACAATCGTTTAGTGCTAAATCTAGTGTACAGTACAATATTATTGTCGTTGCATCCTGTCTCCTAAACTAGGCGAAAAACCTGTATCTTAGGAGAAGGTGACATAAGTTAGAACGTTAAAAATGTGCGTACATACGTAGTCGGGATACACTGAGCGGACGACTGTCGGTCGAGATAACAACATTTATTGCATGCAAAGAAAAAATATAATTAACAGATAAAAACAAAAAGTTTTTCTAGCCACTCAATTCAAGGTGTGTGTGTGTGTGTGTGTGTGTGAGTGTGTGTGTGTGTGTGTGTGTGTGTGTGAGGGTGTGTGTGTGTGTGTGTGTGTGTGTGTGTGTGTGTGTGTGTGTGTGTGTGTGTGTGTGTGAGTGTGTGTGTGTGTGTGTGAGGGTGTGTGTGTGTGTGTGTGTGGGTTATAAGGGTTAGAATCTTGAAATTTTGCACAGAGGTTTCTTTTGTAACGTAAGGGAGCACTAAGAAAGGATTTTTGAAAATTCATCCCCTAAGGGGGTAAAATAGGGGCTCAAAGTTAGTATGAAACTTTGCCGTTTTTGAACTTATTCGAATGAAGTTTGGTACGAAGGTTCTTAATTTAAAATTATGAAACACGTGTAATATAGTTTTTTCAAAATCATCCCTTAAAGGGGAAAAAGCGGGGTGCAAACTTAGTATGAAACTTTTCCGTTTTTGAAGTTAATCGAATGAAATTCAATATGAAGTTCCTTCATTAAGTCATGAAATACATGTAAAATAGTTGTTCGAAAATCATCCCTTAAAGAGGTAAAAGGGGGGTGCAAAGTTAGTATGAAACTTTGCCGTTTATGAAGTTATTCGAATGAAATTTAGAATAAAGTTCTTTCATTGAATGCCTTGAAACACATGTAAAATAGTTTTTCGAAAATCATCTCTTAAGGGGAAAAAAGCGGGGTGCAAAGTTAGTATGAAACTTTATCATTTTTTAATTTATTCGAATGAAATTCAGTATGAAGGTCCTTCATTGAAAGTCATGAAAGACGTGTAAAGTAGTCTTTCGAAAATCATCCCTTAAGGGAGTAAGAGGGGGTTGCGAAGTTAGTATGAAAGCTCTTTCGCATGCGCTAAAACTATCCTATCTTATTTCCAAACACTTTACTCAACTAAAGCCCGCGCGGACGTAGTCGCGGGCAACAGCTAGTTTAATATAATTCTACAGAAAAGCAATTTAAAATTGTTAATACGAGCAGAAGAGCATATATAAAAAAGAAGAGAGCGTGTGCAACTCAACTCTGTGGCGAAGCAGATTTTGTAGGTTGTAGCGCGGTGGTGGGTGAAGAAAGTAGATTGTGATTTTTGATGTTAGGTGTTCATGAAGTTTATTTGTTGCTGTGCCGTGGTGCACAGCTACGTGTTCGAAAACGTACGGTGTTAAAGAGGCAAAAGCCAACTGTCTGGCGCATCACGGGCAACAAGGCCCGTGAGCTCGTCTGTGCGCGGTCCACAGTCAGCAGTACGGCGACCTAGAAAGGTCACAGAATACATAATAGTACAGGTAGGTGTACGGTGCTAGCCTAGCCTACATATAGTCTGTGATGTAAAGGAGAATGACCAAAAACAGTCTATATTGCTTTTGCGTTGCGCTTTAAGCATTTCGATCTCTAAATGTTTCTTTTGAAAAAAAAATTCACAGTTTTATTTGATAAAATAAAAGAGTCAGGGGTCTAAAAGTAATAATTAAAAAATGTTGGATTTATTTATAACTAAAAAACTGCAGTCATTCAATACTTTTTTTTAATATAAGGTATAACGGCCCTGGATACTAGTCCTTTTGAGCCTGTCAGTCAATACAGATTACAAATACAGATTACTTTGATTGAATTATTGCAAAAATGAATTATCGAGCAGACGAGCGGTTTTATTACGGTTTTATTTTTGCAAAATGATTCCAGTGTATTTTATACTGTTTAATTAGTGTACTTTATTGTTAAAATGACTATGTGTATGAACAATCCAACTGGCCCTTCTGGAAATCGTTGGGGGCGGGTTATGCCCAGCAGTGGACGTCCAATGGCTGAAATGATGACGTATGAACAATATGTGCCCTTAATTCTTCTCTTAGAGCTGTTTTTATGATGTGGAAGACTATGCAAAGGAATCAAATGCACATAATATTCATCTACCGCCCACCATTACCCCTAAATTAGTCGTGAAAACAAAATCGAGAATTTGATTGTCTTGGTGTTACCCGTCTAAATTATGTAGGTGCTCGTACGATAGATTCGCAATCTAACTGCGACCATTTTAATTTAGAGGGTTAATACTAATTTTAGGGTTACCAGACTAATGATATAAAAAAATCCCGTTGGCAAAGACGGCTAAATATGAAATAAAACTCACGCCTGATCCCTGGTGGGTAAGCAGAGGAATCAACCACTAGAACTTGGCCCACGTTTTGACGAGTTCCCAAACGTACCAAATAATGATTACTTTGTACAACATTATTTTACAGGTACATACCGATCTGATCAGGCTATATGGAAGCCACGGATCACTTAGACTGGCAACTGATAAAGTATACCCGTGTTTGTTCCCGTCATTTCGAGCCCCATTGTCTTTGAAAAACAAAGAGTTTACGTTTCTGACGGAAGCTTCCTTTACGGAACTTGCCTGCGAGGACTCCCTAAAATAAAATGAGTTATGGGTATGTAGAATATTTCAGTGATTTAATATATTCGTACATTGTTATGTTATAGTTTACCTCACAAATCTATTCGCGAGTTGACCGCTAAATGCATTATTACTAAGGGCGTCATTTAAAATTACGTCTTAGTCCTGGGGTCTATTATTTATTCAATCTCTAGTAATTGCATAGTCAATTAAGGTACTAAACTTTATTATACTTTAAATGTTTTTTTTTAAACGCAGTTTTTGTGTTCCTTCCAGACTCTTCATGAGGCTACATCAACGTATTTACCAATGCTTGCGGTTGAGAGTACTAGTAAAAGTGCTACTGATATACCTAGGATGGACAGCCTGAAAAATCAGAATATACCTAGATTCAACAACGCCGGTCAGTAGGTCTACCATATCTGGTGATGTTGATGTCCTCCACGTTGTATCTGGCGACGGACGGCGACATTGCTGTGCGTCTATGACAGACATTTCATTACAAATAAAACGGTCTACTTTTATAATATCTTACTTACAAGCGTAGAAAGTTTAATTTAGAATAACATGTCTGTCACAGACGCACAGTAATAAATGTACCTACACATCATATGGTGAAATAATTAACAGGTGGACTAAGTTGTGCTAAACATAAGTACAATTTGTTTACAGGTGGATGTCTCTCCTCGCTAACGGCTTGGCCACGGGACAATTCGCCCGCGCGAAAAATAATAATGTTGTATTTGGGTTATGAAAAATCACAGAAACTTTTTTGAGCACCCTTTTCGAAGAGAGATGTATCGTAATATACGGAAAGGTATTGAGATGTACTTATTAAGATGTATCGAAACATCTTCGTATCGTTCAGTACCTTTAAGTAAGATACGAAGATGTACAGATGCTGTGATTGCATACCAAAACTATGCTATTATTATAGATAATTGACAACAACTTTATCACACAAGTTTGCCAAAGGCCATGCGAATGGTGGCGGGGTGGCCGGGTCGCCTATATCCCTCAAATATGGTTGAGACTGGCGATGGCTGACCCCTGCGTTATGCTCGTGAACGGGTGCCGTCCGTGTGTCTGGCCGCAGCATTGGCGTTTTCATACTTGTTTATGAATATCAAATAATGTTTGACATTGCAAGTATTGATTGCACTCATGGGTCTTGAATTTTGACATTCTTAGGTAGATGGACATTCGTACCTACCAAACTTTGTATTAGATTTAAGATGTTTTGAGAAAAGATGGTCAGAGTGGAGTTTTTTTTGCTGCCTTTTTCTCCACTACATTCGGCCCTAAGGCAGCGGCTAACATTGTAATTTCATTCAACAAGCAGAATGTAAATTCTTTACGTTAAAATAAATTTCTGATTCTGATTCTGTAAAGATGTACATTATAGCTGTCGTATGGCGATTTCGTATCGTGCTATAATATACATCTTTACCTTATAGCCACCGTGTGTGGAGTCCCTTAATCACTCACCTGAGAACATTGGGTCCCAGCTGCTTTCTTTCACGAAATAAAAAGCAATTTGATTTTTGGATATTACATAATGTATATAAAAATGACAAAAATTACCACAATATAATGCAGTGTGGTCACCCTACATCATAAATTTACATGAGAAAAATTACAACTGAATATCTCTAAAAAGAAACAACAAACATAAAATATTAGATGGTGGATTTGTAGTAAAATATTTTACTTCAATTTGAACTAATTTATAGTTTCTGAGGTACAAACCTTGAGATATTAACATTTTTAACTTACTTGTAATGTGTGGACTGAGTGAGCACTTACAAAAATTTACTATATAAAAACCTACCACGTTAGTAGTTCGTTTTCTGTTTTACAAATTCCCATATTGATTTTACTTAACTTTAAACAAATATTATAGCTGTTTCAATTTTCAGTTTCTTCGTCAGAAATCTGATTTTCAAAAGTATGTGGATTGAGTGAGCATAAGAAATTAATTGTAAAATCTTAAATACGTTACTAGGTGATCTACAAATTATAAAGGTAAGTTGGCATAGGTTTTACTAAAGACTAGTGTATAAATATATTATGTTAAATTAACAGAGTCGCTGATTTCGATGGTACTTTGTGAGAACTGAGTGAGCACACGTTAAATACTGTAATTTTTTTTGTATCGTTTTACAAATGCAGATATTACTTTTACAATTCTTTTAGAACTTTTACTAAATGAACAGCATCCTATTTCTATTTTAGAAGGGTGCTCACTCAATCCTCACGCACACTTTTTCTCCACTACAGACGGCCCCAAGGCAGCGGCTAACATTATACATAACTGTATGTACATTGACATTCAACAAGCAGCATGTAAATTCTTTACGTTGAAATAAATTTTTGATTTCTGATTTCTATATAATCAGAATCTCGGAAACGGCTCCAACGATTTTCACGAAATTTTGTAGGAAGATGCATTCGGGGGCGTTTAATTGATCTAACTAGTTACATTTTTAGAAATTGTGTTGTTTTATCCGTGTTTTAAGGCAATTGAAATTTGCTATAATAACATACAGAGGTAAATTGCACGTCTATCTGCAAGGTTGGGATAGTCCTGAAAAAGGAAGTCGGAAAACGGGCGACCCGTTTTGGGCCGATTTCAAGAGACCCGGTTCGAGTCATGTTTTTTTTCCAAGTTCTTTTTTTGTTGGAAAAGGATTATTTTAATTTTATATTAAAAGTAAAAAGTAAAGTAAAGTAAAAAATATTTTATTGCATATTTACATATTTTATATTTAAAAAAAAGTACCGAGCAAAGCTCGGTCACCCAGGTACTATAGCTTATACATCAGAATAACACAAGGCTACAATTTATAATGATACTAGCTGTTGCCTTTAGTTGAGTAAAGTGTTTGCAAATAAGATAGGGATACTTTTAGCGAAAGAGCTTTCACACTAACTTCGCAACCCCCTCTTACCCCCTTAAGGGATGATTAGTTCCATACTAAGTTTGCACCCCCTTTTTTCCCTCTTAAGGGATGATTTAAAAAAATATATTTTATACGTGTATCATAATTTTAAATGAAAAACCTTCGTACCAAATTTCATTCGAATAACTCCAAAAACGGAAAAGTTTCATACTAACTTTGAACCCCCATTTTACCCCCTTAGGGCATGAATTTCGCAAAATCCTTTCTCAGTGCTCCCCTACGTTACAAAAGGAACCCCTGTGCAAAATTTCAAGTTTCTAACTCTTATAGTTTAGGCCCTGCGTTGATATGTCAGTCAGTCAGTCAGTCAGTCAGTCAGTCATTCAGTCAGTCAGTCAGCTTCTCCTTTTATATATTATATAGATTGTGTGAATTGTTCAAAATATGACGATAAGTGTCAAGTTTGTCTGAAAAAAATCTACCAATATGTATATTTCTTATATTCGTATAGGTATTTGTGTATTGTTCTTCCAAATTGTACAGATTTGTCTTGTCGTTTATTTATTTTCCAGTTAAGTTTTATCTGACTATTGAAAAATTGGCCCTAACTTGTACAAATCGATGCTCGTTACAAATTGTTAAGGACTGTTTACTAAGCCGTGTCTGTCGTAGACTTTTTTTTTTCATTTATGCTCGATCCAGTGTTCTATTTTACTTTAATTAATTAACGTATTTAGGAGCACCAACAAAATGGTCAGATTTTATTATTAGAAAAATCTATAAGAAACACTGAACACATACAAGTTTTAAACTTGCTGCAACGGTAGTGCAGCCTCTATTTACATAATATGACAACAAATGACAAAAACCGGCCAAGTCTGAGTCAGACACGTGAAATGATACCGAATTGACACACATAACTAAGCAAACCGAACACAATAATAACGTATGGATCTGGTAGGCAACCCCCGGCGCGCGCGCCTGCCTTTAAGCATATGAAGGGTACAGGGGAAAAAGGATCAAAGTCAGTATTTTTCCAAAACTTAGTTGACAATGCCACTTGGTAGTGAATTGAGAAAACTATCGAATGGTAAAACAAAAAAACGTTAAAAGAAATCACAGTCAACATGAGACTCAAAAGAACTTACTATGGTTGCAGGAAAATAGATCATAGTCAATGTGTCTATGATCTTTTTATAGAGTTTTTGATTACCTACTCAATAAAGTTCTAACAGGTATTAATTACTGATATGTAATCAGAATAGCAAAAAAACATGTAAATCACAATGTCTAATTTGTAGATATTTTTAGAAAAAAATATATATAAATTAACCACATGAAAAAGTTCATAGTCAAGTGACTCTAAACTTTCTTCTAAGTATTTTAATAGAACATTGACGTTTTTTTTTAAGTTTGGTGGCAAAAAACATGTATTATATTTTTTTTATTAAGTAAAGCATTGGGATAACTGTCTTTTCTAGAAGTTAGTACTTTAGTGTTGTAAAAAACATAGATTTTAAGAGAAAAAACGTTTTTTGTTGTTATCTTTAAATACGTTATTTTTGACTGTGATCCTTCTTTCCCTGTACCCTTCATATTATATGGGATACCAAGTAAAGCTGTTCCGTGAAACGCCGATTGTTCACCATCGCATCGCACTGTTGTAAAATACATAATATAGTGAGGTCTCTTTACCAATTTCATAGTCTTACTACTTTACTAATATTTATTTATGACAACAAACATAGGTTCGCGGGTTCAGCTTTCGATTAATAAAAAATAAGGATATAAAACATTAACTCGCCTTAGCAACAAAGATAATAAGACGACCTCTGTGGCGCAGCGATTAGCACATCTGCCTACCATGCCAGAAGTCACGGGTTCGAGCCCCGGCTGGGGACAAAAAAAACTCAAGTCTTGGCGCTTTACATGTTTGCGATGTTGTTGTTTCAAGGTATCCTAGTGTGGGGCCAGAAGCAATGTGTGTGCCTGTATGTAAATGTTTATAAAAATAATTGTTCCGCGAACCGCAATGGTAGCACGCACATGGTCACATTGAGGGAGGTCATTTCATTTTTAGGGTTCCGTACACAAGGGGGAAACGGACCCTATTACTGAGATCCGCTGTCCGTCCGTCCATCCGTCCATCCACCCACCCGGCATCCGTCCGTTCGTCCGTCCTTCTGTCACTAGGTTGTAATCTCATGAACCGTGACAATCAGCCAGGCGAAATTTTAACAAATGAATTATTTCTGTTGCCGCTATAACAACAAATCCTAAAAAATAAAATAAATATTTAAGGGGGCTCCCATACAACAAACGTGATTGTTTTGCTCGATATTATAACGGCAACAGGAAGACGCTTGAAATATTTACAGAATATTTAGTTAGATAACGTAAGTACTTAAAAAAAATTTAATTGTATTGTATTTATTTAATTCAGGCAATGCCCATAATAGTGTTAGTAACAATGGTGACTTATACTATGTTAATAATTAATAGAACATTAGTATGTACATATCACATCACATTATTAAATTAATTAGGAAGCAGTTAATTATTATTTTGGTGTCACCAAACCACGCTTTGTGAGGTGCCACTGCTCCATCCATTAAAAAAAAAATTAAGGGCGGCTCCCATACAACGGATTTTTTTTTTTGTCGTTTTTATAGATAATGGTACAGAACCCTTCATGCGCGAGTCCGACTCGCACTTGGCCGGTTTTTTTCGTACATTTGTGTATTTAAAGTAGAAATACCGATAATAAGATGAAGTAAAACATCGTAAAATAATTGAAGGTGTTCACAGAACTCAGTGTGTGAAATTGATAAAGCGCGGTGGTCACGTCTGGTCGTTAAACCCGTATTCTCTTTCTGCTGGGAGGCTTGTGCCCTGCGGTGGGACGTACTATACAAGCTGTTAATTTGCAAGCGTGCCATATTTTAGGACGTGATTATACTGCTAAAAAATCAATCATAAAAGAAGAGTCGATTTTTTTTCTTTTGTTCTCTGACGTCACATTTTTTATCGATAAAGAGAACGCCCAGCTCTAATATCGAATTATCTCGCACATCCCTAAACTTTCGTGTACTCGCAGAAGAATAAAAGGACGGCGGTTTGGCAACCACGCGCATCCACACAAACCGACGGAGACAACTTTGTCTTCATTGAAATAAGAACGAAAATGTCTTAACTCATCGGCATTCAGTGGTGGCGCGGACTTTAGAACAAACACGCCGCGCGAGCGCACCCCCACCCCCAATTAGCCTAGCCACTCAGTGACCGGACATCCTTTGTGACGTGCGCGCGTGCCGATATCGCACGCTCTTTCATTAGTACCTAATGTGCGCGTGCCGCCACCGCCGTGCGCCGTTTCGTAAAGACAATGACGGATAACTACACAAATATTGAGTTAGTGGAAATGGTGCGACTGTACGCCGTGAGTGGCGATAGTTTGCGGCAAGCTGTCGAAATGTTCGCGGAAATGTTCCCGAATCGGCCGAGACCATCTCGCCAAGTAATGCTAGCCGCTACTCAACGGCTCCGAGATTACCGCCAGTTCGACGTGCCCAACCATGCCCAAGGTCGAGGCGGAGTAGGACTCAGAGTGGAGCTGCAAGAACAAATTCTTGCCTACTTTGAAAACGAACCCCGGATCTTACTCCCCTAGACTTTTATTTGTGGGGAGAAGTTAAAAGACTAGTGTATGCTGAAGAAGTAAACAATGCGGCTGTGTTGCGTGAAAGGATTATTTCTACCTTCCAAACTGTTAGGCAAAATGTGTTTGTGTTGCAAAATTTAAAAAGTAATTTGTGTCGTCGTGCGAGACTTTGCATAGCGCAGAACGGTGGCCACTTCGAACAATTGCTCCGTACAACTTAATCATTGTAAGTACCCTGTAAATAACGTCTCAATTAGTGTAAATAATGGTGATTTCAGACTTTTAACTACGCCGGATCAACGATTTATTTGAAGGTAGGTTAGTACTTGAGTAAGTTATCTACTTCGTACTTTTTTTATACTAACTTGTAAATAAACTAATTTGCGCAATATTTTAATACCTACTAACCTCCTAGCAAAGAAATTGGTTGTTTTGTCGGTCCTAAGCCCGTGAGAGTAGGAAGGGAAATCTGAAATCATATGTTTCTTGTTGTTATTGCTGTTTCTTTCACTCGGTGCCAACTTGGCAACGGGGCGGGGTCTCGGTCTTTTCCCATTACGTGCATGTCGCAGCACCTTCCATCTTAGGTTATTCCTATTCAAACCCTAAAAATAAGTATTATTTTTATCAACGGCTTCCTTGAATATGGGAGACTGTTAGTAGACTGCATTAACTGGTAACATTAATTACTATTTTTTCTTTAAATATGGCACGCTTGCAAATTAACACCCTGTATAATTATAGGACACAAAAACACCTCTTTATTTAATGAATATCAAAGTGCACATAGCCCAAAATTGCATACTTCGACCGATCTTCGGTTCGGATTCAGTAATGTCGCAAAACTGAACATTTGCAGACGGATTATAATGTACTCGTAGTTACCGAATTAAATAATTATTTAAAAAGTGTGAATGTCTAAAAATTTAAATTTTCGGTACTCACTCACTGAAGAATCACCTAGAGCCTTATGAGTAGTAGATAGTACTTTTAATGTTTCGAAATATGGGGCGTCTCTTGTTTACTGAGTAAACTTGAGGAAAAATCGAAAAGAGCCAACGAGAGAAGATACTCTGATACTTTGCTTTGTAGATAAAAACCAAAAGTACCTTTCGAGACAGTACTAAATATTTCGACGACAGAAGCATTTGGTCGGATTTGTCCACTTTACACCTACCTACCTACTTTACAGGATTATTCACCGAGCCTACAAGCAGGCCTGTTTCACTACGCGTGCCGGTATCGAACGCGTAAGTGCATGCGGCGACCACTCCGGAGTGGCGAATAGGTAGGAATTCAGGCGCCAGAAGAGGTAAGGTAAAGAGTTACGCGGTAGAAATTCAAATTCTCAGATGGGTAGAAAGAGCTCGATGAGCTGAGACTGAGTGTATAAAAACGTAATTTTCGTCGGAATCGAACATACGACCTTAAGCTTCTGACGTCGAAAATTATTATTTAGTCATAAAAATAAAATTATACTAAAATCAGCAAAAAAGTATAAGTTTCACTCTTTAAATCAATAAATTACTATACCTACGCTAGTTAGGTACATTAAAAATGCATCACAATCAAAATCTCGATTATCTGTGTTGTTAAACAAGGAAATTGGGTGAATTTTAAATATACAAACCAAACTTGGCAAAGTGTTAAGAGGATGTCCAATTGTTTTACAATGTTTATCAAAACTCCTTGGTCAAATGGAAAATTTAAATGCTTTTATTCGAAGTTGAACAAAATCGCAAATTTTTTGGACGTTACTCGTCGGAAATATCAAAATCTAGATTATTTTGGAGAAGAAAAGGCGTAAAAGACAATTTAGTAATTTCAGACTTTACTTAACCCTTCAACTACATATGAAGAAAGAAGAATTAGAATGTTTGCGCCTGTTTTGTTTTGCTTGCATGTTGTGACCCATGTTGCAACTTGCAACATCATAAATTCACTGCAAAGTAAGGTTTACGCACACACCACAGTGACCTTCAAGAGGAGCCGCCAAACCAGTGCCGGTTCCAGCGTTGCGGCTGCCCTGAGCTAAATGCGTACGCGGTACGCGCCCCCGGAGGGAATTTCAAGTCAAAACATTAAAATAATAAGACATATTGGGGCCATTCTGGTATCGACATCGCGGCGACAGTGATGCTATTTTTAAAATTTGCATTTTAGTGCGTCCAAGGCGGCCAAGTATTTAATATTTTTTTAGTTCAAAAACAGTTAACGAAAATGGTTTCGGCGAGTATCGGAGACGCGGCGACCAGCGTGCAGTGCGTGCTATACCAAGTGTAAATTCACCGTTTCAGTACCACTTTCTCAACGCAATTAATTGTATAGCCGCTAGCCGGCGGCGCCGGAGATGGTCAAAACACAGAACTTGATTATACTCCTAATATTAACGGTGTTATAAGAACATGATGAACAAGTGTACCTAGTTAAGATTATAACGTGGCAGTCTCTGTAACACACGTAGAACTACACTACGCTCCGTCATCAGTAGCATTACTAGCAGTACGCGTCGGTGACGCAGTCAGTGTGAGGAACCAAACATTGTATTGTCGTGACGCGTGCCGCGTGCCGCGTGCTGCGTGCTGCGTGCATGCCACAACATTGATTTTATGTTATTTTTGTTGTTTATTTAATATGATTTGCTATAACATAGATAATATTATTTGTTTGCTGGGGATTCCAAGTAAATTCTTGTAGTATCATTAAAGCTTCAAATAATATGTTTATTTGAGACTGTAGGCTTACCTACTCACAGTCGCATTAGGGCTGAGACACGAGACATAATTTACGAAAATTGAAAGCTCTACTAGACAATAAAAAATATCCTAGACTAGTTTCGCCCGCGACTCCGTCCGCGTGGAATTTAGTTCAAAATTTTGCAACCCCGTTCACTCCCATAAAGGTTAAATTTAGAAAAACCGCGAAATACGTGTTCAATCAATTGTGTTGAAAAGTATTTATTTTAAGTTTCAAGAAAATTAGACAACATTCTTTATACCTCCCATACAAATTTTGCCAACCCTTTTCGCCCTCTTAGGGGTTGAATTTCAAAAAATCCCGTCTTATTCCTTGCCTACATTATATAAAGACGCTCTGTGGAAAATTTCAGCTTCCTAGGTCCAAGGGCTTGGGTTGAGCGTTGATGAGTGAGTCAGTCAGTCAGGACTTTGAATTTTATTTATATATATATATATAACTAGCTGTTGCCCGCGACTACGTCCGCGTGGGCTTTAGTTGAGTAAAGTGTTTGCAAATAAGATAGGGATACTTTTAGCGCATGCGAAAGAGCTTTCATACTAACTTCGCAACCCTCTCTTACCCTCGAGGGATGATTTTCGACTACTTTACACATCTTTCATGACTTTCAATGTAGGACCTTCATGCTGAATTTCATTCGAATAACTTCAAAAATGGTTAAGTTTCGTACTAACTTTGCACCCCCCTTTTACCCCCTTAAGGGATGACTTTCAAAAAACTATTTTACATGTGTTTCATGACTTTCAATGAAGGACCTTCATATTAAATCTCATTCGAATAACTTCAAAAACAGCAAAGTTTCATATTAAGTGTGCACCCCCTTTTTCCCCATTAAGGGATGATTTAAAAAAAACTATTTTACACGTGTTTTATAATTTTAAATGAAGAACCTTTGTACCAAATTTTATTCGAATAACTTCAAAAACGGCAAACTTTCATACTAACTTTGAACCCCATTTTACCCCATTAGGGGATAAATTTTCAAAAAACTACTTTACATATGTCTCATGATTTTCAATGAAGGACCTTCATATTAAATCTCCTTCGAATAACTTCAAAAACGGCAAAGTTTCATACTAACTTTGAACCCCCATTTTACCCCCTTAAGGGATGATTTTCGAAAAACTATTTTACAAGTGTTTCATAGCTTTTAATAAAGGACTTTCATATTAAATCTCATTCGAATAACTTCAAAAACGGCAAAGTTTCATACTAAGTTTGCACCCCCCTTTTTCCCCCTTAAGGGATGGTTTTTTTAAAACTATTTTACAAGTGTTTCATAATTTTAAATGAAGAACCATCGTACCAAATTTCATTCGAATAACTTCAAAAACGGCTAAGTTTCATACTAACTTTGAAGCCCATATTACCCCTTTAGGGGATGAATTTTCAAAAATCCTCTCTTAGTGCACCACTACGTTACAAAAGGAACCCCTGTGCAAAATTTCAAGTTTCTAACCCTTATAGTTTAGGCCCTGCGTTGATATGTCAGTCAGTCAGTCAGTCAGTCAGCTTCTCCTTTTATATATGTATATAGATAATAATAATAATAGATAGAGAAGATAGATGAATCGCAAAAATTTCACCGAATCGCGACGTTGTTTTTGTAAAACTTCGGACAAGACAATATTAATCAATAGTACCTGGGCCCATTATGTCCCCACCGAGGAGCGCGGGTCTCTTCCCTCAGGAAGGTATAGGGCATACTCCACCACGGGGGCCTAGTCCGGATTGGCGGGCAGCAAACAGCAGGGCTTAAATACGTAATTTTATTAAATTTGCGCTTTGCACGATCTGCCTCCGGTAAATAAATTGTTATAAATATAAATAAAGAAAGTCAGACACGATTAACACGGTTTTAAACATGATCCATCAAACAGCCCTTAATTAATTTTCTAAAAATACATACAAAAGCTCATTCCTGTCTCTCCGAGTCTCCAACGGGCATTGTCCTGATATTATTCCTTTTTTTAAATATACGTAGATACGAATCAGATAAGTTTGGAAAAGGAACTTGAAAAAAAAGGAAAAAAAATTATGATCTGGACTCGTTTGGACCTCTGGACTGGGACCGGATTCATTTGGTCGGGACCAGCCGATTTTCCGCCTGCACTGATATGACATTACAGATTGCGGCGAAATTTACTTTCATATTTTAATGATATTGTAGCAATTTTTCATTGCCCGAAAATACGGATAATGCCACGTCCATCGTGCCCGTTTCGCGGAGCTCCATGAAGGGAGCGGAAAAAAAAACTACCCTAACCATCGTGTCATAAATAAGTTGGTACGAATATCTATCTAATCAAGAAGCTCAAGACCAAGGATATTTTAGCCACGGGATATGACATGACTGACATTTTGTAGGAAAACACATGCGACCAAATTTGGGGGGCGGGAGGAAGCTGTTACTGTCAAAATATCAGTTTAGTGCTTGCAAATGTCGATAAAAATATTATCGATAAATGATGAGTGAACGAAATGAATGGATGAGGAATAAGGTGAACTTTATGTAGTTGTAGGTAGTTCGTAGTAATAAAGAAGTTTTTTATTACTACGAACTTTAAATAAGCTCAATCTACTAGTAAGTAGATTGAGCTTATTTATTTCTGTAAGAACAGTCTTATTTCCATTTCGTACAACTAATTTTTAAATGCAGTTTGTGAAGGTAAAAGCAATAAAGAGCTACTTTCTCTAGTTTTTTATTTTTACAAATGACAAAAGGACTTGACTAATTTCGAAGACTCTTAGTGACATAAGTTATATGCAAATAGCATAAGTTATAGTCAGCTATGCAAATTATAGCAACAAAAATTGTATCTGCTCAGATTACAGCAAATAGAAAATTACTTACATATTTACAAATAGATCAATTTTAAGAACTATAAAAATATTTGCTGCTCGTGCAGTAACATACATTCAAAAATTACGTACTTATTACGTACTTTCTTTTTCTTACTAGATCTACTGGAAATCTACATAATAAAACTAAAAAAGTAAGAAATAACGATACGATTTTTCTTAATATAAGTGCAATAAAAGTATCAATAAATAAATATTAAATAACTTCCACGCAACACAATCACTTGTTCCGGTCCCAAACTAGGTACTATGGTAGCCAGGCAAGGACATCACAAACATGAAAATACACCCACATTAACGACATGTGTACAAAATGTACGGCAGCCCACAGTGGAAATCGAACCTACGACCTCCGGCTTGGAAATCAGACGTGATCACGTGACACCGCTAGATCAACGAGTGAGTCGACACCGAGCGATAGAAAAAAATATGTTCTACGTCCTTGGTGTGACGTCGATTGAAATATCGAAATATTTTATCGACTGTTTCAAACCCTATTGCAAGAAAAAAATACTCATAAAGAACGGAATGAGGTGTGAATGAATGATATTGTACCATAAATTACAGAATGTCAAAGTGCCATTATAGTGTCATATACACGAAAAAAATTAAATTCGGCGTATTATATGTTGTTTATGTTGCACTTTTTATTAATTTTCTAAATAAATACCGCATATAAAAGTACAAAATCATACTTACGGGTGATAAGAAACATTAGCTGTTTTGCTGCAATTGCTGTAATTTTTACAGAACAGCACTTCGCACTTCGTCATATTTTTGCACTTTTTTCTCGACATTTTTCCTCGAAAGTCTGATGTCACACTGACAGTAAAAATTCAGAACCGAGGTCATTTAACCACGGTAGTGGCACGCGGGGAATAGGCGAAAACTTCAACTGTGTCGCGTCCATTGGGTAAAACGTTCTTGCTCAAGACCCATGAGTGCAATCAAAACTTGCAATGTCAATTTACTAACATTATTTACTATCGTTACGATCCTGACAAATCACTTTCGTTTCATCGACATTCATTAGTTGGTACATGCACGCACGCACGGCAGTTTCGGGTTCTTTTTTGCCCTTTGCTAATACATCCCCTATTTGGTCGAAGTATGTCCGCCTGGGGCGTCCCTCACCGGCCCTTCCACTCACATTCGCTCAATATATTTGTTTAGTCACACTTGCTTCCTTCATCCTCTTCACATGTCCAAGCCAACCCAAAATTCTTTCCTCAATTCTAGTCTCGCTACCATACATGAGCGTTGGGACCACCATTATGCAATTTATGCATAGCTAATATTGCTCTTTTGGAGATGATTTGGCTATTCACGAAGGAGTGCAAGACACCACCAAAACAATTTCCTGTTTTGCACTACTAAATTTTTTTGTCGTAAACAACATGGGCATTGTCCGGAATTTGTTTTTTCGTGTTTTTTTTTTGTTACGGATTAGATAAAAGCTTTGATAAAAGGCTCCTCTTAATTTAAATAATCTGTTTTCAACAAAAAAAGAACTTGAAAAAAAAAGAATATCATGACTCGAACCCCCGGGTCTGCTGAAATCGGGGCGAAATGGGTCGCCCGTTTTCCCGTCAGGACTAAAGTCTGTTCGCTATCACAGTGTCACTTTGATATTTACCGCCTCGGCATGTGGCGGCTTTTCACAAAAGAAATTAAAGGAAGCCGACGCGGCGCAAACACGCCAGTGAATTTGGCTCGTAGCTCGTCTCATTCTACTATTATGTAGATCACGCAATTAAAGAAGTAAATCAATCAGTATTTTAGAATGGATTTATAACGAGATGATCCTGCATCACTTAACTCGGCGCTGCTCGCTAGGGGTAAAATTTACCCATGCCTGCAAATTTACCGCCAAATTTTTTTTTATAAATCACAGCAAGCTGTGCTTCCAAGTACCTTCGGGTTATGTATTTGTCTGCGCACTCGCCGCCTGCCATTCATTTGGCGCGACCCGCTCATGAGTTGTGGATGTGTAAAGTGAGTTATGGGTAATTTTCACCCTTAGCGATAATTCGTGTCAAGTATTTTTTTGAGTTACGATGACGATTTTTATTTGTTTTAAGTAACAAAATGGCCCATCAAGGCGTAGGTACCTGATGAAAAAATAGAACAGTATTTATAGATAGACGATAGCGGTTGTTCCGAAATTGAAGCTTTTGAAGAGTTTAGTGAATATGAAACCGACTCCGAACATGAAGGTGAGAATATTGAAATTCAACAAACAGGAGAAGATGGAATTCTTGTACCGTGATTTTATACCGTGCCAGAATATCAAGACGACGTTCCTGTGAGGAGCCTGCAACACGGTTATTATTTAGGAAATTATGGTACCACAAAGTTGTGTTTCTCAAAGATTTAGTGACTGTTTTTTTATTAATTGATTTATAAAATTATGGAAGTCTAAGTGCATTGTTTTTATTTGTAAGCAATTGCGTAATTATTATTTTATAAGAAATAAGACTTTACTTTTACATAAGTCATAAAAAAAGTAATAATTTTCGGTGATTGCTAAAAAGAACCAGAAATATTGGCAATAATACATATGTACACAATTTGATCTGTTGTTCCTGTAATATATTACTATATGAAACTTATTATTTTGGTTTTATTTACATATTTATTAACCACTCATTCAATTAAAATCAATTTTTGAAACATAGTGTGCTATTTTAATATTAAAATCTCGGATTTTGGACTTGGGTATTTTTTACCCAGTGCGATCATCATTGTAGCTAAAAGCGGCGCGACTGCCGCCGAGTTAAGTAGGTACCTATTCTAAATACCGGTGGAGATGAATATTCTGAGGACACTTCGAGTGATGAAGAGTAGTATTTTGTTTTGTGCTTCATTAGGTATATTGTGTACCATGTTTTTTTTCTATTTAAAGTATTTTTGCCGACTAAGTTTTATTATTGAAATAAATGATTTTTTACTAAAACCAAGATTGCCTTCGTGTGTACCGACACTATCAAAGCGAACGGACTTTACCCCAACCTAACAAATTGGCGCGACATTTACCAGTGTGTATGTTATTATAGCAAATTTTAATTGCCTTAAAACACGGAAAAAAACGTTTGTAACCTAGTTAGATCAATTAAGCGCCCCCTGAAAATAGTTGGAGCCGTTTCCGAGATTCTGATTATTATATTATACAAGAAGAGATTAGATTAACCAACTCCGAGTCAGACCTTACATTAGGATTTGTATTAATAGTCATTTATGATATTTTTCATAAAACATATCGCACCGGTAGCAAGTTTGAATAAAAAAAATATTCATAGATAACATCCATCTATTTAAAAAAATCTCTAGGCTATTTAGGTCAAGTGAAAACTTCCCGTGCTGGGTGATATTTATAGAAAGGGAGCAGAACGCTAAGTGCACGAATCGGTGTGAGCGATGCATGCAAGAAACTGGTAGTTTGCAGCGAGCGCCGGCGGCGGCGGCGGCGGCGGTGAGCCCCGCGTCCGCACTGACTAGTGATGGCCAACAACTTGGATCTAGGAACTCGTCTCACAGCCCTCCTAGCCACCAACTAATATTTGTTGGATGAGATAACAAACACAACATTATTTCAGCCATTACTTACTTAGTAATTTGATAAAGCTCATATTATTGACTGCCTCGTTGGTCCAGCTGTTAAGGCGCTTAAATACCGGGAATGAGGTCGTGGGTTCGGTCCCCACTGGGGGGCGCCGGACATTTGTACAAATGGTTTCAGTCTAGGTATTTTTCTATGATTGTGACTTCCTTACAACACAATCACTTATTGTGTTGTGTGGAAGTTATTTATTTATTACGAGATGCGTCTTGTTAGGGTTTCGTACCTGAAGACGATGCGACCGATAGCTTAAATCAGAACGAATTTAGTAGCCTGCCATAGGGTCCGGTTCTACAAGTGCACAGATTCTTATAGGCGCCGATGACTCTGCGCCTATAAGAATCTGTGCACTTGTAGAACCGGTGACTCTCTAAATAAACGGAAAAACGATGCGTTTTTTTCTTGTTTTAATAGATCGTAGTGACTAAAGACAAACAGGCCCAAGTACATTTAATTTGGGCCTAATTGTGTTTGTTTGCGTTTCGTAGGTCATAAGATAACGGCCCATTTCATTTGTTTTTTACATAGAAGCAAAGTTTTTGCTCTCATAAGGGTAATAAAAGTTAAGTAAAAATTCGTTTATAGCAACCAACCATACATTGTATGAAAAAAATAATCGGATGTTAAAATTAGGATAGATAATTTGGCCTTAACTCAAATACTCTGTATTTTGAGGTAGCAGGTTATATTGACAGGATAATTATATTGATATCAGCGGGCTTAAGCAAAATATCAATACAAAAGTACTTAGGTACAAGGCCGATACATATATACATTTATTGATCGTAGTGGGCAGGCCAGGTGGGCACCAAACTTTTAAAAAAACATCAGAATTAAAGGCGTGTGTACGATCTAGCGTCGCACATTTTGCTTACGCGCTTAACCTACTTTTAACTACCTTAGTATGGTTTTTAGGCACATTACGCAGTTTACTTTATTAGGTAATCTTGTACACTAAGTCAGTCTATCGTATACTGCACTAGAGAGAGGAACCCGCCAATATTCTACCTATCTGTAGATTTACCAATACATTTATTCTACTACTGTTGGTGCGAGTTTCTTCTACTTCTACGTCACCTAGACTCAACTCAAGTGTAGCAGTACTATAACTCCCTACTACGAGCCCAGTATTCTACATTTAATGGTCCTTCGAGCCGGATCTACAGCTACATTTATTGGTCCTTCGAAACTACTCTCCGTTTTTTTCGTGCGTTGACTCGTGTCGATAGCGAATCGGTTTCACCGGTCTCCCACAAGCGGGTCGCCCCGGTCTAATTGAGAAGGTCGCTAATATCACACGTGAGACGCTGGGAATTCAGTTACACGGACCACTTCAAGTTCTACTAAGTTCATCGAGCTACAACGTTGGACTTCTTGAAGCGATCTGTGGGAACACAGTTCATCTGCTACTACTGCTGCAGCTACTGACGCCGTCTACTGCGCGTCGCTCAGCGGGACTACGTATTACTACTGCTGCAGCTTCTGGCGCGACTTACTACGCGTCGCTCGGCAGTGATACACGTTGCGAGCTACTCTACTACGCAACCACTTTCTACAACTGGCTGTGACTACTTAGGACTCTGCGGTTACATCTGATCGCCATGTCTACTGAATTGAAGGTCCAGTCGGAAGTTTTTGAGAACATCAAGCAACTCTACAGCAACTACAAAAAGGATGGTCCGTCGAGAAAAACAAGCGACTATCTTACTCAGAAGCTAATTCTTCTTGAACATCAGTGGAGTGACTTTGATGAGAGAAACAACATCCTCATCGCGTCGGAAGACAAGTCCCACGGATATTTTACGGAAAACGTCTACATTCGTACTAAGCAGTTGTACGAGGACTTAAAACAAGACATTCTAACCCGTTTGCAATCTGAGCTGCCAGGCACGTCGGTGGCGCACAAGCTTTACCCCTCGCAGGAGGAAAAGTCACGAAGTGGTGCTACATCGGGACTGACTCAGACTACCGAGTTAGCCAAAGAAACTGCGCCAAACGACGATCTGGCAAGATTAATCAGCATCCAAAATCGCAACTTCCGAGCCATGTGGACATTGAACAATTATGTGAAAGGTGGGAATTGGAGGAACAGCTCAGCATCTTAAGATCGAAGTGGTCAGATATCGTCAAGTTACACTGGGAATTAGACGGCGAGTGCCATCGCACTCGTCATCACCCATCTTACTATCGCAACTTTGAAGATATCGAGCGCCAGTATGACATGCTGAAGAGGCAAATAAATAAAAAACTTTCTTCAAATCTACACTACCAGCAATCTGCGCCCAAGCTCGACGTTCCTGTATTCTCTGGCGACTATTCCCAGTGGATTTCTTTCAAGGACTTGTTTCTACAAACTGTGGACAAGAATCCATCGCTATCTAAAGTTCAAAAGATGCAGCACCTAAAGTCCAAGCTGCGGGGCGAAGCTGAAAATCTAGTGCGTCATCTCCACATCAACACGGATAACTACGAGTCCTGCTGGGAAATACTCTCACAGCGATATGACAATCGAAGACTCGTCTTCACTTCATATGTCAACACTATGCTCAACATTCCGTCTATACTACTACTACGCTCCTCCAAGTGAAGGCTGCTAACGGGACTTATGTGACGCTACGAGCTCTACTCGATCAAGGCTCACAAGCCAATCTCATTTCCGAAAGCGCAGCGCAACTACTAAACCTACCAAGAAGGAAGTTAACTGCCACTGTATCCGGGGTGGGGTCCATCTCAAGCGACTGCAGAGGTTGTTTACATCTTGAGTGTAAATACATAAACTCGGATTACACTTTCAACACCGATGTACTGGTCATGAGACAGCTAACAAACCCCCTGCCAAACAAAACATTTGAGTGCCCCAACTGGGAACTTTTGGCCAATCTGAAGCTCGCTGATCCGGATTTTAACGTCTCGCGCGGAATTGACCTCCTGCTCGGCGCGGACGTTTACTCAAATATAATCATGAGCGGTGTACTTAAAAGCGATGCACAATCCCCAACAGCTCAGCAAACAAAGTTGGGTTGTATTCTCTGCGGCTATGCGGGAAACGTCGAGACTCTCAGGTGTCACGTAACTCTAACCGACCTGAGTGAGTTATCACGTTTCTGGGAAACTGAAGACATCTTGACCAGTAACCAAGACACCACCGACGAAGACTTCTGTGAAAAGTACTACCAGGAGACTACCCGTCGCGCTGCTGATGGAAAATACGTTGTGAAAATGCCGATGCTTCCAAACTACGGGGAAAATCTGGGAAAGTCAAAAAACATTGCCATTTCTCAGTATTTACAACTTGAAAGGCGATTGTCTAAGAACGGCTTACTAGCGTCGCGTTGCAACGACTTTATCAATGAGTACACCGACCTCGGTCACATGACACCCTCCGCCTCGAATGACATAACAGAGTGCTTCCTACCACATCATGGAGTTCTTCGAGAACAATCAACTACTACAAAGTTAAGAGTTGTTTTTAATGCGTCTCAGAAAACGAGCACTGGATCCAGCCTCAACGATTTGATGTACAAGGGCCCAAAATTACAAAAGGACATTCAAGCGCTACTGATTCAATGGAGGAGTTACAAATATGTCTTCACTGCAGACATTGAGAAGCATTATCGCTCGATCTGGCTATCCGAAGATCAGCAGTGCCTTCAAAAAGTTATCTGGCGTGGTCCGGATAATAAACTGCAAGAAATGCGCCTACGCACTGTCACCTACGGTACAAAAAGCGCGCCGTGGCTCGCTATGAGAACGCTTGAGCAGTTGGCCATAGACGACGGCCACAAACACCCAGAAGCCGCTGAAGTGCTGAAACATCACTTTTACATAGATGACCTAATAAGTGGCCACCACTCGTTGGCAACTGCCAAGAGCCTCAAGGACTCCCTCATCGCACTACTGAAAGGAGGAGGAATGAACCTGCGTAAATGGTCCAGCAATAACGGCAGCATCCTCGAAAATCTGTCAGAAGATCAGATTTCCACCCACAAGACTGTAGACTTCAAGACCGAAGACACCGCAAAAACGCTAGGCCTCAGTTGGAGTCCACAAACTGACACTTTTCGGCTAAACTGGGGCACTGAGACTGAAAGACGTCTGAACTTAACGAAAAGTGAACTACTGTCCCAAATCTCGAAGCTGTACGACCCCTTAGGGTGGTTTTCGCCCGTCACTGTCTCAGCAAAACTACTTTTCCAACAAGTATGGGGTGAAAAATGTGTCACTTGGGGCGACACACTACGCCAGGAGATACAAGTACAGTGGGACAAAGTAAAAGCGGAGCTGCCACTTCTGCAACAAGTAAAGCTAAATCGATGGATCGGCACTACACAAGGCCATGCTGAACTACACGGATTTTGTGACGCGAGCGAGAAAGCTTACGCTTGTGTGGTGTACAGTGGTGTTAAGACCAGCGATGGTCAGCAAACTACAACTCTGATTGCGGCCAAAACTAGAGTAACACCACTGTCCGAAAAAATCACTTTGCCACGGTTAGAACTCTGTGGAGCATTACTGCAGAGTCAGCTGATCGACGGCGTTGATAACGTGACTGCTGACTCCGCCTCGCGAGGATTGCCACCACGAAAACTGGTTAACTTCAATCTATGGTGGCAAGGACCGGAGCTCATGGAAACATTCAGTGACAAAACCACAACCGACTGTTTCGCAACCACGTTGGAAGAACGCATTACGACTAATACCTATGTTGCTAAGCGAGAAATCGGGACAGACAGTGTCATTGACACATTGCTCGAAAACTGCAGCGTTTTCACACGTGCTCTACGGGTCGTTGCCTGGGTGTTACGCTTCATAAACCGACTTCGCGGCAAGCAACCTGACACAACTGCTAAGGAACTGAATGCGGCAATGTCGGTGAAGAAAATGTCAACGTGCGGCTTCTTTAACTTTATCCTTCTGACACTGTTCCTACTGTCCAACACCATGGCTATTGAGTCCAAAGAAGCAAAGATTGTCACTTACATCACTAGTCTAGGCAGAGAGCGGCCCATATACTACGACCCACACGGACAGTTAGCTCTCATGCACGACGAATGGATTCTAGTGATGTACTACAACCTAACGAGCTACTGGGAAGGAACGCAGCACATACAACGTTACCTACACCACTTAAGACATGTTTGTAACCGAATAGAACCAGTCTACTGCACTCCGACTTTAACCCAACTCAACCACGAGATGGGCCTACTGACCTACTACAACGACATCCTCTTGGAACCCAGCAAGCATCTGTCTGGGCTGATCGACGGCGTCGGTTACGTAGCAAACAGCCTTTTCGGTATCCTGGATCAGCGATTTGCTACGAAATATGAAAGCGACATCCAAGCGATACAAGAAAATGAAGGTCATTTATTGTCGCTAATAAAGAACCAAACATTAATCGTACAGCTTGAAAATGAAGCGTTGAAAAGAAATGAAGACAACATCAATCGACAGTTCCAAAGCATAAATCACCTTTTGCAACAGATTAACGCAAGTCTCACTGAAACAGAGACACTTCTCGAAGCGACAATGGTGACTACTTACTTCAGTACGTCATCAATAGCAGCAAGTCTGCTGCTGAACAATTTAAGAACAGTCCAGGACTTACTGTTCAACACGCTGACGGATATTTACAAAGGACGCATAGATATCCATTTACTCACGCCGGCAAACCTTATCCACCAAATGGAAATAATATCCGGACAATTACCACTGACACTAACTTTGCCAGTGGACAACTTACGAAAGGAGGTCAAGGACGTCTACAAGCTGCTCTACGTTAGAGGGAGAATTACAAATGGATTTTTATTATTCGAAGTCCATATCCCGCTTTTAAGCGACGAAACGTTCAAACTCTACAACAAATTTCCCCTACCCATACAAATACAGGCAACCTATGCAAAGTGGGTCGAAACGTCAGCGGAATATCTAGCGATAGACTTCAGGAAGAGTAGCTACTTAAGTATGACTCAACGCAATATCGACCAATGCACCAGACGATCAGCTGACAGTATCATATGTCACGCGACGCTCCCTGTTTACAACTTCTACGATGGCTACAAGACACCGTGCGAAGCAAAACTGATAGTCCAGCACGCGACATTGCCATGCTCATTGAAAAAAGCCCCGTGCGCGAACGACTGGATCGAGTTACAAACACCGAATACCTGGCTCGCTATCTGTAGCGGCGATTGCACGATAAGGACACTGTGCGACAATGAGCTGATTCTGCATACGTTGCAAGGTTCCAGCATCGTAACTCTTGCCAGGGGCTGTGTACTACAGACAGACAGTCTGATCATCTACTCGCAAAACAGACACGACAGCAACTTGACAATGGATCCCGGTTTCATCTTGCCTACTGTGGAATTCAACACGTCTATAAATGCAATAGTGAGTGCAAAGTTACGAAGTGGCTCCACTCTATTATACGCACCAGATCGCACCCATCTAGTCGAAATAGATGACAAACTGAGGTTTCAGAGCGAATCAGAAAACATACCGCTCAAAAGGACTGTGAACGACGAACGGGTACATTACATAGTCACCTACTCGCTATTAGGTGTGTGGGTGGTGCGGTCACGCGGCTGCGGGCGAGGCGGCAGCGCGCGCGCTCTTCGGCGACCAGCAACTTCCACCAAGGACGACATGGAAATGCAAGTGGTCCCAGCCAGACACCGGGATAAGGGAACGGAAAATGTATCATTTAATTTCGAATAAGCAACTACTTGTAATTTAAGTATTATTGTAATGGCCGTTTCTCTACTCAACTTGCATTACCGCTTTCTTTTGTAAATAGCTATTTATGTTTTGCAGTAAATTCCCTTTTTCTTTTCTGCGGTCTGGAAGATGTACGATCTAGCGTCGCACATTTTGCTTACGCGCTTAACCTACTTTTAACTACCTTAGTATGGTTTTTAGGCACATTACGCAGTTTACTTTATTAGGTAATCTTGTACACTAAGTCAGTCTATCGTATACTGCACTAGAGAGAGGAACCCGCCAATATTCTACCTATCTGTAGATTTACCAATACATTTATTCTACTACTGTTGGTGCGAGTTTCTTCTACTTCTACGTCACCTAGACTCAACTCAAGTGTAGCAGTACTATAACTCCCTACTACGAGCCCAGTACTCTACAGCGTGTTTACATAGATCTGTGTTCCCGTGTCGTGGTGTGTACCACGACATTTTTGAAGTTTTGGGCCTCGTAGCAACATCAGGCAAAACCCAACCAACCATTTGTACTCGAAACCGATTGTTGGTTGGGCTTATATAATTTATTGTAGAGCCGATCATCTTTTATTCACACCTGAATTAAATTCATTTGATTCAACATTAATGAACGAGTAGAGCAAGTAGAACAAAAGTAAACTGAGATTGATTTTTAAGTTAATTAAAGCACTCTAAGATATATTCTTGTCTCAAATCACATAGGTATTTTCCCGCAAAAAATTAAGACATCAAGACTTTTTTTAGGACAATGCCAATTCGCATATTTTGCTTTTCGAGGCTGCTCATTGTATCAAAAAACTGGTAGGTTTTATAGCACTGCAGTAAGATATCGAAGATATTGTACGAGTAGGTGCCTTGCACATCTTGCCTTAGGTGACAATTCATCCACAAAATAATATCTCCTCAGGAGATGAATTGTCACTCTTTTCAAATTGCTATAGTCTGTAAAATATAGCTTGAGCTCGCGACAGCTGTCGTGGACATTTGCGTCCATGAAGTTTTGAATTTTTCACAGAATATTTGCACTGTGAAAACTCCGTACTTAATGCATACTATTCGATGGCAGTAAGTACGGAGTTTTCACAGTGCAAATATTCCGTGAAAAAATTCAAAACTTCATTGACGCAAATGTCCATGACAGCTGTCGCGGAGCTCAAGCTATATTTTACAGACTATAGGCGTTAATTCCTCCGCTAATATTATGTTAACTTAACTTGTGTGATACAGTTAGGATGACCACTTTGGTGTTACGAATTACATGGCTGGAAAAGTCCAGTTTCCGACAGGGTAAGTAGGTATTTGTAAAAAGAAAACCATCGCCGACGTGAGGCGGAGTCGCTCGGAGTCGCCGTCCGATACGCGACAGCGCGGTGGCGGCGCGGCGGCGGCGGCGGCGGCGAATGTAAACTCCACTATCTATAGTGTTTTTCCAACGCGAGGAAAAGTGAAAACAAGCGGCGAGTGTTTTTCGCATCGCGAGTTTATAATGCCGCTATTATACTTCGATTCTCAGAGGAAACATTGAACTAGAAAACTGACTATTAAACTGGCGGCGAAGCGCAAAAAACGCGAACGACTGCGCGTGCGCTTCGAGAATGCCATGTATGTACCTCTATCGTGATGGTCTCAAATACGTGTTGATTTCATTTACGTAGAGAGAATGTAGTCGAGATTTACTCAAGCCTGCCAAAGCTTGGCCGCAGCTGAAAATCAGCAAAATATTTGCTTTTGTGAAAGCAGATACTATTAATAATGCTGAGTTACGGCTCTTTTAGGCTGCTGTGTGGCATACGCACATAATTACGGCAGAGCCAGCGTTCACATTAAGTGAATGGAAATTTGATGGAAAGTGGAGATGGAAGATGGAGAAATTTATTTATATCAATTGTTATGTTTTTAATTTTATCTACTCTTAACTTTGTAAACTTTTAGTCCGGATCTACTTACGGGTGTTGTCATATCGGAAGAGTCCGACCAGGTTTCGCTCCGATTCGCAGAGCTTAATCATGGTGAGCAGAGAGAGACGGAGCTCGCGTCGTCGGTTGCTCGTCTCACCCGTAAGTTGATCCGGACTAAAAGTTTACAATGTGTTGTACTTACGAAAGTTGTAGTTCAAAAATACTCTGATACTATAATACAAAGATTATACAACTGAAAACAAAACTCTTATGACAAACATTTGTTACGAATAGGCCAAAAATAAAATAAAAGTTTTATTACGATACAGAGTGCGTATACTGAGTTTTGTCGTTCACTTTCGATAGCGAGAGCGTTTGCGATTTGCATAGGAGTGACAAAGAGACAACTAGATGGCGCGCTAGGTACTACTCGTGTTATAGGAACCCTTATTTTGGAACATTATCATAAACTACTATAATGTCATTCTAGAATTATTAACCTTCCAGCGGTCGCGCGCGGTCTCTGAGTCCGCAGTGAACTTATTTTATTAATTGTACATTAACTATGGCTAATAGACGGTTGGGCTTTCGTGATAATATCCTCGAGTGGATCAGTTAGTACCTCTCAGTTGCCCTATATCAGTCATCGCTTGCGCAAGTGCTGCTTTATTTGTGTTTGCGGTCTCAGATTCCGCGCGCGACCGGTCGTGTACAAGAAAAATTTTATGAAGTGTAATTCAAATCGGGTGAGTATTTGTTTTTGTAACATGTTATTTGTTAATAGTTATGTAGAAAATTATGTTCTTTTTTCGTAAAATATATCTTTTAATATATTTCATTATTTATTACGCTGTGTGTTGTAGATAACGGGTTGCGAAGATAGCAGACGACTGGAGGAGGCAGATACAGATGAAGATTATGATGATGTTTCTGACGATGAAAACAACTCGATTCAACACACGGCAGCACAAGAAGAGTGTTCTTAGTTCACTCTCCAATTGAAGACAATTGGAGAGTAAACTTAGAACCGTGTCTAGAACATGTGATTGTTATACGCCGAGAATGTGCGTCTCCAGCAGAAAACATGGATACTGATGAAGAATAGTTTATCCTAAATACTCTAAAAAAGTTTTTAGAACATTTGTTATTTTGTTTTTGTCTTTTATTTTATCAGAATTGAAATACTTCGTAAAATGTTATCAAAAAACATTCAAAAATAAATGTAACTATAAAATTCCTATAGCATGGTGCCAATGATACGTTGAATGCTCTCTAATATTTCGTTTTGTATTGTTACATATTGATTTATAACGTTGTTTTGTGTCACATAAGTAAAACTTGGAGTTTTTGTAGACCTTTACAGTATTCAATCCAAATTAATAAAACGATGAAAAAGCCATATTTTTTATTGATATTTATACAGACAAAAGACTTATTTTTATCATGTGCTACACAATGTCGTGAAAAAATTAATCGTTTCCTCATACTAGACTTGTAAAGTTGCCGAATCAGAGACCGCGCGCGACAGCTTATGTTCGGCGCAAGGGTGCGACTACTGGAAGGTTAATATTTTAATTGATTATCATCATCGACTCTGAATCTAATTTGATTATTCTATTTTTATTTATTATTATGATTTAATTAAATGTAATTTGTGTGATTTGATGATTCTATTTTTTTTCATGGTTATGGTTTATTTTACATTCTCAATTGTTATGATGAGCATTGTGATGAGCTTTATGGGTGTGTGTCTCAAAGGGCAAATAAATGTCCTATCTATCTATCTACCAAAGGGTGAATATAAATAAGGGACCCTATATTATTATTATTCACCATAAACGGAAACTAGGATAATTGGGTTATTACCAGCTCTGCTGATAAAAGAATTTCGTTTTAGGTAAATAGCAAATTAAAAAATCTGAAAAGTCCAGTCGATATCATTTCAGCCCTCAGAGCAATTATTAATCCAGCCCAAGAAACAGCTCCCTGTTGGGCGCAGAGGGCTCGCTACATCATCATGATCATCATCAACCCATTATGTCCCCACCAAGGGGCACGGGTCTCTTTCCTGAGGAAGGTATAGGCTATACTCCACCACGGGGGCCAAGTGCGGATTGGTTAAAGTGTTGGATTGGTTTTTTTTCAATAGGTATATCCAGCTTTCTATCGCAAGCCAGTTCGAAATTTAAATAAAACCTCTGATAAGCTACCTCCTTGGTGGTCATTGTTCGGAGTAAAGCCGATTACACAATGAAACAAATAAGGTATAAGAATAAGGAATATGAAATAAGGAACAAGGAATAAGGAATAGCGGAATCCAGCAATGGCAGCACCGTTGAGCAAGACACAATTCAAGAATAAGGAAGACAATTGATTTCTGTGCTATTCCTTATTCTAGGTTCCTTATTTCTTATTCCTTGTTCTTATACCTTTTTTTTTTCATTGTGTAATGGGCTTCAAAGATCGTTTCATTTTTATATAACGCAACAGATATGAGTTTAGTATGTAATTTATTTGGCCGCAAAACACGAACTGTTATGAATTTTCATAGAACTTTTTCCGGCCGCTGCTCGCGTGTAATTGGCCAGTACAGCAATTTCGATTTATCTCGAAGAAGGTTGTTGAAATAATGCTCAAATTTCCAAGCATGTTTGAGAAAATAGTACATTTTGGCTCCGGCGACGTACTTTGAATCCCTCGCTACTTTTTAACTTAATGAAGCAACTACCTAATTGCAACAAGTTTCTGAAATAGCTTGAATTAAGTCTGTAAAAAACTGAAAAATGTTTTTGTTGTTTTATCTTTGGATTTTTTTCGGAGTTTTTTTCCGTCATAAAAATAAAATAATGTCACTCCGATGAAAGTTTGTTCCTCATCTTTACCTTGGCGTATTTACCCCATATTTATTGACGAAAAGTTGACGAACTTTTTTGTTCTTGTTAATGGGATCTTAAGCTTAGTTCGAAATATGTAGTTATATTTAAATATGGGGTAGGAATATAACATTTACATAACATAACATAACATAACATTTACATAACATTTACATAACATTTACATTTACATTACATTTACCCTCTGCAGGGTACAGGCCTCTCTGAGAGAGAGTATGAAATCAGAAATTTATTTCAACGTAAAGAATTTACATTCTGCTTATTGAATGTCACTGTACTTATAATGTTAGGCGCTGCCTTGGGGCCGAATGTAGTGGAGAAAGAGGCAGCGAAAAAAACACTCCACTCTGACCATCTTTTCTCATGATCTCATCATCAGCCTATATTAGTCTACTGCTGGACATAGTCCTCCCCTAATGAGCGCCATAAGCGCCATGCCGCATCCAGCATCTGCCTGTAGTTTTTCGCAGATCGTCATCCCACCTGGGCCTCGATTCTGTTAGTGCATTATAGTACGATGACAGATGCACGGTTGAGTCACGTGACTTGTTTTTTCAAACCATTGTCGCCTATAGAAGGTTTGATATCTGTCCGCGCGTAGACTAGAGGCGGCAATGAAACTAAATCGCCACGATCATGCAGTCGTCACGATCATGCAGTCGTCACGATCATGCAGTCGGTGGGGAATTGCCATTGCCACTGATTGCTGTAACACAGGTTTTTAACCTAGCACAGCATCAGAAGTTAATCTTTAATTTTGTATTTAGCATTTAAGTAAAATTTTTATGTCATAAAGCTTTGTACTAATACATTTGCACAATAAACAAATATTCTATTCTATTCTATTGTTATTGTACTACAATGTGTTAACAGAATTTATGTCCTTAGTGCTTAGTGCGAGTTTTTTTAACTACTCGATCGCGTTAACGTAAACTCATATTCTATAGGAGTGACAAAGCGCGCCACCTAGCTGTCTCTTTGTCACTCCTATACAAATTGCAAACGCTCTCGCTATCTAGTGAATGAAAAAACTCGCACTAAGCACTCTGGTCGGAGGGTGTCCTACACTACCTTTTGCCGAGTCGCGGCTTTTCTTTCGCTTTTATCAAATCACGTTAAATCTAATCCCATCAAAAACATAAATGTGAATGGTATGAGAACCAAGTTCAATATGAAGAACAGTCGTTATCGACTTTGCCGACAAAAGAATTGAGATCTATATGGGTGCTGCCAAGTTCTCTGAAGAAAATCATGAGTTACAAGATCACTGAGATGTGAATTGTAATTCAAGCTCAAGATTTGACTACTAGTTTTTACCAACAAACCAAATTTCAGAAAAGTCACATAGGTATGATATCAACCTAACAGCATAAGTAAGTACAATACAAATAGAAAGTACACAACCTCCATATGACTAAACGAAGTAGAGTTCATTAAATAAATATTATATAAAAACTAGCCAAGTCAAATCTTAAGCTTGAATAACAATTTACATCTCTAGTGATCTTGTAACTAAAATTTCATGATTTTCTTCAGAGAACTTGGCAGCACCCATATACAGGGTGGAATTTTGTAATGCCACCTGAAGGGGAAGTACTCTTAATACTGTAGATAGAAAATTTTACTCAAAGAAAACATTCCTTTACTTTTGAAAAGAAAGAAAACTGCATTCAAAGATTTTAAAAATTCGCTTGCCGCACCCGGTAATCGAACCTACTAGAATCTGTAAAAGTTGCACCCTGTACTTTTATTGCAGCGATCGTTAGGGTCAATTATAAGGATGAAATCTCTCTAACAAACTTTATAAATTAAATGAAAGGAAAACAATGAAATCTTAAATTGTTTTAATTATTTACAAAAAATGGTAAACTAACTAATTGATTGCTCGAAATGGGCTCCATTTTCTTGGATACACAAATTTATTCTTCTAACGAATTAATTTCTAGAAACCTTTAATAACGTGTTGTGGTGAATGTTATAAATCGTATTCTGTACTTCAACTCTCAACTCGTTTACATTCTCATAAGATTTAATGTAAATTAGATTTTTTACATGTCCTACAAAAAAAATCTAAAGGGATGAGATCTGGTGATCGTGCAAATTGCAATCGTCTTATCTAAATAGTAATTCGTCATTTTAATGGATCAATGACGTCAATGATAATTATTAATTAATAACATAAGTAAACATAAAGAAACGGATCTTTGAGTAAAAGTGCTTTAACTTGACCCATTGAATTAATAATTTAAGATTTCATTGTTTTCCTTTCATTTACATTATGAAGTTTATTAGAGAGATTTTATCCTTATAATTGACCCTAACGATCGATGCAATAAAAGTACAGGGTGCAACTTTCACAGATTTTAGTCGGTTCGATTACCGGATGCGGCAAGCGAATTTTTAAAAATCTTTGAATGCAGTTTTCTTTCTTTACAAAAATAAAGGAATGTTTTCTTTAAGTAAAATTTTCTATCTACAGTATTAAGAGTACTTCCCCTTCAGGTGGCATTACAAAATTCCACCCTGTAGATCTCAATTCTTTTGTCGGCGAAGTCGATAACGACGTCTGTTCTTCATATTGAACTTGGCTCTCATATCATTCACATTTGTGTTTTTTATGGGATATCACTGTTTTTTGTACAGAGATTATTGGTATCGATCACTAAAAAAACACATCGTTATTTATTGCAAAGGAAGGAACCGATAAGTTATCGGCTACGAACATACGACTTTTCAGAAACTCATTTACAAATTCAGAGAAACGTGCATAGGGAGTCGTTTACAGATATTAATACATATAGAATCGGTTGAGACAAAACCATAACGCGATATAGAACTAAAAAGCGCCATCTATTGGCAGAATTTGGATAAATTCTGCCTGAATTTGGTAAATACTATGAGGATATTAATATCAATAATTTTCAGTTTTTAGATTTTTTTCTTTGTATATGCCTAATAGTCTACCTTGATGCCAAATATCAAGTTTCTGGGTCATCTAGAAGTAGGTTAGGTTTTTGATCTTTAAGTGAGTCAGTGTCAGTCATAAAAATGCGTCATAAAATTTTTAAACGTTACTATATCTATAACTGTTTGAGTAACATTGATGAAACTTTGGATTCTAGGCAAGCTAATGGACTTCAAGAAATGTGCAAACTTTCATATACGTAGGTTAAATCTGTTTGTGTATGGTGTATTGTGTATGTTTCCAGTATGGTGTCTTCCCCAAATCTTTTAAACGCTCTATCATTCATCCTATCCACAAGAGTGGGAACAGAGACTGTATGAATAATTACAGACCTATTTCAGTACTTCCAATTTTATCAAAAATCTTAGAAAAGCTATTAAATAATCGACTAAAAAAATTCCTTGAACAAAACAATTTACTATCAAATCATCAATTTGGTTTTAGAAATGGAAAATCCACAGAGAACGCAGTTTTAAGATTGTCGAATGAAATCGTTAAACATTTGGACAGTAAAAAAAAACGCATAGGGGTATTCCTGGACTTATCTAAAGCCTTTGATACTGTCTCTGTTCCCATTCTTCTGAAAAAACTAGATGCTTTCGGTATCAGAAGCGCTCCTCTAAATATCTTTGAAGACTTCCTTCGGGACCGTAAACAGCGCGTTAAGGTTGATCCACACTTTAGCTCTGATATTCCTGTATGTTATGGAGTGCCACAAGGAAGAGTTCTCGGGCCGACCCTCTTTATTATGTACATAAACGACCTACGTGAACATACCCTTACAAACTGTAATATCCATTCCTATGCCGATGATACGGCGTTGGTTTTTAGTGGCAATTCATGGAGTCATGTGCGTGAACATGCCGAAAATGGTCTCCGAATAATAGCTCAATGGTTACAAAGCAACTTACTTACCCTTAACATTTCTAAAACTAAATATTTGGCATTTTCCATTTTAAAAAGCACCCAACCTCCTAATTCATTTAAAATCAATCTACACTCATGTCAGTCCCAAAAATCCCTAAATTGTTTATGTCCTGAAATTGATAGAGCAGATAATATAAAATACCTAGGTGTTATATTAGATAGTCAACTAAATTGGTACAGTCATATCGAATATCTTACAAAAAGGATTAGAAAATTGAGTTTTGTCTTTAAAAGCATAAGGTATGTCGCCCCCTCTGAACTTTTATTTGACATTTACCGGGCTTTAGCCAGGTCTATTATAATGTACTGTATGCCAGTGTGGGGAGGTGCCTGTAAGACTAAGCTAATCGGACTGGAGAGAGCACAGAGTTCCTTGATTAAAATTATGCTTTATAAGCCCTTCAGACTCACACACTCTCTCTCTCTCTCACACACACACACATACACACACACACACACACACACACACACACACACACCCTCACACACACACACACACACACACACACACACACACACACACACACACACACACACACACACACACACACACACACACAATACACCTTGTTGGATTATTTATTGTTGCATAACTAATCGCATTGAAAATAAGTAAATTTTCTTTTCTCTAGCTTAATTTTTTGCATGAAATTTATTTTTATATTAATTTATTTCTCCTGTTCAAGCTTTTGTTCTGTTTCTCATGAAAAACGAAAGAGCAGGACTTTCCGTAATACAGGTTTTTACCTAGTACGGGGTCTCTACCCTTTTATAAATTGCAACAATTTTATAATAAAGAATATTTAATTTTTTATTTATTTATTTTATTTAAATAGTTGTAGAGTTGTGAAGGGGTTAAAAGTAGCTCGAAGTGAGTCCTGTAATATTACACACGGCTGTTGCGTCGCCAGTTCCTTTTTTCTCGAACTTGGCTGGACTCGCTGTCTAGATACATAAGTTGGTATGAATTGTCTCCCATGAGTGCAATCACCACTTTGCTATGTCGAAACAAAAATAGCTCTAGCACCACGCGCTATGGGCTTTATTACCACGCGTGCCCACCGCGGATTGGCGACTCAGGTGTACATGACATTCACACCATGACCTGCAGAATGCGAGGCTGCGGCTGCGGCTGCGTCCGGCTTCCGCCGAAGCCGGCGGCGGCGTTCAGATGCCGCTGCGCTACCACCGCCACTGCTTGCAAGATGAATGTTCTAACATTTTGACAAAAATAAAAGAACTTAACTCACGCCAACACCGGGGTAGGCAGAGGCACCAATCACTAGAACTACGCCCACATTTTGACAATGTAAAAAGAACGGATTCTCATTTTCTTTTTTCGAATTATTTCGTCGTACTCTATTTAACCTTAATTCTGTTTCTGGTGGACTGATAACTGTCAATTCACTTAATAGCTGTGGTTTTCCTGTTTACTCACTTTGGCCAACTGTTGTTAACAGGAATATTACAGCAAAGTGTTCGTGAAATAACAAAATAGAGTAAGTTTGAGCCAAAAACGGAGATGCATAGACTGTCCTCCTAATAGTATACGAGATTTATATATAGTGCTGGAAATCGGCGTGTAAGTATTGTTCAGTTCGCGTCCGTTAAGATATTCCGGCCTCGCGCATCCTGAAACTGTTTCAGGTTTGTCATCCTGAAACTCTGCATTTAGATCATATTTTGACGGTATTGTCGCACGAATCGACCCCACACGGATGCGATTGCGATAGCGTGAAGCTGCTTGGCCTACTTGGGAGAAACAACGCAACCATAACAAAGTGAAGGTTTAAAAATACTCCTCGGAATGTCTCACTCGATGTGTACCAATGTGTACCATCATAGCACATGTATGTAGAATTGTAGAGTAAGTAAGTAGACGGTGTGAGTGAGTCACGCGACTCAGCGCGCGCCGCTTAACCTCATTCGGGCGGTTGCAGCTGGCGCTCTTGCTCGGTTGGGTAGGTAAACAAACGGCGCGCCTCATTCAGTCCACCAAATGGATACAACTTGAGGCTAACTAAACATCACGGCCACCTACCATCGATCTCTCGACACCATCAAATTCTTCGCTCACTCCTATCGAGACGAGAGAGCAATCGAGAGTCGAGACAAGACTCGTTGGGTTTAAAAAAAAACTGTAAGCATTGAATGCGACCATCTATCGCACAGCCTGAAGATAAAATACTGTTTGTCATGCGAGCCCATGCTACAGTGCTGCAGTGCAGTAGATTCACAGACAGCTGCAGCCCTAGGAAGCCGGCTAGGCGGCGGCGGTGGCGGCGGCGGCGGCGCGGGGTCACGGCGACTGGCGAGCGACTCGCGCGCCCTGTGCGCGTGTGTGTGCATCGCGCGTTCGATTTCTTATTTGTTGCTGCGTGCGCGTGCGCCCCGGCGGCGGCGGCGGCGGCGGCGGTCCCTCTCGCCGCGTCCCGGTTGGCTGAGCAACGGCACCGCACGCGCCTCTCACTTATCTCGCTCCACGCGACTGACACTCGATCTCAGCTCGGTACACCACAATATTCTTGCGTACTTGGCCTTTCGATTCCAGAGAAAATTATGAACCATCTATGGTTAATTTCGATGAACTTTCGTACCTAAGTACAGGCGTGGTTAGCGTGATTATCGAAATTATCGTGAACTTTCGTACCTAAGTACAGGCGACCACGGCCGCAGCTGCACCATTTGTATCAAAATAAGGAGGTCGCGGGCCTTCTACGGGTGTGGCCGTCTGTACATCTTAGTTTAGTTACTATAAAAGGCAAGAATTGCCGACTGTTCGCACAGCAGCCTTAAAGAGATGAGAAGAGCGTGGCGGGGGCGGGGGCGGGAGGCCGGGGAGCGGGACAAGGGTCGGGGAGAGAGGGCCGGGGTCACCGCGGGCTCCCGCGCCCGCCGCCGCCGTGCGACTTTCGCAGCGTTTTGCTAGGTGTTAGGCATACAAATCGTTAGGATAATGCACAAGTGTAATCGAGCCGGCACGGCGCGGGGCCGGCGCGGGGGAGCGGGGCTATTCCCGGCGCTAGCGCATGCACAAATAAAGACACGCAGCATTCGCGGCGCGGGGCGCGGGGCGCGGGGCGCGGGACGCGGGACGCGGGGCGGGCTCACCTCGCTGCTGCGTGACATGGCGCGTGACGCGCTGCTCCGTGTGCGTGACGCGCTGCTCCAGCTGCTGCTGCCGCGTCTGCAGCACGCGCTGCTCCTGATGCTGCTGCTGCTGCTCCATCACTCACTGCTCACTAGATCTGTCTCGCGCCACACCCACAGTGCGGCCACAGCCCATTTAAAGAACAAACAAACAAACAAACTATACGTCACTGCTTTACTTAAAATTATACCAAGTGCACGGGTTCATTTAGCAGAAGTCAAGTCATTATAGCCCGAGCCGGCAGCCGATACGTCGGTCGATTGCGAATAGTTGGCGGATAGTGCGCGGCGGCAGGCTGCGCGCGCGCCGCTCCCCCTCCCCCGCGCCGCGCCCGCGCCCGCGCGGGGGAGGGACCGAAATACTGCAGCTATTTTGAGCGGCATCCTCCCCCCCGCCCTGGCCCGCGCCCGCGCCCGCGCCCTCGCCGCGGTATGCAGCTGATCTCGGCTCGGATGACACGCTGCAGGTGTGACGTCATGCGCCCCCTCGCACTTGCTCATGCACCGAGTACAGCGGCTGACTCGCGCGCCCGACGCCCCACGTCCGACACCCCACGCCAGACGCCCCACGCCCGACGCCCGACGCCCGACGCCCGACGCCCGACGCCCGACGCCCGGCGCCCGACGCCTGATGCCCGACCACCCTACGCCCGACGCCCGACGCCCGACGCCGTCGTCGACGTGGGACGAGCTGGGCCGTCTGATGGTGTATAAACAGGCAGAATACAGATAATATTGTTAAAAACTTTAAACACATTCAAAATCCTTGTAAATTCCATGTGGATGGTTTTCAAAGTAAGATTAAACTAAGGACTATAAGGCCTGGTGGTTTATTCCAAAAATCCCCACTGACAAATCCCCACCAGTGGGGATTGTAGTTCTTTTTACCGAAATCCCCACCGGATTAAAACCACAGCCTAGTGGGGATTTTTGGAAAAAACCCCCACCGAAATTATTACAAGTATTTGTCTAGTCATACAGAACAATTAAATAGCTTGGTCACAGTACATTTATAAGACTTGGTTATTCAAAAGTATCATACTCGTAGCTCAACTCAAAACAGCAGCGGTGCAAAAATCTATCGTGTTAAATACCTTTTTTTTATAATCCATAGCTGCAAAATGAAATGAAATAAATAAATAAAAATCATTTATAAATAAAATGGGGAAAGGCCAGGCGAAGAACAAGAAGATTACTTTTTCATGTTCACAGTTATGTAATGAAGACATACATACAAACATAGTGTAATAAATACTCCGTTTGCTTGATAACAATATAGTTTATTCTTTATCCAATACACTTTGCAAAGGTGTCTAGAAATATGCGGAGATATTAGGTACACTCTTAAACATATCCGACTCGATATCCGCCTCACCACAACGTTCGCACATCACCCAAAATGCCCTCTCTACGTTTCCCCTTCAACCGCGTCCTTCGCCCCTAAAAACCACCGATCCAGGTTTTTCCCCTTTGCGTGCGGCGGATATTCACTCGTGTTGCCAGTATATCGAATCGAATACGTACATAATTATATAATGTAAACCAAGCAGATATACATGATTAAATCGAATTGATTATTTAGTAATATTACAGAAGCATTTAAGTATCCTAAACTTTTATAAAAACCTAACACTCGTCCATCCTGACAACGTGTGTGTCCCCATACACGTATACAATGTTTTGAAAATACCTAACACTCATCTGTTTTCGAAACACAATATATGTATATAACTATAAATTTCTTACACAATATGAAAACAAAATTATTTAAAGGAAAATCACAAGGAATTGTTCTTCAACTTTTGAAGTCCTTAACTTATACATTGCTCCAACTTTTGGAGTCATTAACTTAAACATAGCTCCAACTTTTGGAGTCCTTTACTTAAACAAAGCTCCAACTTTTGGAGTCCTTGACTTAAACATTGCTCCAACTTTTGGAGTTATTAACTTAAACATTGCTCCAACTTTTGGAGTCCTTAACTTAAACATTGCTCCAACTTTTGGAGTCCTTACCTTAAACATTGCTCCAACTTTTGGAGTCCTTCACTTAAACATTGCTCCAACTTTTGGAGTCCTTCACTTAAACATTGCTCCAACTTTTGGAGTCCTTCACTTAATTGCTCCAACTTTTGGAGTCCTTTACTTAAACATTGCTCCAACTTTTGGAGTCCTTAACTTAAACATTGCTCCAACTTTTGGAGTCCTTCACTTAATTGCTCCAACTTTTGGAGTCATTAACTTAAACATTGCTCCAACTTTTGGAGTTAGTAAACAAAATTACATTAATCAAAATCTAAATATATAATAATTTCGCTGTTTAAACTTAACCAAACACATATGTAGTCTTGGTAAAAACTGAGTAGTTACAATTCAATCATACTTTTCGTTTTAATTTTATATTATTACTTATAACCTAATTAAACATTTGCAATATCATCTCTGCCTCTACCTAAAATTTCCTCACCATTAAAATTACCATCATCATCGCTTTCTGTATCGTTATCGTTCAGTTCTAAAGCAGCCACATGAACCCATGGCAACATTCTATTAGCCGCTACAATTGTTTTACGTTTATTTTTAGTACTACTCAATCCAGGAATAGGAGCAACCTCATATCGATCATTTCCGAGCACCGAAACCACTCGATAAGGACCTGTATAGGAAGGGAGAAGTTTTTTACTTTTACCGTCGTTGGCAAATGTAGTTTTAGTAACTTTAACTAGTTCTCCTTCAGAATAAATTCGAGCTGGTCGCCTATTTTTATCATAATAGCACTTTTGCTTAGCCTGCTCCTCATCTATCCTGTCTTTCACCTGTTGACGAATTTCGGTCAGCTCAGTGTCATCTCTAGTTGTCACTCGTATTTCATTAAGCCGTGGGTCTACTTCACTATTCATGCCCGTTCCGAACATAACCTCCGCTGGTGTCCTACCCGTCGTCTTTTGGATTGTATTATTCAGACCCCACTGAATCTTGCCTACCTTCGTGTCCCAGGCTCTTTCATCGTCTTTGAGATTCTGTGCTGTAAGAGAAGCCAAAATGGTACGGTTGTACCTTTCAACTTGTCCGTTTGATTGTGGACTCGCAACAGCATTCAGTACGTGTCTTATTCCCTTTTCGGCGCAAAATCTTTTGAAGGCGTGAGAAGTAAAACACGTTCCTCGATCACTGATCAAACGGTCAGGGGTTCTAAAAACGTGAAAAATGTCATTTAACGCTGAGACAGTCGTTAGAGTTTTCGTATTTCTTACGGGTTTCATAAAAGAGAATTTTGTGAAAGCATCAACTATTACCAACAAATACGAATTACCTTTCTTGGACTTCACAAAAGGACCGATATGGTCAATATGCAAAGTGTGAAATGGCACTTCAATTTTCGGTATAGGATGTAATAGACCTTCAGAATGATTTGTATTTTTTTTTGAATAAGCACATTCAATACACGCGCTCACATATTTCTTTACGAATTTTGCCATTTTGGGGAACCAATATGTCTTTTTGATGCGCTCCATCGTCTTTTCTACGCCCAAATGACCCATTTCGTCGTGGTTAAGGCGACAAAGCTGCCACCTAGCTCCTTTTGGAACCACCCAACGAACATTTGAAATATCCCCCCCTATACACTTATAAAGCCCGTTATCTTTGATAACATAATTTTCTGTAATGTATTTTAAGCCATTTGGGTCTAGCTTAGTGTGTAGTATGTTACGAATTCTGCTTATCTCAGGATCACCTAGCTGGAGAGTAAGCAGCCAGTCATCATTGGTTATGGTTATGGCCATCACCGACGGATATTGTTCTACTTCATGTACAACATTTTCATCGACTGGGTTTCTAGACAGTGCGTCAACATGTGACATCTTGATACCGGGACGATATTCAATGGCACAATTGAACTCCTGCATCATTAACCACCATCTTGCTATCCGGGGAATTATATCTCGTTTGGCGAAAGTGGTCCGTAGCGCTGAACAATCAGATACTATTTTGAACTCCTGTCCCAGCAAATACACTCTAAACTTTTTTAACGAACACACAACTGCCAACGTCTCTAATTCATAAGAGTGGAAGTTCTTTTCTTCAGGAGAAGTTTGACGACTATAGAACGCCACCGGCCGAAAGGACTCAGCACCAGCGGGGCGCTGTAGAAGAATGCCGCCAATCCCAATTCTACTGGCGTCTGTATGCAGTTCCGTGTCTGCGTTCGGATCGTAGATTGTCAGCACTGGTCTTGTGACAAGCTTTTCTCTAAGAGCAGTAAAAGCGTCTTCTTGTTCATTGGACCATGTCCAGGGAACATCCTTTTTAAGTAATTTACTAAGAGGATGAGCCACTTGCGCAAACCCTTGTATAAACTTACGGAAGTAACTCGCTAAGCCCAAGAATTGCCGAACTCCGTGATGATTTGTTGGACGGGGAAAATTTACAACTGACTGTATCTTCTTATTACCGGGCCGGACTCCAGCAGAACTTATCTCATAACCAAGATAGTCCAACTTGTCTTTAAGAAATTCACATTTGGATAGATTTAGGGTTAGATTAGCCCCTTCAAGCAACTGCAGAATGTGTTTCAGCTTTGTAAGGCAGTCATCAACATTTTCCCCATAAATAAGCAAATCGTCTATATATGCTGTAGCTTCTGTGAATCGCGCAGATCCTAAGATTTTATTCATCATGCGCTGAAATACTGCGGGAGCATTTGCCAAGCCGAACGGCATACGGTTAAATTCGTATTGGCCGTCCGGTGTCACGAATGAAGTAAGTGGTTTGGAGTTCTCAGATATAGGGACCTGATAATACCCAGATGCTAAATCTAAGGATATGAAACAAGCTTGTCCCGACAATCTAGCTATTTCATCCTCTATTATAGGCATAGGATAACGTTCCTTAACCGTTATCGAGTTAAGCATTCTGTAGTCTATGCATAGCCGGAGATTACCATCCTTCTTACGAACAAGAATTATCGGACTTGCATATTCCGATACCGAGTCTCTGATAATTCCAGCAGCCAACATTTCGTCCACCATCTCTCTCACCTTTTGTCTCTCACTATGGGACAGCCGATATGGTCGGTAGACCACAGGCGTCTTATTATTCAGCTCAATACTCATCTCGACAGTGCCTGTACAGCCCAGTTCCTTAAATGACGATGCAAAACAATGTTTGTACTCCCGTAGCAGATTAATCAGCCTATTTCTATCAGACTCACTCACAGTATCTCCAATTCGAATTTGGCTCGTATCAAGATCTTTATTGCATTCATTCGGAGAGATTTCTATGGTAGCTGGAACCATAATTCGGTTCACAACCCTTACTAACGATGCTCGACCTAGTGTAGTCTCTTTTGGTAACAGACTGTCTGTAGCAATTGGTGTGATACAAACATACACGATGCCATTATAGACTGTGTATAGTCCCCCCGTCACCATACACTGTTGGGTTGGCTTGCCAATCAACTTGTTATCCAACAACACATGTCCCTCGCGGAGCGGCTCTACTGTGGCTCTTACACACGCCTGTCCACTCAACATCACATTACTGTGAAGCATAACTTTTACCGCACTGTTATGATCTAAATCGGTTTGTGCGAAGGGCATCTCACTACATATACTCATAAATTGCAAATCAGAAGCAGTTTTATGCACAACAATGTGGGGCTGTTCAGTGAAAGACTGGCCAATCAAAACTGGGATATCCAGATATTTGTCATCAACTATACGGCAAGCAACGTTAGCTGTCACTCCATCAACTTCCAGATCAACATTTACTTTTCCTGCAGATCGTACTAACTCGTTGCCAAAACCTTTCAAAACCGTTTCCACTTGATCATGTTGCAAACCCAGCTCTACACAGAGATGTTCACTCACTAGAGAAACTTCACTCCCAAAATCTATAAAACCTTTTACAACCCTGCCGTTAACACAGATTTCTTTCGTGAATTTAGCATTAGGGTTCGAGCTTGAAATGCACATAGTCTTATTAATGTCGCTAACTTTGTTCTTATCCGGTCCAAACGTACAACTCTCAGAGTCATGACCAACTCTGCTACACTTTTTGCATGTTTTGAGCGGCTTAGGACACCTAGCAAAGTTGTGCCCCTTCTCTTTGCAGTTAAAACAATGAAAGCTAAATGAAGAGTTCGCCCTATTTGTTGTTTTGAAGTTTGGGTTTGACATATCAAGTCCTGATCTAGCTCTGAAATTGCCTGAACGTTCCGAAAACGAGAAATTTTCTTTATTGCTCATTAAGAATTGTAACAATTGATCCGGATGATTACACCTTAGCGCTAAAGCGCTGGATTTAATCGTTCTATCAGTGATCCCGTGGATAATACAATCCACTGCTCGCTTCTCGACTATGTCACACTGGTTCAATAAAGCTAACTTTTCATAGAAATAGTTTTCAATGGGCTCATTGTACCTGCTTTTCCGCTTTAGCATCTCCTCCAAAGATTGGCCATGATTCTGTTCGCACGGAAATGCACTGAGAAGTTTTCCTTGCCACTCTGGCCAGGTGAACAAAATTGAATTAAGGCTCTCGTACCAGGTCTTGGCCAATCCTTGTAGTTTTTGCATTGCAAAATGAATTGTTGTTTTTTCGTCCCAACTATAGACAGAGGCGCACTCATTAACCTTTTTCAACCATACATCTACTCGCTGATTTCGCAAAGAGGGATTAAAATCAGGCAATATGTTCTTATGATCACTGCTACGGTTTACGGGAGTTGATGCGGCCGCTGTCGATGGTTGAGTCGTCAGATTCTTTAAACTACTTAACAAGCCTACTATATCTTTGGTAGAGAATTGAACACTACAAGACCGTTTTCGCTTAATTGTATCACCGGGAACATTGTTGTCGCTTCGGCTTCTTTTACGACGCCAGCTCGACGTTCCAGAGGCCTCTCGCTGTGGCGATATTGGTCGAGTACGTGAATGGTACCGCCGTTCCGATGATATACGACTACGTGCTCTTCGTACCTCATTTTCCATGATCCTGAGGCGCTCCCGCTCACGTTCTAACTGCCTCTCGAAGTCCCGTAGACTCGCTGAGCTGCGTTCACGGCTCCGGACTCGGCTGTGACGACGGCTCTGTCGAGGGCTGCGACTCCGGACACGGATGCGGCTTTGTCTTGTGCTGGTGCCATTTTCTGCCGCCGTCACCCCGCCTGCATCGTCTCCGCGTCGCGATTGGTTTCGCACAGGCGTTTTTAAGCGCCGTGTACCATATTCGTCTTCGCGCGGCATGATCTAGAACTCGCACAGAAAATACGATATCGTTATTTATCACTCGTTTATGCAATGACGAAAGAGGGGGGGCAAGGGGAAACACAAAATGAAAAGAGAAAAAAATAAATAAAATTGTTTTGCAAATATCTCGAAACGGTGCGTTGTAGCAAAGTAGGTACCTATATAATAAAACTAACTGACCCGACAGACGTTGTTTCGCCATTTAAAAAAATTGGTGTGGACCACCCTTATCACTTAGGGCTATAAAAAAAATAGATAACAAACAACCCATTCCCAAACCTACATATTATACAATTTCATCAAAATCGGTGCAGCCGTTTCGGAGGAGCATGCGCACTGACACAGTAACACGAGAATTTTATATTAGAGATTTGGTCCCCTTTAATCAACCCCCAACAAGGTGACTTGTTTTCCGAGACATGTGGTTGATGACGTCATCGAGCTCTTATGTTAAGACCACCTTGTCGTGAACGTAGCGTTTTTATTTAGTTAGTTTCTGAATAAAACTTATCAGAGGATTTATTTACACAAGATAGTACTAACGAAGTACAATAATAATCGCATTAAGCACGCATTCATTGTCCTGGTTCCGAACCATGATAATCAGGCAAGGGTACAGAACGAATCTACAGGATGCTAACTAACCAAGCGTGAAAACAGTAAGAAACACATAACAAAGGGTACACTTACCACTTCTGAACTGTAATAAATACTCCGTTTGCTTGATAACAATATAGTTTATTCTTTATCCAATACACTTTGCAAAGGTGTCTAGAAATATGCGGAGATATTAGGTACACTCTTAAACATATCCGACTCGATATCCGCCTCACCACAACGTTCGCACATCACCCAAAATGCCCTCTCTACGTTTCCCCTTCAACCGCGTCCTTCGCCCCTAAAAACCACCGATCCAGGTTTTTCCCCTTTGCGTGCGGCGGATATTCACTCGTGTTGCCAGTATATCGAATCGAATACGTACATAATTATATAATGTAAACCAAGCAGATATACATGATTAAATCGAATTGATTATTTAGTAATATTACAGAAGCATTTAAGTATCCTAAACTTTTATAAAAACCTAACAATAGGGACTGCCACTTGCCACGATCCTGATAGACCACATTGCTGCATCGATATTAATTAATTGTTGCACGCATGGACGCCGGTTTCGGGTACTTTTTATCTTGCCCTTGCTAATAATGTAAGGGAACTATATTTTGTGTCATCAAAGTTTACATTTGTCATCAACTTGTATCATCTAATTAATAGATCTATCACCACGAAATATTTTCATTCTCAGAAAAATAAAAAGTCTCGCCAGGTACAAATTATCAAATTAATGTCAATATTTACATAGAAAAAGAGATGGATTATCTATATAATCTTAGTTCATCCATTGAATAAAAAATTTGTTCTCTAAATAATAAGTTTATTCCAAAAATAACAGCTCCGTACTCAGAATAGTAGATCTGTCATCAACTAAATCGATTATCGTCCGCAGATTGAGATTTGTTTTTATTTGTTATTTTGTCATCAGTACAGTAGTTACGAATTATTTCGATCGCTCCGGGCCATTAGATACAAGTTTTTTGTAGATCCAAATTTTGTAGATGGAAATTTTATAAAAGATTTATAAAATTTCCAATTTTAAAATTTATTTTAAAATTTAATTTCCAAAATTTAAAAGATTTATAAAATTTCCATTTCATGTAAATCCCGTTTTCATCCAATATTCTTATTAAAAAAATCTTGTTAGCTGCTTTATCAACATTGAAGTGCCTGTTATTGACATTGTCAAGAAGATAAATCGTCTTTGAATGATAGACTGTTTGCGTTCTAAAAAACCAAAAGTCAGTTAATAAAATGGGGTTCAAATTCTTCAAAACGAAAAGAAACCGAGATTCGTTATTAAAAGATCCGTACCGGTTCAATTTCAGGGTCTGGTTCATTTCATACAATTTTATTTACATCCTAAGTCCGTTTCGTTCCTTTCCCATTTCATCAAAGTGCAGTTTTAACCAAATCCCGATTTAGCAAATTTCCGTTACATACTGATGTCATTTCATCAAAGTGCAGTTTTACCCAAATCCCCGATACGACCACTCTTTGCCCGTGGTACGGTTCTGTTGTCCGGTCAACCGGACCACGGACAAAAAATATTTTACGTGGTCCGAAGCAAAGTAAGTCCGAGCAAGAAGTAATAGTTATTAGTTTTGCCAATAAGTACCAGGAGTACATGGCTTGTTAGGAGGTATTGTATAGACAAATGTGACGAATGTTAAGTATAGATAAACTAGTATTTTATTATTTTTTATTAGTATTTTTTTATTTTATCGTAGTTTACGAGTATATCTATACTTAACATTCGCCGCATTTGTCTACACAATACCTTCTAACAAGCCATGTACACCTGGTACTTTTACTTATTGGTAAAACTATTCTTACTTTTAGTGGTTTTTGCTATACGAAAATTTAATTAGGCAGGCAGGGTATATAATATTATGGTACCCATTGGGTCTTCAACTAACCTGTTGACAACTTTATGCTCCCCTGGTACTTTTAGAACACATCGAGGTTAAAAACTATCTTATTTTTGTTTATTTTTTTGGTTAAAGCTCTAACAGTAGTAGCTCAGTAGTAGTAACAAAGAAGAGAAAGAAGAAAATAGAAAGTAGAAAAGTAGAAACAACTGTCAGTATTTAGACATATTAAACAAAAAGGTCAAACTGATAAAAAGTTGAAACTAGATCTTCCGTGGTCCGGTCAACAGGACTGCGGAAAAAAAAATCTTCCGTAGTCCCGCCAACAGTGTGCTTAGTGCGAGTTTTTTTAACTACTCGAACGCGTTAACGTAAACTCATATTCTATAGGAGTGACAAAGCGCGCCACCTAGTTGTCTCTCTGTCACTCCTATACAAATTGCAAACGCTCTCACTATCGAAAGTGAATGAAAAAACTCGCACTAAGGGCCCTGTACAGTCGACAGCACATCATGGTATACACCAATGCACTCTACTCCGTTGCGTTACGGGCGACTTTGCAACTAAAATGTGAATATTGAGGTGCTGTCGACTGTACTATGGAAAATATTTTTTTTCTGTGGTCCGGTTGACCGGACAACTTAACCGTACCACGGGCAAAGAGTGTTCTTTATGAGAGATTCAGAACGTCTCGAGATAGGTATTCACGTAGTCTCATCCATTTTAGTCCACCATCCACTTTTTCTCCACTACAAAGTCAGCGGCTAACATTGCACACGGACATTCATGAAACAGAATTTAATTTCTTTAGATTAATATAGGCCATACCTGTACCTATACCTTCCTCAGGGAAGTGACCCGTGCCCCTCGATGGGGACAAGTGGGTTGATAATGAGAATGAGATTAATATAAAATTTTGATTTCTCATTTTCTATACCTTGCTTGGACTTTTTCCTATTATACACTCAGAGGCACAATTAACGGCCCACTTTAATTTTCCGACGTAACTTGAAATATTAATTAGGGAATGATTCGCACTCGCCTTGACCACTCAAGTCACGTAGTACCTTGATGCCGTGGGTATACCCTAGCTTACACGTTTGGGACAATCTTAAAAGGCGAGTGGAAATAATTCCCTAATTAATATTTCAAGTTACGACGGAAAATTTAAGTGGGCTGTTAATTGTGCCACTGAGTATAATATGTATAACAAAGCAACTTCCTCATTTTTTTTAGTAAGGATAAGATTATGAGGAGGAAAAAGATCGAAGTCATGTCTTACTTTTTCATAAATGTGGTAGAAATAATATATCCCGAAAACAAAAAAAAAATCTAGATTAGATTAGATTACCGTCCGCGCAGGCTGTGCGTCTGCGGCGGACTGGGACAACCGTTTGTAAAACTGGTTCAAATGCGTGGAACTTTGAACTTTGTATAGTATCATCGCTTCATCCCAGATGAAGCTCTCAAAAAGAGAAACGCAGATGCAGTAATCAGGTAGGAATGCCAAAAAATCTGGAATAATAATGATGAGTGTCGGTGTTTGTTTGCTTGGCCGCGCCCGGAATACCGCCGCCCCCGCGTGGCGCGCGCCAAGCCCCCGCCCCCGCCCCCGTAACCCGGCACATATCTGGTGGAAGAATCATAAACTGATTCAGGGCCAACCTCAGCAGAATTCCAGAAAACTGCATCATGGGATGTTATTTTTGTTTCCGTTCAGTGCGGTGCGGCACCGTATTATTTTCGTTATCTTGAAAGATTTCGAATTTATCTATCTAATCTCTTTATCCCATCAAAACATAAATGTGAATGAAAGCCAAGTTCAACATTAAGAACAGACGTCGTTATCGACTTCGCCGACAAAAGAATTGAGATCTACCTATATGGGTACTGCCAAGTTCTCTGTAGAAAATCATGAAATTTTAGTTACAAGATCACTAGAGATGTAAATTGTAATTCAAGCTCAAGATTTGACTGCTAGTTTTTACCAACCAACCAAATTTCAGAAAAGCCTGTAGGTGAAAACTAGCCAAGTCAAATCTTAAGCTTAAATAACAATTTACATCTATAGTACTTGTACAAATTACATCCATCTTGTAACTAAAATTTCATGATTTTCTACAGAGAACTTGGCAGTACCCATATAGATCTCAATTCTTTTGTCGGCGATGTCGATAACGACGTCTGTTCTTAATATTGAACTTGGCTTTCATTCACATTTATGTTTTGATGGGATATCACTACTTTTTGTACAGAGATTGTTGGTATTGATCATTAATAATAAATACATCATTATTGCCAAAGAACCGATAACCGATGGGCTAGAAATCGGCTACGAACATACGACTTGAGTACTTGAGTACAAACTCATTCACGATTCAGAGAAACGTGTAAAGGAAGTCGTTTACAGATATTATACAGGGTGATATTTTCACCGGTACAATAAATCAACATACTTAATACTAAGTCCAAAATACAAATACCAACATTTTTTGTTACTACCCCGTTGGTACAAAAAAACAAAAATACCAATGTCTGAACTTATCCGCAAATCTTAAAGAAATGTGGACTCCATTACGCATGAGCACAACTAAACGCACGAACTGGCAACTGCGCGCGGCTTGCGAGAAGGAAAAGAAGCGGTGGCGGCGGCGCAGCCAGTAGGTATGACTTATGTATGACGTAGCAAAAAAAATCTTACTTGATTTCAATTCTTCCTTCATACTTGCACGGGCTTAGGACCGTCACCGGCGTGGAATGCTTGCACTGGTTGGTAGTGGTATGAATGTCAACACCACGTACTGGCTAACGCCGAAGTGCGGCGCACCGTGCGTACCGCGTCGTTGGTGCTCCTTCTGGACTCTTCCTCGAAGAATGCGAATATCTGTTCCTCGATCTCCACGGTCAAGGGAGGTCTCCCTCCTCGGCCTTGAGCGTGCGCTGGTGCAGTGAACTGTCCGTAGTCTAGCAAATGCTGCGTCACTCTCATGAATGTCCTGGTGTTGAGTATTTGAGGTTAAATAAAACCGGCATTTATCAGGCGGGGCAAACTTTCTTCAGTGTATACCCGCCGAGCTGCACTGTATTTTCCCCGCTGAGAAAGTAACTACGAACCATTTCGTAATACTCGCGGTTTGTAAACATCGTGCGCGCGTAATTTTCGACTGCCCGAAGTGCGGAACCGGCGCACGTGCACTCACCTAGGTCAATGCGCGCGGACTGAATGACCGGCCAAATCGTGCGCCGGCCAGCCCGCCGCCCGCCCGCTAACTCACCCCACCCCGCCGCCCTCTGCCTCGCACCGCGATGACACCTTGTAATGGGTGTCCATGAGTTACAAATTGGATGAATGATAAATAAATGAAAATGAAAAAAAAATATATGGTAATTTTATTCGATAAATGTAATCTATTATCGATACCAATGATATGGTAAAATTTATTGTACCGGTGAAAAAATCAGGCTGTATAAAATTGGTTAAGACAAAACCATACCGCAATATAGAATTAAAAAGCGCCATCTATTGGCAGAATTTGTAACTGAACTCTATGCAGATATTAATATCAATAATTTTCAGTTTTTAGATTTTTTTCCTTTGTATATGCCTAATAGTCTACATTGATGCCAAATATCAAGTTTCTAGGTCATCTAGAAGTGGGTTAGGTTTTTGATCTATAAGTGAGTAAGTCAGTCAGTCATAAAAATACCGGTTTTTAAACGTTAATCTATCTTCTATATATATAAAAGGAGAAGCTGACTGACTGACTGACTGACTGACTGACTGACTGACTGACTGACTGACTGACTGACTGACTGACTGACTGACTGACTGACATATCAACGCAGAGCCTAAACTATAAGGGTTAGAAACTTGAAATTTTGCACAAGGGTTCCTTTTGTAACGTAGGGGAGCACTAAGAAAGGAGTTTTGAAAATTCATCCCCTAAGGGGGTAAAATGGGCGTTCAAAGTTAGTATGAAACTTTGCCGTTTTTGAAGTTATTTAAATGAAATTTGGTAAGAAGGTTCTTCATTTAAAATTATGAAATACGTGTAAAAAAAGCTTTTAAAAATCATCCCTTAAGGGGAAAAAAAGAGGGGTGCCAAGTTAGTATGAAATTTTGCCGTTTTTGAAGTTATTCAAATGATATTTAGTACGAAGGTCCTTCATTTAAAATCATGAAACATGTGTAAAATTGTTTTTCGAAAATCATCCCTTCAGGGGGTAAAAGGGGGGTGCAAATTTAGTATAAAACTCTGCCGTTTTTGAAGTTATTCGAATGAAATTCCTTCATGGTCAGTCATGAAACATGTGTAAAGTAGTTTTTAGAAAATCATCCCTTACGGGGGTGCAAGGGAGGTGCAGAGGTAGAAGGAAAGTTTTCTGATTTTCAAAGCTATTCTAATAAAATGTTGTATTTGGGCTATTAGTTCGTAATAATGATTATTCCCGATATCTCTTTTTGTGAATTAAATCCCTAAGCGGGTAAGAGGGTGTGCGAAGTTAGTATGAAAGCTCTCTGATATTCAAAGTTATTTCAATAAAATGTTGTATTTGTATTATAAGTTCCTGATAAAGTTAATGATTATTATTAACTCTTAAATAAATTTTCTCAATTCTTCTTATTATTTCTCAGTTCATGTATTTATAAATATTTCTCAGTTCTTTAAAATACAACCCATAGTAAACAGCCTATACGAGTATACGTCCCATTGCAGGGAATATGTCTTCTCTCAGAGAGAGTAGTATGGTTTTAATTATTTCGCATGCGCTAAAAGTATCCCAATCTTATTTGCAAACGCAAACACTTTACTCAACTAAAGCCCACGCAGACGAAGTCGCGGGCAACACCTAGTATATCTATACTTGTTTGAGCAACTGTTAATATCTTGAGGAGCTTCCGGGATTCAAAATGAAAGGCTGGATTCGGTAGACAGCTTCTTGCGTGTATTCTTCGTGTAAATCGATCCGGAACAAGAGGAATGTACATGGTTCCGTTTTCTTTTATATTAAGTCACCCCTCCCACTGATATCGAAACTCGCGCCACCTAGACGTAAACGCGCAAACTAAGTTAGTTCTAGGTAATATTGTGTGTGGCTTGATAGCCCACAGAGGATTAGAAGTTTTAGCCATTATCGTCTAGATGGCGTTGTTTAATAATTTACAGTAATTATTAACAGCAACATTGATGAAACTTTGGATTGTAGGCAAGCTAATGGACTTCAATAAATGTGCCAAATTTCATATACGTAGCTTAAATAGTTGTAGAGTTGTGAAGGGGTCAAAAGTAGCTCTAAGTGATTCCCGTAATATTACACACGGCTGCTGCGTCACCAGTTCCTTTTCTCGAACTTGGCTGGACTCGCTGTCGCGAATCTAGAAACGAGCAATTCTTTGTAGGCACATGCTTTCGGGGGCATTTAATTGATCTAACTAGGTTAAACTTTTAGAAAACGTTGTTTCATCCGTATTTTAAGGCAATTGAAATTTGAAACTAGAATTAAAATAAAGAGACAGGAAAATAATCTTGACGAAGTAAATAATGCTCTCTCGCACGTTCTAGATTGGTTTACAGTAAATAATCTATTGTTAAATAAAAAAAAGACAAAATGTATGAAATTTATCCTACCTAACGTAAACTTAGTTGAAAACAACATTGTAATTGAAAATAATAAACTAGAATTGGTTGAAGATACTGTATTTTTGGGCATCACAATCGATGCAAAACTACAATGGGGTCCACATATTATAAAATTGGCACATAGACTAAGCTCCGCAGCATATGCCGTGAAAAGAATTCGAGAACTTACTGACGTTGCAACTGCTAGGCTTGTTTATTTTAGTTACTTCCATAGTATTATGTCCTATGGTATAATACTATGGGGCCGGGCAGCAGACATTGAGACTATCTTCATCTTGCAGAAGAGAGCGATCCGATTTATTTACAAGCTAGGTAGTAGGGACTCGCTAAGAGATTTTTTAAAGAAACTAACATCTTAACAGTTGCAAGCCAATACATTTATGAAAATATTATGTACGTTCGGAAAAATATTAAGGACTTCGAAACTCTTGGTAGCCATCATAACGTTAATACTAGGAATAAACATAAATTGTCATTTCCACGATTTAGACTTGCAAAAGTTAATACTTGATTTATGGGGCACTGTATAAGGTTCTACAACAAGATACCCCAAGATATATTTGAGTTACCCCCAACGCGATTTAAGAATTGTGTTAAGCACACTCTTTCCAAAAATCTTATTATAAAATCAACGATTATTTAGAAGACAAGGACGTATGGCATTAAATAGTAGTTTAATATTAAATTAAATCAGAGGATAAATGTGTCTAGTGTAAAATAGAGCCCAGTGTTGGGCATAGGACTCTTCTCTTTCACGCCAACCCATCCGGTCCAGTGTCTCCCAGCCGCTTTCACAATTTCGTCGGCCCATCGGGCTGGTGGTCTGCCCACAGACCGTCGACCCGTTCTTGGCCACCACTCAGTGGCTTCCTTAGTCCACCGGCCGTCTTCCCGCCTAACCAAATGACCCGCCCGTCTCCAATTCAGCTTAGTAATTCGTGTACGTACGTAGAGTTTATAATGTAATTTAATTTGTTTATTGTAGTGTAAAACAGGTAAAAATCAATCAATATGACATACAGAGAGAGATAAGATAAGATCTCATATAAGAATATTAAAAGAGCTTAATAGAGTAGATCTAGAATGTCACCCAAAGCAAACACAACACACACGTGAGATCAGGAAAATGTAAACAGGCTTACATAACCAGACGACGTTTTAAACTTATCTAGCCTCAGATTTAACAAATTTTTTTTAAACATTTTTAGCAAATTTGAACAAATTTAAAGGTTTAGGAATATGGTTAAAGAATTACCAAAACTAAATCTTAAATCACTCAGGGCCGGGCGAGCGAGTTACATTACATACACTTTTGGTAGTAATAAATTGATTCCTAAATAAAAATAGGTACTTTCATCGCTTCTGGTATTTAAATGCCATTCCAAAGAAAAAAATAAAGTTCTCATCGAAAAACAAGTGAACCCCGTAGGTCGGCGGCGTCTGACAGACGCCATTTTGTGTTTTCGTCGCGAGTGAAGTTATGTTTTCCTGACTAATTAATACGCTACTTGCCTCGTATCAAAATGGACGCGATAAATGGATATTTCCTGTAGTATCTAACGTAAGAAACCAAAATATATAGACTTTGCTAAGTAAATATGCAGGATGGCTGCAAAATTTGCAAATAAAAAAAAATATTTTTCGCTTTTAAATCGGAACGGTGAAAACACTATCCGCCATCTTGAAAGCACCTTTGGTTGTAAACAAACATCTGTCAGTCGTGCATGCGTAGGTTCTATTGTGACTCATACTTCTTTCGTGGCACGAACTCTACCTATGTTGAATGTCAAACTTTGTTTACAAACGTAGAGGACTTCAAACCATAGACAAAAATGGCGGACCGCGTTTTTGGCTGTTTAGCAAAGCAACGTTTTAAAATATTGCTTTTGTTGCTTTTAGGTGCTCAAAAAATATACTAAAATATTTTTTGGTCTAATGGAAGAGATATTTAGCATTTAAGACATACTTGAAAAAAGAGTCAAGTAGCGGATTGCGAGCATTTTTTTCACGCCAATTTTTCTTGAATTTCACTCTTGCACTTAAAGGAAAATTTTGCTTGGGTAATAAAAGGCTGTTCTGCACGCATAACTTCACACAAGTTTTATTTATGCACTGATATTGTTTTTTATTTTTTCTATAATATATTGATTTATACTGTCTAAATTACACTTTATTGACAATTTATAAATTACGCTATTCACTATTCGGATTTGCCAAAGGCGCACTTTGTATTTTTGATTAATTATTTATGGGTAATTTTTAACCGTTCACCAAAAATCTAAAGGTACACCTATGTACGCCTGTCTAAAATATCTAATATCTTTAAACGAGCAATTCTTGTATCTATATTTGTATATAATCAGAATCTCGGAAACGGCTCCAACGATTTTCATGAAATTTAGTATGCAAGGGGTTTCGGGGGTGATTAGTCGATTTAGGTTAGTTTCATTTTTACAAAACGTCGTTTTAACCGTGTTTTTAGGCAAAGAAAGAACTGCTACACTATAAGAAGGTAATTTTGCAACAATATGTCAGATTGCAGTAGATCAAGTGGGAAGTAAGACGATACCGTAATCAAAAGACACTGGTTCGAGACTTGGCAAATAAGTTTTTCTTTTTTTTTTCGAGTTCCTTTTTTTGTGTGAAAACCTATTATCAGGAGCCCTTTATCAACGCACCTAATTCGTATCCAAGTACCTTTTGTTTCTAAAAGAAATACGAAAAAAAAAATCCGGACAATGCTCATCAGAGATTAAACTTCGTTATTTAGAACAATTTTTATTTTGTTTGTTATTTTTTAAGGCGCTGTTTGATGGACAATGCTTGAAACCATACTTTTTAATCGTGTCACAACCCAAATTATTGTGGCATTTATTCGAAGCAAAAAAAACATTTTCCTAAAACTGTGGCATTGGTGCAAAGCTCGAATTTATCTCGGAAACAGCTCTAACGATTTTCATGAAATTTAGGATGCAGGAAGTTTCAAGGCCAATTAATTGATCCATGTAGGTTTACTTTTTAGAAAATGTTCTTTTATCAGTGTTTTGGGCAATAACAAACTCATTAGAATGCGAAGGCAAATTTCTCTGAGCTAAAACTTGACACCTAGCGCCATCTGTTGGAGATTTATATCAACCCAACAGGACATGTATCGCCATCTATTATCGAATATAGGAACTAAAAATACCCCTACCTATGTCGCTGAGAATCTACGTTTTTTATAGATATGTTATAGGCAATGTGTATAATCCGGCATTGTATAGAATGCCTAGGCATTGTATACATTGCCTAAAACGTTCAGGCAATGTGTATAATACGATTAATTTCATACATTGCCTAGGCATTCTATACAATACCGAATACGCTGCCGGCAATGTGTGTAAATGACGACGAATAATAATATGTACACAGCAAAGTCGAGTCTGTTTTCGATCTTACATAGAGAACCTAACGCTCCGACGCGCTCCGCTTCGCTACGCGCGTCGTCGCACCTATATTTCTGTTGCCACGTATTCTTTACGTAGCTTGAAATAAACCGTTTTGCATTTATAACGAATAAAATAAAATTATTGAAAGAGCCCTGAAAACCCCCACACATACTACACAAGGTTGTATTGGCTCAGGTGAGAAATCGGGCGGTCCCGGAAGCATAAGAAACTTTGACAAGGCAGAACGAGGACGTGGAACTCCACCGAGGTGAGGCCAAAGGCCGAGCTCCATCCAGTACCAGGTCGAAGGCTAAGACGTTGTGAGTTCCAGCGTAAAAGAAACAATGCAATATTCAGATGGGACAAACTTGCGAAGCCGAAGGCCGAGCCCCGCGATACGAGCACTAGAAACTTTGACAAGGCAAAACAAGGATGTGGTAACTCCACCGAGGCGAGGCCGAAGGCCGAGCTCCATTCAATACCAGGTCGAAGGCTGAGACCAAGAAACAATGCAAAATCCAGATGGCACAAACTTGCGGGGCCGAAGGCCGATAGAACTCAGTTCAGGCCGAGGCTGAAAGTCAAGACGTCCCGTGTTCCGGCGTAAATTAGCAATGAAAAGCCGGATGGTACAAATTTGCGAGGCCTCAAGCTCCGCGAAGCGGGCGGGCAAGAGAAACCTCGCTGAGGCTCCGTTGAAGCTGAGACTGAAGGCCGAGACCATACATTGTTCCCGTGCGTCAAATCTCAATCAAGTGTCTAGCGAGGCCCTAGGCAGACTGAAACGGAGAGTGAAACTCGGAGCTGCTGGGGGTTGGCACGTGAAAGTGTGCAGGGGTTTGTCCCTTAGTCTAAGTGTAATTTCCAAAAAACACGGTACTTACTCTAAAACCCGTTATATTATTTTGCTGCAATTAAACTAATCTGCCAACAAAATATGTTACACCAAACAAATTCAAAATTATCTCCAAGACATACCACTTTTTTATTCTACTGCACAGCAAGTATTCTCTAATAACAGTAATTATATTATTATTTCACAAAAAATTCTGATTGTGCACCAAATATTCCTAATTGTTACACAAAATATCTAATATGAATCCTAGTACCGAACCCCATTTAAAACGGTTTCGTACAAGTTTTATGTGACTCAAATGATTAACATTGAAGAACAAATAATGCATTTCGTACAACATTACTTCTAAAAAAGCGAAGCTTGCGACGCGCGTGTGGTTCGTTGAGATGTGAAATATTGCAGCAACAAGGAGCAAGATGTTGTACACGTTGTGGACATTATACAATAGGCAAAATTGAACAAAAAAGTGAAAACTCTGTTGCAACAATTGTTTATAGCCAAAATAATTATTTTACATGTGTACGGGCTAAGCACCGTCCATCGTTGCGTGTGCTGACTTGGCATTGTCCAGCACACCGCTACCGCCCGCCCGCCAGTCGGCTCGAGCCACTCGCCCAATACACACTTATATTTTACTAAACAATGTAATTCTGTGTCACGATTAAACTACTGCAATGAAGATATAAACTACTACTTCTTCTTCTTCCACCACCGTCCTGCAAACAACATCTGCTGTGCGACAGAGCGAGGGCTGCACACGCTCTCCTCTGCTCGTACATAATGGTCCTTCGAGCCGGATGCTCGCGACCATCTTCGGGCATCCTAAAAACCAGCGCCTGCGAATCTGCAGCGCCCTCATCCTGAGAAACAGACAGACACCTTGACGGTGGTGGAAATAACTTCAACGTGTGCACCAACTCAGCGGGTCAACGCTACGGAGCTGCCCGGGTGAAATGAGGTCACCAACCACTGACATTGCAAAACGTGTACATCGGCGGAAGACGTTTCGCCAAACAATTTGGCTTGCTCTCTGCCTTACAACCAGGAGTAGGCCTCAACTCTACAACCTGCCGGTCAAACTGAAGTGAAGAAGGTAACTGGAACGAACCTAATGTGCAACTTGGAGTGAACTTGAACTGAACTTGCTAGAGACCAAACTGTCCCAATGGAACTGAAGAAGGTAACTGGAACGAACTTGATGTGCAACTTGGAGTGAACTTGAACTGAAGTAATTGGAGACCAAACTGTCCCATACTGCCGGTAGGACAACTAACCTGAGCATACTGCTCTCAAATATTTGGAGGGAGAAGCCTCATCAACTGGTGGACGCTGATCCACAAACTAACTGAGCAAATGCTCACAACTAACATTGGTTGGAGTCCATCCGCTCCCTTACACCCAGGGAGTGGACTCAAGGAGTCCACGGAAGACGTATTGCCGGCTCAAGTAACATCAACTACAACTAAAACTTATCGTCGTGGTCGCCACAGAAAAACTATCTACTTGCACTAACACAAAGATGTTACACTGCTGTGCATTGAACTAAGTACAGTAGGCGACAGGAACACACGACATACCTCAAGAAAACGCCTGGCAGCATCCATAAAAGAAAAGCAGCAACTATATACTTAACTTTTACAACTTATTTAACTTTTAACTTATTTAACTTAGGGCTAAGCACCGTGCATCGCTGAGTGTGCTGACTTGGCATTGTCCAGCACACCGCTACCGCCCGCCCGCCAGTCGGCTCGAGCCACTCGTCCAATACACTAAACAATGTACTCGTAATTCTGTGTCACGATTAAACTACTACCATGAAGATATATACTACGACTTCTTCTTCTTCCACCACCGTCCAACAAACAACATCTGCTGTGCGACAGAGCGAGGGCTGCACACGCTCTCCTCTGCTCGTACTACAAGCATGTGGATTAATAATTATTAATCATAGTTACATTACTTATAATGTTAATGTAAGTTTATGTAACATTGTAGGAGTAAAGAGTTTGTTTAATAGTTTGAATGAGTTTGGTTTAACACTGACAAGTACAAAAACATTTTATAGGTAAGCATTACATTTTATTGTATTAACTTTTGATTAATAAAACTACATTAGTCATCAATTGCTGTTTGATGAAAATAAATTTTGCCGTACGCTTTCTGAAGTAAATCTACCAAAATAAATGCTACTTTAATAATTTGGTGTATTTATTATTTTTACAAATTTGCAACAGTTATTAAATAGGTGCTCATTATGAATAATTTTAATGAACATATTTTGGTACACAATCAGTATATTTGGAGGAACAAAGGCAAAATTTGTTGAAGAAAGCGGGAATAAATTGAGGTACAGTTAAATACCATCCATTATTTATACGGAGTCGATATTAACCGATATTAGAATCGCTCGTAGCCTGGGCTGCCTGAGTGATCTTAAACGATTACTAAGGTTAAGCAACAATCGGCGCGTTCAGTCCATGGATGGGTCACCGTCAATGACTAACGCTAGTGGCATTTTTCCGAGCGGTTCCGTGCTTCGCAAGACACGTTAAGCAGTTGGTGCCGGCTGCCGTCGATAGATGGCAGTCGTTAAGCCAAGTCAGAGGCCTTCGGGCGGCTTGAAAACTTCTGACAGTAAGACCAGCCACTGTCTTACAAGCCTCCACCAATCCGGACTTGGCCCCCGTGGTGCAGTATGGCCTATACCTTCCTCAGGGAAGAGACCGTGCCCCTCGGTGGGGACAAAATGGGTTGATGATGATATTAACCGTGGCACGGTGTTGCCCTCCAAACTTTTCAATATAGGTAAACAGAGTTTGGTTCTGGTTGTAAAATAAATTACTTTTTGTTTAAAAAAACGTCTGAAAGCGAGGATGTAAGGAGGTAAGGAGAAAAAAAAAAAAACTGTTTAAGTAAATAATTTATATTTGATAAAATAACTCCTGAGCCAGTCTCAAACACAAGCCAGAGCAAAATGAGATGCACTGCAGCGTCTATTAAATAGCAACACTTTACACTAGATGGCGTTGGTAGTTCCCTGTATTGCGGTATGGTTGTGTCTCCGCCAAGAGTACATTATAAAACACGATTGCAAATTACAACTACGACTACGTCGAGGTTAGGTTAGGTTTTTTTTTTTTTTTTTTGACGCGGGGAATGCATTTGCGCACTTTGCCACCCTGCTGCCGGGGGACAGCAGGGCGGCTTCGAGTGAGACTCCCAGCCCGTTGGGCCTGGACTACTCACTAAACCCCGCGGTGTTCCTCCTCTCTCCCTACCGGGTCACAGGATAGGCCATAGGATAAGTCACTGTGACCCGGCAAGGGGGGCGTCCCTATGGGGACTCTACTACTGGGGGGCCACATGGGCCCCCCTGCGCTCAAGGCGTCTTCTTGCCCGCGTCACGTCGCTCTCCGCGACTCCTCTGAAAGCAGAGAAGTCGGAGAGCGGGCGCGCGGGCACTCTATGTTTTGCGAGAAGGCACCCCCGGAACACCGGAACACATGGGGGTGCCTTCCAGCTCGCCGCAAATGCAGGCGGGTGGTCCCCCGACCCTCCGCCCGCGGCCACTCTAGTCGGGGGCGCGCGCATACTCCGTGCGACGGCGCCCCCTTATTGGGCGGCGAGGCGGGAGCGTCAGACCTGCACGCTCCCGCTCTCGCAGCTCCTCTCTCTTGGCCGCCATCACCTCGCTAGCAAACGTGGCGACGGCGGCCCAGCTCTCCTGGCTGCCGACCATCTCAGAAATGACGGCCGGCAGCGACAGGTCGCCCCCCACGGCTCCCACTAGGGCAGCCCGCTCCCCGCTCCAGGCAGCGCACACGGCGAGCGTATGCTCTGCCGTGTCGCGCGCGCCGCTCGTGCAATAGTGGCACTCGGGGCCCGACTCTATACCCACAACTTCCCACAGGTACTTCGCAAAGCAGCCATGGCCTGTGAGAAGCTGCGTCAGGTGATAGTTCGGCGCCCCGTGCCTCCTTTCGATCCACTTCCGCAGAACCGGCCGCACCGCCTCCACGAGCCTCTTGCTCGCGGAAGGCTCCTCCAACCTCACGGCCCACATCCGGAAGAGATCGTCGCGAGCCTCCTGCCTCCAGCAACCGATCTCCGCCGGAGTGGGCCACCCTCCACTGTTCCGCATCAGGGCACTCCTCTCATATACCTGCCGGAGGACTCCCGCCTCGAGGTCCCAGGGTAGACTCGCCGCCAACAAACACGCCGCCTCGTAGGTTAGGTTTTTTTTTTTTTTTTGACGCGGGGAAGTGCATTTGCGCACTTCGCCGCTCTATTGTCGGGGGACAACAGAGCAGCTTTGTGGTGGACTTCCAGCACTATTGAGCCGCCTGCGCAGTGCTGGACTACCCCCTTAAACCCCGCGGTGTTCCTCCGCTACTCTACCGGGCCACAGGATAGGCCAGAGGTTAATTCACTGTGACCCGGCAAGAGCTCGCCCCCGAAGGGGCTCTACTGGTGGGGAGCCAGATTGGCTCCCCGGCGGCGCCACTCGCCCCATCGCCCATACGACGAGGCAAGGAAGCGCCGCCCCTCCTCTGGGGGGCCATAATGGCCCCCAACCGCTTCCTCGCGCCGCCCTCCCCCGACCCGTCGCCCATACAACAGGCAAGAGGAGGACGGCGCGACGCTGCGACGCCCGTCGCTCGCTCTCCAGCACTTCTCTGAAAGCAGAGAAGGTGGAGAGCGAGCGCACGGGCCCTCTCCTTGCGCGAGAAGGCACCCTCGGAACACACGAGGGTGCCTTCCGGCCCGCCGCGATCGTGGGCGTCGGGTCCCCCGACCCTCCGCCCGCGGCCACTCTTATCCGACTAGTTTGAGGCGCGACTGCGCCCCCCCCTAGCCGGACCTCCTTCGGTTGGTCGCCTGGGTCCCGATTCACAGAGGAATTGGAACCCACGCGACCCCTCGGGCCAGATCATTCGCCGTTAGCCAGCAAGATCCCACAAGGAGAAGTCACTGACTAACGCTCAGGGCGCACCGACCCCACCACTTGCCCTTCCATCTGGTTCACAAGGAATCAGAGGGAACGGAAGCGGAGGGGTACACGTGAAGGTTATCTGGCGTGGCGCCCCTCGTAGGTTTTTTTTTTTTTTTTTTTTTAACGCGGGGAAATGCATTTGCGCACTTCGCCGCTCTGTTGTCGGGGGACAACAGAGCAGCTTTGTGGTGGACTCCCAGCACTATCGAGCCGCCTGCTCAGTGCTGGACTACCCCCTAAAACCCCGCGGTGTTCCTCCGCTACTCTACCGGGCCACAGGATAGGCCAGAGGTTAATTCACTGTGACCCGGCATGAGCTCGCCCCCGAAGGGGCTCTACTGGTGGGGAGCCAGATTGGCTCCCCGGCGGCGCCACTCACCCCATCGCCCATACGACGAGGCAAGGAAGCGCCGCCCCTCCTCTGGGGGGCCATAATGGCCCCCAACCGCTTCCTCGCGCCGCCCTCCCCTGACACGTCGCCCATACAACAGGCAAGAGGAGGACGGCGCGACGCTGCGACGCCCGTCGCTCGCTCTCCAGCACTTCTCTGAAAGCAGAGAAGGTGGAGAGCGAGCGCACGGGCCCTCTCCTTGCGCGAGAAGGCACCCTCGGAACACACGAGGGTGCCTTCCGGCCCGCCGCGATCGTGGGCGTCGGGTCCCCCGACCCTCCGCCCGCGGCCACTCTTATCCGACTAGTTTGAGGCGCGACTGCGCCCCCCCCAGCCGGACCTCCTTCGGTTGGTCGCCTGGGTCCCGATTCACAGAGGAATTGGAACCCACGCGACCCCTCGGGCCAGATCATTCGCCGTTAGCCAGCAAGATCCCACAAGGAGAAGTCACTGACTAACGCTCAGGGCGCACCGACCCCACCACTTGCCCTTCCATCTGGTTCACAAGGAATCAGAGGGAACGGAAGCGGAGGGGTACACGTGAAGGTTATCTGGCGTGGCGCCCCAAATAGTTCCGATGTAGGTTCGAATCGAACCGACGCTCCGTTAGACCGGCTACTTTAGGACCCGAGACGTCTTAACCGAGGCGCCACCAGGTCTTAGGCGCCACCAGGTCTTAGGCGCCACCAGGTCTTTAAAATAAAAAACCATCGATACGTGCTGTTCCCAGGCGGTCACCCATCCAAGTACTGAACACGCCCGATGTTGCTTAACTTCGGTGATCGGACGAGAACCGGTGTATTCAACATGGTATGAACGTTGGCGCCCCTCGTAGGTTAGGTTAGGTTAGGTTAGGTTGAGGGGCAGCTATGCCTCCTCCGCAAGGAAGGGCGCCCGGCGGATTCCCCCTCGGCATACCGGCCCATGGTTCTGCTCGATGAGGTCGGTAAGATGTTCGAGGGGATCCTCGCCGCCCGTCTTAATGACCACCTGCGGGCGGTCGGGCCGGATCTGTCGGACGCTCAGTTTGGTTTCCGGACTGGGCGTTCGACAGTGGACGCCCTGGCAATGCTAAAGGGCCAGGTGAAGGAGGGGGTGGACGCTGGGGACGGAGTGTTGGCTGTGTCCTTCGACATAGCCAACGCTTTCAACTCCGTTCCCCACTCCACAATCCTCGAGGCGCTCCGTTTTCACGGAGTTCCTCGGTATTTGCGGGGCCTTCTGGCGGACTACCTGGAGGACCGAGTGGTCCTCCTCGTAGACAAGACTGGCCGGCTCCGGCGATACAGCGTCGAATCCGGTGTTCCGCAGGGGTCGGTCCTGGGGCCCCTTCTCTGGAACATCGGGTTCGACTGGCTGTTGCGGGGAGCCCTCCTCCGTGGCACGAGTGTCATCTGCTACGCAGATGACACTCTCCTCACCGCCCGGGGAGGGAACTTTAGGGAGGTGGCCAATCTGGCCTCGGCGGGCGGATCCTTAACCGCCGGGAGGATCCGCCGCCTAGGGCTGAGGGTGGCGCTGCACAAGACCGAGGCCGTGTTCTTTCACGGTCCTAGGCAGCGCCCCCCGCCTGACGCCCACATCTTTGTAGAGGGCGTCAGGATAGAGGTGAAGGCCCAGATGAAGTATCTGGGCCTCACGCTGGACAGCAGGTGGCGCTTCAGTCCGCACTTCAGCGGACTGTCGTCGCGCCTGCTGAAAGCGGCGAAGGCCCTCTCATGGCTCATGCCAAATATGGGAGGGCCGAGCGGGCGATGCCGGCGGCTATACGCCGGCATACTGAAGAGTATGGCCCTGTACGGGGCGCCCATCTGGGCGGACTCCCTCCAAAGGAGGGAGAATGCCACCGCCCTTCGGACGCCTCAAAGGGCCATCGCCCAGAGGGTGGCGCGAATCTACCGTACGGTTGGGTTCGCAGCCGCGTGCGCTCTGGCGGGCACCCCGCCTTGGGAGCTAGAGGCGTGGGTGCTCGCCAGAGTGTACGAATGGACGGCGGGGCGAAAGGCGCTCGGGGAGCACCCCACCCCTGAGGAACGGGCGGCCGTTCGGCGGGAGGCGAGGGAGGCAATAGTCCATCACTGGACGGCGGACCTCGCCTCCGCAACCTTCGGCCGCCGAACCCTGGACGCGCTCGGGCCGGTCCTGCAAGACTGGCTCGAGCGCACGCACGGTCTCCTCTCTTTCAGACTTGTGCAGGTGCTGTCCGGGCACGGATGCTTCGGATCGTACCTGCACCGGATCGGGAGAGAGGAGAACCCAGGGTGCCACGGCTGCGGCGCGGCGGACGACACGGCGCAGCACACCCTTGAGGTGTGCCCGTCGCTGTCCGAGCGGCGCCGCAGTCTTGTTGCCGTGGTTGGGCCGGACCTCTCGCTTCCCAGCGTGGTAAACGCCATGCTGGGGAGCGAGGAGGCATGGACGGCGGTCGCCTCCTTCTGTGAGGACGTGATGTCACAGAAGGAGGAGGCGGAGCGCGCGCGGGAGAACAATCCTCTCGCGCCAGCGCTCCGCCAACGAAGGAGGGGTAGGAGAGGGCGGATACACAACCGCCCCCTCTCGCCCCATGGTGATGAGCAGCGGGCGACAGGCGCGGGGGCGCCCTCGCCCGCATTGCACTGCTCGTCACCGCGCCGTACGGGACGACCGAGCACTCCCGGTCGTTCCCGGGCCCCTCCCCGTGAGGAGAGGGGCGTGAGGGGCCCACCGTGTTAAGGCGGGCAATTGCCGGCGGGGGACTGGAAGAAATGCCAGATTCCCAGACCCCCGCCACCAAGGCGAAGAGGGAGTGCCGCTGGGTTGTTTAGTGAGTATACCGGGAAACACTTTCCCGGGAGTCCCACATACTCCTTCCGTCCCCCGGCGGGAAAGCGTAAAAAAAAAAAAAAAAAAAAAAAGGTTAGGTTAGGTTAGGTTAGGTTGATGGTCCGTGTGGAGTTTCTGGGTCTCCCATCGGACGCGTCCCCCGGGTGGCGGATAGGGGCACGCCCCCCCAGATATGGGGGGGGTACCGGCTTCGGCCGGCGCGGACCAAAACCAGGGGAGGAGGATATCCAGTGGCAGTCTCCTGCTGGATGTCCGGCGGGGTCCAATTTGGGCTCCGCACTTGGCGGCGCGCTCGGTATATGCGCTTGCGCAGCTGCCGGGCCGTCGGCAAACCCGGAATCCCACACTGAGTGGGACTGGGGGCCTTCGGGCTGCGAGGAGACAACCTCTATAAAAAACCTCAATCCCAAGTTTTGACGCCCGACGAAGGGATGCATGGCTGGTGTGTGACCAGTCGCGAGGGCGTCCTTATCCGTCCGCCATCGAGCGGGCGTGTCGTGACGGGTTTGCACTCCACCCTAAGGAGTGCAACAAAGCAAATGGAAAGTACAGAAAACGAATCTACTTCCAGGGTGGGTCCCCGAAAGGGGGAAGCCCACCTCTCCGCTTCGGCCGAGAGCTGCCTCGCTGTATACGGGAGAGGCAACAGATGCTTTGAGGATGGGCAGACCGCTCGTCCTGACACCGACGACCTACGTAAAACTCTTAACACGGACTCCGATGCAAGCGATCGGATTATGACGACGGAAGAGAGGCTCGGGACTCCACCCCCTGTCCTGAAGGAGGTGTCGATTCGCCTGCCCCGTTGCGATTTGGCACCTGAAGAAGGAAGGCGGGTTACGAGGAGTTCCCTGCACCCCAACGACATTGGCAAGAAAACGGACAAGCCGCTACGAGACGCCTCCGGGCGTTTCGTTTCCCAAACGGCCCTTCTCAGGGCCAACCCTGAGGACGCCGAGGCGTCAGAGGCTAGCCGCGCACCATCTGCGGCCAGCCTGGTGGATGTGGACCTGTCGGACACCGACGGTAACGCCTCTGTGGCGGAGCCATCGGGCCGACGGGCCAACAAGCGGGCCTTCTTGAGGCAGAGTTCGGAGGGCTCCTCCGACTCGGCCAAAAGTGGGCCCAGAAAAAAAGGAAGGACGAAAAAGTCGTCAACCCCCGCCGCGATCAGCTCAGGCCACGACGTGGGTCTGAAGGAGGCCCAGCGCCATCTCGAGGCGGCCAACAGGGCGCAGCTCGAGATGGAGCTCGAAGAGCGGGTCGCCGCCGAGGAGGAGCAGGCGCGCGTCCGTAGGGCCAAGGCGGGCTACGGGGCGTCGAGCGTACTATACGCTGACTACTCCTTGGCGGAGCTAGAGGAGATGGCCAAGGAGGACCAAGAGGAGATTGTTAGGGTCGCCTCGAGGTCCTCCAATCTGAAGGGCACGTTCCAAAAGTCCCTCAAATGCCGGGCCGCCAGCATGCGCGACATTATATGCGAGCTGGCGCGCCGCACGACTACGGACGAGGTGGGGCAGCTGCAGACGAGGGTCGATCGCCTGCAAAAGGAGGTCAGCGAGCTTCACAAGAAGCTCGCTGAAGCTACGGCGCAACCTGTTCAGGCCTCGCCGGCAGCGCCGGCGGTGGACCTCTCCTCCTCTCATCTTGAGGATATCATCCGCAAGGTGGTGATGGAGGAGAGAGCCTTCACCAGAGCCTGCATAGCCGGCATTGAGGACAGGCTCCTGCCTGAGAGGCGTGTCCGGCCTCCACTTGCAGCGGACAAGTCTGCGCCTGCCCCGGCCCCAGCCCCATCCTCGATGGCCCCTCCCCCGACCCCGAAGCCCTCAAAGGGCAAGGGCAAGGGTAAAAAGTCGCCAACGGCCCCTCCGGCACCAGCGGCGGAACGGGGGACTAAACTGGCGGCTGCAGCGGCGGCCCCAAGCTCCCCGAGGGACGACGCCCTCCTACCCTCCACCACCCCGTCCAACGAGTCGTGGGCTGAGGTGGTTAGGAGGAAGAAGAGAGGCGCCAAAAAGGCGGTGTCGGCCATCGCCCCCCCCTGCCAATGCCCCTCCCGGCCCGTCAAAATCGACGGGCAAGGGACAGGGGAAAGGGAGGGGCAAGAAATCGGCCCCCAAGCCAGCAGGGAGGAAACTCGTTCCTCCCAAAACCGCGGCCGTAGTAGTTACGCTCACTGCGGAGGCCGCGGAGAAGGGCGAGACGTACGAGTCCGTTTTGAAACGGGCTCGTACCAACGTCGACCCTGCTGCGCTGGGGATTGGGCCGGTGACGTGCCGCCTGACCCAAACCGGGGCTCGACTCTTCGAGTTTCCGGGGGCCAACCGCGACGAGAACGCTGGCCTCTTCGCAACAAAGTTCCAAGAGGTCATAGCGGACGTGGCCAAGGTTGTCAGGCCGGCGAAGACGGCGTCCTTGGAGGTGACCGGCCTCGATGACTCGGTCACCAAAGAGGAGGTCGTGGCGGCGGTCGCAGCTGCAGGAGGCTGCGAGGTGGCGGCGGTATTGGGCCGGGTCATCAGACCCGGCCGTGGCGGACTGGGCGCTATGCGTGTGGAGTGCCCAGTCGCGGCGGCGAAGGCTGCCCTGGCCAAGGGGCGGCTCCCCGTAGGGTTCGGAGCGGCGGCGGTCCGGGCACTTGAAGACGTGCCTTTCCGTTGCTTCAAGTGCCTCGGACTCGGACACACCAGAGCTCTGTGCCCATCCAGTGTGGAGAGGTCAGAGCTCTGCTACCGCTGCGGGGAGGCGGGGCACAAGGCGAAGGCCTGCAGCGTGGCCTCGCCGCGCTGCGCTGTCTGCTCCGCCAGCGGCCGCCCAGCCGACCACGTGATGGCGGGGAGGAAATGCAATCCTCCCCCAAAGAAGGGCCGAAAGCAGGTGCCAGTCCGGCCTGCTGCCGCCGCCGCCACCGCTGTTGAGCCCGCCGAGGGTCCGACGTCGCCGGCCGACGATGGAAATGCGATGGACCAGTAATGGGTGAGGTCCATCGCATTTTACAGGCGAACACCAACCACTGCCGAGTGGCCCAGGACCTGCTGGTGCAGGTCATGGCCGAGTGGTTGGTGGACGTGGCGGTTGTCGCCGAGCCGTACTCCGTCCCTGGCCGCTGGCTAGGAGATAGGGACTGCTTGGTGGCGCTTGTGGCGCGGTCTTCCACGGACTCCCCTCCTCTCTCGCTCTTAGAGAGAGGACCGGGATACGTGGCCGCCGCGTGGGGAGAGATAGCCTTTGTGGGCGTATATTTCTCCCCAAACCGCTCACTGTCGGACTTCGAGGATTTCCTCGGAGTCCTCGCCTCTGTCGTCGGCAGGCTTGGGTCGCGTCAGGTCTCCGTTTTAGGAGACCTGAACGCCAAATCGTTGGCTTGGGGCAACCCGGCCACGGACGCGCGCGGGCGGGAGCTGGAGCTGTGTGTCCACACGCGCACTAGCTGCGCGTGTGGACAACTGGCGGGTGGACATGGTGGAGACTTTCTCCGATCACCGCTACGTGCGGTTTGAGATCTCCACCCAGAGCCCCCAGGGAGTGGGCCCACCGGGCCAATCCCCATTCCCTCGGTGGGCTCTCGTCCACCTGGACACGGAGGCGGCCAAAGAGGCGGCCTTCGTCCAGGACTGGCTTTCGCCGGCCTTAAATGTCCTGGACGTGGACGCCGCTGCGGCCCAGCTGAGGGGGTCGTTGACCGAGGTGTGCAACTCAAGCATGCCTAGGTCTCGTCGACGGCCCCCCCGACGCGCCGTCTATTGGTGGTCGGAGGAGTTGGCAGGCCTCCAGGCCGACTGTGTGGCGGCCCGACGGGAGTATGCCCGAAGCCGGCGGCGGCGAATACGCGACCAGGGCAATGAGGACCGCCTCTACGACCTGTACGTGGAGGCGAAGGCGGCCCTCAGGTCCGCGATATTCGCCGCGCAGGACTCGTCGCGAGACGAGTTGCTGGAGGGTCTCGACAACGACCCTTTCGGGAGGCCATACAAGGCGGCGCGGGACAAACTGCGCCCCTTTGGCCCCCCGCTGTCGGAGACCCTCGAGCCGGGATTGCTGGACGGGGTCAGGTTAGGTTAGGTTTTTTTTTTTTTTTTTTTATTTTTTTTTTTAACGCGGGGAAATGCATTTGCGCACTTCGCCGCTCTGTTGTCGGGGGACAACAGAGCAGCTTTGTGGTGGACTCCCAGCACTATCGAGCCGCCTGCTCAGTGCTGGACTACCCCCTCAAACCCCGCGGTGTTCCTCCGCTACTCTACCGGGCCACAGGATAGGCCAGAGGTTAATTCACTGTGACCCGGCAAGAGCTCGCCCCCGAAGGGGCTCTACTGGTGGGGAGCCAGATTGGCTCCCCGGCGGCGCCACTCGCCCCATCGCCCATACGACGAGGCAAGGAAGCGCCGCCCCTCCTCTGGGGGGCCATAATGGCCCCCAACCGCTTCCTCGCGCCGCCCTCCCCCGACCCGTCGCCCATACAACAGGCAAGAGGAGGACGGCGCGACGCTGCGACGCCCGTCGCTCGCTCTCCAGCACTTCTCTGAAAACAGAGAAGGTGGAGAGCGAGCGCACGGGCCCTCTCCTTGCGCGAGAAGGCACCCTCGGAACACACGAGGGTGCCTTCCGGCCCGCCGCGATCGTGGGCGTCGGGTCCCCCGACCCTCCGCCCGCGGCCACTCTTATCCGACTAGTTTGAGGCGCGACTGCGCCCCCCCCTAGCCGGACCTCCTTCGGTTGGTCGCCTGGGTCCCGATTCACAGAGGAATTGGAACCCACGCGACCCCTCGGGCCAGATCATTCGCCGTTAGCCAGCAAGATCCCACAAGGAGAAGTCACTGACTAACGCTCAGGGCGCACCGACCCCACCACTTGCCCTTCCATCTGGTTCACAAGGAATCAGAGGGAACGGAAGCGGAGGGGTACACGTGAAGGTTATCTGGCGTGGCGCCCCATGGCGCCCCAGGTTAGGTTTTTTTTTTTTTTTTTTTTTTTTACGCGGGGAAATGCATTTGCGCACTTCGCCGCTCTATTGTCGGGGGACAACAGAGCAGCTTTGTGGTGGACTCCCAGCACTATCGAGCCGCCTGCTCAGTGCTGGACTACCCCCTAAAACCCCGCGGTGTTCCTCCGCTACTCTACCGGGCCACAGGATAGGCCAGAGGTTAATTCACTGTGACCCGGCAAGAGCTCGCCCCCGAAGGGGCTCTACTCGTGGGGAGCCAGATTGGCTCCCCGGCGGCGCCACTCGCCCCATCGCCCATACGACGAGGCAAGGAAGCGCCGCCCCTCCTCTGGGGGGCCATAATGGCCCCCAACCGCTTCCTCGCGCCGCCCTCCCCCGACCCGTCGCCCATACAACAGGCAAGAGGAGGACGGCGCGACGCTGCGACGCCCGTCGCTCGCTCTCCAGCACTTCTCTGAAAGCAGAGAAGGTGGAGAGCGAGCGCACGGGCCCTCTCCTTGCGCGAGAAGGCACCCTCGGAACACACGAGGGTGCCTTCCGGCCCGCCGCGATCGTGGGCGTCGGGTCCCCCGACCCTCCGCCCGCGGCCACTCTTATCCGACTAGTTTGAGGCGCGACTGCGCCCCCCCCTAGCCGGACCTCCTTCGGTTGGTCGCCTGGGTCCCGATTCACAGAGGAATTGGAACCCACGCGACCCCTCGGGCCAGATCATTCGCCGTTAGCCAGCAAGATCCCACAAGGAGAAGTCACTGACTAACGCTCAGGGCGCACCGACCCCACCACTTGCCCTTCCATCTGGTTCACAAGGAATCAGAGGGAACGGAAGCGGAGGGGTACACGTGAAGGTTATCTGGCGTGGCGCCCCTATAAACATTTACATACAGGCACATACATTGCTTCTGGCCCCACACTAGGATACCCTGTGTCGTCGGAACCAGAAACAGCGACGTCACAAACATGTAAACATCCAAGACCTGGAGTTTTTTTTCTCCCCAGCCGGGGATCGAACCCGGGACCTCTCGGATGGTAAGCAGATGCGCTAACCATTACGCCACAGAGGTCGTCGCCCCAGGTTAGGTTTTTTTTTTTTTTTTTTTTTTTTTTTTTGACGCGGGGAATGCATTTAAGCACTTCGCCACCCTGCTGCCGGGGGACAGCAGGGCGGCTTCGAGTGAGACTCCCAGCCCGTTGGGGCTGGACTACTCACTAAACCCCGCGGTGTTCCTCCTCTCTCCCTACCGGGTCACAGGATAGGCCATAGGATAAGTCACTGTGACCCGGCAAGGGGGCGTCCGTATGGGGACTCTACTACTGGGGGGGCCACATGGGCCCCCCTGCGCTCAAGGCGTCTTCTTGCCCGCGTCACGTCGCTCTCCGCGACTCCTCTGAAAGCAGAGAAGTCGGAGAGCGAGCGCGCGGGCACTCTATGTTTTGCGAGAAGGCACCCCCGGAACACATGGGGGTGCCTTCCAGCTCGCCGCAAAAGCAGGCGGGTGGTCCCCCGACCCTCCGCCCGCGGCCACTCTAGACGGGGGCGCGCGCATACTCCGTGCGACGGCGCCCCCTTATTGGGCGGCGAGGCGGGAGCGTCAGACCTGCACGCTCCCGCTCTCGCAGCTCCTCTCTCTTGGCCGCCATCACCTCGCTAGCAAACGTGGCGACGGCGGCCCAGCTCTCCTGGCTGCCGACCATCTCAGAAATGACGGCCGGCAGCGACAGGTCGCCCCCCACGGCTCCCACTAGGGCAGCCCGCTCCCCGCTCCAGGCAGCGCACACGGCGAGCGTATGCTCCGCCGTGTCGCGCGCGCCGCTCGCGCAATAGCGGCACTCGGGGCCCGACTCTATACCCACAACTTCCCACAGGTACTTGGCAAAGCAGCCATGGCCTGTGAGAAGCTGCGTCAGGTGATAGGTCGGCGCCCCGTGCCTCCTCTCGATCCACGGCCGCAGAACCGGCCGCACCGCCTCCACGAGCCTCTTGCTCGCGGAAGGCTCCTCCAACCTCACGGCCCACATCCGGAAGAGATCGTCGCGAGCCTCCTGCCTCCAGCAACCGATCTCCGCCGGAGTGGGCCACCCTCCACTGTTCCGCATCAGGGCACTCCTCTCATACACCTGCTCGAGGACTCCCGCCTCGAGGTCCCAGGGTAGACTCGCCGCCAACAAACACGCCGCCTCATAAGAGACGGTGTGGTACGCTCTTGCAGCCCTCTGCGCTATCACCCGCTGCGGGCGCCGCAAAAGCGTGGTGTTGCTTGCGGAGAGGGCTGCCGCCCATATGGGCGCTCCGTAAAGTGCCTTGGAGCGCACCACACCGTCGTAAAGACGGCGGCAAGCGCTCCCTGGGCCGCCGCGGTTAGGCAGCAATCGTGCGAGCCTCCCGGCGTACGACACCAGCTTTGGTGCCAGTCGCCGGAAGTGCTCGCCGAAACTCCATCGGCTGTCGAGGACGAGACCCAGGTATTTCATCGATCCCCCGACAGCGATGGAGGTGCCACCGACGGTGATTTGGGAGTCCCGAGGGGGTCGCATCCGAGGCCCATGGAAATAAAGGGCCTCGGATTTCTCCAGAGCGACCGCGAGCCCGAGTGCCCTGATGCGGCGCACGACCTGCGCTACCCCTGCGGTAGCCAGGACCTTGGCGTCCCGAAACGTGGCGCCCTGCGCGGTGACCAGGGTGTCGTCGGCGTAGCAGAGTACGCCGACTCCTGGGAGAGTCGCACCGCGCAGGACCCAGTCGTACCCAATGTTCCACAGGAGCGGCCCGAGGACCGACCCCTGTGGAACACCACAACACATGTCCGTGCGGACCACCTCGGACCGAGCCGGGTAACACACAGCCCGGTCTACGAAGTAGTCCGCAAGGACCCGCCTGAGGTACCACGGGACGTCGTGGTACCTCAGGGCCTCCGCTATCGTCTGCCAGGGGAGGGTGTTGAAGGCGTTGGAAATGTCCAATGAGACGGCCAACAACACCTCTCCCCGGCCCGTGACCCTCTCGACGCTGTCTCTGAGACGGGAGATGGCGTCCAACGTCGACCTCCCGCGACGGAAGCCAAACTGACCGTCACTCAGGTTGGGCCCCGCCCCCTCCAGATGTCGGACGAGACGCGCCGCGAGCACTCGCTCAAAGAGCTTGCACGTCTCGTCCAGCAGAACGATGGGGCGGTAGGCCGACGGCGACTCAGCCGGGCGCCCGTGCTTCCGAAGCAGCACGAGCTTGCCCTCCTTCCACCGTCGCGGGACCCTTCCCGACGCCAAACACTCAGTCATCAGAGACAGCGTCTCCTCCTCGAACGCCGGCATGACCGCGGCAATGACCCGCCCAGGGATTCCATCCGGGCCCGGGGCGCGGTTCCTCACCCTCATCTTCAGGACCGCTACCTCTAGCTCGGCCTCGGACACGGGCGGGACATCACCGTCCTCCACCGGCGCCGACACCGCCACCGCCGTCATTCGTGGGGGGGCCCACTCCTCTCTTGCGGGAAAGAGGGAACCCACCACCACGCCGACGAAGGCTGGGTCGAGTGACCGGGTCAGAGGAGGCGCCCAAGGCTTCAGCTTCTCACTCACCACCTTGTAGGGGCGCCCCCACGGGTCCCGGTTCAAACTCCCCAGCCACTCCCTCCAGGCCTCCTCCTTGGCGGCCCTTATGCCCGCGCTGAGCGCGGCCCGGGCCGCTCGGTAAGCGACGAGCAGCTCCTCTTCCTGGGCGGGGTCCCTGCTCCTACGCCCGCGGCAACGGGTGTACCTCCGTTGGGCTGCGTGGCACGCAGTACGCAGCCCTGCTAGATGCGGTTGCCACCAGTACACCCGTCTCCGCGGAGGAACAGGACCTCTGCGCCGCATCGCCGCATCGCAGACGCGAGTGAGCGCCCCTGTTAGGCGCTCCGCCCTCGCGTCTACGCCCAGCGCCTCGTCGCTTGACCCAGCGGCCCAGCGCTCCACGATGGCCGCCTCCGTGGCCACCTCCTTGTCCAGGGTGGCGAGCCGCCACCGTGGACCCTCCCCCGCCAGGAGGCGGCTGAGGTCCGCCGAAACACCGGCGGGTGCCGCGACGATGTCGAACCATATGTATTTATGGTCCGACAAGGTCTCGACCCCCTCGACCACTCTCCAGCCACACGCGCGGTTGGCCAGAGCGGGACTGGCGAAGGACAGATCAACGACGGATCCGCCCTGACTCCGCACGCATGTCTGGACCGCCCCCTGGTTGAGCAGCACCAGCCCAGTGGACACCGCCCACTCCTCCAACACCTCCCCCCGCGCATCAGTTGCCGGACTCCCCCACGCACGGGATTTCGCGTTGAAATCCCCGGCAACGATCACGGGGGTGGGGTGCACATCGGCCAACATTGCCCCGACCTCGACGAGCCACTGCTCAAAGTCGGCGAGGCTTCTGTTGGGCGAAAAGTACACCCCACACACTGCAGTGTCTCCCAGCACGGCAAGCACGCAACCGTGTCCTCGCGACACCCTGTCGCCTAGTGCGCCACGCTGGGAGACAATTGCCACCGAACCGTCGCGATCGCCGGCCCAGTTGGTCCGGGTGCGAACGCAATACGGTTCAGCGACAACGACCAAGGTCGCCTGCCACTGCGCCGCAGTCTGGATCAGTAGATCCTGCGCCGCGGCACAGTGATTGGCGTTGGCCTGCAGTATGGAGATATTGGCCATTTACACTTGGGCGGTGTCCATCTCCTCCACTGGCACCGGTGCTGGTGCTGCCGGCGGCGGGCCCTTGGCGCCACCACTGGCTTTTCCGTCGCGACGGCTTCGGCTCCCCCTTTGTTGGGATCCCGCTGGGCACTTCTTGGTGCCCAGAGGGTGGGCAGCGGGCACACCTTTTGCTGCACACGCCGGGCAGTGGGGCTCCGCAGAGCAGCCTGCGGATTTGTGCCCAGGCTGGCCGCAGCGGAAGCATAGTCCGCTGCGATCCGCAGTCTCTGTGCACTTCGCACCCACGTGGCCCGGCTCCAGGCAGCGGTAGCACCGCTGCGGCCTGGCCTTCAGGAGGGTGGCTCGGACCTGCGTCCAACCAACGGTTAGGCGCCGGCCATCTGTCACCCTCCCTGCCGCCGCGATCGGGCAGCTCACCCACACAGCCCCCTCCTCGCGTCCAGGTGGTCGGTATATGTCACCCACCTTTACGTTGGTGACGGGGCACCCACCAACCTCCGCCACCATCGCAGCCACCCTTTCCGGCGTGGCCGCGTCGCTCAGGCCGGTAATGCGCATCTCAACGCACTTCTCCGGCCTGGCAACGCGGACCTCATCCCCGGCCCCAGGTTAGGTTAGGTTAGATTTTTTTTTTTTTTTTTTTTTTTTTGACGCGGGGAATGCTTTTGCGCACTTCGCCACCCTGCTGCCGGGGGACAACAGGGCGGCTTCGAGTGAGACTCCCAGCCCGTCAGGGCTGGACTACTCACTAAACCCCGCGGTGTTCCTCCTCTCTCCCTACCGGGTCACAGGATAGGCCATAGGATAAGTCACTGTGACCCGGCAAGGGGGCGTCCCTATGGGGACTCTACTACTGGGGGGCCACATGGGTCCCCCTGCGCTCAAGGCGTCTTCTTGCCCGCGTCACGTCGCTCTCCGCGACTCCTCTGAAAGCAGAGAAGTCGGAGAGCGAGCGCGCGGGCACTCTATGTTTTGCGAGAAGGCACCCCCGGAACACATGGGGGTGCCTTCCAGCTCGCCGCAAATGCAGGCGGGTGGTCCCCCGACCCTCCGCCCGCGGCCACTCTAGTCGGGGGCGCGCGCATACTCCGTGCGACGGCGCCCCCTTATTGGGCGGCGAGGCGGGAGCGTCAGACCTGCACGCTCCCGCTCTCGCAGCTCCTCTCTCTTGGCCGCCATCACCTCGCTAGCAAACGTGGCGACGGCGGCCCAGCTCTCCTGGCTGCCGACCATCTCAGAAATGACGGCCGGCAGCGACAGGTCGCCCCCCACGGCTCCCACTAGGGCAGCCCGCTCCCCGTTCCAGGCAGCGCACACGGCGAGCGTATGCTCCGCCGTGTCGCGCGCGCCGCTCGCGCAATAGCGGCACTCGGGGCCCGACTCTATACCCACAACTTCCCACAGGTACTTGGCAAAGCAGCCATGGCCTGTGAGAAGCTGCGTCAGGTGATAGGTCGGCGCCCCGTGCCTCCTCTCGATCCACGGCCGCAGAACCGGCCGCATTGCCTCCACGAGCCTCTTGCTCGCGGAAGGCTCCTCCAACCTCACGGCCCACATCCGGAAGAGATCGTCGCGAGCCTCCTGCCTCCAGCAACCGATCTCCGCCGGAGTGGGCCACCCTCCACTGTTCCGCATCAGGGCACTCCTCTCATATACCTGCCCGAGGACTCCCGCCTCTAGGTCCCAGGGTAGACTCGCCGCCAACAAACACGCCGCCTCGTAAGAGACGGTGTGGTACGCTCTTGCAGCCCTCTGCGCTATCACCCGCTGCGGGCGCCGCAGCAGCGTGGTGTTGCTTGCAGAGAGGGCTGCAGCCCATATGGGCGCTCCGTACAGAGCCTTGGAGCGCACCACACCGTCGTAAAGACGGCGGCAAGCTCTCCCTGGGCCGCCGCGGTTAGGCAGCAATCGTGCGAGCCTCCCGGCGTACGACACCAGCTTTGGTGCCAGCCGCCGGAAGTGCTCGCCGAAACTCCATCGGCTGTCGAGGACGAGACCCAGGTACTTCATCGATCCCCCGACAGCGATGGAGGTGCCGCCGACGGTGATTTGGGAGTCCCGGAGGGGTCGCATCCGAGGCCCATGGAAATAAAGGGCCTCAGATTTCTCTAGAGCGACCGCGAGCCCGAGTGCCCTGATGCGGCGCACGACCTGCGCTACCCCTGCGGTAGCCAGGACCTTGGCGTCCCGAAACGTGGCGCCCTGCGCGGTGACCAGGGTGTCGTCGGCGTAGCAGAGTACGCCGACTCCTGGGAGAGTCGCACCGCGCAGGACCCAGTCGTACCCAATGTTCCACAGGAGCGGCCCGAGGACCGACCCCTGTGGAACACCACAACACATGTCCGTGCGGACCACCTCGGACCGAGCCAAGTAACACACAGCCCGGTCTACGAAGTAGTCCGCAAGGACCCGCCTGAGGTACCACGGGACGTCGTGGTACCTCAGGGCCTCCGCTATCGTCTGCCAGGGGAGGGTGTTGAAGGCGTTGGAAATGTCCAATGAGACGGCCAACAGCACCTCTTCCCGGCCCGTGACCCTCTCGACGCTGTCTCTGAGACGGGAGATGGCGTCCAACGTCGACCTCCCGCGACGGAAGCCAAACTGACCGTCACTCAGGTTGGGCCCCGCCCCCTCCAGATGTCGGACGAGACGCGCCGCGAGCACTCGCTCAAAGAGCTTGCACGTCTCGTCCAGCAGAACGATGGGGCGGTAGGCCGACGGCGACTCAGCCGGGCGCCCGTGCTTCCGAAGCAGCACGAGCTTGCCCTCCTTCCACCGTCGCGGGACCCTTCCCGACGCCAAACACTCAGTCATCAGAGACAGCGTCTCCTCCTCGAACGCCGGCATGACCGCGGCAATGACCCGCCCAGGGATTCCGTCCGGGCCCGGGGCGCGGTTCCTCACCCTCATCTTCAGGACCGCTACCCCTAGCTCGGCCTCGGACACGGGCGGGACATCACCGTCCTCCACCGGCGCCGACACCGCCGCCGCCGTCATTCGTGGGGGGGCCCACTCCTCCCTTGCAGGAAAGAGAGTACCCACCACCACGCCGACGAAGGCTGGGTCGAGTGACCGGGTCAGAGGAGGCGCCCAAGGCTTCAGCTTCTCACTCACCACCTTGTAGGGGCGCCCCCACGGGTCCCGGTTCAAACTCCCCAGCCACTCCCTCCAGGCCTCCTCCTTGGCGGCCCTTATGCCCGCGCTGAGCGCAGCCCGGGCCGCTCGGTAAGCGACGAGCAGCTCCTCTTCCTGGGCGGGGTCCCTGCTCCTACGCCCGCGGCAACGGGTGTACCTCCGTTGGGCTGCGTGGCACGCAGTACGCAGCCCTGCTAGATGCGGTTGCCACCAGTACACCCGTCTCCGCGGGGGAACAGGACCTCTGCGCCGCATCGCCGCATCGCAGACGCGAGTGAGCGCCCCTGTTAGGCGCTCCGCCCTCGCGTCTACGCCCAGCGCCTCGTCGCTTGACCCAGCGGCCCAGCGCTCCACGATGGCCGCCTCCTTGGCCACGTCCCTGTCCAGGGTGGCGAGCCGCCACCGTGGACCCTCCCCCGCCAGGGGGCGGCTGAGGTCCGCCGAAACACCGGCGGGAGCCGCGACGATATCGAACCATATGTATCTATGGTCCGACAAGGTCTCGACCCCTTCGACCACTCTCCAGCCACGCGCGCGATTGGCCAGAGCGGGACTGGCGAAGGACAGATCAACTACGGATCCGCCCTGACTCCGCACGCATGTCTGGACCGCCCCCTGGTTGAGCAGCACCAGCCCAGTGGACACCGCCCACTCCTCCAACACCTCCCCCCGCGCATCAGTTGCCGGACTCCCCCACGCACGGGATTTCGCGTTGAAATCCCCGGCAACGATCACGGGGGTGGGATGCACATCGGCCAACATTGCCCCGACCTCGACGAGCCACTGCTCAAAGTCGGCGAGGCTTCTGTTGGGCGAAAAGTACACCCCACACACTGCAGTGTCTCCCAGCATGGCAAGCACGCAACCGTGTCCTCGCGACACCCTGTCGCCTAGTGCGCCACGCTGGGAGACAATTGCCACCGAACCGTCGCGATCGCCGGCCCAGTTGGTCCGGGTGCGAACGCAATAGGGTTCAGCGACAACGACCAAGGTCGCCTGCCACTGCACCGCAGTCTGGATCAGTAGATCCTGCGCCGCGGCACAGTGATTGGCGTTGGCCTGCAGTATGGAGATATTGGCCATTTACACTTGGGCGGTGTCCATCTCCTCCTCTGGCACCGGTGCTGGTGCTGCCGGCGGCGGGCCCTTGGCGCCACCGCTGGCTTTTCCGTCGCGACGGCCTCGGCCTCCCCTTTGTTGGGATCCCGCTGGGCACTTCTTGGTGCCCAGAGGGTGGGCAGCGGGCACACCTTTTGCTGCACACGCCGGGCAGTGGGGCTCCGCAGAGCAGCCTGCGGATTTGTGGCCAGGCTGGCCGCAGCGGAAGCATAGTCCGCTGCGATCCGCAGCCACTGTGCACTTCGCCCCCACGTGGCCCGGCTCCAGGCAGCGGTAGCACCGCTGCGGCCTGGCCTGCAGGAGGGTGGCTCGGACCTGCGTCCAACCAACGGTTAGGCGCCGGCCATCCGTCACCCTCCCCGCCGCCGCGATCGGGCACTTCACCCACGCAGACCCCTCCTCACGTCCAGGTGGGCGGGAGATGGCAGCCACCTTCACGCTGCCGATACCACACCCCCCGACCTCAGCCACCATCGCGGCCACCCTTTCCGGTGTGGCCGCGTCGCTCAGGCCGGTAATGCGCATCTCGATGCACTTTTCCGGCCTGGCAACGCGGACCTCATCCCCGAGGGTCTCCTTCAGCCTCGCGGCGAGAGCGTCGGCCTTCTGGCCCCTTTCCGGGCCAGCCACCTCCAGGACCTTGCCGCCCGTGGCCGCCGTCCGGAACCGGAGACCCTCGATGCCGAGGCCTTTGAGGTCTATTGACCTTTCAGCCTCGGCCAGGACAGCCGCGTAAGTGGCTCCCTTCTCTACGGCCTCTTGCTGCAGTGTGAGGACCACTGCAGCAGTGCGGGGAGTGCGGAGTTTTGGCGCCCTCTTTTTTCCGGCAGCCTGGGGTGCCGGCGCTGTCTTGGCAGTTGCTGGCGTCTTCTTAGGCCGACCAGCCACAATGCTCCATGCCTCCGAGGTGCTCCGAGCAGGGGCGGGGGCAGGGGCAGGGGCGGGCGTGGAAGGGCCCACCTGTCGCAAGGCTTGCGCCTGCAACGCCGCGGCGCTCTTTCTCTTCCTCTTCTTCCTCTTACCACCCTCCCCCCTCTCACTAGCGCCGTTGGCGTGAGCCGGGGGCGCGGAAGAGTGAGAAGGAGAGAGAGGGGGCTTAGCCGGGCTAGCGCCAGCTGGAGCGTTCGCGGAGCGTGCAAGAGGCCCAGCAGTGGAGGCGGCAACAGGGGCTACTTCTTCGGGGGAGACGGAGGGGCGGCCGGAGCGGGCAGCACTTCGCGCGTCGGCGGCCAGCGGTGGGCGCAGCCGTGGCTCCGGCAGCAGGCGGTCCGCAATCCCGCTGAGGCGCGCGTCCACCATGAGAAGGATTTCATCCCTCGTCATGGTTGGGGCGGCACTCGCCTGCAGCTTCTTCATCCCCTCCATCTCCGCTCTCAGGGCTCTGAGTTCGCCCTGCAGACGGACGACTTCGTCAGACTCCGTGCGGGCCCTGAGCTCACGCACGTTCTCCAAAATGGAGCTCGCGGCAGCCCTCAGGCCCTGCACGGATTGGCCCTTCAGTCGTGACGACTTCTGGGCAATCGTCCGAACCGCCTCCACTGCGGCCTCGATTGAGCTCGTCAACTGCTCAGCCCGAAGGTCATGATAGAAAATGATTAAGATTGTTAAGATGTTGTTATTTGTTTAGGTGTGTATATATATATATATACATATATAATTATGTATAATTATATATTTATTGTTTAAATTTTTATAATTATATAGTTTTTTAAGGATTTTAATAGATTTTACAGGATTACATAATTATGCTTACATTAGATCTGCATAGGGCTGTGGGCGGACACGCGCGTGGTTGTATTGCAACTGCTCTTGTCGATCGAGGGTATCTTAAACCGATTACTGTATCGTCGGCGACATCCGCGACCGGGAGCAGCGTCGGTAGGTGAAGGACGCGCCCTACAGCTCCATACAGGTCCTGGATGTTTAACAGTGTGGGCTATATTGAGTTAAGTGGTATAGAGCTACTCGCCGTAGTCGGTACGTGAGCAGACGGATTTGCTCGTACTTATGTAGCGGGGGCAAGTAGCTGACGTGGCACTGTGGGAGGTATCTTTGTCGGAGATATTATGGTTCTTGTTGTGTGCGTTGCAGTTGTAGCAGGATAGCTTAGAGGTGTCTTCCTTAACAGGGCAGTCCTTGTAACTGTGCTGGGTGGATGAGCAGTGCGAGCAGGTGGAGGTGGTTTCTTTGCACCACTTCTTGGTGTGGCCATACTGGAGGCAGCGGTAACATTGTAAGACCGGTATATAACTCTCGACGTGGACCCTTTGGTGGTCCACATTGAGCTTTCCAGCGTCAGTGATGGACCGCCAAAGAGCAGGGCTGGTGGTGTAGGCCGCATTATACAGTTTCGGGTTCCTGTTTCCGCGTTTGAACTTAAGCTGGAGTTCCTCAGGCCCGTTGTTTTTAATTGCGTCGTTTTGAGTGCGCAGAATGGTGGTTAGAGTCTCGGGGGAAATTGAGTCGGGAATACCCTTGATTATTACCATGGGCTGCAACTTTTTCGATGGCTCCGCCTCGATAGTAGAAGATGGGCTTATTTTATTTAGGGTAGTTTCCATGTGCTCCGTTCTGTCAAATTCTACCCGGAGTTTGTTTTTGGAGATGGGCTTGACGCTAAGGGGGGAAAAGTTTGTGTCTGTGAAAGTGATGCTCTTCTGCCATGCAGAGAGAGTCTCGGAGGTGGTTGTGGAATTCTTTGCAGAGACTATGATTGATGGTTTATAAGGAGGTGGGCGGAGCGGGATGGAGGGAGTTGCGGCAACCTTGGCGTAGGAGGACTGACCCGGAGGAGACGGAGTAGGAGTCGGCATAGGCGCCTGAGCGGTCGGCGCAGGCACCGTGATCGCCCTCATCTCCTCACGGATGCACTCTCGAATGGTTGCCTTGAGCTCTTCGGTGTCAGCAGGGGGGGCAGGAGGGGCAGGGGGAGCAGATGGCAGGGGCGAAAGAGTAAGTAGGTGTTCAATCCTGTCCACGCTTGTGAGGATATCGGCCTTGATCCCTCTCTTGAGGTTACCCGAGCGGCCCACGGCTTCTCGGATAACCTCGAAGAGGGAGAAGATCTCACTCTCCGGGTCCTCAAAATAGCCCAACTGTTGCGGGACGGGTTTAGCGGGCTTAGCGGCGGGAGTAGCGACCGTAGCAGTGGGAGTGGCGGCTTGGCTGCCGTAACGGAGCGGGGGCATCGACCCAGACGAGTCCGGGTCGTCGCTGGTGTGGGAGTGGGGCGTCAGCCCGAGCGGCGTCCTCAACATAATTAAAATGTGGCCAGAAACGGTAAAAATCAAAAATTTATTTCCCAGAAAAGTCGATGACCCAAGGGTATCGACAAAGGGTCGGTGGGGCGGGGCGGCGGGGTGGGAGGCGGCAAAAAACGGGGGAGGCCCACGAAGAGAAGTGTAGTAGATGCGGAAGAGGTCCGACGGATTTAGAAAAAGAAATTAAATAAAAAGGCCGAAAAAAGTGAAATTAGAAAATTTGTAAGTGTTTTTGCTAAATTGAGAGAAAACTATTGAAGCTACTTTTATTTTTGTTTCAGATACAAGGAGCTGAAGGCGAGACGCTTGTAGGAAGGTGCGACACAAGTGGGTGAGAGGTAAACTGAACAAAAGTTGTTTTATGGTTAGGTTAGGTTTTTTTTTTTTTTTTTTTTGTTGACGCGGGGAAATGCATTTGCGCACTTCGCCACTCTGCTGCCGGGGGACAGCAGAGCGACTTTGTGGTGGACTCCCAGCACTATCGAGCCGCCTGCTCAGTGCTGGACTACCCCCTAAAACCCCGCGGTGTTCCTCCGCTACTCTACCGGGCCACAGGATAGGCCAGAGGTTAAGTCACTGTGACCCGGCAAGAGCTCGCCCCCGAGGGGGCTCTACTGGTGGGGAGCCAGATGTGGCTCCCCGGCGGCGCAAGCGCCACCCCTCCTCTGGGGGGCCATAGTGGCCCCCAACCGCTTCCTCGCGCCGCCCTCCCCCGACCCGTCGCCCATACAACAGGCAAGAGGAGGACGGCGCGACGCTGCGTCGCCCGCCGCTCGCTCTCCAGCACTTCTCTGAAAGCAGAGAAAGTGGAGAGCGAGCGAGCGGGCCCTCTCCTTGCGCGAGAAGGCACCCTCGGAACACACGAGGGTGCCTTCCGGCCCGCCGCGATCGTGGGCGTCGGGTCCCCCGACCCTCCGCCCGCGGCCACTCTTATCCGACTAGTTTGAGGCGCGACTGCGCCCCCCCCTAGCCGGACCTCCTTCGGTTGGTCGCCTGGGTCCCGATTCACAGAGGAAGTGGAACCCACGCGACCCCTCGGGCCAGATCATTCGCCGTTAGCCAGCAAGATCCCACAAGGAGAAGTCACTGACTAACGCTCAGGGCGCACCGACCCCACCACTTGCCCTTCCATCTGGTTCACAAGGAATCAGAGGGAACGGAAGCGGAGGGGTACACGTGAAGGTTATCTGGCGTGGCGCCCCACAACAGGCAGGTTAGGTTAGGTTAGGTTAGGTTAGGTTTTTTTTTTTTTTTTTTTTTTTTTTTTTTTTTTTCGATTTTTCGGTGTGGGATTTTGTGTTAGGCTAAGAGCTTAGGCTGTTTGGAGTTTTTGTTTTAGTTTAATACTGTTGAAGGGTTTGGTTGTTTTTTGCTTTAGTGTTGGAGTATTTTTTTTCTTTTTATAGGCTTTAGTGTTGGAGTGTTTTTTCTTTTTAGAATTTTGGGTGTTAGGCTAAGAGCTTAGGCTGTATGGAGTTTTTGTTAGTGATTAGTACTGCTTGGTGTAGGTGATTGATTTTCGATTTTTCGGTGTGGGATTTTGTGTTAGGCTAAGAGCTTAGGCTGTTTGGAGTTTTTGTTTTAGTTTAATACTGTTGAAGGGTTTGGTTGTTTTTTGCTTTAGTGTTGGAGTATTTTTTTCTTTTTATATTTGCTTAGGTGTGGGTTTAGTGTTAGTTGTAGGTTAAGTTGTACATTTACTTGTATATACTTTAGGTAGGTTAGTTTAGGTTTAGGACAGTGAGCCACATTGGTGGCCACTGGTGGGTCCCAAATGGACCCCGATGCCTCGGCATCGGCCGTAGACCGAGGGAAGGGAGGGAAGAAGCGGATCCGGTTCAGGTTCTGCTCCCCATCCGCTTCCGACTCAGAGTTGGAGATGTTGGCCGCGGCAAAGGTCCCGACGGCGAGGCGCGGAAAACCGCGACCCCGTGGGTCTGCTGCGGGGCTGACAAGGTCCAAGAAGGACCTGAAGGAGGAGGTGGCTCGTGACGGGGCCAACAATAGGGCCCTTCGCAATAAGCGGTCCCAGCTACCGGCTGTCCTGGTGGCTGACGATGAGGAGGAGGTCCAGGATTCGGACCAAGGGTGGGGAAACCGGGAACTGGACCTCCAGACAATGAGGGCCCGTGTGGGAGAAAGTCTTGCTTCCATTATGGAGTATGTGGGAGACTCGTCAGATATGAAAGGAGGGCACGCCAGTAAAGTCAAGGGCTGTGCGGAAAATATCGCCGAGATTGTGGAGGAGATGGCGAGTGTTAAGACGACTGTCGCCATGCGCAGACTGCGCATCGACAACACTCGCCTCAGCCGTGAGCTCACGATCACGAAAGGTGTGTCGGACTCATACAAGCGGGACCTCAAGGCCCTCCAGGCCACCGTTATTGCTGCCAACAAGGCGCGGGCGGAGGCGGCGGCGGACGATCCGCCCGTCCCGGAGGTGAGCGAGGGGCTGGTGGAGCGCCTGCTGGCCGCTCTGCTCCCTCCCATCGCGAGGATGGTCGAGGGGAAAGTGGCGGGGCTCGTCTCCTCGGCCGATAGGGCTCGCCCGCCACTAGCGGCGGACAGCAAAAAGAGGGAGGCGGTGCCCGTGGCGGCACCAGTGGCAAAGGGGGCGGGAAGGCTTAGGGCTGCCAAGGCAGCTGCGGGTGCAACCCAGGAGATGGCAGCGACTCAAGGGTCGCTGGAGTGTGCGACCGCTCAGGTGACCCGCGCACCCTCCACCTCAGCCGAGAGCTGGACGGAGGTGGTGCGTCGGGGGAGGAAGGTGGCGGCAACAGCAGCGCCTATGGCTAAGGGGCCGACTCAAGGGTCGGCCACACATAAGGCGGGGACCCCCCAAGGGGCAAAAAAGGCGGTCAGGCTGGTGGCTCCTCGGTCGGCAGCAGTGGTGATGACCCTGGCACCAGAGGCCGTGGGCCAGGGCATCACCTATAGGGAGGTGTTGGCCAGGGCCGAGGAGTCAATCGACCTGGACGAGCTGCAGATCAGCGGGCTCAAGATCCGACAGACGGCCACTGGAGCCCGCATGCTGGAGGTCGCGGGCTCCCAAAGATCAGAGAGGGCCGACCAGCTGGCGGAAAAATTGAGGGTGGCGCTGCCCGGCGTGGTCCGTATCGACCGCCCAACGAAGACGGTCGACATGCGCGTCATCGGCTTGGATGATGCGGCCACGCCGGAAAAGCTAACGGCGGCGGTGGCGAAAGCGGGTGGTTGCGCTGTTGAGGCGGTGAAGGTGTGCGGAGCAATCCGCCCCAACACCAGGGGGGAGGGCACGGCACTCGTGTCGTGCCCTATTGAGGCTGCGCAGAAAATACAGGAGGCCGAGCGTCTCCTGGTGGGCTGGAGCTCGGTCCGTGTCCAGCTCCTGGAGGCGCGCCCCATGCGTTGTTACAAATGCATGGGGTTGGGGCACACGCGCCAGCTGTGCCCCTCGGCGGCGGATAGAAGCGGTTTATGCTTCCGGTGCGGGGTGCCCGGGCACACAGCGAACGGCTGCCAGACTGTGCCCCCTCGCTGCGCCATCTGCGCCGACCGGGGGCAGCAGGCGAATCATATCATGGGGGGGCGCAATTGCAACCCCCCGCAAGTCAGAGGAAGGCTGACCCCGGCTCCCCAGGGCCAGAGAACAGAAGGCCGCCAGATGGCGACAGTGAGAAATGCTGAGATGGCAGACTGAGGAGACGTCTCAGCGTCACATACGTAGCGGCCGTAGCGGAGCTGTGCTCCGTCTCTGGCCGCGTTCGGGGGCCCCCTTCTCCCACGCGGAGCAGGGGCCGGGAAGAGGCTACGGAGTGGCTGGGAGGGGAGGACCCGATGGTCACGCCGCCGCTCCGCCGGATAGGAGGAACCGGTGCGCGAGGAAGGCGCCGCGCGCAGGAGGCGCCGCGCGCAATCCACGCCGCCGGTGTAGAGTGAGGGCCACAGACAGCAGGTTGAGGGACCTGCTGTCCGTTTCCGTGGCGGGAGGGGGGGGGTGTGGAGCCCACACCCCTCCTCCAGGTTATGGGCCCGGCTTCGGTCGGGCCGACGTCGCCGGGGCGCCGCTGTAGCATTCGCGTTGTGGTCACACCACTTGCGAGATCCAGCGGCGCCCCATTGCACAAGCGACAGGAGGGCTCCCGGGGTGTTTTAGTCAGTATGCCTCCCTAACACTAGGGGAGGTGAGCCTGACACACGGCCGCCACCCTCCCTCAGGGTCGCGGTGTCACGGTGCGTAAGTGCATTTCACCCCGTTAAAAAAAAAAAAAAAAAAAAAAAGGTTAGGTTAGGTTAGGTTTTTTTTTTTTTTTTTTTTAACGCGGGGAAATGCATTTGCGCACTTCGCCGCTCTGTTGTCGGGGGACAACAGAGCAGCTTTGTGGTGGACTCCCAGCACTATCGAGCCGCCTGCTCAGTGCTGGACTACCCCCTAAAACCCCGCGGTGTTCCTCCGCTACTCTACCGGGCCACAGGATAGGCCAGAGGTTAATTCACTGTGACCCGGCAAGAGCTCGCCCCCGAAGGGGCTCTACTGGTGGGGAGCCAGATTGGCTCCCCGGCGGCGCCACTCGCCCCATCGCCCATACGACGAGGCAAGGAAGCGCCGCCCCTCCTCTGGGGGGCCATAATGGCCCCCAACCGCTTCCTCGCGCCGCCCTCCCCTGACCCGTCGCCCATACAACAGGCAAGAGGAGGACGGCGCGACGCTGCGACGCCCGTCGCTCGCTCTCCAGCACTTCTCTGAGAGCAGAGAAGGTGGAGAGCGAGCGCACGGGCCCTCTCCTTGCGCGAGAAGGCACCCTCGGAACACACGAGGGTGCCTTCCGGCCCGCCGCGATCGTGGGCGTCGGGTCCCCCGACCCTCCGCCCGCGGCCACTCTTATCCGACTAGTTTGAGGCGCGACTGCGCCCCCCCCTAGCCGGACCTCCTTCGGTTGGTCGCCTGGGTCCCGATTCACAGAGGAATTGGAACCCACGCGACCCCTCGGGCCAGATCATTCGCCGTTAGCCAGCAAGATCCCACAAGGAGAAGTCACTGACTAACGCTCAGGGCGCACCGACCCCACCACTTGCCCTTCCATCTGGTTCACAAGGAATCAGAGGGAACGGAAGCGGAGGGGTACACGTGAAGGTTATCTGGCGTGGCGCCCCAGGTTAGGTTAGGTTAGGTTAGGTTAGGTTAGGTTGCGCCGCGAGGCGAAGGATGACTTGGTGGAGAGGTGGGCCGAAGACCTCGAGGTGGCCCAATATGGCGGGTGGACCATACGGGCCGTGAAGCCGGTCCTCGAGCGCTGGATGCGTCGCAAACGCAGGCCCCTCACCTTCCGGATGGTGCAGGTGCTGACCGGGCACGGGTGCTTCGGTAAGTACCTGCACCGCATCGGGAGGGAGGAGACGCCGGAGTGCCGCGAATGCGACGCTCCAGCGGACACGGCGGAGCACACCCTCGAGGAGTGTGCGGCCTGGGGTCCACAGCGCCATATTCTGGCACAACACTTTGAGGACGGTCTCTCCCTGCCGAGTATGATTCCTGTCATGCTCCGCAGGGAGAGAGCGTGGAAGGCGATGGCCCACTTCTGCCACCAAGTCATGGGGCTGAAGGAGGCCGAGGAGCGGTTGCGGGAGGACGACCCTCGTTCCGCGCCGCTCCGTCGGCGAAGAACCGGCGCGCGTAGGAGGAGGTACGCGCACCTCATGCCGCCGGTGTAGCGAGGGCCACAGACGGCAGGTTGAGGGACCTGCCGTCCGACTCCGTGGCGGGAGGGGGGGGTGTGGGGCCCACACCCCTCCTCCAGGGAAGGGGCCTGGCTTCGGCCAGGCCGCGGTCGCCGGGGCGCCGCTGTAGCATTCGCGTTGTGGTCACACCACTTGCGAGATCCAGCGGCGCCCCATTGCACAAGCGACAGGACGGCTCCCGGGGTGTTTTAGTCAGTATGCCTCCCTTAGCACCTAGGGGAGGTGAGCCTGACACACGGCCGCCACCCTCCCTCAGGGTCGCGGTGTCACGGTGCGTAAGTGCATTTCACCCCGTTAAAAAAAAAAAAAAAAAAAAAAAAAAAAAAAAAAAAAAAAAAGGTTAGGTTAGGTTAGGTTAGGTTAGGTTAGGTTCCCGTCGGGGTTCGAGTTGTGTGCTACGCGGACGACACACTGATTTTAGCTGAGGGAGACAACTTTGAGCGGGCAACCCTTCTGGCCGAGTACGGTGTCGCGTGCGTGGTCCGCGGAATCCGAGCGCTGGGACTACAAATCGCCGCACATAAGACCGAAGCGCTCTGGTTTCACGGCCTCCCTAAGAGACTGGAACCACCAAGCTCTACGGTTCAAGTGGATGACGCCGCTGTCCAGGTGGGGAAATATATGAAATACCTCGGCATTATTCTAGACAGCCGCTGGAAGTTCGTCGAGCACTTCGAACGCCTGGTCCCCCGGATCGAGAAGGTAGCGGGTGCCCTGCACCGAATCCTGCCTAATCTGGGTGGACCGCGGGAGAGTGTTCGGCGGCTCTACTCGGGGGTCGTGCGGTCCATGGCCCTATATGGCGCGCCAATTTGGGCGGATGAGCTGGCCGGCAATCGCGCATGCAGAGCAAAGCTGCTGAGCGTGCAGCGCCGGCTGGCCATAAGGGTAGCGCGCGGATACCGCACGATCTCCCACGAGGCGGCAGGTCTCCTGGCGAGGTTTCCCCCCCTGGACATCTTGGCGTCAATGGACGCAACTGTTTACGGCGAGCTTCGCCGCATGCGTGAGGACGGGCAGGACTTGCCCCCTCGGGCTGTTACCCTGATGCGGCAAGAGGCGCACGAAAATGCGCTTGAACAGTGGGAGGTGCGACTGCAAGAGCCAGCCAGTCAGCGCCAGAGGGTCGTGGGGGCAGTCCTGCCGGTTTTCCAAGAGTGGATGAGCCGTTCAGGTGGCCAAATTACCTACCGGATGACCCAGGTACTCACCGGACACGGGTGTTTCGGTGGGTACCTGAACAGAATTGGCAGAGAAGAGTCAGCAGCCTGCCACCACTGCAGCTCTGCCCTAGACGACGCCCAGCACACTTTGGAGGTCTGCCCCGCGTGGCAATCGCCGCGACGAGACCTCGTTGCAGCGATCGGGGAAGACCTCCGGCTGCCCTCTGTGGTAGCGGCCATGGTGCAGGGCAAACCCCAATGGGATGCAGTAGCCTCCTTCTGTGAGACGGTAATGTCCCAGAAGGAGGAAGCTGAACGTGAGAGGGAGAGGGCCGACCCCGCAAGGAGGCGGAGGCGTAGAGGCGGCGCTAACCGGCCCCGCCCTGGCCCCAATGCCCTGTAGTTCTGGGCTTAGAATTAGACTACGGTATCCCCTGCCTGTCGTAGGAGTCGACTAAAAGGGGGCCAAGCCCTGTAGTTCCGGGCTTAGAATAGGGCTACGGTATCTCCTGCCTGTCGTAAGAGGCGACTAAAAGGAGAGCGGGGTCGCGGGTGGCGAGAGTGGGGGCTCGGACCACCGTTTCAAGCGACCCCACGACGGCGGCGGCGTGTGGTGGCCGCACGCCGCCGTAAAAGAGGCTTCTCGGGCTCTAGCCTGACGCGAGACGGGTGCCGAAAGGCACAGTGCGTGGGGGTTCCGGAGCGTTCATTGAGATCCCGGAGCCCCCTAATAAGCGCGCGGAGAGGGCCACCGGGGGGGTTTTAGTGGGTAAAAATCCCACATAACCCGGCTTTCCCCCCAGGAAGCCGGGTATCTTTGGAAGATTTCCCCCCCGTTAACAAAAAAAAAAAAAAAGGTTAGGTTAGGTTAGGTTAGGTTAGGTTTTTTTTTTTTTTTTCTTGACGCGGGGAAATGCATTTGCGCACTTCGCCACTCTGCTGCCGGGGGACAGCAGAGCGACTTTGTGGTGGACTCCCAGCACTATCGAGCCGCCTGCTCAGTGCTGGACTACCCCCTAAAACCCCGCGGTGTTCCTCCGCTACTCTACCGGGCCACAGGATAGGCCAGAGGTTAATTCACTGTGACCCGGCAAGAGCTCGCCCCCGAGGGGGCTCTACTGGTGGGGAGCCAGATTGGCTCCCCGGCGGCGCAAGCGCCGCCCCTCCTCTGGGGGGCCATAATGGCCCCCAACCACTTCCTCGCGCCGCCCTCCCCCGACCCGTCGCCCATACAACAGGCAAGAGGAGGACGGCGCGACGCTGCGACGCCCGTCGCTCGCTCCCCAGCACTTCTCTGAAAGCAGAGAAGGTGGAGAGCGAGCGCACGGGCCCTCTCCTTGCGCGAGAAGGCACCCTCGGAACACACGAGGGTGCCTTCCGGCCCGCCGCGATCGTGGGCGTCGGGTCCCCCGACCCTCCGCCCGCGGCCACTCTTATCCGACTAGTTTGAGGCGCGACTGCGCCCCCCCCTAGCCGGACCTCCTTCGGTTGGTCGCGTGGGTCCCGATTCACAGAGGAATTGGAACCCACGCGACCCCTCGGGCCAGATCATTCGCCGTTAGCCAGCAAGATCCCACAAGGAGAAGTCACTGACCAACGCTCAGGGCGCACCGACCCCACCACTTACCCTTCCATCTGGTTCTCAAGGAATCAGAGGGAACGGAAGCGGAGGGGTACACGTGAAGGTTATCTGGCGTGGCGCCCCAGGTTAGGTTAGGTTTTTTTTTTTTTTTTAAACCCCGCGGTGTTCCTCCGCTACTCTACCGGGCCACAGGATAGGCCAGAGGTTAAGTCACTGTGACCCGGCAAGAGCTCGCCCCCGAGGGGGCTCTACTGGTGGGGAGCCAGATGTGGCTCCCCGGCGGCGCAAGCGCCACCCCTCCTCTGGGGGGCCATAGTGGCCCCCAACCGCTTCCTCGCGCCGCCCTCCCCCGACCCGTCGCCCATACAACAGGCAAGAGGAGGACGGCGCGACGCTGCGTCGCCCGCCGCTCGCTCTCCAGCACTTCTCTGAAAGCAGAGAAGGTGGAGAGCGAGCGAGCGGGCCCTCTCCTTGCGCGAGAAGGCACCCTCGGAACACACGAGGGTGCCTTCCGGCCCGCCGCAATCGTGGGCGTCGGGTCCCCCGACCCTCCGCCCGCAGCCACTCTTATCCGACTAGTTTGAGGCGCGACTGCGCCCCCCCCTAGCCGGACCTCCTTCGGTTGGTCGCCTGGGTCCCGATTCACAGAGGAATTGGAACCCACGCGACCCCTCGGGCCAGATCATTCGCCGTTAGCCAGCAAGATCCCACAAGGAGAAGTCACTGACTAACGCTCAGGGCGCACCGACCCCACCACTTGCCCTTCCATCTGGTTCACAAGGAATCAGAGGGAACGGAAGCGGAGGGGTACACGTGAAGGTTATCTGGCGTGGCGCCCCAGGTTTTTTTTTTTTTTTTTTTTGTTTTTTTTTTTGTTGACGCGGGGAAATGCATTTGCGCACTTCGCCACTCTGCTGCCGGGGGACAGCAGAGCGACTTTGTGGTGGACTCCCAGCACTATCGAGCCGCCTGCTCAGTGCTGGACTACCCCCTAAAACCCCGCGGTGTTCCTCCGCTACTCTACCGGGCCACAGGATAGGCCAGAGGTTAAGTCACTGTGACCCGGCAAGAGCTCGCCCCCGAGGGGGCTCTACTGGTGGGGAGCCAGATGTGGCTCCCCGGCGGCGCAAGCGCCACCCCTCCTCTGGGGGGCCATAGTGGCCCCCAACCGCTTCCTCGCGCCGCCCTCCCCCGACCCGTCGCCCATACAACAGGCAAGAGGAGGACGGCGCGACGCTGCGTCGCCCGCCGCTCGCTCTCCAGCACTTCTCTGAAAGCAGAGAAGGTGGAGAGCGAGCGAGCGGGCCCTCTCCTTGCGCGAGAAGGCACCCTCGGAACACACGAGGGTGCCTTCCGGCCCGCCGCAATCGTAGGCGTCGGGTCCCCCGACCCTCCGCCCGCGGCCACTCTTATCCGACTAGTTTGAGGCGCGACTGCGCCCCCCCCTAGCCGGACCTCCTTCGGTTGGTCGCCTGGGTCCCGATTCACAGAGGAATTGGAACCCACGCGACCCCTCGGGCCAGATCATTCGCCGTTAGCCAGCAAGATCCCACAAGGAGAAGTCACTGACTAACGCTCAGGGCGCACCGACCCCACCACTTGCCCTTCCATCTGGTTCACAAGGAATCAGAGGGAACGGAAGCGGAGGGGTACACGTGAAGGTTATCTGGCGTGGCGCCCCACAACAGGCAGGTTAGGTTAGGTTAGGTTAGGTTAGGTTAGGTTAGGTTAGGTTAGGTTCCCGTGTGGAGTTTCTGGATCTTCCATCGGACGCGTCCCCCGGGTGGCGGATAGGGGCACGCCCCCCCAGATATGGGGGGGTACCGGCTTCGGCCGGCGCGGACCAAAACCAGGAGGGGGGACCTGTAGTGGCAGTCTGCTGCTGGAGGTCCGGCGGGGTCCACTGAGGGCTCCGCGATGGCGGGCTCGGTATATGCGCTTGCGCAGCTACCGGGCAGGCTTCGGCCACCGTCGGCATACCGGAATCCCACACTGAGCGGGACTGGGGGCCTTCGGGCTGCGAGGAGACAACCTCTCTAAAAAATCCTCAATCCTCGGCGCTGAGGCACGTGGCGTCGGGGTGCTCGCAAGAGCGGCTGGGGGGTGCATCAGTCACTAGCGGCCAAACCTGCAGGCTTAGTGCTGGCCCTGGGTTCTAGCCCCTAAAATAGCACCCACGTCGTGTTGGGAAAGCGGCGTGTGTAACTTCCCATACCCTCGTTCAGATGGAGCCGAAATGCTATTAAAACTATTAAAGAAAACATGAAGTCAGTTAATAAAAAAAGATTACCCCAGGAGGGTACCTGCCTAGCAGGAGAATCCCTCCCCGGTGCCACTTCGGTGCCGGGCTGGCCCCCGTACTCTGGGGAGGCCAAAAACGACTTCCTCTCCTTGGGGTCTAGCGCCTCAAGTGAGTCAACACCTGCTGCGGGCAGTTTTGCCGCTTCCGGTGTCACTGGTGACGACAGAAGCAACAAGGTCGCAGCACTAGACCTACAAGGTCATGAGACGGAGAAGGAGAAGGAGAAGGAGGAGAAAAAGAAGGAGAGAGGAAAGGAGAAGGAACAGGAGGAAGACGTGGCGGTCACGGAAAAGCAGCGCCTCATCGCGAGTTGTTTTGCCGTTCCCGCCGTCGTAGAGCTAGAGAGACTCACGGACTATGACTCCGACTGCTCGCAGTCCTCACAATGGTCGACCGGTTCTGCAAGAAAGAGGAAGCGCGACACCGCATTCCCAGCTAGCGGCGTTGTGAAGAAGGTCAGGGGTAAGCGGCCACCACTGGATGAAAGTGTGGACTTGACACAGCCTCCACCTGTCACACGCACGTCCATGAGCCTTCCCGCGCCCGATGATCTCGCTGACCAGATGAGAAATCAACCCACCGCGGACCTAGGTGCCCAAGTCAGCGAGAAAATGACGGTGGTCGAGTCGATAGCGGCGAAATCGACCAACTTGAAGGGCTTCCTTGTGCGGGAACTACGCGTTGCTGCGAGAACCGCCAGGGCCGCTGTGGAGGAGATGGCACAGCGGACTGGAGACCCAGAGCGAGTACAGCGACTTGAGAGCGAGAACGCCTCCTTGCGCTCGCAACTGGCTGCTCTACGAACTCAGGTGTCCACCCTGTCCGCGGAGGTGAAGGACATAAGGCGAAAAGACGGCGAGAGGCCGAATATTCCTGCCGTCTTACCTCAGAGCACTGCGAGTCATCAGCCCCAGGGCTCCTTCTTGGAGCAGGTCGGGGCGTTGATTGAGTTGAAACTCGCATCTTTCAAGGCGGAGCTCTTCCCAGACCGGGCGTTACGCCCTCCACTAGGTGTAAAGCAGGCCACAACAAGTCCAGCTAAAGGTGTTGATCATCCAGCGACACCAAGTAAGGCGGTCCCAGAAAAGGGTGCTAAGGGGAAAGCCAAAAGGCAGAAGAAAGGGAAGACTGGAACGTTACCACCTCCAGTGGAGCCTTTGCCCCCGGTGCCAGCGGCCCCCGTAGCACAAGCGGAAAGGCCTCAACGTGCAACTTGGGCTGAGGTTGCAGGAAGGAAGGCAAAGTCTGGCAAAGGAGCGAAGAGCAAGGCGACGTCAAAACCGCCGAAACAGAAGGCACTGCCGAAGCTGAAGCTCCCAAAGCCGCCGAATTCCGCGGCAGTCATGCTGACCCTCGCACAAGGCTCAGAGGCTACGTACGCGCAGGTGATGGCCACTGCCAAAGCGAGAGTCAAATTGAGCGAGTGTGGCATTGCCGACGTACGCCAGAGGAAGGGCAGAAATGGGGGCATCCTGCTGGAAGTAACAGGCGCTGAAAGCTCCGGCAAGGCCGATAAGCTGGCAAGATGCCTCAAAGAAGCCCTCGCAGAATTTCCCGTCAGGGTGGTACGCCCGGAAAAGACTGGCGAAATCAGGGTCAGTGACCTGGACGATTCGATCACCCCTGCCGAAGTGGCGGCTGCAGTTGCTGCTGCGGGTGACTGTAACGCCGACGATATCAAAGTCGGCGACATACGAGCAAGCGGGGGCCGGCTGGGTACGGCCTGGGTTCGCTGCCCACTTAGAGCTGTACGGAAGATTATGGCGGAACCCAGATTGCGCATTAGCGACTGGTCGGCGGCCCGCGTGAAGTACCTGCCTGAGAAGCCCGTCAAGTGCTTTCGGTGCCTGGAGACCGGGCACGTGCGGCATGCATGCAAAAGCACATCTGACCGGAGCAATGACTGCTTCAACTGCGGGGAGCCTGGCCACAAGGCCACTACATGCTCGGCTGCACCCAAGTGCTCGATCTGCGCTGATCGTGGGCTGCAGTCCGATCATAAAATTGGGCAGCAGTGCACCGCCGCCAAGAAAGGGAAGAAGAAGCGAGGGAAACAGGCCCAAGCTCCTATGTCCGAAACCGCAGCCGTAGATTCGTCCTCGTCGAATCAGCCGGGCCCTAGCCCGCAGCCAGAGGGAATAAGGCCTCACATTCAGGATCCTACTTAAGATCCTCCAGGGCAATCTTAATCACTGCCGCAGGGCGCAGGACCTGTTACTGCAGACCCTAGCGGAGCATAAGATTGCCCTGGCTGTTGTTGCGGAGCCCTACAGGGTGGCTGCTCATCCCCGCTGGTTCGGCGATGACAATGGCTCGGTTGCGGTATACTGGTCAGGAGGGCTGGAAGGACCGCCATGCACCTTGCTAGAAAAGGGCCCGGGCTTTGTGGCCGTCCAGTGGGGCCCAGTAGCAGTCGTTGGGTGCTACGTCTCGCCCAACGTCAGCTTGGCGGTGTACGAGGTGTACCTGGACCAGCTCGCAGCATGTGTCCGCCGCTGTCAGCCTCGCCCGGTTCTTGTCCTCGGAGATTTTAACGCCCACGCATGTGCATGGGGTGGTCCCCGGGACGAGCCCAGGGGGGAGGCCATCCTTGATTGGGCGGCGTGCCTAAACCTTGGTCTCTTAAACCGGGGGTCGGTTAGCACATGCGTGCGATGGCAGGGGGAGTCCATTGTGGACTTGTCCTGGGCGTCTCCGTCGGCAATAGGCTTGGTGTCGGGCTGGCGAGTCGCGGAGGAGTTGTTGACCCTTTCGGACCACAACTATATCCTCATGGATGTGGCGGTGCGCCACAGCCACGAGTCACAGAGCCGAGGTGTCGCGCCACCAAAGCGATGGGCATTAAAGAAGCTGGACCGGGACCTGCTCATGGCCGCCGCGAACACCGCAGCATGGGTGGAGACACCGGATACTGCCGACGCGGAGGCGGAAACAGCATGGTTCCGGGAGCGGATGACCCAGATCTGCGACGCTGCGATGCCTCGAGTTAGACGGACTGAGCGCACCGCCACTTACTGGTGGTCCAATGACCTCGCGGTTCTCCGGTCGACATGTTTGGCGGCCAGAAGGGCGTATTTGCGGACCCGCAGGCGGCGTCGAGCTTCTTCCGAGGAGAGGCTGGCAGCGTACGCCGTGTATCGGGAGGCCACTACAACATTCCAAACGGCTGTTGCAGATGCGAAGGAGAAGGCTTACTACGAGCTCGTAGATAGTCTCAACGAGGACCCATGGGGGCGTCCGTACAAAATGGTACTGGACAAGCTCAGACCGTGGGTTCCTCCGTTGACGGAGACTCTTGAGCCTAGCCTCGTGAGGAATGTTGTAGACACCCTCTTTCCACACGCGGTAGATAGCCCGCAAAGTGCACCGGACACGGTGACAAGGCCGCCTCTCCAGGATGAGAATGTGGATGTCGGGAAGGAGGAGATGCAGCGGGCAGTGAGGCGCCTAGCGGTTCGTAATACAGCCCCAGGCCCTGACGGAATCCCGGGTCGTGCCTGGGTGCTTGCCCTTGGCGTCCTCGGCGAGCGTTTCCAGGTCCACCTCAGTGGCTGCCTAAAATCTGGCAATTTCCCGTCGGAGTGGAAGCGGGCGCGTCTGGTGCTCCTTAAAAAAGAAGGCAGACCAGTGGACTCGCCATCGGCATACCGTCCAATTTGCTTGCTGGACGAAGCGGGCAAGCTTCTCGAGCGAATAGTTGCGGAGCGCATAAACCTTCATTTGTGGAGCGTCGGTCCAGACCTGTCGGACTGCCAATTTGGCTTTCGACATGGACGCTCCACAGTAGACGCCATCCTTCGCGTACGCTCCATCGCACAAGAAGCGGTCTCCCAGGGCAAGGTGGTGCTAGCGATTAGTCTGGACATCGTAAATGCCTTCAACTCCTTGCCCTGGAGGGCGATTAGAGAGGCCCTGATCTATCATAACTTGCCCGAAAGTTTGAAGAGGGTTGTCGGTGACTATCTTCGCGATCGCAGCATACAATACTTGGGCCGCGACGGGGCTTCGCATAGCAGAGAAACGTACTGCGGGGTCCCACAGGGGTCGGTTCTTGGGCCTCTCCTGTGGAACCTCGCGTACGACGTGGTGCTGCGAATCACTCTCCCCGTCGGGGTTCGAGTTGGGTGCTACGCGGACGACACACTGATTTTAGCTGAGGGAGACAACTTTGAGCGGGCAACCCTTCTGGCCGAGTACGGTGTCGCGTGCGTGGTCCGCGGAATCCGAGCGCTGGGACTACAAATCGCCGCACATAAGACCGAAGCGCTCTGGTTTCACGGCCTCCCTAAGAGACTGGAACCACCAAGCTCTACGGTTCAAGTGGATGACGCCGCTGTCCAGGTGGGGAAATATATGAAATACCTCGGCATTATTCTAGACAGCCGCTGGAAGTTCGTCGAGCACTTCGAACGCCTGGTCCCCCGGATCGAGAAGGTAGCGGGTGCCCTGCACCGAATCCTGCCTAATCTGGGTGGACCGCGGGAGAGTGTTCGGCGGCTCTACTCGGGGGTCGTGCGGTCCATGGCCCTATATGGCGCGCCAATTTGGGCGGATGAGCTGGCCGGCAATCGCGCATGCAGAGCAAAGCTGCTGAGCGTGCAGCGCCGGCTGGCCATAAGGGTAGCGCGCGGATACCGCACGATCTCCCACGAGGCGGCAGGTCTCCTGGCGAGGTTTCCCCCCCTGGACATCTTGGCGTCAATGGACGCAACTGTTTACGGCGAGCTTCGCCGCATGCGTGAGGACGGGCAGGACTTGCCCCCTCGGGCTGTTACCCTGATGCGGCAAGAGGCGCACGAAAATGCGCTTGAACAGTGGGAGGTGCGACTGCAAGAGCCAGCCAGTCAGCGCCAGAGGGTCGTGGGGGCAGTCCTGCCGGTTTTCCAAGAGTGGATGAGCCGTTCAGGTGGCCAAATTACCTACCGGATGACCCAGGTACTCACCGGACACGGGTGTTTCGGTGGGTACCTGAACAGAATTGGCAGAGAAGAGTCAGCAGCCTGCCACCACTGCAGCTCTGCCCTAGACGACGCCCAGCACACTTTGGAGGTCTGCCCCGCGTGGCAATCGCCGCGACGAGACCTCGTTGCAGCGATCGGGGAAGACCTCCGGCTGCCCTCTGTGGTAGCGGCCATGGTGCAGGGCAAACCCCAATGGGATGCAGTAGCCTCCTTCTGTGAGACGGTAATGTCCCAGAAGGAGGAAGCTGAACGTGAGAGGGAGAGGGCCGACCCCGCAAGGAGGCGGAGGCGTAGAGGCGGCGCTAACCGGCCCCGCCCTGGCCCCAATGCCCTGTAGTTCTGGGCTTAGAATTAGACTACGGTATCCCCTGCCTGTCGTAGGAGTCGACTAAAAGGGGGCCAAGCCCTGTAGTTCCGGGCTTAGAATAGGGCTACGGTATCTCCTGCCTGTCGTAAGAGGCGACTAAAAGGAGAGCGGGGTCGCGGGTGGCGAGAGTGGGGGCTCGGACCACCGTTTCAAGCGACCCCACGACGGCGGCGGCGTGTGGTGGCCGCACGCCGCCGTAAAAGAGGCTTCTCGGGCTCTAGCCTGACGCGAGACGGGTGCCGAAAGGCACAGTGCGTGGGGGTTCCGGAGCGTTCATTGAGATCCCGGAGCCCCCTAATAAGCGCACGGAGAGGGCCACCGGGGGGGTTTTAGTGGGTAAAAATCCCACATAACCCGGCTTTCCCCCCAGGAAGCCGGGTATCTTTGGAAGATTTCCCCCCCGTTAACAAAAAAAAAAAAAAAAGGTTAGGTTAGGTTAGGTTTTTTGTTTTTTTACGCGGGGAAATGCATTTGCGCACTTCGCCGCTCTGTTGTCGGGGGACAACAGAGCAGCTTTGTGGTGGACTCCCAGCACTATGGAGCCGCCTGCTCAGTGCTGGACTACCCCCTAAAACCCCGCGGTGTTCCTCCGCTACTCTACCGGGCCACAGGATAGGCCAGAGGTTAATTCACTGTGACCCGGCAAGAGCTCGCCCCCGAAGGGGCTCTACTGGTGGGGAGCCAGATTTGGCTCCCCGGCGGCGCCACTCGCCCCATCGCCCATACGACGAGGCAAGGAAGCGCCGCCCCTCCTCTGGGGGGCCATAATGGCCCCCAACCGCTTCCTCGCGCCGCCCTCCCCCGACCCGTCGCCCATACAACAGGCAAGAGGAGGACGGCGCGACGCTGCGACGCCCGTCGCTCGCTCTCCAGCACTTTTCTGAAAGCAGAGAAGGTGCAGAGCGAGCGCACGGGCCCTCTCCTTGCGCGAGAAGGCACCCTCGGAACACACGAGGGTGCCTTCCGGCCCGCCGCGATCGTGGGCGTCGGGTCCCCCGACCCTTCGCCCGCGGCCACTCTTATCCGACTAGTTTGAGGCGCGACTGCGCCCCCCCCTAGCCGGACCTCCTTCGGTTGGTCGCCTGGGTCCCGATTCACAGAGGAATTGGAACCCACGCGACCCCTCGGGCCAGATCATTCGCCGTTAGCCAGCAAGATCCCACAAGGAGAAGTCACTGACTAACGCTCAGGGCGCACCGACCCCACCACTTGCCCTTCCATCTGGTTCACAAGGAATCAGAGGGAACGGAAGCGGAGGGGTACACGTGAAGGTTATCTGGCGTGGCGCCCCAAAAAACATCATAACTCGAACCGTGTCTCTTGAAATCGGCCCGAAAGGGTCGCCTGTTTTCCCGTCAGAACTATCCCAACCTTGTGGCGCCCCAGGTTAGGTTAGGTTAGGTTAGGTTAGGTTAGGTGTTTTTTTTTTTTTTTTTTTGACGCGGGGAAATGCATTTGCGCACTTCGCCGCTCTGTTGTCGGGGGACAACAGAGCAGCTTTGTGGTGGACTCCCAGCACTATCGAGCCGGCTGCTCAGTGCTGGACTACCCCCTAAAACCCCGCGGTGTTCCTCCGCTACTCTACCGGGCCACAGGATAGGCCAGAGGTTAATTCACTGTGACCCGGCAAGAGCTCGCCCCCGAAGGGGCTCTACTGGTGGGGAGCCAGATTGGCTCCCCGGCGGCGCCACTCGCCCCATCGCCCATACGACGAGGCAAGGAAGCGCCGCCCCTCCTCTGGGGGGCCATAATGGCCCCCAACCGCTTCCTCGCGCCGCCCTCCCCCGACCCGTCGCCCATACAACAGGCAAGAGGAGGACGGCGCGACGCTGCGACGCCCGCCGCTCGCTCTCCAGCACTTATCTGAAAGCAGAGAAGGTGGAGAGCGAGCGCACGGGCCCTCTCGTTGCGCGAGAAGGCACCCTCGGAACACACGAGGGTGCCTTCCGGCCCGCCGCGATCGTGGGCGTCGGGTCCCCCGACCCTCCGCCCGCGGCCACTCTTATCCGACTAGTTTGAGGCGCGACTGCGCCCCCCCCTAGCCGGACCTCCTTCGGTTGGTCGCCTGGGTCCCGATTCACAGAGGAATTGGAACCCACGCGACCCCTCGGGCCAGATCATTCGCCGTTAGCCAGCAAGATCCCACAAGGAGAAGTCACTGACTAACGCTCAGGGCGCACCGACCCCACCACTTGCCCTTCCATCTGGTTCACAAGGAATCAGAGGGAACGGAAGCGGAGGGGTACACGTGAAGGTTATCTGGCGTGGCGCCCCAGGTTAGGTTAGGTTAGGTTAGGTTAGGTTAGGTTTTTTTTTTTTTTTTTTTTGACGCGGGGAAATGCATTTGCGCACTTCGCCGCTCTATTGTCGGGGGACAACAGAGCAGCTTTGTGGTGGACTCCCAGCACTATCGAGCCGCCTGCTCAGTGCTGGACTACCCCCTAAAACCCCGCGGTGTTCCTCCGCTACTCTACCGGGCCACAGGATAGGCCAGAGGTTAATTCACTGTGACCCGGCAAGAGCTCGCCCCCGAAGGGGCTCTACTGGTGGGGAGCCAGATTGGCTCCCCGGCGGCGCCACTCGCCCCATCGCCCATACGACGAGGCAAGGAAGCGCCGCCCCTCCTCTGGGGGGCCATAATGGCCCCCAACCGCTTCCTCGCGCCGCCCTCCCCCGACCCGTCGCCCATACAACAGGCAAGAGGAGGACGGCGCGACGCTGCGACGCCCGTCGCTCGCTCTCCAGCACTTCTCTGAAAGCAGAAAAGGTGGAGAGCGAGCGCACGGGCCCTCTCCTTGCGCGAGAAGGCACCCTCGGAACACACGAGGGTGCCTTCCGGCCCGCCGCGATCGTGGGCGTCGGGTCCCCCGACCCTCCGCCCGCGGCCACTCTTATCCGACTAGTTTGAGGCGCGACTGCGCCCCCCCCTAGCCGGACCTCCTTCGGTTGGTCGCCTGGGTCCCGATTCACAGAGGAATTGGAACCCACGTGACCCCTCGGGCCAGATCATTCGCCGTTAGCCAGCAAGATCCCACAAGGAGAAGTCACTGACTAACGCTCAGGGCGCACCGACCCCACCACTTGCCCTTCCATCTGGTTCACAAGGAATCAGAGGGAACGGAAGCGGAGGGGTACACGTGAAGGTTATCTGGCGTGGCGCCCCAGGTTAGGTTAGGTTAGGTTAGGTTTTTTTTTTTTTTTTTTTTTTTTTTTTTTTTAACGCGGGGAAATGCATTTGCGCACTTCGCCGCTCTGTTGTCGGGGGACAACAGAGCAGCTTTGTGGTGGACTCCCAGCACTATCGAGCCGCCTGCTCAGTGCTGGACTACCCCCTAAAACCCCGCGGTGTTCCTCCGCTACTCTACCGGGCCACAGGATAGGCCAGAGGTTAATTCACTGTGACCCGGCAAGAGCTCGCCCCCGAAGGGGCTCTACTGGTGGGGAGCCAGATTGGCTCCCCGGCGGCGCCACTCGCCCCATCGCCCATACGACGAGGCAAGGAAGCGCCGCCCCTCCTCTGGGGGGCCATAATGGCCCCCAACCGCTTCCTCACGCCGCCCTCCCCCGACCCGTCGCCCATACAACAGGCAAGAGGAGGACGGCGCGACGCTGCGACGCCCGTCGCTCGCTCTCCAGCACTTCTCTGAAAGCAGAGAAGGTGGAGAGCGAGCGCACGGGCCCTCTCCTTGCGCGAGAAGGCACCCTCGGAACACACGAGGGTGCCTTCCGGCCCGCCGCGATCGTGGGCGTCGGGTCCCCCGACCCTCCGCCCGCGGCCACTCTTATCCGACTAGTTTGAGGCGCGACTGCGCCCCCCCCCTAGCCGGACCTCCTTCGGTTGGTCGCCTGGGTCCCGATTCACAGAGGAATTGGAACCCACGCGACCCCTCGGGCCAGATCATTCGCCGTTAGCCAGCAAGATCCCACAAGGAGAAGTCACTGACTAACGCTCAGGGCGCACCGACCCCACCACTTGCCCTTCCATCTGGTTCTCAAGGAATCAGAGGGAACGGAAGCGGAGAGGTACACGTGAAGGTTATCTGGCGTGGCGCCCCAGGTTAGGTTAGGTTAGGTTAGGTTAGGTTAGGTTAGGTTTTTTTTTTTTTTTTTGACGCGGGGAATGCATCTAAGCACTTCGCCACCCTGCTGCCGGGGGACAGCAGGGCGGCTTCGAGTGAGACTCCCAGCCCGTCAGGGCTGGACTACTCACTAAACCCCGCGGTGTTCCTCCTCTCTCCCTACCGGGTCACAGGATAGGCCATAGGATAAGTCACTGTGACCCGGCAAGGGGGCGTCCCTATGGGGACTCTACTACTGGGGGGCCACATGGGCCCCCCTGCGCTCAAGGCGTCTTCTTGCCCGCGTCACGTCGCTCTCCGCGACTCCTCTGAAAGCAGAGAAGTCGGAGAGCGAGGCGCGGGCACTCTATGTTTTGCGAGAAGGCACCCCCGGAACACATGGGGGTGCCTTCCAGCTCGCCGCAAAAGCAGGCGGGTGGTCCCCCGACCCTCCGCCCGCGGCCACTCTAGACGGGGGCGCGCGCATACTCCGTGCGACGGCGCCCCCTTATTGGGCGGCGAGGCGGGAGCGTCAGCCCTGCACGCTCCCGCTCTCGCAGCTCCTCTCTTTTGGCCGCCATCACCTCGCTAGCAAACGTGGCGACGGCGGCCCAGCTCTCTTGGCTGCCGACCATCTTAGAGATGACGGCCGGCAGCGACAGATCGCCCCCCACGGCTCCCACCAGGGCAGCCCGCTCCCCGCTCCAGGCAGCGCACACGGCGAGCGTATGCTCCGCCGTGTCGCGCGCGCCGCTCGCGCAATAGCGGCACTCGGGGCCCGACTCTATACCCACAACTTCCCACAGGTACTTGGCAAAACAGCCGTGCCCTGTGAGAAGCTGCGTCAGATAATAGGTCGGCGCCCCGTGCCCCCTCTCTAACCACGGCCGCAAGACCGGCCGCACCGCCTCCACGAGCCTCTTACTCGCGGCGGGCTCCTCCAATCTCGTGGCCCACTTGCGGAGGAGATCGTCGCGAGCCTCCTGCCTCCAGCTACCGATCTCCGCCGGAGTGGGCCACCCTCCGCTGTTCCGCATCAGGGCACTCCTCACATACACCTGCTCGAGGACTCCCGCCTCTAGGTCCCAGGGTAGACTCGCCGCCAACAGACACGCCGCCTCGTAAGAGACGGTGTGGTACGCTCTAGCAGCCCTCTGCGCTATTACCCGCTGCGGGCGCCGCAGCAGCGTGGTATTGCTCGCAGAGAGGGCTGCCGCCCATATGGGCGCTCCGTAAAGCGCCTTGGAGCGCACCACACCGTCGTAAAGACGGCGGCAAGAGCTCCCTGGGCCGCCACGGTTTGGCAGCAATCGTGCGAGCCTCCCGGCGTACGACACCAGTTTTGGTGCCAGTCGCCGGAAGTGCTCGCCGAAACTCCATCGGCTGTCGAGGACGAGACCCAGGTACTTCATCGATCCCCCGACAGCGATGGAGGTGCCACCGACGGTGATTTGGGAGTCCCGAGGGGGTCGCATCCGAGGCCCATGGAAATAAAGGGCCTCGGATTTCTCCAGAGCGACCGCGAGCCCGAGTGCCCTGATGCGGCGCACGACCTGCGCTACCCCTGCTGTAGCCAGGACCTTGGCGTCTCGAAACGTGGCGCCCTGCGCGGTGACCAGGGTGTCGTCGGCGTAGCAGAGTACGCTGACTCCTGGGAGAGTCGCACCGCGCAGGACCCAGTCGTAGCCAATGTTCCACAGGAGCGGCCCGAGGACCGACCCCTGTGGAACACCACAACACATGTCCGTGCGGACCACCTCGGACCGAGCCGGGTAACACACGGCCCGGTCTACGAAGTAGTCCGCAAGGACTCGCCTGAGGTACCACGGGACGTTGTGGTACCTCAAGGCCTCCGCTATTGTCTGCCAGGGGAGGGTGTTGAAGGCGTTAGAAATGTCCAACGAGACAGCCAACAACACCTCTCCCCAGCCCGTGACCCTCTCGACGCTGTCTCTGAGACGGGAGATGGCGTCCAACGTCGACCTCCCGCGACGGAAGCCAAACTGGCCGTCGCTCAAGTTAGGCCCCGCCCCCTCCAGATGTCGGACGAGACGCGCCGCGAGCACTCGCTCAAAGAGCTTGCACGCCTCGTCCAGCAGAACGATGGGGCGGTAGGCCGACGGCGACTCCGCCGGGCGCCCGTGCTTTCGGAGCAGCACGAGCTTGCCCTCCTTCCACCGTCGCGGGACCCTTCCCGACGCCAAACACTCAGTCATCAGAGACAGCGTCTCCTCCTCGAACGCCGGCATGACAGCGGCAATGACCCGCCCAGGGATTCCATCCGGGCCCGGGGCGCGGTTCCTCACCCTCATCTTCAAGACCGCTACCCCTAGCTCGGCCTCGGACACGGTCGGGACATCACCGTCCTCCACCGGCGCCGACACCGCCGCCGCCGTCATTCGTGGGGGGGCCCACTCCTCCCTTGCGGGAAAGAGGGAACCCACCACCACGCCGACGAAGGCTGGGTCGAGTGACCGGGTCAGAGGAGGCGCCCAAGGCTTCAGCTTCTCGCTCACCACCTTGTAGGGGCGCCCCCACGGGTCCCGGTTCAAACTCCCCAGCCACTCCCTCCAGGCCTCCTCCTTGGCGGCCCTTATGCCCGCGCTGAGCGCGGCCCGGGCCGCTCGGTAAGCGACGAGCAGCTCCTCTTCCTGGGCGGGGTCCCTGCTCCTACGCCCGCGGCAACGGGTGTACCTGCGTTGGGCTGCGTGGCACGCAGTACGCAGCCCTGCTAGGTGCGGTTGCCACCAGTACACCCTTCTCCGCGGGGGAGCAGGACCTCTGCGCCGCATCGCCGCATCGCAGACGCGAGTGAGCGCCCCTGTTAGGCGCTCCGCCCTCGCGTCTACGTCCAGCGCCTCGTCGCTTGACCTAGCGGCCCAGCGCTCCACGATGGCCGCCTCCTTGGCCACGTCTTTGTCCAGGGTGGCGAGCCGCCACCGTGGACCCTCCCCCGCCAGGGGGCGGCTGAGGTCCGCCGAAACACCGGCGGGTGCCGCGACGATGTCGAACCATATGTATCTATGGTCCGACAAGGTCTCGACCCCCTCGACCACTCTCCAGCCACGCGCGCGGTTGGCCAGAGCGGGACTGGCGAAGGACAGATCAACTACGGATCCGCCCTGACTCCGCACGCATGTCTGGACCGCCCCCTGGTTGAGTAGCACCAGCCCAGTGGACACCGCCCACTCCTCCAAAACCTCCCCTCGCGCATCAGTTGCCGGATTCCCCCACGCACGGGATTTCGCGTTGAAATCTCCGGCAACGATCACGGGGGTGGGGTGCACATCGGCCAACATTGCCCCGACCTCGACGAGCCACTGCTCAAAGTCGGCGAGGCTTCTGTTGGGCGAAAAGTACACCCCACACACTGCAGTGTCTCCCAGCACGGCAAGCACGCAACCGTGTCCTCGCGACACCCTGTCGCCTAGTGCGCCACGCTGGGAGACAATTGCCACCGAACCGTCGCGATCGCCGGCCCAGTCGGTCCGGGCGCGAACGCAATACGGTTCAGCGACAACGGCCAAGGTCGCCTGCCACTGCACCGCGGTCTGGATCAGTAGATCCTGGGCCGCGGCACAGTGATTTGCGTTGGCCTGCAGTATGGAGATATTGGCCATTTACACTTGGGCGGTGTCCATCTCCTCCTCTGGCACCGGTGCTGGTGCTGCCGGCGGCGGGCCCTTGGCGCCACCGCTGGCTTTTCCGTCGCGACGGCCTCGGCCCCCCCTTTGTTGGGAGCCCGCTGGGCACTTCTTGGTGCCCAGAGGGTGGGCAGCGGGCATACCTTTTGCTGCACACGCCGGGCAGTGGGGCTCCGCAGAGCAGCCTGCAGATATGTGCCCAGGCTGGCCGCAGCGGAAACATAGTCCGCTGCGATCCACAGTCTCTGTGCACTTCGCACCCACGTGGCCCGGCTCCAGGCAGCGGTAGCACCGCTGCGGCCTGGCCTTCAGGAGGGTGGCTCGGACCTGCGTCCAACCAACGGTTAGACGCCGGCCATCCGTCACCCTCCCTGCCGCCGCGATCGGGCAGCTCACCCACGCCGATCCCTCTTCACGCCCAGGTGGGCGGGAGATGGCAGCCACCTTCACGTTGCCGATGGCACACCCTCCTACCTCCGCCACCATCGCGGCCACCCTTTCCGGCGTGGCCGCGTCGCTCAAGCCGGTAATGCGCATCTCAATGCACTTTTCCGGCCTGGCAACGCGGACCTCGTCCCCGAGGGTCTCCCTCAGCCTCGCGGCGAGAGCATCGGCCTTCTGGCCCCTTTCAGGGCCAGCCACCTCCAGTATCTTGCCGCCCGTTGCCGCCGTCCGGAATCGGAGACCCTCGATGCCGAGGCCTTTGAGGTCTATTGACCTTTCGGCCTCGGCCAGGACATCCGCGTAGGTGGCTCCCTTTTCTGCGGCCTCCTGCTGCAGTGTGAGGACCACTGCAGCAGTGCGGGGAGCGCGGAGCTTCGGTGCCCTCTTTTTTCCGGCACCCTGGAGAGGTGGCGGCGTCGCCTTGGTTGGCGCTGGCGTCTGTTTAGGCCGACCAGCCACAACATTCCACGCCTCCTTGGTGCTCCGAGGAGGAGCAGGGGCTGGGGCGAATGTGGAAGCGCCCACCTGGTACGAAGCTTGCGCCTCCAGCGCCGCAGCGCTTTTCTTTTTCCGCCTCTTCTTCTTACCACCCCCCGCCTTCTCACTAGCGCCGTTGGCGTGAGCCGGGGGCGCGGAAGAGTAAGAAGGAGCGAGAGGGAGCTTAGCCGGGCTAGCGCCAGCTGGAGCGGCCGCAGAGCGGACAAGAGGCCCAGCAGTGGAGGTGGCAACAGGGGCTACTTCTTCGGGGGAGACGGAGGGGCGGCGGGAGCGGGCAGCGCTTCGCGCGTCAGCGGCCAGCGATGGGCGCAGCCTTGGCTCCGGCAGCAGGCGGTCCGCAATCCCGCTGAGGCGCGCGTCCACCATGAGAAGGATTTCATCCCTCGTCATGGCAGGGGCGGCACTCGCCTGCACCCTTTTCATCCCCTCCATCTCCGCTCTGAGCGCTCTGAGCTCACCCTGGAGGCGTACAACCTCGTCCGTCTCTGTGCGGGCCTTTAGCTCCCGCACATTCTCCAAAATGGAGGTGGCGGCAGCTCTCAGGCCCTGCACCGACTGGCCTTTGAGTCTTGAAGACTTTTGGGCGATATTTCGCACCACCTCCACTGCGGCCTCGATCGAACTGGTCAGCTGCTCAGCCCGAAGGTCGTGAACAGCTGACGACGATGCCGCCAACGATGCCGCCGACGAGAGCGCTGGCGAGGTAATGGGCGTATCCCTCACAAAAGAGAGCCTCCTCTCCTCCCGTCGCCGAAGCTCCTCCGCCAGCTCCTCCTCAGCTTGGAGCTCGAGCTCGCGCTCCTTTGCCTTGACCAGGTCAGCCTTGGCTCTAGCGAGGCCGACGTACTGGCCCGTACTCGGAGGACGGCCGCGACCTCGCTTGCTAGCGCTCGGCCTCTTGCTCCGGTCCACCGAGCCGTCGCTCTCGCCATCCGACTCCGGATTCAGGCGCTTGCGCCAGAATCGCGTAGGTGAGGGCGAGGGGGAGACAGAGCGCGAGCTCACCTCCATGAGGGTGCCCGTGCTGCTGTCGGACTCCGACAGCTGCAGGACACTCCTCGTAATCCGAGGTGATATGTCGCACCGCGGCAGCCGAACCCTCACCTCCTTCAGCACCGGTGTTCCGGGCCTCTCCACACCATCCGACACAGAACGAGAGGCAGTGCCGGACACACCGTCCGATGATGCCGCCCTGAAAAGGGCAGTACCGGACCCGTCCGACAGCTCCACAACCACGTCCGCCAGGTTGGCCGCAGATGGTTCGCGGCCAGCCTCCGACGCCTTAGCATCGTCGGGTGGGGGGTCGGGGTTGGTCCTGAGAAGGGCCGTTTGGGACTCGACACGCCCGGAGGCGTCCCGCAAGTCCGGGTTGGCCCTGAGAAGGGCCTTTTCGGACACGACACGCCCGGAGGCGTCCCGCAAGTCCGGGTTGGCCCTGAGAAGGGCCGTTTGGGACAGGTCACGCCCGGAGGCGTCCCGCACAGGATTCGACATAGTCGCACACTCGATCGCAATCAAAAAACACACGAAATAGCTCACGATCACCCCAAAGTATCGTTCGTTGAGATTTTGTCCCACCCACTGGCCACTGCGTTACCGCGCACCAAGTGGGATGGGTTCAGGGCAGACGACGAGAACGTACTCAAGAACACTTTGGGGGCTGCCCCAGGTTAGGTTAGGTTAGGTTAGGTTAGGTTAGGTTAGGTTAGGTTTTTTTTTTTTTTTAAAGAAGTTGAGGTTCCTTGTGTGCTCGCAGTGCTAATGGAATACTCCGCGAATACTCCGCGAGCACACAGAGTGATTATATTGGGGGGTTATGACAGAGTGTTACAGATTATAATTTGGATTTTGTGCAACTTTGTACAAAGTGCGTATTAGAATTGATTTTATTAAAAAAGGGATTTGGGATTTGGAGTTTTTGTTGTTAAGTAGAGTATTTACAGGGAGATTTTGGCAGTTATCATGTTTACAGCATCTTTTATATTATACATATATAATATAAAGTGCATTATTAAGTTTATTAATATTTATTGTATTTAGTTAATGATTTGTTATTTGGTTAAAGTTTGATAAGTTGTAAGGGGATCAAGTAATTGGAAACGATTAAGTTTGTTAAATTGTTATTAATTTTGTAGTGTGTGTATATATATATATGTATATAATTATATATAATGTTTACATTTTATAATAATATAGATTTTAAGGATTTTAAGAGATTTTTTTTTCAGGATTACTTATGCTTAAATTAGATCTGCATAGGGCTGTGGGCGCACACGCGCGTGGGTTCATCGCAACTGCTCTTGTCGGTCGGAGGTATCTTAAACCGATTATTGTATCGTCGGCGACATCCGCGACCGGGAGCAGCGTCGGTAGGTGAAGGACGCGCCCTACAGCTCCATACAGGTCCTGGATGTTTTAGACTGTGGGCTATATTGAGTTACGATAAAGCTACTCGCCGTAATCGGTACGTGAGCGGACGGATTTGCTCGTACTTATGTAGCGGGGGCAATTAGCTGACGTGGCACTGTGGGAGGTATCTTTGTCGGAGATATTATGGTTCTTGTTGTGTGCGTTGCAGTTGTAGCAGGATAGTTTAGAGGTGTCTTCCTTAACAGGGCAGTCCTTGTAACTGTGCTGGGTGGATGAGCAGTGCGAGCAGGTGGAGGTGGTTTCTTTGCACCACTTCTTGGTGTGGCCATACTGGAGGCAGCGGTAACATTGTAAGACCGGTATATAACTCTCAACGTGGACCCTTTGGTGGTCCACATTGAGCTTTCCAGCGTCAGTGATGGACCGCCAAAGAGCAGGGCTGGTGGTGTAGGCCGCATTATACAGTTTCGGGTTCCTGTTTCCGCGTTTGAACTTAAGCTGGAGTTCCTCAGGCCCGTTGTTTTTAATTGCGTCGTTTTGAGTGCGCAGAATGGTGGTTAGAGTCTCGGGGGAAATTGAGTCGGGAATACCCTTGATTATTACCATGGGCTGCAACTTTTTCGATGGCTCCGCCTCGATAGTAGAAGATGGGCTTATTTTATTTAGGGTAGTTTCTATGTGCTCCGTTCTGTCAAATTCTACCCGGAGTTTGTTTTTGGAGATGGGCTTGACGCTAAGGGGGGAAAAGTTTGTGTCTGTGAAAGTGATGCTCTTCTGCCATGCAGAAAGAGTCTCGGAGGTGGTTGTGGAATTCTTTGCAGAGACTATGATTGATGGTTTATAAGGAGGTGGGCGGAGCGGGATGGAGGGAGTTGCGGCAACCTTGGCGTAGGAGGACTGACCCGGAGGAGACGGAGTAGGAGTCGGCAGAGGCGCCTGAGCGGTCGGCGCAGGCACCGTGATCGCCCTCATCTCCTCACGGATGCACTCTCGAATGGTTGCCTTGAGCTCTTCGGTGTCAGCAGGGGGGGCAGGAGGGGCAGGGGGAGCAGATGGCAGGGGCGAAAGAGTAAGTAGGTGTTCAATCCTGTCCACGCTTGTGAGGATATCGGCCTTGATCCCTCTCTTGAGGTTACCCGAGCGGCCCACGGCTTCTCGGATAACCTCAAAGAGGGAGAAGATCTCACTCTCCGGGTCCTCGAAATAGCCCAACTGTTGCGGAACGGGTTTAGCGGGCTTAGCGGCGGGAGTGGCGACCGTAGCAGTGGGAGTGGCGGCTTGGCTGCCGTAACGGAGCGGGGGCATCGCACCAGACGAGTCCGGGTCGTCACTGGTGTGGGAGTGGGGCGTCAGCCCAAGCGGCGTTCTTAACATTCTAAAGTTGTGGCCAAAAACGCTAAAAATGTAAAATTAATTCCCCAGAAAAGTCGATGACCCAATGGTATCGACAAAGGGGCGGCGGGGTGGGTGGCGGCAAAAATCGGGGGAGGTCCACGAAGAGAAGTGTAGTAGATGCGGAAGAGGTCCGACGGATTTAGAAAAAGAAATTAAATAAAAAGGCCGAAAAAAGTTAATTTAGAAAATTTGTAAGGGTTTTTGCTAAATTGAAGGAAAACTATTGAATCTACTTTTATTTTTGTTTCAGATCCAAGGAGCTGAAGGCGAGACGCTTGTAGGAAGGTGCGACACAAGTGGGTGAGAGGTAAACTGAACAAAAGTTGTTTTATGTTGTACTGAAAATACACGCCGCTTAGGTGGATTTTTTACGAGACGTATGTATGGAGAAAAACCAAAATTTCGTCGTATCTTCACAAAAGAGGTGTCAATCGACGCGGGGGAGGCCCACGAAGAGAAGTGTAGTAGATGCGGAAGAGGTCCGACGGATTTAGAAAAAGAAATTAAATAAAAAGGCCGAAAAAAGTTAATTTAGAAAATTTGTAAGGGTTTTTGCTAAATTGAAGGAAAACTATTGAATCTACTTTTATTTTTGTTTCAGATCCAAGGAGCTGAAGGCGAGACGCTTGTAGGAAGGTGCGACACAAGTGGGTGAGAGGTAAACTGAACAAAAGTTGTTTTATGTTGTACTGAAAATACACGCCGCTTAGGTGGATTTTTTACGAGACGTATGTATGGAGAAAAACCAAAATTTCGTCGTATCTTCACAAAAGAGGTGTCAATCGACGCGGGGGAGGCCCACGAAGAGAAGTGTAGTAGATGCGGAAGAGGTCCGACGGATTTAGAAAAAGAAATTAAATAAAAAGGCCGAAAAAAGTTAATTTAGAAAATTTGTAAGGGTTTTTGCTAAATTGAAGGAAAACTATTGAATCTACTTTTATTTTTGTTTCAGATCCAAGGAGCTGAAGGCGAGACGCTTGTAGGAAGGTGCGACACAAGTGGGTGAGAGGTAAACTGAACAAAAGTTGTTTTATGTTGTACTGAAAATACACGCCGCTTAGGTGGATTTTTTACGAGACGTATGTATGGAGAAAAACCAAAATTTCGTCGTATCTTCACAAAAGAGGTGTCAATCGACGCGGGGGAGGCCCACGAAGAGAAGTGTAGTAGATGCGGAAGAGGTCCGACGGATTTAGAAAAAGAAATTAAATAAAAAGGCCGAAAAAAGTTAATTTAGAAAATTTGTAAGGGTTTTTGCTAAATTGAAGGAAAACTATTGAATCTACTTTTATTTTTGTTTCAGATCCAAGGAGCTGAAGGCGAGACGCTTGTAGGAAGGTGCGACACAAGTGGGTGAGAGGTAAACTGAACAAAAGTTGTTTTATCGTTAGGTTAGGTTAGGTTAGGTTTTTTTTTTTTTTTTTTTTTTTTGACGCGGGGAATGCATTTAAGCACTTCGCCACCCTGCTGCCGGGGGACAGCAGGGCGGCTTCGAGTGAGACTCCCAGCCCGTTGGGGCTGGACTACTCACTAAACCCCGCGGTGTTCCTCCTCTCTCCCTACCGGGTCACAGGATAGGCCATAGGATAAGTCACTGTGACCCGGCAAGGGGGCGTCCGTATGGGGACTCTACTACTGGGGGGGCCACATGGGCCCCCCTGCGCTCAAGGCGTCTTCTTGCCCGCGTCACGTCGCTCTCCGCGACTCCTCTGAAAGCAGAGAAGTCGGAGAGCGAGCGCGCGGGCACTCTATGTTTTGCGAGAAGGCACCCCCGGAACACATGGGGGTGCCTTCCAGCTCGCCGCAAAAGCAGGCGGGTGGTCCCCCGACCCTCCGCCCGCGGCCACTCTAGACGGGGGCGCGCGCATACTCCGTGCGACGGCGCCCCCTTATTGGGCGGCGAGGCGGGAGCGTCAGACCTGCACGCTCCCGCTCTCGCAGCTCCTCTCTCTTGGCCGCCATCACCTCGCTAGCAAACGTGGCGACGGCGGCCCAGCTCTCCTGGCTGCCGACCATCTCAGAAATGACGGCCGGCAGCGACAGGTCGCCCCCCACGGCTCCCACTAGGGCAGCCCGCTCCCCGCTCCAGGCAGCGCACACGGCGAGCGTATGCTCCGCCGTGTCGCGCGCGCCGCTCGCGCAATAGCGGCACTCGGGGCCCGACTCTATACCCACAACTTCCCACAGGTACTTGGCAAAGCAGCCATGGCCTGTGAGAAGCTGCGTCAGGTGATAGGTCGGCGCCCCGTGCCTCCTCTCGATCCACGGCCGCAGAACCGGCCGCACCGCCTCCACGAGCCTCTTGCTCGCGGAAGGCTCCTCCAACCTCACGGCCCACATCCGGAAGAGATCGTCGCGAGCCTCCTGCCTCCAGCAACCGATCTCCGCCGGAGTGGGCCACCCTCCACTGTTCCGCATCAGGGCACTCCTCTCATACACCTGCTCGAGGACTCCCGCCTCGAGGTCCCAGGGTAGACTCGCCGCCAACAAACACGCCGCCTCATAAGAGACGGTGTGGTACGCTCTTGCAGCCCTCTGCGCTATCACCCGCTGCGGGCGCCGCAAAAGCGTGGTGTTGCTTGCGGAGAGGGCTGCCGCCCATATGGGCGCTCCGTAAAGTGCCTTGGAGCGCACCACACCGTCGTAAAGACGGCGGCAAGCGCTCCCTGGGCCGCCGCGGTTAGGCAGCAATCGTGCGAGCCTCCCGGCGTACGACACCAGCTTTGGTGCCAGTCGCCGGAAGTGCTCGCCGAAACTCCATCGGCTGTCGAGGACGAGACCCAGGTATTTCATCGATCCCCCGACAGCGATGGAGGTGCCACCGACGGTGATTTGGGAGTCCCGAGGGGGTCGCATCCGAGGCCCATGGAAATAAAGGGCCTCGGATTTCTCCAGAGCGACCGCGAGCCCGAGTGCCCTGATGCGGCGCACGACCTGCGCTACCCCTGCGGTAGCCAGGACCTTGGCGTCCCGAAACGTGGCGCCCTGCGCGGTGACCAGGGTGTCGTCGGCGTAGCAGAGTACGCCGACTCCTGGGAGAGTCGCACCGCGCAGGACCCAGTCGTACCCAATGTTCCACAGGAGCGGCCCGAGGACCGACCCCTGTGGAACACCACAACACATGTCCGTGCGGACCACCTCGGACCGAGCCGGGTAACACACAGCCCGGTCTACGAAGTAGTCCGCAAGGACCCGCCTGAGGTACCACGGGACGTCGTGGTACCTCAGGGCCTCCGCTATCGTCTGCCAGGGGAGGGTGTTGAAGGCGTTGGAAATGTCCAATGAGACGGCCAACAACACCTCTCCCCGGCCCGTGACCCTCTCGACGCTGTCTCTGAGACGGGAGATGGCGTCCAACGTCGACCTCCCGCGACGGAAGCCAAACTGACCGTCACTCAGGTTGGGCCCCGCCCCCTCCAGATGTCGGACGAGACGCGCCGCGAGCACTCGCTCAAAGAGCTTGCACGTCTCGTCCAGCAGAACGATGGGGCGGTAGGCCGACGGCGACTCAGCCGGGCGCCCGTGCTTCCGAAGCAGCACGAGCTTGCCCTCCTTCCACCGTCGCGGGACCCTTCCCGACGCCAAACACTCAGTCATCAGAGACAGCGTCTCCTCCTCGAACGCCGGCATGACCGCGGCAATGACCCGCCCAGGGATTCCATCCGGGCCCGGGGCGCGGTTCCTCACCCTCATCTTCAGGACCGCTACCTCTAGCTCGGCCTCGGACACGGGCGGGACATCACCGTCCTCCACCGGCGCCGACACCGCCACCGCCGTCATTCGTGGGGGGGCCCACTCCTCTCTTGCGGGAAAGAGGGAACCCACCACCACGCCGACGAAGGCTGGGTCGAGTGACCGGGTCAGAGGAGGCGCCCAAGGCTTCAGCTTCTCACTCACCACCTTGTAGGGGCGCCCCCACGGGTCCCGGTTCAAACTCCCCAGCCACTCCCTCCAGGCCTCCTCCTTGGCGGCCCTTATGCCCGCGCTGAGCGCGGCCCGGGCCGCTCGGTAAGCGACGAGCAGCTCCTCTTCCTGGGCGGGGTCCCTGCTCCTACGCCCGCGGCAACGGGTGTACCTCCGTTGGGCTGCGTGGCACGCAGTACGCAGCCCTGCTAGATGCGGTTGCCACCAGTACACCCGTCTCCGCGGAGGAACAGGACCTCTGCGCCGCATCGCCGCATCGCAGACGCGAGTGAGCGCCCCTGTTAGGCGCTCCGCCCTCGCGTCTACGCCCAGCGCCTCGTCGCTTGACCCAGCGGCCCAGCGCTCCACGATGGCCGCCTCCGTGGCCACCTCCTTGTCCAGGGTGGCGAGCCGCCACCGTGGACCCTCCCCCGCCAGGAGGCGGCTGAGGTCCGCCGAAACACCGGCGGGTGCCGCGACGATGTCGAACCATATGTATTTATGGTCCGACAAGGTCTCGACCCCCTCGACCACTCTCCAGCCACACGCGCGGTTGGCCAGAGCGGGACTGGCGAAGGACAGATCAACGACGGATCCGCCCTGACTCCGCACGCATGTCTGGACCGCCCCCTGGTTGAGCAGCACCAGCCCAGTGGACACCGCCCACTCCTCCAACACCTCCCCCCGCGCATCAGTTGCCGGACTCCCCCACGCACGGGATTTCGCGTTGAAATCCCCGGCAACGATCACGGGGGTGGGGTGCACATCGGCCAACATTGCCCCGACCTCGACGAGCCACTGCTCAAAGTCGGCGAGGCTTCTGTTGGGCGAAAAGTACACCCCACACACTGCAGTGTCTCCCAGCACGGCAAGCACGCAACCGTGTCCTCGCGACACCCTGTCGCCTAGTGCGCCACGCTGGGAGACAATTGCCACCGAACCGTCGCGATCGCCGGCCCAGTTGGTCCGGGTGCGAACGCAATACGGTTCAGCGACAACGACCAAGGTCGCCTGCCACTGCGCCGCAGTCTGGATCAGTAGATCCTGCGCCGCGGCACAGTGATTGGCGTTGGCCTGCAGTATGGAGATATTGGCCATTTACACTTGGGCGGTGTCCATCTCCTCCACTGGCACCGGTGCTGGTGCTGCCGGCGGCGGGCCCTTGGCGCCACCACTGGCTTTTCCGTCGCGACGGCTTCGGCTCCCCCTTTGTTGGGATCCCGCTGGGCACTTCTTGGTGCCCAGAGGGTGGGCAGCGGGCACACCTTTTGCTGCACACGCCGGGCAGTGGGGCTCCGCAGAGCAGCCTGCGGATTTGTGCCCAGGCTGGCCGCAGCGGAAGCATAGTCCGCTGCGATCCGCAGTCTCTGTGCACTTCGCACCCACGTGGCCCGGCTCCAGGCAGCGGTAGCACCGCTGCGGCCTGGCCTTCAGGAGGGTGGCTCGGACCTGCGTCCAACCAACGGTTAGGCGCCGGCCATCTGTCACCCTCCCTGCCGCCGCGATCGGGCAGCTCACCCACACAGCCCCCTCCTCGCGTCCAGGTGGTCGGTATATGTCACCCACCTTTACGTTGGTGACGGGGCACCCACCAACCTCCGCCACCATCGCAGCCACCCTTTCCGGCGTGGCCGCGTCGCTCAGGCCGGTAATGCGCATCTCAACGCACTTCTCCGGCCTGGCAACGCGGACCTCATCCCCGAGGGCCTGCCTCAGTTTTTCGGCCAAGGCGTCAGCCTTCTTGGCCCTTTCGGCACCCGCCACCTCGAGGATCCGGCCGCCCGTGGCCGCCGTACGAAACCGCAGGCCCTCGATGCCGAGGCCTTTCAAGTCAATAGACTTTTCGGCCTCGGCCAGGACCGCCGCGTAGGTGGCACCCCTCTCTGCCGCCTCCCGCTGCAGAGTAAGGACCACTGCAGCAGTGCGGGGGGTGCGGAGTTTCGGCGCGCTCTTCTTCTGCGTGGTTGGCGCTTTAGTTGGTGCTGGTGTCTTTTTAGGACGACCAGCCACAACGTTCCACGCCTCCGCAGTGCCCTGAGGAGGGGTGGGTGCTGACGGGTACGCCTGCCTCGAGGCTTGCGCCTCCCGCGCCGCAGCGCTTTTCCTCTTCTTCCTCCTCCCTCCCTTCGACCCTTCCCCGCTTGTGCCGTCGACGTGAGCCGGAGGCGTGGCGGGATTTGAGGGCTGGGAACGAGGGGGCTCAGCGGTGTGAGCGCTGGCTGGACCTACCGCGGAGCGGGCTGGAGCTTTCGCGGAGTGGGCCGGAGCTGCCGCAGAGCGGGCTGGAGCTGCCGCAGAGCGGGCTGGAGCTGCCGCGGAGCGGGCAGGAGGCTCAGCAGTGGAGGCCACCGGAGCTCCCTCGGGGCCGGGGCCGGAGGGGCGAGTGGAGCCGGCAGCAGCGCGCCTGTCGGCCGCCAGCGGTGGGCGTAGCCGCGGCTCCGGAGGCAGGCGGTCCGCAATCCCGCTGAGGCGCGCGTCCACCATGAGGAGGATTTCGTCCCTCGTCATGGTTGGGGCGGCACTCGCCTGCACCCTCTTCAGCCCCTCCATTTCCGCTCTTAGGGCCCTGAGCTCACCCTGGAGGCGGACAACCTCGTCTGATTCTGTGCGGGCCTTCAGCTCCCGCACATTCTCCAAAATGGAGGCGGCGGCAGCCCTTAGGCCCTGCACAGACTGGCCCTTCAGTCTCGAGGACTTTTGGGCGATAGTCCGCACCACCTCCACTGCGGCCTCAATAGAGCTGGTCAGCTGCTCAGCCCGAAGGTCGTGAGCAGCCAACGACGGCGACGCTGGCGAGCAAAGGGGAGTCTCCTTCATAAAGGAGACTCTTTTCGCCTCCCGTCGCCGGAGCTCTTCCGCCAGCTCTTCCTCAGCTTGGAGCTCGAGCTCGCGCTCCTTCGCCTTGGCCAGGTCAGCCTTGGCTCTAGCGAGGCCAACGTACTGGCCCGTAGTCGACGGACGGCCGCGACCTCGCTTGCTCGCGCTCGGTCTCTTGCTCCAGTCCACCGAGCCCTCGCTCTCACCGTCAGACTCCGGATTCAGGCGCTTGCGCCAGAATCGCGTAGGTGAGGGCGAGGGGGACACAGAGCGCGAGCTCACCTCCATGAGAGTGCCCGTGCTGCTATCAGACTCCGAGAGCTGCAGGGCACTCCTCGTGACTCGAGGCGACAGATCGCACCGAGGTAGTCGGATTCTTACCTCCTTCAGGGCAGGAGATGGAGTTGCCGGCCTCTCGTCCTCGACTCCGTCCGATGCTGCCCTGAAAAGGGCATTACCAGACCCGTCCACCACGTCCACTAGGCTGGCCGCAGATGGTACGCAGCTAGCTTCAGACGCCTCAGCGTCGTCGTGAGGTGGGTTGGGGTTGGCCCTGAGAAGGGCCGTTTCGGACACGACACGCCCGGAGGCGTCCCGCAAGTCCGGGTTGGCCCTGAGAAGGGCCGTTTCGGACACGACACGCCCGGGGGCGTCCCGCAAGTCCGGGTTGGCCCTGAGAAGGGCCGTTGGAGAAACGACACGCCCGGAGGCGTCCCGCACAGGACTCGACATTGTCGCACTACTCGATCGCAAATAAAACACTCAAAGAACTCACGATCGCCCAAAGTATGGTTTCCAGGATTTGGTCACCACCCACTGGCCACTGCGTTACCGCGCACCAAGTGGGATGGGTCCAGGGCAGACGAACGAGGACGTACCTGAAAACACTTTGGGGGCTGCCCCAGGTTAGGTTTTTTTTTTTTTTTTTTGACGCGGGGAAATGCATTTGCGCACTTCGCCACTCTGCTGCCGGGGGACAGCAGAGCGACTTTGTGGTGGACTCCCAGCACTATCGAGCCGCCTGCTCAGTGCTGGACTACCCCCTAAAACCCCGCGGTGTTCCTCCGCTACTCTACCGGGCCACAGGATAGGCCAGAGGTTAATTCACTGTGACCCGGCAAGAGCTCGCCCCCGAAGGGGCTCTACTGGTGGGGAGCCAGATTGGCTCCCCGGCGGCGCCACTCGCCCCATCGCCCATACGACGAGGCAAGGAAGCGCCGCCCCTCCTCTGGGGGGCCATAATGGCCCCCAACCGCTTCCTCGCGCCGCCCTCCCCCGACCCGTCGCCCATACAACAGGCAAGAGGAGGACGGCGCAACGCTGCGACGCCCGTCACTCGCTCTCCAGCACTTCTCTGAAAGCAGAGAAGGTGGAGAGCGAGCGCACGGGCCCTCTCCTTGCGCGAGAAGGCACCCTCGGAACACACGAGGGTGCCTTCCGGCCCGCCGCGATCGTGGGCGTCGGGTCCCCCGACCCTCCGCCCGCGGCCACTCTTATCCGACTAGTTTGAGGCGCGACTGCGCCCCCCCATAGCCGGACCTCCTTCGGTTGGTCGCCTGGGTCCCGATTCACAGAGGAATTGGAACCCACGCGACCCCTCGGGCCAGATCATTCGCCGTTAGCCAGCAAGATCCCACAAGGAGAAGTCACTGACTAACGCTCAGGGCGCACCGACCCCACCACTTGCCCTTCCATCTGGTTCACAAGGAATCAGAGGGAACGGAAGCGGAGGGGTACACGTGAAGGTTATCTGGCGTGGCGCCCCAGGTTAGGTTAGGTTAGGTTAGGTTAGGTTAGGTTAGGTTAGGTTAGGTTAGGTTAGGTTAGGTTAGGTTTTTTTTTTTTTTTTTTTTTTTTTAACGCGGGGAAATGCATTTGCGCACTTCGCCGCTCTGTTGTCGGGGGACAACAGAGCAGCTTTGTGGTGGACTCCCAGCACTATCGAGCCGCCTGCTCAGTGCTGGACTACCCCCTAAAACCCCGCGGTGTTCCTCCGCTACTCTACCGGGCCACAGGATAGGCCAGAGGTTAGTTCACTGTGACCCGGCAAGAGCTCGCCCCCGAAGGGGCTCTACTGGTGGGGAGCCAGATTGGCTCCCCGGCGGCGCCACTCGCCCCATCGCCCATACGACGAGGCAAGGAAGCGCCGCCTCTCCTCTGGGGGGCCATAATGGCCCCCAACCGCTTCCTCGCGCCGCCCTCCCCTGACCCGTCGCCCATACAACAGGCAAGAGGAGGACGGCGCGACGCTGCGACGCCCGTCGCTCGCTCTCCAGCACTTCTCTGAAAGCAGAGAAGGTGGAGAGCGAGCGCACGGGCCCTCTCGTTGCGCGAGAAGGCACCCTCGGAACACACGAGGGTGCCTTCCGGCCCGCCGCGATCGTGGGCGTCGGGTCCCCCGACCCTCCGCCCGCGGCCACTCTTATCCGACTAGTTTGAGGCGCGACTGCGCCCCCCCCTAGCCGGACCTCCTTCGGTTGGTCGCCTGGGTCCCGATTCACAGAGGAATTGGAACCCACGCGACCCCTCGGGCCAGATCATTCGCCGTTAGCCAGCAAGATCCCACAAGGAGAAGTCACTGACTAACGCTCAGGGCGCACCGACCCCACCACTTGCCCTTCCATCTGGTTCACAAGGAATCAGAGGGAACGGAAGCGGAGGGGTACACGTGAAGGTTATCTGGCGTGGCGCCCCAGGTTAGGTTAGGTTAGGTTAGGTTTTTTTTTTTTTTTTTTTTTTTACGCGGGGAATGCATTTGCGCACTTCGCCACCCTGCTGCCGGGGGACAGCAGGGTGGCTTCGAGTGAGACTCCCATCCCGTTAGGGCTGGACTACTCACTAAACCCCGCGGTGTTCCTCCTCTCTCCCTACCGGGTCACAGGATAGGCCATAGGATAAGTCACTGTGACCCGGCAAGGGGGGCGTCCCTATGGGGACTCTACTACTGGGGGGCCACATGGACCCCCCTGCGCTCAAGGCGTCTTCTTGCCCGCGTCACGTCGCTCTCCGCAACTCCTCTGAAAGCAGAGAAGTCGGAGAGCGAGCGCGCGGGCACTCTATGTTTTGCGAGAAGGCACCCCCGGAACACATGGGGATGCCTCCCAGCTCGCCGCAAAAGCAGGCGGGTGGTCCCCCGACCCTCCGCCCGCGGCCACTCTAGACGGGGGCGCGCGCATACTCCGTGCGACGGCGCCCCCTTATTGGGCGGCGAGGCGGGAGCGTCAGACCTGCACGCTCCCGCTCTCGCAGCTCCTCTCTCTTGGCCGCCATCACCTCGTTAGCGAACGTGGCGACGGCGGCCCAGCTCTCCTGGCTGCCGACCATCTTAGAAATGACGGCCGGCAGCGACAGATCGCCCCCCACGGCTCCCACCAGGGCAGCCCGCTCCCCGCTCCAGGCAGCGCACACGGCGAGCGTATGCTCCGCCGTGTCGCGCGCGCCGCTCGCACAATAGCGGCACTCGGGGCCCGACTCTATACCCACAACTTCCCACAGGTACTTGGCAAAACAGCCGTGCCCTGTGAGAAGCTGCGTCAGATAATAGGTCGGCGCCCCGTGCCCCCTCTCTAACCACGGCCGCAAGACCGGCCGCACCGCCTCTACGAGCCTCTTACTCGCGGCGGGCTCCTCCAATCTCGTGGCCCACTTGCGGAGGAGATCGTCGCGAGCCTCCTGCCTCCAGCTACCGATCTCCGCCGGAGTGGGCCACCCTCCGCTGTTCCGCATCAGGGCACTCCTCACATACACCTGCTCGAGGACTCCCGCCTCTAGGTCCCAGGGTAGACTCGCCGCCAACAGACACGCCGCCTCGTAAGAGACGGTGTGGTACGCTCTAGCAGCCCTCTGCGCTATTACCCGCTGCGGGCGCCGCAGCAGCGTGGTATTGCTCGCAGAGAGGGCTGCCGCCCATATGGGCGCTCCGTAAAGCGCCTTGGAGCGCACCACACCGTCGTAAAGACGGCGGCAAGAGCTCCCTGGGCCGCCACGGTTTGGCAGCAATCGTGCGAGCCTCCCGGCGTACGACACCAGTTTTGGTGCCAGTCGCCGGAAGTGCTCGCCGAAACTCCATCGGCTGTCGAGGACGAGACCTAGGTACTTCATCGATCCCCCGACAGCGATGGAGGTGCCACCGACGGTGATTTGGGAGTCCCGAGGGGGTCGAGGTTAGGTTAGGTTAGGTTAGGTTAGGTTAGGTTAGGTTAGGTTAGGTTTTTTTTTTTTTTTTTTTTTATATATCTTCTACCTCCAACATAATCGGAGTCTATTTTTGTCTATTGCATTCATTCCAGTTTAGTCTTTTATGCCTCTCGTACTTTCATTCTTCATACAGGTTCTTTCTTGCGTTAATCATCTTTCAGTCTAATGGGTAGGACTCCCATTTCTATATCCCTATTCTAAACCATCTATCCATACTATATACATAATTCTTTATTTCCACTTTGGGCTTTAGGGGTTACAACAGCAGACACGGATGTTTTTATTTGATTTACCGTCAGTACACGAATACAGTTTTACAGCGAATTTTTCTTAATGTTTAACAATTTTATAAGTACAGTTTTGTTTTGTTTCCTTACATTAAGTTCCTAAATCTAGGCTTCCTACTTCTTATGTTTTACAATTTGATAAGTTTCTTAATCTACTTCGTATTTTCTAGCGCATGTATACATTCTTTTTTACTACTCTAAATATATTATGTTGTACCCTATATATTCACTATATAATTACAACATAATTTTACTTTGTCTTATTTCTATCTATTACTCTCTTAGCAATTTTTACGCAGTAATCTAAAAACTTTTCCAAGCCCTTGCTCTTCATAACTTCCTTTACATTTTCACTTGTCAGCTGTATATTTAATTCCTGTTCGATTTCGTATCGCTCCCTGGCGTACACAGGGCAGTCAAACAGCAGGTGCGGGACTGTTTCACTACATTCCGCGTCACAGATGCACGATGGGTTCCCCTTACACTTGAAGCGGTTCAAGTATTCTGAGAACCCACCGTGCCCCGTCATGATCTGCGTTTTGATGCCCGTTGCCTCGAACCTCCTAACAATCCTGTACGCCGCCACCGCATCCGGGAAGAACAGCTTCGTTATTGACGCGGTTTCACCCTGAGTGTATCTTTGGTTCCATTCGTCAAGCGTCGCCATACGAATGCTACGCTTGACGAATGAAACCGGGCACAGGTCATAATCCGGCATCTTCCTCGACTTCGTGGCGGCCTCCTTTGCCAAGAAGTCAGCCCTCTCATTCCCCATCAGTCCTGCGTGGGCTTTTATCCAGAATAAAGACACAGCTTTGCTCTGGTGAGATGCGGATGTTAAATTATCTCTAGTTTCCACTGCCAGGGGATGGAGACAGCTGTAATTCTGGACGGTTTGGAGGGCCGCCATCGAGTCGCTGAATATGCCGAACGATGAGGCCTTGTGCTTCCGAATCTCCCTGGTTGCCACGCATATCGCCAGCAGCTCGGCCTGGTAGACCGTACAGTAGTCTGAAAGAGCAAGCTTGATGGCTTTCGTCTCGGCCCCGCCACTCCAAAGAGATAGCGCGGCCCCGACTCGTCCCCCAATCTTGCTCCCATCTGTAAATATGCAAACCTCAAATTTGCTATGAGCATCTAGATGCTCCTGGTCCACCAGGCTGACGAGTTCCAGGCTGACATGCGCGGCAGGATGTGGGGATTCCACAGCTGGAGCCATCCGCTCGACTGACCTACCCCTCAGCAATGGCTGAGATACTCCCTTCTTGGCCTCATATAATGAGGCCGCCTCTCGGATTCGGAGGTCGAGAGGGAGTATCCCCGCCAGGACAAGTGCTGAGTTTGCGGACACTGTGCGGTACGCTCTACACAGCTTCTGCGCGATTCCGCGTTGCACTGCTGTCAGCTGTCTTATAATACCCAACTTTGTGGCAGCCGGGGCCCACACGCTGGCGGCGTACAAGACTATTGGCTCGACTGTTGCTATATAGATTATTCTAACGACTTCTGGGTGTAATCCCCAGCTAGTTTTGGCCACTCTGGATAACTGTTTGTAGATGCCAATCGCCCTCCTGCAGACATCCGAGACATGCGCATTGAATGTCAATCCGTCGTCGATGGTGACACCCAAAATCTTGATCTCCTTTGACACGCCAACTCCGATACCGCCCATGCTCAGGCGCGGGGTGTCGTATTTTAATTTCCTTGTTATAACCATCGCTTTGGTCTTTTGTGGAGCGAATTTTAGTTTGTTTGCGACACCCCACGCCCGAACACGTTCGAGAGCGGCGTTGGCGTGTCTCTGGATTTCCAGAGCCGTGTCACCGTCGAAGACGAGCAGCACATCGTCTGCAAAAGCCTGGCAGTAAACTTTTTCCTCTTCCAGGCCCTTCAATAGTGGGTCCAATAGGAGGTTCCAAAGGATTGGTCCGGCAATGGACCCCTGCACGCAGCCCTTCTCTGTCGCCCTTCTACTTTCCTCACCTGCATATCTTACACCGACACTTCGGTCCTGAAGATAGCTGTCCATAACCCGCCTCAAGTTTATCGGACATTTTTCCTCAGCCAGCCGGACCCTTATAGCAGGCCACCAGGCGCTGTCGAAGGCCCCCTCTATATCCAAGGATACTAGTATAGTGATTTTCTTTTGTGCTAGTTTGCTGCGGATGTGCTGCATCAGGATATAGAGGGAGTCTTCGGCGCTCCTCTGTGGCATGAATCCGTACTGGCGCGTACTCATCCTCGGTATCAAATGGAACTTGAGGCGGGCCACCAGCATCTTTTCTAAGATTTTGCCCATTATCGACAGCAGGCCAATTGGTCTGTAGGCTTTTGGAGTGGTGTAGTTGTCTTTCCCTGGCTTCTTAAGTACTACCACAGTCGCTTCCTTCCAGGTGCCAGGGAAATGATGGTAAGCCAGACATTTGTTCACCAGGGCAAGGAAGAAGGCGGGATTCCCTTCGATGACGTGCCGGCATATATCGGCAGTTAGGCCGTCCGCCCCCGGAGCCTTCTTGGGGTTAAAAGATTTGTACGCTCTCTCCAGCTCGACTCGCGTGAAGGGTGGATCATTCGGGTCAATTTGCTCACTTTCGTTTGCTTTCCCTGCTTCGATCCTAATGTGGTGGTGGTACGCATTGTCGTTTCTTTAGGTTAGGTTAGGTTTTTTTTTTTTTTTTTTTTTTTTTTTTTACGCGGGGAAATGCATTTGCGCACTTCGCCGCTCCGCTGTCGGGGGACAACAGAGCAGCTTTGTGGTGGACTCCCAGCACTATCGAGCCGCCTGCTCAGTGCTGGACTACCCCCTAAAACCCCGCGGTGTTCCTCCGCTACTCTACCGGGCCACAGGATAGGCCAGAGGTTAATTCACTGTGACCCGGCAAGAGCTCGCCCCCGAAGGGGCTCTACTGGTGGGGAGCCAGATTGGCTCCCCGGCGGCGCCACTCGCCCCATCGCCCATACGACGAGGCAAGGAAGCGCCGCCCCTCCTCTGGGGGGCCATAATGGCCCCCAACCGCTTCCTCGCGCCGCCCTCCCCCGACCCGTCGCCCATACAACAGGCAAGAGGAGGACGGCGCGACGCTGCGACGCCCGTCACTCGCTCTCCAGCACTTCTCTGAAAGCAGAGAAGGTGGAGAGCGAGCGCACGGGCCCTCTCCTTGCGCGAGAAGGCACCCTCGGAACACACGAGGGTGCCTTCCGGCCCGCCGCGATCGTGGGCGTCGGGTCCCCCGACCCTCCGCCCGCGGCCACTCTTATCCGACTAGTTTGAGGCGCGACTGCGCCCCCCCCTAGCCGGACCTCCTTCGGTTGGTCGCCTGGGTCCCGATTCACAGAGGAATTGGAACCCACGCGACCCCTCGGGCCAGATCATTCGCCGTTAGCCAGCAAGATCCCACAAGGAGAAGTCACTGACTAACGCTCAGGGCGCACCGACCCCACCACTTGCCCTTCCATCTGGTTCACAAGGAATCAGAGGGAACGGAAGCGGAGGGGTACACGTGAAGGTTATCTGGCGTGGCGCCCCAGGTTTTTTTTTTTTTTTTTTTTTTTTTTTTGACGCGGGGAAATGCATTTGCGCACTTCGCCGCTCTATTGTCGGGGGACAACAGAGCAGCTTTGTGGTGGACTCCCAGCACTATCGAGCCGCCTGCTCAGTGCTGGACTACCCCCTAAAACCCCGCGGTGTTCCTCCGCTACTCTACCGGGCCACAGGATAGGCCAGAGGTTAATTCACTGTGACCCGGCAAGAGCTCGCCCCCGAGGGGGCTCTACTGGTGGGGAGCCAGATTGGCTCCCCGGCGGCGCCACTCGCCCCATCGCCCATACGACGAGGCAAGGAAGCGCCGCCCCTCCTCTGGGGGGCCATAATGGCCCCCAACCGCTTCCTCGCGCCGCCCTCCCCCGACCCGTCGCCCATACAACAGGCAAGAGGAGGACGGCGCGACGCTGCGACGCCCGTCGCTCGCTCTCCAGCACTTCTCTGAAAGCAGAGAAGGTGGAGAGCGAGCGCACGGGCCCTCTCCTTTCGCGAGAAGGCACCCTCGGAACACACGAGGGTGCCTTCCGGCCCGCCGCGATCGTGGGCGTCGGGTCCCCCGACCCTCCGCCCGCGGCCACTCTTATCCGACTAGTTTGAGGCGCGACTGCGCCCCCCCCTAGCCGGACCTCCTTCGGTTGGTCGCCTGGGTCCCGATTCACAGAGGAATTGGAACCCACGCGACCCCTCGGGCCAGATCATTCGCCGTTAGCCAGCAAGATCCCACAAGGAGAAGTCACTGACTAACGCTCAGGGCGCACCGACCCCACCACTTGCCCTTCCATCTGGTTCACAAGGAATCAGAGGGAACGGAAGCGGAGGGGTACACGTGAAGGTTATCTGGCGTGGCGCCCCGTGGCGCCCCAGGTTAGGTTAGGTTAGGTTAGGTTAGGTTAGGTTAGGTTAGGTTTTTTTTTTTTTTTTTTTTTAGATTTTTCGTCGTAAATCCTCTACCATTTGGCAGAGACCTTGTTTAACAATATTTTCTATTTTATTGGTATCATTTCGTTTTGCTTTTTGTTAGTACGAAATAGTTGACCAAAATTGTATATTTTATTTCTTATTATTATTGTTTTTTTTTTTTTTTGTTTGCAAGTTTCGCGTGTCTTACCTCTTCATGAATTTACTGATTTGTATTTGTTTGTCTTGCTTTCTTAACATAATATACATCATCGGCCTTAGGCCGGGTACAATCAAAAGGAAACAAAATACTTACATGAGTTATAATTTTTTTTTTTTTTTTTTTTTTTTTATTATTATTATTATTTTTTGTTTTGTTTTGTTTTTTTTTTTTTTTTTAAATTATCTCTTATTTTTTTTTTTATTTTTTTTTTTTTTGTTATTGTTTAGCATTAAAGTTATTTATAAGTTTGTGTAATTAGAACACAGTTTGTTAACTTATGTAACAGTGTGCTATAATTCTATACTTATTTTACATATTACGGCTGTATCCTACTTTCTCAATTTAGCTCTAAAGTTGTTACGATATATTTTACCTTATTTTAGTTATAATTATTATTAGTATTTTTTTTTTTTTTTTTGTTTTAATTATACTTACCGAATTAGTTCCGAAGTATAATTTGTTTGCTAATTTATTCTATGGTGTGTTACGTAATTTTTTTTTTTTTCTTTTTTTTTTTTTTTTTTTTTTTTTAATATTACATTGATGCTATCCAAGATAGCATCTTTGTAATATCTTACGTTTTATTGTTTAGTTTGCCATAGATTTGCAAAACCTTTTTTTTTTTTTTGTTATTTTTTTTTTTTATTTATCTATTGTCATTTTATGCATTTGACGTATATTACTTACTAATATACTTAATGCATAATTTACTTAACTTATTAAATACTTATCTAGTTTTATTTCGATTATTGGCTTGAGCCACAATTTTTTCGCAGAAAGTCTTAAATATTTCTAAACAATCCTTATCTTCTAAGAAATCTTTTAACGTGTTTATGTTTATTCTTTTATTTGTTTCTATTTCTAACTTATGTCTATCATAGTCATGCAGTGGGCATTCTAATAACAAATGTAAAATGGATTCTTCCCTTTCAGGGTCACAGACACATGCAGGATTGTCCTTGCACTTAAATCTAAATAGGTACTGTGCGAATCCTCCGTGACCACTTAATGCCTGGACCAGTTTTGGAGTGAGTGTTTCCGTTCGAGAGATCTTGTAAGCTTTTGTGACATTTGGTAAGAAAATTTTTGTTACTTCCGCTGTTTCGCTTTCCGCATACCTTTCTTGCCATTTCATTATAGTTCTCTGCCTAACACATCTTTTTACGAATGACAGCGGGAACTTGTCATAATCTGGGGCTGTCTTTTTATAGAGGGCGGCCTCCTTGGCCAGTTGATCGGCCCGCTCATTCCCTTCAACTCCCACGTGTGCCTTGATCCAAAAGAAATTTACTATTTTATTTTCTAATTTAACTTTTTCTAAATTTTTTCTTATTTCAAATACTAAGGGATGATTTATGCTTTTGCTACGTAGGAGTTCAAGGGAAGAGCGTGAGTCACTGAATATATTGAACTTCTGCTCTTTAATTTTCAGAATTGTGGACACTGCTTTGTGCAGCGCCAGCATTTCAGCTTGGAACACAGTGCAGTAACTCTCCAGCTTAAGTTTTTGAGCTTTAAATTCGTGCCCGTCTCGCCACCATGTTATCGCAGCTCCGACTCTCCCTTCGATTTTGCTGCCATCCGTAAAAACATTAACTCCTTCGATGTCATTATCGCTTACGGTAGTTGACTCCAGATCCTCCAGACATGTGAAATCAATCTCCATAATCTCTGAAGGATGTGGAGCCATCAAAAAGCTCACTCTCGTCTCCATTTTTCTATCCTCTGGAAGTTCTTGCAGTGGCATGCCTCTCTTTGCTTCGTAAACTGATGCGGCCTCGTGAACTCTCATGTCAAGTGGCAGAAGACCACTTAATACGAGTGCCGCATTAAGGGACACTGTTTTGTATGACCTGCATATTTTTTGCGCGAACCCTCTTTGTACAACGTCTAGCTTTTTTTTCGTACCTATCTTGTGTGCTGCCGGTGCCCAAACACTGGCAGCATACAGGATAATGGGCTCAATGACTGCTACATAAATGTGTCTTATCACTTCTGAATTTAGTCCCCAACTAATTTTTGCCGTTCTCGCTAGTTTCTTGTAAATATCAATAGCCTTCCTAGTTATGTGCGCAATGTGGTTATTGAAAGTTAATTTTGAATCAATTATTAGGCCTAATATTTTTATCTCTTCTACTATATTAATATCCCTACCCCCCATTTTTAGTTCCGGCATTTCGTACTTTAATTTCTTAGTTAGTAGCATTGCAGCAGTTTTTTGAGGCGCGAATTTCAATTTATTTCTGTTTCCCCACTTTTGGATAAATTCGAGGGCGCTGTTAGCTCTTTCTTGCATATCTTGAACATTGTGACCAGTAAATACGAGAACAATGTCATCAGCGAAAGCCTGAATATAGATGTTTTGTTCCTCGACTTCATCCAAAAGAGGGTCCAGAAGTGCGTTCCAGAATATGGGTCCCGCTATGGAGCCCTGAACGCAGCCCTTTGTAGTTTCCAGTTCAAATTCACTGCCAGCGTACCTCAGTCTTACCCGCCTTCCTTCAAAATAATTTCTCACCAACAATCGCAAATTTCTTGGTGTTTCCAGATTGAGGAGTTGGTCTTGTATAGCTGGCCACCAGGCACCATCGAAGGCTCCCTCTATGTCCAGCGATATGACCAGCGCAATTTGTTTCCTGCTTATAGCATCTTTTATATGCGCCACTAGGTCATAGAGGGAGTCTTCGGTGCTACGCTGGGGCACAAACCCATATTGTCTAGTGTTGAATTTTGGCAAGACATGCCATCTCACTCGCGCTACTACCATTTTTTCGAAAATTTTTCCCAGTACCGACAAGAGCCCAATCGGCCTGTATGATTTGGGAGCAGTATAGTCGTCCTTTCCCGGCTTTCTAAGAACCGAGATGACCGCTATCTTCCATGGAGATGGAAACCAGGAAAGTTGAAGGCACTTATTTGCAATCGATTGGAATATCATAATGTTATTCTCTATAGCTTGGGCACATATATCGGCCGTGAACCCATCTGGTCCAGGTGCCTTTTTAGCGTTAAAACTCTTGGTGATGTGTAGGATCTCCTGTAGTGTAAATGGAGGGTCCACTTTCTCTTTTTCTTTCGTTTCCCAGCTTTCTTCTAGTTTTTGTCTTCTCTGTGTGTGTTCTTCGTTGTCTGCTTCATGATCGTCGTACGGGAAAAACGTTTCAGCTAGTAGTTTAGCAGATTCTTGTGGATTTAGTGTTTTTCCGTCCTTTGTCAATAGTTGATCTTCTTTTCGTGTTTCATTCTTCCTTATTATTCTGTAAACTCCATCCCATATGTTTTCCCTATCTTGCTGTTTGCAGAAGTCCTTCCAACTGTCTACTTGTGCTTTATCTGCTGCTTTCTCATAAGTTTCTTTTTCTTTCAGGTACTCTTCTACTACATATCTTCGTCTGGTCTGTGCTGCACATCTTATTCTTCTTTTCATTGTTGTCATTCTTTTCTTGAGCATTTCTAAGTCCTTTGTCCACCATACTGGTTTATTTGCCTTTTGCGCTTTTATTAGTGGGATTGATTTATTGCATGCTTCTGTTATTGCAGAAGTATATTTGTTAACTAAGTCTTCCAGCTGTGTTGTTTCGATTATTTTGTTAATATTATCTGTTGTTATTTGTTTGGAGTCGAATTCTTTTTTTAATTCTTCTTTAAAAATGTTCCATTTTGCTTTTTTTGTGTTGTATTTTCTAGTCGTTTTCTCAATGTTAGTGTTTTTATTTTTTGATAGTTGCAGTTTGAATGTTATTGTGTTGTGATCAGAGCTTGTTATATCAGATTCAACTTTCCAGTCTTTAACAATTTTCAACATATCACCCGTACACAGTGTCACATCTACTATACTTGTACATACCTTACCTTGTCGCACTACCTCGAAAGTCGGTGTGGTACCCTCATTTAAAATTTCTAGGCTCAGTTCATCTATAACACCTACTAGTGTTCGGCCTCTATCATCTTCGGTTTTACTGCCCCACCAAGGGCTCCAGGAATTTACATCCCCTCCAATCAATATGTGTGTAGTTTGTAATTCGTTTATTATGTGTTTAAGTTGGTCTAAATATATATCTATTGGTTCTGTGTCTTCAAAGTAAACTGATATTATTCCTAGTTCAAAGTATTTTGTTTTAATTTTGATTGCTACTATGTTTTCTGTTATAAGTAAAGGGTCTTCTATGATTTGTATGTCTGAATTATAAACTATTATTGCTGATTTTATTGGTTTCAATCTATTTATTTGTCTTTGCACTACTCTTGTTCCCACCTCTTGTCTGAGTTCGCCTTTGGCTCCCACGTATGGTTCCTGAACTAAAGTTAGGTCGCACTTTCTTTTTACTGCCTCCATGTGGAGTTCCTGGGTTGCCAGCTTTTTTCTCTGCAGGTTTGATTGGAGCACTTGTACAACAGTTTTCTCCGCATCAACAGCGGCTAACAATAGGCTACTGACGACCTAGCTATAGCCTCCCATTTCTTTTTAACTGGACATTCCCTGTCGAAGGCAGAGTGTTCGAACTGTTCGTACTTGGCCAGTTGACAGTTTCTGCAGCTCGGAGTGTCTCCCGCTATGAAGGCAGGGCACGAGGCACGTAGGTGGTGGCCCCCACAGAAGCTGCAGTTGTCCTCCGCCTCTCTGCAGATCTTCCTGGTGTGGCCATAACCTAAGCACCTCGTGCACTGTATCAGCGGTGACTGGTCTTCAACTGTCACACGTTGCAGATCTATATACACCTTACCAGTCTCCGTCAGGGCCCGCCACAATCTTGGCGATACTTGCATGACAACGTGGTTCTCCAAGGGGTGCCTCGATCTCCTTCTATATATTATTCTTGCCCTGTAATCCTCCTGTGGTACTGTTCCCGTTATATGTTTATTTTGTATTGTCAGTGCGGATAGAATGTCTTCGTCTGTGTTAATTTTCAAAACATCTTTTATTATAACCAATGGGTCTTTGTTCTTGGCTTCTTCCACCTTTAAGCTATTGCCCTGCTCCTTTATCTTGTTAAGCACTTTGTCCTTTTCATCCCTCGAGCCGCAGGTGAGAACTACCTTTTGGTTTCGGGCCTTTCTTACACGGTCGATCTTAAGTCCGGACTTCTTGGGCTCCACAGAGTCCCTTATCTTCGCGATTATATCCTCGCTTGTGTTTTTCTGGTCGTCGGAGGACACTATTAGGGAATGAGTGGGCTGCGGAATGAGCTTTGGCTTGGTGTCAACCCTCCTGGTCGCCGCGGCATAACTTCGAGGCTCCTCGCTGGGTCTGGGGTCTCCATGTGGGATCTTGTCAATGACCTCTGCCACCTCGAAGACCAGAATACTACGCATGGCCTTTACTTCTTTCAACAGTTCCTCCACTGGTGCTCGTAACAGAGACGTCTCATTTCTCTCCAGGAATTTTTCTAAGCGCGAGGTGATCTCTCTTTCACGGCTCAACTGCTCCTCCTTGAGTCGTGTCTGAGCTTTCTGGAGCATCGTATGCAGAGTCATACGGGACTCATTGAGGCGCAAAACGGCTTCATTGAGTCCAGTCAGACTCTGCAGTACAGTCTCCTTTATCTCCCTCTTGATATTCCCAGACATCTCCAACTGGTCCTTGGCGTCCAGGAAGTAGCGGTTCGCCACAGAGACCAGTTCTGATAGGGCACCAGTGGAGTCCCTCGATGGAGTGGAATCCCTCGATGCCGGGGACTGGTCACGTGATAGACTTTGCTGTGCAGGCAAGAAGCGAACGGGCTCTACGTCAGTAGCAGCCTCAGACTGAGCAGCATGCCGGCTGGGCACTTTAGATGCCATTTCGGCCTTTTCCGATGCGCTCTTGACGAGGGCTTGCTTTCGTATTTTGTCGGTGCCCTGACTCGAGGCGACTGATGGCGGTCGGCTGTCGCTTGACATCTTCCTATAAGTTTTTCCGCCCCTCTCCGACATAGCAAAGGCCCAGAAAAATTACACGTCCCTCCGACTCACCGTTCCGGAGATAATCGCAAAGTTGTCCAAATCGCTCTCCAGAAAATTGCACCCGCTAAGAGTATCGACAAAGGGTCGGTGGGGCGGGGCGGCGGGGTGAGTGGCGGGAAAAAATCGGGGGAGGCCCACGAAACGATCGGTGGCGGTAGTTCTGCTGTCCGACGGAAACAGAAAAAACTATTGCAAAAAAACGTGTAAAAATTTAATTTGGACAAAAAATTTAACTGTTTTATTTATTTTTTTGAAAACTATGAACTGTAATTTAATTTTGATTTCAGATCCAGGGAGCTGATGCCGGGGCGCTTTTAAAGAGGTGCGACACACGGGTGTGGGCAAGTATTCAAGAAAAAATTTTTCGGTGTTGTATCGAAAAATGCACGCCTAAGGTAGACTTTTAACAGGAATATTGTATGAGCCGAGAAAATAATTTCAACGTCACCCTGCAAGAAGGGTGTCAATCGACGCGGGGGAGGCCCACGAAACGATCGGTGGCGGTAGTTCTGCTGTCCGACGGAAACAGAAAAAAACTATTGCAAAAAAACGTGTAAAAATTTTTAGGTTAGGTTAGGTTAGGTTAGGTTAGGTTAGGTTAGGTTAGGTTAGGTTAGGTTAGGTTAGGTTAGGTTAGGTTAGGTTAGGTTAGGTTAGGTTAGGTTAGGTTAGGTTATGCAGATTGGCCGAGTGGTTGCGCGTTGGGTATTCTATCCTTAACGCACGACTCATGTGGATCCGAGTTCGTATCCATTAACCTGCCTAAATAGCGAAATCTGTTTTGATGAAGTTTCTCTTTTGGCTTTGGTCGGAGTTTTTGGATGCGATTAGGAGTTGTTTGTCTGTTTGTATTGTCTTGTTGAGTTTGCTGTTGGCGTGAAAATTATTTCACCTTCGTCGTCGGTTGTGGGCAGAGCCCTCGACTGGTCGATGGAGTCGGAGGAGTTTTCGGACCGCGGTACCGGGGAGATGCCGCGGCCAGTATCTGCTATCTCCCCAATCCTGTCGCGCGCGGGGGCCGCGTCCCAAGCCCGGAGCAGTCTGGTCGGCGTGTCGGACTCGGAATCGGTCGATGTCAATGCAAGGAAGAGACCTATACCAGGAAGCTCTAAGTTTTTCACTGGTGTCTCCGTCTCTGATTCCGAGTCTGACGTGGCGCCAGTAGACATGTCGGCCCCGAAAGTCCCGCGTGCTCGCAGAAGCCGAGGCAGAGGCTACCAACATAGTGTGGGCTTGTCTCAGGCCCGACGCGACCTGAAGGCGGTGGATCACCCGGGGTCGGAACACGACTCCACCCTCACCGAGGGGGACTTGTCTGGGGATCATGTTGGTAAGGTCGCGAAGGGCAGGAAGTCGCTGGAGCTCACAACAAAGGCGTTGATTGAAAAGGCGGAAGTGGACGCGGGCCGCCTTGAGCATGTCTCGAGTAAATCGAGAAATCTCAAGGGGACCTTCGTCCGCGAAATCCGAGAGGCGTCAAAGTCGATGTTGCTGACGGTTCGAGCTCTGGCTTCCAGGTCCTCAAACGAAGAGGTGAAGAGACTCGAGGCGGACAACAAGCGCCTGAGGGGTCAGCTGTCGGCTCTGCAAGGGGAGGTGGTAGCGCTGAGACGGGCGTTCACCGAGCAGAACGCCCGTCGTAAGAGTCCCGTTGCGGAGAAGACGGCGGACCCCGTAGTGTCGGACGGCCTCTCCAGGGCGGAGTTCGCGGAAGTGATTGAGCGGCTTCAGCGGGAGCTGACCGACCAATTCGGGCGCATTCTTGGTGCCCGCCTGGAGGGTCTCGAGGTGGACGGCCGACTGCTACCTGCGCAGTCTCACCGACCGCCTCTTAGAGCGGACGCTAGGGAGAAGGAGAGGGAGAGGGGAACCCACTCCCAAGTGGATGTGGGGGCACCCACCACCCTCACTGCACCTGCGAATTTGCCGAAGGAAGCGAGGCAGAAGAAGGCCAAAAAGGCCCCAGCTGCCTCAGTGACACGGGCTTCGCAGCAGTTCGCAGGCACGTCCCGCGAGGAGCAGCCGGTCGTCCTCGAGGAGTGGACGAAGGTGGCGAAGAAGCCCAAGAAGAGGGTCGCACCAGCGCCTGAGGCTGTCAAGGCTAAGCCTCAGAAGCCCAAGGTGCCGAAGCCGCCCAAGACCCTGGCGGTGGTGCTGACCCTCAAACCGGAGGCCGTAGCGCAGGGCGCTACTTACAGGGATGCCATCGCGAAAGCGAAGGCGTCCGTGAGTCTAGGAGCGCTGGGCATCGGTCCGGCCAAGTTCAGGACGGGGGTGACGGGTGCCCGAATCATCGAGCTCCCCAAGGAGACAACAGCCTCCCAGGCTGACTCCCTGGCGACCAAGATCGGCGAGGCCCTGGGAGAGGCAGCCAAGGTCACTCGCCCGACCAAGACGGGCAGCATCCGGGTAGCGGGGCTCGATGATTCGGTCACCGAGGACGAGATCCGCGCGGCCATAGCCGAGAAAGCGGGTTGCTCACCGGAGGCTGTCAGGGTGGGCAAGATCGCATTGGGCCTCAGGGGAGTGGGCTCGACCATTGTCTCGTGCCCCACTGAAGCTATCGCCAAATTGGTCGAGGCCGGGCGAATTTGCGTGGGCTGGAGCGCTGCCTCCATCCAAATCCTGGAGCAACGCCCAATGCGGTGCCACCGCTGCATGGAGGTCGGCCACCCTCAGGCACTGTGCCCCTCTGCAAAGGACCGCAGCCGTTTGTGCTACCGCTGCGGCCAAGAGGGACACATGGCGGCGGGGTGCACAGCCGCACTTAATTGTGCGGTGTGCGCCGACCGAGGCCTACCGTCGGAGCACCGCATGGGCGGCGTCAGCTGCAACCCTTCCCCGGTCAAGGGCCGCCCCATGCAAGGGGGTGCCGCCCCCCGCCCTTCGGCTTCACCAGCCGCCCCTGCAGTGCTACCTATGGAAACCAACAATGCCAATTAGGCCCATAGGTAAAATACTGCAGGGGAACGTGAACCACTCGGCTGGGGCCCAGGACCTTCTGTGCCAGTCCACAGCCGAGTGGAATATCGACCTGGCAATCGTCGCGGAGCCATATGCCATCCCATCCTCCTCCAAGTGGGTGGGGGCGGCCGATGGACTCGCGGCGATAATGGTGGCTGGTGTGGCCCCTCCTCTAGTGTTGGTGGAGAGAGGTGCTGGGTACGTGGCGGCAAAATGGAGAGGAGCAGTAGTGGTGTCCACCTACTTCTCTCCGAACGGCAGTCGGGTGGACTTTGAGAGTCTCCTGGCTGCCGTCGAGGGAGTGGTCCGCCGTGCGGCCCCTAGTCCGGTGCTGGTGGCGGGGGACCTTAACGCAAAGTCTAGCGCGTGGGGGTCCCCCAGCACGGACGTCAGAGGAGGCATCTTGGAGTCTTGGGTTATGTCCTCGGGACTCCAGATCCTCAATAGGGGCACCACCCCTACCTGCTCCCGGTGGCAGGGCACGTCTATAGTGGACGTGTCTTTCGCCACTCCGGCGCTGGCGGCTCGCATCAGCGATTGGCGGGTGATGGAAGAGGTGGAGACCCTATCGGACCACTTGTATATCCGATACGAGGTCTCCACGACGTCCCCGGGGGCCCCTCTGCAGCCGGGTCTTGTGGCGGGCACCTCACCCTTTCCAAGGTGGAGGCTTGCCTGCCTCCGGGCTGATGTGGCAGAGGAGGCGGCGATGGTGCGAGCATGGTCTGAGGCGCCGGACGCCATAGCAGGGGACGCCGACGGCATGGCGGACTTATTGGCGGACGACTTGCAGGTCGTCTGCGACGCCGCCATGCCGAGGGTGCGGGCCGGTGCTCGAAACAGGGGCCAGGTATACTGGTGGACGCCTGAACTTTCGGGTTTGCGCGCCGCCAGCATGAGGGCCAGGCGGGCCTATCAGCGGTGCCGCAGGCGCGCCACGAGACCGCCCGGTGAAGAGGAAACCCTCCACCGGGCCTACTCCGAAGCTCACAAGGCCCTGCGTGCTGCCATCTGGAGGGCCAAGAACGATGCCTGGGAGCAATACCTGGGCATCCTAGACAATGACCCCTGGGGTCGGCCCTACAGGGCAATAAGGGGCAAATTCGCTCCAGCTCCCCCTACATCCAGCATGGAGCCAGGGTTGTTGCGGAGGGTTCTGGGGACTCTGTTCCCGAGCCCTGGGCCTTTTGCACCCCCGCGCATGCGGCCGCCCCAATCCGCCCCGGAGGAGCGGGCCGTCGGTCCTCCATTAACGGACACAGAGTTCGACATGGTCCGTGAACGGCTTCGGCGCAAAAAAGGGGCGCCGGGGCCGGACGGGGTCCCGGCCAGGGTACTGGCTATCGCGCTGGGCCCCTTGGAGGACCGGTTCCGCGCGGTGCTGGACGCCTCCATAGCGGCGGTCCGCTTCCCTAAGCGATGGAGGGTTGGGCGGCTGTGCCTGCTCCGCAAGGAGACCCGCCCAGCGGATTCCCCGGGGGGCTACAGGCCGATAGTGTTGCTCGATGAGGCGGCGAAGGCCTTCGAGAAAATACTCGCCTCCCGCATCATCGAGCACCTGGAGGGCGCAGGGCCGGATTTGGCGGAGTGCCAGTACGGGTTCCGCACGGGCCGGTCCACGATGGACGCGGTAGGACACCTCAAGAGGTGGACTGAGGTGGCCACGGCAAGGGGGGAGGTGGTAGTCGCGGTGTCTTTAGACATCGCGAACGCATTTAACACCATCCCCCACGAATGCATCGAGGAGGCACTCAGATTCCACAAAGTGCCTCCGTACCTCTGCGCTCTGATCAGCGACTACCTGAGAGACAGGGTGGTCCTCTACCAGAGCGCGGAGGGCCGCGTCGAGTCGTGGCGAGTGACGGCGGGAGTGCCCCAGGGTGCCGTTTTGGGCCCTCTATTATGGAACCTGGGGTACAACTGGGTCCTGCGTGGAACGTCTCTGCCGCGGATGGAGGTCGTCTGTTTCGCGGACGACACTCTAGTCGCGGCGGCTGCAAGAGACTGGGAGGAGGCGGTCCACCTTGCGTCGGTCGGCACCTCCATGGTCGTCCGCCGCATCCGCCTCCTGGGGCTGGAAGTGGCCCTCAGTAAAACGAGGGCCATGACCTTCCACGCCCCACGACGCAAGGCCCCGCCAGGGCTCCGAGTCCGTGTGGAGGGGGTCCGGGTGCCGGTCGAGGTGTACATGAAGTACCTCGGCCTAACCCTGGATCCCCGCTGGAGCTTTGAGGAGCACTTTACGCTCCTCGCTCCCCGACTGGTCGCCGTCGCGGCCGCCCTTGGCCGACTGCTCCCCAACGTGGGAGGGCCGGGCGCTAAGTGCCGTCGGCTGTACCACGGAGTGATACGGTCGATGGCACTATATGGAGCCCCGGTATGGGCAGAGTGCCTCACGCCCCGCACTCGTGCTCTCCTGCGCCGGCCGCAGAGGACAATCGCGACCCGCGCCGTGCGGGCCTACCGCACGGTGAGCCACGGGGCGGCATGCGTCCTCGCAGGAACGCCGCCCTGGGATATTGACGCTTCTGTGCTGGCGCGGATGTACCAGCTCAGGCACGAGTCGCGGGTACGCGGTGAGCAGCCCGCTCTCGAGGAGGTGGTGCGGGTTAGGACCGAGGCGCAGGAAGAAGCCCTGCGCCGATGGACTGAGGCTCTCGCCAACCCAACCGCGGGCCACCGGACGATCGAGGCGATCCGTCCGGTGCTGGAAGAGTGGCTGGGGCGCCAATGGGGCAGCCTCACCTTCCGCCTGGTGCAGGTCCTGACGGGACACGGCTGTTTTGGCCACTACCTGCACCGCGTGGCCCGCCGGGAGGAGACACCGCGGTGCCACCACTGCGACTCTCCCGACGACACGGCCGAGCACACGCTCTTGGTGTGCCCGGCTTGGCAGGAAGAGCGCCGCGAACTCACGGCGGCGCTCGGAGTCAGCAGCCCCGCTCTTCCAAGCATGGTCGGAGCCATGCTTGGCAGTGCGGAGGCATGGGAGGCCGCCGCTTCCTTCGCAGAAGTGGTCATTTCGGCGAAAGAGGCGGCGGAGAGGGAGCGGGAAGTAGACGCAGCGGCCCCTCCCCTCCGGCGCAGACGAACGGGCAGGACAAGGCGGGCAGTTCAGAATGCCAATCTTGTCTAGCCTTAGGGTGGCCTGCACGCGCTAGTGGCACTGGCGCGTGCATTGCACAGGTTCCCACGTCTGGGGATTACCTTGGCTTTCCTAGGTAATCCCCCATTGGCGCTGACGCCCGGCTAGATGCCGGGCAGCCCCGGGGGGCGGTCTGGTGAATTTCACAGGTCCCAGATCGCCTTCAACAAGGGCATGAAGGAAGGCCGGGGAGTTTTAGTGAGTATTCCTAGTGATTAGCGCTGGGCGAGTCTCACACGAAGCCCACTGCCTCGCCAGCAGTGGGTAGTCCGCAAATGGATTTCTCCCCGTAAAAAAAAAAAAAAAAAAAAAAAAAAAAAAAAAAAAAAAAAAAAAAAAAAAAAAAAAAAAAAAAAGGTTAGGTTAGGTTAGGTTAGGTTAGGTTAGGTTAGGTTAGGTTAGGTTAGGTTAGGTTAGGTTAGGTTAGGTTAGGTTAGGTTAGGTTAGGTTAGGTTAGGTTAGGTTAGGTTAGGTTAGGTTAGGTTAGGTTAGGTTAGGTTAGGTTAGGTTAGGTTAGGTTAGGTTAGGTTAGGTTAGGTTAGGTTAGGTTAGGTTAGGTTAGGTTTCCGTGCGGAGTTTCTGGTCTTCCATCGGACGCGTCCCCCGGGTGGCGGATAGGGGAACGCCCTCCAGATATGGGGGGTACCGGCTTCGGCCGGCGCGGACCAAAACCAGAGGGAGGGGGACGTCCAGTGGCTTGCGCTGCTGGATGTCCCGCGGGGTCCACCATGGGCCCCGCACCCGTAACCCCACATTGAGCGGGGCCGGGGGCCTTCGGGCCGCGAGGAGACAACCTCTATAAAAAACACACGGTGGGGGCCCTCTCTATGTCCCTCTGTCCAGCAGAGGGCATGGAAGAGGGCTGGAGGGGCGGGGAGGGGCGCGAGATCCACAAGCCGGGCCTGGGAGGGACATTGCGGGTGGTAAGCCAGGGACCAGGGACTCGGCACCCCATATGGTCTCTGGCCGAGGGGTGTTTTCTTGGGAGGGAATTCGATGGGCCGAGGATCCGGGCAGAGGGCCACAACGGGTCCTCGGTAGTTGGAGGCTTGTGGAGCTCGCGCCTCTCCGCCGGGAGAGCCAGTGGCGCGGGGGACGCCGCGCGGAGCTTGCGCCGCCGGTTGAGGGAGGGTCACAGACGGCAGGTTGGGGGACCTGCCGTCCGACATCGTGACGGGAGAAGGGGGTGGGGGGCCCATGCCCCTTCTCCAGTGAGGGTGGGCCCGACTCCTTGTGAGTCGGGTCGACGTCGCCGGGGCGCCGCTGTCGCATTCGCGTTGTGGTTTCACACCACTTGCGAGATCCGGCGGCGCCCCATTGCACGAGCGACAGGACGGCCCCCGGGGTGTTTTAGGAGGTATGCCTCTCCTATTATTAGGAGAGGAGAGTCCGACACACGGCCGTCGCCCTCCCCCAAGGGTGGCGGTTATGGTGCACAAAGCATTTCACCCCGTTAACAAAAAAAAAAAAAAAAAAAAAAGGTTAGGTTAGGTTAGGTTAGGTTAGGTTAGGTTAGGTTAGGTTAGGTTAGGTTAGGTTAGGTTAGGTTAGGTTAGGTTAGGTTAGGTTAGGTTAGGTTAGGTTAGGTTAGGTTAGGTTAGGTTAGGTTAGGTTAGGTTAGGTTAGGTTAGGTTAGGTTAGGTTAGGTTAGGTTAGGTTAGGTTAGGTTAGGTTAGGTTAGGTTTCCGTGTGGAGTTTCTGGTCTTCCATCGGACGCGTCCCCCGGGTGGCGGATAGGGGAACGCCCTCCAGATATGGGGGGTACCGGCTTCGGCCGGCGCGGACCAAAACCAGAGGGAGGGGGACGTCCAGTGGCTTGCGCTGCTGGATGTCCCGCGGGGTCCACTATGGGCCCCGCACCCGTAACCCCACACTGAGTGGGGCCGGGGGCCTTAGGGCCGCGAGGAGACAACCTCTATAAAAAACACACGGTGGAGGCCCTCCTCTATGTCCCTCTGCTCAGCAGATGGCATAGAGGAGGTTGAGGGAGGGTCACAGACGGCAGGTTGGGGGACCTGCCGTCCGACATCGTGACGGGAGAAGGGGGTGGGGGGCCCATGCCCCTTCTCCAGTGAGGGTGGGCCCGACTCCTTGCGAGTCGGGTCGACGTCGCCGGGGCGCCGCTGTAGCATTCGCACTGTGGTTTACCACAAGCGAGATCCGGCGGCGCCCCATTGCACGAGCGACAGGACGGCCCCCGGGGTGTTTTAGGAGGTATGCCTCTCCTATTATTAGGAGAGGAGAGTCCGACACACGGCCGTCGCCCTCCCCCAAGGGTGGCGGTTATGGTGCACAAAGCATTTCACCCCGTTAACAAAAAAAAAAAAAAAAGGTTAGGTTAGGTTAGGTTAGGTTAGGTTAGGTTAGGTTAGGTTAGGTTAGGTTAGGTTAGGTTAGGTTAGGTTAGGTTAGGTTAGGTTAGGTTAGGTTAGGTTAGGTTAGGTTAGGTTAGGTTAGGTTAGGTTAGGTTAGGTTAGGTTAGGTTAGGTTAGGTTAGGTTAGGTTAGGTTAGGTTAGGTTAGGTTAGGTTAGGTTAGGTTAGGTTAGGTTAGGTTAGGTTAGGTTAGGTTAGGTTAGGTTAGGTTAGGTTAGGTTAGGTTAGGTTAGGTTAGGTTAGGTTAGGTTAGGTTAGGTTAGGTTAGGTTAGGTTAGGTTAGGTTAGGTTAGGTTAGGTTAGGTTAGGTTAGGTTAGGTTAGGTTAGGTTAGGTTAGGTTAGGTTAGGTTAGGTTAGGTTAGGTTAGGTTAGGTTAGGTTAGGTTAGGTTAGGTTAGGTTAGGTTAGGTTAGGTTAGGTTAGGTTAGGTTAGGTTAGGTTAGGTTAGGTTAGGTTAGGTTAGGTTAGGTTAGGTTAGGTTAGGTTAGGTTAGGTTAGGTTAGGTTAGGTTAGGTTAGGTTAGGTTAGGTTAGGTTAGGTTAGGTTAGGTTAGGTTAGGTTAGGTTAGGTTAGGTTAGGTTAGGTTAGGTTAGGTTAGGTTAGGTTAGGTTAGGTTAGGTTAGGTTAGGTTAGGTTAGGTTAGGTTAGGTTTTTTTTTTTTTTTTTTTTTTTTTTTTAATTGTATCCTGCCACTATTAATTGTGTGGCAACTTTTGTCCTTTATTTGAATGTACCTTTTATTCCATTCTATTACATATTTTTACTATTATATTAATCTTATGGTAATGGGTTTGTTGTGTCTGTTTTTCTTGTATAGGGTTGTGTCTCTTTTTTTTTATTATTATGTTTTTTTTTTTCCTCTTCTTTTTTCAGTTTTTTTTTTTTTTTTTTTTTTTTTTTTTTTTTTTTTTTTTTTTCTTATAAACCCATTTACAATTTGTCAAATATAAAAATAAAATAAAAACATGTCATATTTAAAATTACCATTGATTTTTAAGATTAAATAACTTTGCTAAAAAATAGAATGTAATTACGATTAAATTGAAATTAAAATTAGGGTACAATGTATTACAATTAAATTAAATTATGATCGGATTAAAATAATTAAATGTTATACAATTCCATTTAAAATTTACTTAAACGTTGCCAAGTTTTCTTATTATTAAATTAGGTGTGTTCCCCGGCGCCTTATCTCTGTCTACTCCATCGAGTAGTCACAAGCAAGGCGCCGGGGTCCTATAATGGGTGGCAACTTAATCTAACCCTCTCGCTCGGCCAAGATGCATTTGTGCAATTTGTATGGAACGGTATTTGGGTCGCCCGGGTTAAACCCGGCTCCCATTCGCCTTTGAGGCCGCGCGCGTCACGCCCAGGGCGAAGGCGAGGAAGGCGTCTCGACTCTTGGAGTCGGCCATAAAGGCGGCGAATGCCTCGCACCTCACCGCCTCTCCCAGGAGTATCTCGCAATCGGCCCTAGCAGCTCCGAAACGGGGGCACTCCTCCAGCAGGTGCTCCAGCGTTTCGGGAGTCACGTCATCACAGATGCAGGACGGACTCCCCGCGAGCTTGAACCTGTGGAGGTACGCTCGAAAGCCGCCGTGCCCCGTCAGGAGCTGCGCCTTGGCATTGCACATGGTGAATTTGCCAAGGACTTTGTGGGCCGATGCCACGTCCGGGAAGAACAGTGAGGTGACGCGGCCTGTGGCAGACTCGCTGTATCTGGTCTGCCACTTTGCCACCGTCTCCCGTCTCACCTGCAGTTTTGCGTGTGAGACGGGATACAGGTCGTAGGCTGCCGCGTCTTTGCGGGACAACGCCGCCCTCTTGGCCAACTCGTCCGCTCGTTCGTTGCCGGGTATCCCGACGTGGGCCTTGATCCAGTAGAACCGGATCAGGCCCCCGTTTTTTTCTATGTTCGCCAGCTGGCCGTGGATCTTCACGGCCAGCGGGTGTGTGGGCGAGGTGCTCCTGAGCAACTCCAGAGCAGATCTGGAGTCGCTCAGGATACTCGCCCTGATGGGAACGGGTCCCCCGGCAACGAGGTCGAGAGCCTTGGAAATCGCCACCATCTCCGCTTGGAAGACGGAGGCGAATCCCTCGAGCCTGAACCCCCTGGTGCGGACTTCAGCGCCGTCTCTCCACAGAGTGACCGCTCCCCCCACCTTACCCTCGATCTTACTGCCGTCCGTGTAGGCCCGGGGCCAGTCGTCGGGCACCTTGCTGAGCTCCTCCACGCTGGCCACCTCCTCGAATTCGACCGGAGTCCTGCGAGCGGGGTGTACCAGCGTGAACGGGCTGCAGCGGCTCTCGACGTCCCGGCCCGGGAGCGAGGCGAGGGGCCTTCCCCTTTTCAACTCATAGAGTTGAAGGGCCTCCTCGGCCCTTAAGTCGAGGGGAAGGATCCTCGCCAGTAGGACGGCTGCTGTGAGGGAGGTGGTGCGATGGGCCTTCGCAATGCGGATCGCAAAGGCCCTGGTCACTCTGTCGAGTACGGCCCTGACGCCCGCGCGCTGCGCGACAGGTGCCCAAACGTTGGCCGCATAGAGGATGGTCGGCTCTATGACGGTAGTGTAGAGCAGCCGGACGATATCGGCATTTAAGCCCCAAGTCGCCCTGGCCGCTCTAGACACCATCTGGAACCTAGCCATGGCTTTGCCGCAGACCCTGTTGAGGTGGCTATGAAAATTGAGGTTCTTGTCGATCGTTAGACCCAGTACGGTGATCTCGTCCGAGAACGCGATGTCCTCCCCTCCAAGACTCAGTTTGGGTGGGATTACATCGCGCTTCCTGGTGACCACCATAGCTTGGGTCTTCCGAGCGGCGAACCTCATCTTAGCCGCCTCTCCCCACTCTGACACGGCTTCCAGCGCGGTGTTTAGGATCCTTCCAAGCTCACCCGCAGTCTGCGCCGCGGCGATAATTAAAATATCGTCCGCGAACGCCTGCAGGTGAGCTTCGAGGTCCCCACCTCGCCGGAGCAAAGGGTCGAGTAACAGGTTCCACAGCAGGGGACCGCACGTCGAGCCTTGGATGCAACCTTTAGAAGTAGGTCTGTCTACTTGTGCTCCAGCGTACCTGACTGTGACCTGTCTTTCGCTCAGGTAGCTGCACAGAAGTCGGTAGACAGACTGGTCGCATCCTGTGGCCAGGATCTGGTGTTTTATTCCCGGCCACCACGCATTGTCGAAAGCCCCCTCGATATCGAGGGAGACTACTCCGACAATGCGTTTTTGCCCGACGTGATCTCTGATGAGCTGTACAGCGTCATACAAGGCATCCTCCGTGCTGCGTTGCGGCATAAAGCCATATTGGCGCGGGCTCAGTCCTCCGCCCACCCCGAGCTGCCAGAGCAGCCTCCCGGCCATCATCTTCTCCAGGATCTTCCCCAGGACGGACAGGAGCCCAATTGGCCTGTATGACTTAGGCCGCGTGTAGTCATCTCTGTTGGGCTTAGGCAGGATTTTGACTACAGCGGCCTTCCAATCCTTGGGGAAGTATCCTAGAGAGAGGCAGGCGTTCATCAGGGCAACAAATACATCATTTTTTGCCCGGATGGCCGCACTGCAGATGTCGGCCGTGAGGCCGTCCCCCCCGGGCGCCTTTTTGGGGTGAATGCCCTTCAAGACGCCCGAGAGCTCGTGTTGGGAGAAGGGAATAAACTCCCGCGGCTTGGTACTGGCTTCATCCTCCATGCGGGCAACGGCCTGTCTGACACGGGCATGAGTGTCGGACTCAATTTGAAGATCGTCAGCCGGGTAGAATGTGTCCGCTATGAGAGCTGTGGAACCTTCGGCGTCCAGGGTGCGTCCATCCGCGCCGCTGAGGAGGGTGTCCTCCTTCCGACGAGCGGCGCATCTTAGCACCCTGTATATGCCGTCCCACACGCTCTCATGCTCCTGCTTTGTGCAGAATTCTACCCAGCTGGCGGTCTTGGCCGCCTCAATGGCGGCCTTGTAGTCTTCCTTGGCCACCAGATACTCCGCAACCACCATATCCTTCCTGCGGCGATTTGCGTGCCGGATTCGACCCCTCAGCGTTATGAGCTTCCGCTTTTTGGCCTGAAGCTCAGGGCTCCACCAAATCACCCGTTTAGGTGCCTTTGGCGGAGCCAGCAGAGGGATCGAATCCTCGCACGCCCCATGGATCGCCGCAGTGTACCTTCCAATGGCCTCCTCAAGACCGCTAGGCGTCTCGATAGCCTCGATTTCGTCGACCGTCCAGTCCCCTAGACGGTCGACGAACGAGGCCCGAAAAGTATCCCAGTCAGCCTTCCCGGCGTGGTATCGCCTGGTGGATCCGCTAGGTTTGGCTGGTTCCGTCTCGGGCCCCGCCCCCACCTCGAGCGTGATCGCCCGATGATCGGGAGCGGAGGGGACGAGGTCCGGACGGACTCTCCAGCCACTCACTCGGTGTAAGAGCGCCGACGTGGCGAGGGTTACGTCTACAATGCTGGTAAACAGCTTATCCCCCCGCCAGATGTAGAACGTCGGCGCTCTCCCCTCGTTGAGAACCTGCAGATCCACCTGGGCTGCGAACTCGGAGAACAGAGTTCCCCTCTGGTCCTCGCGCTCGCAGCCCCACCAGAGGCTTTTGGCGTTGATATCCCCGCCGAGAAGGACTGCGCTGGTGCCCATGCGGTCCATGAAGGCCTGGATGTCGCGTAGATAGGGGTTGAGGTCTTTATCTCCCTCAAGGTACACCGAGACCAGGCCGATCTTCTGCCGTTGCCATTCCACCACCACCGCCACGACGTTCTCCGTGATTGTGGTGGCGTCCTGGACGACAGAGAGGGCCGGGTTGATTATTAGGATGGCCGACTTGACCGGTTTGTCCGCGGTGGCCGTCTTTTGTATACAAGTGTACCGGGTGTCCACTCGGCCCACCGACCCAGTGTATGGTTCCTGGATCAGTACGGCCGAGTAGCCACCCTCGACGGCCACTTGGACGGCCTCGTGGAACGCGGCGCGGCAACGGCCGATGTTGATTTGCATCAGCCGTATTGTGCCCCGCCGCGCTCCCCGCTGCCGCCCCACGGGGTCTCGGTCATTGTCGGCCACCCCAACACCCGGTGCGCCTTGAGACTGTGGTGTGGCCAAGGTGCCCGTATCAGCAGTATTTGATGGCCTGCCGCGCTATAGTATCGCAACGGATGCGCTCAGGGCAATCGGCGGCGTATGCAGGGTGCGAGGATTCCACTCCTGGTGCCTTGGCGCAGTGGCAGCACCGCGGCTCCTCAGCCCGCGCCGACGGGGGACAGTCCCTGGTCTGGTGCTCCCCGCTGCACTGGCCACACCTGGCTTCGGCGCGACAAATTCGCGCCGTGTGCCCGTAGCCCATGCAGCGGTAACACTGTACCAATGGGGACTGGTCCACCGCCAGCACGACCTGGTATCCTATTCTCATCCTCGCTCCCTCCACGCGCCGCCAGATTTCGGGGGTCACCTCTAAAATGATGTTGCAGAGTGCCTTATTTCTGCCATTTGTGCGTCTCAGGACCCGGGCGTCCTCTTTTTTGAGGGCGATGCCCGCCATCAAGTCCCTGTTCTGGGACTCGATGGCGGCCATCACCTGCTCGTCGGGGATGTCTCTCGCGACCCCAGCGAGGCGAATCAGGGGGCGCTTGT